>HG992329.1:2951666-5903333 GCA_905220615.1 Tinea trinotella
CCGTGAAGTGACTTATTCGCGTTTCGTGATCTAAGTTGTAAGTTGCCGGTTTCAATTAGACTACGCACTAGACTAGTAGTTCTTCCATTTATGGGCCATACTCCAGCTTATTAAGGGGGGTGCTGTTATATGTCGAGTTACAATAAAAAAAGACTAGATATTTACGAATAGACAAGTCTGCACGAATAATAAAGGCGTTCTAAGAAAATATATCCTAATAAAAGGCCCGAAACAGTAGGAAAATACTTTATATCTATTAACTTTCTCTGTGGCTCTAATTTGTTGAATGTGTTTCCGTCAGAGCGCCCTCCACTGACGTGCCAATATTTGTACAAACGTATATTAACGAATTTATTTCGTACTTATGACGTCTAAAGGTCAGCAGGTATATAATAAAAGGAGGTGCTAAGGGTTAGAAGAGGTGTGGTAACGTGAACATTGTCTTCTATATTTGTACAGAAAATTATGGGTGTTACTAATGGTATTTTCGTGGCGATCAGAGCCGTCTTAACCATATTCAGCGCCGGGGTGCGAAAGTCAAGGCAAAGTCGCATGGTCTCAGTGTAGTAGGTACCTATCGAAGTTTATGGCGGTCTACATGCGCCCCCTAGGACTCTGCGCCTGGGTGCACCGCACCCCTTGAACCCCCGGGTAAAGACGGCCCTGGTGGCGATCGTGGCAGGTGGTGCTTCATTATCTCTACCTATCCCAGTGGGAAATAGCGTGACAATTTGATTGATTGATTGATTGATGAAAGTTATTGTTTAATAAGCATATATTTTTTTAATCTAAATTTTTGTCTTGGGTCTTTTTTATTAAATATGAATATGTCGGCCTCATTATATCTTCACTTAACATAATACCTGCAACTTAGATATATAGTAACTTATTTTATGTTTTATATATATATCGTTTTAGGTCGTAGATGTTCCGTTGAAGTACATTTAATACACTTTCTACATAATTACTCTCCATCGAAAACATTAAATAAATTATTAATCCAATTTCCACCTTTAAAGAGCTCAACAGCTAAATTCGTTATCTCTCCAACTATTAATTTAAACATATATTTAATTTTTTCTTCAAGATGATTTTCTGATAAAACTTTCTCTTTAAGTTTTCTTAAAATTTTGCTAATATCATATGATCTAATATCATTTTATTATATAATTTCATATATAATAGAATATGAGCATATTTAGAAGAAGGAAAGATTTTTATCTGCTATAACCTTGGTGAGTAAATTTTTGGAAGTATCATCCACCTAGCAGGCCTAGTTGGAACCGGAAACTTTTTAGCTGGACTCGACTGAACTGAATCACTTTACGATCTGTTACACTTGAAAGTGGTGGAGTGGCTTAATGACGGCGACTGAGGCAGCCGGGAACTAAGTCGGTTTTTTCAGTCATCGTCACTCTTAGACCTCCTCTTGCTCGTCATCAGGGTGGTCGGGGTGCATTAGGATAAAATAAATTAATACATTATTCAATCTATTAAATTGTAACGCCTTTTGCCCACATTGATAGGCAGAGACAGTGTTGTGTCAGGATGGTGGTAATTGGCGGTCCATTGTCTCTGCCTATCCCCGTGGGTCAAAGGCGTGATCAAATGATTGATTGATTGATTGACTACACAAATACCAATAACAATAAATAAAATACTCTATTCTATTTACCATATAAAATATTAATAAAATTGTAAGTAAATTGTAAATTGTGCTTGTTCCTACATTAATTTATGGAAGTGAAGGTTGGGTATGGCAGAAGAAGCATGAGAGTAGAATTAACGCTGTAGAAATGCGGTTGTTAAGGAGTGTATGTGGAGTGACGATAGCGGATAGAATAAGGAATAGCACACTGCGTGATAGATGTGGTTTGAAAGAAGATGTAGTGACAAGGATTGACAAAGGAATGCTTCGATGGTTTGGGCACATGGAAAGGATGAGTGAAAGTAGATTGACGAACGAAATTTATAAATCTGATGTGGATGGATGCGTTAAACAAGGCAGGCCCAGGAGAGTGTTTTCCGACCAAATCGGAGACATCCTCAAGAAAGCTAGGTTGCCTAGTGCCCATAACCACAGAGCCTGTATGAAGAGAATTGTGGATGTGAAGGAAGCAAGGGAGTTATGTAAGGATCGTGGTAGGTGGCGCTCCATTGTCTCTGCCTATCCCTGTGGAAAATGGGAAATTTAATTGATTGATTGATTGTAAGTAAGTACCATCCTGTTTTGATATAACAATAATAGTTACAATTATTATAGACATAGTATTTTCTTAGATGAATTAAACAAATTTTATGGGGTTTACTATCGCGTTTTTTTTTGTTTAGATTTTACAATTTTTTATTATTCCGATGTTTCGAGAGCTTTGCAGCCATCGTGGTCACGGAGAGACTGAGGTGTTGGTCGTCCTATTGGTTGATGCTGTTATTGTTTTCAAAACTACCCCGTTTCATGTTTTGATTTTGTTTTTCTGTTCCCGGTTTATTTCTCGAAGCGTCGGAATAATAAAAAAATGTAAAATCTAAACCAAAATAAACGCAATAGTAAGCCGCATAAAATTTGTTTAATTCATTATTATAGACATGTTTTTCTACACTTCGAACGTACATAATAGACCCTCATGGACCCTCGTCAAGCACCTGGCCCACTTAGCATTGTAATTTTATTTCACTCTGACCACTTTCAGGGGATAATGGGAATAGGTATTTTATAGCCGTTCGGGGGATTAGAAGGCGTCACAATTAATACTCGTATTGGTCCCACGTTTAGCCATTACCTGTGGCATGATTTGGATATTATTTTTCATTTTTTTATTTAATACAAACAATCAATCTTCAATTAACCAGCCCATGTGTTCTCTCCATCCTATAACCTTGGATCCTTCAAGCGATGCGGGAAGAAGCACTCGTGAAAAGACTCGGTTTTTTTCAGTCCTCGTCACTCTTGGATCTCCTCTTGCTTATCATCAGGCGGGTTGTGGTCAAATGTCGTGTCATAATAAAAAAAACAATCACGCCTTGCTTTTTTTCCTACAGGGAACCGGCAATTTACTAACTGATCCTTTTACGGTCTGTATACTTGTAAGTGGTGGTACTACCCCAAATCAGCACCACTGCCTACCACTCTTTGACAACTAGACCCAGAGCAAATATCCGCATTCTTTATTTACAAATATTTGTAATATTTATTCTAATCGTTTACAAAACATAAAAACTATATATTTCTCTGTTTTTTGTAATCATTAAATATTACAAATAAAAGCTAAGAAACAAATCTGTGCTCTAACCGGCAATAGAACCCGGGGACTTTACGCGTAACGATTTGTTGTGCTAACTAATGCGCCACGCCTATCGTCAATGCAATATCGTACTTTCAACTAGAAGTACTTTGAAACTACGACACTACTAAGCAATCAAGTAGCAACTTGTAAGCAATCGTACCGTGAGATGAATTTCATATCGTGCTAATGGGTGGCTGAAATATTCACTAAAGTGTGCACTTAGTATAATGCGATTAAAATAAGAATAGGACCGGGATCGGCGCTATTTTGTGACGTACTCTCCAACCAACTTCACTTTAGTTTGGAGTCTTTTTCTTTGCGGACTGTCAAGAAAAAGACACCTTTGAATCAGTCAAGTGAAGTTAGTCAACAGCCTGTCATATTCTTAGTCTAATAGCATTATAACTTTAATGACTCTGAAATAGTTTAATGGAGCCGATATTGGGTTGTTAACTACCTTGTTAAAGCCCTTTACTATATTATTACTCGTATTGCGACCGTGGTGTAGTGGCAGTGCAATGGTCATGCAAACCGAGAGCACTCACCGTATGTAAGTATAGCTTGTCTAACTATAAATGACGCGCCCCTCCACTTTATTTAAATGTGTGAATGCAAATATTACCAACTATACTATTATACTTTATCAACGTGCTCCTCCTTTTGTGTGCAACTAGCAACTGAATGAATGAATTACAATTGCATTTTCGGTGTGTTGCATTCATATGTTATGTTTTCTCATGTGCGCAAATGCGGTAGTGGGCGCGTCATTTCTGCTTAGACAGTCTATACACGTATGTTTGACTAATATTATGTACTTTGGTCGTCCTGTTTCTTTAGTAGCTTAGTATAGAAATATAAGTGATCCATTAATGAAGGCGACTGCAACTCGCACTTTAACAACTGCAAATAATAAAATAAGTCACTTTCCGTTCTGTACATTTGTAAGGCGTACTGTCCCGGAACTGCAGACTAGACACGACTGCCTACCACCCTTAAAAAGTTTAGTTAAAGTTAGGTGTTATGTATTATTCTCTATTAGGAGTGGTGGGCAGTGATTCGGGGTAGTACCACCACTTGGGTACAAACCGTAAAGTAAACAGTCGCGTTTCAGGATCAGCTTATAGGTTGCCGGTTTCAACTAGGCCGGTATGGTGGATGCGACTGCTACTTGCAGTTATTTTACAGTAGTAGTGGTCGCCTCTATTTATAAACCGTACTCTAGCTTAACATTAGGCGTTGTGCTGTCCTATACATATGGACGTATGGAGCTCCAATAAAAATGAAACTGTTTACTAATTTTATATATTTATATCAATCAATCAATTAAATTGTCACGCCTTTTTCCCACAAGGATAGGCAGAGATATTAAAATCAATTGTAGTCATGGCCATGGCCTATATGTACCGTGATCATTTATAAATATTCTCTTTTCAGAATGCTTTGAAAAAATCAACCTAGTTTAAAATTCAAACTAGTTTTAAACTAAATAAATAAGTATAATATATATAGTACAGTAGACTATTTACATAATTTAGACAAAGTACATTAGGTCGAGACTAAAATACGTCAAAAAATTAAAACCTATAATATTAAATAGGTGCATTTAATAAGTTATTGGCAATTGTAGTCACGGCCTATATGTACCGTAGTCATAGCCTAAATATTAGAAATAGATTAGTGCTTATCATTATAAAATAGTATGGCTGAACGCTTAAGGCTTGCGCACACTACGATTCCAAATAATATTTAAGACACGTCACATATAGTTTTTGAATGACCAATCATGTATCTTTTCTATCATGATCAATCTGTCATTTAAATATTAACAATGATATTTTATGCTACATAGATACGCTATAATGTTCAAAATCAAATTAAGAAATAGTTTGTCATAAACAAAGACTGTAAAAAGATTTTACAGTCTTTGTTTATGACAAAAAAAAAATTGAACAGTAAAATTAATTGAAATACGTTGATATATTCAGATCGTATCGACATCTAAACTAATAGATTTTTACAATCGATAAGAAGTAGGTTTTAACTGTCTATCTGTTCTCTCCATACTATAGCCTTAGATTTTTTAAGCGCGGCGTTAGATGTAGTAATAGTGGATGGTCATAGTAACGATAACTGAGGCAACCGTAAACTGAGTCTAATTTTTTCAGTGTTCATCAAATTTTGTATCTAAATAAAAAAACTTTAATAGACTATTTTGTGTTTTGACATAAGTTCGACGTCTTTATATCTTTAACATAAACTTCTGATAAGCAAATATTATTAATTGAATATCCTCATTATATTTCTAGAAAAATACCAATTTTTCATATTTTGTAAAAAAAGTGTAATCTAAAGCATGGAAAATCATTTTTGTTATTATAACAAATCAAGCCGTAGTGTGCGCTTAGCTTAATTGAATAATCTTTCGTGATTAACACTACTAATTTCTGCTTGCACACGCTCGGCGCAGCTAAACGTGGTAAGTCTCAAACTAACCTCTATACCTAATCTTCTTTATCTCGTGTTTTATACCCACTTATTTAGTGCTTAGTTCCTTTTATTGTCCCTCGACATATTGACATCATCCTGACATATAGCTTGTCTAGCTAGCTATTTCGATGACAGGCGTAGACGAACGGTTAAGCGATTAGTTTGTTGCGCGTAAAGTCCCAGGCTCGATTCCCGGCCGAAGCAAATATTTGTTTCTTAGCTTTTATTTATTTGTAATATTGAATAATTCTATTAAATATTACAAATATTTGTTAATAAAAAAAGAGGTGGATATTTGCTTCGGGTCTGGCTAACAAAGAGTGGTAGGCAGTGGTACCCAGTCTGCCGATCTGTACACAGACAAGTACACAGACCGTGAAGTGATTTGTTTTCGGGATCAGCTTGTAAGTTGCCAGTTCCAACTAGGCCGGCATAGTGGATGTGATTGCTACTCACAGTTATTGAATTGTAGTAGAAGTGGCATCAATTCATGGACCACACTTTAGCTTAACATCAAGCGGGGTGCTGCATATGTCGAGTCACAATAAAATAAAATAAAATGACGCGCCCCTCCACTTTATCAGTTTCCAAAAATTCATCAGCGTGCTCCTCCTTTTGTGTCTAACCAGCAACTGAATGACCAATTACAATTGCATTTTCTGTGTGTTTCATCCATATTTTATATGTTTTTTACATCCATATTTTTATGTGTGTTTTATCCATATGCTCGGGTGCGTAAATACAGTAGAGAGGCGCGTCATTTCGGCTTAGACAGACTCAACACAGTCGAGTCACAATAAATAAAGTCCAATAAAAAATACATTTTAAGCACTAAATATTGGTTGGTGAGTTTTGTGTTTGTATTTTTATATTTTCCTTGCAAATGCTTGTCGAATGTGGACACTGTTTAGTTTGATTGTTGCCTTTTATTAAACGCTTTTATATTATGAAATTGGCATAAAATATAGTATTCCTACCCTAAATAATTTCATCAACCATTTTTTTAAATTTAATATTAAACGAAATTGATTTTTAGTTATTTAAGTAAGTTAAACTCAGCACTATATTACTTCAGAATGATAAAGAGTTTTCGCGGGTAACTGCAAGTGACAGGTCGTGCAATTTTAATGTAGGTAAATTTACGTCTTGTGTTTATTAAATAATAATAGTGGATTTGTTATCCAATAATCATATAAAAGCCTTTCAAGTATAGACAAGTAATTTAAAAGGCGATAGTAAGCCGCATAAAATTAATTGAATTAAACAAATTTATGCGGCTTACCATCGCGTTTATTTTACATTTTTATTATTCCGATGAGTGAAAGTAGATTGACGAAAGGAATTTATAAATCTGATGTGGATGGATGCGTTAAACAAGGCAGGCCCAGGAGAGTGTTTTGCGACCAAATCGGAGACATCCTCAAGAAAGCTAGGTTGCCTAATGCCCATAACCACAGAGCCTGTATGAAGAAAATTGTGGATGTGAAGGAAGCAAGGAAGCTGTGTAAGGATCGTGGTAAGTGTCGCTCCATTGTCTCTGCCTATCCCTGTAGAAAAAAGCGTGACAATTTGATTGATTGATATTAGTCCGACGTTTCGAGTGTTTTGCAGCCATTGCAGGAGAGACTGGGGTGGCCGTCTTATTGGTTGATGCTGTCATTGTTTCCAAAAGTACCCCGTTTCATGTTTAATTTTATTGTTCCCGTACCGGTTTAATACAAATTTTTGAAAAAATAACTGACGGTGTTATCTGACAGGGTGCTATTATTTGTCGAACATATGACAATATAATATGGATATACAAGAAGATTCGTATTTTTTGAAAGCCATAAATCATGCGACACCCACACTAATCCTTTTAACCTTATCAAATCAAATCCCCGAATAAAAAAAAACTATTACCACAAAAATACAATAATATTTTACAAGAAAAAATACTCAATAAAGAAACTGAATACCAATTTTCTTGGGGGAATCCTCCTAGACCTATTACAAGTTTATCCTATCTTTTTTTGAGGGTATCTTATTCCTCGTTGTCCCACTTAATTTATTGATGGGAATACCACGAAGAATGTTCTGAGGAGCTCTTTTACCTCGTCTTTTTCGTCCTGCTTCCTACCAGAATAAAACGATGAGGAACAATGTGCAAGACTCGCGTGCAAGCATCAGGATTGCCGCGTTATTTCTTTGTTGAACAATTGACAAGTGTCAAGTCCTATAGCCTTAAGTCCATCGAGCAAAGGAGTAAGTCAACGAGTGAGTAAAGTCGACTAGAAGTCACTGTGATGACGACTGATACGTTTGTACTTCCTCTTAACAACGGGCAGGGGTCTGTCATATGTCGAGTCACAATAAGAAAAAAAAACTGCAACTTACAACTTACAAGCTGATCCCGAAACGCGACCAAATCACTTCACAGTCTGTATACTTGTAAGTGGTGGTGCCTACCACTCTTTGTTAACCAGACCCGAAGCAAATATCCACCTTTTTTTTATTACCAAATATTCGCTATATTTAATATAATTATTAAAAATTACAAATAAAAGCTATGAAACAAATATTTGCTCCGGCCGGTAATGGAACCCGGGACTTTACGTGCACAGACCAATCGCTTAACCGTTCGTCCACGCCTGTCGTCATATTTCCAAAAAAATAATAAAATTACCCTCGTAGACTTGTAGGACAAAAAACGTAGGTCTATAAGAAATCACCCGCCAAATGTTAATATAAAACAATATTTTCACACTCGAAATATAACCGTAAATGTCTGTTGATCCAACAATACCGATTTGGTTGCGAAAATTGCTCGCTTATAAAATATACAACGGACAAACGCTTTCTTAGAAAACACACACTTATTCTATATTATTTTTTACCACAAAGAAAATCAAATCAAATTGTCTCGCCTCTTTTCCATAGGGATAGGCAGAGACAATAGAGCGCCACTTACCACGATCCTTACACAACTCCCTTGCTTCCTTCATATCCACAATTCTCTTCATACAGGCTCCATGGTTATGGGCACTTGGCAAACGAGCTTTCTTGAGAAAATTCAACGAAAATTTATTTTCAATTTCTATACTAAGCTACTAAAGTGCTTGTATCATAGAAAAAGGACAACCAACGTACACATATCAAAGATACATTAAGTGCAAGTGGTTTTGAACCCGTGCTCTCGGTTTGCGCAACCATTGCACTGCCACTACACCACGGTCACATTAAAATAATTGAATCGATAGTAAATAATTAAATCAACCATTCTTTCACGAGTTCAGATAAGTATTTTCCTCTACTTTTCTGGTGGTAAGGAAGAGGAGGTCCAAGAGTGCTAACGACTAATAATGTCGTGCATTTTTATTGCCCGCTCCGAGGTAATGTAAAGAGAACATATGGGCTGATAAAGCATTATAAATTCTTTAAAAGTTTGTAGCGTCTATCCTTTGTCTAGACGTCTAGACTGAGTCGTGTTTCGGAAACAGCTTGGAAATTGACGGTTCCAAGTACACCAGCATAGTGGATGTACCTTCTACATAAAGTTATTGAACTGTAGTAGCAGTCACCTCCATTCATGAACCACACTCCAGCTTAACATTAAGTAGGGTGCTGCCATATGTCGAGTTACGATAAAAAAATACAATATCGATACAAGTAAATAAAAGTTTAGGAATATCGAATCTAACAAGAATAACCCAAAAATATAACAGAATCAATAATGCTTTTTGGGGATTTATTCGCGACATATTTATTTTGGTGAAAATAAAGGATAAAGTTCCATTTACGTTGGATTTTACTCAATATACACATACAAGGTTGCGAAAGTTTAGAAATGACAGGTTTCTATAAAAGCTTTCGTTGAGCTTTATTTCTCTTTAACATAGATTACGAACAGAAAGACAAACATCTTTATTACACAAAACGAAATAGATGGAAAGACTATAAAACAAGAAAAAAAGATCTCTTCCAGGCTCTTCCATAATGATAGTAACACAGATATTGACATGAAGTGACGCAACAGAAGTGTAAAAAGTTATTTCCTTCAGGTAACTTAAAGTCAGATCGAATTAGCGAAAACTCCTCTATAATCAAAGAAATTCATATTGAAGCGAAAAATCTTTAAATGTAGATTCAACAATCAGGAATTGATTGCAAGTAAAATTATACCATGATATTGTCAGGAAAGCTATCAAAAATTGTAAAAACCTGTTTTTTGCGTCTGAAGCGAAAACAAAAACTGTTAAAAAAAGTTAAAAGTGAGACATGCATGTATTAAGAAAACAATAAGAAAGAGAATACACAATTTTTGCAAAAAAAATATTTTAGAAGTAAATTCAATTTGTGATTTAGTTACTGAATTTTTTTGCGATACTGTTTAGTTTTCCTATAAAAGTTTTTGTTGTTTTGCGATGCCTGCTTATGCATCTTAGTATGGTCTAGTAGTTATCTAAGTGGTTTATAGTCTGTGACTGATATCGTAGGTAGGGTAGGCTATGGATACGATGAAAGGACTAGGTTTCCTCTCGTTTTTTGAAGCTTGAAAGATTAATAAAATAGAGTAGTTTTAGGACCTAATACCGACCACAATTCCTTTTACATAAGATACATAAATATACTTACCTTTTCATAAATTAGTAATGAAAATTCGATAGAAAAAATCACGGGTTCATATCAGTCGGAGCCGGGAGCCGACCGCGAAACTTCAATGGGAATGACAAAGAAATTCATTCCCATTGAAGTTGTGCGGTCACTGTTAGTGTCAAAAACAACTTTTATTCATTTGGACAATGAGTTTCAATGAGCTTAAACTCTTAATGATAATGAACATCGATTCTCAGTGTGTTGCGCGGTCGCATTTTAATTTTAAAGTTCATTAATGGAGTTCAACTGTCAAAACGAAGCTCATTCTCATTGTCATTGAGTTACGCGGGCGACCCGCTGATCAGACTATAATTTTCAATATTACAGTTTCTAAACGATAAGTATGCATTAAACATTAGGAAGAGGTAATCAACTAGTTTTATTAGTTGTACTAGACCGATATAGTGGATGTGACCGACATTGGCAGTGCAATGGTTATACAAACCGAGAGCACAAGTTCGAAACTACTCGCCGGTACTAATGTATCTTTAATATATGTACTTTGGTTGTCCTGTTTCTATGATACAAGCACTTTAGTAGCTTAGTATAGAAATGTAAAAACACAAATAGTAACAGTCACCTCCATTCTTGGACCGCACTTCAGCTTAACATCAGGTAGGGTGCTGTCATATATCGAGTCACATTAAAAAAATATATGTATGAGATATTACACGCAAATTTTGTTTATCCTTTTTGTAGTCGATTGTACACGTTTCAATTAGTTGCGGTTAGAGGGAATGTAAGATTAAAATACTACACTAATATGTATATTTTAATAAGATTATATATGCAAGGAGGCTTTCACGGTGGATTTACTGTTAATTATGTTATGTAACGTTGTATTAGTTTACGGTTATTAAATTAATAAGGTTGTCTAAGAATTTGTGCGAGCTATTAAATTATAATGTAAAAAAAAATGTAAAATATGAGAGGCAATAGTACTCAGTCTGCCGATCCGGGGTATTGCCACCACTTACTATACAGACCGTGAAGTGATTTGGTCGCGTTTCGGGATCAACTTGTAAGTTGCCGGTTCCAACTAGGCCGGCATAGTGGATGTGTGACTGCTACTCACAGTTATTGAATTGTAGTAGCAGTGACATTCATTCATGGACCACACTCTAGACTAACATCAAGCGGGGTGCGGTCATTTGTCGAGTCACAATAAAAGAAAATTAATACATTCTTTAAGTTAATAGTAATAATAAATACCACATCGCTCGATGAACCGACAACCGATGGGAAAGAAAGATTTTAGAGTGGAGACCACGAATTGGAAGACGCAGCGTAGGTAGGTCTCTCACTAGGTGGACTGATGACATAGTGAAAAAAGTCACGAATAACGTGACTTTCGTGATTGACGGTGGATGCAACTGGCATCTTGTCGTTCGAAATGGCGTTCTAAGGGGGAGGCCTATGTTCAGCAGTGGACGCCTTCTAGCTGATGATGATGATGATGATGACTAATAATCAATCAAATTGACACGCCTTTTTTCGACAGAAATAGGCAGAGATAATGCAACGATCCTGACACAATTCCCTCGCTGTGGAAGAAAGATGTGACATTTGAATGATTGATTGATACTTTGAGTTTTACAATATTCATTTTTTTTATTCACGTACAGATTCATTATGTATACAGGTAATAAATAACGCCTGAAGTGGGTAGATACATAACACGGCGTTCTCACGAATAAACTGTCTTAACAGACTTTAAATCAAGAATTTAAATTAAATCAATACACTTTTATTGATTCAATTAAAAGTTGAAAGCGAATTAACTCGTCTGAACTTGTTCGTTCTACTGGCATTTAATAATCAGCCAGTCAATCACCGTGATTAAGTACGTATTGTATTCCTCTGTCACCAGATTTTTGTTTGTTTGTAAAAAATGTAAATTATGGCGTCCGCATCCACAAATAAAATGCTAAAATGGATAGTGTAAAGACACGTGTAATATTGAGTCGATTATTTTTAAACCGTGTGAACTCTAAAGTCAATATTCGCTTTCAATTTTTTTAGGATGGTAAATATTGAACAACTAAATTTGCCTCGTGAGAACGCAGTATTAAAAAAATATAAAAGCCTCTGTCTTCAAAACTTTTAGCCCAATATATTATCTTAAATAAAATTTTATTTTTATTTTTGCATTATTTAAATTGTTTTATTTATTTAAAGGCAAAAACATTTTGTAAAAACTTTGTTAAAATTTATGATTGATTGTTGTTTTTATGAAAATTCCGCCCGCAGCCATTACAACTTCACACTTTATTGAAAACTGAAACATTGTTTAAGTTTCAGTTAGAAATTTGATTACTTTAAACAAAATGTTGATTTATATTCAAAACCTTTTTAGTATCAAATTACTTATTATACTAATTATTGTGTAATTTATATATACAAATATTTATTAAAAAAACACTATAATATTAAACCATAAATTAAAAAATATCCTCTAAGATTCAGAGAAGGTCCCAAGAAGACTGGCAACATTTCCCCTTTATATAGCGAGGCTAATACGTTAGCAGAAATAAATTCTAGCCTTCCTGTCTTCAGACTTCTCCGTCAGCCGCTTGGACAACTTCTTGTCCAGACGCTTAGCTGAAGTTCCCCGGGCCCATCGTCTCGAACCGTCTCTCGTTGGCGTATTTCCGCAGCTTGAGGTTCTCAGCAGAAAACGCCGCTGCCCGCGCTTAACAAGGTCAACTGGGTGTGAGATGGGGCTAATATGTCTACATATGTGGCATCCCACACCAGAGACCTGCTAAATTTCCATGGCCCAACGATCATGCCAGTCTCTTGCCGTTGCCCTGGTTTCATTTAATTCAGAATTTAAACACTATATTCAATTATCAATAACTTTAAACACCTACAGCCGGTTGTACCAAAAATTATAATTTACGAATTTGTAAAAAGTATCGTATAAGTAAAAGAAAAAAGAATAATGGGTTGCACCACTCTTTAACTTCACATTTTACATTTACGTTTAACGGATATTTTATACAGAGCTAACATTTATTTTGGGTTTTTATGTACTACTTTTGTTATTTCTAATGATAAAAACATATATAAATGGTAGTTTCGATGTAAAATTCACAACAACCCAATTCACGATTTCGTAATAGTAAACGTAATAGAAAAAGTATAAAGTAAATCTAAATTGGTAAATTAAAACTTTTTGGTACAACCGGCTGCTAGTCCCTATCACTTTTTAAATAAACAAACCTGATTCCCATAATATCCTTAAAACCCCATGTGTTTATTAATTTTATGTATATTTGTGTATGTGTAACCGTAGAGCTTGTATGAAGAGAATTGTTGATGTGAGGGAAGCAAGGGAGTTGTGTCAGGATCGTGGAAAGTGGCGCTCCTTTGTCTCTGCCTATCCCTGTGGGGAAAAGGCGACAGTTTGATTAATTGATTGAATATAATTATTTGTTAATAAATATAATTTTAACTTCCAAATCCTATCTAATCTTCCTCTCACTAAATTATAATATTCTACGTTTAGAAAATTGTATAGATAAGAATGACAGTAACTTAAGAATAGATATTAAGTTCGGACGTCAGTCTATCTTGTGCCCTAACTTTCTTTCCATTAATTTGTTATATAAATCAATCAAATAACTTGCCACGCCTTTTCCCACAGGGATAGGCAGAGACAATAAAGCACTACTTACCACGATCGTGACACAACTCCCTCGCTTCTCTCACATTCTCAATACTCTTCATACAAGCTCTACGATTATGGGCACCCAGCTTTCTTGAGGATGTCTTCGATTTAGTCGGAAAACACCCTTCTGGAACTGCCTTGTTTAACGCATCCATCCACATCAGATTTGTAAATTCCTTTCGTCAATCTACTTTCACTCATCCTTTCCATGTGCCCAAACCATCAAAGCATTGTGTAGTGTTAAGCACGTGTTTAATTTGTTCATTACACATTTTAATTCATTATTAATTAAATTTAAACATTTTGCTCTAGATGACGAGTTTGGGGAAAAATCTGTGTCTGTTTTACTCGATGGCGAGGAGTCAGAATTGATATTTATTGATCATCCGAGTACAGAAATGTCTGTGAGTATTTTTTTATTTTATAAACATATCTATACTAAGCTACTAAAGTGCTTGTATCATAGAAACAGGGCATCGGCAGACTGGGCACCGCTGCTTTGTCATATGTCGAGTCACAATAAAAATCTCTTTACCAGGTCGAGAACTGCATGTCAACATACGAGCCTCATGCCTGCGTGGTGGTCTACTCCATCGTAGCAAAGAGTTCCTTTACCAGGGCATCGGAACTGCTGGCTTACTTAGCAAGGGAGCAATTCACGACTGAACGCACGGCTGTTCTCGTTGGCAACAAAGCTGATTTGGCGAGAGCGAGACAGGTTACTAGTAATGGTAAGCAATCAATCAATCAATCAAATTGTCACGCTTTTTCCTACAGGCAAAGATAATGGAGCGCCACTTGCCACGTTCCTGACACAATTACCTCGGTTCCCTTACAATCACAATTCTTTTCATACAAGCTCTACAATTATGGGCACTGGGCAATCCAACTTTCTTGAGGATGTCTTTCATTTGGTCAGTCTGCCAATCTGAAGTAGTACCACCACTTACAAGTATACAGACCATAAAGTAATTTAGTCACGTTTCGGGATCAGCTTGTAAGTTGCCGGTTCTATTTAGGCCGACATAGTGGATGTGACTGCTACTTACAGTTATTAAATTGTAGTAGCAGTGACATTCATTTATGGACCACACTCCAGCTTAACATCAAGCGGGGTACTGTCATATGTCGAGTCACAACAATAAAATAAAAAAATGTTAATTAGCATACAGGGTGACTCAAAGTAAAAATTGAGCTCGCTTCCAAAATAAAGTCAGGTGGTAGTGTTCCCGATCCTTTTTTTATCAATTTTATTAGTGGAATTACGCTACATACTGGCGATGTCATTCCCATTATAAACTAAACCTAGTGTTAGAAATACAAGCTCATACATATCCACTATTTTTTTTTTATAATTTTCTCTTTACCTGGCCTATCATAACTGACACCAGATCCCGGCTTGGCGCCAATTAATGGGTCCTAATTTTATTGTTTTATACAGAGGGGAAAGCCTTGGCCACAACAAGGGACTCTAAATTCATTGAAACGTCATCAGGGATACAACATAATGTGGACGAACTACTCGTTGGGATACTGAAACAAATACGTTTGAAGGAAAATAGAGATAAGAAGGCTAGCAAAAAGGTATTTTAACTCTACTTTTATTTTATTTTGGCAGGATTTCAGGTTGGAGAATTATCCATTAGTAGCATGGATATTTGTCTTTAAGCAGCAGTAGAATTTAGAATACCAGCATTACGAATTTTAGCAACTAAAAGCAGAGGTCTCCAGTTATTATGGGAACTATAGAGTATGTGTAAAGAGACTGTGGGTGTGAAGGAAGCGCGAGAGTTGGTCCAGGAGTCAGGTGCACATTTATTCAATCGCTTTCTCTCGGGCGATAACTCCCGATTGAGAATTATTCCTAACCTTATCTCTTGAAGAAGAAGAAAATCAGCTAACTATTAAGTTAATTATATATATTTAATGAGTCCCTTTTAATCGGGCCGGCATAGTAACGGCGACTGTAGTAGCCGTGAACTGGCTGGGTTTTTGCAGTCGTCGGCACTCTTGGAGGTCACCTCCATAATACTTACCATCAGGCAGATCGAGGTCTTATGTTGAGTCACAATAAAAAAATTGTCAGATGACAGTTTATATGCTATTGTATATAAAATGTTAGCTGGCTGTATCTGGTTGGAAAAATTGTCAGCTGATGACACGCAGGAGCAAGACGAAAGCATTTATCGCCTATTTAAATGCATCAGCTGACAAACTGATTTTTTTAAACGTCTTACTTGATCATATCAGCTGTTAGGTTACGAACTTTTAATACAAATAAATTCTTTAAGTGATAAACCTAATTTATTAATAATTTCTTCCCATCGTGACCTTCAATAAATTCATAAATAATTCCATTAAAACGACAATTTAATCAATTATATTCATAAAGGAATCAATTCAATTCATTTAAATTGATCCAATTTACGATTTTGTATACGACAGAAAAAAATACGTTTTCTTTGCTAAATATATTCGTGAAAAGGTCGCGCTTTATATTTAGAAAAAAAAACATTTATAAAAGCTTTGAGCCGCTTTATTGTGACTTGACATCTGACCTCGACTTTTCTGATGGTAAACATGAGAAGGTGCATGCGGTGCTTGTTCCTACACTAATGTATGGAAGTGAATGGTCGGTGTGGCAGAAGAAGCATGAGAGTGAGTTAACGCTGAAGAAATGCGGTCATTAAGGAGTCTATGTGAAGTGACGATAGCGGATAAAATAAGGAATAGCACAGTGCGCGATAGATGTGGTTTGATAGAGGATGTAGTGACAAGGATCGATAAAGGAATGCTTCGATGGTTTGGGCACATGAAAAGGATGAGTGAAAGTAGATTGACGAAAATAAATAATAAATCTCATGTGAATGGATGTGTTGAACGAGGCAGGCCCAGGTGGATGTTTGCCGACCAAATCGGATATATTCTCAAGAAAGCTAGGTTGCCTAGTGCCCATAACCATAGAGCTTGTATGAAGAGAATTATGAATGTGAAGGAAGCGAGGGAGTTGTGTCAGGATCGTGGCAAATGGCGCTCCATCGGTTCTGCCTATCCCTGTGGGAAAAAGGCGTGACAATTTGATTGATTGATTGAAGCATGAGAAGGCTTAAGAGTGCCGCGACGATGACCATTATATCACGTATACCACAGAGAATGTTGTTCCTACCTCGTCCTTTTACAACCGAAATACTCGCACTGGTTGGGGGAATTCTGTCGACTGTCGACCAAATCGGCAGTCGAACTAACAGTCGACAGGTGAAATGCTTCGCCTGCCTATGTATTCTTTCCACTCTATAACCTTGGATCCTTCAAGCGATGCGTAAAGAAGGGTCTTTTGCCGGCATAGTGACTGCGACTGGGGCAACCGCGTACTGACGCAGTATTTACAGCCGTAGGCATTCTTGGACCTCGTCTTGCTTACCATCAGGCAGGTCGAGGTCAGATGTCGAGTCACAATAAAAAAAAGTCGCCCTCATAGTCTGTCCAAGCCGAAATGACGCGCCCCTCCACCGCATTGTGCACACGAGAAAACATAAAATATGAATACAACACACCGAAAATGCAATTGTAATTGGTCATTTAGTTGCTGGTTAGACACAAAAGGAGGAGCACGCTGATAAAGTATAATAGTATAGTTAGAAATATTTGCATTCAAACATTTAATTTTTTTTTATTATGACTCGACATATGACAGCACCCCGCTTGATGTTAAGCCGAAGTGTGGCCCATGAATGAATGTCACTGCTACTATAATTCAATAAGTATGAGTAGCAATCACATCTACTACGCCGGCCTAGTTGGAATTGGCAACTTACAAGCTGATCTCGAAACGTGACCAAATCACTTTACGGTCTGTGAAGTGAAATCACTTACACTTCACGGTTGTAAGTGGTGGTACTACCCCGGATCGGCAGACTAGGTACCACTGCCTACCACTACTACTACGTTTAATATTTTCCTTCTGTCTACTACTAAAATATATATTTTATGTTATAGGAAAACAAGCCATCCAAACTAGCAAGTTCCCGTACACACATATCTTTAAACATCGCAAGGGAATTACTACAGAAGATCTGCATTAACGATATTTCCAAATCTAAGTCGTGCGAAAATTTACACGTGCTTTAACTCCTTCACTGTCTATGTTTTCCTGGTACACTCTGATGGATATACGATTTATATTTTTGGATGCTTTGGTAATAAAATGGACCTAAATAGAAAACGTCATATATTTTTACTACCCTAATAACAAAAAATATATTTATTATACATGATAGGTATTTATAGAGAGAAAAAATCCAAGCTACAAATGTAGTATTTTGATATTCATGTTTTCCTGGTATCTCTTGAATGTCAGTCATAAAACCGAAATGCGAAGACATTATATATTTTTTAATTTGTTTATTATTTCTAAACTAAGCTACTAAATGTGCTTGTATCATAGAAACAAGACGAACATATATCAAAGATACATTTGTAGTAGAGGCAAGTAGTCCACTACCATAAGATTACAATAATTCACCACCTATTTCGAGTATTAATTGATAATTAGGCTTGTCAGAAACATAATTGAAAGAGGAACAGTTTAGTTAATACTAACGCTTGGTAATTACAACCTAAATATCAAAATAATAGTGTTATTTATCGGATAAATACGAACTCAATCTCTGAACAATATGCAATTTACCAAACGTCAAGTTTATGACAGCTAACGAAGTCTGCGTTTGAAAGTTCAAAATCAATTTTGTGTATATTATAACTTTATTAGTTGTGCAACTATTTTTGTTTTTTTTTTTTCACATTTCTATACCAATTTACTAATGGCTTGTATCATAGAAACAGGACAACCAAAGTACATATATCAAAGATACATTGGTACCGGTGGGTGGTTTCGAACTCGTGCACTCGGTTGCACTTCATTGCACTGCCACTACACCACGGTCGCCTATCATATAATGCCAAAATAATAATAAATAATATATTTATTATTATTTATTTGACAAATAGAGCGTCTTAAATTTACGAATATAACAAAATATTTTCTGACAGTGTTAAAATTCCTAACATACACAATTAGATTAATTTTCAAAATAATATTTTTTACATTATAAATCTTTATTACAATTAAAACCAACAAAATTAATTATAAAGAAGACCAATGTTAGCTTTAAAATGTTATTTTACAAGGCTTAGATGTAAATTTTACATACAAATAATATAGAAATTCTAATTAAAAATCAAAAATAGAATCAGAAAAAGTGTAAATAAATCAAATCCAAATTGGAGTGTAATTTTTATTTAAATTTTCTTATGATACATTTTATATTTAATGAATTTTACTTTTAAATTATTACTAACTTTTTATTATCACATAATTATTTTCTTTTTGCCGTCTACTTATAATAATTTTTATTAAAAGTAGAAAATTATAGTAAAATAGTTATTATTTTCATAGAAAAGTTGCGGGTTTCTTTACTTAGAAATTGGACATTGATTTAGATAGCCTTATGAATAATTTATTTATGGATTTCCAAATCTGTCAGCTTTTTTATTATTATGTCTATCAATTACACTGTGTTACGGATATCTATATTGTGCAACGGGCATCTATATTATTTATATAAATGCTCTATTTCTTAAGCATAAATAGCTTATATTTTCCTAAACTGTTAGTGTGTTTATTCAGGGCGTCTTTACACGTTAGAACTGGGTTGCGCAAGAGTTTTTATTAACTTATTTTTACATTCCTACGAGTATATTAAGCTACTATGATAAGCTATTCTTTGATGATTAGTAAGTAGTTTTGAGCCCGTGCTCTCAGTTTGCGTGACCCGATCTCTTCCAAAAAAGTCACATTTTCGTTCCTTCAGAACTCTGGAACCGTCTTCACGTTGTCGAGAATCTTTTGTCTTGCTTTAGCCACGCTGCTGCAGCTATAGGCCACACGCACGGCTGTTTTCTCTTTATTTAGTCAACCTCTATAAAGGGTTGCTAGCTATCTGAAATGTTGAGATAGTACGAGGCACCTACCATGATGCAAGCTTGACTCTGTCAAGTTACAGTAGTGGTTCAGTTAAGCGTCTGTCCACATGAGGGAGAGCTTTATGGGACTGCATGCGGTCTGTGGCTTACACAAGTTATGTATTAAATTTTACTCTAGATTAAAGTATAATGCGATTAAAATAAGAATAGGACTGAATTGGCGCCATTTTGTGACGTTTAACTCTCCAACCAACTTCACTTTAGTATGGTGTCTTTTTCTTTGAAGACCGTCAAGAAAAAGACACCTTTGAATCAGTCAAGTGAAGTTAGTCAACAGTCCGTCCTATTCTTATTATAATAGCGTAGTACGTAGCTCGATATGAATGTGCTTAGTATCTTTGTCAGTCATTACTTACAGACAACTCCGTTCCAAACGTGTCGAGGCGCCATATTGTTTAATTATATTCTATCTCTGGTTTATTTTGATAACTATTTTCTTCAAGACTGTGTTTTATTCCATACCTTTTAGCTAGATATTTCTATGTTTAAAACTATATGGACTGTCTGTAGATAACTTTGTATGTACGAGTATTTTATAATAAGGTTTTACTGTGTAATTTAATTTAAGTGTATTTGTATACGTAGAGGTTATTTGTACTCATGTGTAATGTTTCAGGCTTTTCGTTCTCAGGATTCCTAATGATGCAGTGAAATAGGTTAGAAATCTAATAAAAGTCAATCGAAACTAAGCCGAACTTATGCCAACATTTAATTACTGGTATTTTTGTACAAAGTCTTCTTTCATAGTTTCAAATGCCCTTTTTCATGACATTTAATATAATTTATACTTAAAATGTACTAATTACACCTCTATTCTGCTAATACTAAAAACCTTTATAAATATAAAAAAATACTTTATAAATATAAAAAAATAGTTAAAATACATTATTGAAAGGAGTCCCTTTACGCAAGGTTCCGAAGATACTGGCAGCGATTTTCTTAAAAAGCCTTATAGCGCTAGGACCCCACGGACCAAGGGTCTCGACACCAAGTGGGACGAAATCATATTTAGATCCCAGACCCCTGTATTTGCACGCTTTAACATTTTTCATTGTAAGTTGACATGCCTGATAGTGAGCAAGTGGCCCAAGAGTGCCAATGACTAAATAAGGCCAAATCAGTTTTTTTAGGCTTGTGTAGTGGCCGCGACTGAGGCAACCGTAAACTAATACAGTATTTTCAGTCGTCGGCGCTCTTGGGTCTTCCCTTGCTTACCATTGGGCATGTCAATGTCAGATTGTCGCGTCGCAATAAGTAATCCGGGTAGTACCACTTACAAATATACAGACCGTGAAGTGATTTGATCACGTTTCGGAATCAGCTTGTAAGTTGCCGGTTCCAACTAGGCCCGCATAGTAGATGTGATTGCTACTCACAGTTGTTGTATTGTAGTAGCAGTGACATTCATTCATGGATCACACTTCGGCCTAACATCAAGCGGGGTGCTGTCATATGTCGAGTCATTAGAAAAAATTCAGGCGTCGGCGTCACAAAAAACAAAACGTAATAAACATAATTTGTTGCTTTGTTGAACTTATATCAAAATGTCAGAAAAGTACTTGAAGTTTTGTTTTGTCTGTTTAACCTTTGGGCTGTATTTACTTTTAATTTCATTGAAAACTTTTTAAATGTTAAAATAATACTGCTCGCAATGAAACAATACACTTTTGTGAGTACTTAAAAGCATTAATTTTTGACGTTATATTTACTTTTAGATAAAATATATATGATGTTTTTATTAGGATTATAGAAAATGTGTATACCTACTTCTTATACTTATAGGAGTCGCTGTTGCCGGACACGGCAAGGAGATCATTTAGTTTATTTAGTTCTAGTATAACATTTATATCGATTACGATATTCATTCAGGGAGGCCGGCATAGCAAGGGGGCCATTTAAGTATTACCTAAGCAACAAAGTGGGAGAATTTAGTTTTTTTCATGATATTGCGTGCCCCTCTCCCCTTGATTACCACGAGGCAAGTTAAGGTCAGATGCGTTTATTTAATTACTTTTATTATGTTTTTCTTTAAAGGTTCTTCAGTAGGTTCTAATTTAAACATTGGTAATAACCTTTACGTAAAAAAGAACAGAACCCGCACAACAGACAAATCTAAATTATACCAAAAATTCTAGATCACAAATTTACAAATTTTACTGAAAATAAATTCGTATGTTTTCGAAGTCTACTTTTTTCTAGAATCGCTGACCTGTTCACTACTTCATAAAATTGTCTTAAAACGTATTTGTAGGCGTAAATAGAATATAATTTTAATAAAATGTTTTATCATATTATAATATAGTAGGTAAATCATATTATGGGTGCAATCGACAAGTGTTGCCAGTTCATTAATCCTTTAATGTAAGCACTGATCAAATGCTTAGTTAGACGGACGTCAGCAACAGTTTTATCGCTCATGGATTAGTATAAAGGCGTCTGGTCCTAGGGGGCCGCAAAGGTCTCCAGGTTCCTCAAGTCAAATCCTTAACAATGCTTTAAAAATATCCTCAGTACCTATCTAAGTAAACACAAAACATATATACTATTACTTAAAGTATACGCGTTCTAATATTTTTTTGTTGCTAATTTGTACAGTTGTAAACTGAATAAAAAGCTTTTATAGCTTCTGGAACTGAGGGCCTCATACGGTATTACCACAAAAAACATAAACGCGCCCGAGACAGGCATAAATCACAGTTTTAGACAATTTAGTACCACAAAATAAAGTTTTATTCTTGATTAAGCATTGTCATTAGCAAGAGTTTGTTTAAATTTAATTATGTATGTCAAATTTGGGTTAACGCGTAACTGAAATTCGGTTCAGCAATATGATTATTTTAGATGTTTTGCTAATAATAAACCTATTTTTAAATAAATTAAACATAATTATAAAAGCCATTATAGTTATTTTGTATTTAAATATTATACAATGGGTAACCAAAATTTTAAAACGACCAACCGACTGTCAAATGTCAAACTGGTACGTTTCTTTTATCGGAGTTTTGGCGGGCAACTGCAACTGACAGGACGCGCAATTTTGAATTATTTGAAAAGCTTGTGTATTTCATAAATATTAATGTGTAATAATGGTGGAATTGTTATCCAGTAATAATTTTTAAGTTGATCAAGTATAAACAAGTAATTTAAAGTTGTGAAACGTGTTTCTTCATGTTCCCTCCAAGACTCCTTCTGAAGTTTTAGTAAAGGCTTTCCGCCGCTTTACTAAAACAATCCTCATCAACCTCACTATCATCTTCATTATTTGATGAATCACTCGCGTGGTTCATCTTCATATTTACTTGACAATGTTTTAACATTGAACCACATATTTTTACTTTGACACTGGCAAGTTAAATACTAAAGCCATAAACAAGAAGAAAGAAAAAAACTGGTACGTTTCTTTTATCACAAGTTTGTACTGCATCAAACACAAGCCCTTTATTTTCTTTATTTAACTACATCATGTTTCAACTTTTCAATGGGAAAATAAAATATGAACAGGCATAAAAGTTATATACCTTAGCAGTTTTGCCACACGTAAATAAAAATAATTGTTTTGACACATGTCTGAAATAACAATAAATAAATATGCTTTTTAGGGTTCCGTAGTAAAAAACGGAACCCTTATAGATTCGTCATGTCTGTCTGTCTGTCTGTCTGTCTGTCTGTCTGTCTGTCTGTCTGTCCGTCCGTATGTCACAGCCACTTTTTTCCGAAACTATAAGAGCTATACTATTGAAACTTGGTAAATAGATGTATCCTATAAACCGCATTAGGATTTTCACACAAAAATATAAAAAAAACAATAAATTTTGGGGGTCCCCATACTTAGAACTAAATCTCTAAATTTTTTTTTTCATCTAACGCATGCGTGTGTGGTATCTATCGATAGGTCTTAAAAAATGATATTGACGTTTCTAATATCATTTTAATCTAAACTGAATAGTTTGCGCGAGAAACACTTCCAAAGTGGTAAAAAGTTGGTCCCCCCCCCTGTAACTTCTAAAATAAGAGAATGATAAATCTAAAAAAAATATATGATGTACATTACCATGTAAACTTCCTCCGAAAATTGGTTTGAACAAGATCGAGTAAGTAGTTTTTTTTTAATACGTCATAAATCGTAAACCGCAATATACCTTTCATTCAATCAACTCAAATATTAAAATAATAATAAATCATTTAATTTCATAAACATAAACCTTATGCCTTAACCGTGAGCTATTATTTTCTAATGATGAATCTATAATAGGTGCCTAAGTAAATAATTATTATAATTCGCGGGGGCGTGGCTTCACAAATAGGGGTGCGAAGCGCGCGGGGGGCAGGTTGCCGACTGTTCTAACCCAAGCGGGCAGGTAGAGACCACATAAAGCGAGGGCCGACGTTGATGAAGCATCATGCGCACGGAGCTAATTTTTCGATACATTTGCGAATGCTAAGTATAGTACGTTGACGATTTCATAATGTTTTAGTTGAATAAAAATTATTTTGATTACTTACATCGAAATTATTCTTTTAAACTCAATTACTGCTTAGAAATAGGTAAATACTTACTATAAAACGTCAACCTAATAAGTTTTAAGATGTTCTGTTCATTTCCTCACATCTAAATACATAAAATACATACAGGTCTCCCAAAGTGATAATGTCATGATAATGTGCATAGAAATCTTCGTCACTTTTCGACAACGGTCTTTCGAGCGTCGTCGGAAGAATGTTTTCGATTGTGTACACATGATATTGACTCCTATTTCTTTCGAACAAGGTGCAAAATGCAAGTGCATTGTTTAGGGCTCTTACGATTCAATGATTCGGGTGTTTCCGGGAATACCACAATTACGAAGACCTGCATGCGCATTATTAATTTGGGAATACTGTACCTACTCATATTAGACTAAAACTTTATCTTGTCAAACTGAAATATATATTAGCTTGTTTAGCTATCACAACCCTATATGGGCTCGCATATACGAGCTCGTAGTTAGATCTAAATCCTATCATTTAAGTACCTAATTATAATGTTTACCCATCAATAATTATTAATTAAAAAAATACACTATTAATAAAACATCGATCAAAGTCTTAATATTATGTTACTTGCTGCTACGGAACCCTTAATGGGCGAGTCCGACTCGCACTTGGCCGATTTTTTGGTATACAACCGCTAAAACTTTGTTTGTATATTTAGTTTACGAGCTGTTCAGCTAACCACATACTTAAATATTATTAATTTTTTTTTTTAGTAAAACCGCTAAAGTTTTCCCGGCCCGTGCCTCTGACAGAGTTAGCCCGCCACTGATAAAAGGTTTTATACATATGGAACACGGAACACACTTATCGATTACACCCTGTATATTTTTAGTTAAAACTTAGATGTCAGTATTAAGAGAATTAATAAAAAAATACGCTTGAATATTTAGTAAATAAGTGAATAAATTAGGTTTTTTCAATGACATATAAAAATAATTTCTACGATTTTAATCTTATCAAAGACCTTTGACTAACACGACGACTGTAGCAACCATTTGGCCCTCCCCTTGATTGCCATCAAGAAAGTCGAAGGTCCAATGTCGTGTCACAATAAAAAATAAAATGTATCTTTATATCTTTCTTATTTATTTTTATTTCGTAATCTGTTTGGCAAACTAAAACAGATGTGACGCACTTTCAAAACTCAGGTTTCTAATGAAATTTCCGATTCCAGGTTGCCTTAATGCACAAACTGAATCTTGTAGAAACTGAATCTTTTTTAGGTGTGGTAGGCAGTGGTACCCAATCTGCCGATCCGGGGTAGTACCACCACTTACAAGTATACAGACCGTGAAGTGATTTGGTCACGTTTCGGGATCAGCTTGTAAGTTGCCGGTTCCACCTAGGCCGGCATAGTGGATGTGATTGCTACTCACAGTTATTGAATTGTGTAGTAGCAGTGACATTCATTCATGGACCACACTTTGGCTTAACATCAAGCGGGGTGCTGTCATATGTCGAGTCACAATAAAAAAAAAAAAAAGGTTACATGTAAGAAGATTTTCAATCCACTTTTTTCTACATCTTTTATTGGTTCAATAAAGTTTTTCAATTTATTAAAAACCTTAATTTTTGTGCGTCACGTCTATCATAAATTTATTTATATATATATTTTGTTTTTTTTCTATTGTTACTTGACATAATGAAAGTACACTGCAAGATGTTAAGCTGGATTGAGTTTAATGTAAGATGACTGCTACTTATAGTTAGATAACTAAGTCACATCGGGCCAAGTTGAAACCATCAAATTACAACTACAAGCTGATCCCGAATCGAGACTAAGTCACTGCACGGTTAATTTATGTGTCATTGAAAAATATTAAAACTTGTTACTATTTAGAAATATATTTTTCTAATAAAAACCTTTCTATGTCTTTACTATTTTCTATGTAGTTTGTTTTATCTAAAATGTAGTTAATTGTTAATAAAAATTATTATCAATGTGAATTCGATGTTTTTATTACTTCCATTTATTTGTCCTTTCCATGTGCCCAAAACATCGAAGCATTCCTTTGTCAATCCTTGTCACTACATCCTCTTTCAAACCAAATCTATCGCGCACTGCGCTATTCCTTATTCTATCCGCTATATTCCACATCATACACTCCATCTACTTTCATGAGTGAAAGTAGATTGATGAAAAGAATTTATAAATCTCATGTGAATGGATGCGTTAAACAAGGCAGGCCCAGGAGGGTGTTTGCTGATCAAATCAGAGACATCCTCAAAAAAGCTAAGTTGCCTAGTGCCCAAAATCATAAGGCTTGTACGAAGAGAATTGTGAATGTGAAGGAATCGAGGGAGTTGTGTCAGGATCTAAGATTTAAAGAGTGGTAAGCAGTGGTATCCAGTCTGCCGATCCGGGATAGTACCACCACTTATAAGTATACAGACCGTAAAGTGGTAAAATTTGGTTGCGTTTCAGGATCAGCTTGTAAGTTGCCGGTTCCAACTAGGCCGGCATAGTGGATGTGACTGCTACTCACAGTAATTGAATTGTAGTAGCAGTGACATCCATTCGTGGACCACACTCCAGCTTAACATCAAGCGGGGTACTGTCATATGTCGTGTCACAATAAATAAAACATCAAGCAAGTAGTGACATATTTATTATTAGTGCAATTCATCGTTTTAGCTGATATATTATTCTACGCCAATAACCGTAGAGCTTGTATAAAGATTGTGGATGTGAATGAAGCGAGGGATTTGTGTCAGGATCGTGGCAAGTGGCGCTCAATTGTCTGCCTATTCCTGTGGGAAAAAGGCGTGACAATTTGATTGATTGATTATTTTACGTTCGCATACGTAGTCAAGAAACCTAATTCTTATCAGTAGAAAGAGGATTTAGTGTAAGACATTTTGTGGAATCCATTGCAATTTGTTAAGTTGGTGAATAATGATGCCATCAATCAATGTGACCGCTGAATGAAGGAAGAGGATTTTATTTAATTTTATTTATTTAGACTCGACATCTTTTACTTTGACAGCTTTTATTTGTAATAATTAGATTAAATATTACAAATATTTGTTAAGAAAAAAAAAGAGATGGATTTTTTGCTTTGGGTCGGGGAGTGGTAGGCAGTGGTACCCAGTCTGCCGATCCGGGGTAGTACCACCACTTACAAGTATACAGACCGTGAAGTGATTTGGTCACGTTTCGGGATCAGCTTGTAAGTTGCCGGTTCCAACTAGGCAAGCATAGTGGATGTGACTGCTACTTACAGTTATTGTAGTAGCAGTGGTATCCATTCATGAACCACACTCCAGCTTAATATCAAGCGGGCTGCTGTCATATTGTATGTCGAGTCACAATAACATAATAATTAAAAAAATGATTGTCTTAGTAGCCGTCACTATGCCGACCAAACGTATTTTTTCACACATTAAAGAATCTAGGGCAGGATAGTGTGAACACATCATTTGTCTATCTCTATCTCTGTTTTTCTATTTATTTGTCAAACATTTGTTTTACAAAGAAATAGAAATTTAAAAAAAAAATATTTATAAAATTATTCAAATCAAATGGTCACGCCTTTTTCCCACAGGGATAGGCAGAGACAATGGAGCGCCACTTGCCAAAAAAATTTGAAGTAAAATACTTTTTTATTTGTTTTATTGAGGATGTCTCCGATTCTGATGCCCTCGTTCCACGCATCCACCCACAAAAAAAAAATAATTTACATCCGTACATGTAAATCAGATAGAAAGAAATTCAGATAGAAACCGTTCTTAATGTGGATCACAAATTTGACCAAAACTTATTTTGGGTAAATTTTTTGATAAAATTTTAATAAAAATAATTGAAATATTCAAAGTTTGTAACAACACTTAAAAGTTAGAATTTTCAATCCGATGAAATTAATCAGATTAATTATGAAGAGGCAACAAGCCTTTGACAATATTGTCTCATCAACTTGCTTTTCAATATTAGATTAAAATACAAAATAAATAGTAATTTTTCTTTAATAACGAATAAATTTTATTGCCGATTTTTATCAATAAATCAAATTTTCACTCCTTTTTCCACAACTCCCTCACAATCTACTTATATTATACTAGCTGTGCCCGCGACTGCGTCCGCGTGGAATAGCTATTTTGAGAATCATATTAATTTTTTGTTTACCTACCTGCTCAGCTTTATTATAAATTAGCTATAGCTTTACCGCGACTTATTTTGGACGATTAAATTACGTAACTAATAGAATATATTTTAAAGTAGTTTTAAAAAGAATATATTTTAAAGTACTTCTGCGTAAATTATATTTTCAGTTTTATTTTCTTGTGCGCAAAACTTGCAGCCGCTTTGCAGCAGCAGTCTGCCGAGAACGCTGAGTCCTTTTTCTAGGCATTACAGTGACGAAGAAAGAACGAAGGAAATGAAAACTTAACCAAACTAACTGTATGCTTAAACTAAAACCTAACCTTATTATATACAACAAAACAAAAAAAGTGTTATTGTGAAAATATGAGAAACAAAATACTATACTTAAAACAAACACTACCTACTATAGAGAAAACTACTACAAAATGAAATTGTATAATAAAATCAAAATTAAAATTTTAAAGGAACCCCCGAAACGCCTGGAACCACTTTGGTCATATCATCAGCTTTATAGTAATAAACAACATTAGTCATGGCTCAATAGTTATATCCCTTTAATATCCCTTGGATCTCTATGGTGCATCATCAGATAACTACTCCAGGTCTTCAATTTGATAATGGCCCAGCTAATGGCTCATAGAGAGTAACAATTTTAGTTAATATTATCTGTTATTGATTTGCTGATCTGAGAGGATTCATAATCAGATACTCCCGATCTTCAATTTGATAACGGCCCAGCTAAAGGCCTAGTTAAAGCACTACAGTTCTATCTCTTTTTTTGCTGATCAATTGATGTTGATTTGCTGATCTGAGAGGATTAATGATGGTGCCTCATCAGATACTCTCGGTCTTTAATTTGATAACGGTCCAGCTAATGGCTCATAGTGAGTAACAATTTTAGTTAAAGCACTATAGGTCCATTTCTTGTTGATTTGCTGATCTGAGAGGATCCATGATCAGATTTTTTAGATCCGGAATGTTTTATTTTATCGCACTAACTTTTCTACACTTAGTTTCCTACCTTCAAGACAAATCTAATAAGTCCAAACTTAGTATACCAAAAAAAAGTTTGAACACATCCAGGATTTCGTCTCCTACCTTCGAGTTCCATCATGAGAGTAGCTCAGTGGTACCAGTTAAAACACACATGTATTTGTATACGTTTTTATTTCAAATGTTAAGTCACAGATATGTTTAAAAGTAAAGTAAATACCTATAAGGCTGGGAATACAAGTCCGCTTTTCCTCTCCGATAGTTCGATCCGATTGTCTGATCAGACAATCGGAAAGCACTCGTGCCATACATTTGTTTGAATACTTAATACACGTCAGATCCGATAGTCGGATCGGATGTCAGAATCGGAAACAACGCCAAGGCGCTTACGATTTTATGGCCGATCCGATTGTCTGAAGGTGCAGTTTTCATACAGAATACAGAAACAAAATAGACGTCCGATTCCTACTTCCGATTTGTAAATAATTTGCTCAGCAATATCGGGCGTGTATTCCCAGCCTTATGCGTGTTTAGAACGACAACCCTTGTACGTCGCTATGCGACGAAGATTGTTATTTTATGTCAAATAAATATGCCATTGTTAAAACACGTAAAAAATGTTATAATTTTTCCCCTAAAATATTCAATCAAGGTAATCGATCTAAACTGCAAACCAACCTCGCCATATGAATATTTTAAGGGAAAAATTATAACATTTTTTACGTGTTTTAACAATGGCATATTTATTTAACATAAAATAACAATCTTCGTCGCATAGCGACGTACAAGGGTTGTCGTTCTAAACAGCGCGTCTAAGATCGCTACCGCAGCTAACAAATCGAGCTGATGACCTTGAAACCCCTGATCAGATCTTCATCAATTGTAGCTAAGAACCATCTCGATCACGTCAGCTTTCAAATGAAACAAACCGCATCGTAATCGGTCCATTCGTTTAGGAGCTACGATGCCACAGACAGACACACAGATACACAGATACACAGATACACAGAGCCACAGATACACAGATACACAGATACACAGATACACAGACAAGTCAAACTTATAACACCCCTCTTTTTTGGTCGGGGGTTAAAAAAGGATTTTGCACGATGATATTATATCGGAAAAACAAATTAACGCTGCATTCAACCGATCAGTAGGGAGCCGACCGCATAGTATGCTCGTCTGTCTATAAATGACGCGCCCCTCCACTTTATTAGTTTATTTAAATGTGTGAATGCAAATATTACTAACTATACTATTAAACTTCATCACGTTCGTTCTTCTTTTGTGTCTAACCAGCAACTGAATAACCAATTACTGCATTTTCGGTGTGTTTTATTCATATTTTATATTTGCTCGTATGCGTAAATGCAGTGGAGGGGCGCGTCATTTCGGCTTAGACAGACTATACCTCGTAGAGCTACACCCCCCTCCGCCTCGCCCGCAAGCACCGCCTCTCCTCGCCCGCCGGTTAGCGCTCATCATGCGACGCGTGTGAATTTTGAGTTATTTTAAAATTGTATTATCTTATAAGATGTTTATTGAAATTAGGTGATGTCAATGACAATTTTGTTCACAGTTAAATACTCTTAATTAATAACACATTCATTTCGATAAAGAATAATATTATTATGTTAATACAACTCTGACAAATAATTTGTAATAATGCATTAATTAAGACCAAATTTGACTATCATAAAAACGGTTATTGTGAGTTAATCTTAAAAGATAGACATATACAGTCGCGGACATTTTTTTAGATAATTTAAAGAGGAACAATTCTTTCATACATATTTTTTGGGTATCTCGAACGGTTTTCGCAGCGCACGCAACGGAAACCCTCAAAGACAATTAATATTCTCCGTTTTTTCCACATTTTCGACTGTTTCTTCGCTTCTATAAGTCGCAACGTAATGTTTTATAGCCTAAAGCCTTCCTCGATAATTGATCTATCCAACACAAAAAGAATTTTTCAATTCGAACCAGTAGTTCTTGAGATTAGCGCGTTTAAACAAACAAACAAACAAACAATCAAACAAACAAACAAACAAACAAACTCTTCCGCTTTATTATATTAGTATAGAAACGCGAAAGTTTGTGAGTATGGATGGATATTTGTTACTCTTTCACGTAAAAACTACTAGCTTATATATCAGAATAACACATAGGCTATAATTTATAAACATATTGTGTGAATAATTAATAAAATAAAAGAAAAAACATTTTCCCATACAAAATTGCGTGCGTTCAGAAATTTATTTTGGGTAAACTAAGGAAAATATGTCAAGCTGTTGAGAATTGAAAACAAATTGTCAATTTTGGCATATCAGTAAAAATATATTGCTCAAACACCTATGTTGTATTATTTATATTTATATCGATTTAAATTTTTGATTCACCCAACTTAAGTTCAGCTAATCTGTAACACAACATTCATTGACTTTTAGGCGGTATGAAGTTCGCCGGGTCAGCTAGTCATTTTATACAAGTTCTACTATTATAGGCACTAGGCAACCCTGCTTTCTAGAGGATGCCTTCGATTAGGTCGGAAAAAAACTCCCTAGTGGGTCTGTCTCGTTTAACGCATCCATCCATATCAGATTTATAATTTTTTTCGTCAATCTACTTTCATTCATCCTTTCCATGTGCCCAAACCATCGAAGCATTCCTTTGTCAATCCTTGTCACTACATCCTCTTTAAAACCACATCTATCGCGCACTGTGCTATTCCTTATTTGATCCGCTATCGTCACTTCACATACAGCACTCCTTAACGACCGCATTACCACACCGTTTATTCTACTCTCATGCTTCTTCTGCCACACCTAACATTCACTTCCATACATTAATGTAGGAACAGCCATCCCTGACTTTCGGGACGTTTCTAAATAATAAACTTAAATAAATAATATTTAGGCAGTCATAGAAACTATGTAAAAAGAGTTAAAGTGGTGATGTAGAACGTCAAAGTAACGTAAAAGCTTCACTAAATATTAAAAAGTATCGCCTTTGATGTCACCGCTCTGTTTAAAAGTAATTTGAGATTGGTTTTGTCTTTGTAGCGAGAGCGGTTCCTTTAAACCACTTAGCGGGTATTGTGAAATAAAATTGTGATTTTTCTTTTAGGAAATATTATCTTTACTTCTATCTTAAAAAGACATTAAACGTATTGGCAAGAAAGACATTAAACATTATTTTATAAAATGTTCAACTGGTATCTTGTTGTTCGAAATGGCGTTTTAAGAGGAAGGCCTTCGTTCTGCAGTAGACGTCTGATGGCTGATGATGATGATGAACTGTAGTGGCAATCGCCTCCATTCATGGACCACACATCCATTCATGTGGGGCGCTTTCATAAAATTGAATTTTACTTCAACTAAACAACAACATGGGTATTTGCATTTATTAAGATAAAAAAAACAACCAAACAAATTGTTACGCCTTTTTCCTACAGGGATAGGCAGAGACAATGGATCGCCACTTACCACGATCCTGACACAACTCCCTCGCTTCCTTTACATTCACAATTCTCTTCATACAAGCTCTATGGTTATGGACACTGTCAACCTAGAACACCCTCCTGGGCCTGCCTTGTTTAACGTATCCATTCACATGACATTTATAAATTCCTTTCGTCAATCTACTTTCACTCATCCTTTCCATGTGCCCAAATCATTGCAGCATTCCTTTGGCAATCCACTACATCTTTATTCAAACCACAACTATCGCGCACTATGCTATTCCTTATTCAATCCGCTATCGTCACTTCGCATACACTCCTTAACGACCGCATTTCTATTTAGATGTTAACGAGTATTATAAAAGAGTCACAGTTAAAGTTTAAAGCCTCAATATCTCACTGGGATTTACGGGATTACGACTTGGCGTTATTAAAATTTTTAAAAGAACTTTTTATGTAAAATATGACGGCAGATTAAGTGTTTACTTCTTTTATTATTTGCCTGATGCTAAGCAAGGAGAGGTACAAAACCGATTAAGTTAACTTTGCCAAAGTTGACTTCTTATATTTCGCTTCAAGGTTCCAAGATTATAGTATGGGGTGAAGAAATGCGCTGGTAAACAAATGCCGGATGCTTCTCCCGACCGCGTAACACAATGAGAATGAGCTTCGTTTTGGCAGCTAAACTCCATTAATAAACTTCAAAATTAAAATTGCGACCGCGTAACACACTGAGAATCTATATTATTTTTCATTAAGAGTTCATTCATTAAGAGCTTATTGAATATCATTCTCCGAATAAATAAAAGTTGTTTTTGACACTAACAGCGACTGCGTAACTTTTTGACAAAGAGGAATGAATTTCATTGTCATTGAAGTTGCGCGGTCGGCCCCTTGTGCGGGGTACCTACAAAAGACGAGGTATGTACAAGGTCGAAGAGCTCAAAGAAACATTATTCGTGCTATAGCCGATAAAGGACGCAAAGGGCCTCCAAGAGCTGTCTCTACAAAATTTCACTTGCTCCAGAGTCCTAGTGAAAGTTTTCTTATGACATGCCTGATGTTAGGCTGGAGAACAAGCCACACATCAACTCTTAAGCTGGATCTAAAATTTGTACTAAAATTTGGCAGACTGGGCATATGACCACTAATTGCCTAATAAATTAAACAAATTTTATGCGGCTTACTATTGGAGTAACCACGATGGCTCTCGACACCGTCAGAATAATAAATAAATTTGTAAAAATCCAAACCAAAATAAACGCGATAGTAAGCCGCATAAAATTTGTTTAATTCATTAATCAATGTTTTTAAGAAAATTTCACTTTATTCCGGATTACCACTCCTAAACCAGTAATTGCCAAACTTTAAAGCGACCGTGGTGTAGTGGTAGTGCAATGGTTATGCAAACCGAGAGCACGGGTTCAATAACACATGCCAGTACCAATGTATTTTTGATGTACTTTCGTTGTCTTTTTTCTATAATACAAGCACTTTAGTAGCTTAGTATAGAAATATAAAATAATAAAATTAAAAAACACAACCCAGAGCAAATTAAATTTTAATTTATTTTTTTAATTAGTCCTAGAATTGTACAAAGTAAACAAAGGATCTATAAATCAATTGACCTGGATCCGAGCAACGTAAAATCGCTCTTATTGCTTCCTTAAACTTAGTATTTGCATTAAAATTCCAATTGACTAATAAATTGTTGAAAACGAACAGCGACAAAGTTAATAATGATAAAATTTTCACGAGTTTCTTACCCTTGCTTTATTGGATTTTCTTTTATGTTAGCGATTCGTTCCTTTTTTTCAAGATACATAAAAGTTATCCTTGTTCGAAGTTCGTACAAATCACGGTACGTAACTACTGGGATGATATTCAATGTTTATAATAAAATTGAAGGTTTGTCTGATAATTCATATCTAGCCGAATTTTGTTATTACGAGTACATGGTCTATTTATTTGGTCCTAAAAGTAGGGGTTATCGGTTTGGAAAGTTTACCGGGAGTTTTATAAATGGCTAATTTCTTTAAAATGTCTATACATGTGCTCTTTCCGAATATATAATTTGACATTTTTTAGTCGTCAACCCTCTTGTATCTCTTCTTGCTTAGTTAAGGTTAAGGTCGGATGTCGCAGCTCAATAAAATCGAAAATTGAGTTTTTATTATAAAGCCTATTAAATACGGTATTTTCTTAAATTTTGCGCGAACATTGATTAATGAATGGACCCCATAAAACTCAAGTCCCAAGTCCAGCAAACTACCAAACCAGATGACACCGTTAATTATTTTCGCAAAATTTGATATAAACCGGGAACATAAAAACAAAATCAAAACATCAAACGGGGTAGTTTTGGAAAAAATAACAGCATCAAGGTCGACCAACACCTCAGTCTCTCCGTGACCACGATGGCTGCAAAGCTCTCGAAACGTCGGAATAATAAAAAATTGTAAAATCTAAACCAAAATAAACGCGATAGTAAGCCGCATAAAATTTGTTTAATTCATGGTTATGGTCTTAAATATATAAAATATGGTCTTTATGTTGTATTTTTATTAACAACCTTCTTCCAGAATTCTCTACCAATTTTATTAAATTTTCTAACAAAAATAAATGACACACGCATAAGCTTTGAACATAAATTGTAATTATGATCTAATTGCCTACTTCAATTAAATTTCTAATCTTTCATCACCCTTCGTAATAATTACGGTATAATTATACTATGGATAACACTCAGGAGGTATAATTAACAAAAACGAATGACAATCATGTTTCCTTATCGCTATACAGATTATTAGGAACTTTTTTGTGATTTAATATAACTTTAGATCCTTTAGGGGGTTCGATTCCTGGTCAAAGCAAATATTTGGTTCATAGCTTTTATTTGTAATATTTATAATTTTTAAAAAATGTTGCAAATATTTGTTAATAAAAAAAACAGGTGGATATTTGCTTCGGGTCTGGTTATCAAAAAGTGGTAGGCAGTGGTACCCAGTCTGCCGATCCGAGGTAGTACAAGTATACAGACCGTGAAGTGTCGTCGCGTTTCGGGATCAATTTGTAAGTTGCCGGTTCCATCTAGGTCGGCATAGTGGATGTGATTGATACTTACAGTTATTGAATTGTAATAGCAGTGACATCCATACTTGGACCACACCCCAGCTTAACATTAAGGTGGGTGCTCTCATATGTCGAGTCCAAGAGCGGCTAGACATAACTTATTTTCTGAAGGACAGAACTTGTGGTAATATGTAGTGTTCGTATGTACTTTTAATACCTGTATAACTAAGTTGAGTAGACTGCCAATTTATACGAGTAGGAGCGAGTAGTAAGGTGAGGAAAAATAAGGCTCATTTAACTTAAATTCTTTTTTTTTATATTTCATATCATTGATTACAAAATAACAAACTGCTATAAAAAAGAATTTAAAAAATTACAGTAAGAGTGATGCTAAACAAAAGCTAAAACGACTTTCATAATTATGTACTATAATGATATCAAAAGTTAAATCTAAACAAACAAAGATAAGCCGTTAATTATAGTTAAAAAATAAATATAAAATTATTAATAATAATAAATAATAATTATATCAACACGTAGAAAATGAAAACCGTACTTAATAACATATTTTTTTGTGAATAACTTCCGACGAAATGCGTTTCCTTGAGTATGAGTAAGGGGTATTACAAAGATTAATGACTTGGCTTTGATCGATATAGAGTTAGAAATCACGTCGGGAACATAATAATACCTTCATGTGAACGACATGTAGGTATTTTTTATTGTAGCACGCACTCCAGCTTAACCTGATGTTTAGCTGGAGTGCGGTTTATGAATTGAGGTGATTGCTACTACAGTTAATTAAATGTAAGTAGCAGTCACACCTTCTATGCCAGCCTAGTTAAAACTGACAACTTAAAAGTAGATTCCGAAACGCAACTAAGTCACGGTCTGTATACTTGTAAGAGGTGGTACTACCCCGGATCGGCAGACTGGGCACCGCTGCTTACCACTCTTTGTATATACGAGTAAAGGGGAGTTACACTTAACACACTTTTTCTTTTAATAATTATATAAAAAATACCTTTAAAAAAGCTGGGTTGCCTAGTGTCATAACTATAGAGCTCGTATGAAAAGAATTTGAAAGCTCACTTTTTCAATTACCATTAATATTAGGTAGGGCAAAAAGTTTCTTCGCATTTTATATGAAAATTCAAAACATTTTTTTTTTCATTAAAATACAGTATATAATATGTGCCATTTTGTTTGTAGACTTTATGCCATCTTGTAGGTAAGTAATTAATAGGATGTATGGAAACAATATTAATGCGGCGGCTGCAGACTTGTCTCGCCTTGCGCGAAATCAATCTCATACAAACCAGTAGGGCAGTCTGCGGTCTACAGTCTGCAGTCGCCGGCGGAATCATACCTTAAGTCTTGTGAATACAAATCGCACATTGCTGCTATACTATAAAACACATAAAAATGCACATAAAAATGCATATTAATAGGATTTTTAGCAATATTTTCACCGAAATATCGAAATGTAATAAAAAATATATATTGAGAGGTATAAAATATATTTTCGTGAAGTGAACGCAAAAAGCGAAAAGCGTTGGACAGGTAAACTTATTTAGCGCGGAATGAATCAACAAAAAACTTGATTGGTGCTCCGAGCGCTTTTACAAATTCGTTGTGTTTTTCTGTTCAAAATATTTCCATTTTGTGTTTTCTTTTAAGGGTAATTGTACATAAGGAATTAGGTAGATTTTTGAACCCGTTTTTTTATTGTCTGCGCACTTGCTTAATTAACGTGGGGGATAGCTCTACCATCTAGTGTAGAGCTAGATCTACCATAGCGGGCTCTTACTATACTGTGTTTTTTCTTACTTGGCATAAGTAGTAAACAAACTTACAAATTACCATGTCCCATGCCCTTCATCTAACTAAGGAAACTGTTTTATTTCATATAATAAACATAAACATACATATAATACATAATGTAACAAATGCACAAAAGTTATTAAAATAACACACATAGCATTATATACATTATAATGTTATATACATTATTTTTATCAAAAACCATTTATTTGGAACCGGTAAGTTTACAAATGACAAATGGGGCATAACCCAATAATAATAATAATAATATAAAAAACAATTTCACAGTAATATATTGTATGGATATTTTTATACATTCGTATTGTTTCACGTCAGTTGTAATTGTTTTTTATCGTTAAATCGTCATTATGCCGAAAGTTTGTTTACTACTTTTGCCAAGTAAGGAAAAATGGACTATAGCTAAAACATCCCAGGCAGTTTTTTTAATATGTCATAATCCTGCCACAAGTACTCGTACCTACCTATAAGTGAGCTTCCTTTTGCGGAATGGCAGTCTCACAGTCATAAAACCACGATCTTAGACCTCACTCAGGCAAGTTGAATTCAAAAGTCGCGTCTTTTTAAAATATTTTTATTTTTATTCTTCTTTAGTTCAATTCTTGCATCCTGGGAAGGCAAAGAAAACTTTGTCCATACAGCCTAGTCTTCCGTAATACATATAGTTATAATGTCTACAGTGGATGAAGATAAAACACTTCAGTGTTTTATTCATAACATGAGGGTGAAGAGGATAGTTTTAGTAAAGCGGTGGAAAAACTTTAGTAAAACTCTTCCGACAGAGTCTTGAAGCGGAACACGAAGAGACACGTTACACAGCTTCAAATCACTTGTCTATACTCAATGAACTTTTGATGCTACGTGGTCAAAGACGTGATAAATGAATCGCACAAGTTGAAATCGTAAAAAAGACTGGCAAGTGGCGCTCCATCATCTCTGCCTATCCCTTTAAAAGCGGGTCAAATTGATTGATTGATTATAAAAGATATAAAATAATTTACACAAAATCGAATACAAATTCTGTTCATGTATTTACAAATTTTTATATCTTTATAATATATTATATTATTTGTATTATTTCTTTCAAAATTGTGGCTTCGATGACGTTGTTCATTAATTTCTTTCCACGTTATAATTGAATGCAGCTCAATAGGGGTTAAACGTAACATTTCTATGTAGTTGATTTCGATTCCATCGATTCCTTTCTACTTCATTCCGCGCTTCGCGTTGCTCGTCATTTTGACTTGCTCATGTATATATATCTTTGACTCGCAGCATTGCGAGTTCTGCGACTTAAGTTTGTACGTCTAGCTGCTGGCATTTTTATAAATGAAAATTCATCTGAAAATTAAAATAAAACTATTGTATTCTTCTTTATAACCAAGTACGTTACTAACACTTGTTATGTTAGTAACGTGTATTTTAGTCTATCCAAACTTACCAAAATTCCATATTAAATTGAACTTTTAAAATTAGGCCTGATGGCTCTAAAGTAACCGTCATGTGAACTAAGAAAATCAGGTTTCTTAGATCCTTTAAATTAATTATTTTAAATGTATTGTTTATCAATTAAATAAGATTGACAGAAGAATCCGTTTTAAACGTCATTTTTTTCATCCTCTTTGACTATATTTGCAGCACGCATTCAGTCAATTCTATGTCAAATGTCTTAAGGTTACATTAAAAAAGTTTAATAATTTTATATGGTGGTTAAGTAATTTTAAATTTTCTAATTTTCCGCGCAATTTCCTTAATTTTTTCTTTCATAAGAACCTTCTCCTAATAATAATAATAGTTTTGTAGAGCTGAGAGGATCCATCATTAGTTTCCCCATATCTGATAGGTTAACAAAGTTTTATCGCAAGTGGATAAACGAAAATCCTATATAGCCTATGTTACTCACAAATAATGTAGCTTTCTAATGGTGAAAGAATTTTTAAAATCGGTCCAGTAGTTTCTGAGCCTATTCATATCAAACAAACTTACAAATCTTTCCTCTTTATAATTTTAGTATAGATGTATTTCAGAGCTTGTATGAAAATAATTGTGGATGTGAGAGAAGCGAGGGAGTCATGTCAGAATTGTGGCAAGTGGCGCTCCATCGTCTCTGCCTATCCCTGTCGGAATAATGCGTGACAATTTGATTACGGGTATTTCAGATATAAGTATTGCATTATATCCCTTTAATGTTTATTTAGTGTACAAGAGCCTTATACTGTTGTTACTGAAACTGAAAAGAAACTTCAGCATCTGTTGGTTGAATTTCATTAAATTGTTGGGCAAAATGATTAACGTCTGTAGTTTGTTAACATAAATCAGATTGCAGATTTACGTAAATAAAATTTGAAGGTACCGTTTTCAGTAACTTGTAGCTTAGTTCCAAATACGAGTAGTCAATGTTTTTTAATTGTGGCCCAGCATAGGACAGTACCCCGCCTGAGTTTTCGCGTCTGCTACTACAGTTAAATGACTGCAAGTAGCATACTGACCTAATTGGAACCTACAACATTCCAGCTCATAAATTAAACAAATACTATGCGGCTTACTTTCGCATTTATTTTGGTTTTGATTTTACAATTTTATTTTATTATTCCAACGTTTCGAGAGCTTTGCAGCCATTGTGGTCACGCAACATTGGAATAATAAAATAAAATTGTTAAATCATAACCAAAATAAACGCGATTGTAAGCCGCATATTTGTTTAATTCATTAATCAATGTTCGCGCAAAATCTAAGAAAATATTAAGTCTCTAATAAATCTTAAATCATGGCGACTATATACTTTTGCTATTGGCATTATGGTAAAAGGCTCTATATCTCCCCTTATATGCCTCTCGCCTTAGCGAATAACATCTGCTTTTCAACATCAAAGGCAAACCGGGAGAGTGTGCAAATTACTTAATGCCAAATTTGTTTGATAAGTGTAAAGATATTTTCATATAAGATTATTAGATATATCTTATACGTCTGTCCGGACCGCTCTAGTAGAAAGGAGTAATTTTGTAATTATTATTTAATCTGATGATGATCCACGAGGATGCGAGGGATATGTTAGAGATATTACCATGGTTTGATTGACTAAAAGAGTTTTTTTACTATTTTACAAAATAGTTTGATGTACGCAAATTACAATGTAATTAAAATATATATTCCTTATTTTGCATAGTTTAGGTGTGCAAAATGATCGAACTACAATTATGACAGTTTAAAGCAAAACTCTTAATATGGCGTGTCTCTATGATTGACAGACGATAAAAAATCCATATCTTGTTTTCCATATTACTCAATTGCACAGCAATTAAAAGCAAAATTGTTATTAGTTTTATCAATACAAGTATCGAAACTACCATTTATATATTTTATACGTTTTTATTAGCTTGATATACTTAAGCTAATAAAAACGAGTTAATAATATAAAAAAAACAATACATATCGTGACAAAATCCAAGCCCGCATTACCCTGACTAAGTTTGTTATCCGAGCTGTCCATATAGATCAAGTTAAGCTGCGAAAATTGATTTATTTCCCGCGTTTATTATTTTTCCGCATTTTGTAAAATATCAAGTTCCTTTGAACTCTTATAATAAATTGGCATGGGCACAGCTGCACAGACTTCAGAGGGCTTAAGTTCAACGGATGAAACAAGTTCTATCCTACATTTAATCATTAATGTACATGGTATTTTTTTAAAATACAATACACCTACTTAAAGGCGACCGTGGTGTAGTGGCAATGCAATAGTTACACAAACCGGAGAGCACGAGTTCGTGACCACCCACCGGTACCAATGCATCTTAGATATATGTACTTTGGTTGTCCTGTTTCTATGATAAAAGCACTTTAGTAGCTTAGTTTAGAAATGTAAATAAAAAATATATACCAAATTTATGATGACAAGCATAGCGCATTGGTTGGGGCACGAGTCCGTTACGCGTAAAATCCCTGGTTTGATTCCAGGTTAAATAAATTCTATTTTATAATTATATTGATTAACACAAATATTTGTTAATAATTAAAGGAGTGGTTATTTGCTACGGGTCTGGTTGTCACAGAGTGGTAGGCAGTTGCAAATATTAGAATCGCACCAACCCATGGACAAATATGCGTTCCGTAATATATACATATTGTATTTGAACAAGAAAATAAAAAAAATAAAAAAGTTGTTTATTTATTTATTTGCTGACTGTACTACAAAGGCAAAAACGTCTCCAAGCTAAAACTAAACATAATAATAGGAGATCGTAACATCTTTATCTGCCGCCACGGCATAATGGAAACGCGCTCTTAGGCGCACTACTACAAATACAAAAACATCTCCAAGCTAACTTGACTGTACCAATGCTCAAATTATTACGTCATCATTAGACTGACCGTACTTAAATCTACCCGCCTCCTAAGTGTTAAATAAACTCGCAATCAACGAATTAGCTAGAAGGTTCTACGGATAAATTTGTAATCTTCGGGCCTTCATCTAATTTCCTGGAATGACGAGGAAAAACTACTTCTCTAATATTACGAACTAATTGAATGTTGATACTTGGGAATTCAATTAATAGATATAATTAATTGAATGCTAAGCTGGAGTGTGGTCCATTTGTGGATGCGACTGCTACTACAGTTTAATAACTGCAAGTAGCAATCGTATTCACTTACCCATTACTAAAATCAAATACGCTTTACACGTGTAGGTCGTTGACGACAGGCGTGGACGAACGGTTTAGCGATTGGTTTGTTGCGCGTAAAGTCCCGGGTTCGATTCCCGGTCGGAGCAAATATTTGTTTCATAGCTTTTATTTGTAATATTTAATAATTATATTAAATATTGCAAATATTTGTTAATTAAAAAAAAGAGGGATATTTGCTTCGGGTCTCGTTATCAAAGAGTGGTAGGCATTGGTACCCAGTCTGCCGATCCGAGGTAGTACCACGACTTACAAGTATACAGCCCGTGAAGTGATTTGGTCACGTTTCGGGATCAGCTTGTAAGTTGCCGGTTTCATCCAGGCCGGCATAGTGGATGTGATTGCTACTCACAGTTATTAAATTGTTGTAGCGGTGACATTTATTCATGGACCACACTTCGGCTTAACATCAAGCGGGGTGCTGTAAAATGTCGAGTCACAATAATGAAAAAAAATCACATGTACCTACACATGTCTTACACATGTCTCCGATTTGATCGGCAAACACTCTCCTGGGCCTCCATTGTTTAACGCATCCATCCACATCAGATTTAGAAATACCTTTCGTCAATCTACTTTCACTCATCCTTTCCATGTGCCCAAACCATTGAAGCATTCCTTTGTCAATCCTTATCACTACATTTTCTTTCAAACCACATCTATCTATTTGACTGTGTGCAAATATTAAACACAGTACAGTACCGTCAGAGCCGTCTTAACCATATTCAGCGCCGGGGTGCGAAAGTCAAGGCAAAGTCGCATGGTCTCAGTGTAGTAGGTACCTATCGAAGTTTATGGCGGTCGACATGCGCCCCCTAAGACTCTGCGCCCGGGTGCACCGCACCCCTTGAACCCCCGGGTAAAGACGGCCCTGAGTACCGTACACATGTATGCAATACTGATTTTATAGTAAAACCACAAATATCAAGGCAAAAGTTCCTCTTGCTGAAAAAAGGCTAAAACATTTAGCTAGACAAATTAAGAAAATACCGAAAGAATCTTGTTTTCTCTTACAAATTTCCTTTTTATCATCCTACAGCCCACTGACATGGGTTCTCTCATTAATATTTCGTAGACGGTCCGAGGTTTTCAATTAAGATGTTTTGCCGAAATTCACCGCTTTCAAATCGCCTTTTAAATATTTTAACACTCATAAAACGTGTGCTCGAGTGCTTAATTTATAAAGAAACACGAAATAAATAATTACAAAAAAGGTTTCTTTTGACACACAGTCAAATTAGCTTGGAGACGTTTTTGCATTTTTAGTAGTGCGCCTAAGAGCGCGTTTCCATTATTAACACTCGCTACAAAAACACGTCATGTCCTTTTGTAGAACAATCGACAAGTGGAATGCTTTGCCAGCCCATGTGTTCTCTTCATCCTTTGGCTTGGATTCTTTAAGCGATGCGTGAAGATGCACCTTTGCCGGCATAGTGATGGCGACTGTGGCAACCATGAAGAGTTGATTCTTACAGTCGTCGGCACTCTTGGACTTCCTCTTGATTACCTTCAGGCGGGTCGACGTCAGAAGTCTCAATAAAAAAATTATCTTACATAGCAAAGTTGTCAGAGTTGTAATTTTTATTTTATTTACAACTTTATGTATTGTGTACAAAGTCGAACTTAACGCCGCTAGACATATTAACCTGCCAGTTAACCTAAGGAACCAACAGACAAATTTTATTATATGTATAGATTATTTACCATTGTATTTTATTGACATTTTATGCTATGCTTAATTTATGTTTAATCTGTTGTGTATGATACTTTTTGGGCTATAGTCCAGCAATGTAACCTATTTTGTACTAAATCTTTAACTTAACCAAGATTATAGCCTGTTGTATCTACCTATTAATTTAAATAAATAAATAAACAAATCAGTCTACAAAACTTCGCGTAGATAAAACTTCTCGTCCACGCACTCGTTTGACGACAGGCGTGGATGAACGGTCAACGATTGTTTTGTTGCGCGTATATTTGTTTCATAGCTTTTATTAGTAACATTTAATAATTATATTAAATATTGCAAATATTTAATATAATTATTATATTTTGTATTATTTAATAATATATTAAATATTGCAAATATTTGTAATTAAAAAAAAGATAGATATTTGCGTCGGGTCTGGTTATCAAAGAGTGGTAGGCATTGGTACCCAGTCTGCCGATCTGAGTTCTGAGGTAGTACCACTACTTACAAGTATACAGACAGTGATGTGATTGGTCGCGTTTCGGGATCAGCTTGTAAATTGCCGGTTCCAACTAGGCCGGGCATAGTGTATGTGACTGCTACTCACAGTTATTGAATTGTAGTAGCAGTGACATCTATTCATGGACCATACTCCAGCTTAACATCAAAGCGGGGTGCTGTCATATGTCGAGTCACAATAAAAAAATAAAACGAAAAATTTCTTACCTACCAAGCCGAATTTAAAGATATTGCCGAAATAAAATTTTACTTTTATTTGTACTGTGGTTTTATTGCGGTAAAGACAGACTACTTTTGTAAATAAAATCATTATTATCCGAATGAAATAAGTAATCGAAAATAAACCCCAAAAAGATCGATTATTTTACTTCAACAAAGTGCAAATTGAAATTCTCAATAGTACACCGACCTTTCGCACTAAGCCTAACTTCATTCATTGTTCTGAAATGAAGGTCAAGGCAGCCATGATTGAAAACATTTCCCGCCAAATGGAATTCTTATGTTCTCTAATGCGTTGGCAGCGGCACTAGGCTGAATACAGCCGTAATATTGGCTTTTAATATTTAATGAACTCATGGTTTACATGTTGGTTTTTGGGTAATTCATTTTCTAGATCTTTTCAGAATTGATTATCATTTAAATCTTATTATACGCTACTGCTAGTACCAATATTGATAAAAGTATTTATGTCGCCCAGTGTCTTTGATACAAGCACGTGTGAAATGCATTCACATATTCACTACCAATTACCACCCAATTTTCATTCACTACCATTTTTTCTTAAACTGCTAAGAACTTAAAAAAGAAATAAAGAAGAGAAGTTGGTACTCTTGTATTATTACGAATGGACATTTAACATAAAACTGCCTGATGGTAAGCATGATGGAGATCCAAGAGTACCGACGACTGAAAAAAAAACTAGTCAGTTCACGGCTGCCTTAATCGCCGTTATTATGCTACGTTACTATAGTGTACAGGCCGTAAAGTGACAAGGTATTTAATTATGCGTTAATTATAGTAATCGCGTTTATTTTGGTTTTGATTATAGAATTTTATTTTGTTTTATTATTCCGACGTTTCGAGAGCTTTGCAGCCATCGTGGTCACGGAGAGAATCAAAACCAAAATAAACGCGATAGTAAGCCGCATAAAATTTGTTTAATTCAATAACCAATGTTTGGGCAAAATCTAAGAAAATATGATGTGACAAGGTAAGTTTCAGGATCATTTGAAAAAATGAAGACGACTAACCTTTGAGACTAAACAGAGTCGTCTTGTGTTTGAGTTAAAAATACATCTAATAATACAATAATAAAAGAAAATTGCCTAGTGTCCATAACCATAGAGCTTGTATGAAGAGAATTGTAGATGTGAAGGAAGCGAGGCAGTTGTGTCAGGATCGTTGCAAATGGCGTTCCATTGTATCTGCATATACCTGTGGGACAGGGCGTGACAATTTGATTAAGGTACGTTAAAAATTACCGAGTATTTTTGTATAGGTATGGCTAAAAATAGATACCTAATAATTGTATTTTTTTTTATTGTGACACGACATCTGACCTCGACCCGTCTGATGATAAGCAAGAAGAGGTTCAAGAGTGTCGACAACTGAAAACACCGAGTTAGTTCACGGCTGCCTCAGTCGCCGTCACTATGCCGGCCAAAATAAATACAGCTTACCTTTTTTGATTACATCCGACTAATGTTGAGCTGAAGTACAGTTAAACAACTGCAAGTTGCAATTACATCCACTATGCGGCCTTAGTTTGAACTGGCAACTTACAAGCTGATCCCGAAACGCGACTAAATCACTTCACGGTCTGTACACTTGTAAATGGTGGTGGAACTATCCTATGCCTATCCCTATACCTAAAATCTGAGTATTTAAAATATAACAATTATTTTGTATAGTTTTGTTTATGTTTTTTTTTTTTGTTATATTGTGAGTCGACATATGACAGCACACCGCTTGATGTTAAGCCAAAGTGTGGTCTATGAATGAATGTCACTGCTACTACAATTCAATAACTGTGAGTAGCAATCACATCCACTATGCCGGCCTAGATGGAACCGGCAACTTACAAGCTGATCCCGAAACGTGACCAAATCACTTCACGGTCTGTATACAACTGCCTACAGACTGGGTACCACTGCCTACCACTCTTTGATAACCAGACCCGAAGCAAATATCCATCTCTTTTTTTTATTAACAAATATTTGCAATATTTAAAATTATTAAATATTACAAATAAAAGCTATGAAACAAATATTTGCTCCGACCGGGGATCGAAGCCGGGACTTTACGCGCAACAAAGCAATTTCTAAACCGTTCGTCCACGCCTGTCGTCAAAACTTATTATCGTTATATTACACTTATATGCAATTTCAATTGTAGAGGCTTATTTTCTTAAAATATCATAATTAGTTTTATAATCTGTTGGGAACAGATTATACATCCTAGGTGCTATTGAAGTTTTTTTTACATTTTAATACTAAGCTACTATCAATCAAACAATCAAATTGTTACGCCTTCTTCCCACAGAGATAGACAGAGACAATGGAGCGCCACTTGCCACATTCCTGACACAATTCCCTCGCTTCTTTCAGCTACGCTACTAAAGTGCTTGTATCTTGGAAACAGGACAACCAAAGTACATATATCAAGATAAGATACAAATTCATGCTCTCGGCTTGCGTAACCATTGTCACTACACCACGGTTGCCTTAAATGCTTTAAAAATTACTAGAAAAGTAAAAGTTAATATAAAGTAAGTATTGATTTACATGGAATTCAATGGAAATCTTCAATTTCGCCATGAACTCACGTTTCTGAAGTTTATATTAGGGATCGCGGGGAAATTTTGGGGACTTTTTACGAATCACAAAAGATTTATGCTTATTTTATGACAGGAAGGGTGTATTAATAAAAGTTTGGTGTAGCTAAGAGCGGCCGTGGTTGGGTGATTTTGGAACACATATTCTGCGGCATTATGGACGAACGGTTAACGTTTGGTTTGTTGTTAATTATATTAAATATTACAAATATTTGTTAATAAAAAATAGTGGTGAATATTTGCTTCGGGTCTGGTTATCAAAGTCTGGTGACCCAGTCTGCCGAAACGGGGTAGTACCACCACTTACAAGTATACAGATCGTGAATGAAGTGATTTGGTCACGTTTTGAGATCAGCTTTGAAGTTGCCTGATGTTAAGTAGGAGTGCGAAATGTAGAGCTTAATAACTGTAAGTGGCAGTCGCATCCTCAGTGCCGGCCTAGTCGGAACCGGAAACTAACAAGCTGATCCGAAATGCGATTAATCTCACGTTCTGTACACTTGTATGTGATGGTACCAGTCGCCGTCATTATGCCGGCCAAAGGTGCTTCTTCACGCATCGCTTGAAGGATCCAAGGCTACAGGATGGAGAAAACACATAGGCATCAAGTTTTTTTTTTTTTTTTTTTTTTTTTTTTTTTTTTTTTTTATTGTGACTCGACATATGACAGCACCTCGCTTGATGTTAAGCCAAAGTGTGGTCCATGAATAAATGTCACTGCTACTACAATTCAAATAGTCTTAATCTGGCACTGCCCGCGTTTTTGCAGTGTTTCTTTCTATATTTCTTACAATATAGAAAGTAAATTATTAAACAGAGCACCATTTATGAATTAAACAAATTTTATGCGGCTTACTATCGCGTTTATTTTGTTTTTGATTTTACAATTTTTTTTTATTATTCCGACGTTTCGAGAGCTTTGCAGCCATCGTGGTCACGGAGAGACTGAGGTGTTGGTCGTCCTATTGGTTGATGCTGTTATTGTTTCCAAAACTACCCCGTTTCATATTTTATTTTTCTGTTCCCGGTTTATTTCAAATTTTTGCAAAAATAACTGACGGTGTCATCTGGTTTGGCAGTTTGCTGGACTTGGGACTTGAGTTTGTGAATTATGGGGTCCCAGGTGTCAGATAATCGCCAACCACCTTCTCTATTGAAATTAGGAGAGCACCATTTCCTTGCTATCAATCATAAATCGCACTTTAGCTTAACATTAGACGTTAATATTCTTACGTTGACAGTGTTTTTAATTGATTTTAAGAGTGGTAGGCATTTGTTGGTAGTATGACGACTTTCAAGTGTACGGAACAGACTGTCGTGTGACTTATTCTAGTTCAGTTCAGTTTACAACTAGGCTAGCATAGCAAATGCGGCTGCTTCTTGTAGTTTAAATTACATTTTTGAAAATAAAATTAAGAATTTCGAAATAATGAACATAGCCATATAATATACATGCACGAACGCGTCTTTAATTTTGACATTGACAGTTGCTTGTGACGTGGGGCGCGATTTTCTACCGGCTGAGTCGCAGTCTTTATATAAATAGATAATAAAATACAATCTTAATAACGTTTAAAACGCTAAAATCATAAAGTTAATTGTGTTTTTTTATCATTTAAAATGTCACGAGCTATGTTAAAAGCTGTTTTACTCATTGGGGGACCGCAGAAAGGTATGAACTATCAGTTTATTGAACTTGTGAGCTTTAATAAATAATTTGTGCATTTATTTATTACCCATTAAAGGGCTAAGCTTTTAAAAATAGATTATAAGACTTTAATGAGGTTAATTCGTGCAGTAAATAATTGTTTACTATGAAATATGTTGTTTAATGAAGGCTATTTAAAATGCTAATACATTTTTAAATAACAAATAAAATAATAACATGAACCATGAACGAAATTGCAACCTTAAAAACCACAACCACAGACAAAAATATATAACTAAAATTTAGCATTTATTCTGTACAAATTATTATTTTTAAAGTGCTTAATCTATCTAAGTATCTATTTTGGTTAAATGGTTCAATTTAAGGAAACATCCTAATAACTAACATATATAAATTTCTTTTTAAGGAACAAGATTCCGTCCATTGTCTCTAGATACTCCTAAACCATTATTCCCTGTAGCCGGGATGCCCCTTATTCAACATCACATTGAGACATGCGTAAAAATGGAAGACTGCAAGGAAATAATAATCATAGGGTCATACACAACAGAACAAATGGCCAAGTTTATGGAGGAAGTTAAGAATGAATACAGGCATATTGATATTAGGTTGGTAGTTTTTTTTAGGTAATAAAAAAATTTATAGATATTGGCTTGGGTTTAGAATCCAGCCGCAGGCTCTGAGGGTTGAGATTAAAGAAGGAGGTGCAGGGAGGGGAGGGAAATCCTCCTGCGGCACTCCTATGGCGCAGAGATGCTTAGTATTTTTTATTTTTCTGTTTGTATAACGGAAGGGCATTTTGTATTTAAAATAATATATATCGTGCTAAAATGTATTAAATAAATACATTTTCGTAATTATATCATAATCTATTTTGCACATCCGCTATTTTGTATAGATGCCAAGTTTGGCGTGTGCATTCCGTTTCGGTCTATATTATGTGTGTGCGCTTCGGATCCTCCGCGCCATAGGAGTGCCGCAGGAGGATTGCCCTCCCCCCCTCCTTCCCCCCCTAACCTTAACCTTCAAAGCCTGCGGCTGGATTCTAAACCAATCCCAAGTAATTTATAAATCTGATGTGGATGGACGTGTTAAACAAGGCAAAGGAGTTTTCCAAATAAATCTGAAAACATTCTCAAGAAAACTAGGCCATAGAGCTTGTATGAAGAGGTTTGTGGATGTGAGGGAAGCAATGGAGTTGTGTCAGGATTATGGCAAGTGGCACTCCATTGTCTCTGCCTATGCATGGCCATTTGGGGAAAGGCCATTGCATCTGCCTATCCCAATGAAGATTGAGACTAAACGATGAATAATTAAAAAGTTTGGTAGTGTCCTCTATCAACTTTAAGCCCACTATCAGCACTATGAGGTTATTTTAGAATGGATAAATATAAATATCAGAGCCTGTATGAAGAGAATTATGGATGTGAGGGAAGCAAGTGAGTTGTGTAAGGATCGTGGTAAGTGGCACTCCATTGCCCCTGCCTATCCCTGTAAAAAGTCGTGACAATTTGATTGATTGATTGATAAATATTTTTATGCAAATATTTTTTTATTATATTTTTATATTTTTTAAATTTACATTTCTATACTAAGCTACCAAAGTGCTTGTATCATAGAAACAAGACAACTAAAATACATATGTCAAAGATCAAAGTGGTCTCAAACTTGTGCTCTCGGTTTGCGTAAAAATTGCACTGCCACTACACCAATATAAAAGACTAAGGAGACATAGCGTCCCTAATTTAACAAAAAGATTTTAGCATCTATAAGAATCGCTTTCCCTCTTTTACATGAAATAAAAAGGACTAGTAGAGTCCAGATATATCAATGGATAATTGTATTAAATACAGATGGCAACGCAAACGGAAAACAGAAACAAAACAACTTGAGAGGTGTCAAGGGACACCCGGATGGAACGAAGTTCCTTTCGATTAATTAGTGAAGGAATTGTAATATTTTTTTTTAGTTATAATAATATTTATTATTAACGAATATAAATATTATTATAAACTTAATCAGTAGGCTCAATTTTAGTAATAATTGTCTTGTGGTAACTGAAGTAGGAAACATATGTTTGGGATTCTAGTTTATTTAAATGTCTTTAAAAAATGCATCGATGGTATAGCTCTTATAGTTTCGGAAAAAAGTGGCTGTGACATACGGACGGATGGACGGACATGGCGAATCTATAAGGGTGCCTTTTTTTACTACGGAACCCTAAAAGGTGTCATTACAACTTTTGGTCCTAATTTTTTCCATCTAGCCCCTTAAGCAACGCGCGATAAGGAACTTTGTTTCAAAAAACTACACCACGGTTGCCTCTTTAAATGTTTAATCTTTTATACTTTCAGATACCTTCAAGAATTCACACCTTTAGGGACTGGTGGTGCCTTATACCACTTCCGTGATCAAATACGAGCGGGTAATCCAACAGCATTCTTCATGATGAACGGTGATGTTTGTGCTGATATAGAGTTTAATGAGCTATTCAAATTCCATCAGAGTAAAGAACCTGAGGCTCTGGTTAGTTATATATTTAGTTAACTGGTTAGTTAAAGCGCGATGGTGTAGTGGCAGTGCAATGGTTACGCAAATAGAGAGCACGAGTTTGAGACCACCTATCAGTACCAATGTATCTTTGATATATGCACTTTGGTTGCATTCAATGATACAAGCACTTTAGTAGCTTGGTATAGAAATGTAAAATAAATATATTTTAAATAGTTTTGTGAGCTTGTATGAAGAGAATTGTGAATGTGAAGAAAGCGAGGGAGTTGTGTCAAGATTGTGGCAAGTGGCGCTCCATTGTCTCTGCCTATCCCTGTGGGAAAGAGTGGTAGGCAGTGGTACCCAGTCTGCCGATCCAGGGTAGTACCACCACTTACAAATATACAGACCGTGAAGTGACTTGGTTGTGTTTCGGGATCAGCTTGTATATTGCCGGTTCCAACTAGGCTGGCATAAAGAATGTGTTTGCTACCTACAGTTATCGAATTGCAGTAACAGTGACATCCTTTCATGGACCACACTTCAGCTTAACATCAAGTGCTGTCATGTCATGTCACAATAAAAACAATCTTTAATCTTCATTCAACAGATAACAATAATGGGGACCCAAGCAACGAAGCAACAATCCGTCCACTACGGCTGTTTGGTCAGTGATGTGAAAACTGATGCGGTAACACATTATGTAGAGAAACCTGACTCTTATGTGTCTACGTTAATAAATTGTGGTGTTTATGTGTGTTCCTTACATGTCTTCAATTTGATGGCGAAGGCTTTTGAGAATAAACAGAAGAATTATTATAGGTAAATGATTATTTTATATTTTCTTAGATTTTGAGAGAACATTAATTAATGAATTAAACAAATTTTATGCGGCTGACTATCGCGTTTATTTTGTGTCACACAATAAAAAAAATGTATATTTTAATTTCAGAGGCAATGGTACAGGCACTTCGCATCCAAGCTACATGTCATGGGAGTTGGACGTGTTGGCACCATTAGCAGGCACGGATAGGTTGTTTGTTATGCAGGTAAGCACCACGGGCAGGCATAGTGAAGACGACTGAGACAATCGTGAGATGAGTTGTTTTTACAGTCGCTGGCACTCTTGGATGATCCCTTGCTTATTATAAAGCAAGTTGTGTTCAGATGTCAAGTCACAATATAAAAAAAAGAAAGAAAAAAAAACTTGATCTCAGTTTTTTCGCGTCAGTAGTCAGTTTTTTATCATGATGCAGAAAGTTTGTTTACTACTTTTGCAAAGTAAGAAAAAACACAGTTCTTACCTACTCTTAATTTCTATAGTAAGCTTTTTATATTTATATGTTTTTGCAGGTAACAAGCTGGTGGTCTCAAATGAAGACAGCCGGCTCAGCAATTTACGCTAACAGACATTTTCTGGAGTTATACAAGAGGGATAAACCACAAAAGTTGACAAGAAATGCGGCAAATAGATGCACTATAATCGATGATGTGTTCGTCAGTCCATCCGCTACGATCGCCCCAACAGCTGTGGTAAGGTGTCCGAGTAAAGTCACGGGTTCGATTCCCAGTTGGATCTTGCGCCACTTGCTACGATCCTGATACAATTTCCTTACTTCCCTCACATCCACAATTCTTTTCATATAAGCTCTGCGGTTATTTTTTAATATTCAAATAATTTAATTGAATATTACAAATATTGGTTAATAATAAAAATAAATTTGCTTTGGGTCTGGTTGTTCAAGAGTGGTAGACATTGGTGCCCAGTTTCCCGATCCGGGGTAGTACCACCAAAAGCCATAGAAACAAAAGCCTCGACCAGGAATCGAACCCGCGACTTACGAGTAACAAACTGGTGTCCTAACCAATCAGCCACGCCTGTCTTGATATTTTTTTGGTTCATTTATGGCGTACCCCTAAAATTTACAACTAAATAACTCCGCCGGCCTATTTTATTGTGACTTGACTTATAACAACATCCTGCTTGATGTAAAGCTGGAGTGTGATCTATGAATGGAGGTTACTACTACATTTCAATTTGAGATGTAACAACTCAAATTTTAACCCGGGTTAAACTGAGTTAAGGCCTAAACCGAGTTGGGTCGGTTAACATCTACAATAAACTGGTTTGACCTATTATTATATATTTAGATCAGACACCTTGTAGTCTTAAGCGGGCTCGTTTCCTCCGCACTTGAAGTCCTCTTCGGTATCTTTGTGCGTTCTTTAACGGTTCTCCTTCAGTGGAGCCACCCGATCTCCTCCAGGAAGGCCAGGAGACCCTTCTCGTTCCTGCAGACCTCCGGAAGCGTCCTCGCGATCAGACACCTAATTTATTTAGTCATACATACACAAACGAAATTCTATAGCAAACCATTCTGTGTATTAGGCAATTAGATTGTCGGACCGAATTGTCAACTCGGTTTGTAATTTGAATCGAATTCTTCAATTCGGTTTGCGAATCGGGTTATCCATATTTTTAAATCAACCTAACTTGGTTCGTTTAAATTAGAGATCGTCCCATCTTTAATTTCAATAAGTGTAATTACCTGTCACGTCTAATATGCCGGCCTAGTTGGAACCGGCAACTTACAAGCTGATTTCGAAACGCGACTAAGTCACTTGTGTACTTGTAAGTGGTGGTACTGCCTACCACTCATTTTTTTATCCAGATTTATTCTTATGTTTTCAGATTGGACCAAATGTGACAGTGGGCGCTGGTGTTACGATTAAAGATGGCGTCCGTGTGAAAGAGTCAATTATACTTGAGAATGCTACGATAGAAGAGCACGCTTTAGTTATGTATTCTGTTGGTAAGTTAGACAATTAGTAGTAAGTTAACATACTCTAAGTCCCGGGTTCGATTCCTAGCTGGAGCTAATGTTTTCATAGCAATTGTTTGTAACAACTAAATATTTTTGCGTAGCATGGAAAAAGAATCATAGTCCCGTGGATTACCGTATTTTTTGTATTTTTTATGATATCGCTTTTTTTCAGCAATGCACTTCATTAATGAGTTGCTATACCATGTAGGAAATTTATTGTCATGCTTTCTTACCACAGGAGTATGTTTTTGCAAAATTTCAAGTAAGGTACTATAAAATTGTTCGACGCAGACATCAATATCATCAGAATGGAGTACTTTGTCCCATTCGACCAAACGTAGATCAGTGGTAACCTTAGTGAAATCACATTTATTGTAGTTAAGTCTTAAATTATAACGTAAAGGAAGAGTTCCAGAGGTTGATTTATTAGTTCTAATATTTACCTCGTAGGCTGGATGATGTTTGTCCTGGCAGCTTAGAGGGTCCGTGGTCTGAACAGTAATATCATTCATATTGGAAAGCACCAAATCGAGGTACCTGTCATTACTATTTGGGATTTTATTATACTGCGAGAAGTTACATAACCCCATAAAGTTCACCAGTAAAGTTGCTTTGGAGTTTTGAGGGTTAGTGGCCATCAGAGCATTACAATTGTGAGATTTGCTCCACGAGACAGATGGCGTGTTAAAGTCGCCTACCAAAACAAAGTCAGCAACGCTGTTCTGGCCGAGACTGACGCGTTCACAGCTCTCGTAAAACATCGTTAAATCATCCAAAGGTAGATCAGGCGGCAGATAGCAAACGCAGAGGTTCAAAGGTCTGGAGTTAGGCCCAAACGTCAAGATACGTAACCAAAGATCCTCCACTCGACTTTCCCAATTACTTAATCGAGTCACACGTATATCTTTTTTGACTGCGACAAGAACGCCGCCACCTTCAATCTTCTTAATACAAGAACTGTTTCTATCACGTCTAAAAACAGTATACCGATCATCAAACAGTTCATTACTGAATATACCATCGTTAAGGTTGGTTTCTGTTATACAAATAATATCGTAGGAGTTTGTTAACACATTTAGGTAAAATTCATTAATCTTAGTTCTTATTCTATTGACATTTTGATAAAACAAATTTAACATTATAAAGAGATTAAAAGTACACAATAATAAAACGGAATTAAAAAGAATAATAATACTAGATTTTGCTACTTAAGGTTGGTTAAAGTGTCCATGTTTTTTATAGCAATTGCATTTGACCGCTCATCTTTGCGAACAAATATACGTCCGTATCGTATCCACACAAATTTATATTTTAAGTTGCTTGCCACTCTTCTAGCTTCTCGATATAATATCTTCATCTCAGGTGAAAGATGTTCAGCGACGTATAGTCTTCTAGGTTCTCCAGTGATTCCAATATTAGAGGAGTTAATGGGACAGTTAGGGTTCGCTTTATTATATCTTGCCACCGAAGAAATTACTAAGTCTCGTTGCATAGGAGACGACAGTGTGACCAAAATATTTCTTGGACGTGTTGAGTCCTTGGTAAATTTTGCCACTCTTCGACAAGCCTTAATGTCCTCAGCAGGTACCTTCACTAAATTGAAAAGATTTCCCACAATATTTACCACATTTTCATTGCGGCTTTCAGGGACCGCTTGGATTTCCACATTGTGGCTTCTGGAAATCTTCTCTACCGATTGTAATCTGTCACTTATTCTTACCATATCAGATCTTAACTCTGCATTATCAGTTTCCAACCTAATAATTAATTCATTTTTAGATTCTATGGCCGATTTTAGGTCTTTCTGTTCTGCGGCTAAGAAATCAGTTGTATGCGTAAAATCCTCGTTTAAATTATGTATAGCTAGAGCAATCTCAGATTTCACTAGATCTCTCACATCCTCACGTATTTTTATTCTAAAACTTTCCATGAAGGACGTAAGGCATGCGTTTAGTTTCTGGTCGAGTAGTGGGCTGATTGTATTAGGCAGAATTTCGTTCAATTTCTGATCTAAAAGGGAGCCAATATTGTCCATAGTAACAAGACTGACTGACTCAACACGGCGCGAATGTTTCGTCGGTGATATATCACTTGTAGTTGACATGTCCATTGAAAAATCTGCGTCAGGTACTTGATTTTGCTTTACAGGAGTATCAGGACGCAGACGTCTGGTCACATTGGCACATAATGGGCATGCCCAGGATTTTCTAAAGTGTTGTGTCAATGCCAAAAACTTAGCCTGTGTAATGTTAAGGCATTCAATGTGAAATGTGCCCAAGCACAACTTACATTTGAGAAAGTTGTTGGTGTTGATCACAGATTTACATCCGTTGCATGTGTTTGCCATTATTCACACCAGATGGCGTATTAGTGTCACTCGACTGGTGTCGCAAACTTCCCAGCGACATCAATCAATATTTTATTTAAATGTCTGTGTTGCTGCTATTCGACACTAGATGGCGCTGTCGGCGGCTTTCATACACGCACACACACAGAATAATCCAAATATAAAATTGTAAAGAAAAAACAACTTTCGGTTTGCTTGGATTCGAACCCGCGTCAATAGGCACAAGAACCCACACCTCGCCCAGCTAGGCCAAATAAACTTAAGAGTTAATGTTGAAAATCATAGTGTACTCATTATTTAGTACGAATAGTTTTATAAATTACCCTCTATTAAATAAATTATATTTAACAATTAATTACTATGTAAATCACTCAATCACTTAATAAATTATCACATTGATTAGTCTGCCGATTCGTGGTAGTACCACTATTTACAAGTATACCCACCGTGAAGTGATTTAGTCGCGTTACGGGGCATGGAAAGGATCAGTAAAAGTAGATTGACGAAAGGAATTTATAAATCAGATGTGGACGTGTTTTCAACCAAATCAGGGACATCAAGCTGGGTTGCCTAATGCCTATAATTGTAGAGTTTGTATGAAGAGAATTGTGGATGTGAGGAAAGTGTATCAGGAGCGTGGCAAGTGGCGCTCTATCGTATTTGCCCCTGGGAAAAAGACGTGACAATTTGATTGATTGTTGCACACTGACAATAAAAACATTTTCTCTTCTGAACAGTGGGTAAGAACGCAACGGTTGGAGAATGGGCGCGCGTAGAAGGCACCCCAGCTGATCCAGACCCTAATAAGCAGATGGCCAAAGTGGATAACACTCCACTTTTTAATGTTGATGGACGGCTGAACCCATCTATTACTATATTAGGTAATTATTAAAGTATAATGCGATTAAAATAAGAATAGGACGGAATCGGCGCCATTTTGTCTAACTCTGCTACCAACTTCACTTTAGTATGGTGTCTTTTTCTTTGCGGACCGTCAAGAAAAAGACACCTTTGAATCAGTCAAGTGAAGTTAGTCAACCTCCCGTCCTATTCTTATTCTAATAGCGTAGTATTGATTATTTTCCGACCAAATCGGAGACACCCTCAAGAAAGCTGGGTTGCCTAGTGCCCGAACTGTAGAGCTTGTGTAAAGAGAATTGTGGATACGAGAATGGCAGAGAGAATGAAGCGCCACTTGCCACGACTCCCGCTTCCGCATATTCCGCATAGGGATAACCACTGTTTTTTCTTTACATTTTAATACTAAGCTATTATAGAAACATGATAACCAAAGTACATATATCAAAGATACATTGGTACTGACAAGTTGTTTTGAACCCGCGCTCTCGGTTTGCGTAACCATTGCACTACCACTACACCACGATCGCCTTTAACACCACGATTCTCTTTACTAAAGCAAGCTCTACGGTTATCTTTCCCTAATTTCCAAAACTCCACCCGACTGTGAGTACACCTCTTTCAGTAGTTACACTAATGACTATCTGCCGATAAGTGGTAGTACCACCACTTACAAGTATATAGACCGTGAAGTGGCTTTGGCCGGCATAGTGACGGCGTTTGAGGCAGCCGTGAACTAACTCGGTTTAATCAGTCGTCGTCACTTTTGGACCTCCTCTTGCTTATCATCAGGCGGGTCGTGTAGGCGGTCAGATAACGTGTAACAATAAAAATAAGTGATTAAGTCGCGTTTTGGGATCAGCTTGTAAGTTGCCGGTTCCAACTAGGCCCGATACCGGCAAGTGGTTGTGAACCAGTTTTCATTGCAGTACCACTACACCACAGTTGCCTTATTTTTATATTGATTGATTGATTTAAAAATCCATATTGGTTACAGGTGCATGCGTGAATGTTCCAGCTGAGACGATATTATTAAATTCAATTGTTTTGCCGCACAAACATCTTAGCAGAAGTATTAAACACGAAATTATACTTTAGAAAATAGACTTCGCAATGCTGGACATAATACATTGTAATATACGTTTTATATACGTATATACGTATATAAAACGAACTATTAGAATAAGAATAGGACGGGCTGTTGACTAACTTTACCTGACTGATTCAAAGGTGTCTTTTTCTTGACGGACCGCAAAGAAAAACTTAAGTTGGTTGGAGAGTTAGACTTCACAAAATGGCGCCGATTCCGTCCTATTCTTATTTTAATCGCATTATACATATACCGAGGGCCTATATAGTTAAGTAATATATTATTAACTATATTACTATACTTTATCAGCGTGCTCCTCCTTTTGTGTCCAACCAGCAACTGAATGACCAATTAAACAATTACATTTTCAGTGTGTTGAATTCATATTTTATAGTCGCACGTGTGCCTAAATGCAGTGGAGGGGCGCGTCATTTCGGCTTAGACAGACTATAGTAAACATATGTATTAATCAAAATCTATAAGGAAGTTTGATTTTCGTGGAGTACAAAGTTTGTTTACATTTTTATCACGTTTGGTTGCCCTGCTCGGAAAAGCCGCCACATTAAATATGATATTTCAAAATGACATGTTTTTTTTTTCAATTTCGCGATTTTATTATTACTTCTAAGGCGTATGACGCACGAACTATAAAGTTGTGATACCAACAACTGTCTGGCTACTAGCTGTACAGATAAGAAGGTATCCGTGAATACCTCTGGGTACCTAAGAATCATAGTATCAACACGGTGTTTAAATGTTTTATATCATTATTTTGCCAAATATAATTTAGTTTTGATTGATTGTTATAATTTAATTATGTTTGATTCGTATAATTTTAGTTGTAAGATTTTTAGGCAGTTTTTTTTGATATTATTTTGTTTTATCATTGTTCCTTCGCACAAATACATAAATTAAAATGTATTGTAATATTATGTCTCTGCTTATCCCTGTGAAAAATGAGGCGTTAGATCAGATATTTACATAATATATGTTTATTAATTTTATTAAAATTTTAAGCACACTTTTTTTGTTTCATTGTGGATGGAAATGAGGAGTGGTAGGCAGTGGTACCCAGTCTGCCGATCCGGGGTAGTACCACCAATTACAAGTATACAGACCGTAAAGTGATTTCGTCGCGTTTCGAATCAGCTTGTAAGTTGCAGGTTCCAACTAGGCCAGCATAGTGGATGTTACTTCTACTTACAGATATTGAATTGTAGTAGCAGTGACACCACCCATTCATGGACAACAATCCAGCTTAACATCAAGTTAGGTGCTGTCATATGTCGAGTCACAATAAAAATAAAATAAAAACTTTTGGCAGGCATAGCGACGGTGACTAAGGTAAATGTGAACTGAGTCGGATTTTTAGTCAATTCTTTAATCGGCAAATAGTAAAAACGCAAAAAAGTGTTAATTAGGAGCTTTTGCTGTACATCGATCAATCAATTAAATTGTCATGCTTTTTTCCTACAGGGATAGGCAGAGACAATGGAGCGCCACTTTCCTGACACAACTCCCTCGCTTCCTTCACATTCACAATCCTCTTCATACAAGCTCTATGGTAAACCTTAACCATAGAGCTTTATTGTACAGTACATATACCAAATAAATATACTGTAATATGTACTTAGATGCTGCCTATTTAATTCTGCCCTACAGCCAGCACCTTTAATTCGATTACAAAAAAAACAGTTAAAAGTTTCTTATTTTTATTTTATTTGTTTATTAGGCATATTAACAGTTAACATATTTTACATTGACAATAATTGCATATTTATGTTCTTTTGCTAATATGCAACCAATTACAAATATACACAACATTCAAAAACATACAAATAATTAATCTATATAGTCAAAATTAATTATAATTACATACCAAAATAAACTATCTAAATATTATTAAACTAAATCACAATAAACTAATGAATTTTTTTAAACAATCTTTTAGTGAGTTATTAAAAAAGTCTATGTTAATGTCCCTGTGAATCAACTCGTTGCACAATCTACACATTCTGTTGACCGGTGAGTTAAAGAATAAATTTGTTTTGCACTGCGGAATATAAAAGAGTTTAGTGATTGGTTTTCTAGGTAGCCGAGTTGGTACACTAAGTGCAAGGCATTCCAAAATTTGAGAACAATCAATTTCATCATGTATGATCTTATGAACAAACGAGAGTTCATGCATCTGTCTCCGGTTCCGAAGAGAGGTCATTTTGAAAAATGAAAGACGGTCTTTAAAAAAATAGTGTTAAAATGTTTTCCTGTATTTTTTGTTTATAATTATTGAACATAAAAAAACGTTTATGTCGTTTGTTGGATACAGCTCAAACGGATATGATCATTACAAGTAATCATTTCCTATGCCCATAGCGTGTACGTGATTTGGTCAATCATTTCCAAATTACAAATTATCATTCATTATTTGCACGAATTTACATTATAAATGACGCCTTTATTCCTGGACTACTACAACGATTATTGATTCGCATCCACTAATGCATCCCGAAATGCTACTAAGTTAATATACAGTCTGTACATCGTTTGCAGGATGTAGTTAACATAAAACTTGATGTTAAACACCGCCTGATGTTAAGTTGTGGTGTAGACCAGGAATAAAGGCAACTGCTACAACAGTTATTGATTCGCATCCACTATGCTGGCCTAGCTGTAACCGACAACTTTCTAGATGATCCCGAAATGCTAGTAGCATTTCGGGATCATCTAGAAAGTTGTAGTATGCTACTAGTAGTAATATTTGCTCCCACCGGGAATCGAACCAGGGACTTTACGCGCAACAAATCAGTCGCTGATCAATCGGCCACGCCTGTCGTCAATATAGAATATATATATATGGTATATATTTCTTACATAGAATACGTTTTCATCCACAATTCTCTTCATAGATGATCTTTGGCTATGGGTGATGCAGATCCCTGATAATTGAGAATGTCTCCGGTTTATTCAAGGAACAATCTTCAATAATTAATCAAGACAAATTCGGAGATATCCTTAAGAAAGCTAGGTTGCCTACCGCCCATAACCGTAGAGCTTGTATGAAGAGAATTGTGGATGTGAGGGAAGCGAGGGAGTTGTGTCGGAATCGTGGCGAGAGGACGCTCCATTGTCTATTGGTCGTTCGTATTTACCCGACAATATTACCCTTTTGTTATTACTCATTCTTTGCCTAGACTTTGTGAGGCCCATGTCGTCTCCCGAGCGCAGCATGCTTGCGGCCCTTTTCTCCCCTCTCACTACCGGCCGCAAGACAGAGCTCGTCCGCAGCCTGCTTGCTGCTCCCCCTCTCCGGCCTAAAGGTGGAACTCGACCGCAGTCCGGCCCTTCCCCCTCTCAATTGCGCTGAATAGTCTCGTGAGGAACAGAGCAAAAAATAAGATTTAGTGAATGACGTGCGATGACGTAGTGTGCGGATTTCACAATACTACCCATTGTAATAATAATATTAATAATAATTAATAATTAACAAAATGTTAAATGAAAACATGCGACAGTGAGACAAAATGTGTGAAATTATAAAATGAATTTACGTACGAACGAGTAGCACATTTTTTATGATGTACAGTCAAACTTAATATTCGTAGGCGAGTTTTATTTTATAATTGGCATATGACAGCAACTGCTTGATGCTTGAGTGCCGTCTATTAATAGTGCAACAAGATGTCGCATCCACTATGCCAGCCTAGTTGTAACCAGTAACTTTGCAGTTAATTCCGAAACCCGACTATGTCACTTGTGTACACTTTTTTATCATTTTGAGAATTGCCGACGAGAGACGTCAATAAAATGTCTCGTCAATAGTCTCGTATTGGTGGTTTTGGACAAGTTTATTTATCATTTTGACAATCGCCGACGAGAGACGTCAATGAGAATTCTCGTCAATTTTAGTTTTCGCGTTAAACAGTTATTTCCCAAGCTACGTACTCGTAGAACCTTCTCAGTTTAAGGTTTACCTAGTAGACAAGGCCGGCTGAAGGAACGCAACTTGCCCATATATAAGTAATGCATCATCATCATCCAGAAGACGCCTTTCTGAATGACAAGATGCCAGTTGCATCCACCATTTATTCAGGACTTAACCTTTCTTCCACATCTGTTGTCATTTCTTCGAGCGATGTGGCCATGATGATAAAAAATGTCTTACGAGATTTACGCAGCCCATTAAATATGTGAGTGTACATCAATTTACATAATATGCGCAAAATATTAAATAATGTAACAAGACTTCATGCAAATATTTGCTTTAATATTTATTCGCACAGCTTGTTTAAATTTTGCGATTTATTTAATACCTATTATTTTCCTCCATTGTTTCATTCCCAATTTCACATTACTTAGTATGCATAATCCACAATACAAAGTACTGTTACACTGTTATTTTCAGGAAGTCTGTTTCGGTCTGGTATAGAACCCGGACAGATAAAAAGACTTTTGAGCTGTCCAGTTTAGGGTTTGGCAGATTATAAGAGCGCTGGACGACTGCGGTGGGAGCAGGTCCGAGCATCTAAACAGTCTTACAAAAATTTATAATAATTCAAAATTTATACTAATTTGGAAAACGGAAGTAGGCGCGCGCAGCTTGATTGCCAGCGCTCAATCAAGCATTATAGCAGGGACGTGTGCGCAGACGTTAACGTGTCTGCAGACGCGGAAAGCGTTTGCAGGAAGGTAATTAGCTATTAGAATAAGAATAGGACGGGCTGTTGACTAACTTCACTTGACTGATTCAAAGGTGTCTTTTTCTTGACGATCCGCAATGAAAAAGACACCATACTAAAGTGAAGTTGGTTGGAGAGTTAGACGTCACAAAATGGCGCCGATTCCGTCCTATTATTATTTTCATTCGGTTCGGCAGACTGGTATAAGCAATAAATTAGATAATGAAGGCGACCCTGGTGTAGTGGTAGTGCGATGGTCAAACAAGCCGAGAGGATTCATAACCACTTGCAGGTACCAATGTAGTTTTGATATATGTACTTTGGTTGTCCTGTTTCTATGATACAAGCACTTTAGTAGCCTAATATAGAAATATAAAAAAGACGAACAATCAATAAATTAAATTGTCACGCATTTTTCCCACTGGCATAAGCAGAGACAATTAGGCGCCACTTGCCACGATTCTGACACAGCTCTCAGTAATACGCATAAAATTCATTCAACTACTGTTATACCTATGTATTGTATGCGTATTACTAGAAGATTAATGTTATTTTCTCGTAAATATACATCGATATAGTTTACATATTTAGTAGGCATCGATAAAGCTTTTTTATTTCATGGAAAACAATCTTATTGTATTTTTTATTACTATCGAGTTGCACATGTAAACTTTTTTTTTTTTTTTTTTTTACTTATTATAAATTTCTATACTAAGCTATTTAGTGCTTGTATCATAGAAACAGGACAACCAAAGTACATATATCAAAGATACATTGGTACCGGTGAGTGGTTTTTGAACCCGTGCCACTCGGCGCACGTAGCCATTTCACTGCCACTACACCACGGTCGCCTTACTTGACCGACTTGTCGGTCTTATGATTTAACAAACTCGATCGAGAAGAAGCTGAGAGTTGGATCGAGCTAATGTCAGTGACATTGTTTGTTTGATAAGTGACTCAGGTTTGGCGTATTTGTAATCGATCTATTAGTTTTTATTACATTTTATTACATTTCCATACCAAACCACGTTCCATACCAAAAACATGCTTGTATAATAAAAACTGGTTTAAGAATCATCATCAGCCAGAAGGCGTCCACTGCTGAACATAGGCCTCCCCCTCAGAACGCCATTTCGAACGACAAGATGCCACTTGCATCCATCGGTTACCCGTGACTTTCACTATGTCGTCAGCCGTGGACGACAGGCGTGGACGAACGGTTTAGCGATTGGTTTGTTGCGCGTAAAGTCCCGGGTTCGATTCCCGGTCGGAGCAAATATTTGTTTCATAGCTTTTATTTGTAATATTTAATAACATTAAATATTACAAATAAATAATAATATATAATAATGTTATTAAATATTGCAAATATTTGTTAATAAAAAAAAAGAGATGGATATTTGCTTCGGTTCTAGTTATCAAAGAGTGGTACTGGTACCCAGTCTGCCGATCCGGGGTAGTACCACCACTTACAAGTATACAGACCGTGAAGTGATTTGGTCACGTTTCGGGATCAGCTTGTATGTTGCCGGTTCCATCTAGGGCGGCATAGTGGATGTGATTGCTACTCACAGTTATTGAATTGTAGTAGCAGTGACATTCATTCATGGACCACACTTCGGCTGAACATCAAGCGGGGTGCTGTCATATGTCGAGTCACAATAAATAAATAAAAACAAAGTTTACCTGAAGAAGAATGAATAAAAATTGTTTTTGACACTAACAGCATCGTTTACATTATGATTGAAGTTGCGCGGTCGGCCTCTGGGACTTTTTAATTCGCGTTACCATTTTCCTAATAGGAGTAGTGAATCTAATTAGATCGGTTGTACTCATTAATCTAGTTGTGGTTGTGTCAACAATATAAATATATTTTTAGTTACAAATAGTATTTCAGCTGTTTGAAGAATAATACTTATATGCATAGGTATAAAGGTACAATACAAACAGATATAAAATACTTTTATAAATATTAATACATATTGTAGATAAAGTATTTTTAGTAAAAACGTAGTATTTTAACATAAGGCGACCGTGGTGTAGTTATAGTGGTTACGCAAAGCGAGAGCACGGGCTCGGATTCAAAACCACTTGTCGGTACCAATGTATCTTTGATATAATGTACATTTGTTGTCCTGTTTCTATTATAAAACTTTAGTAGCTTAGTATAGAAATGAAAATAAATAAATAATTTTAAAAAGTTCCTTTGACGGAACTGTTTTAAAGGGATTATGGCCAAGAGCTAGTCCTCTCGACAAGATCTACCCTGGCAAGGACGGTGTTGTGAGAGTGGTAGATATCCAAACACGGACTTGTAGATGTCTCGCCAAATAACCGGAGTTACCGACATAGCTCGAAGGATTTGCGAGCTGAAGTGGCAATGGGCTGGCCACATCGCTCGAAGAACCGAAAACCGATGGGGAAGAAAGGTTCTAGAGTGAAGACCACGAACCGGAAGACGCAGCGCAGGTAGGCCTCCCATCAGGTTGACTGACGACATAATGAAAGTCACGAATAACCGGTGGAAGCAACTGGTATCTTTTCGTTCGGAATGGTGTTCTAAGGGGGAGACCTATGTTCAGCAGTGGACGCCTTCTGGCTGATGATGTAATGATGACTAGCAAACTTGTACCGCTAACGTCCGGTACGGCATAGACGGCTGTGCAGAACTACTGGCCGACCGCGTAACCCAGTGAGAATGGGCTTTGTTTTGATACTTTAACTTCATTAATAAGCTTAAAGTTGCGATGTTAATTTTTATTAACAGTTCAAGCTCATTGAAACTCATTGCCCGAATGAATAAAAGTTGTTTTTGACACTAACAGCGACCGCGTAACTTTTCACAGATGGGAATGAATTTCATTTTCATTCCCATTAAAATTACGCGGTCGGCCCCCTGGTACACAATGTGTGAATGTCTTAAAGCGATGTTGTAAAATAAAGAATTAAGTATATTTAATTTGTTACAACTTTTCCTGGTGGGAGAGGACACTTCCGGTGCATTGAGTGTTCTCATTTGGTTGCAATTACCACCCTACAATGCAAATTCCCCCATAACAACCACGTCGAGTTCGGGGACCAGTTTGTGTAGCACCAGTTGCGTTGGGGGTTGTGGATGCGGTTAGGGACATTGGCATCCATCTTTACCAGCCTATGTGTTCTCTCCATCCTATAACATTTGATCCTTCAAGCGAAGCGTGAATAAGCACCTTTGGCCGGTTTTTCTCAGTCGTTACTCTTGGACCTCCTCTTGCGTATCCAAGAGGAGGATGGTATCATCAGGCGGGTCGAGGTCAAGTTATAGGTAAGATTTTTTATTGTGACTCGACATCTGACCTCGACCTGCCTGATGGAGGTTCAAGAGCCGATGACTAAAAAAACGAATCTGTTCACGGCTTCCACAGTCACCGTCACTATGCCGGCCTAAAAAAGTACTTTTATTGTAGCCCGAATAAACTAAATTTTAAACGAACGAAACGTAATAGAAACTAGTTTGAACAAAGATTGTGGATTTAGGTTGTTTTTGCGATTTTTTTTCGTTCAAATTATGGTTACATACTTAAAGTTTTTTTCTTAAATGATGTCGTTTTGTTTGTTCTAGACGTTAAATATAGATATACTAGCTGCGTAACCCGGCGTTGCCCGGGTCAAAATACATCGCACGCTCAATGGTTAAATAATTAGTTTTCTCTTATGTCCATAATCTTTGGCCGGCATAGTGACGGCGACTGAGGCAGTCGTGAACTAACTCAGTTTTTCAGTCGTCGTCATTCTTGGACCTTCTCTTGCTTATCAACAGGCGGGTCGAGGCCACTTGTCGTGTAATAATAAAAAAAACTTTGTACCTACCATTAAACGTATATGTTAATACTGCCTACAATCGCCGCACAATTAATAATAATGGCCGAAAATTGTTTAGGCTCTAAATAATATTAGTGAGTGAGAGAAAGCTTATTGCGTAAGAAAGACAGAAGACCGGCTTCGTTCTCATCTCTGTTGTTTACGGGGTGAGAAGTGACACCGGTAGACGCTTGGCGGGGATAACTGATTCATTATTGATCACCGAGAGTAAAAAATATTAAAGTACTAATATCGCTATTAAAAAGTACGTGTTCATGGTAGAAGGGTGAAATTTTAAGGTTGGATGTATTTTTAATGTCGAATCATTAAAAAATTAGAATTAAAAATATTGTCCAAAAATTTTTGAAGTGGACCACCCGTATCACTTAGGGATATGAAAAATAGTTTACGTCATATTCTTAGACCTACTGAATAAACAAACAAAATTTCATAAAAATCGGACGACCCGTTTCTGAGGAGTTTGTTACAAACACTGCTTCACGACAATTTTATATATTACATATAGATATCTAAAATGTAATATAGGTATATATATAACTAAGCTGTTCGTACGATTTAGTTATAAGCTAAAAGTTTTAAGAGTGGTAGGCAGTGGTGCTCCGTCTGTCGATCCGGGGTAGTACCACCACAAGTGCACATACCGTGAAGTGACTCTCAACCACCGCCAAAACCACCCAGGACCATTCGCAAATCGCCCCACTCTAAAGTCTCTTCCTACTGGAAGACTCGAGGGAACTAGTTCCCCCAGCATACCCCATATTCAATGACTCCAAAGTCGAGCTTCATTAGACTTTGGAGCCAATATTATTTCTCATGGATCACCCGCTTTACGGGGGGACCACCACTTAATCGCGCTAAGATATCCGAATGATGAATGATTTTTTGTAAAAGAAATTCTCCCAAAAAAAACCGTGAAATGACGTCTCGTTTTGGAATCATCTTGTAAAAATAAGGCGGGATGCTGTCATATGACGAATCACAGTAAAATAAAATTTAAAAAACTTTTTTGTTTAGTTTAGTCCGATCTGTGGCGAGACCGACCAGTGGCTTGCCAACCGGTGCGCTAAGAGGCGTGAAATTGTGCTGTGCGCGATATTTGTTACTGGTTTTATTATTTTTATAGTGATTGATAAAAGTGCAAAATGAATTTACTATTGTCTAAATTTAAGTGGAAGAATGGAACAAGATTCAATCAATATATGTTCGCAATTATCAGTAAGATTTTACTATTTATTTTTTATTTATATATTTTTCCTTGCTATAAAATCTGAATAAATATTACACAAGTCTAGCTAAATAATGGGTTAATAAAATCAATAGAAATACAAATTCTAAAATGTATTTGAAGTAGTTTCATCAAGATAATATTTTATACAAATATGTACACTTTATTTGTACAAATGTATACTGAATTCAGCATTTTTACACGTCATAATAAGGAGGGTGATTTCTGACTAAATCGGAGATAACCTCATGACGGCTGTGTTGCCTACAAGATGTAAGGGAAGCGATGGAGTTGTGTCAGGATCGTAGTAAGTGGCGCTCTTTTGTATGTGCCTATCCCTGTGAGAAAAAGGCGTGACAAATTTATGAATTAGATACTAATATAACTTTATATTCATAAGAATGTTACTATACGAATAACAAATACTTGTATGAAGTGAAAATAAGAAGTTATTTCTGTGGGAATAAAGTTTTTATTATTGTAACTCGATATCTGACCTTGCTTGCCTATGGTAAGCAAGGCGAGGGGAAGTCGAAGAGTTCCAACGACTGAAAAATAACCATTTATTTTTTTATTGTGACTCGACATATGACAGCTCCCCGCTTGATGTTAAGCCATAGTGTGGTCCATGAATGAATGTCACTGCTACTACAATTCAAAACTGTGAGTAGCAATCACATCCACTATGCCGGCCTAGATGGAACCGGCAACTTATAAGCTGATCCCGAAACGTGACCAAATCACTTCACGGTATACTTGTAAGTGGTGGTACTACCCCGGATCGGCAGACTGGGTACCACTGCCTACCACTCTTTAATTCACAGTTGCCTCAGTTGCCGTCACAATGCCTGTAATAGTTTTGGTGTAATAGTTTAATATATTGACAATAATTATATTCTCAAAATATGCAATAATAATAATTAATAATTAATTACTATTAATATTATGTTTTAATATTAAATCACTAATAAAAATACCGCAATAATCAATTCTACCTTCACGGTCGATTCTTAACAAACATTTTGTTTTTAATTAACTTTTTGATAGGAACTCTTTGGTCGTTTGCGTTGTACGCCATTATCATGTGTTTTAAAGTTTTTTTATTGTAACACATTTGATTCGACCCGTTCGATGATAAACAAGAGGAGGTCTAAGAGTGACGACGACTGAAAAACCCGAATAGTTCACAGCTGCCTCAGTCTTGGACCTCCTCTTGCTTATCATCAAGCAAGAGGAGATCGGATTACTAGTTCCAATAAAGAATAATATCAACGGCTATAAAATAAATATTTTTGACCGCAAAATGTAGTATTTTCTTAGATTTTGCGCGAACATTGATTAATGAATTAAACAAATCTTATGCGGCTTACTATCGCGTTTATTTTGGTTTAGATTTTCCATTTTTTTATTATTCCGACGTTTCGAGAGCTTTGCAGCCATCGTGGTCACGAAGAGACACGATGGCTCACGAAGAAACGTCGAAATAATAAAAAATTGAAAAACCTAAACCAAAATAAACGCGATAGTAAGCAGCATAAAATTTGTTTAATTCTTGTAGTAGCATGTTTTTGAATTGATACCACATTTTAAACTCCAAAGGACCAGTTAGAGGACATTTTTGAGTAGATTTTAAGGTCAATGAACGTAACTGCAATATATTATTTTACTATTTTTATTGTGACTCGACATATGACAGAACCCCTGCCTACCACTGTGTTCCTCTTGGTAGGCAATGGTGCCCAGTCTGCGGATCCGCACTCCAGCTTAAATCAGACAGAGTACTGTCATGCTGTCACAAAAACAAAAAAAATGTTATTGTGGGCGGCATAGTGACGACGACTGAAAAAGCGAGTGAGTTCACGGTTGCCTCAGTCGCTGTCACTATGCCGGCCAAAGGAACTTAATTACAATACGTTTCATTTCAGTTAATATTAAACTAAACATAGGAAATAAAACCACTCTTTTTATAGGAACTATTTTGGCTCACAGCGTTAAAATAGGAGCGCCACCTGCCACGATCCTGACACAATTCTCTTGCTTTCCTCGCATCCGCAAACCTCTTCATACAATCTCTACAGTCATGGGCACTAGGCAACCCAGCTGTCTTAAGGATGTCCCCGATTTGGACAAGTGTTTTTCGACCAATCCTGGGTCTACCTCGTTTAAGGCATCCATTCACATCAGATTTATGAGTTTCTTTCGTCAATCTACTTTCACTTATCCTTTCCATGTGCCCAAACCATCGAAGCATTCCTTCGACAATCCTTGTCACATCTTCTTTCAAACCACATGTATCGCGCTCTGTGCTATTCCTCATTCTATCCACTATCGTCACTCCAAATACACTCCTGATGACCGCATTTCTACACCATTCATTTCCCTGATGACAGCATCTCGCCTGATGTTAAGCTGGAGTGTAGAGGCCATTGTTAATGTTAAATAACTACAAGTAGCCATCGCATTTACCATGCTGGCCTAATTAGCACCGGCAACTTTTTTTTTATTGTGACGCGACATATGACAGCACCCCGCTTGATGTTAAGCTGAAGTGTGGTCCATGAATGGATGTCACTGCTACGGCAATTCCATAACTGTAGGTAGCAATCACATCCACTATGCCGGCCTAGTTGGACCGGCAACTTACAGGCTGATCCCAAAACGCGACCAAGTCACTTTACGGTCTGTATACATGTATGTGGTGGTACTACCCTGGATCGGCAGACTGGGTACCACTGCCTACCACTCTTTGATGACCAGACCCGAAGCAAATATCTACTTCTTTTTTTAATAACAAATATTTGAAATATTTAAGTAATATAATTATTAAATATTTCAAATAAAAGCTATGAAACAAATATTTTCTCTAACCGGGAATCGAACCCGGCACTTTACGCGCAACTAACCAATCGCTAACCGTTCGTCCACGTCTGTTGTCATTCTCTTAATACATTATGGCGTCGAAAAGGAAGGAAATTGCGCCGTGGTCGCAATAACCAAGCTACGTACTGTAAAATTTATCCTTCTTGGCAAAAGTAGTAAACAAACTTTCGGTATTATGACGGAATAACGATAAAAAACCATTACTTCTGACGTGAATCAATACAAATATATATAAATATTAAAATAAATAAGAAATATTAAAATTACTATGAAAATGGTTTTCTTATTATCATAATTGGAGCACAACATTTGTCATTTGTGAATTTACCGTTTCCATATAAATGGTTTTTGATAAAAATAATGTTTTATTTTATTGTGACTCGACATATGACAGCACCCCGCTTGATGTTAAGCCAAAGTGTGGTCCATGAATGAATATCACTGCTAATACAATTCAATAACTGTGAGTAGCAATCACATCCACTATGCCGGCCTAGATGGAACCGGCAACATACAAGCTGATCCCGAAACGTGACCAAATCACTTCACGGTCTGTAAATGTATATATGTTTGTGATTTTTATAACTTTTGTGCAGGGAAATTGTGATTTTTATGTTTGTTTACTATTTGTGCCAAGTAAGAAAAAACAGTATAGTTTTTCTATTGATTTATTCAAATAATTTGGACATAAGACTTTTTCCAAATTCTTAGGATTTATTATACGCTAATTGGCTAAGAAGATGTCAGATATGCGTCACGCAACGGAAGTACTACCCTTGATTGTCAGACTAGGCAAAAGGCATAGATATAAATAAAAATATTATTTATATCAATGGGCAATAGGCCACCAAGTGTGCCTACCTCTGTTAATAAACTTCGCGGGCTTCACACTTGAATCGACATAACGTAATGACTATATAATATTACATACTACATTATTATAATACATATACATAATAACAATGGTTTTGCTATACAAATATATAAACATAAATTACTTCCATTATAAATCTCATTGACATTTCCAACAACTGAATAAACAAACCAAGTTCAAGGATTATTTGCTGACTATTGTAAATTGTAGTATCCTACTATTATTATAAATGTGAATGTGAGTTTGTTTGTTACGTTTTCACGCAACAACTACTTAACCGATCATCATGAAACTTTGTACACATATTTTTGGAGGTACTTTCAAGTAACATAGGATTTTAATTTAAAAATACATTTATATACTTATATTTTACGATAGTTTTAGCTGTTTGTAAATTTTCTATATTTATTTTTATTTCCGTCAGTCATTTTTATATAAGTTATCGAGTTATAAATACAAAAAAGGGATATACAGTCGAATTGAGAACCTGCTCCTTTTTTATGATTGTGTTTTAAACCTGATTTTACGCGGGTGAAACCGCGGGCACAGCTAATAGGTAATATTCTGATAACAGGCGTGGCTTATTGTTTAGCACACCAGTCCGTTATGCGAAAAATCCCGGCTTCGATTCCTGGTCGTAGCAAATATTGTTTCATAGCTTTTATTTGTACCTAGGTGGGTTTCACGCCTAGGATATTTATTTATTTATTTAAATCCTTTATTGCACCAAAATAAACTTAAAAATAGGTACGTAGGCGAGTTTAATGCCTATTAGGCATTCTCTAACACCTAACCTTTGGGATGATGAGAAATTATGGACAGAGTGCAAAATATACTACAAACTACAATTACATAAACTACATACAAGTATCATGTATATAAGTATATATACATAAATGTAGGTAAAAATAAACATACACAATTATATTTTGTGCCAAATTATTTAATATGAACTAGATGCCATGAGCTCCTGTTTATCAAGAAACAAGTTGGTGACTAATCGTTTAAAGACATTGACAGACAGTGCACGTCTAGTACTGCGCTTCATGACTCTGACAGATCTAGTTGACTTTGTACAATCTAGATTTTTCCTTATTGTGGCTTGGCCGACATACTATGACAGCACCCGCCTGAGTGCGGTCCACGAGTGGAGGTGACTGCTACTACTGTACAATAACTGTAAGTAGCAGGCACATCCACTATTCCGGCCTAGTAGGAACCGGCAACTTACAAGCTGATGCTGGAACGCGACTAAGCCACTTCATGGTCTGTATACTTGTAAGTGGTGGTACTACTCTGGATCTGCAGACTGGGCGCCACAATTATTTTTAATATTCAACCAAATTATTAGATCCTATAAATAACGATTTTTTTTATGATAACGATTTTAATCTCGATCATTAGATTATAGCAATAAATATTATATATAAAAACTTATTAAAAACTAAAAATTTATAAATAAAATTACGACTTTTCGATGCCGAGGACAATCGCTGCGTTCCCCCGTTGAACAGCTAGGTTGACCCTTTGAACGAGATATTCTCTACTCAGATATTCTTCTACTAATAATGTTGAAATAAAATCATTTTGAAAACACATGTTACTTCGTGTTACTAACGTTTAATTTAATTTACATCTTGGTTTTATTTCCTTAATATTTTTTATGTCATAACTTTTGTTTACGTTTACGTTTATTATGTTCTCAAACCGAGTGTTAATAAATTAGGACCTTTTTGTTGGACCGTTATGGTCCGTTGAGGCGACCGTGGTCTAGTGGTAGTGAAATGGTCTCGCTTCCAAAGAGGCCGTGCTTTAAAGCCACTTACCGGCACCAATGTTTGATATAAATATTTTTTTGATAACCAAATTATAAAATTACATACAATTTTAGTAGCCTAATGAAGAAATGGAAAAAAAGAAGAAAAAAAGCTCTGCCTCAATTAACGCTTCCATCCACACCAGATTTATAAAGGATATCATTCATCATTGTATGGGCTTAATTGTATTAACAGTTGCATATACATTTTAAAATAATTTGATGTTTTTTTACGATGTAATTGGAATTTATCCTTTATTTTGCATAGTTTAGGTGTGCAAAATGATCAAACTATAATTATGACAGTTCAAAGCAGAACAAATATGGCGTTGATTGACAGACGACACAAAATCCATATCTTAGTTTTCAAATAACTCAATTGCACAGCAATTAAAAGCAAATCTGTTATTAGTTTTATCAATACAAGTATTGAAACTACCATTTATATATTTTTTATGATTGGACATTACAAAAGTAGTACATAAAAACCCAAAATGAATGTCCTTTCTTCAATCTACCATACAAGTATACAGACCGTAAAGTGATTTAGTCGCATTTCAGGATCAGCTTGTAAGTTGCCGGTTCCAACTATGCCGGCATAGTGAATGTGATTGCTATTGTACTGTAGTAGCAGTCACCTCCACTCATGGCCCGCACTCAAGCTAAACATTAGGCGGGTGCTGTCATATGTCGAGTCACAATAAATAAAAAATATATACGTAGATTAAATAAATTATTATAAGTACGCATAATTTCTGTCGATTGTTTCTGTTTTTTTTTTTACTTTGATTTTTGCTGTATTTAATGTTATAACTTTTAATAAGGTGTTGGTTTGTTTATGTGTATATAGGTTTATGTTGGGTCTTGGTTACATTGTGTTATTGTTTTTTTATTTTTTTATTGTGACTCGACATATGACAGCACCCCGCTTGATGTTAAGCCAAAGTGTGGTCCATGAATGAATGTCACTGCTACTACAATTCAATAACTGTGAGTAGCAATCACATCCACTATGCCGGCCTAGTTGGAACCGGCAACTTACATAGCTGATCCCGAAACGTGACCAAATCACTTCACGGTCTGTATACTTGTAAGTGGTGGTACTACCCCGGATCGGCAGACTGGGTGCCACTGCCTACCACTCTTAGATAACCAGACCCGAAGCAAATATCCATCTCTTTTTTTTATTAACATATATTTGCAATATTTAATATCATTAAATATTACAAATAAAAGCTATGAAACAAATATTTGCTCCGACCGGGGATCGAACCCGGGACTTTACGCGCAACAAACCAGTCGCTAAACCGTTCGTCCACGTCTGTCGTTTTTATGTTATAGATTTTTTTTCTTTCTTATCTACATATAAGTGTTTTAGTTCTTTATCATTTGTGACAACTAGTAATGGCCTTGTTAGGGTTCCGTAGTAAAAAACGGAACCCTTATAGATTCGTCATGTCTGTCTGTCTGTCTGTCTGTCTGTCTGTCTGTCTGTCTGTCTGTCTGTCTGTCCGTCCGTATGTCACAGCCACTTTTTTCCGAAACTATAAGAGCTATACTATTGAAACTTGGCAAATAGATGTATCCTATGAACCGCATTAGGATTTTCACACAAAAATATAAAAAAAACAATAAATTTTGGGGGTCCCCTTACTTAGAACTAAATCTCTAAATTTTTTTTTTCATCTAACGCATACGTGTGTGGTATCTATCGATAGGTCTTAAAAAATGATATTGACGTTTCTAATATCATTTTAATCTAAACTGAATAGTTTGCGCGAGAAACACTTCCAAAGTGGTAAAAAGTTGGTCCCCCCCCCTGTAACTTCTAAAATAAGAGAATGATAAATCTAAAAAAAATATATGATGTACATTACCATGTAAACTTCCTCCGAAAATTGGTTTGAACAAGATCGAGTAAGTAGTTTTTTTTTTAATACGTCATAAATCGTAAACCGCAATATACCTTTCATTCAATCAACTCAAATATTAAAATAATAATAAATCATTTAATTTCATAAACATAAACCTTATGCCTTAACCGTGAGCTATTATTTTCTAATGATAAATCTATAATAGGTGCCTAAGTAAATAATTATTATAATTCGCGGGGGCGTGGCTTCACAAATAAGGGTGCGAAGCGCGCGGGGGGCAGGTTGCCGACTGTTCTAACCCAAGCGGGCAGGTAGAGACCACATAGAGCGAGGGCCGACGTTGATGAAGCATCATGCGCACGGAGCTAATTTTTCGATACATTTGCGAATGCTAAGTATAGTACGTTGACGATTTCATAATGTTTTAGTTGAATAAAAATTATTTTGATTACTTACATCGAAATTATTCTTTTAAACTCAATTACTGCTTAGAAATAGGTAAATACTTACTATAAAACGTCAACCTAATAAGTTTTAAGATGTTCTGTTCATTTCCTCACATCTAAATACATAAAATACATACAGGTCTCCCAAAGTGATAATGTCATGATAATGTGCATAGAAATCTTCGTCACTTTTCGACAACGGTCTTTCGAGCGTCGGAAGAATGTTTTCGATTGTGTACACATGATATTGACTCTTATTTCTTTCGAACAAGGTGCAAAATGCAAGTGCATTGTTTAGGGCTCTTACGATTAATGCGCATAGAAATTTTTTCACTGTTTTCGTTTACGTCAATTTTTTTCATAATTCGTCACTGTTCGACAACGGTCGTATTTCCGAGCGTCGGAAGAATGTTTTCGATTGTGTACACATGATATTGACTCCTATTTCTTTCGAACAAGGTGCAAAATGCAAGTGCATTGTTTAGGACTCTTACGATTCAATGATTCGGGTGTTTCCGGGAATACCACAATTACGAAGACCTGCATGCGCATTATTAATTTGGGAATACTGTACCTACTCATATTAGAATAAAACTTTATCTTGTCAAACTGAAATATATATTAGCTTGTTTAGCTATCACAACCCTATATGGGCTCGCATATACGAGCTCGTAGTTAGATCTAAATCCTATCATTTAGGTACCTAATTATAATGTTTACCCATCAATAATTTTTTTTATTAATTAAAAAAATACACTATTAATAAAACATCGATCAAAGTCTTAATATTATGTTACTTGCTGCTACGGAACCCTTAATGGGCGAGTCCGACTCGCACTTGGCCGATTTTTATTTTTATATATTTACAGCCGGTTGTACCAAAAAATATAATTTACGAATTTGTAAAAAGAATCGTATAAGTAAAAGAAAAAAAGAAAAATGGGTTGCACCACTCTTTAACCTCACATTTTACATTTACGTTTAACGGATATTTTATACAAGAGCTAAAGGACATCATTCATTTTAGGTTTTATGTACTACTTTTATTATTTATAATGATATATATAAATGGTAGTTTCGATATAAAATTATTACCAACCCAATTCACGATTTCGTAATAGTAAACGTAATAGAATAACTATAAAGTAAAACTAAATTCGTAAATTGAAACTTTTTTGGTACAACCGAATGTTATTGTTTCTATCAGACTTTTTAGCCGTAAGTTGTCCTATTACTCTTAAATTAATAAATACAAATACTTTTTTTTAACTATTTATTTATTTGTCTCCCTGACAGTTACAATACCTCTGCTCAACTTTGGCATGGTGCAAGGTTGGCTATCACCAATGCTGCCAGTCCTCCAATCAGCCAATGGGCCATCAACGGAGCCATACTCATCAACGGACATATCCTGGGTGACGTCAGTGACCTACATCACTGCCATTATCTTCGGAGCACCCATGGGCTATTTGACAGATAGATTTGGGAGAAAAGCTATGACCCTTTTGACGTTATTATCTTTGATGGTGAGTGTATAGGTTTTTTTTTTTGTTGTGACTCACCATCTGACCTTGACTCGCCTGATGGTAAGCAAGAGGAGGTCCAAGAGTGCCGACGACTGAAAAAATACCAAGTCAGTTCACGGCTGTCCCAGTCGCGTCAAATGCTTTTTTACGAATCGTTAGTATATGTATACCATGCCCATTGCCCATAGTATATAATGCGGCATGGTAACCGCGACTGAGTTCAATGTTCGCGCAAAATCTAAGAAAATACTAGGAGTTAATTTCCTGTATTTATAATAATAAACTTATTTGTCCCTCCTCAGGCATACTGGTTAATAAAGATCTTCAGCCTGAAGCCCTGGGCTTTGATCTTGGCGCGTGCAATAGCTGGTATACCATGTTCTTCGTGCTACATAGTCCTACCAATCTATATTAAGGAAATCTGCGACATTGACCTAAGAGGAGCTCTGGGCTCCATGTTGATCCTAAACAGAAATATTGGCTATTTGATTAGTTACATCTGTGCTGACTTTATGGACATCAGAATGTTGTCTTTATTAAGTTTAATGGTCCCGACGATTGTATTCCTATTGTTCTTAGGAATGCCGGAAACACCAGAGTTTCTTGTCAAACAGGGTAAGGTTGAGGTAAGAGTTATCTTTAATTTTTGTATTGTAACTCGATATATTGTCATATGTTATTCTGGAGGTGACTGCCACTACAGTTTAATGACTGTAAGTAGTAGTCGTGTCCGCTATGCACGCGACTAAGTCTCTTCACTGTTTGTATACTTTTAAGTGGTGGTACTGTACTTCTCCGGATCGGCAACTGGGCATTACTGCATACAACTCTGAGAACCACAATCGGAGCTAATATCTGCCTCTTTTTTAATTAACATATTAGAATATATTTTTTCAATTTATTAAATACTTATTACAAATCAATAGCTATGGAATATTTGCTCTGATCAGGAATCCAACCCAGGACTTTTCGCAAAAGAGACTGGTGTACTAACGTCAGATATTTTAAATAAATATATTATGTTTCTATATATAATAAAAGCTACTAAGAGTACTTAGTATAGAAATGTAAATGTATTTCTTCGTGCACCCTTCAAGATTTCGTCGGTTTTAGTAAAGTTTTTTCATCGCTTTACTCAAACCATCATCATCATCCTCATGTAATGGATGAAACACCATTACATGAGGATGATGATGATTTATCTACTAAGCGTCATCACTATGTTACTGAAGACTAGGCTGTTTAGACTAACAGCCGGTTGTAACAAAATGTTTCATTTTACGAATTTAGTTTTACTTTATACTTATTCTATTACGTTTACTATTACGAAATCCTGAATTGAGTTTTAAATAATTTTATATCGAAACTACCATTTATATATGTTTTAACCATTAGAAATAACAAATATACATAGAAACCCAAAATGAATGATGTCCTTTAGCTCTGTATAAAATATCCGTTAAACGTAAATGAAAAATGTGAAGTTAAAGAGTGGTGCAACCCATTTTCTTTATTTCTTTTACTTATACGATACTTTTTTACAAATTCGTAAATTATAATTTTTGTACAACCGGCTTTGGTACAGTTTCCTTAGCTTTTTCAAAATAGGAAAACTAAAGTAAAATAATAATAAATATATTCTTTTTAGGAAGCCAAAGTAATCTTGGCATGGTTAAGAGGAGTAAATTTAGTTGACAGAGAGTTGGAAGATGATATTGATAAAATGGTTAAAGTTGACAAAGAGACACAGATTAATCCAAAATCTACGTGGAAAATGATATGTGAGTGTTAATTTGTTATGTTTTAGACAATAGGAGTCCAGGTGGTCACCTTTCCCACAATTTCACAATGGTCCACAGGTTCTATTGATCACCCGGGGGTTCACAATTCGTAAGTGGGGGTCTACGAAAATTTATCTCATTTAGACAGTGAAGAACTAAAATATTTGCTTGACTTTACCTGTTAATGTAGGCCCTCCCCCCTGGCAGACTAGGCAAATAGCCACCAACTGTGTGTCTCAATCAAATTGTTTACGCCTTTTTCCCACAGGGATAGACAGATACAATAGAGCGCCGCTTACCACGATCCTTATACAACTCCCTTGCTTCCTTCACACCCACAATTCTCTTCATTCAGGCTCTGTGGTTATGGGCACTAGGCAACTCAGCTTTCTTGAGGATGTCTCCGATTTGGTCGGAAAGCCTGGGCCTGTCTTGTTTAACGCATCCATCCACATTAGATTTATAAATTCCTTTCATCAATCTACTTTCACTCATCCTTTTCATGTGCCCAAACCATCGAAGCATTCCCTTGTCAATCCTGTGTGCCTACCACTTCTAATTTAGTTTGTGATTAATTACAGATTCTGACAGGACAACTTTCAAAGCATTTATAATAACTATTGTTATTAAAGTGACTCAACAATTCGATGGTTATTTAATAGTTTTAATATTCGCCGGTTTTATATTCGAGAAGGCATCCGACTCCATAAGTCTCCAATTGAGTCCAAACAAACAAGTTATGATGGTGGGGGTTGTCCAACTTCTTGGTTCGATATTGGGCACTTGTATAGTCGAAAAAACTGGGAGACGGGTAAGCTTTTTTTGTCTGTAATAGCCCGATTGAGTTTTTAATTTATTTTATTGTGACATCTGACCTCAATTTGCTGATAATAAGCAACTCATTCATATTTGGTTTTACATGAATGAAACGAATACTTCCTATTATTTTTTTATTTAAAGGACAAAATACAAAATTAAGTAGGTAAGTACTTATAAGTAATAATATTATAAAATATAAAAATAAAATAATTATAATTATAAAATAATTTCAATTCTATTATATAATAACTTAATTTTCTAAACATTTCTCATTTAGAGCTAAATGAGACACACAAACACATTTAAAAATTATCAAATTTGCATACACACGATCCACATCTTCAGCACACCAACAATTGCTTTTTTCGATTGCGCATATCAGGTTTGGTTTAAATGTTGCGGTCTGGTCCCTAAAACAGCCAAGTGACAGAAATTGGCCATTCATTGTCGATGCTGCACATTCTTCTAATACGAGTAGGCACACAGAAACCGGCATTGGTTTAGGGCCAATATCTGTTATGTACAAAAAGATATTGAATTAATTCTACATTAGATAGAACAATATTCTGTTTGATGCACATTTGACGACAGGCGTGGACGAACGGTTTAGCGACTGGTTTGTTGCGCGTAAAGTCCCGGGTTCGATCCCCGGTCGGAGCAAATATTTGTTTCATAGCTTTTATTTGTAATATTTAATAGAATTAAATATTGCAAATATTTGTTAATAAAAAAAAAAGAGATGGATATTTGCTTCGGGTCTGGTTATCAAAGAGTGGTAGGCAGTGGTACCCAGTCTGCCGATCCGGGGTAGTACCACCACTTACAAGTATACAGACCGTGAAGTGATTTGGTCACGTTTCGGGATCAGCTTGTAAGTTGCCGGTTCCATCTAGGCCGGCATAGTGGATGTGATTGCTACTCACAGTTATTGAATTGTAGTAGCAGTGACATTCATTCATGGACCACACTTTGGCTTAACATCAAGCGGGGTGCTGTCATATGTCGAGTCACAATAAAAAACAAAAAAAAAAAACCAAGCATATATATTTTGGCGGCCACAAATCACTTTATATTGCTTAGATTCACAGCAGTCTTCTATACGATTTGGTTAGCTAACTAATCATAATAGTCAAAATGTCGAAAATACACATAATATTAAATATTGGGTTTATTTATTTATTTATAGTAATTAAAATTTTAGATTATAACAAAAAGGTTTCTGATATTGCAAAAATGCATACATTAGATCAATATACAACTAATAATGTTAACTTATATATACATATTTAAAAACTATTTAAAATTATCACAATAAAAAAAAATGGATTTATAAGTTAAACAAGAACAAAAAGACAAAAAGAGTTAAAATTAAAAGCTTAAACATGACTTTATATTTTTGTAAACAATATTTTACTTTATGAATTTTCCTAGACCTTTAAATAGCTTCTTGTTGAACACTTATTGACGACAGTATGCTGTTTATATACCTACAAAGCTAAGGGGACTCTTTTTGTGTACATACCGTAGTAGTCGCTCGGCTTTCGGGATCAGCTGTTCGGAAAGGTAGAAATATTTGGGAAACTTGCCAGTTTAACTAGGCGGCACAGTAGAAGCGACATTAACTTATTTACAGTTATTTATTTAACTGTAGTAAACGACGTTTCCATTCATGACCGCACTCCAGCTTAACATCGGTCGGAGTTTTTTCGTCGATAATGTCGAGCCAGAATAAATGAATGCATAAATCAAGTTTTTAGAAACTATTTAACATGTTTTTTCTAATCTTTTGTTTATAAATATTTGTCGCAAAAACTGATTAGTCACATTGGTCACATGTTAATCCGACCGACATGTTGACGTTGTTTTTTGACGTTTTTACATACTGCATAATAAATGTGTTGTTTTAGAATAATATCGTATTTTAACAAAAAAAAAACTAAATTAAAACAAAAAGGTATACTAGCGGACCCGGTAGACGTCTTCTTGCCCGGAAAAACAGCGCCACATTAAATATGATATTTTAATTTTGCGATTCCCTAATCACCGCTTACTATTGTCTCTGTGTCTAAAATAATTAATTCTTCATATTCTTTCAAATCTTCTTGGTGTAATCTTCCAATTAAGTATGGCTGGTAACTTATAATTTCTATTCTATCGATTCTATCAAACAAGACAAAAAAAGTACGGCCCAAATATACGAGTATGTAACATTGACAATTGTTTAGCAAATCAAATTTGGTGACATACCAACACCAGCGCCACCTAACGGCTCTAATTGTGTTTTTAAACCATCCTGGAACCCATTGAAATATACAAACAAAACTCAATTCAAATTGGGTCCAGCTATTTAGGAGGAGTTAGGTGACAAACACACGTACAGAAGAATTTTATATATTAAGATATAATGCGATTAAAATAAGAATAGGACCGAATCGGCGCCATTTTGTGACGTTTAACTCTGCAACCAACTTCACTTTAGTATGGTGTCTTCTTCTTTTTCTTTAAATCAAGCAAGTGAAGTTAGTCAACAGCCCGTCCTATTCTTATTCTAATAGCATTATACATTATGAATGTATAATACATACGTATAATATGCAATCGTTGGCTTTGTATAGTAGTAGATTAACTCGCAAGTTAATCGTTAGTCTCGCAAACTGTAAAATAAAAATAAAAGATTCATTAACAAAATTTAAGAGCGCCGACAACTAAAATTTGTTTTATTCCGTTTACGGCTGCTTCAGTCGCGAGTTAAAAGGTGTAAAAATGTCACTGATACAACAACTCTTTCTGACAATGAATTAAACAAATTTTCTCCGGCTTACTATTGGATTTATTTTTGGTTACTGATTTTACTTTTTTTCTTATTTGGAATTTCAGTAACGAAAAATAAATGCAATCCTAAGCCGCATAAAATTCATTTATCGATGTTCTTTTTTTTTCTCAGTTTCTTCCTATCCCTTTGCGGATATCACAATGGGTTTAAAGCACATTTTTATAGACACTGTCTAAAGGCGACAGTGGTGTAGTGGCAGTGCAATGGTTACACAAACCGAGAGCGCGAGCTCGAGACCACCCACCGGTACCAATGTGTCTTTGATATATGTACTTTGGTTGTCCTGTTTCTATGATACAAGCACTTAAGTAGCTTAGTATAGAAAATTTAAAAAAAATAAATTAGGCGGCGTCCACATGCTTGGCAAACAATGGCAAACAACAAACATGAACATGTGAATGGGTGTTTGTTTCTTTACCTGTTTTGTTGTGGCCGCCCGTGTTCGGCTTTAGCGTCGGTTTTTTCTCAACAATCGAAGGATGTTTCACAAACAGTTCGCGATGTCTCCGAATGCTTGTAGTATATAAAGTATTTTGTTACGATTTCTGTAAATTTTGATCTGCCATGTTGACTTTTTTATTTTTATTGTGACACGACATATGACCCCGCTTGATGTTAAGCCGAAGTGTGGTCCATGAATGAATGTCACTGCTACTACAATTCAATAACTGTGAGTAGCAATCACATCGAATATAGAACCGGCAATAGAACAAAAGAACCGGCAACTTACAAGCTGAACCCGAAACGTGACCAAATCACTTCACGTTCCGTATACTTGTAAGTGGTGGTACTACCCCGTATCGGCAGACTGGTTACCACTGCCTACCATTCTTTGATAACCAGGCCCGAAGCAAATATTATCTCTTTTTTTTAACCAATCGCTAAACTGTTCGTCCACGCCTGTCGTCAAATTATCCGGAATATACTAGCATGTTCACCAAGCTTGATTCGCCAAAGATGCCTGTTTGTGTTGAGTGATTGTGGTCAATGTTTGAGACTTTGTTGTGCTTGGTGTTTGCTTGACCAAGCATGTAAAGGCCACCCCCTACGCGACCCCGTTACATGTGGTTTCACTAAAACGCGAATTTTAAATTTCGCGCTCAAATGCCGCGAAAGAGTGCGTATAAACATAATGTAGTCATCAACTTCTCTATGGTCGCGGCATCCCCGCTTCCTCTGAATATTCTCTTTGAAGAATTGGGAATTCCCTGTCCTTTGAATTTGTTCTATGGGGATTCCCTCGTTCGTTTCGTTTTCAACAAACAAAAAGAGTTGACATGACTAAGTAGCAGAACGATGCACAAAGGTGGAGCGGACCCGCTCCACTAGCCGCAGTCAGAGTTGTATTTAGTATTTGTCATCGAAGTTTAAACATCGATGGTATTTGTATTTTTATATATTAGATTTTGACTATGACTAAATCATAAACCTCGATATACGCGAATTTCAGTTAACACGATTTTTTTCGGAACATATCCCTCGCGTAAAGCGGGGTATTACTGTATTTTTTTACTTTTAGTCTTAGGTTTTTTTCTTTTTTTTTTCAAGACTAAATAAATTATTTGTGTTATTTTCCTTAAGTATTATTAAAGTTATAAATAATTCATACCATAACATTTTTTTTAATTATTATTATTTTAGATTTCTATAGTAAGCTACTAAAGTGCTTGTATCATAGAAACAGGACCACCAAAGTACATAGTACATGAAATAACCGTTAAACGTAAATGTAAAATGTGAACTTAAAGAGTGGTGCTACACATTTTTCTTTTACTCATACGATACTTTTTACAAATTCGTAAATTATAATTTGCGACTGTTAGAGTTAAGACTAATTCCTTTGGCTTGATACAACGAAGAAAAAGTAGGTTAATCATGTTTATTATTTCTTAGTTTACGTCTTAATAACGAATGAAATGACATGCTGAAAAATCAACATATTTTCAATCAATCAATCAAATTGTCACGCCTTTCTGTCACAGGGACAGGCAGATATACCTTTCAAATCAAGTATTATATTTTAGTTTTTAAATAACCTCCTAGCATATTATTATGATTTATTTTTCCCGACATTTAACAGCACCCCGCCTAATGTTATTTTGGTTTGTTGCGCGTAAAGTCCCGGGTTCGATTCCCGGTCGGAGCAAATATTTGTTTCATTTGTAATATTTATTAACAAATATTACAAATATTTGTTAATAAAAAAGAGAAGGATATTTGCTTCGGGTATGGTTATCAAAGAGTGGTAGGCAGTAGTACCCAGTCTGCCGATCCGGGGTAGTACCACAAGTATACAGACCGTGAAGTGATTTAGTCGCGTTTCGGGATCAGCTTATAAGCTACCGGTTCCAACTAGACCGGCATAATGGATGTGATTGCTACTTACAGTTATTAATTTGTAGTAGCAGGGACATTCATTAATATCAAGCGGGGTGCTGTCATATGTCGAGTCACATTTTTTTTGTTTTTTAATTTCAGCTTCTACTTGTGATAACATCCTTCGCTGTGGGCAGTGGTATGCTAGTACTTGGTGCTTGGTTCTATGTGACGTCACACACAATATGGCTGCCAGGCTGGCTGCCTGTATTAGCTATGTGCGTGTGCATATTCGCTGATGCAGCAGGATACCAACCTATATCGTATATAATCATTACGGACCTTTTTACATTCAAAGTAAGTTTATATTTTTTTATTTTTTTATTATTATACATTCCTATACTAAGCTACTAAAGTGCTTGTATCGTAGAAACAGGACAACCAAAGTACATATATCAAAGATACATTGGTACCGGTGGGTGGTCTCGAACTCGTGCCACTCGGCTTACGTAGCCATTGCACTGCCACTACACCACGGTTGCCATGGTCTTTGTTTATTTATTTTAGGATATGATTGCAACAGTTAGGATTGATAAACAGTTTAACTTAACGGGGCCTTAGTCGCCGTCACTATGCCGGCCAGATGTCAACTGGCAACCAACTTATCTGTACATTTCAAAAAATAATAAATAATAAGAGCAAATATCTGCTTAAAAAAAAATGTGATATTCAATCTTAATTAATCAATCAAATTGTCATGCCTTTTTCCCACACGGATAGGCAAAAAAAATGAGGCGCCACTTGTCACGATCCTGACACAACTCCCTCGCTTCCCTCACATCCACAAATATCTTCATACAAACGCTAAGATTATGGACACTAGGCAACCTAGCTTTGTTGAGGATGTCTAATAATTACAATTTGATTAATGAATTAAACAAATTATAGCTTGCAGCTTGCGAGAGCTTTGCAGGCGTTGTGGTCACGGAGAGACACGATGGCTGCAAAGCTCATGAAACGTCGGAATAATAATAAAAAATGAAAATCAAAATAAACGCGATGCTAAGCTGCATAAAATTGGTTTAATTCATTAATCAATGTTCGCGCAAAATCGAAGAAAATACTACAATTTGATTAATTACTTGATTGAATATTTTATAGCTTTTATTTAGTCATAATCCGAAACTTCATTTATTTAGATCCGCATTCTGTAGACTAAATCGGCAATCGAACTAAAAAGTGAAATGCTTTCTTGGGTCCTTCAAGCGTATCTTAAAAAGCATCTTACGGCGGCAAAAACCGTAAACTTGAACTCTTTTTTTCAGCGTTCCCTTACTTATCATTAAGCAAGTCAAAGTTAGACGTCGCTTCTCATTAAAAAAAACTATTTTTTTCAGCTCCGAGGCACAGTCTCATGCATAGCAAATATCTGTGCGAAAATGAGCAACTTCATCCAGACCAAATGGTTTAATGAAATATCAATGCTGATTGGGATACACTGGACGTTCCTGTTCTTCGCTATTGTATGCTTCACTGGCTGCTGTTATACTGTACTGTGTTTCCCAGAAACGAGACAAAAAACAGTCGAAGAAATATATGAGAAATTGGCAACGAAGAGTAAGAAACAAGAGGTCGAAATAACGCCATGTTAAATAGCTTTAAAAGTTGTCATTTGACTGGATAAGTCTTCAGCTGTAAGACATTATGATAATCTGACCGTTAATAAAATAGACGGTGAATACCAGACGATTTTAGGTATTTGGTGGCTGTTTTGTGCGAAAAATCAAATCCAATGAAAATACCCCAACTGTATAATAGCTACCAATTACCTGTTAATCGTCTGGAATGACAAGTTGCCTCGGCTTGAAGACTTGTGTCGCGCTTTGAACGAAATGAGTAAATGCCAGGTTGCGAAAGATTTTATCGCATAAACGAAGTACAGCTCACAGAAGTACAGGCTATAAAATAGAATATTTTTCCTATTTATAGTCCTAAAAAGTATATGTATTGTTTGGCTTCTATTATATACAATTGTATTTTTAATGCAATATCAATAATTAAACATTGGTGTGTGTCTTTTATAAACTATATTTATCAAAATATAAAGGGCTACCCACGCACATGCCGAAATAACTGTCAAAATAAAAACTTCGTTTGAATAAATGGAGCTAACTAGAGTTTCCTACACTAGGCTATCAGCATTAACAAATCACGGACCCAGAATATCTAAATTTTGTAAACCTCCTCTGGCTGCCTTAGAAACCGTAAACTAGTGTTTTTTTTTCAGTTGACAGCGCTCTTAATAGTAAACAAGGCAAGTCGAGGTTTTATGCCGCTTCACAGCAATATAATATAAACAATTTCATCGACAATGATATTTTAAGAAAAGTTGTAGATATGATATACGCGCCCCGAAAGTGGCATGTTAACACTGCTAATAAGCATACCTAAACTCAATGTCGCGATGCAGAGCAACATATGTTTTTCTCTTTCCCGCTCTTAATAACTATCATTCCTTCCTACTTCCACTTGTATGTATGCCTAGTCGTAGTTGACAGTTGAAACTCGAGCCATTTGCAAACACTAAAACTCGTGTAGGTGACGTATCTACTCATTCAATATGATTGTTCATTGACTTAACAGTTGCGGGCAGCTGTATAATTTTTTATAATAAATTTACAAGCATGATAAAATCCCACAGGGACGAGCAGAGACAACGGGGCGCCACTCATCAAGCTATTCCCTTTATCCATTGAAATTCAATTGAAGAATGAAAGAAAGAAAGAAATATTTATTTGACATCCATACATTTAGAGACATATCTATTTTATTTATATATCTATATTTAACAAAACAAGGCAATCATTATCTCTTGTGTCAAAAAGACTCCGACTCAGCAACAGCCCTATATTAGAAACAGACGGGGTAGGCAGAATTATAATAGGAAACATAATATAATTCATGCTAAATACGTATAGGTAAGAGTAGTACCACTTTTTTTGAATTTACGCAGTAGTTTCATATTTAAATGGCGCGAACTATATCAGCCAATCATTGTGCGTCAATCGTAGTTGTGTCGGCGCCATATTCGAGTACGCGTCTCAGCAGTTGGTTGTATTCAATAGCCACGTACTGACTGGGTGAGCAGCCTCGATCGGTCAGTCAACACGTGCCTCGGCGAGGCAAACGCACGCGCCCTCTCGCCCGATCTTAAAGCGGCCCGAACCGAGCCTTGTCGGTTTTGTGGATGCAAATGTACTGTGCCGCAATCCTTTAACGACAAATGTATAAGAAATCTTGATAATGTCTTTTTCGTATTTTCTAGCAAATTATCTAAGACTTCAAGTAATGAGTTCGCCAAATAACGATTAATCTACTTTTATGCCTACTTACAACTTTATTCCTAAATAATGCATTGTAATGTGCAACTTCTGTTAGACGATACATTGGCATCGCTAAAATGGCATCGTTAGCGGGACGAGCCACATTGTCGTTGCGTCGCGCGGCTGCCTCGTCCTTGCCTCGCCTACTGCAAAATGGTCTGCGGCGAACGCCCGAGGCTGCCTCGCGAGGCTGATCGTTGAGTCAGAACGCGGCTATTCAAGTTCGGTTTTAGTCGGCGTTAGGTTGCGCTTTTCCGCGCAAACGAATATTGCGATGCTACTAATATAATAGCAGTACTATAATACATTAATTAAATTATATTTTAGGCTGTTTGTGGCAGCGAAACTACCATTTCTATGGGTACGTAGTCATACACAAAGGGCAACATTTTTCGGGACATTAAAAGTAATCTTAATTAATTATAATTTCGTACGCGTAATAATGAACAAAGAATGTATATTTAATGTAATTTTAAGTTTTAGGTTTTTAAGTGGTTTCTATATTCCCCTGGTCGGAAAAGATACATTGCGAGTCTCAAAAGTGGCGAAATTTGACAGCCATCGATTAAATGGACAGACTGCATAGTGCGTGCGACTGCTTCTTGCATTTATCGCCTTTCATTTTGTGAGAGAAACGTTTCTCTCAAAAAAGGTTCGTCTGTACTCGATGCGTTTGATTCATTTCAGCGCTGCGCTAACCGAGTTATTCGTGATGAGGCCACAGAAGCTCATAAGACCTCTTAATTTTTGACGACAGACGTGTTGCGTTGGTTAGCACACCGTTCGAGTCCCGGTCGGAGCAAAATTCATAGCTTTTAATTGTAATATTTGTTAATAAAAAACGTGTCGTATTATTGCTCTAGGTTTGGTTGTCAAAGAGTATCTGGTCTGCGAGATATTATTGTAACCCAAAAAAACATTTTAATTGAGGTACATAATATCAAAGATACATTCGTACCAGACAGTAGTTTTGAACCGTGGTCTCTTGGTTTATGAGACCATTTTATAATCAATATACCACGGCCGCCTTTTGATGCCAAACTACAAGTATATTGTAGAATTTATAAATATATATTTGTTTAGGTATAACTAAGTAGATATAGATCCCGGTAGATAAAATAAGCGCTGGCATTCGAGCTAGGCAGTAACTTGTTTTGTAATTACAGTTTGCGGATAATTTCGAATGTGTTCACACGGAGTCCAGCGGGCTCGATTGTGTAACTCTAACGGGCTTCGTTTTGACAGTTAAACTCCATTGACTCATTGACAGAATAAATAACGTTCGAGTCCATCATGGTGGCGAGTGTACTGTAAGGAATACGCATGCTCTAAGTATAATAGCAATGTATCTAAAATGAAATTCAATGTACCTCTTTTATTTCGTAGTTATCACCAAAAGAAAGTGAGCCGCCATTCTAATTTCAAAATGGCGGGTAACATGAACTTCTGAACAAATATCGCATTATCTTTGTGTGAAATAACTGCCATACCAATGTACTTTACAATTACAAGCAATAGCAGGTCCGACTGATCGGTAAGGAATAAATAGAAAATTTATTTTATTCCTTGTTTAGTGACAACTAAAGTTTTAATACTAACTAGTTAGGTATATTTAGGTATATGTACATTTCTGGTACATTTCTTTCATACTTACGCACATTTTTGAGACTACATTTGAAATATTTGAAATAAACGAAACACGTCATCGGTAGTCCATTGTACTTCCGATGGAATTGTTAGAGTTACGCAATCGCCCCCTGTTTTACAGGACCGTAACCGCCGTGTGAATGTGACCTTAGGTTGCTCTTTTTGCGGATGTGTATAATGTCCGGTTTACGAATCTGTACAAATTCGTAAAATAAGGATCCTATTTAAATGTACAGACTTTCTTTCTCCGCAGTCGTCTAGCGCTTTTATAATCTGCTGGTTCTTATACTGCGCAGCTCATTTGTCAGCGCGCCTTTTATCTGCCGGGAATAATAATATAGATATAACTCGCAAATATTTAATAATGCATTTACAATTAATTATTTAATTATAAAAATAATGAAGGAATGTATAATTTTAATTGTTGTAATTATATTTTAATGACAAATAAAGAGTTTTGTTCATTTATAACGAATAATTAGTTAATTTATTTATAACATGAATTCCTATTTCTTTGATGTTATTTTGACGACAGGCATGGCCAATTGATTAGCACACCAGTTTTGTACGCGTAAAGACCCGTGTTCGATTCCCGGTCGGAGCAATTATTTCTTTAATAGCGTTTATTTGTAATATTTAATAATTATAATAAATATTGCAAATATTTGTTAATAAAAATCAAAATTAAAATTTTAAAGGAACCCCCGAAACGCCTGGAACCACTTTGGTCATATCATCAGCTTTATAGTAATAAACAACATTAGTCATGGCTCAATAGTTATATCCCTTTAATATCCCTTGGATCCTTATGGTGCATCATCAGATAACTACTCCAGGTCTTCAATTTGATAATGGCCCAGCTAATGGCTCATAGAGAGTAACAATTTTAGTTAAAGCACTATGATATTATCTGTTATTGATTTGCTGATCTGAGAGGATTCATAATCAGATACTCCCGATCTTAAATTTGATAACGGCCCAGCTAAAGGCCTAGTTAAAGCACTACAGTTCTATCTCTTTTTTTGCTGATCAATTGATATCAATTTGCTGATCTGAGAGGATTCATAATGGTGCATCATCAGATTGCCCGGTCTTCAATTTGATGACGGTCCAGCTAAATGCTCTTAGTGAGTAACAAATTTAGTGAAAGCACTATAGTTCTATCTCTTGTTGATTTGCTGATCTCAGAGGATTCATGATTCGTGCCTCATCAGATACTCTCGGTCTTTAATTTGATAACGGTCCAGCTAATGGCTCATAGTGAGTAACAATTTTAGTTAAAGCACTACACGTCCATTTCTTGTTGATTTGCTGATCTGAGAGGATCCATGATCAGATTTTTTAGATCCGGAATGTTTTATTTTATCGCACTTTTCTACACTTAGTTTCCTACCTTCAAGACAAATCTAATAAGTCCAAACTTAGTATACCAAAAAAAAGTTTGAACACATCCAGGGTTTCGTCTCCTACCTTCGACTTCCATCATCAGAGTAACTCAGTGGTACCAGTTAAAACACACATGTATTTGTATACGTTTTTATTTCAAATGTTAAGACACAGATATGTTTAAAAGTAAATACCTATAAGGCTGGGAATACAAGTCCGATTTTCCTCTCCGATAGTCCGATCCGATAGTCACTCGTGCCATACATTTGTTTGAATACTTAATACACGTCAGATCCGATAGTCGGATCGGATGTCAGAATCGGAAACAACGCCAAGGCGCTTACGATTTTATGGCCGATCCGATTGTCTGAAGGTGCAGTTTTCATACAAAATACAGAAACAAAATAGACGTCCGATTCCTACTTCCGATTTGTAAATAATTTGCTCAGCAATATCGGACGTGTATTCCCAGCCTTATGCGTGTTTAGAACGCAACCCTTGTACGTCGCTATGCGACGAAGATTGTTATTTTATGTCAAATAAATATGCCATTGTTAAAACACGTAAAAAATGTTATAATTTTTCCCCTAAAATATTCAATCGATCTAAACTGCAAACCAACCTCGCCATATGAATATTTTAAGGGAAAAATTATAACATTTTTTACGTGTATTTACATTGGCATATTTATTTGACATAAAATAACAATCTTCGTCGCATAGCGACGTACAAGGGTTGCCATCCTAAACAGCGCGTCTAATATCGCTACCGCAGCTAACAAATCGAGCTGATGACCTTGAAACCCCTGATCAGATCTTCATCAATTGTAGCTAAGAACCATCTCGATCACGTCAGCTTTCAAATGAAATAAACCGCATCGTAATCGGTCCATTCGTTTAGGAGCTACGATGCCACAGACAGACACACAGATACACAGATACACAGAGCCACAGATACACAGATACACAGACAAGTCAAACTTATAACACCCCTCTTTTTTGGTCGGGGGTTAAAAAAGATGCGGATATTTGCTTCGGGTCTGGTTATCAAAGAGTGGTAGGCAGTGTGTGCCCAGTCTGCCGATCCACTTACAAGTATACAGACCGTGAAGAGATTATTTAGTCACGTTTCGGGATTAGCTTGTAAGTTGCCGGTTCCAACTAGGCCGGCATAGTGGATGTGACTGCTACTTACAATTATTGAATTGTAGTAGCAGTTGGCTTTTCATGGACCGCACTCCAGCTTAACATCAAGTAGGGTGCTGTCATATGTCGAGTCACAATAAAAAATATAAAAAATTAACTTTTGATGTTATATTTGTGTTACAGCACCAACTTCGACAACTGAAACGGTTGCCTCAGTCGTCGGCACTCTTGGACTTCCTCTTGCTTATTAGCAGGCAAGTAGAAGTCAGATGTATCTTAACAATTTAAAAAAAAGTAAAGGACTATTCATCGCCATAGATAACAAACTATTGACTGCGTTTTTATTGTAAAACTGTCACTATTGTTCAAGGCTGTCCCAGTCGCCGTCACTATGCCGGCCAAAGGCGTTTCTTTATGCATTGCTTGAAGTATGTAAGGGTATAGGATGGAGAACACATGGGCTGGTAATGCATTCCACTTGTCGATTGTTCTACAAAGAAACTACGCACCGAACTTTTTAGTTTGACTGCCGATTCTGTCGACAGAATGCCCCCGACCTGTGCGGTGTTATGGGTGTAAAAAGACGAGGTAGGATCCGGGGTAGTACCAACACTTACAAGTATACAGACCGTGAAGTGATTTGGTCGCGTTTCGGGATCAGCTTGTAAATTGCCAGTTCCAACTAGGCCGGCATAGTGGATGCGACTGCTAGTTGCGGTTAAACCGTAGTAAGTCACCTCCATTTATGGACCGCAGTCCAGCTCTAGAACCATTATATTTTTAGAAAATTTGTTACGCCTTATATTGTTACAACACAGAACGTTAGTACAGTTAAATTATATGTTGTTTATTCAGGCGCTTTTTTTTAACTGCTCATTGGACCGCAGAACGTCAGGCTGGGTGCTAGCAATGTTAAGCCCCCTGGGCTCAACATAGAGGGCATAGCTACCGCCGTATCAATTATACGGGGCTTCAAACGTGCGTAAGCTAAAATTAATTAAAAAAAAATGTAAAGACAAAAGTAAATCAAAGAAAAGTGACCGATAGATAATTATAATGAATAAATATTTCTTTTAAATTTATGCACCTTATTTTTCTTTTGTGAGAAATATTAACTCTTCCTAAGGGCCCCCAAACAAATTTTATACGGGGCCCCGCCAAGGCACACTACGCTTCTGGTTGAGCCACAAAAACTGACTCAAATTGTCACGCTTTAATTATCATAGTTATAGGCAGAGACAATGGAACACCATTTCCACTATCCTGACACGACTTTCCTGACGGTAAAGGAAAAGTCGCTGACTACGGTCACCCCAGTCAACATCACAATGCCGGCCGACTGCCTTCACATTCCCAAATCCTCCTCCAATGATTACAAGCAAGCGAGGCTTTTTAAAAAATGTCTTAGATTTAATCAAGTAACAAATCAATTAGAAATACATTTCACGATAACTGTTCGATAAAAAAAATGTAGCTATATTGCCAATTTCTATTTTCGTGATAATAAAAAACGCAAATAATTAAATTCAGATAACCCAGGGCGGTTTAATAATCGGAACTTAAGATTTATACATCTAACACGGTTTAGTAATAGTGTGGTTACGCAAACCGGGAGCTCGGGTTCAACACCACTTGCCGGTACCAATGTATCTTTGATATATGTACTTAGGTTATCCTGTATCTATAAACAAGCACTTTAGTAGCTTAGTATAGAAATGTCTGTGGCCTGTGGCATAAATCAAGATTTTATAGAAAATAAAATCTGACATATCGACAGAACCTGTCAATCGTCGGCCATTAAAGAAAAACTAAACAAAAAAAAGTAGTATTTTCTTATATTTTGCGCGAACATTGATTAAATTAACTAATTAGAAAGTAAATTAAACAAATTATATGCGGCTTACTTCTTTGTCTCTCCGTGATCACGATGCCTGCAAAGCTCTCGAAACGTCGTAATAATAAGATTGTAAAATCAATATCCAAAAAAAACGCGTTAGTAAGCCGCTAAAAATTGATAAATTCATTTAAAAAAAATTGTATAACCCAAAGAAATTGGAAAAAATTGTCTTAAGTCCAAATTAAGAAGAAATTCCAAATTCATGGTCCTACAACAGATTTAGTTCGTTTCTGCTCAAACTTCCTTTAGTAACAGTAAAATTATTTCCTTTATTTCATTTCCTTATATTTTTCTAAGAAATGACAATTTAGAAAATTAAAAATTAACATATTTTCCTTATTCTAAAAACATCCTTTTGCCATACATCAGCCAAAAATGCAACAAAGCTATCTCAAAAAGCCTCCACCGGCTGCCAAAGATTTTTTTCATGTAACATCTACCCACAAAAGATTTTTGTTTATATAAAAACCGGTTCACAAATAACTGTGTAATATTCATATAGACTTTACAACTTGCATAAACTTCATCATATTAATATTACTTAATCACGTTCTAAATCAACCAATCAAAATGTCACGCCTTTTTCCACAGGGATAGGCAGAAAAAATAGAGCGCAACTTGCCACGATCCTAACACAACTTCCTCGCTTAACACACATCCACAATTCTCTTCATACAAGCTCTACGGTTATGGCCACTAGCTTTCTTAAAGTTGTCTCTGATTTGATCGAAGAACACCCTTTTTTTTATTGTGACACGACATTTAACTTCGTTCTGCCTGATGATAAGCAAGAAGAGGTCCAAGAGTGACAACGAGTGAATACACGAGGTAGGAACAAGGTTAAAGAGCTCCTCGGATCATTCTTCGTGGTACAGGTGATAGAGGACGCACAGAGCCGCCATGTCTCTGCGTAGTTGAGAGGCTCCAGAGTTCGCGTGACCTCAGCATCACCTATGATTCGGACAGCTCAGCGCTGCACTGAATCCAGGGCATTAAGAAGATACTTGGCAGAGCCGCCCCAGAGGTGCGAACATTACTCCGCGCAAGAAAAAAGCTGAGCCTTGTAAAGTAGCAGGCGAAACTCTGACGCGAAGAACCGCCGCACCTTGTACAGGATGCCAAGTTGGGAGGTAGTCTTATTGGCCTGCTCGATGTGGTCCCTGTGATTCAGGTCGCAGCGAAGGGACATTCCAAGAATGTCCAGTCTGTCCGAAGCACTGAGGGAGATGTTACAAAGAGAGGGAAGGGGAGTAAACGGGGATTTTTTCGTTGAGAACGCGCATGAGTCTTGTCTGCGTTGAACTGAACTAGGTTCTTGACACCTCAGTGGGTAATACGATCAAGAACCCGGTTCAGCCCCGTTACAACAGCCTCTCTCATATCGGGCATCTCCTGTTTGCCGGCTGCGGGGCGGTCATGTCATTGATATGTAGGAGGAACAAAGTCGGCGACAGCACGGAGCCCTGAGGAACGCCGGCAGTCATCGACATCCTGCGCGACGAGCTTTCATTCACAACAACGCTTATGGAACGGCCGCGCAGGAAGTCGGCAATTCAGCCCCGCAGGCAGTCAGGTAAACCGTATGCCTCGAGCTTGGAATGAAGGGCCTTGTGCCAGACCATGTCAAACGCTTTGGAGATTTCCAAGCCAATGGCAAGGGCCTCTCCATTACCATCCAACGCTTCACCGTGCATGGTGTACGCCAGAAGGTCACCAGTTGACCGTTTCGGCATAAAGCCATATTGACGGACAGAACGACAGAAGTTAGATTCTACAGTCTTGGCGAGACTCCAAAAGCTGCGACTACCCGTTGGGTGCGCTAATAGACTCTCGCCAATCCTGGAAACGCGCTGGGCCTCCGCTTTTTTAAAGACCTTTCTGCAGGACTTGGTGGCATGATTATAGGCTGATTTCAACTCATCCACGTGAGGGTCATGATTTTTGAACCCTTCATAGATTTTTTTTAATTATTGTTGTTTTTACAGTCGTCAGCGCTCTCGGATTTCCCCTTACTTACCATCAAGCAAGTCGAGGTCAGATGTCGCGACTCTAAAATAAAAACAATCAAGCTTATCTCAAACAATGTTATTATTTTTTTATTATAAACTTTTTAATCACATATACTATAAGAATTCTTGTCGCTGGCCAGTAACCAAATGAACGCCGGCTGTATAGTACGCGCGGCGAGTTGCTCAATTTAAAAATATCGATCTATTTGACGACATAAAAACATCGATACAAAAGTGAAAGTTGTTTTTTATTATTGTAATTGTGTATTTATTGTTTTAAAGTGTTTTTTATTGTATAATGTAAGGTAAGATTAAATTTAATATCAATTATTTTTGATTAAATAAATAAGTACTGGTCACTTCTCAATTGTAAATGTTAATTTTTTTTTTAATTGTGACTCGACATATGACAGCTGATATATTGATGTTAATCTGGAGTGTGGTCCATGAATAGATGTCACTGCTACTACAATTCAATAACTGTGAGTCGCAATCACATCTATGCCGGCCTAGTTGGAACCGGCAACTTACAAGCGGATCCCGAAACGCGACTAAATCACTTCACGGTCTATATACTTGTAAGTGTACTACCCCGGATCGGGGCAGACTGGGTACCACTGCCTACCACTTTTTACTCTTTTGTGACTACAGGTTGATTAAACTTCAGCTTTTATTGGGTTCCAAATAGGCCGGCATAGTGGATGCGACTGCTAGTTACAATTACTTTAGTATCAAGCGGTATGCTGTCATATGTTAGGCTACAAAAATAATAATAAATGACGTCTCAAAACAAGTTGTAATTCGATTAAAAACACGCGAAACTTAAGTACTTCTCCCATACTGTCCATAAAGTGACATACTTTAACAATACAACAGAACTCTCAGCGTATTTACATCGTTCTTTGTGTACTGTGCTGTCAAATTTCAAGCCAAAATAATGAATAACCAATTTTTTACTTTTTAGAAGAAGGCAACAGACTTGCCTGATGGTACTGTCTAATTTTACGGTTTTCTCAGTCGCCGTCACTATGCCGGCCATTATTACCCTAAAATATTAAATTGTAATTCGTCTTTGGGCCAATTTGACAATAATTTGACGACAGGTTGGTTATTATGGTATAGTTAAAAGATTAAGTATCTGCCTATCCCTGTGGGAAAAACTCGTGACAATTTGATTGATTGATTGATCAAAGATAAAGTGCCATTTCTACGTTCCGGTTGCCGGGTAGTCCGGTAATCACTATTGTTATAAGCAAATCATAAACCAAGTATGTACTGGGTATTTTAAGTACAGTACAAGTATTGTCCAGGCGGCTGACGGAGAAGTCTGGAGACAGGAAGGCTGGCAATTATTTCTGCCAACGTATTAGCCTTGCTATACAAAGGGGAAATGTTGCCAGTCTCCTTGGGACTATCTCTGATGCGACGTCATTAGATGATATTTTTTATTTATAGTTTAATTATAGTTAATTATTATTTTTAATGAAGTTTAATTGTAAATAATACGTTATTTAAAATGAATTACAATAATATTCCTTGCAGTACTTTATCTTGTTTCTTGGATTGCCGTGCTATGTGATATGTGATATGTGGAACTGATATGGTGGAAGCTTAGTTAAAGAATATCTTAAGCACGATTTTTTAGGTGTAGGTATAGGTTTCTTTTACATTATGTATGCGCCCCTACTCGATGCTTGCCCTGGCCGCCGTATCCGATTGGTACGCCACTGTTTGTAGATTATTATTGTCGTATTTATAACATAGATAAAATCTCTAGCGACGGCCATTGCGAATTGCCACAGGCTATTTTTAAACCTTAACCCATTTAAATATAAACTAGTTTTGGTGAAAATTTAGTAGTTTTTTTATAAAGTTCGTTGTCTTCAATTAGGGTTGTCAAAACTGTCACGCTTTTTTTCCACAGGGATAGGCAGAGACAATGGAGCGCCACTTGCCACGATCCTGACACAACTCCCTTGCTTCCCTCAAATTAACAACTCTAATATAAATAATTATTAAATTAATATTATTAATTAATAAATAAAGGAAGTTCTTAACAAAAAAGTATAATACATAAATGTAAGTATGTATAGTTTATTTTAATAAAATCAAAATTAAAATTTTAAAGGAACCCCCGAAACGCCTGGAACCACTTTGGTCATATCATCAGCTTTATAGTAATAAACAACATTAGTCATGGCTCAATAGTTATATCCCTTTAATATCCCTTGGATCCTTATGGTGCATCATCAGATAACTACTCCAGGTCTTCAATTTGATAATGGCCCAGCTAATGGCTCATAGAGAGTAACAATTTTAGTTAAAGCACTATGATATTATCTGTTATTGATTTGCTGATCTGAGAGGATTCATAATCAGATACTCCCGATCTTCAATTTGATAACGGCCCAGCTAAAGGCCTAGTTAAAGCACTACAGTTCTATCTCTTTTTTTGCTGATCAATTGATATCAATTTGCTGATCTGAGAGGATTCATAATGGTGCATCATCAGATTGCCCGGTCTTCAATTTGATGACGGTCCAGCTAAATGCTCTTAGTGAGTAACAAATTTAGTGAAAGCACTATAGTTCTATCTCTTGTTGATTTGCTGATCTGAGAGGATTCATGATGGTGCCTCATCAGATACTCTCGGTCTTTAATTTGATAACGGTCCAGCTAATGGCTCATAGTGAGTAACAATTTTAGTTAAAGCACTACAGGTCCATTTCTTGTTGATTTGCTGATCTGAGAGGATCCATGATCAGATTTTTTAGATCCGGAATGTTTTATTTTATCGCACTAACTTTTCTACACTTAGTTTCCTACCTTCAAGACAAATCTAATAAGTCCAAACTTAGTATACCAAAAAAAGTTTGAACACATCCAGGATTTCGTCTCCTACCTTCGAGTTCCATCATCAGAGTAACTCAGTGGTACCAGTTAAAACACACATGTATTTGTATACGTTTTTATTTCAAATGTTAAGTCACAGATATGTTTAAAAGTAAATACCTATAAGGCTGGGAATACAAGTCCGATTTTCCTCTCCGATAGTCCAATCCGATAGTCACTCGTGCCATACATTTGTTTGAATACTTAATACACGTCAGATCCGATAGTCGGATCGGATGTCAGAATCGGAAACAACGCCAAGGCGCTTACGATTTTATGGCCGATCCGATTGTCTGAAGGTGCAGTTTTCATACAAAATACAGAAACAAAATAGACGTCCGATTCCTACTTCCGATTTGTAAATAATTTGCTCAGCAATATCGGACGTGTATTCCCAGCTTTATGCGTGTTTAGAACGGGCAACCCTTGTACGTCGCTATGCGACGAAGATTGTTATTTTATGTCAAATAAATATGCCATTGTTAAAACACGTAAAAAATGTTATAATTTTTCCCCTAAAATATTCAATCAAGGTAATCGATCTAAACTGCAAACCAACCTCGCCATATGAATATTTTAAGGGAAAAATTATAACATTTTTTACGTGTATTTACATTGGCATATTTATTTGACATAAAATAACAATCTTCGTCGCATAGCGACGTACAAGGGTTGCCATCCTAAACAGCGCGTCTAATATCGCTACCGCAGCTAACAAATCGAGCTGATGACCTTGAAACCCCTGATCAGATCTTCATCAATTGTAGCTAAGAACCATCTCGATTACGTCAGCTTTCAAATGAAACAAACCGCATCGTAATCGGTCCATTCGTTTAGGAGCTACGATGCCACAGACAGACACACAGATACACAGATACACAGATACACAGATACACAGAGCCACAGATACACAGATACACAGATACACAGATACACAGACAAGTCAAACTTATAACACCCCTCTTTTTTGGTCGGGGGTTAAAAAGTATATTAACATTTCAAAATAATACATCAAGAAAGCTAGGTTGCCTAGTGCTTATAACCATATAGCTTGTATGGAGAGAGTTGTTAATGTGAGGGAAGCGAGGGAGTTGTGTCAGGATCGTGGCAAGTGGCGCTCCATTGTCTCTGCCTATCGGCGGATATTTACTCTAGGTCCAGTTGTCAAAGAGTGAAAGTAGTGGGGCATAGTAGTACAAGTATACGACCGTGAAGTGACATAGTCGCGTTTCGACTTACGAATTACAACTAGGCTGACATAGTAGATGCGAAAAAATGCGACTGTATTTTATTTTTTGACACCCCATTCATGACCGCATTCCAACTTAACATTATCATTATGACGACAGGCGTTGCCGATTGTCCAATGATTGGTTTGTTGCGCGTAGTCTCGGGTTTGATTCCTGGTCGGAGCAAATATTTGTTTCATAGCTTTTATTTTTAATATTTAATGAATTTATTAAATATTGTAAATATTTGTTAATAAAAAAAAGATGCGGATTTTTCTTTGGGTCTGGTTATCTAAGAGTGGTGGGCAGTGGTACCCAGCTTACCGATCCGGTGTCGTACTACCACTTACAAGTGATTTGGTCGCGTCTCAGGATCAGTTACCGGTTCCAACTGCTACTTATGACTGAATCATAGTAGCAGTGACATACATTAATGGATCACACTCCAGCATAACATCTAGCAGGGTGATGGCATGTGTTGAGCCACAATGTGGTAATAAATAACCACAGTTAACAACAACATCAAAAACTTTAACATCATAATAATGGAGAGCAACGTTAGTAACTCATTAACTAGAGAAATGTAATTAGGTTCTATTGTTAGGAAGTTTTGAATTAATTGCGGATGTATCTATTAACTCTGATCATCATTATGAAGATAATTTACTGCTGCTTTTATCGTTGCTGACCTTGGATTCACTACAGCGCCAAGTTCTCCGAGTAATAGGCATTCCTTAGCGAATAAGACCTCTGAAACCTGCAATTTTACAGAGACGTCATAGCTCCATATGTCTGTGCCGACCTTAAAAAGGTAGCACTAAAATTGTTTTAATTCATTTCCATTAAAAAAACATAAACGTCATTTTCAAATTCATTTCATTCATTCATGGGTAGAGGGGATAGTGAAGGCAGGGAAGGTGAGTGTTGACATGTCACAAAAAGCTTTGAAACCTACATTTCGGTCACAAGTCCGAAACGCTGCCTTCATTCTCCCGTCTGCCACGCGATGGACCTGGCACTCGCACTGTGAATCCATGGATGCTAAGAAATTGTTTCATTTTGTTTTTTGATATTCTATTTTTATGTCAAATATATTAGTCTTCTTTACAACATCAACTTCTTTCCGGTGGACAACTCTACCATATTCCTAAAACTCGACAAAATCCACCTTTGCAAGTCTCGGACACGTTGCACTTTTAATGGAATATGCAAGTTTATACAAGTAACGGTCGATGAGCTTCTTTAAATATTAATCTAGATCCGGGGTAGTACCACCACTTACAAGTATACAGACCGTGAAGTGATTTGGTCACGTTTCGGGGTCAGCTTGTAAGTTGCCGGTTCCATCTAGACCGGCATAGTGGATGTGATTGCTACTCACAGTTATTGATTTGTAGTAGCAGTGACATTCATTCATGGACCACACTTTGGCTTAACATCAAGCGGGGTGCTGTCATATGTCGAGTCACAATAAAAAAATAAAAAAAAACTGCCTATATTGATAGGCAAAGTCAAGCCAACATTTTAGGTTTTCACTATCGAAACCAGATAAATTATCGTGGACCCCCGCTTGGAAATTAAGAACCCCCATTTTTTTGACACGCTAACCTGTGGACCCTAACCTGTTTACCTGGACCACTTTGGGAATTAATGTGTTAAGCGAATCGACAGCTGAAATAAACAATTCGTTGCATCGTTTCTTAGTTTAACAATTGATACGATGCGTATTTCCTATCCAATGGATCCTTCAACTTTAAGCGAAAGGTTTAAAAACGATAAGTCAGATGTCGCGTTACAATAAAAAAAAAACGCGTGTCATTAGTAAAACGCGGTAAAAACCGCAGACTGTAACTAAATCCAATCTATTACTTTATTTGCCTTTAATTAATTAAAATAATAGTCGTTCAAATAATAATCAAAACGGAAGCGGAATATAAAATACGAACAATATTCGACCTTAAGATAAATAATTTCTTGATAGTATCATATTAGTTTTATTTAATTATATGCGCAATTGATATGTACTTGTATGTATAATGGACTTCCCATTTACAAATCAGAATTACATACGAGTATAGTGATGTTGCCCTCGTGATCTCTGGGTTAACGGTATGACTTAAACTTAGATAATTAAATAATATTTTTATCCTTTTGTTTTCTAAAAATAACTACTATGAATTAAACAAATTTTATGCGGCTTACTATCGCGTTTATTTTGGTTTTAAACCGGGAACAGAAAAACGAAATCAAAACATCAAAAGTCAAAAGGGGTAGTATTGGAAACAATAACAGCATCAACCAATAGGACGACCAACACCTCAGTGTCTCCGTGGCCACGATGGCTGCAAAGCTCTAAATAAAATAAAAATAAACGCGATAGTAATCCGCATAAAATTTGTTACTTACTACCGCGTTTATTTTGGTTTTGATTTTACATTTTTTTATTATTCCGACGTTTCGAGAGCTTTGCAGCTATCGTGGTCACGGAGAGACTCAGTACTAAGACGCGATAGTAAGCCGCATAAAATTTGTTTAATTCATTAATCAATTTTCGAGCAAAATCTAAGAAAATACTACAATTATGAATCTAAATCATCCAGGGACACACACGATTTTTTTTATTAAAATCAGTCCATACGTTTTAGCAGGAGTTCATTGAAATGAGAAATGTATAGATACTAGTGGATCCAACAAACCTCGCCCTGTCAGAACAAAACAACGATTGCAAAAACACATAAAATTTCATTCAAATCAGTCCAACCGTTTATTAGTTCAGTGACATACACACGAGCAGAAGAATTACATATATAAAGAAAGATGTATAAATACAATATAAGTTATATTGTATATAGTACAAGCTACTTCACAGTTATCTTTTATAGGCTCATTACATGTCTTGGTCGGATCATTGAATGAGCCTTTAGATATAAATATAAATAACAAACAATTTAATTTTATGGATTATTTCCTAGATAAGAATCATTTGCGCGAAGCCAATAAAGACTTGCAACAAGTTGTATTGCAATGAGAAGTGATAAAACTGCAAGCTAATGGAACCAATGACTCATCGAATTTCTGGAAATACCCCAGAGAGATACAATCACTTTTAAGAAAAGTGCATACCCATCCAACTTATCACATATCGGAATCCCGCAGATACAATCGTTGCATATGTAGTGGTAGTGCAATGGTTACGCAAACCAAGAGCACGGGTTCAAAACCACTTGCCGGTACCAATGTATCTTTGAATGTACTTTGGTTGTCCTGTTAACAAAATTTGAAATATTCTATCAATCAATTAAATAGTCACGTCTTTTCCCACAAGGATTCGCAGAGACAATGGAGCGCCACTTGCCACGATCCTGACACAACTCCCTCGCTTCCTTCATATTCACTATTCTCTTCATACAAGCTCTATGGTTATTCCATTTCATTATTAAATATTACAAACTCTTCTTTGTCCGACTGAGAGTAAAACCGGGACTTTCCGCGTAACCATGGTAACCAATTCGCCATAAAGTTGAAGAAGATATTGTAGTCATGTTTAAAAAGTGTTTTGAATAAAATATTTTATTAATAATTTTAAATAAATGCCCTCGTACTCATTGTATCTCGTATATTTAGAAATCATTAAATAGGCCATACTATACTGTGTTTATTCTAACTTCGCAAAAATAGTAAACAAACATGAAAATCACCATTTCCCATTTCATTTATCTATGTAAGTTGCCGGTTTTATCTAGGCCGTCATAGTGGATGTGATTGCTACTCACAGTTTTTAAATTGTAGTAGCGGTTACATTTATTCATGGACCACACTTCGGCTTAACATCAAGCGGGGTGCTGTCATGTCGAGTCACAATAAAAAAATATAAGGAAACTGTTTACTACTTTTTTATTCTAAAGAATAAACATACACGAAGTAACAAATGCTGAAAACTTATTAAAATCACACATTTATATATCGGGTCCGCCAAATAACTTTTTTTTTTAAATGCTATTAAAAAAAACTACTGAATATTATTTCAAATTTCTTTTTTTATTTGAAAGTACAATCCTTCCGGTTAATGATGGAAAATAATTTCATTCAAATGGCTGCTTCGCCTCTTCGAAAATGAGCAAGGAGTGGCCGTTACAGTCAATGGCGATCGTTATCGGGCCATGTTGAACGAATTTTTTGTTCACAGAAATGAAGAGGAGGATATTAGCAACCTTTTGGTTTCAACAGGACGGCGCTACGTGCCACACAGCCGGCGCTACACTTAATGTTTTGCGCCGTGTTTTTGAAAATCGCATTATCAGCCGCAGAGCTGATGTCGTTTGCCACCTCGGAGCTGCGATTTGACACCGTTGGACTATTATTTGTGGGTTGCCGTCAAGCCAGAGACAATTAATGCTTTAAAGGACAATATTCGTGAAGCACACAATCGATAATGTACTTAAAAACTGGACCGATCGTGTAGACAGCCATTTGAATGAAATTATTTTCCACCATTAACCGGAAGGATTGTACTTTCAAATAAAAAAAGAAATTAAAAAAAAATATTCAGTAGTTTTTTTATAGCATTTTCAAAAAAGAAAGTTATTTGGCGGACCCGATACATTCTTTTTATCAAAAACCAATTTATATGGGAACGGTAAATTCACAAACGACAAATGTTGTGCCCCAACAATGATAATAAAGCTATTTGGGGGGAATTCTTAAAAAACAAATAAAGAGCCCATATAAAAAAAAACTGTGGATGTAAAGGAAGCGGGAGATTTGTGTTATGTCCGGAAATAAGTTGTCTTTCTTTATGTTTCTTTATTTATTCATTTGAAACTTAATTGCACTATGTACTATACACCAAATCTGTGCAACATCATTTAACAAAATATTCCCTTGCGCCTGGCAGGAGCATAAGCCACGTCTCTTTTACCTTTAACTAATAGACTAAACTAAAAATTCTTCGAATACCAAAATTTTGGTAACAAAAAAATCTAAACAATGTTACTAAACATTCTGTGACAGTCAAACCTTTAGGACATTAAGACAGTATTAATGGTAAGTGTTATGATGACAATTTGTAAGAATAAAACAAATTCATAATAATAATACTTAATAATTACATTTTAATACACATAAGTACATAAATAAGTTATATATATTAAACAATTTTTTTGTGCGGCTTACTTATCGCGTTTATTTTGGTTTAGATTTTACATTTTTTTATTATTCCGACGTTGATTAAAACCGGGAACAGAAAAACAAAATATCAGACGGGGTAGTTTTGGAAACAATAACAGCATCAACCAATAGGACGACCAACACCTCAGTCTCTCCGTGACCACAATGGCTACAGAGCTCTCGAAACGTCGGAATAATAAAAAAATTGTAAAATCTAAACCAAAATAAACGCGATAGTAAGCCGCATAAAAAAATTGTTTAATTCATTAATCAATGTTCGCGCAAAATCTAAGAAAATTCTAAGTTATATATATTTATAACACAATAATACACATAAAATAAAATAAAACTACTCATGTCATAAAAGATGTGGAAAAGAGGTAGTGTTTGTACACATTACTTGAATATTGCACTATTAGGAGCTTGTTTACGGTTTTTTTAAGTGCGCTTGTATCATAGAAACATGTATGTATCAAGACAAGTGGTTTGAACCGGGAGATCTCGGTTTGCGTGACCATTTCACTACCAGGAAAACGGTTTAAAAACAAAATGTACCACGAAGCGAATTGTTACGACTATATGTGTCGCACAATGAATCGACCGACGCGACGAACCAAAATATAACACAGTATGTATATATAGATTGCTATTTCTTCAATTGGGAATAGACAGGCGTGGACGAACGGTTTAGCGATTGGTTTGTTCGATTCCCGGTCGGAGCAAATATTTGTTTCATAGCTTTTATTTGTAATATTTAATAATTATATTAAATATTGCAAATATTTGTTAATAAAAAAAAGAGATGGATATTTGCTTCGGGTCTGGTTATCAAAGAGTGGTAGGCAGTGGTACCCAGTCTGCCGATCCGGGGTAGTACCACCACTTACAAGTATACAGACCGTGAAGTGATTTGGTCACGTTTCGGGATCAGATTATAAGTTGCCGGTTTCAACTAGGCCGGCATAGTGGATGTGACTGCTACTCACAGTTATTGAATTGTATAGCAGGGATATTTATTCATAGACCACACTTCGGCCTAACATCAAGCGGGGTGCTGTCATATGTCGAATTGTCGAGTCACAATAATAAAAATAAAAACTAATATGAGTGAGCTGATTTCGAAACGCTACTAATACGGCGTTCTCACGAGGCGAATTTAGTTTTTCAATATTTATCGTTCAACAAAAGCGTATGTTGACTGTAGGGTACGCGCGGTTTGTTAATAATCGACTCAATTAATTACACGTGTCATTACACTATCTGTCCATTTTAGCATTTTTCTCGTGGATGCGTACGCCATAATTTACATTTTATTCACATTTTATTTTACAAACTAAAAACTGGTAACAGAATACATACTCAATCGCGCTGATTGACTGATTGATTGGACTGATTAATAAATGCGAGTTAAACTATTATTCGCATTCTACTATTATTTAAATCAATAAAAATTAAAAGGTCTTTATTTTTTGTTGAACCGATATTTATTACTTCAACTTGCTTGAAAGTCTTTTCAGGCGGTTCAAATCGAGTACGATTTCGCAGTTGATCAACTAAATTTGCCCCGTGAGAACGCCGTATTAGGCACGGTCTGTATACTTTACCAGTCCATGTGTTCGCTCCATCCAACCTAGAATCCTTCAATCGATGCGTAAAGAAGCACCTTTGGCCGGCATAGTGACGTAGATTATTTCAAACGTAAAGAGTCGGTTTTTATAGTAGTCAGCACTCTTGCATCAGGCGGGCGAGGTCGATCAGATGTCGAGTCACAATAGAAAATAATCTCACCAAGTGCTAACCGGACCAAAATGGTTATCTCGTACGTTTACTGAGCATGTATTATATTTCATTTTATTTATAGAAATAAAATAAAAAACATAGATAAAACACGTTACAGATATATTTAACAAAAGCCTACACAGTCTAAAGGTTACTCTCAAGTAAATGATATCTACATAGTGGCTTAATATAGAAATATTGAAAAATGTATCATCGCTTTTTAACTTGTATATTTTAGTATTTTTTAAGATTTTGTCCGAACATTAAATAATGAATTAAACAAATTTTATGCGGCTTACTAGCGCGTTTATATTGGTTTTGATTTAACAATATTTTATAGCGCTCAAAACGTCTGAATAATAATAAAAATTAATATAAAATCAAAACCAAAATAAAAGCGATAGTAAGCCGCATAAAATTTGTTTAATTCATTATAAATTTTACTTCTAAGAATTATAATTTTGCTTCTTTATCGATTTTATAATGATTCGTTTTAATTATTACTTAAAATTCTTAAAAATATTATTTTTTAATTAAGTAATCTAATAAATATTTATAATAAATTGTCTGAAACCATTTTGCAATTTTTTTTTATCACATATTTCTATATTTTAAAACACTGTTTGTTGTGTATTCCACAATAAATGAATAAAGCTTCTTATTATTGTGCTTTTATCATAGATACTAAACGACTAAAGTACATAATATGTATTACGTAATAGTATTATGATAGAAAGATTGGTACCGGAAAGTGGTTGAGAGCTGCTCCTTTTCTGGTTTACAAGGTCATTTCTTATCGCCTTGTTAATAAGAAATGTAAATTAAAATTAAAATATAAATGATAATATTTCACGTGTTATTATATTGACATAATATAAACATTATTTATAAATATGCAATAAAATTAAAATTACTTTAAATAAACTATAAATAAAAAATATCTAGTGACGTCTAGTCAGAGTTAGTCCCAAGGAGACTGGCAACATTTCCCCTTTGTATAGCAAGGCTAATGAAATTAATACGTTGACAGAAATAATTGCAAGCCTTCCTATCTCCAGAATACCCTGTCAGCCGCTTTGACAACTCCTTGGCCAGGCGGCCTATCGTCTCGACCCCAAACGGCGCAAATTCGTCACCTGTACCAGGATTGGCGTATTTGCGCAGGTTGAGTTCTCACCACTTTCCATGATCCTGACACAACTCTTTCCTCTGCAATATACAATACTTAGGTACTCAATCGCGCTGATTGACTGATTGATTGGACTGATTATTGAATGCAAGTTGAACGAATAGGTTCAGACGAGTCGATTTGCTGTCAGTTATAGTTGAATCAATAAAAGTAGAAAGGTCTTTAACTTTTGTTGAATCATTTTTTATTGCTTCAACTTGGTTAAAAGTCTGTTCAGACGGTTCAAATAGCAAACGATTTCGCAGTTGATCAACTCAAATCGCCCTGTGAGAACGCCGTGTCACATTCACAATTCTCCTTATATACATAAAGTCGGTGTAATAAAATAAATAAAAATGTTATCTTGGTATTTTCTCATTAATTTTTAGATTATTTCAATGCTAGAGTATTATTAATTCATTTATTTTATTATTATTATTTTATATACTTATTACATTTACTTTTAATGAAATAAATGATTTATGGCAGATAACACACACACTTTTACCCCACTACTAAAAAATTGTTTTAAAGAAAAGGAATTGTAATGGTGGAAGAAATTAATGCATTTTTTATTATTGTGCCACGACATCTGACCTCGACCCGCCTGATGATAAACGAGAGGAGGTCCAAGCGTGAAGACGACTAAAAATACCGAATCAGTTCACGGCTGCCTCAGTCGCAGTGACTATTCCGGTCAAATCTTCTTCAGGCCTTTGTTAAGTAGTGCAATGCATTTTTTGAAATAAACTTTTCTTTTAATAACTGCAAGTAGAAATCGCATCCACTATATTAAACCGGCAACTTTCAACCTGATCCCGAAATGCACAAGTCACTTTACTGTATGTACGTACACTTTAAAATTGGACTGGAAACGACTTTAATCCTTTCGCTTTGGGTTCTTTAAATGCAATGCCGATATATAGTCGATGACAAATTTAACAAAAAAGGCATATTCTTTAAAAAATGCTGTAATCATCTATATTTTGTAATGGAACGAAACATTTTTTAAAGGTTTAAAATTTTATAAAAAAATTATATAAAATTTTATACAAATTTTAGAAATGTTAAGGTGAGGCATGGCATAAAAAAGGTTGGGAAACTCTGCTTTAAAGTGGTGGTACTGCCGCGTATCGGCAAACAGGGCAATTGACCACCAACTGTCTGCCTGTCACAAACAGATCTGCTCAGTTTCCCTATACGGTTTTCGAGAACTGTCATACTGAGACGGTTGCCAGTTCTCGAGTACTGACATACTGAGACGGTTGTCATTTCTCGAGAACTGTCATACCGAGACGGTTATCAGTTTTCGAGAACTGTCATTCTGAGACGGTTGTCAGGTCTCGAGAGCTGGCCTACTGAGACTGTTGCCAGTTCTCGAGAACTGTCATACCAAGACGGTTGCCACTTCTCGAGTATTAACAAACTGGGACGTTTGAGAGTTGAATTTGAAAATGTAATGCAATAATTTTATTAAATGTAGTTAATGGCGAACTTGCGTTATTTTAACTGTAGTAGCAGTCCCCTCCATTTATAGACCGCACTTGCACATCAGGCGAGATCCTGTTATTATGTCAAGCTACAATAAACAAATTACGAGATATAATTTCCAAGTCATAGGGGATGCAGAGATCACGCGAACTCCGAAACCTCTACAATTTTTGAGAGACAGTGGCTTTTTGCATCCTTTATCGCCCATACCACAGAGAAAGTTGCAAGTAGCTCTGTAACCTTTTTTCTTACTTCTTCTTTTTACACCGTGATACGGTTCGGTGCTTCGTTTCTTTGTAGAACTGATAACATATGGAACGCTTAACCAGCCCATGTGTTATCCCCAACTTATAACTTTTAATCTTTCTTGCGAAGCGTGAAAGAGTACCTTAAGCCGGTATAGTGAAAGCGACTGAGACAACCGTAAACGGAGACTTTTTCTCAGTCGCCGTCCCTCTTGTTACTACTGACAAGACGAGGTTAGAAGTCGCGCCACAAAAAAGAATTCCGGAGGACTTATATAGTTAAATCTAGTATCTAATTTAAAAATATAGAATTTGATATTATGTGATGTAATGTCTTCTTCTTTACTACATTATTCATCTTATAATTAATTTTGTTATACAATTTTCATTTTTGTTTCGATTATTATTTTTCGCACAGGTCGGGGAAAGCATCCGCATTCTATCGACCGAATTGGCAGTCGAACTAAAAAGTTAGGTGCATCTTTTCTTTGTAGAACAATCGACCAGTGAAATGCTTTGCCAGAACATGTGTTCTCTTCATCCTATGACCTTGGATACTTCAAGCGATGCGTGAAGTAGCACCTTTGGCCGGCATAGTGACAGCAACTGAGGCAACCGGGAACTAACTCGGTTTTTTAGTCGTCGTCACTCTTATCTTGCTTATTATCAGGCGGATCGAGGTCAGATGTTGAGTCACATTAAAAAAAAATGTCGCCCACTAATTCTATTTGTGATAGTCATATTGACTTTTCTTTAGCATTACTTTTTCTGTATATGTATTTAACAAGGAAGTAAAAATGCTAAGTAACAGACAATTTACTTGTATCTTTCTAGTTGAGATAGTTGCATTTAAACCAGTCCCTAATATATCATTACGAGGTTAACTGTCACTTACAACTCTATGAATAATATTTACTATACCTATGTATTTCAACAGAATTCACAATTTGAACAACTTTGTTTAGATTCGATTTCCAAGTGTGGTTAATTATTTTTAAAAAAAGCAGATACTTTTTCCGGGTCTGGTTATCTAACAGTCATGCCTAGTCCGGGGTAGTACAGTGGTACTTACAAGTATACAGACCATGAAATGACTTAGTCGCGTTTCGGAATCAGCTTGTCAGATGCCGGCTCCAACTACTTACAATTATATAACTGTAGTAGCAGTCACCTCTATTTATGGACCGCACTTCAGCTTAACATCAGGCAGCGTGCTGTCACATGACGAGTCATAATACAAAAAGATTACAGGAGATAAAACTACGGTGCTTTAACTACCTTGGATCAGCAGACTGGCCACCACTGCCTACCACTGTTTGACGACCAGACACGGCGCAAATTTCCGTCTCTTTTTTAATATTAACAAATATTTGTAAATTTAATCAAATTACTGATTAATTAAAAGAACATCATTCATTTTGTAATTTTATCTACTACTTTTGTAATGTCTAATGATGAAAAAATATATAAATGGTAGTTTCGATACTTGTATTGATAAAACTAATAATAATTTTCCTTTTTATTGCTGTGCAATTGAGTTATTTGGAAAATAAGATATGAATTTTGAATCATCTGTCAATTACAAAGACACGCCATTTTAACAGTTCTGCTTTGAATTGTCATAATATTAGTTTGATCATTTTGCACACCTAAACTATGCAAAATAAAGGATATATTCCAATTACATTGTAATCTTCGTACATCAAATTATTTCAAAATGTATATGCAACTGTTAATACAATTAAGTCCAAGTCCCCATACAAAATGAACGATGTCTTTTCCTAACTAGTGATCTAAGAAGATAAATCATCAGATTTAGGTGAGAGACCGTAAATTGTTGGTAAAAAGTTGTGAAAAGAAAAAAGAAAGGGAGGCCTTTACCCAACAGTGCGACATTTAAATAAGCTAAATCTATTCCGCTCCAATTCTTATATTATGCAATTTTAGTTTTATAAGCGCCATGAAACAAATTGCGTAGAACACGTACACGCGACGCGACCTTTATGTCGATATATATCTATATCTATTATTATTATTATTAGAATGGATAGTTTATAAATAGATATATAACAAACAATAATTACAATTTGGCATAGTGCCCTTGTTACTCGTAGATACGATAGACACACTCAAGATTATGTGTTCGTTTATGATCAATGAGATTGAAATAGACAGAAATACTCGGTCCATTTTGAACGTTTTTGTCTAATTGGCTAAATAAATGTACAGTCTATAATAATTTTTGATTTTTTCCTAAGAATAGAGTATAACCGACTCAACTAATATTACTACGCTAAGTACGCTAGTCATTTCACGACGAATGTGGTAGTCGTCAACTTTCGAGCTGATGACTGCTGAGCTGATAAGAAGGAATAAGTTACTTTCAGGTCTGTAAGTACACTTGTAAGTGGTGGTACTACCCCGAATCGACAGCCCTAAAAACTCTATCATAATCTCGCTCCATCTCCAAAAAGTGCCTTATAAATAGAATCTAATCATTGATTTTTTTTTTCAGAAAACCGTCCACACAATTTGATTTAAAAAATGGATTGAATAAAAGTTAAAACTGGCGAGTGGAAAAGGAATTATGCAGGAGATATTCCCAGTACGATGGCTGTGGAGATGGAAAGATGGAGGACTCTTCAATCAGTTTTTTATGGCCATAATGGGTAAGAGATTATGCTTTATTTAGGACTATTAGGTAGAGAGTTGGTAGTCCGTGAACTTCTAAGTAGGCAGGCATAATGTATGCAATTGCTTCTTGTATTATACTTTGTAAAATTTAGCTTGGGTCCTATGACAGATGCCAAAATGACTTTACTAGTCCCATCACTACTATAGTACTCTTATTTTTGTTAACAGATGTAACCTTAACGGAGCGGCAAGATTTTTTATGTTACGTGATTTTATTGATTTATTGTTGTTTATTTTAAAAATTATTGTGTTATTATTGTATTATATTATTGTAGGATAAATATTATTGGTAAGCTATGGTTGTAACTACGAAAATAAATAACTTTGAAATAAACGATCGAAGAGAGACGCTGCTACAATGTTAAGTCGTCCGAAAATTTCTCATGTGTCACAGGACCCAAGCTACATTTTACAAAGTATAGTTTGATTAAAAATAAATGACGGTATTTAACCTTAAATTCCTAATAGGTGTATTTTAAGTACATAAAAACTTTATTGGTCAAAATTAGAACCATTTGTCTCAATACATATTAATCAACAGGGCCGTCTTAAGCATATTCAGCGCCGGGGTGCGAAAGTCAAGGCTCCGCTCGCGTGGTCTCAGTGTAGTAGGTGCCTATCGAAATTTAAAGCGGTCGGCATGCGCCCCCTAGGTCTCTGCGCCCGGGTGCACCGCACCCCTTGAACCCCCGGGTAAAGACGGCCCTGTTAATCAACGAGATATAACTTATTAATGCCAATCTTGCAAAAGCAAACGATTTTGGAAACGATAAAATAAATTAAGTACTTTTTGGCGTAGTCTTGGTTTCTAAAACATTTGTCCGAGCTGAAAAATCGGAATGCTTTTTTTTTATTTTATTTATTGTGACACGACATCTGACCTCGACTCGCCTGATGATAAGCAAGAGGAGGTCCAAGAGTGACGACGACTGGAATAACCGAGTCAGTTCCCGGCTGCCCCAGCCGCTGCCACTATGCCGGCCTAAAGTGCTTCTTCACGCATCGCTTGAATGATCCAAGGTCATAGGATGGAGAGAACACATGGGCTGGCAAAGCATTCCGCTTGTCAATTGTTCTACAAAGAAAAGACGCACCGAACTTTTTAGTTCTACTGCCGATGGTCTCTGCAGCAAACGAATCTACTACGAAAGAGCCAAAGTCAACAAAAAGTCCCATAGTAGCTCTGAGCCCTCTTCCCCTTCCGACTTTAACAAAGAGAATTCGGGATCTTACGAATTCTTTTAGCAATTCGTTGCGTTCGGCGCGAATTTCTAAATTTCAGTTTGTTCGGCTCGTTCGGCGCGAACAAATGACAGTTCAGCATTATTCCACATGACAATTATAAATGGGATTCGTCTCTCATAAGCTTGACACAATTAAATTATAAGAACAAATGAAATACAAAAATATTAGAATATCTGATTTTAGTATACAATAGAATTTAGTATATAATACTTGATTATATGCGGTTGTAAAGAATTTTCTTTTTTTAAATAATATTCACACCGAATTAATTCATCACGGCTTATTCTTTTGTTTTTTTTTTGTTTTTTTCTTTGTTTTTTCTTATGTTTTTTTTTTTTAATTATGTCTGTAATAAATATACAAAATGCATTAAGTACAGTTTTGTAATGAAACAAAACTGTACTTTGTTTGAATTCATTATCTCATTAGCTTGAAAATTGCTGGTTCCAACTAGACCAGCATATTGAATGCAGTTATTTAACTGCAGTACTATCGTCATTCATTGACCGCACTATGACTTAACATCCGCGTATCTTTTTGACAAATGGGAATGAATTTCATTTTCATTCCCATTGAAGTTGCGCGGTCGGCCCCTGTTCTAATTTTAAAGCTCATTAATGGAGCTGAACTGTCAAAACGAAGCCCATTCTGATTCTCATGACATATGACAGCACCCCGCTTGATGTTAAGCCGTAGTGTGGTCCATGAATGAATGTCACTGCTACTACAATTCAATTACTGTGAGTAGCAATCACATCCACTATGCCGGCCTAGATGGAACCAGCAACTTACAAGTTGACTGACGTGACCAAATCACTTCACGGTCTGTATACTTGTAAGTGGTGGTACTTCCCCGGATCCGCAGACTGGGTACTACTGCCTACCACTCTTTGATAACCAGACCCGAAGCAAATATCCATCTCCTTTTTTTATTAACAAATATTTGCAATATTTGATATTATTAAATATTACAAATAAAAGCTATGAAACAAATATTTGCTCCGACCGGGGATCGAACCTGGGACTTTACGCGCAACAAACCAATCGCTAAACCGTTCGTCCACGCCTATCGTCCTACATATTATTTTGTTATTTTTTCCAACAGTGACAATCCCAGTTATGAATTTTGGTATGTTAATGGGTTGGCAATCACCGATGACGCCGCTTTTACAATCTGATAATGGACCTGCCGCGGAGCCCATATCGGACGATACCATTTCCTGGATGGCGTCAGTTACATTCTTCCCGCCCATCTTTTGTGGGATTTTCGTTGGGGACTTAGCTGACAGATGGGGAAGGAAGGCAGGAACGATAGTTACGTCACTAATGCTGATTGTAAGTACGTGTAGGTATTTGGGTCCATTTTTTATTATGTATTAATAGATTAAAAATAGGATACCAACGGCAATTGTCACAAGAGAAGATGCTCACAAATATGGTGAATTAATTACTACACTAGTCCGTTACGCGAAAAGTCCCGGGTTCGATTCCCGGTCGGAGCAAATATTTGTTTATAAGTTTTTATTTGTAATATTTTTTCTAAATATATCAAATTAAATTTTTTATGAAAAATAAGAGGTGGATATTTGCTTTGGGTCTGGTTATTAAAGAGTGGTCTAAACAGACCGTGAAGTGACTTAGTGGCGTTTCGAGATCAACTTGTAAGTTGCTGGTTTCAACTAGGCCGGTATAGTGGATGTGTCTGCTACTCACAGTTAATTAACTAACAGTCACTTCCATTCATCGCACTCCAGCTTAAAACAGTCAACTCACAATAAAAAAACGCCAGTCCGCTACGCGTAAGTGCCGGGTTTGATTCCCGGTTCAATGCATTTATATTGTAATATTCAATTATTAGGTTGGATATTACAAAGACAGACATTTTCTTTAGGACTTGATGTTTAAAAGTGGTAGACAGTTAGAGGCCCAGCATGCCGATCCGGGATAGCATTCCTACAGGGAGAGGCAGAGGAAACGAAGCGCCACTTTCCACGATCCTGGCACAACTCCCTCGCTTACCTCACATTCACAATTCCACAATGTATATTTATTTATACATAATATAAATTGATGACAATTGAAAACAATTAAAATAAATTAAATCCCTGATGAGTAACACGCAAATCGACAATTCAATTGACGAAGACATCTTAACTTTTTTTATTGTGACTCGACATATGACAGAACCGCGTTTGATGTTGAGCTGAAGTGTGGTCCATGAGTGGATGCAACTGCTACTAATTCAATAACTGTGAGTAGCAATCACATCCTCTATGCCGGCCTAGATGAAACCGGCAACTTACAAGCTGATCCCGAAACGTGACCAAATCACTTCACGGTCTGTATACTTGTAAGTATACTTGTAAGTAATACTTGTAAGTATACTTGTAATAAGTGTAAGTATACTTGTAAGTGGTACTACCCCGGATCGGCAGACTGGGCACCACTGCCTACCTCTCTTTTAAAATGCGTATAGATGATTTCATACACATTTCATTTTAGTTAGTTTTTTTATGTGATTCTACATCTGACCTAGACCTGCCTATAGGTATAGTAAGAGGAGATCCAAGAGTACCGACGACTGAAAAAATCTGACATCGACTTGACTGATGGTATAGCAAGAAGAGATCCAAGAGTACCGACGACTGAAAAATCTGACATCGACTTGACTGATGGTATAGCAAGAAGAGATCCAAGAGTGCCAACGACTGAAAAATCTGACCTTGACTTGCATGATTGTATAGCAAGAGGAGATCCAAGAGTGCCGACGACTAAAAAAATCTGGCTAAGCAAAAGGAGTTCACTGTTGCCTCAGTCGCCCCGGCCAAAAAATATATTTATATGTCTGTAATTTTTCCCAGATAAGCTGGTCCATAACGATGTTTTCGCTCAGTCCCTGGGCATTAATAACTTCACGGGCTGTTGCTGGACTGGCATGTGCTGGCTGCTATGTTATTACGCCGTTGTATTTAAAAGAAGTAAGTCGTTTTAGTGTTTGCATAGTACCACAATGTTCTGAGGAGCTCCTATCTCGTCCTTTCACACCCGTAATACCCGCACAGATCGGGGGAAGCATCCGCATTTTATCGATAGAATCGGCAGCCGAACCAAAAAGTTCGGTGCGTCTTTCCTTTGTAGAACAATCGACAAGTGGAATGCTTTGCCAGCCCATGTGTTTTCTCCATCCTATGACCTTGGATCCTTCAAGCGATGTAACTTTGGCCGCCATAGTGACGGCTACTAGAGCAGCCGTCGTTGTCGTTACTTTTGGACCTCCTCTTGCTTATCATCAGATGGGTGGAGATCAGATTTCGTGTCACAATAATAAAAATAAAAAACCTCATGCAGTTGTAACACAGATAAATAAGGATTACCCCTAGCACGGCAATCCAAGAAGCAGGGTTAAAGACTTGCAAGGAATATCATTGCAACTCATTTTAAATAACTTACTAGAACAGTGTATTAAAAAAGATATTTAAACGTTCCGTAAAACTTTACACAAAACAACGTTGAATACTTTAATAATTTTTTTATTGACCCGGCCTAATACGTTATTTAAAATGAGTTACATTAATATACCTTGCAGTTGTTTATCTTGCTTCTTGGTTTCCGTGCTAGAAGGCTGTAATCACAGTATTATGTCACGCGTCTGCCCACGCTGACGGCTGTCATGTACTGCCTAATACGCTCGAGATTGTGTCACGTTCAACAAGTAATTGCACATGTATGTATGTGTGTATACCCTCATACACTACAGTTGTAATTGATTTTATCGGTGTACAATCCAATAAGATTGTACACTTGTATGTTAAGGTTAGTTGGTGGCAGTGGCGTGCGGTGGGTTTGGACACAAGGTAGGCAAAAAAAAATTTGAAGGCACCTACAATATTGTAAAATTTACAGAATATAATTTGTACTATATTTTGTACTATACTAAATATATAATACCTTATAATATATAGAAATAGCACACTGCGTGATTGACAAAGGAATGCTTCGATGGTTTGGGCACATGGAAAGGATGAGTAAAAGTAGATTGACGAAAGGTATTTATAAATCTGATGTGGATGAATGTGTTAAACAAGGCAGGCCCAGGCAGGCCAAGATCTCCACCAACTTGGTGGAGATCTTGCCCATCTTTCCCATTGGCCACTCTGGGCACGTGCCCAGGGCCCCGCGATAATAGAGTAGTAGGCAGTGGGGCCGACCGCGCAACTTCAATGAAAATGAAAATATTAAATAAATCTATATCTAAGTCATAATATAGTTAAGTATTCTTAGTTAGTACTAAGTAATAATTGCAAGTCCTAGATAATCCGACTTGCAAGGATAACAAGCAAGAAATAACGTGAAGTTGGAATATATTTAATTATAAAGCCCGTTATACACAGTGAGCTAACGTGTAGAGGACTATTTGGCGTAGTTTGGTGGTTGCGTCCAAAATTGATCAACATAAAATAAGTACCCTCTCTACTTTATACACATTGTAGTGTTTTTTTTTTATTGTTTTTTTATTATTGTGCTCTACTGAGATGCATTATACGGGTGCTGGTATCCATTCTTTATTATTTTATTTATTAAATTATGATGCGGCTGTCCTGGGTTCGATTTCCGGTCAGAGCATGTATTTGTTTTATAGCTTTTATTTGCAACATTATTATAATTTTATTCATTTATTTTATTGTGACTCGACATATGACAGCACCTCGCTTGATGTTAAGCTGGAGTGTGGTCCATGAATGAATGTCACTGCTACTACAATTCAATAACTGTGAGTAGCAGTCACATCCACTATGCCGGCCTAGTTGGAACCGGCAACTTGCAAGCTGATGCCGCGACCAAATCACTTCACGGTCTGTATACTTGTAAGTGGTGGTACTACCCCGGATCGGCAGACTGGGCACCACTGCCTACCACTCTTAGTGACGGTTTTTCTTGCACACATCAAAGGAACAATGTATGCACGCGCCGCAAACATTATTCACCAATACGCTAATGTGTAAACAACTTTGGTGCCCAATGATATTTTAAGAAAAGACGTAGATATTTTCTACGCGTTCCCAAAGAGTCACACTAAAACTATACTAATGAACTCAGTGTCGCGATGCAGAGCAACATATATTTGTCTCTTTTTCGCTCTCAATAACTATTATTCCGTCCAACTGTATGTATGTTTGCTGTATGTATCCCTAAGAATATGGAAAGAATAGAAGCTGTGCTGAAATAATAACTAATTCAGTGTTATTTATCTCATTTATACTATTTTTATATGACTTGTGACTGAAATAGACAACTACTTGTACTTCAATTCCTTTCTTTCAAAGGTTGTGACTACTTTTTGCAATTACAACCACTTGTATTTTTTTTTTACTAATATTACCCAATTAAAAGTCACCTGGTAGTAAAAGTAGCGGCATAATTGTTCCGTCATCCTTATTTCAAGTGTGTCAAATTAGGTTGTAAATTGATCATCAAAACTAGTGACAACCTTCTAAATTACGAATGTAAAAATATATATTCATCCACTTCTAACTTCTTTTTAATGCCATAAGTGAAAATAGTATAAACGCTTGTATTTTGCGTATTGTATTTGGGCTCCTTCTAATTCTTAAGTCCAAATTCTTTGATGTATCCTTAGTCGTAGTAGACTAGTGTAGTGTAGGTGACGTCAGGTAGATACGTCATCTACACAACTAGTGTAGGTTTGGAGTTTTGGCAGGCAACTGCAAGTGACAGGACGCGCAATTTTGAATTATTTGAAAAGCTTGTGTTTTTCATAAATATTAATGTGTAATAATGGTGGAATTGTTATCCAGTAATAATTTTTAAGTTGATCAAGTATAAACAAGTAATTTAAAGTTGTGAAACGTGTTTCTTCATGTTCCCTCCAAGACTCCTTCTGAAGTTTTAGTAAAGGCTTTCCGCCGCTTTACTAAAACGATCATCATCAACCTCACTATCATCATCATCATTTGATGAATCACTCGCGTGGTTAATCTTCATCTTTACTTGACAATGTATTAACATTGAACCATATATTTTTACTTTGACACTGGCAAGTTAAATACTAAAGCCATAAACAAGAAGAAAGAAACTAGTGTAGGTTTGGAGTTTTGGCAGGCAACTGCAAGTGACAGGACGCACAATTTTGAATTATTTGAAAAGCTTGTGTTGGTGGCCTTAACGTTGGCCTTATGTGTTCAGCGGCCATAATACTTTTTAATAATGACAGGCTCGTAATATACTCGTATTTTGAAATGAATACGATAATATTTACATTAAATATTTAATTTTATATAATATAAATATTATATGAAATCGACGTTATCTTTAAATTGTTGATTATGATAAAATAAATAACAATTTAAATTAATGTTTTAAAAATAAAACATAATGAAACAAAATAATTTTACGGCTTACAATCGCGTTTATTTTGATACGATTTCTGAGTTTTGTATACATTGATCACAGGGATACTTTTTTTTACTGTGGCACGATATATGACGTCATGCGTAGCCTAGCGGTTAGCGATTGATTTGTTGCGCGTAATGTCCCGGGTGCGATTCCCGGTCGAATATTTGTTTCATAGCTTTTATTAAAATCAATCAATCAAATTCAAGCTCTACGGTTAAGGGCACTAGGCAACCTAGCTTTCTTGAGGATGTCTCCGATAATAAAGAAAATGGCAATTCTGTTATTTGTAATATATATTAATTTTATTGCAATTATTTGTTAATGAAAAAGGAGGCGGATATTGGTTTTGGATTTGGTTATCAGAGAGTGTTAGGCAGTGGTAGTCAGTCTGCCGATCCGGGGTAGTACCACCACTTACAAGTATACAGACCATTTTTTTAATTTTTAAATGTTACTCGACCAATGACAGCATCCATTAATGGACCACACTCCAGCTTAGCATCAAGCGGTGTTTTGTCATATATCGAGTCACAATAAAAAATATAAAAAAGCGTTGACAGGCTATGAAACAAATATTCGCTCCGACCGGGAATCGAACCCGGGACGGAAGCGCAACAAACCAATTGCTAACCGTTCAGCTACATCTCTCATTACACTTGTATAGTGTAATACCTTTATTTAATTATAAAATGAATTTGTCTTTGCAGATATCATCAGACAATGTACGAGGTGCTCTTGGCTCGCTCTTCATCCTGTCCCAGAACTTGGGTTATTTATTGGTGTACATAGCTGGTGATTTGCTGGAATTTTACGAAGTCATGTGGATCTGCCTCATCATACCTTTGGTCCATTTGATCGTGTTTATAGCGATGCCAGAGACTCCCGTGTTCCTTGTTAAACAAGGGAGGATTGAGGTAATTTTCTGTTTCCACTCATGAAATCAAATCAATCAATCAATCAAATTGTCACGCCTTTTTCCCACAGGCATAGGCAGAGACAATAAAGCGCCACTTGCCACGGTCCTGACATAACTCCCCTGCTTCCTTCACATCCATAATTCTCTTCATACAAGCTCTACGGTACTCGAGAAATGATTTTATATAATACCACTTACAAGGTCGGCATAGCGGATACAACTGCTACTGTGGACCACACTCCAGATTAATATCAGATGGGGTCTGAAATATTGTGTCGAGCCACAATAATAAAAATGATATGCTTACGTCATCGGTTGTGTAAATTAAGCTACTGCAGTGCTTGTATCATAGAAACAGGACAGTCATAGTACATATATCAAAGATACATTAGTACTGGCAAGTGGTTTTTAACAAAGCTCTCGGTTTGCGTCACCATTGCACTACCACTACACCACGGTCGCCTTTATTATCATAGTACCTAAAATACTATTGGATTTAGATAATGTCACAGGTCACGACAAGCATCTGCAATAGGCGGTCTAACTAAAAAGTTCAGCACGTCCTTTCTTTGTAAAACAATCTACAGGTGGAATTCTTTACCAGCCCATGTTTTCTCCCGATCCTATAGTCTTGAATCCTTAAACAAAAGGATGAAGAAACACCTTTCGCCGTATGTCGTCATGCTCTTGGTCCTTTCTTTGCTTATCATCAAGAAAGTCGAGGTGAAATGCCACGTTTCAATAAAAAAAAGAATTTAAATCAAAATAATCCCGTTTACAAATATATTTTTTAATTTATACATTGCATTTAATTTTGCTATGTCGGACTTATTGTATTGATAAAGTCGAAATACAATAATTATATATTTATGATTAAAAATTCTTCGGTACCACACTGTGCCAGTTACAATCTTGATTACAGAATAAGAAGGTTATAAAATGAAATATAAAACAAAATAATTTTAAATAAATACGTCGTGCTCCTATATCATTTTAAGACAACCATAGTGGTGGTAAAATTATCACACAAACCAGGAGACCCGGTTCAAAACCACCAATGTATCTTTGATAATTTAGTTTTTCTGTTTTTATTTGTATCAAGTTTAGGAGCTTAGCATAGAGAAAGTATTTAGTAAAAAAAATTGTTTTATCATTTGACCTTTAAATTCTTTTTATAATAAGTATTATTTTCTTCATTGTCTGTGCTAAAACTATACTTCTACTTTTATATTGAAAGAATTATTTATTCTTTATTCTCCCAGCTAAAACTATACTTACTTGATATTAAAATTTGTATTTTTCTCCATTTAAGGAAGCAAAATCAGTATTAGCGTGGCTTAGAAATACAAATGTAGACAATAAGGATTTACAAAATGTGATAAAAATAATGGAAGAGGAGGAGTATAATGCGCAAATTGCAAATAATTCAACTTGGAGAGTTATCAGTAAGTATATACTTAATAAAATAAAATTATAATATATACTATGCTTTTAAATTAGAATAGGACGGGCTGTTGACTAACTTCACTTGACTAATTTAAAGGTGTATTTTTCTTGACGGTCCGCAAAGAAAAAGACACCATAAAGTGAAGTTAGTTGGAGAGTTAGACGTCAGAAAATGGCGCCGATTCCGTCCTATTCTAATTTTAATTGCATTATACCTATGTAAAAGCCAAAATCGTAGAATGGAAGATAAAAAACTTAGCAAAAGGTGGCCATTTGCTAAGTCTGTCTTTTAAATGTACAGACCGTCAAGTGACTCAGTTGCGTTTCGGGATCAATTTACAAGTCACCGATTCTAACAAGGCTATAATAGACAATTTTCTTGTGGCCTTCTTCTCGTTATGCGATTTACCTAAGCCATGGTAAAATCGGACGATTATTAATTAATTTCATAAATTATTTTCATTTGATTTTATAGTAAATGCTACTGTTACTTGCAATTATTTACGAGTAGTAGCAGTCTCCTCTATTTATAGACCACACTCCAATCTAACATCAGGCAGGGTGCTGTCATCTGTAAAGCCTCAATAAAATGTGGCATTTTGGACTTGTTTCTATTAATTTAAACAAATTTTATGCGGCTTACTATCGCGTTTATTTTGGTTATTGATTTTACAATTTTTTTTATTATTCCGACGTTACGAGAGCTTTGCAGCCATCGTGGTCACGGAGAGACTGAGGTGTCAGTCGTCCTATTGGTTGATGCTGTTATTGTTTCCAAAACTACACCGCTTGATCTTTTGATTCTGTTTTTTCTATTGTTCCAAAGGTTGGTTGGTAAAGAATGCTAACCAGCATTAAGTCCGCCTGCTGGGCACCAATAGTACGGCAAGTTATAAATAAATAAAATGATGGAGAAAAAAAAGTTTTAATATCAAAATAAAAGAAGAATAGTTTTATCCTAGGGATGTCGCTTCGTAGCGACTTAAATCACAGGGCCACGTCAAGCGGGCATTAAGATCACTTCCTGCAAACTTGGCATCCAAAACAATGTGCGGCGGTTCTTTGCGCAGAGTACTGTTCGCTCCTCTGGGGCCGGGCGGCTCTGCCAAACATCTTCTTGATGCCCTAGATCCATTGCAGCGCCCAGTTGGAGTTACTGTAATCTAGGTTAATGTTGGGTCACAATAACCAAAAATGCAGATACACCATCTATATCCAATACCCAAATTTATTTCATTTTAAATAACTCCTAAATATTTTCAGTACAAGACAAAGCGACATTCAAAGCATTCCGGATTGCCTTAAACGTGATGTTATCCCAAGAGACGTGCGGTTACCTGGTGGTACTCACGTATGCTGGGTCAATATTCGAGCAGGCGGCTGAATCCATCAGTTTACAATTAACTCCGAACGAGCAAACCATCCTCGTCGGTATAATACAGTTGCTGGGTTCTGTAGTTGCTAGTTGTATAGTTGAAAAGACTGGACGAAAGGTGAGTTCTTATCCTTTTTACAGACACTTTTTATCTACCAAGAAATATACCATTCTTGGTAGATAAAAAGTGTCTTTTTTATTAATAAATATTTGTAAATTTAATCAATTTATTAAATATGAACTGCTATAAAAGCTATAAAAACAAATCTTTGCTTTGGGCGGGAACCAAACCCAAACCACGTGTGTGGTCAAAATCAGTTTTAGGATCCATGAATGAAAGCGATAAATGTCTGCAAGCAACACCATCATAGCTGAATTCCGGCAACTAATAATCTGATCCCAAAACGCGACTGAGTAACTGTGACTCAGTCACTACCACTACACTACTATATCTTACCGTTGCCTTAGTCGTCGTCACTATGCCGGCCTCTCTACTTTACCTAGATGTATAGAAACCACGTATACATCACTTTTATTACCTGTTTTTTTCTGTACTTCTAGTGGCTCCTGGCGTCTACCTCCTGCATTACAGGATTAGCAATGCTAGTACTTGGTGCTTGGTTCTATGTGACGTCACACACAATATGGCTGCCAGGCTGGCTGCCTGTATTAGCTATGTGCGTGTGCATATTCGCTGACGCAGCAGGATACCAACCTGTGCCTTACGTCATCACGTCAGAATTGTTTTCTTTTCAAGTAAGTACCTAATTTACAACATTAAGGCTTGATATATGACAGCTTGTTAAGCTGGAATGCGGTCTATGAATTAAGGTTTTTAAACTGCAAGTAGCATTTAGCGCACCTCTGGGATGACTCTGCCAAGTATCTTCTCAATGCCCTGGATTAATTGCAGCGCCGAGCTGTCCGAATTATAGGTGATGCAGAGGTCACGCGATACTTTGGAGCCCCTGTAACTTGGCAGAAATGTGCGTTCTCTTTGGAAACAATAACAGCATCAACCAATAGGACAACCAACTCCTCCGTGACCACGATGGCTGCAAAGCTCTCGAAACGTTGGAATAATAAAAAAAAATGTAAAATCAAAACCAAATTAAACGCGATAGTAAGCCGCATAAAATTTGTTTAATTCGTTTTTAAGGGTTTTTTTATTTTTCCAGCACCGTGGGATGGTGACGTCAATAATAAGCAGCTGTTGTGCTCTAAGTGACTTCTTGCAGACAAAAGCATACGATCCTTTGTTAAAGCTATTAGGCATTCATTGGGTGTTGATATTCTTCTCAGCCATATGCTTTTTGGGAACTATGTATACGATATTATGGGTACCAGAGACTAAAGATCGTACTGTAGAAGAAATATACAATTTACTCTACGATAGTAGGAAGAAAGTTAAGCGGAAAGATTTGGAAGTTGGAAAGGAGTGCTGTAGATTGTAAGATAGTAAATGGGTTGAGATTACCAACTTTACCTGCTTGGACCTCTTCTTGCGGTCTGAGGGCGGGTCGCAGTCAGATGTCGAGTCTTAATAATAAAAAAATAAACGATATTCAAATGGATTGTAGTTTTTTTTTTATATTTTTTGTTATTCTGACTCGACATGCCTGAAGGAAAGCAAAAGTGCCTACGACTGAAAAAACCGACTTAGTTCCAGTTGCCTCAGTTGTCGTCAATATGCCGACCAGAGGTGTTTGATGGATCCAAGGGTGTAGGATGGAAAGGACACAAACAGCCGGTTGTACCAAAAAAGTTTCAATTTACGAATTTAGTTTTACTTTATACTTATTCTATTACGTTTACTATTACGAAATCGTGAATTGGGTTGTTAGTAATTTTATATCGAAACTACCATTTATATATGTTTTTATCATTAGAAATAACAAAAGTAGTACATAGAAACCCAAAATGAATTATGTCCTTTAGCTCTGTATAAAATATCCGTTAAACGTAAATGTAAAATGTGAAGTTAAAGAGTGGTGCAACCCATTTTTCTTTTTATTTTTTACTTATACGATACTTTTTACAAATTCGTAAATTATAATTGTTGGTACAACCGGCTGATACGCTAATACGTTAGGTCTTGCCAGCCTTCCTGTCTCCAGGCATTTCCGTTACTTAGGCACATCCTTGGCCAGGCGCTTGGCTGAAGGTCCCCCAACGGGATTATATTGAATAATTATGTGTTATTTTAATGACGCGTGATTTCCTGGTTCCCTATTAAATATGCATAAACAAAGGTGAAAGTCTTTTGACAACACGCCCTATAATACCTATACCTACCTAGGCAAAGTAGACGTTTATGTATATATTGACAAAAAAATATATTTTTACTTAAACTGTTTGTTTTATTTCAATGTTCACCGATAAGCTAATAAGACGGCATAGTGGATGTGTTTATTTTACTGTAAGTATCACACATATTCATTCATAAACCGCAATCTAGCCCCCCGCACGGCAATCCAAGAAGCAAGATAAAGAACTGCAAGGAATATTATTGTAACTCATTTTAAAAAAGTATTATAGTCAAATCGCACTATCGAAAAAATCCTCTATAATTAAGGAAACTCCTATTATAGCGAAACAAAATTAAATATAGATTCAACTATTAGGATTGCAAGTAAAATTATCGCATGATATTGTCAGGCAAGCTGTCAAAAATAGTAAAACCTGTTTTTTGCGTCTGAAGCGAAAACTAATACTCTTACGAAAAAAGGTAAAATTGAGACATGCGAGCATTAGGAAAACAAAATGAATGAGTTCTGGTAGAGCAAAATCGGACAAGTTGATCGCTCGCAATTCGTAAAAATACAGGTTCTTCCAGGTTTTTCCTGACAATGTCATGCTATAATTATACTTGTAGTGTCAGGAGAGTTGTCTACTATCCTGACACAACTCTCCACTTTATTCACATCCACAATTCTCTTCATCAACACTATGGTTACGCACTGACGCCCCTATTTAAAAAGGTTCCGTGAAATTTATAACTGTACACCAAACGCCTACCTACGAGTACTACTCGAAACAAATATCGTTATTTCCCAACAAATATTCTAAAAAGGTCGTAAAAAAATAAAACACTTGGAAAAGTTATAAAATATGTGAAGTAATTCGCGAGTAATTTCAACGGCAAAGATATTTTTTATATAAAATGAAAATATATATGTTATTATTTTTTCTATTATATGTAATGAATAAATTAGAAGCACATGCTAAAGCGCCTACAGTAGGTAAGATTTGAATATTATAATAAAGGCAGACATCTATATTTTTTTATATTTTTAGTCTTAACCGGAGAGACCACCCACCGGTACCAATGTATCTTTACAGTGGCGTAGCGTGACGGGGGCGGAAGGGGCGGTCCGCCCCGGGCAGCACATTTAGTGGGCGACAAAATTTAAAAAAAACTAGACAAATCGTTAAAATTTGAACCTGAAATTCATATTTTTGTTGTACCTATGATTAAAATTCCCAATTAAGGGGGCGACAAATTTTTATTCCGTCCCAGGTTACTGACTCCCACGCTACGCCACTGTATCTTTAATATATGTACTTTGGTTGTCCTGTTTCTATGATACCTACAAGCACTTTAGTAGCTAAGTATAGAAATGTAAAAATGCAGTTATATAACCTGGGCGGGGTTGTGTTGCGTATGTGTTCTCTCCGTCCTATAACCTTGGCGTGAAGAAGCACCTTTGGCCGACATAGTGACGGCGACTGGGGCAGCTGTCACTCTTGGACCTCCTCTTGCTTATCATCAGGCGGGTCGTGGTCAAATGTCATGTCACTTTTGACTTATTAAAAGTTTTTTACACTTTAAGAATATGGAAAGAATAGAAGCTGTGCTAAAATAATAACTAATTCAGTGTTATTTATCTCATTTATACTATGTTTATACCACGTGTGACCGAAAGAGACAACTACTTGTACTTCAATTCCTTTCAAAGGTTGTCACTACTTTTTACAAATACAACCACTTGGTTGACTTTTAATACTGCTTAATTAAAAGTGCCGTGGTAACAAGAGTAGCGGCATAATTGCACCGTCATCCTTTTTTGAAGTATTTTAATGGCATTTGTTATTCTGTCTAATTAGGTTGTCAAATGATCATCAAAACTAGTGACAACCTTCTTAATTACGAATGTCAAAATGTATATTCATCCCCTCCTGACTTATTTTTAATGCCATAAGTGAAAATAGTATAAACGGTTGTATTTTATAGTTATTTTAGGGCTTCTTTTATTTTTTAAGACCAAATTTCAGAAGAAAAATTTCAAGAGTGGTAGGCAATGGTACCCAGTCTGCCGATCCGGGGTAGTACCACCACTTACAAGTATACAGACCGTGAAATGATTTGGTCACGTTTCGGGATCAGCTTGTAAATTGCCGGTTCCATCTAGGCCGGCATAGTGGATGTGATTGCTACTCACAGTTATTGAATTGTAGTAGCAGTGACATTTATTCACGGACCACACTTCGGCTTAACATCAAGTAGGGTGCTATCAGATGTCGAGTCACAATTTAAAAAAAATCTATGATTTACACTAATCAAATTACAGTAAAATTCAATATAAGAATAAAGAAGACAAAAGATACTGTGAAAGCCGTTGAGAGTTCAGACGCTAGACGACGCGCAAGGAAAACGTCTACGACAACAGAAGGGTTAACGGGCAACATGATATGGATAAGACCGAAAAACGCAACCGACACTTTGAACTATCCATACATAGCTGCTGTTATTATTAATAAGAGACTTTGGTGTGCTGGAGCAATTGTTGATGTTAGCTGGATTCTTACAGCAGCGCACTGTCTTAATTAGTAAGTTTCACATTCTCACCCAAGACACCCGCGTCGATTCCCGGTCGGAGCTATTTGTTTCATAAATTTTTATTGAAATATTTAATAGTTAGATTAAAGGACCTCATTCATTTTGGGCTTGTATGTACTACTTTTGTAATGTCCAATGATGAAAAAATATATAAATGGTAGTTTCGATGTATGTGTTGATAAAACTAATAACAATTTTGCTTTTAATTGCTGTGCAATTGAGTTATTTGGTAATCAAGATATGGATTTTGTATTATATGTCAATCAACGCCATTATTGTTCTGCTTTGAAGTGTCATAATTATAGTTTGATCATGTTGCACACCTAAACTATGCATAATAAAGGATAAATCCCAATTACATTGTAATCTTCGTACATTAAACTATTTTAAAAAGCATATTAAACTGTTAATACAATTAAGCCCAAGTCCCCATACAAAATGAATGATGTCCTTTACAAATATTAGTTAATAAAAATAAGAGGCAGAAATTTGCTCCGGGTTTAGTTGACAAAGAGTGGTAGGCATTGGTGCCCAGTCTGCCAATCCGGGGTAGTACCACAACTTACAAGTATAGAGACCGTTTAGTCCGCTTGCAAGTTACCGCTTTCAACTAGGCCGGCATAGTGGACGTGACTACTACTTAAAATTATTGTACTGTAGTTGCAGTCACCTTCATTCATGGACCACACTCCAGCTTACCATCAGGCGGGTGCTGTCATATGTCAAAAAAAATAACACGAAAAATCATACACAAATGCGGCAATTGTAAATGAAATAAAAATAATTTATTAATATGGGCATATCAACACACATATCGTCAGACTCTACTATGGCTTCGGAAAGGCATATGACATGATACATAAAACTTAACAAATAGGTATACATATATAGAAGCACCTTTGGCCGGCATAGTGACGGCGACTGAAGCAGCCGTGAATAACCTCGGGTTTTTTCAGCTGTCGTCACTTTTGGACCCCCTCTTGCTTATCATCAGGCGGGCCGAGGTCAGATGTTGTGTCACAATAAAAATATATAATATATAAATAAATTTAAAAGTAAATACATACTATCCGTAAATTATGGAATACTATTCTTTCTTTCTTCTTGTTTATGGCTTTAGTATTTAACTTGCCAGTGTCAAAGTAAAAATATATGGTTCAATGTTAAAACATTGTCAAGTAAAGATGAAGATGAACCACGCGAGTGATTCATCAAATGATGATGATGAGAGTGAGGTTGATGATGATCGTTTTAGTAAAGCGGCGGAAAGCCTTTACTAAAACTTCAGAAGGAGTCTTGGAGGGAACATGAAGAAACACGTTTCACAACTTTAAATTACTTGTTTATACTTGATCAACTTAAAAACTATTACTGGATAACAATTCCACCATTATTACATATTAATATTTATGAAAAACACAAGCTTTTCAAATAATTCAAAATTGCGCGTCCTGTCAGTTGCAGTTGCCCGCCAAAAAACCATGGAATACTAAAATACCATAGACATATCAAACCCATGCTACAACCACACTGGCACAGGCAACATAAAAACAGATTTGAAAAGACCAGTAGAAAAAGAACCATATATTCAACTAATGCAACTAAAACATATATTCGCTACATTTTTATAAAATTGTTATAGATTGTATTGGTTCTGAGGCGATTAAAATATCAGCCAAAGCCCTTAGAAATGGTAAAGATAGCTAAAACCATTGTTGCGGCTTGGTACATCCCTATCCAATAATCGACATTCACCTGTAGCATTCACCTTTACCCAGCGGGTTTCGAAGCTCTCTGCCGGCCAGGGACCGAACTCGGCCTGACGTCGAGGGTGGATGAATGCGTCAACAACGTGGCGTGTCATCAAATTTACAGTCCATTGTCTCTTATCTCCCATCTCCCACCGAATGGTGTGTGTCCGAAAAGGAGCACCATCTCAGCCTTCTGCTCGAATACGCACCAACCATATTTAAGTGTCTGCAAGAAAAACAAAACTTTGTTCTACAAAATTGATAAAAAGAAAAAGATGCGCATTTTTAAGACTAAGAAGTTAAGTCGATTAGGACTAAAACCAGTCTAATCCAGCCGTCTCGACCCTAAACGGCTAAAACTCGTAACCTGTACCAAGATTTGCGTATTTGCGCAGCTTGAAGTTCTCAGGGAAAATCGCCGCATTTCCCGCGATTAACGAGGTCGCCTGGGTGTAATTATTGTAATTTCTTCTCGTCAAATGCCCTTCCAAAATCCTAGTAGAGTCTGACAAAGCGCAAGAACCGGAAAGGTCTATGAGAAATATGATTTTATTTTGATTTTCTAATCAGCGTTCTACACATATCGCCGATGAAATCTCTTAGAAAATATGTGAAGGTCCGCGTTGGTAGTACAGCGATACATACGGACGGTGCACTAATAGACGTCATCGGTGCCATTAGACATCCGAAATTTGAAGAAGAGCCTGTACCGCATGCTGATATAGCTCTTTTGCAGTTGGCACAGGACCTTGGTTCGTATTGTTATTGGAATAAGGTAGATTTTTTATCATCAACCAAAAAACATAGGCCTTCCCTTTAGAACGCCATTTCAAACGACAAGATGCCAGTTGCATCCACCGGTTATTCGTAACTTTCACTTAACGCATCCAACAACATCAGATTTATAATATTTTTATATTAATTTAGATACCGGCGAACTTCGTACCGCCTAACAGTCAATAGATGGTTAGTTGTTGGAAGTTGAGAAAATTATTATAATCGTCTCTTTATAAATAATACAACATAGGTTTTTGAGCAAAATTTTTTACTGATATGCCAAAATTGACAATTTGTTTTCAATTCTTAACATCAAGTAGCATCATTTTCCTTAGTTTACACAAAATAAAATACTGAACGCACGCATAAATTTTGTATGGGAAAATGTTTTTTCTTTTATTTATTATTCACACAATATGTTTATAAATTATAGCCTATGTGTTATTCTGATGTATAAGGTATATTATTGTAAAGTTTCATTAAAATCCATTCTGTAGTTTTTGCGTGAAAGAGTAACAAACATCCAGCCATACTTACAAAAATAAGGATTAGTTGGTTTGTAAATCGTTAGTGCCTCTTCACACGTTCCGGTTGCTGGATAGTCGGTGCCAACTAACCGGCGGCGAAGTGTAGGTTTAGTATGGGCATGTACGGTTACTTTTACTCGTTCCGGCGTAATGTCTATCCGAAAACCGGAACGTGTGAAAAGCCATTTATAATAGTTCATATAAACTGATCATAATCCATAGTTTTCAGCAAATATGTGGCTTTAATAAAAATCTATCGAGGTATGCAGGAGCCTTATCCACAAAGTTACGTCACCATCCCTGGATGGGGAGCTACAAGAGTAAGTTCCTTTTCATTATATTACCTACATAATTTGTTGTAATTGTGTATTTCAGTACATATAAATTAAAGAACGATGTATTATGAGAATTTTTATTGTTGAAAGACACACATCTTTTTCAATACAAAATAACAAGACGTCTATGACAGCTACCTACGTCATAATAAATTCATATAAAATATTCTAAAGAGCATACCATGATATAGAACCATGATATGATATATAAAATAAATCATTTTATAAATATGATGTGGATAGATGATTGATCAAGAGCCACACCCAGGCAGAAGAAGCATGAGAGTAGAGTTAACGCTGTAGAAATGCGGTCGTCAAGAAGTGTATGTGGAGTTACGATAGCGGATAGAATAAAGAATAGCACACTGCGTGATAGATGTGGTTTGATAGAGGATGTAGTGACAAGGATTGATAAAGGAATGCTTCGATGGCTTGGGCACATGGAAAGGATGAGTGAAAGTAGATTGACGAAAGAAATTTATAAATCTCATGTGAATGGATGCGTTAATCGAGGCAGGCCCTGAAGGGTGTTCTCTGGCCAAATCAGAGACAACCTTAAGAAAGCTGAGTTGCCTAGTGCCCATAACCATAGAGCTTGAATGAAGAGAATTGTGCATGTGAAGGAAGCGAGACAGTTGTGTCAGGACCGTGGCGCTCCATTGTCTATGCCTATCCCTGTGTGGAGTGTGGTCCATGAATGGATGTCACTGCTACTACAATTCAATAACTGTGAGTAGCAATCTCATCCACTATGCCGGCCTTGTTCGAACCGGCAACTTAAAAGCTGATCCCTAAACGCGACCAAATCACTTCACGGTATGTATGCTTGTAAGTGGTGGTACTACCCCGGATCGGAAGACTGGATACCACTTTAATAACCAAACCTGAAGCATATTTTACCTCTTTTTTTAATACCAAAATTTGCAATATTTAATATAATTTTATTAAATATTCCAAATAAAAGCTATAAAACAAATATACCCCCCAAATATAGAACCCAAGACTATACGCGCAAAAAATGTTAATACTTTTAGGGAGACTTGGAAGCTTTTCATGATAAACCATCTAAGTTGCAAGCAATCAGGTTGAAGGTGCGAACAAAGCATTTTTGTGCTGATGCATACGCTGGAGTTAATGGATTCCAATTTAGTGACGACTTCTTCTGCGCATCATTCAGAAATGGTACAAGAGATGCTTGCTTGGTAAGTTAAGACTAGACTTAAAACTTTTTTTTTTGACTCGACATATGACAGCACCACGCTTGATGTTAAGCCGAATGAATGAATAAATGTCAATGCTACTACAATTCAATAACTGTAAGTAGCAATCACATCCACCGGCCTAGATGGAACCGGCAACTTACAAGCTGATCCCGAAACGTGACCAAATCACTTCACGGTCTGTATACTTGTAAATAGTGGTACTACCCCGGATCGGGAGACTGGGTACCACTGCCTACTACTATTTGATAACCAGACCCGAAGCAAATATCCATATATTTTTTTATTAACAATTATTTGCAATATTTAATATAATTAATAAATATTACAAATAAAAGCTATTATATAAAACAAATATTTACTCCGACCGGGAATCGAACCCGGGACTTTACGCGCAACAAACCAATCGCTAAACCGTTCGTCCACGCCTGTCGTCAATGGTAAAATACCAAATCATTTTACAGTTGCCCCGTTTTTATGTGACGCGACATATGACAGCACCCAGCCTGATGTTAAGCTGGAGCTATCCATGAATAGAAGTGAGTGCTACTACAGTTAACAATTGTAGTAGCGATCAAATCCTTTATGCTGGCCTACCTGGAACCGGCACATTGCAAGCTGATCCCGAAACGCGACTAAGTCACTTCACGTCACTTGTAAGTGTTGGTACAGTCAGCATCAGATATATGTGAGCACGCAATGTGATCAAAAGTATCTAAACATTCAGAGTGGTCATAAATATCTACATACATTAGTTGTCATAATAATATGAGCATTCAATGCGTCAAAAATATCTACACAATCAGTTAGTCAAAAATATCTACACACTCACTTGTCAAAAATATGTCAACAGACAATTCAGTTTTAAAATATTACATATTATATGAGTGTGTAGATATTTTTGACTATTTGCGTGTGTAGATATTTTTGACGCATTGAATGCTCACATTAATATGACAACTAATGGCGTGTAGATATTTATGATCACCCTAAATGTGTAGATACTTTTGATCACATTGCGTGCTCAGATATATCTGATGCTGACTGTACTACCCCACCACTGCCTACCACTACCACTCTCTGGCAATAAATGTGAATTAAACAAATATTATGCAATTTTACTTTCGCCTTTATTTAAATTGTACATTTTTATTATTCCGACGTTTGAAGAGCATTGCAGACATTGTGGTGAAGGAGAGACTGAGGTATAATGCAATTAAAATAAGAATAGGACCGAATCGGCACAATTTTGTAACGTTTAACTCTGCAACCAACTTCACTTTAGTATGGTGTCTCTTTCTCTGCGGACCGTCAAGAAAAAGACACCTTTGAATCAGTCAAGTGAAGTTAGTCAACAGCCCGTCTTATAGCCGCATAAAATTCATTTAATTCATTAGTCTATGTTTTGCGCAAAATCTAAAATTCTATGGTAACAAATATGACAAATATAAATTATTATTTTCAGTTTGACGCTGGTGCTCCGGCAGTCCAGAAGAATAGGCTGATGGGAGTTATGAGCTTTGGGCCTGAAAAATGTGGACATTCAGTACAACCGTCAGTTTTCATTAAGTCATTCTATTTTAGGTAAATTCACAAGTAATTATTATCACCGTATTTACATTTCAATGTGGTACACGCAGACTCAGACATTACTGGTTTGTATAAACCTGCGTTGACTCCGATGATAATGAGTATGAGCTTCGTTTTAACAGCTAAAGTTTAGTAATGGAGTTTAACTGTCAAAACGAATCCCTTTCCCATTGTCATTAGAGTTACACAATAGCCCCGCAAAATATCTAACTTTACACACAAAATAGTGCAGTCTGTGGTCGCCACCTTAAGCCTGCCATTTTTAATATTGGTCTTTATTGCAGAGAATTTGTCAGCCACACGATACGTGCACACAAATCCAGTAGAGATATCCTGTTGGCCCTGTCTGATAATAGACCAAGAGTGACGCCGCCCATACATAGGCCAAGCATCCCACCAAGATTAAGCGGTGGCGACATTGAAGACGATAGGTCACAAGATGAACTTGAGGGACCGTTTTATAATTAAATTTCCCCCCAAGAAGCAAATGAAATTAAATATAAATTAACTTTATACCAATAAATGTTTTTTATTTGTGCTTGACGACACGTAGTGGTCAACACACCAGTCCGTTACGCGGAAAGTTCCGGGTTCGATTCCCGGTCGAAGAAAATATTTATTTCATAGCTTTGATTTATTAGTTCGAATTATTAAAATTTCATATTGGTTTGTGAAAAAAAAAAGAAATGGATATTTTCTCCGGGTCTGGTTATTAAAGAGTGGTAGGCAGTGGGCACAGTCTGCCGATCTGTCGCATCCACTATGCCGTCCTAGTTAAAACCGGCAACTTACAAGCTGAACCCGTAACGCGGCTGCGAAACGCCTTCTACCTATCCTAGATCAGGAGACTGAAATCTAATACCAGCTTAAAAATCACTTTTATATTTGTTTATTTTATTTCTAAAACGAATTTCAATTTTATAATAATTCCATTTAAATTTAACATAGCGTGGTATTAGAAAATGTACACTTACCATACCATTTGTTTTATTTTAAATAAATCTGTGTTATTTCTAGGCCGGCATAGTGGATGTGATTGCTACTTACAGTTATTAAATTGTAGTAGCAGTGGCATCCATTCACGGACCACACTCCAGCCTAATTACAAGCGGGGTGCTGTCTTATGTCGAGTCACAATAAAAAAAATATTAGTAATGCAGAGTCCACGCAAACTCTGAAGCTCCTGCAACTTCGCAGAGACATGGCGGCTCTGTGCGTCCTCTATCGCCTATACCACGGAAAATGTTTCTAAGAGCTCTTCAACCTTTTTCATACTTCATCCTTTCACACCCGTAATACCCACACTTGGTTTTTCCAGTCGTCGTCACTCTTGGACCTCCCAGGCGGGTCGAGGTCAGATGTCGTGTCACAATAAAAAAATAAAAAAAGGGTCGGGGGAAGCATCCGGATTATTTCGACTTCTAGATGAGCTAGTATGAAGAAAATTGCAAATGTGAGTCAATCGAGGGTTGTGGCAAGTGGCGTTCCATTGTCTCTGCCTATCCCTTTAGAAAAAGGGCGTGACAATTTGATTGATTGATTGATTGATAGTAGTAGAATATGGAATAACCCAAAGTCAGCAACAGAGAGTAATAATTAAAGTTATTGCAGAGATTATTTGCTTCATAAACAAGCGTAATTTAATAATTTTATCACTATACAAATTTATTATAAAGACGCGCCTCCACTGGGAGCTATTTGATAAATAAAATATATCTTTATATCCAATAATATTTTAATAAAAGACATAAATATGTTATACGCTGTCCGAACGAGGCACGTTAAAACTATTCCAATAAGCAAACCAGTGTTGCTATGCAGAGCAACATATATTTGTCTCTCTTTCACTCTCAATAACTATCATTCCGCTCTACTTCCACTTGTATGTATGCCTAGCCGTGGTTGATCGTTCAAAATTCAAACCCGTGCCATTTGCTCGTGTAGTTGATGTATATTTTTTTTATTGTGACACGACATCTGACTTCTACCCGCCTGATGATAAGCAAGAGGAGGTCCAAGAGTGACGACGACTGGAAAAACCAAGTCAGTTACCGGCTGCCCCAGCTGCCACCACTATGCCGGCCCAAGGTGCTTCTTCACGCATCGCTTGAAGGATCCAAGGTCATAGGATGGAGAGAACGCATGGGCTGGCAAATCATTCCACTTGTCAATCGTTCTACAAAGAAAAGACGGACCGAACTTTTTAGTTCGACTGCCGATTCGGTCGATAAAATGCGGATGCTTTCCCCGACCTGTGCGGGTCGGGGAAAGCATCATTTCTTAAAACTCATTTAATATCATTGTGCATAGCAGTTACATTTTTTGACGTTTGACGTGACAACGTCTTATAATTCGATGAAGCACGCACGAAAAAACATAAATCATGCGGCGTTACAGCGTTCCATTTAAGGCTTGAAGTGCAAGCGAGAGCGCGGAACGAGCGACAAAGAGGCACAATCGGCCTCCGCGTTCGGCAGCGTTTGACATCTGTCTTTCTCCTACCTGAGTGAGCGATGCGTACTATTTTTATTACAATTTTAATATACAATAAAAAAATGACATAATTGTATTTATGCGTACAAATAAATGTAACTTGATCAATTCAATTGTGATTTCCATTTACCTCCTTCTCTATATCCATACAAAATATCTATCAAGCAAATAAAATTAAAATTTTCTTTTATAACCATGTTGTCACGTTCAACTATCGTCAGTAAACCGACTTCACAGACAACCGATTTTTTTTATTTAGAAATTCTCAAGGCGCGTTGAATATGGGGGAGTTAGCCCGTGAAACGATTATCGTCTCGTCGAAATCCACCAAAATGAGACTATTGATGATAATGATAAAACGTGTCGTCGCACAGACGATATTCGTCACAACGATTAATTATTTCGTTTTATTGGATTTAGCCTAGCTTTTATTATTTTGACAGTCGCCGACGAGAGATGATAATTGCCAACCTAACCCCGCAGCGAGCAAGCGAACGTATATATAAGCGCCATTTTGATTTAATCAAATTCAACTAGATGGCGTTAGTCAATTAATTGTTTGTAATTTTTGTTTTCCAAAATTTATATTATTTTCATTAGTTATAATAAAATCTAAATATAAGCACATTTTTAATTATTCAGTTTCTATAACATCTAACTCTGTAACATACCGTTATCAACATACCTTCGCCGGAGTCACGAGACCCACAGCTTTTATTTTATTGTGGCTCGACATATGACAGCAACCCACCTGATGTTAAGCTGGAGTGCAGTCTATTAATAGAGGCGACTGCGAGTACAGTTAAATAACTGCAAGTAATAGTTGCATCTACCATACCGGCCTAGTTGGAGCTGGCAACTTACAATACAATCTCGAAACGCGACTTTGTCACTTTACGATCCAAACGCATTTGCACCTTTTTTATTATTGTGACTCGACATGTGACAGCACCCCGTTTGATGTTCAGCCGGAGTGTGGTCCATGAATGAATGTCACTGCTACTACAATTCAATAACTGTCAGTAGTAATTACATCCACTAGTTGAAACCGGCAACTTACAAGCTGATCCCGAAACGTGACCAAATCTCTTCACGGTTGTACTTCCTCTTCGCATAGCTATATAACCACTAGATTGCATAAGTCATAGATGTGAGGAATAAATAACTAAACTACAGCTGACTAATATGTCAATATAACTTTCTTTGTTTATGTAATAAACATTACGAGAGGCGACAGGTTAGCACACTAGTCTGTTACGCAGAAAGTCTCGGATTCGATTCCCGGTCGGAACAAATATTTGTTGCATAGCTCTTATTTGTAATATTTAATTATTAAATTAAATTTACAAATATTTATTAGTAAATAGAGAATTGTGAATGTGAAGGAAGCGAGGGAGTTGTGTCAGGATTGTGGCAAGTGGCGCTCCATTGTCTGTCTATCCCTGGCGAAAAAGGCGTGACAATTCAATTGATTGATTGATTGTTAGTAAAAAAAGAGGCGGATTTGCTCCGGTTCAGATTGAGAAAGAGTGCTCGGCAGTGGTGGAAACGGTGGATTTTGTGTGCGGTATAAAATATACTAGATTTGGATTTAATGATATTTGCACCTTTTTAACCCCCGACCAAAAAAGAGGGGTGTTATAAGTTTGACTTGTCTGTGTATCTGTGTATCTGTGTATCTGTGTGTCTGTCTGTGGCATCGTAGCTCCTAAACGAATGGACCGATTACGATGCGGTTTGTTTCATTTGAAAGCTGACGTGATCGAGATGGTTCTTAGCTACAATTGATGAAGATCTGATCAGGGGTTTCAAGGTCATCAGCTCGATTTGTTAGCTGCGGTAGCGATATTAGACGCGCTGTTTAGGATGGCAACCCTTGTACGTCGCTATGCAACGAAGATTGTTATTTTATGTCAAATAAATATGCCAATGTAAATACACGTAAAAAATGTTATAATTTTTCCCTTAAAATATTCATATGGCGAGGTTGGTTTGCAGTTTAGATCGATTACCTTGATTGAATATTTTAGGGGAAAAATTATAACATTTTTTACGTGTTTTAACAATGGCATATTTATTTGACATAAAATAACAATCTTCGTCGCATAGCGACGTACAAGGGTTGCCCGTTCTAAACACGCATAAGGCTGGGAATGCACGTCTGATATTGCTGAGCAAATTATTTACAAATCGGAAGTAGGAATCGGACGTCTATTTTGTTTCTGTATTTTGTATGAAAACTGCACCTTCAGACAATCGGATCGGCCATAAAATCGTAAGCGCCTTGGCGTTGTTTCCGATTCTGACATCCGATCCGACTATCGGATCTGACGTGTATTAAGTATTCAAACAAATGTATGGCACGAGTGACTATCGGATCGGACTATCGGAGAGGAAAATCGGACTTGTATTCCCAGCCTTATAGGTATTTACTTTTAAACATATCTGTGACTTAACATTTGAAATAAAAACGTATACAAATACATGTGTGTTTTAACTGGTACCACTGAGTTACTCTGATGATGGAACTCGAAGGTAGGAGACGAAATCCTGGATGTGTTCAAACTTTTTTTTGGTATACTAAGTTTGGACTTATTAGATTTGTCTTGAAGGTAGGAAACTAAGTGTAGAAAAGTTAGTGCGATAAAATAAAACATTCCGGATCTAAAAAATCTGATCATGGATCCTCTCAGATCAGCAAATCAACAAGAAATGGACCTGTAGTGCTTTAACTAAAATTGTTACTCACTATGAGCCATTAGCTGGACCGTTATCAAATTAAAGACCGAGAGTATCTGATGACGCACCATCATGAATCCTCTCAGATCAGCAAATCAACAAGAGATAGAACTATAGTGCTTTCACTAAATTTGTTACTCACTAAGAGCATTTAGCTGGACCGTCATCAAATTGAAGACCGGGCAATCTGATGATGCACCATTATGAATCCTCTCAGATCAGCAAATTGATATCAATTGATCAGCAAAAAAAGAGATAGAACTGTAGTGCTTTAACTAGGCCTTTAGCTGGGCCGTTATCAAATTTAAGATCGGGAGTATCTGATTATGAATCCTCTCAGATCAGCAAATCAATAACAGATAATATCATAGTGATTTAACTAGAATTGTTACTCTCTATGAGCCATTAGCTGGGCCATTATCAAATTGAAGACCTGGAGTAGTTATCTGATGATGCACCATAAGGATCCAAGGGATATTAAAGGGATATAACTATTGAGCCATGACTAATGTTGTTTATTACTATAAAGCTGATGATATGACCAAAGTGGTTCCAGGCGTTTCGGGGGTTCCTTTAAAATTTTAATTTTGATTTTATTGAAATAAATAAATAAATATATAATTATTTTAAATTAAACATTTTGTCTAATTTCGTGTATTCTAATTTGTTATTACATATATAATTTTGTGAGGGACATATTACGAGTATAATTGTAAGAAATAACTAGAAATATAAAGATGAAATTATTGTATACGCCACAAGACTCATTAATACTATATTCATATGTTTTATTCATATGTTCCGTGGTATACACCCCAACGGGGTACATAGATATATGTACAGAATTTATTATGTGTGTGTGAATGTGTGTGTGTGTGTGTGTGTGTATTAAATTTAAATTAACAGTACAGTGAGGTAATTATTTACACAGTTGGTGGTTCTATTTATTCTATTCTATTATTTATTTTACAACCGACTCGTATTTTTTAGCGCACTCTTGGACCTCCTCTTTTTTACCATCAGGAAGGTCAAGATTCAATATCGGGTCACAATAAAAAAAAAAAAACAGAGGTTGTAGGTGTAGGTATTTTTAAATGTGGTTCGACATATGAGAGCACTCAGCCTGATGTTAAGCTAGGATGCGATCCATGAATCCACTTTGCGGGCCTAGTTGGCAACTTCCAAGCTGATCCCGAAAGGCGACTTAGTTACTTCACGGTATGTATACTTGTAAGTAGTGGTATTACCCCGGATCGGCAGACTAGGCACCATTGCTTACAACTCTTTGACAACCAGACCTGGAGCAAATATCCACCAACAAAATATTTTTGTTAATATAATTATTAAATATTACAAATTATAAAAGCTATAAACAAATATATACTCCGAGTAGGAATCGATGTCGTAGTAAATGTGACTCCAATAGAAAAGGTGGTGGTACTACTCCGGATCGGCAGACAGGCTAAATAACTCTTACTTTGTATTTTTATTATTATAGTACATCGATATTTAAAGCAAGCGACTGAAAAAAACCATTCATTTTACGGTTACCTCAGTCGCCGTCACTATGATGGAAAAAGGAAATGCTAGGTATGTAAAAGGAAACCTAGTAAATCAATATTTTGGATATCATTTACGTCATCACACCCACAGATAGACAAATGACAGTATTAGCTTAAGACATATAAGGAGTAAAAATAACGTCTAAAAATAGAGCAAATTCTTTTGGGCTAATAAATTATAATTATTGCGTTTACATTTCCGCCTTTACCATTCCTTTGATCTTTTTGTTCGTATTTTAATTTTATATTTTATCTATTTATGTTGAATTATCTATGTTATGTTAAGTGTTAACGACTGAAAAAAAAAGGACTTAGTTTTCAGTTGACTCAGTCACTGTCTCTATGCAAGCCATACCTTGAAAGATCCAAGGTTATAGGAAGAACATATGGGTTGGTAAAGCATTCTACTTGTCGATTGTTCTACAAACGAACGATGCACCAAACCTTTCAGAGCAACTGCCGATTCTTCGACAATGCGTATAACGTCGGATGTTACATAAAACAACTACCGTTAGTTAAAAGAAAACGAATAATCTTTTAAATTATTTATTAAATAATTAAATTATTTATTAAATAATTAACATTCCCATTATAGTTGCTTTTATTTAAAATTCCCGTGTGAAACCATGCGTGCGAAGCCCCGAGATGGCCGAGTTTATCGCGGTAAAATAACAATCTCTACATAACAATCTCTAATCTCTTACTTTGAATTATAAAAGTCACTGGACGCTCCTTAAAATGCCGCTAAATGAACGCTATGCCGGCATAGTTAAAAATGGCAACTTACAAGCTGATCCCGAAACGCGACTAAGTCACTTTACGGTTTGTGTACCTATATTCAGGTGGAAAGATTGTCAGCTAATGCTCTGAAGGGTGACACGCAAGAGCCTAATGGGAGCATGTATCGCTTATTTAAGGTACCAGTGTATAATAGAAACAGGACGACTAAAGTACAATACGGCATGCGGTTTTAAATCGAGGCTTTTTGGTTTACGTGACCATTTTATTACCACTAGACCACCTACGCCTATAATTATTTAAATGTGTGTGCATTTTGTATAAGTGAATTATCATTAAAAAGGTAATGAACTTGTAGTTAGGTATTGTTAAGTGTTACGTCATCCTATTAAGTGTATGTAGAGTTTTGGCGGGCAACTGCAACTGACAGGACGCGCAATTTTGAATTATTTGAAAAACTTGTGTTTTTCATAAATATTAATGGTGGAATTGTTATCCAGTAATAATTTTTAAGTTGATCAAGTATAAACAAGTAATTTAAAGATGTGAAACGTGTTTATTCATGTTCCCTCCAAGACTCCTTCTGAAGTTTTAGTAAAGGCTTTCCGCCGCTTTACTAAAACGATCATCATCAACCTCACTATCATCATCATCATTTGATGAATCACTCGCGTGGTTCATGTTCATCTTTACTTGACAATGTATTAACATTGAACCATATATTTTTACTTTGACACTGGCAAGTTAAATACTAAAGCCATAAACAAGAAGAAAGAAAAAAGTGTATGTATTTCCTAGAATTATCGATGTGTACCTACTCGTATGTGTCACAAATATTTAGTTAACTAATTGTTTATTTCATGTTTGAAGTATATGGTTAGAAAAATTACCCATAATGGTCAACTTAAACTCGCTATCGCTCTAGCACGCCTATATTTGGATTTACTCATGAATTATTTTACCTAAAATTTAATATAACATTTATTTTGAATAAAACTTTACCTTTTCACTTCCATTATGATGTATCAATTTTAGTACATGGCCACAATTACAAAATTCATGAATTTTTAAAAACAATAAGTTTGTTTAAAAATTTATGCTAATTAAAAAAATAAAGATGTAATAAGATTTATTTTATTATTTAATAATATATATCTTATCGCTTTTCCTTATCGCTCTCAATGGAGGACAATCTTACTACACCTACGGACGAAACTGCGATTTGTGTTCATTCGATCACGAAGTCCGCGGCTATGTAACGTTGCGCAGTCGTTGGGTAAAATAAAACACGGTTTTAACGCCGTTTTATTTACAATATTAACTTAAACATTTAATTAAATAGTATTTAGTGTCTATTAAAATAAATATTATGTCTACTTAATGTGTATTTATGTGTTAAAATTGATGTTTTTGCAACATAACCTCAAAATCGTACAAGGTTATTTTATATCACTTTGATTTTTTAATGATCATAAATTATTACTTTTGTTTAATTGTGTGTGGTTTGTTTTTTAACATTAAAAATGGCTGATAAAGATACGTCTAAACCTCATAAACAGATTTTAACTGCTCTTCTCGGTAAGTTATTTATGAACTTCAAAAAATATTAATTTATAATAGGTATTTTATATCCCGAATAAATCGGTATAGGTAGTACCGGAAAACCGGAAGTAACGTTCGTAGTAACATTAATTTTAAGGAAATAAGAATAAAATAATTTAATTTATATAAAATTCATATTTGAAAATCTCTTCAATTTTATTGTTTACTTATAAAATTGTATGAATATTTAAAAAATAATATTTATTTACAAAATTAAGTTTGTTATGTTTAAAAATAATAAAATAAAGGATACGTACAATATTTTTACTGTGGCACATTATGTCTGCTTATAAGGCTGGTGTGCGGTTTATAAATGCGTGACTGCTACTACATTTATTTAACTGCAAGGAATAGTCGCATCCACTATGTCGGCCTAGTTGACACCGGTGATTTTCAAGCCGATCCGATTGAGCGAGCGAAACACGATTGAGTCACTTTACGGTCTGTGAACACAAATTCTCCACTCCTAAATCTAAATCGGAGCTAATATCTGGCAAATAATTTTATTTTAATATTTTTGTAATATTCAATCTATTAAATTAATATTATAAACGGGTCTTATTATCTTACGGGTATTACAAAGTGGATGGGAAACATCGCGTTTGAGAAAGTTCCCAAGGATGAAATACGGTTTGGGCACATGGAAAGGATGATAGAAATTTATAAATCTGATGTAGATGGATGCAGGCCCAAGAGGGTGTTTTCCGACCAAATTGGAGACATCCTCGAGAAAGCTAGGTTGCCTAGCAGGGCCGTCTTTACCCGGGGGTTCAAGGGGTGCGGTGCACCCGGGCGCAGAGTCCTAGGGGGCGCATGCCGACCGCCATAAATTTCGATAGGCACCTACTACACTGAGACCACGCGAGCGGAGCCTTGACTTTCGCACCCCGGCGCTGAATATGCTTAAGACGGCCCTGTTGCCTAGTGCCCATAACCTTAGAGATTGTATGAAGATAATTGTGGATGTGAAGGATGCGAGGAAGTTGTGTCAGGATCTTTGCTCGTGACGCTCCATTGTCTCTGCCTATCCCTATAGTGAAAAGGCGTGACAATTTGATTGATGAAATACATTAATAAACTTTTTTATTGTGGCTCGACATAAGGCGACCGTGGTGTAGTGGCAATGGTCCTGCAAACAAAGAGCACAGGTTCAAAACCACTTACCACCAATGTATCTTTGATATATGTACTTTGGTTGTCCTGTTTCTTTGGTAGCTTAGTATAGAAAAAATGTATAGACTGGTAAAAATAATTAAGCTGGAGTGCAGTCCACGAATAGAGGCGACTGCTACAACGGTTAAAAAAACTGCAAACGACAGGCGTGGACGAACGGTTAGCGATTGGTTTGTTGCGGTTCGATTCCCGGTTGGAGCAAATATTTGTTTCATAGCTTTTATTTGTAATATTTAATAATTATATTGAATATTGCTTCGGGTCTGGTTATCAAAGAGTGGTTACCGGTTCCAACTACGCCGGCATAGTGAATGTGATTGCTACTCACAGTTATTGAATTGTAGTAGCAGTGACATCCATTCATGGACCACACTCTAGCCTAACATCAAGCGGGGTGCTGCCATATGTCGAGTCAAAATAAATAAAAAAATTGCATTTTAAAATACATCCAATATCCATTAAAATTAACTTCCTACTATACCGGAAAAAATACCTACTTCCGTGTAGGCAATAGGTAAATTCTAATTAGAAAAAGCTAGATTACGTATCGCATTGTTTGGCCAAAATGAACAAAGATTTCGGCCTAATACGGCGTTTTTAAGCTTTTGGCGCCGGTAGATCTTTTTTATTATTGGAACTCGCCATCTGTCTTCAAAGCTTGAATGTAAGACATGACAAAAGGTGCTGTTTCATTTCATGCCTTGTTTAGATCAAAGATCATGGTTGTACAAAGGGAAGAACACACGAACTACTGGAGCATACCAGTTGTCGATTTTTCCACAAAGAAATGACGCGCCGAACAGTTCGACCGTTGATTCAGTCGATAGAATGCGGATGCTAAAGTCGCGTTGTCACGCCTTTTTTCTACAGGGAAAGGCAGAGACAGAAAGGAGCTACACTTGCTACGATCATGACACAACTCTCTCGCTTCCCTCACATTCCCCCACATTCTCTTCATACAAGCTCTACTACGGTTACTAGGCAATAAATCATTAACGTTTTATTTGTTTACATTTCTATACTAACTACTAAGTACTACAAGTGCTCGTATCATAGACACAAGACGACCAAAGTACATAATTATATCAAAGATAAATTTGTTACCGGCACCATGGTCCTTTGGTTTGCGTGACTATTTCTCTACCACTAGACCACGGTCGCTTTTTTCATTTATTTATATTTTCTTTTAGCAACAATTCCTACGTTGACCTACGGTATTCAAATAGGATGGATGTCTCCGATGGGTCCGTTATTAAAGTCTGCGTCGACTCCCGCGCAAACGCCAGTGACTGACAGCGCCATCTCGTGGATTGGAGCGGCATTACCTTTAGCCGCCATTATCGGTGTACCGATTTTTAGCTTTTCATCCGATAAGTTTGGAAGGAAGAAATGTATTATTGCATTGTCAGTTTTAAGTTGTGTAAGTTACATTTTTAAGCGACCGTGGTGTTGTGGTCAAGCAAACCAAGAGCCAGTTCGAAGCCATTTTTTTATTGTGACTCGACATATGACAGCACCCCGATTGATGTTAAGCCGAAGTGTGGTCCATGAATGAATGTCACTGCTACTACAATTCAATAACTGTGAGTAGCAATCACATCCACTATACCTGCCTAGTTTTTTTTTTAAATTGTCACTTAACATCTGAACTCGACTTGCTTGATGGTAAGCAAGAGAAGTTATACAAACAAATATTTGCTCGACCGGGAATCTAACCCGGGACTACGCGTAACAAACTGGTGTTCTATCCAATACGCCACGTCAAATATGTCGCCACACACATCTCCTTGTATAAGGAGAATTGTGGATGAGCAAGGGAGTTGTGTAAGGAACGAGGCAAGTGGCGCTCCATCGTCTCTGCCTATCCCTGTGAGAAAAGGCGTGACAATTTGATTTGATTTGAACTGTTTTATTTCAGATATGTTGGACAATAAAATTGACATTACCAGACACGTTGCCTTTAATAATAGCCCGCGTTTTCGCTGGCCTGGCAGCTGGCGGATCATTGGTTGTGATACCGCTCTACATCAAGGAGATATCACAGGATTGTTGGAGAGGCACGCTTGGCTCACTAGTTATGACGCTATGTAAATTAGGAGTTATAGTCGCTTATGTGATGGGCTCTGTAGCTAGTTACTATGTGAACCAATCAGCGTTCCTAGCGATCGCTGTTCTACATGCCGTTGTTTTTCAATTTATGCCAGAATCGCCCGTCTTTCTCGTTCGGCGCGGCTTGGAGAGGGTTTGTAATTTTGTTTGTTTTGTTTTATCGACGATTAGATAGTAAAAACGTGTTGCTACAATGTTAGATGATAACATATTTAATTAACGGATAACAAAATGATATAACACGTTCACTATACGGCCGGCAATGCTGCACAGTAGATGGCGTTAAGTATAATATCTCGCAAGCGGTATCGCAAGAAGTATTAGTATATAAACCCGGATCGACACGAGACCGCTAAGCTTAGACATACCGATTCGGACTGACACTATCACCGACTTTAGGGAATCTGATTGCCGCAGCCTACACGACGCAAACACAACACCACCCAGGGTCATTCGGAAACAAATACATTCTATGAAACAAATCTTTGCTCTGACGGGGAATCGAACCCGGTGCATAAGTGCGAAATGGCGGGTCGTCATCCTAATTACATTTTTATTTTATAGGAAGCCACAAAAACAATTGCTTGGTTAAGGAAATTGCGTGAAACTGACAAACAGATCACAGATGAAATAACACGATATAAGAGTGAGGAGCAGTCACTGTTGGAGATACCCAGCGTTACTATAGCAACCGTGGGTAAAGACAAATTCGTATAATCAATCAATCAATCAACCGTAAAACAACATTGTTCCTACCTCGTCTTTTTACCTACCTAACACGGGGGAAGCATCCGCTGTCTGATGAGGGAATCGGCAGTCAAACTAAAAGGTTTGGCGCGTCGTTAGTACCACCACTTACATGTATACAGTGACTTAGTCGCGTTTCGGGATCAGCTTGTAAGTTACCGGTTCCAACTAATCCGGCATAGTGGATGTGACTGCTACGTACAGTTCTTAAATCGTAGTAGCAGTGACATCCATTCATGGACCGCACTCGACCTAACCTGTCGAGGTTAGATGACAAGTTTTAATTTAAAAAAATTCGACATGCTTCTCGCTTAGGTAACACACACCAGCCCACTAAACGTAAAGACCGGTTCGATTTCCGGTCGGAGTATTTATTTGTAATATTTAATTAACGTATATATTACAAATATTTGTTAATAAGAAAATGAGGCCAATATTTGCTTTATGTCTGAATTGTAGGCGGACAGCTGGTGGTTATTTCAGTCTGTCTAAAGATCCAAGGTAGTACCACCACTTTAAAGTATACAGACCGTGAAGTGACTTATTACTGTCCGTCTGTCTGTCTGTCTGTCTGATCGTCCGTCCCTATGTCTGTCTGTCTGACATGACGAATCTATAAGGGTTCCATTTTTTACTACGGAACCCTAAAAAGTGTCGTTACAACTTTTTAGGGTTCCGTTTCTTACTACGGAACTTTTGGTCTTAGTTTTTTACGTCTTGCCCCCGTCTAGCGCGATAAGGAACTTCGTTCCAAAAAGTGCATAAAATTAAAATAAATATTTATTCATTATAATTATTTATGTCACTTTTTCCTAAATTTGTAGATAAAGAAAGTAAATATAAAATACTTTTATTTCAGTGAGAGACAGACAAGCGTTCAGTGCACTAAGAATGGTATTGACGTTGATGGCTGTGCAGACACTGAGTGGATGTTTCGCTTTGATGAATTATGCTTCGGACGTGTTCGCGAGGGCAGGCACAGAATGGAGCCCCAATACATTGGCGATATTCGTCGGGTCCATACAGTTAGCTGGGTCGTTTTTAACAACGATGAGCATTGAGAAATTTGGCCGAAAGGTGAGTTGTTTTTGAAAGGTCGACTTATGCCCGGTTCCTATTTATTTATTTATTATTGTGACACGACATTTGACCTCAACCCGCGTGATGACAAGCAAGAGGAGGTCCAAGAGTGACGACGACTAAAAAAACGAGTTAGTTTACGGCTGCCCCAGTCGCTGTCACTATGCCGGCCAAAGGTTCTTCACGCATCGCTTGAAGGATCCTAGATATATATGTCAAAGGGGTCGTTTTTCCTACGAACTGTTAAAATATCTACCAGCCGTAGGTCAAAACCGTTGCCATAAAACACGCCTCGTAAGTCAAGTTACCGACAACTACTAGCATAATGTTAACGATGCCGGATAGCTTATTATAGAAACCGGACATTAGATGTTATGATCGAATAGCGGGTAGAATGAGTAATAGCAGAGTGCGCGATAGATGTGGTTTGAATGAGGATGTAGTGACAAGGATTGACAAAGGAATGCTTCGATGGTTTGGGCACATGGAAAGTATGAGTAAATGTAGATTGACGAAAAGAATTTATAAATCTCATGTAGACCCAGAAGGGTGTTCATCGACCAAATCGGAGACATCCTTAAAAAAGCTGGGTTGCCTAGTTCCTATAACCGTAGAGCTTTGTGGATTGTGGATGTGAGGAAAGCGAAGGAGTTATGTCAAAATTCCGGCAAATGGCGGTCCATTGTCTCTGCCTATCTCTGTGAGAAAAAGGAGTGATAATTTGATTGATTGACATTGGTAGTGAAATGGTCACCCAAACCAATAACCCCCGGTTTAAAACCAATGTATCTTTGGTTAATCAGTTTCTATGATACAACTTTTTCATAGAGTGGTGCCAATTCTGCCGACCTGGAGTAGTACCACCACTTATAAGTGTACAGACCGTGAAGCAACTTAGTTGCGTTTCGAAATCACCTTATGAGTGCCGGTTCAAACTAGATAGGAGACTGCTACTTGCAGTTAATTAACCAGTCGCTGAACTCCGATAACTCTCAAATTGACCATGATGCTCCAATAAAAACATCGTTACGATATTCCCCGTCATTGGGTATTCCCCGTCTGGTGGGTTTTCCCGTTCAGAAATATTTTACACAGAATATTGTAGTCATAATAAATTCTAGGATATGGTTTAAAATTCCGGTCAAAACAAATATTTGTTTCATAGCATTTATTTGTAATATTTTGTCACTCTTGGACCTCCGTTTGCTTACCATCTGGCGGGTCGAGGTCAGATGTCGGCCTTGTTTCTCACGTCAGGCGTGGCTCGTGAAGTCCTGGGTTTTATTTAATGATTAGAATAAATAATAGAAATATTTATTAATAAAAAAGAGGTGGATATTTACTGCTGGTTACTAAAGAGCGGAGGGCAGTGCTGCCCAGTCTGCCGATCTGGGTTAATATCAACACTTACAAGTATACAGACCGTGAAGTTTTATTCGCGTTTCGGAATCAGCTTGTAAATTGCCGGTTTCAACTAGGCCGGCATACTTTAGTAGCAGTGACCCCAGCTTAACATAGGCAGGGTTCTTTCATAGGTCGAGTCTCAATAATGAAAATTGTTGAATTATTTGTATTTCTTTCTTTCAGATTCCACTAGCAACAAGTTCGTTCATAGTTGGTATATGTATGTCAGTGTTGGCGACGTATTTCCTGCTGGGTGATGTGTTCCCCACGTGGGTACCTGTTGTTGCTGTTTGCGTGTGCATATTTGCTTATGCGGCAGGACTGGCGCCCGTGCCGTTCGTTGTTATGGCTGAAGTGTTTACATTTCAAGTAAGTTTGAAGATTAAGATGTGCATAGTGACGGCGACTGAGGCAATTGAAATATGACATTTCAGTCGCCTTTTTGTAATTGTGGCTCGACATACGACAGCACCCCGCCTGATGTTAAGCTGGAGTACGGTCCATGAATGGAGATGACTGCTACTTACAGTTAAATAGCAGTTGCATCCACTATGCCGGCCTAGTTGGAACTGGCAACTTACAAGCTAATCCCAAAACGCGACTAGGTTACTTAACGGTCTGTATACTTAAGTGGTGGTATTACCTCGGATTGGCAGGGCACCACTGCCTACCACCCGTAACCAGACCCAGAGCAAATGTCCACCTCTTTTTTTATTACCAAATATTTGTAAATTTAATCCAAATTATTAAATATTACAAATAAAAGCTATGAAACAAATATTTGCTCCTACCGGGAATCGAACCTGGGGCTTTACGCGTAATGAACTGGTTCATAAGAATGAATTTTTGTTTACAGCTTCGCGCAAAATTAGCTGGAGTTAGCATGGTAGTATCATTTCTATGCAGTTCATCTACAGTGCTTTTTTATACACCAATCGCTAACCTGTTTGGACCATACACTGTTTTCTACACATTCTCCTTGGTCGGCATTGTTGGAGGTATCTATACAGTGTTCTGGGTGCCAGAGACAAAGGGGAAGAGTTTGGAGGAGATACAAAAGTTTTGGAAAAAGGATGAGCCAACTCCTGTATGATATTGTTGAGGGATCAAAGGGTCGCCTGATTTTCAGAGGGATAGGCAGAGACAATAGAAAGCCAACTTCCAGAATCCTGATACATCTAGCTACCATATTAATTCGCATATACCCCGAAATATGACAGAACTCATATTTCGTTTATTTCATAAGGTATATTTTATTTTGACTCGACTTCTGATCTTGACCTGCCTGTTGGTAGGCATGGGGAGTTCCTAAAGCCCCAATTTGGGCCCCCAAATGATATCGTATTGGACACTGCCGGACTGCTTCTGGGGCCTTATTATAAATAAGTGTAATTGTGCAAAAACGGGTAACCATACGTCTATTTTAGGGGGTCTTTATTTATCATATATTTATCGGTTTTAGGCAGTTTTCAAAATAAACTAGTAAGAAAACAAAACCAGTAAAGCTCATTTTATAAATCTTGAATATGTTTTTTTTTAATATGTATTTTTTTAAATCAAGCAGGAAAAAGGTATAATCAAAAAATTACTTATTCATGCTGTAATCGGGCCAAAAAATTAATTCAATTCGAACTTATTGGCGGCTCTGAAGCTAGCCGCAAGTCGATGCGCAATACATAAAATACGGTATGACATTGCCTCGAAGTATGCGATAGAGCTCATTATTGTGAGTGTACCACCGCAAAGTCGCGCTCGCAGCTAACTTCGGAGAGGCCACTTTGAAACTAGCTGAAAAGTTGCAATTTTTCCAGATAAATGAATGTTTTCGCAAAGCGAATTATTATTTAAAAAATGAAATTATTGTGAATACTCTTTTAAAACAAATGTAATACTTAAGTAAATATTGAAAATGATATAATTTTATCAAAGTTATATATGGTGCTATTTATTATAAGATAATGAAATTTATATTATATTTAATTATAAGACTGGTTATTATAAGCATTTATATAAACTATTTAATAGTTCTTTTATATATATATGTATATAAAAGTATAATAAATATTTAATGGGTCTGCCGCCATTTCGGATAATAGTACATACAGGTCTAGAGAAAATTCATTCTGTTTACTGTTCTCTAAGTATAGTAAACAACTCGAATTATTCGCATAAAAACAATGGAATGATTACACGGCGTTCACACGAGGCGAATTTAGTTGATCAACTGCGAAATCGTTTGCGATTCGAACCGTCTAAACAGACTTTCAATCAAGTTGAAGCAATAAATATCAGTTCAAAAGTTGAAGACCTTTCAACTTTTATTGATTTAATTAATAGTTGGAAGCGAATCGACTTGTCTGACCTTGTTCGTTCAATTCGCATTAAATAATCAGTCAGTTAATCAGCGCGATTGAGTATGTATAACTATCTGCAGTTTTTTTTGTTTGTTAAAAATATGTAAATTATGGCGTCTGCATCCACGAGAAAAATGCTAAAATGGACAGATAGTGGAGACGTGTAATATTAAGTCAATTATTTTTGAACCGTGTGAACGCTACAGTTAATATTAGCTTTCAATTATTTGTTGAACAACTAAATTCGCCTTAGTCACGGCAACTTTTGTTAATCGATGTATAGACGATTTTCGCTGTAAGCTGGAGTACACACATTTGTGTCTATAATTTCACAAATAAATTATTTTCAAGACATTTTTTGTAGTTTTATTTTATATTGTGACCCCGCCTCATGTTAATCTAGAATGGATATGACTGCTACTACAGTTATTTTAACTGCAAGTAGGAGTCCGGTCCGGGTCCACTATGCCAGCCTAGTTAGAACCGGTACCATTCAATCCGAATGGACGCGATCAAATCACTTCAAGGTCTGTATACTTGTTAGTGGTGATACTACCCTGGATCGGCAGCCTGTGTACTCTTTGACAACCAGACCCGGAGCAAATCACTGTCTTTTTTATTAACAAATATATGTAAATTTAATCAAATTAATAAATATTACAAACATTTATGAAACAAATATTTGCTTCGACCCGGAATCAAATGCGGTACTTCCGCGTAACGGACTAGGGTGCTAACCACTACGCCATGCCTGAGAAAGAAAGGAAGTAAGAGTCATATAGAGATCGGCAAAGAGAAGCTCTATTGTCTCTGCCTATGCCAGTGGGAATTTAGACGTGATAGGTAATAATAATAAAACTACAATTATAAGTGTGTCAAACAATTTATTTAAAACTATTGTCTGATTTTGTAGTAGTTTAGACAAATTTTTGGTTACACATTCCTCTTAGTAACAAAATGAGACAAATCCTTAAAACATAAAGTTATTCTGACATTTTGATATTGATTATAAAACATTAATTTAAAGGGCCTTATATAGTGTCATTTTAAATAGGAGCCTACGATACCATAAATTAAAAGGGCCTTATATGGCGTCATTCTTGATAGGGACGTATGTAAAATGCCGTAATAATCTTAAAGGGCCTTATATAGTCATTTTTGATTCGTAACATAACTTAAAGGTAAATACAGTGCTCAACTTACAGACCCTTTGATGCCGTGACATAATTAAAAGGGCCTTATTCAGTTATTCTTAATAAGGGCCAATAATGCCCTAACATAATTTAAAAGACACATACATCTATTCATGATAGGAACAAATGCGGTCACAACGTGGAATAAAAGGGCCTTATTCAGTTATTCTTAATAGGGACCAATAATGCCCTAACATGATTTAAAAGAGCCTTATACAGCTATTTATGATAGCGACAAATGCGGTCACAACGTGGAATAAAAGGGCCTTATATGGCGTCATTCTTGATAGAGTCCTATGATGTCACATAACTTAAGGGTAAATACAGAGTCATGTTGATAGTGACTTATCAACATTAACCTTTAACATAACTTAAAGGTAATTACAGAGTTTAATTTGATAGGGACCTTTGATGCCGTTACATAATTAAACGGGCCTTGTTCAGTCATTCGTGATAGGGGTCAATAATACCTCAACATGATTTAAAGGGACATAATAAAGTTATTCTTTATAGGGACCTATAATATACTTAAATGGCCTTATACACTCATTCGTGATAGACTTGTGATGTCAGTACATAATTTAAAAGGGCCTTATAAGGGCCACATTATATCGTCTTGACAGGGACCTACCAAGACTAAAAATGAAGGAAAATATGTTGAGAATTCGCTGAAAGCAAATCGAAAACTCAACCTCATAGCCGTTAAGATTTACATAGACAATCATTTCAATTTAGTCAAACCGTCATCTTGTATAAAAAAAATTGTGGATGTGAGGGAAGCTAGGGAGTTGTGTCAGGACCGTAGCAAGTAGCGCTTCGTTGTAGCCTATTCCTAAAAAGGCGTGACAATTTGACTGATCTACAAATATTAAATTAACCATTCGCACAATTCAATATAATTTAAAAAAAAATGTTAGACCGAAAATCACGTCAATATGTTGATACTTTGGTTATAATTGTTTTTTTTTTAATTATGACAATTAATACAAAATATACACAAGGTTGCCTAGTGCCCATAACCTTAGAGCTTGTATGAAGAGAGTTATGGAAGCGAGGGAGTTGTGTCAGGATCGTGGCAAGTGGCGCTCCATTTTCTCTTCGCCTATCCCCGTAGAAAAAAAGCGTGACAATTTGATTGATTGATACACAATTAAACATATATTTTTTTATAAGCTTCGTTTATAAAGCGAAATCTATACAGACATATTAATATTGTCATTAAAAAAAAATTATAACCAAAGTTGATTGATATTGGACATGATTTACAGTAGCATTTTTCTTATGAGACTCGACATTTGACCTTGACTTGCCTGATTTGAAAAACAGTTACCGTCACTATGCCTTCTTGTATCACATTTGGCTTCGACAAAGACAAATAAATATGACCGTGTATTTAACTAGCGCCTAACTGGGTAGGTTCCTGCGGTAGTGAAGGGTTTCGTTAGGGGGTACTGCAAAACCAGTTAAGCGCTATGCCTGTAACATTAGGCTGATGAATAAATTTTAATGACAATAAATTTAAATCAACATTTTTGTTTATTTCTTATAATTTAGCAATATTAAAGAAATTATACTTAATTTAATAAACATAAATTTATGACGCGTGTAAACTTGCCCTTACAGCCATTTTGTAAACGAATTGTTTACTAACAATTATATCTGTCAAACGGATCGTTTTTGATACGAACAGTTAAATTATCTACCAGGTCATTTTAAAATACGCCTCGTAGGTCAAGTTACCGACAACTACTAGCACAATGTATGAAAAAGAGTTAAGACTGTGAGTGGAAGACTGAAGAGTATGATATTTTTATATTATTTTTTAAAAGTCAATGAATTGTGAAGTAAACAACTAAAGAGAATAACTTCTTCAGTGAATCAGACGTCAAAACGACCATCCGAGTGCTATAAACAAATAAATAAATGTCACAAATTATATCTAACTTAAAGGACATCATTCATTTTGTATGGATGGGGACTTGGGCTTAATTGTATTAACAGTTGCATATACATTTTAAAACAGTTTAATGTACGAAGATTACAATGTAGTTGGAATATATCCTTTATTGTGCATAGTTTAGGTGTGAAAAATAACTATAATTATGACAGTTCAAAGCAGAACAATAATGGCGTTGATTGACAGATAATACAAAATCCATATCTAATTTTCCAAATAACTCAATTGCACAGCAATTAAAAGCAAAATTGTTATTAGTTTCATCAATACAAGTATCGAAACTACCATTTATATATTTTTATTAATTGGACATTACAAAAGTAGAACAAAAAAAACAAAATGGATGACATCCTTTCATCATAATTCCTTTAATATTACTAACTCTTGTGTGTGTGTTGAATTATAAACAGAATACAGTCTTTGATTTCATTTAATCACTTATTGTTCGCTTGTTTGGTGGCTCCTCTAACTCTGTTTCGGTTGTATTCTCTATGCCCAGCAGTTGGATCTGTGTGTCGGATGCTTCCGATGGCTGTGAATAGAAAATAATAATAATAAAAAAACTATAGTTAAAAAAAACACGCTCATATGACAACTAATCAATTAAATTGTCACGTTATATACACTAGTTTTAGTGTTCGCAAATGGTACAAGTTTTAACGGTGAACTAAGAGGAAGTAGAAGAAGGGCGGTGATAGTTATTGAGAGCGAAAGAGACAAATATATGTTGTTCTGCACTGAGTTCGGGTTTGCTTATTAGCATTGTTTTAACGTCTTTCGGAACGCGTATATCTACGTCTTTTCTTATTAAAATATAATTGGTAAAGATTGTGTTTCTTGAAGATTCAGTAATCATTTCTAAAGAAAATTGTGGATGTAAGAGAGTTGTGTCAGGATCGTGGGAAGTGGCGCTCCATTGTCTTTGCCCATTTGATTGATTTGATATTTTTCGTTTTATTTTATAATAAAAGGGATTGGTTTTAAACCAAACAGATGCCAAACAAATTATCGATACATATGTATTATGATATATATATTTATATCAATATACATATGTCCTATTAATCAACGTCCAGCCGGGTACTGGTGATAGTCCAGATAGTGACAATCATCAGATAAATATATTAAAAAATAGCCCAAAAAAATGTATATTGCATTTTTCCTCTAAAGCGAGGAAATATTCCACATACTCTTCAATATATAAAAATAACTTTACCTGAGCATCAATACTTCCAGAACGACTCAATGAATGCTTGCAAAAGAATTTCACAATTCAACATCTTACTCTAACTAAACTATTTTAAGTAATAAAAACAATGTCCGTCCATTCGTTTGCTTAAACGTCTAGTTTTATCGTTTGGTACACAACGCAGTTTTTTTTAAATTGAAACTCGACATCTGACCTCGACTTGCCTGATGGTAAGCAAGAGGAGGTGCAAGAGCGTCGACGACTGAAAATACTGATCCATTATCCGGTTACTATACCGGCCACAGTTCTATCTAAAATTAGATAGATAGGCAATTCTATTATACAGGGTGTCCCAAAAATCAACGTCAAGCCGGGAACTGGTGATAGGCCAGGTAGTGACAGTTATCAGAAAAATTGAACTAAAAATTATATATTTTTTTTGAAAAAAAAAATCTATCTTTTAAGTATGACCAATTTGTTTTTATATTAAACAAATTTTATGCGACTTACTATCGCGTTTATTTTGGTTTGGATTTAGAATTTTCATTATACCGACTTTTCGAGAGCTTTGCAACCATCGTGGTCACGGAGGGACTGAATCAAATATAACTTCGTTTAATTCATCATTCAATGTTCGCGCAAAATCTAAGACAATTTTTTTGTTGCTTTTCTGAAAACTGTCACTACCTGGACTATCACCAGTTCCCGGCTTGACGTTGATTAAAAGGGACACGGCGTATAGAATGGCATTAATACCATGATCTCGGTTTGCCAGACCATTGCACTACCACTTCACCACGGGCGCCTTAAAATGATAATAAACTTTTCATAGTAGCGACAGGATGTACATATGCTAAACTTAGCGGATATTCATAAGAGCTGACGAATAGAGAAAGGTATAAGGCAGTATACTAGTCAAAGTACTATATCTGACAACTGTTGTTTTTACGTTAGAAAGGACATCATTCATTTTGTATGGGGACTTGGGCTTAATTGTATTAACAGTTGCATATACATTTTCAAATAGATTACAATGTTATCCTTTATTTTGCATAGTTTAGGTGTACAAACAAAATGATCAAACTATAATTATGACACTTCAAAGCAGAACTGTTAATATGGCGTGTCTTTGTGATTGACAGACGATACAAAATCCATATCTTATTTTCCAAATAACTAAATTGCACAGCAATTAAAAGCAAAATTGTTATTAGTTTTATCAACACAAGTATCAAAACTATCATTTATATATTTTTTATCATTGGACATTAAAGAACTGGACCAAATTAGAATAGGACCACACAGGAAGCACCAGCTTTCAAATGAAAAAAGAATCATTAAAATCGGTTGCAAAAAATACAGTCGAATTGAGAACCCCCTCTTTTTTCGAAGTCGGTTAAAAAGTAGTACATATAAGCCCAAAATGAATGATATCCTTTACTTCGTATAGCGTTTTTGTTGAAAATTATTGACTATAAAATTAGAGAAGAGAATAAAGACTTATGGAAAATCATATTAATTATACATACTCCAACGTCGTTAGTGTTTTCTGAGGGCTCTACTATTCTGGTGCGCTTCTTGCCACGCGTTGGTTCTACACTAGTTGTCTTCTTTGGCTGGAACTGGAAAATAGACAAGAATTATTTATTTAAGAGAAGGAAAATAACAATATGAAGTAAATTAATGACCTACCCGTCGAAAACCGAAAATCTCCGAGACATGAATCTAAAAGTAGTAGGCAGTGGTGCCCAGTCTGCCGATCCAGGGAAGTACCCACCCACCACTTTTTTTATATATTGTGACTCGACATATGACAGCACCCCGCTTGATATTAGGTATATGATGTTGATGTTACAATAACTGTAAGTAGCAGTCACATCTACTATGCCGGCCTAGTTGTAGCCGGCAACTTTCAAGCTAATCCCGAAACGCGACTAAATCACTCCACGGTCTGTATACTTGTTAGTGGTGGCCTACCACTCTTTAATAACCAGACCCGAAGCAAATATCCGTCTCTTATTTTATTAACCAATATTTAATATAATTATTAAATATTACAAATAAAAGCTATGAAACAAATATTTGCTCCGACCGGGAATCGAACCTGGGACTTTACGCGCAACAAACCAATCGCTGATCCATCGGCAACGCCTGCCATTAGCAGTCACATCTACTATGCCTGGCAAGCTACAAGCTGATCCCGAAACGCGAATAAATCACTTTACGGTCTGTATACTTGTAAGACGACAGGCGTGGACGAACGGTTAGCGATTGGTTTGTTGCAGATATTGAATGGACCACACTCCAGCTTAACATAAAGGTGGGTGCTGTCATATGTCGAGTCATAATAAAAAAAATACAAGCACTTTAGTAGTTCAGTATAGTCTGTCTAAGCCGAAATGACGCGCCCCTCCACCGCATTTGCGCACACCAGAAAACATAAAATATGAATGCAACACATCAAAAATGCAATTGTTTAATTGGTCATTCAGTTGCTGGTTAGGCACAAAAGGAGGAGCACGCTGATGAAGTATAATAGTATAGTTATTATAATTTGCATTCACACATTTAAATAAACTAATAAAGTGGAGGGGCGCGTCATTTATAGATAGACAAGCTATATAGAAATGTAGATATAAAAATCGGTTGTCTGTAAAGTCGGTTTACTGACGATAGTTAAACGTGACAACGCCATAAGAAAATACTGATGGAATGGTTGCATTTTTGAAAAGAAAATTTTAATTTTATTTGTTTGATAGATACTTTGTATGGAATATAGAGAAGGAGGTAAATGGAAATCACAATTGAATTGATCAAGTTACATTTATTTGTACGCATAAATACAATTATGTCAATTTTTTAAATTGTATTTTAAAATATTAATATTAAAAGTACGCATCGCTCACTCAAGTAGGAGAGAGACAGATGTCAAACGCTGCCGAACGCGGAGGCCTATTGTGCCTCTTTGTCGCTCGTTCCGCGATCTCGCTTGCACTTCAAGCCTTAAATGGAACGCCTCAGAGCGAGGTAACGCCGCATGAGTCATGTTTTTCGTGCGTGCAGCCGGCTCCATCGAATTATAAGACGTTGTCACGTCAAATATAATAATAGCGTTTGTACCTGTAATTCAGGCGGAAGGAACACCCTTGTGTTGCTAAAGTTCTCATCTTGCGGTGAGAAGTACATGATTGGTATACGGACGTCGAACGAGAACTCCCTCATTTCGAACGTGGGCGACTTCGACCATATTAGTGACATTCCTAAATCACACAGCGCCCACATTTTCTGTAAAAAAAAAAGATATTTAAATTGTTAACCGTAGAGCTTGTATAAAGAGAATTGTGGATGTGAGGGAAGTGAGGAATTTCTGTCAGGATCGTGGCAGGTGGCCCTTTATTCCCCTGGGAAAATTTGATTTTGATTGAATTTTCATTATAATTTCTTAGATTTTGCGCGAACATTGAGTAATGAATTAAACAAATTTTATGCGGCTTACGAGTTTAAATGTCATGTCACAATAAAAAATAAAAAAGCATTTTCTACCAGCTAATCTTTGAAATTTTGAATATAATAAAAATCATGAATTAAACAAAATTTTATGCGGCTTACCATCGCGTTTATTTTGGTTTTGATTTTACAATTTTATTTTATTATTCCGACGTCTAGAGAGCTTTGCAGCCATCGTGGTCACGGAGAGACTCAATAAAATCAAAACCAAAATAAACGCGATAGTAAGCCGTTAAAAAAATACAAAAAAAGATGTGCCACAATAAAAAAGGGTGTTATTTACATAATTGGTGACGTCATCCGTTTCGTCGATGGCGTCCTTATGATTCTTCATCCTTTCCACCAATGTTTTGTAGAAGCCGTAGCAGTAGAAGTCGTTGTGTGTTATTAACGGCTCCAATATAAACCAGAGACAATTTTTCATTATCTGAAAGCATAACGCCTAATGTTAACGATGCCTCCCATGGCCGTCTTAAGCATATACAGCGCCGGGGTGCGAAAGAAAGCGAAAGGCTCCGCTCGCGTTTTTTAACGCCTGATGATAAGCAAGAGGAGGTCCAAGAGTGACGACGACTGAATAGAGACTTATGCCGGCCTAAGGTGCTTCTTCACGCATCGCTAGAAGGATCCAAGGGCATAGGATGGAGAGAACACATGGGCTGGCAAAGCATTCCACTTGTCAATTGTTCTACAAAGAAAAGACGCACCGAACTTTTTAGTTCGACTGCCGATTCGATCGATAGAATGTGGATGCTTTCCCCGACCTGTGGAAAGGAAAGTGTGGTCTCAAGTGTAGTAGGTACCTATCGAAATTTATGGCGGTCGGCATGCGCCCCCTAGGACTCTGCGCCCAGGTACACCGCACCCCTTGAACCCCCGGGTAAAGACGGCCCGGATGCCTCCACACACATCTATTGTACATTTTTCCTTACATGTAAGAAGTAGTGAACAAACTTTTGGCATAATGGCGGATTTGCGATACAACATAATAGTGATGCTAATCAAAACTATATTTATAAATATCTAAGAATCTCTTATTATTGTAATTATTATAATTTTAGGCTAGGTAATTTGTATAATTGTATATAGTTAGGGTAGATTCTATATTCTTCTATAGATTCTATATAATTCTAAGATTCGACATATTCAAGAAAGCTAGGTTGCCTAGTGCCCATAACCATAGAGCTTGTATGAAGAGAATTGTGAATGTGAAGGAAGCGAGGGAGTTGGGTCAGGATCGTGGCAAGTAGCGCTCCATTGTCTCTGCCTATCCCCGTGGGAAGAAGGCGTAACAAATTGATTGATTGTGTAGCTATCCGCGTGTTCAGACTGCGATCTGCAGTCCCCATCAAAATAGCAACATTGGAAACAGTGCAATCGTACCTTTAATTCTACAACATTGTCGCATCTCTTATAAATAGGGTCGTGCGTCAACACAGGTATAGCGAAGGCGAACATGTAGTCAGGCATTATGTGGGGCAACTGCATCACTGCTTGCTCAACTGCAAATATACAGAAAAACTATTCAATATTAATGTAAAAATAGTTATTATAAAAAATCAGGCGTATAGGGATCACACTGACCAGCGGAACAATATGTTTTTTTATTGTGACTTGACATATGACAGCACCGAGCTTGATGTTAAGCTGGATTGTGTGGATGTCACTGCTACTACAATTCAATATAGCGGACACATCCACTATGCCGGCCTAGTTGGAACCGGAAACTTACAAGCTAATCCCGAAAAGTGACTAAATCACTTCACGGTCTGTATACTTGTAAGTGGTGGTACTACCCCGGATCGGCAGACTGGGTACCACCACTCTTTGATGACCAGACCCGAAGCAAATATCCACCTCTTATTTTTTATTAACATTTATTTGCAACACTTAATATAATTAAAAAATACAACAAATAAAAGCTACGAAACAAATATTTCCTCCGACCGGAAATCGAACCCGGGACTTTACGCGTAACAAACCGTCCAAGCTTGTCAATGTCCATGAATGGATGTCACTGGTACTACAATTTAATAACTGTAAGTAGCAACATACACTATGGCGGCGTAGTTGGAACCGGCAACTTGCAAGCCGATCCCGAAATGCGATTAAATCACTTCACGGTTGCCTACCACTCTTTAATATACCTTTAGTTCCAACAGTAATGCTCCTAACATACTCTCTACGTCTGACAACATCCGCCATCATATATTGCCGTACTAAGCTACGCAACCGCTTCTCGGGTTCACGTCCGGCCAACGCGTACATTCCCATGAAGTCGAGTGGTAGACATTTGTTCGGGATACCCTGCAAAAGAATAATATATTATCAATCAATCAATCAAATTGTCACGTCTTTTTCCCACAGACATAGGCAGAGACAATGGAGCGCCACTTGCCACGATCCTGACACAACTCCCTAGCTTCCTTTACATTCACAATTCTCTATATTATTATATTATTATTAATCAAATTGTCACGCCTTTTTCTTACAGGGATAGGCAGAGACAATGGAGCGCCACTTACCACGATCCTTACACAACTCCCTTGCTTCCTTCACATCCACAATTCTCTTCAAACAGGCTCTGTGGTTATATTATTATTTTTTACTTATTCATCATCATCAGCATGAACGCCATTCCGAACGACAAGATGCCAGTTGCATCCACCGGTTACCCGGGACTTTCACTATGTCGTCAGTCACCTAGTGGGAGGCCTACTTACGCTGCGTCTCCCTCACCGTTCGTAGTGTCAACTCAAAAACCTCTATTTCTCATCGGTGGTCGGCTCTTAGAGCTATGTCGGAAACTCTGGTTCTTCAGCGAATATCCTCGTTCTGGATTCTATCGCGCAAAGATAGAATCCGGAATTCTATCAAAGCATAGCTCTCTCTAATACCCGCTGAGCAACTCTGACCTTTTATTTATTGTGACTCGACATATGACAGCACCCCGACTGATGTTGGTACAGGTTGATAACTGTAAGTAACAGTAACATCCAATATTTCGCCTAGTTTTTTTATTTTATTTACATTTCTATACTAAGCTACTAATGTGCTTGTATCATAGAAACAGGACAACCAAAGTACGTATATCAAAGATACATTGGTACCAGTGGGTGGTCTCGAACTGGTGCTTTTGGTTTGCGTAACCATTGCACTGCCACTACACCGCGGTCGTTAATACCCCAAACGCGACTAAGTCAATTCACGGTCTGTATACTTGTCCAAAGCTGTCTTTTTAAGGATTTATTCCATAAATGAATTAACTCTAAATTAACTAAAAGCACACACGCACCTAAAAACAGAAATACGCTTAATAAACTAACCTTAGATAATCCTTTATGCAATTTAGCGGCGAACGCTTCTCTCACTTGCGGTACCTCATCCTGTGAATTAAATAACAATATTAATTTCCTTCTACAATATTTTTTTTAATTATGACTCGGCATCTGACATCGACCTTTTTTTTATTATTGTGATCCAACATATGACAGCACCTCACTTGATGTTAAGCCGAAATGTGGTCCATGAATGAATGCCGCTGCTACTACAACAATCACATCCACTATGCCGGCCTAGATGAAACCGGCAACTTACAAGCTGATCCCGAAACGTGACCAAATCACTTCACAGTCTGTATACATGTAAGTGGTGGTTCTACCCCGGATCGGCAGACTGGGTACCACTGCCTACCACTACCTGCCTCATGGAGGCCTAAGGCGTCGTCCTAATACGCAGCGATCGTACGATAGCGCGATGCGTTCTCGTCGTGCGATGAGTTCAAACATACAGATATCTTCAGAGTGTCCTATTTGAACTTCGCGTCATTGTGCGAGCACATGAAATGCTTAATAACGATCATACGATGAGTTTGATCGTGCGATCATGAAAACAAAGCAACAAGCCGGCATAGTGGCGGCGGATGGGGCAGCCGGGAACTGACTCGGTTATTCCAGTCGTCGTCACTCTTGGACCTCCTCTTGCTTATCATCAGGCGAGTCGAGGTCAGATGTCGTGTCACAATAAAAAAAAACTCTTTTGAGTGCTCTTTTCAAATCAATATTGTCCGACAGCAAAAACTGTACCATTTTACTCATTGTAAAATGGCGTGTGATGGCGTGCGGACGCCATATCGTGCGATGGCATCGCGCGATCTATTAGGACACCCATTGAGTCATCGCACGACCACTTTGATCGTACGACTAAAAACACAACGCGCTATCGTACGATCGCTGCCTATTAGGATGACGCCTAAGCATGATGGAGGCTTCATTAAAGGAGAACCGTTGAAGAACGCATAAAGAAACTCGAGTGTGGCAACGAGCCCGCACATAACTATCAACATTCAAACTGATGGAGGTCCAAGATTGCTGACGACTGAAAATACCCGTCTCAGCTCACGGCTGCCTCAGTCGCCGTCACTAAGTCGGCCAAAATTGCAGACAATTAGGTGAGGTTGGAGCGCCCGTCCACCCGTAATATTAAGCAAGATTAAAGCATTTCTTTATTGTGGTTCGACATAAGACAGCACCACGCCTGATGTTAAGCTGGAGTGCGGTCTTTGAATGAATGCGACTGCTACTACAGTTGAATGCAATCGCATTCACTATGGCGACCTAGTTGGAACTGGCAATTTTCGAAAAGATCACTGTAGTCTGTACAATTTTCATTTCAGTGTCCCGTGGGTAGCTTCTACGTAGATATAGTAGATTAGCGTCATAAATTTTTAAGTTACTATGACGACAGGCTTGGCGAATTGATCAGCATACCAGTTGGTTACGCGCAAAGTCCGGGGTTCAAATCCTGGTCAGAGCGAAAATTCCCAACTGGCTTGCAAGCCGGTCTCGATCGGCTTGTAAGTTGCCAGTTCCAACCAGATCTGCATAGTTCATGTAACTGCTACTCACAGTTACTGAATGGTAGTAGTAGAATCACCTCCATTCATGGACCGCACTCCAGCTTAACATCAGGCGGGGTGCTGTCATATGTCAAGCTACAATAAAAAATAAAACCAAACTAGCAATTCTTACTTACAATCATAAGATGTGATAAATTATAAAACTGCTCAGCTGTGAACTGATCGCCAACACCTTTCTGTTCGCATATCTTCAACATGGCCGCTCCAGCAGCCAAACGCAAATGCGCCATTTCCGCTTTAGATAAGTGATTTTGCTGCGAAACAAATATATAAAACATTAGGGTATGGTCTGTCTAAGCCGAAATGACGCGCCCCTCCACCGCGTTTGCGCACACGAGAAAACATAAAATATGAATGCAACACACCGAAAATGCAATTGTAATTGGTCATTCAGTTGCTGGTTAGACACAAAAGGAGGAGCACGCTGATAAAGTATAATAGTATAGTTGGTAATATTTGCATTCACACATTTAATTAAACAGTAGCGACCGCTACATGCTACCGCTAGATGGCGTTGCATATGTCCAATATTTGCAAACGATTTACCGATAAAGTAATAATCAATATATATGCGCTCCAACGAAGAGACGTCACCCGGCTAAGTTGAGACCTGTGCGCAACACGCGTACAGCTGGGAGTGCTCCTTTCCTTTTCAAACATGCGGAATAATGCTCCGCTAAAAACTAATAAAGTAGAGGGGCGCGCCATTTATAGTTAGACAAGCTATATTTCTTTATTGAGACGCGTCTTTGACCTTTACATGCCTGATAGTGGGCAAGTGAAGGTCCAAGAGTTTCAATTAGGAATTAAACTCGCTTATGTACCTATTTTTAAGTTGGTGCAATAAAGAATTTAAATAAATAAATAAATGCAAAGGATGATAGAAATTATTTGCTATAGTTTTACCTGTAATAAATCTCCTTTGTGAACTATAAAAGCATTGAGCATTCTAAATGTTTTCTGTGCCGACAGCTCGTCTTTCTTCAATCCTAATAGCCACCTTGCCATACATTTGAGTCCTTCCAGCTTGCAGCGGGTCTCTTCGGGCAACTCCTCCTCTTCACACCACGCATCCTCGGACATGTCTGCGTCACCGCCGTCCTCGCGAACTAGCAGTTCTTTTACTATCTGTTGAGATACAAATTTAAGGCAAATTATAGGAGATATTTCTCAACAAAGCATGGACTCTGAATTAAATATAGGAGACCTTAATTATTTCATTATTATTAGCCTATTTATTTGTCCCACTGCTAGGGAAAGGCCTCCCTCTATTTTTTCCATGACTCACGACATTTGGCGATCTCTCGCCTCGAACTAGAGTCCATCTCATCTTGCCATCTCCGTTTGGGCCTGCCGCGATGTCTTCTACAATCTGGAGTCCACTCAGTAGTGGATTTAGCTCATAATGCATCGGACATGCGACAGAGATGACCTGACCTGCCTTTTTCAGCTAAATTGGCAATTTGGGTTTTGGAGCGCAGTATGGTGTTACGAATTTTATCAGTACTTTTACGCCCAGAATACTGCGCTCCATGGCTCTTTGACAAACTCCGAGCCTGGACCTCTGGTAATCCGTCAAAGACCAAGTCTGTGCACCATAGGTGAGGACAAAATTTTGACAAAAAAATTGAAAAAAAAGTATTTTAGGGGTGGACCAGTATCACCTACTAAATGTACAAATATTTTTTTATAAGAATCGGTCAAGCCGTCTCAGAGGACTTTTGTTACAAACACCGTTTCACGAGAATTTCATATATTTACCTTTCTAGAAACAATATTCTTTATAAGTACTGGGAATGTGTCTGGCAAATTATGGGCTATGTGTCCGAGCGCAACGACCGCCGTACGATAATGTTCAGACTGCGGCGTCAGTGTACCCTTTAATGTCTCCAATATTTCAGTAAATATCTCCTCACGACGCTCAGGTACATTAACATATAGACATCTGTAAAATTAATAGATATATAAATTAAAGAAATGAAATAATAGATAAGGCCACTGTGGTCTAGTGGTATATCAATTGGTCTCGCAAACCAAGAGCTCCCGGTTTAAAACCACTTAAAAGTCACAATATTTTTTTTAAAACATTTATTAACTATTTATCATTTTATGTATAGCTTATCTTTTTTTTTTGTGACTCGACATATGACAGCACCCCACTTGATGTTAAGCCTAAGTGTGGTCTATGAATGAATGTCACTGCTAATACAATTCAATAACTGTGAGTAGCAATCACATCCAGTATGCCGGCAACTTACAAGCTGATCCAGAAACGTGACCAAATCACTTCACGGTCTGTATACTTGTAAGTGGTGGTACTACCCCGGATCGGCAGACTGGGTACCACTGCCTACCACTCTTAGATAACCAGACCCGAAGCAAATATCCATCTCTTTTTTTTATTAACAAATATTTGCAATATTTAATATTATTAAATATTACAAATAAAAGCTATGAAACAAATATTTGCTCCGACCGTGACTTTGCGCGCAACAAACCAGTCGCTCGTCCGTTCGTCCACGCCTGTAGTCGAATCTAACTATAAATGACGAGCCCCTCCACTTTATTAGTTTATTTAAATGTGTGATTACAAATATTACTAACTATACTACTATACTTTATCGTCGTGATCCTCCTTCTGTGTCCAACCAGCAACTGAATGACCAATTACAATTGCATTTTCGGTGTGTTGCATTGATATTTTATGTTTGCTCGTGTGCGTAAATGCAGTGGAGGGGCGCGTCATTTCGGCTTAGACAGACTATACTACTTTTGTAATGCACAATGATGAAAAAATATATAAATGGTAGTTTTAGTTTCGATATTTGTATTAATAAAACTAATTAAAATTTTGCTTTTAATTGCTGTTCAATTAAGTTATTTGAAAGATAAGATATGGATTTTGTATCGTCTGTCAATCACAAAGACACGCCATATTTGTTCTGCTTTGAACTGTCATAATATTAATTAAACTAAGGATATATTCCAATTACATTGTAATCTTCGTACCTACATTAAATCATTTTAAAATGTATATGCAACTGTTAATACAATTAAGCCCAAGTCCCCATCCATACAAAATGAATGATTTCCTTTATTCTCAAACCTTTGCTTTTCAACACATTTTTATCAAGACTCGCTTTTCGCGCTATCAATGTATCTTCTTTGATATCGATACCTTAATTCGCAATCCGGCTAACTCCATTTTAGTGAATTTTACAGGAGACACTAAAAACATATTTATATCTAAACTATGAGGAATCTAGAAAAAATGAAAATCCCGTTGGTAGATAATAAGTAAATACACATTTTTTTTATTAATAGACAGGTAAACATTCTTATTATTCTTATTAAATGACCCGATTTAGGAGTTGGCCGGATTTTTAAATTCAAAATACGAATGAAGAGGGAGTTGTATGTTTTTATAGGGTAAAATAAAACTGTGCAATTTAATGAAAATAATAGTATATTTTACTTAAATTTTATTCAATTCTCATGAGGTAAGTTTTTATAGTTGGTTTCATAATCTATGGGCATGTTTTGAGTTGTTGAAGATCCAAATATTTATTTTATAGCAGTAACTTAAGAATGTCGTCTTTGCGTAAGCAATTAATTCTTCTAAAAAGACAATATTAAAATTGCACACACCTTTGGCCTTTGAATCTTTTTTTATTTTGCCTGGTCTTATGGACTTATAAAATTTGATATCTTTGAAACTTCTTTATATCTTTCTTCCATGTACCATCAATTTTATTTTTGCCGCAGTATTCTTTTCCTCTCTTTCCATTTTTTATTATTTCACTTGACTATTTCTCCTTATTTACTTCACATCGTTATTTCCGTTAAATTGATACTCATATGATTTACTATCAGAGCTACTATAATCAATTAAACGCACCGGCAAAATTAGAGGAACATTGGTAAAAAGGTCCATATCTTGAATTCAAGTGGGTCGAGCGACGTGTAATTATTTTTTATAGTTTCCGACGCATTTAAGAAATAAAATATTGAACGGGCAAGTTAGTTTTTTTATAAATTGAAATCCTACCCCTATAAGTTTTTGTCGATGATTGACGTTATAAGTGTTTTTGATAAAAACGGTGTTTTGTGTAGTGCAATGTAAGTTTAGCTCATTTTATCGTTTGATTTTGAAAAGAACACATCGTTTTAATACAAAATGAGTGACTTGCCAGCAACTACACTCGCCAGGGCTGTAACCATGATCACACCTACCGTTCGGTCAGTCAGGCCTTAGGTGTATCGGTTTCTGTGGTCCATTGCGTTACAGGCAGACTGGATCTTACGTTCGCAGACGAGGACAAGGCAGACATCGGGCGAAAACGATAGAGAATGACCGTTTTATAAGAGACGAACCTTAAGAAATCGCCGTCATACAGCTGTGCAGACCCAAAATCTGTTGGAGGAGGTCCGAGATGTGCGTGTAAGCGAACGTACAGTGAGAAGAAGACTTAAAGAAATTTAATTAAAATCACGGGTGCCAGCAAAAGCACCGAAACTGGAGGCAGGACATCGGAGAGCCAGATTATTATTTGCACGTAACACCAAAATTGGACAAGTGAGTGGAGTCGAGTTTTGTTCAGTGAAGAGACTCGATTTTGTGTAAACTTTGTTGATGGGCGAGAAAGAATGTGGAGATTTCGCAGAGAACGTTATAACCCAACAAATTTTACGGAAACAGTGCTTATGGTGGAGGCTCCATCATGGTTTGGGTGGCATATGTTTGGGAGCCCGCACAGAGCTTGTGATCGTTGACGGTGGTTCTTTAACAGTACAGAGATACATAACAGACATTTTAGAACCCCATGGTGTGCCTTTTGTCTTATTTGTAGGCAAAATTTCATTTTTATGCACGATAATGCGCGGCCATATACCGCAAACATCGTACAAAATTAACTTAATAATGTTGGTATTGCCCAAATGGATTGACCAGCGCGATCCCCGGATATGAACCCGATAGAGCATGTGTGGGAGATCATTGGAAGAAGGGTACGAGCTAAAACTCCAGCTCCAAGAAATGTCCAGGAGCTTAAGTTTGCGCTACTGGAGGAGTGGGAGAATATCCCACAAGAAATGATTAACAATCAAATTGAGAGTATGGGAAGGCGTATCCAGGCTCTTATAAGAGCCAGAGAAGGCAGTACACGCTATTAACCTTGCATTTATTTTATAAATGTTAATAATTTTACTTTAACTCTTGTTACTCATATTTCAAAGATTTTGTTTATTTATACTTTTTGCTGTTTTTTTTATGTTACAAGTTTTTATAACCTAATTTTGTGTTATTTTAGCTTCTCATATATAAATAATTAAATAAATGTGCTAAAAGTACATAGGCAATAAATTATTTTCAAAAATATTGAGAATTTTGTTATGTTCCTCTAATTTTGCCGGTGTGTGTAGTTTAATTCTAAAATGAAGTATAGACATCTGGTTAAAAGTCTGTTGGGGAAAAGAGCTCTTGAGGCATGATGCTATCTAATGTTAAGGAATTGTTTGATATGCAATTATCTAAAACATGTGTTTGGATGCAGTCACTGTTAGTTATGTCCAAATGAGTTATAGCTTGATTGTGGCTCAATAAACTTGGAGAATATGAGGTGTTCATTTCAGTTTCAGATATTTTTTCCAATACAATATTCTCAACTATTTCATAGTCAGACATCAACATTGTGTTAGTACATGAAGTAGAAGGGATAGAACATAAATCATTACCTCTAGTAGAATGTAAACTAATACTTTGTTGTTCATTTGCATACATGATCATGCTAAATAACATGTTGCTGTTGCTCGAGGAAGCTGTATTTATGCTGGCTGTAAAGTTAAACTGTCATGCGGCAAATTATCGTAAGATCTTGCCACATCAGGAACCTAAAAATCAGCCATCTCAGTATTGTGGGCAAGTTGTATGCAAAAGAATTGATTGAAAGGGTGATGCATGAAACAGATGATGAAATTTAGGATGCGCAAGCGGGATTTCAAAAAAGGATGGGATGTATTGATCAAATCTTCTCTTTAAGATGCGTCAGCGAAAAATGTTGGCAAAATACCATAAGGTGTTTTGTGCTTTTGTTGACCTTGAGAATGGTTATGGTAGAGTGAACAGGAATGAATTGTGGCGGCAGCTTTCCGGGTTTGGGTTAAGGGAGCGTTTGGTCCGTGCACTGAAATCTCTCTATGTGGATTCCAGTGCATGTGTTAAAATTAATGAGGCGCTATCTGACTGGTTTGGCATCTCTAAAAGTGTAAGACACCTTTAGGGTTGCCAATGGTTGTGTAGCGTCACCAAGAAAGTGGAACGAGTCAAACAATTTGTTTAATTGGGAAGTATGTTTACTAGGGATGGAAAGTGTGATAAAGATATTGAGAGAAGAGTGCAAAAGGGTAACGTAGTGAACAGTGCCATCCATAGTATAAGGAACAGCCAAATAATGTCCCAAAAGTCACGGATGGATGTTCATAATGCGGTGCTTGTTCCTACATTAATGTAAGGAAGTTAAGGTTGGGTATGGCTGAAGAAGCATGAGAGTAGAATTAACGCTGTAGAAATGCGGACATTAAGGAGTGTATGTGGAGTGACGTTAGCGGATAGAGTAAGGAATAGCACAGTGCGCGATAGTAGTGGTTTGAAAGAAGATCTAGTGACAAGTATTGACAAAGGAATGCTTCGATGGCTTGAGCACATGGAAAGGATGAGTGAAAGTAGATCGACAAAAAGAATTTATAAACCTGATGTGGGTTGCCTAGTGCCCATAACCACAGAGCCTATATGACGAGAATTGGGGATATGAAAGAAGCAAGAAAGTTATGTAAAGATCGAGGCAAGTGGCGCTCCATTGTCTCTGCTGATTTTTGATTAAATATCACTGTATTCACACGTGTAATACGCCAAACAAAATTGAGTTGTTGGAGTTATCCGTCATAATCGTGGACTTTACGTATTGCTTGGAGTTGTTCGGTTTTCTTGTGGTGATTTATTCAAGAAGTTTAAAGTTTAGAGAGTTATTATTTATTTTAAAATGTGCGAATTATGTCAGTCTTAAATCCTGCATCAAAAACCAAAATTCGGTAAAAATGGAGTTAGCCGGTTTGCGAATTAAGGTATCGATATGTGGTCTTCGATTGTCCTATTTCTATGATTCAAGCTTTAAATAGAAATGTAAATAAAAATAGTGTTTTAGTATTTATAAACTTACCTAACAGCATTCTTAGCTTGCTTTGGCGTACCAATTTCAGCGTAGGCCTTGCACAGTGTTATCAGTTTAGGAAATAAAGACGGACATGTTTCACCTAAAAACAAATTATTACATAAAGCTTTAGAAATTTTTAGAAAAGTGGTAGGCAGACAGCCAGGTACCCAGTCTGCCGATCTGGGGCAGTACCACCACTTACAAGTATACAGACCGTGAAGTGATTTGGTCGAGTGTCGGGATCAGCTTGTAAGTTGCTGGTTCCAACTAGGCCGGCATAGTGGATGTGATTGCTACTCAAAGTTATTGAATTGTAGTAGCATTTAATTAATTAAATTGCCACGCCTTTTTCCCATAGAGACAATAGAGCGGCACTTGCGCCGGTCCTGACACAACTCCCTCGCTTCCCTTACATCCACAATTCTCTTCATACAATTTACGGTTATGGAGCAAATTCAATATATACTATGCTATTAGAATAAGAATAGGACTACCTCGAGCTGTTGACTAACTTTACTTGACTGATTCAAAGGTGTCTTTTTCTTGATGGTCCGCAAAGAAAAAGACACCATACTAAAGTGAAGTTGGTTGGAGAGTCAAACGTCACAAAATGGCGCCGATTCAGTCCTATTATTATTTTAATCGCATTATACTTACATAGAGGTCTATATTTTCCCAGGAAAGTAAATGCCGAGAGAATGTGCGGCGCAACATTTTCATCGTCGTACTCCAGTAGTGTTGTCAGCCTATGTAACACGTCGTCGTGTAAGAAATGTGCGGGGAACACAAACGATAACATCACTAGTAATTTGAGACCACGTTCCGCTGCTTGGCCTAGTTCAATTCCTGTTAACAAATTTAAATCAATCAATCAAATTGTCACGCCTTTTTTCCACGGGATAGACAGAGATAATGGATCGCCACTAGACACGATATTGACACAACTTTTTTTTTTTTGTTGTGACTCGACATTTGACAGCACCCCACTTGATGTTAAGCCAAAGTGTGGTCCATGAATGAATGCACTGCTAATACAATTCAATAACTGTGAGTAGCAATCACATCCACTATGTCGGCCTAGATGGAACCGGCAACTTACAAGCTGATCCCGAAACGCAACCAAATTAGACCACTTTACTGTCTGTATACTTATAAGTGGTGGTACTACCCCGGATCGGCAGACTGGGTACCACTGCCTACCACTCTTTGATAACCAGACCCAAAGCAAATATCCAGCTCTTTTTTATTAACAAAGCTATGAAACAAATATTGGCTCCGACTTTACGCGGAGGTTGGAGGTTTATTTATTGCGTCACAATAAATAAAAAAATACAGCCACATACCCAATGATAATAAATGAGGTAGATACATACCACACTCTTCAGCAATACTCGGATCAGTCCCCTTGACTGCCCCCTCCACGTAGCCAACCAATATAAGCAGTGACTCATGATCTATCATAACAGAACTGACGCGTTCCAGTAACATTTTTATTGTGTTGTAGTATAAATTTGTCATAACAGGTTGGCCGAGCTTCTTCAGTACTGATGACTGTAAAAGATAATTTCAGTTTATTTATTAGGTAATTAGGCTCCAAGGAAGCACTTTTACACGTGAAAACCTTAAAAACATAATAACAATCGAATAGATAAACAATTATAATACAATCAATAATTATAGTAGTTAAAAAAAAGTTTCTTTTTTATTGTGACTCGACATATGACAGCACCCCGCTTGACGTTAAGCCGAAGTGTGGTCCATGAATGAATGTCACTGCTACTAAAATTCAATAACTATCCCGAAAACGGGCCCGAACATAACTGTAACTGAGTAGTTGATGATGGACCATCAGGATGCAAGGAAATGTATGACATATAACTATGGTGCAAACCAATCGCAAACTGTTCGGCTACGCCTGTCGTCAGATTGTGGATAGAAAATTATATTTTAAAAACCAATGTATCTTTGATATAATATATACTTTAATCGCCCAGTTTCTGTCACAAGCCGGTTTAGTAGCTCAGCATAGAAAATTAATAAAAAAAATAATACAAACCGTTGTACGAACGCAGACTTCACAACTGACATTAGGATTCAAAATGGCCTCCATGCCCTGCAACAGCTCAGGTGCCTGTTTCATATGGCTCGAGAACTTCGTCAGAAACTCTTGAGCCTTCACCGATTCAGGTAAAAATTTTGTACTAATATGATGAACTTTCTGCAGCATTTCCTTTTGAACTATCGGACTTGGTGGCTTCCTATGTAAATCCACCCACTCAGCAACTGTCCTCCGAACTGCTAACTGATGCTTTTGCAATTCAATAAACGCTTTCGTTGCATTATTGCCAGCATTCGACATTAAATAATACAACTTCTTCATTCGAACAGCCGGAGGAAGTGTGTACGGTACTAAAGACGTATTCAAAAGTCTCTCAACTAATAATCTATCTTCTAAAGCACTCATGTAGTAACCATGCAAGATCTTATCCTTAATCCACTGAGCGGCTTTCTCCGTCGCCGGAGGCACCGATTGTTCCGTCAAGAACTTCTTATAAATCATAGCTAAGCCAGACATAGCCTCTTTTCGAATTTTAAACTTTTTATCGAGCGTCCTTTCTCGGACGAATGTTAGGAGATCTTCTGAGTCAGCGACTGCTTCAAAATCCTTCTGGGCAGTTGCTATTATAGCCATAACGACTTCGTACCGCACTTGTTCGTGGGCATCGTGCTGCCGCAGTTTGAGCGTCTCCGTGATGTCTTTCCTCAAATCGGGATGATGTACGAGAAAGTGCATGCAATACTGAACGCATTTGATTCTAATGTGTATGGATATATCGTTAAATCTTCCTAGGAAGGCGCGCCATAACACCGGGTACTGTTTGGCTAGACCGGAGCCTGGCTCGGAGAACATTCTAGCTAACAAAGCGACAGCACTTAATCTCTCTTGTAACTGTGCTGATTTTAATTTACATTCAAGTTGTGGTAGTACGGACAGCAAAATATTTGGACAACATTGGTACAACTCATAGATAAGCTCATATACTTTTGTGAATATCAATAAGTTCTTCTCCTCTTTACCTAATATGAGGACATGATTGAAAAACTGAAACAAATCAATACATTGTTAATAAAACTCAATATGACAGCTTCCCGCCTGATGTTAAGCTGGAGTGTGATCCATGCATTGATGTGACTGCTACTACAGTGAAATGACTGTAAGTAGCCGTCATATCTACTATGTTGGCCTAGTTGAAACTGGCAAATTACAAGCTTGAAATGGGACTTGGTCACTTCATTGTCTGTATACCCTGGATCGGCAGACTGGGCACAGTGGTAACTGCCTACCACTCTTAAATGGTAGGCATGGTAAGATGTATTATACTATCTTGCAACACTGTAGAAATGCGATCATTTGGGGTGTATGTGACGTGACGATAGCGGATAGAATGAGGAATAGCTCAGTGCTGGAGAGATGCGGTTTGAAAGGAGATGTAGTAACAAGGTTTGACAAAGGAATGGTTTAATGGTTTGACAAAGGAATGGTTTAATGGTTTGGACACATGTATAGGATGAGTAAAAGTAGATTGACGAAAGGAATAGATGTGTTAAACGCAGGTTTTTGGTCGAAGGGTTGTTTTCCGACCAAATTGGAAACATTCCTAAACAACAGGGTTGCCTAGTGCCCATAACCATAGAGATTTTATTAAGAGAATTGTGGATATGGGGAAAGCGATGGAGATGTATCAGGATCATGGCAAGTGGCGCCCATCGTCTCTGCCTATTTCTTTGGGAAAAAGGTGTGACGATTTGTTTTTTATTACTATTTGCCGATAGTAAGCAAGAAAAAGTCGAAAAGCGCCTTCGACTGAACCGAAGCCGTTTATGACTGATTCAGTCGACTTCACTACGCAAGCCAGATGCTGTTGGATTATCTAAACAAACACAAAACAACTTACAGCTTGTATATATGGTTCCATGGTGTCGCTAGTTTTTATAATAAGTTCCTTGGCGAGCGCGTACGCCTGTTTCCGTTCCCGTTTGTTTGGCTCAACAAGATTTATTAATATTACATTCAGTAGTTCATTCGACACAACGTCTGATTCAGTTATGAGAGGCGACAGTATGTCCAACATGAAATTCTTCACCTTGGTCGAGTGATCGTCACTGGAAAAAGTTTTTTAAAATGTTATTTAAATTTCTATACTAAAGTGCTTGTATCATAGAAACAGGACAACCAAGGTACGTACCAAAGATACATTGATTGTTACGCTGACAAGTTCACAGGTTCAAAACCACTTGCCAGTATCAATGTATCTTTGGTATATATAGTTGGGGAACGAGTTAAATGAATTGGGGGGCTGAGGTGCGGTGGGGCGTGAAACGACCACCACCCGTATCATAGTAGCCGCTTTTAGTGACGCTCATAGCTCGGCGATGTCATTTAATATCGATAAAAACGTGTCCATATTTTATTTGTTAGATTATTGAAAAATTAGTGAGTTAATTAAGTAAAAGAGAGTCGTCATCCGTAGTCAGGCTAGAATTAGAAACGTGATTAGAAATGTGTGAATAAAAAACATGCAGTCACTATTCTCAAAATTAAATTAATATATAATTCATTAAAAATTGTTGCTGTCTAATGTCTAGTCTAGTTTATACTTCAATTTAATACACATTTATAATAACTAATCTATTAGTTAGTTTTAATAACTAAATCTATTTGCATTTTAAGGAAAGTGTGTGTTTATCGTTATCGACATTTTGCATTTTACTTCACTATTCATAATAGACACGTGACCATGACGTCACAACTGCATTCCTAGCGCGTTTATTTAGCTCGTTCCCTTACTAAACCTTGATTGTCGCTATTCCTATCATAAAAGCACTTTAGTAGGCACTCCAGCTTGACATTAGGCGGGGTTGTTATATATTTTTGTTGTTTTGTTTTTCAATTGTGTAAAAAAAAGTATTCTTATTCAAATTGTGACTCGACATCTGACCTTAACCTGCCTGATGGTAAGCATGATGGAGATCCAAGAGTGCCGACGACTGAAAAAACCTTGTCAGTTTTACGGCTGCCACAATCGCCGTCAGTATGCCGGCCTAAACATACCTTATGACTTTGAATAGAAGCGAGAACAGTGAGCAGAATATCTCCTGACAATCTTCCAATTCAAAGCACATATTGAATGACTTCACATATGCCAAGTTCTCTAATAAATAGAAATGTCTCTTAAATGCCGGATCCTTTGCATCCTTCAGTCCAGCCAGTTGTTTTATGAAGAATAAAAATATTGTTTTAATCTGAAATTAAAAAATAACAATTAATTGTGACACGACAAATGGCCTCCAACCGCCTGATGATAAGCAAGAGGAGGTCCAAGAGTGATGACGACTGAAAAAACCGAGTAGTTCACGGTTGCCTCAGTCGCCGTCACTATACCGGCCAAAGGTGCTTCTTCACGCATCGCTTGAAGGATACAAGGTCATAGGACGGAGAGAACACATAGGCTGGCAAAGATTTCCACTTGTCGATTGTTCTACAAAGAAAAGACGCACTGAACTTTTTAGTTCGACTGCCGATCCGGTCGATAGAATGCGGATGCTTACCCCGACCAGTGCGGGTATTACGGGTGTGAAACGACGAGGTAGGAACAAGGTGAAAGAGCTCTTCGAAACATTCTCATACAAAATTCAATGATTTACTATTATGGCTTGACAAATAACAATAATAAAAGCACCCCACATGATGTTAGGCTGGAGTTCTGTCCATGAATAGAGGCGACTGCTACTACAGGTAAAGAACTGCAGCTAGCAGTCGCATCCACTATGCCGGCCAAATATTTGTTTCATAACTTTAATTTGTCATATTTATTAATTAGATTAAATATAACAAATATTATATAATAAAAAAAATGGATATTTAATCCGGGTCTGGTTATTAAAGAGTGGTAGGCAGTGGTGCCCAGTCTGCCGATCCGGGGTAGTGCCACCACTTACAAGAATACAGACCGTAAAGTGAAGTGACTTAGTCATGTTATGGGATTAACTCGTAAGTTGTTGGTTTTGACTAGGCTGGCATAGTGGATATGACTGCTACTTACACTTATTGAACTGCTGTCATATGTCACAATTAAAAAAAAAAAAATTATTCAATCAAATTGTCACGCCTTTTTCCCACAGGGGTAGGCTGAGACAATGGAGCGCCACTTGCCACGATCCTGACACAACTCCCTCGCTCTTTCACATTCACAATTCTCTTCATACACGCTCTATGGTTTTGGGCACTAGGCAACCTAGCTTTCTTGAGGATGTCTCCGATTTGGTCGAAAACACCCTCCTGGGCCTGCCTCGTTTAACGCATTCATCCACATGAGATTAATCAATACTTTTCGTCAATCTACTTTCACTCATCCTTCCCATGTGCCCAAACCATTCCTTTATCAATCCTTAAAAAAAAAAGATTTATAAAAATTTAAAACCAACCTGCTCAGTATCTTTGTATGGTGCTTCCGGTGCATAAACCCGGAGTACATCAGCGATGCAGCATGCAATAAGAAGCTGGACATCGCGCGATTGATGCGTCAGGAAAAAGTCATCAGCTAATTGTATTGTGAGAGGAATGTACTGCTGGTACAAACCCTCATCCTGACCCAGACCTTGGAGTGTGTTTGAGAGGATCTAGAAACAATACATAGTTAGTTGAATCAAGTAAATATGTATTCGCCTTATATAAAAAAGAACCCTAAGAAACATCAATAAGATAAGAAACATCAGCTTAACGTTCACTATACATGAAGGTTTGGCTGGTAGAGAATGCAATGAGGCATTAAGGCCACCTAAAATAAATAATATTATTATTAGCCTATTTATTTATCCATCCCACTGCTGGGCAAAGGCCTCCCTCTCTTTTTGCATGACTTACGATATTAATTACGTGATAGATGTGGCTTGAAAGAAGATGTAGTGACAAGGATTGACAAAGGAATGCTTCGATGGTTTGGGCACATGGAAAGGATGAGTGAAAGTAGATTGACGAAAGGAATTTATAAATCTCATGTGGATGGATGCGTTAAACAAGGCAGGCCAAGGAGAGTGTTTTCCGACCAAATCGGAGACATCCTCAAGAAAGCCAGGTTTCCTAGTGCCCATAACCACAGAGCCTGTATGAAGAGAATTGTGGATGTGGAGGAAGCAAGGGAGTTGTGTAAGGATCGTGGTAAGTGGCGCTCCATTGTCTCTGCCTATCCCCGTGGGAAAAAGGCGTGACAATTTGATATTGATTGATAAAGAAAAAATATTCATAGATGAATAAAGTACTTTTGTATTTGCCCCATATAATAAAGAACCCACACAAAATAGAAAATTGCTTATTCGCCCCATTATGTTTAAATTTAAAAAATCCTTAATTGGCCTCAAAATGGCGCTGACAATTTTCAACTCAAGTTGAAATACATCATTGGCTAAAAAACTTTTTGCCAATGACGTATTTTGACGACAGGCATGGCGTCGTGTGACGTCACAATCCAAGCGCATTAGCGATTGTCGGGAATAGTATAAGTACTAATTTAATCTTAAATGAGTCATCTTTGTTATTTGTGTCATTGACCACAAAAAGATAAAACGCATTGTAAGATTATTTATTATCACAAACTCTGTTGATATTAATTATTAGGAGCTCATCAGAACATTCTCCGTGGAGGCAATAAAAGACGCATAGAGACCCTATTAGTCAATCCAAATGTCACGCCTTTTTCCCACAGGGATAGGTAGACAATGGAGCGCCCCTTGCCATACTCCTGACACAACTCCCTTGTTTCCCTGACTAATTGAGGATATGATATTTGTAATAACAATGAAGTAACTTAAAGAATTTCTTTTTTCTCCTCTTGAAGACATCTATCTATCTATTTTATTATCATCAATAAAATAAAGTCATTTATACTTTATACTATATTATATTTTTATATGTTCATGACAATAAGAGCAACTGACATAATTAAAATTGATTTGACATGGTAAATGCCAAAGAATAATTAGTTCACACACGCTGGCACCTTCACATCAACATGGAACCAACAAACAGAGCTGGTGAGGCTTGTGAAGCAGCTGAAAAAGCTAAAGCGTGCAAATACAGGGGTCTAGGCTCCGAGTATGATTTTGTCCCATTTGGTGTCGAGACCCTTGGTCCGTGGGGTCCTAGCGCTATAAGGCTTTTTAAGGAAATTTTCAAAAAGGTTAGTCAACATCACAGGAGACCGAAGTGTTGGCAGCTACCTTGGACAAAGAATTAGTCTAGCTATTTAAAGGGGGAACGCTGCCAGTATCTTCGGAACCTTGCCTAAAGGGACTCCTTTTAATAATGTATTTTAGTTAATTTTTTATCAATATAAGTATTATATAATAAATCTATATTAGAGTAAAGAGTTCATCTATAACAATCATCATCATCAATTTCACATCCTAATTCCTACAGGAATAAAGACACATCAGAGCGAAAAATTAAACATAAAACACGGATGACCTAGAAGATTGCTCCTTCATTTAATCTGGGGCAATCTTATAAGGAGTTTGCAGTGACCATAGCTAAAAAGCATGTATGAATATAAAGGATGCAAGACTCCCTTGATCTTGCAATCATGAAAACTAACCTTTAATCTTCGAACCAGCTCATCAGGACCAAGGTCATCGGTGATAGGCTTGCAGCCATGCGGGTAAACTATTTCCGCCATGGTGCCAATCTGAAACAAATATGTAAATTCAATTATATTACAAACTATATGTAAATGTCCTGGCAAATTATACTAACATAATTTTGTCCTATTTATTGAAAAAAGACATCATTCATTTTGTATGGGGACTTGGGCTAAATTGTGTTAACAGTTGCATATACATTTTAAAATAATTTAATATATAAAGATTACAATGTAATTGGAAAATATCCTTTATTTTGCATAGTTTAGGTGACCAACCTGTAATTATGACAGTTCAAAGCAGAACTATTGATATGGTGTGTCTTCGTGATTGACAGACGATACAAAATCCATATCTTATTTTACAAATAACTTAATTGCACAGCAATTAAAAGCAAAATTGTTATTAGTTTTCTCAATACAAGTATCAAAACTACCATTTATATATTTTTTCATCATTGAGCATTACAAAAATAACCCAAAATGAATGATGTCCTTTGTTCTACTACAATTTTTTTATTCTATTTTAACACAGTATGATTTGAGTAGTGTGGGAGTGAGCGTAGACATGTTCCAAAAGCCTTATAAACCTATTTTCCATTTTCAAGTCTAAAATGCCGCCTTTACTTTCCTAACAGCCACTTGGTGAACCTGGCAGATGCATGAAGAATCTATGCAAAGAAAATTGTCTTATCTCAAGTTTTGAGAATCATTTGATGAAGACTTGGTTTATGCAGTAGTGAGCACTCTTGGATCTCTTCTTGCTTGCCATCAGGCAGGCCAAGGACATATGTCGAGTCACAATAAAAAAAGGTTGTGACTACTGTATACTATTGGAACACATGATGACTATGGCCTTATCTTACATCTTTCAAGAAACAAAGATCTATAAAAACTGTATTTTTTTTTATTGACAGCCCAACAAGTGACAACACTCAGCCTGACGTTAGGCTGGAGTGCGGTCCATAAATGAAGATCTTTACTACATTAAAATAACAGCAAGTAGCCGCGACTCTAAAGCTTATCCTGAGATGTTAGTATCTAGAACAAAAATGTTAGATTCTTATGTCAGCCTTGAGCCTTTCATTTTTCAATTGCTTTGTATTAGGGACACCAAACAATATTTGAATTTAATGTTATTAAATTTTTTATTTACATTTCTATAAAAAAACTATTAGTGTTGTATCACAGAAACAGAACGAAAAAAGTACATACATTTATTTATTTATTTAGTCAATATATATACATTAAAGATACATTGGTACTGGTACTGGCAAGGTTTTGAACCCATACATTTTGCGTGAGGATTGCACTACCTAAGGACTTCAAGTGCAGAAACGAGCCCGCTAATAACTACAACTACTACTGCACTACCACTACACATCACAGTCGCCTTCTAACTGTATAAGTAATGAAAATTGCACAGTAGCATTGGAATATGCCAAAAAATATTTATATGAACAATATATTACTTATTATGATAAAACTATCTTATATTTACATTAGTGTCTGGTGCCTTAGTAGGGTTATAATATTGATTGGAATTAGATTGTCACAATTTTACAACAAAGAAATCCAAGTAGGTAATAAGACCTATATGCTTAATTACGCAATATCTAATATTTGTAAGTTAATGGTAAAAAATCAAATATTAATTGATACGAAGTTATGAGCAAATGCTATTTGAATAAAAACAAAACACAACTTATCATAATTACAACGCAATTAATATTGTTATTTAATTTATGATTTTCACAAAGTTTTGTGTTATAACTATATTTGTAAACAAATAAAAATTTACTTGATAAATGCATAAACAACAAATGTTCCAAGATGCTTTCTCGATTCATGGTTCCAAGCAAACTACGCATGGAATCTGCTAGAACAGGTGTATGCACTAAAGCAAAAATACTATATAATAAATAATTAATATTATTTTAACTCAAAACACATGAAATCATTTAAAATATAAGTGATATTTCATAGTAAAACTTACAAGAAGTCATAAGACGTGGGGCTGCTTTCCCGATGTTTACAAATCGCAATAAAGTCACTCAACAAACGCATTCGTTTCACATAAACCACATAATCATAACAAAAAAACTTTTATCACTGCCGAATTAACTATTAAATGGCGTAGTAAAACCTTACATGCATTACAAATTATATCAAACAAAAATCTTTAACTTCACTATCAGCAAAATGTGGACGCCAAACTGCGGGAATAACTGCTATGAAGTTTGCCGCATTTTGATGCGAGCAAAAGAATAAATTGTTTATGGTTAACTGACGTGTCTATGTTCTACATTTTTATCTATGGATTGTAGTTGTCTATGACAACGAAACAAAACACAAGTGTGTTTTCGTCGATACTTGTTTTCTGTTAGTTTTATGCGTTATTGTGGTTATTCTATAGTTTTGAGAGCCTACAGGCCAACCATTACGAATAAATAAAACAAAAGGATATACTATAAAGAAAGAATTTATTTGTTAAAATTATAAATAAGTAGGTAAATCTAATCGTAAAATAAAACCAATCAACAAGCAATTAATACAGGAAAGATGAATGATAATCATAAAGATGCAGTAGCGCCTAAAATTATATTTATTAGGTCCTAAAAAAACAATTACTTTATACATTTGTTATAATGGTAACATAGAACCACCAACACATGAACCTATCATACGTCTAAAACATCAAATATAATCTCATATCATATTTATGAGATCCGTAAATTCTACAAAAAGCATGGGCGTAGCAGCTGGGTATGCTATGGGCAAGGAGCAGCTGTTTCAAACAACGTAAATTAGGTGCTGTTTTCATTTATTTTTAATCCTTGCTACGGCTTTGACAATAGGCATAATGAAACTAATAATAATAAGGTTTATAGAATATTAAAGACAAAATCGCATGTATTTAGTATTTTGATGTCTTATTAATCGAGTTCCAATTTTCGGAATGATCCAGCCGTGGAGTGAATGTCTTGGGTCAGGTCATTTTTCCCTAAAGCATGAAGGTCAATATACATATCATCTAATTCCAATAGTTCTTTTCTGCGCAACAAGAGATTTTTCTTCAATTCTTCGATCATATCCTTCAGGGGAACAGTTCCACCGTATTCTTTTGGCAATATTGAAGGATCAATTTGTTTCATAAGCTCGTCAGTGCTGCGATGGAACTGTAAAAGAAAACAGATTTAATATAATTTTTATTTTCATGTTCACAATAGTCCGAAATTAGTCACAATTTAATAGCATTTGGTCATGTTGGTATTAGAAAAAGGCGGGAAATATAAAAATCTGTTTTGAATTAGGTTGAAATTAAAATTTTCATAAACATTCAAGAAGTTATTTACATTTAAAACTCTTTACATACCATTACACGGTCTTTAAGCTTGTCGCTAAGTAACGAGACGACAAATTCAAAGAACTTCGCGCCATAATTTGGTATATTTATGAAGTGAGTGCATTTATGCCGCATCGGGGTTGAATTCTGTAATTAAGGAAATAATGTGTTATTATTTAACATCAAGATCGATATATCGATATCCTTTATTATCTATACCACAGAGAATGTTTTAAGGAGCTCTTTGTTCCTGCATCTTTTAACTAAATAATACCCGACCTTAGATATCTTGCACGTCATTCCTTTATAGAACAATCGACAAGTGAAATGCTTTTCCAGCTCATTTGTCCTTCATCGTTTAAGCGAGTCAACATAGAGACCGCAGTTTTTATTTTTATTTTTATCATGACAGCACCCGCCTGATTTTAAGCTAAAGTGCAGTCCATGAATGGAGTTGACTGCTACTACAGTTCAATAACTGTAAGTAGTAGTCACATCCATTATGCCGGCCTAGTTGGAACCGGCAACTTACAAGCTGATTCCGAAACGCGACTAAGTCTTTCGAATTACGGTTTGTACTAGTCTGCTGGTACTACCCCGGACCAGCAGACTGGGCACCACTGCCTACCACTCTTTGACAACCAGACCCAGAGCAAATATATGTCTCTACCAAATATTTGTAAATTAAATCTTGCTATTTTTACTCCGATCAGAAATCGAACCCGGGACCCCCGCGGACTGGTGTGCTAATTACTTCTCCACGCCTGTCGTCATAACATCAGGAGGGGTATTATGAGTGTCAAGATTTAAAAAATCCTACGAACCTGAATACAGTTCAGCATAGTTCGGACATCGTTCAAAGACCACAGACTTAGATGGGGCATTTGCATCCCAGCCTCATCGTTCACATGGGTGTATCCATTGAGTTGGGACCTGGGCTCATCCAGGAGTAGTTCCACAATCATCGAATGTACACGGGCCATTGTGCAGCTGTCGAAGGCGTGCGGGTCAAAACGGCCTGCAAAATATTATTAAATTATCTTTTGTTAGCATAAGTAGATTGATGAAAGGAATTTATTAAGGCGACCGTGGTGTAGTGGCAGTGCAATGGTTAAAAAACTGAGTTTAAAATCACCCACTAGTACCAATGTATCTTTGATATATGTACTTTGGTTGTCCTGTTTCTATGATACAAGCACTTTAATAACTTAGTATAGAAATGTAAATAAAAAAAAAGAATGGATGGATAAGTTAATAGAGGCCGACCCAGGAGAGTGTTTTGCGATCAAATCGGAGACATCCTCAAGGAAGTTGGGTTTCCTATTGGTCATAATCGTAGAGCTTGTATGAAGAAAGTTGCGGATGTGAGGGAAGCGAGGGAGTTGTTCCTACCCCTGTGTAAAAAGGTGTGACAATTTGATTTGATTTGTTACCATTTTGCAGTATGTCCCCTTGTTAATCAAAGGCCATCTTCCCTTAATCACGGCTTTATGATACAAGGGGAAAACAGGGGTCTTCGGATTTTTGGCGATACTCGTGATGACAATACAAACATCGGTCTTTATCTCCTGGGATCTATAACAGTCTCCTCTACTCTATTACTTACCAACGCAAGACAGTATCACTCTTCGTCCCTTGCTGTCTCTCTTAGGTAACGGCACGAGGTATCCAGCTTCGACGACAGCAGCGATTTTTGGCTCCAACGGGTCCAGTTTGTGAAACCATTGTGGATGCATTTGCCTGATGGTTAAATATCTCTCCAACATAGAGCAGGCTTGGGGAACGGAATATTTCTTTGTGCGCAGAAAACGCAGAAGAAATGCTGAATCTAAAAGAGAGATAATTTTGATTATTGTGGTTTGACATAAGATAGCATACCGCCTGATGTTAAGCCAAGTGTGGTCCGTAAATGGAGGCGACTTCTACTGGTAAATAATAGTTGAAACCGGCAACTTACAAGTTGTTCCCGAAACGCGACTAAATCACTTTACGGTCTGTATACTTGTAAGTGATATTATCCTGAATCGGCAGACTAGGCACCACGGCCTACTATACTTTGATAACCAGACCCGGAGCAAATATCCGTTTTTTTATTATTAACAAATATTTGCAATTTGTAGGAAAGGATGAGTGAAAGTAGATTGACGAAAGGAATTTATAAATCTGATGTGGATGGATGCGTTAAACAAGGCAGGCCTAGGAGAGTGTTTTCCGACCAAATCGGAGACATCCTTAAGAAAGCTAGGTTGCCTAGTGCCCATAACCATAGGGCCTGTATGAGGAGAATTGTGGATGTGAAGGAGGCAAGGGAGTTGTGTAAGGATCGTGGTAAGTGGCGCTCCATTGTCGCTCCAAATTCTCACGCTCCTATCCCTGTGGGAAGAAGGCGTGAGAATTTGATTGATTGATTGCAATTTGAAATTTAATATTACTAATAAGAGCTATGAAACAAATATTTGCTCTAACCGGGAATCGAACCCGGGACTTAACGCGTGACAAACTGGTGTGCAACCAATTTGCCACGCCAGTGATTTTCATTTTTAAGATAATAATCGTGAGAGAGACCAAATTACGAATTCAAGATGGTCTCCTTATAAACTTGACTTGAATAACAAAGATCATGTTTGGAATTAACAATAAAGTGAAATAAATATTTCGTTCAGTATTCCAAGCAGACTTTTGTGCAACAATGAACTGTTTAGTTTAACAATAAATAACACTAAATTTTCTTAGATTTTGCGCGAACATTGATTAATAAATTAATAATATATATAATAAATTAATAGGGAGTTGTCCGTTTCTCACATATTATTACATTGTCCTGGATATAATTCAGAAAGGGAAACATTAAAATTAAAGCGAAATATTCAAAATTGCTTAAATGAAGATAATTATAATAATGTTTTAGGCTTTTTACAATTTATTCAAAAGTCAATTCGTTTACAGGTTTACTTGAACATCAAGAACCAGCGACGATAAATTGTTATATTTGATATATTATATTATTTGATAAATTGTTATATTATGTGAATGGGATGGCGTACTCAACTCAAAACAGCTAATTTTTGAGATACGTCTCTTCGTGATTTGACCGACGATATGTATGAAAAGTTGCAGTGGCGTAGCGTGGCGGGGGCGGAGGGGGCAGCCCGCCCGGGGCGGCACATTTAGGGGGCGGCAAAAGTTTTAAAAACCGTAATAAATCGTTAAAATTTGAACCTGAAATTCATATTTTTGTTGTACCTATGATTGAAATCCCTAAATAAGGAGGCGGCAATTTTTTTTCCGCCCCGGGCGGACTTCCGCGCCACGCTACTAAAAGGTGTAATTTTTTAATTCTGTAATCCCACTGTTAATATCTCCACTGAAACAGAATATCTACTGTAGTCGCAAAGGACCTTGTTGTTAGAGCGATTTTAAAGAAATTAAATTTAAAAAAAAATTAATAAATATATGATCACCGTGACCAAGATGTGACCAAGCTGCAAAGTTCTAGAAACGTCAATCAATCAAATTGTCACGTCTTTTTCCCACAGGGATAGCAGAGTAACGTCGGAATAAAAAATTGTACATAACAATCAATAACCAAAGATAAACGCGATAATAAGCCGCATTAAATTTGTTAATCATTAATCGATGTTCGCGCATAATCTAAGAAAATTCAAATTCATTTTGGAAATCGATTTGTGACTGAAAACCGATTTCAGATGAATGTCGATGGATCTAACGCATATCTTTTGAATTTTATTATTAAACTTTCCCAGTGATACCACAAACAAAAAAATAAACGCGCTTTAGACAAGCATTAGAAAATTACGTTTGAAAGAATACAAATATTTAAACACTGTTTTATAACACATTTGTAGTATGTACCTACTGTATTTGTTAACAACAAAGTTGCAAAATTTATATTTTGTAACAAATCACATAGGTAACCTACCTGTCCTACATTTCCTAATCGCCGGATGTTTTTCAATAAAATGCCTCATTTGACTCAAAGCGTGGTCTCTAATAGCTTGTTCCTCTCTCAATTCAATGCGTGCAGCCTCCCATAGTTCCTCGGGTAAGTCACCAGTCTCACGCTCCTTCGCTTCTAAATTATCATCATTTGTTCTGGAACCTTCGGTTAGGTTTTTGGGCTCATGCTGCCGTCTGCAATTTTCGGGTAAGAGAACTGATGTTGCCATTTTTTTGGATGCTGGAAGAGATGATACATGTTTAATAGGTAATAAAAATGAAGAATTTAATAGGTAATGGGAAAAACAAAGAAAATGATGATAATGAAAAAGTAGTATAGACTATAAGTAATGATAGGTTAAGTAAACTGGCCAGCATAGTGACGGCGACTGAGGTAAACTGTATAGGATTTTTGAGTCGTCAGCACTGCCTGATGCTAAGCAAGGGGGGCCTACCATAGAGGTCAAATGTCGCATCTGATTTAAAAAAAATCAAATACTAGTACCCTAAGTACTATACTATTGGAATTAGAATAGGACAGGCTGTTGACTAACTTCACTTGACTGATTCAAAGGTGTCCGCAAAGAAAAATACTAAAGTGAAGTTGGTTGGATTTCGTCCTATTCTTATTTAAAACCCTTAAGTTAAAATAAAACTCTTTATAACAAAGGGTTTTACGAGTATTATAAATTTAAGGAATGCTTCGGTGGTTTAGGCACATGGAAAGGATAAGTGAAAGTAGATTGACGAAAAGAATTTATAAATCTCATGTGAATTGATACGTTAAACAAGGCAGGCCCAGGAGGATGTTTGCCGACCAAATCGGAGACATCCTCAAAAAAGCAAGGTTGCCTAGTGCCCATAACTATAGAGCTTGTATGAAGAGAATTGTGAATGTGAAGGAAGCGATGGAGTTGTATCGTGGCAGGATAGTGGCAAGTGGCGCTCCATTGTCTCTGCCTATCCCTGTGGGAAAATCCGTGTTATTAATAAAAAAAATGAGATCTGCTAAAGTCCCCCAAAACAAAATAATAAAACGTGGTGCAGTAGTAGTGAGAGGTGTAACGCAAACCGAGAGTCCCCGGAGTTGCCAGTACCATTGTATCTTGGATATAAGATATTATGTTCTTTGGTCGCCAGGTTTCTATGATACAAGCACGTTTGGTAGATAAGTATGGAAATGTAAATATTAGGTATGCGTGACCTTATTTAAACTCTTTTTAAATAACCCATTTGAGGCTGTTTTATACATCACAATTCACAATACACGACCTTTATCTAGTTAACCTTGAATAAGTAAAGCAAATATGGACTTAAAACATTAGTAGCTTTGAAATTGTCGCCCACAGAGATGGGAATCATCATGAAGAAACTCTGAATCAATAAGGCGACCGTGGTGTAGTGGCAGTGCAATGGTTACGCAAACCGAAGAGCACGAGTTTGAGACCACCCACCGGTACCAATGTATCTTTGATATATGTACTTTGGTTGACCCTGTCTAAGATACTTTAGTACCTTAGTATAGAATTGTTAATAAAATAAATAAAAAATATTTTTAGTGGGGCGCGACATCTGACCTCACATGCGTGAGGGTAAGAGATCCAATAAATGTTTTAAAAATGAATTATATAAATGGTTGACGCAAAAGTATATAATGTGAAAGAATATTTAGAAGGAAATAATATATAATAATAGTTAGTTATTAATTTTAATACAATTAAAAAATATATATAGGTAATTGTTTAAATTACAAAATTGTAAATTTAAAAATTTGCATGCCAATATGGTGGATCATGTGAAACTACCATCTATATTTCATCTACTATATACCATGTATCCTGCAAATAAAGTTTATTTCATTCTTTTTCAATGTTCAAATTGGTTTTAATAAAACTTAGTCCCGTTTTGGGATCAGCTTATAAGTTGCCGGTTCCAACTAAGTTGGCATTGTGGATATGACTTACTTGCAGCTTAACATCAGGAGAGTAAAAATGTACGGTCCAATAGCTGCTTGATTAATTTTAAAAAGAATTAGAGCAAAAACCTAAGCACGTTAAAACTGGACTGAGCAGTTTTTACGTCATGTGATTTATTAACCGTTTGGGTACATCGACCCAGGTGCAGTCGATGCACTTTGATGGCCCACACAAAAATCATTTTTTCGCGTGAAAGAGTAACAAACATCCATCCATCCAAACACACATACTCACAAACTTTTTACCTACATTTATGAATGTATTGTATATACTTATGATACTTGTATGTAGTTTATGTATTGTAATTTGTATATTTGCATCCTGGCCATAATTTCTCATCATCCCAAAGCTTAGTTGTTAGAGAATGCCTAATAGGCATTAAACTCGCCTATGTACCTATTTTTAGGTTTATTTTGGTGCAATAAAGGATTTAAATAAATAAACTTTCGCGTTTACAATATAAGTACTTAAGGATTGTGAGTCACAATTTGTGACTCGACGAGCATGATGGAGGTCCAAAAGTGCTGATGACTGAAGAACCCGACACAGTTCATGGCTACCACAGTCTACACACTATGCCGGCCAAATGTGCTTCCTAATGCATCGTTTGAAAGATTCAAGGTTATAGGATGGGGAGAACACATGGGCTGGAGAACATTTGTTCGACTGCCGATTCGGCCATATAATGCGGTTGATGTGCAGATATCATAGGTGTAAAAAGATGAGGTTAAAGAGCTCCTCGGAACATTCTCCGTGGAACAGCCGATAAAGCCGCCATTATCTGCAAATAGACTATCCTCACCTCCATATATAGAAATCGTGTAATGAGTCTTAAATGTACCAGGAAATTATACAGCAACAAAAGTTTTTAAAAGAACAATATAGTTTCCTTATTGCTGAAACAATTGTTTATTAATTTCAAATGAATAATTATTTATTACACTGAGATAAAGAAGCTAATTTCAATGTCAAACATTTCTTCTTAGTGAGGCGTTTTTTATTAAGCAAATAACTATAAAACATTTACAGGAAATTATTAGGAGGGTGTTTGCCGACCAAATCGGAGACATCCTCAAGAAAGCTAGGTTGCCTAGTGCCCATAACCATAGAGCTTGTATTAAGAGAATTGTGAATGTGAAGGAAGCGGAATTCATACACAGAAGTTGTGTCTGGATCGTGGCAAGTGGCGCTCCATTGTCTCTGTCTATCCCTTGGGGAAATGCGTGACAATTTGATTGATTGATTAAATCAGGAAAGCATAGAGTTTCCTATAAAGCGTCCAGTGGGTCACTGTAGTAGGTTATATTGTAGCAACGCTCTCATTTGGTTAACTTTCACTAGCAAGCGTGTTTACGACGCGACAAACGACCTACTTTTTGTATCTTTGTAGCGCTTACTTGCTTTAATTTTTTTTTTATTTATTTATATTTTTATATACTAAACTACTGAAGTGCTTGTATCATAGAAACAGGACAACCAAAGTACATATATCAAAGATACATTGGTACCGGTGAGGTGTCTCGAACTCGTGCTCTCGGTTTACGTAACCATTGCATTGCCACTACACCACGGTCGCCTTAAATTGTTTGACGAGGTTTTTTATGATTTTAAATAGATATCTCGTACTTGTACTAAGAACTAGGAAGTTACGCGAACAGAAACGATGCAAGACTAATGTATTTTCGCTGTGTAACTTAATCGGCAGTCGAACCAAACTTGTCGATTATTCTTTGTAGAATAATCAACTAATTACGGATAAGTGAGGTCAGATGTCGATCGAGTCTTAATAAAATTCCTAATAAAACCATATATGAAAAAGTTTAGCTAGCTAGAATTAAGTAACTGAATTCTGGAAATTCTGAAATTCGTCTCTATTTAATATTTTCTTAGATTTTGATTAATGAATTAAACAAATATAGGGCTTACTAACGCGTTTATTTTGGTTTTGATTTTACAATTTTATTTTATTATTATTATTTTTATTATCTTCGATTTGATCGGGCCTGCCTTGTTTAACGCATCCATCCACATTAGATTTATGAATTGCTTTCGTCAATCTATTTTCTATATTGTATTATAGAAAATACAATAATTTTATATTAAACTTTATTCTTCAAAACATATCCAAAAATGGCTATCCATATGTGAACAACAAAGACAAGGGGTTTAACCGTTAAGCAATAAAAATTAACAAATTGATAATCATTAAAACGTGTTAATATGGAACTGCGTGTTTCAAATTACATCTTGCCAAGGTTTACGAAACGAATACATGCACAGCCGTGGTTACGTCACGACTTGGTAACCAACTTTTACGGCTCCTCTACATACGGCGACCGTGGTGTAGTGGCAGTGCAATGGTTACGCAAACCGAGAGCGCGGGTTCTCAAAACCACTTCTTGATGTATGTACTTTGGTTGTCCTGTTTCAATGATACAAGCAATTTAGTAGGTTTGTATAAAAATGAAAAATAAAAATATAATGTTTAAAAGAGGTGAATATTTGCTTCGGGTCTCATTTTATCAAAGAGTGATAGGCAGTGGTACCCAGTCCGCCGATCCGGGGTTGTACGGTGGTACTACACCGGATCGGTAGAACAACTATACAGACCGTGAAGTGATTTGATCGCGTTTCGGGATCAGCTTGTAGTTGCCGGTTTCAACTAGGTCGGCATAGTAGATGTGATTGCTACTCACAGTTATTGAATTGTAGTAGCAGTGACATCTATTCATGGACCACACTCCAGCTTATCATCAAGCGGGGTGCTGTCATATGTCGAGTCACAATACAAAATAGAAAAAAATCATAATAATGTTAACCCAAGTTATGTTAATTATGGTGTTGATATTTAATATAAATTACCATTTTATTTTTTAAAAACAAAACAGCAAAGAATTGCATGTTCAAGGATACAGACCATGAAATGTCACAGCATTTCGGAATCACCTTAAATATCAGGTTTCAAGTAGGCCGGTATAGTTCATGCTACTGCTACTTCTTTAATTGTGGCTCGACATATGACAGCACCCCGCTTGATGTTAAGCTGGAGTGTGGTCCATGAATGAATGCCACTGCTACTACAATTCAATAACTGTGAGTAGCAATCACATCCACTATGCCGGCCTAGATGGAACCGGCAACTTACAAGCTGATCCCGAAACGCGACTAAATCACTTCACGGTCTGTATACTTGTAAGTGGTGGTGCTACCCCTGTTCGGCAGACTGGATACCACTTTGATAACCAAACCCGAAGCAAATATTTTACCTCTTTTTTTACCAACTTAGGGAGGAAATTTGATAATTAAGGGGGGCAATTTAATAATGTACTCGATACGACTTTAACCCTTTTAATAACAATTTCATAGTGATTTCTTACTAAAACTTATCATTTTTTATTTCCTAAGGGGACCTAAGGGAACAAAACAATTTTTAAAGGTTAAAACTATGTATGGGGGGCATACAACATTTAGAAATGTTAAGGTGGGGCATGGCCTAAAAAAGGTTGAGAAACACTGCTCTAAGCCTTTAGCAAGACATCTTAACTGAGCACTTTCTCCCCGAGGCAGAATATTGCAATAAACGAAATACTTTTTGTCATACCTTAGAACCTTTTTTCATAATAATGATGTAACGTAAATCAAGCGCCTTTTATTTCAAGTCTTTATGTTACGATTATGTAAGTGGTCTGGTTTGCACTTATTTATTAGTCTAAAAATAACTACGATAGTTTGTGGTCTACAATTTATAAATAAACATCTATCTATGCAGTAGAAGAAAGGAATTTATAAATCTGATGTGGATGGATGCGTTAAACGAGGCAGACTCAGGAGGAAGGTGTTTTTAGACCAAATCGTAGACATCCTTAAGAAAGCTGGGTTACTACCACGTGGATTTTAGTTAGGCAGTATTAAAAATCAACCACAATAACAAGTGGTTGTAATTTCAGAAATGAGTGACAACTTTTAATTGAAAGGAATTGAAGTACAAGTAGTTGTTTCTTTCAGTCACACGTGGTATATACATAGTATAAAAAACACTGAATTAGTTCTTTTTTAGTGATCCTGTTTCTATGATACAAGCATATTTAGCTAAGTATAGAAATGTAAAAAAAACACAAGAATGTTTTCTATTTTTAGTTATTTAGGAAAACATCTTCTGTCTCAATAATGTTTTGAATTTTCTCATTGTTTCAATCTAAGAATGATTTTTTTTAATTTTGACATTTGTCAGCACCCGCCTGATGGAGCGCAGTCCATGAAAGTAGAAGTGACATTCACTATGCCGGTATGGTTGAAACCGGTAACTTACAAGGTGATACCGAAACGCGACTAAGTCACTTCACGGTCTGTATACTTGTAAGTGGTGGTATTACTTGTACCCCGGATCGGCAGACTGGGCTCCACTGCCAACCACTCTTTGATGAATTAAACAAATTTTATGCGGCTTACTTTCGCGTATATTTTTGGTTTTACATTTTTATTATTAAGGTTTGTAAAATTTAGCTTGGGTCCTATGACAGATGCCAAAATGACTACTAGTCCCATAACTATTGTAGTACTCGTATTTTTGTTAACAGATGTAACCTTGACGGAGCGGCAAGATTTCTTTTTGTTACATGATTTATTTGATTTATTGTTGTTTGTTTTAAAAATTATTGTGTTATTATTGTATTATATTATTGTATGATAAATATTATTGGTAAGCTATGTTTGTAACTACGAAAATAAATAACTTTGAAATGAACGATCGAAGAGAGACGCTGCTACAATATTAAGTCGTTTGAAAATTTCTCATGTGTAACAGGACCCAAGCTACATTTTACAAAGTATAATACCACGTTTCGAGAGATTTGCAGCCATCGTGATCACGAAGATAATCAATAATATCGCGCAAAGTCTAGAAAATACTAAGAGCTATTAAACAAATATTTGCTCCGAACGGGAAACGAACCCAGGACTCGTCGTAACGGACTGGTGTGTTAACCAATAGGCAACGCCTTTTTTTATTTTTTATTGTGACTCGACATATGACAGCACCCCGCTTGATGTTAAGCCAAAGTGTGGTCCATGAATGAATGCCACTGCTACTACAATTCAATAACTGTGAGTAGCAATCACATCCACTATGCCGGCCTAGATGGAACCGGCAACTTACATAGCTGATCCCGAAACGTGACCAAATCACTTCACGGTCTATATACTTGTATATATATATTATATTAAATATTGTACAATATTTAATATTATTAAATATTACAAATAAAATCTATGAAACAAATATTTGCTCCGACCGGGGATCGAACCCGGGACTTAACGCGCAACAAACCAGTCGCTAAACCGTTCGTCCACGCCTGTCGTCGTCATTGGTTACTCAATTGAGCTATTAGGCATTCAGGTGCTGTTGCTAATGTAATATAATTAATTATGCATTCGGCCTAACCATCTCTGTAGTTTAATTGTTTATTGAGTCATTCATTTGGAAATCATTTTTTGTTTTAACTATGTGGCCATTAATTTGAAAAAAATACGTCAATAATTGTTAAGAGATTTACTTGTCTTATTTCAAACTACACAAATAAGTATATCATAGATCAATCAATCAATCGTGACGCGTCTGATTTCCCACAGGGATAGGCAGAGACAATGGAGCGCCACTTTTCACTATCTTAAAACAACTATAAATCAATCCATCAAATTGTCACGCTCTGCTCCCACAGGGATAGGCAGAGACAATGGAGCGCCACTTGCCACGATCCTGACACAACTCCCTCGGTTCCCTCTCGTCCACAACTCTCTTCATAGAGCTTGTATGAAGAGAGTAAAACAACTAAAGTCGATTAAAATGGTCACGCAAACGAAGAGCCAACGATTCGAAACACCTTACCGGTACCAATATATCTTTGATATATGTTCTTTGGTTGCCCAGTTTCTATGATATAGAAATATACCAATAATAATTACTTTTCTCACATTCACGATATTTTTATTTTTATTTTATATTATTTTTCTATACTAAGCTACTTAAGAGCTTGTCCTGTTTCTATGATGCACATAGAAACAGGACAACCAAACTACATAAATCAAAGATACATTGGTACTGGAATGTGGTTTCGAACTCGTGCCCTCGGTTTGTGTAACCATTGAACTGCCACTACACCACGGTCGCCTTAGCTCTTATAATATAGCTTGTATTCTATTCAAACAAGCTATATTAAGCTATAAAGCACTGTTATCTTATGCTTTCTTAAGAAAGCACTACCCTATTTGATCGAGTAACAATTATCTTGTCCTCTTATTATCCTTTAACTCTTCTTTGCCCATAACTGTAAAGCTTGTATGAAGAGCGAAAGAGTTATATCAGGATCGTGACAGGTAGTGCTCTATTGTCTCTGCCTATCCCTATGGAAAAAAGGCGTGACAATTTGGTTGATTGATTGATTCACCATTTATTGGAAATCGCTTCCATCCATCCATTTATCCATCAATAAATACATTTCGAGTACGAGTATAAGAATTAAAGAATTGATCGCTTTTAGATTGTGATTATAAATTCAATACTACGTACGTATTCACTCATTGTAAATAAGGCTTAACAATGAGTGGCAACCTTGAAGACGCAGGGCTCCGATTCTCCTAGCCCTACTGCTACAGCCACACTATGCTCCTCGCGCTGTTCCTCGTGCTGCCGTGAATATTGCCCTAACAGCCACACACTCCTCTACTCGCGATGTTCATAGCGTTGCTCCGATGGACGACAACATTGTAACTTTGACTTGCACTAAAAAACCCTACGTACCCTACGGCCACACGACGAGTGGTAATTTCCTCGAAATAGCGAGGGAAATGGGCAGAGACATAGTGTGGCTGCGTTATTCGTCCTGCTGCTCGTCATGCCCGGCGATCCATTTTTGGTCGGTTTTTTAGTGCGAGTCAAAGTTACAATGTTATCGTCCATCGGAGCAACGCGATGAATATCGCGAGTAAAGGAGTGTGTGGCTGTTAGGGCAATATTCACGGCAGCACGAGGAGCAGCGCCAGGAGCAGTGCGAAGAGCATAGTGTGGCTGTAGCATTATACATTATACCGACGGAAAAGCAGTGATATTGCGTCGCCAAGTGACCAATCAACGTAGTTTACCCATGTACCGTAGTCAAGTTTGCTATTTGCTGATTGGTTACGAAGATGTCAAATATCAGTGCGACGCCATAATGTGGCAAGAGATTCGGCCCTTGTTGTATGGTTTAGTAAATACTACATAAATGGTATTTAAGCTCTTTGGTCGACATAGTGACGCCGACTGAGGCAAATGTGAAATGAAATGATTTTATTTAGTCATCGGTGTTCTGGACTTACTTTTGTTTATATGTAGACCCGACATACAAAAAGAGCGCTGGCATCCAAGCTTCGCAGTATCTTGTTTTGTTACTTACTTACTTTTCGCTTTACGAATGTGTATAAGGGTTAAAACATAAATTGTCTATTGCCTATTCTTATACTGCGCAGCTCAAAAGTCAGCGCTCTTTTTATCTGCCGGGTTACGTATCTGCCCATTAAATTAAATCGTGGACACAGGGGCGTAGCTACCGCCGTATCTGCCGTATCAATTATACAACGCCACTATTATTGACCTGTCACTATTGTCCATAGAGGCGGAAACTTTAGAAAAACTAAAGTCATCATCAGCTATAAATGATTTAATAAATCAGTTTGATGAATAAAAGGCAAGTTTATATCTTATATGAATTGTTTGTAAAAAAAATTATAAAATAGTATTTTCTTAGATTTTGCGCGAACATTGATCAATTAATTAAACAATTTTTTTGCGGCTTTTACAAGAGACTCTCTCCGTGACTGACCACGGTGGCTGCAAAGCTCTTGAAACGTCGGAATGATAAAAAAAAAAAAATAAACGCAGCATAGTATGCAGGTATGCAGCATAAAATTTGTTTTAATTATTAATTTTGGATAAAATGACAGATAATTATGACAGATAAATATTTCTTTTAATTTTATGCACTTTTTTGTGAGAAATCTTTATCCTTTCAAGGGCCCCCAAACAAAAAAAATATACGCGGCCCGCCAAGGCACGCTACGCTTCTGCGTGGACAGATGTCGCGTCTCAATAAATAAAAGCGATCTTTTTAATATTAGATACTTTTTAAAATGGTTTTTAATTATATGTTTCTTTTTATAAATCTCGCCAAAAAAACTGTGTCAGAGCGATTTCGCAAACTTTTTGTTTAATTAAAATTAAAATATTTAACTAATTATGCCTATTTACTAATTAATTTTGTGTTTTAATTATTAAATACATATTTTAAGCGGTTTTCTAGAAAGGAAAGTCTTTTTAATCTATTATTTTTGCGTTATTTAGTTCTAAGTTTAATTAGAAGATATTTTTTTTTAAATTGTAGGCTTTGGTACAAATTCTGCCGATCCGGGGGTAGTACAACCACTTACAAGTGTACACACCGTACAGCGACTTACTCTCGTTTCGGAATCAACTTGTAAGTTGCCGATTCCGACTGGGCGAGCATAGTGGACGCGACTGCTACTTGAAGTTGTTTAACTGTAGTAGCAGTCGCCTTCATTCACGCTACGCACACTAGCTAGCTGTGTTGTCAAATATGTCGGGCAAAAATAAAATTAAACAAGTAGCTCAGGCAGGGTGTTGTCAAATATGTCGGGCAAAAATAAAATTTTAAAAAGTTGTATGGGTGGATTTTTGTTACTTTCTCACGCAAAAGCTTCTAAACTGATTCTGATAAAAGCCTACACATCAGAATAATATAATTTATTAGACCACTAGAGTACCTGATGATAGATCCAAGGGAAATGTAAGGTATAAAAACATGGAGAATTAACTATGGTTGTGTATAATGCGATTAAAATAAGAATAGGACGTCTATTGAAAGAATAGGACGTCATTTTGTGACGTCTAACTCTCCAACCAACTTCACTTTAGTATGGTGTCTCATTCTTTGCGGACCGTCAAGAAAAAGACACCTTTGAATCAGTCAATTGAAGTTAGTCAACAGCCCGTCCTATTCTAATTCTAAAAGCATAGTACTTATCTAGACTGTTATAAAATTTAATATCTGGAGATGAAGTAGCTGATAATAGACCATAAGGGGCCAAGGAATATCTCGACTTTCCTGGTGGTAAGCAAAAGAACCACCAAGAGCGACGACGACTGAAAAAACCATTCACTATACTGGGCAAAGGTACTTTGCACGCTGGAACTTCGAATAAGGTTCCCTGAACTTTGCAGGCATCATCATCATCATCAGCAAGAAGGCGTCCACTGCTGAACATAGGCCTCCCCCTTAGAACGCCATTTCGAAGGACAAGATGCCAGTTGCATCCACCGGTTATTCGTGACTTTCACTATGTCAGTTCGTCAGTCCATCTAGTGGGAGGCCTACCTAAGCTGCGTCTTTCGGTTCGTGGTCTCAACTCTAGAGCCTTTCTTCCGCATCGGTTGTCGGTTCTTCGAGCGATGCAGTATCACGGGAGTAAAAAGACGACGTAGGAACATTTTTCTGTTTCTTCTCTAAGGAACTCTTTAGCCGTGGTCAAAGAGCTCTTCAAAATGTTCCGTGGTATAGTCGATAAAGGACGCATAGAGTTGCCATGTCTCTGCGTAGTTGCAGGGACCCCACTTCTATAACTCGAACAGCTCAGGGCTGCAATGAATCCAAGACATCGAAAAGATATGATATTTGGCAGAGCCGTCCCAGAAGTAAGAATAGTACTCCGCGCCTGTATAGTAGATGGATAGTACTTGTATGTATAGTAACAGGCGATACTCTGCGCAAAACCGCCGCACCTTGTTTAGCTTGCCAAGTAATTATTTCTTTTTTATTTTATTCGTTACATTTCTATACTAAGCTACTTAAGTGCTTGTATCATAGAAACAGGACAACCAAAGTACATATATCAAAGATACACTGGTAACGGTGGGTGGTTTTAAACCTGTGCTCCCGGGTTGTGTAACCATTGCAGTGTCACTACACCACGGTCGCCTAGTTTGCGGATGCCCTGTTATTCGATAGCTGCAAAGGGACATTCATACGAATTATATCCTTTAAGCAAAGTGTGAAATAGCCCCTTCGGATGGCATAGTGTCGGTGACTGACGAGAAGGTTTTATCAGTCGGCGGCGCTCTTGGAGATCCCATTGCTTAGCAACAGGAAAGTAGAGGTCAATAAAAAAAAACGTATTCATTAGAAAGTAATAAATAAAATATGACTTGTAAACAAAGTTACATAACCTTATTAACAATTAGGTATGAAGCAAGTTGTCTACCTTGAAAGATATTTCTTAACTACTCTTTGCGAAATTTAAGACAAAATAACTTATGAAATTTCTATTTTTCTTAATAATTCTTATTTATTTAGGTTTAATATTATGTTATGTAATATTAGGCATGAATATTATGAGCTTGTATCAAGAGAATTGTGGATGTGAAGGAAGCGAGGGAGGCCCAGGAGGGTGTTTGCCTTCCTGTTGGTGTTGGCCAATTCGGAGACATCCTCGAGAGAGCTGGGTTGTCTAGTGCCCATAACCACAGAGCCTGTATTAAAAGAATTGTGGATGTGAAGAAAGTAAGGGAGTTAGGTAAGGTTCGTGGCAAGTGGCGCTCCATTGTCTCTGCCTATCCTTGTAGAAAAAAGTCGTGACAATTTGATTGATTGATAATATTAGGCACCCTGCCTGATGTTAAGATGGAGTGCAATGGAGTGAATGAAGGAGACTGCTACTACAGTTAAGTCAGTAGTCGCATTCACTATGCCGGCCTAGTTGAATCCGGCAAAAACTCTATTTATTATAAAACGTTTTAAAAGTAAAGTGTTTAAATAATTTTTAAAAAAATTCGTCACGAAAAAAATTACAAAAATCCTCAAACCTTTAAAAAATATTTTTCCAATTTTGTAAATTAATTATTTTGGCACACTTTTATTCACAGTTCTTTTTTAATTTAACACAAATTTATTTAAATTTTGCCCGCCTTTTTTTATAACGCCCGCACACGACACGACACGTCGAGTGCTTGACCAACACTGGTGACTTGAGTAGAATTTCGATTGTTCATAGAACATCTTGTTATACGTCTAATTTAAATTATGAAATAAGTAAAAAAAATGCGGCTTATTTGTGCCGCTCAATCTTTGCGGGTTCCATTCCCGGTCGGAGCAAATATTAGTTTCATTGCTTTTATTTGTAATATTCAATAATTTTATTAAAAATACAAATATTTATTATTTAAAAAAAAACAAGGTTGATATTTGCTACGTGTGGTTAATAAAGAGTGGTAGGCAGTGGTGCCCATTTCCACCATTTACAAGTATACAGACCGTGAAGTGATTTAGTCGCGTTTCGGGATTAGCTTGTAAGTTGCCGGTTCCAACTAGGCCTGCATAGTGGATGTAAATGCTATAGTTATTTAAATGCAGTAGCAGTCACCCTCCATTCATGGACCGCACTCCAGCTTAACATCAGGCGGGGTGCTGTCATAATGTATGTTTATTTTCACCTACATTTATACTTGTGATACTTGTATGTAGTTTATGTAATTGTAGTTTGTAGTATAATGCGATTAAAATAAGAATAGGACGGAATCAGCGCCATTTTGTGACGACTAACTCTGCAAACAACTTCACTACTTACAAACTTCACCAGGTATGGTGTCCTTTTCTTTGCGGAGCGTCAAGAAAAAGACACCTTTAAATCAGTCAAGTGAAGTTAGTCAACAGCCCGTCCTATTCTTATTCTAATAGCGTAGTATATTTTTTTATTTTATTTTTATTACATTTCTATACTAAGCTACTAAAGTACTTGTATCATAGAAACAGGACAACCAAAGTACATATATCAAAGATACATTGGTACCGGTGGGTGGTCTCGAACTTGTGCTCTTCGGTTTGTGTGACCATTGCACTGACACTACACCACGGTCGCCTAACCACAGAGCCTGTATTAAGAGAATTGTGGATGTGAAGGAAGCAAGGGAGTTGTGTAAGGATCGTGGTAAGTGGCGCCCCGTTATCTTTGCCTATCACTGTGGGAAAAAGGCGTGACAATTTGATTGATTGATTATTTGCATATTATTTGCAGCCTGCCCATAATTTCTCATCATCCAAAAAGGTTAGTTGTTAGAGAATGCCTAATAGGCATTAAACTCACCTATTGGATCCTTCAAGCGATGCGTGAAGAAGCACCTTTGGCCGGCATAGTGACGGCGACTGAGGCAGCCGCGAACTGACTCGGATGTTTCAGTCGTCGTCACTCTTGGATCTCCTCTTGCTTATCATCAGGCGGGTCGAGGTCAAATGTCGTGTCACAATAAAATAAAATACCTATTTTTAAGTTTATTTTGTTGCAATAAAGGATTTATATAAATAAATATGTCGAGTCATAATAAAAAATCTTTTAATTCGCGTGTCCGTTCCATCATCTCGGCTTTACTTAACTTTCACTGACCTCATTTTGAACGCATTCTAAAGCATCTCTTTTTATTGTTAATGCATTACAGTTTCTTGTAGACGAATTATTCATTGACGAAAGGCGGTTAGCGATTGGTTTGTTGCGCGTAAATTCCCGGGTTGGATTCCCGGTGGGAGCAAATATATGTTTCTTAGCTTTTATTTGTAATATTTAATAATCAATCAATCAAATTGTCACGCCTTTTCCCCACAGTGATAGGCAAAGATAATAGGCGCCACTTACCACGATCCTTACCCAACTCCCTTGCTTTCTTCACATCCACAATTCTCTTAATACAGGCTCTGTGGTTATGGGCACTAGACAACCCAGCTCTCTTGAGGATGTCTCTGATTTGGCCAACACCAACAGGAGGGCAAACACCCTTTTTTTAAATTTTTATTGTGACTCGACATATGACAGCACCCCGCTTGATGTTAAGCCAGAGTGTGGTCCATGAATGAATGGACTGCTACTACAATTCAATAACTGTGAGTAGCAATCACATCCACTATGCCGGCCTAGATGGAACCGGCAACTTACAAGCTGATCCCGAAACGTGACCAAATCACTTCACGGTCTGTATACTTGTAAGTGGTGGTACTACCCCGGATCGGCAGACTGGGTACCACTGCCTACCACTCTTTGATAACCAGACTCGAAGCAAATATCCATCTCTTTTTTTTTTATTAACAAATATTTGCAATATATAATACAATTAAAATATTACATATAAAAGCTATGAAACAAATATTTGCTCCGACCGGGGATCGAACCCGGGACTTTACGCGCAACAAACCAGTTGCTAAACCGTTTGTCCACGCCTGTCGTCAAAAACCCTCCTGGGCCTGCCTTGTTTAACGTATCCATTCACATCAGATTTATAAATTCTTTTCGTCAATCTACTTTTACTCATACTTTCCATGTGCCCAAACCATCGAAGCATTCCTTTGTCAATCCTTGTCACTACATCTTCTTTAAAACCACATCTATCGCGCAGTGTGCTATTCCTTATTTTATCCGCTATCGTCACTCCACATACACTCCTTAACGACCGCATTTCCACAGCGTCAATTCTACTACAAAAGTATCTAAATCTAATTACATCCTGCAATTTCTGTTTTGTTACAAAGATGTTAATCTGTTAGCCTTGTAACAGATGTGAAGTATCATTACGACTCAATATGTGTGCCAGTGCTCTCTTTAACGAGATAACATTACAAAATTATTATAATTATTAGATACTATATTTAAGTATAACTGTTGTGTAATTTTGTAGTTTCATTTTGTGTGGAATGTAGGTTTTGTTGTACAAGCCCGTCAGAAGTAAGAGAAAGTATAAATCATTGTTGGATTAGATGGGTTAATATTGGAGTTTTGGCGGGCAACTGCAACTGACAGGACGCGCAATTTTGAATTATTTGAAAAGCTTGTGTTTTTCATAAATATTAATGTGTAATAATGGTGGAATTGTTATCCAGTAATCATTTTTAAGTTGATCAAGTATAAACAAGTAATTTAAAGTTGTGAAACGTGTTTCTTCATGTTCCCTCCAAGACTCCTTCTGAAGTTTTAGTAAAGGCTTTCCGCCGCTTTACTAAAACGATCATCATCAACCTCACTATCATCATCATCATTTGATGAATCACTCGCGTGGTTCATTTTCATCTTTACTTGACAATGTTTTAACATTGAACCATTTATTTTTACTTTGACACTGGCAAGTTAAATACTAAAGCCATAAACAAACAACATTAAAACTATAGTCAATTGGAACCTATAGTATTTTTTTTTGTAAATTAAAAGTAACCTAACATAGGTTACTTTTAATTTACTTTTAGGTACTAACTTTTAGTACCTCCAAAAATTAAAAACGTTACAAACAAACTCACAATCACATTTATAACAATAGTAGAATATACATATAGTAACAGAAAGAAATAACAATAAAGAAAAATTTCAAACAGCTGAAAGTATAGTGTATAGTGTCCATAGTACAGTTGATTGGATTAGATGTTGACGTGACTGTCGGTAATACAGTGCGATGGTATTTTAGTACTCAGGGTTAGAACCAACGCATTGTACCTATTTTTATAATAGGAAAAAAAATTGTCTAACAACTTTTTATTTTTCGTAAAAAATATTTTTTTTATTAAAAAGTATTTTATGTTACTTCTGATACCTCCAAGAGTATGTGTACAAAATTTCATGATAATCGGTTAAGCCGTTTTTGCGTGAAAGCGTAACAAACAAACGGACATTCACATTTATAATAATAGTAGGATAATAATAATAATTTGTTTTCAAATTTCAACAGCTTGATATATTTTTCTTAGTTTACCCAAAATACATTACTGAATGCACGCAGTTTTGTATGGAAAAATGTTTTTTTTCTTTTTTTTATTTATTATAAAGGATTTTTTCTAAAATAAACGTAGCCTAAGTTACTCCTTATTACAACAGCTACCCGCCAATAAAAGTCCCGTCGAAATCGGTCCAGCCATTCCAGAGATTAGCCGGAACAAACAGACAGACAGACAGACAAAAATTGTAAAAAATGTCATTTTGGTGTATGTACCGTATATATATTCATATACATGTATTAAAAAACGGTTATTTCAATATTACAAACAGACACTCCAATTTTATTATATGTATAGATTTTGACAATCCTAAATATTTTTGTAGGAAAACATGCAGGTACAGTCAAATTAGCTTGGAGACGTTTTTGCATTTGTAGTAGTGTGTGTGTACTACACATAAGAGCGCGTTTCCATTATGTCGTGGCGGTAGATAAAAATGCTATCTTTATGTTTAGTTTTAGCTTATCTTTTGTTTTATTTATTTAAATATTTTGCCCGATTGCCTTTCGATTTATGTCGTTATAAAACTGAAGTGCTTCTATCCGACCAAGATTTCGAGAGGGTATTTGATGTATGTCGGTTCTTTTCGATGAAAACATTAGTCGGTTTTGAGCACGATATTCGGCAATTTTTATGAAATAGTTAATTCGTAAGTACCGAATTTCGTGCTTTTACATTAAAAGTTTCCGGTTATCTTACGTTTGCTTCCAATTAAAACTTGAGGACATGACGATTTTCGTAACACTACTACAAATGTAAAAACGTCTCCAAGCTAATTTGACTATATTTTGGCATATGAATCGCGTCCCGCCTCTGTTAATGAGCCCTTAACTAAGAATATGGACATCTTTAAAAAATATGCATTAAACTTTTGATTTTTCTTAATATTAAGATGATCCCGACCACTCCGGAAGAGTTTAAGTAATGTTTTACTAAATCCATAATATTGTCATCGTCACCCCTGTATAGATAATAATAGAAGAACAACTAATAACTAACGTGTCATTCATCCGCTAAAAAAATAAAATATTTGACGAAGTTGTTAGTTTGTATGGATTTCGATTCCTTTGCCTTTGAACAATACTTTAGTCAATCCCAATCATTCAATATCGGCTTCTGTCATCAGGGTCCGTTGATGACTGAGTTGAGTTCTGTCAAATAAAGATGGCGAATCTTCCTGTTGGGATCACTACGCACAGCCGCCGAGTTTGCAGCCTTTATAAAAGGGCTTTGCGCAATATCGAATGTTATTGCAATAATCGGTTAGTATATTTATAAGTCCACAGTTTTTTTTCCTCCATTTTTGTTATTATAGTTACGTAATTGTGTTGTGCTTTTCGCACTATTTATATTTTGTTAATTTCGTTAAAATTATACTTTTCAGTAGGCGACTGGCTTATAACTAAGTATTTAGTTAGGAAATTTCTCTACCGGGCCAATGAGGATATATATAGACCTATTGGAAGTGCTTAACATCAATTGGAAAATGTTTATTTCAATATTTATTGACTATTATTTGCATATTTACTGCTATATAAATACTATGTTTTTGTGTTGAAAAAACTTAATTATTTATTTTGCTATTATATTGCAAAACAGCTGATTGTTTAATGTATTCAGGTTCAATGCATTTGCTAAGTAAGATATTTATAATCTTTTACATATTAGTATAGGCCTTTATGAGCAGCAAATTCTGAACATGGTTTGCTGTAGCACAAAAATGTAGGAGTGGTTGTAAGTACGGTAGGCAGACAGTGGTCATTTGTCTAGTCTGCTGACAAGCTTCAGATCTCTTTCGAACTTGATAGTGGTGTCCCTCCCTTCAGCACTCTAAATTACTTTAAAAACTCACAAATATATAAAGTTCACTTGTGGTGTGTCGCCTTTTTCTTACAAGTCGACACAGTAAGTTAACCAGGCTTCCGTATGCTAGACGCTTTGTGGAGCAAGTTTTTCAATTATATTATATTATGATTTTGACGCTCCTTGTTTGCCCTCCCCTAGCGCCGGGCCTGCTGCTGACCCGGAGTTGGTACCACCACTTACAAGTGTACAATCCATACACATAGGCCGGCATAGAGAATGCGACTGCTACTTGCAGTTATTTAACACCTATTTGCGCCACCGATTCATCAAATGTCATATTTTGTTGCTCCCAGCCATAGAATTAAAATGATAAAAGTAAATTTTAGAAGAGCCAGAGTTACCAACATAGCTTGTGGAATTTGCAAGCCATCACTCAAAGAATTGATCGATAGGGTAGAACGATTCTTGAAGCTTGTGGAATTTGCAAGCCATCACTCAAAGAATTGATCGATAGGGTAGAACGATTCTTGAGTAGAAGCAGCGTAGGTAGGCCTCCCACTAGATCAGTGTTTCCCAACCTATTTTAGGTCATGCCCCTTAACATTTCTAAAATTTTTATGCCCCCCATACATATAAAAATACCAAAAACTGTTTTGTTTTCTTAAGAAATATAAATGATTACAGCATTTTTTAAGAATTTGCCTTTTTTGTTAAATTTGTCATCAATATCTAACATTGCATTTAAATAACAAAGCGAAAGGGTTGTCGTCGTCATCGAGTCCATTTTTAAATAGCCCCCCTGTGGGGCGTGGGCTCCATGTTGGGAAACACTGCACTAGATGGACTGCACCACTTATTAGTGATAGTAAAAATCACTAATAAGTGGTGGATGCAACTGGCATCTTATGGTTCGGAATGGCATTCTAAGGGGGAGGCCTATGTTTAGCAGTGGACGTCTGACGGCTCTGAAGTGAGGCACAATACATAGAATACACCATAGCGGGGCTTAATATAGGCGGCGAGGGAGCTTATTATTCTACTTGCGCTCCCAGCTAATTTAGGAGACGCCATAAAGGTTGTAGTCTGTCTAAGCCGAAATGACGCGCCCCTCTACTAACGCGCAAAAACCGATATTCAATTGTAATTAGTCATTCAGTCGCTGGTTAGACACAAAAGGAGGAGCACGCTGATAAAGTATAGTAGACCTCTAGACATAGGTGAAAAGAACAGTAATATTTGTATTCATTCACACACAGTAATATTCACATTTAAATGAACTAATAAAGTGTAGGGGCGCGTCATTTATAGTTAGACAAGCTATAACCTTGTAACTAACTACTAATATATAAAGCAAGATATATAATAATGTTTTTTTTTTTGTGAATTTCAGTATTGTATTTCGTTTCAAAGCTGTTATGTTAAGAGACAGATTTGATAAGAATGCAAACGAGACGGACATGAGGAAGGCTGTAAAAATGTTAAAAGATGGTGAAGAGGAGCTATTTCTAGGCCAACATCCTATTCCAAAAAAATGTAAGTATTTCAAGCTTGGTAGGTCATTTTTCTATGACAGCACTCCGTCTGATGTTGAGAAAAGTGCAGTCTGTAAATAAAGGCGATTACTACTACAGTTAAATAAGTGAAGCCCCATCCACTATGCCAGCCAGTTGGGATCAGCAACTTTCAAGCTGATCCCCAAACAGAACCAACTGTGGAAGTGGCGGTACTACCCCAGATCAGCTGACTGAGCAAATTATCATCAAACTTAAGTCCCTTTTCTAAATAACTCATATTGTTAAGCTGGGTTGCCTAGTGCCAAATAACCAGAGCTTGTATGAAGAAAATTGTGAATGTGAAGCGAGAGAGTTGTGTCAGGATCATGGCAAGTGGCGCTCTTTCTCTCTGCCTATCCCTGTGGGAAAAAGGCGTGACAATTTGATTGATCATATTGTTAAGTCAGATGGCTTATTAGTCTCTCCGTGACCACGATGGCTGCAAAGCTCTCGAAACGTCAGAATAATAATAAAAAATTGTAAAATTAAAAACAAATAATGCGATAGTAAGCTGCATAAAATTTGTTTAATTCAACAACTATGGTGTAGTGGTAGTGCAATGGTCACACAAACCGAGAGTCCTTGGTTCAAAAACACTTGCTAATACCAATGCATCTTCAGTGAACCAATTTCTATAGTAAAAGTAGTTTTTATTTATTGTGACAGCACCCCGCTTAATGTTAAGCTGGAGTGTGGTTCATGAATGGATGTCACTGCTAATATAATTCATTAACTGAGTAGCAATCACATCCACTATGCTAGCCTAGTTGTAACCGGCAACTTACAAGCTGATCCTGAAACGCGACCAAATCACTTCACGGTCTGTATACTTGTAAGTGGTGGTACTACCCCAAATCGGCTGACTGGGTACCACTGCCTACCACTCATAGCTTAGTATAAAAATGTAAATGATGGCTGATGATGATGTCATCCTGCAATCAGTCCTAGTATTTTTTTATTATACATTTCTATACTAAGCTACTAAAGTGCTTGTATCATAAAAACAGGACTACCAAAGTACATATTTCAAAGATACATTTGTACCCGTGAGTGGTTTCAAACCCGTGCCACTCTGCTAGTACTTTCAGCAGATTGGTTGATTGGAATCGAGTGTATTCCCCATTGGGAAGACCTTTTTTCAATCTTTTCCATTGTGAGGTCAATGGCTGGTTAGGGTGAAATTAACAAATAATTCTTTAATTTCAGTCCCTAAGAGTCCTGGTGGTGTTGCTTACGAACGTGAGGTGATCCCTCCTGATTGGGTCCTCGACTACTGGCATCCTCTTGAAAAGGCACAGTACCCTGAGTATTTTAAACGTAGAGAACAACGCAAGAAAGAGTTCATCGCAGCCTGGGAAGCGCAATACGGCAAAGAGGAAGTCAAGGCAGGCCACCATTAAATAGAACGGAATATTAAAGTGTTATTTAGTTAATTTACTTATGATGTTTTATTTTATTATTTCCTAAATGTTAAGCTATAATAAATGAAATAAATTTAAAAAACTAAAAAAAAACGCTTGTATGCAGTGCCGGATTAAACCAGCGCAAGGCCTGTAGCAAATTCTGTCAAGGGGCACTTGGTTTGCTTTAGTTAGGTTCTCAAGTTTAGGGTATTAAATAAAACAAAACTGTTACAAATAAACTTTTCTAGATTTATTATGGGCAAATTTAGATATCGACTTAAATTTTCAAGTGGAAGTGAAGCCTAGGCTAGCGCTTCGCGTTTAAGGCATGCAAGACATTTTACGTTTCTATCTAAATTAATATTTTTTTATTACGGTCAGACAGGCGTTGGAGCGCGTGGCCTCCAAATTCGCAGGGCCCGTATAGCATTTGCTACGTGGCTAATCAGGCACTGCTTGTGTCATACAATGTGAACTAATAAGTTAATGATCTGACCTCGACCCACCTAAAGATAAGCAAGGGGAGACCTAAGAATGCCGACGAATAAAAACCAGTTCACGGCCTCAGTCACCGACACTATGCCGGCCAAAAATGATATTTAAAGGAATTATTGTTCTTTTTTTATTACGTGTCCAAATGTTAAATTATTCAGACCTCTAGAAGTAGGTAAAAAGGACATCATTCATTTTGGGCTTTTATGTACTACTTTTGTAATGCAAAAATATATAAATAGTAGTTTTGTTAATAAATAACAATTTTGCTTTTAACTGCTGTGCAATTGAGTTATTCGGAAAATAAGATATGTTTTTTGTATCGTCTGTCAATCACAAAGACACGCCGTATTAAAAGTTCTGCTTTAAACTGTCATAATTATAATTTGTTAATTTTGCACACCTAAACTATGCAAAATAAAGAATATTTTCCAATTACATTGTAATCTTCGTACAATAAACTATTCGAAAATGTAACAGTTGTATTTTTTATTTATTTATTTAAAACTTAATTGCACTATGTACAAAGGCGGACTTAATGCCGTTAGACATTCTCTGACAGCCAAACCTTTAGGACATTAAGACAGTATTAATGGTAAGTAGGTGCAATTTTATGATGACAACTTGTACGAATAAAACAACATATACATAATAATAATACTTAATAGTTACATTTTAATACACATAAGTACATAAATAAGTTATACATATACATAAACACATATACATATATATTAAACACAATAATACACAACATAAAATAAAACTACTCTTGTCATGAAAGATGTGGGGAAGAAGAAAGGTAGTGTTTATACACATAACTCATTGCATGTTAATACCATTAAGCCCAAGTCCCTATACAAAATGAATGATGTCCTTTATTTGTAAGTTTTCCCTACATAGTTAAATACATTCAAGTCGAGCTAATAAAACCGTGTAAATTGAAATAATAGTGGACATTAATAAAAAACTCATTAGTGGTCTTATACATATATTCAAAAGTTACCCTAAAATAAAACTTATAAAAACCTATAACATACAATATCTTGGCAGTCGCTGGAATCTTGTCAAAGTTACAAAAAGTGACGTGGAATCGTCATGCTGATGGTATTGGACTTAATAAATAGAAGAATAGTGACAAAATACAACCGTTTATACTATTTTCACTTATGGCATTAAAAAGTAGTTAGAAGGGGATGTATATACTTTTTTACATTTGTAATTTAGAAGGTTGTCACTAGTTTTGATGATCATTTGACAACCTAATTTGACAGAATAACAAATGACATTAAAATACTTCAAAAAAGGATGACGGAACAATTATGTCGCTACTCTTATTACCACGTGACTTTTAATTAAGCAGTATTAAAAGTCAACCACAATTACAAGTGGTTGTATTTTGCAAAAAGTAGTGACAACCTTTGAAAGAAAGGAATTGAAGTAGTCTCTTTCAGTCACACATGGTATGAACCTAATATAAATGAGACAAATAACAATGAATTAGTTCTTATTTTAGCACAGATTCTATTCTTTCCAAAGTCTTGGCCTCATCCCGTTGTGTGACGTCACGATTCAAGTTTATTAGCAACTGCCGAAGATGTACAAATACATTATTTCACATAAAAAAATAATTTAAATAACAATTTGTAGAATTTTGTAAACCATTTTGGTTAGTTTTTGTTTAATGAGACTAGACATGCAACGAATAGTATATCCGGCCATACCGAATATTCTTTGAGCTTTTTGGCCGAATATTTAACAAAAGTATCGGGCCAGCGAGTGGCAGAAAACTTATATCGACGTGAATTAAACAAATTTTATGCGGCTTACTATCGCGTTTATTTTAGTTTTGTAAAATCAAAACCAAAATAATAGTATTTAGATATTCAGTCAAATAGGATAAAAGTAGCCGAATATTCGTTGCAAGTCTAATTGAGGCATGACATCTGACCTCGACCTGCTTGATGGTAAGCAGAAGGGCTAAGAGCGTCAACGACTAAAAAACCTTCTTATTTTAAGGTAACTTCAGTCAAGGTCACCATTCTGGCCAAAAAGTTACATCCTGATTTTAATTTATTTTTATTATGACTCGACATTTGACAGCACCACGCTTGATGTTCTATGAACCAAGCGGGGTACTGGAGTATGGTCCATGAATGGATGTCACTGCTACTACAATTCAATAACTGTGAGTAGCAGTGACATCCACTATGCCGGCCTAGTTGGAACCGGCAACTTACAAGCTGATCCCGAAACGCGACTAAATCGTATACTTGTAAGTGATAGTACAAACCCGAATCGGCAGACTGGGTACCACTGCCTACCACTCTTTGATAACCAGACCCGAAGCAAATATCTACTTCTTTTTTTTATTAACAAATATTTGCAATAAAAGCTATGAAACAAATATTTGCTCCGACCGGGAATCGAACCCGGGACTTTACGCGCAACAATAATAGACACAACGTAGGACCTCATATTACATGATGTCAAACTGGAGTGTGATCCATGAGCAGATGATACTGTTGCCCATGACTGCAAGCAGAAATCGAATCCAATATGCTATCCAGAGTTTGCCAATAGACTCTTTACAAGTACATTCAACTATCAAGATGTCCAATTATACTATCTAAGACTTCAAATTAAAAGTTTATCACATAACTTCAATTGCAATTTAAAATTATATTTTGACATGGTAAAAATCAGAGACATCCTCAAGGAAGCTAGGTTGCCTAGTGCCCATAACCATAGAGCTTGTATGTAAAAATAAATCCTCATTATATTTTCTTCTAACTTATATTTTCTATGGCCAACCTGAAGAGGTTTTCCAATTGTCAACTTTCTTGGACCTAACCATCAAACAAGTTGAGACCAGCTGTTTACTAGCTAATCTTGACTTGCCTGACTTTTTTTGATTGTTTAATTTTTATTGCTGTTAATTGTCTCTAATTTTATTGGATTTTCTTGGAATTTGCTCGAACATTGATTAATTAATTAAACAAATTTTATGCGGCTTACTATCGCGTCTATTTTGGTTTTGATTTTACAATTTTATTTTATTATTCCGACGTTTCGAGAGCTTTACAGCCATCGTGGTCACGGAGAGACTGAGGCGTTGGTCGTCCTATTGGTTGATGCTGTTATTGTTTTCAAAACTACCCTGTTTGAGGTTTTGATTTTGTTTTTCTGTTCCCGGTTTAATTAAATTTTTGCAAACGTCGGATTAATAAAATAAAATTGTAAAATCAAAACCAAAATAAACGTTACTATCACGCATAAAATTTGTGTAATTCATTAATCAATGTTTGTATGGTTGAATTTCAATGACGTAACACTACATCGACCAATGAGGTTCTAGTGTTGAACTGACAAAATGGTCTATAAAGTTATGTGATAGAGCAGATCATTGAACTCTGAACTGTTAATTTCCACCAAGAGTGTGTCCTCTGCCCCAGTTATGTCCCCTGAAGACATTGCCACCAGCACGAGCCTGGGGTGGATCCCTAGCTTGGGGAGCAGTGCCGAAACCACCCATTTGCCTTGTGTCAGGGAATATTTGTTTTCTGAAATGGAATAACATATTATGTAAGTAAGTAGGTATATTGAAAGGACATCATTAATTTTGGGCTTTTATGTACTACTTTTGTAATGTCCAATGATGAAAAAATATGTAAATGGGGGTATCGATACTTATATTGATAAAACTAATAACAATTTTGCTTTTAATTACTGTGCAATTGAGTTATTTGGAAAATAAGATATGGTTTTTGTATCATATGTCAATCAACGCCATATTTGTTCTGCTTTAAACTGTCATAATTAAAGTTTATTCATTTTTCACACCTAAACTATGCAAAATGAAGGATATATTCCAATTGATTGTAATCTTCTTACATCAAACTATTTTAAAATGTATATGCAACTGTTAATACAACATGTCATTCGAATGACCGTGTACCAACATTCGAATAAATTAAGGGATGTGAAGTTAAGAGTAATATTTGAAAGAGAAGTGAATCACTGAGTAAATGAGTACAAATTACTCTAAAAGCTGTTGCCAAGTTTATAGTGTATAGAACTACCATTGCATTAATTTACATACAGACATGCATTTAATGTGGGGTGGTAGGGGTATACGCTCCACTACCACAGCGCAAGTAGACGTGATGGTGTTTGCTGCGAGCTGATCTGTGTTTAGGCGTAAGGTTATTTTAAAACCTAAGTCACAAAGGATGGTTTTTAGTTAATCAGCATCATTAAAATAACTTTTAATGATGCTGTTTTTTTATTTATTGTGACTCGACATATGACAGCACCCCATCTTATGTTAAGCAGAAGAGCGGTCCATGAATGGATGCCACTGCTACTACAATTCAATAACTGTGAGTAGCAATCACTTCCACTATGCCAGCCTAGTTGGAACAGGCAACTTACAAGCTGAACCCGAAATGCGACCAAATCACTTCACGGTCTGTATTCTTGTAAGTGGTGGTACTATCCCGGATCAGATCCATCTCTTTTTATTTATTAACAATAATGTTATTAAATATTACAAATAAAAGCTATAAAACAAATTGTTGCTCCGACCGGGAATCGAACCCGGGACTTTACGCGCAACAAACCAATCGCTGAACCGTTCGTCCAAGACTGTCGCCAATTTTTGTGATTTTTAAACTTAATGGATGAAGAGTTAAAAAGTTACTTACAAAAATGCTGGCGGTGTCAAAACGGCAGGCCCTCCGAACTCTTGTGGATATTTAAAAAGCAGGAAGAATGAAAGATGACCAACTATGATACCAATCAGTTCCAGGAGACCTCTGTAATTAAATATTTATTAGTGCTTACAATTTTTATTACTAAGCCTGTACAAAGTTTACAGAGTTTTACAAATATTCTAAATAAATATAATTTAATAACTAATAAAGAGTGAGGCAGTGATGCCCAGTCACCCAGTCCAGGGCACTATTTTTAAGTCTACAGACTCTAAAGTGACTCAGTCGTGTCTGGAAGTCTGTAGTAGCAGACACCTCCATTCATGGACCGCACACCAGCTTAACATCAGGCAGGGTGCTGTCATACGTCTAATCCAAATAATTTTAAAAGCTAGTAGTTATAGAACCAAAAATTTTAAATGGGGTTAAATAACCCACTGCGATACGCAGACATTGTCTCTGCATATTCCTGTGGAAAACAGGCGTGACAATTTGATTGATTGATTGATTATGCTAAAATAATTATTAGCATAAATAACCCCATTGCAGTGGGTACTATGGGAGTAACATTGCCGTGCTGGGGGAATCATAGCAGTGGATTCAGAGAATTGGGGCCCTGGATACTGACACATATACATGTATAAATATGAGTAATAATATATGTTAAAGTTTTATTTTTACATCGATAATTTAAATAAATCAACCAAAATGGTAATATTTTAAATAATATACTAAAAAATGTGACCATGCTGTAGTAGTAATGGTAGTGCAATCGTTACACAAACCGAGAGCATGGGTTCTTTGATATATGTACTTTGGTTGTCCGTTTTTAAGATACAAGCACCTTAATAGCTTAGTATAGAAATGTAAAATAATCACAATCTTGTTAAACAATCTTGCATCAATAAAATTTGTGTAAAATAATAATATTTGTTTGATGTAGTATGTTCAATGTGTATTATAAATAATACATGTATGGTTAACTTGGGAAACTAGCTGTAAGACATGTGGATGGACTATTGTTATGTACGGGGTTGTTTCCGCACTTAACCCCTCTGCGGTGCGTTCTTCAACAGTTTGCTTTAAGCAGAGCCGTCCAATCTCTTCCAGGAAGGCCTTTCTCGTTCCTGCAGACCTCTAAAGTGTGTATTGAAAAAGAAATAAAATAAAGGCTAATTGGCACTAACCCTCCACTCATGACCATGTTGAAAGCCAGCAACACCCAAGGGAGGTACATTGCCTTGAAGCGAGTACCAAACCAAAATGATACAATGACATCCTTGTTAAGTTGGCACCAAATATAAAGGACTGATAAAACCATTGGATCCATTATGAACTGCGAAAATATAAAATAATTGGTGAATATCTGCTTAATATGAGGGACATTGAGGTCAAATGTCAGGTCACTATAAAATAAACATTTTGGAGAACACATTAGAAGGAATTGCTTGGCGAATGGCGATTCCTTTTGATTTGTTAACTTCCTAAATGGGTAGTTTTACTGCTAATTAAAATTTTTTACTATTAATTTTTATTTGAGTAATAGGCAGTGGTGTCCAGTCTACCGATCTGGCGTAGTACACTTACAAGTATACATACCGTAAAGTGACTGCTACCTACAGTTATTGAAATGTGTAACAGTGACATCCATTCATGGACTGCACCGCAACTTAATATCAGGCAGAATTGTAAACCACTTTAAATCAGTACAATTCAAATTATCTATTAACACTTGCAGTTGACATTTGCTTGTCATGTCTGTTTTTGAATTGGTTGAGTTTAATATTTCATTAAACATTTAAAAAATTGAAAAACGTGGTCTAACATCAACCCTCACAAGCACTTTCTTAGTAACAGAGTGGTAGATAGGTGGAACAACCTACCAGAACAAGTGGTGTCAGCTGAGACTGTTAATCAATTTAAAAATAGGCTGGACAAGTTTTTTGACAATACCAACAAAAACAAGATTTTGTCTATCGACTGCTCGCCTGTTAATTAATAATAATAATAATTTTTATATTTTTAAATTATTTTTATTTTAAAAATATAAAAAATAAGAAATATATAAAATAAAAGGATAAATAATTTAAGTGAAATGTCAGAGAATATAATATAAGCAATTTTTACAATTTTACAGCCTCTCCGTGACCACGATGGCTGCAAAGCTCTCGAAACGTCGGAATAATAAAATAAAATTGTAAAATCGAAACCAAAATAAATGCAATAGTAAGCCCCATCAAGTTTGTTTAATTCATTTTTCAATGTTCATGTAAAATCTATGAAAATATTATAATATAAGTAGTAAGTAAGGCATACTCACAGGTAGATTAACAAAGAACCCAACAAGAACACAGCATAGCCAGTTAAACATCAACATGTACAGGTAGTCAGCTGGTTTTCCGGCAAAAAGCGAAGTCTCTAACCGTTGAGAATAGTTATATAGGAAATAACAGTTTATTAGGAAATGAAAACCTGTCGAGGGGTTGATTGGGTAAAAGAATAATGCTGTGATTGGACGCCATATCTGTAACGAACATAGTTTTATTATTATATTTTTTCTGTCGCATGTCCAATGCATTATGAGCTAAGTTCGCTACTAAGTGGACTCCAGATTGCAGAAGACATTATGACGGGTCCTAACGGAGATGGTGAGATGAGATGGCCTCGTACAATAGCTTGTGGCAAGAGATTGCCAAATGTCGTGAGTCATGGAAAAAAGAGAGGGAGGCCTTTGCCCAGCAGTGGGACAAATAAATAGGCTAATAATAATAATAAAATTTTTTCTAAGAGTGGTTAGCAGTGGTTCCCAGTCTGTTGGATCAGCTTACAAGTGTACAGACAGTGAAGTGACTTAGTTTTCCCATTGTAATCTTTTTAAACTACAAATTGTGATTCTCACTTATCATTGTTGCTACTTCATAGCAATGATAATGCACAAATTACTTATCAAATATTGCACAAGTTTTAATGGAATGGCAATTTTTATTATTATATATCAACTATGTTTAATTATATTATTAAGTGTTATACTTACTTGAAATTGATATACAAATGAATAGAAGTCCAAAACAAAATAATAATAACTTATTATGCCGAATCTGCCGATTAAACTAATTGCAATCGTCAATGTAAGCCAATATCTAGTAAAGAACGGTACACTATTGTACCAGTCCTTAAACTCCGACATCTTGATAAAATTAATTAAATACACATATAATATAATGCAACAAGTTAATAGTCCTATTTTAAACTCGGTACACGTGTCCCTTTTTAATTAGGTAGAAAAATAAAGAGATCACAGCGGCACACGCAAGAAAAAAAACTTGTAAACTTCTTTGACATTTTATTGTAAAATGTTGCCAGTCGAAAAGTAATGTTGTGGTTTTGGCAGAAATACGAAAATAATAGTGTAAAAAAATATATAAACTTTAAAAACAAAACTCTGACAAATATTTTGTGCAACTGCGGAGTTATTTTTGTTTATAAGAATGAGGTTTTTGTTTAGAAAGTTGTTATCTACGACTAAAAACTTTTCTTATGCCAGAATCAGTGTAATTCGGCACTCTTCTTCTGATAAGAAGAAGTCGAAAGAGAAAGAAATAGTAAAACAAGAGGATTTAATTAAAAGTGAGGTTATAATTTTATTTATCCGACTTTATTTCAAGAGCTTATTTAATGAACTGTATTTCATTTTTAGATATAGTAGTAGAGAAGCTTGGCAGCGTGACCACATTAAATATAGATCGTGCAAGTAGTCGAAATAGCTTGGACGAAGCAACTTTGAGGGAGCTGGCTGGTGCCTTAGAAAATTTTGAAACAGACCCGGATGCACGCGTTTTGATTTTACACGGGGAAGGTGGATCCTTCTGTTCCGGCTTCGATATGGAGGAGATACAGGCTAAAGGATATAACACCTTAAAGGATGCTGCTGTAAGTAAATAATAATGGCTGGAATACATATACTATTAGAAGTGTTACGTTGGAAGTATTATATTGGAAGAAGCACCTTAAGCTGGCATAATGACAGTGACGGGGGCAGCCGTAAAATGAAATGGTTGTCAGTTATTATTATTATTAATTAATAGGCGAGCAGCGCATTGCTGATATGCCTGTATCATGCACTGGTTAAAAGTTCATAAGTTTATTTAATTATCACCATAGTCTATATCTATAGTCCCTAACCACTTGTCCAGTTTGTTATTGAAAGTGTTAATAGTTGGGGACTTCAATACGTCATCCGGCAGCTTGTTCCGCATATTTACAATTCTGTTGCTTATAAACTGATATATAATTGATTTAAACTGATATATAAGTGAATATAAAGTGATATAGTTGTCGGGGCTCAGCTTTAAATTAAGTAACACTAGGGCCGGATCTACCATATGGCTTTTTGGGCTTCAGCCCAGGGCCCCGTGGATTCAAGGAGCCCCCAGCTAAGTCAAGTCAAAGTCAATAATTGATCATAATGCAAAAAAAAACATAACTTAGAGTAATTAGGTGGGCCCCTAAGTAGTATTAGCCCAGGGCCCCCTAAACTCACGGTCCGACCCTGAGTAACACCTGATATTAGCTGATATAAGACCACAGAGCAACTTCTGTAGCTCCAAAGTGAATTCACCTCAATACAGAGGAAGTGCTGAATATGTGGAATATGGAGCACATATTAGGTAATTATGTTTTAATATTTTGTATTATCTATAAATGTAAAGTTGAAATTGTCTCAAATTCAAATCCGCCAACCCAACTCCATATGATACTTGTCTGTGAAAGGATGGCAGCCCCCGCCAGCCCCGGCAGCTGCATATCCTTTACGCCCCCTTGTACTTCTCCCCTTTGTGGTGTTACTTGATCTAAAGTACTTATGTTGTCTGCACTCTTGGAACTCCCCTTGCTTACCATCAGGTAAGGCAATGTCAGTCGTCAATTGCTAACTGAAGTCATTGGGGCGGACACAGTTAACCAGTTGCAAAGCTCTCAAAAAGCCGGAATTATAAAATAAAATTATAAATGAAAAGCAAAATAAATGTGAAAGTATGCTGTATAAAATTTGTTTATCAAGCAATATATGTACTTTGGTTGTCCTGTTTCTATTATACAAGCACTTTAGTAGCTTAGTATAGAAATAAATAAAAAAAATGTGGACGTGAGGAAAGCGAGGGAGTTGTGTCAGTATTGTGGCAAGTGACACTCCATTGTTACTTCCTATCTCTGTGGGAAACATGCGTGACTATTTAATTGGATAGAAAAATGATGATTTCATTTAAACTGAGTTTCTACCTCTAACTCTGCTAGAATTAGAATTACTAAACGCGCCTACCGCGTTTGGTAAAACCTAGTTGATAAATAATAATTAACTTTTCATATTGCAGAGTAGATTAAATCGTCGTCCACTCTGTTACAAGCCAACTATTGCCGCTGTGTCAGGCTACGCAGTTGCGGAGGGCTTTGAGCTGGCACTCGCATGTGACTTAAGAATAGCTGAGGATACAGCGGTCATGGGATGTCTTGGGAGAAGATTTGGTATGTAAATATTTTTTTTTATTTTGACTCGACATTTCACCTCAACCCGCATGATGGTAAACAAGAGAAGGTCCAAGAGTGCCGACGATCGTGCCAAAAACCGAGTCTTCATGGTTGTCCCAGTCGCCGTCACTTAAGGTGCAAATAATAGTAATAGTGATTGTGATGCACCTTACTGAGGTAAGGAAGTCCAAGAACACCGATGACTGAAAAAAACTGCCTCAGTCATCGTCACTATGACGGCCAGAGCATAGATTAAAAACATCTTGCAAGCAACAGAATTGTAAATATGTGGAACAAGTTGCCGGATGACGTATTGAAGTCCCCAACTATTAACACTTTTAAAAACAAACTGGACAAGTGGTTAGGGACTATAGATATAGACTATGGTGATAATTAAATAAACTTATGAACTTTTAACAAGTGCGTGATACAGGCATATCAGCAATGCGCTGCTCGCTTATTAATTAATAATAATAATCTTATTTTGTTTAAATATTTTAGGTGTACCTCAAAGTATGGTTGGTGCCAGACGTATGTCAGCGCTCATAGGTTTATCACAGGCATTAGATCTCCTAATAACAGGCCGACTTATAAATGGGAAAGAAGCATACGAGAAAGGGTTACTCCTAAAAATTACTACCACAGGAACAGGTAAGGTTTGACATTAGTTTTTTTTATTGTGCTATAGGCACTGTCTTAGAGTTTTGTCCTAAGTAAAAGTTGTATGATTTGGTAGTACAGAATAAGTTCAGGTCCCCTAGCACAGTAATCCAAGAAGCAAGATAAAGAACTGCAAGGAATATTATTGTAACTCATTTTAAATAACGTATTAGGCCGGCACATCAAAATGTGTAAAAAATATTTATTTAAGTGTTCAACATAGTTTTGTGTAAAGTTTTACAGAACATTTAAATATATTTTGATGCACTGTTCTAGTAATTGATTTAAAATGAGTTGGAATCATATTCTTTGCAAGTTTTTATCTTGCTTCTTGGATTGCCGTGCTAGGGGGCCAGTAGTTTTTTGCTAATTCAGATAAGCAAATACAAGGCTGGCAGATTACGATAAAGATGGCTCGACATATGACAGCATCCTGATTTTTTGACGACAGGCCGAACAGTTAGCAATTGGTTTGTTGCTCGTATAGTCCTGGGTTCGATTTCCGGTCAGAGCAAATATTTGTACTAGCCCCCATCCAGTGTAGTACTACCACTTACAAGTATACATACTGTGAAGTGGATTTGGTTTCGACATCGTTTCGGGATCAGCATAGTGGTTGTGACTGCTACTTAAAGTTAATTGACTGTAGTAGTTACCTTCATTCCTGGACCGCACTCCAGCTTAACACCAGGCGGGGTGCTGTTATATGTCGATTCACAATAAAAAAAATGCAAAAACATTTTTTTTTATTGTGTTGCGACATATTATAACCTCGACTTATTAAGTAAGGGGACCACGAACCGGAAGACGCAGCGTAGGTAGGCCTCCCACTAGGTGGAGTGACGACATCTTGTCGTTCGAATGTCGTTCTAAGGGGGAGGCCTATGTTCAGCAGTGGACGTCTTTTAGCTGATGATGATGATGATGATGAAGCAAGGGGAGGTCCAAGAGGGCAGACTTCTATAAAAGCGATTCAGTTTAGGCCCCAGTAGATTTTAAAAAATGAAACTTTGTATCGTTCTAGCACTTGGTGAAGCAGTGAAATTAGGTAAATCCCTGGCGAAATTCCCCCAGAATGCACTTTTAATGGATAAATTGGCAGCAATTAATGCTTACCTAGAAGACTCGACTGAGGACAAAATGAGAAATGAAACAATGTATCAAAGTGTTGCCGGAAATGCTATGAATGATGTTGATGAAGGTGTTAGGAAGTTTCAAAAAGGTATTTTTATATTTATTTAATTATTAAATGATGTTGATGAAGGTGTTAGGAAGTTTCAAAAAGGTATTTTTATATTTATTTAATTATTAAATGATGTTGATGAAGGTGTTAGGAAATTTCAAAAAGGTATTTTTATATTTATTTAATTATTAAATGATGTTGATGAAGGTGTTAGGAAGTTTCAAAAAGGTATTTTTATATTTATTTAATTATTAAATGATGTTGATGAAGGTGTTAGGAAGTTTCAAAAGGTATTTTTTAAATTATTTTATTTTTAAAAGCTTATTTAACTTACAATGTTAGTATGTATTTTCGAGGGAAATGTTGTATACACGTTTAGTTTGGATGACAATGCATGTTAGATAAGTGATGTCATTCCAAATTAAATATGGCGGACGGCAAAGATGGCGGACTGGTTATTTTATGTGCACTCTCAAGATATGTATCAAATGAAATGGTATCCTGTGAAAAATACGAAATCTAATATGGTTTTAGCGAGATTAACTTGTGTAGATTAACAAGAATATAATAATAATGTAACTTGATGTTAACATAAGTAAATGTAAGAACATAGAACGTTCTTATAGCTGGAATTGGATTGGAATTTTGGAAATTGGAGCTGGAAAGCTCTCGGAATAATAAAAAAAGTAAAATTAATAACCAAGAATTAACGTGATAGCCGCATAACTATTATTTTTTATTATTAAGGTCTCTGCCCACTACAACGTATCATACTATGACCGTAATAAAAACGTGTCGGGAAAAAAAATATTATTTGTATTGAAAAGTATGAGACTATGGCCACTAGACCGTTCCGTCACCGACCAGCACCGTCGCCTACTATGCACGGAGCGTTAATGAATAGTGGGCGAGAATATTTTGCCGGTGCCCGAAACGCTCCGGATCGTGAATCCAATTGCGTCGAGTGATTTTTTGGTTCTCTTCTTCCTCATCCAATATTATGGCAATTATTGCCAGTTGTCTAACAGTTAATTTTTAATAGGCATACATATTTTATTATTTAAAAAAACTTGATAGCACTCCTAAGACGTCCACGCAACAACGATAAGCATATCTAATAATAATCCACCAAAATCGATATGATGATACAAATTACATACGGGCATCATACGTGACAGCGGCGGCTTTACCCATTGCGAGGCTCCGGGCGGCAGGTCTTTGTCCTACGGAAAAGTACCAATATGATGCGAAAGTAGGTCTGGTTGTTTGGTAGGTATTCGTTATGTTTGACGAGAAATGCTAAAGTTATACAAATAAATAAAGTTTGAGTTTTAAAATATTTTACTTACGTTGAAAGATTTTCAAAATTAACAAATACAGTGATGATAAATTTTAAAATTGATGTTTGCGGTTTTTACTAATACTAAAATGAATAATTAAGAATCAAAATCAAAAGTTTTAAATTAAAAAAAAATGTAAATAATCAGTATTTTTTAATTTGCTTGACGCGTGGCCCCTGCAAGAGCGAGGCCCGGGCAATTGCCCTGTTCGCCACCCCAAAAGGCCGCCACTGATACGTGATGTATACGGGCACAGAACGCCGTCGATCCGTATCCGTAGCGTAGCAGGGCGTATCGTGTTGCTTTTCATGTTTGATACGTTCCTAGTACTGTCATAGTATGATACGTTGTAGTGGGCAGAGACCTTTACCCCATTTATTTGTCCCACTGCTGGGCACAGGCTTCCCTCTCTTTTCCATGACTCACGACATTTTGCAATATCTCGCCAGGAACTATTGTAGGAGTCTATCTCATCTCGCGTCCGTTTTCTTCTGCAATCTGGAGTCCACTCAGTAGTGGACTTTGCCCATAATAAATCAGACATGCGACAGAGATGACCTGCCCAGTCCCATAAAATTTGTTTAATTAATTATTTATTATAGGTATTGGAAAACATGGCAAATTCTACAAACTAACTGAGGTGGAGCTTAAAGATTGGGAATTGGAAGAAGGTTCAGATACATTGGAAGTACATGAAGACCCCAAACCGAAGAAAACATAAGTCGTTTTGAGATCACACCTTAATGTCATCTTGTGGCATCTATTGTAGGATTTAATGAGTAGCTTAAAGTAGAGTAGCTGGGTAGTCACTTTCTATTGTGTTATTGTCGTGTTCGAACTTTACCCCACTGCGGTTACTTTGTGAATTATTCAACGGTTGCTCTCAGCGGAGTAAATCTTCTCCAGGAAGGCCAGCAGACCCTTCTCGTTTCTGCAGACCTCCGGAAGCGTCCTCTGCGGAACTTCTGTATCGCTTTGGCTACGCTACTGCAATTTAAGAGCTCCCGCAAAGCTGTTTCCTTCTCGTTTAGGCAGAGTGTCCTGTTACGTCAACTACCATGATGCCGAGCTTGGCTCTGTTATGATTTAGCAGTCGTCCGGTCAAGCGTGAAAAAAACAATGCCAACCTGACATGAGAAATAGAAGCGACAAAACATCAATGATTTGCCTGATGGCCATTCAGGCAAAGCATCATTCATTTTGGGCTTTAATTTACTACTTTTGTTATGTCCAATGATATAAACTAATATCAATTTGGCTTTTAATTGCTGTGCAATTGAGTTATTTGGAATATAAGATATGGATTTTGTATCGTCTGTCAATCACAAAGACGCGCCATATTAACAGTTCTGCTTTGAACTGTCATAATAATAGTTTGATCATTTTGCACGCCTAAACTATGCAAAATAAAAGATATATTCCAATTACATTGTAATCTTCGTACATCAACTATTTTAAAATGTATATGCAATTGTTAATACAATTAATCCCCATACAAAATGAATGATGTCCTTTAAAATCTCAATGGGTGGAGCACATGGTTTTTGATTATGAATTTTAAGTAAAGCATAAAATGCTACTTACCGTTTTTCATATAGTTGTGTGGCTCTTACTCGTGATTTCTAAGAGCTTAAAATATTTCATTATGAGTTAAATAAGTAATTTGTTGAAATCCGTTAGATATGTTATAAGTACACTGTTTTTTTATTAATATGTATTTTAATGTTGTTATTCTGATTTAGTTCGTAGATCGAATTGTGCTTCAGCTCTCCGTAATTAAAAAAGAGGTGGTCGATAGTACCCCTACTTTCAAGAGTACAAACTGTGACTCAGTCACTAGTTGTGGTTTCAACTAGGCCGGCATGTACTACGTTATGTAACTGTAGTAGCAGTCGCCTCTATTCATAGGCGACCGTGGTGTAGTGGCAGTGTAAAGGCTACCTAAGCCGTGTGGCACGGGTTCGAAAGCACTCACCGGTACCAATGTATCTTTGATATATGTACTTTGGTTGTCCTGTTCCTATGATGCAAGCACTTTAGTAGCTTAGTATAGAAATGTATAAAAAATATATAGAAGGGCATGAGATGCCATGAAAAAAAGATCCTTTATAATAAATGAGCTATGTAAAAATAAGTAGTCCTTTAACCGATATATTATGAGGGAAAGAAATGCTTTGCCATGACAGCTTTGTTCTCGATAGATTTAGAGCCGTTGGTTCTCATTTTGATTATGTGGTACTACAAGCCTCGCAAATTGCTATTGCGTTGGAATCTTTTCTCATTCACGTTTGTGTGACGTCATCCGAAACTAATAAAAAACCTTTTAAATAATTAATTTGAAAGTTAATATTGATGATTATATAATATATATTATTTATAATTCTTCAAAGTAAGTCAGTTTGGGTTTGACGTCATAGGGTGGACGCATTACTAATTGCTTACTTATTTTGGCCGGCATAGTGACGGCGGCTAAGGCAGCCGGGAACAAACTCGGTTTTCTCAGTCGTCGTCACTCTTGGATCTCCTCTTGCTTATCATCAGGCGGGACGAGGTCAAATGTCGTGTCACAATAAAAAAAATATGCTAAAAACTATTATTTTGGTAAGAGAAAATGCATTTGTTGTTAAAAAATCGACCCGTCAATTTACTGTTATTCCATTTATTTTACAAATAACGAGACAAAATGTGGACCTTTTCTTTTCTCCGCTGGATAATTAATATGGCGACAAGGATTTAAATTAAATGAAATCTCTTAGGCTGCCTTCACACGGGCGTCTGCGGATAAGTAACGCATACGCCACAAAAACGTCAATGCTGGACCTTGATTCTTTTAATACATTTGGCGTCGAATATGCAGTAAAATAGCGCACTTATATTTGACATCATCGTAACCAATCAGCGAAAATCAAATCAATAGGTAAACAACGTTGATTGGTCAGTTGAGACTGCGGCGCTTTTTCATCGGCATAATGTATTAAGAGAATCAGGTGTGAACTAAGTGCGCAACTGTTCGTAGTGAATTAAAATAGCTCTCAAAACGCCGGTATCTATGCTGTTTTTTCACTTGTCTCTTAACAAGAAATTCAAAAATAAAGCTTCTTCGTCTGTACTCTGCATTTCACGTCCACCCTTCACCATGAACAGTTACAGACTAGCTCATTTGCTTTTTCTAAGCACGCAGAGTAATAGTAGCGTTGCTGCGCTTATTGAATCGTGTGCGTCGCGTTGCATGAACGCAGACGTTCGTATAAATGCAGCCTTAGAACTTTATTAAATTTTGTCAAACAATGACGTTTCACAAGATGGCAGCGTTAGTTCCGCTTTTGGCCACAATCAGAATTCCTTGTAAATGTTTATTTTATTAACAGGCAAAGCATTTCACAGAAACAGTATTTAACACAAATAAAAATACAATAAATAATGAAAAGTTGTTTTATTTAATAAGAGAAATTATTGAGTTATTCCTTTCTCCTCTTGGTATTTATAATGTAAGTCCATGCAATCCTCATTTGAGATGTTGACCCAGCCTTTCTCATTTAAGTGGTACACGCGGACAATGCCACCGGAGTAAGCATCGCGGTGGGTGGCATGGTAGATGGCACGACGACCAAGTTCTGCAAAATTAATCAAAATGTTTAAGATGAAAGTGCGAACCTGAGTTGTTAGGCGAAGTAGAGGATTGTTATTTTTTCTTTAGGCTTTGCGCGAACATTGAATAATGAATTAAACAATTTTTATACGGCTTACTATCGCGTTTATTTTGGTTTTGATTTGCGACTCTCCTTAACCACGATCGCTGCAAAGCTCTCGAAACGTCGGAATAATAAAAAAATTTAAAATCAAAACCAAAATAAATAGTCCCCAGTACAATGAACTAAATCTTTTTTGATACATACAAATGTAAAACTTTGTGAGTGCCTTTTTTGTGACGAGTCCGACAAACTTTTTAATGCGACAACTTTCGGCGCTGCTGCGTTTTCGTATGCTCGAGTCCCGGAATTGTCGATATACCGTCACTATGACTCTCCATACATACAAGTTAGATTTTTTGAGAATTGTTTAATAAAATTAGTTTAAAAATAGTGGTCAACTTGTCCGACAAAAATCATGCTGCGTATGGCGTGTCCACCACCCTGAAATTGTCGATATAACGTCACTATGACTCTCCATACATACAAGTGTGATTTTTTGAGAATTGTTTAATAAAATTATCTTAAAAATAGTGGTCAACTTGTCCGACAAAAATCATGTTGCTTATGGCGTGTCCACCACCCTGAAAATGTCAATATAACGTCACTATGTCTCTCCAGACATACATGTCGGACAAAAATAACAATGATATATAATAGTATTCTAAATGCAAATATCGACTTGTCCGACAAATATATTCAGTTAAATAATCAGTCCGACAAAAATAAAACATTATGTGTTAAACTTCTTTTGGTCAATTTCTGACTGAAAAAACTTAAATATTCACGTATATCATTTAAATATATTAAATTAACATGTAATTTGTGGTATGAAATTACAATTATAAAATAATTTTAATCCAAAAATCTGTAAATTTTATTATTTTTAAAAAATATATATTGATTGTAATAATAGTACGGGAGGTGGCGTCAAATTTGACCGGAGCATTTTGGCATGGCATTTCTTTTTTTTGTATAGTCAGTTGTTCCAACGCTTATTAATAAATGAGGTGTCAGTTGGCCCAAGACCGGGGCATAAGATGAGAAAATGCCAAGAAACTTGATAGTAAAAAAATATTCTTGGCAAAGATGAAAAAGTAATAATGATTTATTTATGAATGGTGGATCTTAAAAAAAGTATCAGCTGCATCATGTACTTGACATAACATGTTAGCTGACCATGTGAACATGTCAAAAAATCAGAAACAAATTGAATATATTAAAGATAATCATAATAATTTATTTTTGTCAGCTAATTTTTTTTTTCATTTTCTCAACAACTTTTAAGTTTGTTACAACTTTTGCAACTTCTGTAAAACTAGGCTAAACTACACATAAATTAATTGAAATAATAATGTATAAGTTATAATTAGTTGTAAAAAACACAATAGGAAATATAAGGTATATCAGATCTTTTTTTTCTTATATTATATATGTATAATATAAGAAAAAAATATATGTATGTATATTATATATATACATACATATATGTATCATATATAATATATGTATTATATATGATATATATATGTATATTATATATGTATCATCATCATCAGCCAGAAGGCGTCCACTGCTGAACATAGGCCTCCCCCTCAGAACACCATTTCGAACGACAAGGTGCCAGTTGCATTCACTGGTTATTCGTGACTTTCACTATGTCGTCAGTCCACCTAGGGGAAAGGCCTACCCTTCAGGCACTGTGGGATGTTTGACGAGAAGATATAACGCAATTTCCTGAACGCCACCCATCCGAGTATATAGTCCCCTTCGAGAGTATCATACCTAACGACTACCGGTATAGGCACAACATGGACATTGGACATGATTTTTGCCTTGTCCATGTTCATTTTGAGACCCACCTGTTGGAAAACGTTACCAGGTCGCCGAGCATAGCATTGAGGTTCTCCAGCGGATCGACCATAATGACTAAATCATCGGAAAAATGAAGGTGAGTGATGTATTCGCCTTTGATGTTGATGCCGTATCCGTTCCAGTCCAAGAGATTGAAAACATTCTCCAGTGCATTCGTGAACAGTTTCGAAGAAGTGATGTCTCCCTGTCTTACGGCTTCTGCAACTGGATTGGTTTTGTGCTCTCATCCTGTAACCGGATCGACATAGTGGCATTTCTATACAAACACTTCAACACTTCGATATACCTATAGTCAATATGACATCGCTGAAGGGACTGCAATACTGCCTAGTTCTCGATTGAATATGAAAAGGCTTTTTCATAGTCCACGAACGCTAGACACAGTGGCCGATTATACTTTTCAGTCTTCTGTATAATCTGGCAGGGCGTGTGTATGTGGTCTATGGTCGGAAACCGGCTTGTTCGGGAGGCTGGAAGTCTTCACATTAGTAAAAGTTCTATAATATCTCAATAATTCAAACGGTTTCTTCTTTCCTTTTCTGTAAAATTCTGGATTAAAATCACAGCCAGTCAAAGCATGAAAAGCTGGAAGAGCAAGACACAATTTTTAGAGTAGGCTGTTTTTTTAGTCCAGCTAACAGCTTTTGACTCGTTAATATTCCAGCTGACATGAATTATTATGATTATTAAATTATAATCTTAAATATAAACAATTTTCAGCTTTGCCAAAATGATACGAGTTTTTATGATTTAAAAAAAATGTTCACATGATCAGCTAACATGTTTGTCACGTACATGATGCAGCTGATACTTTTTTTAAGATCTGCAATTCATAAATTATTTATTAATACTTTTTCATCTTTGCCAAAATATCCACGCATTTTTTTTTCAGTTATGTTAATATTTTCTATAGCCCAAAAGCCACAGAGTCGCGCCAGGAGACATCAATTTTAGTTCTCATACAAGTACTAACCATCAAAATAAGTTCATAGAGCCGTGCCAAAATCACCGTAAAAATTTTACGCTACCTCCCGGACTATAATAATCGGTAAAAAATACGTAATTTTACGGAAAATTTATAGTATATCTGATTAGTATATCCAGGAATAAGTTTGTTAAACCACTACAATTTCAGCGTGTATTTGACGGACATATATTTTTTTACAATTAGTACTCTATTTTAAATCGATAAAAATTAAATTTAAAGTTGTATGTACGGAGAGACATAATGACGCCATATCGACACTTTCTGGGTGGTAGAAACTCCATACGCAGCATGATTTTTGTCGGACAAGTTGACCACTATTTTTAAACTAATTTTATTAAACAATTCTCAAAAAATCAAACTTGTATGTATGGAAAGTCATAGTGACGTTATATCGACATTTTCAGGGTGGTGGACACGCCATACGCAGCATAATTTTTGTCGGACAAGTTGACCACTATTTTTAAACTAACTTTATTAAACAATTCTCAAAAAATCAAACTTGTATGTATGGAGAGTCATAGTGACGTTATATCGACATTTTCAGGGTGGTGGACACGCCATACGCAGCATGATTTTTGTCGGACAAGTTGACCACTATTTTTAAACTTACTTTATTAAACAGTTCTCAAAAAATCAAACTTGTATGTATGGAGAGTCATAGTGACGTCATATCGACAATTTCGGGAATCAGGCATACGAAAACGCAGTAGCGTCGAAAGTTGTCGCATTAATAAGTTTGTCGGACTCGTCACAAAAAAGGCACTCACAAAGTTTTACGTTTGTATGTATCAAAAAAAAATTAGTTCCTTGTACTGGGGACTAAAACGCGATAGTAAGCCGCATAAAATTTGTTTAATTCATTGTTATGTTTTCATTGAGTTGCGACATCAGCATAATGGATGCGACTGCTACTTGCAGTTATATAACTGTAGTAACAGTTGCCTCCATTCATAGATAACTCTCCAGCTGACCATAATAGTTGCTGACATGTTTTTTAAAGTTCTCTTTAACAACCGCAGGAGTTAATTATTTTAAACGAACAAAATAGCCGGCATAGTGACGACGACTGAGACAATCGTAAACTGAATCTGTATTTTCAGTTGTCTGTGCTTTTCAACTTCTTGCTCACCCAAATCGGAGACATCCTCAAGAAAGCTATGTTGCCTAGTGCCCATAACCACAGAACCGTGGATGTGAAGGAAACAAGAGAGTTGTGTAAGTATCGTAGCAAGTTGTCTCTGCCTATTCCTGTGGGAAAAAGGCGTGACGATTTGATTTGTTCACGATCAGGCAAGTTAAATGTCAGATCATTACAAAATCCTTTTTAGTAAATATTTTTTATGATAATACCTTGTGCTTCAAGATCAGTAAGATCCCAGCGGTAACCAGAGTCCAAGACACCAAATGCATATACAGATCCGGATCCAACTGAGAACACTTTGCCTGGTGTCCTTGTACCTTCACTGTCAACATAATACAGTTGAGCACCCTGTGAAAACATTTTAAAAGTTAGAATTTAAATATAAATTTAAAATTAGGCCCATTGGTTTGTTGCACGTGAAGTCCCGGATTTGATTCCCTGTCTGAGCAAATATTTGTTTCATAGCTTTTATTCGTAATATTTGCTTCAGGTCTGGTTATCAAAGAGTGGTAGGCAGTGGTACCCAGTTTGCTGAACCGGGGTAGTACCACCAATTATAAGTATCCAGACCTTGAAGTGTTTAATTGCGTTTCGGGATTAGCTTGTAAGTTACCAGTTCCAACTAGAGCATTGAATTTAGTTTTGAATTGTAGTAGCAGTGACATCCATTCATGGATGTCACTCCAGCATCACATAAAGCTGGGTGCTGTCGAGTCACAATAAAACAATTGATTTTTTTATATAGTAAAACAAACCACCCTCATGCAATAACAAATGACATTTCTGATTTTTATAAATATATTATAATTAAAATGAATTAATCAACTTTCTAGAGCTTAATAACGACTCGGAATAATAAGAACTTGTAAAATCATTAATAAAAAAAACGCGATAGTAGGCTGCATAAATTTACCTACTTCTTTATTTCTTATTGTTAAATTAAATTTTTCTACAAATGCAAGCAGAACATCAATTCAAAACCAATTCAGTCAATTTTCAAAATGTATATTTTGAAAATTGACTGATGATTAATTGATAAAAATCAGTTGTATTTTTTCTTGCAAGTAAGCAAGATAAAATATAAAATAAGAACATTTTTTTGATAAGAAAGAGGAGGTCCAAGAGTAACAAAAAAGACGCACTGCAATTTTTAGCGACTGCCGGTTCGGCCGGTAGTATGAGGATGCTTTCCCCGACACGTGCGGGTATTACGGGTGTAAAATGAAGAGGTAGGAACAAGGTTAGGAAACATAAAACGCCTTCCAAAAAATATAGTTTTGAAAATATAGGGTTGAGTATCACTAGGTCATATTTTCATGTACTTTGAGCTACACAGATCAGAGATGGTCAGCGTGCATTCTAAATACATGAAATTCTTTATTTAATGGACTCTACCATCAGGTAAGTCGAGGTCAGGTGACGGATCTATAAAAATAAAATACTAACCCTCTTATCAAATCCAGCCAACATCATTCCCATACTGAGGCCCATTCCCTTGTAGTTATAAACCATATTAGCCATTAGCTTACTAGCAGCTGCTACGGAAATACGCTCCCTATGTCTGAGCTCATAAAGGCGACAATGCTTCGCAAGCACACGGTCCCAGTAGACACAGTCTGCTGCACCACCAGCAAGAGTTCCTGTTTACAATTTTAAACAATATTATTAGTAGGAATCCATTTGATACCAATATAAAAGAGGCCTTTCCCTTTTTTACATTTCTATACTAAACTGTAAAGTGTTGTATCATAGAAACAGGACAACCAAAGTACATATATCAGTTACAGTTATTTGCAGGCTTGTTTCCGCACTTAAAGTCCTCTTCGGTATCTTTGTGCGTAAGTACATATATCAAAGACACCAATTACCAGCAAGTGGTTTTGAACCCGTGCTTTCAGTTTGCGAAACCATTGCACTTTTTAAACTGCCTTTTTAAAACCCAATTATGAAAAATATTTCAATTTCCAAATTAGATCAATTATATAAAAGTTTTTTACGACCACTAGTTTGTTACTGGCTTAAAGTCCCGGATTCGATTGCCGGATAAGCATAATTTTATTATTAGGCGACCATGGTGTAGTGGCAGGGCAATAGTTACACAAATTGAGAGCTTGGAATCAAAACTACTAGCCGGTACCAATGTATCTTTGATATAAGTACTTTGGTTGTCTTGTTTCTATGATACAAGCATTTTAGTAGCTTAATATTATGTGAATAATAAAAAAAAATTAGGACCAATAGTAATAAATATATTAATTTTATGAAATTTTTATTTGAGATATTACAACTTATTGAAATATTGCAAGTCATTTGATAAATATTTTTAATAAATCTTACCAAGCAAATAATCATTGATTTCAACAATTTTCTTCATAGTCTGTGAACCAATAAACTGACCACCAGTAGCCCTGGAGTCCACAGCCAACAGCACACCACCCTACAAAGTTATACTATAGTTAACAAATGTAATATTCATGTGGGAAAAATTTGTGATAAATTAATTTATTAATAATGTATTAATAAAAAACATGAATTAAAAAATAGATTAGACATCTGTATAATGACGGGGCAAATAGAGATATGGAAGAGGATAGAACTGCACTAGCCATTGGCTGCCTGCTTAATATAATAGACAGCATTACTTACAATACATACATACTATGTTAATTGTTATTATTAGTATAAAAATTAAACTTACTTGGTAGCGGAAACCCAAAGTTGTGGTACCATGATCAAACTGAATTTTGATTTGACGGCCAGTTTCATCTTTCGAGTTGAATGCAGCTAAAGTTTCTGCAGGCTATAACATTAAACCGTATATATTAATGTAAGGAATTCTAAATTGAAATTAAATAATGAATAAAGTAACCTTACGTTTGCAAATGGAGGAATGGCAAGCTGCAAGTTATTTACGAAATTATTACTGTAGCTGATTACATCGTCTTGTATTGAAGCCAAGGAATGTATAGGATTTAAATCTATTTTATCCGCAATACCACAAATCTCGGCTAAAGCCATTTTATAAAGTAAATTCACAAAAATAACACAAAGCTGTCCGATGACAAGCAAAATGCCGAATTTTAGGCTAGACAATATTTTTTTTTTTGAGCTCGGAGTTTCAATTTAAATTTCCACCATTTTTATTTTGTGACTACTTTGTTTAAAGATTAAAATAGAGTAAGTAAAAATTATTTATATAATTAGTATAATAAAATAACTATATAAAATAAAATGAAAATTTATGAATGTAGCGCCATCTAGAACTGAATAGACAAATAATGTTTTTTTTAAGGCTTTGGTGATAAATTATCTATTACGATAAATAAAAGTAGTAAGTTATGTGTTAAGATTTTATACAAAACGCAACCAGTTTTTTTTTATAAATAACTAATTTATTAATTTTATTTAATTAAAAAATACAATTGTTTAAATGAAGCGACATCTAGTAGTGATTAGCACAAGCAAACAAAGTTTATGTTTATATAAACGTTTGAATTCATTTAAGTAGTAAAACTAAACAAGAACATTATAATTTAATAACAATTGTGCTTAAGTAAAAAAATGCACATATGACAATATTATTTGATAATAGATGGCGCTAGGCTATCTATTAGCAAATAATATTATCTAGGCTATAATCATTCAACTAGAAAACGATAACAAACAGTTTAAGCCTACAAAATCACTATAGGATGCAAAGATTTAAATCGTTTATAGAATTATTATAATCTTTGATAGAATAAGTATCTAATAATTAGGTAGGTCCAGATATTATCATAGGTCATTATAAATTCTAATGGTCTAACTCTAGACTAGATTATTACTTATATTTGGAAATATAAGATTCTCAAATCAAATCAAATTGTCACGCAGGGACAATGGAGCGCCACTTGCCACGATCCTGACACAACTTCCTCGCTTTCCTCACATCCACAATTCTTTTCACACAAGCTCTACTATTATGGGCACTAGGCAAGCAACCCAAAAGCTTTTCTTGACGATGTCTCCGATTTGGTCGAAGAACATCCTCCTAACAGCGGGGTTAGGTTAGGTTAGGTTAGCCAAAAGCTTTTCTTGACGATGTCTCCGATTTGGTCGAAGAACATCCTCCTAACAGCGGGGTTAGGTTGGAGCACTATCGTTTGGTCTGCCACGTTCAACGCATCCATCCACATCAAATTTATAGATTCCTTTCATCAATCTACTTTTACTCATCCTTTCCATGTACCCAAACCATCGAAGCATTCCTTGTCATTCCTTTAGATTTAGATTCTCAAAAAATTTAATATCGTATATAGCTTTTATTTGTTATATTTGTTAATTTGATTATTACAACAAAAAGATGGATATTTGTTCCGGGTCTTTTTTATTGTAACTCGACATATCACAGCACCCCGCTTGATGTTAAGCGTGTCTAAGTGTGGTCTATGAATGAATGTAACTGCTAATACAATTCAATAACTGTGAGTAGCAATCACATCCACTATGCCGGCCTAGATGGAACCGGCAACTTACAAGCTGATCCCGAAACGTGACCAAATCACTTCACGGTCTGTATACTTGTAAGTCTATATACTCTTTTTGAGTTGTCTGGTTGTCTAAGATTGGTAGGCAGAGTGGTGCCCAGTCTGCCGATCCGGGGTAGTTTTTTTAAATATTTTTTTTATTGTGACTTGACATATGACAGCACCCCTCATAATGTTAAGCTGGAGTGCGGTCCATGAATAAAGGTCACTGCTAATTACAGTTAAATAACTGTAATTAGCAGTCACATCCACTATGCCGGCACTCTTTGATTTACAATAAATCAGTTGTTTTTGATTTTAGATTGATTCTTACGAAAAGAGCGAAAAAACTTTCCAATATAAAAAGTGTTTGCAAATAACATACGAGCGAACGATAAAGGGCAAATCCCAAATCCCTAAGAACAGTTTAAATTCATCTTTATTCGCACGCATCTCTCCTCAAACACAAATTCGTGAATCCAAATACATGGAAAGTCACGATTAGACCCCTCACCCACCAAAACGCAACATTAAATTAACCCATAACCTATTCTAAAAAGGGAGTCGGGCCGATTCGGAGCACACGGGTAAAAAGATAATTAATAATATTAAATATTTTTTCTAATTATTAGTATTCCTAATATTTTCCACTGAATCTTAAAACGGAACACAAAATCAGCAAGATATATATGAGGAGAATTGTAGATGTGAAGGAAGCGAGATAGTTGTGCCAGGATCGTGGAAAGTGACACTTCATTGCCTATTGAAGATAACGATGGAAAAAAAATGAATCGTTTAATTATGAAATTATTTTAATTCGACGATGTAACGACTAGGAACCAGTGGACAGATCAGTTCCCAATCTGCCGATTCGGGGTAATACCACAATTAAACAGACCGTGAAGTTAGTCGCGTTTCAAATCAGCTTGTAAGTGTCCGGTTGCAACGTTTTTTATTGTGACTCGACATCTGACCTCTACCCGCCTGATAGTAAGCAAGAGGAGGTCCAAGAGTGACGACTAAGAAAGAATAACTATCTCGGCTAAAAAAATTAGGCCGGCATAGTGGATGTGACAGCTAATTGCAGTTATTTGTGACAGCAGTAACTACCTGCAATCCAACTTAACATCAGTGCTGTCTTATGTTGAGCCACGATACAAAAACTATAGACTATAGAAAAACGTAAAATATATTTAAATATACATAATATTATATTTTAACCGTAGAGCTTGTACTAAGACGAAAGAGAAGCGAAGGAGTTGTCAGGTACGTGGCAAGTGGCGCTCCATTGTCTCTGACAATCCATGTGGGAAAAAGGCGTGATTGATTGATATTTGTTTTTTCGATTGCAAATTCTGTCCAAAGCGTCCCGCCTAACCCCAATCCTAAATGATAGCCTACAAATCATAATTGTTACATATTAACGCGTCTCACGAAATATTCTTGCAATTTGGAATTACAAAGATTTAGACAAAACGAGGAATTCGTTTACGTCCAGTTTCCCATAGGAACGTATCATGACGTTGTGGCCGAATGTGGTTAAAAGATTTTGGAGCCAAATGTCACGCGATCTCGTCAATAGTCGCATCGGTATTTGTAATGTGACCACAAAATAAGGGAAATAAGCGACCGTAGTGTAGTGGAGTGGTATTGAAATGGTCACGCGAACCGTTTGAGATAATTAGCTTTTTAAACATTTCTCATTATGAATTAAACTCATATTTGCGCGACCATTGATTAATGAATTAAACAAATTTTGTGCGGCTTACTATCGCGTTTATTTTGGTTTTGATTTTACAATTTTATTTTATTAATCCGACGTTTCGAGAGCTTTGCAGCCATCGTGATCAAAACAAAATAAACGCGATAGTAAGCCGCATAAAATTTGTTTAATTTATCAATTAATGTTCACACAGAATCTTATAAAATTACTATTTATTAATTTTCTCAGATTTTATAATTAATAAGCTGATTCCGAGACGCGATTAAGTTACTTCACAGTCTGTACATTTGTAAGTGGTGGTAACTCTTGGACACTCAATTAAATTTGCATTCTGACTAACGTGCTTTGTTTTGTCTAACCTCCGTCTAGCCTGATGATCCAAGAGTGCCTACGACTGACAAAACCGTCGCCGTCACTATGCCGGCCAAAGGAATATGTCCGAAAATATTGCTTAATAATAGTCAACCTATAGCTACATTTATTTAAATTGTCTGTAGGCTGTAGGCCGGGGGCTGTCACATAATTTTACCTGATCATTATTATTATTATTGAGGCATTTAAATGATCACCAAAAACAAGTAATAGCTACAATAATATTACATTATTGAAAAACAATTTTATTCATCTTACCATTTCTATTTAACTTGCATTTTCTATTAGCGAATACGCTAATTTTTTGGATGTGATTGCTACTCACAGTTATTAAATTGTAGTAGCAGTGACATTCATTCACGGACCACACTTCGGCTTAACATCAAGCGGAGTGCTGTAATATGACGAGTCACAATAAAAAAAAAGGCTAAATAGATTATTTACTATAAATGTTTTAAAATTAATTTTTTGTTTTATTTTGTAATTTAAAATTAAATAATGGGTAACAAATAAAATTAAAAGTATATTAACTATAATTAAACTATAAATAAAAAATATCATCTATTGACGTCGCATTAGAGATAGTGCCAAGGAGGCTGGCAACATTTCCCCTTTGTTAGCAGAAATAATTGCCAGCCTTCCTGTCTTCAGACTTCTCCATCAGACGCTTGGACAACTCCTTGGCATTATTAATTGTAAATTTTCATGTTATAAAGATGACTTTTCTAGCCGGTATAGTGACGGCGACTGAATCAGCCGTAAAATGAGTCGGTTTTTAAAAGGATGCTCTGATGGTTTGGGCCATAGAAATATATTTCTGTGGTTTGGTCACATGGATAGGATGAGTGGAAGTAAATTGACGGAAAAAAAATATAAATCTGATGTGGATGGATGCGTTAGTCGAGGCAGACCCAGAAGGGTGTTCTCCGACCAAATCAGAGAGTCGGAGACATTCTTAACCTTCAAGAAAGCTGTGTTGTCTAGTGCCTATAACCGTAGAGCTTGAAAAGATAATTGTAGATGTGAGGGAAGCGAGCGAGTTGTGTCAGGATCGTGGCAAATGGCGCCCTTTGTCTCTGCTTATCTCTGTGGGAAATAGGCGTGACAATTTGATTGATTGTTCGTCGTTGGTTCGCGTCGGCGCTTTTGGACCTCCCATTTCTTAATTATAATCCGTTTTTTTTTATATAAATAGGCTCTAGACTAAAAAAGGTTGTTAGTCCAACTATAGTTGGACTACGACCACCTAGGTGAAGGTCCGCAGCCCAACTTTATCAATAGTTGGACCACGATCCTTAGTGAAGGCTCGTAGTCCAACTAGTTGGACCACTGGCCCGTATCCATAAATACAAGTGTCTTATATTTAAAAGACACTAACAATCTAAAAAAGATATAAGTTGTAAAATATGTCCGATGCACAGGAAAACATAAATAATATGCACTAATTTTAAATTTATATTATAAAATCTAAGGCGACCAATCTTGATCTTTACCAAAACTCACCGCTTTCCAGGTATATTTTTGTCTTAAATTAAATTTGATTTTATATTGAAATAAGATTTTTTAAATGTTATTAGATTTTCATCGATCCTGACTCTAATGACAATGGGATTCGAAAAATCAACGATCAATCAAAATGCGTCAAAATCAATGGATCAATGGAAATCAACGGCGACAGTGGTGTAGTGGCAGTGCAATTGTTACACAAACCGAGAGCACGAGTTCGAGAGCATCCACCGGTACCAATGTATTTTTGATGTATGTACTTTGGTTGTCCTGTTTATATGATACAAGCATTTTAGTAGCTTAGTGTAGAAATTTAAATATATATATATTTGGCATTCTCGTAGGTTACTATCAACGTAGCCCGACGATTGGTGGACAAGTCATTTCGCTGTTGTTTCCTAACAGAATCGGGGCCCTGACCTGGACTTGCCTGATGGTAAGCAATGTCTCCGAGAAAAAAATGTTCATTTTACGGTTGGCTCAGTCGCCGTAGCTATGCCAGGCCAATGGCATTTAATTGAAATTGAATCGATATCAGATTGTAAACAAGAATATGTAATTTTTGAATGAAAGACAGTGATAGAAAACATTGATATTAGTATGCTAGAGTGAGATAGATATAATTTGATGTTACTTGATGTGAAATACGGTGTAATGCACCATGCTCCTTATTAATATTCGAAAATAAAGAATGATCCCATTTGCCCTCGAGGGAGGGGAGTATATTTTTTTATTAGGGAGAGGAAATAACGGATGTGTTTATATCGATAGAATACGTATGTGCGCTCGCGACGAAATTTTTTTCTAAAATTTTTATCGTGTAGATTTTCATGGAGCATATTGCCGGAAGCTGTCTAGCTGAGATAGCAGAGTCGCGCGTTAAGAGAAAGAACCGTTTATTTTTTTGACTTTCAATATACGACAGTATCCCGCTTGATGTTATGTGCGGTGCGGTCCATGAATGGAGGCAACTGCTCCTAAAATGATATTTACTACTTTCACATCTACAATTCTTAGCTTCTAATATACAATATACACATTGTAGCATTCGTTATTATCGATAAAATACAAAAGTGTTATAGTATTTTTTCCATTGGTGAGTGTAAAGGCCGGGTCATACAGAATTCGTAGCTTGACGTGTCCGTGTACGTGCCAGAACTGTCACAGCAAAGTGCTGCACACGTGTCAGGCAGAAAATGGGGTTGCAGCAGTGTTTCTCAAACATTTTGAGCCCATGCCCCACCTTAACATTTCTAAAACATAATTTTCAACCTTTAAAAGTTGTATTGTTCTCCTAAGAAATATAAATGATTACAGCATTTTTAAGAAGTTGCCTTTTTTGTTAAATTTGTCACCGATATCTAGCATTGCATTTAAAAAACCCAAAACGAAAGGATTAAATTCGTGTCGACTCTATTTATAAATTGCCCCCTTAACTATCAAATTGCCCCCAAAATGACGTGGGCCCACTTTGGGAAACACTGGGTTAGAGCGATTCGTATGCTCGGTCAATGCCAACCGCATTGACAGAACCAATATTGTGAGCGTTTGACAAGAAGATGTCTGACAGCACATTATTTTATATTATATTTGTTTAGTTTTGTAGACGCTTTTTAACAAACTATTTTTTTAGCACATAATCGTAAATAAGGCATAACTAGTGACACCTAGTAATTAAAGAGTTTTGAAAAAATAGTCGATAACGAAAAAAATGTCGACATCGAGTAAAACATCGATATGTAAAACGTGCATCTCTAAAAGTGTTGTAGTCTCCGATGGTGAGCGATAGTAGTGGTCGCGCCTCAGGCCGAATACTCGCCACCCTTTCATTTTATAATTATATGACCAGCACAACACTGGCCCGTGCGCGACCGCATACGTCCCCGCGACTTCTTCAGAATTTACCATTTACAACTTATGAATTATATACATACACACATGAATATGTTATTTTTATTGTGACTCGACATATGACAGAAGCCTGATGTTAAGCTGAAGTGCGGAATGAATTGAGGCGATTGCTACTTAAGTTAAATAACTGCAAGAAGCAGTCACATCCACTATGCCAGCCTAATTGACACATTGGCGACTATGAACGCATTGGCTGGACACAAAGATAAGCCAATGCGTTTTCTCTATTCTAAAACCTTACACCTTTCAGAAGACATCAGCCAGAAGACACGTCCACTGCTGAACATAAGCCCCCTTGGAACGCCATCACGCCTGTTGCATCCACCGGTTATTCGTGACTTTCACTATGTCGTCAGTCCACTTATTGGGAGGCCTACCTACGCTGCGTTTTCCGGTCTCCACTGAAGAACCTTTCTTCTTCATCGGTTGTCGGTTCTTCAAATATAAGATAAAATACAGTAATATGTTTTAAGGAGTAAGATCGTCACCTGAATAATATTTTTGGCCGGTATAGTGACTACGACTAACGGTAGAGAAGAATTAACGCTGTGCGCGATAGATGTGGTTTGAAAGAAGATGTAGTGACAAGGAGTGACAAAGGAATGCTTCGATGGTTTGGGCACATGGAAAGGATGAGTGAAAGTAGATTGGCGAAAAGAATTTATCAATTTGATGTGGATGGATGCGTTAAACAAGGCAGGCGCTGGAGGGTGTTTTCAGACCAAATCGGAGACATCCTCAAGAAAGCACATAACCATAGAGCTTGTATGAAGAGAATTGTGAATGTGAAGGAAGTTGTGTCAGGATCGTGGCACGAGGCGCTCCATTGTTTCTGCCTATTGAATTCAAGCGTTTTTGTTTCAGTCGGCGCTGTTGGGTCTCCTCTTACTTACTATCAGGCAAGTCATAAAATTCATTCTCATTTGTAAAAAAGTTACGCGGTCGCTGTTAGTGTTAAAAACAACTTTTATACTTTTTTTTTATTGTGATTCGACATATGACAGCACCCCGCTTGTTGTTAAGCCGAAGTGTGGTCCACGAATGAATGCCACTGCTACTACAATTCAATAACTGTAAGTAGCAATCACATCCACTATGCCGGCCTAGATGGAACCGGCAACTTACAAGCTGATCCCGAAACGTGACCAAATCACTTCACGGTCTGTATAGCTGTAAGTGGTGGTACTACCCCGGATCGGCAGACTGGGTTCCACTGCCTACCACTCTTTAATAACCAGACCCGAAGCAAATATCCATCTCTTTTTTTTTTATTAACAAATATTTGCAATATTTAATATTATTAAATATTACAAATAAAAGCTATAAAACAAATATTTGCTTCAACCGGGGATCGAACCGGTCGGAAAACTTTAAGCGCAACAAACCAATCATTTAATGAAAATGAACATCGATTCTGTGTGTTGCGCGGTCGCAATTTTAATTTTGAAGCTCATTAATGGAGTTCAATTGTCAAAACAAAGCCCTATTGTCGTTAAGTTAAGCCGTCTGCCCGCAGTCAAGTGTTTTTTTTTATTGTGACTCGACATTTGACAGCACCTCGCTTGATATTAGGCTGGAGTGTGGTCCATGAATGGATGTCACTGCTACTACAATTCAATAACTGTGAGTAGTAATCACATCCATTTTGTCGGCCTAGATGGAACCGGCAACTTATAAGCTGACTTTGAAACACGACTAAGTCACTTTACGGTCTGTATACTTGTAAGTGGTGCTACTACCCCGGATCGGCAGACTGGTTACCACTCCCTACCACTCACATCAGCTTATGAAACAAATCCGACCGGGAATCAAACCCGGGACTTTACGCGCAACAAACCAATCGCAGGACAATCGGCCACGCCTCACGCCTGTCGTAAATAAGTATAAAAATAAATTCGAATAGTTACGAGTAGGTAAATGTAATAAACAATTCCATTGCCAAACGAAGTAAATTAGACGACAAAACTAACAGGCTTATCTGATATTGGTTAACCGTTCATATTGCCGATTGAGGCCCCATGGGGTTATGATATCCTATTTTGTAACAAATTTACGACCACACAATTGAATAATGTATAAGTGCATATTTTGACACGATATTTTGAACTTTGGCCGGCATAGTATATTATATTTACTGTTTTATAAATTATTATTTTATTATAAATTATTATTATTTTATAAATTAAAGATAAACGTATATATGTATTTTATATAAGACTAACAAAACTACAGCCAGCCATTCTACCAATAAATAGTTATTATTGTTTTTTTTTTACTACCCCAGAAAAATATGTAAAATATGTAAATAAAATGTATCCGGTCTACCTTGTATAAACAAAGTGTTAATTCGTACTTTAGGTCCTCAAGACACAGGCTTGCCTAGTGTGGGGGCCGCTGTGTATCACATTATTGTAAAACAATTTTATTTAAATAAAGTTTTATTTATTTATTTATTATAGTGACGGCAACTGAGTCAGCCGTGAACTAACTCGATTGTTTCAGTCGTCGTCACTCTTGCTTATCATCGGGCGCGTCGAGGTCAAATGTTGGGTCACAATAAAACAAAACTGGGTTGCCTAGTGCTCATAACCGTAGAGCTTGTATGAGGCGACGGTGGTGTATTGGCAGTGAAATGGTTGGTAAACCTGAGAGCACGATATATTGGTTGTCCTGTTTCTATGATACAAGCAAGCACTTCAGTAGCTTAGTATAGAAATATAAATAAACAAAAATGTCAAAAAAAATGTAGATGTGAGGGAAGCGAAGAATCGGGATCGTCAAGAAAGTGTCTCTGCCTATCCCTGTAGGAAAAAAGGCGTGACATTTAGATTGATTGATTGATAAGTAATAATAAATAATATATTTATTAACGAGATATTTATTGTAACGAGACATCTGGCTTGGATTAGATTTTAGGAGTGGTAGCCATTCGTGCTCAATCACCGTGAAGAGATTTGGTCGCGTTTCGGGATCAGTTTGTAAGTTGCCGGTTCCAACTAGACCGGCATAGTGGATGTGATTGCTACTAACTGTTATTAAATTGTAGTAGCGGTGACATCCACTTACCGGCAACTTACGAGTACAGACTGATCCCGAAACGTCTGAAATCACTTTACGGTCTGTAAATTATTATTATTTCTCTTTTCGATTGATTATTTAATCATGTTCATTTATGACACAGCCCTTATACTCATTAAAAACCATCGACAATAGAATTATTTACACAAATGCCAAAATTCCAAAAAATGCACCATAAATATAAGTGGATGCTACCTCGGATCGGTACTACAGACTTACTGGACACCATTGCCTACTTCACTTAGAGAAAATTATTGCGCTTGTTACTTTATTCATTCAACGTGTGCGGTGTCCATGAGAAAAATTATTATGGAATATTTATTGGATTACTCCATTGGCTATGAATGGGGTCCTCTCTGTGTTAAGAACTAAAATCAACACTCACCATTTTGAGTGAGACTGTGCACTTTTGCTCTCATGTGGAGCGTTTGTGGAGTATGCTTTTGGATGCGGCGTTTGGTTAGTATTAAATATTGCAAATATTTGTTAATATCTATAAAAAGAGAGGTGGATATTTGCTTCGGGTCTGGTTCTCAAAGAGTGTTAGGCAGTTGTACCCGGTATGCCGATCCGGGGTAGTACCACCACTTACAAGTATACAAACCATGAAGTGATTTAGTCGCGTTTCGGGATCAGCTTGTAAGTTGCCGCTTCCAACTAGACCAACTGATTTTTACAGTTATTTACCGCCTCAATTTATGGACCGCACTCCAGCCTAACATCAGAAGGGGTGCAGTCATATGTTGAGTCATTATAAATAAATAAAGTCGAGGTCATAAAAATGTCTAGTAATTATTAATAATTAAAAATATAATATTTTCTTAGTTTTCGCGCGAACATTAATTAATGAATTAAACAAATCTTATGCGGCTTACTATCGCGTTTATTTTCGTGGCCATCTCTCCGTGACTACGATGGTTGCAACTTAGATAATTTAACTGTCTAGATAGAGTGTCGCGATTCAATCGCAATGCAAACATAGGCCAACGTTGAACTGATTGTGTGCGTGTCACACACACAGATGCGTTCCATTACGATATCATTACAAGTGCGTCGGGCCACGCCTGTGTGTGTGAAATGATACCAGCTTATCGATATTACCCACTAAGTAGGGAAAAATATGCACTTTTGATATGCGTTTTATACATACATAAATTAATAATAATGTAGATTTGTTTACTATTTAATTTGTTATAGTATGTGTATATGTTACCAGAAATATATGAAACCTAGGAATTGAGAAAAACAATAGGGAGGTAGGCAATGGATGTAAAAACAGCAGCAAGTAGTGTTTGCAAAAACTCGATAGTAAACACCAAAACCATCTACTCAACCGATAGGGCTATAGACAGCGCAAACTATTAATAACAGTAATATTATTGATAGTACTGACCTAGTAAATTGATAAAACTATCGAAACCACTAATAGTGGTATTTTCTTCAAAATTAACGAAATTGAAAAATTATCGGTTTTGTGCAAGAAATTGCACTCTACTTGTACAAAACCGTACTTTTATGTGAATAAGCATTACTAATGATAATAAATACCACATATACTTTATTTTAATAGTCCAGTGCACAATATTTGATAGGGGTAATAAAAAAAAGAATAAGAGTATATTTTTTTATTTATACAAATAAATAAAAAAGTTTTGATGCTGCATCACGATTGTTGTTATTAATTTTTATCTTGTAATAATATCGTAAATCTATAATAAATATTTTTCTACAACACTTTTAATCAAATTAGTTTGATGGAGGTGGCCACAAACATGCTCAGCTTTTACCTCACAGTAATTTGGGCCTCCAATAAATTGTTTCATTACAGTAGATACTATTTTTGCATATTTTTTGGGAGTCATAGTAAAATCCTGTTTTAAAAACTGTCGAATTATGTATTCAGCAGATCAGAAAATAAAATATACATCCTGAGAGGCATAGATGAGTCCCTTCATCTCTTAATTTAACCAATTAATGGTGCGGCAATTTTTCATTTGATGTCCAAACAATTAATACACTTATTTTTTTTTTGTGCAAACATTTAACAACAAAGCCTGCTATGTAGCCGACGATTTGCTGTGTATATTCACATAATTCCGAATAGTAAATAATGCCGGCATCGTTGTAGAGAATTTCGTCGTCAACGTCATGTTCCTCTTCATCTTCTTTCCTTAACGAAGGAACAGTTTCATTTATACTTTTTATTGATGAAGAGCACGTTAGAACACTTATGTCTTCTAGTGTCACATAGTTTCCTACCTACCTAAAAACTGGATCTTTAGGTATTCTGTAACAACAGTTTGTTTATTGCTGCCTTGTCATATGTCGTTTTTATGGCACGACATATGACAGCACCCCGCTTGATGTTAAGCTGAAGTGCAGTCATGAATGGTTAACAGTGCATCCACTTGTAAATAATATTGTAATTAATAAACATATTGTTGTACATACAGAACACACATTTAGGTGGGTAATGTAATAAAAATGTTATAACATGTTATTATATATAATAACAGTGTTAAAGTGATACTTGTTTTTTTTATATACAACAAATCTACTTCAATATAAAAACCAAAATATTCACGGGAATATTTTGATTCAAAACCTGGCAACACTCTTAACATCTTAGGTAAAAAATTGAACTATTTTTTAAAAAAATATTTCCAATGTTTATAGTAATTTAAAATCTACTTAATGATGATAAGTGACAGCTTTGGTTGTTCTCAAGCGTCCTTTGTAAGTTCGGCACAATTTAATGGCGCAAACAGTCATTATTATCGAAAAAATCACAGAGAAATTTCGCGTGGCGTCCGAACGGTGTCTGTTACGCAACTGACAAACGCGAGAGAGTGTATCGGCCAACAGTTGGCCGGTATTTTTTTTAGCCCGTGCGCCACCATATGCTCTATCTAGACAGTTAAATTATCTAAGGGTTGCAAAGCTCTTGAAACGTCGTCTGAATAACAAAATAAAATAAAAATGTAAAATCAAAACCAAAATAAACGCGATTTTTTTGGTTTTGATTTGGTTTTGATTTGCATGAAATTTGTTTAATAAAAATATTTTAAATATTTAAATAAAAGCACTACTTGAGCACAGTTACCAAAATAGAATACCGCATCCGAGTTTAATATATTTCCTGACTGCGTGTTACAGTTGGGATTAGCTCTTGACAAACGTCAAGTGTCACTCAGCATTGGCGGGAGAATATATTTGCCAATGTTGACAATGAGGATTTATAAATAACACGTATTTCGACTCAAAATATAAATAAAAGAAAATATTACTTTTATATAGCAATAACTTTCTGAGGAAGGCCATCTTAGGGTTTGGCATAGGGGCCCTGTTAAAAGAAAAAAAATGCTGAGAAAAATCTGTTATAACTTCATATTTATAAATCTACCTTGTTAAACGCATCCATGCCAAGCTCTATGAAGAGAATTGTGAATGTGAAGGAAGCGAGGGAGTTGTGTCAGGATCGTGGCAAGTGGCGCTCCATTATCTCTGCCTATCCCTGTGGAAAAAAAATTGATTGATTAATTGAATAATATTAAAAGCTAGTCACGGTCTATATGCAAACGAAATGATATTTATTTTATTTATTTCTTTTATTATATTTTTCTGGTGTGCAAAACAAATTGCAATCTTTGATTCTGCATGAATATTACATTGTCAACTTTAAACTAGTCCATTTGTCAATTGATCCACAAAGAAAATACGCACCGAACTTTTTAGTTCGACTGCTGATTCGGTCGATAAAATGCGGATGCTTTCCCCGACCTGTGCGGGTATTACGGGAGTGAAAAGATGAGGTAGGAACAAGGTTAAAGAGCTCCTCGAAACATTCTCCGTGGTATAGGCGATAGAGGACGCACAGAGCCGCCATGTCTCTGCGTAGTTGCAGGGGCTCCAGAGTTCGCGTGACCTCTGCATCACCTATGATCCGGACAGCTCGGCGCTGCAATGAATCCTTGGCAGAGCCGTCCCAGAGGTGCGAACAGTACTCCGCGCAAGAGCGAATCTGTGCCTTGTAAAGTAGTAGGCAAAGCTCTGGCGCGAAGAACCGCCGCACCTTGTTCAGGATGCCAAGTTTGCGGGAGGTGGTCTTAATGGCCCGCTCGATGTGGTCCCTGTGATTCAGGTCGCAGCGAAGGGACATTCCAAGAATGTCCTAGATTGCAATTCAAAAATTATGCACATACATACAAGTCAAGATAATAAAAGAGTGTTAAAAATACGCTTTTATGTCAATGTGAGCTAAAAAATAAATAAATGGTAAACAAGAGGAGGTCCAAGAATGTCGACGACTGAGTCAGTTCACGGTTGCCTCAGTCACCGTCACTATGCTGGCCAAATAAATATTTATTGAAATTATTCTATTGTCATCGGTTTTAAATACGTGTATAAAGGACATCATTCATTTTGTATGGGGACTTGGGCTTAATTGTATTAACAGTTGAATATGCATTTTATAATAGTTTGATGTACGAAGATTACAATGTAATTGGAATATATCCTTTATTTTGCATAGTTTAGGTGTGCATAATGATCAAATTAAAATTATGACAATTCAAAGCAGGACAAATATGGCGTTGATTGACAGATGATACAAAATCCATATCTTATTTTCCAAATAACTCAATTGCACAGCAATAAAAAGCAAAATTGTTATTAGTTTTATCAACACAAGTATTGAAACAACCATTTATATATTTTTCATCATTGGGCATTAAAAAAATAGTACATAAAAGCCCAAAATGAATGATGTCCTTTCCAACTTGTTCAGACCCTCTAGAAAGTGGGTGAAAATTAATTTGACAGATTCCGTTACATAGTTACATACATACAAGTTGAGCTAATAAAAGCTAGCTTTATTGTTAAAAAAAATTGTTAAAAAAATTAAAAAAAAGTTGAAAAAAATTGATGTCTTTCCACCCATATTGTTGTTTAATTTGTAATCTGTCCCATCCAGACAGCAAAGCCACAAAGTGGTATTAAGGTAGTGGGGTGAAGTTCCGCAATTAAGTGGGGAGTGGGGCATGGAGTGGTGACGCCACGTGCGACGCTTGTGGTGATCACGTGTGCAATGTTTGCAGTGCGAACAAGCCCTTTATTAAACTACATTCTCATATCAAATGCAAGATTGTGTGACCGTTTTTGGTTTGTGGTTGAACGCTTCTGTCATTTTAAATTTTCTGAGGCGACCGGCAATCAGAGAGCACGGGTTCAAAATCACCCACCGGTACCGGTATCTTTGATATATGTACTTTGGTTTTTCTGTTTCTATGCTACAAGCACTTTAGTAGCTTAGCTGGAATCTTTTTTTTATTGTGACTCGACATGTGCCAGCACCCCGCTTGATGTTAAGCCAAAGTGTGGTCCATGAATGAATGCTATTACAATTCAATAACTGTGAGTAGCAATCACATCCACTATACCGGCCTAGATGGAACCGGAAACTTACAAGCTGATCCCGAAACGTGACCAAATCAATTCACGGTCTGTATACTTGTAAGTGGTGGTACTACCCCGGATCGGCAGACTGGGTACCACTGCATACCACTCTTTGATAACCAGACCCGAAGCAAATATCCATCTCTTTTATTTATTACCAATTATCTGTAATATTTAAAGTTATTAAATATTACAGATAAAAGCTATGAAACAAATATTTGCTCCGACCGGGAATCGAACCAATCGCTAAACCGTTCGTCCACGCCTGTCGTCAAATTGTATCTATACCTATAGTAGGGGAACGAGTTAAAGAAACGCGCGAGGAATGCAGTTGTGACGTCATGGTCACGTGTCTATTATGAATAGTGAAGTAACATGCAAAATGTCGATAACAATAAACACACTTTCCTTAAAATGCAAATAGATTAAGTTATCAAAAATTATAAATGTGTATTAAATTGAAGTATAAACATTAGACAGCAACAATTTTAATGAATTATATATTAATTTAATTTTGAGAATAGTGACTGCATGTTTTTTTTCTTTTTCACACATTTTAATCACGTTTCTAATAATGGTTCTAGCCTGAATACGGATGACGACTCTCTTTTATTCAATTAACTCACTAATTTTTCAATAATCAAACAAAGAAAATATGGACACGTTTTTATCGATATTAAATGACATCGCCGAGCTATGAGCGTCACTAAAAGCGGCCACTAAGATACAGGTGGTGGTCGTTTCACGCCCCACCGCACCTCAGCCCCCGAATTCATTTAGCTCGTTCCCCAACTATATTTAGGTTGCCTTGAGGCTTAGAAACTTTTAGTTGTGTTTCATGGCACTAATTTCATTGACAATGTACTGTAATTACCTAAATATATGAAGTTGATTGAGATATTTTATACATAGTTAAAATGTATACTAGTTATTATACCTACCTATCTGCTATTTATTTACGTAGGTATTTTATTAATGAAATTAAATATTTTTTGCCTAATATGGGTTACATTTACTTTAAGTCTGATGTGGGTGCGGTGCACCCGGGCGCAGAGTCCTAGGGGGCGCATGCCGACCGCGATAAACTTCGATAGGTACCTACTACACTGAGACCATGCGAGCGGAGCCTTGACTTTCGCACCCCGGCCCTGAATATGCTTAAGACGGCCCTGGATGGATGCATTAATAGAGGCGGACCCAGAAGGTTGTATTCCGACCAAAACGGAGAAATCCTCAAACCGTAGAGCTTATATAAAGAGAATTGTGAATTGCGCACCCTTGTCTCTACCTATCCCTGTGGGAAAAAAGCGTGACAATTTCATTGATTGATTGACCCAAGAGTGTTTATGGACCTTGAGTACCACGGTCGCCATTTAGGCAGTCATTTCCAAAACTACTACCTACCTATTCGACTAAAAAGTCGTGATATATTTCCAACAACAATAACCATAAAATCGTCATAAAATTGCTCCCAAAGCGCTTTACTATCGCATACACACCCCTAGAGACATTATCATTTTAAATATTATTACGATATTAACACCAACTCCTTTTGAACATACAATTTTAAACTTTAATCTCGAACGAATAAGTTATATTTTTGTTTGTGAGTGTTCATTCAAAATATGTCACCCTCCATCGGTTACTGTATGCAAATTATTATAATTTGAATGTAGGGTTGTACAATCGTGTTTTATCTACTTATCTATGAAATAGCTCAATTAGTGAAGCCTGTGAGCTTACACGCTTCATAGGGGGTTGCCAAATTGATGAGTGGAGGGGAGTTCTGCGGTTAGAGTTTGTGGTAAGTTATTATTGAGCCTTTCCTTTTTTTTGTAGAAATAAAGATCTTTATTTCAGGTAGCAGTGGCATTCATTCATGGACCACACTCCATCTTAACATTAAGCGGGGTGCTGTCTATGGAGTGCTATCAAATGTCGAGCCACAAAATAACCTAAAAAACCTTCCACGAGCCTTTGTCATCTTTCAAAATAAAGATCTTTATTTTCAGATCTTTATTTCAGGTAGCAGTGACATCCATTAATGGACCACACTCCATCTTAACATCAAGCGGGGTGCTGTCATATGTCGTGTCACAATAATAAAGATCTTTATTTTGAAAGATGGCAGAGGCAAGTGGAAGGATTAAATTATGTTTTTTTTTGTGGCTCGACATATGATAGTATTCCACCTGATGTTAAGCTGGAGTGCGGTACATTTTTTATTTTTTTTTATTGTGACACGACATCTGACCGCCTGATGATAAGCAAGAGGAAGTTCAAGAGTGACGACGACTGAGAGAACCGAGCTTGTTCACAGCTGCCTCAGTCGCCGTCACTATGCCGACCAAGTGGAGGTGACTACAATTCGATAATAGTAATTCGATCACATCTAGTATGACGGCCTAATTGGAACTCGTACATACCGAAACGCGAGAACGCGACTAAGCCACGGTTTGTAAGCGGTGTGCTGTCATATTTATGTCGAGTCACAATAAAAAAGATGTGTAGCGGCATTAATGTGTTATGCGCAGAAAAACATATTCTATCAGAAACAGTCCCAACAGTATACTCAAGGTGCTTGTTGACATGCCGGATAGTAAGCTGAAACGGCACTGGAGAATATTCCGAGGAGCTCTTTAACCTTGTTTCTACCTCGTCTTTTCACACCCGTAACACCCGCACTGGTCGGGGGAAGCATTCACATTTTGTCGACAGAATCGGTAGTCGAACTAAAAAGTTCGGTGCATCTTTTCTCTGTAGAACAATCGATAAGTGGAATGCTTTGCCAGCCCATGTGTTCTCTCCCTCCTATAACCTTGGATCCTTCAAGCGATGCGTGAAGAAGCACCTTTGGCCGGCATAGTGACGGCGGCTGAGACAGCCGTGAACAAACTCGGTTGTCTCAATCGTCTGCACTTTTGGATCTCCTCTTGCTTATCATCAGGCAGGTCGATGTCAAATGTCGAGTCACAATAAAAAAATATAAAAAAAACCCTGATGAACCCGCAAGCTGAAAAGTTGTACTGCATTAATTAATAGAATAAGTATTATTTATTTTTCTTTTTGTAAACTAATTTAGTTCATAAGTGTATGTGTGTTACTAACAATTATTTGGGCCTATGTAGTCTGCGATTAAATGATTTTATCTATTTTTATTTAATTATTAAATTGGCCTTTGTACACGTCGAGATATATGTATTTTGTATTATAACATATCTCTATGTTTGTACATAGTGCTTAAAGTAAGACAAAGACCCCTGAAAACAGTGCCAACAAATTTAATCTAAATAATAAATAAAATACTCATGCCCAGGGCCGTCTTTACCCGGGGGTTCAAGGGGTGCAGTGCACCCGGGCGCAGAGTCCTAGGGGGCGCATGCCGACCGCCATAAATTTCGATAGGTACCTACTATACTGAGACCACGCGAGCGGAGCCTTGACTTTCGCACCCCGGCGCTGAATATGCTTAGAACGGCCCTGCTCATGCCAACAGAAAAAAGTATCCTTTTGAAATTTCTCCGAAATCTATAAATCACGAAAAAGAGCAAACACGACCATTATTAATATCATATACTTAAATGTTCCAAAAACTTAAGAATAATTATAGTTTCCCAAAAGAAACGTTAACGTTCTCAAATTAAAAGGGCAAAGCGCATTAGGACCGACTACAAAGTGAAGGTTTGTTTCAATTTAGACAACATCTTAAGTTTAAGTTTTTGTCACAAATTGAACTCTACTAAATCGAATTAAACCGTTAACAGAAAAACAAAATCAAAACATTAAACGGGGTAGTTTTGGAAACAATAACAGCATCAACCAATAGGACGACCAACACCTCAGTCTCTCCGTGACCACGATGGCTGTAAAGCTCTCGAAACGTCGTAATAATAAAAAATTGTAAAATTAAAACCAAAATAAACGCGATAGTAAGCCGCATATTTGTTAAATTCATTCAGATAATATTATGAACGCGTTGAATTTTTTTTGAACGCTTTTGTGGTTCTCAGCAGAAGATTTTGGGTATATTAAATTAGAAAAATTGGGTATATAAAACAGTAAAAGCAATTTATTGCCACACTTATAAGTGATTTCTTGTGACCAAACAGAATCACTAGTGACCAAATTTCCGACGCTAACGAGAACAAAAGATCTGACACGTATCATTATTTTGGTATTGGTTTGTTCTTATTTTGACGCGACCCGAGGTTAAGCTGGGTCACGACACATCCCAATTAAGGGTGATTAGACACTATAATTTATTGAGTGCGCAAGAAAAATGTAACGCCGCGTTTTGTGTGGCGCCGAAAGCTTTTGAGAGCGATAAAAAAAATTATTGCTCTTTTGATGTTTTGCAAATATTGTGTTATTATGTGTTGTTTTATTTTGATTACATTTCCATACTAAACTACCAATGCTTGTATCATAGAAACCGGGCAATCAAATTGAATAATTATACATTCAAAGAGTGGTAGGCAGTCTTGCCCAGTCTGCCGACCCGGGGTAGTAATACCACTTAAAATAGGTATACTGACCGTGAAGTGATTTAGTCGCGTTTCGAGATCAGCTTGTAAGTTGCCAGTACGAACTAGGTCAGCATAGTGGATGTGAATGCTACTTACAGTTATTTAACTGTAAGTAGCATTTACCTCTATTCATGGACCGCACTTTAGCCTAACATCAGTCAAGGTGCTGTCTGATGTTGGCCTGAAATTATATAATATTGTCTTCAGACATTGCCGGCGACATTTCAATCACGTCTGATGTGTGAACGACTACTGAAAAAACCGAGTAAGTTCACGATTACCTCAGTCGCCGTCCACTATGCCGGCTTTATTCATTCATTCATGGACTTAAAAATCGAGGCGCAAGCCATGACATATTAAAAAACACACACATCCTATTCGAAATTCGAAATCCATTCAACTAATAACAACATACGTCATGACGCAATGATTTAGTGACGTGCTTTAGATTTATCGATAAAAATTATCGATATAACGGTCATAGTGACTAGTGTGGGCATAATTGTCGAGTCTAATATGTTATTATAATATCGACATTGCTTATTATTTAGTTATCGGAGTTATTATTAGGCGTGTGCCGATGCCTTAAGCGATTGATGTGTACAAGTGGGCAGATGAACTAAATAAAAACACACTAACGTTAGAAATGATTTAGGTTAGAATATATAATGTTGAAGACTACATATTTTGATGAATACGTCATTCCATACCTACTATTGCAAGTATAGACAGTTATGTCAAGATTTCTATTTTAGGTTTGGTTGAGTAAGTTTTAATGCTTACTTGTCAAATTTAAATACTAAACCGCTTAAAAAATGTTTGGCCTAGTCACAATTATTCTGTTCATACAAGATACTGTATATTTTTCATATGTTTTATGTATATAGTGACTCGTTTTTTATCGTTGACTTCCATTATACTTACTATTAGACAAGTTAAGGTCAGGTGTCATGTAACATTAAAATGTATGTATTTATGTACAAAATTATCTCTTCTGTCATCTTTTAAAGGTTATCAAAATGAAAATACCTAAATGGTATAAAGTTCACCTATAAACTTGTGAAATTGTTTATTTTGTACATAAAGGATTATAAAAATATGAATATGAGCGGTGAGTATTTTATTCTGTGTTTTCCTTTGTTTTACACCTTCACATGTCTGTGTTTTATTAATTCCTTTCTTTGTAAATCATTATATGTATTTATTTGTTTGTTTTCTGTAATATCACACTCGTATCTTTCTTTTCAAGCTAAAAAAGCAAGAAAAGAAAACTAGGTTGCCTAGTGCCCATAACCACATGGCATGTATGAGGAGAATTGTGGATGTGAAGGAAGCAAGGGAGTTGTGTAAGGATCGTGGTAAGTGGCGCTCCATTGTCTCTGCCTATCCCTGTGGGAAGAAGGCGTGACAATTTATTTGATTGATTTTTATTATATTTTTTCTATTCTATTATATTAATTCGTTCTTTTCATATATTCATTATTTATATTAATAGGTAGTGTGTTTCGATTTTGTGCCGTCGTGTTTCTGCTAAGACATGATTTTAAAGTAAGATATCGGTGCCTTTTCTCAAAACTGTTTCTATGAAGTTTTATTGTTTTAATTATAAGTACTTAAAGATTTTTTTGGAATATTGTAATGAATATTTTACTCGTAGATAATATATGATAATAAAAAAAATTAGTAGAATTATAGAAAATAATGTGTTTGTATGGATATGTATTCTTTATTATAAAATATTAATAAAGATATAATAGTAAAATTAAATGTAATAGTCAACAATTACAAATAATAAAGTTTGTGAAATAATTAGTTATTTATTTAATTATAAAATCAAATCAAAATGTCACGCCTTTTTCCCACAGAGATAGGCAGAGACAATGAAACCCCACTTGCCACGATCCTGACACGACTCCCTCGCTTCCCTTACATTCACACATCTTTTCATACAAGTTCTACTATTATGAGCACTAGGCAACGCAGGTTCCTTAAGTATGTTCTCCAATTTGGTTTAACGCAAATAAAGGACATCATTCATTTTGTATGGAGACTTGGGCTTAATTGTATTAACAGTTGTATATACATTTTAAAATTGTTTAATGTACGAAGATTACAATGTAATTGGAATAAATCCTTTATTTTGCATAGCTTAGGTGTACAAAATGATCAAACTATAATTATGACAGTTCGAAGCAGAACAAATATGGCATTAATTGACAGTTAATACAAAATCCATATCTTATTTTCCAAATAACTCAATCGCAAAGCAATTAAAAGCAAAATTGTTATTAGTTTTATAGATACAAGTATCGAAACTACCATTTATATATTTTTTCATCATCGGACATTACAAAAGTAGTACATAAAAGCCCAAAATGAATGATGTACTTTAAATAAAATTAATAAGTTTTAATTTTTTTGTTATAAAATAATTATTTTAGAAATAATACTATTGGTAGATGACAAAAATTAAGAACTAAAAATATTTTTTATGAAAACTATTTTTTCAATAAGCCCCAATTACCCTGGGGCGTTCGAGGGTTAAATTACAAACCACAAAGGGCCCTTTGATAACTGTCTAATTAGTCAATTACCTAGTTTACGTCACCGTTCGTTAATTATGGGTATCTGATGGCTGTTTCGTGCAATAGCCTAAGTTAAACGAGAGAGAATAATCTAAAATTTGTCCACCAGTAACCTGGAACAGGGTAAAGTCGATATTATCGGTTACGTAACTAACTCTACGTAATTATGTATTTAGCGATGATATTATAATAAGGTAATATGTCGTTGTCATATTCAATTACTAATAATTTGTTATTGTTCTGCTTAAGGCGGCCATTGTTATTGTTATGTTATTCATATTTTTTATATTTATTTTTAATAAATTACCACTGTACATAAAAATGTTATCAATAAATTGTTTTAAAAATGAATTACATAAATGGTTGACGCGAAAGTGTTTCTATAATATGAAAGAATATTTAGAATATAAGGATTGAAATAGTATGACATTAATTTTAATTGAATTCAAAATTTATATAATTGTTTAAATTTTAAAATTTTATATTAAAAAAATTGCATGCCAAAATGGTGGATCATGTGAAACTACCATCTACATTTCATCTACTGTATCCTATCATACCATGAATCCTGCAAATAAAGTTCATTTCATTTCGTTTCATTTCATTTCATTATATTTCATTTCAACAGTTTATTATTCCAAAAATACCAGTAGACCCTTCTCGCTCCGAACCTTTTAATATTAAACTTGGTAGATCCCTGTTTTTAATTAAAATCAATTAATCAAATTGTCACGCCTTTTTCACTCAGGGATAGGCACGACAATTGAGCGCCACTTGCCACGATCCTGACACAACTCCCTCGCTCCCTTTACATCCACAATTCATACAATCTTCATACAAGCTCGATGGTTATGGGCACTAGGCAACCCGGCTTTCTTGAGGATAACTCCGATTTGGTCGGCAAACACCCTCCTGGGCCTGCCTCGTTTAACGCATCCATCATCCATCAACCACCATCTTTTCCATCTCTCTTTTTCCTCTGATCTCTTCCAAAAAGACCAGAAGATCCTTCTCGGTCCGGAGAGTCCTTACGACTGCTATTCATTTCTGTTTTCCTTGTTCCTAAGTAATTATACACCCGTGATAAAGATCCCGACAGTTACTGCGTAGATTGAATACGAGCGCTCTTTTTTCTGCCGGAATCCTGCATAGATCACAGGAAATCTAAAAACTTCAATCTGGTAAACTTTGCCAGCTTATATGTTCTGCTTATCCTATGGACCTATAACCTAAAATCCTTAAAAAGGTACCTTTGCCGACATAGTGACGACAACTGAGAAAACCGTTTATTAAAACGTTTTTTTAGTCGTCGCTCTTGCTTTTTTTAACCTAAAAAGTCACTTCACGGTCTGTGTACGAGTACCAAGTATCCTTCTAATAAAAACAACGCTTCCCAACGAATCTTTTAATATTTAACTTTGTAGATCCCGTAGATCCTATTTTAACCTAATACAAACCTTTTTTATTGAAAATCAATTAATCAAATAGTCACGCCTTTTTCACACAGGGAGGCAGAGACAATAGACCGCTATTTGCCACGATTCTAACACAACTCCCTCGCTTCCTTCACATCCACAATTCTCTTCATACAAGCTCTATGGTTATGGGCACTAGGCAAACCAACTTACTTACGGATGTCTCCAATTTAGTTGAAAAACACCTTCCTGGGTCTCCCTTGTTTAATGCATCCATCCACATCAAATTTATAAACTCCTTATCGAACATTTTCTTAGTCCAAAAGAAAAATCCAATTTTCTTAGTCCAAAAGGAAAAAGTTTTATTTTCTTAGTGCTATGAAGTTTTGTAATGAATGGTGGTCCTAATAGTCAGGGAAAAGACCGATGTCCTTTAAACGTCTATAAAATATTAAAATGGCTTCGAAGATCTATTAGAAATAATCTTATTATTATTATATAGTTATGGGCTCATTATATTTTATATATTTATATGCAAATATTACTTTGCACTGGTAGGTATTCAATCGTTTATATAGCAAAAGGTCTTATATAAGTATATAATGTAAAACGTTAATTTTTAGAAAGATGATCAAGTTGTTTAATTACCACCTCTATTTTTTATTAACAAATAATAGTATTTATTATATTCCAATCAAATCAAATCAAATTATCATGCCCTTTTCGCACACGGAGAGGCAAAAATAGTGGAGCGCCACTTGCCACAATCCTGACACAACTCCTTCGATTCCCTTACAACCTTTCATACAAGCTTTACTATTATGGGCTCTGAGCAACCCTTCTTTCTTGAAGATGTCTCCGATTTGAAGTTATAAATATCTATATTAATCTTATAGAGAGGTAAAGTTTGTGAGGTTGTGGGGGGTAATATCTGAATTTTCTGAACCGATTTTGAAAATTCTTTTACCCATAGAAAGCCACTTTTTTTGTGAGTTTGTGAGTGTCACAGGCTAAGTATAGAAAGCTAGGTTGCCTAGTGTCAATAACCACAGAGCCTGTATGAAGAGAATTGTGGATGTGAAGGAAGCAAGGGAGTTGTGTAAGGATCATGGCGAATGGCGCTCCATTGTCTCTGCCTATCCCTGTGGAAAAAAGGCGTGACAATTTGATTGATTGATTTATAAGTATAGAAATGTGAATAAAAAATTTCATATCTCTTAAGCTAAGAACGCATCACATCTACATAAACATCTCTAGATTACAACTAAGCAATTTTTTTAACAATAAAACTAAACACAGGGGTCCTAAAACAAACAATAGGCTTTTTTATCATTCACAGGGATCTGTTTTAAGTATGAATATGCTTTAGAGGGGTCGTTAATCACCCACGAAAACCACCCTCGTACGCATAAAATGATAATTTTGCCAATCAAGCAACCAACTGCGGTCTCTCTAACCATATTATTGATATCCCATCATCACAGTTTCTTGTTAGGCGTAAAATGGATTTGATAGAATTGGTCTTATGATAAAAATAAATTTCTGTATAATTGACGAAAGGAATTTATTTTCAGGAGGGTGTTTTTCGACCAAATCGCAGACATCCTCAAGAAAGCTGCCACAATCTACTCATCCTTTCCATGTGCCCAAACCATCGGAGCATTCCTTTGTCAATCCTTGTCACCAAATATTTCAAACCATATTATCGCGCACTGTGCTGTTCCTTATCGTCACTCCACATACACTCCTTAATGACCGCATTTTTACAGCCTTAATTCTACTCTTATGCTACTTCTGCCATTCATTTCCATACATTATTGTAAAAAAATCAATGTTCCAAATTCAACATTTTTTTTTAAATGATTGCATTTTATATACTGTGTAATAAATGAGATATTAAACGACATATTTAAATGGGGGTGAATACACCCTCTAAGTTACATCGGATTTACTTTTTTATTCTTTTAAACTAGTGATGTATGTTAAAGAGATCATTATCGATAAAAATTCGATAAAATGCCTTATATCAAGGTTTCTTGGCAATATGTATATATTATATATTTATATCATAATCAATATATATTGCGTTGCGTTTCAGGATCAGTTTGTAAGTTGCCGGTTCCAACTAGACCGGCATAGTGGATGTGATTGCACAGTTATTGAATTGTAGTAGTAGTGTCATCCATTCATGAACCACAGGCTAAGTATAGAAAGCTAGGTTGCCTAGTGTCAATAACCACAGAGCCTGTATGAAGAGAATTGTGGATGTGAAGGAAGCAAGGGAGTTGTGTAAGGATCATGGCGAATGGCGCTCCATTGTCTCTGCCTATCCCTGTGGAAAAAAGGCGTGACAATTTGATTGATTGATTTATAAGTATAGAAATGTGAATAAAAAATTTCATATCTCTTAAGCTAAGAACGCATCACATCTACATAAACATCTCTAGATTACAACTAAGCAATTTTTTTAACAATAAAACTAAACACAGGGGTCCTAAAACAAACAATAGGCTTTTTTATCATTCACAGGGATCTGTTTTAAGTATGAATATGCTTTAGAGGGGTCGTTAATCACCCACGAAAACCACCCTCGTACGCATAAAATGATAATTTTGCCAATCAAGCAACCAACTGCGGTCTCTCTAACCATATTATTGATATCCCATCATCACAGTTTCTTGTTAGGCGTAAAATGGATTTGATAGAATTGGTCTTATGATAAAAATAAATTTCTGTATAATTGACGAAAGGAATTTATTTTCAGGAGGGTGTTTTTCGACCAAATCGCAGACATCCTCAAGAAAGCTGCCACAATCTACTCATCCTTTCCATGTGCCCAAACCATCGGAGCATTCCTTTGTCAATCCTTGTCACCAAATATTTCAAACCATATTATCGCGCACTGTGCTGTTCCTTATCGTCACTCCACATACACTCCTTAATGACCGCATTTTTACAGCCTTAATTCTACTCTTATGCTACTTCTGCCATTCATTTCCATACATTATTGTAAAAAAATCAATGTTCCAAATTCAACATTTTTTTTTAAATGATTGCATTTTATATACTGTGTAATAAATGAGATATTAAACGACATATTTAAATGGGGGTGAATACACCCTCTAAGTTACATCGGATTTACTTTTTTATTCTTTTAAACTAGTGATGTATGTTAAAGAGATCATTATCGATAAAAATTCGATAAAATGCCTTATATCAAGGTTTCTTGGCAATATGTATATATTATATATTTATATCATAATCAATATATATTGCGTTGCGTTTCAGGATCAGTTTGTAAGTTGCCGGTTCCAACTAGACCGGCATAGTGGATGTGATTGCACAGTTATTGAATTGTAGTAGTAGTGTCATCCATTCATGAACCACACTCTAGCTTAACATCAAGCGGGGTGCTTTCATATGTCGAGTCACAATAAAAAAAATAGAGACTATTTCAGTCGGTCAACGTTTTTGTACCTCCCCCATCAGTCTAGATCTGAGCGTTCAATAAAAACAAGGTATTTGTTTTCTTATCGATAAAATATATTAAGAACATCCCTATTCATAACCTTGTTTAGGTAATATTATTTCGGGAGTATTTATCGTAAGCTCTTTGATCTTTGAAATAAACATTGCTTTTAATAAATTACCAAAAAAATTAACATTCGTTTATACAAAAATTATTATTATTTATACTAGCATAGTTAAGACGACTGTGGCAACCGTAACATTAGATCATTTCAGTCGTCTTCGCTCTTTTCTTTCTAATTTATTATTGTTTATACTATCATAGTTAAGACGACTGTGGCAACCGTAACATTAGATCATTTCAGTCGTCTTCGCTCTTTTCTTTCTAATTTATTATTGTTTATACTATCATAGTTAAGACGACTGTGGCAACCGTAACATTAGATCATTTCAGTCGTTTGCGCTCTTTTCTTTCTAATTTATTATTATTTGTACTAGCATAGTTAAGACGACTGTGGCAACCGTAACATTAGATCATTTCAGTCGTCTGAGCTCTTTTCTTTCTAATTTATTATTATTTATACTAGCATAGTTAAGACGACTGTGGCAAACGTAACATTTATTTTTTTCAGTCGTTGGCGCTCTTTTCTTTCTCCTTGCTTACTATTAGGCAATTTGGAGTCCGAGGTCGTGTATTAATAAAAAAAAGTATTAGGTATCAGCCCATTTAATTTTTTCTCTCTTTCATTCATCATCATCAGCTAGAAGGCGTCCACTGCTGAACATAGGCCTCCCCCTTAGAACGCCATTCCGAACGACAAGATGCCAGTTGCATCCATCGGTTATCCGTGACTTTTACTATGTCGTCAGTCCACCTAGTGGGAGGCCTACGCTGCGTCATTCGGTTCGTGGTCTCCACTCTAGAATTCTTTCGGTTCGGTCGGTTCTCTTTCATTACGAACTGTATAAATGCACCTCTTGTCAGCGTAGTAAATGCGACTGAAGCAATGTCGAGGTAGATTTTTTTGAAAATTATTTCTATACTAAGCTACTAAAATACTTGTATCATAGAAACAGAACAACCAAGGCCGTCTTTACCCGGGGGTTCAAGGGGTGCGGTGCACCCGGGCGCAGAGTCCTAGGGGGCGCATCCCGACCGCCATAAATTTCGATAGGTACCTACTACACTGAGACCACGCGAGCAGAGCCTTGACTTTTGCACCCCGGCGCTGAATATGCTTAAGACGGCCCTGAGAACAACCAAAGTACATATAACAAAGATACATTAGTATCGGCAAATAGTATTAAACCCGTGCTCTCGGTTTGCGTGACCATTGCACTGCCACTACACCACGGTCGTTTTAAAAGATGTCTTTAAAGCATGTATTGTTCAAAACAGGTACTTTTATAAACTCAAGAACTAAGTTATTAAAAATGCTTGTTCACAATAAAAACAAGTGTACACAGCCATAAGCAACCAACACACGCATACACGCCAAATACTTAACATTTTTGACCAACGTTACATATCTAGGGTTACCAGACACAAAAAATATAATTTATACTATAGTTTTCAATTGACTATAGTTTCAGCTGTTTGGAATTTTTCTATATTTATTTTTATTTCCTTCTGTAATTTTTATACGAGTAATCGAGTTATAAATACAAAAAAGGGATATACAGCCGAATTGAGAACCTCCTCCTTTTTTATGACTGTGTTAAAACCTAGTTTTACGCGGGTGAAACCGCGGGCACAACTAGTATTTAATAAAACTAGGTGTTTTATATCTATTTAAAGATAAGTTTCTCAATATTAATTGATATTAATATAAAAAATAGTTAAATAAATGTAATAATTATTATAATTTACCGCAGTGCGATCTTCGTTATTGAATTAAACAAGTTTTATGCGGCTTACCATCGCGTTTATTTTTGGTTATTGATTATACAATTTTTTTATTATTTCGACGTTTCGTGAGTTTTTAGCCAACGTGGTCACGGAGAGCAACGCGATAGTAAGCCGCATAAAATTTGTTTAATTCAATAATCAATGTATGCGCAAAATCTCAGAAAATACAATGCGATCTTTGTTGTTATTACGCTAATACTGTAAAATTTACAATTTGTCGTTTATGGTCTTTCACCTTTCAACTACACATTTGAGAGTCGGCATGGCATGTCTCGATGGGCGTATTTTTAACCTCATTTATATCAATCAATCAAATTGTCACGCCTTTTTCCCACAGGGATAGGCAGACATAAAGAAAGCTGGGTTGCTTAGTGCCCATAACCGTAGAGCTTGTATGAAGAGAATTGTGGATGTTGGATGGAGGGAAGTGAGGAAGTTATGTCAGGATCGCAGCAAGTGACGCTCCATTGTTTCTGCCTATCCTTCATTTATAAACGTCGTCATTATCTTTGGTTGTATCATAGTACTGCTATAGTCTTTCCTGATGCAAGCACCTTAATGCCGACTCGAATCATTGTCCCTAATTCCCATAATCGAAAGCCACACGCATTTTACAAGAGAGCACAAAAGTCCTTATCAACTATTAGCAGTATTAACATAAATCCGTCATTATTGTTTTCTTTTTTTCACATGGTAACCCTATTGGCAGGTAAATTGCCGCCCGAATGCCAGCCACGAGTGGAATGCCTTAACGGAGGTACAAATAAAAGATTATATGGAGCGAAAGAGTCGTGATAGTTATTCAAAAAAGGAACGCTCTGCAATTACGGGCACGCGAACGGTCAGTCGCGCGCCGACCACGGCCTTGTACACATCGGCTCTGAGGCACAGATGACGAAATTTAATCCTAATAAATTATTTAATAGATAAACTCAATATTATGTCTCGGCATATGACCCAAGCCTGATGTTAAACAGGAGTGCGATCCACTATGTCAGCTTAGTTGAAACCAGCAACTTTCAAATTGATCCCGAAACGCGACTGAATTTCTGTAGATTTGAAAGTGGTTGGTTGTCTTGGGGTGAAAAAAACCGGATTACTATGGACTGATTGATTAACTATATGCCTACCATACATTTTTATTCATTTCCATAAACATATCCATACTACGGCCACTGAGGTGACTGAATATTTTTTTTCAGTCGTCGGCACACGTAAGTCACCAGGCAATTCGAGGTCGTATTACAATATAAAAAATTAGGTTAAATATACATTTAACAAATTCAATACAAAATTAAACTATAATTTATTAATTTATCTAAGGTAGACCAACATGTATAAAGGCCTTAACTCCACTTGAATCCGTCGTGATGGCCCGGAGCTGTCCGCTGACGAATATCCCCTCCCCCCATTCCTACCTTTGGCTTCGGACGTCGGACAAGACGACTAGTGGACATTGAAACGGGATAAACTATCTGTTGACCCTAGAGATTTTACAAATTCAGTTTGTTTAAGCTATTCCTTTTATTGTTCTAAGGCGACCGACACGGATTTATTTATTTATTTATTTATTTATTTATTAAGGTTCAAAAACAGATACTTACAACTAAACATACATTATTAAAACAAAAACAAATTTACAAGATTTATGTAAGTTCTACAACTATTGAACACAGCATGCTTTAATTTGTATACATGATAATTTAAGTTATATTATAATTCTACTTTTTACTTATATATCTATATGTGAATTAATTCGCGCCAGATTCTTAATAGAGGGCAGAGAGCAGTGAAATAAATCCAAAGATTTGCAATTTGTGTTATATGCTTTAGACAATCGTTGTAAAGGAGCATGGCTACCAACATTAGTGCGACATGGTCTAGTAAATAGTAACTCGTAGGTTGATGGTCTACTATTTAACCTCGGAATTTTAATCTTTATTTTGCTTAACAGATCAGGACAGTCAAGTCCGCCGCGAACAAGTTTAAAGAGTAAAGTCAAATCAACGATCAATCGCCTGTGGTGCAACGTTTCCATCCTAAAATGGTTTAAACGTTCGCTATAAGATGGCAAATTGCGTGCGAGATTGAACGAATAGCTCAGATGGTACAGAAACTTTTTTTGTATACTCTCTATTCTGTTTGAGTGCGTTACATAAACTGGGTTCCACACCGGACTGCAATATTCAGTGATGCTACGCACAAGACTGTTATAGAGCAATATAAAAGTGTCGGGGTTATGAAATTTCCTGGAATTACGCATTAAAAATCCCAACAATTTCTGAGATTTTAGAATTATGCTGTCGATGTGCTTGTCATAGCGAAGTTGGCTATCAAGAATCACACCCAGGTCCCTGATGCTGTATACTTCGACGAGATCACAGTTATTTAGCGAATATTTATATGGCAGAGAACAAATTTTCCGAGTAAATTTTATATGATAGCATTTATTGATATTTAAGGACATGTTATTAGTCTTGCACCAATCATACATGTTGTTTAAGTCATCTTGTAGCTGCTTCGCATCACATTCTGTTTTTACAACCTTGTATAACTTGATATCATCAGCAAACGCTAAAAATTTTGCTCTCTCTATTCTTAAATGTATGTCATTTATGAAAACTGAAAAGAACAGAGGACCCAGATGTGATCCCTGAGGCACCCCAGAAGGTGACCTATACTTGAACGATCTATAGCCCCTCAGTACAACAAGTTGAGTTCTCATCTCCAGATATGATTTGCACCATCGCAACAGAGATCCATGGATGCCGTAATAACCTAACTTGTATAGTAGCAAAGTGTGGTTAACCTTATCGAAGGCTTTCTGAAAATCTGTGTAAATAGCATGCACCTTAAAGATTAAAGACCATTTGCCGGTACCAATGTCTCTTTAATATATATATTATATATATACTTTGTATTTTCTTAGATTTTGCGCGAACATTGATTAATGAATTAAACAAATTTGACCTCTGTGACCACGATGGTCACAGTCTCAGTCTCGAAACGTCGGAATAATAAAATAAAATTGTAAAATCAAAACCAAAATAAACGCGTTAGTAAGCCGCATAAAATTTGTTTAATTCATATATCTTCTGTCCTCTTTCTTTGTATGATACAAGCACTTTGTAATAGCTTAGTATAGAAATGTTAATTTAAAGAACATCATTCATTTTGGGCTTTTAAACTAATAACAATTTTGCTTTTAATTGCTGTGCAATTTAGTTACTTAGAAAATAAGATATGAATTTTGTATCATCTGTCAATCAACGCCATAATTTGTTCTACTTTGAACTATCATAATTATAGTTTGATGATTTCGCACACCTAAACTATGCAAAATAAAGGATATCTTCCAATTACATTGTAATCTTCGTACATTAAACTACTTTGAGATGCATATTAAACTGTTAATATAATTAAGCCTAAGACCCCAACCAAAATGAATGATGTCCTTTAAAAATTTGTTATGCGATGTCTGAATTTGACTGAATGAAAAACCGACATCAGTAAAGACCCGGGTTTGTTGGTCAGGGCAACAAACCCGGATCTTTTTCAAACCTTTTATTTGTATGAAATGAAACAATTTCTTAGCATCCATGGATTCACCGTGCGGGTGCCGGGTCCATCGCGTGGCAGACGGGAGAATGAAGGCAGCGTTTCGGACTTGTGACCGAAATGTAGGTTTCAAAGCTTTTTGTGACATATCAACACTCACCTTCCCTGCCCTCACTATCCCCTCTACCCAACCAAATATTGTAAGACCCCACCAATGCCGCCTTCGACATACGATCCAAAAATGTGGTTACGGCGGACCTTGGGAGGCCAAGATTTTTTAAAAGATGATGCAAGGTTTTTGCTGGTAATCCCCTTGCGCCAACTTCCACTGCGTAGAGCTGAGTTTTAAAACCGTTTTTCGTCATCTCGTTCGTGAGATCATAATATTTGTTGGACTTGATGTTGTGGTCCTTTGGAATGTTTGTTTCCCACGGAACGGTAAGCTCTACGATGATAATAGTTTTTAAGTGTCGAGAGTAAACTAAAATGTCCGGTCTATAGGCTGATACTGCTAGATCTTCAGGTATCTTGTAGTGCTTTTCGAATGTATCCATGAGTATTTTCCAGTCAGGTGCGTCGCGCAGGATCGCAGCAACATCAAGGATTTATTTAAAGCAAATAGGCGAATATTCGCTTCGGGTTTGGTCATCAAAGAGTGGTAGGCAGCGGTGCCCAGTCTGACGATCCGGGGTAGTATCACCACTTACAAGTATACAGACCGTGAAGTGTAATTCTATAGTCCACCTAGTAAGTTGCCAATTTTAACCAGGCCGGCATAGTAGAAGCGACTGCTACTTGCAGTTGTTTAACTGTAGTAGCAGTCAACTCTATTCATGGACCGCACTTCAGCTTAACATCAAGCGGGTGCTGTCATATGTCGAGTTACAATTAAAAAAAGTGCTTTGTGTCTGCTGTTCCCTGTAGGCCTGAGGCTGGATGATAAAGCATAAAAATAATTAAAGAATAAATTTATTGAGTCGAAAACGTTACTTATTATTATAATACAAGGTCTTATTATGAACTGTATCCCCCTAACCAATATTAGGACTTAAACAAATATCCCCGGGCTGCCATTCCCCCCTAACACGTCGCCGTGATGGATGAAAAAAAACCCATGGCTGAATACAAAAGGGTCTGTGCCAGATTGATTTGTGTTTAAGAAATAAATATTCAAATTAAAAATGGAACGGAAGTGATTGTTTTTTCCTTGAGGCACAGATTGCATATTTTTTGTTATTGTTAAGTTTATGTTTAAATGTCATAATAATCATTGGACTTGTTTTTGCCTTTAAGTCTAGTATACATTTATATACTTAGATAATTACGTGCTTGTATCATAGAAACAGAACGACCAAAGTACATAAATATATCAAAGATACATTGGCACCGGCATATGGTTTCCAACCGGCAGCTCTCGGTTTGCAAGATTATATATCTACCACTAGACGATCATTATCGTCAATTTTACGCCTCAAGTCCTACAGGGATAGGCAGAGACAAGTATATAGCTCAAATTTGCACGATCCTAACACAACTCTCTTACTTCCTTCACAAAGGCGACTGTGGTGTAGTGGCAATGTAATGGTTACGCAAACCAAGAGCAAGGGTTCAAAACCACTTGCCTCTACCAATGTATCTTTGTATGTATGTACTTTGGTTGTCCTGTTTCTATGATACAAGCACTTTAGTAGCTTAGTATAAAAATGTAAATAAAATAAAATCTTCATACAAGCTGATTAGGTATATTTATAAATAAGTAGGTATGATATTCAAACAAAAGTTCTGTCTAAATCGAATACCTTTGAAGCTTTTATTTTCATATTGTGGTTCGACTTCTCCTTATGTTAAACGGAGGTGACTGCTACTACAGTTAAATAACTGTAGTAGTGCATCCACTATGCCGGCCTAACAAACTTTTATATTCTTAGTATTAAAACTATTATTAGAACATGAGAACTAAGAAATTTAATTAGTACGTTTATATACTTTTTACAAATTAATGTATGTTAAGCTAAAGTGTTTGTATCCTAGAAACAAGGCGACCAAAGTACATTATATCACAGATACATTAGTAAGTACTAAGAAGTGTAATATGTAATGTAAAGCTAGTGTTTGCATCGCAGAAACAAGCCGATCAAAATACATATAATATATCAAAGATATTTTAGTAAAGTGGTTTTGAACCCGTGCTCTCGGTTTGCGTAACCATTGCACTGCCACTACACCACGGTCATATCGTAATGTGAACTTCAAAGAAACATTTCCAAAACCTCTACTTACCCTTAAACTGCACAAATACACTCGCAGTCAATAATTTAATTCCTCATGCGCAGGTAAGGGTTGCAGTTTGAAAATTAAAGTGACGCTCAGTGTAATCCTGGCAGTACAAACAAGCCCCCGGGGTGTAACCAACTGCATACGGATTAACTATACACCCTACTTTAGTAAAATAGAAAAGTTTGGAATGAATGCATCAATGAGTGAATGAATGAGGCGACCGTGGTGTAGTGGCAGTGCAATGGTTACACAAACCGAGAGCACGAGTTCGAAACCACCCACCGGTACCAATATATCTTTGATATTTGAACTTTGGTTGTCCTGTTTCTATGATTCAAGCACTTCAGTAGCTTAGTATGGATGTCACTACTACTACAAACTGTGGGTAGGAGTCACATTCACTATGCCGGTCTAATTAAAGGCAGCAACTTACAAGCTGATCCCGAAACGCGACCAAATCACTTCACGGTCTGTATACTTGTAAGTGGTGGTACTACCCCGGATCGGCAGACTGGGTACCACTGCCTACCACTCTGATAACCAGACCCGATGCAAATATACTCCCCACTATACCGGCTAAAAACCAATAATCTAACTCTGCACAAATTCTTAGTCCTTGTACATACATTAATAGAGTTGCTTACAAGGTTGTTAAGGCTGGTTACAGGGCTCACTGCGGGCGGCCGCGACCCCCGTCGGTGATGGCACGAACAACTTGACTTTAAGCTACTGCGACACGCTATGCTAGCGGGATATCAATTTTTATCTATTCATACACCGTTGACTCGCATTATTTGTGTGAGTTAAATAATTTAAAATTTAAATAATTTCGAAATAATATATAGATATTAGGTATCATAATATTTTTTAAGACATTTTTTTTATTTGACTTGCTTGATAGTAAGCAAGGGTAAGTCCAAGAGCGCTATGCCGGCCAAATTTAAAGCAAAAATGTTTTATTTATTGTGTGTTAATTTGTTTTTTTTTAATGATTTGTTATTGTATTTATGCATGGGCTTAGACTGACGATTTTTTTTGTGATTATCTTCCCGCTATTTTCCTTTCCGATGTCATGGTAGAGTCTGACATGCGCAAGAGCAGCAAATGCCTACGCGAAAAAATATTTTTAGGTTGAAACAAAAGAAGTCACAAAACAGAAATATATATTGTATATTGAAGACGAGTATAGGTTATATTATTCGTATTAGATAATAAGCAAACTCAGGGCCGTCTTAAGCATATTCAGCGCCGGGGTGCGAAAGTCAAGGCTCTGCTCGCGTGGTCTTAGTGTAGTTGGTACCTATCGAAATTTATGGCGGTCGGCATGCGCCCCCTAGGACTCTGCGCCCGGGAGCACCGCACCCCTTGAACCCCCGGGTAAAGACGGCCCTGAGCACACTAATAAATCAAATATTGTTAGATACATGTCCATTTTTACATTTTAATTATAATAACGTCACGTTTTAAGCGACAGACACCGGGTTCAATTTTAGGCTGCACTTGAGCGATTAATGCGTGTATTTCCAATACAATTTTCATAACTAACTTAAGTATACAGTAAAAATACTGGCTAGAGTTTAAAAAAAGTATTGAATAAAAACGGTCCATTTTTGAACAAGAAGCTAAATTCCGCAGTGCCCATTTACAAGTAGTTTTGTGGATGTGAAGAAAGCAAGAAAGTTGTGTCTGGTTCGTGGAAAGTTGCCTTCTATTGTCTCTGCCTTTCCCTGTGAGAATTAGTGCGTGAAATCGATGGTGTATTAAAAAAAATATCACACGACTCGCACACATTTTCGTTAAGTGTGCGAGACTGAATAAGAGATTACAATAATAGTGCGCGTACATACGTTGCAATGTGTACAAACCCGAACTGTGCGGTTTTATTACCGCATTGACGTATGTGCCGCAGTGAGCGTGTATTTGTATAAATAAATTAATATTCTTAATACTTTATTTTTAATAGAATAGTTTCCAATAGCCATATTGCATGATTTTTTTATTTTTTTTTATTTTTATAATATCAATCAATCAATCAAATCTGTCACGCCTCTTTCCAACGGTGATAGGCAGAGACAATGGAGCGCGACTTGCCACGATCCTGACACAACTCCCTCGCTTCCTTCACACCCACAATTCTCCTCATACAGCTCTACGGTTATGGGTACTAGGCAACCCAGCTTTCTTGAGAATGTCTCCGATTTGATCTGAAAACACCCTCCTGGGCCTGCCTTGTTTAACGCATCCATCCACATCAGATTTATAAATTGCTTTCGTCAATCTACTTTCATTTTTATAATAAATTTTCTCAATTATAGACCACGTAATAAAACGTAACCGAGAACGTTTTTTTATTGTTAGACGACAGACCTGGCGCATTGGTTGGTTGGCGCACTTTTTTACATTTCTCTAATGAGCTACTAAGTGTTTTCTCTACTAAGTGCTTGTATTATAGAAACAAGACAACCAAAGTTCATATATAAAGGATACATTGGTACCCGTGAGTGGTTTCAAACCCGCTTGCGTAACCATTGCACTGCCACTACACCACGGTTGCAATTCGTTACGCGTCAAGTCTCGGTTCGATTCCCGGTCAGAACAAAGAGTTCTTTTTTAGTATCAATTAATCAATCAAATTGTCACGCCTTTTTCACACAGTCATAGGCAGAGACAATGGAGCACCACTCGCCATGATCCTGTCACAACTCCCTCGCTTTCTTCACATTCATTTTTTTTCTTAGTATTTATCTGTAAATTTTCTTAATAATAAAAAAATAACAGATATTTGCTCCAGAGTTGTCAAAGATTGGTAGGCAGTGGAGCCCAGTCTACTGATCTATAGTAGTATCACCAATTATAAGTGTACAGACCGTGAAGTGACTTAGTCGCGTTTCCGGATCATCTTGATGGGTTAACTGGGCACCATTGCCTACCAAACCTCAAAAGAGATGTGAACCCTTAAGTTGTTAAACCTAGTGATGGTATACCCAAGCCTGATGTTAAGCTGGAGTGCGGTCCATGAATAGAGGTAACTGCTACTACTGTTAATAATTGCAAGTTGCAGTCGCATCCACTATTCCGGCGTAGTTCTTAGTGTATTCTCGACGTCGAGTACCAGGGTAACATAAATTTAGGGTTGTGTCTAATTAGTGTGTCGACTTCGCCTCTCTCCCTGCCATATGTATAAGCATCATTTGACAAAATATGAACAAACATGACCCATCTGTCAACCCTAAAACTAAGAGTAATGAGCTAGAAAATACCCATGAATAATAAATCTGAGTGAAAGTAGATTGACGAAAAGAATTTATAAACCGGAATTTAAAAAAATTGGTCGGAGGGTGTTTTCCGACCGAATCGGAGTCATCCTCAAGAAAGCTTCTTTAAAAATAATTGTGGATGTGAGAGAGGCGAGGAAGTTGTGTCAGGATTGAGGCACAAATATTTTTTTATGAGTGGTTACTACCACTATACTACTGTAGCCTGTTTCTATGATACAAGCACTTTAGTAGCTTAGTATAGAAATGTATAATAAAAAAAATAAAGTATAATCCATATTCAGACATTGAGTCGACGTGTTTTTGATTAATTATCAGATCATTTTCAATTAACTCCTGCATTAAATAACTTTTTTATTTTTTAATTATTGTGACTCGACATATGACAGCACCTCGCTTGATGTTAAGCCGAAGTGTGGTCCATGAATAAATGTCATTGCTACTACAATTCAATAACTGGGAGTAGCAATCACATCCACTATGCCGGCCTAGATGGAACCGGCAACTTACAAGCTGATCCCGAAATGTGACCAAATCACTTCACGGTCAGTACTACTGTAGTGGTGGTACTACCCCGGATCGGCAGACTGGGTACCACTGCCTACTACTCTTTGATAACCAGACCCGAAGCAAATATGAATCTCTTTTTTTTATTACCCAATATTTGCAATATTTAATTATAATGAATATTGCAATTAAAATCTATTAAACAAATATTTGCTCCGACCGGGAATCGAACCCGGGACTTTACGCGCAACAAACCAATCACTAAACCGTTCGTCCACGCCTATCGTCAAAAAGCTCATTTTTAATTAACTACTTCTAATAATAACTTTTGTTTTTGGTGTTAGGAACTTAACTTTGACAGAGTTGCGAGTTAGAAAATTGTGAAAATTAGTTGTTTTAAGGGTTTGAAGCTACCTGGAGGTTCAGAAAGATCGTTCTTCCACAATCTTGGAAGGAGTTAGATTCTTAAAGAAACAAAGACAGACTTTTTATTGTACAGCAAAAGAGTACAATAAAGACACCGTGAAATTGGCAGGTTTCCATTCCAACTAGAGCAGGTAGTTTATCCTAAAATGTCAAAATATAACCGTCACAAATTATGTTGCATCCGTGACTAATCAATCAAAGAACAATTTAAATTCGTAGGGTTTTTATTAGAAGATTAGGATTTTGCAATCTTTATAAAAAATACATACGAGTAAGTATTTATTGTGCAGTTAGTTATTCTCACAGAAAAAAGTGTTTTCTTGTATTGTTGCTCGACATGTGACAGCATGATGTTCAATTGAAGTGCAGCGACGTCTACTACTTAAATAATATAAAGTGGTTTGGCCAAAACCGCATTTAAAATATTTCTCACGCATACATACACATCCACACGCATACATACACATCCACACGCATACATACACATCCACACGCATACATACACATCCACACGCATACATATACATCCACACGCATACATATACATCCACACGCATACATACACATCCACACGCATACATATACATCCACACGCATACATATACATCCACACGCACACATATTATATATGTATATATTTTCCTATTTTCTTTGCTGGCAACCTTATCCAAATTCCCTAAGTACCGGCAAAGTGGAAACACAGAAAGAAGAAGAAAGTGTATGTGGACTGGCGCACGCATCTCGCATCGCATTTTACATTTAATAAGTTCAAATCAGTTATAAAGTGTGGCTGAAGTGAAAAGTGGATGCACCAATGATAAGTGCTTCATTGAGTGCTACAGTTCCAATCGAAGACATTCGCATCGCAGTGAGTTGTGGACGATAAAGTGCCAAAGAACCAGCGACCATTTACCAGGTACTCCTTAAAATATTGTCCATAAAGTATTTGTAAATTCTGTTCAGTTAAGTGTTTTGTTGAGCACATCTTCTTTGCACATATATATTTTTTTACTTAATAACATTTTAAGAAGTATAGCTATTTGATGGTCAAAAGTACCTCAAAATAGGATATCGTCGAAAATCCCTGCCTTAAATAAATGCAAGTAGCAGTCTCATCCACTATTCCGCCCTAGTTGGAATCATCACCCTAATTAAAGCTGATTTTGAAATGTGACTATGTCACTTTACAGTTTTTTCGCTTGAAATTGATGATGCTACCTGGTTTGGCACACTGGACAAATGATCGCAAACTGTATATCTACCACTCCTAAACACCCAGACTCGTAATAATTAATTTATAATTATTATTAACAAATATATAATTGTAATCTCTTTAACCTTGTTCCTACCTCGTCCTTCCACACCCGTAATACCCGCACAGTTCGGGGAAAGCATCCGCATTCTATCGAACGAATCGGCAGTTTAACTAAAAAGTATCGGTGCGTCTTTTCTTTGTAGAACAATCGACAAGTGGAATGCCATGCCAGCCCATGTGTTCTCTCTATCCTATGACCTTGGATCTTTCAAGCGATGCGTGGAGAAGCACCTTTGGCCGGCATAGCGACGGCTACTGAGACAACTAAATTCGGCTTACCATCAGGCATTATCATCAGCCAGTTGCATCCACCGGATATTAGTGACTTTCACTATGTCGTTAGTCCACCTAGTAGGAGGCCTACCTGCGCTGCGTCTTCCGGTTCATGGTCTTCTCTCAAAAACCTTTTTTCCCCGTGTCACAAAAAAAACATATTTCACCTTGTAATGTAATTATTTTAACTTATTCAATAATGATGGTATTTTTAGTACGTGCCTTGAGAGCATGGCGTCGCACCCAGCATGAGGCCCGCTCGTGCTAAACGCAGCCGCGGCATGGTGCGAAAATTATAACCCAACATTGACGCGCGCTTAAATCAATTTAACCTGTTACTGCGTTCATACTAACAGTCCTAATAAGGCGACTGTGGTTGGGGTGAGTGAAATGGTTACGCAAACCGAGAGCACGGGTTCAAAAACATTTGCCGGTAGAGTCTGTCTAAGCCGAAATGACGCTCCACTGCATTTAAGCACACGTGCAAAATAAAATATGAATGCAACACACCGAAAATGCAATTGTAATTGGTCATCCAGTTGCTGGTTAGACACAAAAGGAGCACGCTGATATTGTTAGAAATATTTGTATTCACACTTTTAAATAAACTAATAAAGTGGAGGGGCTCCTCATTTGTAGTTAGACAAGCTATACTAATGTATCAACGTTACAAGCTCTTTAGTAGCTTAGTATAGAAATGTATAGTTTGTCTAACTATAAATGACGCGCCCCGCCATTTTATTAGTTTATTTAAATGTGTGAATGCAAATATTACTAACTATAATACTATACTTTATCAGCGTGCTCCTCATTTTGTGTCCAACCAGCAACTGAATGACCAAATAAACAATTGCATTTTCGGTGTGTTGCATTCATATTTTATGTTTTCTCGTGTGCGAAAATGCGGTCGAGGGCGCGTCATTTCGGCTTAGACAGACTATAAATAAATAATCAAAAAACACGCATAGTAAAATGATTTCTTTAGAGTGTACAAGCAGTTAGACTGGAGATAGACAGTATAAAAAATATACGTTAAGTAATTTAAACATTTGTTAATCTGTTTGTTAGTTGAGATCAAACGATGGTGACGTCACGAGGGTGGTTTGTGTCAGTGCATGTGACATCCTTTTTGGGGATTACAACCCCCTCTTTGGGGCACGAGTGAAATTAATTATCCTGAGATGTTTAATGGGGTTTTTAAAGCTGTTTGCTTGTGAAATGGAGCCAGGGTAAGTTGCTTTTAAAAAATTGACGGCGACTGTAGCAACTGTAAAATGATACTGAATTTCAGTCCTTGGCGCTCTGGTTCCACCTCTGCTCACCATGATGGAAAATAAGATATGGATTTTGTATCGTCTGTCAATCACAAAGACACGCCATACTAACAGTTCTGCTTTGAACTGTCATAATTATAGTTTTATTTTATATTTTATTGTGACACGACATATGACAGCACCCCGCTTGATGTTAAGCTGGAGTGTGGTCCATGAATGGATGCCACTGCTACTACAATGTGAGTAATTAATAACTGTGAGTAGCAATTACATCCACTATGCCGGCCTAGTTGGAACCGGCAACTTACAAGCTGATCCCGAAACGCGACCAAATCACTGCACGGTCTGTATACTTGTAAGTGGTGGTACTACCCCGGATTGGCAGACTGGGTACACCTGCCTACCACTCTTTGATAACCAGACTCGGAGCTAATATCTACCTCTTTTTTTTACTAGCAAATATTTACAATATTTAATATAATTATTAAATATTACAAATTAAAGGTATGAAACAAATATTTGCTCCGAACCCGGCCGGGACTTTACGCGCAACAAACTAATCGCCAACCGTTCGTCCACGCCTGTCGTCCATTTTCGTCCATCGACGCCAGTTTGATAATTTTGCACACCTAAACTATGCAACATAAAGGATATATTCCAATTACATTGTAATCTTCGTACATTGAACTATTTTAAAATTAATTATGTCTTTTGTTTAATTCACTAAACATCTAAAAAAATTCTATGATTGTGGAATGTTTATAAACGCAGCGGCATAGCGTGTACCGTCAGCAGCGAACACGTGTTCATAATTTGTACCGAGCGCAACTTAACGTCTCGTTTTATTGCAATGAAGCATGCGCACACCATCTCGATTATCTTGTTTAGTACCAGCACTTGCTTTTTTCTTATTAAGTACTCGGTTTCTTATAGAACTTTTTCGAAAATAATTTTGAGGCATATTTGTCGATTTTTTGCACGATTTATATCAAATTAAATTGTCTCGTCTTTTTTCACAGGTATAAGCAGAGATAAAGGAGCACCGATGGTTTGGGCACATGGAAAAGATGAGTGAAAGTAGATTGACGAAAGGAATTTATAAATCTCATGTGATGGATGCGTTAAACCTCAAGAAAGCTAGGTTGCCCAGTGCCCATAACCGTAGAGCTTGTATGAGGAGAATTGTGAATGTGAAGGAAGCGAGGGAGTTGTGTCAGAATCGTGGCAAGTGGCGCTTCATTGTCTCTGCCTATCCCTGTGTGAAAAGAGCATGACAATTTGATTGATTGATTGAAAGGAGCGCCGCTTGCCACGATCCTGGCACATCCAAACAACTCTCTCACATCCACAATTCTCTTCATACAAGCTCTACGTTTATGGGCACTAGGCCACCCAGTTTTCTTGAGGATGTCTCCGATTTGGTCGAAAAAAAAAACACCATTCTGTGCCTGACTTGTTTAATTCATCTATCCACATCAGATTTATAAATTCATTTCGTTAATCTATTTAAAAATAATAATTTAAAAAATATAAGTTTTAAAGACGTCTGCCCAACTCAGTCTGCAGATCCGATCCGTAATTTGTATATTCTATCCAGTTTTCATTAAATATATTCTACAGGGATATATAAAATACGTGTCTATATTGATATGTGTACCTTCACGGAGCCCAATAACTTAGAGGCAAGCGTGTTGACCCCCGCAGTTAGTGTTGCATTAAGATGTCCTGCTGATGCTATTACATCTTCACGCCATGTTTACATATTAAAGGGTAGCTAGAGATGTTTGTAATAAAAAATTAAGTATACTTTTATATAGTATTTTCTTAGATATAGCGCGAACATTGATTAATGAATTGAACAAATTTTATGCGGTTTACTATCGCGTTTATTTTGGTTTAGATTTTACATTTTGAGCCATATTTGTTAAATCTAAACCAAAATAAACGCGATAGTAAGCCGCATAAAATTTGTTTAATTCATACTTATACATTTTTGCCTAAATAAATAAATAATTATAATTAATATTGATAATAGTTAGGAAACACTGTGCGGCTGAATTTAGCCTATCCGACCGGGAATCGAAACTAAATCCCAGGTTCGATTCCCGGTCGGAGCAAATATTTATTGCATAGCTTTTATGTGTATTATTTAATCTTATTATTAAATTTAAAAAAAATTGGAAAATAGTAGCAGTCACATCCAATATGCCGGCCTAGTTAAAACCCGCAACTAACAACCTGATCCCGATACGCGACTAAGTCACTTCACGGTCTGTATACTTGTAAATGGTGGTACTACCACGGTTTGGTAGACTGGGATTGGTAGACTATGTTTATACCACGTGTGACTGAAAGAGACAACTACTTGTACTTCAATTCCTTTCTTTCAACTACTTTTTGCAATTACAACCACTTGGTTGACATTTAATACTGCTTAATTAAAAGTCACGTGGTAGTAAGAGTAGCTGCATAATTGTTTCGTCATCCTTTTCTGAAGTATTTTATTGTCATTTGTTATTCTGTCAAATGATCATCAAAACTAGTGACAACCTTGTAAATTACGAATGTAAAAATGTATATTCATGCCCTTCTGACTTTTTGATGCCATTAGTGAAAATAATATAAACGGTTGTATTTTGTAGCTATTTTATCCTTCTATTTCTTAAGTCCAAATTCTTTGGTTAGTGGCAAATTATAAAAAAATCATTCTTTATAAAATTAACTTGAATGCATCTATAAATTCCTTTTTTTTAAATAGGCACTTGATTCGAAACTTTTAAAGCCATGTTTACATTACCATCAAAGGTTTGCATTAAACCTTTTTGCAATAGTGTTCCAAAAAAAAAAACTTATTGTAATCGAACAAAATCGAGTATGCCAATTTGACAATCGATAAATTTCACGCACGATTTGTTCGATTCTTCGCATCGATCGAATTTTATAAAGCCTTTTTTAGGTAAACAATACTGTTATGTTTTTGACAGAAAAAAGTTATAAACCTTTGTCGTTTTTTTAGTATAAAAGCTATACAAATACTTTAATATTTACGTTCGGATTCAATACAAATTGTTGAGCCTTAATTCCAACAGGTATGGGCAGAGAGAACGGAGAGACTCTATTGGAGATTTGCACCATTTTAAAACAACTCTCGCTTTCTTCACAAACACAATTCTCAAATTCAAAGAAAAGACGCACTGAACTTAGTTGCAAATTGCCGAATTGCTGGCAACTTGCGTCGCCTCACAAAGGCAATCCTCAGTTTTAGAATGCGGCACTATTCAAGCATTCCCTTGGTGTCGTCGTCCATACTAAAATATTCAAAGGCCTCATTACACGATGCTTTATAGTGTCGCGCGGTGTGTACACACTGCATTGTGTCCAGTGACATATGTAAAGAGAGCTCCTCGTGTTGTATGAACTCCTGGTACTATTACTGTTGACGCGTGCAAACAATAATGTTTTAAAAGGCCCATTTAGGCCCATATGTTAGGTTTTTTTTAGTTTTTCTTTTTTTTGAAACGAAGTTTTTTTCGCGCGTTGCGAAAGAGGGTTCGACGGAAAAAATTAACCGTTTTAGTGCTAAGCAATTTTTGCAATTTATGAAAATTGCTATAAGTACATACAATGTATTGATTAAAGTAATAAAAATAAAATATCAATATTATTGTTAGAGTACGTCCGTACGTCCACCAAAACACATTAAAACTCGCAGTATTTTTGCGCTGGGTCGCAATTTTCAATATTAACGATCGCAGCGCTTTTGCGCCGCGTAGCATTCTAACGGTTAAGACCAAAAGTTGTAACGACACTTTTTGCTATACTTGTAAGGCGTGCGCTTGTTTCTCTATCTCTCTCTCTCTCTCTCTCATAGAAAGCAAGCCAGTTATTTTCGTTTCGTCTTTCTATTTCGCATTCTATTTAAGAATAAACAATAATCCAGCAGAATCAACAACAAAATATAATACTACCACAAATGCAGTTTTTTCAAGACATTTAAATAAAATAGAATCCACAAGCCTATTATTACTAAAATTGAGCATACTGATTAAGTTTATATTATATTATATTTGTTAATAATAAAAAAAAATTATATTAAAAAACATTACAATTCCTTCACTAATTAATCGAAAGGAACTTCGTTCCATCCGGGTGTCCCTTAACACCTCTCGTTTTATTAACTTTTTTGGGTAATTATAGATTATAGATACTTATCGACAAAGAAATGCTTCGATGGTTTGGGAACATGGAAAGGATGAGTGAAAGTAGATTAACGAAAAGAATTTATAAATCTGATGTGGATGGATGCGTTAAACAAGGCAGGCCCAGGAGGGTGTTTTTCGATCAAATCGGAGACATCCTTAAGAAAGCTAGGTTGCCTAGTGCCCATAACCACAGAGCCTGTATGAAGAGAATTGTGGATGTGAAGGAAGCAAGGGAGTCGTGTCAGGAAGTCGTGTCTTTGGCTATCCCTGTGTGATTAATAAAATATTAAATTAATACATTATCCATACATTTTCATTTTAAATTATCAATCAATCAATCAAATTGTCACGCCTTTTTCCCACAGGGATAGGCAGAGACAATGGAGCGCCACTTACCACGATCCTTACACAACTCCCTTGCTTCCTTCACATCCACAATTCTCCTCATACAGGCCCTATGGCTATGGGCTATGGCCCTATATATATATGGGCAATTTTAAATTAAAGTAAAACAAATATTTTAAATAGAATATATTATATTTTTTATTGTGACACGACATATGATAGCACTTTGATGTTAACCTGGAGTACAGTCCATAAATGGAGGTGACTGCTACTAAAGATAAATAACTGTAAGTAGCATCACCAACCTATGTGTTCTCATTTTTAAATTGTGACACGACATCTGACCTCGACCTACCTGATGGTAAGCAAGAGGAGGTCCAACAGTGACGACGACTGAAAAAACCGAACCTTCACGGTTGCCCCAGTCGCCGACACTGTGCCGGCAAGGATCCAAGGTTATAGGATGTAGAGAACACATGGGCTGTTAAGCATTCCACTTGTCGATTGTTCTACAAAGAAAAGACACACTGAACATTTTAGTTTAACTGCCGATTCGGTCGACAAAATGCAAATGCATTCCCCCGACCTGTGCGGCTATTACAGTTGTGATAAGACGATTTTCAGTCGTTGACGCTCTCGGAGTTTATTGTAGAGTCACTACAAAAAATATCTTAATAAATCAAAATGGAGTCTATGAAGTACGAAGACAAACAGACAGACAAAGAAAAACAAGGGAAAAACCAAATTAATAAATCTGTCAAAAGGAGAAAAAGAAAAAATACAAAAAAAGAATTACTTATTCCCTCTTGTTTCTTTTCTATTAAGAAAACTCAACAAGGTATCTATTATGATTTAGTATAGAGATTAACAGTAAGTTCAAGACTTCATTGGAGCGTGGTACAGTGGTACAGAAATGGTCACGCGGATTAAAAAGCCCCGATTAAAAACCACTTACCGGTACCAATGTATCTTTGATATATGTACCTATGTATTTGGTCGTCTTGTGTCTATGCACGTTTAGTATGCTGGTAAAGAAACGTAAATAAAAAAGCTGTTGAAAAAAAACAAAACGCGACTAAATCACTTCACGGTTTGTTCACTTTTAAGTGGTTGTACTACCCCGGATCGGCTGACTGGGTACCACTGCCTACCACTCTGTAATAACCATACCCGAAGCAAATATCTGCCTCTTTTTTATGAAAAAATATTTGCAATATTTAGTATAATTATTAAATATTGCAAATAAAAGCTATAATAAAACAAATATTTATACTAAATCATACTTTGTAAAAACCCTGCTTTTTAAAAAAATAATTATAAGCGTTTACCTTATCAGCATGGTTAGGTTGGCAAGTTAAAACGATTATCGTCTCTCGTCGGCGATTGTCAAAAAATAAACGTTATGCTAAATCCAATAAAACGAGACTATTAATCGTTGTGATGAATATCGTCTGTGCGACGACACGTTTGATCATTATCATCAATAGTCTCATTTTGATGGATTTACCCTTACTTTTATTATTTTGCCAATCGTCGACGAGAGACGATAATCGTTTTAACTTGGCCAACCTAACCCCGCACTTCATAATAGAGGTTCAAAACCTCACTTTCCGCGCCGCAAAAGTTCAAAAGAAAATTTTAACATTCTATTTTCAAAATCTGACCGGATTTCACCGCTGAAAACTTGGGGATGTAAAACCAATATGTTGTTTGAATTACATGAAAATAATATTTATTTAATATAAAGATTTGTTTACTTTGGCCGGCATAATGACGGCGATTGAGGCAGCTGGGAACCAACTCTGTTTTTTAGTCGTCGTCACTCTTGGACCTCCTCTTGCTTATCATCAGGCGGGTCGAGGTCAAATGTCGTGTCACAATAAAAAACACTTGGGTATCTACTTTTTTAATTTTTTTATTGATACCCGACATCTGACCGCGACTTACCTAATTATAAACAAGAGGAAGTCCAAGAGCGTCGACGACTGAGAAAAGTCATTTTAACTACGGTTGCCTTAAGACGCGCAAGAAAGATTTTTAAAGGTAGCTCCGACTTATGTCAGACTTATGCTGTTGAGTTGGAGTGCATTAACCACAAATTGTACCCCACCTGATGTTGTACTGGAGTGTATTGTATGGCGTCGTTGTTTTTTTATTGTGACTCGACATATGACAGCACCCCGATGTTAAGCTGAAGTGTGATCCATGAATGGTTGTCACTGTTACTACAATTCAATAACTGTAGGTATATAGCAGTCACATCCACTATGCCGGCCTAGTTGCAAACGACGACTAAGTCACTTTGCGGTCCGTAAACTTGAATACCACCTTTACCACAGTACCACAGTACCACCATACTGCCCGGATAAGTAGACTGGGCATATGACCACCAACTGTCTGCCTACCACTCTTTTTAACACGCTTTTATTATTAGCTTGACTTGTATGTATGTATGTAACGGAATCTTTCAAAATAATTTACACCTACTTGTAGAGGTCTAAAAACGTTGGCAGGAGTGGTTTTGAACCCTGCCACTCGGCTTACGTAGCCATTGCACTGCGACCACACCACGGTCGCCTTAGTTCACGATGTCACTGTCATAAAAGCGTTTTTTTATAGTTTTATTTATTACTTTAAAACTATATATAAAAGTAATATTTCCTTAGATTTTGCGCGAATATTGATTAATGAATTAAACAAATTTTATGCGGCTTAAAATAAACGCGATAGTAAGCCGCATAAAATTTGTTTAATTCAATATTAGTAGCTTAACTGTATGATATTAAGAGTTGTGTCATTGTCAGAAGTCTTTGTGGACAATTTCGTTTTAGCACTTTAATCCAAAATGGAAAACGTATAAAAGGCATATTTCGTATCCGACGCTCGTGAAATTGTCATTGCAAATAGCTTCAGCCTCAGGCCTTATTATTAACATGCTGAAACGACCTATATCATTCACACTTTACAACTAAATAACACTTCTAACGCTATAAACATAAAGACGATTATCCCCTGAAAGAAATCCAAACTGAAAATGTAACAATGAAACTATAAGTGGTAGAGGGTAAATGCGATTTTAAAAACGTTTAAAAGCAATTTTGAATCCTAATGCTTTCGAAATAAAGTTGACAATTATTTGCCGATCAAATCTGAACTTGAAAATCGTCTCTTGTCTCCTGACGCTCGATATCAAATAAACTTTTCAGCGTTACGGAAGGTCTTAGTTCTCGGATGTGTACGAACGAATTTAGACATTATTCTGATTCTGATAAGTTATATAATTGAATGAAACATTGTCTTCTTGAATGCTTTTAGCTGGGGGAAAGAAGGGAGATAGGATTATAGGGATTTTAATGTGTTAGAGTGGGTTAGTAATATAGCTTGGAGCGCTGTGATTGGTCAGGAAGGCCGCAGGCAGTGAACAGTAGCCCGCCCTATGTCGGATGTAAAACGGTAGCGGGCGATGTGGAGAAATGCGTAACTGAATTTAATATTTTATAATTTAACAAGAAACTTATTTGTTTAGGTGTTAAGTTGGAGCTTCGTATTACGTATGCATAGGTACTTGTTTAAATTGTATATTTACTCATTAATATTTTGTATTTGACCGTGGTGTAGTGGCAGTGCAATAGTTACGCAAACCGAGAGCACGAGTTCGAAACCACCCACTGGTACCAATGTATTTTTGATATAATAGGTACTTTGGTTTCCTGTTTCTATGAAACAAGAACTTTAGTAGCTTAGTATAGAAATGCAAATTTTAAAAAATATGGTCACAGTGATAGGCAGTGGTACCCAGTCTGCCTATCCGGGGTAGTACCACCACTTACAAGTATACAGACCGTGAAATGATTGTCGCGTGTCGAGATCAGCTTGTAAGTTGCCGATTCCAACTAGGCCGACATAGTGGATGTGATTGCTACTTACAGTTATTTATTTGTAGTAGCAGTGACACCTATTCATGGACCACAATCCAGCCTAACATCAGGTGGGTTGATGTCATATGTCGAGTCACAATAAAAAAAGTTCTGTTGTGTTAGGTGAAGTTAGTTATGATGTCTTATACAATATTGTACTCTGTGATTCTAAATCATTATACAATGATATTAAATAGGTAGATACGTTACATATACGAGTTCGAACGATCAACCACGCTAGGCATACATACAAGTGAAAGTAGGACGAAATATATTATGCATCGATATGTAGAAGAGAGACGTAGACATTTCATTCAAAATCTCAGTATTCATGTAAATTTTGGATTGCTGCGTGTATAATCGTGTATAAGCGCGTAAAATGTATAATCGAATAATCTCTTTGTAATCAATTTTAAATCAAAATCAATCAATTGTTACGCCTTTTTTCCACGGGGATAGGCAGAGACAATGGAGCGCCACTTACCACGATCCTGACACGATCCAAAACTACCCTGTTTGATGTTTTGATTTTGTTTTTTTGTTCCCGGTTTAATTCGATAGTAAGTCGCATAAAATTTGTTAAATTATAATAAATTAATTCATTATAAAATTCAAATAAATTCAATAAAATAATTCAATGAAATTCAATTTGATTAAATTCAATATTCAAACAAATTCAATAAAATTAAAAAATCAAATAAAATAAAATTCATTAATATTCGCGCAAAATCTAAGAAAATACCAAATTGATAATGTCACTTACGTAGTTTTTCGTTGCAGTTGGCAGCCGTTGGCATTCCCGTAGGGTTGTCGTCTTTCATAGCTCGGGGCGGGGCACACACACGCACACAGTTCACCCCTAATTTGTGTATGTGTGTGTGAGACATCTTGCTACGAGAACTGATGTAGATCTGAAATTCATTTTATTCTGTATTCTTCATTAGAGTTAAGATTTCTTATTATTTTTTTTATAATAATAAAATTAGAAGTGAGGCAGAGAGTTACTATACTAGAGGCACGATATGATGGCTGTTTTGACGTTTAACTGTACATGAAGTTTCATATAAATTAATAATTACGTTTGAAGGATTAAACTGGATTTAAAAAAAAAATATTGTGACAAATTGATGAAATTCCTGCTAAATGTAAAGAAAATATTAATAAATTTACTTCTATGAGATTTTCCTCTCCGATCTTCCTCTATGAGAAGCATTTGACGAAAGTGGAGGATAAACAGTTCTTCCAGTTCCAGCTTCGGTTTCTACTAATCTTCTAAAAGTTAATAATAAGAGAAAACATAATATGATCACCCCTTTTGATGTTAAGCTGGAATGTGGTCCATGAATGGATGTCACTGCGACCAAATCATTTCACGGTCTGTGCACTTGCAAGTGGTGTGACTACCCCGGATCGGATACCACTGCCTACCAATCTACTTTTACTCGTCCTTTCTTCTACATGTGCCCAAACCGTCGAAGCATTCCTTTGTCAATCCTTGTCATTACATCTTCTTTCAAACCACATCTATCGCGCACTGTACTATTCCTTATTCTATCCGCAATCGTTAGGTACTCCTTAGTTTTTACTATATAGAAATGTAAATTTAAAAAAAATTGGTTGTATGAAACTTTTGTTACCTATATTATTTTGTTATATTAAGTTATGTATAGGTATAATGTCAGTTGAGTGAAGTTGTTCAAAAGAAAACCACCAAATTACAAATAACGAGTATTTGTCAGGAACAATCTTATTTTTACTCAGTTTACTTTTACGTTGGACATAGTATGGATATGGTTTAATTAATTTTTAAATATTCGAATACTACTAAAGTGCTTGTATCATAGAAACAAGACAGATAAACAGTGTTAGATAAAATGCGATTTACTTCACAGGTTTATTGGTTTAATTCGTTTATTATTTGTGGTTCTTAAACTTAAATACAAAAATTTGGAAAGAATAGAATCTGTGCTAAAATAAGAACTATAATTCATTGTTATTTGTCTCATTCATAATATGTTTATACCACGTGTGACTGAAAGAGACAACTACTAGTACTTCAATTCAATAATTGTTCCGTCATCTTTTTTAGGTATTTTAATGTCATTTGTTATTCTGTCAAATTAGGTTGTCAAATGATCATCAATTCAAACCTAGTGACAACCTTCTTAATTACGAATGTAAAAATGTATATTCATCCCCTTCTGACTTCTTTTTAATGCCATAAGTGAAAATAGTATAAACGATTGTATTTTGTAGCTATTTTAGGGCTCCTTCTATGTCTTAAGTTCAAATTCTTTGGTTAAATATTATATAATTGGTTGTGAAATTGTTATTTTATATGTTAGAATAAGAACGCAGAGGAAGTGACGTAGTCCATGCGCTTGTCACTTGAAGCAGCAATGTAAGAGGACTTATATAAGAAAGTAGGTAGGCATAGCGGTCATTATTCCACGCGCCATTGTTTAACAGTGACATTGTGTTAGCGATTAGTGAATGAAAACAATTTATATAACGTAGTTTCTGTTATCACCAACTTGCTAAATTCTTGAATTAAACAAATTTGATGCGGCTTACTATCGCGTTTATTTTGGTTTTGATTTTACAATTTTTTATTATTCCGTCGTTTCGAGAGCTTTGCAGCCATCGTGGTCACGGAGAGACTGACCACGATGGCTGTAAAGCTCTCGAAACGTCAGAATAAAAAAAAAGTAAAATCAAAACCTAAATAAACGCGATAGTAAGCCTCATAAAATTTGGTTAATTCAATAATCAATGTTCGCGAAAAATTTAAGAAAGAATATAAAAAAAAAGAAAAGAAAGAAAAAAAAAGTATAAAAAAAGAAGACAAAATCCACATATTTCTAACGTTAGAAGTTTCTTCATAAAATAAGGCAAAGCTCGTCGGGGAATTTTGCAAAGAAAAATAATTACAATAAGGGGATTGTTGAGGGTGGCAACACCACCTACCTTATGAGGCAGGTAATTTTAAAACATTACCTAACTAAGATACCTATTTAAGTTAAGTAATACCATAGAGCTTGTATGAAGAAAATTTTGTGAGTGTGAAGGAAGCGAGGGAGTTGTGTCAGGATCGTGGCAAATGGCACTCCATTGTCTCTGCCTATCCCTATGGAAAAAGGCGTAACAATTTGGTTGAGTGATTGATAATAGTTGCTATAAACTTAAATTAAAACGACCTCTTTTTTATTTGAGATATTAATTTAATTATTATATTAATGCGGTACTTGTTCCATTAATGCATGGAAGTAAATGTTGGGTGTGGTAGAAGAAGCATGAGAGTAGAATAAACGCTGTAGAAATGCAGTCTTTAGGGATTGTATGTGGAGTGACCTTAGTAGATAGAATGGGGAATAGCACAGTGCGCGATAGATGTCGTTTGAAATATATGGTGACAAGGAATAACAAAAGAATGCTTCGATGGTTTGGGCACATGGAATAGATAAGTGTGAGGAGATTGATGAAAGGAATTCATAAATCTGATTTGGATGGTAGGGTGTACACCTAGGAAAACACCATCGGGTGTTTTCCGACCAAATCGGAGACATCCTCAAGGAAGCTGGGTTGTCTAGTACCCATAACCGTAAAGCTTGTACGAATAAAATTGTGAATGTAAGGGAAGTGAGGGAGTTTTGTCAGGATCGTGGCAAGGGGCGCCCCTTTGTTTCTGACTATCTCTGTGGGAAAAAGGCGTGACAAATATGATTTGATTGATTTGGCTAGGTACCTAAGTATGGTTTGAATAACCGAGCCTATTTTCCCAAAAAAACTGTTTTTCCTTGTAACTGTTTTCCCCAGGAATGTTTTATGAAAACATTTTACTAATGAGATTAGTTATCTGTGATTAAGACCTTTTCTTCTCTCGTTTTATTTTTCTAATTAAATTATTTGTTTTTTTTAATGAAAATCTCAATTTATCTTCGTGTATTAATGGTATTTTGTTTTTAGGCTTCTGGAATGTTCTTTTTTTTTTAAAACGGCGAGACGCAGAATATTTTATTTCGTAGTTGTATAATCAATTGTCACGCCTTTTTCCTGAAGAAAAAGAAGGGTGTTTTGTGACCACATCAGAACTTTCTTGAGGAAGCTGGGTTGCCTAATGCCCACAACCATAGAGTTTTATAAAGAGAACTGTAGATGTGAGGAAAACGATGGAGTTGTGTCAGGATCGTGCCAAGTGGCGCTCTATTGTCTCTGCTTATCCTTGTGGGCTAGACAGAGCTAAAAACTGGATGACCAAAGTACATACATATACATAATATTATTAAAGATACATTGGTACAAGTGGTTATGAATCAGGGGCTATTTGCGTGAACAATTAAATCGGTGACATATTTTAAAAAGCATGGACCCGCATCACCTAAGCATGAAAAGAATTGTGGAAGTAAAAGAACCACGACGCTGCAACATATCTCTACCTATCCCTGTGGGAAATATATTGATTGCTAATTTAATAACGATTCCGCATAAATCGTTAGGAAAAGTACAATAAAATCTAAGTAGTACAAATAAAATAACTAAGGAATTTCCCGGGAAATCTAATTTTAGATCAAATAGTTTTATCCCGTGTAACTGGGCGAGATAAGTAGGTGGCACCTGTCCCGGCTAGGTGTGCCCGGATGTGCTCCCGGAACCTCAACTTATTGCCCGGGAAATGGACCGGACAAGCGGAAATAACAATTTACAGTCCCCCGCAGGGCAGCGTCTTTGTACCATCTATTTTATTAAGAAAACCTACTTTGGGAGTAATTTTAAGGTGTTTACTGTTTAGTTGTTTGGAAAAGAAAAAATTTATGCACTACGTACAAAGGCGGACTTAATGCCGCTAGGCATTCTTATAAGCCTAACTTAGGAAGAATTTAACGCACTTTTTATATGAGGTGGGTGCTAATAAACTAGAATAGAATCTAATAAAATAGAAGAATCTACTAATTCTAATATACTTTATAATACACTATACATACTAAAAATATAACATATAAGTAATAATACATATAATACAATAAATACTAACACATAAATATACATACTACTTACAGTTTGTATATTTTGACGACAGGCGTGGACGAACGGTAAAGTCCCGGGTTCGATCCCCGGTCGGAGCAAATATTTGTTTCATAGCTTTTATTTGTAATATTTAATAATATTAAATATTACAAATATTTGTTAATAAAAAAAAAAGAAATGGATATTTGCTTCGGGTCTGGTTATCAAAGAGTGGTAGGCAGTGGTACCCAGTCTGCCGATCCGGGGTAGTACCACCACTTACAAGTATACAGACCGTGAAGTGATTTGGTCACGTTTCGGGATCAGCTTGTAAGTTGCCGGTTCCATCTAGGCCGGCATAGTGGATGTGATTGCTACTCACAGTTATTGAATTGTAGTAGCAGTGACATTCATTCATGGACCACACTTTGGCTTAACATCAAGCGGGGTGCTGTCATATGTCGAGTCACAATAAAAATAAAAAAAAGTTGTTAGTAGCTATTTAGGACATGTGTGAATACCATCTTTTTAAATAGTGATTTCTTACGTTTTTTATTGATGTTAAGCTGGAGTCCGGTCTATGAATCGCATCCACTACTTGCCAGTTCCATCTAGGACGGCATAGTGAATACGACTGCTACTTGAAGTTATTTAACTGTAGTGGCAGTCGTCTTTGTTCATGGACCGCACTCCAGATTAACATCAGGCAGGATGCTGTCATATGTCAAACAATAAAAAAACGTTCTAAATATGTAAAATACATTTTATATCAATAGATATAATTAGGCTGATAATTTATGTGTTAAACCGTGCAAAACTAAATGGTATACGTGTGTGCGTTAAACGGTTATGAGTTCGCGAGTGTTTTTAAATTAGTAGTGTTATACTTTTGAAACTCACTTCAACTTTCACTAAACATTTTTTTATCGCGACATATGACTTTGACTTGCCTGAACGCTGACTACCGAAACAACAGTTGCTTGCATGCAGTTGCTTCAGTCACCGTCACTATGCCGGCCAAAATAGATTATTATAGCGGAAGCGTTTAATTTAAAATAAACTTAGGGTATATTAAATTTTTTGCTACGTGATCTTTAGCACAGTGTCAGTCTATTAGCATTAATGCACTAGACCTCGTTGTGTTCCAGTCACGAAAGTTTAGCACCTAGATATTGCCTAAGGCATTAAACTTACCTATGAATATACTTACGCCCGTATTCTAAGTCAAATCCTCAAGATCGCTTTTTACTCAAGGAATGTCTATCTCATTCTATGTTTCTTGATTTGATAATTGACGAAAAAGACGGATAGTCCTTGATTCAAAGTTATTTTTCAAATCAAATCAAATCAAAATTGTCACGCCTTTTTCCCAAAGGGGAAAACTCCCTTCTGGGTCTGCCTTGAACCGTAGAGCTTGTATGAAGAGAATTATGGATGTGAGAGAAGCGAGGGAGTTGTGTCAGGATCGTGGTAAGTTGCGCTTCATTGTCACTGTCTATACCTGTGGGAAATATGCGTGACTGATTTAATTGATTGATTGATTAATAAAAAAGTGAGTTTTAAGAGTTGTTCCCAACTAATGGACATGTCTGATATTATCAGTGCAATAAAAGGGCACGCCGGGGGTTGTAATTTGACACTGATAAATAAACCCCTAAAGTATATTTTAAATACTTTTATATTATTTAAAAATAAAGTTGGGCAAAGTCTGGACTGGACTATTGACTGGACTTCAGCCCCCCTAGTGCGGCAACTCTACGGCAACTTTTATTGTGACTCGACATATGACAGCACCCCATATGTCAAGCTGGAGTGTGGTCCATGAATGGATGTCATTGCTACTACAATTCAATAACCGTAAGTAGCAGTCACATCCACTAGTTGTTACCGGCAACTTTTAAGCTGATCCCGAAACGCGACCAAATCACTTTACGGTCTGTATACTTGTAGGTGGTGGTCGACCCCGGATCGGCAGACTGTGTACCACTGCCTACCACTCTTTGATAACTGGACACGGAGCAAATATCCGCGTATTTTGTTTACTAACAAATATTTCGATATTCGATCTAATTATTAAATACTAGCTGTGCTTCACCCGCGTAAAATTAGGTTTATAACTCATAAAAAAAGATGAGGTTCTCAATTCGTCTGTATATTCCTTTTTTTTGTATTTATAACTCGATAACTCATATAAAAATGTCAGACGGAAATAAAAATAAATATAGAAAAATTCCAAACAGCTGAAACTATAGTCAATTGGAAACTAAACTAAAAATGGTATATCTTTTTTAAAATTAAAAGTATCCTATGTTACTTCTAGTACCTTCAAAAATATGTATACAAAGTTTCATGATGATCGGTTAAGTAGTTGTTGCGTGAAAACGTAACAAACAAACTCACATTTACATTTATAATAAATAATAAGTAGAATATTACTAACACAGATTTAGGTATGTTTTTGGGGTAGGAGCGTTGCCACGGAAACTAACACGATCGATCTGCCCCGTGTGTCGCGAATAGCAGCGACAGTTAAAAGGTTTTTCATGTACTTCAATTCAATTTACTATTTTACTGAAAGATACCTTTTTGCAATTAAAATAGGTAAGTGTGAAAATGCACATCTGTGGTTTTAATTAATTTAAGGCGACCGTGGTGTAGTGGCAGTGCAATGGCAAGGCAAACTGAGGGTACGGGTTCAAAACCACTCACTGGTACCAATGAGTGGTTTTGATAAAATTTTATTTTTTATTGTGACTCGACATATGACAGCACCCCGCTTGTTGTTAAGCCAAAGTGTGGTCCATGAATGAATGTCACTGCTACTACAATTCAATAACTGTGAGTAGCAATCACATCCACTATGCCGGCCTAGATGGAACCGGCAACTTACAAGCTGATCCCGAAACGTGACCAAATCACTTCACGGTCTGTATACTTGTAAGTGGTGGTACTACCCCGGATCGGCAGTCTGGGTACCACTGCCTACCACTCTTTGATAACCAGACCCGAAGTAAATAACCATCTCTTTTTTTAATTAACAAATATTTGCAATATTTAATACTATTAAATATTATAAATAAAAGCTATTAAACAAATATGTACTTTGGTTGTGCTGTTTCTATGATACAAGCACTTTAGTAGCCTAATATAGAAATCAATCAATCAATCAATCAATTTGTCACGCCTTTTTTCCACAGGGATAGTCAGAGACAATGGAGCGCCACTTGCCTGGGCCTTGTTTAACGTATCCATTCACACGAGATTTAACCAAAACATAGAAATGTAAATAAAAAAATAAATTTGACTATTTTTTGTGATTTAAAATTTTACTTAGACCTGCCTGATAGTGGGCATGATGGAGGAACAAGAGTGCCGACAGCTGAAAAGACCCGTCCGTAAAACAAGTATACAGAATACGTATGAAATACGTGAAGAAACTTAGTCGCGTTTTGGGATCAACCAAGATACCGAATTCAATTAAGCCGGCATAGTGGATGTGACTGCTACTTACAGTAATTGAACTGTAAGTAGCAGCCACCTCCATTTATGGACCGCACTCCAGAATTAAAAAAAATTTTTTTTTGAGACTGACGTAACCGTGAAGTCAGTGTTTTTATTTTCAGTCGTCGGTACTCTTAGATCTTTATTAGGCAAGTCAAAGTCAAATATTAAGTCAAAAAACATCAATCAGAAACCAGTGTATTACGTAATTACCAAAATAATTTCACGCCTACGTACTCAAAGAGGGTAAACAGACACCGAGGACTAAACACTACAAAAAGATTGTGTCTCCCCTAACATTATGGTCCGTTAGGCACTAAAATAGTTGAACCAAAATTGGAGTAAATGACAAAGTAAAATAAGCGTGAAGTTTGACTCGTAAGCAACGATGAGGGGTTCCGTATGAATTTTATACACCAATTTAACATTCAAATTAAACTCTAAAGGCGACACGAAAGCAATTTTACAAGTTTATTTAATAATGATTTTAGTGATGGTTTTATTTAAAAATCATTTTAGTTGATATTTGGATGCGAGAGAGAGAGAATTGTGGATGTGAAGGAAGCGAGGGAGTTGTGTCAGGATCGTGGCAAGTGGCGCTTCATTGTCTCTGCCTATCCCTGTGGGAAAAAAGGCGTGATAATTTGATTGATTAATTAATAATATGACACATGCATTTTAAGAGCGAATTTTATTTTTATTGTGACACGACATTTGACCTCGTCCCGCCTGATGATAAGCAAGAGGAGATTCAAGAGTGAAAACGACAGAAACAACTGAGTTAGTTCACAGATGCCTCAGTCGCCGTCACTATGCCGGCCAAAGGTGCTTCTTCACGCATCGAAATATACTAAGCTACTAAACGAGCTTGTAAGCATAGATAGTGGGCGACTAAAATTCGTTTAGCAAAGATACAAAACGCGGCCAATGATTTAAAGCGGAGCTGGGGTGACCATTTCACTACCACAATACCACGGCTCTGTATTATAATTAGTATTATAACTGCTAGTTAATCCCAAGTACAGCATCTTATTGATTTTACAAAGGGTTATTGCCTTTACGAGTGGATTGTTGTTCTACGATGTAGTTCTAAAAAGTAATCTAGAGTAGACATTATAGTTTTTCATTTAATTAATCAATCAATTCAAATTGTCACACTTTTTTTTACAGGGATGTGCAGAAACTATAGAGCGCCACTTGCCACGATCCTGGCCTTTCCCTCGCTCCCCTCACAACAACAATTCTCTTCATACAAGCTCTACGGTTATGGGCACTAGGCAACCTATTATCCTTGAGGATGTATTTACCTAATAAAATGTTTTATAACTCGACTTTGGCCGGCATAGTGACGGCGACTGAAGCAGCCGTGAATTAACTCTTTTTTTCAGTCGTCGTCACTCTTGGACCTTCTCTTGCTTATCATTAGGCGGGTGAGGTCAGATGTCGTGTCACAATAAATAAAACTTTTCTGGTGGTAAGCAAGGAGAGTTAGAAAAGCGTAGACGACTGAACAAAACAATTTAGTTTAGTCGTCGCGGTCGAGTTTTGATGTCACGACACGAAATGATAACATACACGACACACGTAGCTCATTGTTTAGCACAGCAGTTCTTTACGCGTAAAGTCCCGGGTTTGAAACCCGGTTGAAGCAAAGATTTGTTTTATAGCTTTTGTTTGTAATAAGAGCCTGTATGAAGAGAAATATGGATGTGAAGGAAGCAAGGAAATTGTGTAAGGATCGTGGTAAGTGACGCTCCATTGTCTCTGCCTATCCCTGTGGGAAAGAGACGTGACAATTTAATTGATTGTTTGTAATATTTACTATACTAGTACTACGCTCTTGCGCGGAGTACTGTTCGCACCTTTGGGACGGCTCTGCCAAGTATCTTCTCAATGCCCTGGATTCATTGCAGCGCCAAACTGTCCGAATCATAGGAGATGTAGAGGTTACGCGAACTCTGGAGCCTCTGCAATTACGCAGAGACATGGCGGCTCTGTGCGTCCTCTATCGCCTATACCATGGAGAATGTTCCGAGGAGCTCTTTAACCTTGTTCCTATCTCGTCTTTTCACACCCGTAACACCCGCACTGGTCGGGGGAAGCATTCACATTTTGTCGACAGAATCGGTAGTCGAACTAAAAAGTTCGGTGCATCTTTTCTTTGTAGAACAATCGACAAGTGGAATGCTTTGCCAGCCCATGTGTTCTCTCCCTCCTATAACCTTGGATCCTTCAAGCGATGCGTGAAGAAGCACCTTTGGCCGGCATAGTGACGGCGGCTGAGACAGCCGTGAACAAACTCGGTTGTCTCAATCGTCTGCACTTTTGGATCTCCTCTTGCTTATCATCAGGCAGGTCGAAGTCAAATGTCGAGTCACAATAAAAAAAAAATATTACAAATAAGTGTTAATAAAAAAAGAGACAGATATTCATTTGCTCCGGGTATGGTTGTCAAAGAGTGGTAGACAGTGGTGCCCAGTCTGCCGATCCGGTACCACCAATTACAACTATAAGTCTAAGTAGATATACAGACCGTTAATTGACTTAGTCGCGTTTCGGCTTTCAACTAGGCCGGCTAGTGGATGTAACTTCTACTTTTACTGTTATTTTAATAAATTTACTGTAGTAGTAGTCACCTCCATTTATGGACCGCAATCCAGCATAACACCAGACTGGGTGTTGTCATATGTCGAGGCACAATTTAAAAAATATACACCGCCAATACTTACTTTATAAAGCCTTTTTTTCGTGGGGAAATCCTCATGGATACTCCTGGTTTCTCGGGGTAGTAACCAGGATTATGCCGGACTCGTACCGGCTAAAACCCCACGGTGGCCTCCGTCATCACGAACGGTGGAGATTGGGAGCTGGGGTACATTCTTCCGACTTCTCCAGCGGTTAGTTTATAAAGCCTATAAACTTTGTAAATAATCCATAAGCTTGTCTAAATATATTTAAGTCTATATTACCTATAATAAGGGGTTGAAGCACCCTTTCGCTTTCATGTAACTATATTCAAAACTCTATTGTGCGCAGAGATGCGACCTATTAACAAAATATGCCAACGGTATATCCATTCTCGAAGAAATCTTGGAGCCTTTTTATATTTAGTAGAATGCTGTGCCAGCCCATGTGTTCTCTTCCTCCTATAACCTTGGATCTTTCAAGCGATGTGTAAAGAAGCACCTTTGGCCAGTATAGTGACGGCGACTGAGGCAGCCGTGAACTCATTCGAATGTTTCAGTCGTCGTCACTCTTGGATCTCCTCTTGCTTATCATCAGGCGGGTCGAGGTCAAATGTGTCACAATAAAAAAAACATTTTTTATACATGACCCGGTTATATCTTAAAACCATAGAAATATAATATATATCCATATCCATGCCTAAAACTCGACCAAGGGCCCGACCGCGCAACTTCAGGGGTAAAATGACAATGAAATCCATTTGTGAAAAAGTTACGCGGTCGCTGTTAGTGTTAAAAAACTCAGTGTGTTGCGCGGTCGCAATTTTAATTTTAAAGCGGTCATTAAGGTACGCGGTCGGTCCGTAGTCTCACCGGAGGATGGGCAGTAGCGTTTTCTTAACGTGCGGTAAGTATACTGCGATCCCCAAGTCGCCTGCCAAGCGTGGGGAAGATAGCAATATTTTCATATTTAAAACTACTTAATTATCTTTTCTTTCTCTTCCTTCACTAAAGAAATCACCAGATACATTCACCTTAAGGCATTTTCTAACCCAAAGGTTAGAAAATGCCGCCTTTCCCTACCTTTTTTTTCCAAGGGCGGACGCCCTAGCGCCATCTTACCATGATCCGCGGACGCCTAAAAAACTTATTCGTAGTACTCACATAGGTTAATCTATTTTATTCTCAAAATCTCAATTAAACTCTAATGCAGTGTTTTTGCATGTAAAAGGCTAACCACCTATAACTTGACACATTCAATCTTGGAACTGAAAAAGGTAAAACTAAATTCGGCTGCACCACTATTATGATTTCTTTTTTTTTATTTGTCCGCGGACCCCAGGTTGGGAATGGCTGCCTTAAAGTCCGCTTCTTGTAAACTTTTGTATAGCTTGTCTAACTATAAATGACGCGCCCCTCCACTTTATTAGTTTATTTAAATGTGTGAATGCATATTTCTAACTATACTACTATACTTTATCAGCGTGCTCGTCTTTTTGTGTCCATCCAGCAACTGAATGACCAATTACAATTGCATTTTCGGTGAGTTGCATTCATATTTTAAGTTTTCTCATGCGGTGCAGGGGCGCGTCATTTCGGCTTAGACAGACTATAGTTATTTATATGCAATAAAGAATTCTATTAATACTATTACGCTTAGGTACCTACGCAAGGATTTCAAAATTTATTTATAACTATAACCATTTTATAATAACATTTATAAAGAACAATCTTAAAGGTTTCATATTTTGATGGACATTATAATTTATTTATTATCAAGAATACGGCATAATTTGTTTTATACCTATCTTTATAAACACTTTCATTATCTTCCATACACTTGTAGCTAAGCTTCGTAAATGTTATGTATGTATGTATATACCATATCAATATAGTATAGGGTGACCACAGTGTTTATATTATAGGTATGTTTTTTATAAAAACAAGTTGTTTTTATAAATGTATAAGAAGGAATTGATTTTAAAGGACATCATTCATTTTGGTCTTTTATGTACTACTTTTGTAATGTCAAATTATGAAAAAATATTTAAATAGTAGCTTCGATACTTGTGTTGATAAAACTAACAACAATTTTGCTTTTAATTGCTGTGCAATTGAATTATTTGGAAAATAAGATATGGATATTGTATCATCTGTCAATCAACGCCATATTTGTTCTGCTTTGAACTGTCATAATTATAGTTTGATCATTTTGCACACCTAAACTATACAAAATAAAATATATATTCCAATTACATTGTAATCTTCGTACATTAATCTATTTTAAAATGTATATGCAAATGTTAATACAATTAAGCCCAAGTCTCCATAAAAAATGAATGATGTCCTTTAGTTATAAAACAAAAAAGGACGCCAACAGTACACAAACCTATTACATAACCCTCGATCCACACTCTTCAGAAGATAAGACGAGGTGAAGCGAGCGCGATAGAGTAGATAGGGCCCTTGCCTTCGCTTCCCTCGTCTCGACTCGCGCGCTCATCTGGGAGTCAGCTTTTTTACAGGTGTTAAAGGACGTGGGAATTACAAACTTTGTTATTAAAAAAATAATATATTTGAACAGATCATCTATAATACTAATACAATAATTGATCTTATAAACTAACTTAAGGCTATTTATATTAATTTCAATGTTTATGAGGCATTTCTGCAATGACGGATGACATAGTTAAATGGTTGCCAAAGCAGAAACCCTTAGGGTGTATGACCTCAACATCAACATCATCATCATCTCCCAGAAGGCGTTTACTGCTGAACTTAGGCCTTCCCTTTAGAACGCCATTTCGAACGACAAGATGCAAGTTGCATTCATCGGTTATTTGTGATTTTAATTATGTCGTCAGTCCACTTAGTGGGTGGCCTGCCTACGCTGCGTCTTCCGGTTCGTGGTCTCCTCTCAAAAACCTTTCTTCCCTATCGGTTGTCGGTTCTTCGAGCGATGACCTCAACACGGGCAACTAAATAAAACGAGACGTATTAGGCTTACGAGGCCTTTTCGAGGCACACTCGCAAGAGTCTGGATCTGGGGATAAGGATAATACAAGTAGCCAATTTTCTAATAAATGTGCCTTATATTGGCGCACACGGCATTGGCGAAAATGGTGCCTATAAATAAAATAAAATAAATAATTATAAATATTATTTATTGTACCAAATAAGTACAAACTAGTTTACAAAAGGCGAGCTCAATTAATTAGGTCTGGTTAACCTTTTGGAGGGGTGATCAGTGATTCCTTAAATGTAAGTAAACACCCATCATATACACAAGTAAATTCAAGACATATGCACATACATACATTCGTAAATTAATAAAATTAGGCCGGCATAGTGGCGGCGGCTGGGGCAGGGCGGGAACTGAATCGGTTATTCCAGTCGTCGTCACTCTTGGACCTCCTCTTGCTTATCATCAGGCGAGTCGAGGTCAGATGTCGTGTCACAATAAAAAAAATACAAAATTAGTTTATACACAAAAAATCGATTTTATTTAATACAATATTTTTTCTAATATTATTTAAATAAAAAATAAGTTATTAGAATATACTAATATTTTTCTTAGATTTCAAATAGTCAATAGCAGAATTATCCATATAGAGCGTGTTTATTTATTCACCCTACGCGAGAGCTTAATGCCGTGGAGAGCACAAATCAGTCCAGCCTGAGGCGACGTGCGGTACCGGCACAGCTGCCGTACTCATATGGAAATAATGAACTCTATCCACCCTATGGCCGGCACTGCACCCTGTGTCGGAATAACATCTTACAGGAAAGGTTCTTTATACAACATGATTGTTATTTCCGCTTAGAAATTTAATTACAAGCAGGCAAACAGTTGCTATTTGCCTAGTCTGACGGTCTACCATTTTCCACGATCCCTCGCTTCTCTCTCATCCACAATTCTCTTCATACAAGCTCTACAGTTATGGTCACTAGGCAACCCAGCTTTCTTGAGAATGACTCCGATTATAAAACCATAATAAAACAACAAATAATTTAATTTGGTATTTACAATGAAAACTTTCTAAAAATAAACTACTGTTTATTTTTAATTTCTCGCTTTCCTTTCATCCACAATTCTTTATATTTATGCTCTACAGTTATGGGCAAAAAGCAACCCGGCTTTCTTGAGCATGTCTCCGATTTGATCGGAAAACACCCTTCTAGGCCAACCTTGTTTAACGCATCCATCCAGATCAGATTTATAAATTTCTTTCGTCAATCTAATTTCCATCATGTGCCCACACCATCAAAGCATTCCTTAGTCAATCCTTGTCACTACATCAACCACATCTATGGCGCACTGTGCTATTGCTCATTCTAGAATCAGGCAAGTTAAGGAAAGAATTCGTGTCTTTATAATAAAAACTTTGTTGATGTTACCTAACTAAAAAAAAACATCAGCCTGTGTGTTATCGAGGAGCACATTTCATATGCGCGGGCGCATAATAAATGTATCCTCTTAATTATTATTTTGAAAATATCCGCGCCCCAGGCCTACTTGCTGACCACTGCAGGTTGGTTGGTACAATACCTACTTATATAGGTACATAAACGGACCCTGGACAGATCTTGGACACTTTATTTATTCCTTTGTCGTGAAAAAGGTAAAAGAGGTGGAACTTTTAGGTTTTGCACAGAGCAAAGGCAGGTAGATGGAGAAAAACGCATAGTAGGTATTTATAATAATAAAAAATGAATGAAACAAAGGACATCATTCATTTTGTATGGAGCCTTGGTCTTAATTGTATTAACAGTAACATATACATTTTAATATAGTTTGATGTACGAAGATTACAATGTAATTGGAATATAATATATCCCTTATTATGCATAGTTTAGGTGTGCAAAATGATCAAACTATAATTATGACAGTTCAAAGCTATGGCGTGTCTCCGTGATTGACAGACGATACAAAATCCATATCTTATTTTCCAAATAATTTCCAATATTTTCTAAATAATTCCCTTGCACACAAAGAAAACATGTTATTAGTTTTATTAATACAAGTATCAAAACTACCATTTATGTATTTTTTCATCATTGAACATGAAACAAGTTACTACTGAAGCCCAAAATGAATGATGTCCTTTCACATTAAGTTATTATGTACTAACGTACTTTTGTGCATAATAATTAAATAAAATTTTATGCGGCTTACTATCGCATTAAAATTTGTATTTTTTATTTTTTTTATTTTTCTGACCTTTCGAGAGCATTCAGCCATCGTGGTCACAGAGAGACTGGCTTAGAACTTGGAAGATGTAATAATCACTTTGGGAAATTTTCCTTTATTGAGAAACAAATAAAATTATAAGTAATAAAACTATAAATAAAAATATCATCTAATGACGTCGCTTCAGAGATAGTCCCGTCCCACATTTCTTCGTTGGCCACATTAATACGTTGGCAGAAATAATTGTCAGCCTTCCTTGCAATTATTCGTAGTCTAGCGGTAGTTTACGTCACTACCGCTAGACCACGGTCGCTTTCTATACCACAGACCTGGAATACGCAAATCAATCAAATTGTCACGCCCTTTTCCCAAAGGGATAGGCAGAGACAACAGAGCGCCACTTGCTACGATCCTGACACAACTCCCTCGCTTCCTTCACATTCACAATTCTCTTCATACAAGCTTTATGGTTATGGGCACTAGGAAACCTAGCTTTCTTGAGGATGTTTCCGATTTGGTCAGCAAACACCCCCCTGTCCCTGCCTTGTTTAACGTATCCATTCACATGAGATTTATAAATTCCTTTCGTCAACTATATCTATGTGAATTAAACAAATTTTATGCGGCTTAGTATCGCGTTTATTTTGGTTTAGATTTTACATTTTTTATTATTTCGACGTTTAGAAAGATAATCGCCAAAATAAACGCAATAGTAAGCCGCATAAAATTTGTTTAACTCATTAATCAATGTTCGCGCAAAATCTAAGAAAATTCTAAATCTATGTTTTAAACTTACCAAGTTTTTCATACACGAGTTACATAATTACATAGTTATTTTATACAAAGATTAGTGCTTAAGAAAAGTACTAAGACGTCAAAGATGCTTCATTATGAAGATAATGACGCGCACGTTTCTGATATTTGAGGTAATTGCTATGAACGGAGGCGCCTTAGGACACGCGCCAGACATTCTTATATGAACACTACTTGCTTACGAAACTTATTTACTTGCTTAAATAAAAATATTATAAAAATAATAGTTTTTTTATTATTGTGGCTTGACATATACTTAGTTTTTTAATTATTTATATTTATTTACATTTCTATACTAAGCTACTAAAGTGCTTTTATCATTGAAACCGGACAACCAAAGTACATATATCAAAGACACATTGGTACTCGCTAGTGGTTCTGAACTGGTGCTCTCGGTTTGCGTAACCATTGCACTGGCACCACACCACGGTCGTCTTATATTTTACATAACTGGCATCTTGTCGTTCGGAATGATGTTCTAAGGGGGAGGCTTATGTTCAGCAGTGGACGTCTTCTGGCTGATGATAATCATAGGAATTCAACAAGATTTGTTTCATAGCTTTTATTTGTAATATTTAATAATGAGATTTACGTATATTTGTTAATATAAAAATAGGCGGATATTTATTTAACATCTAATATGTTGAATAAATATCAGTGTGTTGTGCGGTCGCAATTTAAATTTTAAAGCTGATTAATGGAGTTCAACTGTCAAGATGAAGCCCATTGTCATTGAGTTACAAGGTCGGCCCGCAGGAATCGAACTAAATTAGGCAGAGACAGGCAGAGTCCGGGAATTTTAAATTGAAAAGTCTTACTACTTTTTGAACACAGTAGTGTGTATTTTAAAAGCCATTTCAGCTCGTGATCTACTTAAAATAAAAACAAATAACAATAACCACCAAAAACAATGCGAATCCCACGCGTGAAATTCCCACAAACAGTACAAATTATTTTCGGAATGTGCGCCATTTTGTGAAATTAACTTTGGAACGCCTCTAGTATTCAACTTGTAAGGGCCAGGACACACTGTCACTATAACTACCGACATAGAAAAAGAGCGCTGACTTTTGTACCGCGGAGTATAAGGATAGGCAAGTAAGGGGAGCACTAGACGACTACGGTAGAAACGACTGCGGTAGAAACGACTGCGGTAGAAACGACTGCGGTAGAAGCAAATCCACCCATCCACGTTTACAGTCGGGCCTATAATTATTGATATTTTTAAAATAAAGTAATTTTAAAAACGAATACGTAGTAGTTAAGAGTGGTAGGCAGTGGTACCCAGTCTGCCGATCCGGGGTAGTACCACCACTTACAAGTATACAGACCGTGAAGTGATTTGGTCACGTTTCGGGTTCAGCTTGTAAGTTGCCGTTCCATCAAGGCCGGCATAGTGGATGTGATTGCTACTCACAGTTATTGAATTGTAGTAGCAGTGACATTCATTCATAGACCACACTTCGGCTTAACATCAAGCGGGGTGCTGTCATATGTCGAGTCAAAATAAAATATAAAAGAGAGTACTGGACGACTGCGATAGAAGCAAATCCACGCATCGTTTACAGTCGTGAACATAATTATTAATATTTTCAAATTTATAGTCATTCGAAAAGCAAATAGGTATCTAGTAGTGAACAAAACTATGACAGCGATATTTTTATCCGTCGGTATCTCTACCAATGACATTAAATGAGGTAGATATGTCATCTGAGTTTTAATGTTCGCAAATGGCACGAGTTTGAAGTTACAACCACGACTAGACATGCGTTCGAGTGGATGTAGGACGGAATGGTAGTTATTGAGAGCGAAAAAGAGACAAATATATGTTGCTATGCATCGCGACACTGAGTTCGGGTTTGCTTTTAATTAGCGTCCGAAGCATGTATGTTATAACATATCTACGGCTTATCCTAAAATATCATTTAGAGCTACACTTAGTGATAAACAACGTATTATAATGTACGCAACTTCATAATCCTAAAATGAGCTATGCCCAGTCTTTAGACCCAGGGTAGTACACCGCTTTCTGAGAGAGGAAGAACGTACGTGGTCATCCGCCCAGTCTGCCGATCATAATTTCACACTTTTAAGTGTACAGGCCGTGAAACGATTCATTCACGTTATAACTATGCCGGCGTAGTTGGAATCTCACTAAATCGTAAATACCCCAGGGACACCACTGCCTAGCACTTTAACAACCAGAACCGGAGAAAAATATGTCCTTTTACTTAATTAACAAATATTTGTAATATTTATTCATTTATGGACAGCTTGTTGGTAAGTTAGGGAGGGTTCTTAGATCTAAGATCTCTTACGATTGAAAACGCCGTCTCATCTTGCGGTTGCCCCAGTAGCGTCACTATTCCGGCCAAAATGTCCTAAAGATTGCAATTTTTTTTTAATAAGACTTGACATCTAATCTCTGCCCACTTGATGTGCCGACGATTGAAAATACCGAGTCACTATGCCGGCCAAAGGTGCTTCTTTACGCATCGCTTAAAGGATGCAAACTTATAGGTTGAAGAAAACACATGGGCTGGTATATCACTCCACTTGTCGATTGTTCTACATTGTTCTGCAGTGTGTTTTGCCCCTTAATGTTGGTACAATGTGAAATGATCGGGTTCCATTGCTGCCAACGTACTAATTGTCCATTATATTGTATTTTGTCTCGGGGCGGTCATGAGCTAGGGAACGCGAGTTGCTGCATTTACGCACAACTCCGCAGCATCACGCATGCCAATTGCAACAAGAAGCAACCTATATTCTTATTGAGGCACGACATGTGAACCGCCATTACACTCCACTGAAAATTGCTACAGCAAAGTTCTACAGAAAGATAAAGAAAAGCTTCTAGAAAAGGACATCATTCATTTTGGCCTTCCTTGTACTACTTTTGTAATGTACAATGATGAAAAAATATATAAATGGTAGTTTTGATACTTGTATTGATAAAACTAATAACAATTTTGCTTTTAATTGCTGTGCAATTGAGTTATTTGGAAAATAAAATATGGATTGTGTTTCATCTGTCAATAACGGTGAGACGCCATAGCTTTGAACTGTCATAATTATAGTTTGATCATTTTGCACACCTAAACTATGCAAAATCAGTGCCGGACTAAGCCAGCGCGGGGCCTGTAGCAAATTCTGTCAAGGGGCCCTTGGTTTGCTTTAGGTTCTCAAGTTTAGGGTATTAAATAAAACAAAACTGTTATAATTAACTTTTCTGGATTTAATAGGGGCAAATTTAGAACGCATCGTAAAACGTTACGATGCGTTTCAGGGGCAGGAGGGGTCTTTCTTACAACACGTTACGTAACATTGTTTCTAAAAATTAAAATGATCAAAAAATACTTGAACGCAGTGGTGCCTAGTCTGTCAATCCGGAATAGTACGTACCATGGAGTTTTGGCGGGCAACTGCAAGTGACAGGACGCGCAATTTTGAATTATTTGAAAAGCTTGTGTTTTTCATAAATATTAATGTGTAATAATGGTGGAATTGTTATCCAGTAATAGTTTTTAAGTTGATCAAGTATAAACAAGTAATTTAAAGTTGTGAAACGTGTTTCTTCATGTTCCCTCCAAGACTTCTTCTGAAGTTTTAGTAAAGGCTTTCCGCCGCTTTACTGAAACGATCATCATCAACCTCATTCTCATCATTATCATTTGATGAATCACTCGCGTGGTTCATCTTCATCTTTACTTGACAATGTTTTAACATTGAACCATATATTTTTACTTTGACACTGGCAAGTTAAATACTAAAGCCATAAACAAGAAGAAAGAAAAAAAAGTACGTACCATAATTTATAAGTATACAGACCGTTAAGTTGTAACAGCTTGTAAGTTGCCATTTTCAACTAGACCGGCACACTTCAAAGAGTGGTTGGCAGTGGTACCCAGTCTGCCGATCCGGGGTAGTACCACCACTTACAAGTATACAGACCGTGAAGTGATTTGGTCACGTTTCGGGATCAGCTTGTAAGTTGCCGGTTCCATCTAGGCCGGCATAGTGGATGTGATTGCTACTCACAGTTATTGAATTGTAGTAGCAGTGACATTCATTCATGGACCACACTTTGGCTTAACATCAAGCGGGGTGCTGTCATATGTCGAGTCACAATAAAAAAAAAAAAAAAAAAAAAAACACTTCAGCTTAACATCAAGTGTCATATGTATGTCTAGTCACAATAATTAAAAAAAAAAGTGAACAATATCTTTATTATTTAAAAATATTTTAAAGGAGGTTAAGGTTCACATCCAAGGGAGAATTACTCCCAAATCCCAAATGGATGAAACGTGAATGTTTTTTTTAAATCGTGATCGAGCCTTAGCCTTAGGCCGAAGAGTGCAGTGATAATTAGATGAAATGCAGACAACATTTTGGTGGATTCTCACGAAATAACATTTGCACGATGTTCGTGACAAGTGTTTCAATGTATGTTCACGGTTTATAATGCAAAACATCTATGGGCACGCAGGAAATGGAATGCCGTGACGCTGGCATCCTTGGCGTTACATCCTCGCTTCCCTCACATCCACAATTCTCTTCATACAAGCTCTACAGTTATGGGCACTAGGCAACCCAGCTTCCTTAAGGATATCTATAATTATTAAACCGTAATAAAACAACAAATATTTTAATTCGTTATTTACTATGAAATGTTTCTAATAATAAATTACTGCTTATTTTCTATTTCTCATTTCCCTTTCATCCACAATTCCCTTTATACAAGCTCTACGGTTATAGATACTAGGCAGCTTTCTTGAAAACGTCTCCGATTATAAAATCATAAATCATAAAAAACACAACAGAATTGTGGATGTGAGGGAAGCGAGGGAGTCGTGTCAGGATCGTGGAAAGTGGCGCTCCATTGTCTCTACCTATTCATGTGGGAAAAAGGCGTGACAATTTGATTGATTGATTGAATAAAACAATATTTTAAATTATTACTAACAATGATAGTTTTCTAATAATAAATTACTGCTTATTCCTTACTCCTCAATAGATTAGAGTCGTGATAGTACTTCGATTACCTGTGGGCATGCACCTTGCGTTGGGCGTGGCATAGCATACGTATAAGTAGATACCTCAGCCTACCGTCTAGGTTCAACTCAGGACCTAAGCATTCAGGTTTTAGATCTAGGAGGAGTCGGTTCGATGCAAGGCTCGTTTTGTCTTATTGTCTAAAGCTCATGATATATACATATTATATTATATTGTATATATTTTTTTAAAATTTACATATCTATACTAATCTAATAAAGTGCTTGTATCATAGAAACAGGACAACCAAAGTGCATATATCAAAGATACATTGGTACCGGTGGGTGGTTTCAAACTCGTGCTCTAGGTTATTATACATTTCTATATTAAGCTACTAATGTGCTTGTATCATAGAAACAGGACAACCAAAGTACATATATCAAAGATACATTGGTACCGGTGAGTGGTTTTTGAACCCGTGCTACTCGGCTAACGTAGCCATTGCACTGCCACTACACCACGGTCGCCTTATGGTATTAATACATAAATATTACATATATTAAACTCTCGGTTTGAAAACATTATCCACATTAATAACCAATCGTTTAAAACCACTAAAACATGGTTAATGGAATGAAACTGCATTTTTTCACAACATCAGAGGCGGTTGTGCTCGTATAGCCACGCCTGTCACACACAGTTACTTGCAATTACTTGCCCAGAGGAGGAACCAACATACAATGTAATCATTATAATATACATACATTACCTACATTGTAAAAACCACTTTGGCCGGCATAGTGACGGCGACTGAGGCAGCCGTGAACAAACTCGGTTTTCTCAGTCGTCGTTACTCTTGGACTTCCTCTTGCTTATCATCAGGGAGGACGAATTCAGATGTCGTGTCACAATAAAAAAAAATCCCAAGGACCACCCCGCATCACGGGTTGTCCCACCACTCATTCACGCTGTAATGTCCGCAATGGAATATAGCAATACCATCTCAAAAAAAAAAAACACCGATTGTCAAAATAATAAAAGCAAGGCTAAATCCACCAAAATGAGACTATTGATGATAATGATGAAACGTGTCGTCGCACAGGCGATATTCGTCACAACGATTAATAGTCTCGTTTTATTGGATTCAGCCTAGCTTTTATTATTTTGGCAATCGCCGACGAAAGACGATAATCGTTTTAACTTGCCCAACCTAACCCCGCAGATCTCGAGTCACAATAAAAAAAACTTGCCGGTACCTATTTATTTTTGATATACATGATAGGTATGTACTTAAATCATTTGTTTCTATGATACGAGCACGTTTAGTAGCTTAGTATAGAAAGGTTAGATATACAGAAGATTATCTATCAACACATTCACTGCCTACCCATGCGTGGAGGTAGTCTTTTGCGTGGTTGAGTGCAGTATTAATAGTGTCACTCCCCTTTTGGTGACATCAAAGGAAAGTTGTAGGGGTGTCATTCAATATGTCGATGCAACGATGCGGTCGGATTTAGTGATGGGACATAGTTATCGATATATTAAAATAATAAAAATATAGAACAATATAATGTACATTAATTAATGAATTAAACAAATTTTATGCGGCATACTATCGCGTTTATTTTGGTTTAGATTTTACATTTTTTTATTATTCCGACGTTTCGAGAGATTTGCAGCCATCGTGCTCACGGAGAGACTGAGGTGTTGGTCGTATCTAACACCTGGGACCCAATAATACACAAACTCAAGTCCCAAGTCCAGCAAGCTGCCAAAAAAGATGACACCTCAGCTATTTTTGCAAAAAAAAAAAAATAAACCGGGATTAGAAAAAACAAAATCAAAACATCAAACGGGGTAGTTTTGGAAACAATCAACCAATAGGACGACCAACACCTCTGTCTCTCCGTGACCACGATGGCTGTAAAGCTCTCAAAACGTCAGAATAATAAAAAAATACAAAATCAAAACCGAAATAAACGCGATAGTAAGCCGCATAAAATTTGTATAGTTCAAAAGACTTCTGGTTTCGATATCGATATATTTCTTTTTGTAATTAATCGATATGATAAACAACTCTGAAACAACACTAAAACGACATTAAAAAGCAAGCGCATTCTGATAGAAAATTTGTTTTTAATCGACCACAAATTGGGCGCGAAATGAGTTCGGACCCTTCGCTGTTCGCGGTGCGTTCTTTTAACATAGCTTCATTTAAATGAAATGTTAATAAATTCAAAGGGCGAACGTACCCCAACAAATAAATAATATAGGTCTCTAATAGGTAATTAAAAAAGGTTGAAACTAAAGACTTATTGTGACTCGACCATCTTCCCCCTTCCACCCTTCAACCTGCATAGTACGAGTAGTAAGCATGATGGTGGTCCAAGAGTTAGTTTACGGTTACCTTAGTCGCCGTCACTATGCCGGCCAAATATTAATATTTTTTATTATAATATTTACTGAAATATTATTAAAACTCTATGTTGTATATTATATCTGCTAAAGGTCTAGCAGTATCAGCCTATAGACCAGACATCTTATTTTACTCTCGACATCTGAAAACTATCTACCTCAGCTCACCGTTTAGTAATAAACAAACACTACAACAAGTAAAACCAATCAAATTGTCACGCCTTATTTCCTACAGGAATAGGCAACTGCCTCGCTTCCCTCACATCCACAATTCTCTTCATATAAGCTCTATGGTTATGGGCAGCCAACCTAGCTTTCTTGAGAATGTCTCCGATTTGTAAGTAAGTAATTTAATCAAACGCAGTAGAAGTTGGTGCAAGAGGAAAACCAGCAAAAAACTTGCATTATCTATTAAAGGATTTTGGTCTTCCACTCTCCCGCATGCCACGCGATGGTATCGGAATCCGCACGGAGAATCCATGGTTGCTAAGAAATTGTTTTATCTTTATTGTAGAAATTGTTTTATCATTATCTTTGTTGTATTATCTTTATCTAATTTTTGTAAAATTCTAAAAGAAATGTTTGTGACAAAACAAATTCATCAAAAAAGTTACAAAACGAAATAATAAAATCTGTGACGTTAAATAGCGTATAAATGAATGTTTCCCTCCAAAATCTGACAGCTCAATTACACAAACAACAATAGTGACATTTGTTCTAATTTCGAATTCCACCCCGCACTTTTTAGGTATTTTATCCACACCACATAGTTAATTTAGCGTGTAAATGAGTTCTTTATCGTAGGCATGTTTTAAACGATTTTGTGTTTGTTTAGTTTAGGGCCGCCTTACACTAGGCGGGGAGATTAATGGCTGGCGTTATATCATAGAAACATTACAGGCATTAATCTAGTAATAAACTAAGTTTTATATATCTAATATTATTTTATATATTTTACTTATTTTTCAACGTATTTCAATATATTTGTAATGTTTGTTTTTATTGTGACACGATATCTGACCTTGCCTGATGATAAGGAAGAGGAGGTCCAAGAGTGGCGACGACTGAAAAAAAAACTGAGTCATTTCACGGTTGCCTCAGTCGGCCTAACATTTATTTTTATTTTTTTATTGTGACACGACATCTGACCTCGTCCCGCCTGATGATAAGCAAGAGAAGGTCCAAGAGTGAAGACGACTGAGAAAGCCGAGTTTGTTCTTGACTGCCTAAGCCGCCGTCACTATGCCGGCCAAAGGTGCTTCTTCACGCATCGCTTGAAGGATCCAAGGTCATAGGATGGAGAGAACACATGGGCAGGCAAAGCATTCCAGTTGTCGATTGATCTACAAAGAAAAGACGCACCGAACTTTTTAGTTCGATTGCCGATTCGGTCGATTAATTAATGAAATTATTGTATTGTCATCGGTTTTAAATACGTGTACAAATTTTCATATTATTCAGACCTCTAGAAGTGAGTGAAAATTAATTTGAATGAATATACATAGTTACATACATACAAGTCAAGCTAATATTTTTTTTTATTAAAAGCTTGGTAAAAAAACCTGCACATCATGTCCTCGTGTACGAGTGGTGGAGAGGGTGAATATATTAGTGAGCTATATGGGCATTGTAAGCATTTGTGGGTAGACAGGGAAACCTGTAATTACCTAATTTTAGTTACGAACTTAAACAGATGTAGTTTTTGTGTTATTTTTAAGATGTTCATTGCATAGATCTATGTTCTTTGGCCGGCATAGTGACGGCGACTGGGGCAGCCGTGAAGACTCGGTTTTTGCAGTCGGCTCTCTTGGACCTCTTCTTGCTAACCATCAGGCAGATCAAAGTCAGATAAAAAAGTATAAATATTTAGTGAATAAAACAAATTTTATGCGACTTATTATCGCGTTTATTGTTGGTTATTGATTTTTTAAATTTTTATTATTCCGACGTTTCGAGAGCTTTGCAGCCATCGTGGTCACGGAGAGACTATAAAATAAACGCGATAGTAAGCCGCATATAATTTGTTTGATTTATTAATCAATGTGCGCGCAAAACCTAAGAATTTAGGTTCGATCTTTTTACAAAATTTCAATTGAAGGCGAGCGTGGTGTAGTGGTAGTGCAATGGCCGAGAGCACAGGTTTAAAACCACTTGCCTCTACCAATGTATCTTTGATATATGTACTTTAATTGTCCTGTTTCTATGATACCAGCACTTTAGTAACTTAGTATAGAAATGTAAATTTTAAAGAAATAAATTATTTTATTTGTTAGGCACAATTTAAACAATCATCTTAAATATCCACTTGGACTAGTTTTTTTTTAAATTATGACTCGACATATGACACCACTCTCCTTATTCTTGCGGTCCTTAAATGGAGGCAATTGTTATCAATCATTCAAATTGTCACGCCTTTTTCCCACAGGGATAGGCAGAGACAATGGAGCGCCACTTGCTACGATCCTGACACAACTCAGTCGCTTCCTTTACATTCACTATTCTCTTCATACAAGCTCTACGGTTATAGCGACTGCTACTAAAGGTAAATATTTGCCTAGTTGAAACCGGCAACTTAAAACCTGATATCGAAACGCGACTAAATCACTTCACGGTCTACAGAATAAGTACCACTGCCTAATGAAGAAAGTAGACAAAGATAGCTCTTGGTTTGCGAGACCTTTTTACCACAATACCACGGTCGCCTACAAAGAATCGGCATAGTAATATCAGAGGGAACATCATACGTAGTTCCTTTGTAAACAATAACCCTCGGATGTCTCTCTCAATGTGACTTTTCATTTGTCACAAGGTTTGTACAAATTAAGACCAAAGTTTGACAATGTGAGGTTTTGAAGGGTTAAGAGCTTTTGTTGAACCCTTTTCACGCATTTAATGTGTATCTAAAAAACAATAGTCACACAAAAAGATCGACAGGCGTGGCTAGCACACAAGATAGTTACGCGTAAAGTCCCGGGTTTGATTCCCGGTCAGAGCAAATACTATATAGTTTTATAGCTTTAATGTTTGTTTATACGACAGGCGTGGACGAACGGTTAGCGATTGGTTTGTTGCGCGTAAAGTCCCGGGTTTGATTCCCGGTCGTAGCAAATACAAGTTTTATAGATTTATTATTTGTTTATAAAAATTAGGGATAGGTAAGTATTTGATTCGGGCCTGGTTATCAAAGAGTGGTAGGAAGTAGTGCCCAGTTTGCCGTTCCGAGGTACTCAGACCATGTAACTCAGTCGCGTTTCGGGATTAATTTGAAAGTCGCTGGTTACAATAAAGCCGGCGTAGTAAATGCGAATGCGTTTTGCGTTAATTTAACTACTAGCTTAACATCACATGGGATTTCGTCATACTAGTTTATTTACTTTTTTACATTTCCTTACTAATGTGCTTGTATCATAGGAACAGGATAACCAAAGTACATATATCAAAGATACATTGGTACCGGCAAGTAGTTTCGATTCAGTGGCTTTAGGTTTGCAGTACTACCACCACACCACGGTCGCCTTGAATAATGAAAATTGTGTTGTATTCTATACTAGCCGTGCCCGCGGTTTCAACCGCGTATTATTAGGTTTTTAACACAGTCATAAAAAGGGAGAAGGTTTTTAATTCGACAGACGGAAGTAAAAATAAATATAGAAAAAAATCCAAACAGCTGAAACTATAGTCAATTGGAAACTCTAGTAATTTAAAAAAAAATAAAAGTATCCTATGTTACTTCTAGTACCTCCAAAAATATGTGTACATAGTTTCATGATGATCAGTTAAGTAGTTGCTGCGTGAAAACATAACAAACAAACTCACATTCACATTTATAATAATAGTAGGATAGGATGTACATTGTTCTCTTATAAAATGCAGGCAGGTGAAGAGCCGCGTGCTTCAACTGCGCACAAAATGCAGCAGATACTTCAAGGAGTTTGTAATATTTAAAAAAAATAATAAGATCAACGGCTTGCGGCCTCTTACTGGAAAATATTGTCGTCCATATTTCACTTAGACTTTTCTCCCGACTTTATTATTGATAGTATTGTAAGTTTCACCCAGAGAGAGAGAGAGACCGGCATAGTGACGGCGACTGAGGCAGTCCTAAACTAACTCGGTTGTTTCAGTCGTCGTTACTCTTGGATCTCCTCTTGCTTATCATCAGGCGGGTTAAGGTCATATGTCGTGTTACAATAAAAAGTGAAAGACTTTTCCAGATATTTGATATTTAATACAAATTGATATAATCAATTTGTCACGCCTTTGTTTCACAGGTATTGGCAGAGACAATAAATCGAATGCCACGATCTAGACACTACCCTTCAACCATAGAGGCAGTATGAAAAGATTCGACTCACGATTCTCCTAATACACGACAGCAAAATGCCTAGATATTTGACATCTTTGTAACCAATCAGCGATTAACAAATTAATAGGTGAACTACGTTAATTGGTTACTTACGACCGCGACGCAATTTCACTGCTGCGAAGGATAAAGGAAGCGAAAGAGTTGTATTCCAATCCAAAAACTGACCCTCCGTTTACATTACTGTGGGAATATTTATTTAGATTCTTTATTGCACCAAAATAAACCTAAAAATAGTTACATAGTCGAGTTTAATGCCTATTAGGCATTCTCTAACAACTAACCTTTGGGATGATGAGAAATTATGGGCAAGTTGCAAATATACTACAAACTACATAAACTCACAAGTATTACAAGTATACATATACATATATAAAGGTAAAAATAAACATACCCAATTATATTTTGTGCCAAATAATTTAATATGAACTTGATGCCGTGAGCACCTGTTTATCAAGAAACAAGTTGGTTACTAATCGTTTAAAGACAGGGGAATATAATTCTAAATTCGTGCGAAAAACAGTTCGAAACCATCATTACAAAATAAGCGTACGAAACAAGCAGGCGGTTAACAAGCATGTAACTGAAAATAGCTCCATACCTGGTCGTCCATCGTGATGGCCCGGGGGGACTGTTTCGGCTTACGTTCTGCCACTCTGTCCTGCTCGGGGACTACTTATAACAAGTATAGCACAATGCACCTTGCTATATATCAAATTGAATCGTGAATTATGCTTTTTGTTTCAATAGTTATGTAGATTTTAAGAGTGGTAGGCAGTGGTTCCCAGTCTGCCGACCGGGGTAGTACCACCACTTACAAGTATACAGACCGTGAAGTGATTTGGTCACGTTTCGGGATCAGCTTGTAAGTTGCCGGTTCCATCCAGGCCGGCATAGTTGATGTGATTCCTACTCACAGTTATTGAATTGTAGTAGCAGTGACATTCATTCATGGACCACACTTTGGCTTAACATCAAGCTATTATGTTATTGTGGTTTTAATAAGCATCTGTATAACCTCAACATATCGGACAGCCCCCTCTGAATGAGGAGGAGAAAGCTGCGCATGTGCTCTTGAGTTGCAGGAGTACAGGACTGGATGAAGCAAGACAGAAGTTCCTTGACACTGCAGGAACGAGAAGGGTCTCCTAGCCTTCCTGGTGAAGATCGGGTGGCTTCACTAAAGGAGAACCGTTGAAGAACGCACGATGAAACCGAAAAGGACTTCAAGTGCGGAAACAAACCTGCACATAACTGTCTGTAACTGATTTTATCCTAACATCCGCACAGAAAGTGAAGCGTGATTATTTATTTTATTACTTTACAAAGCCTAACCTAACATTACGAAAACGTCCCAAAATTTCTGTCATTTATAAAAAAAAAAAGAAGAATAAAATGATTAATTCCATAGTGTGGTAGGGAGGCGTTCTGTTTCTTCATGAACAAAATGAGCATAGTGCGTATAGTGGCGCTGTGGTCGTGATAGCTGGAGGCACAAGTCGGGGTTCCACTAGCATCTGTATACCACACTATATAGGATGTTACAAAAATTATTCAATCGGAAATTATTGCATTTTCTTTTCATTAATGATAAGATTTTGCGTAAACATTGATTGATGAATTAAACAAATTTTATGCGGCCTTACTGTCGCGTTTATTTTTGGTTATTGATTTTTTCCGTCGTCTCGAGAGCTTTGCAGCCATCGTGGTCATGAAGAGACTTTTAAATTTTTCATTTATGGACAGCATTCCAGCTTAACATCAGGTGCTGAGTTATCATATGTCAAACTACAACAAATATTAAAATATATTTCTGAACTGTGCTATGTTTCTTTCATAATAACTGGGCAGCCAAAGAACACATATCAAAGATACATTGGTACCGGCAGCTGGCAAGTAGTTTTGAACCAGAAAGTTATTATGCAGTTACAGTTACTTGGTGTATCATTAGGTATTAATGGTGTATTTTTTTTTAATGTAATACGACATCTGACCTCGACCTGCCTGATGATAAGCAAGAGGAGGACCAAAATGAGGACAACTGAAAAGACCGAGTCAGTTCACGGCTGCCTCAGTCGCCGTCACTATGCCGGCCAAAGGTGCTTCTTCACGCATCGCTTGAAGGATCCAAGGTTATAGGATGGAGAAAACACAGAAGCTGGCAAAGCATCCCACTTGTCGATTGAAGCATTCCTGTTTTAAACATTTAACATTCCTGTTTTTAACATTTAACATTCCTGTTTTTAACATTTAACATTCCTGTTTTTAACATTTAACATTACTGTTTTTAACATTTAATATTCCTGTTTTTAACATTTAACATTCCTGTTTTTAACATTTAACATTCCTGTTTTTAACATTTAATATTCCTGTTTTAAACATCAACCTGTATAATAAGGTAGTATAATTTGAATGTCAGTTGTATGACATGCTGTATGAGATGTAATGCCTGGTACTGTTCAAGTAATTTGAATGAAAATAGATGCCACTTTAAGAAATTAGATATTGTTCTATTGTAAGTCCTGCAAGTAGCAGTCGTTTCCACTATACCGGCTTAGCTAGAGCCGGTAACTTTTAAGCTTATCCCGAAACGCACTGAACTACTTCACGGTCCGTATACTTGTTCAAGCCGTTGTACGTACTAATCCGGATCGGTCGTCCTGGCAAATGACCAATAACTTTTTCTTTCATTTTTGAATCTCGATCCTGACCTCGACTTGTCTAATGAAAAGCAGGGAAAGTCTAAAAACGCCGATGACTGACAAAAACGTTTTATCATCCCACACGACTTGAGAATTGATTAATCAATCAAATTGTCATGCCTTCTTCCCACAGGGATAGGCAGAGACAATGTAGCGCCCCTTGCCACGATCCTGACACAACTCCCTCGCTTGCTTCACATTCACAATTCTCTTCATACAAACTCTACGGTTATGGGCACTAGGCAACCCAGCTTGAATTTATTAAAATAAAAAAATAGGCTAAAATAAAAGGACAGGACAAATAAAAGGCTTGTGTCGATTGGTGCGAAAAAATGTTTAAAAAATAAAACCTTGGTTCGTCATAAGCTGTTTACTATCAAAACAGGTGATGAATCTTGGACCAGGCCCGGATCTAGGGGGGGTGAAACCAGGGCACTAGTCCCGAGCGGCAGTTTCAGGGGGCGCCAAAGTCATAATAAAATATGATTTAAAAAACTCGCTCCACAAAGCGTCTAGCATACGAAAGTCTGGTTGGCTCACCGTCGAATTGTAAGGAAAAGGCGCCACACCACAAGTGAACTTATATTTGTGAGTTTTTTAAGTAATTTATTCAAACTGGAGAGAGGTGCGCCACAATCAGGTTTATGCCCCGGTTCAAAAAAAACGTAGTTCCGCAGCTGTCTTGGACCTATACATATTGCCTTAGTCACCATTACTGAACCAGCCTTATCACCCTTAAAGAATCCAAGAAAGTCGGTTCCAACTAGGCCGGCTACAACTAGTGGGTGTGGTTGCTACCTACAGTTGTTGAATTCATGGACCACACTCCAGCTTAACATTAAGCGGGATGCTGTCATATGTCGAGTCACAATAAAAAAGCCTTTGAACGATTATAAAAATATGTAATAAAAAGAGATGAACAAAAATGGATACGAGCGACCCTCGGCTAAGTCGCGTGGATACTAAAATTACGCGTTTCAAACTATATAATTATTATATGTTATAAAGGTTTTTTTATAATGTCATATCGGCCACAAATCTGTTATTAATAATCGCCATTAAATTCGGCTGCTCTGTGGTGTCATATGTTAGGATTCGATCGATAAAATTTTTCGTTTGGTATATAGTTTTATTGTTTAAATTTTAAAATATTAACAAAAGAAAAAAGCTTATAACCATACTTCTAACCACCCTAGCACAATATTTATGCGGCTTACTATCGCGTTTATTTTTGGTTATTGATCTTACACTTCTTTATTATTCCCATGTTTTTCATCCAGCCATCGTGATCGCAGAGAGTCATCAGTCTTTGTGACCACGATGGCTGCAAAGCTCTCGAAACGTCGGAATAATAATAAAAAATAAATACACTACCAATAACAAAAAATAACCAACAACTAAAAATAAACGCGATAGGAAGCCGTTTAATTCATTAATTAATGTTCGCGGAAAATCTAAGAGAATTCAACCCTAGCACAGCTTTAATTTTAAACGTGGTAGGTAGACATTGCCCAGTCTGCTGATCCAGGGTAGTACACTTTAAATGGCGGTACCAACTAGGCCGGCATAATGAATACAATTTAACTGTCGGTACATAAATGTACCACACACAAAAACGACACCGCACTCCAGATTAACAGTAGAAGGGTGCTGCTAAGGTGGCTTCTCAGAACATTCTTCGTAGTATAGGCGATCAAGGTAGCACAGAACCGCCATGTTGCTTCAAAGTTGCAGGGGCTCCGGAGCTTGCGATTTACTTAGCATCACCAATTTAGTTGGCTTGGCACTGCATTGAATCAATGGCTTTAAGAAGAAGCTTGGCTGGCAAATCCGTCCCAGAGGTGCGAACAGTACTTCGCACAAAAGTCTTATATACGCCGAACCTCTGTTGGCCGGCATTGTGACGTAAGCTGTCTTCGTTTTTTCAGTCACCGGCGCTCTTGGTCATCATGTTTACCATCAAGTAGGTCAAGGTCAGATGGTAAAAATATTTTTAAAATCTCTTCTTCATTAAACGAATTGAAGTCATTTATTTCTTTAAAATAAGTATTTATTAAAATAAAAACCACTACTTATCCTAAAAACTAAAGGCGTGAAGTTTTAAGCACTCAATCACGTACGTTTCATGTCAATCGGTAGGTGCTTCTTGTGACCCCCCGTTGAGATGCTGCGGGCTTAACCACAGGGGTCTGACATGTACAATACGCTGGTATTGTCTTAAAAATGCCCCTGGTAACCCCCCCTGGAGTGGGGTCGCTTCCGGTTTTAATTAATAATTAGTAATAATTGATACTGCCCACAATCGTAAAACGTGTATTTGATAAAGGGGTAGTGGCAGTGCAATGGTTACACAAACCGGAGAGCACAAGTTCCACCGGTACCAATGTATATTTGATATATGTACTTTGGTTGTCCCGTTTCTATGATACAAGCACTTTAGTAGCTTAGTATAGAAATGTAAAAAAAATATTTAAAAAAAACATAAAAAATAAGTCGGTGTAGTGTTTGTGAAATGATCACGCAAACTAAGAGTACCCCGTTCAAAACCACTCGCCGGTAGACACCAATATATCTCTGATATATAATATATCAGTAAAAAAAATTGTCACGCCTTTGTCTTACAGAGATAGGCAGAGACAATGGAGCGCTACTTGCCTACGCTACTCTGACACAACTCTCTCGCTTCCCTCACATCCACAATTCTTTTCATACAAGCTTTAAGGTTATGGGCACTAGCCAACCCAGCTTTCTTAAGGTTTTGTTTTAACATTGGGTGAACTTTACAAAGGATAAATGTTTAGATAAGGGGCCGTTCAAGAATTAAGTAAGCAGATTTATTACAATTATTTACCCCCCCCCCCCATATCCCCCTTGTCAGCAAAAATAAGTACCTAAAGCTTTTTCTTAGATTTTGCGCAAACATTATGAATTAAACAAATTTTATGCGGCTTACTATCGCGTTTGGCGACTATCTAACACCTGGGACTCCATAATACACAAACTCAAGTCCCAAGTCCAGCAAACTGCCAAACCAGATGACACCGTCAGTTATTTTTGCAAAAAGCTGAAATAAAGCGGGATCAGAAAAACAAAATCAAAACATCAGACGGGGTAGTTTTGGTAACAATAACAGCTTCAACTAATAGGACGACTAACACCTCAGTCTCTCCGTGACCACGGTGGCTGCAAAACTCTCGAAACGTCGGAATAAAAAAAATGTAAGCTCTAAACCAAAATAAACGCGATAGTAAGCCGCATAGAATTTGTTTAATTCATGAGTAAAGCTCTTACCGATTCTTGTAAAACCAAGCTATAGTCCTTACGTAATACTTGAACGGCCCCCAAGAGAAGCCAAAAATGCCTGCAATAATTTTATCGTTTCTAGATATCCAGAAGTTTACAAGATTAGCTTGTATCTTGTAAGCCAAGATGTATTGAGTCAAGTTTTGTTGAACTTAAAATACACATATTAAAAATTGAAGGTAAAACCCCCCGCTATTTATTTATAAACAACCTAATACTTAATAAAAAAAACAGTAATTTTTTCTTAATAATTTAATAGGCTCTTACCGTGGCCGTCTGTTTGAATTAGTGATATCGAGTGTTGCCACGTGTTTTATTCTTTATTATTTTTTACATGTGGAAACCCCACACTGTAATGGATGTCACGTGACTTTGAGAGTGTATTGTTTACCCCTCGAAATGTTTAGGGGCGTTATGATATGTAGAAATAGGTATTTTAAGTTTAGCAATTTTTATTCCATCGTTTATTATCCGACTTCATATGTATATTAAATAAGATAAAATATATTTGACCGACATACTAATGATGACTGAGGCATCCGTCAACTATGTCGGTTTTTCATAGATATAAGATAGATATTTTTTCTAACCGGGAATCGAACCCAGGACTTACGCATAGCGGATTGATATGTTAACCATATGCGCGGTCGTAAAAAAGTAGAGTAATTTTCTAATAAACCAACAAACCATACCTCGCTTTGGGTTCGAATTATCTTAATACACGACAGCTTAATAACGAACTTGCACTGATATTTGACATCTTCGTAACCAATCAGCGAATAGCAAATCAATAGGTAAACTACGTTCATTGGTTACTTGCGACCACGACGTAATATCACTGCTTTTTCGTCGCCATAAATTATTAAGAGAATCAGCCCCCCTAGCACGGCAATCCAAGAAACAAGATAAAGAACTGCAAGGAATATTATTGTAACTCATTTTAAATAACGTATTAGGCCAGCACATCAAAATATTTAAAAAAATATTTATTAAAGTTTTCAACGTTGTTTTGTGTCAAGTTTTACAGAACGTTTAAATATCTTTTTTGATACACTGTTCTAGTAAGTTATTTAAAATGAGTTGGAATTCTATTCTTTGCAAGTCTTTATCTTGCTTCTTGGCCAAGCTAGGGGAGCAGGGCCTTTATCTTGCAGCTAAATGTAACTTTATATGTGTTAGTAATTTTATATAAGGTAATTATTCCATTCACCATAAAATAACATATAGTTTTTTAACAATGGCGAAAACTTGTTTCCTTATTATGGTTAATGTTCCTAATCTAATTAGGGGCTGGAAGTGGACACGTGGCCGGTGGAAGTGAAAACGAGCCACACGCGACCCACTGCCGTATTATTATTTTACATTTCTATACTAATCTACTAAAGTGCTTGTATCATAGAAACAGGATCAATTTATCAAAGATACGAGTACATTGGTAGAGGCAAGTGGTTTTGAACTCGTGCTCTCGGTTTGCGTAACCATTGCACTAGCACTAAACCACGGTCGCCTTTTTGACTCGACATATGACAGCACCCTGCCTGAAGCTGACGTGGGGTCCAGGTGACTTTTACTAGAAGAAAAATAACTAAAAGTAGGAACCGCATCTATTTACCATACCGGCTTAGTTGGAACCGGCAACGTACAAGCTGATCCCGAAATGCGACTAAGTCACTTCACGGTCTGTATACTTGTAAGTGAGGGTATTACGAGGTGACATCACTGCCTACCATTGTTTAAAATTGTCACCATTGTCTCATATATGTATACAGACCGTCAAGTGACTTAGTCGCGTTTTGAGATCAGCTTGTAAGTTACCGATTTTAACTAGGCTGTCAAAATGAATGAGACTGCTTCTTGCTGTTATTTAACTTAAGTAGCCGTTACCTCCATTCATGGACCGCACTCCAGCTTAACATTAAGCGGGTTGCTGTCATATGTCGAGTCACATTAAAAAATACTTGTGGAAATCAAATGATAACTGTTTGCTTGTTTTATAGATTGTATTATTATAATTGTGCAATATAAGGCGACCGTGGTGTAGTGGTAGTGCAATGGTTACGCAAACCGAGAGCACGGGTTCAAAACCACTTGCCAGTTCGAATGTTTCTTTGATATATGTACTTTTGTTGTCCTGTTTCTATGACACAAGCACTTTAGCAGTTTAGTATAGAAATTTACATAATCAGGTGTTTTCTGATCATATCGGAGACATCCTCAAGAAAGCTGGGTTGCCTAGTGTCCATAATAGTATAGCTTGTATGAAGAGAATTGTGGATGTGAGGGAAGCGAGTGAGTTGTGTCAGGATTGTGGCAAGTGGCACTCCACTGTCTCTGCCTATCCCTGTGGGCAAAAGGCGTAAATAAATAAATAAATAAAAATATTGTTGTATATCCTCATCAAAGCATCATTAAATGCAAATCATCGAATTGGAGATTTGAAATTCGAACAGGTGCATCGTTCCATATGGTATGAATTCATTTACATTTTGAATATGGAATTACGTGTTATTGTAGAGCACGGAATTGTTTTTTTTATTGAGTCGCGAGATCTGCTGGCCGACCGCGTAACTTCAATGACAATAGACTTCGTTTTGACAGTTGAACTCCATTAATAAGCTTCATAACACTTGTCCGTTGTATTACTCAATGAATATATGCCTTAAATTATATTTTTTGTTAATGCTAAGATATTTTTATTGTAGTAGTTAGTTGTTTTATAATGTTTTAGGTTGATTTTTCGGTTGTATCGTATATAGGTGGGAACTAATTATTTATTTATTTTTATTTAAAAGCTTTATTTTATTTTGTATAAAGGCGAACTTAATGCCGCTAGACATTATCTGCCAGTTAACCTTCGGGACAGTCGAAAAGTTGAATGGGAGTATTAGATATAAAACTGATAACTTAATATAACACAATATAGTACAATATAATATAATATAATATAATATAATATAATATAATATAATATAATATAATATAATATAATATAATATAATATAATATAATATAATATAATATAATATAATATAATATAATATAATATAATATAATATAATATAATATAATATAATATAATATAATATAATACAATACAATATAATATAACATAATATAATACAATACAATACAACATAATATTACAATAAAGTAAAATACAACCGTTACGTTTTATAAAGGTGTGCATAAACCAGTTTTTTGAAAACATATCTATTCGGTGCTTGCCTAATTGAAACAGGTAGATTGTTCCAGAGCTTTAGACTTAAGAGAATTAGGCTTAGTTTTATTATAGTTTGTATCTAGATTTATAAAAGAGCTGTAAGTTTCCCTAAAATAAATAAAGAAAATTGCGACCGCGCAATACACTAAGAATCGATGTTCATTTTCATTAACAGTTCAAGCTAATTGAAACTCATTGTCCGAATGAATAAAAGTTGTTTTTAACACTAACAGCGACCGCGTAACTTTGTGACAAATTGAAAAATTTGACAAACGTCATTCCCCTTGAAGTTAAGCGATCGGTCATCTGGACATGTTCAATGGTACTAAAGGTCTAAAAGCGCCGACGACTGAAAAAAATGACTGTATTTATGGTTGTCTTAGTCGCGGTCATATGCCGGCCAGAGATCCTGGGCTTTTGTCAGTACAGAGTTAGGTAAAGGGCACCGAAACATATTTTATTTGTAGATTGTATTTATTCAAATGAATGCATTCGAACCCGAATTCGAGATAATCGATTATGATTTCGAATCCGTTATTCACATCTCACTCGTGTGCAAATAGTCTACCAATACCATTTAGGATGCACTAAATAAAAACACACTTTCAATAAAATGTACGAGACTTATTATGACTCGACATCTGACCTCGACTTGCCTGATCTCCCCGATCCAAGAGTGCCAACGACTGACAAATCTGACTCAATTCACGGTTGCCTCAGTCCCTGTCACTATACAGGCCAATTTTTTTTTTTTGTTAATACAATAGGCAAAATTAGTATGGACATCTTCTGCCATTCTACTTTAGGGACAAGAGAAATAGTTGTGGAGAAACAGAAGATCGTAGAAAGTGGACCTCTCAGCGGGAATAAAGAAGACATAATTTATTTATTAAGAAGAATAAAACAGCTACATATTGCACAAACAGCTTGATTCACATTGTAATATTTAATGTAATTTTATTAGTCAATTTATTTGTCCCACTGCTGTGCAAAGGCTTCCCTTTTCTTTTTCATGACTTAATACATTTGGCGATCTCTCACCACGAGCTATTGCAGGAGTCCACCTCATCTCGCCATCTCGGTTTGGGCCTGCCACGATGTCTTCTGCAATCTGGAGTCCACTCAGTAGTATAATGCACCAGACATGCGACAGAGATGACCTGCCCAGTCCCACTTCAGTTTGTCGGTTATTCAGCTACATCAGCGATTTCTGTTTGGAGCGTAGTATGGCTAATGTAAATAAAATGCCAATTTATTTAAAGAAGCACTCTTTAATTTCAGAATCCAAATGTCCCAATCGTAAGCACGGCGAATTCCATTTGCCAAGCCAAAGACGTCCTTAAATTGTCCTCAAAGTCGTATCGTAGTTGCAGCTCCCATTGTCTAAGCCCACGTTCTCGTTTCCAATGGCAGGGTTTCACCAGGATTCGCTGTCCAAACAGGACTGCCTGCCACCCCGGTTGCCGTCCGTATAAAGGGATATTGGAACTTCCAGATCTTTTATTTGGATCTAATTACGAGTAGTAAACACTTTTAGTTTACGTTGTTGACACGACTTTGTTCTCTAACAAAAATATTGCCGTAAATTTTAGTTTTGTGTCCGCGGGTGTTATTCTTCCGAACCTATTGTTCCGATCACGTTGTTGTTTCGAGCCAAAGAGCATTGTTTATCTAATTATATTGGTTTCTTTCGATGGAATTAAAAAAACGTACACATACTCTCCCTGTTGACATTGACGGTAGAGAACTAGGCAAATAAAGAGAGCTCTTTTTTTAGCGCAGTGACTTATTTTGTTGCGAATGTGTATATATTTTATAATAGTATTAATTATGTGCAAGACTGTACACAATCCCACCGCAGTCATCAAACGTTTTTTTTATCTTCCGATCCTTATACTGCGCAGTTTGAATGCCAGTGCTCTTTTTTCTGCCAGTACTTATACGTAACAATACAATCAATTCTATACACAAGCTGTTATAATGCGATTAAAATAAGAACAGAACTATATCGGCGCCATTTTGTGACGTCTAACTCTCCAACCAACTTCACTTTAGTATGGTGTCTTTTTCTTTGCGGACCTTCGAGAAAAAGACACCTTTGAATTGAATCAGTCAAGTGAAGTTAGTCAACAGCTCGTCCTATTCTTATTCTAAAAGCATAGTAGCTGCTAACAGAGTTCTTACTGAGTTCCGAATCAGTGCAGCCGATTTTGAGTCAATTCCATATTCAAATTTAAATCAGCAGGTGGAACGGCACGCGCCATTTTACACCAATATTGACTAGAAAATGAAGCGGTTACCTTTTGTTAATGGAATTATTATGTTAATATATTATTTACTAATTTGATATATCCGGTCAACAAATGTTGAGAATATCAATCAATCAAACTGTCACGCCTTTTCCCAAAGGGATAGGCAGTGACAATGGAGAGCTACTTGCCACGATCCTGGCACAACTCCCTCACTTCCTTCACATTCACAATTTTTTCATCAAATAGTTTAATGTACAAGAATTACAATGTAATTGGAATATATCCTTTATTTTGCATAGTTTAGGTGTGCAAAATGATCAAATGACAGTTTAAAGCAGAACTGTTAACATGGCGTGTCTTTGTGATTGACAGACGATACAAAATCCATCTTATTTTCAAAATAACAAAATTGCAATTAAAAGCAAAATTGTTATAAGTTTTATCAACACAAGTATCGAAACTACCATTTATATATTTTCTTTCATCATTGGACATTACAAAAGTAGTACATAGAAGCCCAAAATGAACGATGTCCTTTATGTAAAATAACGCATAATTAGATAATTTATTTTAAATTTACCCAACTGGTCGAAAACCACTAAATCAAACTTAATATTTATTGTTTAAATTACATTTGATTACATGAAATTTTATGTTTTTTTATGAGTAAAACCGCTTGTCATAAATCATAATTTTATATCGAGATGCCTTCAGCTATTGCGAACCATCATAAAACATGGCTTATTGCAGTTTGTATTAGATACTTACTTGTAGTAGAGATCGCAGGGCCGATTTTCTATGTCAGTTTGTAACTTGTAACACACTCGCCTGATGTTAAACTGGAGTGCGGTCTATAAATGAAGGTGACTGCAACTACCGCCTTTATTAATAACTAGCTGCGTAACCTGGCGTTGCCCAGGTCAATCATCAGTTTTATATCAATTTATTTAATCAGTTTTTCTAAATTATGACATGAAAAAGTAGTTATAGTGAAGAAACTATTATAGTTATATATATATGCTATCGTGGACTTATTTGTTGATTATAATGTGTTCTTTAAAAATGTAAAACATTATTTTGGTCTATCGCCAATAGTTTTCGCAGCGTCCGCGATGTAAAGAATTTTATGAATATTTTTTAACACCTTAGGTTACATTATTCGAGATTTCGTACGGAACCCTAAACTTTTTGAAAATCCAATATAGCCTACTACTCACGAAGAAAGTAGCTTTCTAATGGTGAAAGAATTTTTGAAATCGGCTCAGTAGTTTTTGAGTTTATTCATTACAAACATACACACACACAAAAATACATATCTTTTCTCTTTATAATATTAGTATAGACAAATATTTGTAAAACGGTATTCAATCTAATTATTTAATATAACAAATAAAAGCTTTGAAACAAATCTTTGCCCCAACCGGGGATCGAAACCGGGACTTTGTAGTCTTTGTAGTTTGATTACATGAAATTTTATGTTTTTTTATGAGTAAAACCGCTTGTCATAAATCATAATTTTATATCGAGATGCCTTCAGCTATTGCGAACCATCATAAAACATGGCTTATTGCAGTTTGTATTAGATACTTACTTGTAGTAGAGATCGCAGGGCCGATTTTCTATGTCAGTTTGTAACTTGTAACACACTCGCCTGATGTTAAACTGGAGTGCGGTCTATAAATGAAGGTGACTGCAACTACCGCCTTTATTAATAACTAGCTGCGTAACCTGGCGTTGCCCAGGTCAATCATCAGTTTTATATCAATTTATTTAATCAGTTTTTCTAAATTATGACATGAAAAAGTAGTTATAGTGAAGAAACTATTATAGTTATATATATATGCTATCGTGGACTTATTTGTTGATTATAATGTGTTCTTTAAAAATGTAAAACATTATTTTGGTCTATCGCCAATAGTTTTCGCAGCGTCCGCGATGTAAAGAATTTTATGAATATTTTTTAACACCTTAGGTTACATTATTCGAGATTTCGTACGGAACCCTAAACTTTTTGAAAATCCAATATAGCCTACTACTCACGAAGAAAGTAGCTTTCTAATGGTGAAAGAATTTTTGAAATCGGCTCAGTAGTTTTTGAGTTTATTCATTACAAACATACACACACACAAAAATACATATCTTTTCTCTTTATAATATTAGTATAGACAAATATTTGTAAAACGGTATTCAATCTAATTATTTAATATAACAAATAAAAGCTTTGAAACAAATCTTTGCCCCAACCGGGGATCGAAACCGGGACTTTGTAGTCTTTGTAGTTTTTAGCGGGCTCGTTTCCGCACTTGAAGTCCTCTTCGGTATCTTTGTGCGTTCTTCAACGGTTCTCCTTCAGTGGAGCCACCCGGGGACTTTATAATAAACTGTTGTGCTGGGCCACGGCTGTAATCAAAATAATTTTTTGGAATGCATAAATGGAATCGACTGCTACTACAGTTAACTAACTGCAAACAGCAGTCATGTCCACTATGATGCTTTTGCCTTTATTATGCCTGTCGCGCTGAGGAGACAACATGGGATGGGCTAATGCTTATTCCACTTATCAATTGTTAGCTGTTAGACAAAGGAACAATGCTTTGAAACGTTTAGTGACAGGCGTGGACGAACGGTTTAGCGATTGGTTTGTTGCGCGTAAAGTCCCGGGTTCGATTCCCGGTCGGAGTAAATATTTGTTTCATAGCTTTTTATGTAATATTTAATAATTATATTAAATATTTGTTAATAAAAAAAGAGGTGGATATTTGCTTCGGGTCTGGTTTTCAAAGAGTGGTAGGCAGTGGTAACCAGTCTGCCGATCCGATACTCACAAGTATACAGACCGTGAAGTGATTTGGTCACGTTTCAGGGTCAGCTTGTAAGTTGCCGGTTCCATCTAGGCCGGCATAGTGGATGTGATTGCTACTTACAGTTATTGAATTGTAGTAGCAGTGACAACCATTCATGGACCACACTCCAGTTTAACATCAAGCGGGATGCTGTCATATATCGAATCTGACAGCGAGGGCTGCTTTACACGTGGGCTAGTAAAGCATTTCACTTATCAATTGTTCGACAAAGAAACGATGCTTTGAAACGTTTACTTCGACTAAAAATAAATAAATAAAATGTTAAAATTCTTATAGATCTTTACCTTTGTTTGCGTGTTTTCAAGTTTTAAAACGAAGGCAATCAATCAGTGGAATTAAATTGTCTTGTGTGATAGCTTCAAATTGAGCCAAACATTTTATATGAAATGACGGCGGGATGATCGGGCTCACTAAATTAAATCTAAGTGGAGGGTCAGAGGTATTTCGACCGATAACAATGTTACGTATCCCTTTATTTGGGTAGAGGGTAGACAGAACTGTTAGGAAAACCATAAAGGTTACCAACGTACATTGTAGACTAAACCATACATTGTTTCGAGAGTTTTGCAGCCATCATGGTCACGGAGGGACCACGATAAAATTGTAAAATGAAAACAAAATAAACGCGATAGTAAGCCGCATAAAAGGACATCATTCATTTTGTATGGGGACTTGGGCTTAATTGTATTAACAGTTGCATACACATTTTAAAATAGTTTAATGTACGAAGATTACAATGTAATTGGAATATATCCTTTATTATGCATAGTTTAGGTGTGCAAAATGATCAAACTATTATATAATTATGACAATTTAAATCTGTGGCGTGTCTCCGTGGTTGCCAGACGAAACAAAATCCATATTTTATTTTCCGAATAACTCAATTGCACAGCAATTAAAAGCAAATCTGTTATTAGTTTTATTAATATAAGTATCAAAACGACCATTTAAATATTTTTTCATCATTGTACATTACAAAAGTAGTACAAAGAAGCCCAAAATGAATGATGTCCGTTGTTAAATTCATTTTTCAATGTTCGCGCAAAATCTATGGAAATAAAGCAATTTTCGTTTATACTATAGATTTTTGACTAATTCAATAGAGAGGAGAAGGCGACCGTGGTGTAGTAGCAGTGCAATGGTCGTACAAACCGAGAGCAAGGATTTGCAGCAACGACAGAAAAGGATTTATAGACAAAAGAGGTGTGATGAGAGGGAATGGAAAGAGTTTGACGATCATAATATAATTAGGGCACATTTTGTTAGGTGGGGTGATCGCATAACTCGCGTGCCAGACAAATTGCTCTGGTATTCTCGTTCGGGTCTAATTCATGTAATCAAAATGCTAGGAAAGTCTTCTTGAATGATGTATCACAAATTCCGATGTTTTTTTTTATTATTTTACTTAACTGTACGTATTCATTACTGTATATTATAATTTTTTCCTTACTTGACAAAAGTAGTAAACAATCTTTCAACATACGAGTAATGACACATTAACGATGAAAAACAATTACTACTGACGCAAATCAATACGAAAATTTAAAAATAATTAAAAAGCATGAATTACTGTGAAAATGGTTATTATTATGGGGGCACAAAATTTGACATTTGTGAAATTACTGTGAAAATGGTTTTTATTATTGAGGCACAACATTTGTCATTTGTGAAATTACTGTGAAAAAGGTTATCATTATTGGGGCACAACATTTGTCATTTGTGAAATTACTGTGAAAAAGGTTATCATTATTGGGGCACAACATTTGTCATTTGTGAAATTACTGTGAAAAAGGTTATCATTATTGGGGCACAACATTTGTCATTTGTGAATTTACTGTTTTCACATAAATGGTTTTCAATAAAAAATAATATAAATAGTCATATATTTTTGTCTAAAGTCTTCTTTTTTTATAAAATTCCTTGACGCTGATTTTTATAAACAAAAGTTATTAAAATCACACACCTATATATATAGATTAAATAGTCGTATATATTATAAATATTTGTTATTAAAAAAGAGTCTGATATTTGTTCCAGGTAATACCAGTACCAACTCTGGTTGTCAAACCTCCTTACATGGACCGCAATCCAGCTCAACAAAAAGCGGGGTGCTGTCATATGTCAAGTCACAATAAAATAGGAAATTAATTAAATTTAAAAAAAAAAACACTTTTTATTACAAAATTAATAAATCACAACATATACCGTTTCCCTAATCGCGCCATTAACAAATCGGCATGATCCAAAACGAATTTAAATAAATGGTTCTCTAAGACAAAAACCGCTAAGTTGGGAAATTCATCAAACCACACTGACAGTTATAATCGAAGGTCGAATAACCGTTACAATGACCAAAATTTAAAATAAGAACAAATTAGTTGCTAATGTGTTGAGGTCCTTTTTTTCTTGTTCTTAATTCGGTCCCATTTCAAGATTTATTTCTTATTTTATTTTTTAAGTATTTATTTATAAAAATGACACAGGTAAACGTATTACAGTTACTTAGTCGCGTTTCGGGATCAGCTTGTGAGTTGCCGGTTCCAACTAGGCCGGCAAAGTGGACGTGATTGCTACTACAGTTATTAAATTAATGTACCGCACTCCAGCTCAAAACCAGGCGGGGTGCTGTCATATGTCAAAAATGACAATATTTCTTGATATCACTTGAAAATGTTCTCAGCTGGTTATAGAATAGAAAAACCTCAGAAATCTGTGTGTGTAAATAAGAGTGGTAAACATAACTCGACATCTGACCTCGACCTGCCAGATGGTAAGCATGATGGAGATCCAAGAGTGGCTACGATTAAAATTAAAACCGTCTCAGTTCACAGCTGCCCTAGTCGCTGTCACTATGCAGGTCAAAGGTGCTTCTTCACGCATTGCTTATAGGTTCCATTCCAAGGTTTATAGGATGGGGAAAACAAATGAATTGGCTAAGCATTCCATTTGTCGATTAAATTCAATCAAATTAAAATACTCAGATATATGAATCAATCAATCAAATTGTCACGCCTTTTTCCCACACAATGGAGCGCCACTTGCCACGATCCTGACACAACTTCCTCGCTTCCTTCACATTCAGAGAATTGTGAATGTGACTCAGTTATATTTTTCTTAGTTTAAGCTTTTTCATATACGAGTATAATGTGAGTACTTACTATACCTTCTGAATACTTACTAGAACTGAAAACGTAATTTTTATTCAAATTCTGTCAATAATATGTCACGCTTTAATTCTTACAGAGATAATCGGAGACAACGGATATTATAATTATTGTGTAATGAAAAGAAAATAATAAGGAAAGGTGTCGAAAATTATAAATAATCAATGTCATTAAAAACATATTTTTGCTGTAGCAACACCCGCTAACCACATGTGCACCACCTCGGGGGTGAACAGCATAACAACAAATACTCAAAATTAAAATTACCAAAAAATATTACCGCGAAATTGTATTTAGACCACACAAAAGGCGAAAACAGCTGCCATTTTTGTTTGCCTTCAAAAATAATACGTTCAATAGGACATGGGTGGTTTTGCCTTGAGGCTCCTCAAATTATTTCTCCAATTTGACTGAATCCTTTGGCCTGCAAGACAGCGACTGAGGCAACCGTAACCGTAAACTGACTTAGTTTTTAGTCGCCGGCACTTGTGGACCTTCTCTTGCGTACCAGCAAACAGATTCAAATCACAATAATAAATAATAAAATATTTTTTATGCTCTTTATTATCCTTTTTAAATCTAAATTTATAATATTTTAACATTTCTATGCCTATTATGTAACTAAGAGAGCTAATATCTTAGAAACAGGACAACCTTTACCCGGTTAAACATAGTTAATAGAGCGTTACTTTCCACGATCCTGACATAACTCTCTAGCTTCCTTCACATTCACAATTCACTTCATACAGAGTATGGTTTTTTATACTCGTATATAATACTTATTATTTTTGTAATTCGACATATGACAGCACCCCGCCTGATGTTAAGCTGGAGTGCGGTCCATGAATAGAGGTGACTACTACTTAAGTTCATAAACTATAAGCAGTAGTAACATCTACTATGCCGGCCTAGTTGAAACCGGCAATTTACAAGCTGATTCCGAAACGCGACTAAATCACTTCACGGTCTGTATACCTATACTTGTAACCACCAGTTATAACCCCTGTATCGGCAGACAGCAGGGTTAGGTTGGGCAAATTAAAACGATTATCGTCTTTCGTCGACGATTGGCAAAATAATAAAAGCTAGGCTAAATCCACCAAAAAAAGACTATTGATGATAATGATCAAACGTGTCGTCGCACAGACGATATTCGTCACAACGAATAATTGTCCCGTTTTATTGGATTTAGCCTTTATTTTTTGACAATCACCGACGAGAGACGATAATCGTTTTAACTTGCCAACCTAACCCCGCTGGACAACACTGCCTACCCTGCTTTTATTGTCTTTTAATTTGATCGATAAACACACTGTTGTACCCATAAATATCTAGTTAAGGTACAATTAAACTAGGGGTAAGTTGAAATTAGTATTTTTTTTTAAATTCTGAATCTACATCTGACCTCGCCTTACCTGATGGTAAGCAAGATTTCCGATGGCTGAAAAAGTCGTTTCGGTTTACGGCTGTCTTAAATCGCCGTCACTATATCGGCCAAAAAATATCTAGCGGCATTAAGTCCGTCTTTGTTCCTAGTGCATAATGTTTCTAAATATTGTAAATAAATAAAATAAAAATATAATTAATTCAGAAAATTCACGTGAATTTTATCCTAATACTTTACATTGACTCTCCTAAATTAAAAATGTATTATAAATTAAATTTATATATACGTAAGATTATAAGATTATAAAGATTATAAATACGTGTAGGTAGATATCTAAACGATATATTAGTCGTCCGCGCTCTTGGATATCTCCTTGCTGACCATCACGTTAGTCCAGGTCAATTATCGCGTCTTAATAAAGAAAAGAAAATTCAAAACCTTTTAAATAAAATAACTTTATTTACCAATCTACTTAGAATACAACAAAAGCTCTATCAACAACGAAGCTACAAAAAGATATGCGCTTACGCAACAACGAAAAATACAACACAAACGCAAACGCAAACAAAATCTCTTCAGCACACAATAGACCAAAAACGTCACTTCAAAAAACTGCTCACTTAACCCTGCAATAGCCATAAACAATTAATCGTTGCGCGACGGTCGAAATGCCACCAGATCAGCGAAAAAAAAGAAAAGAAAAAGCATGAAAAAAATATTGCTTGTAATATCCCCACACGGTTGCTGTACTAAGCTATTTCTATAGCCAATGGCGGGACATAGAGTCGCTCGCTACCGACTTGTGACCAATGGAAGGGCCCGGGGCGGAGCCTGCAGCTACACTTCCACTTTCGCCCCCCAGCGAAAAGCCTTTTAGCCTCCAGTCGTTTTGAGATAAGCCCCCGGGATGGTTGTCGAATGTTTGTCGGGAATTCGACGATCTATCGCCCCGGGCACCTTTGTCGCTGATCGATAGTGATGTTTGTTTTATGAGTTTTGTTTTCATAAACTGTGATAACTCTAGATTGTATTTTGAGAGTGCGTTTACTGTGATATGTTTTTGCCTTTAGTATAAGTAACGTTATACAACTAAATTGGGAAGTTATGAACCTTTATATGCAGTGCCATCGTGAGGTATGTCGTACATTGAACAATAAAAGTACTTTTTAATTTAGATTCGTAGCACATATGTCTTTTGATGAAGATTGTATAAAAATTGTAGATATGCAAGATTAGTAATTAGGAGTGGTAGGCAGACTTGGTGGTCATTTGCCAAGTCTGCAAATCTGTCCATCTATCACTTTCGAATGTCATACATCCTTCAATCAATCAAATCAAATTGTCACGCCTTCTTCCCACAGGGATAGGCAGAGACAATGGAGCGCCACTTACCACGATCCCGACACAAGTCCTCGCTTCCTTCACATTTATAATTCTCTTCATACAAGCTCATACATACGTCCATATATGTCCCTAATTAGTTTTAATGCTAAATATGTTTAGCACACCTGTCACCACTACGCGAAGAGTCCTGGGTTCGATTCCCGTTAGGAGCAAAGATTTGTTCAGTAGGTTTTATTTGTATTATTTATTTAAAAACAAAATCAAATATTATAAAACTTGTTAATAAAAAAAGAGTCTCCGAGTGTGGCTGTCTAAGACTAGTAGGCAATGGTGCCCAGTTTTCCCATCCGAAGTTGCACCACCACTTAAAAGTGAACAGACTGTGAAGTGACTTAGTCGCGTTTTAGTATTAGCTTGTAACCTAACTTACATATCGTTGATTTATTGTTGTAATTTATCCTTATTTTTATACTAATAAACAGCACATAAGTTATTTTTTTAAAAGTGTTATTGTGGTAACGTTTATTCCTATAAGAAAAAAAGGCTTTAGAGATGTGTTTTTTTTTCAACAACGACGCGAAGCCAAAGCCGAAGCGACGCGATGCACGATGCTCTGAAAAGCTTCAGTCGGCTAGTTAGCATGGTGCTGAAAAGTACGCCATTCGTGTAAATTGGGTATTTTAGTTTCGCCGTAAATTTTATAAGTATTTTAGATTATAGGTGAACTACGTAGCATAGAAAAACAATGCATTTACAATAATTGAGTGATCATTTGGCATTATCTATTAAGTGTTGAATTTAATTTGAATCTAAAGTTAAATCGCAATATTTTAATAATTAAACTTATAATTTTTAATGAATTAAACAAATTTTATGCGGCTTACTATCGCGGTTATTTTGTTTTAGATTTTACATTTTTTTCCGATAGGACGACCATCGTCTTTCCGTGACTATGATGGCTGCAAATCTCTCGAAATGTCGGAATAATAAAAAAATGTAAAATCAAAACCAAAATAAACGCGATAGTAAGCCGCATAAAATTTGTTTAATTCATTAATCAATATTCGCGCAAAATCTAAGAAAATATCATATTTTTTATTTGTTTCTATACTAATTTTGTACTTGTTCTCGTATGTATATTATAGTAACAGGACGTTCAGAGCACATACTGTCAAAATAAATTAATGGTTTTGAACCGGGAACTCTAGGTTTGCGTGATCTTTTCACTGCCACTACGCCAGGGTAGACTTATTAAATTAATCTTATATGTAATTTTGATATTTCTAAATCTTATAAATATGTATTTATAAATTAATTCTTAGATTAAATCATAGCTAAATAATGCAGTGATAAAAAATCGGTGACCATTCTTTTCGTGTTGAATTTAAGTTACCCCCAATATTTAGGTAATTTACCTTGAAATATCTTTTATTATCATCATTATTTATTAATCTATAACCTACACTGTAAAAAAATATAGCGTTTTTCAATAGCGTTTAGTAAACTTAAGTTTTTGAATTATTGTCGCGGGTGCATCGTGATAAACGCGCAAAATCTGAGAAAATACTATACTTATACTATTTTTTTTATTATATATTATACATTTCTATACTAAGCTACTAAAGTGCTTGTATCATAGAAACAGGACAACCAAAGTACATATATCAAAGATACATTGGTACCGGTAAGTGGTTTCGAACCCGTGCTCTTCCGTTTACGTAACCATTGCACTGCCACTACACCACGGTCGCCTTATATAAGTAGTGATTACAAAACTTTTCTCCATTTATTCCTCCTATCCTTATGTAGGCATAAAATGACAGTATCAGAACAGCAAAAATAAATATAATACAACGAAAGAACAGGCAGTGCCCTGTATGTATGAAATAATTTGTATAAAGAAATTTGTGGATATAAAAGAGGCTGCGCGATCCCATAACGCGACTAAGTCACTTCACGGTCTCTAAACTTGTAATTGGTGGTACCACCTCGGATCAGCAGATTTAGCATCGCTACAACCGGAGTAAATATTCGCCTCGTTTTTATTACCAAATATTTGAAATATCTAATTATTAATAATTTTACAAATTAAAGCTACGAAACAAATATTTACTTCGACCGGGAATCAAACCCGGCACACGTAACGTACTGGAAATCTAACCAATGCGCCACGCTTGTCGCCAAAACGCCTGCGATCATGAAAAGATCAATTCTATTCAAATAGCACGTGCATATTTGCATATTTTATTTACTCAGCAACAAACTGCAAGCTAAACATTAACTTAATGCCTTTAGATATTTATCTACAGCTCTATGACAGGCCAGCAATTTGTATGGCAAATCTTGATTTCATGTTTTAATCGATGCTTCAACTATCTGTAGATACTGGTGTTCAGCTAAGGGTTTTGGAGTCAACGGTCTTCTAAGATGTATTTTATCGTTCCTCTTGCCTAAGGTTACTCTAGAGTGCGGTCCATGCTACTACAGCAGATACATAACAGTATAACTGTCTCTTCGTGACCACGATGGCTGCAAAGCTCTCGAAACGTCGGAATAATAAAATAAAACGAAATTGTAAAATCAAAACCAAAATACACGCGGTAGTAAGCCGCATAAAATTTGTTTAATTCATTATTCGCGCAAAATCTAAGAAAATGATACATAACTCTAAGTAGCAGCCACATCCACTATGCCGTCCTAGTTGTCACCGGCAACTTACAAGCTGATCCCGAAACGTGACTAAATCACTTCACGGTCTGTATACTTGTAAATGGTAATACTATATCGGATCGACACTACTGCCTACTATTCTTTAAAATGAACGTTCTGTCCTTTCTAAATACTAAATTATCTTTAACTAAAGTATCTAAACTAACACCTCAAAAGTATTATTTTTACAAACACAATAAAGGTTAAACAACAACATAAAAAAAACCCTTGGAACCTTACTAAAAAAACTTCTTTTCACAAAAACCCGCCGAAACCCCCAAATCACGAGCATAATTTAAACTGGATCAAGAGTTATAATTAGAGCGTCCTCAAGAATCGGTATTTTAAATATATAATTGTTAGGTTTATGAATTTTAAAAATATGCCGGCATAGCGATGGGTGGTAAAGGACAAGGGACAAGTTACGAACACAATTTTGTTGCTTTTTGTTACTTTTTAACTTGGTGGTAAAATCTCGATTAAATTCTCTTATGGATAGATATTGAATAAGGAATATTCTGAGGTTTATTCGGAGACATCGTTAAGAAACCCTAGCTGTCTAGTAGTCATAATCGTAGAGCTTGTATAAAGAGAATTGTGGTATGAGGGAAGCGAGGGAGTTGTGTCAGGATCGTGGCAAGTGGCATTCCTTTGTCACTGCCTATCCTTGTGGGAAATGTCGTGACAATTTGATTTGATTTAATATTTGGCAAATATTTCAATTACTGTATTGATTAGTAGGTTATGGGATTTGGATAAAACAAATTGAAGCGTTCTCATCGCCCAACTGCGACCAAGAATCGAATCTTGAACTCTGTCTGTCGCTTAAGCTTTCTAATTTTCATTACCAATGTATACATTCTCTTAACCCTTCGTGTCCCTAAGTGCTGATCAGCGTAAGAAAGAATTGCTTCACTTTCAAGCGATTATTTAAACATAATTACAGTCACTTTTGAATGCAATTTATTTGTTATATGAAGGTGAATGGAATTAATTTCTCAGATATAGCGCGAGCATTGATAAATGAATTAAACAAGTTTTATGCGGCTTACTATCGCGTTTAATAAAAAAAAATGTAAAATCTATAAATAACCAAATAAATGTGATTGTAAGCCGCATAAAAGGACATCATTCATTTTGTATGGGGACTGACTGGGGCTTAATTGTATTAACAGTTGCATATACATTTTAAAATAGTTTAATGTACGAAGATAACAATATAATTGGAATATATCCTTTATTGTACATAGTTTAGGTGTGCATAATGATCAAAATATAATTCAAAGCAGAACTGTTAATATAGCGTGTCTTTGTGATTGACAGACAATACAAAATTCATATCTTATTTTCCAACTAAATCAATTGCACAGCAATTAAAAGCAAAATTGTTTTATCAATACAAGAATCGAAAGTATATACTTGTATTAATAAAACTATTAACAATTTATATATTTTTCATTATTGGACATTACAAAAGTAATACATAAAAGCCCAAAAATAATGATGTCCTTTGTTTAATTCATTTTTACTAATTCTTTTTCGTTTGTTACTAATTATTTTATTGTCCATACGGTTAGGCAACATTAAAATAATAACAAAATAAAGTATTATTTGACTGGAATGCCCAGTATTCCAATATATTTCTATGAAGCATTAAAACCGAGACAATAATTACAGAGTCCTTGATTCCTATACGATAGCTAAACGTATAATTGTCAGGTTTTTGAAAACAAAAAATAAGTTATCAATTATGGGGCACACAAATTATAGACAACTAATGTTATTAAATTATTAAAGGGGTTAATTTATTAGTTTTTAGACTATATTATAATATTATTATTATTTAAATATATGATTCGGCCGGCATAGTGACGGTGACTGAGTCGATTTTTTCAATCTTAGCCACTCCTTGCTTACCATTAGGCAAGTTGAGGTCAAATGTCGAGTTACAATAAAACTGTAATAAAAGTAAAATACATAAATATCACTTAAATTCGTAATAACTAAAATATAAAAATTACTTTTATATAAAGTTACTTTTATATTTTATTAGAATTAATCTAAAAAAACATTAATTCTTAACAAATATTAAGTAAAAAATATTAAATAAAAAAAACTTGACCAAAGAATAAACAGCAATTTAAGAAAGGACAAAATTTATTTTCAAAGATTATACAGCACATTAAATAATAGACAATAGAGATCCTACTGAAGTATTATAATACCAACATTGAAATATTCAAAAGGTATTTTATTAAACAAGTCTTTCTTTGCTTTAATTACTTGTGTTTTAATTAGTGTGCTTGTGTAGCGGTCTTTTTTGTGGTTTAATAAAATCGACGCCATTTTTCTTTTGAATTTTTATAGTATCTAATTATTTGGTTTTAAAAATTAATAACGATTTCTTTACCATGAGGTTACAATTAAAAAAGTACTTTATAATTTATATGCATTGCCTCTGTTCTATACAATAGAAATAGACAATAAACTGACAGACAGGAAGTAACTCTTTCTCGTATCCTTCCCTATCATCATCAATTGTCAGGCCTCGATTTCCACAGGAATAGGCAAAGACAACAGAGTGCCGCTTTCCACGATCCTGACACGACTTTCTTGCTTCGTTCACATCCAATTTATATTTAGATACATCAATTATGTATCTAGTGACGGCGACTGAGGCTACAGTAAGCTCAACCAGTTTTTTAAGTCGTCTTCGCTCTTGGACTTCCCCTTGCTGACCAGAAGGCAAGTCGACTTCTTATTCTCTTAATTAATGTCGCCTGCGTTGTTTGTATTAAAACAAACAATATTATTTTGCCAATGTCAAGTATTGGCCAAAAGGCAGAAAAAAAAACGTATGACCATATCAACTCGCTGCTCCACAGTACCCTCTGAGAGCAGAAGGATACGTGCAGCGCCACACGTCAGACTTTTAGCCATCACCCAACAAAAACCCAGGATGCACCAGCCCATCTGCTTTCCGTATCACCGAAGCAATATGGCAAGCAGACAGACACACGAGGAGGTAGTCTGACATCACACCCCCAAGTCGACTTCAATAAAAATAAATTAATAGTATTTTCTTAGATTTTGCGCGAACATTGATTAATGAATTAAACAATGATGTAGATTAGAAATAATGAATCTAACACCTGGGACCCCATAATACACAAACTCAAGTCCCAAGTCCAACAAACTGCCAAACCAGATGACACCGTCAGTAATTTTTGAAAAAAATTGAAATGGGGTAGTTTTGGAAACAATAACAGCATCAACCAATAGGACGACCACACCTCAACACCTCTCCGTGACCACGATGGCTGCAAGGCTCTCGAAACGTCGGAATAATAAAAAAATGTAAAATCTAAACCAAAATAAACGCGATAGTAAGCCGTATAAAATTGTTTAATTCAATAAAAATAATAAAAATATATTTTATTATAAAGCGAGTCTGTAAAGCGCCATTTTGTGAAACGACTTCGTAATGAATCTGTCAAAACATTTAAATGATGTGGTCTCTACATATTGTCTTATACAACAACAAAAGAAAAAACAAAGGTACCAACATTAAGGAAAATAAAGTCATTCTGATACCTACAGCGGAAGGTCCTGGGTTTGGTTCCCGGTCGAAGCAAACATTTGATTCATAGCTTTTATTTGTAATATTTATTTAATAATAACTGTAGTTACTTCCATTCATGGACCGCACTTCAGCTTAATATCATAGCAAGGTGCTGTCATATATCGAGTCACAATAAAAAAACATCCAACCTCGTCCTGCCAACAACTGAAAAGTCGACTCAGTACAGTTGCCTTAGTCACCGTCACTATTTCGACTGAAAAAAGTGAGTGAAGCTTTGTCAGGATCGTCAAAAATGGCGCTCCATTTTCTCTGCCTATCCATGTGTAACAATTAGAAAGACATTTAGATAAATTGTTTTATGTGGTATAAGCAGATATTTTGAGGCCGGCATAGCGTTGTTTTCTCTGCAATATCACAAGCCACTTAAGTAAGAATGAAAAAAATATATACTCAAATTCAATTTGAATCAAATTTCAAATCGTATTCATTTAAATCGCAATTCAGAGTGAAAATTATTTAATAAATCTTTTAATATTTAAAATTGTTAATCCATAAAAACAAGTCGGTTGGATTCCATTAAGCCGCTGTCATCGCAAAGATGATAAGGCTTAAATGAGGCGCACAATAAAGCTCCTGTCAAATAGCCCATTAATATTAAATTTGGAACGGCAATAGCCACTGGAAAAGGATATTTGAAAAAGGAACAATTCATTTGAATTTAGAGTTTAATTGTAATTATGTTCATTCTGTATTTAACAATTCATTGAGTTAAAATTTTGAATTTGCCATTCAGTATTTGCAAGATACCTTTGGCCGGCATAGTGACGGTCACTTATGCAACCGTAAATTGAGTCGATTTTTTCAGTCGACGGCACTCTTAAACTTCTCCTTTTTTAAAATAAAAAATGCTCTATTTTTTTATTGAGATGCATTTTTTATCGTCAAGTGACAGCACTCTTCCTGATGTTAAGCTGGAGTGTGGTCTATGAATAGAGGTGACTTCTACTTACAGTTAGATAACTGTAAGTAGTAGTCGTATCCGCTATGCCGGCTTTGATATAATGTACTTTAGTCGCCCATGATACAAGCACGTAGTAGCTTACTCAATCAATCAATCAATCATTTCCTACAGGAATAGGCAGAGACAATGGAGCGCCACTTACCACGATCCTTACACAACTCCCTTGCTTCCTTCACATCCACAATTCTCTTCATACAGGCTCTGTAGTTATGGGCACTAGGCAAGTAGAAGTATAACCTAATTTGTTTATGTAAAAAACAAAATTAGGTTTACAATTGGAAATTGTAATACAAAAATACTTTTTTTATAAAAGAAATTTGCGTAATCTTTTATTTTAAAATTGGAAATAGCAACTGTTTTTTTATAACCTTCTTTTTTAAATTGTAACTTCATAATGAATTGACGGTTTTATTTTAATTGTCAAATTGTGTCATATTAAACAATACTGGCAACATTTCGCAATTAAATTTAAATATAGAACACGCGGAGCAATAGCGCTGGAAATGGGTATTTTATTGTACTGCCATTTGTTTTTAGATTGAGGTTCATTTTATTGTGCCATATTTTTTGTTTTATAATTTTCTAATTGGAGTTCTAGGTACCTACTTGTAAAAGGTTCCAGAATATACTATTCCGAGATTGAGGCTCGATATATGACATCCTGATGTTTTAAGCTCGTGTTCGGTCTATAAATAAAGGCGACTGCTACTATAGTTAAATACAGGGCCGTCTTTACCCGGGGGTTCAAGGGGTGCGGTGCACCCGGGCGCAGAGTCCTAGGGGGCGCATGCCGACCGCCACAAACTTCGATAGGTACCTACTACACTGAGACCACGCGAGCGGAGCCTTGACTTTCGCACCCCGGCGCTGAATATGCTTAAGACGGCCCTGGACCAGGGCACCGCACCCCTTGAACCCCCGGGTAAAGACGGCCCCGACCAAGGCGACCGTGGTGTAGTAAGCCGAGTAGCACGGGTTCAAAACCACTCACCGGTACCAATGTATCTTTGATACATGTACATTGGTTGTCCTGTTTCTATGATACAAGCAGTTTAGTAGCTTAGTATAGAAATGTATAATAAAAAAAACTGCAAATAGCAGTCACATACACTATGCCGGCCTCTTTTCAAGCTGATCCCGAAACGCGACTAAGTCACTTCACGGTTTGTATACGCAAAAGTGGTGGTACTATCTCAGATTGACAGACTGAGCAAATGACCACCTACTACTCTTAAATGACACTGCAAACTCTATAAGGTAATTTCTGTAACCCTAACTAAAAATTTTGACGACAGGCGTAGACGAACGGTCAGAGATTGGTTTGTTGCGCGTAAAGTCCCGGGTCCGATGCCCGGTCGGAGCAAATATTTGTTTTATAGCTTTTATTTGTAATATTTATCAATTATATTAAATATTGCAAATATTTGGTAATAAAAAAAGAGATATTTGCTTCGGGTCTGGTTATAAAGGAGTGGTAGGCAGTGGTACCAAGTCTGCCAATCCGGGGTAGTACTACCACTCACAAGTATACAGACCGTGAAGTGATTTGGTCGCGTAATAATTACCCCTTGCCTCTAGCTTCCAAGTAATTTAAATTGCCACTAAATAAAATTAGGTATTTTTATTGTCATAAAAATATTCTTGTCTATGGTCATAAAAAACGTGTCCTCATTGCGAACCGCCCACAGACAATTATTCTATAATGGACATTCAAAACCAATGCCTAATTGGCTATTTTGAATGATATTAAGCAATACGGAACCATGGCTAATTTAAATATATTTTTAAAAATATATTTTTAATAATAAATAATCTTTATAATTGTGAAAATGAATTAGCTGGTTCAGTTCATCCAGGCCGGCATAGTGGATATGACTGCTGTTTGCAGTGTTGGTTATGAAAGAGTGGTAGTCAGTTGCTGCTCCGGGGTAGTACCACCACTTACAACTATACAGAACGTGAAGTGATTTGGTCGCGTTTCGGGGTAAGTTGCCGGTTACAACTAGGCCGGCATAGTGGATGTGATTGCTACTTAATGTTATTGTAGTAGCAAGTGAGGTAGCAGTGACATCCATTCATGGACCACACGCCAGCTTAACAGCAAGCGGAGTGCTGTCATACTGTATGTCGAGTCACAATAAAAAAACATCGGGCAGTGTCTATGTATAAATAGTATTTTCTTAGATTTTGCGCGAACATTGATTAATGAATTAAACAAATTTTATGCGGCTTACTATCGCGTTTATTTTGGTTTTGATTTTACAATTTTTTTATTATTCCGACGTTTCGAGAGCTTTGCAGCCATCGTGGTCACGGAGAGACGTCGGAATAATAAAAAAATTGTAAAATCAAAACCAAAATAAACGCGATAGTAAGCCGCATAAAATTTGTTTAATTCACTATGTATAAATATTAAAATGTCAAATACTAAATACCGAATCAACAGTCGAACTAGGTTCAATGCGTTTTCTTTGTAGAACAATCGAAAAGTGGAATGCTTTACCAGTCCATTTGTTCTCTCTATCCTATAACCTTGGATCCTTCAAGCGATGCGTTAAGAAGCACCTTTGGCCGGCATAGTGACGGTGAAGACTCGGTTTTTGCAGTCGTCGGCACTCTTGTACCTCGTCTTGCTTGCCATCAGGCGGGTCGTAGTCAGACTTGCAAATATCAAAGATGTACATTGATCGTCTTGTTTCTATGATACAATCATGTTCACCTAAGCTACTAAACGTGCTTATTAATAAAATGTAAATGTAAAGTATATATTTTATATTGATTTTAATTAAAGAATTTAAATCTTGGCTTATTAATGAATAAATTCATTCATTCCAAATTCAAATTTCAATAATCATTTGCCGATACATTTTTAATAGGCAATAAGAGCAAAGGCTACATGTGCTTTTTTTTTAATATTGATAGTGGCACGGGGCATCCAAATGAGCGCGTAGTTGTTTTTTAAAAAAAGATTTTTATGATTTATACTCTATGGATATGGAAGGCAGTTAATGAAGTAATGTCACAGTTTAAAACTATCCGCTTCGAATAAGAAAATATTTAAAAAAAATGGTATCAATGTAGGATACATTTATACCAATTAATGATACAGTGTCTATGATACAAGCTAACTTGATTTCACTGTTGTACTTGTATAAGTTTTTTTTGGAACACCAGGTTTCCCAGGCCGGCATAGTAATAAAACCTTGTTTGTATAATGACGAAATTTTAAAAAACAATATTTTTATTTATAAAAATCCTATTTACTCTACCTATCTCAGCGTAGAACAGCGTGAGTATAAAAACCTAGTATTGTTATATTAATAATTATTTGTCGAACGAACAATATATTTTATAATTCCTGCTTTGATTTATATATCTAGTTAGTAAGTTATTATAGTTTTAATTTAGACGCATTTTAATGGGTTACCCGTGAATGGATTCTAATTACTGGCAACATTTAGATTTGAATAATGTGCCGATATAAATTTCCGTTGAGTTTTTTTTAAAAAAAGAACAATAGAATAGGATTATTGTTGTCTATGGTGAATGTTTTCTTTGTTTAATTACGAATAAGTGTTGCCATTAGTCACATTTTTTCAATGTGTATTTTTAATATTTCTTGGCGTAGTTTAACATTGAAATTTTTATTGGTGTTTTATTTTCTTTTTTGAATTATTATTTAGTTATTATTTTTTTATAATTTTTTTTTAAGACACGACATCTGACCTCGACTCGCCTGATGATAAGCAAGAGGAGGTCCAAGAGTGACGACGACTGGAATAACCGAGTCAGTTCCCGGCTTATGTTTATGTGCATTAGTACAGGCTATCATAGACGAGTTTCATGATTATTTTCATTTAAAAAAAATTAAGCAGGAACAATACGTAAATGAAATAGAAGTGGAATGCTTTACCAGCCCATGTGCTCTTTATCCTAAAACCTTGAAGAAGAACCTTTGGCCGGCATAGTGACGGCGACTGTGGCAACAGTAAAGACTTGTTTTTTACAGTCATCGGCACTTTTGGACCTCCTTTTACGTACCATCAAGCAGGTCGAGGTCGAGTCACAATAAAAAAAACCATAGAAACATCTACCTTTTTTATAAAGACGCAACGTCTGAGGTCAACTTGCAAGGGGAAGTTTAAAAGCGGGAACGACTAAAATATCCTATTTAGTTTACAGTTGCCGCAATCGCTGTCACTATGCCATCCAGAGGTGCTTTTACATGCTTTGCTTGAAGGATAACAAAGTTTCTAAGCCAGTCGCTGTCCCTATACGTATATTTTGACTGTTACTTAAAGCTAGGGGAGGTCCAAAAGTGCTGAAGACTGAACTCAGTCGTCAACACTGCAACGGGCAAAAAGTTTATTGATTATTTAAAAAAAAAGAACTCAGTGTTCAAACAAATCTGGAGAGCACAATTCAACCACTCAGTCAGTTAAAACCTAACAGTTGGTAATAAAATCTTTAATTGACAGTTAAAACTTTATAACCGGTTAATTGATTAGTTAGGAACATGTACTAACTCAGAGATTTAATTGTTTGTTTACTAATTAAAAAAACTGGATTGCTTATATGAAAATTAATAAATGAATGGCGCTCCATTGTCTCTGCCTATCCACGTGGAAAAAGGCGTGACAATATGATATTTTTTTGCACTCGACTTGCGTAACATTTGAACTGCCACTACCCACGGTCGCCTTAAAGTTGCTAGTTCCAACATGGTAGATGCGACTACAGTTATTTACCAATAGTGGCAGACGCTTTACATCCACAATTCTCTTATATTCACGTTTTCGCATATTTAAATTACTTTTTTAAATATTTCTCTAAGCTTCTAAGCGTGCTTATGATACAAGAGAAATAGAAACATAATGTAACCTAGCAGACCGCAATTTGAACCCGACCTCTGTCGCTTAACGAACACACGTTAGTACTTGACACGAGCGCAATAAAACAAAACATGAATAATTAAAAGAAACTAATTTTTGAAAGAGTTTTATGAATGAATACTCTATGGTTATTTTTTTAGTCTGGCAACATTTCTCATTTGGAACGTCTATCGTACTGACAGTACGTCTACCATGTTTCTTTGAGCATAGATAATATTAATTTATTTTTGATTAAATTTTATGATTATGATGAGTTGGATTTTTTAGGCGGCGCAGTGACGGCGACTAAGACGACCGTAAACTGAACGTTTTTTTCAGTCGTCGACAAACTTAGACTTTCCCTTGCTTATTATCAGCCAAGTCGAGATCACATGTCTCAACAAAAAAAGACCCGGAAAAGTGACGCTTATGGTTTCATCTATCTTTATGGGATTGGATGGATGACAATTTAATTGATTGATTAAATTGAAGATTTTTATACGATTATATTATTATTATAAAGGTGTCATGTAGGTAGTCATTATTATTTGCAATACAGACTCGTAATAGCGGCGTTTTTTTTTTCAAAAGGCCGCGCGACCTTTCACAGCGGGATACATCGGCATCCGTTCCTCATTCGAATTATCTCATTTGATTTTAATTTACAAATTTGGCTTTGGTTTCGAACTACTTAATTGACCTAATAATTCACAGAATTTCCAATTTCACCCTTTTATATTATAAAAACACAAATTTATTACCGCAATAGGTTTTTTTGCACCTTATTCTTCAACTCCATATCTTATCTCTCTGATATCTGATTGTGGAATAATACATGAAGCTCCTAACAGGATCATCTTTAAAAAACTACTGCTCTTTAATATTACTTACTAAAAAGTAATATTATTATAAAATTTATAATAATATAAAAGTAATATTATTAAAAAGTAAAAAGTAATAAGTTATATATAATCTAACATCTTGGGTGGATACTTATGAATGTATTTTTTATTGTCTCTGCCAATTCCTGAGGAGTGACAATTTGATTTATTTATTTATTTATTTATTTATATACCTATGTATTACTCAATTTTATATTATACCTCGACATCGGACCTCGACTGCCTGATAGTAAGCATGGGGAAGTGCAAGAACGTCAATAACTAAAAAAACAGACTCAGTTCACGGTCGCCTCTGTCACGGTCCACTATACTTGTACGTGGTGGTACTAGTTACCCTGGATCCGCAGACTGGGTACCACTGCCTATCAACCACTCTTTAATAACCAGACCCGAAGCAAATATACACCTCTTTTTTATTAAAAATAAATATTTGTATATTTTTATTCTAATTATTAAATATTCCAAATAAACATTTGCTCCGACCAGGAATCGAACCGGTGTTTTAAGCAATACGCCACACCTGTCGTTAATTTACCAGAACTATGCATTAAAATGTCCAAAAAATGTTTAAAATGAATTACAATTATATTCCTTGCAGTCAGACAATCTTGCTTGTTGGGTTGCTGTGCTAGGGGCATGTTGTAGGACATTGTAACTGACACTAAACTATATCAGGTAGTAAATTATCTGGGCAACAATCCACAATTGTTTCTCACGCTAATACAAAATTGGCGCTCCCACGAATTAGGCCCTAAAACAGTAGTCGGAGCAATATTTATTTGTGGCAACCCTACATGTTGCCAAATCAGCGAAATTGGCGAATATAATTATAACCCTTATGGAATTCTTGAGGAACAAACTGAGCCACGCACAGTAGCAACGTGCAATTTAAATTTTTCGAATTTCGAATCTTTTTTTGTTGCTGAACGTGTTGTTTCTTAACGTTGGTATTTGTACTTGACTAATTTGTCTATGGCTTGAAAGTGTTGCAAATTAAAAATAAATCAAATAAATAAAGAACATAATTTTTTCTGTATGGGGACTTGGGCTTAATTGTATTAACAGTTTAATATGCATTTCAAAATAGTTTAATGTACGAAGATTACAATGTAATTGGAATTTATCCTTTATTTTGCATAGTTTTAGTGTGCAAAATGATCAAAGCAGAACAAATATGGCGTGGATTGATAGATAATACAAAATCCATATCTTATTTTCCAAATAACTCAATCGCACATCAATTAAAAGCAAAATTGTTAATAGTTTTATCAACACAAGTATCGAAACTACCATTTATATATTTTTTATAATTGGACATTACGAAAGTAGTACATAAAAGCCCAAAATGAATTATGTTCTATTAAGGAGAACGTGGTTTAGTAATAAATATGTGTACATTAAAACCACAATATCTTTGATATGTAATTTGGTATTTAATTTTTTTTATGATACAAGCACGTTTAAGAAGTGAAAATATAAAAAAAGTTATTTAAAAAAATAAATGTCACGTCTCAATTTCTTTCCACAATTCTTGTCCTACCTTTAATTTAATTAATAATATCCTGCTTTATTATCTCTCATATTAGTTAATAAAACTGACTTGGTTTTTTCAGTCTTCTTTCAGTTACAGTTACTCTTGGACCTCCTCTTGCTTATCATCAGGCGGGTCAAGGTCAGATGTATTGTCACAATAAAAGTTTTTATAGCATTTAAATAAAATGAGGATTTGGGTAAATCACAAAAACTATTTTGTTTACATTTCTATACCCAGAACTACATGTGCCTGTATCATAGAATCTAGGAAACCAAAGTACTTATATCATATATACATTTGTAGCGGTAAGTGATTTTGAACCAAGGTCTCCTAATATGCGCGACCATTTTACTACCATTAGACTACGGTCGCCTTCAAAATTGGAACGCAAACAATATTTTGAAAATCTAATTCGTTATTTTAATATTTGGAACGTGTAGTGATGGGCGTAACTCGAAGATCTCGAGATCACCGAACTCGAGATCACGTCCAACGCAAATAACACATCTTGCCCACAAATAGCTCTTTTATTGTACAACCTTATTCATTTCAATTTTTTTATTTTATTTATTCTCGCAAGTAATTACTTATTTGAAAACGTGTCTTTAAAAATAATAGTCAATTTTTTACAATGTCTATAGTAACGTTTTCCACACGGAACATATGAGTTTGAGTGTTCTGTGGTTTTTTTATTTATTTACCTACTAAAATAATCTTCTTAGCTATTTCAAAGACGTTTAGTAACAGTCGCAGCAACGCCGGCATAGTTGAAACCAGCAACTAACAAATTTTTTACATCAAACTAATCAATCAATCAAATTGTCACACCTCATTTCCTACAGGGATAGTCAAGACAATAGAGCTCCTTTTTCATGATCCTGGCATAACTCTTACCCTCAATTCTTTTTTTGCAAACTCTATGATTAAGGTTAATGTAGACCCCTGTTTTTTAAATGTCTGATCAAGTAATAATTATAGGTAATCAATTTATAAATCTCATGTGAATAGATACGTTAAACAAGGCAAGCCCAGGAGTGTGTTCGCCGACTAAATCAGAGACATCCTTAAGAAAGCTAGGTAGCCTAGTGCCCATAACCATAAAGCTTGTATGAAGAGAATTGTGAATGTGAAGGAAGCGAGGGAGTTGTGTCAGGATCGTGGCAAGTGTATGCGTCACAGGTTTGGAATGCAAGATACGCAGTGCACAGATCTAGAATTGAGACAATTCAAAAACGTTTTTTATGTCACGTCTGCTACAGAACAAAGCAAAGAAACCTGAATTACATAGCTCAATGTAAAACTCATCACATTCTTCCGCTATTCTACCGAAGAAATATTTCTGATATCTGTTTCTTAATAGGAATTCTGAACGGGGCGGTTGACTCACTTGGCAATATCTTGTTTAAAACAACAGGCAATAGAACAAGGAGTTCCTCACTTTTACACTTGCCAACTGCTCACTCGAATAATTATAATTATAAACAAAACTCTTTCCTTTGGAGAACATGCGACTACATTAATAAGCATTGTTCGGACATCGATCTATTCTGCACCAAACCATCAATTGTCCGTAAGCACATGACAAGACAGTGGACATGGCAAGACAAGACATGGATTTGACACCCTAAATCCATGAAAATATAAATTAATTGGAATTGACTATTTTTTGTTTAAATGTACTTAACTACCTTATATTATGTTTTTATTTTTTTGCCTGCAAGTTGTGTTGACTGCTAAATGGCCTTATATTAGTTTAAGTTATTCTGTTTATATTATCTTACTAGCTGTAAGTCAACCTTAAATAAATAAATAAATAAAGTGGCGCTCCATTGTCTCTGCCTATCTCTGTGGAAAAAAGGCGTTACAGTTTGATTGAAGTAATAATCTTCTGGGTTGCCATAAAACAAATTAATCGTAATTACTCTTTCTATTGAAAGGTTTAGAGGCGGTTAAATTTCTCCTTTTTGAAATGTTAACGTAACTCGGTGGTTGAAATCGTGTCTTGTTCCAGAGCTACCGTCACGCGCGCCTTTACCACACCCAGCTATTAATATTTTTAAAAGCTACCAGTTTTTAAATGTGGAATGTAATCACTTCCTCTTATTGTAATTTAAATTTGGAACTCGATTAGATTCTAAATTCCTCGTTTAATTAGTTTGGGTTTGGGATCGCGAAATTCGTTTTAATTTGAATTTGGTATTCGAGACCTATTTTTATTGTTTGTTTATGGTGATTTTAGTTTTAATAATAAATTTTATTCATTGGTTTAATAGATTAAAAAAATATTATTTTTACATTATTATTTAAATTTCTATACTAAGCTACTAAAGTGCTTGTATACTAGTAACAGGACAACGAAAGTACATATATCAAAGATACATTGGTACCGGTGGGTGGTCTGGAACTCGTGCACTCGGTTTGCGTAACCATTGTACTGCCACTACACCACTGTCGCCTTCCTGAGACCGTGGGAGCTGGATTTGAGGAGCTACGTGGCGCATTGATGAGTACAGCGATAGGGATAGAGAACCGAACACGATAGGAAACGTTCAGTCCATTCTCTATGTCTATGGGAGTATGTAATACTTACAAGGCTCTACCTTAGCTATGGTTTCTATTATTTCTTAAATAGCCTTCTGTCTGTAACATTGATGGACACGCGTACTAATTACAGGTTGAGGGGACAAGCATTAACTGGCATGTAATGTACTTACATGCCAGTAGGTTCATTACATGCCATAGGTACTTTTTATTTTTTTTATCGTGGTATATATGACAGCACCCCACCTGTTCTTAAGCTAGAATGCAGTCCACGCGATTGCTACTACAGTTAAATAACTGCCAGTTGCAGTCGCATCCACTATGTTGACCTGCAACATACTAATAAAAATACGAAAATGCGACGGACGGTAGTCTAGTGGTCATGCAAACTAAGAACTCTCGGTTCAAAACCACTGGTCGTTACCAATGTTTCTTTGATATATGTACTTTGGTCGCTTAGTTTTTATGATACAAGCACGTTTAGTAGCTTAGTATAGTTTTTTTTTTTGAAGAAAACAAATAGTATTCTTTCAAATACTAAATACAAATTCTTCTTATTATTTTGCACTTTATCCTTTATTTTGATTTTTCTGTTGGTTCCTAAGGTTCACTGGCAGGCAATATCTAGCATTATTTATTTAAATAATTTAACAACTAACCTTTGGGATGATGAGAAATTATGGACAGGATGCAAATATACTACAAACTACAATTACATTAGGTTCGCCTTTATAAATTAAATTTATAAATAATATGAATTCCAAACTGTCAATATACAATAAACTATGAAAGCAATCGTTTATTTTAAAAAAATCCTCAAAATTCATTAACACGTTAGATTATTTTTTAATCATCGACAAGATAGTCTTGGGTTAAGTGTTCCATTGTCGAAAGACGCGCGCGAGGGCGTGGTTGCTTGATGGATGGCATTCTGAACTTACGCATTCGAAAAACACACTAAAACCACCCTTAATTACACTTAAAACAGAACTTAAAATCCTTTGAAAGTACAATCTAAATATCTTTACAAATTGACAAGCTATAATGAGCCTTATGATTTTAAATTAAGGTGTAATTTAGCGTGTAAATGGAGTTTGAAATTAAATGTCGTATCCATGTCGTCCGTCAGAAAGAACTATTAACATTTTACAATTTGTTCTCGTTTCTTTAACTAATTTCTAATTTCCTTTTACACAAACGATTATTTCTTTTACTTGGTACTTTAGTTAAGTACCTAATTGAGGTAGGTATAAATTTATTTATAACTACCCGCTAATGAACAACCATAGACAATAGGATGAATAAAGATGCGTTCATTTTTTTATTATGACCCGACATTGACAGCATTTTATATTTAGCTGGAGTAGGGTCCATGAATAGAGGCAACTGCTTTTATAGTTAAATAACTTCAAGTAGCAGTCACGGCTAGATGTAACCGGCAACTTACAAGCTGTTTGTGAAACGTAACTAAGTCTCTCCATGGTCTGTATACTTGTACAGAGTTAATTGTTTTCTATAGTTAGGATTATTTATCGATCTTATCAGTGACATTATTAAAAAGAAAAAACAGGGGTCTGCAGTGCCAAATAATTATTAAGTTTGTATATAAAGAAAATTGTGGTTATTAAGAAAGCCAGCGAAGTCAGAAAGTCTGCCGATCCGGGGTAATACCACCACTTAGAAATGTGGTGGTACTACTACCGCTACTTGCAGTTATTGTCATTTAACCGTACTACTAGACCCTTTTATTCATGGACAGCACTCCATGTTAAGCTACACCAGGCGGTGTGTCAAGCCAACGATAAAAAAAATGTTATAAAGTTTAACGCCCTGTAATGCCAACTGCTACAAAAAAGCAATACCAACTTGACAACTAATAACATAAAGACTTCTCTAGAAAATTACAGAAACGAGTTACAACTACTCTCTTTAGAAATTATTTATGTTATTATACACCTTCATGCATAATTGGCGTAAATTATTGTCATACGTTTCAAAAAAATAAAATAAAATAAATGAACCTAATTATTACGTACTTGCTTTCTATTTCTTTCTTTTATACAAAAACTAGTAGTATAGTCTGTCTAAGCCGAAATGATACGCCCCTCCACTGCATTTGCGCACACGAGAAATCATAAAAAATGAATGCAACACACCGAAAATGCAATTGTAATTGGTAATACAGTTGCTGGTTAGACACAAAAAGAGAAGCACGTTGCTGAAGTATCGTGGTATAGTTAGTAATATTTGCATTCACACATTTAAATAAACTAATAAAGTGGAGGCGCGTCATTTATAGTTAGACAAGCTATACTGGTGTTTAAATCCTGTCCTAATTCACCACCACAAGAAGGCAAAAACGCTAGTAAAATTACTGACTAACTACTACTAAACTTACAAGGAAACGTAACGGTTCTTAGTTCTTACAGTTGTCGGCGCTCTCTGACCTCCCCCTGCTTATCATCAAGTAAGCCAACGTCAGATGTCCGAATAAAACAAAATCCAATAAATCTATTGTGACCATAGCCATGTTATTAAAAAATAATTATGTCATGTCTATGGTATCTATAAATTCTAAATCCGAAATAAATGCTCAACCACAAATTCGAAAATTGAACGTCTGAATAAAAAGAACAAGATAACAACACGCAGGCACTGAATTTGAAAATGGAACGAGTCGCTGGAATGTTGAAATAAATAGGAGGCCTATTCTTGATAAAAGCATTTGTTTTTAATTACAAATAAGATTTTTCCCAGTTTTAATAAAAATGTAAAATCAATGTGTTATTATTACCGCAGTAGAGCTAAATTAATATAACTGTAACGCTTCAAGTCCGACAGGGATAGGCAGAGACTTTAAAGGGCTCCACGATCCACGACCTTGGCACAACTCTCTTGCCTCACAGAACTTGTATGAAGAGAATTATGTATGTAGGTAAATTATTTCATCTTTTAATACTGTAATTCAATCAATACTGTATATTAATAAAATTGTAGGCTTAGATCGATAATTACACGCTTACACATCCTGTCAATATACAAAATAAGTATGTATTTTAATATAAATAGTGTAATTAACGAATATAATTAGCCCAGAATATACCTCCCATGCTACCACCTTACGTTACTCACATAATACTAAATTGCACTCTATTTGTTACTTTATAAGGATCTTAATTCTCTGTAATTATTTTACATTTATTATCTTTTAATTTCTTACGTGAAGAATGCAGACTTCCGACTTACGTAAGTAAATATTTATTGGAATTTGAATCGTAATTCTAAAAGCAATAAAGCTGAAATTGTTACAATTTTTTAATTTATTATTTTAGTTAAAGGAATATTTTCGTTTTGAATTTTTAAATTTAAATTATGGAATTCGGATACTAGGGTTAGTCTCAAAAGTGAAGCCAGGACAGCACAGCGGTCACTGTGTGTAGTCATTTTTTATTTTGGCTTGACGTATGACAGGAAACCGCGTGATATTAAGCTGGAGTGCAGTCCGTGAATGGAGTGACTGCTACTTACAGTTTACAAGCTGATCTTGAAACGCGACTAAGTTACCTCACGGGTTAGTATCACCACTTCTAAGTAACCCCGGATCGTACGTAAATACATATTTGTTATATTCAATGTAATTAATAAAGTAAATATTGGGTATGGCAGAAGAAGCATGAGAGTAGAATTAACGCTGTAGAAATGCGGTCATTAAGGAGTGTATGTGGAGTGACTATAGCGGATAGAATAAGGAATAGCACACTGCGTGATAGATGTGGTTTGAAAGAAGATGTAGTGACAAGGGTTGACAAAGAAATGCTTCGATGGTTTGGGCACATGGAAAGGATGAGTGAAAGTAGATTGGCGAAAAGAATTTATAAATCTCGTGTGAATGGATACGTAAAGCAAGGCAGACCCAGGGCCAAGCCAAGTTTTCCGACCAAATCAGAGACATCCTCAAGAAAGCTAGGTTGCCTAGTGCCCATAACCACAGAGTTTGTATGAAGAGAATTGTGAATGTGAAGAAAACGAGGGAGTTGTCTCTGCCTATTCCTGTGGGAGGAAGGCGTGACAACTTGATTGATTGATTGATGATAAATATTACGCTATGAAACAAATCTTTGCTCCAAACCAGGAATCGAACCTGGGACTTTACGAACTGTTAATAAATCTTGTTAATAATCCCTTAGTCACCATATGAGAGATAAAAAGGTCATCACATTCAAAACTCAAAGTTATAACCAACAATTATTTAATGATCATCGGGTCGAGAGACCTTTGCTTCAAAATTTAAAAAAAATATATTTTTTTTAGATAATCGCCTCTAAAAATTTCGTCTAATATACGATTATTTAATATTAATTTATCACGCCTTTATTCTCATAGAGTTAGGTAGAGACAAGTATTGCTGGTTGGGGCGACCGTGGTGTAGTGGCATTGCAATGGTCTCGCAAGCCGAGTGCCCGGGTTCAAAACCTACCGGTACCAATGTATCTTTGATATATGTACTTTGGTTGTCCTGTTTTTATGATACAAGGCACTTTAGTAGCTTAGTATAGAAATGTCGACGGACGGACGGACCAGCGTATCATATAAGAAAGAGTTTTATAGAGCTTGTTATAAAGTTCCGTAAATAAAAGCCTTTCTGTAACCGAAACTGTTATAAAAGTATCGAATAATTTCAAATAGGTGCGGAGTCTTTTTTTTTTATTGTGACTCGACATATGACAGCACCCCGCTTGATGTTAAGCCAAAGTGTGGTCCATGAATGAATGTCACTGCTAATACAATTCAATAACTGTGAGTAGCAATCACATCCACTATGCCGGCCTAGATGGAACCGGCAACTTACAAGCTGATCCCGAAACGTGACCAAATCACTTCACGGTCTGTATACTTGTAAGTGGTGGTACTACCCCGGATCGGCAGACTGGGTACCACTGCCTACCACTCTTTGTCTAAATAATACACTCCTAAAATTCCTTAAAAATCTAATATTCGTACAAAATAATAACATATCCGAATTTTCATATCCATAAAAGAAAGTGTACTTTTAGGGTTAAACCCGTATACTTTTATCTTTATGTCTGTTTGGAATACAATTTTAAAACCCATTGTCCATTCTGTCCATAACATGAATATTTGCAAAGGTAAATAAAAATATGCGGCAACAGATAACTTAATTTGTTATGCATCATATTTGTGTGAAAACAGAGGAGACAGCCTTTTTTTTGAACACGCTTTTATTAGCTTGACTTGTATGTATGTTTTTTTATTGTGACTCGATATATGACAGCACCCCGCTTGATGTTAAGCCAAAGTGTGGTCCATGAATGAATGTCACTGCTACTACAATTCAATAACTGTGAGTAGCAATCACATCCACTATGCCGGCCTAGATGGAACCGGCGACTTACAAGCTGATCCCGAAACGTGACCAAATCACTTCACGGTCTGTATACTTGTAACTATGTAACAAGCTAATTTTCACCGACTTATAGGAGTCTGAACAATTTGAAAATTTGTACACGTATTAAAAACTGATGACAATACAATAATTTCAATTTTTTGGCCGGCATAGTGAAGGCGCCTGAGGCAACCGTGAACTTATCGTTTAGTTTTAAGACTAAAAAACCTCTTCACTTTTTAGTTCACATAGCTTAGGCGTTTTTTTTAGTTTTTTTTAACTTTGGTTTTATTTATTGTGACTTGACATTTGATGTAGACTTGCCTGATGGTAAGCAAGGGGAGGTCTAAGAGTGCAAACAACAGTTCACGGTTGCCTAAGTCGCCGTCACTATGCCGGCCAAAATTATTATATTATACTTTTATATCATTTATAATAAACTCTCCGTAATCGGTAACAGTAACCATTCGTTGTTTACTTCACAATTCACTGACGATTGAAAAATAATATATAAAAAAATTAGTATTACTCTTTTTCATAGTATATGCTAGTAGTTGTCGTCAATTTGACTTACGAGGGGTATTTTATTTGACATACGGCTGGTAGATAATTTTTCGGTTAGTATCAAAAACGATCCGTTAAGGATCGTTTTCGTATCAAAAACGCAGATATAGGAACCGGGCGTTAAACATCACAATCAAAACATAAACAGAATTTAAAACTGAATTGAATTGTGGATGTGAGGGAAGCGAGGGATTTGTGTCAGGATCGTGGCAATCGTTCAAAGCGATCTAATTTTGATAAATAATTATTGTAGTTGTAAATTTGAATTTTTTACTTTTGTCTTATTTCTATTATTAACTTTAAAATGCTTTTTGTGTGTATACATTTTTAGGTTGCAAACCAGCCTAAATCTTGGAATGTTCATTTTTTGTTATGTTACGTTTGCAACCTGTAGTATATAACGAATTAACTAAATAAATAAAATAATTGCCCTCTAATGTCTATCTCTGTTGACAAATTGATTGATCACATCAATATTTTACATTATCAAAATGATTTTACAACCTATGGATTCGGAGACGCTTTTAAGAAGAAACCGCAATAACTATCAAAAAGGAAAGTGTACCAGACATAGTTGAGTATTAGGAACAGTGGATGTTTTTTTTTCTCACCGAATGATGATATGTGGTCGGGTTAGTACGCCGGGCCCGTGCCATGCCCGCGGCAACTCAAACTCACACAAGCACTTTGCTATAAGCATTTTGAACTCAGTTCAAATTGCATTTAGTTCAAGGTATCTACGCTTTTTACTTTTTTTTTTGATTTACGAAATAATGAATATCAACAATGCATAAACCAAAAAAGTAGGCATTAAATAGTGGTAGGAAGTGGTATCCAGTCTGCCGATCCGGGGTAGTACCACCACTTACAAGTATACAGGCCGATTGGTCACGTTTCGGGATCAGCTTGTAATTTGCCGGTTCCAACTAGGCCAGCATAGTGAATGTGTGACAGACATCCATTCATGGACCACACTCCAGCCTAACATCAAGCGGGGTGCTGTCATATGTCGAGTCACAATAAAAAAATCCATAAATAGAATCCAATTATAGTATTATATAAGATATAATAGTAGGCCTTTTTCCCACAGGGATAGGCAGAGACAACGGAGCGCCACTTGCCAATATCTTTACACAACTCCCTTACTTCCTTCACATCCACAATTCTCTTCGTACAGGCTCTGTGGTTATGGGTCCTAGGCAACCTAGCTTTCTTGAAAATGTCTCCGTGGATGTATTATATAAGATACATTGAAAATATTATCTAACTTAATTTCTTTGTTAATTAAACTTACTTGATTTTATTCTTAATTATAATTAAGAACAAGCAAGCAAACAACATACATTAATAACAATTCCCCTTCAAACATATAACAACAATTTTCTTTTGAACCGGCTTAAAGTATTAAAAACACTTCTAACAGATTCCACTCGCTATTGTTCTTTCCTCCTATTATTTTTACATTACTATACTAAGCAACTAAAGTGCTTGTATCATAGAAACAGTACATCAAAAGTACTTATATCAAAGATACATTGATATAGCTTGTCTAACTATAAATGACGCGCCCCTCCACTTTATTACTTTATTTAAATGTGTGAATGCAAATATTTCTAACTATACTATTATACTTCATCAGTGTGCTCCTCTTTTTGTGTCCAACCAGCAACTAAATGACCAATTACAATTGCATTTTCGGTGTGTTGCATTCATATTTTATGTTTTCTCGTGTGCGCAAATGCGGTGGAAGGGCGCGTCATTTCGGCTTAGACAGACTATACCGGCAAGTGGTTTTGAACCCGTGCTCTCGGCTTGCGCAACCATTGCACTACCACTACACCACGGTCTCATAGTCTACTATTTATGATTCATGTTTGTTATACTTAGTATTGAGAGTGACAGATACGTTTAACAAAAGCTGTAATTATCTAATACTTAATACGAGTGGGCGAAGAAAATTGCTTTTGTTACTTGCGGCCTTTTACGCGCCACCTCAACACTATGTCCGGTTAGTGACGTAAAGTAAAATAACTACATTCATTTTGGGCTTTTATGTACTACTTTTGTAATGTCCAATGATGAAAAAATATTTAAATGTGTAAAAAAAATATGTAGTTTCAATACTTGTGTTGATAAAACTCATAACAATTTTGATTTTAATTACTGTGCAATTGAGTTATTTGGAAAATAAGATATGGATTTTGTATCGTCTGTCAATCACGAAGACACGCCATATTAACAGTTCTGCTTTGAACTGTCGTAATTATAGTTTGATCATTTTGCACGATCATTTTACATTGTAATCTTCGTACATTTAACTATTTTAAAATGCCGGTTCCCATAATAAACTATTCCTAATCGGTAACAGTAACTATTCGTTGTTCCATTCACAAGGGCGTTAGTCAACATGGTCCCTCAATTAAAATCTGAGGTTGCTTTTATGTATAGTTTATTTTTATTGTGACACTACATTTGACCCTAACCCTCCTAATGATAAGCAAGAGGAGATCCAAAAGTGCCGGCGACTAAAAAAACCGATTGAGGCAACCGTAACGTGAATTGGATTTTCAGTCGCCAGCGCTCTTTTTTTTATTATCAGCCAAGATAGTTGCTAAGGAATTAACATAACAAGCAACTTAAGTTGCTTCGTGGATGAGTAGTGGATCAGCTTAATATCAAACAAATGGTGGATCGTTAATAACCTAATCGTGGACCCACGCGTCTTTAAATTCACCAAAATAACGTTTTTGCAACAATTATCCCGTCATAACTCAAAAATATAATATTTCATAAATCATTCGCTTTGGCGCGCCATTTTTTTCGTTTCCCGCGCTTTTTTACTAAATCATATTAATTGACTTTAATCCAAAGCCAAATTATTGAAAAACAATTTGATGATTCTAGATATTTACAAAACTTTTGTTTACATTCCCATAAGTACTAAGCTACTATTTGCATAATGACGGCGACTGAGGCAGGTAGCAGCAGTCAACTGTTTTTTTTTTCAGTCGTCGGCACTCTTTGGGCTATATTATGCTTACCATCACGCAGGTCAAGGTCAGATGTTGAATCTTAATAAAAAAAATACTACTAGTCGTAAGAGTACTTGTTTCATAGAAACAGGACAACCAAATTACATACGCTCAAAGGTACCAACAAGTGGTTGTAAACCGGAGACTCTCGACGTGCCCAAACCATCGAAGCATTATTTTGTCAATCCATGTCACTAAATGTCGCGAAATGCTGAACATGGCCTCCCCCTTAGAACGCCATTCCGAACGACAAAACGCTAGTTGTATCCTATTTCGTGACTTTCACTATGTCGTAAGTCCACCTAGTGGGAGGCCTACCTACGCTGCGCCTACCAGTTCGTGGTCTCCACTCAAGTACCTTTCTTCCTCATCGGTTGTCGATTCTTCGGGCGATGTGGCCAGCCCGTTGCCACTTTAGCTCGCAAATCCTACGAGCTATGTCGGTAACTCCGGTTCTTTGGCGAATATCCTCGTTCCGGATTCTATCGCGCAGAGACACACCATGCATAGCTCTCTCCATTGCCCGCTGAGCGACTCTGAGCTTTTCCAACAGGCCAACATTTAAGGGCCTAGTCTCAGTGCCATATGTCATCACTGGCAACACACACTGGTTGAAGACCCTTGTCTTTAACCAGTGCACTGTGCTATTCGAGTCTTCGAGTCATATTGTTTGTTTGTCAAGTGTGTCAGTCGAGTCCGCTGTGGTATTAATCGACTTTTAATCGATTTAGACCTTTAATAGACTGGCTGACATTTATCTGTAGCAATAGCGGAGCAGAAACTGATTAAAATTAGTTTGGGTTCTGCATTGCGAAAGAGAATTGTAGATGTAAAGAAAGCAAGAGAGTTGTGTCAGGATCATGAAAAGTGGCGCTCCATTGTCTCTTCCTATCACTTGTCCTAGAAATAAGGTCGTAACATTGATTACGGTGAAATTTGATGATAATGCATTGCTAACTAAGTATTTTGTTTTGTTCTAGGTAAGCTGTGAGAAGAGAGAATATTTTTCTATTTGTTAATATTAAAAATATATTTATTTTGTTAAAAATCTACAAAAATAAATAGTAATAATACAAAATGACATTCCGTTGTGTACCAAACTTTCAAAGCGCAACAAATGAAAGCAGCGCCACCTGGGTGAGTAATATAGAAGCTTTAGTTATACTATTTAAAAAGAGATGGCGCTAGTAGCCATGTTTTTTTTATATTTTTATTATTAAAGGTTTTATGCAATAAGATTTTAAATAGAAAATATAGAAAAGTTAAATAACTGCAAATTTATAATAAAAAATAGGTTAAACATTTTTACCTTAAGTCCGCAGCGCCACCTATCAGTAATAATTGGTACTTATTTGTGGAGGACCAAGCATAATTCTATAACATGTTATAAAAGTTATACATAGATGGTGTTGCTGGTTTTTTAAAATAATAATATACATTTTGTTATCTTTCAAGTTATTTAAGCTTTGTTTCACCGTTGACTTGTTTTTATATAAATTACTTTTATTATTACTTATTTACCTAAATACGAGGCATAGAATGACAAAACTTACTTGTTTTACCTCGTTTTTATTGATCGTATTGTGTCCGTTATAGAGGCAACTTTAAATTATATTTTTTCAGGCGTCGACGCTCTTAGACTCTTTACTTAGGATCAGGCAAATTGAGGTCAGATGTGTTAAAAAAAAACGTAGAAACCATTAAATCATAAACAATTAATTTTAAAAATCTAAACAAACTTAACCGCCTACAGACTGACAAACTAAATTTTTACACACCAAAATAACATTTATGATTATTAAAATAAGAGTCATAATTATCTAACGAATCATTAGCATAGTTTTTTCTTTTACTATGTCAAAAACGTTTAACTTAATACTAAGTAAATTGACCCGCCATTGACCCTACGCCCACCCAGAACTAAGAAAGAACTTTTCTTTGTATAAAATTATTTGTATAAAAAAAACACCAGCAAACTCGAAACTTATATTAGAAAATATTAAGTAGTACAAATAGTAGGCAGCGCATGACGACCGGCAACTTTTAATCTGATACCGAAACGCGACTGAGTCACTTTACATTCGGTACATTTGTAAGGAATCTTACAGGCTGTTCTGTCTCAATTTAATTGTTTTTTTTTTTATATTTTTCTTAATACATAAACACGATGATTCAAGTTATTTTGTATTCCTTCGAAAACTCCGTCGGTTTTCCACCTCTCGGTCGGTTCCATTACCATCATCTTCACCCTTTTGAAAAGTTTTCATCTACCACACTAAAAAGTTTCATCTGCACCATCAAGACTAGGCTGTATGGACTATGTTCCCTTTTCCTTTCCTGAACAGAAGAATAACTTTAAAAAAGTGTGGTGTCGTGGTAAAGCGGATGTAAAACATAAAAATTTCAATTATGCAAGAAAGGATGTTACTTTATTAAGGGAAATGAACCTTGACTTTTACCACTTTGGCCTTGACCTTTAATTGATATGTAGCTCCTTGATACCTATGAATACCACCACTAACACCATGAATGAACCTTGACCTTTACTTGATATGTAGCTCTTTGATACCTTAGAGTATACATAGAGATTAAAGCATTGAATTTATACCTTACAGTATAAACTCAATGCTTGATACCTATGAATACCACCACCACCAATACCATGGATAAACCTTGACCTTTACTTGAAATGTAGCACCTTGATACCTTAGAGTATACATAGAGTATAAAGAATTGAGTTTATAGGCCTTAGAGTTTAAACTCAATGCTTCATACCTATGAATACCACTATCATATCTACCGAAATATTTAACAAGCAGATGCTTTCCAGCGGAGTTAGGTTGGGCAACTTAAAACGATTATCGTCTCTCGTCGATGATTGGCAAAATAATAAAAATTAGGCTAAATCCACCAAAATGAGACTATTGATGATAACGATAAAATGTGTCGTCGCACAGACGATATTCGTCACAACGATTAATTGTCTCGTTTTATTGTTATTAGGCTAGCTTTTATTATTTTGACAATCGCCGACGTGAGACGATAATCGTTTTAACTTGCCAACCTAACCCTGCAGATGATAATGTTTTACTTGGAAAATTGGATGCCGTGGCGTTACACCATGCCAGCGTAACGGCATTCGATTTTACTTCACGCCAATTTATGTTTTACATAAAAAAATACTAATTAAATAGTATCAGACAGTTTTCCAGCGATCAAGTCAATAATTCAATCAAATTGTCACACCGTTTTCTATAGTAATATGCAGAGACAATAGAGCGCCACTTGCCACGATCCTGACACAATTCCCTCGCTTCCTAACATCCACAATTTTCTGTGAAACATTTTTCTTTCTTGAACTCAAACCCAGCGAGTTTAGTAATCCTCATAATAGTAAAATAGTTAATAATATGCGAATGAAATTAATGATTGTCGAAAACAATCGAGCAGCGACACGGGCCTACGTTGCCCGATTGACCATTTCTTACAATACACGTACACATTACGACTACTTCATTATTATTAATTTGTATTAATTATTATTCTAAATTAAATATATATATATATATATATATATTACAGTACTCCGCTTGATGTTAAACTGAAATGTGGTCTATGAATGGATGTCACTGCTACTACAATTCAATAACAACCACTATGTCGGCCTAGTTGGAACCGGCAACTTACAAGTTAATCCCGAAACGCGAACAAATAACTTCACGGTCTGTATACTTGTAAGTGGTGGCACTACCCCGGATCAGCAGACTGGGTACCACTGCCTACCACTCTTTAAATTTACTTATATCAGACAAATTCAGCAAAATTATTATTAACCTGTTAGTTTACTTGTCGATGGTTCAACAGAGAAAAGACGCACCGAACTATTTAGTTCGACTGCTGATTCAGTCGACAGAATGCAGATGCTTCCCCCGGCATGTGCAGACAAGCTTAAAGAGCTCCTCGGAACATTCTCCGTGGTACAGGCGACAGAGGACGCATAGAGCCGCCATGTATCTGCGTAGTTGCAGAGCTCCAGAATTCGCGTGACCTCTGATTCGGTCAGCTCGGCGCTACAATTAATAAATGAACGCTGCTTTTTGTAATTATGGTACAATAAAGCGACCGTATGGTCAACAAACCAAGAGTTCCCGGTTCAGATTTGCCGGTACCAATGTATTGTTAATATGTATACGTTGGTTGTTCGATTTCTATCATACAAGCACTGTAGTAGCTTTTTTTAATTGTGACTCGACATACGAGTATGACAGCACCCTGCCTGATGTTAAGCTGGAGTGCGATCCATGAATGACATCCATAGTTAAATAACTGTAAGTAGCAGTCACATTCACTATGCCGGCCTAGTTGACTCAAAAACGGTCTGTATACTTGTAAGTGGTGGTACTAACCCGGATCGGTAGACTGGGCCTCTCTTTCTTTGATAAAAGTATATAAAAGTAAAATGACTACTATCAAAATAAACCGCTATTTTTCAAGTATTATAACAAGATACCCATAATCTGTACGAGGAGTTAGAGCAAAAATCAATCATACACGCACACAGGCACAGAGCACACGTGTATACACACATAACGGACACGCACACACACGCACGAATCTACAAACTGGATATGAGTGGAACAATCTTATAGAAATAAAGCTCTGTGTGAGAGGGAAGTAACTTTCAATAGTCGAGTATATGGTGAAAAGTAAGATAAAATTAATTGGCCGGCATAGTGACGGCGACTGAGGCAGCTGTTAACAAGCTCGGTTCTCTCCGTCGTCGTCACTCTTGGGCCTCCTCTTGTTTATAATCAGACGGGTCGAGGTCAGATGTCGTGTCACAATAAAAAAATAATGAAAAAGAAATATACATTGTCCACTTGCCGGTACCAATGTATCTTGAATATATGTACTTTGGTTGTCAATATGTTCAATTTGCACAAAGGATATATTCCAATCATATTGTAATCTTCGTACATCAAACTATTTAAAAATATTGCAACTGGTAATTTAAAACAATTTAAGTCCCCATACAAAATGTATGATGTCCTTTATAAATCAGATTTGGATAAATGCGTTAATCAAGGCTGGCCCAAGAGCTCAAGAGGGTGTTCTCCGACCAAATCCGAGACATCCTTAAAAAAGCTAAGTTGCCTAGTGCCCATAACCATTGGTACCGGCAAGTGGTTTTGAACCCGTGCTCTTGGTTTGCGTAACTAATGCACTGCCACTATACCACGGTCTCCTTATTTATTGATCTCAATTCTTTGCATATACTGTATGAGGTCCGTCTTTTATCATGTGTATTGGGTGCTTGCGGCGACCATGAAGCACTCCATGTGATAGCCCGGAGCGACTGCGCGCGCGCACACGTGCGGCCCAAAAAGACCGCGAGTCAATTACGAAAAAATATACCAAAAAAAACTCACGAAAAATAAAACTGAAAATGGTGTAAATTTTTTGAATTTTAAATTAATTAATGTGTCCTGATTAAAAAAATATTTAAAATTTGTTGTGTTTAAAGTTAATTAAAATATTGATATACATCGAGTATAATGTTTAAAAAAATAACTGAACAGCGAAAGAGACGGCAAATAGAAGAGTAAGACAGAAGAAAATGATATTGAAGGAACTACAATTCCCGTAGCAAACGTAATAGCTAAAATGGGTGTAATAATATAAAGTTCACGATGATTGCTACACTCTCCGCAACAATGGCTCTATGATAATGATCTATCGATGATTTCGGACGCCATAACCAACAATAGAATATAGATAAACCTTGGAATAACAATATGAGCAATTAGACAACCTTTCGCCACGAGAAGTGAAAAGAAATGGATAAAGAAACATAGATTTCATGCTTATTATAGATTTATAGCATTCCTTGTGATTCATTTTAAACGACATTACGAATTTAAAGTCATATCTTATTTAATAAGTATATATTAAACTTCAAGATATATAAATAATAGTCCTCAATTCTAAACAAAGTTAATAAAAGCAACCATGACGAAAATAAACGAAAAGAATTTGGAAGAGATCTCGTCAATAAACATGGACGAAATACTGAATGATAGGAAAATCGTTGATTACGATTTGACAGAACGAAAGAACGATTTTACAAACAACAATAATATGAGCTTTATAGATAAATCGTACCGAAAAAAAAAGAAAGAAGACCCAAGCTACATTCTAGAGAGAATTGTTAATTTGGGCAGTGAGAACAAAATAACGTTGGAACTCCGTCGTACGGATGAGGAAGAAAATACCAAGGATGAAGAAAAAAACACCATAGATGTTACGGAAAATACAATAAGTACGGAAAATCTGGTATTTAAGGACACAATTGAAATTAAAGTTACCGATAGTTCAAATGGTGATGTTAGTGATGGGAATTTCAATCTAACAGTTGGAAATGATGAAGGAGATAATGTGAGTAATTTAATAATAATTCTTTAACTACCCTCTGGTCTTGTTTAGACATAGACAACGGTCCAACCTGTAGTATCCTTGCACTGTACAATCGAATTCTGGTATGTGGCTCTATTTCTAGCCAAAGTAGTGACAACGACTGAGGCAATTGTAAACTGAATGGTATTTTTCAGTCGAATCTGCTCTTGGATTTTTTCACGCTTACCATCAGGCAAGTCGAAATTAGCTGTCGTTGGTCAATAAGGAAAAAGCATTTATTTAATGTAGTTTATAGATGTAATAATAGTACATAATTCACTATCTGAAAATAGTTTTTTTATTATAATTTCTATACTATGCTACCAAAGTGATGGTATCATAGAAACAAGACAACCAAAGTACACATATCAAATATACATTGGTACCGGTGAGTGGTTTTAAACCCGTGTAACCATTGCACACGGTTTGCGTAACCATTACACTGCCACTACACCACGGTCACCACGGTGAAAACTCCTCAAGCTTTGAATTAACCAATTATCGTCACGACTTAAATCATACAGGTATAGGCGAAGACAATATAGCGTGGTGTCCGGTCATATGTCGTGCAAAAAAAAACTACAAAAGAAAGTGGTATTTAAAATGATATTAAAAACATTTCGTCAAATTTCTTAAATATTTTTTTAGCTCGTAATTGACGTGTGTACATTTTTGCGTTGATCAAATAAAAATTTATGTCCGCGGTTGGCGAAATTTACTAAGTACAGTCGTCAGCAAAAGTGTTTATAAACACGCAAGCTTATGTTAGGCAAGTTAATGTAGTATTTTCTTAGATTTCGCGCGAACATTAATTAATAAATTAAACAAATTTTATGCGGCTTACTATGGCGTTTATTTTGGTTTTAATCACGGAAAGACTCTCCGTGACCACGATGGCTGCAAAGCTCTCGAAACTCTGTATATTAATCTCAATGTGTATGCATGTTAAGAATTTTAGCACTGTCAGAAACAATTTAATTGTACTCTTAAGGTTTTTATTTTTGCTAAAATTTGTTATGTGTACCTATTAAAGATAAATAAATAAAATTAACGTCGAGTAATAAAAAAATGTATAATCTAAACCAAAATAAACGTAAGATAGTAAGCCGCATAAAATTTGTTTAATTCACACGTTAATGTGATCAACAAATATGCGGCTTACTATCGCGTTTATTTTTAGTTAATGATTGGATTTTTTTGACGTGACAACGTCTTATAAATTGGTTTGCCGGGTGACACTTCAAGAAACTGCGTTACGCTCCGCTCACGTTATGCGCTCACAATGAGAGCGAGTGAGAGGCACGCGTCCCTTCCACTCGGGCATGGTTAGCCCGCCTAAGAGCGAGAGAGACATATGTATATTTGTATATAAATACGTATGTATGTGTAAAGGTAAAAATAAAATTTTGTTAATATGAAATTCAGCGCGAGATTCTTTGTATAAATTAATGTTTTAAATATAATTCTTTGTATAAATAAATGTTTTAATTTGTTACTATTATTTCATCCTTCTTCCTACTATACGAATGAATATTCACATTAAAATTATTTTACCACTCAAAGTCGTTGTCACGTAAAACTTTCGCCCGTATATCGACTTTACAGGCAAACAATTTTTTATTCTGATGTTTCGAGCCATCGTGGTTATGGTAATACAGGTACATTTTGTACCGCGTTGGTAAATATGCCTAAATTCATCATCTGAGCATTGTAACAGGTTCTTTCTTAGTATTTATTGTGATTTTTATAGATCAGTGGTTCTTAACCTTTTAGTCATGAGGGACCATTTTACTAAATGTTTGTCTTGCCGGGGACCACCCAGTTGGTTTACCTGAATTGTCCTAAATTAAGGGTTGTTTGAAAGAAAGCAAGCACAATTTTATAATTAGCACTCATTTATTTATTATTTGGCGAAAATCTAAAAGTTACAAATTTTAATTTAATGTGATTTTTGTGACTGCATACTCTTTACTAACTTCTGAATTCTTGGTTCAGTGCTACTCAAAGCTAAACGCATGTCGGCAGTGGCATCCAACCGATTTCGGTGCTTGTTTTTAATAATCAGAAGCGCCGAAAACCCCTGCTCGCATAGATACGTCGATGAAAATAAAGTTAGGTAACGTATAGCAATGTCTCGAAGCTTTGAAAAAGAAATTGCTTTTTGGCTCCAATAATCTTCAAGATTTATTCCTGATTCAAATGTATCTTTTAAATTCGTGTCGTGTTGCATTTCAATCACTTCTTCTTGAATTTCATCAGAAACTTCGGAAACGTTAATAATGAAAGGGTTCCGGATCAGTTTCTGAATACTTTCGTCCTCGGATTCAGGAAAATAGCGATTGAATTCACTTTTTAAATTAGTCAAATGGAGCATCATATTCTTCTGAATTTCTTCTTTAATATCTGCACCTTGTCCGTCAATAATTTGGTTCAGCGTTTCAAATGCAGAAAAGTTTTTTCTTTCGATCTTATTCATCCAAAGCTCAATTTTAGCAATAAACGCCCTGATTTTATCTCCATATGCAAATATGTTGCTCATGCCTTGCAACTTCAAATTTCCTGATCCTTGCAGTTGAAGGTTCAATTTATTTATTTGCGCAAAAAAGTCGACCAAATAAGCAAAACGTATTATAAATTCGGGCTCACAGAACTGATCTAGCAACTCTTTGTTTTCTTTGTTAATTAAGAATATTTTTACTTCCTCTCTTAGTTCGTACAACCTCGACAGCATGTTTCCTTTCGAAAGCCAACGAACTTCTGTGTGGAAAAGCAGAGTTTCGTGTTCAGAGTTCATGTCAGAACACAACTGTTTGAATAGACGAGTATTGAGTGCGCTCTTTTTAATGAAGTTAACTACTTTTATAGCTGTTTTCAGAGCCATAGTAAAACATTCCGGGAGCGTTTTAGCAGCCAATGCTTGGCGGTGAATAACGCAGTGCGTCGTAATTGCGGATGGATTTTTGGTTTTTATCAATGCTGCAAGACCAGAGCGAGAACCAAGCATAGCAGGAGCACCGTCAGTACAAAACCCGGCAAGCCTTTCCCACATAAGTCCATGTTCCTCCATATATTGACTTATTGCATTCATAACATCTGCACCTTGCGACGTCGCGTCGTTTTAAGTTCTTGAGAAAATAATAACTCTTCTTTAAACATTGTATTGTCCTCCAAATATCGTATAAATACAAGTAATTGACAGCATTGCGAAACATCGGTAGACTCATCACATTGTAATGCAAAATAAGGGCTGTTTTTAATTTTGTCAATAACTTGGTCTTCAATATCAGTTGACATTTTTTGAATGCGCGACTTAACTGTGTCATTAGAAAGCGGTATTTCACGAATTTTCTTTTGAGCTTCCGCGCCTAAGAGCTCTTCTGCAACTTTGAGCATACAAGGCTTTATTAAAGATTCGCCAATTGTGTGTGCTTTTTTCGATTTGGCAATCAATTTTGAAACTTCAAATGATGCAGATAATGTTTTTTCAGATGTTGCATAACTTGATCCACTGGGTCCAAGTTTCATTTTTTTAAGATTTGTTAGTTTGCCTTTAAAGAATTCTCGCGATCGGTTACAAAACTTTGGATGCACGGTTTTCAAATGACGTTCCAACTTTGCCGGTTTTAAAGCATCGTTAGCAAGAACAGTTGCACATAAAACGCATTGCGGTCTAGGCTCTCCATTAATTTCTATTGAAGTAAAGCCCAGCTTAATATAGTCGTCGTCATATTTTCTTTTTGGTGGCATTTTTCTGAAAACGAAGTTTTAGTGATAATATGGACAGGTATAAGATAATAAAAATGTGTTGTTTTGACAAGCTTTTATTTGTGAGGTCCAGGGCCAGCTGCGGGAATGACGGTTAAAGTAACTTATCTACTGCTCAAGACTTATCAAATGAGCCCAAATACGATGACGGTATTATTAGGTATATTATTATATTTACATACATATACATCATAATCTGCTCAATTATACCACACAATTGCATTGTCACCGAAATTGCATAATTATGTATTCCCAACTTTGCCTCAATTGGTTGAGAATAGCTGCTTTGAAATATTAGGTTATAAGGTTTAGACCCGAACAAACAAACCTACCTACATACAAACAATGCAAGTCAAATAAGGATCGTTTTTAATTGTTCACTAAAACCTAACCTAACTGTCAGATAATACTAAATTGTGCATTATTTTCCGTTTTATAAAAATTATTAAATACATCGTACACAGTAGGTACCTACTAAGAAACCTATCAGATTTACAATGTGACGAAATTAAAGTAAAATTAGATATTCGCAATAGCTGGTTGTGTGACATAAACCAAACAAATAATATTTATTTTACTTACCTACGTAGTGTTTATATCTGGAGTAGTTATTTACTATAACTACCTTTGGCCTCGTAGACTAAGGATATTTGCTTTCGAACTTAAAAATTAAACTAAGTACTCAGTAGGTACTCGTCACTCTCTCAAGGCCACGTTATAAATTCCTACCACTCATTACACGACGTGTGACGAAGTGACGAATGACTATCAACAACCCGATCGACAACCCGCCAAAACAAAGAACGAATGGAACGGAACCGCCATCCCCCCGCCCTCGTGCACCGCGTTTCGCCTTCGCACTCGTGCCGCGCGCGGATAGCGTTGTTTCGACTCGATTCATTACGTCAGGATGTCTTCGCGGACCACTTGGAATGCCTCCAGGGACCACCAGTGGTCCGCGGACCACCGGTTAAGAACCACTGTTATAGATAGACAGAGAAAGCTAAAGATAGATATAGAGAAATATTAATACACAACATGGAAAATACATATATTTTTATGTAACTACAAAGTATGCACGAAATAAGACCATAAATAAAATTAAGGGTTCACAGTGTTCATAACGTTCGAGCTTGCATGAAAGGAATTGTTGATGTGATGAAGGCAAAAAGGTCATGTCAGGATCAAGAAGAGTTAGTGGCGGCCCTTTGTCTCTGCCGATAGTTGTAGGAATTGAGTCTTACTAGATTGATTTCAAATAACACATTCTAGGCCACAATTCTGTTAATTCTAAAGTTCTCTGTCTGCCACCCTGTTCTCTGCTGACTACTCCAGTCTGCCAATCCGGGGTAGTACCACCACTTACAAGTATACAGACCGTGAAGGGATTTAGTCACGTTTCGGAATCATCTTGTAAGTTGCTGGTTCTAACTAGGCCGGCATAATGAATGTGACTGCTACTTACAGATATTAAATTATATAAAGTAGCAGTAATATCTATTCATGGATCGCACTCTAGCTTAACATCAAGCGGGGTTCTGTCATATGTCCAGTCACCATAAAAAGAGACTCAAATTGTTTATGGATTTTGGTAAGCACAGACACAGGCGATCCTGACAAAACTCCCTCATTATCACGTATTTTTTTTTAATTAATCCTTTATGCATCCGAGTGTACATGTCCAGTACTGTGGGGCGGGGCAGCACAAAGGTACCACGGGAATTGGGTCGTCCTGCGATGAAAGTGCACGTTCCAAACACAGCAGGGTACTGTGGGACACGCATGCAACACAAAACCATTATTACTATAGGTCAATTTACTATGATATAAATTTACTATATACTGTGGTGTAGTGGCTGTGCAATGGTTACGCAAACTGAGAGCACGGGTTCAAAACCACTTGCCAGTACCAATGTATCTTTGATTTATCTAGGTACTTGGGGTATTCTGTTTCTATGATACAAGCACTCTTGTATGCTTGTATCATAGAAAAAGGACAACTAAAGTACATATATCAAAGATACATTGGTACCGGCAAGTGGTATTGAACCCGTGCTCTCGGTTAGTGTATCCATTGCACTGCCACTACACCACGGTCGACTTATATATACACTTTTTGCATAACTCCTACTTCTATCCTGTCCACCTATCCGTTGAACATCTAAAAGGATGCATACAATTTAATTCTACGGAACCATTACTTTATTGTTTAATTTAAACTTTGCATTAATATGTTTTTTGCACACCTGTTTCGGCGAAGTTCAACTCTCGTACGAAATCTGCCGTTACCCCTTTTGGTTGCTGAAGTTTGTTATCTGTTCGTTCCTATTAGTCAAATATTCCTAAATGTTTCCAGTTTGGAACAATAATCAATTTTTCCCACAGACATAGACAGACAATCGTCCATTGGGATCGCCACTTGCCACGATCCCGACACAACTCCCTCACATCCACAATTCTCTTCATACAAGCTCTACGGTTATGTGCACTAGGCAATAAAATAAAACAATATATTTTATACTATAATTAAAAAAAAACAGGAGTCTACGGAACCCATAAACAAATCTATGGTTCACGCCTTATTCCCACAGGGATAGGCAGAAACAATGGAGCGCCAGTTGCTACGTTTCTGACACAACTCCCTCGCTTCCCTCACATCCATAATTCTCTTCATATAAGCTCTACGGTTATGGGCACTGGGCAATCCAGTTTTCTTGAGGATGTCTCCTATTTGGTCGGAAAACACCCTCCTGGGCCTGCCTTGTTTAACGCATTCATCCACATCAGATTTGTAATTTCCTTATGAACTTCAAAAACACGTTTTACTTTACTATTGTTTTAGTCCCATGGAACCAACCAAGGTATCCCAAAACGAACACCAACTTTTTATTATAAAGCATTAATAATTTTTATCTGTCTACACCTCGTCTGCAAAGCGTGATAATAAAACTTAATATGCAGAAACTATAGTATTTTCATGGTCAATTTCACTAAATTTAAAACTTACTAACAGCTGGTTGTGTACCAATAATTCTAATTTACGAATTTGTAAAAAGTATCATAATATGATACTTTTCTTTTACTAATATTATGAGTAAAAGAAAAAAAGAAAAATGGGTTGCACCACTCTTTGACTTCACATTTTACATTTATGTTTAACGGATATTTTATACAGAGCTAAAGGACATCATTCATTTTGGGTTTCTATGTAATACTGTTATTTCTATAGATAAAAACATATATAAATGGTAGTTTCGATATAAAATTATTAACAACTATGCTCACGATTGCGTAAAAGTAAACGTAAGAGAATAAGTATAAAGTAAAACTAAATTCGTAAATTGAAACTTAAATGAAAACGAAAATGAAAATGAAACTTAAAACAACCCCAGATAGGCAGACTGGGCAACTGTGCCTAAAACTCTTAAAATGTGTATAATGCGATTAAAATAAGAATAGGACGGAATCGGCACCGTTTTGTGACGTCTAACTCTTCAGCAAACTCCACTTTAGTATGTTGTCTTTTTCTTTTCGGACCGTCAAGAAAAAGACACCTTTGAATCAGTCAAGTGAAGTTAGTCAACAGCCCGTCCTATTCTTATTTTAATAGCATAGCTGATTACGCGGCTGTGAGGGAAGCGAGGGAGTGTGTCAGGATCTTGGCAAGTAGCGCTCCATTGTCTCTGCTTATGACTGTAGGAAAAAGGCGTGACAATTTGATTGATTGTTTGTTTTGTGTGGTGCGAAGTAATTTATTAATTTATTTAAATATAGGAACTAATAATAATAATATTAAATATAATTCTTTATTGTACATAATTACCTTAGTTTACAATTTACATATTTATTTATTTGTTAATTGTGGCTTGATATATGACAACAACGCGACTAAATCACTTTACGGTCTGTATACTTGTTGTAAGTGGTAGTACTAACCCGGATCAGTGGACTGAGCACCACTGCCTACCACTCTGCAAAGTTTGGTGAAACCAAGCTCAATTTTAAATGTGAGAATTTTACTTTTTAGTACACATTTAAAACTTTATTTACTTAATAAAATAAGCATAAGTAATAAAAATATTTTTATTTCGTTATGACATCTTTTTTTTCTGAGAACATAATGTAAGTTAATTTTCATTTTAAGGCAGGGATCTTCGACGATATCCTATTTTGAGGTACTTTTGACGATATCCTATTATGAGGTACTTTTGACGATATCCTATTTTGAGGTACTTTTGACGATATCCTATTATGAGGTACTTTTGACGATCATCTAACTATACTTTTTGAAATGTTATTAACTTACAAAACAATATGTGTAAAGAAGAAATGCTCAAAAAAAAACACTTAATAGAACAGAATAACAAATACCTACTTAAAAAATTATGCAACTTTATCACAAAAATATTTGATTTCCAAGTTCTCCGTTTTTTAAGCAATCCCCATTAGATTTTTCCTTGCACATTCTTTACACAATCTTCGCACATAGCCTCAGAATCCCTGGATTTTTTCCACTAAAAAGCAAAACCTACATGTTACATCAGTTTATGTGAATTTAAATCAAATTCTCACAGGGATAGGCAGAGAAAATGGAGCACCACTTTAAACAATTCTTCATAACCTTCTCGTTTCCTTCACGACAGGCGTGGCCGATTGACCAGCGATTGGTTTGGTTTGTTGCGCGTAAAGTCCCGGGTTCGATTCCCGGTCAGAGCAAATAATTGTTTCATAGCTTTTATTTGTAATATTTATTAATTATATTAAATTATGCAAATAACATAATATGTTATGCTATATGTTAATAAAAAAGAGGCTGATATTTGTTTCGGGTCTGGTTATCAAAGAGTGGTAAGCAGTGGTTTCCAGTCTGCGGAACCGGGGTAGTACCACCACTTACAAGTATACAGACCGTGAAGTGATTTAGTCGCGTTTCGGCCGGTTGTCATAGTGGATGTGACTGCTACTTACAGTTATTGAATTGTAGCAGCAGTGACATCCATTCATGGACCACACTCCAGCTTAAAATCAAGCGGGATACTGTCATATGTCGAGTCACAATAAAAAAAAACATCCACAATCTTCTTCATACAGGTTCCATAATGTGGATTGTGGACCTCTGTGTTTTATAGGTACTTTACAATGCCCCTTTATGTCAAATTATGCGATGCTATTTAATAATAAATAATTAAAAAGGCTTTAATTTAAATATATAAAGTGTTTTTAAATAAAATAAATCATAGTGAAAAAAAATTACAATAGAATCTCATTTGCTTACTTATTCTTATAGTTCGTTTCGTTAACACTTACTATAATCATAAACAAGCAGTTACAAATTGTCTAAGGTTTTGGGTATCAAAGGACATCACTCATTTTGGGTTTTTATGTACAGTCAGCATCAGATATATCTAAGCACGCAAAGTGATCAAAAGTATCTATACATTCAGACTGATCATAAATATCTACACACATTAGTTGTCATAATAATGTGAGCATTCAATGCGTCAAAAATATTTAAGTAAAAGGCGTGACAAGGAATATGTCCTTTTATATAGAAAGTGTACTTGAGCCACAAATGTATTTATTGGTTATTTACTTAAGCGTTTTTGCCTTACACACAAATCATCCAAACGGGTCATTTAAAGCGTTTTTCCTGAAGTTACATTCTATAGGTAATGTTTGTTAAAGCATTACACCTTCCTCAAAAAAGATATGGTCATGTCGCTTAAAACATTTAGCCTGAATCCCAAATTGGTATGCAATGTCGCTCAAATCATTTCGCTTGCATCTGTTTTTAGTAAAAAAAGGCTATTAAACATTATGATGCTGACTGTACTACTTTTGTAATGTCCGATGATGAAAAATGTACTCGTATAAAAAATATATAATAAATGGTGGTTTCGATACTTGTTTAGATAAAGCTAATAACAATTTTGCTTTTAATTGCAATTGAGTTATTTGGAATATAAGATATGGATTTTGTATCGTCTGTCAATCACAAAGACACGCCATATTAACAGTTCTGCTTTGAACTGTCATAATTATAGTTTGACACATAAACTATGCAAAATTTAGGATATATTCCAATTACATTGTAATCTTCGTACATTGAACTATTTTAAAATGTATATGCAACTTTTAATACAATTAAGCCCAAGTCCCCATACAAAATGAATGATGTCCTTGTCACGCCTTTTACTTGCAGGAATAGGCTGAGGCAATGGAGCGCCACTTGCCACGATCCTGACACAACTCCCTCGCTTCCCTCACATCCACAATTCTTTTCATACAAGTTCTACGATTATGGCCACTAAGCAACCCCGCTTTCTTGGCCGAAAATCGATTCTCAAGGAGTAAAGTCCAAAAAATAAAACTGTATCCCAAATAATTATGTTGTTTACTTTATACATACATTCCATAGAATCAGGCTGTATCATAGGCACTTAGATTTGCGCGTGGGTGTCACTTCTGTGATACTTAAAGTAAAAAAAACTACTCGTATCAACACGACATGCTATTTGACACATTTTAATACGAAACCTAAGGTCATTGACATCCAAAACAATGCGTCATATGCTATTAACATTGTGAATGATGTTAAGCTGGAGTGCGATCCATGAATCTGTAGTAGCAGTCACATCCACTATGCTGGCCTAGTTGGAAGCGGCAACTCACAGGCTGATCCCGAAACGCGAATAAGTTAATTTACGGTATGTATCTTGTGAGTGGTGGTACTACCCATGGTCGGCAGACTGGGCTCCACTGCCTACCACTCTTTAGTAACCAGATTAACAAATATTTGTAATATTCAATTTTATAATTAAATATTACAAATAAAAGCTATAAAATAAATCATTACTCCGATCGGGAATTAAACTCAGGTCATTATGCATAACGAACTGTTGTGCTATTCCGTTCTCGCACAGTTAATTGTATCTACCTATCTCAATAAGCCTTAATCCGTAATTATATCTTAATTTTAACTGTCACATTACTATCGCTATACGTAACACGCATGTACTAACTGTTAGATACAGATCATCGAATAGATACGAACAATGGACAGAGATGGAGCGATTCTTAAATTATTATTGACATTATTCTATTTTGAATTTAACCCTAAATCATACAATCACGACACTTTAACTATCATGTCACGATACATTTTTTCTTCTATACTAAGTACTAAGCTATCAAAGTGATCATTGAAACAGGACGACCAAAGTACATATATCAAAGATACATTGGTACCGATTAGTGGTTTCGAACCTGTGCTCTCGGTTTGCATGACCATTGCATTGCCGCCACACCACGGTCGCCTTAAATTAACCATCGCATCACGATACATTATCTATTACGCCACGATACTTTTTTTTATAATAAGCTACCAAAGTGCTTGTATCATAGAAACAGGACGACCAAAGTACATATATCAAAGATACATTGGAACCGATTAGTGGTTTCAAACCCGTGCTTTCGGTTTGCATGACCATTGCACTGCCGCTACACCACGTCGCCTTAAATTACCTATCACGTCACGACACCTTTTTTCTACACTAATCTACCAAAGTGCTTGTATCATAGAGACAGGACGACCAAAGTACATATATCAAAGATACATTGGTACCGGTATCACGTCACGATATCACGTCACGATACGGTCTATGAATGGATGGTAAATAAATGCAGTTCCACTCTAACAATAGTAGCAGTGAAACAAATAGAGTATCAACTCGAATGTTGCTGGTTCCTACTAGGCCGGCATAGTGGATGCGACTGCTACTTCCACTTATTTAACTGTAATAGGTATAGACTTGGACCGCACTACAGCTTAACATTAGACAGGGTAGTGTCATAAATGTCGATGCCCAATAAAAAACATCCATAAAAAAACTTCTTTTATTGTGACACGACATCTGACCTCGACCCGCCTGATGATAAGAGGAGGTCGAAGAGTGACAACGATTGAAAAAACCGAGTTAGTTCACCGCTGCCTCAGTCGTTATCACTATGTCGGCCAATAGATGATAATAGACCTTAACAATAGCAGATAACTTACATAATTGCTTAAAGTGGAAAAAAAACAAACAATAATTTCATTAGCGAGCTAAATTCTTTCGGATGTTGGCAACACCGGATAGAAAGTTGTTCAGTTGGCAAAACTGGAATTAAAATTATATAATAAAAATTAAGATCTAACTATTGACAATAAGTTGCGTGACCTTAATTTCTTATATTTTTTTATTGAGGCTCAACATAGGACAACACTCCTCCTGATGTTGTTGGAACCTGGAGTTAACATGGTTACGCGAACTCTGGAGCCTCTGCAATTACGCAGAGACATGGCGGCTCTATGCGTCCTCTATCGCCTATACCACGGGGAATGTTCCGAGGAGCTCTTCAACCTTGTTCCTATCTCGTCTTTTCACACCCGTAACACCCGCACTGGTCGGGGGAAGCATTCACATTTTGTCGACAGAATCGGTAGTCGAACTAAAAAGTTCGGTGCATCTTTTCTTTGTAGAACAATCGATAAGTGGAATGCTTTGCCAGCCCATGTGTTCTCTCCCTCCTATAACCTTGGATCCTTCAAGCGATGCGTGAAGAAGCACCTTTGGCCGGCATAGTGACGGCGGGTGAGACAGCCGTGAACTAACTCGGTTTTTTCAGTCATCACTCTTGGACCGGCTTAACATCAGGCGGGTCGTGGTCAATTGTCATGTCACAATAAAAAATAAAAAACCAGCAACTTACAAGCTGATTTCGAAACGCGACTAAATCACTTCACGGTCTGTATTACTTGTATAAATAGAGGCGACTGCTACTACGGTCAAATAACTACAAATACCAGTCATATCCACTATGCGGAACTGTTAATATGGCGTGTCTTTGAGATTGACAAACGATACAAAATCCATATCTTATTTTCCAAATAACTCAATTGCACAGCTTACAACGTACATTATACACTTATACAGACCGTGAAGTGATTTGGTCACGTTTCAGGATCAGCTTGTAAGTTGCCGGTTCCATCTAGGCCGGCATAGTGGATGTGATTGCTACTCACAGTTATTAAATTGTATTAGCAGTGACATTCATTCATGGACCACACTTCGGCTTAACATCAGGCAGGGTGCTGTCATACGTCGAGTCACAATAAAAAAATTAAAAAAATTAAAAACAAAATTGTTATTAGTTTTATCAACATAGTTATGTATCGAAACAACCATTTATATTTTTTTTATCATTGGACATTACAAAAGTAGTACATATAAGTCCAAAATGAATGATGTCCTTTTAGAATTTTATCAATTATATGCGCGACAGAATAGATGCCCTCCGTACTACGCAGTCGTACAGCGCTTTTCTAATCAGCCGATTCTTATCCAGCGGAGCTTAAAAGTCGGGGCTCTTTTTGCCATCCAGGATCTTTACTGCCCCGGATGGCAGGTTGCCCAGTGAATTGACTATATACTGTCTGCCTACTACTCTTATACATCTGCCCACCTAGCTACAAACGTAGTAAATCTTCTGTCCATCTCTCTTTATCCGTAAGCACAAATTTTCTTTTTTAATTTTTTGTGAATCGAGGGAGTTGTGTCATGATCGTGGCAAGTGGCGCTCCATCGTCTCTGCCTATCCCTGTAAGGCAATTTAATTGATTGATTGAAATAAAAAAAGTGTTAAATAAAAAATACGTTAAATCAATTCACAAATCAAATTAAGAATGTCATTAGCTGGAAGGATTCACATTTCCGGCGGCAGTTGGGGCAGCCCTGAATTGGCGGGGTTTCCCTACCTCGCCTCAGGCTATGGGCACAATCATTGAGCCATGTTATTTAAAAAAAACTATTGACTCATTTTTGATTTGAATAAAGAACTCTATTGTGTAAAAATAAAAAACATTTATATCGTAAATTATAAATTTCATTTTGTTATTATTTTGGACCCCATCGCTATAAATGGAATCGCTTAGCCATGTCAAATCCATATCCATGCTTATCATCATCATTAATTAAGACACTTTAATTCCCACAGGGATAGGTAGAGACAAGGGATCACCACTTTCCACAATCCTTTTTTTTTTTTTTTTATTAACGTGGGAGGAAAGCTCTACCAGCCGAAGTGCCGGGCTCTCACCGGCTAAAACCTCCCACGCCGTTTCCACAGACCGTCATCGGCGGAGCACTGGTATCGCGCTAGCAAACCCTAACTCCGCCGACGTTGGCCCTTTCGGGCCCCAACTAACAATGTGGCCCGCTCGGTCGCGACATTGCTGACACGACGAGCGGGCCCCTCTTTCTGGGAGAGACGTGCGGAAACGGTTGCACGTCTCTCCCTTACTGCCACTGCCCGGCTTGGGCAGCGGCATCCTCCAATCGCTCGACCTCGGGCTATGCTAAAAAGCACTGCCCGAGGGAGCACCGAGTTTGGCGCTGCCGAGCAACCGCTCAAGGCAGCGCCACCTCTTAGTAGTGCGCCGCTCAGGCAATGTTCGGTCATTGCCCGGGCGACGCACTCGCTTCTCCGTCCCAGCCAGGCGCCTAGACACCCAGCTGGGACAATCCTCTCATGTCCTCTTCCCGATGCGCCTCTGGTAGCCAGAGGCTAACAGGAAGAGGACGGGGTGAGGGCGGTGTCAAGTTCACCGCCCTCGGGTTGCGCCACGCTGGCCGTTAGGCCGGGGCGCCCACACGCTGTTTTTGGTCCGCGTCGGAACCCGGGTGCACTACGCCCGGGTCCCGATACCGCGACGGAGTACACCGTCGCGGCTCCCTATCCGCCACCCGGGAACGCGCCTGATGGGAGAACAGCAAAACTCCAGCAATCACCTGCGCGTGATTGCTGTCGCCACAGACATAGTCTGTGGACGACCACGGGACTTTCCACAATCCTAACGCAACTCTCTCGCTTCCTTCACATCCAGAATTCTCTTTATTAGGACCGTCTTTAACCTATTGGAGACCCTGGGAACATTAGGATACAGAGCACAATTTTTGTAGAATAGTCAATTCAAGGTCTATATTTTTTTTTTATTGTGATACGACCTTGACCTCGACCCGCCTGATAATAAGCATGAGGAGGTCCAAGAGTGACGACGACTGAAAAAAACATATTAGTTCAAGGCTGCCTCAGTCGCCGTCACTATGCCGGCCACAGGTGCTTCTTCACGCATCGCTTGAAGGATGGAGAGAACACATGGGCTGGGAAAGTAGTGGAATACATTCCCAGCCCATGTGTTCTCAGCCATGTGTCGATTGTTCTACAAAGAAAAGACTCACCGAACTTTTTTGTTCGACTGCCAATTCGGTCGACAAAATGCGGATGCTTTCCCCGACCTGTGTGGGTGTTACCGGTGTGAAAAGACGAGGTAGAAACAAGGTTAAAGAGCTCTGCGGAACATTCACCATGAGGACGCATAAAGCCGCCATGTCTCTGCGTAGTTGCAGGGGCTCCAGAGTTCTCGTAAAAATGTTCCAACGTGGTATTATGTCAGTCATTATCGTTTGATTTTTGCGAATAAATATGTTTTCCGGTAATAAAAATCGGTTATCGTTTGATGATCTTTCAGGGCCTAGGGGGCTCCCGTTATTATGCCGAGTTTGTTTACACTTTTGCCAAGTAAGGAAAAATTTACTTTCATGCTTCTTCTGCCATACCCAGCATTTACTTTCATACATTAATGTAGGAACAAGCACCTCATAAACGATAAAGAAAAGTTCTTCTACATGACCGAATATTTTAGAATACTTCAACTATTCATTCAATTGAACGGTAGAACAGTTACCAATCAGCTACATATTTTCAATACCTACTAATTAGTGTTTAACTCGGCAGGCGGCGCGTGCCCCCAGGGCTCCAACCTACGGGTGGGGCGGAATAGAAGCACCCGCCCCTGGCAGTAAACCGCGAGCGACGCGAACGAACGGTCATGATACGATAAAAAACCTTTTCAACACGTGGCTGTGTTAAAGAACCTAATCGGCGAATTCTAAATTCAAATTAGTGTTTGTTTCTTCAATTTCTTATTTTGATCGACGACTTCTAAATTCAAAACTTTAAGCGTCATGTGACTTTGTAATGAAACTTATCTTTAAATTCTAAATTAGAATTAGTGTTTGTAGTTTTAAACTCCTTTCGGTCCTTTTAGGATGTTTCGAAATTTAAAATTGTGTTTTTTTTTCTTAAATTATAATGTGGCTAGGGATGTGCATTTTAGTTAATGAGTTTTAACAATTCAGTTCGACTAAACTCTTAAATAAGACACAAAAGATAAATGTTACTGAAAAGTATCTTTTGGGCGGCATAGTGACGGCGACTGAAGCAACCGTAAACTGCATAGGATTTTTCAGGCGTAGGCGCTCTTGAACTACCCCAGTGTGAGCCAGTCGAGATCAAATGTCGCGCCTCGATAAAAGAAAAACCTATCATAAACTTTACATTTAACTTGCCTGTACTAAAATATTTTTAATACCTACGAATTACTAGATTACAGAGTGCCGAAGACTGAAAATACCGACTCAGTTTACGGCTTCAGTCGCCACCAATATATGCCGGCGAAAGGAGGTTTCAACGCTTCGCTTGAAGAATCCGAGGTTAATAAGATAGGCAGAATCTAAGACGTTGTAAGACGACGCGCCGGTAGCCTCTAGGGGCCTCTGGGGAGAAGACGTAAAGAAAAGACGCACCGAACTTTTTAGCTCGACAGGATACTTCCCCCGACCTGTGCATATCACGGGAGTAAAAAGACGGGTAGGAATAAGATCAAGGCAATGAATCTCTGTGTTATGAACAAAACGTGTTTTAGGCGAAATAAGGTTGAGATTTGCAAAATACTTTTGAGCGTGCGATGTTTTCCGCACGAATAATTTACCTTTTATAACATTTTGGTAATTTTCTAAAAAAAAAAGTGTACTAAGTTAAATTTCAAGTCGAATAAGTTTCCAATTTATTAATTGACTATTCATATTTACGAAAAAAACCTAATGATTATCGCCAGTGGCGTAGCGTGGCGGGGGCGGAGGGGGCGGCCCGCCCCGGGCGGCACATTTAGGGGGCGGCAAAATTTATAAAAACTGAAATAAATCGTTAAAATTTGAACCTGAAATTCATATTTTTGTTATACCTATGATTGAAACTCTTAAATAAGGGGGCGGCAATTTTTTTTCCGCCCCGGACTTGGGACTAAAAACCGAGGACTTGGAATTCAAAAACTATTTTTTTATGCCACTTAGGCATAGTTTTTTTTCTCAAATAATATAAATTATTTGTAAATTCTGTTCGGTTAAGTGTTTTATTGAGCTATTCTTTTTTATTTTTTTTAGGTAATCACATTTTAAAGAGTATAATTATTTGATCGTAAAAAGTAGGTACCTTAAAATAGGATATCGTCGAAGATTCCTGTCTTAAAGAGCTCCCCGAAACTGGAGAGCGGTCCATAAATGGAGGTGACTTTATTTGTACCTAACTGTCTACCTAGTTAATTTGAAGTCAATGAATAAACAAGTAAAAAAAACAGTACACTTTCTTTAAAGTATTTAATGCACCGTGAAAATTTCAATTTATTCATATAAGTATAATCATTGTAGTGATGGGACATCTATAAAATAATCTTTATATCGATATAAATTTTATTGAGACGCGACATCTGATAATGACTTGTCTTGCCTAATGGTAAGCAATTAAATAAGCAATTGCCGTTTTGTATTACAATTGCATCATTTGCCGCCACTAACCTCAACCTGCCTGATGGTAATCACCAAGAGCGCCGACGACTGAAAAAAAACGAATCAGTTCACGCCTGCCTCAGTCGCCGACACTATGTCAGGGAAAATATCTGTAAATTACTTTTGGTAGAGTTTAGTCTTTAACGATTTAAAGTTATAATTAGAATAGGTTTAATAAGTCATTAAGACTTTTCGGCCATATTGAAAAGGCGCTGAATACGATTGGATTCGTTTTATTACACGTTATAACCCAATAAAACAGAGTAGAAAATGTTTATACTTTGCAACCATTTCTAAGAAAGTATGTATAGATACATAGCTACAAGTCTTAGACATAATATCATCATCATCATCATCAGCCAGAAGGCGTCCACTGCTGAACATAGGCCTCCCCCTTAGAACGCCATTCCGAACGACAAGATGCCAGTTGCATCCACCGGTTTCCCGCGACTTTCACTATGTCGTCAGTCCACCTAGTGGGAGGCCTACCTACACTGCGTCTACACTGAGACATAATATATTGAATATTTATTGTCAGGATTATGAAACTTGTCTTTACCTATCCATGTAAGAATTGAGGCATAATTGATTAAATTCCGACCGCATTCCAAAAACCTGACCTGACAACACCGAAGCACGTCTATTAACTAATTTCAACTCTAATTAAAGAAAAGAATTAAACTTATCGATATCGATAAAAAAGTCAATAAAAAACCGGTAGTCGTTTTGGTAGTTCATCAATGGTGCAATTTAAAAATTGTAATCACTACCTTGGTACGCGGAATCGTTCGCCTTTAAAGGTAACAATAATTGTCGATATTTACATATTGTGGTTTTATATACTTTCACCTCACTATTTTATATTATATTACTTTATAACTTTATCCTAAAAACTTGTGGCCTTTATACCGACCGTGGTATAGTGGTAGTGCAAAGGTTACGCAAACCGAGAGTATGGGTTTAAAACCACTTGTCGGTACCAATGTATGTACTTTGGTTGATTAGAAGGGGTACCGTCATATGTCAAGCCACAATATTTAAAAAACTTTAGTAAGGTCACCTGGAGCAAAAACAACGATGGGGTTAAAACAACTGATTTTTTTCTCAATCTAATGATTTTTGTAAAATAAATCATTAGATTGAAGTTTAGAGCAATCATTGTTTATTCAAATAAAGTAAAGATGAGCTTCATAGAACGCTGACTATATTACTGACACTGCATTTTTTGTCCACTGCGATTTTGGAGATTTGCTTAATTAGTTTAAAAAAAATGCACATCCATACATCATCATCATCATTATCATCAGCCAGAAGGCGTCCACTGCTGAACATAGACCCCCCCCCCCCTTCCGAACGACAAGATGCCAGTTGCATCCACCGCTTATGCGTGACTTTCTCTATGTCGTGTCGTCAGTCCACCTAGTGGAAGGCCTACCTAAGCTGCGTCTTCCGGTTCGTGGTCTCCACTCTGAAACCATTCTTTCCTATCGGTTGCCGGTTCTTCCATACATAGTACATAATAACTCAATTCATCCATACCTCGATAAAAGAATATAATTTAGAAAATTGGAAATAAATAAATAGAAAGCTATGATTCATGAAAATTTGTATAAATTAATAATTACGTTTGATGGAATTAATTACTGTTCTTTATTGTCACTACTGTTATGTGCGGGCGCGTTCCCGAATTTGAGTCCTCTGGGGCTTCTTTGTGAGTTCTTCAACGGTTCACCTTCAGTGGAGCCACCCGATTTTCTCCAGGAAGGCCAATTCCATTCTTTCCATTCCCTCTCAACACACCAACCATGATGCGGAGTCTAGCTCTGCTAAGATTTAGCAGTCGTCTGGTCCAGTGATCTCACTATCCATATGGGGAAGAGCTTCCCGAACAGTTCTTGGGACTGCAGACAGTCCCGGGAACTGTTTATTGTCACTATAAAGAACAACAATTTGCTTCTTCAAACTTCAAACGTATATGATAATTTATCCAAAACTTCATGAACCGCCATTATAGCGTGCCAATGTTATAATTAGTATTTATAAAGAAACAGTAATAAAATTAATAAAAAACAAAATAAAAAATGTGAAAAAAAATATATATATATAAAATAGTTTTTTTTTGTATGTGAAAGTGTATTATAAAAAAGTGGCGGTGGCGTACGTGGATTTGTCCAGTGTAATTGAGGTGCAGGTAAGAACGACTTTTAATTTTTTTTAAGTGGAAGGCATAGTGACTGCGGCTAAGGTAACCGTGGGTTGAGCCGTTTCTTTCAGTCGAATGTCCTGTCACTTGAACTCGTAATTCATTCCAAACATTTTTTTTTTATTGTGACTCAAGATCTGACCTCAACCCACCTGATGGTAAGCTGTAAAAATCGAGTCGTTATTATACTGGTCAAATGTGCTTCTTCACGTATTAGGTTAGGTTAGTACCTATATCAATGATTGGTATCGGTGAGTTGTTTTGAACCCGTGCTCTTGGCTTGCGTAACCATTGCACTGTTACTACACCACAGTCCCCTTGTTACAGAATTGTTAATATAAATATTACATAATAAAAATAATATATAAATTTTATTGACTTATAAAGGATTCTATCTATACAAAGTTATTGAAGAGAAATATAAATAGACGTTATAAAAACAACCATTAATAATATTTATAGATATGTATTGTAATATAGTTGTTGACTTATTACTACTATGATTGAAAGCAAAGCAACAATAGACATTTCTAACTGCATAGCTATAACTACTTATACTAGTGTCTATACTATAATTACTGTATAAATTAGCGTATTAAACAAATTTTATGCGGCTTACTATCGCGTTTATTTTTCGATGATCATTTTGACGACAGGCGTGGACGAACGGTTTAGCGATTGGTTTGTTGCGCGTAAAGTCCCGGGCTCGATCCCCGGTCGGAGCAAATATTTGTTTCATAGCTTTTATATGTAATATTTAATAGTATTAAATATTGCAAATATTTGTTAATAAAAAAAAAGAGATGGATATTTGCTTCGTGTCTGGTTATCAAAGAGTGGTAGGCAGTGGTACCCTGTTTGCCGATCCGAGGTAGTACCACCACTTACAAGTATACAGACCGTGAAGTGATTTGGTCACGTTTCGGGATCAGCTTGTAAGTTGTCGGTTCCATCTAGGCCGGCATAGTGGATGTGATTGCTACTCACAGTTATTGAATTGTAGTAGCAGTGACATTCATTCATGGACCACACTTTGGCTTAACATCAAGCGGGGTGCTGTCATATGTCGAGTCACAATAAAAAAATAAAATAAAATAAAAACAATTTTTTTTTCGCTATTGTCACTATGCCGGCCAAAGCTGCTTCTTCACGCATCGCTTAAAGGATCCAAGGCTATAGGATGAGGAAAACACATTGGCTGGTAAAGTATTCCAATTATCGATTGTTCTACAAAAAATGACGCTACAAACTTTTTAGTTCGACTGCCGATTCGGTCGACAAAATGCGGATGCTTTCCCCGACCTGTGCGAGTATTACGGGTGTGAAAAGACGAGGTAGGAATAAGGTTAAAGAGCATTCTCCTCCTCGGAACATTCTCTGTGGTTCTAACTATATGCCGCTAAAATATATACGACTACTTTTTGTAGTTATTTAACTTTAGTTATAAACGCCGCTATTCATTGACCATTCATTCATTCATTGACCGCATGTCAGATTAACATACTGTCATATGAATTAAACAAATTTTATGCGGCTTACTATCGCGTTTATTTTTGTTTTGATTTTACAATTTTTTATTATTCCGACGTTTCGAGAGCTTTGCAGCCATCGTGGTCACGGAGAGACTGTACGCGATAGTAAGCCGCATAAAATTTGTTTAATTCATTAATCAATGTTCGCGCAAAATCTAAGAAAATACTATACTGTCATATTGGTCATACTGTCAAGAGTGGTAGGCAGTGGTACCCAGTCTGCTGATCCGGGGTAGTACCACCACTTGCAAGTATACAGACCGTGAAGTGATTTTTTGGTCACGTTTCGGGATCAGCTTGTAAGTTGCCGGTTCCATCTAGGCCGGCATAGTGGATGTGATTGCTGCTCACAGTTATTAAATTGTAGTAACAGTGACATCCATTCATGGACCACACTTTGGCTTAACATCAAGCGGGGTGCTGTCATATGTCGAGTCACAATAAAAATAAAAAAAAATATGTCGAGCCAATATAAAAAAAGACATGTACCAACCCAATGACATATAGTAAAATGAGGTAGATACGTCACTTACACAAGTTTTAGTGTTCGCAAATGGCACGAGTTTAAACGATCAACCACGACTAGGCATACATACAAGTGGAAGTAGGACGGAATGATAGTTATTGAGAGCGTAAAAGAGACAAATATATGTTGCTCTGCATCGCGACGCTGAGTTCAGGTTTGCTTATTAGCATAGTTTTAACATGCCTCGTTCGAAGCGCCTATAACATATCTACGTCTTCTCTTAAAATATCATTTTTTACATTTCTATACTTATCTACTGAAGTGTATCATAGAAACAGGAAATCCAAAGTATTTTTTTTTAAATTGTGAATCGACATATGACAGCACCCCGCTTGATGTTAAGCTGGAATGTGGTCCATGAATGGATGTCACTGCTACTACAATTCAATAACTGTAAGTAGCAATCACATCCACTATGCCGGCCTAGTTGGAACCGGCAACTTACAAGCTGATCCCGAAACGCGACCAGATCACTTCACGGTCTGTATACATATATCAAAGATAAATTAGTACCGGTAAGTGGTTTTGAACCCGTGCTCTTGGTTCGTGTAACCATTGCACTGCCACTACACCACGGTCGCCAATGAACCAACCAGTTATTTTTAATGCCATTAATCATGCAGACAAATTCAGAGCACATTATTACTATATTAAAATAATTGCTTTATTTTCAATGACATTAAAAAAATAGATTGGCCAATCTACATTTGCATTTATTTCTTAACTACACTGTTCGCTTCGATACTTTGTACAGTCAGCATCAGACAAATCTGAGCACGCAAACTGATCAAAAGTATCTATACATTCAGACTGATCATAAATATCTACACACATTAGTTGTCATAATGATGTGAGCATTCAATGCGTCAAAAATATCTACACACGCAAATAGTCAAAAATATCTACACACTCATAAAATATGTAATATTTTAAAACAAATTTACTGAATTGTCTGTTGACATATTTTTGACAAGTAAGTGTGTAGATATTTTTGACTAACTGATTGTATAGATATTTTTGACGCATTGAATGCTCACATTATTATGACAACTAATGTGTGTAGATATTTATGATCAGTCTGAATGTATAGATACTTTTGATCACTTTGCGTGCTCAGATATATCTGATGCTGACTGTACTAACACTACCCCGTGTTAGTACAAACGACTGAAAAGACTCGTTTTTTTCAGTCGTCGGCACTCTTGAAGCTCCTCTCGCTTACCATCAGGCAGGTCAAGGTCGGATTAAGAGTGGTAGGCAGTTGTACCCAGTCTGCCGATCCGGGGTAGTACCACCACTTACAAGTATACAGACCGTGAAGTGATTTGGTCACGTTTCGGGATCAGCTTGTAAGTTGCCGGTTACAACTAGGCCGGCGTAGTGGACGCGACCGCTGCTTAGTTATTGAATTGTAGTAGCAGTGACATCCATTCATGGACCACACTCCAGCTTAACATCAAGCGGGGTGCTGTCATATGTCGAGTCACAATTAAAAACACAATCGAGTCACAAAAAAGTAATAAAAAGATGTCAAGTCAAACGGAAAACGGAGTAGGTTTGGAAACAGTGGTATTGTGGTAGTGCAATGGTCACGCAAACCGAAAGCACGGGTTCAAAACCACTTGCCGGTACCAATGTACCAATGTATCTTTCAGTTAGTGCATAGAGTTTAATGTCGTACAGTCATTACGACATTTAGATATGTCATTTCCTCCCTGATAAAAATTCGTAAGCTGATGATCTAGGATTACGCGAATAGTCTAGGGTTCGATTCCCGGTCAGAGCAAATATTAATTTATAGCCTATAATAAATTAGAGGCGGATAAATGCTCACCACTTACAAGTATATAGACCGTGAAGAGGCTTAGTCGCGTTTTGAGATCAAATTGTAAGTTACCGGGTTCAACTAGGCCGGCATAGTAGATGTGACTGCTACTTAATAGTACTAGGCAGACTGGTCAAATAATCCCTATTTTTTCATTTTTTTATTATACATTTCTATACTAAGCTACTCAAGTGCTTGTATCATAGCAACAAGACAACCAAAGTACATGTATCAAAGATACAGAAGCGTAGCGTGCCTTGGCGGGGCCCCGTATAAAAGTTTGTTTGGGGGCCCTTAGGAAAGGTAGATTTCTCACAAAAGAAACAAAAAGTACATTAAGTTCAAAGAACTATTTATTTATTATATCATAATTATCTGTCACTTTATTCCAATTTTTTTACAAACAATTCAAATTAAAGCTTTACGCGGGAAAAAAAATGCTTTTTTTTACTTTTGTCATTTCTGAAATAAATAAAATCTTGGGAAGTTTTTAATAATTTTTGCTTACGTACTTTGGGGGCCCCGCATAATTGATACGGCAGATATGACAATAGCTACGGCCCTGCAAAGTGCATTGTTTGCGATGAGTGGTTTCGAACCCGTGCTCTTGGCGTTTGTAACCATTGCATTGCCACTACACCACGTTCGCCTTAAATTGACTGTCTACCACTCTTAAAATCCTAAATCAGTTTGTATTTTTATTTTTAATTACAAAAAGGCCATTAATTTTATTACCAAATAAATAAAACGACCACATTCTTTATTAGTAATGTGTCTAACGTATTATCACATAGATTTCTCTGAAAGTGACGCATAATTCAGTGAAATTAGAGCAACTTTAATTGATTTACTGTTTGGTAACGAGATATCTTGTTAAATTGGGATGTATTCTTGTTTGTGGTGCTATTACAAACTTGTTATTACTCTACAAATGTTATTATAAAATTTTACAAAATACCTTTTGTTAAAATTGAAAATTGTCCTTCTGTCTTGTGTCAGACTTATTTACTTCTGTTTTCACGTACAAAAATGGTCCAATTATCACGTCTATAAAGTTATTAGTTTACCAATGTACTTTTGATGTAAATCGTCCAGTTTCTACTATGCAGCTTAGCTTTACTATACATATAAACGAATTAAATACCCTTTAGAAATTCCATAGATTCTACTAGATATATAGTTTATAGAAATTAAAAAAAACTTTACAGGCTTTTAAAAATCCCGTAGAACTTTTTTGAAATCTCATAGTTTATAGGTTTAAAATAATAACGAATTCTTGATATTATTTTTTCAATTATATTTGATAATTAAAAACTCTTTTCATTTTCATCACCGTCATTCACTATCTCCGTGACCATGATGACTGCAAAACTCTCGAAACGTCGGAATAATAAAAAAATGTAAACTCAAAACCAAAATATACGCGATAGGTAGTAAGCTGCATAAAACTTGTTTTTAATTCATTTTTCGATTTTCACGCAATATCTAAGAAAATACCCGCTTTTTCTTTTAGCTCTATTATCTTAGTTTTTAACCCCCGACCAAAAAAGAGGGGTGTTATAAGTTTGACTTGTTAAATACTAATACAACAATAAAGGAATATGACAAAAAATATTAATAAAAATATACTAATCTCAAAAGTTTGAATTTTCTCTAACGTTGGATAAATTTAATTTCAATTCTAAATCGAATCATTATCGTCTTAAGAATATCCACCCACGTACTGTTACATTTTTATCTATGGTAACCGAAAACTGGTTGTAATTTTTACAACTGGTACCTGTCAGCCGTGTATGTGGTGACGAATTATATATTTCGAAAGACACATAGATTTATTATCATAATGTAATTTTATAATTGTGAGAAATAATCGTTTTTATTTAGGTTTCTATTTTAAAAAAATGTAGTTTACTATTTTATTGAGACTTTAGATCTGACCTAGAGTTGCCCCATTGTAAACCCCTTGTATTTAAAAAAGCGACTTTTTATTATTTTAATAATTAAATATTAAGCTCCAGAAACTTTTAACATTTTAAGCTGTCCAAAAAATTATATATTTCATAAAAATAAGTATTTCAAAATCAATCCGTTAGAAAATTTGGGCCTTTAAATCATTTTTCTTAGCATCAATGGATTCTAGGTGCCGAGTCTATCGCGTGGCAGGTGGGATAGAGTTTACTCAGCGTTCCGGACTTGGAACTTGAAACTAGGTTTAAAACCTTTGCGTCAACGCTCGCCTTCACTGCCCTCACTATCCCCTCTACCTAACCAAATATTATAAGACTCCTCCAATGCCGCCTTCGACATTTGGTCTTAAAACGAACTTACGGCTGACTTTTGGAGGCACCGAGGTTTCTTATTTTTTATTGTGACTCGACATGTGACAGCACCCCGCTTGATGTTAGGCTGGATTGTGATCCATGAATGGATGTCACATGTACTACAATTCAATAACTGTGAATAACAGGCACTTTTAATTTTGATTTTGATTAGTTAGAACCGGCAACTTACAAGCTGATCCCGAAACACGACCAAATTACTTCACGGTCTGTATACTTGTCTACGGTCTGTATAAGTGGTGGTACTGCCCCGGATCGGCAGACAAAACAAATACCATGTAGGTAAAAGCTATGAAACAAATATTTGCTCTTTGTTGCTAATGTAACAAATGTTGCTATCTGCAACCCGGGACAACCCGCAACAAACCAATCTCTGACCGTTCGTCCACGCCTGTTGTCAAACCGGCGTCACAACCGTTCGTCTTGCACTGACTTCTACTTCTTCTACAGCTGTGTTCTGTACATTTGTACTAATGATCTGTATTTTTGCCAACAGGAACGGCTAGGAGGTGGCGGCCTGGGGTTGGGAGGCGGTGGATTCCGCGGTGGTGCCCAACCATCGCTGGCAGACTTCCAACCGCCTTACTTCCCGCCACCCTTCGCCCCTGCACCTCATCCTGCCAGTCCACATCACCAACAACAGGTAAAAAGCCTATGTATTCTCCCCATCCTATAACCTGGATGGAAACTTTGGCCGGCATAGCGACGACGATATTTGCGATAAGATTAAATGTTGCCGGTATAGTTAATACGACTTCTATTTAAACTTCTGTATTGGTTATGTATTAAACAAATTTTATGCGGCTTACTATCGCGTGTATTTTGGGTTTGATGTCTCTCCGTGGCCACAGTGGCTGCAAAACTCTCAAAACGTCGGAATAATAAAAAATGTAAAATCGAAAACCAAAATAAACGCGATAGTAAGCCGCATAAAATTTATTTAATTCATTAATTAATGTTCGCGCAAAATCTAAGAAAATACTATCTTGTCATACATGTGACAGCACCCCGCCTAATGTGAGTTCAACTGTTAAAACGAAGCTAATATTCTTTATCATTGATTTACGCGATCGGCCCGCAGATCCTTATTATGCGCAGCTCAATAGTCAGCGCACTTTTTATCTGCCGGGAACTTTACTACCCCGGATCGGCAGACTCGGCAAATAACCACCAACTTATCACATGTATAAACTTTTTTTTATTGTGACTCGACATATGAAAGCACCCCAATTGATTGTAAGCTGGAGTGTGGTCCATGAATGGATGCCACTGCTACTACAATTCAATAACTGTAAGTAGTAGTCACATCCACTAGCGCTCTAGTTGGAACCGGCAACTTACAAGCTGATCCCGAATCACTTCACGGTATACTTGTAAGTGGTGGTACTACCCCGGATCGGCAGACTCCCTACCACTATTAACTACCTCTATATTTACAGAGTCATGGTATGGACTACGGCGGGGGTGGCGCGGGGGGTGGCGGTGGTGACTACAGCCAACATTACGCCCCACAGCAACTGTTACCACGACACCACTCACACCACGACGCCCATGCACATCTGAGACATCACAGGGACCACCATGACGCCCTGCACCATCATCATGTAAGTAGAGAAACCTATTTTATTACTTATCTATTTATTTTTATTTTTATTGTGACTCGACATATGACGACACCCCGCTTGATGTTAGGCTGGAGTGTCGTACATGAATGAATGCCACTGTTACTATAATTCAATAATGAGTAGCAGTCACGTCCACTATATCGGCCTAGTTAGAACCGGCAACTTACAAGCTGATCCCGAAACGCGACCAAATCACTTCACGGTCTGTATACTTGTAAGTGGTGGTACTACCCCGGATCGGCAGACTGGGTACCACTGCCTACCATTCTTTTATAACCAGACCCGAAACAAATATCTATCTCTTTTTTACTAACAAAAATTTGCAATATTTAATATAATTATTAAATATTGCAAATAAATGGCGTGTGCATAATCCCCACGCTTGGAAGGCGGCTTGGGGATTAAGTCGCGTACATTAAGTCGCGACAACTGACCTCGACCCGCCTGATGGAAACCAAAAAGAGGTCCAAGAATGCCGTCGCATAAAACCCAAGTCAGTTCACAGTTGCTTCAGTGACCGTCACGATGCCGGCCAAGGATCCAATTATGTCAGGATCGTAGCAAGTGGCGCTCCATTATCTCTGCCTATCCCTGTGGGAAAAAGGCGTTACATTTTGGTTGATTAATTTTTTGTAATAAATATAATATATATACAGCTATAAATATAAAACAGCTATAAAACAAATATTTGCCTGTGCCGGGAATCGAAACCGGGGCTAACCAATGCGCCATGGCTGTCATTCATGCTAACATGCATTCTTATTCTTTTAATTTTAAAGCACTTTCGTAACTTTTTATTTTTAATAAAGTTTTACAATACCCTTACAAGATCCCAACTCATTATTTAAACACAATATTAAAAAACAAACCTGTTTAATATTAATAGTATAAGTTAAGGGTGAGTTATGTTAAGTATTGTGAATTCCCCCTGTAACATTCTTTGGGGGAAAGCAGCGTTCTAACATCTCCAATCTTTGAATAGTTTCATATACTTACTAATAACAATACCGTGTAATTTTATACATTATATTAGCTTATTAATATGGCGAAAATAATATTTTAAACATTAACAAAATCAAAATTTCACGCCTTTTTCCCACAGGGATAGACAATAGAGTGCCACTTGCCACGATCCAGACACAACTCCTTCGCTTCCTTCACATTCACAATTATCTTCATACAAGCTCTACGGTTATGGGCACTAGGCAACCTTGAGGATGTCGTCTTGGTCAGAAAACACCTTCCTGGACCTGCCTTGTTTTTGACGCATCCATTCACATCAGATTTCTAAATTCCTTTTGTCAATCTACTTTTACTTATCCTTTCCATGTGCCCAAACCATCGAAGCATTTATCTGTCAATCCTTGTCACAATATCTTCTTTCAAACCACATGAATATGTTTAATACAAAATTCCACGTATACATGTTCCCAAACCACTCCGATGGTTTGGGAACATGGAAAGGGTGAGCGAAAGTAGATTAACGAAAGGAATTTATAAATCGGTGGATGCGTTAAACGAGGCAGACTCTAGTCTAGACTCTAGAGAGTGTTTTTCGACCAAATCGGAAACACCTTAAGAAAGCTAAGTTGCCTATTGCCCATAACCGTAGAGCTTGTTTGAAGAGTATGAATGTGAGGGAAGCGAGGGAGTTGTGTCAGGATTGTGGCAAGAGGCGCTCCTTTGTCGATGCCTATTCCTGTGGGAAAAAAGTGTGACAATTTAAATGATTGATTAATAATAAATAAGAAAAGGAAGATAATTATGGATGTGATAGAAGTGGCAGCAAGGGGAGGCCCGAGAGCACCGACCATTAAAAAAACGTTTCATGAATTAAACAAATTTTATGGGGCTTACTATCGTGTTTATTCTGGTTTTGATTTACTTTTTTTTATTATTTCGACGGTAATTTGTTTAATACATTAATTGTCTGCAAAGCTCTCGAAACGTCGGAATAATAAAAATTGTAAAATCTAAACCAAATTAAACGCGATAGTAAGCCGCATAAAATTTGTTTAATTCATTAATCAATGTTCGTGCAAAATCTAAGAAAATACATTAATTAAAGATTGCGCAAATCTAAAAAAAACTTTCAGTTTAAAGTTACCTTAGTGTCCGTCACTGTGCGAGTTGTGTCAGAATCGCGGAAAGTGGCACTCAATTGAGTAATAAATAACGAAAATAGAGATCAATATCCGAAAAACGCTAACAGCCGGTTGTACCAAAAATTATAATTTACGAATTTGTAAAAAGTATCGTATAAGTAAAAAAAAATAGAAAAATGGGTTGCACCAATCTTTAACTTCACATTTTACATTTACGTTTAAGGGATATTTTATACAGAGCTAAAGGACATCATTCATTTTGGGCTTCATTTGGGCTTTTGTTATTTCTAATGATAAAAACATATATAAATGGTAGTTTCGATATAAAATTATTAACAACCCAATAAATATAAAGTAAAACTAAATTCGTAAATTGAAAATTTTTGGTACAACCGGCTGTATGTGTTTCTAAAGACATATCTATTTCAAGTTTCCTTTTCATAATATTGGAAAAATACTTTACAATACATTTGAGATTTACAATACATTTAGGGTACAATACAATATTGCAGTACTTTAGGAGATTAGCCGGACTATAATGTCCTTTTGCCGGATGTTAGGGGTAGCATTATATTGAAGAGGTTTGCTTGGACAAAATACAGTATTTTTTATAGTTATTCATTGACATTATTTATATCTTTCTTGTAAGTCGACATATATAGTCGACAGCACCTGATGATAAGTTGGAGTGTGGTCCATTAATAGACCACACTCCTACGTACAGCTATTCTGTACGTAGCAGTCACATCCACTATGTCGGCCCAGTTGGAACCGGCCACCTACATGCTGAACCGAAACGCGACTAAGTCACTTTACGGTCTGCATACTTGTAAGTGTGTTACTTCCCCGGATTGGCAGACTAGGTACCATTACCTACTACTACAAGTCCGGCGAGTTATAAATTAATAAATCTCTTTCCTACACAGTTATCACACGGCGGCTTCAGTTACGGGGGTGGCAGTGGTGATAGAAGAGCAGACTATGGAGTCCGGGAGCAACACGACCTCGCTCTCCATCATGCCTTACATTCTGCAGAAGAACCAACGGTAAGTGATAGCTTTTTTTAATTTTATTTTGTATTACATTTCTATACTAAGCTACTAAATTGCTTGTATCATAGAAACAGGACAACCAAAGTACATATATCAAAGATACATTGGTACCGGTGGGTGGTCTCGAACTCGTGCTCTTCAGTTTGTGTAACTATTGCACTGCCACTACACCACGGTCGCCTTACAAGAAGCTATAAGGCAGACAGTTAGTGTTAATTTTTCCGAACTAACGATCCGGGATAGATTTACCGGTTTTAAATATACATCATTATCATCAGCCAGAAAACGTCCACTGCCCATATAGGTTATTTGTGACTTTCACTATGTCGTCAGTCCACCTAGTGGGAGGCCTACCTACGCTGCGTCTTCCGGTTCTTGGTCTCCACTCAAGACCCTCTTCTTCGAGTGATGTGGCCGGCCCATTGCCTTTCAAATATACAGCCTCAATTCGAAAGAGTTCATGATAGAAATAGCGATTCGTCAAGGTACAAAACCACTTACCGGTATCAATTTATCTTTGATATATGTACTTTGGTTGTCCTGTTTCAATGAGTTTCAAAGAGTGGTAGACAATGGTACCCAGTCTGCCGATCCGGGGTAGTACGAGTACCACCACTTACAAGTATACAGACCGTGAAGTGTTGATCACGTTTCGGGATCAGCTTGTAAGTTGCCGGTTCCATCTAGGCCGGCATAATGGATGTGATTGCTACTCACAGTTATTGAATTGTAGTAGCAGTGACATTCATTTATGGACCACACTTAGGCTTAACATCAAGCGGGGTGCTGTAATATGTCGAGTCACAATAAAAAAAAATACAAGCACTTTAGTAGCTTAGTATGAAAATGTAAATTTAAAAAAGGACGATATATTTAAACGGTAAAATACTTCAGTATTTTTAATAGCCAATAAGACTGTAATGGACTTTATTGGAATTCCTACGAAACCCCAACACAATATCTCGCAAGTTCATTTTATTATTAAATTCCAATATATGTAATATTGTAGTAAAAAATGGAGATGGATAGACTTATATTTTAAAGACAGTTATAAAAAGTTTTTTGATTTAAAAGTGTTTATTGGAGTTTTTTTTTGTTGTGACTCGACGTATGACAGCACCCCGCTTGATGTTAAGCCTAAGTGTGGTCCATAAATGAATGTCACTGCTACTACTTCTATACCAGCGGTAAGCTATGTTTCAATTAATGGCAAAGAGATCGAGCCTATACAGCCAAATTTATATAATTATTATTTTTCACAGAATTCGGGCATGGACGACACAACAGGGTTCATGACAGATTTACCATTATTAAAAAGTAAGTGAATATTTATTATAATTATTATTGCCTTTTAGTGTCAATAAATGACGTCTTAGAACTGGATAGTGTACCAGACCAAGGGGCCGAAAGCGCAACTTATAAAACTCATTTCCATTTGTCAAAAAGTTACGCGGTCAAAAACAACTTTTATGTATTCGGACAATGAGTTTCAAATGAGCTTGAACTGTTAATGAAAATAAACATCGATTCTTACAGACGGTTGTACCGAAAATTGCAATTTACGGATTCCTAAAAAGTTACTAATAAGTAGAAGAAAAAAAGCAAAAATAGGTTGCAACACTCTCACATGTTGTGTGTGTGTTTTCAGACAACATACACGAGAGAGTGTTGCAACCCATTTTTGCTTTTTTCTTCTACTTATTAGTAACTTTTTACGAATACGTAAATTACAATTTTTGGTACAACCGGCTGTTAGTGTGTTGCGCGGTCGCAATTTTAATTTTAAAGCTCATTAATGGAGGCAAACTGTTGAAACAAAGTTCATTCTCATTGTTATTGAGTTACGCGGTCGGAGCGCAGGACAACTGGATATATATGTATTTATTTATTTATTTAAAAACAGAGTCATGCTCAAAAAAGCTGGGATGCCTAGTGCCCAAAAAAAGAGGCGGATATTTGCTCCACAGAGTGGTAGGCAGTGGTACCCAGTCTGCCGATACGAGGTAGTACCACCACTTACAAGTACACAGGCCGTGAAGTAGCTTAGTTGCGTTTTGAGATTATCTTTTAAGTTGGTCGGCATAGTGGATATGACTGCTGATTATAGTTATTTAACTGTAGTAGCAGTCATATCTATTAATGTACCGCACTCCATCTTTTAATAAACGATCGTATATCGCAGCAGGATAAACTATAATAAACTATATTTAATAATAAAAATACTTTTAATGAACGTATATCGTGTTGGATTTTTTTTCTAATCTAAACTTAATGATATTAGTACTTAGAGCTTGGACCATAGATTTAAGAAGATTGTGGAGTGTATGTGGAGTGCCGATAGCAGATAGAGTAAGGAATAGCACAGTGCGCGATAGATGTGGTTTGAAAGAAGATGTAGTGACAAGGATTGGCAAAGGAATGCTTCGATGGTTTGAATGAGTGAAAGTAGAACTCTGTAGGGTTTCTTTCAGACCTATTCGGAGACATCCTCAAGAAAGCTGGGTTTCCTAGTGCCCATAAGCATAGAGCTTGTTTGAGGAGAATTGGGGATGTGAGGGAATCGAAGGAGTAATTTTAGAATCGTGGCAAGTGACGCTCCATTGTCTCCGCCTATCTCTGTTGAAAAAAGGCGTGATAATTCTATCGTAAAGATTTCTACGATTTGGTCTAAAAACTCCTTCCTGGGTCAGCCTCGTTTAACGCATCCATCTACATAAGATTTTTAAATTTCTTACGTCAATCTACTTTCACTCATCATTTTCATGTGGCCAAACCATTGAAGCATTCCTTTGTCAATCCTTGTCACTACATTTTGTGTGAAAACGCATCTATCGTCACTCCGAATCCACATTATTTAATGGGCGCATTTCTACAGCATTAATACTAATCTTATGCAATTGTCGCTTCCCATTTTTGTAAAAGTAGTCTTTGACAAGTTTTCTTATAGTTTTTACTTTTTTATCTAAACGTATAATACAATATAATATATTAAATTTAATACTATATACCTATGTTGATAAATAAAAAAAACTAAAATACATTATTAAAAGGAGTCCCTTTAGGCAAGGTTCCGAAAATACTGGCAGCGTTCCCCCTTTGAATAGCTAGACTAATTCTTTGTCCGAGGTAGCTGCCAACTCTTCGGTCTCCTGTGATGTCGACTAACCTTTTTGATATTTCCTTAAAAAGCCTTAAAGCGCTAGGACCCCACGGACCAAGGGTCTCGACACCGAATGGGACAAAATCATACTCGGAGCCTAGACCCCTGTATTTGCACGCTTTAGCTTTTTCAGCCGCTTCACAAGCCGCACCATAGTTATATATCTTCATTTTTTAAATATTAACAGGAATATTTTATATTAAATTGTAGTCAATTTCTATGAAATTCGATAGTCTATGGTTAAGTTAAGCATTGGTCTCATTGCCTTACTATTAACACAGACACGATTGCGTTACAAAAGTAACGTCTTGGAGGTTATGAAACCGCGTCTTAATGTAATTGTTTAAAATTACATTGTATTTTTTTATCAATCACGAAAAATCAATAATTTTGTTTGAAATATTTTCAATAAAAATTCTTAGTCAACTTTCTTAGATGCGCCTAATAGATAAATACGTAGTATTGTTTTGGAGATTTATATAGAAATTGTTTATTGTTTTTTTTTCGATCAAATCGGAGACATCCTCAAGAAAGCTGGGTTACCTAGTGGCCATAATGGTAAAGCTTGTTTGTGGGAGTTAGCAAGGATCGTGGCAAGAGGCGCTCTATTGTCTCTGCCTATCCTGTCGTCAAAACACAACGTTCCTGACACAACTCTATTACTCATCTGTTACCTAAAATGTAAATATTCAGCAAAGTATCATATCAATCAAATTGTCACACCTTTTTTCCACAGGGATAGGCAGACAATATAGCGCAACTTGCCACGATCCTGACACAACTCCCTCGCTTCCGTCACATCCAAAATTCTTTTCATACAAGCTTAGCAATTAGGCATCCCAGCTTTCTTGAGGATTGCTCCGATTTGGTCGGAAAAAACCCTCCTGGGTCCGCCTCGTTTAACGCATCTATCCATCCACATATATTATAATTATAACTATATAAATAATACATATTTTTTAATACACATAAAGAACTTAATCAAGAAAAATGCTTTTTAAAAATACAATTTAAACAACTGTCAAAATTAAATATCGAAAGATAAAAAACGCAATTTATGCCGCCATCTTTAAGACTAAATTAAACGACACATCCGACCTTAAGTATACTCGTATATTATTAACTTATCAAATAATTTTATTGTAACGAGTTTCTTTTGCCAAGCCATTAACACACTTGTGTCTATTCAAAGACTTGTGTTTTAAGATGAAATTTGTTTGTATATTTATTCTCAGAGATGACCTAGTATTGATAAAAAATGTTTAATTAGGGCCTTCGATTTGTACTTATCATGTATGAGGTATCAATTTTTCTAAAGAGTAATAAAGGGTTAATTTGTTTACGACCAACACTTTTGTTTCTTAAATAACAAATTGGACGAACGTGGCGAGGACGAACGGTCTGACGACAGGCGTGGACGAACGGTCAGAGATTGGTTTGTTGCGCGTAAAGTCCCGGGTTCGATTCCCGGTCGGAACAAATATTTGTTTCATAGCTTTTATTTGGGTTATTTAATAATTATATTAAATATTTGTTAATTAAAAAAAGAGATGCATATTTGCTTCGGGTCTGGTTATCAAAGAGTGGTAGGCAGTGGTACCCATTCTGCCGATCCGGGGTAGTACCACTACTTACTTACAGTTATTGAATTGTAGTAGCAGTTCATAAATAGAGAATCATAAACCGCACTCCAGATTAATATCAGACAGAGTCATATGTCAGCCACAATAATATCAAAAAGAGATAAATAACTACTAATAAACTTTTTTTTTATTGTGACTCGACATATGACAGCACCCCGCTTGATGTTAAGCCGAAGTAAGGTCCATGAATGGATGTCACTGCTACTACAATTCAATAACTATGTGAGTAGTTGTCACACATCCACTATGCCGGCCTAGATGGAACCGGCAACTTACAAGCTGATCCCGAAACGTGACCAAATCACTTCACATTCTGTATACTTGTAAGTGGCGGTACTACCCCGGATCGGCAGACTGGGTACTACTGCCTACCACTCTTTGATAACCAGACCCGAAGCAAACATTCATAACTTTTTTTTATTAACTAATATTTGCAATATTTAATGTTATTAAATATTACAAATAAAATTAATTTATAATTAGTATTATATAAAACATATTAGGATAAAAACTAAAAAGCAGTTGTAAATTAGGGTCGAACAGATCCTAACCCGTCGTAAACTACCAAATCATTCATCTGCATATGAATCGATATCGATGAAATAAAAGTATCGATCAATCAATCGATATATTTGAATAGTGCTCGAATTAAAATTGATATCGAATCGTTTCGTAATATTTACAGTTATCAACTATATTAGCTTTGCTTATATGAGAGGGTACTAGGTTAGGGTTGTCACCATAGTGCGGGCCGACCGCGTAACCCAATGACAATGGAAGCCCAAGTTTTGACCGTCGAACTCCATTAATAAACTTCAAAATTAAAACGCAACACACTAAGAATCAGAAGCATAACGTGCCTTTGCGGGGCCCCGTATAAAAATTGTTTGGGGATCCTTAGAAAGATTTCTCACAAAAGAAAAAAATGTTTGCATTAAATTTACTTTTATAAAATTTATACAACGAATCCAAATTACAAATACACTCTCCTTACCTTTTTTTCGGCAAACTTATTTATTAAATCATTTATAGCTGATGATGACTTTAGTTTTTCTAAAGTTTCTGCCTCTATGGACAAGTTGGGGGCCCTCGTGGCCCGGGAGCCCCGTATAATTAATACGGCAGATACGGCGCGGTAGCTACGCCCCTAATAAGAATCGATGGTTATTTGAATGAAATGAAACAATTTCTTAGCATCCATGGATTCTCCGTGCGGGTGCCGGGTCCATCGCATGGCAGCCGAAACGCTGTGACCGAAATGTAGGTTTCAAAGCTTTTTGTGACATGTCAACATGCACCTTCCCTGACTTCACTATCCCCTCTACCCTCTAGTTCAAGCTCATTGACCGAATGAATATAAGTTGTTTTTGACACTAACTGCGACCGTGTAACTTTTTGACAAATTAGAATGAATTTTGTTGTCATTGCCATTGAAGTTGCGCGGTCGGTTCCCTGGTAATAAGTAATTGTGAATGTGAGGGAAGTTGTGTCAGGATCGTAATAAGTGACGCTTGAGATATTAGACTTTGTTAGTAACAATGAGTGGTAAACTATGTTAGTATTGTTAGTACCTTATAACTATTCATTTATTTATTACAACCAATAACAGTCTCCACCCAGTGTATTTGGATGGGACAGTCAAACCGTGCAGCAATGGTTTACAGAATGCTGTTGTGACTACTTCTTAGGCGCTGCAGCAAAAAGGTGCAATTTTTTAAACAAATATGGTGATTTCTATACTTTTAATTCTAACCTACTTATACCTGTTTTCTTACTTTTTTGTACTATGTTTTAAAATGAACTAAATAATGCTTGCAACCCTACACTGGGTATAAGTATTATATTTAAAATTGAGTGAAAAAAATATTTGTAATTGCTTGAGATAAGCATCTTGAAATAGAATAATTTAAACTTGCGCCATTTTAATTCATACTTAATTAGAAAGACAGGTCTTAACGAGTTATTAAACATAGTTTATATACCTCGACATTTTGGCACGTGTGCGGGTGGTTATTTTTTTTTATTTAAACAAGACATTTGACTTTAATAATAACCTTACCTGATGATAAGCAATAGGAGATCCAAGAGTAAGGACGACTGAGAAAACCGAGTTTGTTCACGGCTGCCTCAGTCGCCGTCACTATGCCGGCCATTTTAAATGCATTTGGCAATCCCGTGTTTTTTTAGCTACGCGCACTTGGTATTAATTTATTTTATTGTGGCTCGACACAACAGCACCTTGCCAGATGTTTATTTTATTTATTATTTTGTTAAGCTGGAGTGCTGTCCATTAATAGAGGCCATAGCTACTAAAATAACTACAAGTTACAGTCGCGTCCGCTATGCCGGCCTAGTTCTCTAAACGACCACCAACTGTCTGCTCACCACTCATGGACCAAACGCAACCATGTATCATGTTTCTATGATACAAGCAAGAATTTTTAGAAATTTAAAAAAAAACATAGGTATTGTTATTTTTTGGCCGGCATAGCGACTGAGGCAGGCGTAAACTGAGGCGTTTTTTACAGTTGTTGAAACGCCTTCCCTTGTTTTCCATCATGCAAGTCGAGGTCAGAAGTCGAGTCATTATGAAAAAAAAAACATTATTTATTCTATTTTATAACAATAAAACTGTAGGGGATTGTTAAAAATTTGACAGTTCTTTTTCTCTTTTTTCTAAAAAGTTAGCAAAGGTGTTAAGTAGCCGGCTTAATAATAGTTTAATGGGGTTGCTAGAGTAGAAAAATATTACAATTTGTATGGATCACCCGCTGAGGTCATGTTTTGGGGCGTGTCGTGAATTGTGAATTTTACAATAGACGCGGAGTGAATTATATTAATAACCCATATATGTTATTTATTTATTATATTGTTATGTAAAAGTCAAAAGTTACTATTGTATTTGTAGAGAGTTTTGGCGGGCAACTGCAACTGACAGGACGCGCAATTTTGAATTATTTGAAAAGCTTGTGTTTTTCATAAATATTAATGTGTAATAATGGTGGAATTGTTATCCAGTAATAATTTTTAAGTCGATCAAGTATAAAAAAGTAATTTAAAGTTGTGAAACGTGTTTCTTCATGTTCCCTCCAAGACTCCTTCTGAAGTTTTAGTAAAGGCTTTCCGCCGCTTTACTAAAACGATCATCATCAACCTCACTTTCATCATCATCATTTGATGAATCACTCGCGTGGTTCATTTTCATATTTACTTGACAATGTTTTAACATTGAACCATATATTTTTACTTTGACACTGGCAAGTTAAATACTAAAGCCATAAACAAGAAGAAAGAAAAAAAATTGTATTTGTATTATAGGGACTTTTTAATAAGTCTTTAAACATATGTTTAGTCACTATATGGTCACTAAAAAGCATTTTTTTATTTTTTTTATTTTACGTTTCTATACTAAGCTACGAAAGTGCTTGTATCAGAGAAACAGGACTGGTTGTCCTGTACATATATCAAAGATACATTGGTATCAGTGGGTAGTTTCGAACTCGTGCTCTCGGTTTGTGTAACCATTGCACTGCCACTACATCACGGTCGCCTTACTTTGAGAAATTTATTAAAATCTATATCAGACTTTTTTTTAATTTACATTTCTTAAAATTACACATCATTCATTTTGGGTTTCTATGTACTACTTTTGTTATTTCTAATGATAAAAACATATATAAATGGTAGTTTCGATATAAAATTATTAACAACCCAACTCATGATTTCGTAATAGTAAACGTAATATAATAAGTATAAAGTAAAACTAAATTCGTAAATTGAATCTTTTTTGGTACAACCGGCTGTTAGAGTCGCATAACAGTCGCAACGAAGATATTTGTTGTAGCTAAATGTCGCCATTTTAGTTTTCGCGTATACCTGTAGTAGGTATAACCCACAGTATAACAGAAACAATCCAGGGCTCCAATCGTCATGCACAACAGCGAAATGACTTGTCCATGAAGGACATCATTCATTTTGCATGGGGACTTGGGCTTAATTGTATTAACAGTCGCATATAAACCATTTTACATTTTAAAATAGTATACATATATGCTTTATTTTGCATAGTTTAGGTGTGCAAACAAAATGATCAAACTATAATTATGACAGTTCAAAGCAGAACTGTTAATAAGGCGTATCTCTGTGATTGACAGACGATACAAAATCCATAACTTATTTGCCAAACAATTTTATTGCACAGCAATTAAAAGCAAAATTGTTATTAGTTTAATCAATATAAGTATCGAAACTACCCTTTATATATTTTTTCATCATTGGACATTACAAAAGTAGTACATAAAAGTGATAAAAGCCCAACATAATTTATGTCTTTTGCACTGTTTTGTCAACGTGACTTTAATAATTACAAATCTAAATAATAATATTTTAAAGCAGATAGAAAGCAGTGATATTGCCTTGATATTTGCTATTCTCACCAATCAATGTAGTTCCTATTGATTAGTTATTCGTTGATAGGTTAACTATGAGAATGCCAAATATTACCGCAATTACCGCATTTCTGTCGCAGATTTATAAATTCCTCTCGTTAATCTACTTTCACTCATCCTTTCTATGTGCCCAAACCATCAGAGCGTTCCTTTTGTCAATCCTTGTCACTACATCTTCTTTCAAACCACATCTATCGTGCACTGTGCTATTTCTCATTCTCTCCGCCTCAATTTTTAATATTCAAAATGATTTTATTTTCTCAACAGCAATGAAAGGACGAGATGGTCTCGGCGGTTCTGGTTCGTGTGCACCAAACGACGTGTTCTGTTCAGTTCCCGGTCGCCTCTCCCTACTATCATCTACTAGCAAATACAAAGTAACCGTTGCCGAAGTTCAAAGAAGATTGTCACCTCCCGAATGCCTTAATGCATCTTTATTAGGCGGTGTTTTAAGAAGGTAAGGCCTTTATTGTTTGTTACTTATATTGTTTGTTACTGGCCGGCATAGTGGATGTGATTGCTACTCACAGTTATTGAATTGTAGTAGCAGTGGCATTCATTCATGGACCACACTTCGGCTTAACATCAAGCCGGGTGCTGTCATATGTCGAGTCACAATAAGAAAAAATCATTACTTTAAGCCGACCGTGGTATAGTGGCAGTGCAATGGTTACGCAAACCGAGAGTACGAGTTCGAAACTACTCACCGGTACCAATGTATCTTTGATATTATGTATAGTTGGGGAACGAGCTAAATGAATTCGGGGGCTGAGGTGCGGTGGGGCGTGAAACGACCACCACCCGTATCTTAGTGGCCGCTTTTAGTGACGCTCATAGCTCAGCGATGTCATTTAATATCGATAAAAACGTGTCCATATTTTCTTTGTTTGATTATTGAAAAATTAGTGAGTTAATTAAATAAAAGAGAGTCGTCATCTGTATTCAGACTAGAACCATTATGAGAAACGTGATTAAAATGTGTGAAAAAGAAAAAAAAACTTGCAGTCACTATTCTCAAAATTAAATTAATACATAATTCATTAAAAATTGTTGCTGTCTAATGTTTATACTTCAATTTAATACACATTTATAATTTTTAATAACTAAATCTATTTCCATTTTAAGGAAAGTGTGTGTTTATTGTTATCGACATTTTGCATGTTACTTCACTATTCAAAATAGACACGTGACCATGACGTCACAACTGCATTCCTCGCACGTTCCTTTAACTCGTTCCCCTACTATACTTTGGTTGTCCTGCTTCTATGGTTTGGCTGTCAGAGAATATCTAACAGCATTAAGTCCGCCTTTGTACATAATGCAATTAAGTTTTAAATAAATAAATAAAAGCACTGGTAGCTTAGTATACAAATGTAAATAAAAAAAGCACAGGTCGGGGAAAGCATCCGCATTTTGTCGACCGAATCGGCAGTCGAACTAAAAAGTTCGGTGCGTCTTTTCTTTGTAGAACAATCGACAAGTGGAATGCTTTGCCAGCCCATGTGTTCTCTCCATCCTATGACCTTGGATCCTTCAAGCGATGCGTGAAGAAGCATTTTAGGCCGGCATAGTGACGGCGGCTGGGGCAGCCGGGAACTGACTCGGTTATTCCAGTCGTCGTCACTCTTGGACCTCCTCTTGCTTATCATCAGGCGGGTCGAGGTCAGATGCCGTGTCACAATTTAAAAAAAATACTTTTTAACAACCAGACCTTGAGCAAATATCTGCCTCATTTTTGTTGCCCAAGCCACGCCCTTCTATATAAGTACCTATATAACATAAAAAAACGTTAATTTATCAAAATGTCATTTCAAATTAAAGTCATTTAATATAAACAGCTAATATTAACGATATAGTGATTAATCATTATGTTATTATGCTTAATTACAATGTGTTACGACATTGCCTTGCCCCCGTTTTGTAACTCAGACATTTTTAGTTTGGTTATAATACAATTATTCATTCCTATCCTAGCAATGAGTTATATCTTATTATTATTTAATTTAAATATTGGCCAAGTAGACCGTAAAACGACTTAGTCGCGTTTCAGGAATCAACCGAAATGACCAATCCTGTCGATCCGGGCTAGCATAGTCTGCATTTAAGCACATGTGCGAATTTAAAATACGAAAGCATTAAGCAACACACCGAAAATGCAATTATTATTTGTCATTCAGTTGCTGGTTAGACACAAAAGGGGGAGCACGCTGATGGAGTATAATAGTATAGTTAGAAATATTTGTATTCACACATTTAAATAAACTAATAAAGTGGATGGGCGCGTCATTTATAATTGGACAAGCTATACCACCACTTAGAAGTAAACAGACCGTGAAGTGACTTAGTCGCGTTTCGGGATAAACTTGCCGGTTCCAACTAGGTCGGCACTTCCATTCATGGACCGCGCTTCAGTTTTTTTCTGAGCTCAAAAAGTGATGACGACTGAAACAACGATTCAGTTCACGGCTACCTCAGTCGCCGTCACTATGCCGGCCAAAAAGCCTAATAACAGGCGGGCTGCTTATCTTTATCTTTTGAAATTATCTTTTGGTTTGCACATACCTACATATAGGTAGTTTATAGCTGAAAAAAATAACTGGTCTAGTAACCGCTGACCAGCGCGATTGGTACATATAATATGAACGTTTATGCTTCACCGCAAAGTATAAAGAGTCACAAAAAAATATGTAATAAATTTCAAAAGACGTCATAGTGTAGTTAGGGAGGTAGTAGATTATTTTAGGTTTACACAAAAGTTTTACCTATCCAGTGGCGTAGCGTGGCGGGGGCGGAGGGGGCGGCCCGCCCCGGGCGGCACATTTAGAGGGCGGCAAAATTTAAAAAACTATAATAAATCGTTAAAATTTGTACCTGAAATTCACATTTTGTTTTACCTATAATTGAAACTCCTAAATAAGGGGGCGGGCGGCTGACTTCCACGCTACGCCACTGTACCTATCATAACGTTTATCATAGTACTATTACTGCCCCCCTAGCACGCCAAGAAGCAAGATAAAGAACTGCAAGGAATATTATTGTAACTCATTTTAAATAACGTATTAGACCGGCACATCAAAATGTTTAATAAAATATTTATTAAAGTTTTCAACGTTGTTTTGTGTAAAGTTTTACAGAACGTTTAAATATCTTTTTTGATACACTGTTCTAGTAAGTTATTTAAAATGAGTTGGAATAATATTCGTTGCAAGTGAATAACCATAAAGCTTGTATAAAGAAAATTGTGAATGTGAAGGAAGCTAGTGAGTTGTGTCAGGATCGTGGAAGTGGCGTTCCATGGTCTCTGCCTATCCCTGTGGGAAAAATGCGTTGCAATTTGATTGATTGATATTTGTAATATTTGTTACTAAAATATATTAATCTCATTAATAAATAAAATTATTAATGACAAATAAAAGCTATAAAACAAATCTTTGCTCCGACCAAGAATCGAATCCGGTGCTATTAATTGACGCGCCCCTCCACTTTATTAGTTTATTTAATGTGTGAATGCAAATATTACTAACTATACCACTATACTTCATCAACGTGCTCCTCGTTTTGTGTCCAACCAGCAACTGAATTACCAATTACAATTGCATTTTCGGTGTGTTGCATTCATATTTTATATTCGCACGTGTGCTTAAATGTGTTAAATTGTGTTAAATTAACCAATACGCCACGTCTGTTGTTATATTTTGAATAATTTTTGTGTTTCAACCTCCTAGACTACACATTACATGGTTCGTATATTCAAAATGGTTTGAAACCCAGACGCGTGGCTTAAGAATTTGTTTAGTACCTATACATTTTAGTATTATTATTATTATTAAAATGTAATTATGCTATGTCAATTATGGTTTAGTAACACAGTACTAACTTCCTTTCAAGTTTTTTTTGTTATTGCTTTAAGAGTTGGCAGTTAGCGGTCGGGTAGTAGTCGATCCGGGGTAGTACCACCACTTTCATGTGTACAGACCGTGAAGTGACTTAGTCGCGTTTCAGAATTAGTTTGGAAGTTGCCGGTTTCAACTAGGGCGGCGTAGTAGCATTCGCCTACATACATAGATCTCAATCCAACCTAACATCAGGCGGTTGTTATATGTAGAGTCACATTTTTTTTTAAATTGTGACTCGACATATGACAGCACCCTGCTTGATGTTAAGCTGGAGTGTGGTCCATGAATAGATGCCACTGCTACTACAATTCAATAACTGTGAGTAGCAATCACATCCACTACGCCGGCCTAGTTGGAACAGGCAACTTACAAGCTGATTCTGAAACGCGACCAAATCACTTCACGGTCTGTATACTTGTAAGTATATATACCTATATATACTGTATACTACCCCGGATAAAATGAATAACAATTTAGATAAAGATTATAGAATTTTCCTCAGAAACTAGACTTTAATGTAATTGTGAACAATTTTCAATATCAATAAAAAAGGATAATTGTAACAACCGGAATTGAACTGCGACACGGAGTTCAAAAAGCCAATGTACTTATTAACGAATAAGTAGTTTCAAATAAAATAAAAAACAACCTAATAATGGTATCAATTCTGTAAAAACTTCTCAACTTAGAATATAAGTATGTAGAGCTCGTATGATGGAGTATGAACCATAAGCAAAAGTATGAACAGCAAAAGCGATAATTTTGTGTATCGGATTCAAATGTATTATGTCGCCTTTTTTACATAGATTATTTTATCTATACACAGTTTTCATTTAATAAAAACTAGCTATTCGATACCAAATTTTAACAGTTACTACCGAAAATGTTAAAATAAATTAACTAAACATAAAGAATCAATTCAAGAAGAAATGACTTTGAAATCTCAACAAAATATAATTGCATAAAATATAGTTACACCGTGTTTTAGAGATTTACCAGGGATGAATTTCGTGCTTCAATTTTATATTTAACAAGGCAGGCCCAGGAGGGTATTTGCCGACCAAATCGGAGAAATCCTCAAGAAAGCTAGGTTGCCTAGTGCCCATAACCATAAAGTTTGTTTAAAGAGAATTATGAATGTGAAGAAAGCGAGAGAGTTGTGCCTTGCTACAAGTGGCGCTCCATTGTCTCTGCCTATTCCTGTGGGAAAAAGGCGGAACAATTTGATTTAATTTAATTGAATTTTATATTTATTTCAATACTACGTATAAGTAAACATATTTTTTTAACATTCGCAGCTTTAGGTTGCCTCATCATGTTATATTTTTATTGTTTATTTCTGTGTTCTATTTTGTGTAATAAAAATATTTTCTATCTGTCCATCTGTTTCCAAAGCTTCACAGCCATCGTAGTCTCCGAAAGATTAAGGAGTTTGATTACGCGCTCCATTAAATCTAAGTATTTCAATGAGAATTGATATTGGAGAAATCCAATTATATGACAAAAGGTGCAATAATGAGCTTATGTCAGAATGTCTACAGTCATGGCTACGTGACTGACGTCATGATTAAATAGCAATTGAGAGGTTTTGCAATCACGCATGTGATCAAATGGGCACGCCTCAAATCCCACAGAAGGAGACAATGAGCACCTCTTACCGCAATAGTCCAGCGTGGCGCATTGGTTATTAAACCAGTCTACTACGCGTAGACTCGGGTTTGATTCCAGGTCGCAACTAAGATTTGTTTCATAGCATTTATTTTTAATACTTCCTAATTGTGAATGTAAGGAAGTTGTGTCAGGATCGTAGCAAGGGCCGCTCCATTGTCTCTGCCTATCCCTGTGGGAAAAAGGCGTAATCCTGACACAACTCCTTCACATCCACAATTCAATACATAATAACTCAATCTGCCAATCCAATTTTAAGTGTACAAACTGTATAACCCTGTCGCAATATAAATAAATAAATAAATTTAATATATACTTTAATTAGGCCGGCATAGTGAACGCGACTGCTGCTTGCTGTACTAGCAGTCGCCTCCATTCATTGACCACACTTCCGCTTTGTCAAAACTATATTTATTATCAAAAAGAGATATTAACAGAACTATTCTGTCACACTGTCACTAAATACTTCAAACACTAATCTATAAAACTTATTCGAGATAAATTAATAAACTTAAGTTGTCCCAATAAGATAACAATAAAGCGAAAAATACCTAAATAAAATAGCTAAAAAAAGCAGTGAAATTCACACAATAAATTGTGTGTCGGTCAGTTTATTTCTTGTTAATTGAATTTTGAACAAGTTTCCTTCGTAACAGAAGCAGGGCGCGCCTAATTGCCGCCATTACACACCGATCCGTTGTCAAAACGTACAAGCATCCATGATACGCCATCGCCGTCTTAAAACGAAACACATTTCGCCTTACGTTAACCTGATATAAATACTACTCGGTATTAAGCCAGCGCGGGACCTATAGTAAATTCTGACAAGGGGCCCTTGGTTTGTTTTAGGTTCCCAAGTTTAGTGTATTAAATAAAACAAAACTGTTACAAATAAACTTTTCTGTATTTAATATGGGCAAATTTAGATAGGTATAATAACACTTTCAATATCGACAAGTGTAAGTGAAGCAAAGCCTGAGCGCTTCTCGTTTAAGTCATTTAAGTCTTCTTCTTGTTTATGGCTTTAGTATTTAACTTGCCAGTGTCAAAGTAAAAATATATGGTTCAATGTTAAAACATTGTCAAGTAAATATGAAGATGAACCACGCGAGTAATTCATCAAATAATGACGATGATAGTGAGGTTGATGAGGATCGTTTTAGTAAAGCGGCGGAAATCCTTTACTAAAACTTCGGAAGGAGTCTTGGAGGGAACACGAAGAAACACGTTTCACAGCTTTAAATTACTTGTTTATACTTGATCAACTTAAAAATGATTACTGGATAACAATTCCACTATTATTACACATTAATATTTATGAAAAACACAAGTTTTTCAAATAATTCAAAATTGCGCGTCCTGTCACTTGCAGTTGCCCGCCAAAAAACCCTGCAAGATACTTTACTATATCTAAATTAATATTTTTTTATTGCGGTCAGACAGGCGTAGGAGCGCGGAGTCCTCAAATTCACGGGGCCCGTAGCATTTGCTACTGTTGCTACGTGGCTAATCCAGCACTAACTCGGTCACATTATCTGTAGACCTCGCTGGAATGTGAAGCCCCTACCCATTCTCCTTAAACCTCCCCAAGATCGCTCCGTTGCATCAGTACGGTTAGTAGCGATAGCGACGACGAAGATTTATTGACAGGCATTTATTTATGCAGCCCCTCTAGCACGGCAATCCAAGAAGCAAAATAAAGACTTGCAACGAATATCATTGCAACTCATTTTGAATAATTTACTATAACAGTTTATCAAAAAAGATATTCAAACGTTCTGTAAAACTTTACACAAAACAACGTAAAAAACTTTAATAAATATTTTTTTAAACATTTTGATGTGCCGGCCTAATAAGTTATTTAAAATGAGTTACAATAATATTCCTTGCAGTTCTTTATCTTGCTTCTTGGATTGCCGTGCTAGAGGGGCTGGCGATGATATTTTTTTATAGTTGTCACTTTATGTATAGTTTAACATTAGCAATGACAAAAAACTGTAATAAAACATATTTTTTGCCCTTAATAAGTATTATTGTGACCTACTTCCACTCGTATGTATGGCTGTCGTGGTTGATCGTTTAAACTCGTGCCATTTGCGAGCACTAAAATTGGTGTAGTTGACGCATCTACCTCATTTTACTTAATATCATTGCCGACATAAGTCACTTTACGATGTGTACATTTGACAGTACCTTAGAGCTTGAATGAAGAGAATTATGGGTATGAAGAAAGCGAGGGAGTTGTGTCAGGATCGTAACAAGTGGCACTCCGTTGTCTCTGCCTATCCCCGTGGGAAAAAAGTGTGACAGTTTGATTGATTGACATTTGAAAGTGGTGCTACTACCACCATTTGTTAGTCTACCAGCTCGGCAGACTACCAGCTTTCCTACCTCTGTATATTATAAACAATCTTTTAAATTAGTGCAGCCGAGTTGTGGCTATAGAAAATATTAATTTATTCTTGTAGCTGGCAACACCGTTATATGCGTCGAATAATGGCCACTGAACTTGATACTTATAAAAATATAATTGCAATATTTTAGATTTGTATTTTAGAAATAATACGTAATTTATCACAGATTGAAAAATTAAGTAGATTGGCGAAAATAATAAATCTCATGTGAATGGATGCGTCAAACGAGACAGGCCCAGAAGGGTGTTCCCCGACCAAATCGAAGACATCCTCAAGAAAGCCCAGTGCCCATAACCATAAAGCTTGTATGAAGAGAATTGCGAATGTGAAGGAAGCGAAGGAGTTGTGTCAGAATCGTGGCAAGTGGCGCTCCATTGTCTCTGCCTATCCCTGTGGGAAAAAGGCATGGCAATGACAATGACAGACATGATGTCCGTGCTACATCCAGTGCTGCATCCGAATAGTCAGACATTCACAATTCTCTTGGCAGAAAGCTAAGGCAACTTAGCTTTCTTGAGTAAATTAAAATAGATAAAACAACTTTATTTTTAAAGCCTTTAAAAAGAACCTTTGGCAATTCAATTACGACAACAAAAAACACCATAAAAACGTGTAAATTATTTATAAAAAATAATTACGAGTTGTCAACTCTTAATTGCTATATTTTAACCTTTACACGTTCATTGAAAACCAACCGAGCAGCTGTTTCTTCAGAATACACTGAATATTTCAAATTCCAGCCCTATAGAGCTAGTATTTCAAACCAGGCTAAACTAGAACCTGAATCAATAAACCATCGTTTAACTAAGAATCCTTTAATCTGTATAAAATAACTAGTTATTTATTTTGATTGTTTCTCGACTTATTATGTCAGTACCCTGCCTTGTGAGAAGCTGAAGAGCAGTCGCATCCACTATGTCGGCCTGGTTGGAGCCGGCAAGCTGATCCCAAAACGCACTTCACGATCAATACTAACATTATATAGATTCCGGCAGAAAAAGAGCGCTAACTTTCAAACCGCGCAGGCATAAGGATCGGCTGATGATAAAAGGAGCGCTGGTGCGCTGAGTGCGATAGAAGCAAGTCCTATTCTGTCGTGCATATAATTGATAAAATTCTAAAAGTTCATTATTCATTTTGTGCTTATATGTACCACTTTTGTAATGTCCAATGATAAAAAAATATATAAATGGTAGTTTCGATACTTGTGTTAATAAAACTAATAACAATTTTGCTTTTAATTGCTGTGCAATGGAGTTATTCGAAAAATAAAATATGGATTTTGTATCGTCTGTCAATCTCAAAGACACGCCTTATTAACAGTTCTGCTTTGAACTGTTATGTTTATAGTTTAATCATTTCTCACACTTAAACTATTCAAAATAAATGATAATATATTCCAATTACATTGTAATCTTTGTACATCAAACTATTTTATAATGTATATGCAACTGTTAATACAAAAAGCGCAAGTTCCCATACAAAATGTATGATGTCCTTTATACACATTAAAAAACTGAAAAATAAGTACGTAACAAAACAAGGCAGCTTGAATGCTAGGCGCTCTTTTTATCTGGCGAGACATATACCTATATCAAAACCGGTGTTTAGTAAGCGTTGAAACACCGTGCCTTTAGCATAATATTTTAGCTTGATTATAGCATGACATTAATTAGGTAATAATGTACTATTAAATGCTAATATCTATAAGTATTTTAAGACCTAATTAGGAATAAAATTGACCAGCATTTTACACTCACATAAAATAAAAGAGTATGCTATTATGCAGATGCTGTTCTCATGTTTATTTATGTACTAGCTGTGCCCGCGGTTTCACCCGCGTAAAATTAGGTTTATAACACAGTAATGAAAAAGTTTCTAAATTCGACTGTATATCCCTTTTTGTATTTATAACTCGATGACTTATATTATATAAAAATGACAGACAGAAATAAAAATAAATTTAGAAAAATTCCAAACAGCTGAAACTATAGTCAATTGGAAACATTGACTATGGTTTAATTATTTTTAAGTAACCTATGATTATCGGTGTAATCAGTTGTTGCGTACATAACAAACAAACTCACATTCACATTTATAATAATAGTGGGAAGTAGGATGTTCAAAACTTGCTGGTCCGCTAATCTGGATAGGTTGTTCTTCAGAAAACCGACTCCTAAGAGTTTTAAAGAGTGGTAGGCAGTGGTACCTAGTCTGGGGTAGTACCACCACTTACAAGTATACAGACCGTGAATCATTCACGGCTCGCTCAAAGGATTCAAGGTTATTGGTTAGGGAGAGAACACATAGTAAAGTATTCCATTAAATATATAAGTGAATACTATATAGACCAGTGTAACGGGTCCCACGCCCCACGGGGGGGGGGGGGGCAATTTGATAGTTAAGGGGGGCAATTTAAAAATGAACTCGACACAACTTTAACCCTTTTGCTTTGGGTTATTTAAATGCAATAACAAAAAAGGCAAAATCTTAAAAAAAATGCTGTTATTTATATTTATTTAGGGAAAAAGGCAATTTTGAAACGTCAAAAGTTATGTATGGGGGGCATAAATATTTTAGAAATGTTAAGGTGGGGCATGGGCTTAAAAAGGCTGGGAAACACTGATATAGACGCAACCGAGAGCACAGGTTCAAAACCACTTGCCGGTACCAATGTATCGTTGATATATGTACTTTGGTTGTCCTGTTTCTATGATACAACCACTTTAGTAGCTTAGTATAGAAATGCAAAAAAAAGGAAATTATAAACTGTTCTATAATAAAAATTATATAGGTATTATAAAAAAACAAAGACACGCGCCTAATGTCCATTCTCGTGTTTATATATGTAAGGTAAAAACACCAGTAATTGACATTTATAACTTTATAACTCGTGTTTTAAATAACGAGCAGCGGCAAATAAGAAAACACTAGTATTCGACATTTTTAATTATTATTTATTAATAGAGTTAATTAAAAAGATTAATGTACATTTACAAGTATACAGACCGTGAAGTGATTTGGTCACGTTTCGGGATCAGCTTGTAAGTTGCCGTTCCATCTAGGCCGGCATAGTGGATGTGATTGCTACTCACAGTTATTGAATTGTATTAGCAGTGACATTCATTCATGGACCACACTTCGGCTTAACATTAAGCGGGGTGATGTCATATGTCGAGTCACAATAAAATAAATAAAATAAAAACATTATTAATATAAAGTTTATTTACGTATCAGGTTATTTCTGCGGGGTCGTGCGTAGCTTGACGAAGGACTAGTTAAATAATAACAACACGAAGTTTAGGTCGACACTGATTTAATTTTTATTGACAATGGTTTATATATATTGGTGTCGAACAGTTACAAAAAACATAGAAGACAAACTCCCACGATTCAAGCGTTAATAGATTATTCTTAAATTGATTATTTTTAGTGATAAACATAATTTATTTTTTCCAAAAGGGTCCGGAGATTGAGGGCAAAGTTTACACTCTATTTCTAGCGATGGCATACTTTCGCTTGTCTGTGACGCTGACATAACTATCGGCTAGAAATATTTTTGACGACAGTTGCACACGCGTTAAGTCCCGGTCGGAGCAAATATATGTTCCATAGCTTTAATTTGCAATATTTAATAATTATATTAAATGTTGCAAATATTTGTTAAATATAAATAATAGGCGGTTATTTATAATAATTTCGGGTCAGGTTATCAAAGAGTGGTAGGCAGTGATACCCAGTCTGCCAATCCGGGGTAGTACCACCACTTACAAGTATACAGACCGTGAAAATTGAAATGATCGCGTTTTGGGATGAACTTGTAAGTTGCCGGTTCCAACTAGGCAAGCATAGTGGATGCGACTGCTACTTACACAATATTTTAAATTTGGTTGTTTTGAACCTAATTTAAATAATAAATTAGTGTAGTTTTACTTTGGAATTGTGTATTTTAATTTATTACTTTTTTATGTCAATATTTCTACTATGTATAATTGTTATTTCTATTATTAACTTTAAAGTGCTTTTTTGTGTGTATACATCAGGGATGTTACGGAGCTTTGACTCCGGTTCCGTTAAGTCGGAACTTCCGATTATTATTACACCTTCGGTTCCGACTTCGGCTCCGACACTTTTAAATCGAAGGTTAATCGGAGGTCGAAGCATAACATAGCGGCGCCGGCGGCCTGTGTCGACTGTTATGAATAGGTTCATACATGTCCCCGAATCCCCCCGAATCCCACTTCGTGCACTCTATCATCAATTATTTTTTCACTTGTTAATTTGTTACACAAACGACACGTTCATAGGTTATAGAAATCTGATCCTGTCTCCGACTCCGATAAAGCAAATTTAAAAACTCCGACTCCGCCTTCGGTTCCGATAAAACTACCTCCGTTACATCCCTGGTATACATTTATGGTGCAATCCATAAATTAACTTTAAGCCAGCCTAAATCTTTAAAATGTTCAGTTTTTGCTACGTTTACGTTTACGTTTTTTGCTACGTTTTGCTACGTAAAGGCGACCGTGGTGTAGTGGCAGTGCAATGGCTACGTAAGCCGAGTGGCATGGGTTCGAAACCACTTACCGGTACCAATGTATCTTTGATATATGTACTTTGCACTTTAGTAGCTTAGTATAGAAATGTATAATAAAATAATAATAAATAATCACTCTACAACAAGTGGTGCAGTTACCACAGTAATATTTCTCAATCGATGGTGTTGCCAGGTTGCCACATGGCTAACAGGTCGTCATTGTTTGTCGGTCGTGACTCCCAAATGAGTTTATGATTCGGAGATTTGACGTTCGTTATTATCTTCAACGCATACATAAGGTGTGGTACTTGCTACTTATGCGGGGACTCTATTATGAGTATGGATCGTTGGTAACAATCAATCAAAGGATCACAGAGACAATGGAGCCATGATCCTGACACAACTCACTCGCTTCCCTCACCTTCACAGTTCTCTTCATACTAGCTTTCCTAAAGATGTCTCCGATTTGGTCGGAAAACACATTACACTTTATACTTAGCCATTGAAACTCAACGGCCTTTTTTTACTGTGGCTCGATAAATGACACCCCGCCTCATGTTAAGATGGAGTGCGGTCTTTGAATAGAGGGTCGCCTACAGTTAAATAAGCTAAATAAGTCAAGCAGAAGTCATAACCACTACTACGCCGGCCTCGTTGAAACCTAGTAGCTCCAACCGTGTACAGACCGTAAAGTGACAAGAATTAAGTTTTGAGGCGAAAAATTCACTAACTATCTTAAATTGTCTAGGATTTAGATTAGTTAGATATTAGATTAGTTAGAGAATCAAGAATGTGATAACCACGAACGAATAGGTCTGAAGAAAAATTGGACTTGAAGAAAATTTTGAAAATTATACGACCGCATCTTAAACTTCCAATTTAAACAACGAAGTTTGGTAAACAAACCACTATTCGCTATATTTTTTTTAGTTATTTATAACGTAAATTTGATACAGGAATCCCAACCTTAATCAAATACCATACAGTTTATAACTACATGCAAAGTATATGACGCACTCATGGTCGAAGCATTGATGATCAAAATCAGCGCAAAAGTTAATAAGTTTATTGTGAAAGAGTGAATCAGATTTGAATGTTATCAAATCAAATCAAAATTGTCACGCATCAGTTACCACAGAGAAAGGCAAAGACACCGTAAACGCTATCCACGATCCTGACATAACTCTTTTGATTTCTTATCATCAATAATTCTCTATGGTTATGGACACTTGCTGTTTTAACGATGTTCCCGATCTTATTAAGTAGTATTGTTTAGGTTGTTATCAGTTTTAGGAATTCACCTAGCTAAAATCAGTTATTTTTTTAATATTAATAAGTTGGACAGTACAATTTAAAATCTTTATTTTGCAAATATTTTTGATCCAATCTTTGTTGTATTTGCGGGCTCGTTTTGGCACTTGAAGTCCTCTTCGGTATCTTTGTGCGTTCTTCAACAGTTCTCCTTCCAGCCAGGAGACCCTTCTCGTTCCTGCAGACCTCCGGAAGCGTCCTCGCGTTGCCAAGGAACTTCTGTCTTCCAATCCAATCCTAGTTTTGATACATATTAAATTAATTATTCCACATTTTTTTATACATTTCTATACCAAGCTACTAAAGTGCTTGTATCATAGAAACAGGACAACCAAAGTACACATATCAAAGATACATTGGTACCGGTGAGTGGTTTCGAACCCGTGCCACTCGGCTTACGTAGCCATTGCACTGCCACTACACCATAGTCGCCTTAACACAAACTTTAATCAAAGAAAATATTACAAAAATATTTGACCATGGCCACAAAACTCATTATGAAGACTAAGTTCTTTATTCAAACTGACAGTTATATTTGAATAGGGAACAAAGATGACCGACATCGAAACTTAATGAATACAATAATATTTATAATGAAACAAGATAAATTGTTCGTAAAAATACGTAACTGATCGTCTAAAAGAATTAATGTCAAAATACTACGCTACTGACGTCTCATTATGTGAAAAAATTCCATTCAAATTCCGCCATTTTGATTTAATCAAACGGAGATTATTAATGAATGTATCTTTATACTTATTTCATGCGCGTAATTGAGAGGTTGCATGTTCTAGGGTTGACACAAAGAATTTGGACTTAAGAAATAGTAGGAGCCCTAAAATAGCTACAAAATACAACCGTTTATACTATTTTCACTTATGGCATTAAAAAGAAGTCAGAAGGGGAAGAATATACATTTTTACATTAGTAATTTAGAAGGTTGTCACTAGTTTTGATGATCATTTGACAACCTAATTTGACAGAATAACAAATGACATTAAAATACTTTAAAAAAGAATGACGGAACAATTATGCCGCTACTCTTACTACCACGTGACTTTTAATTAGGCAGTATTAAAAGTCAACCACAATTACAAAGGAAAACAAGTAGTTGTCTCTTTCACTCACATGTGGTACAACATAGCAGGGCCGTCTTAAGCATATTCAGCGCCGGGGTGCGAAAGTCAAGGCTTCGCTCGCGTGGTCTCAGGTACCTATCGAAATTTACGGCGGTCGGCATGCGCCCCCTAAGACTCTGCGCCCGGGTGCACTGCACCCCTTGAACCCCCGGGTAAAGACGGCCCTGCAACATAGTATAAATGAGATAAATAACACTGAATTAGTTCTTATTTTAGCACAGATTCTATTCTTTCCGAATTCTTAGGGTTGTCAAAACTCCTTTCGCCGGCATTTTGACGCCGACATAGGCAGCCGTAAACCGAGTAATATTTTTTCAGTTGTCAGCGCTTTTGGACTTGACTTCGCTTACCACCAGACAATGTGGTGTCAAAATAATAAACAAACTAAAATCTGTTTATGGTAAGCTTTTGCTCCAAGGAGCGCTGACGACTGAAAAAACTGTTAAAAATTCCTACGCTTGCCTCAGCCGACGTCATTATGCCGGGTAAAAAAGTTCATTATAATATGTACCATGATGATCTTTGAATCCGAGATAGTACAAAGGATTTTCTTAGATTTTCCGCGAACATTGATTAATGAATTTAAAAAAAATTATGCGGCTTACTATCGCGTTCATTTTGGTTTTGATTTTACATTTTTTTATTATTCCGGCGTTTTGAGAGCTTTGCAGCGATCGTGGTCACGGAGAGACAATTTAATAAATCAAAACCAAAATAAAAGCGATAGTAAGCCGCATGAAATTTGTTTAATTCATGAGTACTTTGTAATTTGTAATTTGTAGTTTAACATTACATGATTTTAACATTATCCGAAACCTCTATCACCTGTACTCGCGATTATTAATATAAACTAGCTGTGCCCCGCGGTTTTACTTGCATTTATAAAAGGAATTCTTCGATGGTTTGCGCACATGGAAAGGATGGGTGAAAGTAGATCGACGAAAGGAATTTATAAATCTGATGTGAATGGAAGCGTTAAATGAGGCAGATCTAGACCAAATCGGAGACATCCTCAAGAAAACTAGGTTGCCTAGTGCCCATAACCTTAGAGCTTGTATGAAGAGAATTGAGGATGTGAGGGACGCGAGGGTGTAGTGTCAGGATCGTGGCAAGTGGCGCTCCATAGTCTCTACCTATCCCTGTGGGAAAGAGGTGTGACAATTTGATATAAAATGTGGCTCGTATCGTGAGAGCGTGACAATTGCAATTAGGAGAACAAAACAAATATACAATTAAGCTAAAATACTGAGCTCAAAGACAAATTAATCATTACCATCATCAACCAGAAGACGTCCACTGCTGAACATAGGCCTCCCCCTTAGAACGCCATTTCGAATGCCAGTTGCATGCACCGTTTAATTGTGACTTTCATTATGTCGTCAGTCCACCTAGTAGGAGGCCTACCTACGATGCGTCTTCCTGTTCGTGTTCTCCACTCTAGAATCTTTCTTCCCCATCGGTTGTCGATTCAACGACCTATTCATTAGAAATTGATACATGCAATTGAATATTTGTTAATAAAGAGGTAGATGTTTGCCAAAAAGTCTGGTTGTCAAAAAGTTGCAGGCAGTAGTGCCCAGTCTGCCGATCCAAGGTAGTACCACTACTTAGAACATTCATGGACCGTACTCCAGCCTAACATGAGGCAGGGTACTGTCACAATAAAATAATCGACTAGTGCAGCTTAAACAAACTTTTAAATTTAATGTTTCAAAGAATTTGGGTATTTGAATATTTTCTATAAATAAAAGTTTCATAGTAGAGGAATCAAGAGACACGAGGTTTTGGCAAAATTTAACTTATTAGTATTACTCCCCCTCGTGGAATTTTGTACTCGTATATTAATACAACCCTTTGTTAAATACTTACCTTTTGGGTTATTAGTAGAACGATAGGCTGTATTTTAATTAAAAGGGTGTGAGGGTCATTACGAATATTATTATTTTTTTAAACATTTTTACTATATTGCCGTATCTTGAGTGCAAAACTTTGACAAATTATGTATTAAGACAAAATTGAGAATGAAATATAAAAAGGTAATGCCTATAATCCAAAAATAACTGTCTACTTATAAAGAAAAAACTCCAAACTAATCGTCTACTGCCGCGTTAACGATGCCATTCCTTATTAATTCAGGTAGCGATAATATCCGGTGAATAACTTTCTATATGTCAATCTTTCAAACAAACTTGATGGTAATTGATTGGTTATCTATTTACTCTGAGAGGTAGCGGCGTTAGGTTTGGTTAGAGACTGCGTAGAGGTAAAACTATTTACTTTAAAATGAGCGATTCCTTTTTTTTATTGTCAATAACTTATATTGGCGCGCCTTGAGAATGTACCCCCCCTCTTTGCATCAATGCTTTCCATCTCATCTTTTTGTTTCCTTCTGTGTAGGTATTTTCTGTATAAATCATTAAAATAAGAAAAATATATTTATTTTATTGATTGGTTTTCTTTATTATTTATAATCTAGTTGTACCAAAAGCGCCTTACAAGTGTAGTATAATAAAGGTTTTAAGGAACTTTTGGGACCGCCTAGATTCTGTAGTGCATCCGGCATAATTAATTCGTAGTCTCCATTCTAAAACCTTTCTTCCCCGTCTGTTATTGGTTCTTCAAGCGATGTGGCCAACCCATTGCCAACTCAGCATGCGAATCCTACGCCTACAAGCTATGTCGGTAACTCTGGTGAACAAACACTCCAAGCATATCTCTCTCCGTTGCCCGCTAAACGACTCTGAGTTTTCCAACAGGCTAACAGTTAAAGACCACGTCTTAGTGCCATATGTCATCACTGGCAACACACACTAAAGACCCTTGTCTCCGGACGCTAACACCCAGCCTATAAATTTTTATCGGCATGAAATTCATCTGTATGCCAGTAGCTCAGCTATTCTACTACCGGCCTACACGCGACCTGTCAGAATTCTGATAAATGTCAGTTTTTTTTACCTCTGACCACACAGAGGTCAACGGCTCGTCGACTGCCCAACTTGATTAGACATTGATTTTATTTTTAGTATACGATATGAACAAAGTATGTTTTTTTAAACCATGACAGTAATAGGAAATGATTTACGTAAGTTCTCTTGAATAAAGATTTTTTGTAGTTTTAACTTAATTGAACAGATTAGGCTAAAACTACAAAAAAAAGACTTAAAATATATAAATGTAAGTAAAAAACAGGCTTTACTTATATTTGCTTACTTACAACATTACCTTTTATTAAAAGCAACCGCGGTGTAGTGACAGTGCAATGGTCACGCGAACCGAGAGCACGGGTTCAAAACCACTTGCCGGTACCAATGTATCTTTGATATATGTACTTAGGCCGGCCAGTTGCTATTAAATCAAGAAAGCTGGGTTGACTAGTGCCCATAACCGTAGAGCTTTGGAAGGATTGTGGGTGAGAGGGAAGCGAGGGAGTTGTGTTAGAATCGTGGCAAGTGGGGCTCTATTGCCTATCCATTAAACACTAACAGAATTTAAAATTGCGGCTTACTATCGCGTTTATTATAATCCTACGACGTATGGAATGGTTTGATTCTGCGACCACCATGGTTTAGTGTCGCGGATTAAAATAATCTATTTAAACGCTATATCAGGCCGAAAAATCTTATTTCATAAACAAAGTTCGCGCAAAACATCAGGATATACTGTGAAAACCTTGAGCCTAGTTATAGAAATCAACGAATCTAAAACTATCACGCCTCCTATCTTACAGAGATCGGTAGAGACATTAAAAATCAATCAATCAAATTGTCACGCCTTTTTTCCACATAGAAAGGCAGAAACAATAAAACGCCACTTGCCACGATCCCGACACAACTCCCTTGCTTCCCTCACATTCCTCATTCACGTTGATCATTGGAAGAAACGGGCTGTTGACTAACTTCACTTGACTAATTCAAAGAAACTGGTCCGCAAAGAAAAAGACACCATACTAAAGATTTTTTTTATTGTGACTCGACATTTGACAGCATCCCGCTTGATGTTAAGCTGGAATCTAGTCCATGAATGGATGTCATTGCTACTTCAATTTAATAACTGTAAGTAGCAGACACATCCACTATGCCGGCCTAGTTAGAACCGGCAACTTACAAGCTGATCCCGAAACGCGACCAAATCACTTCACGGTCTGTTCCACTGCCTACCACTCTTTAAAGTGAAATTGGTTGGAGAGTTAGACGTCGCATAATGGCGCCGATCCCGTTTTATTCTCATTTTAATCGCATTATAATAACAGTTATATGTTTTGTTACAGAGCAAAAAGCAAAAACGGTGGTCGTCTATTAAGAGAGAAATTAGAAAAAATCGGCTTAAATCTTCCTGCTGGTAGACGGAAAGCTGCTAATGTTACTTTATTAACATCATTGGTTGAAGGTAAAATATTTTTTTTAGATCAAATATCGAGTCCTTAAAAACAACGCACATACACACACTTTTCAGTGCCATCTCCGGGATACCAAAATCAATATTAGGTACCGAATTTATTTCCCTAGAATAAATAACAAAAAAAAACCTACGAATACAAGGGGACCTTTCCTCACTTTATATAATGATTAAAAAAAACTTATTATCATTTTTGAATGTAGTGGAACTGAGCAGACATTTTTCCCATTCTTAACGAAATGAATTCCGACACTGCGCCGATTGTGTCCGTCGATGTTTAGATACGGCACGCTAGATATACAGGCATACAGGTCCTTTAATATTTACAGACATCAGACGTTTCAGGCACTTGCCGTGCCAGATAAGTGTTGTGCCAGTCACAATTGTTTCACTTTCTTTTCTTATTTCAATCAATCAAACTGTCGCTTTTTTCCCACGGCGACAGACAGAGACGAAGTAGCGCCACGATCCTGACACAACTCCCTGGCTTCCCTCACATGCACAATTCTCTTTATACAAGCTCTATGGTTATGGGCACTAGGCAACCTAGCCTTCTTGAGGATGACTCCGATTTGGTCGAAAACTGCCCTTCTAGGCCCGCTTGTTTAACGCATCCATCCACATCAGATTTATAAATTTAAATCTTATTTTTGAATATCTTTTTCAGCTGAAGCGGTCCATTTAGCGCGCGACTTCGGTTATGTATGTGAAACTGAATTCCCCGCGAGGGCTTTAGCGGAATACTTAGCACGCCAATATGCCGAACACGATGCGCGGCGCAGAAGAGATCTACTACAGTCAACAAAACAAGTGAGTTAATAAAAAATATTTTATTAATTTTTGAAGTGACAACGTCTTATAATTCGATGGAGCCTGCTGCACGCACGAAAAACATGACTTATGCGGCGTTACCTCGACTGTTCCATTTAAGGCATCTTTAACCTTTTTTAGTGCAAGGGCCAAACATCGATTTCACATCGTCCGAAGGGCCACAACTTTTCACGACACTTTACCACCTTATCAATAAAATAAAAGACATACATAATTTCAAATTTCAATAATCTTTATTGGTTAATTAAAGTCAATCTTCATTGGTTAATTCACTTAGCTGGCGGGCCGCATGAGGCCCGAGGGCCGCGGGTTGAAGACCCTAGATTTAAGGCTTGAAAAGTGCAAGCGAGAGCGCGGAACGAGCGACACACACACAGACGACAGGCACAATCGGCCTCCGCGTTCGGCAGCGTTCGACATCTGCCACTCTCCTACTTTAGTGAGCGATGCGTACTATTAATATTTAATATTTTAATACATAATAAAAAAAATTGACATAATTGTGTTTATGCGTACAAATAAATGTAACTTAATCAATTCAATTGTGATTTCCATTTACCTTCTTCTCTAAATCCATACAAAATATCTATCAAACAAATAAATTTAAAAATTTCTTTTGAAAAATGCAACCATTCCATCATTATTTTCTTATGACGTTGTCACGTTCAACTATCGTCAGTAAACCGTCTTTACAGACAACCGATTTTTTATTATTATTTTGACTTACCATATGATAGCACCCCGCTTGATGTTAAGCTGAAGTACGGTCCATAAATGGATGTAACTGCTACTATAACTCAATAACTGTAAGTAGCAGTCACACCCACTATGCCGGCCTATAGTAGTATAGAATATATATAGTAGAATAGAAAATATGTATGAAAGGATGATTTATTAAAGGAAACTAATCTTGACCTTTACTTTGACCACTTTAGCCTTGACCTTTACTTGAAATGTAGCGCCTTGATACCTATGAATACTACCACCACCACCACCATGTTTTATTTGTATTGTCTTTCTCTGTAGGTATATTTTTTTGTGCAATTAATAATTTTGTTTGTCTGTCTGTAGGTGACGAAAGAATTGATGGACTTATTAAATCAAGACAGATCACCGCTCTGCAATACTAGACCGCCGCATTTATTAGAGCCAGCAATACAAAGACATCTGACGCATTTCTCCCTAATCTCACACGGGTTCGGAGGACCAGCCATTGTTGCCGCTTTAACTGCCATACAAGTACGTATCTATAATGTTTTTTTACATTTCTATACTAAGCTACTAAAGTACTTGTACCATAGAAACAAAGTGCATATATCAAAGATACATGGGTACCGGAAAGTGGTTTTAAACCCGTGCTCTCGGTTTGCGTAACCATTACACTGCCACTACACCACGGTCGCCTTATTATGGCTCGACAAATGACAGCACCTCGCCTGATGTTAAGCTGGAGTGCGATCCATAATTTCTGCAAATTGCAGTCTTATTTAGCGGAGCGTCGGATTTTTTTTTAAATTTAATTAATGGCAAAGTATTTGTAGTCCATGCAGCATAGTTTTCAGTAATTTATCATGTCTCCAATGGAAGATAGATAAAGATCAATTAATCAAATTGTCATGTCTTTTTCCCACAGGGATAGACAGAGATAAAGGAGAAAATGAAATTATCATCATATTTGATGAAGATGAAATACTCTTTTGGATAAGATGATAGTATGATTATGGTTCTAGAAAACAGGCGGTATAACTTTTCAAAACTTCTGACGGAGTCTTTCAAATCATTTACCACTTCTTAATTAGACCATCAGAGTTTAATTTATAATAAATCCACTATTATTACATATTAAACTTGAAAAAAAAGTTGTCATGTAAATTGTAACGACCTGTCATTTACAGTTACCCGCCAAAAAATCTTAATCACTATAAATGAAATACGTCTAAATAAAATAACATACCATAACCCTCATTAATGTCCATGTAGTCTCATCAATAATGGGGCGTTCTCACGAGGCGATTTGAGTTGATCAACTGCGAAATCGTTCGAGATATGAACCGTCTGAACAGACTTTCAACCAAATTGAAGCAACAAATATCTATTCAACAAAAGTTATACCGCGTTCTCACCGGGCGATTTCAGTTGACCAATATTTGTCGTTTAACAAAAATTATATATATTAATTGCTTCAATTTGGTTGAAAGTCTGTTTAGACGGTTCAAATCTCGAACGATTTCGAAGTTGATCAACTCAAATCGCCTCGTGAGAACGCGGTTTTAAAGACTTTTCAACTTTTGTTGACTCAACTGTCATTAATTTTTTCTTTCTTCTTGTTTATGGCTTTAGTATTTAACTTGCCAGTGTCAAAGTAAAAATATATGGTTCAATGTTAAAACATTGTCAAGTAAATATGAAGATGAAGATAAACCACGCGAGTAATTCATCGAATGATGACAATGATCCACCAGTTTTTTGTTTTTATAAATTATGGAATCCACGAAAAAAATGCTAAACCGTCACAAATAAGCATTATACACTTCCTAATTTCTTCATTATCCTTAATAGCCATTTCGGTCATGAATATTAAGTCGATTATTAGAGCTTGTATATGTAAATAGTCTAGGTTTAGTTTATAATGGAAAAGGCATCGCCATTTTATGTGCGTAATTCCCCTAATAAAATTGATTAAAAAAAAACGTCGATTATTATTGAATCGTGAGAACGCTACCGTCAATATCTGCTTTCGAATTTTTGTTAAACGACAAATATTGATCAACTGAAATCGCCCGGTGAGAACGCGGTATAAGGATTCCATAATCGGGATTATTGAACCAAACCAAAATTACTTATATCAATTACAAATTAAGGTATTTTTATTGCTAATAATAATAAAATTTTATTTTCCAGAATTTCCTAAACGAGTCGCTCAAACACATAGACAAATTATATCCACAGTCCGGAATGGTATCGTCGTCAATGGACAAAACGAAAATGGACCCCGATATAAAAAAGTAGCGGCCAATTTCACGACAAATATGTCGTCATAACAAAAGGACTGAGATTTTTTTCCTTTCAAACTTAATATTATTGTTTCTTTTCGCTAAAATTATTTGGATATGTCTGTAATTAATTTGTTGCCTTTGCCTTTGTTTTTTTTATGTGTGTTGTTTTTAAAAGGTAGGCAAAGGTTTTGTCCATGTAGCATTTTTGTATTTCTTTTCTTAGATATAAAAATGATTCCTATAAAATTATAATAACATCTATTATGTAAGATAAGAGAAACAATAACTATGTACAACGAAAATCTCATTTTAACCAAATATTTAACTGTTCATAGTATATATTTGTTTTAAAAACGAACTCTGGGTGTATAATTTAATTCAAATTTTATGGCGACTTTAAAGTTTAGTTAGGCGCCATAAAGTTAACACTTGTAACAGCTGTAGTTCTTCTCTAAATATAAAATAGTTAATTTAAAGAAGGCTTAACTTTATTTCTAAAAACAACTGCAACTGATGTTAATTTCATTCTAGGAATAATTTAATAATAATTTAGATTTCTAATTGACAAACTGCCTCTCCTATTCAAAAGTATTGGCGCCAATATTTTGTCGATAATTGGGCGTTTAATATTGAAGGCAATTCAATATGCCAATCTACACATTGTGATTTGTGGTAGCCACATCATTTACAAATTAAGAACACAACGTTAGATGTCAGTTTATCAAAATCAAAGATCAAACTAAATCTTATATATTTTTTAAAATAAATCAATATGTATGTTTACATGCCCATTATTATGAAGTGCAATTATAATACTCAAGATTGTGAAAAAATTGTAAATAATGAAATAAATAGGTTTAATTAAGCATTTATAGAATAAAAATATGTAAATTGTATAATAGGTTTAGTTTTAAGTTATTTTTTAATAAACTTTGCATTTTTTAACAATGGTAACACCAAACTGTCACTCTTTTTAGTCCAAGCATAATAAAATTTTAAAAATACTACTTAAGGTTACTTTAGACTATACTCGATCCATTACAAACGTGCAAACCGAGTCATAATTTAATATGTCACAGGTTTGTGCGAAACCTACACAAATCACTATCGTAAATGGAAATAGGTTTACGAGTGCGAGCGAACGGCCCGATAATAATTATTTAGGACTCAGTTTGCACGTTTATAATGACTCTAGTATAGGGGAAAATGGTTTCTTTTTGCCTATTTATATAAACTGAATACACAAAACTGACCAGATTTTATAGAAAGAGTTATAGTTTAGTAATTGTTACCAACATGATAGGTTTTCTTGTAAAATCTATTCGCAATAATAAAGCATATCAGAATTATAATTATTATAAACATTACACTTATTCATATTCATTACAGGGATAAATTAATTCACAAAATACAAGACAACTGAATGATAACCACAAATAAAACGTACTTAACAATCAGAGTCAAAAGGTTTTAATTTCAAGTGGCCGGTATACACTGTCGACTTTTTTAGTCGATAGTGTCATTGGACTTCCCTAATCATCAGGCAAGACGAGGTCGACGAGGAGACAGATGGCGCGTCACTATAAAAAATATTTATATAAATAAAAGTGCTTTCTTCTCATCATCTAGCTTTTTAAATTCTTTCAGATTACTCGTTCAACTAAAACAACTAAACTTTGTTCATCAGCTAATCACAATACAGTATAGTTGATAAAGACTGATTAGCTTTTGATTTCACTTAAAACGTCGATAACTTTGATGTACAAATGTGTATAAAATATGATTTCACACGATAGAATTGTGCTCCTTTAATTGAATTAATAAATGTCGGTTTTTACAGTTTTTAAATATATTACACAAAACACGTTAGTGATTCATAATAGGAAGATTTAAGTGAGGCGGCGATAAAACTTTCGAAGAAGTCTTAGGGGGAGCACGAACGTTCCACAACTTTAAATCACCTTTAAAATGATTATTGGATAACAATTCCACCATTGCCCGTCATACTTCAAACAGAACGGCTTCATTTCACAAAAGCACATTGTATTAGTAATTTTAGTATATTAGTTTTATTTGCTAGTGAAATTGTGAATGTGTGCCAATTAGTTTTAAGATGGGACTCGAGATTTTCCCAAAAATATTTATGTATGAATAAATATTTATTCTGTCGACTGTACATAAGGACGGCTCATTTACTTAAGTTTTTACATTTTAGTTCTTAAGTAGCTTTCGATTTTATTAGAATAAAAATACACCGAATTACGTAATAAATAAACAGTCCCTGTATATTTTCGTTCTTATTCTATCCAATAGCGCTTACTGTCCCCGGCACAAAATTAATACGCGCCTGTGTCGGGAAATCGTAATAGATGATACTGTCACATTTACGTAGCATTGTACTGGCATTGACCAATACCAAATCAAACAATTCAGGCCCAAAATCAGTTTAGTTTAACTGCTAATAATTTCGTATTTCAAAAACAGCCTAAGGTCTTTTACAAATCAGACGTTTTTTCGGTGCGTATAAGCTCGTTTTAACAGGAATGATACGAGCGTACTGGTCTAAGCTAAGTTTTGCATTTGTGTGAGTGGTCACCAAAAGTAGAGTCAAATGACAATATCATGCAAATTAGAACCTTTATTGAAATAGCATATTTATTTGCCCAATATGGGTTAAACCGCGTTCTCACGAGGCGATTTGAGTTGATCAACTGCGAAATCGTTCGAGATTTAAACCGTCTGAACAGACTTTCAACCGAATTGTAGCAATTAATATATATAAATTTTTGTTAAACGACAAATATTGATCAACTGAAATCGCCTCGTGAGAACGCCCCATTACAGATCTAAGTGTTACATGTTGATCAATGTTATGTCCGCCATATTTGCCCAATATGGGTTACAGATCTAAGTGTTACATGTTGATCCATGTAATGTCTCCCATATTTGCCAAATCTGGCGTGCAAAAAGTATTAATGTCTTTAAAAACATATATTTTATTTTATTAACATTTCTATACTAAGCTACTAAAGTGCTTGTATAATAGAAACAGGACAACCAAAGTACATATATCAAAGATACATTGGTACCGGTGGGTGGTTCAAACCCGTGCTCCCGGTTTGCGTAACCATTGCACTGCCACTACACCACGGTCGCCTTATTATAGGTATAGTTTAAAAATAAAACAAAAATTATTAAAAATAAAGGCCATGATCTATGTGCACTCACAGAAATGCAAAGCTCAGCTTAGGCTTCGAGGAATGTACGTGCATACCAAAAGCGCATACAATTGGCGCCATGCACATTGCACGCGTTTAAAAATCATACGCTCGTATGAAAATGTGCCTCCGGTTTGTAAACGCACTAACTGAAACTGATAATTGTTGTTCGAAAGAACACCATTATTTTTTATGTATTAAAATTTGTGATTGTGAACACTTTCTACATTAATTTCTGTAATTAGTTACGTATATACATTTAGTAAATCATGCATATTTTCAATTTTATTTCTTGTACGCTGCACCTACAAAGGCCGGCATAGTGGCGGGGCTGGGGCAGCCGGGAACTGACTCGGATATTCCAGTCGTCGTCACTCTTGGACCTCCTCTTGCTTATCATCAGGCGAGTCGAGGTCAGATGTCGTGTCACAATAAAAAAAAACCTACCTCATACCACTTCAATTGCTCTAAAAAATATGATGCCGACTGTACGTGAATAAGAAATAATGTTACAAGAAACTTAAAATTATCAAACAAAAAATGTACATTTTATTCTATTGTTTTTGAAATAAAATTAATATTTGATATAAAAATGTTTTTTTATTAATTAAAAACCATACAATGGTGCATAACACAAATTGCCGACGTAGCCGAAGAAGTCATGGGTTCGATTCCCAGCCGCAGCTAAGATTTGCTCCGAAACTTTTATTAGTAACATTTAATAATGAAATTGACCGGCCACCATTACAGGCCGAAACTTAGTCGCGTTTCGGGATCAACTTGTAAGTTACCAGTTTCGCTGATTTGTCTGATACTTGCAGTACATTAGGCGGCTTAATAATAAATAGACCAACTGAAGTGAGACTTAACAGATCAACAGGTAACATGTCTTTTACAACTCCAAATTGTAAAAGACATCGTGGCTGGCTTAAACGGACATGCCGAGATCAAATGGACGCCTACAAAATAGTTCATGGCAAGAGACTGCATATTGTCATGAATCATGAAAAAGGGGACAAAAAAGCCTTGCCCAGCAGTGGGACAATTAAATTTTTAATAATATTACTGGACCATTGATTGGTTAAACAGTCCAATGAACCTAATGATCTACGGTTTATTGAATAACAGACCTTAACCCTATTATTTTAAAATTATATTCCTTTATTAAATGCTCATGTGTTTTAGCGATACTATTAACATTGGATCGATCCTTAAATAAATATTAAAATTTGCCTACAAAGCGTTATCTCAAATTTAAGAATATAAACGTCAAATAGCGAGCGGGTTTGTTTGTCGGTTCCGGTTCGGACTTCAGTGTCGAAATTCCGTTTCCGTTATATCGATTTTATTAGTAAACAAAATGGATATGGACTCGAGTGATGAAGAGAAAATTGATACAAAGAAATCATATTTTAAACTGGATGCAAGAGTGTTCGAACCATTGCAAATAACCAATTATTTATACAATGTTGTGTTATGGAACCAATATCAAATATTGTTGTTTGAAAATTGCGACTTTTTATTACCGCCAATAACACTTGAGCCTGAATTTAAACTTTTGAAGGTAATACTGCATCAGAGCTTATTTTTTTGCCTCGACATTGATGGCAATATACACTGTATTTCTATAGATATGTCAGTAATAAAACAACCTCTACCAATACCGTTTGAACCGATTTTGCGGAACGTTCATGCTTTTTTGGATGTGGATGACCTATATTTTTTGAGTCTGATGCAAGCTGGAGCATTTACTCTATGCATACATGAAAAATCCAATTTACAGAAGATCATTTATGAATATAAACTGGATATTTCTACTGACAATATGAAAAGCAAAGAGGAAATAATTTTGAAGACTTACAAATTAAATGATAGAAATAAAGAGTGTGTGAGTTTAACTTTAAAAAATAAAGCAGTCAAAGGATACTTGGTTATTATTGTTTTAGATGGCAGAACAATTTATGGTACTATTTTGAATTCAGAAAACACATTTCCCACCAAATTGCTTCATAATGTACCCTCGGATATAAGAGACATTGTAATATCAGATTATAAGGGGATAAGCTTGTTCATTGCATTGAAATCTGGCACCATTGTTGAGTTGGCATTTGGTGATAATCATAAAAAGAAAGTATTTCATTTAAACACATCAATATTAAGAATCATAGCATTTAATCAAGGATTATATTATGTGGACGGCAAGACTATGTGGAAGAGCTCATTAATAAACAAAGAATGTTTTAGGCAAATATTTGTAAAGTATCCGAGAGATTTCATTAAAATTAATCATTTAATAATTTGTACTACTTATACAAATGGCATTTACAGATTTTGTTACGAAGATGACATATTTATTTCTGATGAAAAGGAAGATGATAAACAACCTGTTGAGAATTTCTTATCGGGTTATGGATTTCTCGAAGAACAATACAATAGAAATATGGATATAACGACTAAACTTCAAAAGGAACGACTTAATTATTGTGCTATTGCTTTATCTACTCATTTGGATGATTTAATGACTTATATTAATGTTAAGATGGATGTTTTTGATAATTATGCGGATGCGCCTAAGAATGAAATCACACTGACAAATGTATTAAGCGACTACTTCAAACCTAACTTAACCCTGCTATCAATAAATATGACTTTGAAAGATGAAGATATAGAAATAGTGAATATATTTACCAAAATAAAAACTATAGGATTACACATAGTTTTGGATAATGACAAGGAAACTAAATTATGCTACATTAAAAATTTAACGTTTAAAGACACTTATTTTGTACCGGTTTTTAATGTTGATGTATCAAACTTTAAAGTGACTTTAAAATTAACTTGTCCTATAGAATCAACAAATATTAATGAGCCCGTTTGGATAGTTTTGTTTAATAAAGAGCTATCACTGTCTGTTGATAATTTCGTTAAAGTTCATAAGAAAAATACTGAACCGGCTTCTTTGAAATCGGAATTGAATTTTGAGCAACAAGTATTGAAGATTTTGTACAATCAACATGGATTATTGTACAATATTAATGTGCAAGAAAACAGAATTTTGAATGATAAATTTGTCTATTACATTAAACTAAAAGACGATTATCAAAATAGACTCGTAGACAAAAACAATTACAGAAGTGTTAAAGACAAAACTGCTGAGAAATTTATTAAAGAATTTTCAAATAAAGAATTTTATACAAAACCTGATCACACTATACACTTTGATATTAATCAATATATAGTCCTTTTGGAAATATTAAAGGACAATGATGATTTTATCTTGAAAATTACATCGGATAATGCTAAAATTTGTTTTTTAATGAGGAATTTCTTCTTTAATGTACTGCAAGATGGAAATCTACACATAAACAACATACCACAATGCCAATACACAGCTTTAGAGGTGAGTAGTGTAGTATTTAAGAATGGTAGTCAAACAGTCTGTGGAATTTGCCCCTGCTTGATGTTAAGCTAGAGTGTGGTCCATGAATGGATGTCACTGCTACTACTACTGCAACTCAATAACTGTAAATAGCAGTCACATCCACTATGCTGGCCTAGTTAAAACCGGAAACTTACAGGCTGATCCCGAAACACAACCAAGTCACTTTACTGTTTGTATACTTGTAAGTGGTGGTACGCCTCGGATCTGCAGACTGGGCACCACTGACTACCACGCCTTGCCTACCATCATGCAAAGAGGTTAGATACCAGGTTTCAACATAATTATCCCCTACTATTAAAGCAATCTAATTTTGTTTTAGGAATTACGTCGTAAATTAACTGAAAATCCGAATGAACCGAAACTGGACGAAGTGGTGTTAGATGTTGCTGATGAATTTCATAGAAAATATTTATCTGAATTTCCTGTTTGAAGAAGTGCTGATGAATTTCATAGAAAATATTTATCTGAATTTCCTGTTTGAAGAAGTGCCTGCTAATACTGCATTCTCACGAGGCGATTTAGTTGATCAACTGCAAATTCGTTCGCTATTTGAACACGGTCCGAACATACTTTCAATCAAGTTGAAGCTTGATCAACAAATATAGAATTAACAAAACTTTTCAAGTTTTATTGATTCAATTGCGCGATAAAAATTGAACAACTAAAATCGCCTCGACAACGAGGACAATGAGAACGCCGTATAACGCCACAAAGACATAATCTAAAGGCGACCGTGGTGTAATGGCAGTGCACTGGTTACACAAACCGAGAGCACGAGTTCGAAACCACACACCGGTACCAATGTATCTTTGATAGAGGTGCTTTGGTTGTCCTGTTTCTATGATAGAAATGTAATTCTTTAGTAGCTTAGTATAGAAATGTAAATAAAATAAAAAAATAAATAAAGTGGGCTGGAACACTTTACCAGCCCATGTGTTCTCCACATCCTATAGTCTTGGATTGTTCAAAGCGTTGAAAAGACCCTTTGGCGAGGCTGGAATTGGAGGCGGGTGAATTGATAGAAACCAAACCATAGTGCGTATTGGGCAATTTAGATTGTCGGACCGAATTAACTCGGTTTATAAACCAGTCCGAATCGAATTCATCAATTCGGTTTGCGAATCGGGTTATACATATTTTTAAATAGAACTAACTTGGTTTGAAAAAGAGATCGCCCCATCTTTGGTTCCTTTATCCCTCTGAGTCCTCTGACTGCTCGTTTTCTGTTTCATTCCGAATTCGAAGTGGCAGGTACGAACTTCTAGTCATTATTAAATAGTATATAGTTCTGATTGTAAGTAGATTTGTGTCTTAAATTTAATTTATTAATTGTTCGTCATGTGCCTATAAGTGTAAGTGGAATATAACTATCGGCAGAAAGAAGAGCGCTGGACTGCGGTAGAAGCAAATCGGCGCATCTGTACTAGGGATGTTGCGGTATCTGCAGATGCGGATTTTAAGAGGCTAACATCCATGGACGCAGATCTGTTTAAAAAAAACTTAAGTGTGGGTAAAAAAATTGTCCAATTGTTCTCTTTTTATTTAAAAGTAGTCAGTGAATTATTAATTAATTATTTTAGTAATTAAATTTAAATCTTAGAGCGTTATATTTAATGAAAAGTTGGTCGCCTTTTCGCGCTCCAATCTGTTTCGCAAGGATTCGCAAATTAATCCTGCGTTACTAAATAACTAATGAGAATCCGCATCGATCTATGCAGTTGTGGATGTCTAAATCGATACGTATGCGAATATTCACAACATCGCAAATCTCGTCGTACATATAATTGATATTTTAAAATGTATGCACATTCGAAAAACGTAAAGTTGATAACAACAAATTTCTGCACAGTTTGAATGTCAGCGCTCTAGCTATCTGCCGGGCTATATGTGTAAGAATTATTGCAATAAATGTGATTGTAAAACATATGAAACTTTTTATTTGTAACCTGCACAATTCAATTAATTAAATTGTCACGCCTTTTTTCCATAGGGATAGGCAGAAACAATAAAGCGCCACTTGCTACGGTCCTGACTCCACTTTCTCGCTTCCTTTACATCAAAAATTGCCTTCAGTGGCTCCATGCTTATGGGCACTAGGCAACCCAGCTTTCTTGAGGATGTCTCCGATTTGGTTGAAAAACACTCTCCTGGGCCTGCCTTGTTTAACGCATCCATCCACATCAGATTTATAAATTCCTTTCGTCAATCTACTTTCACTCATCCTTTCCATGTGCCCAAACCATCGAAGCATTCCTTTGTCAATATATCTTTCAAACCACATCTATCGCGCACAATATCTTAAAGTGGTGGTAGTACCACCACTTACAAGTTGTACAGACCGTGAAGTGAACGTCACATTTTGAAATATAGGCCGGCATAGTGGATGCGACTGCTAGTTAGTTTATAGAAATATACGGATACTATCATAATTCAAGCCACAGTAACACGAGAGTGAGAAAAGGATCCTACATTCAGTATATGGGATTATTTTGTCAAGACGTGACACATATTCTAGACTTCGCGGTCCATGAATGGAGGTGACTGCTACTATAGTTCAATAACTGTAAGTACGAGTCAATCTATGCAAGCGGAGATCCAAGAGCGCCGCCGACTAAACAAAAGGTCTCATTTTACGGTTGCCTCAGTCGCCGGCACTACGCTGGCCAAAGGATCCAAGGTAACATACATTAGTATGATGAGAACACGTGGGCTGATACAGCATTCCACTCGAATGCTGTACTAAACGAGGCAAAAGACTTTTAGTTAGACTACCGAACCAGTCAACGCAGATGCTTCCAGACCGGTGCGTCGTTTCCATCTCTCGAAATTGAGGTAGCATCCAATAGGTGACCGTGGTGTAGTGGCAGTGCAATCGTTACACAAACCGAGAGCACGAGTTCGAAATGTACCTTTGATATATGTACTTTGATTATCCTGTTTCTATGATACAAGCACTTTAGTAGCTTAGTATAGAAATGTAAATTTAAATACGAGTAAAGCGTGAAATAAAACAAAACAAATAAATTTAAAGTACATTTAATATTATTTTAAACCATTTTCCTGAGGAGTGCGTTGATTTTGTCCTCACGGTTGCCGAAGTCACCTCCGTCTACGTAATGGATTGTCTTCTTGCGCCATCCACCAGTCGGGTTGTTCAGCTTAAAAGGCCACAGGAAGTTGCTGGCATACTACGAATTTAGAAAAAAAAAACTATTTTTAAATAATCCTTTATTGAGAAACAGATAAAATTAAAAGTATATAGGTATTAACTATAATTAAGCTATATATATATAGATAAAAAAAAACATCTAATGACGTCGCATCAGATAGTCCCGAGAAGACTGGCAAATTTTCCCTTTGTATAGCAAGGCTAATACGTTGGCAGATATAATTGCCAACCTGTGTCCAGACTTCAGCCGCTTAGCTGAAGGGCCCATCGTCCTAACATCAAACGGCGCAAATTCGTAAGCTTGAGGTTTAATTTAATTCTCAGCAAAAATCGCCGCACTTCCCGCGCTTGATGTGAGATGGGGCTAATGTGTCTACACAAGTCGCATCCCACACCTGCCAAGTTTCCACGGTCCAACAGACGTGCCGTAACCCACTCCGCGCAATAACAGAGTTCTATAATTGCTCAGTTAGGCGTTAGGACCCGGCAGATAAAAATGGCGCTGGCATTCAGTAACTTGTTTTATTATTTACTTACTTTTCGTTTCACGAATATATATTAATTTTATAATATGTATTTACAACTGTAAAGATACTCCGCTGCCACAAAAAAAAAGTCACCCAGCACTTTTGTAATCTGGGGATCCTTATACCGCGCAGTTTAAGAGTCAGCACTCTTTCTGCCGGGATATATACTTATAGCATTTTTTGTGTTAATTACCTTGAATTTCTCTCCGACAGTGAATATCTCATGAATGAGATCCTCAATGCAGATGATGTCGTGGGACGCAAGTTTGTCTTCGATGATTGTGTTTGATGTTATCGCGATGCGCTGGCCCTTCACTTTGGCAAAGCCACGTTTGTATATTAACTGCAAATAAATAACATAAACATCAGTCTCTACACAATGATAAAAGTATGACAGCACCCCGCTTGATGTTAAGCTGGAGTGTGGTTGATGAATGGATGTCTGAATACTTGTAAATAGTGGTATTACCCCACCCCGGGGTAGTACCACCATTTACAAGTATACAGACCGTGGAGTGACTTAATCGCGTTTCGGGATCAGCTTGTAAGTTGCCGGTTCCAACTAGGCCGGCACGGTGGATGTGATTGCTACTTACAGTAGCAGAATGGTACCACACTCTTTTTTTATGTGGCTTACTATCGCGTTTATTTTGGTTTTGATTTGACTTTTTTTAATGTAAAATCAATGCAGCCATCTCTTCCTGACCATGCTGGCTGCAAAGCTCTTGAAACGTCAGAATAATAAAAAATTGTAAAATTAAAACCAAAATAAACGCGATAGTAAGCTGCATAAAATTTGTTCAATTCATTAATCAATGTTTGAGCAAAATCTAAGAAAATACTAGTTATATCCAGACTGACACGAGACATTGGTACCAGCAATGTTTTGAACTGGGAGCTCTTGGTTTGCAAAACCATTGCCCTACCACACCATGGTCACCTTTGTAGAGATATATGGAAAGTAAATGATACAATTATAATATCATCACCATAGAAAATCACAAACATTATAGCGCACTAAATTACATATAAAACATTTATTTGTTTTATAATATATTTTTTTGCGCAAAGAACCTATAAATATATTCTTAAAATGTTGGGTAAGGGGCTGCTCAAGTATTTTGTAAACAAATTTATTACAATTACCCCCCATCACCCCTGTCAGCACAAAAATATCAAAGCTCATACAGATGCTTACGTGAATATTAGTAAAAACAAGTAAATCCCCCCCCCCCCCCCCGCATAGTACCTACGTAATACTTGAACGACCCCCCTAACCCTCGTTTATAAAATTTAATAATAATTACGAAATATTTTAAATATTTGTTAATAAATAAAAAAATGACAATTATTTGGAATGGATTGATAGGCACAATGGTTGTTTTTATTTATTATTGTGACGCATTTGACCTTGACCCGCCTGATGATAAGCAAGAGGAGATCCAAGAGTGATGATGACTGAAATTGACAACCAAGTCAGTTCATGGTTGCTTCAGTCGCCGTCAAGGGTGCTTCTTCACGCATCGCTTGAAGGATCCAAGGTTATAGGATGGAGAGAACACATGGGCTGGCAAAGCATAGGTTATTGGATGTAGAGAACCCTCCATTCATAGACTGCACTCCAGCTCACAACTCCAATTCTCCAATACGACGACGGGCGTGGACGAACGGTTTAGCGACTGGTTTGTTGCGCGTTAAGTCCCGGGTTCGATCCCCGGTCGGAGCAAATATTTGTTTCATAGCTTTTATTTGTAATATTTAATAGTATTAAATATTGCAAATATTTGTTAATAAAAAAAAAAAGAGATGGATATTTGCTTCGGGTCTGGTTATCAAAGAGTGGTAGGCAGTGGTACCCAGTCTGCCGATCCGGGGTAGTACCACCACTTACAAGTATACAGACCGTGAAGTGATTTGGTCACGTTTCGGGATCAGCTTGTAAGTTGCCGGTTCCATCTAGGCCGGCATAGTGGATGTGATTGCTACTCACAGTTATTGAATTGTAGTAGCAGTGACATTCATTCATGGACCACACTTTGGCTTAACATCAAGCGGGGTGTTGTCATATGTCGAGTCACAATAAAAAAAAAAAAAAAAGAATACAATAAAGAAATGCATCTTACCTCCCTAACACTCTTCAAGTTGGGGATTCCCCAAGTGATGTATGGCTCAGCAATACGCAACATGTTCACTGTTGCCTTATTCAGACGCACAAACACACCGTTGTTGATTTGACGCAGTCTGAATAGCTGAAGAACTTTGCGTACCTGTAAAAATAATTATTTTATGGTTTATTTTTTTTATTGTGACTTGACATATGACAGCACCCCGCTTGATGTTAAGCTGGAGTGTGGTCCATGAATAGATGTCACTACTACTACAATTCAAAAACTAAGAAGCAGTGACATTCACTATACCGGCCTAGTTGAAACCGGTAACTTACCACTTCACTGTCACTTGCAACTGGTGGTACTATCCCGGATCAGGCCTACCTACGCCTCGTCTTCCGGTTTCGTGGTCTTCACTCAAGCATCTTTCTTCCCTATCGATTGTCAGTTCTTTGAGTGATGTGGCCAGCCCATTGCCACTATATTACTACTGAGCAGGCAGTGGGTAAGCTCAAATCCTCTGCCATATCTTTTCAGGTAGTCCCCCTTGTAAAGCTGAGGAAACAGCCGCGCATGTGCTCTACAGTTGCAGCAGCGTGGCCTAAGCCAGAAAGGTGTCCTGGCCTTTTTGAAAGAGATTGTGCCAGAGTGATGGCGACTGAGACAGCCGTGAACTAATTCGTTTTTTTCAGTCGTGTAAAAAAAAACTGTTGAAGAACACACAAGCCGCGAAGATGTGCAAAAAAACCTGCACATAACAATAATATCTTCTTCCATCTTTATTGACGTCTGACCTCGATCTGCCTAATGGTAAGAGTATTCTCCAAGAGTATCAACAACTGGCTAATCCAACCCAATTCACAGTTCCATTAGTCACCGTCTCGTACGTCGGCCATATGTTTCCTTTTTTTTTGTAGTTGCTTCTTTCGTTATACAGATGTTTAAATTGATTTATTGTGGTCTGTAGGAACAAGGAGATCAGCTGGCTCCACTGAGGGAGAACTGTTGAGAAACACACAAAAAAACCGAGGAGAACTCAAGTGCGGAGACAAACCCACACATAACAGTAACAGTGTATGAAGAGTATTGTGGATATGAAGAAAGCAAGAGTTGTGTAAGGATCGTGGAAAGTGGGCTCCATTGACTCTGTCTTTGCTTTATTAATTGATTGAATTAAATACAAACCTTTGGTGATACTTGATTGATACCACGGATACGGATAACAAAAGCTAACTTAGCTTCACCGGGTACATAGTAGTTGCCACGGTTACGAGCCTGCAAATAAAAAAAAATATTAATCCCTACTATTATTATAAATGTGAATGTGAGTTTGTTTGTTACGTTTTCACACAATAACTTTTTAACCAATCATCATGAAACCTTGTACACATATTTTTGGAGGTACTAGAAGTAACATGGGAAACTTTTAATTTATATTTTTTTACTATAGCTTTCTATTGACGATAGTTTCAGCTCTTTGGAATTTTCCTACATTGATTTTTATTTCCGTCTGTCATTTTTATATGAGTTATCAAGTTATAAATACAAAAAAAGGGATATACAGTCAAATTGAGAACCTCCTCCTTTTTTATCCTAATTTTACGCAGGGCACACCGCGGGCACATGTAGTCAATCATAGATTAGTATCTCACCTGTCTGGCTAGTCTAATTTCATCACGTTCCCTGATACGGTATTCCTTAACATATTGTTCAGCCCTCTTGAAAATCTCTTTCCTCTTCTGCTTCGCTGCTTCTCTCCTTTTAATTGTCACCTTTGTTAGAAAAATTATTTAAAATTAGAAAAAATCTATGTAGATGTTTGTTTGGTTTTAATTGTCTCCTTTATCAGTACACAATAAAATTAACATCATGTCTTCAGATGAACTATGCCTTTGTGATTAAAATCATCATTTTGAGTTATAGTGAAATTATCCAATATATTTTTTGTATGAAGAGAATTGTCAATGTGAGGGAAGCAAGGGAATTGTGTCAGGATCGTGGCAAGTGGCGCTCTATTGTCCCTGCCAGGCCCCAGTGAGATTTGTTTTTGATTTTTGTGACTGTTAATTTGACCTCGACCTGCCAGATTGAGATTCTTCTGTAAGCAGGAGAAGGTCCAAGATATCTGACAACAAAATAAACAAAGCTTATTCGCAGTTGCCTCAAGAGCCTTCACTATGCTGGCCAAAACGAAGTCACATATTACAGAATACAAATAATGGAGAAGCCTGCTTTCACATAATGTGTACAGACATGTTTTAGGATCAGCTTGAAAGTTGCTGGTACCAATTAGAACTCGCAACTTTTAGAATAAATTATATCACTTATAATTATGATTATATTCTATTATAATATATTTAAGGCGAACATGGTGTAGTGGTAATGCAATAGTTATGCAAACCAAGAGCATTTTCAAAACCACTTGCCGGTACCAATGTATCTTTGATATATGTCCTTTGGTTGTCCTGTTTCTATGATACAAGCAATTTCGTAACTTAGTATAGAATTGGTTAATAAATAAATTTAAAAAATTCAGTTTAAATGTTTACAATACCTGGACTCGCCGTTGACGGAGAACATCCCTCCGTTTGCGGTGCTTCAGCACTGATGTAGCAACAGCTGGGAGTTTCTTGCTGTCCTCTTTACCTTTAGGTGCAGGTTTGGCCGCAGCCTTCTTGTCTGTAGTCGCCACCATCGTGCTGAAATCATATTTTATTATTGATTATAAAATTATGAATGGAACACTTTCTATGGTAAACAAGAGGTAAGAGTACCGACGACTGAAAAAAGCCCACTGACTCAGTTTGCAGTTGCCTCAGTCGCTGTCACTACGCATATAAGTACTAATTGGCTAGAAATTTATTAAACTATTAAATCATATAAATATCCTAAAGAGTAATGTGATGTGGCCTTATAGGTTAGAAACAAATTTGTGCTTCCTAAATAAATAGCTACCAAAAATATAAAAACCCTCACAAATATAACAGTTATTACACAAATTTAAAGAACTTATTATAGAAAAAACACAACAAAACTGATTCTAAGCTAATAAAAAGCGTTGCACAGCTATATCGGCATGCAGCTAACCACATGAGGAACAAACATCACACTTTTCTCACAAGTTTAACATTTTTATATAATAACAATCACTTTTACTTAAAATATATCCTTTTCTTTATTTAATATACACTATTTCAATAGGAAATTGTATAGATTTTCGTACCTGCGAGAGAAAAACTCCACGCGGCACGTGTGTCAGTTTATGAAAAGAAAGACAGGAATTATTTCCTGTCGCCATTGATTTTTATTTTTTTGTCTGGCAACGATGTTATACGAGAAAATATACGAATTATATTTTATTTATTATATTATAATGGTATTATTTTGTATTAAAAATAAAAAAAAACGATTTAAAATATAAGTGTATCTTTTGTTAAAATTTAACCTTACGTTTACGAATACGAAAACCTTTTTATAAATTATCATCATTTTTTTGTCTTAACAATACCGAGGATTTTTTTTAATTTTATCGATCTGTGATTATGGCGCTATGTTTAAAATTATTTTATTGACTCATCGTTTCCTTGGTGAAATATAAACAATCTAAAAGCTCGCTAAAAGCTGTGAAGAGTTTCATATTTATGTTAAAGCCCTTAAACCAATTAAAATTAATATATTTTAATCATGGCTGAAAAAGATCAGCAACTAAATGCCCTCGATATTGGAGAGTTGGATTTATTCGTCGAAAGTATGGAGCCATGGAAATTGTTTAACATTGCCAATAAAGCGTAAGTTAATTTTGCGATTTACACTCAGCAAAATTGTAATGCCATTCCCACATGGATAGGCACAGACAAATTAAACACGAAGAATTAAATCATGTCTAATTCAATAAGGAAAGGTATGACTAAGTATATTTATTTTATTGTGGACGCCTGCCTGGCGTGCGTTTAATGAAAAGAGGCTTCGTTCGCAGTTAAATATCTATGCCGGCCCAGTTAAAACCGACAACATTTAAGCTGATCCCGAAACGCGACTAAATCACTTCGCAGTCTACACTTGAAAGTCGTGTACTATCCCGGATCGGCAGACGGGGTAAATGACCACTAACTTTTTGCGTACCACTCTGTAACAGCCAAACCCGGTGCAAATATCCTAAACAAATATTTGCTCATACCGGGAATCGAACCCGGAACTTTACGCATAGGAAAATGTTGCCAATGCGCCAAAAATATTAAAAATATATAATATTTTTGAATAGATGGGTCGATTGGCATATTCGTTTGCAAAAACTAAACCAACAAGCTGTTCTAGAAGCAAGTTCTATGCAAGAAGAATTGACTAAAGAAACCATGATATCGTGTGGAAAGGTATTTTTACAATTTTATATTTATTAGTATATATTATAATATGTAGTTCGCGTTACGTAAGTTGGCAAGAGTAGTCAGCGCATCAAGTCGTTTTAGGAACGCCGTGTCCCCTGCTGAGGTAACAAAGTTCGATCATCGACTCACGCGTGGCACCCACGCTCCGTTCGCTCCCGCGTACACTTGGGTGCACTAAAATGGTGCACCACTGGTTTTCGTGTCATACTAATAGTTTTACTACATATTAATCCCCCGCCGCGTCTGTTTGTTCGCGATAAACTCAAAAATCAATCGATTAAATTGTCCCGCCTTTTTCCTACAGGAATAGGCAGAGAAAATGGAGCGCCACCTGCCACGATCCTGACACAACTCCCTTACTTTCTTTACATTTACAATTCTCTTCATACAAGCTGAAGAGGAACAACATTGTTCGAAATAGATATGGTTTAAAAGAAGATGTATTATAGTAACAAGGATTAAGAAAGGAATACTTCGATGGTTTGGGCACATTTTTGAGAGTGGGAGAGGACACTTCCGGTGCATTAAGTGTTCTCAGCTGGTTGAAATTACCACCCTACACAGATGCAAATCCCCCCATAGTGACCACGTCGCGTTCGGGGACTAGTTTGTGTAGCACCAGTTGCGTTGGGGGTTGTGGATTCGGTTAGGGACAGTGGCATCCTGCTGACCTGCAGTATCCCGGTGAGAGTTTGTTGACCCGTCGGCCAGGGAGACCCGTAGCAACGGTTGACCGCTGGCCGCCCGCCGCACAGTACAGGGGCCTGAGCCCACCGCTAACCACGGAGGGAGGCTGCCCCACCAGGCGGCGCATAATCTCGGGGTGATTCGTCTTGCCGATTGGTGATCGGATATGGGGTCCAGGCGATCACTTCCGGGAGGGTACGGGGGCCCTTCCGTCCGACGGATCAGCAAACTCACACCGCCGGGATGCATGTGGCTAAGCGGATAGCTGCACTTTTCGTCCCTTTCGAAGAAACAACCCCCAACATTTTCACGCACCCCCCCACCCCCTCCAAATGCAAGCACACAAAACAAGAAGTAGAGTTTCTCCAGCGGCAACTCAAACCCCCATTTCTAATGAGCTTGGCGTGGATTTCACAAATATACGTGGAATCCACGCCAATCTCAGTGCCGTCCATCACCATCTTGAGACGGCAAAGCCCGCTCTGCTCTTCTTGACGGAGACGCAGATAAAGGCACCGGCTGACACCTCGTACCTCCAATACCCCGGCTACTCGCTTGAGGAAAGATTCCTCGCGAAAGCCGGGGTATGTGTGTACATCCGGTCCGATATCTGTTGTCTCCGTCTGCTTTGCTTGGAGGATCCTTCCCTGTCCATCCTCTGGGTACACGTAGACCTTGGTTCCCAAGCCAGGATCTACGGGTGCCTTTATCGTTCCCACCACGGGGATTCGGAGACAACCCGGCTCTTCGATTCTCTGAGCCGGGCGACAGACGAAGCGCTGGAGCGGTTCCCGACCGCGGAGGTCGTGGTCTTGGGGGACTTCAACGCACACAATGAGGTGTGGTTGGGGTCCCAAAGGACCGACCACGCGGGAAGGGCTGCTCATGCTTACGCCCTTCTGCATGACCTGACACAGCTGGTGACCCAACCGACCCGGGTACCAGACATTGTCGGTCATGCTCCCTCTCTGCTGGACCTTCTACTGACCACTCGTCCGACCGGGTATAAAATTTCGGTCAAAGCTCCTCTTGGGACTTCTGACCACTGCCTGGTCGAGACGATAGTGCCGCGCGTCGTGCCTCCTCCCGCCAGGAATGAGGTGCGACGTTTATGGCACTACAGGTCAGCGGATTGGGAGGGAATGCGAAATTATTTCGCTTCGCTCCCTTGGTGGCAGCGCTGCTTCAACTCCGAGGATCCATCCACGTGTGCCTCGGCCGTTGCTGATGAGATAGCACTGGGGATGGAATATTACGTTCCATCCAACTGTGCATCTCGTAACGACCGGAGCAGGCCCTGGTACAACAGTGACTGCGCGGCTGCTGTTTCAGCAAAAAACGCAGCTCACAGTGCATGGGTCAGGGGTCGAAAACATCATGACCCTCACGTGGATGAGTTGAAAGCAGCCTACAATCGTGCCACCAAGTCTTGCAGAAAGATCTTTAAAAAGGCGGAGGCACAGCGCGTTTCCAGGATTGGCGAGAGTCTATTAGCGCACCCAACGGGTAGTCGCAGCTTTTGGAGTCTCGCCAAGACTGTCGAATCTAACTTCTGTCGTTCTGTACTGCCACCGCTGAGACAGCCTGATGGCTCACTGGCGCATACGGCGAAGGCGAAGGCCGATCTACTGGCCGAAGTCTTTGCCTCAAATTCGCATATTGACGATCGTGGTGTAGGGCCACCCACCCTGCGTCCATGCGGACATACGATGCCTGAGATTCGTATCAGACAACGCGATGTCCGCATGGAGCTACGATCGCTTGATATCCGGAAGTCCAGTGGTCCCGATGGTGTCCCAGCGCTTGTGCTTAAAACTTGTGCAGCGGAGTTGACTCCCGTCTTGACGAGGCTATACCGGCTCTCGTACGCATCGGGCTGCGTGCCTCGGGCTTGGAAGGGGGCCAATGTGCAACCGGTCCCAAAGAAGGGCGACCGCTCGGACCCGTCAAACTACCGTCCAATTGCTGTAACCTCAGTACTGTGCAAGGTTATGGAGCGAATAATTAATATTCGCCTCATGGCCTACCTGGAGGGTCACCAGCTGATCAATGACCGTCAATATGGCTTCAGGCCGAAACGGTCAACTGGTGATCTTCTGGCGTACACCACGCACGTCTGGGGTGAAGCGTTGGATGGTAATGGAGAAGCCCTTGCTGTTGGCTTGGACATCTCCAAAGCGTTTGACAGGGTCTGGCACAGGGGCCTTTTATCCAAGCTCGAGGCATACGGTTTACCTGACCGTCTGCGGGGCTGGATAGCTGACTTCCTGCGTGGCCGCTCCATACGCGTCGTTGTGGATGGAAGCGCGTCGCGCAGGATGTCGGTGAATGCCGGCGTCCCTCAGGGCTCCGTGCTGTCGCCGACTTTGTTCCTTCTGCATATCAACGACATGCTGGACCTCGGATCCGGCATTCATTGCTATGCAGACGACAGCACGGTGCATGGACGCTACACTGCCCGCCCCGCAGCCGGCAAACAGGAGATAGCCGATATGAGAAAGTCTGTTGTAGCGGGACTGAACCGGGTTCTTGATCGTATTACCCACTGGGGCGACAAGAACCTGGTTCAGTTCAACGCAGACAAGACTCAGGTATGCGCGTTCTCGACGAAAAAATCCCCGTTTACTCCCCTTCCCTCTCTTTGTAACATCTCCCTCAGTGCTTCGGACAGACTGGACATTCTTGGAATGTCCCTTCGCTGCGATCTGAATCACAGGGACCATATCGAGCGGGCCATTAAGACCACCTCCCGCAAACTTGGCATCCTGAACAAGGTGCGGCGGTTCTTCGCGCCAGAGCTTCGCCTGCTTCTTTACAAGGCACAGATTCGCTCTTGCGCGGAGTACTGTTCGCACCTCTGGGACGGCTCTGCCTAGTATCTTCTTAATGCCCTGGATTCATTGCAGCGCCGAGCTGTCCGGATCATAGGTGATGCAGAGGTCACGCGAACTCTGGAGCCCCTACAACTACGAAGAGACATGGCGGCTCTGTGCGTCCTCTATCGCCTATACCACGGGGAATGTTCCGAAGAGCTCTTTAACCTTGTTCCTACCTCATCTTTTCACTCCCGTAATACCCGCACAGGTCGGGGAAAGCATCCGCATTTTGTCGACCGAATCGGCAGTCGAACTAAAAAGTTCGGTGCGTCTTTTCTTTGTAGATCAATTGACAAGTGGAATGCTTTGCCTGCCCATGTGTTCTCTCCATCCTATGACCTTGGATCCTTCAAGCGATGCGTGAAGAAGCACCTTTGGCCGGCATAGTGACGGCGACTGGGGCAGCCGTGAACAAACCCGGTTTTCTCAGTCGTCGTCACTCTTGGACATCCTCTTGCTTTCATCAGGCGGGACGAGGTCAGATGTCGTGTCAAAAAAAAAAAAAAAAAAAAAAAAAAAAAAAAAACGGAAAGGATGAGTGAAAAGAGATTGACGAAAAGAATTTATAAATTTGATATTATTATTAGTATTAGTAGTAATACTAATAATAATATCAAATTAGTAAAGTGAAAATGTTAGCTTCCAGTGTTGGTGTACGAGGCAATTTGTATTCAAGTATGGCGAATGAAGATTTACCCGCAAATTGTGAAAATGGATTTGAAGAGGGATAAGCGTATGCCATCGTTTGGAATTTACATGGTGGTAAGATAAGAGTCTTATTAAAAATAGTGATGGGTGGACTGTACCACTATTAGGTGTAGATACCATCAAGTGACTTAGTCGCGTTTCAGGATTAGCTTGTAAGTCATTGTTCACAACTAAGCAGGTATAGTGGATGGTACTACTAATTGCAGTTATGTAACAGTAGTAGCAGTCGCCTCCATTCATTGCGCGCACTCTAGCACCAAGACTGGGTCAGCATAGTGGATGCGACGCTGCTTATATTAACATGTGACTTCAACTTGTCTGATGGTAAGCAAGAGGAGGGCCAAAAGCACTGGCAGTCCCCTCCAATCAAGAATGCTGTTAAATGTGGAACCATATATAATTTTTACATTTCTATACTAAGCTACTAAAGTGCTTGTATCATAGAAACAGGACGACCAAAGTATATATATTTTTAATTTATTTTTTTAAATTATTTACATTATTATACTAAGCTACTAAAGTGCTTGTATCATAGAAACAGGACAACCAAAGTACATATATCAAAGCTACATTGGTACCGGTGGGTGGTCTCGAACTCGTGTTCTTCGGTTTGCGTACCCATTGCACTGCCACTACACCACGGTCGCCTTTAAAGACACATTGGTACCGGTGAGTGGTTTTGAACCCGTGCTCTCGGTTTTCTTATTCCAGTTATACCATGAAGCAACAGCAGTAGGTTTACTTGAGACTGTCCTCTTCCACGAATCAGGAGCTGAATGCATCAGCGATGTTGTCATTGACCTCTTGGATTATGCTGTGGATCAACTTACAAGTCTTCTTGCTCTTATTAAGTAAGTTTCGGAACGTAACAAACGCTTTTTTTTAATTCCCTAAAGCATTGACTAAAGGCCATCTATTAATCAAATCAAATGACATCATTCATTTTGGGCTTCTAAGTACCTACTACTTTTGTAATATCCAAAAAATATATAAATGGTAGTTTCGATACTTGTATTGATAAAACTAATAACAGTTTTGCTTTTAATTGCTGTGCAATTTGGTTATTTGGAAAATAAGATATGAATTTTGTATCAACTGTCAATCAGCGCCATATTTGTTCTGCTTCGAACTATCATAATTATAGTTTGATCATTTCGCACACCTAAACTATGCAAACTAAAGGATATATTCCAATTACGTTGTAATCTTCGTACATTAAACTATTTAAAAATGCATATTAAACTGTTAATACAATTAAGCCCAAGTCCCCATACAAAATGAATGATGTCCTTTCCCCACGGGGGTAGGCAGAGACAATGGAGCACCACTTGCCATGACTAAATCGGAGGCATACTCAAAAAGACTGGGTGGCCTGCCTAGTGCCCATAACCGTAGAGCTTGTGCGAAGAGAATTGTGAATGTGAGGGAAGCGAGTGAGTTGTTTCAGGATCGTGGCAAGTGTCGATTTTATGTCTCAGCCTACGCGTGTGGGAAAAAGGCGTGAAAATTTGTTTATTTTTTTGTTAATACTTGAATAATAAATAATAGTATTAATAAACAGGAAGCATTTGATTTTTTATTGTGACATCACTTGGCAAACGCTGGACGTCCAAAGCACGACTGGAAATATTTTTATGAGATGGTAAAGACTTAAGTTACATTGTCTAATAAAAATATTAACTATGTTCGTTCCTTTCTTTTTTAGCACTGGATATTTGAAATGCCAGTCAAATAAGAATTACTCCAATGAGTCTTTGGTAGAGGAGTTAGAAAGACAGAGGAGAGATTTGCAATTCGATATCGGGATGCGATGTATCTCTATTGTGCGGTATGTATCCTTTTTTTACTTTGTCCTGTATGGGAAAGTTTTAATCCTTTGCTAACTTTCAAAGGGTTTAGTTAAAGCTGCGAGTTTACGCTCCTTCTCCACAGTAATACGGCGGCGGCTCTGTGTTCGTCCGTAAACAATTTATTTCTTTCTCTCTCGATTAGGTCATGGATCTAGGTGGAAAGATATTGACGAGATTAGCTTGAACCAGTAAAACAGCAAGAAATTGAACATCAAAATCTTCAAGGCATATATAAAATCTTTTATATAGTCCTGGCTTATGTATGTATAAATTTTATTAATTTCGATTTTACAGATACGTAGCGGAACACATGGAAATTGCTAATTCTGGTGCATCAATTTCAACCAATTTATACAAAACCCATGATGTACCATCTTTATTGAGTCATCTGTTACAAATGGAACCATGGAAGAAAGTTGATCAAAAGGGAGATATACTTACCTTTACATGTAAATTGTTTTTGTATTTATTAGATACACATAATTGTTAGGATGTTGTGCAATATTGATGTATTACATGTGTATAAACTTTACTAGATAGCCTTTTGAAATATTGTATACCACTGAAAAATGCTTTTGATAAAGTTGTTTCTTTTGAAATAATACTAATAATTACAGTCCCAAACGTCTTGTATTAAAAAAATGTTAACATATTTTAAATAAAATGTAATTGATTTTTTCTTAATATGGAAACTTGTTTCAAGAACACAATATATACAAACAATTTTGGTAGTCCACAGGGTGCCTTATTTAGGCCATTTATGGGCGAAGTCTAGCACCCTTACTTTTATTATTATAGTAAAAGTCTATGAAGCGTCCACCAAAAGTCATTAAGTATTTTTTTTTACATTCGGAATAAAAGTATTCGATACGATATGAAAAGTTAAATACTGTTAAGAATATTCAAAAAATAGGCTTAGGTATAAAAGACATTTGACATTATTAATTTGTCAAGTCTTCCTTGACAAGTCTAATTTGATAGTGCTATCACTTTCATGTGTATAGACCATGAAGTAAATAAGTCGCGTTTCGGGATAAGCTTCGATGCTTCAAGCGATGCTTGAAGAAGCACCTTTGGCCGGCATAGTGACAGCGGTTGAGACAGCCGAGAACAAACTCGGTTTTCTCAGTCGTCGTCACTCTTGGACCTCCTCTTGCTTATCATCAGGCGGGACGAGGTCAGATGTCGTGTCACAATAAAAAAAAGTTGCCGCTTTCAATTATGGCGGCATGGTGAAACTGTAGTAGCTGGACCACGTCATATGCTGAGGTACAATAAATTAAATAAAAAACATTGTTTTCAGTTGGTCGCTGGTCGAAACCATCTGATGAGGACATAGGCCAATTGCACCGCTCTGAAGCTCAACTCTGGCTATGCTTACGTCAGCTATTATTGGAGCCACGATTGGGTCATTATTATACTATCGATGACGTCAGACGCACTGCTTTTTGTAGGGTATGTAAAAAACAGTAATGTTTAAATTGGTAGAAACCAAGTGATCCACACCATCATACCAAGACTATGGATCTGGACCAAAACATAAAATTAACATTTAAAAAAGTCCCCATACAAAATGTATGATGTCTATTCACCATGTGTTCACATCCACAGCTCCAAGCGAAGATATCTGATGAGATTCTTGACCAAATACCGCCGTTGGGTGATTTGAAGGTGTTCCTATGTAGATTGTCTGTTGGTGACTATTCAGATCTTAATACGAATGGTGTGAAGAATCCTGGATGTACGCTGATTGAGATTGTTCCCCAAGTAAGTTTCAACAATACATTCTATTTATTTTATTTTTGCTATAGAGACTCTTAACATTTTTTTTATTGTGACTCGACATATGACAGCACCCCGCTTGATGATAAGCCGAAGTGTGGTCCATGAATGAATGTCACTGCGACTACAATTTAATAACTGGGAGTAGCAATCACATCCACTATGCCGATCTAGATGGAACCGGCAACTTTACAAGCTGATCCCGAAGCGTGATCAAATCACTTCACGGTCTGTATACTTGTAAGTGGTGGTACTACCCCGGATCGGCAGACTGTGTACCACTGCCTACCACTCTGATAACCAGACTCGAAGCAAATATCCATCTCTTTTTTTATTAACAAATATTTGCAATATTTAATATTATTAAATATTGCAAATAAAAGCTATGAAACAGTCGCTGTCACTATGCCGAGGTTAATGGTCAGGGTACTCTGACGCTCAAAACGTTACTTATTACTAGGCGACAGGCGTGGCGCATTGGTTAGATTAGTTACACTAGTTTGTTATCTGCAAAATCACGGGTTCGATTCCTGGTAGGATAGATTTTAATAATTATTTATAGATTAAATATTACAAAGATGTGTTAATAAAAGAAGAGGTGTATATTTACTCCGAGTCTGATTATCAAAGAGTGGTAGGCTGTAGTGCCCAGTCTGCCGATCCTGGGTAGTACCACCAATTACTAGTATACAGATCGTGAGGTAATTTAGTCGCGTTTCGGGATTACCTTGTACGTTGCCGGTTCCAGCTAGGCCGGCATAGTAGATGCGACTGTTAATAGCAGTTATTTAACTGTAGTAGCAGTTACCTTCGTCGTGGACCGCACTTCAGCTTTACATCAAGCTGTGTGCTGTCATTTGTCGGGCCACCAACTAACGAGTGTGGACACGAGGTTAAAATACTAGCCCAAAGCCATTCATACACAGTTGTTCCATTCCACTCCGAAGGACATGTACTACTTCTATGTACTACTTTTGTAATGTCCAATAAAAAAAAATATAAATGATAGTTTTGATACTTGCATTGATAAAACTAATAACAATTTTGCTTTTAATTCCTGTGCAATTGAGTTATTTGTAAAATAAGATATGGATTTTGTATCGTCTGTCAATCAACGCCACATTTGTTCTACTTTGAACTGTCATAATTATAGTTTGATCATTTCGCACACCTAAACTATGCAAAATAAAGGATAAATTCCAATTACATTGTAATCTTCGTACATCAAACTATTTTAAAATGCATATTAAACTGTTAATACAATTAAGCTCAAGTCCCTATACAAAACGAATGATGTCCTTTTCAAAGTAACCATAAACCTTCTGTGGTCTCACACGACTGCAAAGGAGTTCTCCTTATCGTACGTTTTATTTCAGATAAAAGATAAATATTTAAAAGAAGTAAATAAACATACGAAAACAATAGCCAAGGAGCATTTTTCCCGTCTGGAAATCAATGGATCGTCTGATTCTTGTGACTTAGCCAAAAAGCTATTGGATTCTTACGCTAGTGATACAGCGTTGGCCCTTGACAGTGGTGGTGCGAAGTGTGCCAAATGTGGAGATAGCGCCAGCAAGAAATGCTCCAGATGCAAGTCTGAGTGGTATTGTGGGAGGTTGGTATTTATTTATTTGAAAAAATATAGTTGTAGAATGTGGAAGTGACGATAGCGAATAAAATGAGGACTATCTGCGATAAATGTGGTTTGAAAGATGTGGCGACAAGGATTAACAAAGGAACGCTTCAATGGCTTGTGCACATGGAAAGGATGAGTAAAAGTAGATTGACAAAAGGAATATATCATTATTATTTGTGGATGCTTGGAAGACATCCTCAAGAAAGCTAAGTAGCCTAGCCTAGTATCCATAACCGTAGAGCTTGTATGAAGAGTATTGTGGATGTGAGCAATAAAGGGTGTCGTGTCAGGATCGTGGCAAGTGGCGCTCCATCAAACATTATTTCCTAATTTTCTTATTTATTAAAATAACATGTTTTCTCAGGGAATGCCAAGTTCAAATGTGGCCGAAGCACAAGGATTTATGCGACCAATTCGCCAGCCTTTGCTCCTAAAGATTCTTTGATAAGTTGAACACGAAAATGAGGGCTAGGTACAAGTCTTATTTTAACCAATGCTTGACTTCATTTCCATTGGCATTTGACTAGATTTTTAAATAATTATTAAGTCGCAAAAGGACATCATTCATTTTGTATGGGGACTTGGGCTTAATTGTATTAACAGTTGCATATATACATTTTAAAATAGTTTAATGTACGAAGATTACAATTTAATTGGAATATATCCTTTATTTTGCATAGTTTAAGTGTGCAAAATGATCAAACTGTAATTATGACAATTCAAAGCAGATTTTTTTATATGGCGTGTCTTTGTGATTGACAGACGATACAAAATCCATATCTTATTTTTCAAATAACGCAATTGAAAGCAAAATTGTTAATAGTTTTATCAACACCAGTATTGTAACTACCTGTTTTGTATTTTTCATCATTGGAAATTACAAAAGTAGTACATAAAAGCCAAAAATGAATGATGTTCTTTGACCTCGACTTACCAGACGGTCAAGCAAGGAAAAGTTCTTTCTGAAAAAATAGATTTCGGAGTGTAATTGATTAGAATACCTACATGTATGTATACGGTTATGCTCACGCAAGCCGAGAGCACGGGTTCGAAACCACTCACCGGTATTGATACCTTAGATATTATGTACATTGGTTGTCTTCTTTCTATGATACAAGCACTTTAGTAGCTTAGTATAGAAATATATATAAAAAAGTGACTTGTACCAAAAAGTATCTCTGATGTATTATTATTTAACAAGAAAATAATTTTATTTTGTGTCTAGTTAGTATTTATTTTATAATTATGAATAAAGATACTTCTATTATTATTGTTTTATATATTTGAAATCAAACACTTAAATTCCCAGATATACGAGATATCTGAATCTAATTTCAACTCTCGCGCCCGTGAGACGCATCTCAATGCGGCTGCCGCAGACTAGTGTCGCCTCGCACAGAATCAATCTCATACAAACAAGTAGTGCAGTCTGCAGTCGCCGGCGGAATCACCTTTAGCCGCGTTTCGCTCTGGTTTCAAGTTTCAACTAGGCCGACATGGTAGGTATGACTGCTACTTAGTTACCCCGGTCGGAGCAAATATTTGTTTCATAGCTTTTATTTGTAATATTTAATAATTATATTAAATATAGCAAATATTCGTTATTAAAAAAAGACGAATATTCGGTCAGGTTATCAAAGGGTGTTAGGCAGTGGTGCCCAGTATGCCGATCCAGGGGTAGTACCACCACTTAGTGATTTAGTTGCGATTTGGGATCAGCTTGAAGTTGCCGGTACCTATTAGGCCGACATAGTGGATGTGACTGCTGCTTAGTTATTGAATTGTAGTAGCAGTCACATCGATTCATGGACCACACTCCAGCATAACATCAGGCGGGGTGCTGTCATATATCGAGTCACAATAAAAAAAAAACAATAAATAGATTTTTATAGTTTTTATTTTTACTTAAGAATTATGGCTTGCTTGATTTCAAGTAGTCCTTGAGAATGTCCAGCGCTGGTGTCTCCTCACCAAAGTCCTAGAACAAAACAAAAGATAAAATTAAAAAAATTATATATAATAAAAATATCTATAAATTCATTCTTTCAGTCATACGATTGAAAGAATTGATAAAAGGACATTGACGAAATAGATTTATAAACCGAAGGTGAGTGGAAGAGGCCCTAGAAAATTGTTTATTGATCAAATCAGGAACATTATTAAAAAAGTAGGGGCTGCAAGCAGGGTGGCATAGTTTTTTGGTATGGTCCAATAATCTCCATTGATAGGGATTATCAGACATGTGATACATTTTAGTCTAATTTTCCCCATTGAAGTGTCTAATGTTGGGTGTGGCAGAAGAAGCATGAGAGTAGAGTTAACGCTGTAGAAATGCGGTCGTTAAGGAGTGTATGTGAAGTGACGAAAGCGGATAGAATAAGGAACAGCACAGTGCGTGATAGATGTGGATTGAAAGATGTAGTGACAAGGATTGATAAAGGAATGCTTCGATGGTTTGGGCACATGGAAAGGATGAGTGAAAGTAGATTGACGAAAAGAATTCATAAATCTCATGTGAATGGATGCGTTAAACGAGGCAGGCCCAGGAGGGTGTTTGCCGATTAAATCTAAAACCTTGGTTACCCAGTGCCCATAACAATAGAGCTTGTATGAAGAGAATTTGAATGTGAAGGAAGCGAGGGAGTTGTCAGGTTCGTGGCGCTTCATTGTTTCTGCCTATCCCTGTGGGAAAAGGCGTGACAATTTGATTGACTGATTGAAGTGTCTAATGCGTTTGGGAAAATTTAACTAAAACGTACCACGTGTCTAATAATAATGGGTATTTCATAATGGGAAATCCCCGTTTTGTGACTCGACATTTGACAGCAGCCGTGGAGACACTACCCCGTGACTTAGTCGCGTTTCGGGATCAGCTTCTAAGTTCCAACTAGTGGATGTGACAGCTACTTACAGTATTTGAACTGTGACTGTGAAGTGACGTAATCGCGTTTCAGAGTCAGCTTGTAACTTTTCGGCTTCAACTAGGCTGGCATAGTGGATGTGACTGCTATTTGTAGCTATTTAACTGTAGTAGCAGTTACCTCCATTCATGGCGTTCTAAGGAGGAGGCCTATGTTCAGCAGTGGACGTCTTCTGACTGATGATAATGACGTTGAGAGACGCACTCCAGCTTAACATCAGGCAGGGCTCTGTCATATGTCGAGTCACAATACAAAGAAAAAAAAAGTGAAATACAGTGCACCCTTGGTAATCCAGCCCCTGGCTAATCCGGCGCCCCTTGTAATCCGACATGTCAATCTTGTAATTGACAATCTTCGCTTAATGTAGATAATGCATGATTGAACAGGTTACAACTTGTACGCGCCAACATTGGATTTGTAAATTATCAGACTACAAGGTACTATTTTGTAAATAATTCCGGACTATAGGACAAATTCGATAGTTCATGCCGACTTTTTAGGCCGGCATAGTGACGACGGCTGGGGCAGCCGGGAACTAACTCGGTTTTTTCAGTAGTCGTCACTCTAGAAGGCTCTTGCTTATCATCAGGCGGGTCGAGGTCAGATGTCGTGTCACAATAAAAAAAAGTGCCCTGCAAAACGTTTGCCGGATTACCGGGGGGTCCACTGTATTAAATAGTCGTGTAAGTGTGATAGGAAGGTTGCATGCGTATCGTACGCCGCACCATAGGGTCGCACTTATTAATGTACGCTCATAAAAAAAGCACCCACAGCTACAAAACTGCCAGTGTTCGTGCTGAGCGATAAAATCCTTCTCGTCATTTCTAGTCAAACATCACGCACTTCCTGAAGACGAGGGTCGTCAAACAGTGTGTTGCCAGTGATGACATATGGCACTGAGACGTGGCCCTTAACTGTTGGCCTGTTAGAAAAGCTCAGAGTTGCTCAGCGGGAGATTTTAAAGATCGTTTCCACATCGTTTGAAGAACCGTCAACCGATGAGGAAGAAAGGTTCTCCATCGATGGGACCACGTACCGGAAGACGCAGCGTAGGTAGGTCTCCCACTAGGTGGACTGACGACACAGTGAAAGTCTCGAATAACCAGTGAATGCAACTGGCATCTTGTCGTTCAGAATGGCGTTCTAGGGGAAAGGCCTATGTTTAGCAGTGGACACCTTCTGGCTGATGATGACAAAAACTTTGTAATTTATTCTCGTCATGCCTCTTCAAAATCATTGTGAAGCTGACACTGAGCTTTGCTAAATAGGCTTAAGCTAAATGAATGATTTTGTTTAAAATTTTAGAGTAGTAGGCAGTGGTACCCAGTCCGCCAATCCAGGGTAGTACCACCACTTACAGTATAGAGACCGTGAAGTGACTTGGTCGCGTTTTGGGATCCGCTTGTAAGTTGCCTGTTCCAACTAGGCTGGCATAGTGGATGTGACTGTTACTTACAGTTATTCAATTGTAGTAGCAGTGACGTCCATTCATGAGCCGCTTCGCAGCTTAGCATCAGCAGGAGTGCTGTCATATGTCACAATAAAAATAAAAAACAAGGAACTTACTTTAATAACGACGCACGAGCAGCCGACGATCTTTCTCGCTTTGCCGTCCTTATCGATTTTACATAGACCAGCCCATTCGCCCAACTTCTTATTGTTATCAACCTATGAACATACAAAAACAAACTATATAAGTTTTCCGCCATAATTAATACAATAACTGTGAGTAGCAATCACATCCACTATGCCGGCCTAGATGAACCCGGCAACTTACAAGCTGATCCCGAAACGTGACCAAATCACTTCATGGTCTGTATACTTGTAAGTGGTGGTACTACCCCTGATCGCCAGACTGGGTACCACTGCCTACCACTCTTTGATAACCAGACCCGAAGCAAATATCCATCTTTTTTTATTATTAACAAATATTTGCAATGTTTAATATTATATTACAAATAAAAGCTATGAAACAAATATTTGCTCCAACCGGGGATCGAACCTGGAACTTTAAGCGCGACAAACCAATCGCTAAACCGTTCGTCCACGCCTGTCGTCAAATGATGATGCTTTCTTGAGGATGTCTCCGATTTGGTTCGAAAACACCCTCCTGTGTCTGCCTGGATTAACGCATCCATTCACATCAAAAGCTGCAATGTTTGGGTGCTAGGAAAGTTGGATTAGCAAGTGACTATCCACCATAGGGGCGCCCAATGTTAATGTGATGCTCCTTAATGCCTTAAACACTAATATTTAACAATTAGTGCGGCTCGTGCGGAGCAAATACCAAAGAAAAATAGCTTTTAAAAACATTTTTTGAGACTCGATCTGAACATGACATCTGAACTTGCCTGATTAAGATTATAAATAAATTTAAAAAATAACATTTATTATTTTCTTTGTTTTTGCGCGAACATTGATTGATGTATTAAACAAATTTTATGCGGCGTAATATCGCGTTTATTTGCAGCCATCGTGGTCACGTCGGAATAATAAAATAAAATTGTAAAATCAAATCTAAAATAAACGCGATAGTAAGCCGCATAAAATAACATTTATTAGGAACCAAAAAAGAAGTAAAGTAAACAAGTGTTGACTTCTTGACACCCGTACCATATAGTTATTACATGTGTTAAAACCTCTCTTTATGAAAATGCTAGGGTGTTATGAGTGTGTGTGAGAGGGTGTGTAAAGGAAGCTTATGAAATAGGAGATAGGAGGGATACAATGGAGCGCCACTTGCCACGATCCTGACACAACTCCCTTGCTTCCTTCATATTCACAATTCTCTTCTTACAAGCTCTATGGTTATGGGCACTAGGCAACCCAACTTTCTTAAGGATGTCTCCGATTTGGTAGGCAAACACACTCCTGGGCCTGCCTCGTTTAACGCATCCATTCACATGACATTAATAAATTCTTTTTGTCAATCTACTTTCACTCATCCTTTCCATCTGCCCAAACCATCAAAGCATTCCTTTATCAATCCTTGTCCCTACATACTCTTTCAAGCCATGTCTTCTCTTTGAAGAGTTCAAGGTTAAAACATGGGGAGAACACATCCTAGACATCAGGCAAGTAAAGGTCAGATATGGAGCTCAATAAAATGAACATAAACCTTGCATACTTTTATCATAACATACTATTTACCTTAACAAGAGGTATTTGATGTTCATTGCAAAGTGCCTGTACTAATTTCTTGTAAGCAGCCTCATCACAGTTTTCAGCTAATACACATAGTACAGCCTGTCTCCTGAAATAAAGTACAATAATATTTCAAGGATGCACAATAAAGGACATCATTTTTTTTGTATGGTCATTTGGGCTAAATTGTATTAACAGTGGCATATACATTTTAAAATAGTTTAATATATGAAGATTATAATGTAATTGGAATATATCCTTTATTGTACATAGTTTAGGTGTGCAAAAAGAACAAACTATAATTATGACAGTTTAAAGCAGAACTGTTAATATGGTGTATCTTTGTGATTAACATCTGAATGACATCTAATATCTTCATGATTGACATGAATCCATATCTTTTCCAAATAACTCAATTAAAAGCGAAATTAGTTTTATTAATACATGTATACTATTTATATTTTTTTTTATCACTGGGCATTACAATAGTAATTTTTTTTATCATTGGGCAAAAATAACCCAAAATGAATCATGTCCCTTAATAAAAACGCATGGAGACGACTGCTGCTTGCAGTTAAACAACTACATCCATTATGCCAACCTAGTTGGAATAAGAAACATTCAAGCTGATCCTGAAACGCAACCAAGTCACCACTCGGAAAACACTTTAAAGTGGTTGTACTACCTCGGACGGTAGACTAAGCACCAATGCTTACAACTCCAAGACACCCAGTTCTGGAGCAAATCTTTAACTCTTTTTTTTAATTAACAAAAACTTGTAATATCCAACCCAATTATTAAAAATAGAACTATTTGCTATTTGTACGTAGTTATTTAACTGTACTGTACCATTTATGGACGGCACCCCAGCTTATCAGCTGGCCCTGTCATATGTTGGAATAAATTTAAAAAAAAAGGCCAGTTCTTTTTACTATCAACTCTCTTGGACTTCCACATACTATTGAGCAAGACGAGTTCAAATGTTGCGTCTTATTTAACGGTCAAAATTAAATAAACTATTAATTAAGGTAATCTATAGAATAAATGTAGGTAGGTCTAACTGAATGATCTAGCTAGGCAATTAAGTTGACACAAGGATCTAAATGCTATGAAACCAAATCTTGCTCTGACCGGGAATTGAATCCAAGCCTTATGTGTAATGGACTTCTGTCAATGTAGCACAATTGGGAGGCCAGAGTCCTGTTGAAATCAGTATTCTGGTACTATGTATGTGCATATAATGTTGGCAACAAATTGGATCATTAATAAAATGAATGAATTAATGATATTTCCATGATCATTACATTTAGAACAAATGAAATAATCATGAATATTGTTTTGAGAAATTTATTGCCAGTACAAGTTGCTAATTAGAGTAGTTTGACAACAGGCGTGGACAAACGGTTTAGCGATTGGTTTGTTGTGCGTAAAGTCCCGGGTTCGATCCCCAGTCAGAGCAAATATTTGTTTCATAGCTGTTTCATAAATATTTGTTAATAAAAAAAGAGATGGATATTTGCTTCGGGTCTGGTTATCAAAGAGTGGTAGGCAGTGGTACCCAGTCTGTCGATCCGGGGTAGTACCACCACTTACAAGTATACAGACCGTGAAGTGATTGGGTCACGTTTCGGGATCAGCTGGTAAGTTAAAATTGTGGATGTGATTGCTACTCACAGTTATTGAATTGTATTAGCAGTGACATTCATTCATGGACCACACTTCGGCTTAACATCAAGCAGGGTGCTGTCATATGTAGTCACAATAAAAAAAATTAAAAAAAAGTTTGCCATTTGCTCAGTCTAAGGTAATACCACTTTTTTACATGTCTAAACAAGCTTGTATCATAGAAACAAGACAACCAAAGTACATTATTATATTAAAGACATATTAGTACTAGCAAGCTGTTTTGAACCGGTGTTCTTGGTTTGTGCAACAATTGCAGGTACATGGTACATGAGACAGTTGCCTTAAAGTAAAGCAACTTGGTCACATTTCAGAATCACCTTCAAAAGCCCAAGTCTCCATTCAAAATAAATTATGTTCTTTCACCATGTAAGTTTATAACAATTTAACTGACTTACTTATCCAAAACTTTGGCAGCTTCATGGAGTCCATGTACCAAGCCCCCGTGGATCAAAGATGTCTTTAGAACTTCTTGGAGTGCTGTATTTACATCCATGCGGGATGACTCATTGTTGGGAGCAACTACGACGGGAGTTGCCGGTACCTCGCTAAAAAACAAATATATTTTAATTGAAGTATCACATGTATTACTGAACAGCTAATACAATTCAGTCAAAGCAAGAATGCACGACTTTTCTTAATATTAGTTATAAATAAGCCGCTCTTAAAGGCTGCATTGGAAAACGGAAATAAATATGATTGCATGTATGCGGTGCAGTTAGCGTTTGTTATCACTATGATTAACTAGTACTACTAAACAACAAAATTCTTGATTCATGTATTCCCAACAGTCAGTTTACCAATATAAACAACATCAGTTCATAATAACCTGCTTTGATACAGCAGGGCGATTGCAGGCTTGAATTCATAAGTAAATGAACTTTTTAGATCGTTTTAGCTCCATTATTACAAAAGTAGAGAACAAAACTACGAAAGTATACATTATTATAATATTAGAAATGATAGTTTAGGCTGTTGTTCAAGTAGGCATGTCGATCTTAACCTAAAACATAGTTTGGTTATATTTATTTGTTTCTTACTTTTTAATATAATTTATTACGCATTAAATAGAAACTATACATAATAAATCTTGGTCAAACCGACTATATAATGGGTATAAAAGTTTAAAACTAAAGAAAATTGTAAGCAACTTACACATCAATATCACCCATGGTTTTTTATTTGTTTTGAACCTGCAATATGAATTAAACAATGTAAAATGAGCACTTAAGAAACACATTTTGAATTCACAATAGCAAAATATCGTAGGATTATAGAAATTAACACCGATTTCACAAAAATACGCTAAAAACGAAATGACAGTTTACCTGGCGCACCGGAAAAAGGGCGAAAGAAAACTTTGCCAGCGCCCTCTTCAAATGTTTTTTGACAGATGGAACTATAACTAAAAAATATACCTCCAGTGCCAAATTATTTTTTTATTGGTAATAATCTGTAATATTTAATTAAAAAAGATAACAACGACACACTATGGCGCGTGATCTGCGGCGCGATTTCTGGCATTTAAGTCAATGTATTGTCTTGTTTAAACTGGTCACTGAGCCATTTCTTACCTAATTCACCTTTTAACATATAATTAATCTTTAAAAAAAGGTCGATGACGTCCTTATACAAACGCACAACATAGACGCAGTTTGGCGGGCAACTGCAACTGACAGGACGCGCAATTTTGAATTATTTGAAAATCTTGTGTTTTTCATAAATATTAATGTGTAATAATGGTGGAATTGTTATCCAGTAATAATTTTTAAGTTGATCAAGTATAAACAAGTAATTTAAAGTTGTGAAACGTGTTTCTTCATGTTCCCTCCAAGACTCCTTCTGAAGTTTTAGTAAAGGCTTTCCGCCGCTTTACTAAAACGATCATCATCAACCTCACTATCATCATCATCATTTGATGAATCACTCGCGTGGTTCATCTTCATCTTTACTTGACAATGTATTAACATTGAACCATATATTTTACTTTGACACTGGCAAGTTAAATACTAAAGCCATAAACAAGAAGAAAGAAAAAATAGAAAACATAGACGCATACAATACAATAGAGTACTACGTTTGAATGTAGTAGCAGTCGCCTTTCGTAATTAGCTTGTAAGTTGCCGATTTCAATTAGGCCTTCCTTTATAGTGGATGCGACATTTGACCTTGACTCGCCTGATGATAAGCAAGAGGAGATCCAAGAGTGCGACGACTGAAACAACCGAGTTGTTGCCGTCACTATGCTTCTTTACGCATCGCTTGAAGGATCCAAGGTTATAGGATCGAGAGAACACATAGGCTGGCTAAGCATTCCACTTGTTAATTGTTTTACAAAGAAAAGGCGAACCGAACTTTTTAGTTCGACTGCCGATTCGGTCGAATAAATGTGGTATACAGAGCCGCCGAGACATGGCGCACAGAGCCGCTATGTTTCTGCGTAGTTGCAGGGGCTCCAGAGTTCGTGTAAAATCACATCTTTTGTAAATAAAATAATGTAGTTAGTACCTACTTTGCACTATATTATCCAAGCTAGTAATCAAGTTATAATTTCTGTGACTTTTGTAGTACGTTATTATGAGAATGTTCAAAAATGAAGCCCTGCATGTATTTTTATATAAAATTTGACAATTGATAAACCAATGAGCAAGATATCCTCTTACTCCTTTCCTAATCATTAACCTTATTCATTTCAAATTATACCACCAAATACTAGCGAAACCTCATTTCGTATCACCATTTTATTAACAAATCTGCGTTACATTATAATAAAAAAATAAAACTGTCACATTTTTTTGACTGTTATTTTCACTCTCAATTTTAAAATCATAGTCTAATTTCTACAAATAATACTAAATAATTTTGTTCCTGCGATGTTATTTCATAAAAAAGTCAGTGAACTATTTTAGATGGCCCTTGGCAGTAATATTTTATTTTCAACAGAATATATTAAAAATGTTTTGTATTTTGCTGTGATGAAACCTGATAAACATCCAAAAAACACACATAAAGTCCATTACTTTACAATAGACGATGAGTTAGTTTATGAAAATTACTACGACGATTTTGGTCCATTGAAATTAGGATGCGTTTATAAATATTGTAAAATACTAAATGAAAAATTGAAATTATATTTACACAAACAAATCATAGTGCATTATACAAGTACAGATTCAAAGAAAATGCCCAATGCAGCATTTCTAATAGCATCGTACGGTGTTTTATATTTAAGCTTATCACCAAAAGATGCATTGAACCCATTATTATTTGATCTGAATTATAGGTAAGCTTGTTTACCTTTATACCCTTATTAACTGCCCAATTTTTGAATCTACCCACCATCGAGCATTGAACTCTAGATAGTAATGACAGAACTCTAAGTAATCTAGATACTGATTAAAAAATGTATGTTAATTATTCCTTGAATTAGTATTTATAACTTTTGAAACTATCCACAAGCAAAAACACACTATATTACTTTTTTAATTACATATGGAAGCATCTGCATTCTGTCGCCCAAATCGGTAGACGAATTAATAGGTTCGATGCGTCGTTTCTCTGTAGAATAATTGACAAGTCCAGTTCAGGTATTCTTCCCATCCTATCATGTTAGCTGATTTTAAAGGGTTTTGATTTTTTAATTTAGGTCATTTCAAGATGCTGTACAGGGTGAATCCTATTTTACAATTTCATTATTGGATTGCATTAAGGCGATCAAGAAAGCGCGGGATTTAGGATTTTTCAACTTTCACGATTTTAATTATGATGAATACGAAAAGTTGGATCAAATACATGGCGGCGATAGGAATTGGATTGTTCCTGGTAATTTATAAAATATTTGCTTAGAACTTGGAGCACATGTTGTTTAATACCAATATTAAGTGTAGTGATTGCCTAGTACCTCATACAGTAGTAACACTGATTATTAAGGATTACTGGAATCACAGGCACGCCAACGTATTATGCCGCGCGTCTGCCCAAGCAGTCTGCGACGGCAGTCGTGTTATGCCGATACGCTCTAGACCAGTGTTTCCCAACCTTTTTTAGGCCATGCCCCACCTTAACATTTCTAAAAAATTTATGCTCCCTATAGAAGTTTTTAACGTTGTTGTGTTGTTAAAATTGTTTTGTTCCCTTAAGAAATATAAATGATTACAGCATTTTTTTTAAATTGCCTTTTTTGTTATATTTGTCAGCGATATTTAGCATTGCATTTAAATAACCCAAAGCGAACGGTTTAAAGTGCCCCCTGTGGTGCGTGGGCTCCACGTTGGGAAACACTGCTCTAGAATGTGTCACGTATATTTAGTAACAGTATGTATACTACATCAAATATGGCACAAAAAGCCGAAAAGATTCATAATACCTTTTCATGTTAGTAAATTCACCCAATACAGAAAAACCAATAATTGTAATAACGCGTAATAATTGATATAATATTTTTTCTAGGTAAATTCATAGCGTTTGTTGGTCCTGTTGACCGCAGTTGCTCGTATCACGCCGCTCACATGTATATAAAGTATTTTAAAGAGAACAACGTAACCGTTGTTATAAGATTGAATAAAAAAATGTATGATGAAAATGTGTAAGTACAAGTAGATGAGGGTAGATTAAAAAACCTGGAAACTAGGTGGCGACAATATGGTGTAGTGGCAGTTCAATGGTTCCGCAAACCGAAACCACGAGTTCAAAACCACTTGCCGGTACCAATTTATCTTTGATATATGTACTTTGGTCGTTCTGTTACTATGATACAAGCACTTTAGTAGCTTAGTATACTGGGTGTCCCAAAAATCAACCTCAAGCCGAAAACGGTTGATAGTGACAGTTTTTAGAAAAATAATAAAATAAAACTGAGTTACTTAAGTACTTTCAAATTATTGACTGACTGTACTGAAAAAAAAAACGTACCATGCTATTTCGGCAAGTGACTTTTAAAAATGGTGTATTTAGTCAAGATTACAAAAAAGGTATAATACCAGCTAGATTATTTATTAAATAGGATTTTTTTTCTAAATAAACTCGTTATTAATCTAATTCTTTTTACCTAGTTAAAATGCTTTTATTGCATGTTAGGCTTTCTCTAAGTGCTCAAGTTTTCGACTTGACGTTGATTTTTGGGACACCTGGTATAATTAAAATAATGAGAGTGTTCATCCAATCGACTTTTGCGCGTTATCTGAGCGACAAACAAATTCAAACGTTATTGTTTTATAAGTAGCATTAAAATTTGTTATTTATTTTACTTGTATAATCGTTCCATTACAAACGTGCGAAGAAAAATATAATTTTTATGTTTTATTATTGAGTCATGAATATTTTTTGTTGGACATCGCACTCGCAGATCTTAAGGAACTGCCCTAATGTGGTAGCTGTAAAAAAATATTTGTAGCATGGTCGTTAACAGATGATAAAAAGTTGCTCCAGCTACCTGCATCCGAGCGTGTTCCTTTATAGATTACTGCTGCACTGGTTTCGCACATCTCTTTGACATACTTAATGATTTTATTTTAGTTCACTACAAGGAGTTACAATCACGCGATTTAATAGGTGGTTTATATTATTCCTGTATATTATACATACCTTACAATTCACATTTATGACTCATTTTGCATGTTTGTAATGACTCAAGTATAGCATAAAAGTCTATTATCTTATTTGTTTTAGATTTCACAATGTTGGTATTCGACATTATGATTTATATTTCCCTGATGGAGAATGCCCACCACGACATATATTGTTTAAGTTTCTACAAATTAGCGAAGAGACAAGTGGGGCTATTGGTGTTCATTGTAAGGTTGTATATTTGATTTTACTAATTTTATCATAAATATAACCAAAAATAAATAAATTAAAACTCAAAACGCATTATTTATAACAAATATTATTACTCGTTTTCATTTAAGCCCATCATAACCCGTAGATAATATATCATAATGAGCAACCGGTCTCCATGAAGAAAGACCGTTCAGACCCACTGCAAACTATCGTAACCTCAGTATTAAGCAAGGTCATCAAACGGATAATTAACGTCCGCCTCATGTCTTACCTGAAGGGTCATCAGCTCATCAACGATATGGCTTTAGGTCGAAGCAGTCGACGTATATTACGTTCTTCTAGCTAGGGTAATGCGTTGGATAGTTGTGGAGAGGATCTTGTCTTCAGTTTAGGCAACTGCAAAGCGTTTGATAATGTATAGCACAAAAGACTCTTCTTTCAAAGCACGAGACATACGGTTTATCTGACGCGCAGAGTTGATAGATAGTGCAACCCAGAGTTGTTTTGCGGCTATACTTAGATATTATTCTGGCCAATGTAAAGATACAAAAATTGATGAATCGTTTGTTCAGGCAGGTTTAGGCCGTACCGGCTCACTTATTGGAGCTTATTTAATAAAACACTACAGGATGACTGCGCAGGAAGCCATAGGCTGGATGAGAATATCCCGACCTGGATCTGTAATTGGACATCAACAGGTGAGAGTTAGGGCACGCGTTTTTTTATTTGTGGCTCGACATATGACAGAATCTTGCTGATGTGTACGGCCTGTAAATAGAGGTTACTGATACTACATTAAAATATCACATGCCGGCGTAGTTAGAACCAGCAACTTTCAAGCTGATTCCGAAACGCTACTAAATCACTTCACCGTCTGTACAATTGAAAGTGGTGGTACCATCTCGGAATAGTAGACTGGGCAAATGACCTAATGTCTTAAGCAGCCAAAGTCAATATCTGCCCCATTAAAAAAAAATATAATACCAAATCTAATTAATAAATCTAACAAATGTTATGAACAATCTTTGTTCAGACCGAGAATCAATCTCAAAACTTTATTCCAGTTAACTCTCAAACACATGCAGGTCGTCACAAGGTTTTATTTAGTCGTAAAGATAATACTTAATTATTATTATTTTAACCACATATTTTTAGGCTTGGTTAGAGAAACTGGAACCCTGGCTGTTAAAGAAAGGAGATATTTATAGGTAAATATTTATATAATAACTATTTATGTGGAGTCATTATCGGAAGGGACCATCGACTGTACCAATGACAACACTTGCTCTTCGTGGTGATATTAAATCATGGTTACTTTTTTATAATATTAACATCGATAATACAATGCAATGGCACGTCACGTAAGTGTGACAAGGAGCGCACGGCCGGCGCACGAGCGTTGTCTTTTCATCCGCGCACTGTTCACAATCGTGCACATAATTATAATCAATTAATCAATCAATCAAATTGTCACGCCTTCTTCCCACAGGACTATCCCTATGCAGAGACAATGAAGCGCCACTTGTCACGATCCTCACAAATGCCTTCCTTCCTTCACATTAACAATTCTCTTCATACAAGCTCTATGGTTATGGGCACTGGGCAACCCAGCTTATAACTTTAAATATTTTCAAATTTATAGTCATTTAATAAACAAATAGTAAGTTATTGCAAAACAAGTTACTGCGCAGCCAGCATTATTTTTTTATCTGCTGGAATCTCTACCTTCTTGAAGCTCGGTACTCAATTAATTATCCAAATTTCGGTACCCAAAATGTCAACAAATTAGTAAAAATTTGATAACAATTATGTGTGTTAAGCAGCAGACAACGGGTTCGATCTCGGTCGCAGCTGACCTTAGTAAGTTATAAATATGTTGTGATATACACGTTATTTTTGTCTATCCAATTTTTATAACTAATTTATACAACATTGCAATTAAAGATGGCAAAAATTGATAAAATGCGTAGGTACTAATTATCAATTATCCTTCGCAAATAAAGTCTTACTAGCATTAATGAATTTTAAAATGTAATAAAAAAATATAATTAAGTTTGTACCAGGAAAGATATGTATCAGGATCGTGATAAGATACCGATACACGAATTTGGAGTTTATTCATTGGCTGAAAAGTCATTTAAATACCAGCCTGCTGTATTGCATAAGTCACCTTCTCCGCCGCCGATTGGTCGGTACAAGCGATCCGAGACACAAGAAATTAGACCTCAAGCTTCAAGGATTCGGCCAGGTTTGATTTTCTTGATTTTACTCTATAGCCATAACTTTTTTATTGTTTTATTTGATACCGCTGATTGAATTGATTCCTTTTACATATATAAGATTTTATTAAGGATGTCTTAATTGTTTTAATAAGATTTAAAAGCAAATATTATAACCGTCTCACATAAATATTAAGTGTCGACCAAAACGATTCAACGCGTTTCTCTGTTGATCAATCGAAAAGTAAAATGCTTTACCCGCCGCCGTTGTGCCGCCATCCTATGACTTCGGATCCTTCAAGCTAAGCGTGAAAAAACTCCTTTGGTCGGCATACTGCGCTTTTGGAAAACCCCTTGCTTACCATCAGGTGAGCTGATGTTAGATGTCGCGTTTTTTGAACCATATTAGTTTCATAATCATCGGCACCCACAATCGGTCATAATCGTGACTAAATGATCTCTATTGAACAACCTGTAGTGAACTACGTATGCGACAGAATACAATTACAGTTTCCAGCGTTAATGCGGCTTATAAAAAAATAACCTGTTTTGAATTTTTAAAGCATCGCTTCTCTTGTGCATAGCTCGAGCCGTCACTCATAGCCTCTACATACGCTCTACATAGCCAAAACTAACCTATTATGTCTTTCCAAAGCCCGATGTGCATTATTTACTGCACATTAGGTGACAGATCCCCGGTCGCAACCAACCTATGTGCATACGTGTTTATTATTTGTTATTTATACAGTCTATCCCCGGCTGTACTGGAATTGGGCAATGCCAACAGTAAAATGATTCCTTGAATAAGTCACGTTTGTTACTTTAAAAAGGTTGTAGCGGATTTTTACCTACCGTGAATAATAAATTACATATTTTCATTTTAGTGCCCAAATACGAATCAAATGATGGAATTAATGTAGTTCTAATGAGTATGGATAAGCCATCACACACACGGTAAATATTTATTGCTATCAGATTAGAAGTTAAACTCGGGTGTTAAAGCAGCGAAGTAACTCAGTTGCGTTTCATTAATAGCTCAAAAGTTGCTTACTTTCAACGAAAAAAATGTGTGGTTACGACTGCTACTTTTAATAGACATGACAGCAGTCGCCTTCATCTAACATGGTCAGGATCGCTCTCCAGCTTAACATCAATGAATGGTCACAATATGTCGCCCCAAAATATAGTTTTATAGTTATAATTAGTTTTCTATTTAGAAAAAGTATACAGACCGTGAAGTGATTTGGTCGCGTTTCGGGATCAGCTTGTAAGTTGCCGGTTCCAACTAGGCCGGCATAGTGGATGTGATTACATAGTGGCTACTCTCAGTTATTGATTTGTAGTAGCAGTGACAATCATTCACCTGACTCCAGCTTAACATCAAGCGGGGTGCTGTCATATGTCGATTTACAATTAAAAAAAAGCTAATAACTTAATTGATTGACATATAGTATAAATGTATATATTTTCCGGCTTTATATTGTTTATTCTTTTTGACCAGAATAATATTTTTTTTGCAGTAATTCAAGATCTAGAATATGTCCAAGAATGTGTCTTAATAATAACACGAGTCGTTATAACTCTAGACCTAGTACTGCTAACAGTTTTTCACAAAATCATAAAGTACACACATACTCGTATACACCACCATCTAATGATGTAAATGTAAGTAAACTCCTAATAATTCAGTCTATACACTATGCTAGAGCCATTACAAACGTGTAAATCTGAGTCATAAATTATTTGTATCAGACGTCTCGCTCGCACTCGCAGGTCTTATAGAACTGTTCCATTTCTTGTGTGTATTTTAAAATAGACAATTTCAATTTATTAAATATTTATTAATTATAATAAATAGTTATCTGCATCCCAACGGCGTGTCCATTTATCGATAACAGCCTTTGCACAACCTTTGAGAGAGTTTGCACATTTGTAATAAGTAGACTTTTAAAGTTAACTTCAAAACATATCGGCCAAAATAAATATTAATTTTCATCGTTTTGCATTAAAGGCTGATTAATTCAACAACATTTTCATATACTTATGTTAAATCCCCATCACGAAAGATATAAAGATTTATTACTAAAGTAAACATAGACGTAACAATGTTTTGATAATAATAGTATATTTCTTTCATTTTCTACATTTTACATTTTTTTTATAATTGGATGGAAATTAGAGAATCCTTGTCCCTAAACTTTATTTTTTTAGTCTGTGGCTTTAGAGACTCTAATTCGAAGTATCTGTGGTTAGATAATATGTGCGAGTGAGACGTAAAAGTGCAAGTGCGAAGCGAATAGTCGCGTGATCGATAATTTTCGTAGATAAACTTCGCCCTCGGCCGCTTGCTTCGTGTCCATTAGCTTGTCAGCTTAACACCAGTTTTACTTTAACAAGTGCGTAGGTTAGCCGATTAATTATGAAGTGGACAGAAGAACAAACGATTAATTTTGTCAAAGAATATGTTCAACACGAGTGCTTGTACAATGTAAATAGCCCAGAGTTCAAATACAAGAGAATCCGTCATATAGCTTTATCGAAATTAAGTACTATGGTGAATAACCCAGACTTTAGTCCAAGAGATGCGTATCTCAAAATAAGAAGTCTAAAATCTACATATTCTCAAGAAATGTTAAAAATAAAAAATGCTAATAGAGCGGGAGCCGTTTACACCCCTAAAATAAAATGGTTTAATATTTTACATAGTGCTTTGGCGGTAAATAATACAGAGGAAAGTAGGAAAATAAGTAATTTTGTAAGTATGGTTAAATATTTAATACGTATACTAGGCAAAAAAGTTATTTGCGACAACCCAACATAACGTCATGTTAATAACCCGAAAATAGTACCCTTCATTCCGAATTGCACTCAGAACAAATCAATAGTTTAAGCGTTTTATACGTTAATTAACTGTTTATAACACATTTTTTGTTAGTTTAAAACGACGACAAAACCTTTCTAATATTGGTATAATTGTAGCTAGGTAGATAACATGTGTAACGTAATGTACAGATCAACCTCGATTAGCCAGCAGGAACCGAGGTATTTGTCAATGCGACTAAGAGTGAATATATTTTAAAACAGAAAGATTTTGTGCACGCTCTGAGCCTTGTTTAATTCGAAATGAGAGGATACTTAGTCTTCTAGTAAGAAAGTCTTTAGTCCTTGTTCTTAGTGTGTAGAGAAATTTTAGTTGGTCTAAATTTTAGGTAGTTACATACTTGTACACAGTAAATTTTACAGGAAAATGTATCTCTAATTGAAATCCCGAAAGTAGAAGATAACGATGAAGATGATAATGATGATCAAGACAATAATGAAGATGGTGATAGTGACGCGATACCTAATTTGATGATAGATACCCCAGATATAAAGATAAAAGCAAATAAAAGAAAAAGACTTAACGATGCATTACCAAAGCAAATATTAAATCCGAGAAGACACACAGAAAATGAATTCGATATCTTTGGCAAAAGTATTGCAGCTCAGATGAAGAACATGCCATTAGATTTAGCTATTAAAGCTCAAATGTTTATGCAAAATTATTTGTCTGATTTGCGTTTAAAAGATCTACGTAATACTATGAATGACTCTCCGATATCTTCTTCGTGATAGGTCGATAGGAATAATTGCTTTATTATCAAATGTCCTTACTTGGATAAGGGTAACATTTTAAAACAAGAAAAAATGAACAAATACAGACAAATTAAGTCACTAATAAATTAGGAACGAAAAATGCTAGATAGGAGAAATAATGATGTTATATCAATAAGGATAACCAGTAACACAAGAGAGCTTAATAGAAGTTTGAAACCGAATAGACAAATCATTATTTGAGATTTGTAATTTATTTAATGCATTTTAAACTGTACATATGGGTTACTTCTTTATTAATTGTCCATATACTGAATTTTAGTATGTATGAAACTATATAAACAAAACAATTCACAATAACATTTACAACTTTTAAAACTGACACAAAAACTAGTCAACAAGATGATGATCTCAATTTCAACCTAAACCCAGCAAGAAGAATCGTCTAAAAAGCCTGAGTACTTCATTAATAGCTGGTATCCAAACTTGGAATCGACAGCTCCGACAATCTACACGACAGCAATATGGTTCGGCACAGGGGATTAGAAATTAGAAAAAAGGGTAGCAGGTTAAGAATGTTAAGGTTTGTTTGTATGCCAGTACTAGAGAGATTTCAAGATTATCGTAAGATATGGGATATGAAAAGGAAAAAGAAACTGCGCATATAAATTGGCCCCTAGGAGTCGTTATAAAAGATAATATCGTAAGAGATAATATCGACCTCTCTACCCAATAGGTATCGGTAATCATAGTGAAGAAGAAATATATGTTGATGTCAAGAGAAAAAATAATCTGGTCTTTTTAACACTTATTATCGAGTTTAACCCACACCTAAAATTGAAAACCGAGGGTTCGAGTGCAAAGAGTCATTTTGCAAATAATAAATAATTTTGATAAATAATTGAGTTTTTTTCTAAGCCTATGTTTTTAGCATAAAACCATTATCGATAGAACTAAAATTTAATTTCGATGTACTTTTTTTTCTTGCATAAATCTGGCTTCTTGATTATGTAAGCACAGTTTTCAAATGTTATCAGCAATGGGGATAAAAACCAGCAATTGTTTGCGATAGAGGGCGCATCGTTGATACGACCATAGTAGCGCTGTCATTTTTATACAAAATGTCGAATATTTAAATCGTTCAAAATGTAACTAATTGTCTTATTTATTATTTTTATTGTACGGGTCATCAAAAACAGCATCGTATATTGATTACCGCCGACCCAAAATAAAATGGGAAAGAGTCGAAAAAACTTCATTGCACTCTGTTTCTAACTCAGTTAGATTCCACGTGGAACCTGACCTCTAATATTTGTCAAAATAAAAGATACTATATGCATAAATTGATGATTGGTCGCGCTATGACCAATCATTAGTCAAAGCGTCAGAGAGACCAATCATAAATCTATGACTATATGTATTAAAAAACACATCGATGAAAAAACAGTTATCAGGACGATGACAAAAATCTGAGAAAGATCGTGTGGAAGAACAGCCGGTGGCGTCGTCTACAAAACAGTTTTGTGTTTGCATCCCCATTGTGATAAACAAAGACAATAGAGGGCCACTTTAGCAACTCTCTCGCTTCCTTTACATCCACAATTCACTCCATACATATCCTATGGTTATGGGCAGGGGTCCTGCTATTTTTAAAAATGTCCTCAATTTACCCAAAGAACAGTTTTCTGTGTCGTCCTCGTTCTATCTTTCCACTCTCCTTTAATGATATTTTAAGAGAAGACGTAGATATGTTATACGCGCTCCGAACGAGGCACGTTAAAACTATGCTAATAAGCAAACATGAACTTAGCGTCGCGATGCAGAGCAACATATATTTGTTTCTTTTTCGCTCTCAATAACTATCATTCCGTTTTACTCCCACTTGTATGTGTTCCACTCGTGCCATTTGCGAATACTTAAACTCTTGTAGGTGACGTGTCTACTTATTTAATATCATTGCTCTTTTCCTCTTTATTATTTCTTATTTATCCTATTTAAAACTATTATTTATAAACGTGGTATTCCTTAATTAATTTTAAATGTAGGAGAAACAGACTCGAAATAATGTTCAAAGTCGGCCGCAGTCTACAAACCGTAAAAATCGAAGAACAGATGCTGGGATGAATACTTCTAATTCTAAATATTCGGTAACTATTCCACTTGTACTGTTCTTTTATTACCAATCTTTTGGTAGTTAAAGCTATAATTAAGTAAAAAAAAGGAGAATTGGCGGAAAACTGCATCTGTCAGATGCAAAGAGTTGCCACGCAATTGCCAGTGCAATTTCAAATCATTTGTAAAACTAATATTTTCCGGATTATTTTTTTGTGGCTTGACACAAACCAGCACCCCGCCTGTTGTTAAGCTAAAGTGCAGTCCATGAATGGATGAGACTGCTACAGTTCAATAAGTAGCATTCGCATACACATGCCAGCCTAGTTAGAACCAACAACTTTCAAGCGGATCTCAAAACGCGACTGAGTCACTTCACGGTCTGTACACTTGAAATTGGTGGTACTATACCAGATCGGCAAACTGAGCAAACGACCAGAAACTGTCAATGACATTTTTAAAATGTCATCATCTTCATTTAAAGAGAAAATTCTTGATTAAATGTTTCATCTTATTATTCTTCTCATGAAAACATGATAAATAAATATGGATCAGCGACGGTTTAGCGATTAGCTCACAAAGGACATCATTCATTTTGTATGAGGACTTGGGCCTAATTGTATTAACAGTGGCATATACATTTTATAATAGTTTAATGTACAAAGATTACAATGTAATTGGAATATATCCTTCATTTTGCATAGTTTAGGTGTGCAAAATGATCAAACAATAATTATGACAGTTAATTGACAGATGATCGAAAACATCGAAACTACAATTTATATATTTTTCATCATTGGACATAACAAAAGAAAAATAGTACATAGAAGCCCAAAATGAATGATGTCCTTTCAGCAACAAAACATATCGAACACGAGGAAATAATATATTTTTCTCTTTAAACAACCCTTTCAGAGTATCACAAATTACGTCGATACAGATAATAACAACATAAGTAGAGCTAAGGATTCATTTTTGAAAATTAGGGATGCCTCAAAATCACCATCACGTAATGACAGATCACCAACAAGTCCTCAGTCTATTACAGGTAAAAATAGCACATTTATTCGATTCAGTCTTCCAAAGTTAGGCCTCGTCTACGGAGTAGCAGTAGTAGCATTCCCCCCTATTCATGAAACCTTACTTCAGCTTAACATCAGGCTGGTTGACGAACCACAATAAAATTAAAATATATTTAATATAAGAAGTGGCACTGAGCAAAAAATCTCGTCGCGCATCGTGTCGCGTCCTATTTTCTACGACTTTCCAATAGTAATAGAATTCTTTCTATGCGACTTAACTTTACAACATTCGAAAAATGCCACCAAGGCCTAACTGGTTTTTGCCATGATCTTGCCTTTGCTTTTTTGGATGGTCTAATTTATCCATTTAAATTAAATTGTCAGGCCTTTCCCTCACAGGGACAATTAATCCATTTTTGTTATAATCATATTATCATATATACCTAAATTATAAAACTATTTAGCTTTTAGACGAGAGGGCACATCACGTATGCGTAGACTTGGTCGTAGCCCAAGCCCACCACCGATACGGCATTTTGAACAAACACGAGCTACGAACACAGTGAATCCTGCTTCGACGAATGTTTCCAAGCTGGATAAAAATTTACAGAGGGATCCTTCCTTGTATGCGCTAAAGGAAGCTATATTATCTATGTTAAGAGGTAATTTGCAAATTTGTTTTTAAAAGTTTAGCCTTAAGTTAATTATGTAGAACTCAAGTATGTTTAAACTGTGCCTTATGAAAATATTTTCTTATGTTTTTCGTATGGTAGCCTTTGCCTAGATACAGATTACGGAAGTTTAGTGCTTAGGCGGGATACTGCAAGTGACAGGTCGTGCAATTTTAAATTATTTGTAAAGCTTGTGTTTCTTGAATATTATTGTATAATAATGATGGAATTGTTATGCAGTAATTATTTATAAGTTGATTGAGTATAGATAAATGATTTAAATCTGTAAAACGTGTTTCTTTGTGTTCCCTCCAAAACTCCTTCCAAAGTTTTAGTAAAGGCTTTTCGCCGCTTTATTAAAACCATCATTTTTTTCTTCTTCACTTACATGTCATAGATAAACGTGTTTCATCTTTATCATCATTCATGTACTGAACACTTAGTTTCCTTTTGCCTTCCCAGAATGGGAGAACCAAAAAAAAGCCTATTAGTTACGTCAAACACATAACCTCTTATGAATTGTCATCTAACGAAAATTTAAAAATTATTATGAATAAAATGTCTTACGTTCAATAGTTCTAGGATTATATAACAGTGGAATAATATAAGCAAGATGGGCCAATTAATGACAAAGGTCTTACGACCACTTAAAAATTTTAACATTGAGAATCGTGCACATAGAGAAATATCGCGAGAAAAACCGGTGCCGGCGCCAAGATATCCTCAAAATCTAGAGGATATTAAAAGAGCGATGGAAGCCGACCCTAATCTTGACGAAAAATTGGATAAAAAGGATTCTGCCTTAGATAATAGGTTAAAAGATGTTTATGTAACCTCTGAGGGCAGACCTGAAGACGATATCAACAGTGAATTGAGGCTCAAATCATCAAGACCAATGCCCAAAGATAAGCATGCGGTAGAGGACTTTGAGTACGGATTTAAAGAACCAGAGAAGTTACCTTATGGTAAAACATCACTCCGTCACGTTTTGAACTTTGTATCAGCTCACCAAGCTAAACCAGATGAAATTACAGCTTCAAAAATAGCATTCGAATACAAGTTAAAAGAAGAAAATGTGGATAATATATTGAAATATTTTAAAACATTTGAAGTTTATGTTCCCGAAACTAAAACTTCCAAAGCTCAGTTTGCTGGTCCGGCTAGCTACAAACAGATGATGGCTGAACAGAAATTGCAATTAGAGAACAGAACTAAGGAATTAGAAGAAATTAAGAGGTTTAAATAATGTTTGTTTCAATAGTTTTATAATGGAATCTGTGATAGATTTATAGTTGATTGCTATAACAAATGTATTAATACTCTTAATAAGTCACCAGCCATTTTGAGCAGGGCTTGGTGGCTTAAATTCAAACTTATCAAAGGACATTAATGTCTAAATAGATAACAAATATAAACATGGATAAATATTTGTCATGAATTTATACTACTAGCACCTAACTGAGGAGGTTGCTCCCTCACCAATAACCTTAGGAAATCGAAACGAGACTTAGTCACGTTTCAGGATCAGCTTTTAAGTTGCTGGTTTCAACTAAGTTGGCATGATGGATGTGAATTGTAGTAGCACTGAAACCCATACTTGGACCGCACCACAGCTTAACATCGGGTGGGGTGCTGTCATATGTCGAGTCACAATAATTAAAAAAAATAAATTTTCTGACGGGTATCTATGAGCATAGATTGTAGAGTCAAAAGAAATGTACTTTTTATTTAATCCTGACGTTTTCAGGATCGAGTATGCTATTACCCTACTTTATTTTCGTAAGCGTTCTTCAAACACTCTGTATAGTCTAATACTCTGTATAGTCTTGTTATTGGTTCCAACTAGGCTGATATAGTACATGACTGCTACTTGATATTATTTAAATGTATTAGCAGCCTCCTCCCAACATTTAAATGCACTGCAGCTTAACATTATGCTGGGTGTTATCCTAGCCTGGATATAAATATCCAGTATCCTAAAAATAATAGACTTTTTAATACTGTTTAATCCTCTGCGAGCAGAATGAATGCATTTTAATTTTATGTTATTAAAGAATATAATTTATGTTTGAATGAATTTAGTTTAGTTAGTACTAATGTATGGAAACTGTTTTTGTTTTAATAAAATGATAAACTTTATTTTACACTTTTTTTCCGTGTTTGTTTCCTTTTTTATGTATAGCCCGGCAAAAAAAAGAGCGCTGACTTGAGCTGCGCAGTATAAGTATCGGCAGATTACAAGATCTCTGAACGACTGCGGTGGGAGCAAGTCCGCCTATTTATACAGTCGTGCACATCATAAAGGACATCATTCATTTTGTATGGGGACTTGGGCTTAATTGTATTAACAGTTTAATATGCATTTTAAAATAGTTTGATGTACGAAGATTACAATGTAATTGGAATATATCCTTTATTTTGCATAGTTTAAGTGTGCAAAATGAATAAACTATAATTATGACAGTTCAAAGCATAACCAATATGGCGTTGATTGACAGATGATACAAAATCCATATCTTATTTTCCAAATAACTCAATCGCACAGCAATTAAAAGCAAAACTGTTATTAGTTTTATCAATACAAGTATTAAAACTACCATTTATATATTTTTATATTATTGGACATTACAAAAGTAGTACAAAGAAGCCCAAAATGAATGATGTCCTTTAATACACATGTGCACAACAGTTGTAAGTCGCATTCACGACTCGCAAACAACTAAAAATCTGTTTATTTTTTATAAACAGCATTATTCACCCTAATTATTAATAAACATAAGGAATAAAAGCTATTGGACCAATTTTTGCTCTGACCGGGCATCGAACCCGGGACTAAATGGGTAACGAACTGGTGTACTAACCAACGCACCACGCTTGTCGCTAAAAATGTAATCGGGTGTTTAATGTTATAATCTTTATTTTAATTTAGTAGTAAAAACGCGCCAAAATTCTGTTGGCAATTCTTCGTTGGGCGCAAGGAGGACTGCTCCGATGCCGCCGGTTAGAGCTTCCTCAGCAAAATCTGATGATAGACAGCGCGCTACACAGGGCGATATATTAAATAGTATCAAGGTAAAGGTTTTATATAATTAAAGGAGATCGATGGTTTGGACACATGAAAAGGATGTGTATACAAGTATACAGACCGTGAAGTGATTTGGTCACGTTTCGGGATCAGCTTGTAAGTTGCCGGTTCCATCTAGGCCGGCATAGTGGATGTAATTGCTACTCACAGTTATTGAATTGTAGTAGCAGTGACATTCATTCATGGACCACACTTCTGCTTAACATCAAGCGGGGTGCTGTCATATGTCGAGTCACAATAAAAATAAAAGGATAAGTGAAAGTAGATCCCCCTTCCCTTTACTTTTTACTTACGTTTTACTCCCCTTCCCTCTCTTAGTAACATCTCCCTTAGTGCTTCGGACAGACTAGACATTCTAGGAATGTCCCTTCGCTGCGACCTGAATCACAGGGACCACATTGAGCGGGCCATCAAGACCACCTCCCGCAAACTTGGCATCCTGAACAAGGTGCGGCGGTTCTTCGCGCCAGAGCTTCGCCTGCTATTGTACAAGGCGCAGATTCGCTCTTGTGCGGAGTACTGTTCGCACCTCTGGGACGGCTCTGCCAAGTATCTTCTAAATGCCCTGGATTCATTGCAGCGCCGAGCTGTCCGAATTATAGGTGATGCAGAGGTCTCGCGAAATCTGGAGCCCCTGCAACTACGCAGAGACATGGCGGCTCTGTGCGTCCTCTATCGCCTATACCACGGGGAATGTTCCGAGGAGCTCTTTAACCTTGTTCCTACCTCATCATTTCACTCCCGTAATACCCGCACAGGTCGGGGGAAGCATCCGCACTTTATCGACCGAATCGGCAGTCGAACTAAAAAGTTTGGTGCGTCTTTTCTTTGTAGATCAATCGACAAGTGGAATGCTTTGCCTGCCCATGTGTTCTCTCCATCCTATGACCTTGGATCCTTCAAGCGATGCGTGAAGAAGCACCTTTGGCCGGCATAGTGACGGCGGCTGAGGCGGCCGAGAACAGACTCGGTTTTCTCAGTCGTCGTCACTCTTGGATCTCCTCTTGCTTATCATCAGGCGGGACGAGGTCAGATGTCGTGTCACAAAAAAAAAAAAAAAAAAAAAAAAAAAAAAAAAAAAAGATTGACGAAAGGAATAAATCTGCGGGCCGACCGCGTAATTCAATAACAATGGGCTTCGTTTTGACAGTTTAACTCCAAAATGAGCTTCAAAATTAAAATTTGCGACCGCGCAACACACTAATGGTCGATGTTCATTGACAGTTCAAGCTCATTGTCCGAATGAACAAAAGTTATTTTTGACACTAACATCGACAGCGTAACTTTCATAGTTATTGAAGTTGTGCGGTCAGCCCCCTGATGTGGATGGATGCGTTACACAGACACAGGAGGGCGTTTTCCGACCAAATCAGAGACTACCTTAAGAAAGCTGGGTTGCCTAGTGCCCATAACCGAAGAGCTTGTATGAAAAGAATTGTGGTTGTGAGGGAAATGTGTCAGGATCGTGGCAAGTGGCGGTCCATTGTCTCTGCCTATCTCTGTGGGAAATAAGCGTGACGATATGATTGATAATGCATTACCGTTATAGTAGCGCAGTGGTCTCGCCAACCAAGAGCCCAAGCTTCACAACCACTTCCCTGCGTTTTTTTAGATTATTATTAAGAGTGATAAGCAAGCTGGCAAGTACAGACCGTGAACTGACTCAGTCGCGTTTCGGGATCACCTTGAATTTTTAGGCTGATTTAACTAGGCTGACATAGTGAACGAGACTAGCACTTTAGCTTTTTTTATTTCAATACTAAGCTTTTAATCGTGCTCGTATCATAGAAACAGGATGATTTTGATGATGAACAGTCGCGTTATGTTAACCTGCAGTAGCAGTCGCCTCTATTCTGGAGTCCAAGAGCAGAATCGTCCATTTTCTATGTTAAAATTTAAATGTATAAATTTTCAGATGCAAAGAAGAGTAAATGAATTGAGTAAAACTATAGGAAACAGTGATAAATTCTGGTTAGAATATTATTTTATTAATCATTCCTAATTATTTTATTAATTATTTAAGCAGTTTTTAATCAATCGACAAATATTTTACGGGCTCGGGTGACGTTGGTATTAGCAAGTATGTATTGTAGTTAGCATTCAATCAAGGGGCCCTTGGTTTGCTTTAGGTTCAAGTTTAGGGTATTAAATAAAACAAAACTGTTACAAAAGACGACAGGCGTGGACGAACGGTTTAGCGATTGGTTTAGGAACGGTTTAGCGATGTTTGTTGCGCGTAAAGTCCTGGGTTCGATTCCCGGTCGTAGCAAATATTTGTTTCGTAGCTTTTATTTGTAATATTTAATAATGGACCACACTTCGGCTTAACATCAAGCGGGGTGCTGTCATATGTCGAGTCACAATAAAAAAAAATTCAGACAATAATTTTTAATGAGCTAGGATAAAAAAATACATCGATTCTTAGTGTGTTGCGCGGTCGCAATTTAAATTTAAAAGCTCATTAATGGAGTGCAACTGTCAAAACGAAGCCCATTGTCATTAAGTTACGCGGTCGGCCCGTAGGTCAACGTCGTCGTTCCGTTTTTTGAAGTACTCATTCATACTAGTCATGTAAACTAGCCCCTCTTTCCCACTGGGCACTCTGGGCACGTTACAAATAAAAGCTATGAAACAAATATTTGCTCCGACCGGGGATCGAACCCGGGACTTTACGCGCAACAAACCAGTCGCTAAACCGTTCGTCCACGCCTGTCGTCAAATAAAAGTAGTTTTTAACACTAACAGCGACCGCGTAACTTTTTGACAAATGGGAATGAATTTTATTATCATTGAAATTGCGCGGTCGGCCCCCTGTTTTGGACGATTTGACTAAAAATTATTCGATTCGGAACGAAGGGCTATATCATTTTATATAATTTTTCCCCAACCCTATACGATCACTACACTTCGTTAGCTCATTTTTTTTAAACTATATTTTTAGTATCATTTATAAGCCATGAATTATCAGTGGGCTTATAAGCCTCGCAAATTGCTATTGCGCTGGACCTGCGGGGTTAGGTTGGGCAAGTTAAAACGATTATCGTCTCTCGTCGACGATTGGCAATATAAGAAAAGCTAGGCTAGGCAAAATGAGACTTTTGATGATAATGATTAAACGTGACAGACACAGACGATATTTGTTACAACGATTAAGTCTCGTTTTATTGGATTTAGCCTAGACTTTATTATTTTGACAATCGCCGACGAGAGACGATAATCGTTTTAACTTGCCAATTTAACCCCGCTGGTCTTATTAACCTCTGCGTGAAGTTATCCGAAACTAATATAAAATATAAATTATATTCAACAAACAATATATATAAACATTTTTAATTTTGTTTTATAATTTAAATAACTTATTATTGATGATTATTTAATATTATTTATAATTCTTCGAAGTGAGTATTCCGTTCGGGGCAGAATCGTAGCGGGTCCATTATAAAAATTTGTTTGGGGGCCCTTAGGAAGGGTAGATTTCTCACAAAAAAAGTTCATTATTAATTTTTGCTTACGCACGTTGGGGCCCCCGTGGACTCGTATAATTGATACGGTGGTAGGTACGCCCCTGGTTCGGGGCCTGACGTCATCAAAATGGCGGCCGCGCGTATTAGAATTTTGCGGGGCTTATATTTAAATGTTTAATGTTATTGGATTGCAGGCAAGCTCCTGCCAATCACAGAGCGCGCCGCGTGCACTTTTCGCCACGACAATGATTTGGATTTCGGCCGTTGGAGTGATGTATTCTAGAAATTATATATTTTCTGTCACTCCACGTCACTTAATGGAAGTGAGTTTTCGCCCAAACGGACTCATTTTTGTAATGTTGTGGATTGGAGTGATCGTAAAGGGCAGTCTCAACACCGCCCTCTCTAAACTTACATTTCTTTTGCAGCATAACACCTAAACCAAGCAATACAAGTATGGCACCACAACCTGGATCCAGTTCACGACGATGCGTTAATAATTCTTATAGGTAATATGTTTATTTAATTAATTAATTTGGTATATACAACAGGTCAGAAGCATGAGAGTGGTGCTCAGTCTGCCGATCCGGGGAAGTAATGTAATGTGACTAAGTCGCGTTTCAGGATTAACTTGAAAGTTGCCGGCTCCAACTAGACCGCCATAGTGGACGCGACTGCTACTTGCAGTTATTTAACCGTAGTAGCAGTCGCCTCCATTCATGGACCGCACTCCAGCTTAACACTGGGCGAGGTGCTGTCAATGTGGAGCTACAATATCGAAACTTAGTAAGCATTCTCTCTTTTCTAGAACTCCGAAAAATGTAAAAGAACGATACGCAAGCTCAACCTTGAATTCACAAAAAACACCATTAGCTGTAATGAGGAAAGGTCATTAAAATAGTCGTGACGTGATTTGTCAAGTTTTTAAACCTCGTAATTGGTCGAGTTTTCAAGTTGTCACACTCGTCAATCAAGTTGTTTACTATTAACTAGTTAAATTCGTAATTGGTTGGGTTTTTAAGTTGTCAAATTCGTGTATCGTCAAGTTAACTATTAACTAGTTAAATTCGTAATTGGTCGGGTTTTTAAGTTGTCAAATTCGTGTATCGTCAAGTTAACTATTAACTAGTTAAATTCGTAATTGGTTGGGTTTTTAAGTTGTCAAATTCGTGTATCGTCAAGTTAACTATTAACTAGTCAAATTCGTAATTGGTCGGGTTTTTAAGTTGTCAAATTCGTGTATCGTCAAGTTAACTATTTACTAGTTAAATTCGTAATTGGTCGGGTTTTTAAGTTGTCAAATTCCTGTATCGTCAGGTTAACTATTAACTAGTTAAATTCGTGATTGGTCGGGTTTTTAAGTTGTCAAATTCGTGTATCGTCAAGTTAACTATTAACTAGTTAAATTCGTAATTGGTTGGGTTTTTAAGTTGTCAAATTCCTGTATCGTCAAGTAAACTATTAACCATTTAAATTCTTAATTGGGCGGGTTTTTAGTCGTCAAATTTGTGAATCGTCAAGTTGTTAACTATTAACTAGTCAAATTCGTTATTGGATGACTTTTCAAGGTGTCAAATTTTTTGATTTGTCAACAATAACAGTTTATTAAGTATATAAACTATCATCTTAAAGGACCAATGCTCCCAATAAATATAAAAAAAATCATCACGGTATCTTCAAAATAAAAAATTGAATTTAACGAAACGGAAACATAAGATGGACATTTGCTCGTATTTAGGTCCCTAAGTCTTTAAAAATCCCTAAATAATAATTTAGAACTTATCGAAATAAGATTCTGTCAAATTATCTTAATAAATTAAACGAAATTAAGCTTGATAAATTAGGAAATTAGCCGAAAAAAAAGTGATAATATAGGAAATTTTACGAATAAAGAGTTTATAAAATCAATACATCAAACCAAGTAAGAGCTTGTCGAATTGAGAGTTTGACAAATTGAAAATTTTGCAACCTTGACGATTAACCAATCAAGAAATTGACGAATCACGTTACGATTATTAAAAATATTATTAAATTTTTTATTGAAATTGTCTAATAAAAATTGTAATTGTCCTGTCATAGTCAATAAAACAAGTTTTTATTAAAATATATTGTTTTATTTGATTCTCTATTCCTGTGAGACAACGGAGCGCCATTTCCCATGATCCTAACGCAACTCGGTATTATATTATCGATTGATAGCAAGGGGATGTCCAAGAGCGTCGACGACTGGAATAACAGACTCAACTTACGTATGCCTCAGTCACCGTCACTATTACCAGATAACATTTACAATTCTCTTCATACAAGCTCTATGTACTGATTTGATTGAGGAACAGTCTTTTGGATCGTCTCTGTTGAGTTTAACGAAACAGATTTATAAGTCTCTTACTTAGAAAGAGAGAAAGAAATAAAACTAGCAGATTATTCTTCGACCATATTATAGTGGACGCAGCGTAGGTAGGCCTCCCACTAAGTGGACTGACGACATAGTGAAAGTCACAAATAATCGGTGGATGCAACTGGGATCTTGTCGTCCGAAATGGCGTTCTAAAGGAGAGGCCTATGTTTAGTAGTGGACGCCTTCTAGCTGATGTGATAGGGGACTTTAGAAAAAGCAGGGATGGACAGTGGCTATAACTACAGATCTTGTATGAAGCTCCGCTCCGTTGTCTCTATCCCTGTGGAAATTAGGGGTAACCTTAGAGCTTGTATGAATAGAATTGTGGATGTAAGGGAAGCGAGGGAGTTTTGTCAGGGTCGTGGCAAGTGGCGCCCCATTGTCTCTGACTCCCTGTGGAAATTAAGGCGTAACAATTTGATTGATTGATTGACTTAACTTAATAAATAATAATCTATGCTAGGCCAGCTTCCGTTGGTGGGGGAGCCATGCAATTACCATCCGGGTATCGTTTGTTGAATGCATTCTGCAGGTCAGGGTCAACCAGACGTACACCGTTCACTTGATTACCCAATGTTATCCTGCAAAGAAAAATTACATTTGAAAAAAAAAAAATCAATTTAAGGCGACCGTGGTGTAGTGGCAGTGCAATAGTTACGCAAACCGAGAGCACAAGTTCAAAACCAATTTATCTTTGATATATTGTATATGCTTTGGTTGTCCAGTTTCTATGATACAAGCACTTTAGTAGCTTAGTATAGAAATGTAAAAAATAATTGTTTTCCCCGGCGGTTGCTAATGCGCTTGGATAGTGACGTCTTACGACTGGATGACGTCATAGCGCGACGCGAGTACGCTTAGGTTAATTTATATACGGCATATTAAAATATGTTGCATTTTATTCACCTTTGATCTCTTTCATCAATCTCCTTAAATATTAATCCTTTTAATGTGCTCAAAACAACTCTAAATAACGTACATAGTGTTAGATAAAATCAATCAGCAGAGGCAACGGAGCGTCACTTCCCACGATCCTGACTTGAATATCTCGCTTCCTTATCATTCACAATTGAAAATAATAGTTACCAGTTAGGTTGTATATTGTGTGGCCGGCCAAATAATTCAATTTTTCTAGTTCCTGGACTCAATCTCTCTGCAAAATTAAAAAAAAAACATTGTCAATATGACTTATAAATATAAATTACTGTTAACACACCAGTTCGATATGCGTAAAGTCCCGGGATCAATTCCCGGTCAGAGCAAATATTTGATAGCAAATATATCATAGCTTTAATTAGATTGAATATTACCCAGTCTGCTGATCTGGGATATACCCAAAGAATTTGGAAAGAATAGTATCTGTGCTAAAATAAGAACTAATTCATTGTTATTTGTCTCATTCTTACTATGTTTATACCACGTGTGACAACTGAGAGAGACAACTACTTGTACTTCAATTCCTTTATTTCAAAGGTTGGCACTACTTTTTTGCAAATACGACCACTTGTAATTGTGGTTGACTTTTAATACTGCTTAATTAAAAGTCACGTGGTATTAAGAGTAGAGGTATAATTGTCCCGTCATCATTTTTTGAAGTATTTTAATGTCATTTGTTATTCTGTCAAATTAGGTTGTCAAATGACCATCAAATCTAGTAACAACCTTCTAAATTACGAATGTAAAAATGTATATTCATCCCCTTCTGACTTCTTTTTATGCCATAAGTAAAAATTGTATAAATAGTTGTATTTTGTAACTATTTTAGGGCTCATTCTACATAGAAGGACATCCTTCTAAGTCCAAATTCTTTGGATATACCGTATTTTGCCTTAATGCCTGTTTCAAACCAAATGCGTGGCAACCTTTTCGTGTACGTGGCAGCACTGACACATCGGATTGCTGTCACGCAGAGGTTAGTTTTTTTTTGTTGTGACACGACCCGCCTAATGATAAGCAAGAGGAGGTTTAAGAGTAACGACGACTGAGAAAACTGAAATGGTTCACGTCTGCCTCAGTCGCCGTCACTATGCCGGCCAAAGAAAAAGGTAAGCTTACCAATAATTCCATATATTTCATCAGGCTTATGCGAAGTGGCGCGTACTTCAGCTACAATCACGTCACAATCGAGACCACGGTTCAAATTGTCAGGGTTACCTTTCATACCAACCTAATAAAAATACAAACGAGAATTATTATTGTATACAGACCGTAAAGTTACTTAGTCGAGTTTCGGTATCAGCTTGTAAGTTGCAGGTTAAAACAAAGCCGGAATAGCGTATGCGATTGCTACTTACAATTACTGTAGTAGCAGTCACCTTCATTCATGGACCGCACTCCACATTAACATCAGGCGGGATATTGTCATATGTTGAGTCATAATAAATAAATAAAGAGAATATAAGGTTTCACATCGCTCGAAGAACCGACAACCGATTGGAGAACGGTTCTTGAGTGGAGAGCACGAACCGGAAGACGCAGCGTAGGTAGGCCTCCCACTAGGACTGACGACATAGTGAAAGTCACAAATAACCGGTGGATGCAACTGGCATCTTGTCGCTCAGAAAAGCGTTTTAAGGAGGAGGCCTATGTTCAGCAGTGGACGTCTTCTGGATGATGATGATAATAAGGCTGCGAGTCTAGCTGCCGCAAAATACTGTAATAATCTCAACTTTACGTGGTGTCTTTTTTAATTTTAGCTTGACATTTGACTGCACTCCGCCTGATGTTAAGCTGGAGTGCAGTCTATGGCGGCTTGCTTGCCTATGAATGTCAAACCTCAATATATAAAAAAAACAAACTAATATTTTTAATGGCGTCTGTCATAACAAAGTGTACTTTTTTAATGGCATCTATTATAACAAAGTGTACTTTTTTAATAGCGTCTGTCATAACAAAGTGTACATTTTTATGGCGTCTGTCGTAACAAAGTGTACTTTTTTAAAGGCGCCTGTCATAACAAAGTGTACATTTTTAAAGGCATCTATCATAACAAAGTGTACATTTTTATAGGCGTCTGTCATAACAAAGTGTACTTTTTTAAAGGCGTCTGTCATAACAAAGTGTAAGATTTTAAAGGCATCTATCATAACAAAATGTACTTTTTGAAGGCATCTATTATAACATAGTGTACTTTTTTAAAGGCGTCTGTCATAACAAAGTGTACTTTTTTAATGGCGTCTATCATAACAATGTGTACTTACCAAACAATGTTCTTTTCCATGGTTAAGCCAGTGTCCCGTTCGCCCCGTCCTTATTATTCTTTGCAATTGGTTTGTTTTCACCCATATTAATTCGTCAACTCTATCGTAACCCCAAAGTTTAAGGCATTCTCGACCTAGTTCCATTGCCCTAAAAATCAAAATTACATGTTTATTGTGGGTCAACATATGACCCCGCCTGATGTTAGGCTGAAGTGCGGTCCATGAAAGGAGGTGCCTGCTGCTACAGTTAAATGACTGCAAGTAACAGCCACATCCACTATGCCGGCCTAGTTCAAACCAGCAACTTTTCCTAAAAGCTGATCCCGAAACGCGACTATGTCACTTCACGTTCTGTATACTTGTGTGCGACTACCCTGGATCAGCAGAATAATAACCACTGCCTACCACTCTTTGACAAATAGACCCGAAGCAAATATTTGCCTATTTTTTCTTATTAACAAATATTTTCTAAATATTAATTATTACAAATAAAAGCTATAAAACAAATATTTACTTCGACCGGGACTTTACGCGTAACGAACTAGAGAGCTTACCAATGTGCCATGCCTGTCGTCTAAATACTGTGAGATGACTGGGTCGCGTTTCTATCTTCTTCATTGCAATATTTGTATAAAGGCGACTGTAATTAATATCTGTAAGTAGCCGTCACCACCCTGACTGCCGAAACGCGACCGAGTTACTTAACGATCTGTACACTTTCCAATTCTTTAAGCGAGTCGTGTTAGGGTACCACAGACCGGCATTGTGACGGTGGCTGAGGCAGTCGAAGCTAAAACGTTTTTTAGTCGTGGGCACTCTTGGACTTCTCTTTACTAACCCAGTGAAGTCGAGGTCATATTTCGCTTGAGGTTAGAAAGCCCCTTTTTTAGTGTTATCCCATGATCGCTGACGACTATATTTATCGCGTTCTAAACAAGCAATGGTTATGCTCGCTTCTGTGATAAGTTACATTGTAAGATAAGTCTATCGCGGTTTATAAATAGACTAGGTATAGTAAATAATGGGAACGTCACCGCCATTTTATGTGCGTAATCCGCTAACAAAATTTATATAAAAAAATATATATACTAATTTGAAATAAGAAAAGTAATTAGGTAACAAAATAAGTTACAGCGCAGCAGCCGTCATCTCTAACAATAAGGTAACAAATAAAAATCAAACCTTCCAGTAACCCAAAGGAATATAAGTCCACTGTCCTGCAATTGCGGTATACCAAGACATCTCATTTCATCATCAGACATAGTACCATATGGTAACTCCATGTGAATGTCCCAAGGTGGGTCAGCCATTATCACGGCAAATTTGCCTACGATAAATATATAACTACAGTGCTTGTATCATAGAAACAGGACAACCAAAGTACATATATCAAAGATACATTGGTACTGGTGGGTGGTCTCGAAGTCGTGCTCTTGGTTTGCGTAACCATTGCACTGCCACTAGACGAACTTCTGGTTAATGTCTATTTAATAACTTAATTGGTAATTGGTGGTGAATGTGTGGTTTATATGGTTAATGGTTGTTGGTATGAGATACACGGGTCGCGCGATACCTGTACCTTGGTTATGTACTATCGAACGCGATCTCAAACATGTACTTATTTTGTGGTATAAGTGGTATTTGGTGTGAGATACATGGGTCGCGCGGAGCAGCACTATTGGTCGCGCTCTAACATAAACTGAATAATTAGGTGTAAAACATTGATTTATACAAATTAGCGACGTCACGCCCCAGATATAATTATTGTACATCGTACAGTTGCCTTATTTTTTAATATTTTATTATTATTGTGATGTGACAGCACCCCCACTGATGTTAGGTTGGTGTGTGGTCCATAGATGGAGGTGACTGCTACTACAGTTAAATTACTGTAAGTATAACGGCAACTTACAAGTTGATCCCGAAACGCGACCAAATCACTTCACGGTCTGTATACTTGTACGTGGTGGTACTATCACGGATCGGCAAACTGGACACCACTGCCAAACCAGTCTTTGACAAAATATAATATAATAAAATATTTACCTCCTTTTTTTTATTAACAAATATTAGTAATATATTCTTTTATATTATTAAATATTACAAATAAAAGCTATGAAACAAATATTTGCTCCGACCGGGAATTACACCGGGAATCCCCCGGACATATATAAATTATTATTATAGCAATAATTGTTTCATACTTTTATTATTTGTAATATTTAATAATTGAATTAAATATTACAAATAGTTGTTAATAATAAAAATGATGCTACTTTAAAGTGACCGCGTAGTGACCCAGTCACTTTTAGGAACCAGCTTGAAAGTCGCCGATTCCAGCTAGGCCGGCATAGTGGATAAAATTACTACTGCAGTTATCTAACTGTACAGTCGGTTCTATTATGGACTCTACTCTAACTAAACATGAGGCGAGGTGCTGTCATATGTCGAGTCACAATAATAAAAAACCATAGTATTTTCTTAGATTTTGCGCGAACATTGATTAATGAATTTAACAAATTTTATGCGGCTTACTATCGCGTTTATTTTGGTTTTTATTTTATTTTTCCGACGTTCCGAGAGCCTTGCAGCCATCGTGTTGGTCGTCCTATTGGTTGATGCTGTTATTGTTTCCAAAACTACCCCGTTTGATGTTTTCACTTTGTTCCTTTTTTGTTCCCGGTTTAATTTTTTTGCAAAAATAACTGACGGTGTCATCTGGTTTGGCAGTTTGCTGGACTTGGGATTTGAGTTTGTGTATTATCTAACACCTGCATAGTAAGCTGCATATATTTTGTTTAATTTTAAGGCGACCATGGTGTAGTGGCAGTGCAATGGTTACACAAACCGGAGAGCGCGAGAACCTATGTATCTTTGATATATATACTTAGGTTGTCCTGTTTCTATGATACAAGCACTTCAATAATAAATCGCTTACCTAAGAATGTCATATCTAAATATCTAAGGTCGCATTGTATCCATTGCGGCAACGTTAATGTCAACACACCAACAGAACTAGCAATTGAATTGCTGCCTGAAAAAAAAGAAGAAAACATCAATCAAATTGTCACGCCTTTTCCCCACAGAGATATAATAGGCAGAGACAATGTAGCGCCACTCGTCACGATCCTGACACAAGTCCCTCACACCCACAATTCTCTTCATACAAGCTCTATGGTTATGGGACCCAGCTCGGCAAATTCTTAAAAAATGCAATAATCATTTATATTTCTTAAGGGAACAAAAGGTTAAAAATTATATTTCTAAAGGTTAAAAATTATGTTAGAGGGGCATGGCCTAAAAATGGTTGGCAAACACTGCACTAAACCATAGATTTTATGTCAGTTTAGTCTATGGCTTCAGCAAAATCGACCTGCAGATGTTACTAATACCAGAAAAAAAATACAAAAATAACCTCACATACCGTTTGGTGATCCCTTTGATGGTTCGACTGCTTTCATATTAGGATCTGTATTGTCAACTTCATAATGTACATATCTATAAATATAACATTATTTATCATCCAAACTAATAATTTAAAAAACAGACATATACCACCCGCCTGATGTTAGGCTGGAGTGTAGTCCATGAAAGGAGGCGACTGCTACTACAATTAAATAACTTTATTTTTATTGTGACGCGACATATGACAGCACCCGGCTTGATGTTAAGCTGGAGTGTGGTTCATGAATGGATGTCACTGCTACTACAATTCAATAACTGTGAGTAGCAATCACATCCACTATGCCAGCCTAGTTGGAACCGACAACTTACAAGTTGATCCCGAAACGCGACCAAATTACTTCACGGTCTGTAAGAGGTGGTACTACCCCGGATGGACAGACTGGGTACCACTGCCTACCACTTTTTGATAACCAGACCTGGAGAAAATATCTGCCTCATGTTTATAAGAACAAATATTTGTAATATTCAATTTGAATTTTACAAATAAAGGCTATGAAACAAATATTTGCTCCAACCGGGAATCGAACCCGGGACTTTACGCGCAACTGGACTACCAGACCCGGAGCAAATATTTTATTGATGTTAGTAATATGTTTCATAAGGCGACCGTGGCGTAGTAGCAGTGCAATGGATACGCAAACTGAGGAGCACGGGTTCAAAGCCACTTGCCGATACGAATGTATCTTTGATATATGTACTTTGATTGTCCTGTTTCTATGATACAAGCACTTTAGTAGCTTAGTATAGAAAATTTTAAAATAGTAAAAAACGCCACTAACTCACTTTACGGTCTGTATACTTGTATGTGGTGGTACTGCCCGGATCGGCAGACTGGTCACAACCACTCTTTGACAACCAGACCCTTGTATATGTTAATATTCAGTTTAACTAGTAAAAACAACATACTTGCAACTATCCATATGAAAGCATGTATTCAGGAACGAACAATCACCCAGCGTCTCGTCCGTGTGACTTTGTATAATCTTTTTGAAATGCAATTTTTTACACAAATACTTTATGTTGCACTCGTCACTTTGCGTGTGAGCGCGGACGCACTCGGCCCGCGTGCCATGCGGGCAGTATTCTTTAACTTGAGCACCTGTAAATAAGAAATAAATACATAGTGACGGAGAGCTGGCTACATAAAAATGAATAAGGTGCACTGATTAATATATATTAATATTATAAAGAGGATAGATTTGTAAGTTTGTTTGTAATTTACAGGCTCAGAAACTACTGAGCCGATTTTAAAAATTCTTTCACCATTAGAAAGCTACATTCTTCGTGAGTAACATAGGCTATATTGGATTTTCAAAAAGTTTAGGGTTCCGTACGAAATCTCGAGTAATGTAACCCAAGGTGTAAAAAAAATACTTATAAAATTTCTTACATCGCGTACGCTGCGAAAACTATTGACGATATATATAAAATAGTGTTTTATATATCAATAATACTCACAAAAACAACTAAAAAAACGCTTATGAACTAAAAAGTGAATAAATTGTAAGCATGAGGAGGTCCGAGAATGCCGACGACGGAAAAAACCTAGTTCACGGTTGCCTCAGTCGCCCTCACTATGCTGGCCAAAAAATATTTATAGAAATTATTGTACTGTTATCGATTTTTAATACGTGTACAAATTTTCAAATTATTCCGACCTCTAGAAGTTGATGAAAATTAATTTCAAAGATTCCGTTACATACATACATACAAGTCAAGGTAATAAAAGAGTTAAAAAAAAGGGTTGGCATCATAGACGACAGTTTGATACGCGTAAAGTCCGGAGTTCGATTTCCGGTCCGAGCAAATTTTTTTTCAAAGCTCTCATTTGTAATATTTATTATTTATATCGGAAATATTATTTATTAAAAATAGAATCGAATTTTTGATCCTGGTCCAGTTATCAAAGAGTGGTAGGGAGTGGTACCAATACAGACCGTGAAGTGACTTAGTCGCGTTTCGAGATCAGCTTGTAAGTTGCCAGTTTCAACTAGATAAAATTACAAGAGTGCCGACTGAAAATACAGATCAAGTTTTTTATTTGTTTTATGTTCACACGACATCTGACCTCCACCCGCCTGATGATAAGCGAGTGATGACGACTGAAAACATCGAGTTAATTTACAGTTGCCTCATTCGTCGTCACTATGCCGGTCAGAGTGTCACCAATGTAATAGGTAAAATTATAATAACCATACCTCCTTGACTCTTAAATTTATCAGCCAACGATTTCTCTTTAGCTGTTGGTTTACTTAATAAATCCATAATTTCTTCACCAACCAACTTGACAGCTTTCTCTCTACTCGAAGGCATTGCTAGTAGAGACTGAAAACATATAGCAATTTAATTGTGACTCGACATATGACAACACCCTGCCTGATGTTAAACTGGAGTGCGGTCGATGAATGGAGGCGACGGCTACTTAGAGTTATTGACGACAGGCGATTAGTTTGTTGCGCGTAAAGTCCCGGGTTCGAATCCCGGTCGGAGCAAATATTTGTTTCATAGCTTTTATTTGTAATATTTAATGATTATATGAAATATTGCAAATTTTTGTTAATAAAAAAAGAGGCGGATATTCGCTTCGGGTCTGGTTATCAGAGTGGTAGGCAGTGGTGCCCAGTCTGCCGATCCGGGGTAGGTCCACCACTTACAAGTATACAGACCGTGAAGAGACTAGTTTATTTTTAATATCACGTTTCAAGATCAGCTTGCAAGTTATTGAATTGTAGTAGCAGTCACATAGTAGGAGCTGTCATATGTCGAATCATAATAATTAAAAAAACACTAGTGCTTCTTCACGCATCGCTCGAAGGATCCAATATGGTGAACGAATGATATTGCCCATCAAAGATTGGAAAAATTATATAAAGTTTAATTTATAAATAAATTCACCTACCATTAAATCTGTATCATTTTTACCACCTTTCTTATCTTCCGTGTTAGTTTTAGCAACTTTAGCAACAGTTGGATCTTCAGATACCTCACCTTTAACAAAAATAAGGTTGAGTTTACATTAGGCGACGACAGGCGTGGACGAACGGTTTAGCGACTGGTTTGTTGCGCGTAAAGTCCCGGGTTCGATCCCCGGTCGGAGCAAATATTTGTTTCATAGCTTTTATTTGTAATATTTAATAGTATTAAATATTGCAAATATTTGTTAATAAAAAAAAAAAGAGATGGATATTTGCTTCGGGTCTGGTTATCAAAGAGTGGTAGGCAGTGGTACCCAGTCTGCCGATCCGGGGTAGTACCACCACTTACAAGTATACAGACCGTGAAGTGATTTGGTCACGTTTCGGGATCAGCTTGTAAGTTGCCGGTTCCATCTAGGCCGGCATAGTGGATGTGATTGCTACTCACAGTTATTGAATTGTAGTAGCAGTCCATTCATTCATGGACCACACTTTGGCTTAACATCAAGCGGGGTGCTGTCATATGTGGAGTCACAATAAAAAATAAAAATAATAATAATATAGAAAAGTGGTAGGCAGATTTTGGTCGCCAAGTTTTTATGATACAAGTAGTTTAGTATGGTTTAAAATAAATAAATAAATCCTCATTTAACTTTTAATACTTCATTAGACCCTCAAAAATCATACACAATTTCTAGACCGGCATAGTGAAAGTGACTGCTACTTACAGTTCTTCACCTGTGGGTAGCAGTTAGAGTTACCTCCATTCATGGACCGCACTCCAGCCTAATAAGGCGTTCTCACGGGGCGAATTTAGTTGTTCAACTGCGAAATCGTTCGCGATTTGAACCGTCTGAACAGACTTTCAATCAAGTTGAAGCAATAAATATCAGTTTAATAAAAGTTAAAGATCTTTTAACTTTTATTGATTCAATTGCTACGATTTTTTTGTTGAATATGGAACAACTAAATTCGCCCCGTGAGAACGCCGTATAACATCAGACTGAGTGCTGTCATATGTCGAGTCACAAAAATAACAACTTGCTTACATAAGGCAGAATTGAAAGAAAAATGAGTGACTTACCTTTCCGTTTAGTACCCTCAGTCTCCTCCTCATTAAGCGCTGCAAGGACAGCAGCCAATTTCACACTCTCAGCACTGGTCACAGCCAAATTAGACTCAGATACTCCTTCAGGAAGCTCATTTAAACTAAAAAATTAGTTTTTAAAAGTGTAATTTTTACTGTGACTATTAAATAATTTATCAATCAATCAAATTGTCACGCCTTTTTCCCACAGGGATAGGCAGAGACAACGGAGCGCCACTTACCACGATCCTTACATAACTTCCTTGCTTCCTTCACATCCACAATTCTCTTCATACAAGCTCTGTGGTTATGGGCACTAGGCAACCTAGCTTTCTTGAGGATGTCTCCGATTTGGTCGAGACAAATCGGAAAATTTAATGGAATTTATAAGGAAATTCAATCAATCAATCAACTTCTCACACCACAATTCCCACTGGCAGAGAAAACAGAGCGCCTCTGGAAATTTCTAAATTTTATTTTATTTTGACTCGACATATGACAACACCCGGCCTGATGTTAAGCTGGAGGGCGGTCCATAAATGGAGGTGACTGCTATCACATCACATCCACTATGCCGGCCTAGTTGGAAATGGCAACTTACAAACTGATCATGAAACGCGACCAAGTCCGCAGACTGGGTACCACTGCCTACCAATCTTTGAAATCTTCATTCACATCCACAATTCTCTTTATACAAATTTTATGATTATGGATACTGTGGATCCCTGTTTTTTTATGGATGTCCCCAATTTGATTGACATCCTTTTACATTTCATTTATGAATCTCATTTTAACCATCCATTCAATGTGCCTAGATTACCGCAACACAATTTCTCAATCCTTGTCACTGCATCTCTCAAAGAATCATACCACAATCTGGACAACCACAATTTAGAAAACAACCTGTGTCTAGGTATGGGTCACTTACAGGTGGATTTTTGACATGAGACAATAAGGGCAAGTAGGGTATTATAGTTACAAGAAACATTACTGGGAGACTGTTCATAACTTTTGAGATATGCTGAAATGCACAGATTTTCCAAAATAAATGTACAGTCAGCCAGAAAATGGTAATTTCACAATTTTACAAGGTACATTTTTCTGTCATGTCTCAAAAATCCACATGTATAAGTTAGGTAGGTAGGTATATGACGGTTTACTTTATCCCAATTGAGTGTGCTATCTCATTTTGCACTGTGTATATAGGTTGTCATTTAATGATAATAAACAAAATAAAAAAGTACATACACAATCAATTTCTGTGTAGCAAATTTGTGTAAGAGGTTTGCAACAGTTTTAGTGTCAACATCACCCAAACCAGGCAGCAGAGCTCCGGCTGTGGCTGGCAGTTGTAGCTGTATATCCGAGAGCACTCTTAATAGTTGGACTTCAAGTGAGGCTGGTGGTACTATTGGTTTTTCCGCTGTCAAATACAATAGTTAATGTTTTTAAGGTTTGTACCAAACAATAGTCATTGTCATAGAAAATTATGTGACTTTTTATATCGGCTGGCATTGTGATGGCGAATAAGGAACTTCCGGCTTCCCCTTGCTTATCACTCAAGTCAAGATCAGAAGTAGCAACTCCATAACAAAGAATTGCATTACATTAATAAATTAAACAGATTTTATGCGGCTTAGCGTGAAGCCACACGGTGCGGCGCGGCGCCTGAGCGGCGTCCTGCATATAAAAACAATTATATGCCAGACGGTGCCCTCCGGCGCCGTACCGTAGGCATGCCGCAGGCACACCGCACTTCGATTGAGCGAGGGTGGAGGAAGTGTTGCGTACGTCCTTGCTCCAAATGTTCATGCTTACTATCGCGTTTATTTTGATTACAATTTAATTTTTTGTTATTATTCCAATGTCAACCAAATAATCAAATCAAACCAAATAATTAAAACCAAAATAAATGCACACACAGCATAATATTAAGTTGGAGTATGATACGTGAATAGATGGATCTTGCCAGTTGTAAAATGGAAGGTCTTTCACCACAGACTATAGCAGGTATCAATCCAGGTATCAAATGATTACAAGGTATGCTTTATTTTATATGCGAATATAACAGCAACACAACTTCTCATTTTCCTGACACAACTGTTTTGGATCTCTCAAATCCATAATTCTTCATATAAACATTACAAGTCCCTGTTTTTTTTTTAAAGGCTGTTTTCTTAGAGTATACTTCTGGGTCGTCCTGTTTTATCTGATTTTTTTTATGGTGTCTGTAACAAATTATTTAATAAAGCTTGATTACTTACATTCAGCCTTAGAGAGCGGAGTCCTAGATACACCAGGTTCTTGCTTATCACCTACTTGCTTCTCAGTTACACCTAAACCGGTTGCGCCTAAAATTATTTGGCGCTCTTTCTTCCGTTTCTCCAATCTCTCCCGAAGAATATTTCTTTTGCTTTTTACAGCTTGTATTTCTTCCCAAGCGTCAGACATTTTATATATTTCCCTACTGATAAATACTATTTCAAACAAAACTTCCAAACATATTTATAAAAATTACATTATTTAAAAATCACGAAAGGAGATCACGAGTGCCTTAATTCTCTGCAGCCTTAAAATATATCAATTGGTTGCTTTGAAATAAAACCTAACTCAAGAACAACAAAATTAGGTTACAAAAAAATAAACAGCGAAACAGACGTTTGTTTTGTGAGTGAGGCCTTGGTATTGTTTTATTATTTTTAAATCATACGTAACATATATAGAATTATATCGTAAGATTAATTAAAAAAGTTATCCAAAAGATATAAAATAACTATTTGTATTAAATTTTGTTGCAGTTGCCTACATCCCAATTGCCCAATTTGAGGACCAAATATTTTTAACAGCTGATTTTGACATATTAAATTTCGCCGCCGCGCACGTGTGTTTTCTTTTATCGTATGGGTCGTTTGTAAATGCGAAATTGTTATTGTAAAGTTGTAAACCATGGCAGAAAACACTGTAATTAATGAAGAAAAACCACCTCCGATGACCGATGAGGAGAGGTTAGCACTTTGCGAAAAACTTGATAGAGAGTTAGACGAATTTATAGACGGTCTTGAACATAAAAGATATGAAGATGGTTGGCCAGAAGACCGATGGGAAGTAAGTGCCCTACGCTTTTATTACTTGTGTGTCCATATAAGTGATTATTGTCGCTATTTATATTACATCGTAAATCTATTCCTGTATCTACATCATCCTTTTAAATGCTATAATATACAATTTAATCCACTGCGTGAACATGAGTCCAGTTGATAAATTCGTTTGGTTTATGAGATCATAATACAAGTCTTAATATTATCCTTTGGAATGTTTGTTTTCCAAGCCCGTTACAGATGATAGGTTTTAGGTACCAAAAGTATAAACTCAGATGTCTGGTCTATAGGCAGATGTAGTTCTTCTGTTATCATATTATAGTCTTTCTTGAAAGTATACATGACTATTTTCCAGTCACTTTCAGTTTCAGTATTTCCAGTTGCACTGCATCACACAGTATTAAAAAATAATACAATTTACTACAATATGGTTTTTATGTACGAGTGCAGGGCAGAGTTCTGGTCCTGCGAGTGGATCAGTGGCGTAGCGTGGCAGGGGGCGGAAAGGGCGGCCATTCCCAGGCAGCACATTTAGGGGGTGGCAAAATTTATAAAAACTAAAATATATCGTTAAAATTTGAACCTAAAATTCATATTTTTGTTGTACCTATGTTTGAAACTCCTAAATAAGGGAGCGGCAATTTCTTTTTTCGCCCCAGGCGGCTGCTTTCCACGCTACGCCACTGAAGTGGATAATAGGTTTAAGGCCTTTTTGACATATCAACATTCACCTTCACTGCCTCAGGATAATACTAATAATATTTTTAAATCTCTACTCTATTTATTGAACAGGAAGAAATGGATAAGCACCCATTCTTCATGAAGCAAGCTCCAGCTGATGGTGAAGTAATGTCACCCCTCACAGAAGGCCTTGCCAAGTTAAAATATGACCCTGATGAAAATACCCCAGAGGAATTAGCAAATAATTATAAAGAAGATGGAAATTTTAATTTTAAACATAAAAATTATCGATTAGCTATTTTGGCGTAAGTTAAATTACTTATTTAACTTTTTCCTATTTCCTATTTCCTATTCCTAACTATTTCCTAAAAAGGCGTAACAATTTGATTGATTGATTGAAACATATATTTGCTTTTACCTAAATCAAACCCGGACTTACGCATATCAAACTGGTATGCTACCCATGCCGAGTCTAATGTAGTACTATTTCAATAAATTAAAATTTAATGTAATTCAATTTCACATTTTAGGTACACTGAAGGTATCAAAACAAAATGCGGCAATCCCAATGTCGAAGCCAGCTTATACAACAACCGAGCAGCGGCACACTGGTATCTATCAAACTTCCGCTCAAGTTTAATTGACAGCGAAAGAGCTCTCCGGGACACATTTCACAAGGCAGCCTGTTTAAGAGCGATAAAGTGTGCAAGAGAAATAAAAGACTTTGATAAGAGCCTAAAATATTGTGAGGTTTTCTTAAAAGAATTTCCCAATCATGAAGAGGTGTTGCAATTGCAGAAGGAAGCTAAAAACTTGAAGCTTATAAAGGAACGAGACAGTAGAAAAATGGAAAGGGATGAGAAAAAGAATGCTGAGCTTAAATTGTTAACTTTAAGGACAGTTTTAAATAGAGGTATTAATATTAAGACCGAGAAAGGTGGAGAAGTAGATTTAAGTGCAATTACTCCAGCGGAACCTTATTCCGAATATATGGTCTACCTCGAAGATGACCAATTATGGTGGCCAGTACTGTTTTTATATCCAGAATTTCGAATGGTAGATTTTATTAAAGGATTATCAGAACACAGTCGACTTTCTGATGCAATGGAACAAATGTTTCCTGCTCCTTGGGATGAGCATAAAAAATATAATATGGATTCTATTTCTGTGTACTATGGCCAAGAAAATGGAAAGAAGTATAAAGTGAACATGAGTAATTGTATATCGGAAATATTGTTAGAGAAACATTTCGAGCTTTGTTTTGGTACGCTAACTTTTTTTATTGTTTTGAGTGGTAGTGTGACGGAGCAGAAACTTTTGGACGGCGTTCAAAAGTGCAAATAGGATTCAATTAAATAATTCATATTTTCACGCCATGATATTCACACAGGGATAGGCGCAGATAATGGACTGATATTACTGTCGCTTTTATTGCATCCACAATTATTATTTATTTTTTATTGTGACTTTTAAAATATAAATTATATTTTTATATGTATATTATTTTAAGTATTGTTTTATTTTTATCTTTTATGTATAAATTATCAAATGGTCACGTCTCAACGTTCACTGTGATAGACTTGGTTCTAGTTGTTTGGCGGACACAATTCGGTAATAGCAAATATTATAGTCCACCGGTTAAATTAACATTATTTAGGGCATATTTTTTTTATTGTGACTGGACATATGAAGGCACCCGCTTAATGTTAAGCCGAAGTGTGGTCCATGAATGGATGCCACTGCTACTACAATTCAATAACTGTGAGTAGCAATTACATCCACTATGCCAGCCTAGTTAGAACCGACAGCTGATCCCGAAACGTTTCCCCAAATATTTGTTTCATGGCTTTTATTTGCAAATATTTAATAATTATATTAATTTTTATTAAAAAAAAAAGGTGGATATTTGTTTCGGGTCTGGTTATCAAAGAGTAGTAGGCAGTGGTACCCATTCTGCCGATCCGGGGTAGTACCAACTTACAAGTTTAATGACCGTGAAGTGATTTGATCGCGTTTCGGGATCAGCTTGCCATAGGGATAGCGTTCCAACTAGGCTGGCCATAGTGGACATGACTGCTACTTACAGTTATTTAACAGTAGCCTAACATCCAGCGGAGTTCTGTAGTTCGATGAGGATTAAAAGAAAAAGTCATATAAATAGTTTTTTTTATTAATAACATCATGTCACGGGTGGCTGTTGTAAATGTGGATAACCATGGACTGTTTTTTGTGCTGATAATATGTCATCCTTATTTTTCCCACCGCTAACAAGAGGATATGGATGTTTAGGATAAACACCCATCCATTGTGGATACCAATATAAGCCAGAAGTCTGTAAAGAAAGGAGTTTAATTTATTTTTCACATTATAAGTACTTAGATAGATAAATGAGGATAATTATGGATGCGAAGGAAACGAAGTTGTGTCAGGATCGTGGCAAGTGGCGCTTCATTGTCTCTGCCAATCCCCGTGGGAAAAGGCTTGCAATTTGATTTATTGAGGCAGCCGTGAACTAACTCGGTTGTTTCAGTGGTCGTTACTCTTGGATCTTCTCTTGCTTATCATCAGACGGGTCGAGGTTAAAATGTCGTGACAATAAAAAAAAAATTAACATCTGGTGCATTTTCTACCAGATAACCTTCGGGATTCTAAGTGCATTTAATAATTGCAATAAAAATAAGAGTTTTAATTAAGTAGCTAAAATTACTTATATATACTAATATATAAATAAATATATTCAAGAAAGCTAGGTTGCCTAGTGCCCATAACCACAGGGCCTGTATGAGGAGAATTGTGGATGTGAGGTAGGGGAAAAAAGCAAGGGAGTTTAGGTAAGGATCGTGGTAATGGGCGCTCCATTGTCTCTGCCTATCCCTGTGGGAAAAAGGCGTGACAATTTGATTGATTGATTGATAAATAAATTTAAAGGGGCATTGGAAATGGTGATTTTTATGTTTGTTTATTACTTGTGCCAATTGAGAAAAAACAGTATAATAAGCATGTAGTCTTACCTTGCTACCTTCTACATGACAATTGAATCTGTCATCATGCATTTCAATGCCATCCAAGTAGCTAATGCCAGCTATGGAGCCATAATTTGGCGGGAACATTAAGTAACATCCTTCTAAATCGTAAGCTGTAAAAATTTAAAAAATCAATTAAATTGTCTCGCCTCTTTCTCACAGGAATAGGCAGGGACAATGGAGTGCCCCTTGCCACGTTTTTTTTTTTAAATTTTTATTGTGACTCGACATATGACAGCACCCCGCTTTATGTTAAGCCGAAGTGTGGTCTATGAATGAATGCCACTGCTACTACAATTCAATAACTGTGAGTAGCAATCACATCCACTATGCCGGCCTAGTTGGAACCTTGTAAGTTGCCAGTTCCAACTAGGCCGGCATAGTAGATGCGACTGCTACTTACAGTTAAATAGCAGATACCTCCATTCATGTTTCGCGTAAATGTAAAACAAGGTATACTTACCAAAGGTATGATTATCGTTTGGCGCTTCGGGAGGCGCTTCCGTTGGTTCTATGTAGGGTGGTACTGGTGTTAGGGGGTTCCCTGGGTCTCCAGGTATTATGAATGGACCTGAAATGTACTTATAGTATGGGAACGAGCTAAATAAACGCGCTAGGAATGCAGTTGTGACGTCATGGTCACGTGTCTATTATGAATAGTGAAGTAAAATGCAAAATGTCGATAACAATAAACACACACTTTCCTTGAAAAGCAAATAGATTTAGTTATTAAAAATTATAAGTGTACATTAAATTGAAGTATAAACATTAGACAGCAACAATTTTTAATGAATTATATATTAATTTAATTTTGAGAATAGTGACTGCATGATTTTTTTTCTTTTTCACACATTTTAATCACTAGCCTGACTACGGATGACGACTCTCTTTTATTCAATTAACTCACAAATTTTTCAACAATCAAACAAAGAAAACATGGACACGTTTTTATCGATAGTAAATGACATCGCCGAGCTATGAGCGTCACTAAAAGCGGCCACTAAGATACGGGTGGTGGTTGTTTTAGGCCCCACCGCACCTCAGCCCCGGAATTCATTCAACTCGTTCCCCAACTATAGTTGTGTAATAATTTACCTCCATATGTATTGGTGAAATTCCATTCGCAGACATGGTGATGGCATGTCAGTGGTGTGTCTGGCTCCTTTGTGTAATAGGCTGCACCATTGGGCGTAGTCTGGAACACATACAGGATACAGGGTGTGAACTTCGACATTTATTCGTACATCATATAAAACTAGCGGACTCGACAGACGTTGCCGTGCCCAAAAGTAAAAAAAGTATGTCTATATCTAAGACCGCGTTCTCACGAGGCGATTTGAGTTGATCAACTGCGAAATCGTTCGAGATTTGAACCGTCTGAACAGACTTTCGACCAAATTGAAGCAATTAATATATATAATTTTTGTTAAACTACAAATATTGATCAACTGAAATCGCCCGGTGAGAACGCGGTATTAAGTCTACCTCTATCGGTTTGGACCATGGACGAATAATCATAATAATTGGACACCCGAAAAACAATGAATCAAAGAAAGATTTTTTTTCAGTAGTAATCATGATGTCCATATCTTAAGTAAGTTTGATCTATATCTTAAGCCTATCTAGTGTTTTGAGCTTTGTCTATTCTATATCTTAAGTCTACCTCTATCGGTTTGAGACATCGAAAAAGCAATAAATCAAAGAAAGAAATCTTCCCAGTTAATGGTGTCTATGTTTTGAGCTTTGTCTATTCTATATCTTAAGTCTACCTCTATCGGTTTGAGACATCGAAAAAGCAATAAATCAAAGAAAGAAATCTTCCCAGTTAATGGTGTCTATGTTTTGAGCTTTGTCTATTCTATATCTTAAGTCTACCTCTATCGGTTTGAGACATCGAAAAAGCAATGAATTAAAAAAAAAGGAATCTTACCAGTAAATAATCATGGTGTCTATATCTCAAGCCTTGTATATTAAAATCTAGAATAAATGACCCTGAAGATATGATACATGATGCAGCAGTCAGAGGTGGCAATTTGTACATTACTAAACCGCATTTCACTATTGCTTTCGGTAGTGTTGAAACATCCCTTGGCTTTTGAAGATTTTTCTTAAAGGGAAACCTGGAAAAGATATATTTTTAAATTTATTATTATTATAATTTACATTTCTGTACTAAGCTTGCATCATAGAAACAGGACAACCAAAGCATATATATTAAAGATACATTGGTGGGTGGTCTCGAACAGGGCCGTCTTAAGCATATTCAGCGCCGGGGTGCGAAAGTCAAGGCTCCGCTCGCGTGGTCTCAGTGTAGTAGGTACCTATCAAAGTTTATGGCGGTCGGCATGCGCCCCTAGGACTCTGCGCCCGGGTGCACCGCACCCCTTGAACCCCCGGGTAAAGACGGCCCTTGGCTCGAACTCGTGCTTTCGGTTTGTGTAACCATTGCACTGCCTTATGGCAGAATAAATAAATATATGTAGGAATTGGTTTAAAATAAACTTACCTGTAAATGCAAATTCCTAAATGGCATTCCAATCCGTGCATATAATTGTCAGTTGGGAACGATATAGTTGGGTCATCGAGTAGGTAATACTTCGTTTCGTCGTGGTAATGTAGAAAGCCAAGAAATACGAAAGACCTATCCTTACAGTATGGCGGTGGTCCTTTGCCTATACTATAAATATCATCATAAATCTGTGATAGGAAAATGTAAATGTATTTCCCGCAGTAGTATTCTAAAACAAATTAAAATCTTTCTGAATTACCACTTTGAGAACCATGGCCGGGGTGCGAAAGTCAGCCTGCGCCCCCACTTTTGTCTCAGTGTAGTAGGTACCTATCGAAATTTATGGCAGTCGGCATGCGCCCCCTAGGACTGTGCGCCCGGGTGCACCGCACCCCTTGAACCCCCGGGTAAAGACGGCCGTATTGAGAACAGTGGGCAATGGGAATCTTGTGAAGTTTAATATAGTTTTTTTTAATTATTTTAGGCTATAATGGGATCCCCACGCAAAGCTTTTTGTAGATGCCGCCACCAGCCACACGACACTTGTCAGATCTCCATTCTTGAATGGAGGTGACTGCTATCACAGTTCAATAACTGTAAGTAGTAGTCACATCCACTATGCCGGCCTTGTTGGAACTGGAAACTTACGAGGTGATCCGGAAACGAAAAAATTCACTTCACGGTCTGTATACTTGTAAGTGTTGTTACTACCCCGGGTTGGCAGACTGGGTACCACTGCCTATCACTTGTTGGCAGTTTACATCTTCATTGACGAGTTTCTCGTGATTTCTTCTCGTTGTAGCGACACGGCTACATGCTATAGAGTTCCAAAGATAGTGTCTGCGCCGAAGGATAGATGGCGTTGCATGTGTCGCCGTCACAATATGTTCGCAGATAGCAACTTGAACCAATGAGAGTGCGCGTCCTATATCTCGCAAACGGTATATCAACAAAATATTAGTATATAAATACGCTCCAACAAGAGACGCCAACCGGCTAGTTGAAGCCCTGCACACGCTACGCCTGAAGCAAGGAGATCTCCTTTCCTTTTCTCTCCTACATTAGTATGTGGAACAATGCTCAGCATAATCGTCATTTCTATGTCTGAAATCATGGTAGAGTCTGACAATGAACTAGAGCCGGAAGGCCAATGCGAAATGATTGATCTGATTTTGATATAACTTAGTTTTAAATTCCAATGCTACAAAACACCTGTATAACCTTAACATATCAGATAGCCCCCTCTGTAGAGGCTGCCTGAATGAGGAGGACACAGCTGCGCATGTGTTCTTGAGTCTGCAAGAACGAGAAGGGTCTCCTGGCCTTCCTGGAGAAAACGGGGTTGCTCCAAAGAGGACTTCAAGTGCGGAAACGAGCCCGCAAATAACAGTAACAGTAATCAATGCTACAAATGTTAAAAGTTGGATAGAAAATATCTAATCGCAACGTCACCAGGTTCGGTCCCCGGTCCCTGTTAGATGATAATTTTTACCTTGGCTTATATAAAATTCTGCAGGTACAGCACCGGATGTAAAAGTTGCCTGCCTCTCAGCAGCAATAGCGTTATGGCTTTCATACATGGTCAACATATTGTCGAGAACATCGTCCAGGGTTATTAGAAGTATCTGAAATTTATATGAGTAATAGTAGATTGATGAAAGGAATTATTAAATCTGATGTGGATGGATGCGTTAAACAAGGCAGGCCCTGAAGGGTGTTTTCTCACCAAATCAGAGACATACTTAAGAAAGCTAAGTTGCCTTGTGTTCATAACCATAGAACTTATATGAAGAGAATTGTGGATGTCAAGGAAGCGAGGGAGTTGTGTGAGGCAGCCACAGGAGAGTGTTATCCGACCAAATCGGAGACATCCTTAAGAAAGCTGGGTTGCCTGATGTCCATAACCGTAAAACTTGTATGAAGAGAATTGTGGATGTGAAGGAAGCGAGGGAGTTTTGTAAGGATCGTGGGGAAAATGCATGACATTTTGATTGATAGAAACATACATAAAGGTTAAAGGGGGTCTTAATATGTATTTTTTATTGAGACAAATGACAGCACCCTGTAGGCTGGGCTACGGTAGTACCATCGTTCACCACTTACAATCTGTATAGATTGTGACTTAGTCGCGTTTCGGGTTCAGCTTGTAAGTTGCCGGTTCCAAAAAGGCAGGCATAGTGGATATGAGACGGGGTGCTGTCATATGTCGAGTATGACATAATGTCGAGTCAAAATAATAATAATGGTAAGGATATCGCAATAGCTTGGAGGATTCGCGAAAATACTAAGCAGAAAAAGGCGACCGTGGTGTAGTGGTAGTACCGAAACGGTTACGTAAACCGAGAGTACGGATTTAAAATATTTTGGTTGTCTTATTGCCATGATGCAAGCAATTCAATAGATAAGTATAGTAATGTAAATAAATAAAATAAGAGAAAAAAGATTGAGCCCTAGGCCTAGGGGCCTACCACCAACTTTTAAAAACAAGCATGTTTTAAAAGTTTCTTTTTTTTTCTTATTTTAACAAGCGTCTTTTCTTTGTAGAACAATTGACAAGTGGAATGCTTTGCCAGCCCATGTGTTCTCTCCATCCTATGACCTTGGATCCTTCAAGTGATGCGTGAAGAAGCACCTTAGGCCGGCATAATGACGGCGACTGAGATAGCCGGGAACTAACTCGTTTTTTTCAGTCGTCGTCACTCTTGGACCTCCTCCTGCTTATCATCAGGCGGGTCGAGGTCAGATGTCGTGTCACAATAAAAAAAAATGTTTTTAACAGACAGTACTGTTTGATGTATAAAACAAGATTACTAAATTTCACACCACCATCTCTTGTTTGCAATTTTGTTTTATTACTTCACACTCATTCCTACATTCGCATAGATTTTACGTTCAGAAACGTATTGCTGCTGCATTTGAATATTAAAACCTAATATTATTTTTTGTAATTACCGCGGTGGTATGCTTTGGAGGAATGAGTATTGATGTGACGTCACAAAACTGCCAATAGTAATTTTATTCAAATAAGAATATTTTACGTACGAATTCACATTTGACGTTTAAAACAATACTAAAAGAAATGGTGGTACGCCCGCTGGTACGTAAAACTTACCTTTAATTCCTTTATGTGAAGTCTTACGAAGCGTGAAAGGTGATCAGTTGCCACGTGAATTTGCTCATTTATTATATACTGAAAAACATTATATATATTTTTATATAGACACGTCATAATGACTGCCTGATGTTAAGCTGGAGTGCCAGGTATACAGGTTTAGCGGAGCACTATTCCGCATGTCAGAAAAGGAGATCTCCTACAGCACGCATGTTGCGTACTGGGCTCAACTTAGCCGGTAACGTCGTCTCGTTAAAGCGCATATATATTGATTACTTCGTCGGTAAATCGTTTGCGAGATATTGGACACATGCAACGCCATCTAGCGGTAGCATGTAGCGGTTGCTACACAGGTTTTTTATCGGGGCTAGGCTCTATATATAATGGCAGCACCCCGCCTGATGTTAAATTAGAATGTGATCCGTGAATGGAGGCAACTGCTACTTTAGTTAAGTAACTGCGTGTAGCAGTCACATATACTACACCAGCAACAGAACCGGCAACTCACAAGCTGATTCTGAAACGCGATTAAGTCACTTTACGGCCTGTACACTTGTAAGTGGTGGTACTAGCCTGGATCGGCAGACTGGGTACTAACTACTCTTAGAATGCATATCGTTTATCTTCTTTACAGATAAATTAATAATACAAAGTTGATGCAGCAGTGGACGCGACTGCTGTTTGCAGACAATAATCTGTGGTGGATGACGCCTTCATTCATGGACCACACACCTCAACATCAGGAGTGTATACAGGAGTATATATTCTGTATATCGCTACATACAAAGTCTGTCTAAAATGTATCCGACCCAAAGAATTTGGACTTAAGACACAGAAGGAGCCCTAAAATAGCTACAAAATACAACCGTTTATACTATTTTCACTTATGGCAATAAAAAGAAGTCAGAAGGGGATGAATATACATTTTTACATTCGTAATTTAGAAGGTTGTCACTAGTTTTGATGATCATTTGACTACCTAATTTGACACAATAACGAATGACATTAAAATACTTCAAAAAAGGATGACGGAACAATTATACCGCTTCTCTTACCACCACGTGACTTTTAATTAGGCAGTATTAAAAGTCAACCACAATTACAAGTGGTTGTATTTGCAAAAAGGAGTAGTGCCAACCTTTGAAATAAAGGAATTGAAGTACAAGTAGTTGTCTCTTTCAGTCACACGTGGTATAAACATAATATAAATGAGACAAATAACAATGAATTAGTTCTTATTTTAGCACAGATTCTATTCTTTCCAAATTCTTTGATCCGACGTGCTTTTATATCTTTGCGTCAGAATGTTTGAGCGACCTCTGCAAGACATGAATATCAACAGTAAAGCTTAACGAACTTATCGGTTGCTCTCCGACACCTACAGGACGTATAGTTTCTGCTCAGTTTATTAATTTATAAAGCCTTTATGGAGCCAATTTTGACGTTATTAAGCCAATGTTGTTATTGTTAAAACTACTTAAAACAACAGATGAACGAATTTGCATCACATTTTTCTTCAAAGTCGGAAAAACTATTATACTTTGTAAAATGTAGCTTGGGTCCTGTGACACATGAGAAATTTTCGGACTTAACACGGTAGTAGCGTCTCTCTTTGATCGTTCATTTCAAAGTTATTTATTTTCGTAGTTACAACCATAGCTAACCAATAATATGTATCATACAATAATATAATACAATAATAACACAATAATTTTTAAAACAAACAACAATAAATCAAATAAATCATGTAACAAAAAGAAATCTTGCCGCTCCGTCAAGGTTGCATCTTTTAACAAAAATACGAGTACTATAATATTGATGGGACAGTAAAGTCATTTTGGCATCTGTCATAGGACCCAAGCTAAATTTTACAAAGGTTAGTTTTCGTGACTGAAGAAAGTTTTTTTTTGTACTTGACTCTGTATCTTTTAATACAGGATAATAATATTAAAGTACTTGATCCTCAGCAGTTTTTATCTTCAACATTTCCGTTTGATATAAATAGAAATTATCAAGTTTATCTGTTGGGTCTTGGCCGTATATTTCGAACGCATCTATTATCATCGCTAGAGTTAAATTTTCTCCTTGCTCGCAACATGGATGAAATTTTACATTGTATGTCATCTGAAATTCAACAAAGAGAATTATGTCTTGAGTTATGAGGCGACCGTGGTCTAGTCGTAGTGAAATAGTCAGGTATACTGAGATGTCCCGGTTCAAAATCTTTTGCCGGTACTATGACCGGTCTATAACTTGGTCTGGATCACCTTGTAAGTTGGCGGTTCCAACCAGACCGGCATAGTGGATGTGACTGCTACTTAGTTATTTAACTGTAGTAGCAGTCATCTCCATTCATAAAACGCACTTCAGCCTAATTCAAGACGAGGTGTTGATATTCGAAAAGTGTCGATTTTCCACCGATCCATCGAGCCACAATGAAAAAAAATGAGAAAAAATACTTACGGTAACTTTTATAAATTGTATCCATATTGAGAGTATGTACGCGCGTATAAAAAACGTATGCATAGTTATATCACCATCATTGTTATTGGAAAAATAACAAAATAATTGAGCTACACAATATTTTAATTGGCATTAAAATAAAATAACAATTATTTTTTTGCTGTACCTACCTATAACATATGTTTATGTTATTGCAAGTCTTACAGTCGGTTGCAGGAATACTATTATAGCATCTATTAAATATAACAAATTAGGCGTTTTGACAATCTTTTACTGGCCCCCCATCTAACAAACAGTTTGACTTATTTTATTGTGAAGCGACATCTGACCTTAACCTGCCTGTTGGTATAATGCGATTAAAATAAGAATAGGACGGAATCGGCGCCATTTTGTGACGTCTAACTCTCCAACCAACTTCACTTTAGAATGGTGTCTTTTTCTTTGCGGACCGTCAAGAAAAAGACACCTTTGAATCAGTCAAGTAAAGTTAGTCTACAGCCCGTCCTATTCTTATTTTAATAGTAAGCATGATAGTCCAAGAGCGCCGACGACTAAAAAAAACCGAGACAGTTCACGGCTGCCTCAGTCGCCGTCACTATGCCGGCCAAAGGTGCTTCTTTACGCATCGCTTGAAGGATCCAAGGCTATAGGATGGGGAGAATATATGGGCAGGCAAATCATTCCACTTGCCGAGTTAGTTTAAATTAGTTACTGGGCTTAATTTAGTCTGAGTCTAACAACTTCTGTCATCTGGATTAATGTACAGCTCTATTGTAGGCTAGGCAGACAGGTTGGAACTATAATTATGAATTATATAGTTTTATAATATATAATTATATAGGTATCTACTTGTTGTAAAAAAACTTGAGAGGTGACACCCGAATGGAACGAAGTTCCTTTCGATTAATTAGTGAAGGAATTGTAATATTTTTTTTTAGTTATAATATTTTTTTATTATTATTAAAATAATGTAATATAAACTTAATCAGTAGGCTCAATTTTAGTAATAATTGGCTTGTGGTAATTGAAGTAGGAAACATATGTTTGGGATTCTATTATATTTAAATGTCTTGAAAAAACTGCATCGATGGTATAGCTCTTATAGTTTCGGAAAAAAGTAGATGTGACATACTGACGGAAGGAGGGACGGACGGACAGACGAACAGACGGACGGACGGACAGACAGACATGACGAATCTATAAGAGTTCCGTTTTTTACTACGGAACCCTAAAAAGCTTTGTTACAACTTTTGGTCTTAATTTTTTTTTCTTTTAATTTAATTTTCTTTTAATTTTAATTTTTTCCGTCCGACTCGGTGATCCTAGAAGTCGAAGGGTTTCGTTGTTTAAAATTTTTATATTGGGTGCCAGACTATTAAAAATGGAAATAATTTTAGATTGTTCGCCAGGTGTTAATTAATTAGAAAGATACAGTTCGCATTTCGCAAAATTTAGCTCTAAACCAATGGTCTTAAAATCGTTTATAATTTTTTGTAAATCCCTAAGAACTGTATCTGCGTTTCCTGCAATCGTGCCATCATCGAGATACCATAAATTAAATTTTGAATTTAGGCTGCTTATGATCTTGTGAATTGTAAAGATTTAGAATGAATAGCTAGGATACAATGTAAAGATTTATAATGAATAGCTGGGATACAAAGTAAAGATTTAGAATGAATAGCTGGGATACAAAGTAAAGATTTATAATGAATAGCTGGGATACAAAGTAAAGATTTAGAATGAATAGCTAGGATACAAAGTAAAGATTTATAATGAATAGCTGGGATACAAAGTAAAGATTTATAATGAATAGCTGGGATACAAAGTAAAGATTTAGAATAAGGATCAGTGGAACAAAGTAAAGGTTTGGGAAGAAGCATCCGCATTTTGTTGACCAAATCGGCAGTCGAATTAAAAAGTTCGGTGCGTCCTTTTTTGTAAAACAATCGACAAGTGGAATGCTTTACCAGCCCATCTGTTCTCTCCATCCTTCAAGCGATGCGTGAAGAAGCACCTTTGGCCGGCATAGTGACGGCGACTGAGGCAGCCATGAACTAACTTGGTTGTTTCAGTCGTCGTCACTCTTGGATCTCCTTTTGCCTATCATCAGGCGGGTGAAATCAAATGTCGTGTCACAAAAAAAAAACATAGGATATTTTTGCGGTAAGAATTTAGGTTTAAAGTCTTAGAAAGAGTAGCGGTGGAATAAAGTAAAGGTTTAGGTTGGAAATAAACAGTGGAAACAATTAAGGTTCGACGACAGGCGTGGACGAACGGTTTAGCAATTGATATGTTGCGCGTCGAGTCCCGGGTTCGGATCCCCGGTCGGAGCAAATATTTATTTCATAGCTTTTATTTGTAATATTTCATATTATTAAATATTGCAAATATTTGTTAATAAAAAAAAGAGATGGATATTTGCTTCGGGTCTGGTTATCAAAGGCAGTGGTACCCAGTCTGCCGATCCGGGGTAGTACTACCACTTACAAGTATACAGACCGTGAAGTGATTTGGTCACGTTTCGGGATCAGCTTGTAAGTTGCCGGTTCCATCTAGGCCGGCATAGTGGATGTGATTGCTACTCACAGTAATTGAATTGTAGTAGCAGTGACATTCATTCATGGACCACACTTCGGCTTAACATCAAGCGGGGTGCTGTCATAAGTCGAGTCACAATAAAAAAAAAGTTCTTTGGAACAAGGTTTAGAGGGCAATTCTGTTCAAAAATTGTAATTGAAACACGAAATTATAGTTAGACGTTTATTAACATTTTAATTTAGCTGGGAACTTGTGGTCCGGGGATGTTATCCATGCCTTGTGCATGTTGATGTGGATAATATAGCGGGATAAAGTCCTGTTGGGCTATGTTTGTGAGCGGCTCCCCTAATTGAGGGTACGGGTGGTGAGGAGGTGCTCCCATCCATTGTGGATACCAATACAAACCCTGAAAATAATATAGCAATTTTAGATAGGTGGACTCGGAAAAATCTAGTGTCGAGTGCTATAATCTATACTCGACTAGACAGACTTATTTTAGATTAATAGAACATCAATTAAATTGTCACGCCTTCCTCCCTTGGGGATAGAATTTCTTTGGCCGGCATAGTGACGGCGACTGAGGCAGCCGCGAACTAACTCGGATGTTTCAGTCGTCGTCACTCTTGGATCTCCTTTTGCTTATCATCAGGCGGGACGAGGTCAAATGTCGTGTCACAATAAAAAAAGGCAATTTACAAGCTGATTCTGAAACGTGACTAAGTCACTTCACGGTCTGTATACTTGTAAGTGGTGGTACTGCCGCGGATCGGCAAACTGAGCCTACCTTTTATTACCAGACTGGGAGCAAACATCCATCTCTTTTTTCAATTAAAAATTATTTAGATTAGATTAAATAATCAGATTAAATAATACATTACAAATAAAAGCTATGAAACAAATATTTGCTCCGTCAGGGAATCGAACCTGGAACTTTCCGCGTAACGGAAAGAACACCATCTTACCAATACGTCACGCCTGTCGTTAATTTAGTAACCACTGCCTACCACGAAAAAAATTTTTAAATCTCATGTGAATGAATACGTTAAATAAGGCAGGCCCAGGAGTATGTTTGCTGACCAAATCGGACAGATCCTTAAGAATGCTAGGTTGCCTAGTGCCTACAACCATAGAGCTTGTATAAAGAGAATTGTGAATCTGAATCTATACTAAGCTACTAAAGTGCTTGTATCATAGAAACAGGACAACCAAAGTACATATATCAAAGATACATTGGTACCGGTAGGTGGTCTCGAACTCGTGCTCTCGGTTTGTGTAACCATTGCACTGCCACTACACCACAGTCGCCTTAAATTGTGTTTGCCTATTCCTGTGGGAAAAAGGCGTGACAATTTGATTAATTGTCTACCACTATTAGTATTTTATCTAGTGTCATTAAATGTTACCTTGTTGATGCCATTTCCTTGACAGGAGAATCTGTATTCGTGTACAGACAACGAGTCCAAATAACTGATGCCAGCAATCGATCCGTAGTTAGGAGGAAACATGTACCAGCAACCATCCAACGACCCTGAAATTATATAATCCACCATAGATCTTGATGATCAGGGGCGACCGCGTAACTTCAATAGGAATGAAAATGAAATTCATTCCCATCTGACGAAAAGTTACGCGGTCGATGTTAGTGTCAAAAACTTTGAACTTGAAATGAAAATGAACATCGATTCTGATGTGTTGCGCGGTCTCAATTTATTTTTTACTAGGTCTAGTAAAATTAAAGAATTCTAGGTCTGTGGTTCCAAAATAAACATTCTAATCTATGGATATTTACTAAAACGATGATCATCAACCTCACTATCATAGTCATCTTGTGATGAAATTACTCGCGTGGTTCATCCTCATACTTACTTGACAATGTTTTAACATTAATCTATATATTTTTACTTTGACACTGGCAAGTTGAATACTAAGTCATAAACAAGAAGAAAGAAATTGCAACGCCACTTACATGTTTGATTGTTGTCAGATATAGGCGGTCTAACTGTGCTGCTGCTATCCTCAGAAGATTCTGTCGTGGGTTCAATGAAGGGCGGCGGTGGTGATATACCTTCCCCTGGTTCTCCTGGTATTGTAAAGGGACCTGGTGGAGCAGACATTAAGTGAAAAGAGACACGGTAGATATAGGTGCTGTAGTCGTTTTGACGTTTAATCCGCTCATGAAGTTTTGTATGAATTGGTAATTACGTTTAATGTAACAATTGAAGTATTTATAGTGACAATAAAGAACAGCAATTTGCTCCTTCAAACGTAACAAAGAATTTGGAAAGAATAGAATCTGTGCTAAAATAAGAAATAATTCATTGTTATTTGTCTTATTTATATTATGTTTATACCACGTGTGACGGAAAGAGACAACTACTTGTACTTCAATTCCTTTATTTCAAAGGTTTCAAAGGTTGGCACTACTTTTTTTGCAAATACAACCACTTGTAATTGTGGTTAACTTTTAATACTGCTTAATTAAAAGCCATGTGGTAGTAAGAGTAGCGGCATAATTGTTCCGTCATCCTTTTTTTAAAGTATTTTATTGTCATTTGTTATTCTGTCAAATTAGGTTGTCAAATGATCATCAATTCAAAACTATTGACAACCTTTGAATGTAAAAATGTATATTCATCCCCTTCTGACTTTTTTTATTGCCATAAGTGAAAACAGTATAAACGGTTGTATTTTGTCGCTATTTTAGGGCTCTAATCTAAATTATTTGAGACGTAATTATTAATTTATACGAATCTTCATGAGCGGGTCAAACGTCAAAACGACTATCATAGCATGCCGCTGGTATTAAATAGAATCGGATAGAATATTTGGCAGTGATTGGCAAACATTTGGTAGTCATACCGATTTCAGGTCTCAGTGTTATAGTTATGTTTCGAGATCAGTTTAACTAACGCCGGAGTTTAGATAGGCCGGCATAGTAGGGGGCGACTCTAGCCTAACATCCGGCGGAGAGGTAAGATTACCTCGTGCCAATCCAGAACAGATTTTATTTTGATATTTTTTTAGAATTTGCGCGAACATTAATTAATGAATTAAACAAATTTTATGCGGCTTACTATAATCAGTTTGCCGAAAAAAAGACAAGGAGAGTGTATATTTAATTTGAATTTTTTGATTTTTTTTGGAAAAAGTGAGATAATTAATTATGATGAAAAAACATATTTTTTTAATTATATGCAAAATTTTTTTTTTCTTTTGTGAGAAATCTTTATTCTTCTTAAGGGCCCCGAAATTTATTTATACGGGGCCCCGTTAAGACACGCCACGCTTCTGGTATAAAGTAGAATACGTACCACCGTAGAAGTTAGTATTGTTCCATTCGCAGACGTGATGGTGGCATACTAATGGTGAGTGGAGCTCCTTCGTGTAATACGCTTGGCCTGATGGTATGGTCTGCAATAGATGATGGAGATTTTTTTGTGTCTCGACATATGACAGCACCCAGCTTGATGTTAAGCTGGCGCGTGGACAATGAATGGATGTCTCTGCTTCTACAATTCAATATCTGTAAGTAGCAGTCACATATACTATGCCGGCCTAATTGGAACCGGCAACTTACAAGCTAATCCCGAAACGTGACCAAATTAATTCACGGTCTGTATACTTGTAAGTGGTGGTACTACCCCGGATCGGCAGACTGGGTACCACTGCCTACCACTCTTTTTGATAATGAATTCTAGGCCGATATACTTACCAAAAAGTAATCGTAGTGTCTAAACCTGATTCCGTGTATATTAAAATCTAGAATGAAGGATCCCGATGTGATGATGCACGACGCAGCAGTTAGAGGCGGTAATTTGTACATGTCTGTGCCACATTTGACAATAGCCTTAGGCAAAGTTGAAATATCGCGTTCATGTTGAAGGATTTTCTTGAAAGGGAACCTGTATTAGAAAAGAAAGGTATGAATGTGAATTTAAGTAAGGTTTTGGAGAGAGAGGATTAAATGACAGAATGTGACGAAAAGAAAGTGGAACAAGTTAAACAATTTGTTTACGTGAAAAGTGTGTTTACCAGTGAAGGGAAATGTAAGGACGAAATCGAGAAATGATTGCAAAAAGGCAACGTCAGTAGAATAATGCCATTTATAGTAAAATGAACAGCCAAATAATGTCCGAAAACTAATGCGTTAAACGAGGTAGACCCAGGAGGGATTTTTCCGACCAAATCGGAGACATCATCAAGAAAGCTGGGTTGGCTAGTGTGCAACCATGAAGAGAATTGAGGAGGTGATGGAAGCGGGGGAAATTTGTCAGGACCGTGACAGTGGCGCTCCATTGTCTTTGTCTATCCCCAGAAAGAGGCGTGACAATTCGATTGACTGAAATCGAGATCATAATATTCAGATTTAATTTGTGGCTTGTGATTAAGTATGGTGATTGTTTCCTCCCCTTGCTTCCCTTATACCCACAATCCTCTTCATATATAGCTCTACAGTTCGATTTATAAATAGTATTATTCATAGTATTTTCTTAAATTTTGCGCGAACATTGATTAATGAATTAAACAAATTTTTCAATAGAGAAGGTGGTTGGCGGTTATCTAACACCTGGGCCCCATAATACAAAAACTCAAGTTCCAAGCCCAGCAAACTGCGAAACTAGATGACATCGTCAGTTATTTTTGCAAAAAATTAAACTACACTGGGAACAGAAAACAAAATCAAACGGGGTAGTTTTGTAAAAATTAACAGCATCAACCAATAGGAGACCAACACCTCAGTCTCTCCGTGACCACATGGCTGCAAAGCTCTCGTGACGTCGCTCTCTCAAAACCAAAATAAACGCGGTAATAAACCGCATTAAATTTGTTTAATTCATTATTATTCTTTTTTTTTACTTACCTATATATACAAATGCCAATGCTACATTCTAATCCATGAAAATAGTTATTCATTTCAAAGGATATACTCGGGTCTTCAGCCAGGTAGTACTTGGTGTCACTAAGGAAATGAGTAAAGCCTAGAAAATGGAAGGCTCTGCCTTTACAGAATGGGGTGTGGCCTTTGCCCATACCATAAATATCGCTCGATAAATGGGAAACGAAAATGTATACGTTTCTGCCGCAGTAATATTCTGAAATAATATAACAGTAAAGGAGTCATAGGAAGTGGTGCCAAGTCTGCCGATCTGGGTTAGTACTACAAGTGTACAGAACGTGAAGTGACTTAGTCGCGTTTTGGGTAACAGCTAGTCTCTGTAAGTTGCTGGTTTGAACTAGGCCGGAAAAGCAGATGTGACCAGATCCCACGCTTTTGTGAAAACCAGCACTGAATAGAAGTGCGGCGACAAACCAGCCCGTTACGCTTCGATTCCCAGTCAGAGTAAAAAATTATTTCATAGGTTTCATTTGTAATACTTAATAATTTAATTAAATTTACAAATATTTATTATTAAAAAAGGCAGATATTTGCTTTGGGTCTGGTTGTCAAAGAGTAATAGGCATGGTGCCCAGTCTACCGATCCGGGCAAGTACAACCAGTTACAGACCCTAAAGTGACTTAATCGCATTTCGGGATCAGCTTGTAAGTTGCTGGTTCCAACTAGGCCGCCATAGTGGATATGACTGCTACTTACAGTTATTAAACTGTAGTAGCAGTCAGTTCTATTCATGGACCGCACTCCATTTTTTTAATTTTTCTAAATTACATTTTTATACTAAGCTACTAAAGTGCTTGTATCATAGAAACATGACAACCAAAGTACATGGCGCATTGCATAACACACCAGTTTATTACGCGTTAAGTCGAAATGGCGCTGCACGTTATTCAGTGCAACCTCCAGCACAGCTTGACGGCCACGGCAATGCTACGGAGAACGCTGGAGGAAAATAACAAAACCGTGGCCCTAATCCAAGAACCATGGATCAGGAAAGGACATATTTGTGGCCTCAACAACATTGGAGGTAGGTTAATTCACACCAAATCCGAATCCCCACGCACTTGTATTTACATACCCAGGAACCTAATATCAACAACACTAACTGAGTTCTGTTCCAGGGACCTGACTACAGTCAGGATAAAATCAAGTGGACACTTCGAAACAAACGAAATTGTCATCGCATCCGCATATATGCCAGCAGATGACATCGTACCGCCCAAGGACCTCGGAGACCTCGTCCAATATTGTGAGGTCAATAAACAAGAGCTGATAATATCTTCAGACACTAACGCTCATCATCCCATATGGGGAATGGAAAAAGCCAACAGTCGCGGCGAAGAATTGTTTAACTACCTTCTTACCACCAAGCTGCATCTGATAAACACAGGTTCGGAACCCACATTTGTAACCAAAAGGTGTAGAACCATAATAGACATAACAGTGGCAACGGAAGGAGCTGAGAAACTGATAGCAGACTGGAATGTCTCAAATGAAGCATCATGCTCAGATCATCGCTGGATCCGCTATAATATAAAGGTAGATACACAGACACCTTCACCCAGACGCAACCCGCGTAAAACCAACTGCGAGTTGTTCGTAAAAACCCTAAAGCAAGAACTCGCAGATACTGAAATGCAGGAACCCCCAAACAATAGGGACCTAATTGAAAAACAGGTACAACACCTAACTAACACACTTACTGAAAGCTATCATGCTGCCTGCCCCCTCACTAAGGTTACCAAGGATTTGGAAGCCAAGTCCAACTGGTGGGGACCTGAACTGGAAAGGCTGAGGCGTAAAGTGAGAAAACTATTTAACAGAGCTAAAAACACGAGGAGAGATGAAGACTGGGACCATTATAAAGACGTCCAACTCCTTTACAAAAAGCGCATCCGCTTCAGGAAGAGGGAAGCGTGGCAACAATTCTGCACTAAAATAGACTCTACAAACGAGGCGTGCAGGGTCAAAAAGATACTATCCAACAAAGGCAGGCACAGCGTGGGATCCCTTCGCAAACAGGATGGAACCTTTACAAGAACGGACTCCGATATTAGGGAAGTACTTCTGCAAACACACTTTCCTGACTGTCAAATAACGACTTCAAGGGAATGGGAAGAAACCCCGCCTACTCTACCAACCGCTGAAGACTGGGACATCGCCCACAAAGTGATATCCCCGGATAGAGTAAAGTGGGCAATAAACAGCTTCCAAAAATTCAAAGCACCGGGACCTGATAATATATTTCCTGCACTCCTAAAATGGGGGGCGGACGTGATAATACCGTCCATAACCTCAATCATGCGGGCATGCCTAGCACAACACTACACACCTAAAGCCTGGAGAGAGGTAAAAATTGTGTTCATCCCAAAGGTTGGTAAAAGTGACTATACAAACGCCAAATCATACAGGCCCATAAGCCTCAGCTCGTTCATGTTGAAAACAATGGAAAGGCTATGCGACCGACACATAAGAGACAACGCACTGGTTAGGGTGCCACTTCACCCTCAACAGCACGCATACACCACTGGCAAATCCACTGAAACGGCGCTACATAGCGTCGTGAGCAAGATAGAATTGGCCATTGAAGACACAGCAGTATGCTTAGGGGCCTTCATAGACATAGAAGGAGCCTTTGATAAGACAAGCTTTGATAGCATCGAAAAGGCACTGCACAAGCATGGTATTGATGAGACAACACGTAGATGGATAAGTAGCATGCTGAGACAAAGGGCGATTCAACTCGACGTCAACGGCGAAGAAAGAGGAATCGCAGCAAAAGGCTGCCCTCAGGGCGGGGTCCTGTCTCCCCTGCTGTGGAATATAGTAGCCAATGACCTAATAACAAAATTAAACGACAAAGATGACTACACAGTAGGATACGCAGATGATCTAGCTATTTTGGTCAGCGGAAAGGTAACCAGTGTTGTCTTCGACGTGATGCAACATGCACTGAAGACCGTGCAGCACTGGTGCACCGAATCCGGCCTGTCTGTGAATCCTAATAAGACTGAACTGGTACTATTCACGAGAAAAAGGAATGTGGGAAGGTTCAAACTACCAAAACTGTTTGACACAGAAATCCAATTGGCAACAGAGGTGAAATATCTAGGCGTCACCTTGGATAGCAAGCTGAATTGGGGCAAACACTTATCAAACAAGCTCGACAGTGCTACCTTAACACTATGGCAATGTCGCAGACTACTGGGTAAAAAATGGGGAATAAAACCCAAAATCATGAAGTGGATGTATACCTCCATTATTAGACCGTTTGTCACCTACGGCGCGCCGACTTGGTGGCCTAGAACCAGGTTGAAGACCGTTCAAGACAGGCTGCAACAGTTCCAGCGTATGGCGTGCACAGCCATCACGGGCTGCATGCTCACAACACCCACAAAGGCGCTGGAAGTCATTCTGGGCATATTGCCCCTACACCTACATGTGCAGATGGAGGCAACGCAGACGGCGACGAGACTCCTAACTTTGAATCTATGGAAATTGGACTGCCGAGCCACACACACAACAATTCTCAACGATGCAATTAAGGAACAACCGCTCCTAGCATCGATTGTCGACAGAATCCCGAAAAAATATGTATTTGAAAAGAACTATAAAATACAACTAAGCGAGGAAGAAAGGGACCACTCTGGCACCGAGGAACTAAGAATCTACACCGATGGATCCAAGACCGGTGCGGGAACAGGGGCAGGAACCTTCTCGTGGGATCTAAACATAAATATCTCAACATCGCTCGACGTAAACAACTCCGTTTTTCAGGCAGAATGTGTTGGTATTCTGCAAGCGGCTCATGCAATAGCAAGGAGGAGGATTGCCAACCAAAAGATCAAGATCCTCTCTGATAGCAAAGCGGTGCTTTTGGGTCTGGAAAGCAACTGCAAAAACTCAGCTCTGCTCTATGAATGCCACCTGGCATTGGAGGACGTATGCACGTCGAACCAGATCACTCTCCAATGGATCAAAGGTCATAGCGGATCGCTGGGCAACGACGCGGCAGATGAGCTGGCCAGGAGGGGATCGTCCTGCCAACCAATAGGACCGGGACCTTTTATGCCCCTACCACTCCAATTCCTTCGCAGCTGGCTGCGCCAAAGAACAGGTAACCTGCACGAGAATGCATGGCTACATACAATGGAATGCAGGCAGTCCAGGGAAGCTCTCCCTCATATTGACAGACGCTTGACTGGACGACTGCTGGACCTAAGCAGAGCCAAGCTCCGCACCATGGTGGGTGTCATAACGGGGCATTGCGGTTTTAATAAGCACCTGTACAACCTCAACATATCGGACAGCCCCCTCTGTAGGGGATGCCTGAATGAAGAGGAGACAGCTGCACATGTGCTCTTGAGTTGCAGGAGCACAACAGTAGCAGAAGCAAGACAAAAGTTCCTTGGCAATGCAAGGACGCTTCCGGAGGTCTGCAGGAACGAGAAGGGTCTCCTGGCCTTCCTGGAGGAGATCGGGTGGCTCCACTGAGGGGGAGCCGTTGAAGAACGTACAAAGAAACCGAAGAGGACTTCAAGTGCGGAAACGAGCCCGCTAATAACTACAACTACAACTACGCGTTAAGTCCCGGGTTTAATTCCTGAGATTTTTATTTTATTGTGACAACACCTAATTAAAGGCGACTATGGTGTAATGGCCGTGCAATGGTTACAAAAACCGGTGAGCACGAATTCGAGAACACCCACCGGTACCAATATATCTTTGATATATTGGTACTTTAGTAGCTTAGTATGGAAATTTAAATAAAAAATAAATAAATATATAATATTTCCTTTTTTACTTGGATAGCGGATAGCGTCCCTGTAGAGATCTTGTCCAGGGCGCGCGCCGGCACTGTTAAAACCGGCACTGAGCAGAAGCAATACTAACATACCTTGACTTATATAAAACTCAGTAGGCACAAATCCACCTCCGACTACATTATAAGTAGCCACACGTTCTGATTTAATATTATTGTGATTGTCATACATTGTTAGCATGTTGTCGATTGCATCGTCCAAAGCTATTAGTAATACCTGCGAAAAGAAATAAAAATAAATAAAAATCGAATTACATATAGTAGGATTAGACTAAGAATAGGACCGGCTGTTGAATAACTTCACTTGACTGATTCATAGGTGTCTTTTTCTTGACGGTCCGCAAAGAAAAAGACACCATACTAAAGTGAAATTGGTTGGAGAGTTAGACGTCACAAAATGTCGCTGATTCCGTCCTATTCTTATTTTAATCGCATACCATTTTTATTTGTTATTCGTTGATTAGTTAACTACGATCAGTGCAATATCAGCGCAATTTCGTTGCTACGTCATTTCGCTGTCATGTATTAAGAGATTCAGGAACTGAGTAAACGGGGAGGGGTTTACTCAGTTGACTATTAATACTCGACGATGTGGCACGCTATCATGGCTGTTTTGACGTTTGCACTTCATGAACGAGTAAAACGAGAGGGTTTAAAGAGTGTTAGGCAGTGGTACCCAGTCTGCCGATCAGGGGTAGTACCACCACTTACAAGTATACAGACCGTAAAGTGATTTCGCGTTTCGGGATCACCTTGTAAGTTGCCGGTTCCAAATAGGCCGGCATAGTGGATGTAATTGCTACTTACAGTTATTGAATTGTAGTAGAAATGACATCCGCTCATGGACCACACTCCAGCTTAACGTCAAGCGGGGTGCTGTCATATGTCGAGTCGCAATAAAAAAAAGTCAAAACGGCCATTTAACGTGCCGCTAGTATAGTTATTCTTTAGGAATCTTACCTTTAACTCTTGTATATGCTTATGAATAAATCTTCCTAAATGGTCTGTTGCTATGTGTACATGTTCATTTATTACATGCTGAAATAGTAACAAAAATAAAAATTGTGACCGATTAGTTAATGCACCAATCCGTTACGCGAAAAGTCCCGGGTTTGATTCACGATTGGAGCAAATATTTGTTCGTAGCTTCTTTTTGTAATATTTAACAAAGGACATCATTAATTTTGTATAGGGACTTGGGCTTAATTGTATTAACAGTTGCATATACATTTAAATATAGTTTAATGTACGAAGATTACATTGTAATAGAATATATCTTTTATTTTGCATAGTTTAGGTGTGCAAAATGATCAAACTATAATTATAACAGTTCAAAGCAGAACAAATATAGCGTTGGTTGACAAATAATACAAAATTAAAAGCAATTAAAAGCAAAATTGTTATTAGTTTTATCAATACAAGTATCGAAACTACCATTTATATATTTTTTCATCATTGGAGATTATAAAAGTAGTACATAAAAGCCCAAAATGAATGATCTCCTTTTAGTGCAATATTTTTCAAGAAAATTCCGTTATACATCACGTTAGTTGGCCTCCCACTAGGTGGACTGACGATATAGTGAAAGCCACGAATAACCGGTGGATGCAACTGGCACCATGTCGTTCGAAATGGCGTTTAAAGGGAGAGGCCTATGTTCAGTAGTGGACGTCTTCTGGCTGATGTTATTTTTTAATCATTATTATACGAGTTTGTTGAATCTCGGCTAACACCTAAGATTGCATACCTGATCAGGCGCCTTTTTAATCTTCATCATTTCTATTTGGTAGTGAGCTAGATGATCGAGTTTCTCCGTTGGGTCATGGCCGTATATTTCAAAGGCATCAATAATCATGGCCAGGGTTAAATTTTCACCATATTCTTGACAACATGGATGGTTATTTATATTGTAATGGGCATTCTGTTAATTTCAATTAATTAATATCCTTTAGCATCTGTTGATCCAGAGTAGTACCACCGTACTACTCTGGATCAGTATACAGACCGTGCATTGATTTAAAGAGTGGTAGGCAGTGGTGCCCAGTCTGCCGATCCGGGATAGTACCACCACTTTAAAGTATACTGACCGTAAAGTGACTTAGTCGCGTTTCGGGATCAGCTTGTAAGTTGCCGGTTCCAAATAACTGTAAGTAGCAGTGAGCTCCATTCTTGGACAGCACACAAGCCTAACATCAGGCGGGGTGCTGTCATATGTTTCGGTATCAACTTGTGGATTAAAGGTTTTAAATAGGCCGGCATAATGGATATAACTGCTACTTGCAGTTATTTAACTAGTGGCAGTCGCGTCCATTAAGATTCACTGCCAAGCATTCTTAAAATAATTTATTTTTAAAAGTAATAACATTAATCAATCAATCCAATTGTCACGCCTTCCTCCCACAGGGATAGGCAGAGACAATGCCACAATCCTGACACAACTCCCTCGCTTCCTTCTCATTCACAATTCTCTTTATACAAGTCTAAGGTTATGGGCACTAGGCAACCCAGCATTCTTGAGAAGGTCTCCGATTTAGTCGGAAAACACCCTCTTGGGCCTGCCTTGTTTAACGTTCCTATTCACATGAGATTTATAAATTCTTTTCGTCAATCTACTTTTACTCATCCTTTTTATGTGCCCAAACCATCAAAGCACTCCTTTGTCAATCATCTTCTTTCAAACCACATCTATCACGCAATGTGCTATTCCTTATTCTATCCGCTATCGTCATTCCACATACACTCTTTAACGACCGCATTTCTACAGCGTTGATTCTACTCTCATGCTTTTTCTGCCATACCCAACATTCACTTCCATACATTGTATGAACAAGCACCGCATTATTAACAGCCAGCCATCCGTGATTTTAGAAAATTAATTTAATTCTTGTTTAATTAAATTATACTTACCGTTATCTTATTACAAATAAATATGACAAATAGAAAAAATAACTCATTGTTCATATTTGAAACTAACGCTGAAGAGAAAAATACAAATTGTAAAGTAAAAATATAACATTCAATTAGTTTCGATTGGCAATTATTTTTAACAATGATTTTAAAAGTGTTTTACTTTCTTAGTTATGACCATTTTCTAGTTAGGTACCTTACTATATATATATATATATTGGGTCGGGGAAAAAGTATTTTCGCATATAGTATGTATAAACTTGTAATAAAATATCTTTAGCTGTACTATTTGTATCTGGCTGGTTTTCATAACATTAAAAAGGTAACTAACATTTCAAAAAAAGAATCAAACTAGGAAAATTTTGTTTGTCGCTATTTTTCATTTGTTTTTCTATCTGTAAAAATGAGCGAATCGAATAAAGAACGTTAGAAAAAGTGTCTTGAATTTTCATATAATATGCGAAGAAACTTTTTCCTCAACCTATTATATTATATTTAATTGTGGCTCTACCTATGACAGCACCCGGCCTGAAGTTAAGCTGGAGTGCGGTCCAAATATGGAGGCGATTGCTACTAAAAGAAAATAACTGTCGGATCCACTATGCTGGCCTAGTTGATACCGGCAAATTACAAGCTACTTCCAAAACTAAGTGGTGTACTACCCCTAATCGGCACACTAAGCTCCACTGCTTACCACTCTTTGAAAACCAAATCCGAAGCAAATATTCAACTATTTTTTTTATTTAACAAATATTTGTAATATTCAATATAATTATTAAATTTTATAAATAAAAGCTTTGACATAAATATTTGTTCCGACCAGGAATCGAATCCAGGACTTTACGGGTTTACGTGTTGTACTAAAAACCAATGGCTGCGAAATGACTAAAGTTAGGTGACTTCCTAATTTATTAAACTGTCTAATTTTATTTTTTATTGTGACTGGACATATAACAGCACCCCGCTTGATGTTAAGCTGAAGTGTTTTCATAACATCCGCCTGGTTTGATCCGCCTCTTTTTTTAATGACTAATATTTATGTGCCCCTTAAATGTGCCCCGGGCGGCACATTTAAGGGGCGGCAAAATTTAAAATACTAAAATAAATCGTAGAAATTTGAACCTGAAATTCATATTTTTGTTGTACCTATAATTGAAACTCCTAAATAAGGGGGCGGCCGACTTCCACGCTACGCCACTGAATCAATCGTTGAACAATCGGCCATGCCTGTCGTCAAAATTAAAACAAAAAGAGTGAAATAAAACCAAATTAATTTTGTTAACATATTGTTTTATTTGTTAAAATGCACACCTAGTATTATCATCACAAATACATATAGATATAATATATTATATAAAATTATTGCACTTCGATATAATTTACTAAATATAAGCAATATATTTTGGTAGTTTTAACAATTATTACCTACTAATTTACTAGAATATTCCGTAGTCATCCCATTTAGTTTAAAGTTAGACCATAGAAATAAAGAACGAAGGACTAAGGCAATTAAAGGAAAGGGTTAGGTACGAGTCATCATATTTATTAATGTGGAATAATCCGTCCGCATACTATTTAATAAAAGGAAAAAAAAGAAAATTAGAAAGGGAAGAAAGGCCTAAAAATCAAATGTCAAAACGTCATTATTTGAATAAGGGAATAGGAAAATTAAAAAGGAAAGGTTAAATGTTCAAATTTCCTTTCAAAGAAGGGAAAAAGAGAATTCGGGAGGGAAGATAGGAATAAAAGTCGAATGTTTAAACGTCATTATTTTAATAAGGGAATAGGAAAATTAAGAAGGAAAGGTCAAAATAAAATTTTTTTTCAAAGAAGGAAATAAGAAATTTAGGGAAGAAAGATAGTAACAAAAGGAAAATTTTTAAACGTCACATTTTGAATAAGGGAATAGGAAAATTAAGAAGGATAGGTCAGATGTTCAAATTTTCTTTCAAAGAAGGGAAAAAGGGAATTGGGGAGGGAAATAGGAACAAAAGTCAAATGTTTAACGTCATTCTTTAAAGAATTCTATTTCTCCCTTTTCTTACCATATAAATAAAAAAGACAGAGCGATAGTGAGGCTTTCTTGAGTAAACGGTACTCAAAGAAATCTCGCTTTGGTAAATATGAGGGCTTAAAATTAGGAAATGAGATGAATACGGTTTATCCCAATTATTTATTGTCAAATAAGACGTGGAAGCCCTTTATCGAACATTTTTTAAACCTAAATGTATTTAAATAACACTGTTTTGATTATAGATTGGCAATGCAACTGTGTTTTAGTGGTAACGCAAACTAGAAGCAGGTTTAAAACTTCTTGCCGGTATCAATGTATCTTTTTCATTATTACTCGTATAAAGACTCGACATTTATTTTTACTAAATGTAAATATAAAAATACAAAGTTCACGGTTACTTCAGTCACCATAGTGGCGTTCGTTCGTGTAGTTCGTGTAGACTATATGGAATCAAACTACTTTATATAGTCTCTGTCTATCCCTGTGGGAAAAAGGCGTGACAATTTGATTGATTGATTGAAAGATTTCGATATAAGCGTTTGGTAGCTAAGTAGAGAAATATAAAAACAGTGTCACCAGTTCCTACAAATATAGGCAGACAAAGAAGCGCAACATTCCATAAATCTGCAACAACTTTACTTTGATTTGAATATTTTTTTAATGATTTTACAGAAAGTCTTTCTACATTTTTCTACTTTCATACAATTTTCTTAGACATTGATTAATGAATTAAACAAATTTTATGCGGCTTACTATCGCGTTTATTTTTGGTTAATGATTGTACAATTTTTATTCCGACGTTTTGAGAGCTTTGCAGCCATCGTGGCTCCGTGACTACAAAACTAAACGCCATAGTTAAGCAGCTAAGAATTTGTTTCTTTCTTTCTACATCTTCCCTTTCCATGTTTGCATTACCCAATAAAAACAGTGTTATTTTTAATATATATAAATATACCTTATATTTCTTAATCACTACATTAACCACATAAATAAATACTATTTCTATATTTTAATATAAAATCATTATTTTGGAAGACAAAGTGATGATTTATTTGTGTGGTTGCCGACTGGTTTTGTTATTTGTAATAACTTTTTTGTGTTTAAATTTTCTGTCTTTAAATTTTTTTAATTGTATATTTGTTATAGGCTAGAATTGACGAGTTCCTTGTGATTTCACCTCGTTATAATCCATGTTGGTCGTAGAGTTCGACAATGAACAAGAGCCGGAAGGCTCATGCGAAATAAATGAAGCATATATATTTTTGATTGATTGTGTATAATTACTGATCAAATATTTTAACTGATAAAAAGCTTTTTGTAAATATTTAACTAAATTATTTATTGTAAAATTTACTATATTTTATAATAGAAAACATTATTTTGGAAGACATGAAAGCTAAATTTATTGTCTAGTAATCACAAAATTTTAAAATTATAAAATAGGATGTATCTTTTTTTATTGTGACACGACATCTGACCTCGCCCCGCCTGATGATAAGCAAGAGGAGGTCCAAGAGTGACGACGACTGAGAAAACCGAGTTTGTCACTCTGCCGGCCAAAATATGGGACTATTAAGGCCTAATCTTCCTTAATCCCTTACATCCCTTAGGAAGTACACTTAATAGATAAAAAAGATAATTGAAAGATGCGTTTAATGTTATAAAACTGCTTAAAAAATATTATAACTTGTTTTTGTACGGACTTGTACTTTGTTTTTGTTAAATATATATTTTTCTTTTTATATATATAAAAACTGTATGGCTAGTAGTATTAAAGGCATATAAAGTGTATCATTTTTCGGCACTACCTACCTGGTATTAAAATTGGTAAAATTATTTTAAGTATCTTGTAAGTTGATCACTGATTCTTGCAACAATAAATTAATCAAAAATACATCAACTATTCCTCATTACTGGAATCACTTTTCTGCAGAAACTTTTCTTATAGCGTAAATAATAATCATAATAATATTTTCTTAGATTTTGCGTGAACATTGATTAATGAATTAAGTAAATTTTATGTGACTTACTATCGCATTTATTTTGGTTTTGATTTTACAATTTTATTTTATTATTCCGATGTTTCGGGAGCTTTGCAGCCATCGTGGTCACGGATAAATAATATAAAAATAATTACGGATAAAAATAATCGCGATAGTAAGCCGCATAAAATTTCTTTAAGTCAATATTAGCCATTTTCATTTACTACCAATTATACAAAAAAATAAATTTATATTAAATTGACCAAATAAAAAAATATCTAACAATATTGAAATTAAATTGTGTATAAATATAATATGTAATATATGTAACAAAGGTATTTTTGGTTCTTATATGACTATTAACAATTTAATAAAGTTTAGATTTTTTAACAAAACTACTTCATCCCTACTACTAATTTTTATCATTGGAAGACATAATTACATTAAAGTTTTTCTCATAAAAACTAAAAAAGGATCTGAAGTTTCTATTATGTAATTTAGTTATCTCTCACAAATTAACTAACTGTGTTACCTCCATAGATTTATGATTGGTCTCGCTGACGCTTCGACTAGATGAGAAGAGCATTCACCCGTGTCAAACACGCATCGCAAACTACGCTGAATCAGCGTAGTTTGATCAAATATGGCTCAGTGTTTTCTATGATACAAACAAATTAAGCTGTTTGGAATTTAAAAAAATAACTTTTCCCTATTCTATAGGTTAATAGTTTATGATAGCAACATTATTTCATTCACGCACACAGGCATCGGCCACGTGGATACACGATTACGACGCACACATCAGAGTAAACTGGGAGCGTTTATATCGAGACTGTTTGTATGAAAGGCTCTATCCAGTCGTAGCGCGACCAATCATAAATCTATTGTTACCTCAAAAATATAAACGCCCTTTAGACAGGCATTAAATAGGTTTTAAATCAATTTAGTACTACGAAATGATGTTTAACTGCATAAAATAAATATATTAACAAAAATACACTTCTAAAAGTTTTTATAAATAAGAATATTTTATTTTTAAACAATCACATTTATTTATTAATATTTTGGTAAGTATTTTTATTATTATTTATTTTATTGTCATTAAATTTCGTTGTAAAATAATTTTCTTTGATTTTTCAAATAATAAACCTTTTTGATGATGGTTTTTAACTATAAGGCCAATCCCTTCCTGTCTGTGAGGCATCGTTTGTATCGGAGGATCTCTTTAATGAGAGTCAAATATGCTCCATATAGCCTAGACTTTCATCTACAGGGTGTAAACAGACCTACAGCAATCCTGTGTATGGGTAAAGCGTATGGGAGCATCCACGTAAAAGACTTTTAATTAGGTAGGTACTTCTTTATTCATTATGACATTTATTGGTCGAATATCAAGTCCCGACTATTTCACAAATATTTGTCGTTTAATAATATTATGTGGCATTAGTCAATTACTGTATGAATTAGTAATAAAAAGTAGGATAAAATAAATAACGTATATCGGCGTTCGGAGAACTAATTTAACCCGGTGGCTCTCGATTAACACGTGACCGCTTTGATTTTTCGTTCACAGCAAACTGCTGCGGGGTTAGGTTAGACAAATAAGAACGATATCGTCTCTCACAATATAGCAAACCAAAACCGCAATGCTATTCATCTCGCCACTTTCCACGGCCTCGTGCAGATTTTCAAGATGCCCCCCACCGGCGATAATAACCGACCTTTTGTGGCTCGTATCTAGTTTATACCTTACACAATTGACATAAAATTCATTGTACAATGCATAATTTCATTACAAAATTCGCTTTCATTCCTTTCCGTTGGAATGTAGATTGAACCTATTAGCAGTGTAACCCGTGGTTACAGGGATTGCTTGCTACGTGTCTATTAACACCCGGTATATTAGTTTAGTCTTACTAAATATCAAAGACCAGTTTTGCTGGAAAAGTATTGTTTCAAAAACTTGTACAATAAATATATATATGTATATGAGAAAAGTGTATATAATTTTAATATATATATATATTTGTATAATATAATAACAATTTGTTTTTTTCTATATTTAATGGAAGACATAATTTCTAAGTCATGGAAGACATCGATTACATTATAATTATTCTAAATAACCGTTCCAAATAAACGTCTTAAAAAGTACTACAACACTAGCGCTTTACTGAGTAGGTTCCTGCTGTAGTAGAGCAGTACAGTAGTCCTACAGCAGGAACTCAGTTAAGCGCTAGTGGTATAAATCTAAGCATTAACTGCGCGTATAACATTTTTATTTAAATAGTGCCTGTTTTTACTAATGTTAAACTAAAGTTGATTGATTTTCAAATAATTTATTCGTGCCTGTAATTTTTTTTTATTGTGACACGATATTTGACCTCGGCCCGCCTGATGATAAGCAAGAGGAGATCCAAGAGTGACGACGACTGAACACCCAAGTTTGTTCGCGGCTGCCTCAGTGGACGTCACTATGCCGGCCAAAGAAAATAATGCCGGATATTCAATTCCTTTTGGCCAGTATAGTGATGGCGACTGGGGCAACTGTAAGTTGAATCGGACTTTTTAGTCGTCAGTGCTCTAGAACTTTCCCTTGCTCACCACCAGGTAAGTCGAGGTCAGGTGTCAAGTCTCAATAGGTAATTATAAAAAATGTCCCTCTGATTCATCATCATCATCATATCAGTCGTCTATTGCTGGACATAGGCTCTCAGCGATCACTAGAATAGTCTGGCTTTATCAGATTATTAGTTCATCTTGTGGGTGGCCTGCGTTATTTTTATTTTTGATTGTGACACGACATTTGACCTCGGCCCACCTGATGATAGGCAAGAGGAGGTCCAAGAGTGATGACGACTGAAAAACCGAGTTAGTGTTCACGGCTGCCTCAGTTGCCGTCACTATGCCGGCCACCATTAACACTTTAGCCTGTTTATCCAGTCTATATTAGTCACTTTAGTTCTTCTACGAATCTCTTAGTTTCTGATTCGATCACGTGGAGAAACACCTAACATAGACCTCTGTATAGTTCGCTTTCCCTTTGAATATTCTTAGTTTAATAATTATTTTTAAATATGTTTTATTGTTATTTTGTTCATATTTAATAAATTGTAATATTTTCTTGGAAAGTTCATTATAATTTCACTAATAGGAGTTTCTCACGTATTAGTCTATGTGATAGGTTTCGTTTCGACTTGCCTGATGGTAAGACCAATAGCGCCGACGACTGAAAAAAAGGCTGCTCAGTCGCCGTCACTTTGCTAGCCAAATATGCTTTTTCTCATTTTGCTTCAAGGATAGGTTGGGAAGATCACATAGGATGGTAAAGCATTCTATTTGTCGATTGTTTTACAAAGAAACGGCGCGTCGAACGCTTTAGTTCTAACTACCTAGTTAAGATCTATTCGATCTTACTTTACTTTTTTTATTGTGACACGACATTTCACTTCGTCCCGCCTGATAATAAGCAAGAGGAGGTCCAAGAGTAACGACGACTAAGAAAACCGAGTATGTTCACGGCTGCCTCAGTCGCCGTCACTATGCCGGCCAGAGAATCGACCCTGGATTACATTAGATTTATTAAAGTTGGAATATTGATATTGTACACAAATAACTTCAGTTTAACATTCGTGAAACAGGCTTAGAACCTCACAGAACCTCGCAACAGTAAATTTTACAAGAATGCATAATTCTAAAAATAGTTCATCAATTATCTAAAAAACTACAATATTGTCATTTAAAATGGCAGCCCGATCTTGAAGGCCTTTATCATAGCGGTGCCAGAATCATACATTCCAATTATAGCGAAAAGAACGCCCAGACCGATTATGAAATAGTCGTAGGCGATGGTTGTACTCTCCAACTGATTTCCTTTCAGTTTCAGATGGAAATATGCAGGCCAAATGAAACTCAACATAGTCCCAGTGAAACTGCCAATGAAGCCCATTAAAATAGTGAAATGGGGGATAAAAATCGCCATCAAAATCGTAAACATGATAACACCAAGTCTCCAAGCCAGACCCCAAACTTTGAGTTCACCATCCAACTCGTATATCACTGGGAACAGGGTCTTAGGTTTGCCTTTGAAAAGAGCACGCTCAAGTAAGTCACAGGCTGCGTAGTAGGGCAAAGGGTAGCTAAGTACAGCCTTAATAACAAGGAAGAAGTTCACCAAACCCTTAAAGCCTGCTGAGCGGAGGTTGTTGGTGATTACTTGTTGGGTATCATTCTGAAATGTCAGGAAGCAAATGTAGCCAAATATAGCTTTGAAGGCAGCCGCTGCGATATGAGACCAGTTTAACATCCATTCAAACCTGCTCCTATCTTCCATGTTACCTTCAAGAGTTGGTAAGAATATCTGCGAGGTGTACGAGAAAACAATGACACCTAGACTGATTGGGAAATTTTCTAAATCAAGACTCCATTTAACTTTGGACCAACCCCAGTCTCCAATATTTAGGATGCAATATCCAATTACAATAGCGTTGATGATTAAGTGGCTCATGGTACACCAGAAGGAGAGGATACTGACGCTTTTCAAAGACTTTAAAAAGGCAAGTGGCAGAAGGAATATGCCAGTGAACATCATCCAAGAGCGGGTGTCGATGGAACCATCAGGGAAGGTTCCAATCATGAGATCACCGCAGACCACCACATAGAGAATACAAGTCATAAGCAGTTCGATCATTTGGGCTACGTTCACGATCCTAGCTCCATACTTTCGTCCGAAACATTCCTTAGCAATACCCACGTATGAATCGCGTACTCGGACCCTTTGTCCAGAGACTGGGTCGTCTTCATAAAGACATTCGACGAGGATTTTTCCGGTGTAGCAACAGATGTGAGCGATTCCAACCATGGCTGCGATGGCCCAATAACCACCTTGGAGTACTGCGAAGGGGAGATTCACCACGAACATTCCCTAGAAACAAAATTATTAATTGTTATTGTTATGTTATCAAAAGAGCAATATAGTGAATGGCGCTATTCATAGCACAATGGGCAGCTAAATTATGTCAAAAAGGCACGGTGCTTTTTCCTTTTTATGTATGTATGGAAGAGAATGCTATAAAGGCTGAAGAAGCATGGATGCCGTAGAAATACGTTTATTTAGGAGTGCATGTTGAGTAACATTTGCAGATAAAGTGAAAAATAAATGTTGTAAAAGAATAAAAGTGATTAGAAAGAAGATGTAGATTGATGACAAAAATTGAGAAAAATATACTAATATGGTTTGGTCAAATTAAAAATATAGATGAAAAAAGAATAACGAAACAGATTTATAAAAAGCAGTGGTCCTTAGTACCCATTACTATAGAATATGTATAAAGAGAATTGTGGATGTAAAGGAAGCAAGAGAGAGAGTTGTGCTAGAAACGTGGAAAGTTGAAAAATTTTAGAGTCCAAGATATAAAAATTAATATATACCTGGATAGCATTGGTGACATTCCAGGCTGCTTGGAACTCGTTGATCTTAGCACCAGGCTTACCGACACCACCTTCCTCGAAGCCGCCTTCTTCAGATGAAGCGTAGAAGTCCACACTTTGCATACTTTGAGTGCTATTAACAGAATTAAAAATGTTCTTCATTTTTATCCTATTTTTATTTTGTATATTATTGATTCCAAACAAATTAAATTTTATTTATTTTAACTTGACAGGCGTGGCCGATTGTCCAATAATTGGTTAGTTGCGCGTCGTCACGGGTTCGATTCCCGGTCGGAGCAAATATTTGTTTCATAGCTTTTATTTACAATATTTAATAATTATATTGAATATTGTAAATATTTGTTAATAAAAAAAAGCAGGCGGATATTTGTCTCGGGTCTGGTTATCAAGGAGTGGTAGGCAGTGGTACTCAGCCTGCCGATCCGGGGTAGTTAAGTGATTTAGTCACGTTTCGGGAACTTCTCGTAAGTTGCTGGTACCAAATTGGCCGGCATAGTGGATGTGACTGCTACATACAGTTATTGAATTGTAGTAGCAGTGACATTCATTCATGGACCACACTCCAGCTTAACATCATCGGAGTGCTGTCATATGTCGAGATACAATAAAAAAAACTTATATAAAATTTTAGCCTTAAGGTGTGGTTCCGTTGGCGACTGCAGACTGCACTACTGGTATCTGTATGGTAATCTGGTAATCTGTATGGTGCGGCCGCAGATTGCAGGGTCTTTGCACGAAATAAATCTCATTTTAATACGACCCAGTAGTGCGGTCTGCAGTCGCTATCGGAATCACACCTTTACACGTACAGTTTTTAAGTGTACAAAACGAAAAGTGACTCAGTTGTGTTTCGGGATCAGCGAAGGCCGGCATAGTGGATGCGACTGCTATTTAACTATAGTAGATGTTGCCTTCAGTTTATCATCAGACTGTCATATTGGTCAATATATATTATACCACAATATATAGTATGTGACTTCATTTGAAGTATTATTCTAAAGAAAATAATTTAATATTAAAGGCCGGCATAGTTACGGTTACTAAGGTAACCGTAAACTGAAACAGGTTTTTTACTCATCCTCCCCTTGCTTACCACAAGACAGGTCAAGGTCAAATTAAGGCGACCGAGGTGTAGAGACAGTGCAATGGTTACGCAAGCCAAGAGCACGGGTTCAAAATCACCACGGGTTCCAATGTATCTTTGGTATTTTGGTTGTCTTGTTCCTACGATAGAAGCGCATTAGTATAGCTTGTCTAACTATAAATGACGCGCCCCTCCACTTTATTAGCTTATATAAAAGTGCGAATACTAATATTATAATACTAACTATATTACTATACTTTATCATCGTGCTCCTTCTTTTGTGTCTAACCAGCAACTGAATGACCAATTACAATTGCATTTTCGGTGAGTTGAATTTATATTTTATGTTTTCTCGTGTGCGCAAATGCGGTGGAAGGGCGCGTCATTTCGGCTTAGACAGACTATAGCATAGTATAGAAACGTAAATAAATATTAATAAATCTACTATACGAGTATCATACCGTGGTGCCGCCCCATCCTGTTGGGGATAAGTATTCTGATAGCTGGTGAAGGAGTCCTCAGCTTGGAGATTTCCACTCAAGAATGGGTTAGTTGGATTGGTGGACTGGTACGAGGGTGTGGTGGTTTCGTTCATGGTGGAGAGCTCGCAACTTTCGCCCATATCTGTGTTATAGAAATCAAATATATATTTAAAAAATAATTAAAAATTAAGAAAAATGAATAAAACTATACAATCAATAAAAAAATCAAATTGTCACGCCTTTTTCCCACAGGGATAGGCAGAGACAATGGAGCGCCACTTACCACGATCCTTACACAAGTCCTTAAACTATATTTGGTTGCAAAACACGCTTTTATGACAATTATATGAGCTTGTATGAAGAGAAATGTGAATGTAAAGGAAGCGAGGGAGTTGTGCCAGAATCGTGGCAAGTGGCGCTCCATTGTCTCTGCCTATCCCTGTGAGAAAAAGGCGTGACAATTTTTTTTTATTGAACTAAAAAGTGAAAAGAAGGAAAGCAAGAGGAGGTCCAAAAATTCCGACGACTGAAAAAACGGTTGCTTCACGGTTGCCTATGCCGACCAAAAACATATTTAATGATATTATTGTATTTTTAATAATCGGTTTTTAATAATACGTGTACATATTTTCAAATTATTCAGACTTCTAGAAGTGGGTGAAAATTAATTTGAAGGTTTCGTTACATAGTTATATACTCGTACATATTAACAAGTCAAGCTAATAAAAGCGTGTTAAAAAAGCATGAGAGGCCCAAGAGTGCCATCGACTGATAAAAAAAAGTCAGTTCATCACTGCCATAGTCGCCGTCACTACGCCGGGCAAAGGTGCTTCTTCACGCGTTGAAGGATCGAAGCTTAAAGGATGGTAAGAACACATGGTCTGGTAAAGCATTTTACTTGTCTATTGTTCTACCGAACTTTTTAGTTTGACTGCCAATTCGGTGGACAAAACGTAAAGGATAATATTCTTACCTTGATTGGCGAATCTGACATTTTGCGGTGGACGTGTAGAAGGCCCTGGCTTATCAGGCATTTGCTGACGAACTGTCTGCATGGCCACATCCAGTGCATTCTTCAACGGAGGCAACTTGAAACGCCCCAAATGATGCATTTTGAACTTTATTACACCGCAATGAAGTTTAAACTTGTAAATATATTTCGTTATATAATTTTTGTATATAGATTTCCCTTCTTATAGTAACGTGGAAGCACTTATTAAAATATCACTTTCAATTGACGTTAAATTTAATTGGAAGACATCTTAAAAACTATGGAAGACTTAATTTCACTTAAAATTATTTTTTGACCTACATTCTATTGTAGGCTTGAATTTCAGCAGCCATTGCTAAGTGTTGCGAAACGCCTTTTCATTGTAACGGAAAATATATGAAAAACACTCTTATTCACTTGTAAACGTAAATCAACGTTATTTAGTTTGTAATTTTTAACAAAAACTGAAATTAAATTATAGTTTTGAGCATTTTTTTAAATTAAATTCTATTGAAACCTAGCAATGGCTGTTCTGTGCTGAAATTCGCGTAAGGTCTTTAGTGGTTCGTGGAGTCTGCGCGGTTGGTCGAGTGAAGTTCGGCGCGGAGATGCTGCGCTACTTTATAGATCTATGGGGACATGCTTTCGATAGAATCCTACTATTATTATAAATGTGAATGTGAGTTTGTTTGTTACGTTTTCACGCAACAACTACTTAACAGATCATCATGAAACATTGTACACATATTTTTGGAGGTACTAGAATTAACATAGGGTACTTTTGAAATTTTTTTTACTATAGTTTCCAATTGACTGTAGTTTCGGCTGTTTGGAATTTATCTATATTTATTTACGTTTGTAATTTTTATATGAAAATTTTTAATGACTGTATATTCCTTTTTACAAAAAAGGATATATACATTCGAATTGAGAACCTCCTCCTTTTTTATGACTGTGTTATAAACCTAATTTTACGCGGGTAAAACAGCGGGCACAGCTAATTAGGTTATATAAGTTATTAAGATTTTTAGCACGGATTAAAAACTTTTTAGAGATTTTTCTTAGTTTTTGGGCAAAGGTTGAATAATAATTAACTGTCTGCCTACGACAAAATGGGATGTGCTTGAAGATATTTTTAAATGGCCATTAAATTAGGGGGGACTCGAGGGGGCATAGTGAATTCGAAAATACATTATTTATATGTAGAAATGCGGTCGTTAAGTAGTGTATGTGGAGTCACGATAGCGAATAGAATAGCACAGTGCGAGATAGATGTGGTTTAAAAGATGATGCAGTGACAAGGATTAAGAAAGGAATACTTCGATGGCTTGGCCACATGGAAAGTAGATTGATGAAAGGAATTGAATTAAACAAATTTTGTGCGGCTTACTATCGCGTTTATTTTGGTTTTGATTTTAATTATTTTATTAAGTGTAAAATCAATACCAAAATAAACATCCTTCAAGACCTCCTCAAGAAAGCTAGGTTGCCCTAGGTTTCTTGCTTGTGCCCATAACCATAGAGCTTATATGAAAAGAATTGTGAATGTGAAGGAAGCGAAGGAGTTGTGTCAGGATCGTGGACGACAGGCGTGGACGAAAGGTTTAGCGACTGGTTTGTTGCGCGTAAAGTCCCGGGTTCGATCCCCGGTCGGAGCAAATATTTGTTTCATAGCTTTTATTTGTAATATTTAATAATATTAAATATTGCAAATATTTGTTAATAAAAAAAAAGAGATGGATATTTGCTTCGGGTCTGGTTATCAAAGAGTGGTAGGCAGTGGTACCCAGTCTGCCGATCCGGGGTAGTACCACCACTTACAAGTATACAGACCGTGAAGTGATTTGGTCACGTTTCGGGATCAGCTTGTAAGTTGCCGGTTCCATCTAGGCCGGCATAGTGGACGTGATTGCTACTCACAGTTATTGAATTGTAGTAGCAGTGACATTCATTCATGGACCACACTTTGGCTTAACATCAAGCGGGGTGCTGTCATATGTCGAGTCACAATAAAAAAAATAAATAAAAAGTGGCGTCCCATCGTCTCTGCCTATCCCTGTGGGAAAATGGCGTTACAATTTGATTTGATTACTTCTATTGAAGAAGTAGGGACTAAAGTAGGAGGCGCGATTTAAAACCGCTCGCAAAATATGTGGGTAGTTTTAAATAAAACACAATTACAATTTTTATAAACTTTAATTTTCAAATACTTTTTTTAAATAAATTTATATAAACATAACTTTTTGCCTAAAAAAGAACTATTTTTAAAATTAATTTACGATTAATTTAGTTAGACACCTGTGGTGCGTAAACCTATTTCCATTGTTTTTCTTCAGTTTATTTCGATTTTTTTGAGACTCAACTCGACTTGCCTGATGCAAGGAGAGGTCCAAGAGCGCCGATGACTGAAAAAATCTATTAGGTTGCCTCAGTCGCCGTCACTATAGCGGCCGAAGGTGACAGGGACGCACCACAGGGAACAAAAAGCAATAATAACACATATTTGTATCAAATTCGTGTCAATAGAATAAATTCACCAACTTTTAAACGACGCTTAACAAGCTCTGTTGTCATAGTAACCTATAATTCATCATCAATACGCCTGCCCCCCTAGCACGGCAATCCAAGAAGCAAGATAAATACCTGCAAGGAATATCATTGCAACTTATTTTAAATAACTTACCAAAAATCTTTTTTGTCATCAAAATGATCAAAAAAGATATTTAAACGTTCTGTTAAACTTCACACAAACCAACGTTACAATAAGTTACAATATTAGTCCTTGCAGTTCTTTATCTTGCTTCTTGGATTGCCGTACTAGGGAAGCTGGTTTTCATTTTTATCAAAAGCCTTGTATCATCTTTTAAAAGATCTTAATCGGACTCCCAAGATCAACTGTAAGCCAAATGTCGATGGCGGCATTGGTTAGGTATTCCAATATTTGGTTGTGCAGAGGGAAAGGCAGTTAGGGCAGTGCAGGTAAGCGTAGACATGTCGTAAAGGCCTTAAACCTACTCGGTCGCAAGTCCGGAAACCTGCCTTCACTTTGCAAGTGTGATTAAAGTTTAAGTTCTAACCACAATAAGTGAGTTCTCTCCACCAATAGGGTCGCTTTATTTCAAAAATTTCATCGTGTCTGTCAAAATAAGATTGCCTGATTGGCGGAAAGTATTCACTTTACATGACGTTACATGCGGTTATGTAACTTTTAGGTCTCTAACAACGTCGTTAATTTAACTACCCACTTGAAATAGGGCTAGATTTTCATTATACATATTACACAGCAAAAAATCAATGAAATTGCGTCGCGGTCCCAAGTGACCAATCAGCGTAGTTTACCTACTGATTTGCTATTCGCTGATTGGTTACGAAGATGTCAAATATCATTGCGACGCAATTTCACTGCTTTTGTCGGCACAATGTATTAAGAGAATCGAGAAAGAGATTTTTTGAACGTGACATCAAGTATCACTTTGGTCCAGTATGTATTTGAGTCTTTATACTGATTAAGAACTTTACGTCAATAGAGAAGGTGGTAAGTTAAACGTCGTTTAAACGTGATAAAATCGGCCTTGAATAGTAGCTAGTCTTTATTAATATTATTCTCAACTAAATGGTTTTTAAACCAAAATAAATTGCACGTAAAATACTTATTTTAAGAGTTTAACATATTATGGGATCATTAATTGTGCAAGGGAGAAAGAAGATGGATTGTGACGTCACACGACGGGATGACGTCATACCAGCAGTAAAACATTGAATAAGTCACGTTACTTTGACAGAGTTCCAGCTCATTAACAATTGCCGAGAATATTATGAGGAAGCATAATAAAATACAAAAGTCGATTGAGATTCGTTCGAACCTTTGTTGAATCGATCTTTTAATTAGATAGACTTACAGTGTATTTCGAACTTATTTTGTACAGCGTTCGGTCAAAAGTTTTTAACTAGCCTATAGGTATTATTATACAATTGTAAATTTACGGGCGCAAGTAGTTTCCATCGTGCATCGAACCCGGCCTCTGTCGGAAATGTAAACGACAGAGGAGGGGGCGATTACCCTCTAAAGAAGAACTATGTAAGCCTGAAATTTTTCTATCCTATCTTAATTACCACACTACTAGCGCTTAACTGAGAAGGTTTCTGCGGTAGTGGAGTGTTTTCTTTTATCCTGCACTGCTCTACTACCGCAGGAACATACTCGGTGAAGCGCTATGCCTGTACAAAAGACAAAATATAATAAAAATCAGTACATTAATACATATTTTGTAAAATATTTCATCGGCGGACGGATGTTCACGACACTGTCTACATGTGAAAGGGTAGGAGAAGAAACAAATTTTAATAATTAACAAACAAATAAAAAGTATACCGAGCATAGATAAAAACATAAAGAGAGGATACGGCATGCGCTTTATTATTTACTACCCACACTACACGCAAAATCACACCCACAATTTTTTTTATTTTATTTTTTATTGTGACACGACATATGACAGCACCCCGCTTGATGTTAAGCCAAAGTGTGGTCCATGAATGAATGTCACTGCTACAATAATTCAATAACTGTGAGTAGCAATCACATCCACTATGCCGGCCTATATGGAACCGGCAACTTACAAGCTGATCCCGAAACGTGACCAAATCACTTCACGGTCTGTATACTTGTAAGTGGTGGTACTACCCCGGATCGGCAGACTGGGTACCACTGCCTACCACTCTTTGATAACCAGACCCGGAGCAAATATCAATCTCTTTATTTTTATTAACAAATATTTGCAATATTTAATACTATTAAATATTACAAATAAAAGCTATGAAACAAATATTTGCTCCGACCGGGGATCGAACCCGGGACTTTACGCGCAACAAACCAGTCGCTAAACCGTTCGTCCACGCCTGTCGTCAAATTTATTGATACATCTTCGATTTCGTTAACGAAGAATTTAACGAAAAAGATAGAAATTATGTCACAGTGAAACGCGAGCGAGACAGAATGCATGAGAGCAGGTGTGCTCTAACGGCAGTGGGTCATGCTTTGAATTCAAGTGCGTCAGTCAGACGTAGTTTGCCAGTTCCTTACGCGTATTGTGTTCGTATCTTCCCCTTTTGTTAAATCAATGATTGGCAGTCATATGTTGCATTTATTAATTAAATAAAATGATTCACTGCGAATAAATATTTAAAAGTCAATCCACAATTCAGATTCGATCGAATTTTTTCAAAACAAATATACCTATTTAAGAAATCATAAATAGCTGCCGAACGCCTGAATATCATTATATTTTTGACAGCACCTCAGCTATGTCAAAATGGAGTGCGGTCCATTAATAGAGAGAGCTGCAACTACAGTTAAATAACGACATACGTAAGCACTATGCACTTTTGATTAAAGTTCTTTGTCGTTCGTTAAAATAAGAACAAATTTAATTTAAATAATTTTTTCAATTTTTACAACTATGTATTTTCTTAGTACTAATAAAATATATAATTATTAATAATAATTAAATTTAAAAAAGACAATTTAAACTTAACAATTTACTTTTGAGAAGGGGCTTCCGACTTCTTACCTAAAAATAAAAATAAATGAAATAAATATATTAAAAAATTGTTATCACTAGACTGCTCCGATTAGTAATTTTTTATTGAAAGCGATATATAAAATTGACCTATCTAATGATTATCAGGGGGAGTTATGTGAGTAGCAATCACATCCACTATGCCGGACTAGTTGAAACCGGCAACTTACAAGCTGATCCCAAAACGCGACCAAATCACTTCACGGTCTGTATACTTGTAAGTGGTGTTACTACCCCGGATCGGCAGACTGGGTACCACTGCCTACCACTCTTTGATAACCAGACTTGAAGCAAATATCCACCTCTTTACGTGCAACAAACTAATTGCTAACCATTAAAACAGCCCAATTAGATGAATAGATCGGTTTTCAATTAAGTCGGTTAGGCGCCGACTTAATTTAAACGCACTGGTGAATTTATAATCAGGCAATTCGCGATCACGTGACTTACATAATATCCATAATAATTTTTATTGCGACATATTTACAAAACAAATGCATTTGATTGGTCGAAAATTCATCGCGTTACACTAATTAACCAATAGGATTAACATCAAGCGATGGCGATCAACTATCAAAATAAATCCCTTAATGGGATAAGATACTGCGGGTCAACCGCGTAACTTTATGACAATGAGAATGAGCTTCATTTAGACAGTTAAACTCCATTAATGAGCTTCAAAATTCAAATTGCGACACACTAAGAATCGATGTTCATTTTCATTAACAGTTCAAGCTAATTAAAACTAATTGTCTAGATGAATAAAAGTTGTTTTTGACACTAACAGCGACCGCGTAACTTTTTGACACATGGGAATGAATTTCATTGTCATTAAAGTTACGCGGTCGGCTTCCCGGATAAGAACTTGACATTAAATTCGAATTGAATAATTAGGTATCAAATCTAAACAGGAATATAGACGCATTCCGACACATCATCACGTCAAACGTATAGTTTAGCCAGCCTTATGACGTGACAAAGTCGATTTTGAGTTCTATCGAGTTTTTTTTATTGTGACTCGACATATGACAGCACCCCACCTAATGTCTAGCTGCATTAGTGTTCACAAATAAATGCGACTGCTACTCTAGTTAAATAACGGCAAGTCGAAGTCGTCTCCACTATATCAGGATAGTTGGAACCAGCAACTCCCGAAACGATACCAAGTCCCTTCATATACTCTTGAAAGTGGTGTTACTGCCACCACTTTTATTGGATTCACTGGATGGGCAGACTGGGCAAATGAGTCACTCATAAATTCCCAGACCCGGAGTCTCTTTTTTATTTATATTAGTAATAAATGCTATTAAAAAAAAATGTTCCGGCCGGGAGTCGAACCCAGGACTTTTAGCGGACTTTTAAGGACGTTTAGCGGACTGGTGTCCGGTTTGACATCAGGCAGGATGCTGTCGAGCCACAATAAAAAGACCAATGAATGTACTGCATTGTAAATCAGATCCCAATGTTGTTGACCTGACTGATTGCTGACGCGACTGATAGGTAAAGTGACGAAGACGTGACTAATGAGTAGGAATGTCTCTTTAAACATAACAAGCAATATTATATTTTAATGTTATAAAAAATTGCCTAACCGATTATGCTTTTTGCACCTCGTCCAAATCAAAGTCTTTTTCCCAGCTTTCGTCAGAATTAGCGCTCGCATCATCCTTACCGAAATAGTCTTCAACTAAATTTCCACACTGATCTGGTTTAATCTGTCCGCCATTTTGATTCTTTCCGCCATTTTGTTTCTGTCCGCCATTTACATTTTTATTATTCAATTTATCTTTATTAGTCTTTTTGTGTTTATTCTTTTTATTGTTGTTATTGTTTGTTTTTGGACACATCTTTGACGATATTTCCTTCTCGTATTCTTCTAGGAGTAAAATTTGCTGTTCTTCTGTCAGTTCTACGTCTGTTGCGTTTTCTGTGGAGGTTTATTTTTAGCAATTAGCAAAAATAAACTAAAGACAACTAGGTCGAGAATTTACAACATACGTTTTTTATTGTGGCTCGACATCTGACCTCGACTTGCCTGATGGTAAGCAAGGGGAAGTCCAAGAGTGCCGACGACTGAAACAAGTTCACGGCTGCCTCAGTCGACATCAATATGCCGGCCAGCTTATTTTCTTACCTTTAGGCCATACAGCTTCTTCCGTTTCAAACTCATCCTCACTTACTATAGGGGAAGGCATGACTTTCTTGGGACTTCTGTAAATGCAAATTTAACAATCAATCAATTAATCAAATTGTCAAGCCTTTTTCCTACAGGAATAGGCAGAAACAATGGAGCGCCAATTGCCACAATTCTGACACAAATTCAATATTAATTAAAAACAATATGAATATTTGTAGATGTGTAGGAAGCAAAAGAGTTTCAGGATCGCGGACAGTTGCCTATTACTGCGGGAATCTAGGTTTAACGAATCGATATTGCAAAAAATAGGTCCGCTATCGATTAGTCATATACGCTGGTCAGATCAAGTAGTACGCAGCGGATCAACGCAGAGGAAGATAGGAAACGTGTAGAAGACAGCGACATGCGTGGCGCATTGGTTAGCAGTTCGTTACGCGTGCAGGTTCGATTCCCGGTCGGAGCTAGAATTTGTTTCTTAACTATCATTCGTAATATTTAATAATTAAATTAAAATTACAAATATTTGTTAAAAAAAGGAGGCGGAATTTTAGATCTGGGTCTGGTTATCAAGGAGTGGTAAGCAGTGGTACCATCACATACAAATAAACAGATCGTGAAGCGACTTAGTTGCGTTTCAGGATCAGCTTGTATTAACTGCTATTTATAGTAATTTAACTGTAGTAACAGTCACTTCTATTCATGGACCGCACTCCAGCTTAACATCAAGCAGGGTGCTGCTGTCACGTCTCATTAACATAAGGTACATACTGTTGAATAGGCTCTGGTGGGTCCATCATGGGGAGGTGTGCAATGACAGGATCCGTGGACTCCTCCTTCAGGGGCTGCTTCCTTGATGCTGCTGCCAATCTGTCATGGAGTAATGCTAGCCGGAATAAATATCTAAAAAAATAATAATTATCAATCAATCAAATTAAATGCAATAAAATTAATGCGGTGCTTGTTCCTACATTATTGTATGGAAGTGAATGTTGGGAGTGGCAGAAGAAGCCAGAGAGTAGAATTAACGCTGTGGAAATGCGGTCGTTAAGGAGTGTATGTGGAGTGACGATAGTGGATAGAATAAGGAATAGAACATTGCGCGATAGATGTGGTATGAAAGAGGGTGTAGTTACAAGGATTGACAAAGGAATGCTTCGACGGTTTGGGCACATGGAAAGGATGAGTGAAAGTAGATTGACGAAAAGAATTTATAAATCTAATGTGAATGGATGCGTTAAACGAGGCAGGCCCAGGAGGGTGTTTGCCGACTAAATCGGAGACATCCTTAAGAAAGCTGTGTTGCCTAGTGCCCATAACCATAGAGCTTGTATGAAGAGAATTGTGAATGTGAATTAAATTGTCACACCTTTTCCCAACAGGGATAGGCAGAGACAATAGAGAGACACTTCACACGATCTTAACATAACTTCCTCGCTGTCCTCACATCCACAATCCTCTTCATACAATCTGTACAGTTGTGGGCACTAGGCAACCCACCTATTTGATTATACTTTTAAAATAATTGGGCAAATCCTAAAAAACAACCCACATATCCCTGCATATCCATATCCATATCCAAGCATCCTACAAAAAACCCAAAAACATACCTCTCCCAAAACTCATCATGGGACACTGCATCGGGCACAAGTTTCTCATACTGCGACTTCAGTACTGGACTGTCCTCCATTTTGCGGAAAGCATTCTGGAGTGTTATTATCTCATCGGAGCCCTCCTTGGTGCTTCTCCAAGCATCAAACTCTGGACTCTCCGCTGTCACTATGAAGGTAGCATCCACGCGTTGCAGAGCTTCTAGTTCTTTCTGATTAGAAATTTAATATGGCGTAATTTTTGTTATAGACTCGTATATCTAGTTAAGGCGACCCTGGTGTAGTGGCAGTGCAATGGTTACGCAAACCGAGAGCACGAGTTCAAAACGACTTGCTGGTACCAATGTATCTTTGATATATGTACTTTGGTTGTCTTGTTTCTATAATACAAGCACTTTAGAGCGCCATGTAATAGGGTGTTCTCACGATGCGAATTTAGTGTTCAATATTAGACGTTTAACAAAAATCGAAAGCAAATATTGACTGTAGCGTTCTCACGGTTCAATAATAATCGACTCAATATAACACGTGTCATTCCACTATCTGTCCATTTTAGCATTTTTCTCGTGGATGCGGACGCTATCTATAATTTACATTTTATTCACATTTTATTTTACAAACAATCAAAAAAACTGTTGACAGAGGAATGCAATCGCGCTGGTTGACTGACTGATTGGACTGATTGGACTGATTATTCAATGCAAGTTGAACGAATAAGTTCAGACGAGTCGATTCGCTGTCATCTACTAATTGAATCAATGAAAGTTGAAAGGTCTTTAACTTTTGTTGAATAGATATTTATTGCTTCAACTTGATTGAAAGTCTGTTCAGACGGTTCAAATCGCAAACGATTTCGCAGTTGATCAACTAAAATCGCCCCGTGAGAACGCCGTTTAACGGTTTAATCATTCGTCGTCAATACTCCGGCCAATTTATGTGTCACAATAAAAAAAGCGGCCAAGCGCGAGTCGGACTCGCCCATGAAGGGTTCCGTAGCAACAAGTAACATAATATAAAAGTTCTTGTAGTTCGTTGATCGATTTTTATATTTGAGTTGATTGAATGAAAGGTAAATTGCGGTCTTCGATTTATGACGTATTAAAAAAAATCTACTTACTAGATCTCGTTCAAACCAATTTTTGGTGGAAGTTTGCTACCATGCACATCATATATTTTTTTTTAGTTTTATAATTTTCTTATTTTAGAAGTTACAGGGGGGCCAACTTTTTACCACTGTGTAAGTGTCTCTCGCGCAAACTATTCAGTTTAGAAAAAAAATGATATTAGAAACCTCAATATCATTTTTGAAGACCTATCTATAGATAACCCACACGTATGGGTTTATTGAGAAAAAAATGAGTTTCAGTCCTAAGTATGGGAAACCCAAAAATTTATTGTATTTTTTATATTTTTGTGTAAATCTTAATGCGGTTCACAGAATACATCTATTTACCAAGTTTCAATAGTATAGCTCTTATAGTTTCGGAAAAAGTGGCTGTCACATACGGACAGACAGACAGACAGACGGACATACGAATCTATAAAGGGTTCCGTTTTTTACTACGGAACCCTAAAAAGTTATTATTTTCGAGTGGTAGGCAGACAGTTGATGGTTATCTGTCCAGTCTGCTGATACGGGGTAGAACCACCACTTACAAGTGAACAAATCGCGAAGTCAGTTGCGTTTTGGGAATAGCTTGAAAGTCCAATTAAGCCAGCATAGTGGATGCGACTGCTGCTTTCAGTTAAGAATAGTGAAAGTAGCAGTCATAGTGGAAGTCGCATCCATTTATGGACCGCACTTCAGCTTAACATTAGGCAGGGTGCTGTCATGTCGAGCCAACTATAATTTAAAAAAGGTTGTGTGCGTTTATACTTTTTAATATTTCAAAAATAACTTATCACCTTGTATGTAGAGAGCATAGTTGTATCACCGGATGAAAACACAACCTCTGTATCATCTTCATCATTGTATGGGATAGGACTTAATGCTGAACTAACTTGACCTGCAAATACATATTAAAACTGTAATAATTCAATAATGCCTGAAAAGTTAAAGATGGCTGTTCATAATGCGGTACTTGTTTCTACATTAATGTATGGAAGTAAATGTTGGGTGTGGCAGAAGATTCGTGAAAGTAGAATTAACGCTGTAAAAATGCGGTCATTAAGGAGTGTATGTGGAGTGACGATAGTGGATAAAATAAGGAATAGCACAGTGCGTGATAGATGTGGTTTAAAAGAAGATGTAGTAATAAGGATTGACAAAGGAATGCTTCGATGGTTTTTGTCGAAATAAATTTATAAAATGGGGCATCATTTTGTAAATTTATTTCGATGAGCCAGCCAGGAGTGTTTTTCGATTAGATTGGACACAACACCCTTAATAAAGCTGGGTTGCCTGGTGCCACAACTGTACAGTTTCTATGAAGAGAATTGTGGATGTGAGAAAAGTGAGGGAGTTATGTAAGGATCGTGTCTTTGTCTATCCCAGTGGGATAAAGGCGTGACAATTTGATTAATAATATTAATAAGATAAGTCGATATAATTATTAATAAATGATAGGCGAGCAGCTGTTATGCCTTTATTACGCTCTGGTTAAAAGTTCATAAAGTTTTTTATTTATCACCATAGTCTCACGAAAAAATATATAAATTGATTAAAAAATAAATTGAAAAATGAGCTCAGACGCTGGCATTGAGACGGCGACTGGGGCAGCCGTGATCGGTCGTCGTCACTCTCGGACCTTCTATTGCTTATCATCAGTCAGATGTCGTGTCACAATAAAAAAAGTCAATATCTATAGTCCCTAACCACTTTAGTTTGTTTTTAAAAGTGTTAACAGTTGAGGACTTCAATACGTCATCCGGCAGCTTATTCTTAACTTATATACACACGCTGGCATATTTAGCGGAACATAAAAAAAAGGGTTGATATCAGTATCATATAAGGTTGCTGGCTGGTTTATACGTCATTTAATTTAAAAATAAATAATTTCAAATTAGGAAAACAACTGAACATCACATTTTATGCAATTGTTTTAATTTTATTCAAATACACCTTATCTGGAACGAGGTTCCGCTTAATATGCCAGTGTGTATATATAGTTAAAGTAAAGTTAAAAAGTATTTCATATTTACCAACCTACAATATTTGCAAATGTGCTGAAACTTTTCTTCATAACGTTCACTGTTGATTCTGGTTCGTCGAGCTGAAATGAATTTCATTATCAATTTACAGTACATACAGCGTGGCGCTTTAATGGCGGCATTAATTAAGCACACACGTACGCTTTTGCTTTTTTATATTTTGGAAACGCTTTAAAAATACAATAATTATTTTTATTGAATTATTAACATTTTCCACAGATAACGGATTCGATCCCCAGTCGCCGTTGTTTTGTTTATACAGTAATAATATTAGCATGTTGGCCTGTTGGAAAAGCTCAGAGTCGCTCAGCGGGCAATGGAGAGAGCTATGCTTGGTGTTTCTTTGCGCGATAGAATCCGGAACGAAGATATTCGCCAAAGAACCAAAGTTACCGACATAGCTCGTAGGATTCTCAAGCTGAAGTGGCAATGGGCTGGCCACATCGCCCGAAGAACCGACAACCGATGGGGAAGAAAGGTTCTAGAGTGGAGACCACGAACCGGAAGACGCAGCGTAGGTAGGCCTCCCACTAGGTGGACTGACGACATAGTTAAGGTCGCGGGTAACCGGTGGATGCAACTGGCATCTTGTCGTTCGGAATGGCGTTCTAAGGGGGAGGCCTATGTTCAGCAGTGGGCGCCTTCTGGCTGATGATGATGATGATGAATATTAGCATGACAAATATCATCATCAGCCAAAAGACGTCCACTGCCTAACGTAGGCTTCCCCCTTAGGACGCCATTCCGAACGACAAGATGCCAGTTGCATCTACCGGTTATTTGTGACTTTTACTATGTCGTCAGTCCACCTAGTGGTAGGCCTACCTACGCTTCGTCTTCCGGCTCGTGTTCTCTACTCTAGAACCTTTCTTCCCCAACAGTTGTCGGTTCTTCGAGCGATGTAGCCAGCTCATTGCCATTTCAGTTTACAAATTCAACGAGCTATATCGGTAACTCTGGTTCTTCGGTGAATATCCTCGTTCGAGATTCTGTCGCGCAAAGATACTCCAAGCATAGCTTTCTTTAATGTCCGCTGATCAACTGTTTGCTTTTCCAACAGGCCAACAGTCAAGGACCTCAGTGTAAGTTGTATGTAAGTGTAAGTATATAATGTATTTAAAAAATTCTAGTCAAATTAAATGAAAAATAAGTTACCTATGTTTTATTTTGTTTAATTTAATTCTAGCGTTCCCACTTTTCAAGCATCGCATATATACAGTCTTTGCATCTCTATAAATTTATATAACAATATAAAGCCTTTATTCCACTGTCGCGCACGCGAAACTCTGGCTAATAAGAAGACTTTAACGCTCTTGAAATAAGGATGGTTGGTTTGTGCACAAAAACTTCCTCTACTAGACGCTTGAATGTTTTGAAATAAACCAAATTTTCTATTTATTTTTATTGTGACTCGACATATGAGACAGCATGTTATTCTGGAGTGCAGTTAATAAATGGAGGTAACTCCTACTACAGTCAATTAACTGTAAGTAGAAGGCACATCCATTATGCCCGTCTAGTTGAAACCAGCAAATTACAAGCTGATCCTTTTTTTTTATTTTTTTTTATTGAGACTCGACATATGACAGCACCCCGCTTGATGTTAGGCCAAAGTGTGGTCTATGAATGAAAGTCACTGCTACTACAATTCAATAACTGTGAGTAGCAATCACATCCACTATGCCGGCCTAGATGGAACCGGCAACTTACAAGCTGATCCCGAAACGTGACCAAATCACTTCACGGTCTGTATACTTGTAAGTGGTGGTACTACCCCGGATCGGCAGACTGGGTACCACTGCCTACCACTCTTTGATAACCAGACCCGAAGCAAATATCCATCTCTTTTTTTTTATTAACAAATATTTGCAATATTTAATACTATTAAATATTACAAATAAAAGCTATGAAACAAATATTTGCTCCGACCGGGGATCGAACCCGGGACTTTACGCGCAACAAACCAGTCGCTAAACCGTTCGTCCACGCCTGTCGTCAAAATCGTCGTCAAATCGTCCTGCAAAGCAACTAAGTCACCTCATGGTTTGTACAATTGTAAGTGGTGGTACTACCCCAGATCGACAAACTGGCCACCGCTAGCTACCACTTAGTCACTTTCCACTTTTCTTTACAATCTACAAACAAGGTTCCCTGTCTATTTCTAAATAATATTAGCTACTCGATAAAGGAACAATCACCTGGGTCATCCTTGTTTAAGGATGACCCAGTTGATTCACCCAAACACCATCCTTTCACTCAGATTTGATTTATAATCTTTTTTTGATTTGAAAGCTGGGTTGCCTAGTGCCCATAACCATAGAGATTGTATGAAGAGAATTGTGAATGCGAAGGAAGCGAGGGGGAAAAAGCCCTGCCCCAGCCCTGTGGGAAAAAGGCGTGACAATTTGATTGATTGATTTTTGACTCGCCTTTCATCCATACTTTCATAAACCGACGCAACAATCTTTGTCACTACATCTTTCAATTTATATTTCGTTAAGGCCACTGTGGTGTAGTGGTAGTGCAGTGGTCACGCAAACCGTAAGCTCCCACTTCAAAACCACTCACCGGTACCAATGATACCACTGGCATCTTTGATATATGTTGACAATTTAAGAGACTAAATTATTTCACTTATTTCAAGCTACTTTCTGAGCGTTATGTGTATTGTGAGTATAATCTGCGTGCGTAACAGTGTATAGGCGGCCTTTTGATATCCACAAAAAAATTTTATTTAAGTAAAAGTATTGTTGCGAGGTCTCAGGTTTCAAATTTGCTATTTATTAAAAAAAAAACTTAATTTATAATAGTTTACATACCTTTAAAACATTTGTAGTTGTAGACTTGACGGCAGTTGTTATTTCATCCAGATCCCTTTTAAAAATCGTATATACTTCTGCAGACTGCAAATATAAAAAAAAAGTATAATGAAAAAGGTAACCTGGTAAAATGTGATGGTACAATTGTACACCAAGCAATTGAAAAAACTGCGCGATGTAAATATTATGGTAAATTGTACACCAAGCAGTTGAAAAAACTGTGCGATGTAAATATTATGGTAAATTGTACACCAAGCAGTTGAAAAAACTGCGCGATGTAAATATTATGGTAAATTGTACACCAAGCATTTGAAAAAACTGCGCGATGTAAACATAATGGTAAATTGTACACAAAGCAGTTGAAAAAACTGCGCGATGTAAATATAAAAATGTTGTCTCATAAATAAATAAATAACAAGAAACATTGGAACCGGCAAGTGGTTTCAAACCCGTGCTCTCGGTTTGCGTAATCATTGCATTGCCACTACACCACGGCCGCCTTTTTATTATTTGCAAAGCTTGTGTTTCTTGAATATTAATGCGTAATAATGGTGGAATTGTTATCCAGTAATCATTTTTAAATTTATCGAGTATAGAAACGTTATTTAAAGTTATTTAAATTGTTCCCTTCAAGACTCCGTTGGAAGAGTTTTATAAAGCTTTTCCACCGCTTTACTAAAACCATCAGCATCATCTGCTATTATTACTGAACAGCTCAGTGGTTTTACTGTAGTAGCAGTCGCCTCTATTCATGGACCGCACTCCAGCTTCATCAGTATTATTGATGATGACAGGCGTGGCGTAGTGGTAAGCTTCTAGTCAGTTATGCGAGTGTCCTGGGTTTTTATTCCCCGTCAGAGCAAATATAGTATAAGGTCCAGGTCGGCAATTTCAACTGGTTTATAATATCAACTTTGAATCTAAAAAAAATACTACGTGAAGTAAATGTTTCAAAAAATATTTGATTTGATTTGATTTTTCAGTCGCGATAAAAAATATTGGTATATACACTTCAAAATAAGTTTATTATCAAAAATAGCAAGAATAGTTGTAATTTCTCCCCTGAGGGGCAATAACTATTGATTATAAGTGCAGTTATAGTGAACTCATAGCGTTAAAAGTGGACCCAAAAATCTAAGTCAGAAGTTCAGTAATCCAAATTGCACCCTATTATTTAGGCCGGCATAATGACGGCGACTGAGGTAGCCGGTAACTAACTCGGTTTTTTCAGTCGTCGTCACTCTTGGATATCTTCTTGCTTATCATCAGGCGGGTCGAGGTCAAATTTAGTGACACAATAAAAAAAACTCACAAAAATATTTTAAAGATGGGTGCGGGGCAATTTTAACTAATAGCCATAGATTTTGTAAAGTTAAAAAGAATTTGTCTACTCATTATTTTGTCTCTACTAATTCAATTTATTTATTTCTATGAATGTCTAATAAGAAAAACTACATTTTATTTAAAAAAATGTAATATTTCGAAAAACAACACTTAGGAATACACAGATAAGTAAATACTGTACTGTGCCCCGAGGTTTAACTTGTTTTTAAAACCATATCTCGTAACTTAAGTATTGGTTAGGTTTTCTTTAATTTTTCTAATGAACTTTTAGCTTTTTCCGGTAATTACTTGCTTTTCTCTTCTTTTTATTTTTTTATTCAATCTATTGTTTTAGTTAAAACTTTGGCGTTACTGTTAGTAGGATGTTATTTTCGAGTTTTAGGAAGATTGTTATTAAATATACTTTTAGGCAATAGTCCCTCAAAGAAAACAGCGGGCTGAATTGTATTATTTGCTGTACACAGGGTTAGCATTTTATAAGTATTTACACCGATAAAATATCAAAAGATGTACATCACTGTACATTGTGAAAGAGTGGTAGGCAGCGGTGCCCAGTCTGCCGATCCGGGGTAGTACCACCACTTACAAGACAAGTATACAAACCATGAAGTGACTTAGCCACGTTTCGGGATCAGCTCGTGATTTGCCGGTTTCAACTAGACCGGCATAGTGGATGTGACTACTGCTTACAGTTATTGAACTGTAGTAGCCAGTGACCTTCATTCATGGACTACACTGCAGCCTAACATCAGTATTATTTAATACTAGCTGTGCCCGCGGCTTCACTCGCGTAAAATTAGGTTTATATATAACACAGTGATGAAAAGGAGGAGGTTTTTGCGTGAAAGCATAACAAACAAACGGACATTCACATTTATAATAATTGTAGGATTCCATGAACATACTAATATAGCCGTACCTTAGACTTTGCAGATGTGAACCAGTCATCCCACCATGCACCACTTGTTTCAGATTTGTCAGTCTCTGTTTGGTGCATTTCTTTACTTACACGTGTGGCACAAAAGTCAGCTGACCTGTAGATAAAAACAATACATTTCTATACTAATCTACTGTAAGTCCTTGTATCATAACAAGGTGACAATCAATTAATCAATCAAATTGTCACGCCTTTTTCCCACAGGGATAGGCAGAGACAATGGAGCGCCACTTGCAACTATCCGTACACAACTCCCTCACATCCACAATTCTCTTCATACAAGCTCTATGGTTATGGGCACTATGCAACCCAGCTTTCTTGAGGATGTCTCTAATTTCGTCGGTAAACACCTTCTTGGGCCTGCCTTGTTTAACGCATCCATCCACAACAGTTTTATAAATTCTTTTCGTAAATCTACTAAAGATATAGAAATTATAAAGTATGTTTAATCAAAAACTGTTTTTTTCATACATTGACAAAGATTTGTAAATTAATTTACACGGATGTTTTGTCGAGCGTAACCAAATGAAGGAAGTATATTAACTTTAAAGAAAAACTAATCCAGCTTTGACCTGAATAACAAAAAATGATAAGAAAAAGCAATCGGTTAGTTGCAAACTCTAATAAAGAGTCGTAAATACACAAGTATAGCTTTATACAATTATAAACAAATAAAAATACGCAGTTTTTAGCGAAATTAGTCCACGATAAGAATCGTCCAGAAAAACAATAATATTGCTAATTTCGAGTATGTTACTTACATGTTAGCCATTGTAATGGTATTTTGTAGTTATATTATTAATAGGAGCACATGGATTTTTGTGTATAAACACCGAATCTGCTGATATTTTATTTAAATATTACAATAAATTTTGACATAGTCTCGTTTGCGTTGACATAAGGAATTAAGATCCAGTTCGGTTATGTTGGTATCGCAGAATCTTTAAACTTTGAAATTTTTCTAAAAATAATATATAATCCAATATTTTTTACAATATTACTTTTGCTACAATTTAAGTCAAGATTTTTAAGTTATTAAAAAAATATATTTTTAAATACGTAATAACTGAGATAATTCATATAAAATATAATTTTAACAAAAATGTTAAAGAAATGTTACGAACTGCGTAAAATGGATCGCAAAATAATACCAACCAAAAGAATATGAAGTGGTTCAGCATTTTATTGTTAGATGGCGCGCTATAGTAAATTTAAGGTTTTTGCCTTGTTTCAGATTATTAAGGTTTTGCTAAGTATGTATTATATATTACATTATTATTCGTTCCATTGGTATATTATAACTGGAACTAAATAATATTAAGTCTCCTTTTTATTATTATCATTAGAACAATAAAAAAATATAAACAAAACCTATAACAATAACGTAATTTAAATCTCGTTGAAATCTTTTTATTCCGAAACTAAAAATTAAAACGGGTACTAAAAATATAAAGACGCCACGAATATTGTTTTAAATTAAAAACCGAAACATTGATGTTGTTCTTCGTATTAAACAAATAGAATAAAAAACGTACACCAATATTAAAAATACGCCTTAAATAACATATCAAGCTAAGTACTTGCTAATTATATAAATTTTACCATGCAAAATATTAATTTGTGAGGTCGAAGGCGATATCTTACGATCAGTTTGCGTGCACGTGGGTAATTCAATGATGCATTCAAGAGATTTTTTAAATATACAATTTCATACCAGTTTGTCTTTGAAATTAGTCCCATAGATTGTCTTTACCAAAGATCGCAAGTGTTCTCATTTTCCTATAACTTAAGATCCTTCAAGCAAGGTTAGGCGGGGCGACTGAGGCAGATGTAAACAAAGTTTTTTTTCAGTCACCGACACACGGTTATGGGCAACCCAGCTTTTTTAAGGCCTTTACCCTTTTGGATACTTCTATATTTTTTAGCCTAATAAATTAATCAATGGCCCACTCTAAAAACAATCTTATGATAAAACAGTAGAACAAGCGCCCAAATTAAAAATGGATACTGGATAACGGTGTCCAGACTACAAAAAAAGTCCCAAAAAAGCAATGGAAATCGATTCTTTCATGCATTAGAAAATAAATAAAAATAGTGAAGTATTTAAGAAGACCTTATAATTTTTCATTTATTGTGACATGACAAGACTCTGACTGGTGTTCAGCTGGAGTACGGTCCACTTACAGTCATATTCACTATGCCGGCTTAGATGATAACAGCAATTTTGAAGCTGATCCCGAAATGGATCAAGTAACTACATGGTTTGTATAATGAATGTACTACCCCGGATCGGCAGACTGGGTACCACTGTCTACCACTCTTTGGCAATCTGAGCAAATATTTAAATTTATTAACAAATATTTGTAATATTTAATATTAAAATGTAATTTGTAATATTTAATAATTTGATTAAACATTACAAAATTTAATATTTCATCAAATTATTTAATATTACAAATAAAAACTACTTGAAGAATCTTTGGCACCAACGGAGAATCGAACCCGGGACTTTACTCGTAACGAACTGATGTGCTAACTAATACGTCACGCCTGTCATTCATGGAACTATTACTACATGGAACTATTACTACATGGAACTATTACTACATGGAACTATTACTACAGACCTATGGAAATAATTTGTAGGTGAAGTTGGAACAATTTTAATCCGGGCTATAAGCCAGTACGGATTTGTTCGGGATGGATCGATAGGTACAGTAGGTATACAAGTACATATTTGTGTACCTATAGTACGTATTTGTTTAAGACGAATTGCCCTCAAGTATAACGTGGATACAAGATTATTTTGTAAAGTAAATATATGAATTTAATACTTATTTAATATTCATTTAAATCTGAATTTTTCCCACAGGGAAAAAGGCGTGATAATTAGATTGATTGATTGGTCTTAAATTGTGAGAAGAGACATCATTCATTTTGTATGGGGACTTGGGCTTAATTGTATTAACAGTTGCATATACATTTTAAATAGTTTAATGTACGAAGATTACAATGTAATTGGAATATATCCTTTATTTTGCATAGTTTAGGTGTGCAAAATAATCGAACTATAATTGCATAATTATGACAGTTCAAAGCAGTACTGTTAATATGGCGTGTCTTTGTAATTGAAAGACGATACAAAATCTATAAATATTATTTTCTAAATAACTCAATTGCAAAAGCAATTAATACAGGGCATCGAGAAGATATTTGACAAATCAAGGCCCTGATTCTCTTAATACGTCATGGCGTCGAAAAAACAGTGTAATCAAAGTGTAATGACGTCGCATTGATATTTGACATCTTCGTAACCAATCAGAAAATGCTTTTATGTCGATGAAAGCAGTAGTATGCTTCAGATTAAATGCTTCTATTTTATTTTGTACCTACCTCATACAAAAAGTGCGTTAAATTGTTCCTAAGGTAGTAATGCCTAGTAGGAATGCCTAGCGGCATTAAGTCTGCCTTTGTACATAGTGCATAAAGTTGTGCTAGTGCAAAAATCGGAGCCCAGTTGAAGTGGGACTTTTCGCAAGAGCGATTTCGAAGGGGCAGTTATCTTACAATATTATAAATATATTTTTTAAATAGGTATATTTTGTATATTACCGTATGAATTACTATTGGAAATATTTTTATTGTTCATTAGTTATTTATAGAATATTTTAAATAGTTTATTTAATGTGTAAACACCTTATAAAAGAATTAGTTTGCAAAACAAACAGTGAAGCCTGTATGGGGTTATGGGCGTGCGTCGATCAGATTTCCTATAGGGTTCTCTTCACTTTATTAATAAGTACTTTAAGAGCACCATACACTTTTTATACAGGGGGTTAAGATCTTTAATATACCCAAATATAATAAATCTTCTTTAATATCTATATAACATTTTATAATTTAAAGTTGGAATAGCTCACAGTCGATCATCAGACAATGGATAGAGCTACGATTGGTGTATCTTTGCGCGACAGATATTCGTCAAAGAACCAGAATTACCGACGTAGGTCGTAGGATTTGCAAGCTGAAATGGCAATGAGCTACATCGCTCAAAGAACCGTCTACCGATGGGAAAGAGGATGTTTTTTGACCAAATCGAAGACATCCTCAAGAAAGTTTGGTTGCCTAGTGTCAGGGCCGTCTTTACCCGGGGGTTCAAGGGGTGCAGTGCACCCGGGCGCAGAGTCCTAGGGGGCGCATGCCGACCGCCATAAACTTCGATAGGTACCTACTACACTGAGAACACGCGAGCAGAGCCTTGACTTTCGCACCCCGGCGCTGAATATGCTTAAGACGGCCCTGCTTAGTGTCCTTAACCGTAGAGCTTGTATGAAGAGAATTGTGGCTGTAAGAGAAATGAAGAAGTTGCGTAGTAATTTGTTGGATAATGTTGTATACGCTTGTATAGTCCCTTAGACTCTACACTACGACGATCATTTATGCAGCGGAAGTCTGTCCGTATTTTTAGGACACCCCAGCCAAATAAATCTGAATGGATTATCCCAGCGTGCTGTATATAATAATAATAATAGCAAATTGATCGACACGCCGTTGCAAAGTTCATCGCTCAATCAGGGCAGAGCCTCAGGCTGTGACGTAGTGTGCATCATGATGGCGGGCGTATTATAATGAATACGCATATTTTTTTATTGTGACACGACATTTGACATCGACCGTGCCGACGACTGAAACAACCGAGTTAGTACACGGCTGTCTCAGCCGCCGTAACTATGGTAAGTATAAAAGCAATGTACCAAAAATGTACCTAGAATAAAATTCATTGTACCTCTTTTAAATCGTAGTTATCACCAAAAGTATGTGATTCGCCATTCTGATATGGAATGGCGGCGGAATGGCGGGTGACATCTAAATCTGACCTAATAACGCAAGCACGAGTACGAAACCATTCACCGGTACCGATACAACGAATTCCATTCTAGGTACATATGGATACAATCCTGGTACATTGCTTTTACACCCGTAATACCCGCACAGGTCAGAGAAAGCATCCGCATTCTATCGACCGAATCGGCAGTCAAACTAAAAAATTCGGTGCGTCTTTTCTTTGTAAAACAATCGACAAGTGGAATGCTTTGCCTGCACATGTGTTCTCTCCATCCTATGACCTTGGATCCTTCAAGCGATGCGTAAAGAAGCACCTTTGGCCGGCATAGTGACGGCGACTGAGGCAGCTGTGAACCTCCTCTTGCTTATCATCAGGAGGGTCGAGGTTAGATGTCGTCACAATAAAAGAATACTTACTGCATGCGTATCTTGCCATCTTGATGCACGCGTGACGTCACTCATTCGTGAGCATCCACGCCTAAACAACTCGCTGGAAGATGGCGCTTTCAGATCACACTTTTTACTATGTGTGTGGCATTATTTTTTTATTGTGACTTGACATATAACAGCACCCTGCTTGATGTTAAGCGAGAATGCGGTCCATGAATGGTGGTACCCAGTCTGCCGATCCGGGGTAGTACCACCACTTACAAGTATACAGACCGTGAAACGATTTGGTCGCGTTTAGGGATCAGCTTGTAAATTGCCGGTTCCAACTAGGCCAGTATAGTAAATGTAATTGCTACTAACAGTTATTGGATTGTATTAGTAGTGACATCCATTCATGGACCACACTTCAGCTTAACATCAAGCTGGGTGCTGTCATATGTCGAGACACAATAAAAAATAAAGAAATCTTCACCGTCTTTTAAATAGCAGACTTTTCAAATGACGACGAACTGTCTGCCTACCTCTCCTAAAGTGCAAAGAGCACTCTGCTAGTTAAGATTCGAATCAATTTTTCAATAAACCCAGTAAACTTTTATTAACAATAATTACTTGAGTAATATTTCGATTGTTTTATTGATCGATGTGAAAAATCGTGAATTTCATATATTGACCATAAATTAGGAAATTATCAGGGACTTGTCTTTTAGATTATTTTTCACTAGCTGTGCTTGCGGTTTCACCCGCGTGAAATTAGGTTTATAACACAGTCATAAAAAAGGAAGAGGTTCTCAATTCGACTCCAGGAAGAACATTGACAAAAGCTTTTAATCAATGATGTGCAATTTTAAAAGTTTATATATTATTTTAATTAAATTTATATATTACGATAATTATAAATTATATATTATAATTTATATATTTATATGTAGTTATTTTATATTATCTTTTTTGTTTATAACTGATATTGTGATGAAAAAATAATATTTGAACCAGTAAAGTTATTGTTTTTTTTCGTGTTTTTGTCATGCTGTGTGCACTGTTTTGGGATACAATCTAGGCTTTATTTATTGTAATATTCCTTTTATTATTTTTCGATTGTAAGCTGTTTGTGCACCTATTAATAAATAAATAAGTAAAACAATACTCATGCCTTAATTTACCAAGTTTGTTCCAAAAGTTTAAGAATCTGAAGAAATTTCCTTCTTATATTATTTTTTTTTAAGATTTTTATTTATATTCTCTACTTTTACCGGAAATACCTGACATGTACCAATTTAAGCTATGTACACTCTAGGTCTAGTGTGTTTATTAAAGAGCCAGAAAACATTTAGGTCTGCCATTTTAATCCTTTATGACTAGTTTTGTATCTACTAATTACTGACAATATTTTTAGAACTTTTTGGAATTCATATAGTTAAATTTATATTTAGTTACTTTTAATTCGATTACTTACTGTTTGCAAGTGACGTTCCATTGTCTCTGCCTATCCCTGTGGGAAAAGGTGTGATAATTAGATTGATTAATTGTTATCAAAATATACATATGAACAATTTTAACAATATAATAATAACATATATAATATAATAATTTTATTATCTATTCTTTTAAAATGTACTTGTATGGTCACACGAATTCGTGGGCCCAACGTGGGTGCCCTCATGCATCACAGTGATTCACATAAAATTTGATTGTTCTGCAACTTGTGCATAGGATAGAATGGATGTCAGAAGTTAAAATCCAGAGACGGTGGTACTAGATCGAGATCGTAAGATCGAAATTATATTCCTCAGGTGGCTAATCCACTAATAACCTTTCTAAAAGTAATGGTAATTATAGAAAGGTTGTGGATTTTTTGGCATATTAAAAAGCTCTCTAACTCCTCAAATCATTTAAAAGTAAACTATTTCTAAAAAGTCCCAACATCATCGGGAAATATTTATTTATGTATATATTCAAATTGTGTAGATATATATTTATATCTATAAAAATATATTTTACGAGTACATACATATACATTTGCTAATGAAAATATCAGATATTTACTTCGGGTTTAGGTTTCTAGGAGTGGTAGGCACTTACGCAGTGGTGTTCAGTCTGCCGTTTCAGGATAGTACCGCCATTTTTATGCGTAAAGACTGTGAACACACTAAGTCGCGTTTCGGGATCAGTTCATAAGTTGCCGGTTCCAACGAGCCCGGTGACAGTGACAGCTGATGGGAGTTATTTAACCGTAGAACCAGTCGCCTCCATTCATGGACCGCACTCCAGCGTAACATCAAGCGGGGTCCTGCATATGGTCGTAGTCAACAAGAAAGTATTACATAATATTTCTTGCTGTATTTTTATTTGTAACAACAAAGACTTACAACCTATAATTTTACATATTAAAATGTATTTTAAATTTATTACGAATCGAAATATTAATATCGTGATTATGAATTAAAGGTTAAACCCAATAAGAATTGTTTTAACTACAAAAGCATGGTAGCTAGAGGATATCACTTAAGTTTAGTTAGGATCCTATTGAGTTATATGACCATACACGATCGACTAACCGACCGACAATGAAGGTTTAGGTAACTAACTAGTTCTTTTCAGTCGTTGTCACTCCTCTTGCTTATCATCAGGCGGGTCGAGTTCAAAAGTCGTCTTACAATAAAGAAAAGTTAGGGCAAATATGAACGATATCGTCTCTAGTCGGCGATTGTCAAAATAATAAACAAGGCAAAAAACAACGAGTCAAAAAGATTGACGATAATGATAATATGTGTTAGTGTGTTGCGCAGTCGCAATTTTAATTTTAACGCTCGTTAATGGAGTTCATCTGTCAAAACGATGCCCATTGTCATTGAGTTACGCAGTCGGCCCGCAGTTAACCAAAGAGTGATGTATGTTTAAAGTATGTCCAGGAATTTAATTTGTCATTGACAATCCGATCGACTGTTATTAGATCCATTCTTATTTCAAGCAATAATGTATATTCTTAGTAGCGTTCGTGAGAATTAAAGAGTAATAGGTGTAGTTTCCGTTCAGTCAGAGGTAGTCTGCCGGTCCGGGGTAGTACCACCACTTACAAGTATACAGACCGTGAAGTGATTTGGATACGTTTCGGGATCAGCTTGTAAGTTGCCAGTTCCATCTAGGCCGGCATAGCGAATGTGATTGCTACTCACAGTTATTGAATTGTAGTGGCATTTATTGATGGACCACACTTCGGCTTAACATCTAGCGAGGTGCTGTCATATGTCGAGTCACAATAAAAAAAAGTGACTAAAATAGCTTGACACTAGGTCACAATAGCAGTAAATTAATTGTAGTAGCAGTCGCCTCTATTCATGGAAAGCACTTAAGCTTAACATCAGGCAAGGTACTGTCACATGAGCCCTAATAAAGCGCAGTCGCTACTCGCTCGTGTGCGGTCACCCTTAATGTTGTTATTGTGAAATAGTATAACGATGGATCTAAGTGATGATTGTGAGGTATTTTAAGTAGGTTCTATCCTTCTATTATAGGCTCTTGAGGAGCAATCGTTTAATCAATCAATCAATCCAATTTAGGCGACCGTGGTGTAGTGGCAGTGCAATGGTTACACAAACCGGAGAGCACGAGTTCGAGACCACCCACTGGTACCAAATTATCTTTGATATATTATGTATGTGATCGATACACAGCAGTTTTCTTTATTTTATTTAAATAAAATAATAATTTATCATTTTATCAATTTATTCCTTTTTAAAATCAAAAATCTCAAGTGTCAAGTGTCAAACATAAAAAAGTATATATTAAAAAAGAATTAGGCCTGGGTCGGCCACAATCTCCTCCTCGCTTTGCTATCCCAATGGTGGAGGCCGACTCGTAGCTTGATCTTCAGAGTTTCTCAAGAGCACCACAATTTTAGATGCTGGACGGCGTAGTACTCCGCCCTTGGTTGTTACTTCCACAATGCGGACTCTTCCATCACGCCCTGGAATGGTGTTAATAATTCTGCCCCGAGCCCATACATTTCGAGGAGCTGTCGAATCTGCAATCAAAACAAGATCGCCCACACATAAATTTGATCCCCCGTTATCGGTCCACTTCTTCCGCAAATGCAGGGACGGCAAATACTCTTTAACCCAACGAGACCAAAAATTATCTGCCATTTTCTGAGTTATTCGCCATTGTCGCCTCAAACTCATGTCATTATCAGTGAAAAGTCCGGGTCGTGGCATTCCATTTAAGGAGCCTAAAAGAAAATGATTAGGCGTTAGGGCCTCCTCCTCGTTTGGATCTAGAGTCACATGTGTCAAGGGACGGCTGTTCACTATATTCTCTGCCTCCGCAAGTAATGTGACCAAAACTTCATCTCTGGGTTCTTGGGATTTCAATGTAGCTTTTAAAGCAATTTTAATTGATTTTATAAGTCTCTCCCAAACTCCGCCCATATGTGGTGCGTCAGGTGGATTGAAACGCCAATCAATTCCTCGTGTTGTCATTTCATTCGTAAATGTATCATCTTCGTATATATCTTTTAATGCACTACGAAGTTCTTTATCTGCTGCATGAAAATTTGTACCATTGTCAGAATACATTTGTTTTGGAAAACCACGTCGAGCAGCCATACGCCGGATAGCAAGTATGGTTGAATCAGTTGTTAGAGAAGCCGCTAATTCAATATGCACAGCACGAATATTCAAACAGGTAAATAACACTCCCCATCTTTTCTCTCTTCTTCGACCAATCTTTACCACCATAGGTCCGAACAAATCAATTCCGCAATAGGTAAAAGGTCTACAATGATGCTGAAGTCTCGCAGGTGGTAAACTTGCCATCATAGGTTGTTCAGCTTTAGATCGTCTGCTCCTACAAATAATGCATTTTCTTATCATAGTCTTAACAATCGCGCGAAGGCGGAAAATGTAAAATTGCTGACGAAGTTCGTTTATCAGGGTTTCGTGGCTATGGTGACAAAGTTGCTGATGTCTGTACTGTATCATCAATTTCACTGCATAATTTTGTCCATCTAATATAATAGGATTCTTAAAATCTTGCGATACACATCTTGTCGCTTCAATTCTACTTCTTAATCGCAATACTCTGTCGTCATCTAACTCTGGGTTCAATAGTCGTAGTTTACTCTTATTTTTCAGGTTTCGTTTTTGTTCCAACATAGTAATATCTTCATTAAAATCATTAATTTGTATTTGTTGAAAAATGTAAAGTTCAGCTCTTCGTTCATGGTCTGGTGTCATATACGTACACAATCGTTTGCATTTGTCAATAAATAATAGCAACCGTGCTACAGTCCTTACTAATCGTCTCCAGCTTGAGAATCGTGTCATATCTAATAAGTTAGTAGGTACCATAGTTAATAAAATTGAATCGATCTTTTCTTTTATATTTTGATCTGTTGTTTCAGGATTAGGATCAATCTTCGGCCAATATTCTTCGCGTAGTCTTAAAAAATCGGGTCCCTTAATCCATTTAATGTCATGTCCTTCTTTAATGTCGCATCTGGTCGCTTCATCAGCAACGTTTATCTTCCCCGGCAACCACCTCCACTCATGAAGTTCTGTCAAATCATCAATCTCATGTAGTCGGTGTGATATAAAAGCTTGATGTTGCCGTGGATTATTTTGAATCCAGTAATATAAAGTTCGGGAATCAGTCCAAAAATATCGTTTCTCAATATTAAAATCAAGTTCATCAACAATAGTCTTGGCAATTCGGCTACCTAAAAGTGCTGACTGTAATTCTAATCGCGGCACCGTCATGGTTTTGATCGGTGCTACTCTACATTTAGCCATTATGAATGCTACATGATCTTTTTGTCGCAGATATGCAACAGCTGAGTATGCTTGTTCTGATGCATCAACAAAAATGTGAAGTTGGAAATGATCAAATTGTTTAAATCCATAACATCGAGGAATGGAAAAGTTACGACATTTTCCTAAGTCTGCCAACCATTTAAACCAAATTTGAGAATGTTCATTTTTAACTTGTTGATCCCATTGAACTCCACTTCTCCAAACTTCTTGCATAAGAATTTTCGCTCGAATTAAAAATGGACACAAAAAACCAAGAGGATCAAAAATTGACATAACGAGTTTTAACATCTCCCGTTTTGTTGGTGGACGTATTCCTTCGGCCACGTCCTTATTAACTCTTTTCAAGCTTAAGTCAAACCCAAAATAATCATTTAATGGTTGCCAATTTAATCCCAAAGTACGTTCGATTTCGTCATCAGCTTGTTTAAATAGCTTAACAGTGTTTTCATCAATCTGCTGTCGCGGTAGTACATTAGGTTTATTCGAAGCCCATCCTCTAATTTCAAACCCCCCTGCTTGATGTATCATTGCTACATCTAAAATCAACTGTTTCATCTCCTCCTCAGTATCAGTGCTGTCTAAATAATCATCAACATAGTGTCTTCTCTTTATACCCATTACAGCTCGTGGATGAGATGCTTTATAATCATCAGCATTACGTCGTAATATGTAAGTAGCAGTACACGGCGAAGAAGTCGCTCCGAAAATCATAGATGTCATGTGGTAAGTACGCGGTGGGTTTATCCGATCCATACCTCTCCATAAAAAGGACTGAGAATTGCCGTCTTTTTCAATTATCTTCACTTGAAGAAACATCTCACGTATGTCACCTATAACACCAACAGCTCTTTCTCTAAATCTGATCAATACACCAACCAGAGAATTCAGTAAATCAGGTCCGGTAAGTAGCTCTGAGTTCATAGATACTCCTTTAGTTTCAGCTTTCGCATCGAAAACTAGACGAAGTTTTCCAGGCTTATTCGGATTTACAACACCGAAATGTGGTAAGAACCATACGTTATCTCCTGTTATGTTGTTTGTTTGCTCTTTCGCATAACCTTTTTCTAGCATATTATTTACCTGCTTCATATAGTCACTCGCATATTTTGGGTCTTTGTCCATTTTTCTTTCTACTGTAAATAATCTATTTTCAGCATTTCTTCTATTGTAAGGAAATACAATTTTATCTTGTCTCCATAACAATCCAGTTTCCCATCTTCCATTTACTTTCCTAGATTTCAAATCCAAAATTCGCAAAGCTCGTTGATCTTTTTCTGTTATTCTGTCTTTCTTATCAACACCAATACTGTCAATTTTGAAATAATTTTTAACCAGATTATGAAGTTCGTTATCAGAATCCTCGCGTAGATGAAGGTTTACATGTGGAAAGCTTCTAGTCAGAGTTGAAACAAATCCATGCAATACCCATCCTAATCGGGTTCGCGAGGCTACTGGTTCATTATCTTTTCCTTCTCTAGTTTCCCTGGTCACGATTAGATGCCAGAAATCTTGTCCAATTAAAAGTTTAGGTTGTCCTTTGAAATGTTGAATAGGAATATTCCTGAGATGTGAATAGTTATGTAATATGTCTTCATTGAGTGTGTGCATAGGTAAAGAAAGCTTATCAACAGTACGGACCTTGTCTAGTTTATAAGTTCCACCCGGTGACCGTAGTGTCAGAGACACGCTGTAGCTTGGCATGATGTTGCTATCACCAATAGCACCTTGAAGAACTAAATCAGTCGGAGGACCCTCAGCGCCTATTTCTTCAGCAACCTGACGTTCAAGAAGCGTAATAGTCGAACCTTCGTCTAATATGGCATGTGTACTAACTGTACCACGTGGACCGTCGAGGGTTACAGGAAGAACCTTTAAATAAACCTTTTTATCGTTAGTCATAATATTAGCAGTAGTCTCATTCTCTTTATCGTGTTCATTATTCTTAGGTTTAGTCCAATCTTCTCTATGTAATAATGTATGATGTCTCCCTTTACACTTTGTACATCTTTTTCTGGTCTTACATCTTTCCATGCGATGCTTAGACTTCAAACACATGAAACAGACATGATTGTCACATACCCACTTCCATCTATTATTTACATCCTCTTTTATGAAAGAAGTACATTTGTCTATATCGTGATCACTTTTACGGCAAAAACCGCATGACTTTATCTTTGAGTCTTTAATAGTAAAAGTAACAATTTGGTCTTTATCATCCTCAGTGAGTAGGTTAAGTGGTCGTCTATTCGGAAAATAAGTCTTTGTATACCTTTGTGGCAGTTCAACAGCACCTGCCCTACACATGCGTTCAGCTTCTTTCATGAGGTAATCAGCTAACGCCAGTAATCTAGGGTGAGCTTCGTCTAGGTCTGTAACATAATCAAGCCATCGGTAAACAAGAGGTTCCGTCAATTTGTCAATAATCTCCCGTGTAAGTTCCGGGCTATGCAGGTAACTAAACTGTTTCGTCGCATTTATCGCAGCTACACAGTTAGATACTTTAGTCGCCAGTATGATAAAATCGGAACGTAGTCCAGTTAACTTCGGTGTCCTTTTCATATCTCCAATCAATTTGTACAAAATAAGATCAGGGCGACCAAACCTTAGTTCAAGAGTTTTCATAATCTGATCAGCGGATGATACTGTCATAAGTTGTGCGGCCACCGACTCCCACGCCTCGCCCTGAAGACATCTCTGCAAGCGTGCGATATTCTCTGCGTCGGTATACTCTCCAATCTCGGTTGTAGTGACATAAGCGCATCTAAATCTAAGCCAATCAAGCGGATCTCCTGAAAACATTGGTAAATCTTTGGCAGAAAGGCGACCAATGAGCTTATCACCTGTGGCGGCCGATGAGGTTGTATTTTTCAACACATCAGTAATAGCTTTAGTTAACTTGGAAATTTCTGTATTTCTGTAAGGGTGGTTTACATTGATGCTATTATTATCTAATATGGATGGTTGTACCTTGCTTTTTGGTTCACAGTCGACGACATGATGAGTGTTATTCGTTTCATCCACCCATCGCAATACACTCGCCTGACTTGAACTGCTCTCGCAATCTAACATAGTTTCCTCCTCATGTAATCTTGCTTCCATTAAAACACGTTCGGCTTCCATTTCCATACGTTTTGCCTCCATCTCAGCTCTCTTGGTCGCGGCCTTGGCCTCAAATACACGTCGTCTGCTCGTACTAGTCATACTTCGATCACTTCCCGACCGACTATTCACGGCGATACGGTTAGTGTCATTAGTAGTGTTCATAATCGGTACGTTTACCCTAATACTCGTAGCAGCATCCAGGAATTGCGAGTTATCTCCAGAGGGTCCAGCTTCGTCGTCACCATCGCTCGTCAGTTGTCGATTGGTGTGTGCTGTCGCTTCGGACATCGATATTTCCATTTTTTTCTGTTTACTACGGGTTTCCATTATCTGGGTTCGTGCCCCACGTTGGGCGCCAATTACTGTGATCGATACACAGCAGTTTTCTTTATTTTATTTAAATAAAATAATAATTTATCATTTTATCAATTTATTCCTTTTTAAAATCAAAAATCTCAAGTGTCAAGTGTCAAACATAAAAAAGTATATATTAAAAAAGAATTAGGCCTGGGTCGGCCACAATGTACTTTGGTTGTCCTGTTTCTATGATACAAGCACTTTAGTAGCTTAGTATAGAAATGTAAATAAAAAAATAATAAAAAATTGTCACGCCTCTTTCCCACGGGGATAGGCAGAGACAATGGAGCGCCACTTGCCACGATCCTGAGACAACTCCCTCGCTTCCTTCACATCCACAATTCTCCAATCGTTAAAATTAGTAATCGTTTAAAAAACCTTTTAATCGTAATCGTTTAAAACCACTCTTTGATAACCATTCTGATTGTTATTAAAGGTGACCATGGTCTAGTGGTACTTTGTGCAGTGGTCACGGGAACCCAAAGCACCCGCTTCAAAACCATTTGCTGCAGACGGTGATGCCCAGCGGTTTCTTTACCATTCAGTAAATCATATAGGCATTTCCATTGTTTTTATTGTGACTCGACATATGACAGCACCCTGCTTAAGCTGGAGTGTGGTCCATGAATGGATGTCACTGCTAGTACATTTTAAAAACTGTAAGTAACAGTCACATCCACTATGCCGGCCTAGTTGGAACCGGCAACATACAAGCTGATCCCGAAACGCAACTAAATCACTTCACGGTCTGTTTACTTGTAAGTTTTGGTACAACCTCGGATCGAACCAGACCGAAGCAAATATTCGCCCCTTCTTTATTAATAAAAAAATTCTCAATATTTAATATAATTTTATTAATAAATATTACAAATAAAAGATATAAAACCAATATTTGCTCCGACTGGGAATCGAACCCGGGACTTTATGCGTAATAAACTGTTAACAAGCCGCGCCTGTCTTCTCTATCTATATTGTCTAAATTCTTTTAGTATTAAAAATAACAATAAAAACAACTAGTTTGTGGCGGCCCTTAGAGCCTGTCATTTATTTATTAAGGCGACCATTGCGGACACAGTGTCTATTTAGCATAAAATACGCGCCGAAAGGGATTACCACTTTATCCTTTAAGCTCAATGTCTTTGTTTTTTTCTACCATCATTTGAGTCTTGTGAAAAAGGGATGGTTAGTAACCACCAAACTACCAAGCATAGTAGTGAGCCTGGTTGGATTTGGCAACTTTAAAGCTGATCCCAAAACGCAACTAGGTCACTTTACAGTGTCATTTGTATGTGGTGGTACTACCCTGGATCGACAGACTAGGCACCACTCCCTACCACTCTTTAAAACTGATGTTAGGATGGGAGTCGGTCTAAGAAAGAAAATGGCAGCTACTCCATTTAAATAAATGCAAGTAGCAATCACAGTGACTACGAATTAAACAAATTTATGCGGCTTACTATCGCGTTTATTATTTATGCCTCTTCTTGACCATGATAGCTGCAAAGCTCTCGAAACGTCGGAATAATAATAAAAAAATATGAAAGTAAAAACCAAAATTAACGCGATAGTAAGCCGCATAAAAATTGTTTATTCATTAATCAATCAATGAAATCAATTTGTCACGCCGTTTTCCCACAGGGATAGGCAGAGACAGTGGAGCGCCACTTGCCACGATCCTGACACAACTCCCTCGTTTCCTTCACATTCACAATTCTCTTCATACAAGCTTTATGGTTATGGGCACTAGGCAACCTAGCTTTCTTGAGGATGTCTCCAATTTGGTCGGCGAACACCCTCCTAGGTCTGCCTTGTTTAACGTATCCATTCACATGAGATTTATAAATTCCTTTCGTCAATCTACTTTCACTCATTAATCAATGTTCGCGCAAAATCTATGAAAATACTAGGTGAAAATAATACGGTGATTGGGCAAAGGTGACAAGCTGTCTGCCTACCTCTCCTAAAAAACTAAGTATATACTAAAATTTAACTCTAAATCTCTTTTCAAGAGACAAAACAGGCCGTATAAAGTAACGTCCGAGGTGTAGGTCGGCGGCTATTCGTACTTGTTCGAGGACTGCGGGCTGTCATCCTTGGAGCATTCGTGCATAAATTGTAGGACGCGGGTCTTTGGCAACGCCGCCAGCCAGCCACTGCCGAGCAAGGTAGCACAGTATAAAGGGAAACTTTTCGCTTTGAAAACAAATAATAATTGTTGAATTAAACAAATTTTATGCAGCTTTTTAGACCACGATGGCTTCAAAGCTCTCGAAACGTCAGAATAATAAAATTGTAAAGTCAATAACCAAAAATAAACGCAATAGTAAGCCGCATCAAAGTTTAATTCATTAATCAATGTTCGCGCAAAATCTAAGAAAAAAACTTCCCTTAACGAGTGGAGCAGCGAGTTTAATTTGGAACTCGCTGCTAAATCAAATTGGCTTTTTACGATCCTGACACAACTCTCTCGCTTCTTTGTCATCCACAATTCTTTTTATACACTCTCTAAGGCTATACGCACCTGTTTTCGTTTACAAATGTCCTCTAAATCACTTCACGGTCTGTCAACTTGTAAGTAGAGTACTACCCCGGATCGGCAGACTAGGCACCACCTCCTACCACTCTTTGACAACCATTCTGGAGCAAATATCCACCTCTTTTTCATAATAAAATTTTAAAATTTAAATATTTAATAATACAAATAAAAGTAATGAAACAAAAAGGCGACCGTGGTGTAGTGGCAGTGCAATAAGGCTACGTAAGCCGAGTGGCACGGGTTTGAAATACAAATACCAATAACAATGTATCTTTGATATATGTACTTTGGTTGTCCTGTTTCTATGATACAAGCACTTTAGTAGCTTAGTATAGAAATGTATAATAAAGAAAAATATTTGCTCCGGACGGGAATCGAACACGGGTCTTTAGGCGTAACAAACTGACGTGCTAAGCAATACGCCACGCCTGTCGTTAACCCATAATACAACCACAGATGACAGTCTTATGATAAATGACACAGGAAATTGAAATTGGTATCACTTACTAAAAATCAGGGCACACCCATCGCCATCTCGGATGCTAATCATCTCCCGCCACCAAATTTAAATATGGAGCGTCTTCATTTCTTTTTTTGAGGATCGTAATTTGACATATATGTTTTGACAGGAAATGACAGTTATTTTTTTAAATTGAGGGGTGGTCTCGTGACATATTTATTAACAAAAAAACTTAAGTAATAAAATAAAGGAATATTTATGGCATTACCATTGCCTAAGAAGTGAAACCTTATCCTACGGGGATAGTCAGAGACAATAGAGCGCTACTTGCCACGATCCTATGGTACCGTGGTGTAGTGGCAGTGCATTGGCTACGTAAACCGAGTGGCACGGGTTCGATACCACTTACCGGTACCAATGTATCTTTGATATATGTACTTTGGTTGTCCTGTTTCTATGATACAAGCACTTTAGTATAGAAATGTATAATAATAACATTTTAAAAAAACTCTCGTTTCCCTCACTTCCACAATTCTCTTCATACAAGCTCTATGGTTATGGGCACTAGGCAACCTAGCTTTTTTGAAGAAAGCTACGGCTTGTTATAATTACTTCTTAATAATAAACAAATAAGGATACCTATAATCGTTGCATTAAATCTCTTCGCTTGGGCGTCGAATATATTTTTATGGTTTTTGGCGGTCAGGTCGTGAGGTTATATTCACGTTATGAGTTTTAAGACCCGAAGGTTTATTATGAACGTTTATTTATTTATTTATTTTTTTGTACAGGCGCACAGGCGAACTTAAAGCCCGATGGCTTTATCTTCCAGTCAACCTTCAGAAAAACAGATAGTGAAAGGCAGGTGCATAAAACAATGTTTAACATAGATACAATTTTTAGAACAATTAAAAAAAAACTGAACACTAAATACTTAAGTAACAATAAACGTACATATATAATAGGTAAAAATACATAAATAGATAACGTTATAACGTTCTTATTGAGCGGAATATTTTTATTGTTACTTGACATCTGATCTCGACTGGTTCGAAATTTGACCTCCTTTGCAAGAGGAGGTCCAAGAGCGCCGACGACTGAAACACAGATTCATTATACGGTCGACTCAGTCGTTTTAACTCTGTTAGTAAGCGAGGCGATGCTTTAGTTTACAATAGACGGTGCTGATACTTAAAGTGAGGATTTTGACAATTTAGTGACCTTAAAACTACGCTTGTTAATTTGTTTATAATTTAGTATTTAACTTGTTATAAGTGTTAAAGTAAGAAATTAATATAATAATGAAACGCGAGTCTATATATCAATATCTACTTGTTCTTATTCTTACTCGTACCTCATCCTTTTACTTTAGCCCTTCAGCACGGCAATCCAAGAAGCACTTGACGACGGGCGTGGACGAACGGTTTAGCGACTGGTTTGTTGCGCGTAAAGTCCCGGGTTCGATCCCCGGTCGGAGCAAATATTTGTTTCATAGCTTTTATTTGTAATATTTAATAGTATTAAATATTGCAAATATTTGTTAATAAAAAAAAAAGAGATGGATATTTGCTTCGGGTCTGGTTATCAAAGAGTGGTAGGCAGTGGTACCCAGTCTGCCGATCCGGGGTAGTACCACCACTTACAAGTATACAGACCGTGAAGTGATTTGGTCACGTTTCGGGATCAGCTTGTAAGTTGCCGGTTCCATCTAGGCCGGCATAGTGGATGTGATTGCTACTCACAGTTATTGAATTGTAGCAGCAGTGACATTCATTCATGGACCACACTTTGGCTTAACATCAAACGGGGTGTTGTCATATGTCGAGTCACAATAAAAAAAAAAAAAAAAAGCAAGATAAAGACCTGCAAGGAATATTATTGTAACTATTTCAAATAACTTAATATCAAAATTATGAATATGAATATCAAAGTATTTAACAAAGAAAAAAAGTTATCTACGTTGTTTTGTGTGAACTTTATACATTTGTTTGACATTATCTCGCCCTATTCCCACAGGGATAGGCAGAGACAATGGAGCGCCACATGCCACGATCCTGACGCAACTCCCTCGCTTCCCTCACATCTACAATTCTCTCCATACAAGCTATAACCGTTATTTAGGGCACTAGACAACCCAGCTGTCTCTGGTTTAGTCGAACAACACCCTCCTGGGCCTGCCTCGTTTAACGCATCCATCCACACCAGATTTATAAATTCCTTTCGTCAATCTACTGTCACTCATCCATGTGCAATCCTTAGTCAATCCTTGTCACAACATCTTTGTCTTTATAAAAAATATCCTAAATAAACGGTCATAATAAGCACAATATTTCTTAAATATTAATAATAAAAAAAGGATATTCGCTTCACATTCCAATTATGCTGAACTATGCAAACAAAGATTTTATCTATTTTATATAACCCGTGCGCAGGGGTTTCATATTTAGAAATATTATTTTAGCGGTTATTTAGCCGGCATCGTGACGACGACTGAGACAACTGTGACTGAGTCGTTTTTTTCAGTCGTTGGCACTCTATTTTACCTTCCATTATTTACCATTTGGAAAGTGAAATGTTCTTATTAAGGTGTGATTTCGATGGCGACCGCAGACTGCAGACTGCACTACTGATTTGTATGAGTGCTTTTTTTTATTGTGACTCGACAGCACCCCGCTTGATGTTAAGCCGAAGTGTTGTCCATGAATAAATGTCACTGTTACTTCAATTCAATAACTGTGAGTAGCAATCACATCCACTATGCCGGCCTAGTTGGAACCGGCAACTTATAAGCTTCACGGTCTGTATACTTGTAAGTGGTGGTACTACCCTGGATCGGCAGACTGGGTACCACTGCCTACCACTCTTTGATAACCAAACCCGAAGCAAATATCCATCTCTTTTTTTTTTATTAACAAATATTTGCAATATTTAATATTACTAAATATTACAAATAAAATCTATGAAACAAATATTTGCTCCGACCGGGGATCGAACCTGGGACTTTACGCGCTAAAAACCAATCGCTAAACCGTTCGTCCACGCCTGTCGTCAATAGGACTTAATCTCATATAAATTCATACAAACTAGTATTGCGGTCTGCAGTCTGCCATTGGAATCACGCCCTTGTAGTGCCCTCTTTTATTTCTTTCCTAATCATTGGCTTATGACAGCACCCTCTCCGGAAATTTACAAGATGATCCCGAAACATGACTGTCACTTCACTGTGTATTTTCACTTGAAAGTAGTGGCTTACCACTCTACCACTCTTTGACAACCAAATCCGGAGCAAAGTTGCTTCTTTTCTCATTAACTAATTCGTAAATTTAATCAAATAATAAAAAATTTACAAATAAAAGCTACATAACAAGTATTTGCTTTGACTGGAAATCGAACACACCGTGAAATATATGGGTGATTAAGTTGCGTTTACGGATCAGCTTGTAAGTTGCCAGTTCCAACTAGGCCGGTATATTGCACGTGATTGCTACTTACAGATATTGAATTGTAGCAGCAGTGACATCCATTCATGAACCACACCCCAGCTTAACATTAAGCAGGGTGCTGTCACATGTCGAGTAACAATAAAAAAGAACCCTGTCCTCAAAAACTTGCCACGATCCTGCCACGAATCTAAGTTTTTATACTTGTAAGTGGTGGTACTACCCCGGATCGGCAGACTGGGCACCACTCACCACTGCCTACCACTCTTATACTAGTAAGTGTATATTATTACTTTAGATATACATACGTACATAAATAAACTTCGTTATCCCATGAACATTATTAATTTAGGCATTTAGATAACTTCTAGTACATATCTCAAGTACTAGAAACCATATATAGAACCTAGCGGCATATACTTTTATCAACTATAATCCTTAAAGCTCTGATTTCTATTTTCAACGCAAATACAACCATTTCCTAACGATTATAAGATACATTTTCCAGTAACAATAATTTTCATTATAAACTTGTTTGTGTGTTAAGAGATTTTATATGTTAAGTGAACGAGTTAAGGTAGGTTTTTGTTAGTAATCTAATGTGAGTTAGGTTGTTTTTGTAGTTATAGTTGAGTTGAATTTGCGTCCGAATGTTACATTTGTTTAACTTACTTGTTTTGGTAGTTGGATACTGCGCGGTTATTTTGATTGCATTTTTTTACAACCATGGAAAGTTGTGAATTTCACAAAAGATTTGAAAGAAAGAATCGTGGAAAGTAAAGTTAGATTAAAAGGCATTGAACTAGTCGCATCCAGTATGCCACCTTAGTTGAAATCGGCAACTTACAAGCTAATCCTGAAACGTGACTATGCCACTTAACAGTCTATATACTTGTAAGTGGTGGTACTACCACGGATCGACAGACTGGGTACCACTGCCTACCACGCTTTGATAACCAGACCCGAAGCAAATATCCACGTCTTTTTTTATTAACAAATATTTGTTATATTTAATCTAATTAATAAATATTACAAATAAAAGCTATGAAATACTTGTTTCGACCGGAATACGAACATGGGACTCCTTACAATAACTGGTGTGCTGATCAATGTGCCACACCTTTTTTTTATTGTGACTTGACATTTGACCTCGACCTGTCTGATGTCCAAGAGTGCCGACGACTAAAAAAACCGAGGCAGTTTATGGCGACCTCACTCGCCAAAGTATTTCCTGAAACATGTTTATGCATTTAATAAAGGACATCATTCATTTTGGGCTTCTATGTACTACTTTTGTAATGTCCAATGATAAAAAAATATATAAATAGTAGTTTCGATACTTGTATTGATAAAACTAACAACAATTTTGCTTTTAATTGCTGTTCAATTTTTTTATTTTTTATTGTGATACGACATCTTACCTCGTCCTGCCTGATGATAAGCAAGAGGAGGTCCAAGAGTGACGACGACTGAGAAAGCCAAGTTTGTTCTCGGCTGCCTCAGCCGCCGTCACTATGCCGGCCAAAATTGGCAAAATCAAGCAATTGAGTTATTGGAAAATAAGCTATGGATTTTCTATCGTTTCTCAATCACGAAGACACGCCATATTAATAGTTCTGCTTTGAACTGTCATAATTATAGTTCATTTTGCACACCTAAACTTGCATAGTTAAATAAAGGATATATTCCAATTACATTGTAATCTTCGTACATTAAACTATTTTTAAAAATGTATATGCAACTGTTAATAGTTGCATATACATTTTTGGCTAACTTTTTGGACAACTTGGGCTAAAGTCCCCATACAAAATTAATGATGTCCTCTAAAAAGTTCCCAATTGCAGCGCAGCACACCAGCTTTAGTGTTCGTTCCAGCAATAAGTAGCTGTATTGAAGGCTCGTATTTGCCGCGCAGTGGACATTACCGCTTTGCAAGGCCCGACTCTTCGCAACGGCCGGTAGCACCACGATACTTAACTAACGATTTTAAAAAGCCTTTACTAATACATCTAATATCAAATTGTTACGCCATTATCCCACAGGGATAGGCAGAGTGGCAAGTGGAGCGCCACTTGCCACGATCCCGACACAACTCCCTTGCTTCCCTCACATTCACAATTATCTTCATACTTACAAGTTCTACGATTAATATATACATCTAGATATATAGTATATCATAGCAATTATTTGTAATTACAATACCTATTACAAATATGCTCCGTTGTCTCTGCCTATCCCTGTGGGAAAAGTCGTGACATTTAATTACTGGGTCTGAGTGTTATATGTATAAAGAGTGGTAGGCAAACAGATACTAGTCATTTTCCAACTTTCAAAGATAAGCTTCAAAGTTGGCCGGCATAGTGGATACGACTGCTATTATTAGTTATTTAACTGTAGGACCTCCATTTATGTACTGAACTCCTGCTCAATTTTGGGCAGGGTCACTGTGGATATATCTAGCCACAATTATAATTAAAAAAAACAATACTTAAAAAACTAACTCTGAGCATTGTGAACTAAAAAGACCTCGACCCGCCTGATGTTAAGCGAGAAAAGGTCCATGAATGCCGACGACTAAAAAAATGAGTCAGTTCACGGTTGCCTCAATCGCCGTCACTATGCCGGCCAACAAAGTATTTATTAAATTTATTGTATTGTCATCGGTTTTAAATACGTATATAAATTTTCATATTATTCAGACCTTTAGAAATGTGTGAAATTTAAAAGATTCCGTTACATAGTTACTGTACAATATACATACATACAAGTTAAGTTAATAAAAGCGTATTAAAAAATTAATCTTAGATTAAAATTAAAGCTAAGATTAATTTGTGTTGTTGCTACCAATCCTTCCTAGGCACTTTAATTAGATTCGTGGCTAATTATTTAAACGGATCGCGGCTAACTCACGACTCGACCTCACCTTAAGTGAGCTTCTTTAAATATTTCACTTGTTTATAGAAATTCTTTTGTTATCTGTGAATATTTTTATTCCCCTATTAGGTTATAGTAAAGTGCAGTTAAGGTTAGAGGTAGCGGGGTTCAATTCCTAGAAAAATTAAAAAAGCTTCTCTGTGTTATTTCAAAGTTTGATTTGTTTGCAGTACAAACAAATTAAACACGCTTTAACATGTTATTAGCCAATTTCAAACAATTAAGCAAATTGTTACGCTTTTCCCCCACAGGGATAGGCAGAGAGAATGGAGCGCCACTTGCAACGATCTTGACACAACTCGTTCGCTTCCACAATTTTTTCCATTCAAGCTCTACGGTTAACGGCACTAGGCAACCCAGCTTTCTTGAGGAGTCTTCGATTTCGCCGGAAAACAACCTCCTAGGCCTGCCTCATTTAACCCATTCATCCACATTAGATTTATTAATTCCTTTCGTCAATCTACTTTTACTCATCTTTTTCATGTGCCCAAACCATCGAAGCATTTTTTGGTCAATCCTTGTGACCAATCCTTTCAAACCACATCTATCGCGCACTGTGCTATTCCTTATTCTATCCGCTGTTGTCACTCCACATACACTCCATAATGACCGCATTTCTACAGCGTTAATTCTTCTCTAATGCTATGATTCTTCTGCCCCACTCAACATTCACTTCCATACATTAAAGTAGGAACAAGTACCGCATTATGAAAAGCCATCCGTGACTTTTGGGACTTTTTTATTATTTTTTATTTATGTACATTTCTATACTAAGATACCAAAGTGCTTGTATCATAGAAACCGGCCAACCAAAGTACATATATTAAAGATACATTGGTACCGGTGAATCGTTTTAAACCCGTGATTTCAGTTTGGATAACCATTGCACTGCCACTACACCGCTTTATATATGTACTTTATTTTTTTAATTTCTTAATGTGACCTCGACCCGCCTGATAATGATAAGTCTGATGATAAGAGTGACGACGATTGAAAAAAACCGAGTCAGTTCACGGCTACCTCTATGGCCGTCACTATGCCGACCAAAGAGGCAATTTACTTATATAAACTTTTCCTATTTGAATTTATTCATGTACCAGTATACTAAAATGAGTATATTTATATGGATGTATAGATGCTTCTGAGGCAACAAGTGTGTGCTACTGCACGCCGCACCTAAATAAGAGTCTGACACGAGAGGCGCTTTGCTTCCACCGCCACAATCATATGCAAGATAGAACCATTTTAATATATATTTTTTAATTTGCTTAATTCTTTATTAAGTACTATAATTAAACTACAAATAAAAAATATTATCTAATGAGGTCGCATCAGAGATATTTAAATAAATATATATATATATATATAAGCGAAAGAATTGAGAAGCAGGTAAAATTAAAAGTATATTAACTATAATTAAACTACAAATAAAATATTATCATTTAATGAGGTCGCAGAGATATTTAAATATATATTCTCTTCATACAAGGAGGAACACTTTTTTATAAGATATATTTAAGTTTTTATATGCCGACCGTGGTATAGTGGCATTGCAATGATTACACAAACCGAGAGCACGGGTTCAAAACCACTTTCTGGTACCGATGTTACTTTGACCTTGTTTGTACCTTATACCTTGGTTGTTCTGTTTTTATGACCCAAGCACTTTAGTAACGTAAAATATAAAAAGAATTACCGAAAATAATAAATGAGTTTCTCTAAAATTGTGATGGTTCTATATGAATACAACCGTCCATGCGCACGAGTGTCCTTTTTGTTCAATTTTGCGTTGTTTTTCGGCTACGTCGATGCTTGCCATTTATCTTGGCTATAATCTGAGATACGGTGCAGCTCTCCACAGTATCTTTATGTGCACTCCCGACCACTGTACGACGATGTCAGATAAATGTCCGATAATTTTTGATATCTAACAGATACGTAGTTAAAGTTTAATAAGGTTTATCAGGAAAACCTATTTACTATTACTAGTATACAGAGCGACAGTGAAGTGATTTAGTCGCGTTTCGGGATCAGCTTGTAATATTCCAACAAGGTCGGCATAGCATAGACTGCTACTTGTATTTGTTTAACTGTAGTGCGCCTATGTAAGCTGGAGTGCGGTTCATGAACACCTTCATTCATGGACCGCAATCCAGCTTAACATCAGGCGAAATTCTATCATATGCCTCTCTGTGTCGTATCACTAAGAATTACAATATAAATTATAGAGTATCTATTAATTTGTTCTCAAGTCTCCATTAAAAAATCAGTTATTTTTCTTAAATCGCACTGAATATTTGATATGATGTGTTCAATGTTCATAAGGACTTACATAAGGCATAATAATTGTATTAGTCTGTAAGGTATGTTATATAATGTAAGATTCTGTTTGTGGACCAAATAAATAAATAAGTAAATGTTTTTTATTAATGAAATAAAATAAGGTAAAAATAATATTTTCATAGATTTTGCGCGAACATTGATTAATGAATTAAACAAATTTTATGCGGCTTACTATCGCGTTTATTTGGTTTTGATTTTACAATTTTACAATACTCCTGTCATCCTGCAAAGCTTTCGAAACGTCGGAATAATGAAATAAAATTGTAAAATCAAAATAAACGCGATAGTAAGACGAATAAAATTTGTTTAATTCATTAAAGTAAAAATAATTTATTACTATAGCATCCACTTGCTAATCGTTAAATTATAACAAGGCTTCGGAAAAGCTTGGGACGAGAAGAAGACCACAAGACCTTTAATGCCTGTACATTTGACCACAACCTGCCTGATTGTAAGCATGATAGAGGTCCAAGAGTGCCGACGACTATAAAAAACCTTCTCAGTTCAGGCTGCCTCAGTCGCCGTCACTATGCCGGCCCAAAAAATATTATTTGCTCAAAGCTTGTTTTGAATAAAGCTATAATAAATCAAACCAATCGCTTAACTCAAAACATAAAGTGACATAATAAAGCTCATCACCCACGAGGAAGCTAAGCGAATCAACATTAGCATGCAGCTATCGTACTCGTCAATCAGTCCTACCGTCACTAACAGTGGAACAGTGCCTTATTCCCGATTAATATTACTATCGAAATTGATTTGATATCGATTTACCTTTGTTTATATGGTAAAGACGTTTTTGAAATTATATTTCTTTAATATATCAAACTGTCACGTCTTTTTTCCACAGGGATAAGCTGACACACTGGGGCGCCACTTGCCACTATTCTGACACAACTCCCTCACTTCCCTCACGTCCACAATTATTTTCATATAAGCGAGATTTATCTTTACGATGATGGGCATTAGGCAAACCAGCTTTCTTGAGAATGTCTTTGATTTAGTTTAAAACACCCTCCTGGGCCTGCCTATACTAAAGTTATTAAATGAATTATACCACATCAAAAGATACATTAGAATCGGCAAGCTGTTTTGAACCGGGGGTTCTTAGTTCGCGTGACCACTACACGACGGTTGTCGCCTTGTAATTAAATTCTTAGAGATTCTGTCTATACGATTAAAATGAATACTATCCGCGTCGTGCAATCCGTTACGCACATCTACCGAAATATCGAACGAGCAGATGCTGCGTGCCAATAGGGTGGTAGGCAGCGGTGCTCGGTCTGCTGATCCGGGGCAGTACCATAACTTACAAGTAAGACCGTGAAGTGACTTAGTCACGTTTTGGGATCAGCTTGTAAGCCGGTTTAACTAGGCCGCCGTGGATGTGACTACTACTTACAGTATTCTAGCTTAACATCAGGCAGGTGCTGTCATATGTCGTGTCACAATAGAAAAAATATGAAATATCTTATATATAAAGAAAAGAAAGCAAATAAAGAAAGATATTTGCTACGGGTGTGGGTATATAAAAGTGGTTGCCAGACAGTTGATGGTAACTTGCTCAGTTTGCAGATTCAGGGTACAACTACCACTTTCATGGTCTAGAAATTGACCTACCTGCATTTCGACATCTACTAGAAAGTTGCCGGTTCCAACTAGGCCGGCATAGTTGCGATTGCGATAGCTAACTCTAGCTTAACTACAAGCGGAGTGCTGTCATATATCGCTCCGCAAAAATATAAAAACAAGATTTGACAGTACTCGTAGTAATCGAATCAGCATCGAATTGATACTGACATATTTAATGCAAACGCTGCTAAATACAAAGGACAAGTTCAATCTCTCCTCGACCACACACCATAGTTAGTTAGTCAGTAGTTTTAGTTTTTAGTTTTGATTTATATAAGATTTATATAAGAATTTAATTTTGACATGTATTAATAATTTGAATTTGAGTTTATTTATTTATTTATTTATTTTTTTTATACATAATTCTATAATTATTTTTTCTATTTCACAAATAATTCTGTATATTGTAACTATAATCTCCTATTATTTTCAATGTTATGTTTTATTAATCATGCTGTGTGTATACGTTTAGGGTAATAATTTAGTCATAAAACACTGTATATTTATTAATTGTCTTTAAAATATAATTGTTACCTGTTGTATATACCTAAATAAATAAATAAAATAAAAAAGAATTGAATTCGTATTTTGATTGTTATAAGAATAGTATCGTTTTAGTACAATGATGGTTTTGCTTGTCGCTGTATCAATTGTTGATCAACCCTTTGAGATTGGCGGCTTCTTAATTAATTGCACCATGATTGGTTGAATCAATCTCTTTTGTAAGCGATGCTATTGTTTGATTGGTTATTTGTTTATTTAAGTGACCTTTATTTATGTTCAGCAGAGGTTCCGCATTGTTTGGTTGCTTTTTTTTTAATTAGCTATTATTGAAAGAAACAAATTACTATCGCATTTATTTTTAGTAGTCTCTACACGACTACAATGGCTGCAAGGCTCTCGAAACTTTGAAATAAAAAAATTGTACAATCACTAACCAAAATAAAAACGCGATAGTAAGCAGCATAAAATTTGTTTAAATCATTAATCAATGTTCGCACAAAATCTAAGAAAACCCTTATTAGTGTTATAGTGGCCTGGAATGGCCTCGCAAACTCCGGTTTAAAACTATCCACCGGTACTAATGTATCTTTGACATATTATGTACCTTGATTACCCAGTTATCTACAATAGGTATCACACCTCGTATTTAAGAGAGGTAGGCAAACAGTGTCAAAGCGGTCAAAGCAAGAAAGGAATATGCCCATTCCTTTTCTTGCTTACCATCAAGTGGGTCGAGGTCAGATGTCGAGTCACAATAAATTAAACAAATTTTATGCGGCTTACTGTCGCGTTTATTTTGGTTTTGATTTTACAATTTTATTTTATTATTCCGACGTTTCGAGAGCTTTGCAGCCATCGTGGTCACGGAGAGACTCGTCGGAATAATAAAATAAAATTGTAAAATCAAACCAAAATCAACGCGATAGAAAGCCGCATAAAATTTGTTTAATTTATTAATCAATGTTCGCGCAAAATTTAAGAAAATATGACATTAAAATAAATAAGAGTACCACCATATTAGTACAGACTGTGAAGTAACTCAGTCGCGTTTTAGGATCATCTTTGAAGCGACTGCTACTTCCAGATCTTTAATTGTAATAGCATTTGCTTCCATTCCAGCAGAACTAGACAATAAGTTTACGATTTAGTCACTTATAGACTGAAAAATGTTAACTTACTTTAGCAAACGACTTCACGTGACCTTAACAAAGCGGTGGTCCCACTCACCCTCATTATGCCGGCCTCCTATGAAGGGCCCATATTAAAGGATGGGCAGATAACAAAATACTCTACCACATAGTTGTATTATTAACGTCATAAAACTCGTTTTAAAATATAATTTAGATCAATATCTAGGAGGCGTTTACACAGGGCTAATAAAAGTATATAATATACGTATACAGGGTTAATTTAAAACGCAAAGGACATCATTCATTTTGGGCTTCTATGTACTACTTTTGTAATGTCCAATGATGAATAAATATATAAATGGTAGTTTCAATACTTGTGTTGATAAAACTAATAACAATTTTGCTTTTAATTGCTGTGCAATTGAGTTATTTAGAAAATAGGATATGGATTTTGTCTTATATTATCTGTCAATCAACGCCATATTTGTTCTGGATTGAACTGTCATAATTATAGTTCGATCATTTTGCACAACTATGCAAAATAAAGGATAAATTCCAATTACTTACATTGTAATCTTCGTACATCAAACTATACAAAAATGCATATTAAATTAAATTATATCAGAAGACAGGCGTGGACGAACGGTTAAGCGATTGGTTTGTTGCGCGTTCGATTCCCGGTCGGAGCAAATATTTGTTTCATAGCTTTTATTTGTAATATTTAATAATTATATTAAATACTAGCTGTGCCCGCGACTGCGTCCGCGTGGAATAGTTATTTTGGGAATCATATTATTTTTTTGTTTACCTACCTGCTCAGCAATATTATAAATTACCTATAGCTGTTACCCGCGCCTTATTTTAGACGATTAAATTACGTAACTAATAGAATATATTTTAAAGTAGTTTTAAAAAGAATATATTTTAAAGTACTTCTGCGTAAATTATATTTTTAGTTTTATTTTCTTGTGCGCAAAACTCGCAGACGCTTTGCAGCAGCAGTCCGAGAAAAGAACGAAGAAAGAACGAAGGAAATGAAAACTTAACCAAACTAACTGTATGCTTAAACTAAAACCTAACCTAATAAGAATTGTAAAGCCTAACCTTGAAAGAATGTATTATGTATATATAGTAAAGAATGTATACAGGTATTATTTACAACAAAACAAAAAAAGTGTTATTGTGAAAATATCAGAAACAAAATACTATACTTAAAACAAACACTACTTACTATAGAGAAAACTACTACAAAATGAAATTGTATAAAAAAGGATTTCGCACGATGATATTATATCGTAAAAACTAATTAACGCTGCATTCAACCGATCAGTAGGGAGCCGACCGCATAGTATGCTTGTCTGTCTATAAAAGACGCGCCCCTCCACTTTATTACTTTATTTAAATGTGTGAATGCAAATATTACTAACTATACTATTAAACTTCATCACGTTCGTTCCTCCTTTGTGTCTAACCAGTAACTGAATAACCAAAAACTGCATTTTCGGTGTGTTTTATCCATATTTTATATTTGCTCGTATGCGTAAATGCAGTGGAGGGGTGCGTCATTTCGGCTTAGACAGACTAAACCTCGTAGAGCTACACCCCCCTCCGCCTCGCCCGCAAGCACCGCCTCTCCTCGCCCGCCGGTTAGCGCTCATCATGCGACGCGTGTGAATTTTGTTTCAGAGTTATTTTAAAATTGTATTATCTTATAAGATGTTTATTGAAATTAGGTGATGTCAATGACAATTTTGTTCACAGTTAAATACTCTTAATTAATAACACATTTATTTCGATAAAAAATAATATTATTATGTTAATACAACTCTGACAAATAATTTGTAATATTGCATTAATTTAGACCAAATTTGACTATCATAAAAACGGTTATTGTGAGTTAATCTTAAAAGATAGACATATACGGTCGCGGATATTTTTTTAGATAATTAAAAGAGGAATAATTGTTTTATACATCTTTTTTGGGTATCTCGAACGGTTTTCGCAGCGCACGCAACGGAAACCCTCAAAGACGAATAATATTCCCCGTTTTTTCCACATTTTCGACTGTTTTTTCGCTTCTATAAGTCGCAACGTTATGTTTTATAGCCTAAAGCCTTCCTCGATAATTGATCTATCCAACACAAAAAGATTTTTTTAATTCGAACTAGTAGTTCCTGAGATTAGCGCGTTTAAACAAACAAACAAACAAACAAACAAACTCTTCCGCTTTATTATATTAGTATAGATTTGTTAATAGAAAAAGAGATGGATATTTGCTTCGGGCCTGGTTATCAAAGAGTGGTAGGCAGTGGTACCCAGTCTGCCGATCCGGGTTAGTACCACCACTTACAAGTATACAGACCGTGAAGTGATTTGGTCACGTTTCGGGATCAGCTTGTAAGTTCCATCTAGGCCGGCATAGTGGATGTGATTGCTACTCACAGTTAATGAATTGTAGTAACAGTGGCATTCATTCATGGACCACACTTTGGTTTAACATCAATGCGGGGTGCTATTATATGTCGAGTCACAATAAAAAATTAAAAAAAAACTGTTTAAAAATCAAGCCCAAGTCCCCATACAAAATGAATGATCTCCTTTTTAATATAAACATGATACAATTTTCATTTCATTATATAGTGAGCATTTTCATTATATTCTTAGCATCCATGGATTCTCCGTGCAGGGTCTATGTGGCAGGCGGGAGAGTGGTGGCAGCGTTTTTATTTATTTTATTTTATTTTTATTTCTTTGAGGATAACTTACAGCTAACTAGATATATATAAATAGATAAGTTTTATACAGGAAAAAAGGCCAATAACAAGTTACCACCGATAATTAGGTATAAACATAACTTAATAAACTAACTAAAATAAATAAATCTAAAAATAACTTACGACTAAGAGTGGGAACCCATAGCATATCTGCGTGTAAGCAAGCAGTTATGCTTGCTTTTAGTTCTTCTTAGCGTTCCGGAACTAGTCCTAAGCTCTTTCAACACTTACCTTCACTGATTGTAAGAGATATTGTAAGAACCCCCCAATTAATGCCGCCATAGACATTTAATCTGATTTTTTTACGGCTGATGATACCAAGATCCTTTAAAATATGCTAGTATTCTTCTTGCACAGACTTCTACTGCGTCAGATACTAACTTGTATAATACTAGCATTAATTTTTTTTTAATCATAGAAACAGGGCAACCAAAGAACATATATCAAAGATACATTGGTACCGGTGAGTGGTTTCGAACCCGTGCCACTCGGCTTACGTAGCCATTTCACTGCCACTACACCACGGTTGCCTTGCTAAATATACAAAAGCTTTATAAAAAATATTGAAATCTTTAATACATACTATTTTAAATATCAGCCTGTATATATTTAGTCCTGTATAAAGTCTTGGGTGCTCCTGGCAGCGGCGGTCGGCACTGCGGGTGTCGCACAGAAACCACTGTCCACCGAAAGACATGCGACAGCCAACCGCCGTTTATGAAGTCACCATGGCTTTTCGATATAAACAGGACAATGTTTAAGGATTGATGTGAATGTGAAGGAAGCGAGGGAGTTGTGTCAGGATCGTGGCAAGCGGCGCTCCATTGTCTCTGCCTATCCCTGTGGGAAAAAGGCGTGGCATTTTGATTGATTGTTTAATCACTGTGAAAAAAACATGCCAACTTGATTGAAATACATAATTTTGGTATATTATTTTGGTGGTTCATAATTTATGGATAGTAAGTTTTTACTTTTTTTTCTCTTCAGTTCTTTTTAATATTTGTTTGGTACTTGTATTATATGTTCCTTGTAGCATTCTTTTCGTCACACGCCTTTTTGAATTCATGACACGCGACGCGATGCGCGGCGCGATGTACGGCGCGATTTCTCGCACGAACTTTCTCGCGATTTCGTTAAGAAGCTTAGTATAGAGAAGTAAAATAAATAATAAATAATAGTCGGGGAATGTATCAACGTTTAATCAACGGAATAGAAACTAAAGACCAGCCGCGTTTTTTTGTCCATCAATCTATAATATCTAATCAATCTATATGACGACAGGCGTGGACGAACGGTTTAGCGATTGGTTTGTTGCGCGTAAAGTCCCGGGTTCGATCCCCGGTCGGAGCAAATATTTGTTTCATAGCTTTTATTTGTAATATTTTTTTTTTTTTTTTTTTTTCAAAATTTTTGTCGAGGCCTTTTTCATTAAATCTGAATATGTCGGCCTCATTATATCCACACTAAACATAATACTGGCAACTTATATCTATAGTAATGTAATAATAAATCTAACTTATTCTATGTTTAATATATACATTTACGTAATCAAATAACATTCTAGCGGAATCAGAAGTTGGTTCAGCCAGAATGCCATTTAAGACGCCTACATTAAGTAAATTAATATTAAGATGACTAATTAAACTAGTGCGCTCAGACCGACACAAGTCACAATCCCACAAAATATGCATGACATCTTCAACATGACCACAATGTGGACAATTGGGTGAATCGGTTCTTTTCATAAGAAATGCAAAACTATTAAAAGGAATATGGCCCGTCCTAAGTCTGAACGCATTTATCAAAGTACTTCTATCAAATTTTCCATCTATAAACCAAGGCAGACACAGTGGCTCACTCTGAATTGTTTTGTACCATAAACCCTTCTTTATTGATATGCTTTCGTAGTATATCTTCCATAGTTCATAGCATCTTGCTTTATACTTTGGTAAGATTTCAGAATAAGCAGGGAGTGTTTGAATTTGTGTGCCTATTAGGCATCCACTTTTAGCTAACTTATCGACCTCTTCATTACCTTTAATTCCAATATGAGAAGGAATCCACTGCATACGAATAGAAAACTGTTTAGTTGTTAACTCTTGGATTTTACTTATAATGTCATAACCCCATTGTATCCGGAAGTGCATCGTAGAAGATGTTGAAGAGCAGATTTACTATCTGTCAAAATCACAACTTTTCTATAGCTCGTGGCCGTCAACTCTGCATCCACATATGTAAGGGCTTCTGATATAGCTATGAGTTCCACTGACATGATAGATAATGGGTTTGTTATTTTAAAGCTTTTTCCACTTCCTCGGAGTAAATCATAATAAGCTGCCCCTAAACCCCTATCACTAATTGATCCATCAGTAAAGATTTTATACCAACCCCCATAACATTCATGAATTTCTTTTAAAACATCAAATTTCAATACCGATACATCATAACTTTTCTTTGAGTTTTTAATTCCATTAAGAGTAGTACCTATGACATGATCCAATCCAATATTATTTATTTATTTTTTATTTATTTATTTAAAAACTTAATGCACAATAGTACAAAGGCGGACTTAATGCCAAAGGCATTCTCTACCAGTCAAACCTTAGGATGTTGATCCGACAATGTAGATAAGAGGTAGGGTGCAAAATAAAATATAAAAATAGGTAACCAATCACATTATGAGAAATATATAAATTATTCATATATACATAAATATATTCATAGATATATAAATACACAAATAACAATTTATCCAAATAACAAATTATCAAAATATAATTTATCCAAGTGTTTAACTTATACATTCTCAAAATTTGCGTAGAAAATACATTCTCTGATTTAATTTCGTTAAAAACAGATATTAACAAAGGTTTTTTTCTTTTTTTCCCAATATTTATTATCACACAAATTCTTTAACTTTGTACATAAATCAAACATTAAATTACTTTGCCAAGACCTTGTTTTAAGAATGTACTTGCTCGCCAAATATCTTCTTCTCCAACACAGTGGGGGAATGCAAATTTCGCTTTCCATAGCATGGATAGGTGTACTCCTAATAAATCCGCCTATTATTCTCAACGCCTGATTCTGAACCTTATCCAGTTTACTCACATGACAATTTGCTGAGTTATCATATAAAAAACAACCATAGTCTATTCTACTTCTAATCAATGCTATATACAGTCTACGCAGATGAACAGGGTGCATGCCCCAAGAGGATCCCGCCAGTACTTTAAGCAAATTAAGGTATTTTTGAGTTGTTTCACATACATGATTTATATGTTTACCCCATCGCAAGGATTTATCTATCCAAATGCCAAGATACTTATAGGTATCCACAGCAGGAACAATAACTCCATCAATATTAACATTTGCATTTATATTTTTATGTCCTCTAGTAAAAACACATAGCCTGGACTTATTAGGCGATAATTTCAATCCCAAACTATCCAACATAAGATGTATCTCATTGAGTGATGTCTGTATTTTATTAATATTAGCCTGCAGATCACAACCACTTGTATACAATACAAAGTCGTCTGCGTATTGAGATATATTAACATTTTGTACACGCTGACAGATCACTGAAGTGACGATATTGAAAAGTAACGGCGATAGGGGATCGCCCTGGGCCAAGCCCCTACCTGTATACTTAATCATAGACTTATGACTATCATAATCACATTTAATTTCCAAATGTCTTTCACTAAGAAAATTCCAAATATATTTACAAATTTTAAAGCCAGCATTAATCCTGTCTAGACACTCGACAACCTTTGCAACTGAAATATTGTTGTAAGCGTTTTCAATGTCCAAAAAACAAGCCACTGAAAAATTGTTCTCAGAAAGCCCAGTCTGAACGTAGGTAACCAAACGTGACACGCAGTCAATACTAGAATAGGATCTCCTATTTGTAATATTTAATAATATTAAATATTGCAAATATTTGTTAATAAAAAAAAAAGAGATGGATATTTGCTTTGGGTCTGGTTATCAAAGAGTGGTAGGCAGTGGTACCCAGTCTGCCGATCCGGGGTAGTACCACCACTTACAAGTATACAGACCGTGAAGTGATTTGGTCACGTTTCGGGATCAGCTTGTAAGTTGCCGGTTCCATCTAGGCCGGCATAGTGGATGTGATTGCTACTCACAGTTATTGAATTGTAGTAGCAGTGACATTCATTCATGGACCACACTTTGGCTTAACATCAAGCGGGGTGCTGTCATATGTCGAGTCACAATAAATATATATATATATATATATATATCGGCGAAGCGTAAAACGTACGTTTGGGTAGAAAATATAAACTATAGACGTAGAATTATATATTCAAAAATATCCCACAATTCTCCCGAAAGAACTGCGAACCTAACTGCCCCTGAACGCGGTGTCTATGTAGCTATATGTAGAAGTATATATGCCAGTACATATATACACATGGTGACATTTGCTTTTAAATATTATGACGGGAATATAAAATGTCTGTGAGATGTTGTATGCGGCCTTTTTGCAATGGGAATACAAAATGACTTATGTGTTCGGCTTTGTTTTATGATTGTAAGTAATTTTGAATTAGCAATGTACTTTTTATTTTATTTCTATACTAAACTACTAAAGTACTTCATCACTAAAGTGTATCATAGAAACAGGACGACCAAAGTACATATATAAATTTATTTATTTTATTTATTAAACTTTATTAAGGAAACATACAATTATTCAATGCATTTAATATAACATAATAGTAGAACTCAAATCAGCAAAGTTATTATAGTACATACAAAGAGATAGCAATTTAACCCAAAAAAAAGGATTTAAAAACTATATAGTACAAAAAAAAACCTGAAAAATTACACTAACAAAAACAATTTTCAGTTACTTAAGCTATAAAAGGAAGGAAAAGAACAAATGTTAATAGTGTTGCAAAGTCACTTAATTAATTTATAAATTCAATCTGAATATTAAAGTTACATTGGTACCGGTGTGTGGTTATGAACCCGTGCTCTCGATTTGCGTAACCATTGCCCTACCACTACACCACGGTTGCCTTACCACTACTCCACGCATCGCTATGAAAGGAAATTGATATGATAGATTTATAAATCGGAGGTGGGTGGAAGACAATTAAACGGGGACAACATAGATAAAAAGTTCCTAAATGAAATCGGCATTCTGCGGTGCAAAAATGCGGTGTCAGCATTTTTATCGCGTTTATTTTGGTTTTTATTTTTCAATTTTTCATTATTCCGACGTTTCGAGAGCTTTGCAGCCATCGTCTCTCCGTGGATACTATGGCTGCAAGGCTCTGGATCAAAAATAAACGCGATAGTAAGCCGCATATTTTTTTTTGATTCATTGACTTTTTTCTTTTCTTATAAGATACTTCTAAGTGCTTTAATAGTAGGTAAAAAGTAAATAAATATATAAAAACAATACTTAAGTAAACATCCCGGAATCGAACCTATCTATAAAACGTAAGTTGGGTGTTTAGTGGCGCAGTTGTCTGATGGCACCGGAAAGTAATTATGCAATAAATCCCCTGAACTGCGATACAGTCGCATACAACTGCCTTTATTTACATAATACAAAATAACTTGCTCAGTAAAGACACGTAGCTATAAGGACTCTAGTTATAGCTATAAGAAACTTTTATATGTACTATTAGTTATGATTAATTTAAAAAAAATTATAAGTATATTAACTTTGACGACAGGCGTGGACGAACGGTTTAGCGACTGGTTTGTTGCGCGTAAAGTCCCGGGTTCGATCCCCGGTCGGAGCAAATATTTGTTTCCTAGCTTTTATTTGTAATATTTAATAGTATTAAATATTGCAAATATTTGTTAATAAAAAAAAAGAGATGGATATTTGCTTCGGGTCTGGTTACCAAAGAGTGGTAGGCAGTGGTACCCAATCTGCCGATCCGGGGTAGTACCACCACTTACAAGTATACAGACCGTGGAGTGATTTGGTCACGTTTCGGGATCAGCTTGTAAGTTGCCGGTTCCACCTAGGCCGGCATAGTGGATGTGATTGCTACTCACAGTTATTAAATTGTAGTAGCAGTGACATTCATTCATGGACCACACTTTGGCTTAACATCAAGCGGGGTGCTGTCATATGTCGAGTCACAATAAAAAAATAAAAATAAAAAAAGCCCCAAATAGATCACTATTTAAAAAGATGGTATTCACACATGTCCTAAATAGCTCCCAACAACTGTAAGTAGTATGTATATTTATGTGTTAGTATTTATTGTATTATATGTATTATTATTTATATTCATTAGTATTATATTTTTGGTATGTAGTATGTTTAGTGTATTATAAAGTAGAATTAGTTAGAATCAGAAGCTTCTATTTTTTTATTTTTTATTTTATTTTCACCTACCTCATACAAAAAGTGCGTTAAATTGTTTCTAAGGTAGGCTAGTAAGAATGCCTAGCGGCATTAAGTCCGCCTTTGTACATTGTGCATAAAGTTTTAAATAAATAAATAAACTTTTATATGTACTTTTATTTATGATTAATTTAAAAAAAATTATAAGTATATTAACTACTAGCTGCGTAACCCGGCGTTGCCCGGGTCAAAATACATCGCACGATTAATGTATACATAATCTTTGTACCTACCATTAAACGTATGTTGTTGTGTATAGTGTATATACACATACATAATCAGCCTTAATTATTAAACCATTTTAATTATATAGCAGACTTTTCTGTAAGTAATCATGAGTACTATTAATATATAGAATACTATTTTATATATCGTCAAGAGTTTTCGCAGCGTACGCGATGTAAGTAATTTTATGAGTAATATTTTTACACCTTGGATTACTAAACTTTTTGAAAATCCAATATAGCCTATGTTACTCATGAAGAATGTGGCTTTCTATTGATGAAAGAATTTTTAAAATCGGCCCTATTGGAGCTTATTCATTATAAACAAACTTACAAATCTTTCCTCTTTATAATATTAGTATAGATAATTAAACTACACATAAAAAATCGCTCCAATGGGAATAAAAGTTTTTGGGTGAAGACTACGTACCGGAAGACGCAGCGTAGGTAGGCCTCCCACTAGGACTGACGATAGAGTGAAAGTCACGAATAACCGGTGGATGCAACTGAGATTTTGTCGTTCGGAATGGTGTTCTAAGGGGGAGGCCTATGTTCAACAGTGGACGTCTTCTGGTCGATGATGATGAAATAAAAAATATCATCTAGAGACGTCACCTTAGAGATAGTCTCAAGGAGACTGGCAACATTTCCCCTTCAGCCGCTTGGATAACTTCTTGCCCAGGCGCTTGGCTTATCGTCTCGACTACGAAACGGAGAAAATTTGTAACATTTATGTATCTTGTTTATGTATATTTTTAATTTTATTTTATTATTACATCCACTATGCCGGCCTAGTTGGAACCGGCAACTAACAAGCTGATCTCGAAACGTGACCAAATCACTTCACGGTCCGTATACTTGTAAGTGGTGGTACTACCCGGATCGGCAGACTGGGCACCACTGTCTACCACGCAATTATACGAGTATTATAGTTTCACTCGTGAATAGATATCTGCTTAAACTTAAAATAACATAGATTAAAGTATTTTCTAATAGACGTGACTCGCCATAGTTTTATTACTAAAACGGTTTTGCAAACTAGATATAAATTCCTCTGAGATGCTTGTTTAGTGCGAACGCTGGCATTCTCATAGACATATGAAATGTTACTAATTTAACCCTTAAAATGCCTTTAGCTATTAGGCTTGGTTGAATCAATTTTAATTCATGATTAAACTTTTTTAAATCTGTAGTAAAGTTCCAATTAAGTCTTTTCTTCGATTTTGCGCGAACATAGAATAACTAATTTTTTTTATTTATTATCATAGGTTTTGATTTTTCATTTTTTTTTACTATTCCGTCGTTTCGAGAGCTTCGCAGCTATCGTGGTCACGGCGAGACTGAATAAACGCCATAGTAAGCCGAATAAAATTTGTTTAATTTATTAACCGATTCATTGCCACGTCAAATTCACTATTTGACAGATGGACAGCTGCTTTGACATTAGTTATAGTTCTAAAAGTTCACACGCAGCGCTAGCGAACGCGAACGCCATTTTCACTCCACAGTAGTGATGTGCATAATCGAATTAATTGATTTCAGTAATCATTCGACTTAGTCGATTGTTAATAGGGATTAGTTACTAACTTTAGCGTTAAGCACAATAAACTCCGTTGTAATTATTTACTAGCATACATTTGTTTTAAAAATTAGCTTTTCGAGAATTCGAATAAATTGATTAAAAATTAGTATTATAGATTTTGATTTATTGCAACTACTACTGTTTTATTAAACAAATAGTAACAAAAAGCGTGTCCGAGCAAGACACGTATTAAAGTAAAACAAAACTAATATATAAAAACAATCGTTTAATTAGACACAAAGAAATGAATAAAAAAAAAAGTTGTTTTTGTTTGTCGTAGATCTGCGACAATGGAATACGACGGGTTAACATAATCAGATAAAAATAAAATGTGTAAGTAAGTTATTAGTAATAAATAAACTAAACTTTGCATAGATTTGTTCGCTCGTAGCACAGCATTTATGTATAAAAACATCTGTCATTCGAAAGACATTTTTATACCTGTCGTCGTAACATCTAAACCAAAGATCCGATTCGAATAATTTAAATAGAAGTTAACATGTAAATTATCAACATAACTATTTAGTTGGAAAATCATTTTAAAGAAAATACATATCTAAAAATTATTTAGACATTATCATTTTGAAAGAATCTAGCTTCTCTGGACTTAACCGATTACGCCGATCAGTTAAACATCCTGCTTTTGGAAAAAGTCTTTCAGTTGGGACAGATGTTGCAGGAATATATAAATATTTTTTGGCTAATTTATATTATATATCTGTCATTTTGGTCTTGGTCTTCCCAAAATGTTAGAGGATTCGTGTTTCTATCTATCAGAGCCATATCTTTATATTGTTTTACCATTATATAAGCCGTAATACTGGGGGTTTCGGAGGTATTTTTTTTGGGAAAACTTTTGATCAAAATGTGCCCACAGGGAAACATATTCATCACTAGTATGTATTTCGTTAAATTTATAGTATGTGCTTATACAAGGATGATTTTGTTTTTGTAAGTTCTCCACTACTGCTGTTGCTACTAATATTAGTATTATCATTTGATTATATTAGTTCAATAATCAATTGGTTATTCGATTAATGAAATCATTCGACTTGCACATCGCTACTCCGTACTTTGTGCAGCGCTTCGTGTGAACTTTAAGAACTAAGCTGTCACCCAAGAAGTTTGACAGGAATCAAATCTGATTCATCGGCAATGAATCGGTTAATCTGTAGTAATTCTTGACAACCAACCCGGAAGGATTATAAAAAATGGAGTGGGAGGGGGTTGACTGGGCTATATATTATGTATACACTTGTGTATGTAGCTCTCTAGGCTATTATCAATATTTAATAGGTTTATAATTATTAAAACTCTACAAATTAAAAAAAAGTTTTATTTTTCATTTTCTACTATAATATATATTTTGTCAAATTTCTTTTTTATAAAATTACTTGAGGCTGAGGTGGGTAAGATTCTTTCAGGTTTACCAGTAACAGGCATGTCGCTAAAAATAATTTTAACAACAGGCGTGGCCGAACGGTTAGCGATTGATTTGTTGCGCGTAAAGACCCGGGTTCGATTTCCGGTCGGAGGAAATATTTGTTTCATAGCTTTTATTTGTAATATTTAATTATTATATTGAATATTGCAAATATTTGTTGGTAAAAAAAGAGGCGGATATTTGTCTGGTTATCAAAGAGTGTTAGGCAGAGGTACCAAGTCTGCCGATCCAGGGTAGCACCATTACTTACAAGTGAAGTGATTTGGTAGCCTTTCGGGATCAACTTGGAAGATGACGGTTCCAATTTAGGCCAGCATAGTGGATGTGACTGTTACTTATAGTTATTAAATTGTAGTAGCAGTGACATCCATTCATGGACCGCACTGCAACTTAACATCGGGCGGGGTGTCGAGTCACACACAATAATAAAAAAATCTAATTCCAGTATCTCTCCAACCCCATTTCCATCTTGAATGACATTGAATAAAATAATGTATAAGTACTAAATATTTATTATACTAATAAAAACTATTAAAATAATTTGTCTCCTTCCGTGGATTATGGCTATTGTTATTTTATTGGAAACACGTGCCTTGAGATTTAAAAAAACACTTTAATATAGAAAAAACCTGTTTTGTGCTCTGTCAGCGGATTTTGTATTCGTGTGGCTGTGATATACGGAAAAGATGAGATAATTTTACTGTTGAATTGTACAGGAATTATTTGGCGGTCCCATATTTTAAAACTATATTAAGAAATGAAAATAAATATATCTATCCGATATCTGGCCACTCTTAACTTTTTTTGTTATCAAACCTGATGACGGATAGTTCAGGATATGCAAAAAGAACGAAATTGTCATGCTTTTTTTCCACAGGGATAGGCAGAGACAATGGAGCGCCACTTGCCACAATCTATACACAACTCCCTCGCTTCCTTCACATTGACAATTCTCTTCATACAAGCTCTATGGTTATGGGCAGTAGGCAACCTAGCTTTCTTGGGTTTACTCAATATATGCAAGTTCAATTTTGCAAGTTCGTTTCACATTAAATATTGCAAGTTGATGCGCTTCAATATTAGCATTTTATCTATCCAATTTTCATTATAAAATACAGAAATAAATATAACTTTAAAATTGAATCTAAATTGAAAAAAAATACACGTTTATTTCACGAGAATAGGCAGAAACAATTAAGCGCCGGCTGCGACGATCCTGACACAACTCCCTCGCTTCCCTCACATCCACAATTCTTTTCATACAAGTTCTACAAGCGTAGGGGCACAAACCCATTACCGTAGAGCTTGTGTGAACTGGCAACCCAGCTTTTATGAGGATGTTTCCGATTTGGTCGTAAAACACACATCAGTAAGTAAATTCCTTTCTTCAATCTACCTTCATTCATCCTTTCTAAGTGCCCAACCATAGAAGTATTCCTTGGACAATCCTTTGTCCAATAAAATTATGTTTACTTTAAAACTAAATGAACAAAATGATATGTAATAATATACAGAATGAATATTATTAACGACTTAAGAAGGGTGGTCCCAGACATGTTTTTTTAACGAAAATATAGAATTATTTATGAGTGCCAGGATGTGTCGATTATTGAATATTAAACAGCTTTAAAATATTAACAATTTCTCAAAAAATGCCTTGTCATTATGAATTCATATACCTAAGTACGTTTGTTTTTTTATTGTGATTCGACCCCGCTTGATGTTAAGCTAAAGTGCGGTCCATGACTGAAGGCCACTACTACTACAGTTAAATATGCCGGTAGTTGAAACCGCCAACTTACAAGCTGATCCCGAAAAGTCACTTCACGGTCTATACAGTGGTTAATCTTGGACACCACGGGCTTCATTATTCACAGGTTTTCCACACCGATACTGGTGTTGATGGACAGTCCGGGCTTCGAGACAAAGGCCCTGTGGGTAGGTCTAGGTATATACAAGCTCAACTTTGCGAGATAAAGATTCATATTAAAGATCATTGTAAGTTAATCCACTTCATTATTAGTATTTTATTTATGCAATTTTCATTACAAATTTATACAGAAATAAATATAACTTTAAAATTGAATAAAAAATGAAAAATATGACACGTTTTTTTCCACGAGAATAGGCAGAGACAATTAAGCGCCAGCTGCCACGATACAAGCTCATAGAGCTTCATACAAGCTCTAAGGTTATGGGCACAAGATAACCTAGCTTTCATGTCTCCGATTTGGTCGGAAACATGAAAACATCCATCCACATCAGATTTATATATTGCTTTCATCAATCTACTTTCACTCATCCTTTCCATGTGCCCAAACCATCGAAGCATCCCTTTGTCAATCCTTATACGGTAATTTTAAATCAATAGTCAGTAATTTAATAATAACGGAAATCGTAATAGAGTAATTATTGTTTATTTTAAACAATAATTTTATTATCATAAATGGGTTAGATATAAATGTTGTTATCGACAGTAATTTTCTTGTATTTTTCCCACTTATTTTCATAACATACGATTAACAATGGGCGATTAAGATTGTTTTGAAATTCACCGAATCTAGGTAAAAAGGAGAAATATAAAAAAAAACACGTGGTTTTCCTCTGTTTGTGACTTGTTAACTTTAAAAGATAGGCAGTTTTAAATTTAGGCTGGAGTAAGATTCTTGTCTGATTCTTCTCTGTCTGTCTGCAATAGCACCCCTACTGTTGTTAGGCTGAAGTGCGGTCCATGACTGGAGGTGAATGCTATATACAGTTAAATACTGACTGTAAGTAGCAGTCATATCCACTATGCTGACCTTCCTCCAAGTTCCATCTAGTTGGAACCGGAAACTTACAAGCTGATCCCGAAAAGCGTCTAAGTCACTTCACGGTCTGTATACTTGTAAGTGGTGGTACTACCCCGGATTCGCAGACTGGGTACCACTTCCTACCACTTATATTCCTAAAAAAGAGGCAGATTTTTGCTCCGGTTCTAGTTCAAACAGTTGGTGGTCATTTTTCCAGTCTGCCGATCCGGGGTAAAAGACCGTGAAGTGACAAAATTGCGTTTCTGAGTCAGCTTGTAATTGGTCAGCCGGTTACAACTAAACCGGTATAGTGGATGCTACTGCAAGTAGGCCTTTATTCATGGACCGCACTCCAGCTTAACATCAGGCGGGGTGCTGTCATATGTCGAGCCACAATAAAAAATATACAGGTACCAAGTTTAAATACAAAACAAAAACTGCAATTTGCAATGATATCCATTTCATTGAAGCAATGCTGCATTATAGCCTTAAGGCATGACTATTAAACTTATGTATAGTTAAAGTTAAGGGGTGTATGCTCAGAGTAGAAATCACCACAGAGAGTACAGGTCTAATGACGCGACAAAATAACTGATAAAGGACATCATTCATTTTGTATGGGGACTTGGGGTTAATTGTATTAACAGTTTAATATGCATTTTAAAATAGTTTATTGTACGAAGATTACAATGTAATTGGAGTATATCCTTTATTTTGCATAGTTTAGGTGTGCAAAATGATCAAACTATTAATTATGACAGTTCAAAGCAGAACAAATATGGCGTTAATTGACATATAATACAAAATCCATATCTTTTATTCCTAATAAGTCAATTGCACAGCAGATTAAAGCAAAATGATTATTAGTTTTACAAGTATCGAAACTACCATTTATATATTTTTTCATCATTGGACGATACAAAAGTAGTAAATAAAAGCCCAAAATGAATGATGTCCTTAAATAAGAACACAACAAGAGTCACATCCCATTCAAAAAAGGGATGCGTAAAGAAGCACCTTGAGTTGGCATGTGACGGCGACTGGGGCAGCCGTAAAGATTCGGTTTTTGTAGTCGTCGGCACTCTTGGGCCTCTTCTTGCCTACCATCGAAGTCGAAGACATCTCGACCTTGACAACGTATTCTTTTTTTGTGGTTCGAGATATGATCCGAACCGCACCTGGAATCCGGTCTAAGAATAGAGTTAAAGTGAAATAACTGGAAGTAGTAGTCGCATTCATTATTAAATAAGCAAGCTATTGCCGAAAAGCAACTAAGTCACTTTACGGTCTCCACACTGTGACCGATACAAGAACGTCGGTTGGAGAGCGGTGGGGGCCAACAAAGAAAGTGTAAGGTGAAAGATCTTATTTTTCGCGTCCCCCGCTGTGATTTGCAGTATTAGTAATAATAAAGATTGTACGAAGAGAATTTTGGGTGTGAAGGAAGTTTTATCTCTACCTATCAACATGGGAATATTTACTCAGTTATAAAAACAAAATATCAATTAAATGAACTGTTCACTGTTCATTTATTTGTTAACTGCCCAATACTTGTAAATAAGTTTTGGGCGGCATAAGCGACTAAAGAAGCCATTAAATACAAGTAAACCTTTTTTTTCAGTCGAGATCAGGAGCCCGATTCTCTTAATACATTATGACGGCGACAAGCAGTAAAATTGCGTCGCGATTGCAAGTGACCAATCAGCGTAGTTTACCTATTGATTTGCTATTCGCTGATTGGTTACGAAGATGTCAAATATCAGCGCGGCGAAATGTCACTGCTTTTTCGACGCCTAATGAATTAAAGAATCGACGCTGACCGTGCATTTTCAATGGGAACAAAGAAATTTATTCCCATTTGTCAAAAAGTTACGCGGTCGCTATCAGTGTTAAAAACAACTTTTATTTATTCGGAGTATCAATGAGCTTAAACTGTTAATAAAAAAGAACTTCGATTCTCTGTGGTCCGTGAGTTGTGTGGTTGCAATTTTAATTTTGAAGCTCATTAATGGAGTTCGACTGTCAAAACGAAGCTCAATCTCATTGAGTTACGCGGTCGGTTAAAGAGTGGTAAGCAGTGTTACCCAGTCTGCCAATCCGGGGTAGTACCACCACTTATAGGTATACTAGTAAGTTTCGGGATCAGCTTTTAAGTTGCCAGTTCCAACTAGGCCAACACAGTGGATGTGATTGCTACTTACAGTTATTGAATTGCAGTAGCAGTGACATTCATTCATGGACCACACTTCAGCTTAACATGAAGCGGAGTGCTGTCATATCTCGAGTCACAAAAAAGATGTCGTGTCTATAGATAAAAGAAAACTTTGACAATAGGTCAATCGAATTGGACACGTCATTAGGCCGGCTGTGTGATTTTTGTGCATCCTCTGTTTATTCCTACTCTAAGGTTGTATGCAAAAGCCAAATTGTGAGCCTCAATGCAAAGTAGGCTCAGTAATAAATGCATTGGCGCTATCTTCAAAGGCGCATCTCCTCTTTGCTGCGCCGCCGCTGCCGTCGCGTGCGTCCCAATAAATAGCAACGTCGTCCACTCAAAGATATATTTAAAAGCTATTACATTTTACTAATTTATTTTTATTGTGATGGGCTCGACGTATTACAGGACCCTACCGATGTTATACAGAAATGCGGTTTATGAATAGAGGCAACTACTACTCCTGTTTAATAACGGCACGTGTCAGTTGCATTCATTATACCGGCTTAGTTGGAACCGGCAACTTTCAAGCTGATCCCGAAACGCGACTGAGTGACTTCACGGTCTGTACACTTAAAAGTGAGGTGCTACATCGGACTTAATAGGCAAATAACCAGTAACGGAGACCACAAATGACTTTTCTTTAAATCTGTCCTTGATTTACCTGATGGTAACCAAGACGAGGTTTAAAAGTGCCAACGACTGAAAACTGACTGAAATCACGACTGCCTAAGTTGTCGTCAGTATGTATTTCACGCTTCGTTTCAAGAATCCAATGTATTGGGAATGCTCTATAACTCGGATGGCTGGTAGGACATTTCTTGTATTTTTTTTCGACAACGAAACGTAACACCACCTGTTTAGTTCATATCGATTCGGACATAAGTTGCCGGTTCCATCTAGGCCGGCATAGTGGATGTGATTGCTACTCACAGTTATTGAATTGTAGTAGCAGTGACATTCATTCATGGACCACACTTTGGCTTAACATCAAGCGGGGTGCTGTCATATGTCGAGTCACAATAAAAATAATAAAAAAAAAAACAACAGTATGCGAATGTTTCGCTCGTAACTATGCGGGTATCATAGAAGGAAAAAGTTAAGGCAGCAACGATGTTCAAGGAAGTCTAATTTCACTATTCATACAATCAATCTGTCACGACTTTTTCCCATGGTGATAGGCAGATACAATGAACCCCCGATTGCCACGATCTTGACACAGCTCCCTCGCTTCCTTCACATCCACAATTCTCTTTATAAAAGCTCTAAAGTTATGGGCACTAGACAACCTAGCTTTCTTGAGGATGTCTCCGATTTTGAGATTTATAAATTGCTTTCGTCAATCTACTTTCACTCATACTTTCCACGTGCCCAAACCATCGAAGCATTCCTTTGTCAATCCTTGTCACTACATCTTCTTTCAAACCACATCTATCATACAATACTTCTGCAAACTTTTACAATAACAAAAACTGCTCCTGTAGTATTTTGGTTACATTTCTATAGCAGACCCAGGAGGGTGTTTTCCGACCAAATCGGAGACATCCTCAAGAAAGCTAGGTTGCCTAGTGCCCATAACCACAGAGCCTTTATGAAGATAATTGTGGATGTGAAGAAAGCAAGGGAGTTGTTTAAGGATCGTGGTAAGTGGCGCTCCATTTACACTTTTTGCCTATCTCTGTGGGAAAAAAGCGTGACAGTTTGATTGATTGATTCTATACCAAGTCACTAAGTGAAGAAGAGGGGGGGGGGGGGGGGGGGGGTTTAACTTTGGTTTGGAAAATTATAGCTTTCAGTAGGTTGTTAACTTTACAAGTGGTCAGGGCGCGATATATTTATACGAGTTCTAAAGCCTATTACGAATAAAGTTAAGTGACGCGCTTTTTACTCGTATGTATGGATAACAAAATGGCCTCTATTAAGTATTTACAGTTATTAGTGCACATAAAGTCCCAGGTTCGATTCCCGGTCGGATCAATTTTGTTTCATAGTTTTTATTTCTGATATTTAATAATTAGATTGAATATTTTAAATATCAATCAATCCAATTGTCACGCCTTTTTCCCACAGGGATAGGCAGAGACAATGGAGCGCCACTTGCCACGATCCTGACATAACTTCCTCGCTTCCCTGACATTTACAATCCTCTTCATATTCCTCTTCAAATATTGGTTATAATAAAGAGGAGGATATTTTCACTAAGTCTGTCGATCCGGGGTAGTACCACCACTTACAAGTATACAGACCGTGTAGTGACTTAGATAGACATAGTGGATGTGACTGTTATCCATTTGTAATAGCTAATAATAATCTCCACTCATGGACCATACTCTGGCCTAACATCAGGCGGAATAATGTCACATGTCGCGACTCAATAAAAAAGACCTGTCGGAAGGCGAGTCGTGGAAAAGCATCACCGACTGGCATAGTGACGGCGACTGAGGCAACCGTAAACTGATACTATTTAAGTCGTCAGCGCTCTCGATTGAGACACGATGTCTAACCTCGACTTGTTTGATGGTAGGCAGGAGTAAGTCGAGCTCTGATGACTGAAAAAAAAACATTTTCAGTCATTAGGCAAAATTCATAATAGACTTACTGAAAGTAGAATTATTTATCCATTTATATTATGTTTAAGATAGAGAAAGGCAGAGTTATAGGGAATCGATGATGACAAGACAATAAAATATAAGGACGTTTGTTTATTTCTATTTAAAATAGGTCCTAAAAAGTGGGGGCATTTTCTGGGTACTGTGAACGCCTGCCATTTTATATTTTTTTAAACTAATTAATAGTAATTTAAAATTACATTAAAAAATAAAACATATTTAATGAATTAAACAAATTTTATGCGGCTTACTATCGCGTTTATTTTGGTTTTGATTTTACAATTTTTTATTATTCCGACGTTTCGAGAGCTTTGCAGCCATCGTGGTCACGGAGAGACTGAGGTGTTGGTCGTCCTATTGGTTGATGCTGTTATTGTTTCCAAAACTACCCCGTTTGATATTTGTAAAATTGTAAAATCAAAACCAAAATAAACGCGATAGTAAGCCGCATAAAATCATACTAAAAGATTCCACGGGGCGGTAAGTAGATATCGAAAAGATAACCCATTTTTTTATTATTATATTATTCGGGAAATGTATAATTTTATTTTAACTTAATTGCATTATGTACAAACGCGGACCCAATGCTGTTAGACATTCTCTGACAGCCAAACCTTTAGGACATTTAGACTATTAATAGGTGCAATATTATGATAAATATTTATAAGACTAAAACAACAAATACATAATAATAATACTTAATAATTACATTTTAATACACATAAGTACATAAAAAAAGGAGAGTGTTTTCCGACCAAATCGGAGACATCCTCAGGAAAGCCAGGTTGCCTAGTGCCCATAACCACAGAGCCTGTATGAAGAGAATTGTGGATGTGAGGGAGGCAAGGGAGTTGTGTAGGGATCGTGGTAAGTGGCGCTCCATTGTCTCTGCCTATCCCTGTGGGAAAAAGACGTGACATTTTGATTGATTGAAGTACATAAATAAGTTATATATATTTATAACACAATATTATACATAAAATAAACTAATCATGTCATGAAAGAAGTGAAAGAAGAAAGGTAATGTATTTGTACACACACTACCTTTCTTCTTCCAGAAGAAAAGGATTCAGAGACGGAAGAGGTGTGGTGAGAGAGATTGAAAAAAGTGGAATTGGAAGAGAAGCGCAGCGTTTTAGTAGGTATACACCTGAACCTATTGGTCTGATGGTAAAGGAGCGCCGACAACTGGAAATCCGATTCAGTTTACAGTTGCCTTAGTTGTCGTCGCTATGAGGTGTTTTTGCATGCTTATAGAATGATATAGGTTATAGAATAAAGAGAATACATTCCACTTGTCGATTGTACAAACAATTCGCCAAATCTTTCAATAACGACTACAGCTTTTGTCGACAGAAAGCATTCTATCAACCCCTGACCTAAGAAGAAAGAGAGAAAAGAGACGAGGTTAAAACATAGAAGTATTTTACAGTTTCAAAAACCTTCACCATAAGGTTGATTCAAAGACAGCAAGTATCTTTTAAATACATTAAAATATTGTCGTCCTGTTTCTATGATACAAGCACTAAAGTAGCTTAATTTAGAAATGTAAATAGAAAATAAATACAAGAATAAAGTTAATTATCCAATTTAAGACGTGCGAACGTGGCGTACTTGCAGATGTTTTGTCATAGAAAGTGATATATGTTTTTTCGGCATCTGATAAAGTCACTATGCCGGCTAAAATTATTACTGATTAACCAATTATTATTACTGATCAAAATTTAGAAATAAATTAGTTTTTTAATTTGCAATTACTGCAATTACGCTCTATGCGTCCTCTATCGCCTATACCACGGGGAATGTTCCGAGGAGCTCTTTAACCTTGTTCCTATCTCGTCTTTTCACACCCGTAACACCCGCACTGGTCGGGGGAAGCATTCACATTTTGTCGACAGAATCGGTAGTCGAACTAAAAAGTTTGGTGCATCTTTTCTCTGTAGAACAATCGACAAGTGGAATGCTTTGCCAGCCCATGTGTTCTCTCCCTTTTATAACCTTGGATCCTTCAAGCGATGCGTGAAGAAACACCTTTGGCCGGCATAGTGACGGCGGGTGAGACAGCCGCGTACTAACTCGGTTGTTTCAGTCGTCGGCACTTTTGGATCTCCTCTTGCTTATCATCAGGCAGGTCGATGTCAATAGTCGTGTCAAAATAAAAAAAAATAGAACGGTTTTTTTTTTTTTTTTTTTTTATTGTGACTCGACATATGACAGCACCCTGCTTGATGTTAAGCCAGAGTGTGGTCCATGAATGAATGGACTGCTACTACAATTCAATAACTGTGAGTGGCAATCTCATCCACTATGCCGGCCTAGATGGAACCGGCAACTTACAAGCTGATCCCGAAACGTGACCAAATCACTTCACGGTCTGTATACTTGTAAGTGGTGGTACTACCCCGGATCGGCAGACTGGGTACCACTGCCTACCACTCTTTGATAACCAGACCCGAAGCAAATATCCATCTCTTTTTTTTTTATTAACAAATATTTGCAATATATAATACAATTAAATATTACAAATAAAAGCTATGAAACAAATATTTGCTCCGACCGGGGATCGAACCCGGGACTTTACGCGCAACAAACCAGTCGCTAAACCGATCGTCCACGCCTGTCGTCAAAAAGTTGATAGAATTGTAGTTTTGATAGAATTATTTAAAGTGGCGCCTATCCCTGTGGAAATGGAACCATAACTTTTTTTTATAAATACATATCTATATGAATTTATTTTATTTATTTACATTTCTATACTAAGCTACAAAAGTGCTTGTATCATAGAAACAGGGCAACCAAAGTACATATATCAAAGACTGGTGCGTTTGTGTAACCATTGCACTGTCGCTACACCACGGTCGCCCTAAATACACCTGATGATCGCCTTCATCAGGTACTTTATCTCCTTAAAGTCCCTGATGATGCACCATAAGAATGCAAGGCAGGAGACACTGCTACTTTAATAGTCACAGTTCTTTAATGCGGATAAAACCAGCTAGTTTAATATGAAAATAGTGACAAATAACACACAGATAAATATCAGAACCACCATATTATTAAAGATAAAGTTTTATTGCAATAAATTCCACAAGACAAATGTATATTGCTAATATCATGAGATGTCTCCGCGGATTAAAACATTAGAAGAGAAACAAAAACTTAATAATCGCACATTATAACAGGCTCACGCCCGTGTTTTAGCGACTAATGTCGAAACTGGATATGTGGATTGATTTTAGGATAATATATTTATTGGGTGGCCTAGTTCCCATTATCGTAGAGCTTGTATGAAGAGAATTATGGATGTGAGGGAAGCGAGGGAGTTGTGTCAGGATCGTGGCAAGTGGCGCTCCATTTGATTGATTGATATTTATATCACAATCACAAAGCTGATCCTTCAAACATGACAGATTTGTGTCATGACTGAACATTGAAAGTGGTAGGCAAATAACCACCAACTGTCTGCTTGCCACTTTTAAACTACCACACTCGTCACAGACAATTTGCCATTTTTGATCCCAAAACCTGAGAAAGTCGTTGACGTATATATTGTCTCCCAAGTGAGACATCAAACCATATTTTGTTTGGCCCCTTGATTTATTTTTTATACATATTTCACAGTTTTTACATATATTTTTTATATTTTCCGTTAATTTTTTTGCAGTGTAAATGGGGTTGATCATTTTTTGCATTTGTCTAATGCCAATATGACACCATTCTTTGTGTATTTGTTTGATAAACTCTTCACTAAATTTTTCTGATAGTATAATTTTTTCTTTTTTTTTTACTTTTCAACATTTTGCGAATGCTTCCCCCGTACTTTGCGGCGCAAAAAGGATATATTAAGTGTGCAGGTCGTGAACCTGCACACTTAATATATCCTTTTTGCGCCGCAAAGTACGGGGGAAGCATTCGCAAAATGTTGACTAATTCTGGAGCTTTCTAATTCTAAGCTTACCTTATAAATGAAAATCCGACTTTTTTATAAGGTGGGTATAAAAAAGTCGGATTTTCGTCGCTTTAGTGCACATCGGACAACTCTACAACTGGCCACATCGTCTCTACTTTTTCATCTGGTTCCATTTTTATTACTAATTTCTACAGCAAATAGTGCGCACAATATGATACGTACGTGCTCTTTTAATATATATATATATATTTTAATATAAATTAATATATTGTAATATGCTATTAGAATAAGAATAGGACGGGCTGTTGACTAACTTCACTTGACAGATTCAAAAGTGTCTTTTTCTTGACAGTCCGCAAAGAAAAAGACACCATACTAAAGTGAAGTTGGTTAGAGAGTTAAACGTCACAAAATGGCGCCGATTCGGTCCTATTCTTATTTTAATCTCATTATATAACTAAATATTCCAATAAAAAGTATTTCTACAAGAGAGATAGCATCTAAATTCGAAAAAATATATTTTATACTTTTCATGGCCATAGCTGGTTTTGCTTCAAATAATCAATACATCAATAGCTTTGTGAGCTTGGGATGGGCGTATTTTCGCGGCCCGTGACCATAATTACAGACATCAAAAGCCGCGGGCCGATATATGTATGTGGCCCCCTGACGTAGTCGAGCGAGCAAATTATTTAGTAATTTTAATTTTATTTGGACTTGTACGCGTTCTGTTTGGGGGCGTTAATGATTTTGTGTTTTTGTTTTTTACATTGCTATCTTTTATTTGAATTTACATTTAAGATTTTCGAGTTTGATAGAATGAAGAAAGCGAGAAAGATGTCAGGAACGTGGAAAGTGTACTTCTCTGCTTCCGCCTGGAAAAAAAATACCCACAAACCTGATATAGACGACAAAATCGGCAGTCGAACTAAAAACTAATTGGTTAGAATAATCGAAAAGTACCTTTGGCCTTTCTTTTCAATTGTGACTCGACATATGACAGCACCCCGCTTGATGTTAAGCTGGAGTGTGGCCCATGAATGGCCACTGCTACTACAATTCAATAACCGTGAGTAGCAATCACATCCACTATGCAGGGCTAGTTGAAACCGGCAACTTACAAGCTGATTCCGAAACGCAACTAAATCACTTCACGGTCTGTATACTTGTAAGTGGTGGTACTATCCCGGATCGGCAGACTGGGTAATACTGCCTACCACTCTTTGATAACATAGCCAGACCCGAAGCAAATATCCGCCTCTTTTAGTGATGTTGCCTTTTCTTATTATTATTGTGACTCGACATATGACAGCACCGCCTGATGTTAAGCCTGATATTAAGGAATGCGGTCCATGTATGAAGGTGACTGCTACTACAATAAAATAACTGTAAGTAGCAGTCCACTATGCCGGCCTAGTTGAAACCAGCAACTTACAAACACGTGCCTCAAAACGTGCCTAAGTAACTTCACGGTCAATCTGCACCACTATATTCCCATACTATATACCTAACCTTAAATACTTCGATATCCATTAATTGTTTTTTTCCAGTCTCTTGGATTTCTCCTTGTTTAACATCAGGCAAGTCGAGGCATATGTCACATATTAATTTCTTTTGGCTGGCATCATGACGCTTTGGCCCGCATAGTGACGGCGACTGAGGCAGCCGTGAACGGACTCGTTTTTTTTCAGTTGTTGGCACTATTGGACTACCTCTTGCTTACCATCAGGCGGGTCGAGGTCAGATGTCCAGTCACAATAAAAAAAAATGAGTATGAGTTTAAATCAATAAACCATAAAGCGTCGTATGGCAAACGGTGCGTGAATAAAAAAAATAGTTTGATAGAAAACATGTGATCTGGTACATTTCTTGTTATTGCGACTTGACATTTAAAGAGTGGTAGGCAGTGGTACCCAGTCTGCTGATCCGGGATAGTACCACCACTTACAAGTATACAGGCCGTGAAGTGACTTAGTTGCGTTTTGTTATCAGCTTGTAAGTCGCCGGTCCGAACTAGGCCGGCATACTTAATGTGACTGCAACTTATAGTTATTTAATCGCACTCCAGCTTAACACTACACGGGGTGCTGTCATTTGTTGAGTCTTAATAATAAAATACTAGGTGACATGTAGTCGATGGTCATTTGCTCAGTCTGCCAAACCGTAAAGTGACTCAGTCGCGTTTCGGAATGCCGTTGCCGTTTCCAACTAGGCCTATATATTGGATGTGACTGCTACTTGTATTTAGGAGTAGTAGCAGTCGCCTTCATTCATTGACTGCGCTTTAGCCTAACATCAGGCAAGGTCCTATCATAATATGTCGAGTCATACTATAAAGACGTTGTTAAGTCTTTCCATATTAAGCTGTTAGTCAATATAAGTTTGTGGTTGTCCTACCCCGGATCGGCAGACTAGCACCACTGCCTTCCACTCTTTATAAGGAATTTCAGGGTTAAATAAAAAATATTAATTTTATGATATACTTCTTTATTTATTTTTTATAATTTCTCTTAACACTAGGAAGAACATAGGTTTCATCGCAATGCGACTTTTTGTTATAAAATTGCTACAAAATTATACATTCGAATTTATTATACGATTTAATAGTACCTAGTATACATACGGCAAATATCCTAAATATAGGGAGGGTAGTTGGAGAAAAGTAACTGGGTTTAAAAAGTGTAGTGGTTACGCAAAACCACTTTCCGGTACCAGTGCATCTTTGATATACGTACTTTGGACACAAGTACTTAGTAAGGAAATGTAAAATCATAAATAAAATCAATAAATATGCATTCTCAGGAGGAGGAGGAATCCGCGCAACGGTGCTGTAATCCATCTATTACTCACTAGGAAAAATAGTCGCACTAAAAACTATGGCGGTCCCTTCATTGTGGAAAGGTAGGATAGAGAAATTTCGACGTAAGCACAATAGCTACGGAGCTCATAAGGCGTTCTCACGAGGCGAATTTTGTTGATCAACTGCAAAACCTTATGAGGCGTTCTCAGGGGGCGATTTTAGTTGATCAATATTTATCGTTTAACAAAAATTCGAAAGCAAATATTGACGGTAGCGTTCTCACGATTCAATAATTATATCGACTCAATAATTCACGTGTTATTACACTATTTAGCATGTTCATTTTAACATTTTTTTCGTAGATGCGGAGGCCATTATTTACATTTTATTTACATTTTATTCACATTTTATTTTACAAACAACCAAAAAACTGGTGACAAAGGAATGCAATATACAATACTTAGGTACTCAATCGCGCTGATTGACTGATTGATTGGACTGATTATTCAATGCAAGTTGAACGAATAGGTTCAGACGAGTCGATTCGTTGTCAGCTATTAGTGGAATCAGTAAAAGTAGAAACTTAAAAAGTCTTTAACTTTTGTTGAATCAATTTTTATTGCATCAACTTGGTTGAAAGTCTGTTCAGACGGTCAAATCGCGAACGATTTCGCAGTTGATCAACTCAAATCGCCCCGTGAGAACGCCGTGTTAGTGGTCAGTCAGAGCAATCGCGACAGACACCGGGTTGTGGACTGGTTCAGCGTGATTTTCTATCCAATTTTCATTACTTATTTATATATTATAGTAAGTTTTTTTTATTGTGACTCGACATATGACAGCACCCCGCTTGATGTTAAGCCGATGGGTGGTCCATGAATGAATGTCACTGCTACTACAATTCAATAACTGTGAGTAGCAATCACATCCACTATGCCGGCCTAGATGGAACCGGCAACTTACAAGCTGATCCCGAAACGTGACCAAATCACTTCACGGTCTGTATACTTGTAAGTGGTGGTACTACCCCGGATCGGCAGACTGGGTACCACTGCCTACCACTCTTTGATAACCAGACCCGAAGCAAATATTCATCTCTTTTTTTTCATTAATAAATATTTGCAATATTTTATGTTATTAAATATTACAAATAAAAGCTATGAAACAAATATTTGCTCCGACCGGGAATCGAACCCGGGACTTTACGTGCAACAAACCAATCGCTAAACCGTTGCTTATATTAAGTATTATTAAGATTATTTTTTAATGTATTTGAATTCAGTATGTTTTGACGGTTTGTATGCGTAATATTAAATCGTGCAATATAATCGTTAATTCAAAATTAAAAAAATATTTAAAGTACAATCTTCTATGAGATATTGTCATACAAAATTTATTTTACTTTTTCATAATAATTAAGCCTTTATTCCACTGCTACGCACGCAGATGTTTTGCATGGGGGAATGATACTTAAAAGTAGATATTATTACATTTAAAATAAAGGTGATTTTGAAATGTTTTTTTTTTTGTAAAATGTCCGGAGTCCTACTTTATAAATAATAATAATAAAAAATAAAAATTGTTTATTTCAAAAAATTTACATTTTAAAGTTGGTGGATCAATGAGCACTGCACTAGTCAACAAAAATGACTGTATTGCAGTTATCAATTTCTCCCACTAATACAGTTCATTTTCTTACAAAGGTTTTATTGTTAGTAGTGGGGTGATTGTGCGTATATATGTTTGTGTGTGTGTGTGTGTGTGTGTGTGTGTGTGTGTGTGTGTGTGTGTGTGTGTTGGTGGGTGTGTTATCTGCCATATATTATTTATTTTATTACTTTTAGGAGTTTTTCTGTGTCATCATAGTTAAGTTTTTGCAACCATTGTGTCACTACTGTTTTACACTTATATCTAGTAAGTGGATAGATATTTAGAGCTTCATTAATAGAATTATATATTTTGCTACTCAACGCATAGTAATGCCTAGTTACCAAATTATTTTTGTGGGTGATAGTACTGCAAATTCTATTCCTGGTCCGTATATCTTCATTAAACTTCTTTTTATACGGAAGATTGGCGTGTGTTCGCAGCGTGACTTGAAGAACAAACAACTGTCTCACGGTTAAAACTTCAGCTTCGCGATACAATAAGTGTGTAGGATGTCTGAAGGGTTTCCCTAACATAACCTTTAATACCGCTCTCTGAGCTCTCTCCAATCTAAGCATAGATGTTAAGTATGTTCCACCCCACGACGAGATACAGTAGCTTAGAATTGATTTTGCAAGTGCTGAATATACCATCATCAATGTACGTTTGTCAAGTGATGGTCTCAATTTCTTAAATATAAATATAAGTTTTCTGGTGCGGTTAACTAAGTTGCCCAAATGTATTTGCCAATTAAGCGTATTGTCCAATTCAACACCCAAATATTTGATGGTTGATGTACGAGTCAAGGAGAGACAATCGCAGCCCCTATTATTATTAGTACAATGGTTGTGAGTCCTGATGGTATAAGAGTTTGTAGTGGGTTGTGTCCTTGCTGATGGTGAGAAAGTTACATATTTTGATTTTTCTACATTTAGCGTTAGGATATTAGAAGAAAGCCAGGTCATAACCACACGTAGGGCATTTTCTGCATTGCAGCGCACCTGATCCCAATCTTTTCCTTGCACTATGAGAGCTGTATCATCTGCGTAAGTATAGATTTTACAATTTGGTAGATTTAAATTGCAGAGTTCATTAATATAGATCAGAAACAGTGTAGGGCCAAGCACGCTGCCCTGAGGAACTCCGTATTGCAACAGTTCATCAGCACTCCTATATTTATCAATCTTGACACATTGCGTGCGTTCAGAGAGATAGCTTTGAAATATTTTTAGCGCCGGTCCTCTTACTCCAGCACTTTCCATCTTGTGCAATAGCAGAGGAACAGAGACAGTATCAAACGCCTTTGATAGATCCAAAAATATACCAACAACTCTGTTTCCTTTATCTATCCCACGTACTATATCATCAGTAAGCTCGAAAACAGCATCATCCGTTGACCTATTATTTCTGAAACCATACTGATTTTTGGCAAGTAAGTTTTGAGATTCTAAAAAACACTTTAATCTATTATTTAAGGCTTTCTCCAATATCTTTGAGAGGCTAGTGAGTATTGATATAGGCCTGTAATTGTTGACACTGTCTCTGTCTCCCCGCTTATGTACAAGAACTGTTTTAATGCATTACTGCCACACCAATATTTTAGTACTATTACTTATAATTTTGCAATTGTTAGGTGAAAAAAAAAACAAAACAAATGCACAATAATAAATCGATATCGTGTAGTTTTGTATCCAATTCTTAGTACATAACTTAGTACATATCCAGTTCTTAGTAATAGATATTAATTTAACTACCTGTTCTAAAAGTATTTACATTATATTTACTTTTTATAATTGTTTTTTGACGTTCAATAAGTTCAGTTGTCTGATAAATCTATTATAAAATGTATATTGCATTTTAATCTATTTTTTTTACATTTCGACGCGCGTTCGTTTCCAGGACCAGCCCAAATACAGTCCACAGAGTTTAATGTTATGATTTTAAAACCACTCTTTATTACTAATTCATATGATTATTATCTTTTTCTGAGTAACTGTATCCCGTGCAAGACCTCTGCGTGCACAGCGGTGGAACACCAGCTTTATAAACAACTAACAATAAAATTATTATTTTATAAAATATAATTTATTATCTACAATGTTTTTTATTGGAAGAACCTTTTCGTTTTTTTTCTTAATATTTAAAATTACATAAATTCTTTTCAGCCTATCTCTTCATTTTATTCCTAGAACATTCATGATCTTAGGATAAAATTTATAAAAAAAATATCTTTTTTGGAGGGAGTTTTTACCAGGCTACATCTATACCTTTACTTTATATGAGATTATAGTTTAACTTTAAAATAGAATTTAGATAACAAGAATAATAACTGTAACTAAAAAATAAAATCTTATCCATCATCATCATCAGCCAATAATCATCTACTGCTAGACATAGCCCTCCCTATTTTCACTTATAAAAAAATATATCCTTTTTCAGATTTCAAAAAACTCCCCCTAAAAATAGACAATAATATAACAATTAAAATTCTTTTAAAAATTACATTTTTTTCTTTAATTATAAAAAAATAAATAATCATTTCGTTTAATAGGAATAAAGTACACTTATAAAAAAAACATTATATCCATCATACAAAATCATACAATTTTCATTGATATTAAAAAGGCATTCGTAGCACCATATCAGCACATTACTTTAAAATTATTGTAATATATTTTATTATATTTATATTATTCAATTAAATAAACAACCTTCTTAATCCACATATAAAAATAAATGTAATTCACGTTTTTCAAAATATATGTCAGATTTATAACCAATCTAAAAACAAGATTTGAAAAGAGAAGTTGTCTTTTATTGAAAAGAGCAACAAATAGTTGCCTAAAATTAATTAGATGTGAAGGAAGCGTGAAAGAGATTTTTTGAAACAGCCGAAATCATTTTCATTTTGGTTCGATTGGGATGGAACCATTTACACGTGGCCAATAGCCAAAACAATCCACTTCATTGGTTTGTTCTCAAGCCATTGATCAAACCAATTAATCTATTGAAATATTTCAAATTTTCATTGGACTGGCATCTTTTTGGACTGGCATCAGCATTTCATCTTGCTGGATTGTCTTAGCTGGTGACCTTGTGTAAATAGTCTATTAAACTCGACACAAATTAAGAATTGAGGAATATTAAGGGATGAATTAAACAAAATTTATGCGGTTTACTATCGCGTTTATTTACATTTTTTATTGTTCCACGCGAGAGCTTTGCAGCCATTGTGGTCACGAAGCGACATAAACGCGATAGTAAGCCGAATGAAATTTATTTAATTCATTAATCAATGTTCGCGCTAAATCTAAGAAAATATTAAGGAATATTTAATATACCAGATATTATTAACAAGTATCTCGTTGCCTTCGTGAATTTCATCCAATGAAAGAAATCGAATCGTGTAAAAAAATTATTTGTTTTTCACTAGCAGTATAAAAAAGTTAAGAGCGAGGTTTTATATTTAAATATACCTAATAATAATATTTTATTTACAAATTAATACACATTTACAAAATATTTTTTATTATTATTATTTCTAGTACAGGGTGTCTAAAACAATGATCGACAGAGGGTCTCATGACCAAACTATAATTGCCAAACCAATTCTAATTTTTAAAAAATAATTAAAATCCATTCTATTTTCGAAATAACTCAATTGCACGGCAATTAAAGGCAATACTGTTATTAGTTTTATCAATACAAGTATCGAAACTACCATTTATATATATTTTCAAGATTAGACATTACAAAAGTAGTACATAGAAACCAGAAATGAATGATGTCCTTTAATCCACTATGCTAAGAATATTGTGACACAACCCTGCATCCGTAGTCGGTAGGCCACTAACCTAACTGCCTTTTTATAACTTCACGCGAACAATTCACAGGTATTCAACCGCAGTTGTTCAACAATTCTAGTCATTGATATTGCCAAAGATATTTGTATTTTTTTTGAAGTCATACCGACCTTGCAATTCACAATTTCGAAACACCCTGTTATTTTATTTATTTCTATACACATCTACGACTTCGTCATGGGAATCGCGAGTATTCGTATACAGTTTTAAAGAATACTTAGCAATACCCGGTACAAACGAAAGCATGATTTTGATAGGAGAATTTATAACCCCCTGTATTAGAATAAGCCTAACATCATTAGACTAAAAACAATATATCTGGAATGCAATTTATTCACAGTCGCGTATAATTATTTACAAAACGTCTTTTAACAAATCGCATATTATACTATATTCGAACTACTCGATCTTAGTCTTTGGACTTGTGTTACGATTCTAATTGCTGTAGCAGGTTTGTCTTACACCTGCTAGAATTACGCTGAATTCGTCCTCCGGTCTGACATCAGCTCCAGGCGGTGCCGCTATGTAAGGCCCTGGTGGAGGAGCATTGGAAGCAATCACGGACGCGTAAGGCGTAGCGTACATCCTCTCCGGGCAATACTCAACAGGCGGCGGTTGTTCTCCGCAATATGGCGGCCTGTAAGGTTGCTGCTCATACCTATACTGTTGCTGCTGTTCCATCTGACCCTCAGCTCCATAATCCAAGTATTTATCAAACTCCTGCGCGTCAACATCGCTCTCTGGCGATCCAGTCCTTATTTCCTGCCTACTCATGAAACCCTGTTGCTCTTCCGCGTTGGCTTGCTGCTCCTCAGTAAAGTAGGAACCTCCAGTGTCGTACTCTGTCTTCGGTTGTTCTGGATAATGTGACACGTACGACTCCTCAGTTTTATAAATTGGTTCATATTGTTCGTAATACTGCATGTGATATTCTGCAATTGAGCCGCTCGGTGCTGACGACACGCGTGGTGCGCTAGAACCCAAAGTCTGCTGATCTTGAGATGTCGCTACTGGAGGGAAGAATGTTCCCGTCACTAATGGCGACTGCTCTGCTTGTGTTCTCTGTGTGCACATGACGTACATTCCATTTGCCATTCCCATAGCTGCTACTGGTGCTGGGGAGAACGTACCAGAGGTCCTGTACGTTTTGTATGGAGAATATGAGTCTGAAAGTGACGAAGCATTAAGTGCTCTTCGCCTTTCTTCATTATATTGAAAGTTTTCCTTTTCATTTTCTATTGGAGACGCATCAGGCGTGGGTAATGGTGCATCGACTGGAGCACTCCTCCTGCCAGGCTCAGGGGAACGTGCTGGCGACGATTCCGGCGTCTGAACGTGACCGTTGAACTGATTTGTTTGATAGTCCGAAGTGAGCGGTGAAGTTCTGTATGGAGAAAATCCTGCTCCTGGATTGTGCGAGAATCTAGCGTCTGGTGAATCTGCGGCTGTCGTGTATGGAGATCCGAGTGCGGCTGATGACGTGGGCGGTGCACTCGATGGTGTATTAGGCTGATTAGGTCTCGCCTTATTCTGTTTGCGTCGGCGTGGTCTATATTTGTAATTTGGATGTTCTGTCATGTGGATGACACGGAGACGTTCAGCCTCTTCCACGTACGGCCTCCTATCCTGTGGTGTCAGCGACCGCCATTTTTTACCTGAAATAGACAAAGGTAATTTGAGTATAATGTTGGTAAAAAATAAAATGTATTTCGAACCGAGATTGTATGATAGTAGAAAATAGATTGCAATAAACTTCAAAATGTCACGTGGGCAAACTAAATAATCACATAGGTAGTTTATCAAATAACTTTAGAATTTTATGAGAGTCCCATAAATAAGGTTTCAACGGAGTATAATGCATTGTTTGTGTTAAAGTATTTTGAATTTTATATTGAAGGAAATAGAGTCTTCATTTAGTTGTTTTGTTAGGTGTGAGTTTCTGAGAGAAATTATCGAGGAGTCCGAACAATCTTTAAGGAGATTTATCAACACGACACGAGCGGCTACTGGGAAAACAAACAACCTTAACTATAGGCATGTACATATAAAATGATATCGATGGATTTTGTTTTAAAATATATTTGATTTGAATTAAAGTAAGTATTTAAAATGATGTGGATGGATGCGTTAAAAAAGGCAGGCCCAGGCAGGAGGGTGTTTTCCGACCAAATCGGAGACATCCTCAAGAAAGCTAGTTTGCCTAGTGCCCATAACCACAGAGCTTGTAAGAAGAGAATTGTGGATGTGAAGGAAGCAAGGAAACCGCGATTAATTACGCCGTTTTTTATCGGATCTCGATTAACTCACCACTAACGTCAAAGAGGTATCAGTTGACCGATGATAATTTATACGGTAATAATATCTTAGTATTGGAATATAACAAAAAAAACTATATTTAATGTATAATCAAATTAAATTGTTACGCCTTTTTCCTTCAGGGTTAGGCAGAGACAATGAAGCGTCAATATGACAGCACCCCGCTTGATGTTAAGCTGGAGTGTGGTTGATGAATAGATGTCACTGCTACTACAATTTTAATAACTACGAGTAGCAATCACATCCACTATGTCGGCCTAGTTTAAACCGGCAATCCCGAGACGCGATTAAGCCACTTTACGGTCTGTATACTTGTAAGTACTACCTCGAATCGACAAACTGTGCACATCTGCCTACCACTCCTAAATATATATTTTAATATTTAACAATAGTTGATCATAAAAAGTGTGTGTAACTTGAACATGTCTCGCAGACGTCACAGGTAGTCATTTTGAGTTGACTGATGTCAAATGTCAAATTGACAAATGAAAGGGATTCGTGCTTCCTGTAACATATTACCATAGTCCATTAGTAGGGCTGGGATTATACTCACGATTGCGTTATCGATGAAAATAATAATAATAATAATAATTAGCTTTTTTTTAAATAAAGTTGTTTGTTAAACTTATTAAATGGTTTTGAATTAAATAATTATTGTATAGTTGTTAAGAATTTTTATTTTTTGCTTTTTTTTAAATAAAGTTGTTTTTTTTAAATAAGTTTATCTTATTAAATGTTTTTGAATTAAATAATTATTGTATGACTGTTAATTTTTAATGTTAGTTTCTAAAATAATTTCGTAGTTATATTATTTACTTTAGAAAATATACTATATAATATATATATATATAATATTATTATTATAATTATAAATATTTTCGTTAAAAAGTTTATTTTTAAAGTCTATAGTTTATAGTTATATTTAAAGTCGCTTATTCGCTGTTAATATGTTGTGGTCATTTGCGACTACATTAAAAATATATTTTAATACTAAAATTTAACAATTTAAATTTTGTTATAAAAATTAATAAATAAGTTTGTTTAAATAAACTATTTATCATTATTTATCATTGTGTCTGCCTATCCCTTTGGAAAAAGGCGTGACAGTTTTATTGATTATTTATTACTTTTATAAAAAAGTTAAATATTATTTTATTTTGGTAAAAAAGCCTGACATAATAAAATAAATAACGTGTTACGACTAAAAAATAATAATTATTTAGATACATACTTAAAACAAACATATTTAAAAAAAAATTTAAACAAATACCACGCAACCCACAGTTGCTTTACATAAATAAGTGCTTTCTAGGCCATGTGTGACCATCCTATAACCTTGAAACCTTCACGCAAAGCGTCATAATGCGCCTTTGGCCGGCATAGTGACGACTAGTCATAAAACCATGTACTCTTAGTATAAAAATACCTCGACTTGCCTAATTGTAAGCAAAGAAAAGTCCAAGAGCGCTGACTACTGCAACCGAAGCAGTGGGTTGTGTCAGTCGTCGCCACTATTCTGGCCAAAAAAGTTAAATGTCGCACCACAATAAAAACTTTACTTCGAGAAAAAGCAGCAATAAAAAAAAGAGCTTAACTAAATGAAAAACTGTCTACCGTAAGTAAGTAATAGTCAACAATAAAATTGTCTTCGTGTTTTGTCTAAATTAATGAGCCGTGTCGATATTTTACTTGCACTATCCATTATCGATATCGACGTACAGATAACTTGCATTATCTAAGAAATATTTCACAACACTATTTACATGGAAAATTAATTAGCATTTAATTTTGTTAAGTTGATTATAACTTTGTATACTGTTTTTCTATTTTGTATTATTGATATTTTATATGATTTTTTGGCAGTGGCAGCGACAGGGGCCACGGAGACAGTTTTTTCAGTCGTCGGCGCTCTTGGACCTCTTCTTGTTTACCATCTGACAAAGAGAGGTCAGAGGAAAAAAAGAACACGACTGAAAAATCCGCCTCAGTCGCGGTGACTATGCCGGCCATACATCGCATCGCTTGAAGGATCCAAGTGCTGGCAAAGCATCCCACATAACGATTGTTCTATTTTTTTTATCGTCAATTCTTTATAAGTACAAAAGTGTATAAGAGGCGAACTCAATGCCTTAATGCTAAAGTTTTTTAAAAAATATTTTTATATGATATATGACAGCACCCACCCCTGATATTAGGCTGGAAGGCTGGAGTGTGGTCCATAAATGGAGGTTACTGCTACTACAGTTAAATAACTGTGTAAGTAGCAGTCACATCCAGTATGCCGGCCATGCCACATCCAAGTTGAAACGGCAACTTACAAGCTGATACCGAAACGCGACTAACTCACTTCACGGTCTGTATACTTGTAAGTGGTGGTACTACCCCGGATCGGCAGACTGGGCACTACTAGACCCGGACAAAATATCCAGCTTTTTTTATTATCAAATATAAGTAATGGATCATTAATTTTGGGCTTGTCTTGTACTACTTTTGTAATGTCCAATGATGAAAAAATATATAAATGGTAGTTTCGATACTTGCATTGATAAAACTAATAACAATTTTGCTTTTAATTGCTGGGCAATTAAGTTATTTGGAAAATAAAATATGTATTTTGTATCGTTTGTCAATCACAAAGACATCCTATATTAACAGTTCTATTTTGAACTGTCATAATTTTATAGTTTGATCATTTTGCACACCTAAACTATGCAAGTTATATATCCCAATTACATTGTAATCTTTGTACATCAAACTATTTTAAAATGTATATGCAACTGTTAATACAATTAAGCCCAAGTTCCCATACAAAATGAACGATGTCCTTTATTACCTAGGACCTAGATTAAAAAAACTGTAATTATAAAAGCTATGAAACAAATATAAACTTTTGGAAAAGGTATTCGGTATAGTAAAAGATAAGGTTTAAAAACTTAAATGACTGCAATTTAAGGGCAGGTTTATCTATCGACGGATGGACCCTCCCAGTAGGTATCACTGCACCCTTAATGTCAAAATAATGACTGACAATTTGTTATTGGTAAGGGTTGTTATTGTTATTTGTGATTTTTGTAAATCCTACGATTATTATAAATGTGAATTTTTGTTTGTTACGTTTTACGCAACAGCTACTTAACCGATCATCATGAAACTTTGTACACATATTTTTGGAGATACTAGAAGTAACATAGAATACTTTTAATTTAAAAATATATGTATTTTTTACTATAGTTTCCAATTGACTATAGCTGTTTGGAATTTTTCTATATGAATTTTTATTTCCGTCTGTCATTTTTATATGAGGTATAAATACAAAAAAGGGATATACAGTCAAATTGAGAACCTTCTCCTTTTTAATGAGTGTGTTATAAACCAAATTTTACGCGGGTGAAACCGCGGGCACAGCTAGTAGATTATAATGTTAAGATAATTCAAGCAATTTTTTTTTATTACCTTAAGAATGGTAGGTAAACAGTCGGTTGCCGATCTAGGGTGACAAGTGTCAAGACAGTGAAGTAACCGAGTCACAATTCTTGATCAGCTTGAAAGTTACCGGTTTCAATTAGACTGAAATGGTGGCTGTGACTGCTACTTAGAGTTATTTAACTGTAGTAGCGGTTGCCTTTATTCATGGACCGCACTTTAGCTTAACTGGCTAATGCAAGTTAACTGGCTGGAGTGTGGTCCATGAATGAAGGTGATTGCTTTACAGTCAAATAAGTAACAGTTACATCCACTATGACGGCCTAGTTGAAACCGGCAATTCACAATATGATCCCGAAACGCGACTAAGTTACTTGACGGCATACTTGTAAATGGTGGTACCACTGTCTACCACTGTTAAAAACTGCTTAAAGCGCTTAAATTTACATATTACTTATGACTCTACCTAAGCTACTTATTAATAAATTAAAGACCTGGACGGACTACCTAATAATAGACCATGGTCGTCCGGGGTTTTTAACGTGTGTGAAGCCGCGGGGTACAACTAGTTACTGAATATAAGCCTATTTTTTGTCCCCAATCTTCGTTTCTTGGAAAATCTGATTTAGTACGGCGATCATGATTGATATGAGACATTCACTGTACGACAGATCGTTACATCTAAACATCACGACCTTATTTCCAAAAGAGGTAAACAGTAGTTGTGGATAATATATATATTTTTAATATGTAATATTATTTACATGTAACCCGCATTTTCGTCACAAGTCCGGATCGCTGCCCTCACTCTTCCGTCTACCAGGCGATAGACTCTACAACCGCACGGAGAATCCATGAATGCTAAAAATTGTTTATTTCATACGTAGAACCGACAACCAAGGGAAAAGGGAAGAAAAGTTTTTGAGTGAAGACCACGAACCGGAAGACGAAGCGTAGGTAGGCCTCCCACTAAGTGGACTGACGACATAGTCAGAGTCACAAATAACCGGTGGATGCAACTGGCCTTTGTAATGGCGTTTTAAAGGGAAGTCCTATGTTCTGCAGTTGACGTCTTCTGGCTGACGCCTTGATGATGATGAAAATGAGTGCGGTCCATGAATGCAGGAGACTGTTTCTACAGTTAAGTACCCACTCCACCCAGGGGGTCAACCGCGCAAATTCAAAGAGAATGACAATGAAATTCATTCCCATTTGTCAAAAAGTTACGCTGTCGCTGTTAGTGTTAAAAACAACTTTTATTTATTCCGACAATGAGTTTCAATGAGCTTGAACTGTTAATGAAAATGAACATTGATTCTTAGTGCGTTGCGCGGTCGCAATTTTAATTCTGAAGTTCATTAATGGAGTTTAACTGTCTAAACGAAACTTATTCTCATTGTCATTGAGTTACGGCCGGCCCGCAGTTGGAACTGACTTATTTGCTTTTTCTGTTATTTATGGACCACACTCTAGCTTAACAAAAGCCGGTGGCTGTCATATGTCGTGGCACAATTTATTGTGGCACGACATATGACCTCGACCCGCTCTGTCGTAAGCAAGAAGAGGTCCAAGAGTGCCGACCACTGTAAAAACTTCACGGCTGCCCCAGTCGCCGTCACTATGTCAGCCAAAGGTACTTCTTCACGCATCTTTTTGGTTCGACTGCCGATTCGGTCGACAAATGCGGATGCTTCCCCCGACCCGTGCGAGAATTATGGGAGTGATAAAACGAGGTAGGAACAAGGTTAAAGAGCTCCTCAGAACGTTCTCTGTGGTATAGGCGTTAGAGGACGCAAAGAGCCGCCATGTCTCTGCGCAGTTGCAGGGGCTCCAGAGTTCGCGTGACGTCTGCATCTCCTATAATTCGGACAGCTCGGCGCTGCAATTAATCCAGGGCATTGAGAAGATAATTGAGAGAGACCAGAGCCGTCCCAAAGCTGCGAACAGTATAGGTTTTACAAATCACATAAAATAATTACCTAATAAAATATCCCTATGGTTTTTTGTAGGAAATTAAAATACCGTTTTAAAGGTCATATAATTGGACCGCACTAAATGAATCGGTAGCCAAACTAACGGAGCATTAAAAAAACAGATTAACTAATGATAACATATTTAATAACCCAATCTATCATTTGTGTTTTGACGTTTTTGGTAGAAGACGCCCTGTGGTATTACGGCTCACACATTTCAAAACCAAGTAACTGATAAAATGTGGCGACTGTGGTGTAGTGGCAGTGCAATGGTTACTGTTGGTAAGTGAAAGGAGGTTCAAGAGTACCGACAACTGAAAATAAAAACAATCCAGTTTATGTGCCTTGGTCGTCGTCAGGATCGCTTAAAGCAGTGTTTCCCAACATGGGGCCCACGCCCCACAGGGCGGCAATTTGATAGTTAAGGGGGGCAATTTAAAAATAGATTCGACACGTCTTTAACCCTATCGCTTTGGGTTATTTAAATGCAATGATAGAATATCAGTGACGAATTGAACAAAAAAGGCAAATTCTTTAAAAAATGCTGTAATCATTTATATTTCTTAAGGGAACAAAACTATTTTTAAAATTAAAAAAAATGTTTGGGGGGCATAAAAAATTTAGAAATGTTAAGGTGGGGCATGGCCTAAAAAAGGTTGGAAAACACTGGTTTAAAGGATCTAAGGTTATAGGATGGAGAGAACACATGAGCTAGCAAAGCTTTCCCCTTGTCGATTGTTTGACAATGAAACGATGCGCCAAACCAAGTTCGATTGTGGATTCGGTCGACAGAAGACGGAATTTGGTATTCACATTTAGTTACACTTTTTATTACCATTTATCAATCAATCAATCAAATTGTCAAGCCTTTATCAACATTTAGGTAATTTAATTATTGCACTGTCCTATAAAACTTTCTAAATGCCACTTACTGGATTTTACTTTCAGACAGCTGATTAGACCGTATAAAACCACAAAACCATCTACAAACAAATAACAGCTTAATTACTTTCGAAATAAGGGTTATAATCTCATTTTTAATTGAGATAAAAAATATAACAATATTTTAGGCACAGTGTTAAACAATTATAACTTTTATTGTACAAATCATAAAGTCGTAATTGGTTTTGATTATATTACAATTGGTCTATATCATTAATATGAGCGGTTAATGTTGCTAATGGAATGATCTTATTGACATGTGTAATTAATTTAACCATAGAGATTGTATGAAGAGAATTGTGGATGTGAAGGAAGCGAGAGAGTTATGTCAGGATCGTGAGAAGTGGTGCTTGGGTTGTCTCTGCTTGTCCTTGAGGTAATTTATTTGATGCGAGATATTTTTTTTATTGTGACTCGACAATAGACAACACTTTGCCTGATGTTAAGCTGGAGTGCGGTCCATAAATGAAGGTGACTGCTACTAAATTAAACTGTGCGTAGCAGCCTCATCCACTATGCCGGCCTAGTTGGAATTGGCAACTTACAAGCTGATTTTTAAACGCGACTAAGTCACTTTACGGTTTGTATACTTGTAAGTAATGGTACTACCCCGGATCGGCAAACTGGGCACCACTGCCTACCACTCTGATAACCAGACCCGGAGGAAATATCCACAATATTATATATTTTTTTCCAAACAGTTTTATATCTATAGTTATATTTCCATCAATTAAATTGTCACGCCCTTCTCCCATAGGAATAGGCAGAGACAATGGAGCGCCACTTGCCACGATCCTGACACAACTCCTTTGCTTCCTTCACATTCACAATTATCTTCATACAAGCTCTATGGTTATGGGCACTAGGCAACCTAGAACCTAGCTTTCTTATATAGTTATATTTATACCTATATTTATATTTATACCTATAGTCTATTTGTCTAGTCGACAATGGCTCCTAGTGATAAAGTTAGTGCCGCAAAATCACACCAGATGGCGCACTATTTTTTACGTTAGCAACGGATGTCATCCCGCGCACGCGCTGCATTCTAAATTCATATTTCGCTATTCCCCTCTAACTAAAATGTCACCCATATCTCTATCTCGTTTCGAAGTATGTATTTTTTCATTATTTCCAATTCCAAATGCGTGTCTTTTGTCGGTTTTTTATGCATGTTGATTTCTTCAAAGTATGGCCGTTATAGAGTTTTGCAGAAATACAAGATTACCTGCAATAAGTACGTAAGAACATAACCGACCGTGGTGTAGTGGTTTGGGAATGGCTTCGCAAACCAAGAGCCACCGGTTCAAAACCTCTTGCCAGTAAGAATGCATCTTTGATGTATATACCTACATATATAATTTGGTTGTCCTGTTTCTATAATACAGGCACGTTTAATACCTTAGTATATGAATGAAAAATAAAGACAGCTGATCCAAATTATTTATTAAGTAAGGAAGTAAAGGAATTGAACAAGTTATTCCGCATGGATAGGAGCGCCATTTTCTACGATCCTGACACAATTCGTACTATTAAACAAAGTTTATGCGGCTTTATCGCTTTTATTTTGGTTATTGACATAATAATTTTTATTATTCCGACGTTTCAAGAGCTTTGCATCCATCGTGGTCACGGAGAGACTGAGGTGTTGGTCGTCCTATTGGTTGATGCTGTTATTGTTTCCAATACTACCCCGCTTGATGTTTTGATTTTTTTTTTCTTTTTTCTGTTCACGGTTTATTTCAAAATTTTACAAAATTCAATATCAATGTTCGCGCAAAATTTAAGAAAATACAATTCTTTCAATTCCCTTACATCCACAATTGTCTGATTACAATGACTACGGGTTCTTTTTTAATATCCACGATTTAACTTAATAAATATTAAAAATAAATTAATGAAACAAATATTTGCTTTTACCGGGACTCGAACCCGAGACTTTACGCGTCTAACTGGTGTATTAGTCAATGCGCCACGCCTGTCATATTCTAGTTTAGTAGTCCCATTTAGTGCGTCTATTAAATACAACCGCGAATACTTCATTCGAGAGCCTATGTTTTGTGAATAATAAAAGATTTTGCAGCGAATACTTTTGCGTGGTATGTTGTGCCATTGTCGGTATTAAGAGGTACAGTCGGGTGCATAATTTATTAGTTGTTTTTTATTGTGACTCTATGTCGAGCACAGCACCCCGCCTGATGTTAAGCTGCAGTGCGATCCATAAACGGACGTGACGCTTCTACAGTTAATTAACTTTATGTAGCAGTTACCGGCCTAGATAAAACCAACAAATTACAAATTGATCCCAAACGCGAATAAGTCACTTCACGGTCGTATATTTGTAAGTGGTGGTACTACCCTGGATTGGCAAATTAGGCACCACGGCCTACCACTCTTAAAACCACTTTTTTGTTGGGATATAATTTTTTTAGGTCTTTTACTTTCAAAAGTAGTGATCCATTGCCCAGTCTGCCGATCCGGGGACTTTTCTTTGTAGAACAACCGACAAGTGGAATGCTTTACCAGCCCATGTGTTTTCTCCATCATATGACCTTGGATCCTTTAAGCGATGCGTGAAAAAGCACCTTTGGCCGGCATAGTGACGGCGACTGAGGCAGCCGTGAACAAACTAGGTTTTTTTAGTCGTCGTCACTTTTGGACCTCCTCTTGCTTATCATCAGGCGGGTCGAGGTCAGATGTCGTAACACAATAAAGAAAAAAATTTAAAAAAACTACATTCAATTAACTACTGAAGTAACTCAACCTCGTTTCGGATCCGTTATTGAACTGTAATAGCATTCGTCTACATACATAGACCGCACTCCAGCTTAACATCAGGCTAATAGATACTATGATAAATATAGTGCTTCTTTACTGATAAGTTTTTTATTATTGTCATTTGACATATGACAGCACCCTGCTTGATGTTAAGCTCGAGTGTGGTCCATGAATGGATGTCACTGCTATTACAATTTTAATAACTGTAAGTAGCAGTCACGTCCACTATACCGGCCTAGTTAGCAGCCAGTTTCTTCTATGAAGCACGGAACAGCTGTTGAAAAGAGGTAAGGTACACCAGAAGAATCGAGGTCCCTGGTGTATCTCTGGTAAACCAGCTGTCATGATTGTATTGTAGTAAGGAAGACAACTTTAAACTTGTCGCATCAAATTTTAATAATTTTTTAACGTTATAGGCCAGCATAGTGGATGTGACTGCTACTTTCAGTTATTGAATTGTAGTAGCTGTGATATTCATTCATGGACCACATTCCAGCTTAACATCAAGCAGGGTGCTGTCATATGTCAAGTCACAATACAAAAATTAAAAAAACTTATCAATATATTTATCATAGTTTATCATAGTCTATATTAGCCTGATGTTAAGCTGTCGTCTCTGCCTATCCCTGTGGGAAAGAGGCGTGACAATTTGATTGATAGATTGATTGATTGATTGTAACGCTGGAGTGCGGTCCATGAATGTAGACGACTGCTATTACTGATCCGAAACATTCAAGTGCTGTCATATGTCGAGTCACAATAAAAAAAACGTATACAGTTTTGAAGGTGACTGTACCTAAAACATAGCTTAGGTGCATAGACACGCCCGGCCGTTACACGAAGCACTTTTACGTGCTTTATAGTCGGTAGCAAACTTTTAAAGTGTTTTTAACCAATAAAATTTATTACGCAAAAACAGTCCTTACATTTTATGTAATTTCTTTTAAGTTGGGATGAAATTTCTTTGAAACTATTTCGTATAATATTTTCTTAGATTTTGCGCGAACATTGATTAATGAATTAAACAAATTTTATGCGGCTTACTATCGCGTTTATTTTGGTTTCGATTTTACAATTTTATTATTTAGACATTTCATTTGTAAATTTTCATTTCAATTGTTAAATCAAAACCAAAATAAACGCGAAAGTAAGCCGCATAAAATTTGTTTAATTCATTATTTTGTATAAGTTAAATAGAGGAAAGTTTTTTAAGATTTCACACTGTTGGGAATCGTCACTCCTCTTTGTAATATGACAGAACCCCGCTGGATGTTGATCTGGAGTGAAGTTCATAAAAGAAGGCGACTGCTACTCAGTTAAATAACACAGATAGTTATGTCAGGATCGTGAGAAGTGGTTGTTGTCTGCTTGTCCCTGAGGTAATTAATTTGAAGCGTGACATTTTTTATTGTGACTCGACATATGACAGCACTTCCCCTGATGTTAAGCTGGAGTGCAGTCCATATAAGAAGGCGACTTTTATTACAGTTAAACAACTGCACGTAGCAGTTGCATCTTCTATGCCGATACAGTTGGAACCGGCAACTTACAAGCTGATCGCGAAACGCGACTAAGTCACTTCACGGTCTGTACCTTATTTGCTTAAATATTAAAATTAGCATATTTTTTTTAATCAATCAATCAAATTGCCATGCCTTTTTCCCACAGACATATGCAGAGACAATGGAGCGCCACTTGCCACGATCCTGACACAACTCCCTTGCTTCCCTCACATCCACAGTTCTCTTCATACAAGCTCTACGGTTATGGGCACTAGGCAACGCAGCTTTCTTAGGGATGTCTCCGATTTGGTCGGAAAACACCTAAGATTTTGTAAGACGAGGCGCCCGTAGAAGCGGGCCGCGGGTCGTCTTACAATATATAAGGCTCATTATTAAATCAAACAGCCGAAAATAAATATCACCTCGTTAGGGTTCTTTAAGAGGCATTTTTCGCAACTTTTATAATCAAATAAAATTTATGTTTAAACGTTAAAAAACGTATAAAAAGCCACTATAACAAAAACTTGTCCACGGCACGCGCGGTCGAGCTCATCGCTTACGCACGCCGCATCTAAACATGGCGGAAAAGGATACAAGATACCCAAATTAAAGGCCAAGAAAGAGATAGGTATATGATTAATGATAGAGGCCCGAAACGAAGAAATGCAGTCAAATTAGGAGAAATAAATATCTACTGGAGACGTGCCTTTTTGAATTAAATACTGTTTAAAAGTTATTTTCGGTAAATATTAACAAAAACATATTGCGGTTTTAAGAAGTGTTGTAAGGAGTATGATAGCGGATTCAATAAGGAACTGTTCATAATGCGGTACTTGTTCCTACCTTAATGTATGGAAGCGAATGTTGGATGTGGCAGAAGAAGCATGAGATTTAACCCTGTAGAAATGCGGTCGTTAAGGAGTGTATGTGGAGTGAACAAAAAAAAAAGCGGATAGAATGAGGAATAGCATAGTGCGCGATAGATGCAGTTTGAAAGAAGATGAAGGATTTACAAAAGGAATGTTTCGATGGTTTGGGCACATGGAAAGGATGAGTGAAAGTAGATTGACAAAAATAATTTATAAATCTGATGTGGATAGACAAAGTTAAACAAGGCAGGCCCAGGAGGGTGTTGGCCGACCAAATCGGAGACAGCTAGGTTAGTATGACCATAGAGCTTGTATGAAGAGAATTGTGAAGAAAGCGAGGGAGTTGTGTCAGGATCGGGGCAAGTGGCGCTCCATTAGTTAGCTCCAGAGTTAGGGGCTAAAGTTTCTTTTAAAAGATACCTCAGTCGCCGTCACTACTTTTGCCCACCAAAGGCAAAATTGTTGATCGTACGACAAAGAAAGACGTATAAATATACCTAGTATCACACGTGTTCATTTGATAACATTTTATTCAAGTTGCGTACCTTTGGTCACGTCGCGAGCACGCGTCTCTACTAGCCGCTATACGAACATAACTCACGACTTTATAACCAAAAGGGGTTAGCTGAGGTAACGACACTAAGGTCATGAAGAGTTAATGAATTTATTAATGTTAATTTGTATGAAAATCGGTTTTAAATAAAGCGGTTATTCCACCGTAATGCATGCGGTTACGTTTGAGGCATATGTCGACATATGACAGCACCCTGCCTGATGTTAAGCTGGAGTCATCATCATCATCATCAGCCAGAACTGCTGAACAAAGGCCTTCACCTTAGAACGCCATTTCGAACGACAAGATGCCAGCTGCATCCACCGGTTATTCGTGACTTTCACTATGTCGTCAGTCCACCTAGTGGGAGGCCTACCTACGGTTCGTGGTCTCCACTCTAGAACCTTTCTTCCCCATCGGTTGTCGGTTCTTCGAGCGATGTGGCCAGTTAAGCTGGAGTGCCGTCCATGAATAGAGGTGACTGCTATTAACTCTTGAAAGAGTCCAGGAGTGATCCTCTATTCTGTGTAAAAGCAAACGTTCGAAATTTGATGAGGATCTTTTAAAATATCGTTGTCAAAAGAAATGAACGTCGATAAGTCATACGAATCAGGTCATCGGGCCTGATGCTCATAAAGAAAAAGAAGGAAAATAAATTATAGGTATAAAGAGTTATAAAAATTAACTAACCTAATATTTTTCCTGTTAAATAAATATACTTTTTAATATAATATAATCCTTATCATATAAAGAAATTAAATTAACATAATTTATTATTAAATAAAATATTAAACGTAAACTATAAAATATAGTTTAAAGAGTGGGCAGTGGTACCCGTCTACCGATCCGGGGTAGTACAAGTATACAGACCGTAAAGTAATTTAGTCGCATTCGGGACTAATTTGTAAGTTACCACTTCCTATCACTCTCATGGAGACTCTATGTTTAGTAGTTAATCCGTTAATTTAGTCTGACTATTAATTGGAAACAAATAAAAAAACAAACCTGCAGTCGGTTAATAAAATCTCACGAGAAGCACTATAAATCAAGGTTCACTGGACATACCAACTTTATATACGAAACTCATAAATAATTTTAAAAAAACAAAGCAAAAATCATAGACTTATTGTCTATAGCTCATACTCTACATATTTATGACGAAAGATCTCGAATAGCGAGTTAATCGATCTTTTAATCGATTATTTTTACAATAATTACTTGTTATAATGCTTCCGTATTTACTTTTTTCTTTTATAATTGATTCTAATTGGATTGGTTCGCTGAATTAATCAGTCGGGTCATAGCTGAGTATTTTTTTTCCAGATTTTTTATACTAAGTTACTAAACGTGCTTGTATCACAGAAATAGAACAACCAAAGTACACATATCAAAAATACATAGATACCTACACATGCCGGGAAAAAGTTTTTCAGTCGTCGTCACTCTTGGACTTATCATCAGCCGGGTTGAGGTCAGATGTCGTGTCACAATAAAATAAAAAAACTTTTTGTCGCCCGAATCCACAGTCGAAAAAGTTCGGTTCGCTTTTTTTGTCGAACAATCAACAAATGGAATAGTAGGGGCTAGAAGAGATGACAAATCACAATAAAAAAAAATTAAAAGATCATAGTACTGTTTGCGTGACCATTTCACTACCACTACACCACGGCCGCCTTAAGCATAAAAATACAGTTCATTATAAAGTAATAAATAAAGTTGGAACTTTCCGAATGCGTGTTAAATTGCGACAGCAGACATTTAGGTGAATAACTTTTTTTTAAACGAATAAATTTTCACCACATTAACGTTTATTATTTGAGATTCATCGCCTTTTTCAATACGTACAATTTAAAATCAAATATTATGAGACATAATATTTATTTTTTATTGTAAAATGAAAAAATAAAAACAGGCGTGGAGGAACGGTTCAGCGATTGGTTTGTGCGCGTAAAGTCCCGGGTTTGATTCCCGGTCAAAGCAAATATTTATTTCATAGCTTTTATTTGTAATATTTAATAATTATAATAAATATTGTAAATACTTGTTAATAAAAAAAAATTGAGATGCATATTTGCTTCGGGTCTGGTTAACAAAGAGTGGTAGGCAGTGGTACACAGTCTATACAGACCGTGAAGTGATTTGGTCGCGTTTTGGGATCAACTTGTAAGTTGCCGGTTCCAACTAGGCATAGTGGATCGGCAAATACCTCAGTCACCGTCACTATGTCAAGTTTGTCAAGCTATACCACGGAGAACGTTCTGAGGAGCTCTTTAACCTTGTTCCTACCTCATCTTTTCACTCCCGTAATACCCGCACAGGTCGGGGGAAGCATCCGCATTTTGTCGACCTAATCGGCAGTCGAACTAAAAAGTTTGGAGCGTCATTTCTTTGTAGAACAATCGACAAGTGGAATGCTTTACCAGTCCATGTGTTCTCTCCATCCTATAGCCTTGGATCCTTCAAGCGATGCGTGAAGAAGCACCTTTGGCCGGCATAGTGACGGCGACTGGGGCAGCCGTGAAGACTTGGTTTTCGCAGTCGTCAGCACTCTTGGACCTCTTCTTAAATACCATCAGGCGGGTCGCGGTCAGACGTCGAGTCACAATAAAAAAAGTATATATAACGGAAATCGAACGTAATGTTCTCCTAAACAATGTAATTACCACGTGCGTAAAAAACGAGTATCTGCACTCGTGATACATAAACTATTTTATGTTTTATGTGTTTTATATTTTAAACTATATTATCGCTCGCATTAAGAAATTATTGATACGTTTTATTATCGTTTTTAGTTTTAGTTCTCTTTTAGTTTCTGTTATCAGTTGTGCCTTGCATTGAATGGTACAGATCCGAAGCTTTCTTTTTGTTAAAAAAAATAAAATAAACACTAGTTATTAGGTACCGTAGTTAAAAGTCTACTATTTTAAAACTGGCTTTAAATTAAAACCAAAACCTCAAATAAAAAACAAAACAAACAAACCCGAAGCCAAATTAAAGATTAAAAAAATAAATGTCATGAAAGCGTCAACTCATAATTTCATATTTGGAACACCCACATCGCGCCAAAAAGTCCCATTCCCGCCTCTCTATACATTATAATTAGAGGACTGATTATGGACTTTACGCACGAACCGTCGAAAAGGGCAGGTCCTTTGTCCCGTAAATATATGAACGATTTCTCTTATTGCACGCTAATAAATACGGTCATTAAATTCCAGACACTAATATTTTATTAAAACTGTTCAAATGTTTTGAGGATAAATGTACTACAGTTTTTTTTTTATTGTGACTCGACATATGACTGCATTCCGCTTGATGTTAAGCTGGAGTGTGGTCCATGAATAGATGTCATTGCTACTACAATCCAATAACTGTGAGTAGCAATCACATCTACTATGCCAGTCTAGTTGGAACCGGCAACTTAAAAGCTGATCCCGAAACGCGACCAAATCACTTCACGGTCGGTATACTACAAGTATACAGATCGTGTATACTGTGGATACTACCCCGGATCGACAGACTGGGTACCACTGCCTACAAAATTATGTATTCTTTGATGTAGTATACTTTTAACGACCGTCGTACGAATGGACTTTTGTCCTTAACCCCCTTACTCGTAAAATATCATTTACTGTTTTCTAGGTTTAATTTGAAAAAAAAATATATTTTCCATGTTAAAGGGTTCAGTTCGTTCTGCGTTTTTATATTCTATTTCATCTTTTAAATAACATAGTTGGTTAGAGATTTGTAAGAAAAGTCAATTATTTTATTTGAGGCAACTGTGGTAAAGTGGTAGTGCAAAAGTCATGCAAACCGAGAGCCTCCACTTGCCGGTACCAATGTATCTTTAATAAATGTACTTTGGTCGTCTTGTTTCTATGATACAAGTACTTTTAGTAGCTTAGTATAGACATGTTAAAGAAATGGAATGTAGTTATATACAACGGAATATATTATGTTTCTAGTATATTCCGTTGCTTGCCACAAAATATTTCTTCAAATTACACCATTCATTCATAAAAATCTACCACACGCAACAGAATTGACGTAAACCACAAAATCGAACATTTTATCGATTTAAAACAAAACGGTTTTTTCAAATCATTGCTCCGTCCTCTCTAATTCCGTTTTCCCGCCTATAATTGACGCCGACGCGCCATTTTATATCCCCCTCACTCGTCAGTTTAAATTATAAGTTTGTCTCGTTCTGAGCGCGATGTCACGTGCGATTCGTCAGTGCAGTGACTATTTTGACAATTATGTCATTTGGGTTGTCAATGGTGTGTCATTTTGGGTGATTGTAGGTCTGTAATTTTGTGTGGTATGACGGAATTTTGAAAGGTTGTCCGGGTGAATGACATGTGTTTTGTTGTGAGACCATCTGTCTTCTATGAAAGTGTAAATTTGTGTCTCTCATTGACGTTTTTGTCGCGTATAATTTTTATATCACATTTGTTATTATGTGGTCAATTTAGTTAGCTTATTTGGAATTAAAATTGAATTATAACTGTTTTCTTATGTGATCTTTTTATTAGCAGTTATTTATGACATCTGTATTAGAGTGACAATAGCGGATTGAATAAGGAATAGCACAAAGCGCGATAGATGGGGTTCGAAAGAAGATGTAGTGACAAGGATTGACAAAGGAATGCTTCGATGTTTCGGGCACATGGAAAGGATAAGTGAAAGTAGGTTGGCAAAAGTATTTTATAAATCTAATGTGAATGGATGCATTAATCGAGTCAGACCCAGTAGGATGGTCTCTGATCAAATCTGAGACATCCATTAAATCTTCTTTCAAACCACATATATCGCGCACTGCGCTATTCCTCATTCTATCCGCTATCTATACTCCACATACACTCCTCAACAATCGCATTTCTACAGCGTTAATTCTACTCTCATGCTTCTTCTGCCACACCCAACATTCACATCAATACATATTAATACACTTTTTAGTTTTAATTATAAATATTGAATTTATTACTTTTGATTTTGATATTAATTTTGTTTTTATTTTCTAATTTGTATAATGTTAGTTTGTATAAAAGCTTTTTGTGTTTATTAATTTAGCTTTTTGCTAAGTTTAGTTTGTAAACTGTTGTTACATAATTTGATATACATGTTTTATGCGGTTTACTATCGCCGTGACCACGATGGCTGCAAAGCTCTCGAAACGTAAGAATAATAAAATAATGTAAAATCAAAACCAAAATAAACGCGATAAAAAGCCGCTTAAAATTTGTTTAATTCAATAATCTATATTCGCGCAAAATTTAAGAAAATACTAAATAAAGAAATATAATAACACTACGCCTTAAAATAAATAAACAACTAAACCAGATACGATTTAAAAAACATTACCCTCATACATAAAATTCATCGCAAACCCTACAAGAGTCGTGACAACAAAACGCGAGAACTAGAAATGCGCAGCGAGTTTTCTTGAATGAAAATTGAGACGTTACAATATTGTTGAAAATGAATTAAATATGAGGATAGTCAGCGTTGAACTCCGACATTTTCTATTGTTTATTTCACGTAATAACTTCGAGTTAAAGTTCGCTTAATTCGATACCACGTTTCATTGTACCATTTTATAGGCGACCGTGGTGTAGTGGAGTGAAATGGTTACGCAAACCGAGAGCACGGGTTCGAAACCATTTGCCGGTACAAATGTGATACATTATGTAGTTTGGTTGTTCTTTTTCTATGATACCAGCAAGCACTTTAGTAGCTTAGATTAGAAAAAATAATAGATTACGGATATTTTCAAAAGATTTTTTTTTATCAAACATTGCTTAAATTGTGAATGGATGATGCAAATAGAGTTGCTATATAATATAATAATAATGTCATTTTTTTCTTAAATTTAACAAGTGCGTGAAGAAGCACCTTAGGCCGGAATAGTGGCGGCGGCTGGGGCAGCCGGGAACTGACTCGGTTATTCCAGTCGTCGTCACTCTTGGACCTCCTCTTGCTTATCATCTCTTACATCTGTATACTCTATACAAAGCTACTATAAGTGCTTGTTTATGAAAACTAGACGACCAAAATACATATCAAAAAACTTTTATTTTTATTTTGGCTCGACATATGACAGCCTGATGTTGAGCTGGATTTCGGTCTATAAATGGAGGTGAATGCTGACAGTTAAGTAGCAATCACATCCACTATGCCGGTCTAGTTGCAACAAGCAACTTACAAGCTGATCCCGAAACGCGACGAAGTCACTTAACGGTCTGTATAATAGATTCGTTATCAATAACGATTATAAAATTAGTCTTTTAGTAACATAATGATGTATTTAAAACCGTTATAGAGTATGCTTTGCGCTTCATAGCATATTAATGCTAGGAGACTATTAGAAGGGACGACACGATCTATCGGCGCCTTTTATAAAGCCGACTTTGACCGAAGTTTTGATTTTCGGAAAAATACAAAACGCTTATTGGTTAATAAACTTTTGGATTACACGTGCAGGTGCTGACAAATTTAATTTATTCCCTTTTAAACAAATTTTATGCGGCTTACTATCGCGTTTATTTTGGTCAGTCTCTCTGTGACCACGATGGCTGAAAAGCTCTCGAAACGTCGGAATAATGAAATAAAATTGTAAAATCAAAACCAAAATAAACGCGATAGTAAGCCTAATAATTTATTTAATTCATTAAAAGTTCGCGCAAAATCTAATAAAATAATATTTTCTTTTTTAGTTTTAATTGGCCAAATCGGAGGCATCCTCAAGAAAGCTGGAATGCCTAGTGCCTGTAGAGCTTGTATGAAGAGAATTGTGGATGGATGGATAGATAGGAGTCGTGTCAGGATCGTGACAAGTGGCGCTACATTGTCTCCGCCTATCCCTGTGGGAAAAAGGCGTGACAATTTGATTATTAGTTTTAGTTTTCTATTTACTTAGTTATAATAATATTAGATAGATATTCATAAAATAAAAAATACTATACAATCCTATAGAAAAAATTAAGGAAATAATAATGAGGTAAAAAAATATTTCTCTAGGACATCTCTGTCGCCATTAAAAAAAAGATTGCAATCTTTTATTGTAAATACTAAAAATATGACAACACCCCGCCATTTGTTAAGCTGGAGTGCGATCCATGAATGGAGGTGACTACTACTACAGTTTTAAGTCGATCCCGAAACGCGACTGAGTCACTTCACGGTCTCAATCAAATCAAATTGATACACATTTTCCCACAAGGATGAAGCCACTTGCCACGATCCTGACACCACTCCCTCGCTTCCCTCACATCCACAATAAGCTCTATTATTTATAGACACTAGGCAACCCAGTAAATTGGTGTACTAACCTGGATGAGCACATAACCTAATGAGTGGAAGGCAGTGGTACCCAGTCTGCCGATCCGGGGTAGTACCACCACTTACAAGTATCAAACCGTAAAGTTTCGGGATCAGTTGCCCGTAGTAAGTTGCCGGTTCCAACTAGGCTGAACTATTGAGACTAGTAGTAGAACTAAGAACTATCCAACTATTGAATTGTAGTAGCTGTGACATCCATTCATGGACCGCACTACAGCTTAACTTCAAGCGGGGTGCTGTCATATGTCGAGTCATATGTCTGTCTACTACTCCTAAAAACATAATTTAAAGCATATTTTTTTCAGCGTAACAAAACGAAGTGCACGTAAATTGTAACTTTAGCTTGTAAGTCAAATTGTAAATGTCAGAAAGCACTCTAAATGCAATGATGAATGGCGTAAAGTAATAAAAAACACGTTCGGAAATTTTGTTTCGTTCTTAATTTGAGTTTTAAAATGAACAGCGATTGTGACAGGGGTCGATGGTCAGTAATTCAAATCAAAGTTGGTCAATATGACCTCTTTGTAATAAGTGGTATCTCAAAATAATTTTCTATACTTAGGCCGGCATAGTGGCGGCGGCTGGGGCAGCCGGGAACTGACTCGGTTATTGCAGTCGTCGTCACTCTTGGACCTCCTCTTGCTTATCATCAGGCGAGTCGAGGTCAAATGTCGTGTCACAATAAAAAAAAGTACTAAAATGCTTGTATTATAGAAACAGGACAACCAAAGTACATATATTAAAGATACATTGGTACTAGCAAGATACATTTTTAATACGGCGTCGTTGCTCTTAGACACCTCCTAAGGTCAAAGAAGCAAAAGAAGGTCAGGAGTGAAGAATTTATAAAAAATATATATATTGATGGTTATCAATCATTTAATCAAATTGTCACCTTTTTCCTACAGGGATAGGCAGAGACAATGGAGCGCCACTTGCCACGATGCTGACACAACTTCCTCGCTTCCCTCACATCCACAATTCTAAATATTACTATTATTCCAATATTGATGGGCAACCATAGAGCTTGTATGAAGAGAATTGTGACTGAAGCGAGGGAGTTGTGTCAGGATCGTGGCAATTGACGAAAGGCATGGCGAACGGTTTAGCGATTGGTTTGTTGCGCGTAAAGTCCCGGGTTCGATCCCCGATTGGAGCAAATTTTTGTTTCATAGCTTTTATTTGTATTATTTAATAATATTAAATATTGCAAATATTTGTTAATAAAAAAAAGAGATGGATATTTGCTTCGGGTCTGATTATCAAAGAGTTGTGGGCAGTGGGACCCAGTCTGCCGATCCGGGGTAGTACCACCACTTACAAGTATACAGACCGTGAAGTGATTTGATCACTTCTCGGGATCAGCTTGTAAGTTGCCGGCATAGTGGATGTGATTGTTACTTACAGTTATTGAATTGTAGTAGCAGTGACATTCATTCATGGACCACACTTCGGTTTAACATCAAGCGGGGTGCTGTCATATGTCGAGTCACAATAAAAAATGTGGCGCTCCATTGTCTCTGCCTATCCCTGTGGGAGGAAGGCGTGACAATTGGATTGATTGATGCAAAGTCTTAAGACTGTAGTGTTAAAAAAGAAACCGTTTTCGTCGCACAGCCGGGTGACTATGTGTTACACAGGTTATATAGTAAGTATTATATTTTTTTAAGCAAGGCACAGTGCGTGAGCCGGCGACCCGTAACGCCATTTCCTCTATGGGTGCTACGACCTCAAACCCCTTACTAAAGAAATGTATAGACTTAAAACTTACGTTTTTTGGATCGATTAATCAATAAATACTTAAGTATAAGTATAAAAACAGTATAAAGTTGCAATCTCTTTGGCCGGCATAGTGACGGCCACTGATGTTTCAGTCGTCGTCACTCTTGGATCTCATCTTGCTTATCATCAGGCGGGACGAGGTCAAATGTCGTGTCACAATAAAAAAAAATTCAAAAATTTGGTACGTTATTTTTATGACAAAACTTTTGTATTTTAGCTTACATTAATTTTAATACGTTTCTATACTAAGCTACTAATGTGCTTGTATCATAGAAACAGGACGACCAAAGTACATATATATAGGCAATAACCACAATAGGCAAGTGGTTTTAAACCCGCGCTCTAGGTTTGCGTGACCATTGCACTACCAATACACGGTCGCTTTTATAAATAATATTTATGAAGACGCTTCTGGAGGTCTGCAGGAACGAGAAGGCTGCTTGGAAGAAATTGGGTGGGCGAACTGTTAAAAAATGCACAAAGAAGCAGCGATGGTATCAAGTGCGGAAACGAGATTTTTATTTATTGTGACTCGCATCCCGCTTGATGTTAAGCTGAAGTGTTGTCCATGAATGGATGTCACTACTACTACAATTCAAAAAAGGGATGGGTCAGTTTAGGTTTAGTTATTACACAATATTCGACGTAATTTATTTGTCTACGAAATATAAAATCTACAGCAAAGACATTAAATATATATGAAGTAGACCGAAGTAGACCAAACAAGACCGCAAATTGTTTGCGCCTAAAAGCTGGCTCAGAATGTATGACAATACGTTGCTCTATATTGACGTGTTTGGTGTGACCCTTCAAATCCTTTTATTTTCGCTGTAAATTATTGTGACAAAGATTTTGTATGAAAATTGCCAACATGCCCACTCTATTATTTTTTATCTCTGACCTACAGGCTTAGAACCACCATTTTTAAAGAAAAAACATATATACTACTTTACTTAGTAATATTATAAAACTAAGTAAGCATCGAAATATCGGCCCCTCAAGTTGTTAATTGCCATGGACAGGAAATTGACTGGTCAAATTTTCGGATACCGAATACTTATTTAACGCTCCGATGACAATAAAGGTGCTTCATTAGGTTTTAAGTATTTCTAAGGAAAAAGTAGCCATGGCTCTAAAATAGATTGGGTCTCGTGCCAATCAATCGTGAAGACAATTAAAACTATTTTATTCTTAATTCAATTTATATTCTAACGTTTGTATTGTTCTATTTTCGGATTTCAACTATTAACGTATATATTAACATTTTTTTATTGTACACGACTTCTGACCTCGACTTGCCTGGATGTCAAGCAAAGGGAGAAAGAACCAAGAGCGCCTCAGTCGCTGTTAATATGTCGGCCAGTCGGTCTTTACGCTTGAAGGATCCAAGGTTATAGGATGCAAATAACAAATGGGATGGTAAAGCATTCCTACAAAGCCTTTCTTTGTACCAAACCGTAAGGATCAAGTTTTATGCGGCTTACTATCGAGTTTATTTTAGGTAATTTTATTTTTTTATTTATTATTCCGACATTTTGAGGGCTTTGCGGCCATCGTAGTCACGGAGACACCCAAAACCACCTCGTTTCATGTTTTGATTTTGTTTCCCGGTTCAATTTTTTTTGCAAAAATAACTGACGGTGTCATCTGGTGTGGCAGTTTGCTGGACTGGTTTGAAAGTTTGTGTATTATGGGGTCCCAGGTGTTAGGGACCATCCACGTCAGATTCGAAAGGAATTTATGAACCTGATGTGCCTGAGTGCGTTAAACAAGACAGGCCCAGGAGGGTGTTTTCTGACCTAACCGGAGACATCCTTAAGAAAGCTGGGTGCCCATAACCATAGAGCTTGTATGAAGAGAATTGTGAATGGGAAACAAGGCAGTTGTGTCAGAATGGTGGTAAGTTGTGCTCTATTGTATCTGCCTATATCAATCAGTCAATCAAATTGATTGATATATACTTAAAGATATCTTTTTATAAATATTAATCAACAAACAACTCTATAGTTTCATTGTTTTTGTTTACGTTGTAATTCTCAATGTAGACGCGTGTGAGAAAGTCCATGCGTCTTCCAGGCTGCAAGAAAGTGGTAGTTAAAAAAACGCGGAAGTTTATGCTTCGATAGGCCGAGGGTCATGTTACCCATTAAGTAGCCAATGGTAATTGGTAATTATTACTAGATATTACGCTTGTTTACAAGGGAATTATAAAGGAAAAGCTAACAGGATTACGCAGAGAAATTCTCCATTTACAAGTTGTGTGAATTGATTTGTTTTTTTGTCGCTCGATAAATATGCTGTTTAGCTGGAGTCTGATTGCTACTACAGTTAAATAATTAATAGTAGCATTCGAATACACTATGTAGGCTTATTTAACAACTTTCAGGCCGATCCCGAAACGCGACTGAGTCACTTGAAAGTGGCGGTATCCTGGATCGGCAGAATGAAACAAAATTGACGAGAGATGTGGACGCGGAGAGACTGTACATGGTCCAAATGTCGGCTCAAAAAAAAGTTCTCGAAACGTCGGAATAATAAAAAAAAATGTAAAATCAAAACCAAAATAAACGCGATAGTAAGCCCCATACAATTTGTTTAATTCATTAATCAATATTCGCGCAAAATCTAAGAAAATTCTATATACTATTATAGTTAAATAACTGCTAGTAGTATTTGGAGATCCATGGATTACTCTCCGGTTTAACATCAGGCGGGGTGCTGTCATCTAACAAGCCGCAATTTAAAAAAATGTTAATATAACATCTACAGTCTAATTAAGCATTTAAAAGCAGCATAAAAAAGCATTTACATAAAAAGCATTTACATAAAAAGCAGAATCATAAAGCTCACACTCACCTATGTAATTTATGAGACAAACTATAATTAAAGGCTACATAGAAAAAACAACCCTAACAAGTAACAAATAGAGGTTGTATTTAAAAAATGTGTCATCTCGAGCGTGAAATATAGCTCGCAAAGCGTGTAAGTGACGATGTAAAAACATGTAATGAAGTTATAATTATAAATTTAAAACGTTTAACAACTATTAAATATGTTTACGTTAATTTATTAATATCAATCAATGAATCAATCAATCAAATTGTCACGCCTTTTTTCTCACAGGAATAGGCAGAGACAATAGAGCGTCACTTGCCATGATTCGGGCATAAATCCTTCGCTTCCCTCACGTCCCTCACTTCTCTTCATACAAGCTCTACGGTTATGGGCACTAGGCAACCTAGCTTTCTTGAGGATGTCTCAGATTTGGTCGGCAAACACCCTCCTAGGCCTGCCTTGTTTAACGCAGCCATCCACATCAGATTTTTAAATTCCTTTCGTCAATCTACTTTTACTCATCCTCTCTCTATGCCAAAACCATTGAAGTATTCCTTTGTTAATCCTTGTCACTACATCTGTTTCAAACCACATTTATTGTGAATTGTGCTGTTCCTCATTCTATCCGCAATCGTCACTCCACATACACTCCTTAATGACCGCATTTCTACAGCGTTAATTCTACTCTCATGCCTGCAACTTCCTAACTTCTTTCGTATTTATTAAATTTTACTTTTTGAAATCTATGCCTTCTGATGTTAGGCTGGAGTACGGTGCATAAATGCTACTTCATTCAATCAATCACAATTCCCACAAGGATTTGCGGATCCAATTGCATTCTGCCGACCGAATTGACAGGCGAGCTACAAAGATTTAAAGAAAAATCGACGACTGGAATGCATTACCAGCCCAAGTACCTTTCACCCTACCTTTTCATCATACCTTGATACTAAAGGAAGCTCATCAGGCAAGACGAGGTCAGATGTCCCATCTCAATTAAATAAGGGATCCTGGCATAACTCGCTTCCTTCACATCCACTAAGTTTAGTTCTATATCAAATATTAAAAAAAAACAAGAAATACACACGGAAATACAAATACATCATTAAATCTAATAAATTAATATTAATATCAGAAAAAAAGCAATTTTAATTATAGTTATAAATATACCTAATAGGGCTGTAAAAAATTTAGTGCAATACGGTAAATATGCAACGTAATTTAGTAGTCTCTACTACTACCACGTAAGATTCAAATTGGCATAATTTTTCTCTCAAATCGACCTCAGGTCTTGCGGTTGCAGAAAATAGAAACACAGTAGATATTTAGTAAAGAAATTCTACTAATTTTGTTATTAAGGTGCGATATCATTCCTCGACTTGCTTGATGGTAAGCAAGGAGATATCCTAAAGCGCCTATGACTGATTTTTTTTTATTGTGACACGACATCTGACCTCGACCCGCCTGATGATATGCAAGAGGAGGTCCAAGAGTGACGACGACAGAAAAAACCGAGTTAGTTTACGGCTCCCTCAGTCGCCGTCACTATGCCGCCCAAAGGTGCTTCTTCACGCATCGCTTGAAGGATCCAAGGTCATAGGATGGAGACAACACATGGGCTGGCAAAGCATTCCACTTGTCAAATTTAATTGTTGCCTTAGTCTCCGTTACTATAATTGTAATACTTATAAAAATATTATTACCTTCGTAATTTCAAATAAAATTAAATTAAATTTAAAAAAATTAAAAAGCTTAAAATTAAAATCAAATAAATCAAATTTAAATTCTACATTTTAAAATTCTACAGGAATGAAGCGCGATTTTCTACGATGCTAACAAAAAACTCCTGCATCCTTCCCATCCATTCTCTTAATACTTTAGCTATAGTCACTATGTACCGCAAACCTTTTTTTAAAGAATGTCTTCGATTTCATCTATAAATAATAATAGTTATCAATTTATTTAGTAAAGTAATAGTGTATTTTGACTTCAAACAACCATAGCATAAGACTTAAGATAAATATATAACCTAAATTGAACTTTATGCCTTTGTAATAAAGGTCATAAAATAGTTGTTACGTATCTTCACGTATGCTTATTTCCCATGACGGGTGGGAATAGCTAACGGTGGTGATTGCCTGTTTTTTCTTTTAAAAATTTCTTCGCATTAATTGCTTAAGGTCAAGTAACTTGTAACACGCGTTTTACCTCTATATTTACAGCTTTTTTTCTATAAGGGTAGGTAGTGGTTTTGGACATTTATTGAATCAAAGATAATTCGCGTAAAATTTCATCTCATATGTTTAAAATATGCTTTCATACTAAGCTACTATCATAGAAGCAGGACAACCAAAGTACATATATCAAGATTCGGTGGTACCGGCAAGTGGTCTTGAACCCGTGCTCTCGTTTTGCGTAACTGCGTGGTTGCCAAAACGTCTTGTTGGTACTAATGTACCTTTAATATTACGTATTTTGGTCGTCCTGTTTCTTTGATACATGCACTTTAGTAGAATAGTAGGTAATGTTTTTGCATTCCAATGCCAGTATTATTACTATACTGAATTATCAATAAATCAATCAAATTGTCACGCCTTTTTCCCACAAGGATAGGCAGAAACAATGGAGAGCCACTTGCCACAATTCTCTTCATACAAGCTCTATGATTATGGGTATTAGGCAACCTAGCTTTCTTGAGGATGTCTCTCTCCGATTAATAGTAATTGGAAAAATCACACAGTTTACCGATGTAGATGCATGATTTTTTCTATTCAATTATCATTGCTTATTTGTCCTATATGATTTAATTTAATTATAAAGATTATATTTTAAGAATAAACCGTTAAAATAAGATAACAATCTTAACAGCGAGCGTTAGTTCGCTAATAAAAATTAAATTAGCTACGTATTTAATTAAAAATATTTGTGAAAGTTACTCTTTAAACAATGATGGGATTCTCCCACGAAAGATGGAGTCAAGCTCAGAGCATGTTCACTGTCACCCGTAACCTACATGTCTATTCTACTTAGCTCTCATAGGTGGAAATGACTCCATACTGTCAAGGGTGGACTACTAATGGATATGAAAGTGGGGTTGGCAGACAGTCGGTGGTTATTTATTCAGTCTGATTAGAGGTTGTACCACCACTTTAAAGTCTACAGACCGTGACTCAGCCTTTGGATTATCAAATAGACGGCAAGCCACTTCGGGATCAGCTTGAAAGCTATATCAGTTTTTATAAATTAGAAAATTGGTATAGTATAAACTAATATTTTCTTAGATTTTGCGCGAACATTGATTATTGAATTAAACAAAGAACATCATTCATTTTGGACTTGGGATTAAATGTATTGACAGTTTAATATGCATTTTAAAATAGTTTGATGTACGAAATTTACAATATAATTGGAATTTATCCTTCATTTTGCGTTGTTTATTTAGATGTGCAAAATGATCAAACTATGATCAAAGCAGAACAAATATGGCATTGATTGACAGATAATACAAAATCCATATCTTATTTTCCAAATATCTCAATCGTACAGCAAGTAAAAGCAAAATTGTTATTAGTTTTATCAATACAAGTATCGAACTATCATTTATATATTTGTTCATCATTGGACATTACAAAAGTAGTACATAAAAGCCTAAAATGAATGATGTCCTTTATGCGGACCAGTATCAGTACCAGTATCAACCAATAGGACGACCAACACCTCAGTCTCTTCGTAACCACGATGGCTGCAAAGCTCAAGAAACGTCGGAATAATTAAAAAAAAAAAGTAAAATCAAAACCAAAATAAACGCGATAGTAAGCCGCATAAAATTTGTTTAATTCATTAGTATAAACTATTCCACGTTTTTTTTACATTTCTATACTAAGCTTCTTATGCTTGTATCATAGAAACAGAACAACCAAAGTACATAAATCAAAGATACATTGGTACCGGTGGGGGTTTCGAACTCGTGCTCTCGGTTTGTGTAACTATTGCACTGCCACTACACCACGGTCGCCTTATCGCTTTTATTATAAGTAGTCTAAATTTTGAAAACGAAACAAAAGAAATATGAATGTAGGTTTTTATACATATTACACGTAAACCACTTTGTTTCTCTGATCATATCACAATCGGCAATAAATCTCTGTATATACTTTGTTAGGTAAGGTTATATACACACTGGCAGAGAAAACGTTAAAAAAAAATAGATTTAAAATGACGGTCGCAGCATATTTTGTGTGCGATTTGTTTAAAAAATATAGGTTTAATTATAATAAAATATTAGTATTTTTTTTTATTCATAAGGCATTATTAGAGTAACAAAGATAGGCATAGATTATATAATAGAACTTTTTTGTTATTGTAAATTGTTGGATAACAAAGAAAATTTTTAGTATTTTTTATTTTCAGATATAACAAAAAATAAATTCGAAAATCAATCGATTTTGATAGAACCCTTGATAGAAATATAACTTATTAACTACTATAAATACTTAATGGATAATAATACCTAGTATCAATCAATCAAATTATCCGGCTTTTCTCTAGGCAGCGACAATGATGCGTCACTTGCCACGGTCCTGACACAACTCCCTCGCTTCCCTCACATCCACAATTCTCTTCAAACAAGCTCTACCGTCATAGGCACTAGTCAACTCAGCTTTTTTTTGTCGGATTTAGTCGGAAAATACCCTTCTGGGTCTGCCTCGTTTTAAAGAGTGGTACCCAGTCTGCCGCTCTGGGGTAGTATCACGCTTACAAGTATAGGTACAGACCGTGCAATGACTTAGTCGTGTTTCAGGATCAGCTTGTAAGTTGCCGGTTCCAACTAGGCCAGCATAGTGGATGGGACTGCTACTTACAGTTATTGAATTGTAGTAGTAGTGACATTCATTCATGGACCACACTCGAGTCACAATAAAAAAAAATGTAAAGTATCGACAAATAGGAAAATTCGCTTAAAGGATCCAAGGTTATAGGATGGGAAGAACACATGAGCTGGTATTAATCAATAATATGAATCCATGTGTATATTCCATGTAATCTGGCCACCCCTTTTATGCAGAGGCGCGATGGTGCGTACCCGTTACGGGCCGCCGCCCGCGCAACTGGAGCAAAGGTGAAAGAACAAACAATACCTACCTACCTATAGATGAAGATGCCTCATATAATGTTAAGTATATCATACGTTTTAGGATTTTTATACTAAGCTACTAAAGTATGGGTATTAGGGGATCGTGGTGTAGTGGTAGTGCAATGGACATAAAATCGAAAGCACGAGTTCAAAATACTTGCCGGTATTTTGCTGGACTTCAGTCAATGAAACGACTGCTACTTACTATAGTTAATTAACAGCAAGTACTAGTTGTATTCACAATGCCGGCCCAGTTGGAACTGGCCACTTTCAACTGCACGGCATGATTTAGGTTTATAGAAAAACACATCATAAATAAGTGATATTTGTGTTTGAAAAAAGAATTAGAATCGCAAAACAAAATTGTTGACACTTTTCTTTTTAATTGTCCAAGGCAAAGGTCAATAATTTACGACTTTCGAAAAAAACAACGCACGGTTCGTATTTATTTAAATACGATATTTTGTGCATCACATTTAGGTTTTAATGTTTCATTGGTTTGACGCATTTGCATAGGTCTCGCCCCGGCCCCATTTACCTCCATTACAAAAACGATTTTTTGAATCACTGTTGCCAAATTATAAGTAAATTGTATTTGTATTAAAGTTTTATTATTAGGTAGTACTAAATAGTGCAGATTTTGTCCCACATGGATAGGCAAAGACAATGAAGCGCCACTTGCCACGATCCTTACACAACTCCCTCGCTTTTCTCACATCCACAATTCTCTTCATATTAGCTCTACGGTTATGGGCTCTAGGCAACCCAACTTTCTTGAGGATAGTCTGCCTCGTTTAACGCATCCATCCACATCAGATTTATAAATTCCTATCGTCCTTTCGTCGTCGTTCTATTCGCTATCGTCACTTCACATACTACCAATTTTATATTAAAAGCAATTTTTTTTTTTTTTTTTTTATTGTGACTCGACATATGACAGCACCCCGCTTGATGTTAAGCTGGAGTGTGGTCCATGAATGAATGCCACTGCTACTACAATTTAATAACTGTGAGTAGCAATCACATCCACTATGCCGGCCTAGATGGAACCGGCAACTTACAAGCTGATCCCGAAACGTGACCAAATCACTTCACGGTCTGTATACTAGTAAGTGGTGGTACTACCCCGGATCGGCAGACTGGGTACCACTGCCTACCACTCTTTATTGTTTATTTGTATTTATTTATTTATTTATTGTTCTTTGTAATAACAGTACCCCGCTTGATGTTAAATACCACAAGTAAATGGTGGTACAACCCTGGATGTACAGACAGGACCGTCTTTACCCGGGGGTTCAGGGGGTGCGGTGCACCCGGGCGCAGAGTCCTAGGGGGCGCATGCCTACCGCCATAAACTTCGATAGGTACCTATTACACTGAGACCACGCGAGCGGAGCCTTGACTTTCGCACCCCGGCGCTGAATATGCTTAAGACGGCCCTGTGTACAGACTGTAGTACCACTGCCTACAACTCTTAAAACACATGTTACACAATAAAATTATAATTCTGATTAAATTAACAAACTGCAAATTATATGATGATAAAAAAACTGTTCATTTTGAACCCAGGACAATGGTATGTCCTTCGCACGATTTCGTAATACAGTTTCGCAAACGCAACGTGACTTATTGTCTGAGAAAATGGTTTTTCATACAACCCCCCTACTTTGTATTGTGAATTACCGTTTTGCTTTAAACGTGTAAATATCTGAACTAATATTATAAAGCTAAAGAGTTTGTTTGTTTGTTCGAATGTGATAATCGCTGGAACAAGTAGTTCGATTTGAAACATTTTATATTTATTTTGAAAGGCATTATCTAGGGCAGTGGCGTAGCGTGGGAGTCAACCGCCCGGGGCGGAAAAAAAATTGCCGCCCCCTTATTTAAGAATTTCAATCATAGGTACAACAAAAATAAAAATTTCAGGTTCAAATGTTAACGGTTTATTCTAGCTTTTTATTTATTTTGCCGCCCCCTCCGCTCCCGCCACGCTCACGCCACGTCTAGGGCAACGGTGGTGTAGTGGTATTAAAATGGTCATGCAAACCAAGAACCCCAGTTGAAAACCACTCGCCTGTACTGTATATCTTTGATCTATGTACTTTGGTTTCAATGTAAAGTTAAATAAATATGTATAATAATTATTTATTATAATAAATAATTATTTATTTATTACTTTATTCTCGTGAAAACATACAAAGGCCGTACAAAAAAAATCATAAAATGGATCTGTCAGTCATTTTTGGTAGAAGTATAATGCAGAAGTATAAAGTATAAAATAGAAGAATAATAATACAGAACATGCATAAATAAAAACAGATCATGCATAGTTACATAGATCAATTAATCAATCAATCAAATTTACATGCATTAAGGGATAGGCAGCGACAACAGAGCGCCACTTGCCACGATCATACCACCTAGCCTACCTTGCCAACATATAATAAGGAATTTATAATACTATACTACACTAGTACTATGGCTAAGGACTAAGCTATGAAAAAACCTGAGCATAAATACAAAAGTACTATACATAACATGTAAACCCCAATTTAACGCCTGTAAAATTAAGGTTTACAGGCTTGAATTTACATTAGGAAGTATTGAACTGTCAACCTCGTCAGGCAGGGAGCAGGGTCGCCTTACACAACTCCGCTGGCGAAACACTGGCAGCTATCAGTCGCCACTCTTACACAATATACTGGCAAGCTATTAATTGCCTCACTGAAGATTATATACAGGCTGTACAAAAGTTACCAATGTTACATTATTTTTTAATTTTTAAACGCGATGTCTTATCACGTCTTGCCTGATGGAAGGAGCCTAAGGAAGCGACTGAAATGCTTTACAGTTGCTTAGTTTACAGTTGCTTAAGTCGCATTTACTACGCCGCCTATAGGTGCTTTTTCACGCCTTGTTTGAAGGATCTGTAGGAATATCTATGCACCTCAGCCTCAAGATTAAAAAATAAGACTTGACAAATAGAGATTTGACGTTTATTTTGAAAAATAATACGTTATTTTTTTCATTTATAGAGTTTAATAATAGGGAATATGCATGTGGTTTAAATATTGCTGCAAATTTTTCCACCGATTCTTTATTGTAAATTTCATGCTAAAATAATTAAATTTTTAATTTTCTTTGTATATATTGCATAAAAGCTTAAGGAAAAAGTGAAAAATAAGCAAGTGAAATTCAAATGAGTGAAACGCATCACCATTGGCCGAATAAAACGTGACGTCACATGACACGTTCGAGGTCGATGCTCATATTGTGCGCGTAGTGTTTAAGAGAAAAAATAGCTGTTATTTGTGTTTATGCAGTGTTTTTGTTTAGCTAGTGCAATTTTAGCATTCTGGGACATTAATAATCATATAAGACAATGATTTTGTAAAAGCACAATCAGACAATCTACCGAAAATAGATGCATTCATGATGACAGCATATTTTGCATCAAATCGAGAATTTCCGTCCGCTGAGATCAAAGAAGTAAAAGCTGCAAGGTAATTGTTATAATACATGATATATTATAAATAATAACATAGGTTGTTATGCATGCCTGCACTTAGCAGAACTTACTTAAAACATAACCTATAAATAACCTTTGAACTAAAGCTGGTGTTGTACTGTCTGTATTATAATAATTTATGAGTATTTGTACGCAATTTTATTAACAATCATCTATGTTTATCATGGTTACTTACTTGAATTTTGAAAAAATAAAAAAACAAACATATATTTTATGTATAACTGATTTAGATATACTACTTAACACTTTTAGGTAATTAATACTTATTGCTTATTACAGATCTAAACGAGAATCTTAAGGCGACTCAGCAGTAGGCTATGGCAAGTAAAATGGGATGGGAGGAAACATAATGTGTAGTGAAAGGTTGAATTACACCCGAGCATAATGTTCATAGAAAATGTTATGCTGTCAGTGCTATTTGTAATGAAGCAGAAGAAACTATTGTTTCTGCTTAATGTGAAGATTGAAGACTAAGGTAGAATAATAATATCTCTTGAAAATAATTTCTTGTTATTAAAATGGCTGAAATATTTTATGTAAAATAAAACTAATGTTAATTTTATTTCTTTTTTATTAAAACATCCTGCAAACTTATCAAACCACAAGCCACTATTATTACTTCATCTATATCTCGTTCAACATGTATTCTTAATTCACTTCTGCTTTAGTGCTGGAGGAGGACTTTAAAACAGAAGGTGGTCGTACATTTCTTAGCTACCAGCAAATGTGACAAGTCTTTTAGTCCTCTGTCAGCCATCACTGCTGTATTGTATATGTTGGAGACAAACACTCCAGGTAACCACAGTCTTGAACTATTATAACATCAGTGGCCCTTGCACTATAAATCCATCAGAAAAAATTGACCAGTGGTGTACATGAGATAAGGTACTTCAAGGTGTTACATTTTTTGTATTGTGACCATGTAAGTGACTAGAGGAGTGCATTAGATGGCTTCTCAATTTCTAGGCAATCAATGATGGACGAATTTTGTTAATCAAGTTAGGAGATCTATCCAAATATAACATACATTAAAGTAATTTTCACAACAATACAAACTTGATATTGGAGATACCTTACGTCTTCTCATAACCTTACATCATTGTTTTCGTATCTCTAGGAACTGGAAAAAAACACTTTATCTAATAGAGTTCTTGCACTTTGGTACAAGGCAATATCTATAAAATGTTTTTTTAGGTTTCTCCATAGTTCTTTAGCTATTACAACTTAAAAATCTACATAAATAACAGTAACACTTGTAGTAAACAAATACTGGTCGTGACGTGTGACGTCATCAAAATCCCGCGCTAGATGATGGCGTTCAAATGTGTCAAATTTAATCGAAGTTTTAGAATTAATTTTAAAAAATTATTAGAACTTTTCCAACAATATTTATATTTTTTATTATGTTATAACGATGTAATAAGTGAATTAAACACATAAAAAAAATACATGCATATACCCTATTATAAACCTATTAAATAACGATAATAGTTAGCCTAGAGAGCTACAGATCCAAGGTTATATAGGCTAGAGAAAACAAATTAAATGTTATAATATATATCCTTTCTTAATAAATTACCTATCAATTTAAAAAATATGTATAATAAATATAATAAACAAATAATCTCTTTACAGCTTTCTTTACTATCTGATGTTAAACTGACGTGCGGATCATGAATGGAAGCAGCTGCTACTACAGTTTAATAGTTGAAAAAAGCCGCATCCACTATATCGGCCTAGTTCAAGCTGATCAGCCGAAAAGCCGAAACGCGAATGAGTTACTTTACGGTGCTCACTTGAAAACAGACTGGGCAAATGATCACCAATAGCCTCCCCATCACTCTAATAATTTAGGCGAGTATTATGTATGTTAATTTTGGAGCACCCCATACATAACCAATACAGTTAAAGCGGAGACCGTGCGAAAATCAGATAGGTTCTTTCTGTATATAAAAGCTGTTTTTTTTTTCTTAAAACAATAGCTTGTCTAGAAATCGCATTAAAATGTCTACGACCATATGTACCGAGTTTTTCATATACATATATATAATTACACCATGAATAATTTTTGCCTTTCTAGAAGTTGGAGGTCGTTTTGAGCAATTTTTATAAGCTTCTGTCTGATTTTTTCATTATTGTAACTCGATATTTGACAGCACCTGATGTCAAGCCGAGTGTAGTCCATGAATTAAGCTGTCTGGTGCTCAATTCATGGAAACTTCCCGATACTCGATTGAATCACTTTACAGTCTGTACCCCGGATCGGCAGACTGGACACCACTGTATTCACTCTTAGACAACTAGACGTAGAGCAAATATCCGCATCTTTTTATTATTACACTTGCCACGTTCTTGACATAACTCCCTCGCTTCTTTCACATCTAAAGCTCCTGTTTTTGTATTGTGAATCGACAAATGACAGTACCCAGCTTAATGTTAAGCTGGAGTGTGGTCCATGTCACTGATACTACAATTCAATATCTGTAAGTAGCAGTCACATCCACTATGCCAGCCTAGTTGGAACCGGCAACTTACAAGCTAATCCCGAAACGTGACTCTGAATTACTTCAAGGTCTGTATACTTGTAAGTGGTGGTACAATACAATACTCTTTGATACACTCTCTTTTCTTTCAATCTACTTTCACTCATCCTTTCCATGTGCCCAAACCAGCGATACATTCCTTTGTCAATCCTTGTCACTACACCCTCCTTTCATACCACGTCTATCGCGCACTGTGCTATTCCTTATTCAATCCGCTATCGTCACTCCACATACACTCCTTAACGACCGCATTTCTACAGCGTTAATTCTACTCTTATGCTTCTAAAACTAATAAAACATTCCATCTACATAATTACAACTAACGAGAATGTATTAAAACACATAAATAAATAATAATAGGATACAGCGCGGGTGGTTGCGGAAACTCCATAATAAAACTGACATGCTCGACGAAAAGCACGTGTCGTTCACAAATTCTTAAAATCTCTCCGTCACATAGGCATGGCTGTGAAGACATGGAGTGAATAAAAATTAGCTTACTTAGGTGCAATGCCTCTATTTTGGAGTTTTATCCTGACAACGTGGTTACAGTATGGTGTTAAGCTGGAGTGTGGTCCATGAATGGAAGCGACAGCTACAACAGTTAAACGGCCATTAGCAGTCCTATCCTGTATAATTCAGACGACAGGCGTGGACGAACGGTTAGCGATTGGTTTGTTGCGCGGAAAGTCCCAGGTGCGATTCCTGGTCGGAGCAAATATTTGTTTCATAGCTTTTATTTGTAATATTTAATAATTATATTAAATATTGAAAAAAAGAGGTTTTTGCTTCGGGTCTGGTTATCAAAGAGTGGTAAGCGGTGGTACACAGTCTGCCGATCCGGGGCAGTACCACCACTTACAAGTATACAGACCGTGAAGTGATTTGGTCGCGTTTCGGGATCAACTAGTAAGTTGCCGGTTCCAACTAGGTCGGCATAGTGGATGTGATTGCTGCCCTCAGTTATTGAATTGTAGTAGTAGTGGCATCCTTTCATGGACCACACTCCAACTTAACATCAATTTTTGCCGCCCCCTAAATGTGCCGTCCCCTCCGCCCCCGCCACGCCAAGCACTGGTGACTGGGGCAGCCGCGAAGACTCGTTTTTTGCAGTCGTTGGCACTCTTAAACCTCTCCTTGCTTACCACCAGGCAGATCGAGGTTTGATGTTGAGTCACAATTGACAGTCCTTATAGTGGTAAAAACCTAGTTAAAGCTGGCAATTTTTATGCTATTCCAAAACGCGACTAAGTCACTTTACAGTTTTAATAATAAATATAATATTGTTTCGTATGTAATTTTCAAAACACTCATAATAGAGTGTTGGGTCGATTACCTTACGCGATATCCGGCCATTGCTAATGTGCCTAACATATGGGAAATAAAAGCTATCAGCTGTTTTAATAAAACCTTAATAAAATAAAATAAAACTAAGTCCGCATACATTCATTTTGTATGGGGACTTGGGCTTAATTGTATTAACAGTTGCATATACATTTTAATATGGTTTGATGCACGAAGATTACAATGTAATTTAAATATATCCTTTATTATTATGCATTAGGTGTGCAAAATGATCAAACTATAATTATGACAGTTAAAAACAGAACTGTTAATATGGCGTGTCTTTGTGATTGACAGACGATACAAAATCCATATCTTATTTTACAAATAACTCAATTGTACAGAAAATCAAAGCAAATTTGTTATTAGTTTTATCAACACAATCTTTTATCTACCATTTATATTTTTTTTCATCATTGGACATTACAAAACTAGTAAGTACATAAAAGCCCAAAATAAATTATGTCTTTTTATGCTTACTATCGCGTTTATTTTTGGTTCTTGATTTTACATTTTTTTTTATTATTCCAACGTCTCAAGAGCTTTTACAGCCATTGTGGTTTCGGAGAGACTGAGGTGTTGGTCATCCCATTGATCGACGACAGAAAAAACTGGTAGGGGGAAGCATCCGCATTTTGTCGACCGAATCGTTCGACCTAAAAAGTTCGGTACGTCTTTTCTTTGTAGAACACTCGACAAGTGAAATGTTTTGCCAGCCCATGTTCTCCTCTTGCTATAACCTTGGATCCTTCAAGCACCTTTGGCCGGCATATTGACGGCGACTGAGGCAGCCGAGAACTAACTTGGTCGTTTCAGTCGCCGTCACTATACCGACCCTAGGGTTATATTAGTAATCAAATTAAAATTAAAGAAAGAAATTTACAAATAAGAAGTCCGTGAAAGGATAAAGTGAAGAGAATTGTGGATACGAGGGAAACGAGAGAGTTGTGTCAGGATCGTGGAAAGTAAGCGCTATTGTCTGACTATATCTTTAAGAATTAGATTGATTGATTGATATCTAAAGTAAGTTAAGTAGCAATTTTGTAATTAAGTAATTATTACATAGCAAAGTCCTTCGTTTTACTTCGAGGAAAATGCGTGTTTAAATATAAAATAAATAAAATTTATCAATTGATTATAATTTATGTTTTAGATCAAGGTTTTTACACAATAAAGGCAATAATAAAGTTTTATTAGAATTTTCATTTGTAATGCTAAAAGAAGATACCGTGAAATGACTCTGTCGCATTTCCAACTAGGCTTCTAGTCTACTGAACTGCGATTATACCAGTATAACTGTCGTAGCCTTTATTCATGGACCACACTCCAGCTTAACATCAAGCGAGGTGCTGACATATGTCAACACACAATAAAAAAATGAGTTGTCCAAGTGGCTGACGGAGAAGTTTGGAGACAGGAAGGCTGGCAATTATTTCTGCCAACGTATTAGCCTTACTATACAAAGGGGAAATGTTGCCAGTCTCCTTGGGACTATCTCTGATGCGACGTCATTAGATGATATTTTATATTTATAGTTTAATTATAGTTAATATACTTTTAATACTTTCTGTTTCTTAATAAAAACATACTGTAATTTATTTTCTTTGCATTTATTTCGCTTTTAGAACAGATATCTGTGGGGGCTGGAAGGTTCTCGAATGGAGACTATGTACGTACAGGCGTCTAACCATTTATTTAAAACTTATGCACTAGATATAAAGGCGGAGTTAATGCCGCTAGGCATTCTTACTAGTCCTTAGGGACAATTTAGACAATTTTCGTATGAAGTAGGTGAAAAATAAAATAGAAGCATTTAGTCTGTGAAGCATAATACTAAATCTAATAAACTTTATAATAATTAATCAGCAGTATACACTAAATATACTACATACTATTATAAAAATATTATTATTATTTATTTATTTAATTTCCACAGTAGGTAATTAATACCATATATTAACTGACGACCTGGCAACCGACTAGATGTAGACCAAACCGCATCTATCGCGCACTATGCTATTCCTAGGTATATATGTATGTATGTATATATTCTTCTTAGCATGACCACAAATATATGTAAATGACGCAATATAAAAGAAAACTTAATTCCAATCTGACATATGCCTTACAAACTATGTCACATTGCTCAACTCTACAGTTATTTCACCATAGAGGCGTTTTTCTTTCGTGGGAAATAATACTATGTTTTTATTATAAACCTTTTACCTACAATGGCTTAGAGTAGAGAACAAGTATGGCGGTTATTTTTAGTTCCGTTTGTACATAAACATATTTTTTTTTATTGTGACTCGACATATGACAGCACCTCGCTTGATGTTAAGCCAAAGTGTGGTCCATGAATGAATGTCACAGCTACTACAATTCAATAACTGTGAGCAGCAACCACATCCACTATGCCGGCCTAGTTGGAACCGGCAACTTACAAGCTGATCCCGAAACGTGACCAAATCACTTCACGGTCTGTATACTTGTAAGTGGTGGTACTACCCCGGATCGGCAGACTGGGTACCACTGCCTACCACTCTTTGATAACCAGACCCGAAGCAAATATCCATCTCTTTTTTTTTTAACAAATATTTGCAATATTTAATACTGTTAAATATTACAAATAAAAGCTATGAAACAAATATTTGCTCCGACCGGGGATCGAACCCGGGACTTTACGCGCAACAAACTAGTCGCTAAACCGTTCGTCCACGCCTGTCGTCAAAAAAATATATATATGTACTTATATGTATTTTAAGAGTAGTAGGCTGACAGTTGCCCAGCATGCTGATCCGGGGTGGTACATACAGACTGTAAAGTTACTTAGAAGTATTTTGTAATAAGCTTGTAAGTTTCAGTTTTAACTAGGCCGGCATAATGGGAGTAACTGCCTTTTACAGTTATTGATTTAAAATAGATGTGACATCCATTCATGGACCGCACCAGCTTAATTTCAGGCATAAACTCTTAATAATTTACAGTTAAAAATCTAAAATCTTTTTCAATACTTTTCGAAAAGCACCTTAGAAAATCTCTTCAGATTTTTCTATACAAAGCTACTAAAGTGCTTGTATCATAGAAACAGGACAACCAAAGTACATTTAACAAATATACATTGGTACCGGCAAGTGGTTTTAAACCCGTGCTCTTAAAACTATTCTTAAAGAGTTTAAAGTTAGTTTAGAGATATTTTATTTATTGTGACTCGACCTATTACCGCACTCCGCTTGATGTTAGGCTGGAGTGTGGTCCATGAATGGATGTCACTGCTACTACAATTCAATAACTGTGAGCAGCAGTATCATCCACTATGCCGGCCTAGTTGGAGCCGGCAACTTACAAACTGATCCCGAAACGCAACCAAATCACTTCATGGTCTGTATACTTATAAGTGGTGGTACTACCCCGGATCGGCAGACTGGGTACCACTGCCTACCACAATATTTTTTTTTTTAACAAATATTTGCAATATTATTAAATATTACAAAAAAAGCTATGAAACAAATATTTGCTCCGACCGGGAATCGAACCCGGGACTTTACGCGCAACAAACCAATCGCTAACTGTTTGTCCACGCCTGTCTTTTAAGGTATTAAACCCTCTCTCTTAAAGAGTTTAAATTTAGTTTTCGAGATAAAATAGTTAAAAGATCTCGGCGCTCTTTAAACTATTAACTTTAAATGTAACTTGGAATCTAATTAATTATTCTAGGTCGGCATGCAATACTTAATTAGCTGGTGGGGTTTTAATTGTGTCCGCCATTGGTTCGTATCACTACGCCTATCTAACATCATTTAACCAAGGTTGCCGGTGAGAAAAACACACTTTACTCACCCAATCATTTCACAATGCAACTTCTTAGTGGTTATTTACTACTTGCTACTTGGTTTTGGTAAAATTAACACAGATTTTGATGATAGGCGTAGCCGAACGGTTAGCAATTGGTTCCTTGCGCGTAATGTCCCGGGTTCTATTCTCGGTTGGAGCAAATATTTGTTTAAGAGCTTTTATTTGTAATATTAAATAATTATATTAAATATTACAAATATTTGGTAATAAAAAAAGGAATGCTTCGACGATTGGGGCACATAGAAAGGATGAGTGCAAGTATATTGATAAAAGGAGATCATTCATTTTGTATAGGGACTTGGGCTAAATCGGAGACATCCTCATAAAAGCTGGGTAGCCTAGAGTCCATACCGTATAATGTATGGAAGTGGCGCTCCATTGTCTTTCCCTATACCCGTGGCAAAAAGGTATGACAATTTGATTGATTGATCGATTGATCGTATCTAAAACTTTTAACACTCCTTCACATATAAGAACACGCAATTTATTTATTATGAAATTAAAGGCGACCATGGTGTAGTGGCAGTGCAACGGTTATGCAAGCCACTACACCAATGTATCTTTGATATTATGTACTTTGGTTGTCCTGTTTCTATGATACAAGTACTTTAGTAGGTTAGAATGGAAATGAATTATAAATATATAATAAGGTTTTTGCTTCTTAATATCGCGTACATTTTCAATAATTTTGATTTGACGTTTTAAAGGCTTTGCAACTTGGTTGTCTCGTTTGACATTTATGTAAAGGTTTTAAAAACCACTACACAATGTTTCAGTTTACACATTTTTCGGGTCGTTTATTCATATTTTTGCAGAAGAAACCAACTGTTTCTTTCGGTCTTCTGAAAGTAGCAATCACTGGATCTGAATCTATTTCAGTTTTTCATAAAAAAATAAAAAAATCACACCTGTAATTCGTTTAAAGATTGAACCCACAAGTTTAAAGTATTAACGTTTCGTATGTATTTTTGTCTTTGCAGTATTATAATAGTTAACTATTAGTATAAAATAATGGTTATAATAAAAAAAAACTTGTAAAATATTAAATAATTATAATAAACTTACAAAATGTCGTAATTCGAAATATCGATAGAAGCTTCCCTTACCTGCAATTAAAAGAAACAAAAATGAATAAATACATAACAAATACATAAAAATTATAAGTGTTTAAAGATATTTAAAAATCTATTTTAAGATATTTTGTGTAATATTATTATTATTGTTGCCAGCACGCCGACAGATGTTTTTTTTTATTGTGACTCGACATATGACAGCACCCCGCTTGATGTTAAGCCGAAGTGTGGTCCATGAATGAATGTCACTGCTACTTCAATTCAATAACTGTGAGTAGCAATCACATCCACTATGCCGGCCTCGATGGAACCGGCAACCTACAAGCTGATCCCGAAACGTGACCAAATCACTTCACGGTCTGTATACCCCGGATCGGCAGACTGGGTACCACTGCCTACCACTCTTTGATAACCAGACCCGAAGAAAATATCCATCTCTTTTTTTTACTTTATTTTTTTAAACAAATATTTGCAATAAATAATATAATTATTAAATATTACAAATAAAAGCTAGGAAACAAATATTTGCTCCGATCGGGAATCGAACCCGGGACTTTACGCGCAACAAACCAATCGCTAAACCGTTTGTCCACGCCTGTCGTCATGTTAAGATGGAGTGCAGTCCATGAAAGGAGGGGACTGCTGCTGCAGTTAAATCATCGGCAGTCGTCGGCACTTTTGGACCTCCTCTTGCTTGCTACCAGACGGGTGGAGGTCAGATGTAGATTCACAATTGAAAAATGAGGTCCAAGAGTGCTGTTGACTGAAATCGGTCAGTTGACGGCTGTCTTATTCGCTATCACTCTGCCGATCGGAAAACAACTGTTTAATTGATTAAACTACGAGTACTCTAATTTAATTAATTTAAGGCGACCGTGGTGTAGTGGTAGTGCAATGGCTACGTAAGCCGAGTGGCACGGGTTCGAAACCGCTCACCGGTACCAATGTATCTTTGATATATGTACTTTGGTTGTCCTGTTTCTATAATACAAGCACTTTTGTAGCTTAGTATAGAAATGTTTAATAAAATAATAATAATAAATTAAAGCGCATTAGGTTTTCTTTATATAAGATTACCACACTTTTTAAGAGTGGTAGGCAGTGGTGTACGGTCTGCCGATCCAGTGGTAGTACTTACACGTATACAAACCGTGAAGTGACTTAGTCGCGTTTCGGGATCAACTTGTAAGTTGCCGGTTACAACTAGGCCAGCATAGTGGATGTTACTGCTGCTTAATGTTAATTGACTGTAATAGTAGTCACCTCCATTCACGGACCGCACTCTAGCTTAACATCAGGCTGTCTATGTCGAGTCACAATAAATAAAGGTACATTTTAACGTTATTTATTAAAAAAAAATTCAGCTCAGAAATTTAAAAAATCATTGACTAACGTTAACCGCCATAGATCCCTTTCAAACCGTAACGGCTCAACGCCTCCGAATTCGAAAATCAAATTGCGAAAATGGAACGGATATTGCTTGTTCCTCTCACTGTTCGAAATTTGAATTTTGCCGGTTAACTGGCTGCTTCCGGTGGTATCTTTGTTTCTTTAGTTAGGCAATGGCAACAAACGGCTCAGCCTGTCTCTCTGCAAGGTGTCAGGGTATTTATCGCTGCACAGAATGATATTGCAACACTTCCACAATGATTATATCGTGCTAAATGTGTTCTTTTATCGATGCTCTTTTTATTATTATCTTATTTACTTATCCCGCTGCTGGGCAAAGGCCTCACGGCATTTGGAGATCTCTCGTAAAAAGTTTTTTCTTAGTTTAGTCCAGATATGTCTAAAGGACAATGAAAGAGGAGACGACGATGTAAAGGAAGGTTAGTAGAAGAATATCTTAAGCAAGATCTAATAAGTGGCGCTCCAGTGTCTTTGCCTATCCCTGTGGGAAAAAGGCGTGATAATTTGATTGATTGATTGATTAAAGTGTAGGTATATGTTTATATTACATTTAGGTAACTTACGAAGTCGGTTATCGCTCGAAGAACCGACAACCGATGGGAAAGAAAGGTTCTAAAGTGGAGACCACGAACCGGCAGACGCAGCGTAGGTAGGCCTACCACTAGGTGGACTGACGACATAGTGAAAGTCATGGGTAACCGGTGGATGCAACTGGCATGTTGTCGTTCGAAATGGCATTCTAAGGGGGAGGCCTTGGAGTGGAGGCAGTGGAGGCCTTCTCGATGCTTACCCTGGGCGCCGTATCCGATCGGTACGCCACTGCCAACATCGAATACTTGCTCAAGCGCACTGCCAACTTTTGCATATAATTAAATCAAAGTACATTATCATTTGTTAGATGTACAAGAAATCCCGGTGCTCCCGCGCCTGTAACTGTAGTCACGGGTCGCTGGGCCCGACGCTCGCGCAATTAATCTGTGCAACCACCCGTAGCTAGTGCGGACGACTTTACCTCAGATGGGGTCATCAAGACACACGGATTTGAGACTAAGGTTATTACTTCTCAAAAAAATCTATAGTGAATTAAACCGTAGAGCTTGTATGAGGAGAATTGTGGATGTGAAGGACGCGCTCCATTGTCTCTGTCTATCCCTGTGGGAAAGAGGCGTGACAATTTGATTGATTGATTGAATTAAACAAATTTTTACGCGACTTACTATTTTGCGGGTTTATTTTGGTTTTTGATTTAACAATTTTATTATTATTCCAACGTTTCGAGAGCTTCGCAGCCACGGAGAGACTGATTGTAAAAAATCAAAAACCAAAATAAACGCGATAGCCGGAAAATATTTGTTTAATTCATCAATCAATGTTGGCGGAAAATCTAAGAAAATGTTATCATTTCTATACTTTTTTTAATATCATGTCGCTAGGCTTTTTCTAGACCTGCCTGATGGTAAGCAAGAAGAGATCCAAAAGCACCAACGACTGAGAAAACCAATACAAGCTACTGATTGACAAAACTTGGAGACATCCTCAAGAACAGCTGGGTTGCCTAGTTCATACCGTAGAGCTTGTATGAAGAGAATTGTGATTGTGAAGGAAGCGAGGGAGTTGTGTCAGAATCGTGGCAAGTGGCGTTACATTGTCTCTGTCTATCCCTGTGGGAAACAGGCGTGACAATTTGATTGATTGATAAATTTTTCTAACCAATTTTCATTACTAATACATTCCGATTTGAAATCACAATAAAGTTCTTTGAACTAATCAGTATAGAATACTACTTAATATAAAACAATTCATCAAATTGTCACGCCCACGGGGATAGACAGAGACAATGGAACGTCAGTTGCCACGATCCTGACACAACTCCGTCGCAACCTTCATATCCTCAATTCTCTTCATACAAGCTTTACGGTTATGGACACTAGGCAACGCAACTTTCTTTAGAATTTCTCCGATTTGGTCGGAACACACCCTCCTGAGCCTGCCTCGTTTGACGCATCCATCTACCTCAGATTTATAAATTCATTTCGTCAATCTACTTTAGAACAAAGTAATGATATTTAATTATAATTATAATAAAAAACAAAAGGATAATCTTATACCCACCTACAGGACAACGTCACGCATGACAAAGCTCTTAATGAACTTATAATTACCCAACGCATTAAAAAAAAGAAACCGTAGGAATTATATAAGTCGATTTGTTGTGGAGGGATCATTATGTCTCTGGTGTACACAGACCTTTTTTGAAACTCAACATCTAACCCAGATGGTAAGCAAGGAAAGTCAAAGAGCGCCAAAGACTGTAAAACTTATTCAAGCTACGGTTGCCTCAGTCACCAGCAAAACTATAGAGAAAACGTATAATAAAATTATACAAAGAAACAACGCGCTAAATAGTAGACATGCTCAAGAAAGCTGGGTTGCCTAGTGCCCATAACCGTAGAGCTTGTACGAGGAGAATTGTGGACGTGAGGAAAGAGAGGGAGTTGTGTCAGGATCGTGGCAAGTGGCATCCCTTTGTCTTTGGCTATCCCTGTAGGAAGAAGGCATTATAATGTTTGATTTTTTAAATTTATTTTTTATTGTGACTCGACATATGACAGCACCACGCTTGATATTAGGCCGAAGTGTGGTCCATGAATGAATGTCACTGCTACTACAATTCAATATCTGTGAGTAGCAATCACATTCACTATGCCGGCCTAGTTGGAACCGGCCACTTACGTGACCAAATCACTTCACGGTCTGTATACTTGTCAGTGGTGGTTATCAATTATTGATTGATTGAAGAATTCTTTAAGCGGGTTTTAATGACTTGATAAGATATTTGAAACAATTATTTCTGACATTGAAATCGGCAGGACATCAGAATATGTCGAAGGTCGCGCCACACCCGACACGCGCTAATGCAGCTGTGCCCACTCTAACCAGACTCCAAACAGGATGCATTAAATCTTTTAGTGAAGAATATTAAACAGTATTTATGTTATTACGTGAATACTGTTATTAAAATCCGCTGTGTTCATAACCGTAGATCTTAAAGTTATAGTGACTAAGGCAACTGATATCTAAGTTTTTTCAATCGCCGGCGCTGTTGCACTTCTTGCGTACCTACCATCAAGCAAGTCGAGGATCGTGGGAAGTAGCGCTCCTCTGTTTCCGACCGAAAATATAGATATAAAGGTAACCTAGAGTAGTCACTAATTTAAATCTTTGGCAATTATTAAAATTTATCAAAATGCAGAAGTTTGCCTTCTATTTTTTTTTTAATTTTGGCCCTACATGACCTCCCCTCTCCGTGTTAGGAGCCACCCGATCTCTTCCAAGAAATCCAGGAAACCCTTCTCGTTCCTGCAATCCTCCAAAAACGTCCCCACGACCCAATAAAGTATTTTGTTAAAACGACATCTGACTGACATGCCTAATGGTAGGCTAGGCAGTGGCGTAGCGTGGCGGGGGCGGAGGGGGCGGCCCGCCCCGGGCGGCACAATTTATAAAAACTGAAATAAATCGTATGATTGAAACTCTTAAAGAAGGGGGCGGCAATTTTTTTTCCGCCGACTTTCGCCCCGGGCGGCTGACTTCCACGCTACGCCACTGAGGCTAGGGAAAGTCTAAAAGCACCGACGACTAAAAGATCTAATTCAGTTTACGAATCTTACAGCTGGTTGTACCAAAAATTATAATTTACGAATTTGTAAAAAGAACTTATCGTATAAGTAAAGAAAAAGAAAAATGGGTTGCACCACTTACTTTATTTTATTTTACCTTTACGTTTATCGGATATTTTATACAGAGCTAAAGGACATCATTCATTTTGGGTTTCTTTGTACTACTTTTGTTATTTCTAATGATAAAAACACATATAAATGGTAGTTTCGATACAAAATTATTAACAACCCAATTCACGATTTCGTAATAGTAAACCCATTACAATAAGTATGAAGTAAAACTAAATTCGTAAATTAAAACTTTTTCGGTACAACCGGCTGTTAGAATCGTAAAAAGTGTCGTTCATTATGCCTTTCCTTGTCTGAATTGAGGCGTAACATTTCGATTGATAGATTAAATAGAATGTCGCGGAGTGAGTTGTCAAGATGAAATTAGATTTTTAGGAGTGGGTGTTTAAAAACATCGTGTACCAGATAGCTACTATTATTAAGTTAGAAAAAAAACTATTTTTGCATATTCAATTTGTGGTGCAACGCCCCTTTGTGAATAGATGGAATTGGGCGGCTTCATAACAAGTTGTACCGTTACTTTGAACATTGGTGCCGAGTTTCTTTTTGACGCGGAGCTTCGTTCTAACTCGCGGTAAAGACGAAATATATTTACCACATGACTTATTATTTAAAGTACATCATTCATTTTGTATAATGCGGTTAAAATAGGAATAGGACGGAATCGGCGCCATTTTGTGACGTCTAACTCTCCAACCCTCTTCACTTTAGTATGGTGTCTTTTCCTTTGCGGACCGTCAAAAAAAAGACACCTTTGAATCAGTCAAGTGAAGTTAGTCAACAGCCCGTCCTATTCTTATTCTGATAGCATAGTATGGGGACATCGGCTTAATTGTATTAACAGTTGCATATACATTTTAAAATGTACGAAGATTACAATGTTTGTTGTACGAACATTTCCATGTAATTGGAAAATATCCTTTATTTTTTTAGGTGTGCAAAATCATCAAACTATAATCATGACAGTTCAAAGCAGAACCGTTATTATGGCGTGTCTTTGTGATTGACAGACGATACAAAATTCATATCTTATTTTCTAAATAACTAAATTACACAGCAATTAAAACCCAAATTGTTATTAGTTTTATCAACACAAGTATCGAAATTACAATTTATATATTTTTTTATCATTGGATACTCGTATTACAAAAGTAGTACATAAAAGCTTAAAATGAATGACGTCTTTTACTTTAATGATATTTAAACGATTAACAAAGTTAATTTTACATTTTGCAGTGACTTCAGACCATCCAGAGATGGTTTTTCATGTTTTGCTTGAAGGTATTAAGGTTGTAGAATGAGGATAACACATTCTACAAGCTTGGATGTCATTCTACTCGAATCCAAGAAACAACGCGTTAGATCTATCTAGTAATTTGGACGATAGATAGTGAATGCTTCCCCCGTACTGTGTGGGTATCACGGGAGCTAAAAGACTGATTTCAGGGACCTTTCAAGATTATCCTGATACGCGATTAAGCACTTCGCGGACCTAATTTTTTTTTATTTTAGATTAATTGCTACGATGTCTTTTACAGGGAACATTACTTGGTACAGATAGCCGTTTATCTTTCGCGTTGTGGTCTTCTATTGTGTTCGACATATTACAACAATCCGTCTGATGTTAAGCTTGAATACAGTCCACGAATGAAGTTGACTGCTACTACAGTTAAACCGGCATCTTACAAGCTGATCTCGAAATGCCAGTCACTTTACGCTCTGTACTTGTAAGTAGTGGTACTACCCCGGGTCGGCAGACTGGGTACCACTGCCTACCACTGTTGTTAAAAAAGTAATAATTTATTAATCATAAAATTGATAGTTTTTTTTTAATTCACTTAATTATTCCTAACAAGGAATAAGAAAAAAAATGATAATATGTAAAATGTACCCGTCATCTTTACAATAGATTTTCGGGGGTCTTTTAATAGGCGTCGAAGGGGGTCGGTCGAAAACCACTAAGTCATGCTCAGGTGTAGACTATTAGAATTTAAATATATATATATTAATATATACGCTTTCTGTCTTGACTACGGCTTATAAACTCTTTTTAACACACTTATATTTATTAGCTTGACTTGTATGTAACTATGTAACGAAATCTTTGAAATTAACTTTCACCCATTTCTAGGGGTCTGAATAATTTGAAAATTTGTACACGTATTAAAAATTGATGACAATACAATAATTTCATTGATTAAAAACTTTTGGCCGGCATAATGTATGCAACTGCTACTTAGAGTTATTTAACTATAGTTGTAGTGTAATAACTATGAACCGCACTCCTGTTGTATTTTCTTAGATTTTACGCGAACATTGATTAATAAATTAAACAAATTTTATACGGCTTACTATCGCATTTATTTTGGTTTTGATTTTACAATTTTTTATTATTCCGACGTTTCGAGAGCTTTGCAGCCATCGTGGTCGCGGAGAAATAATAAAACATTGTAAAATCAAAACCAAAATAAAAGCGATAGTAAGCCGCATAAAATTTGTTTAATTCGCAGTCCTGTTGTTAGTACAGTATGTCAGCCGCAAGTAAAAAAAACTTTGTCCGATCCTGACTAACCTTCCTCGGTCATTTTACAACTACAATTCTTAGCGCCTCTGGCCGGCACACTGACGACTGAGACAGCCGTCATTTTAATCAGTTATTCAGTCGTCTGCGCTCTTGGGCCTCTTCTGGCTTACCATCAGGCAAGGCGACAGTAAATATCGCGAAATAAAAAATATCAAACGTATTGACAACGGCAAAACCTAACTATAATATTTTCCCTACAAAAACATAGGTAATTGAGCTTAAATTATTATAAATTCTACATTAATCCTAGTCCAAAGAATGTAGGCAGTGGTACCCAGTCCGCCGATTCGGGGTAGTACCACTACCTACAAGTATACAGACCGTGAAGTGATTTGGTCGCGTTTCAGGATCAGCTTGTAAGTTGCCGGTTACAACTAGGCCGCCATAGTAAATTTGATTGCTGCTTACAGTTATTGAATTGTAGTAGCAGTGACATCCATTCATGGACCACACTTCAGTGTCATATGTCGAGTCACAATAAAAAAGTCCAGACAGGAATTGAAGCGATATCCCACATCGATACTACACTAAGCGTAAGTTATTTTATCATAATAAATTCTTATTAACTGACCGATACATCTATTTCGTAGTACTAATGATGGATATGGGCACAGGAACGCGCGGGAGGCCTAAGCGAGATATCGGCGACAAATAACTTTAATAGTGAGGCGCAAAACAGGAGCAAAATATCGATAAAAAAGAATTCATATTAAAAAATGAGGCAGATATTTACTCCTGGTCTGGGTTTTGAGGAGTTGTAGGCAGGCAGCTGGTGGCCTTTTGCCTAGTCTGCAGTTACAGAGTACTAAATGTACAGACCGTGAAACATCAACCCCGCAGGAATTAAAACAGAATGGATTACCACAGGCCAAATCGGAGGCATCCTCAAGAAAGCTAGGTTGCCTGGTGCCCATAACCATAGAGCTTGTATGAAGAGAATTGTGGATGTGAAGGAAGCAAGGGAGTTATGTAAGGATCATGGTAAGTGGCACTCCATTGTCTCTGCCTATCCCTGTGGGAAAAAGGCGTGACAATTTGATTGATTGATTGATTGATTTCTTTTGCATTAAAAAGTGGTACGAAATTGCATAGTAAGATTATGACAATATTGTTCTTAGAGATGGTGGTACGCCCTCGGACCTGGAGCACATATGGCATATAATATGGGTACAATCTAATTATGAAAATATAAAATAAATTGAATTAAACAAATTTTATGCGCCTTACTATCGCGTTTATTTTGGTAATTGATTTTGCATTTTTTTATTATTCCGACGTTTCGAGAGCTTTGCAGCCATCGTGATCACGGAGAGACTGAGGTGTTGGTTGTCCTATTGGTTGATGCTGTTATTGTTTCCAAAACTACCCCGCTTGATGTGTTGATTTTTTTTAGTAAGCCGCATAAAATTTGTTCAATTCAATAATTAATGTTCGTGCAAAATTAAAGAAAATACTAAAAATATATGTATAATAGAACTTATTAACGCATTGGATTGTATACTGTTCTAAATGTATAGTAAAATAGTTTGACAAATGCAGCTTCGTCTAGAAAGCCATTACCGAGAATCTCTTATCAGCAAACACGGCTCCATCTCTCATTTTTCGACCTCACGGGTAGCGAGTGTGACTCGATAAAACGGATTAACTCAAACTATTTATCATTCCACTCGGTTTTTTATTTCATTCAAGCCAACACACTGTTGTCTATTATAAAATAAACTGTATTGTTTCTAAACTTGAATATAATATTAAGAATTTGAACAACAATATCTAATGTTTTCTTAGATTTTGCAGGAACATTGATTAATGAATTAAACAAATTTTATGCGGCTTGTATGAGGAGAATTGTGGATGTGAAGAAACCGTTGGAAGCGTTGAAGGTAGAATTGTGGTTGTGTCAGGATTGTGGCACTAGGCGGTCCGTTGTCTCTGCCTATCCCCGTGGGAAAGAGGCGTGACAATTTGATTGATTGATTGATTATGCGGCTTACTATCGCGTTTATTTTGGTTTTGATTTTACAATTTTATTTTATTTAACAATATCTAACGCTTTGCTAATTATGTAAGTTATATTCAAAAACAAATTTGAAAATGTAATTAAATTTGATTGGGTCCAAAGTAACATAGCATTAAATCTCAAAAATTCAATAGTTTAAGAGTGGTAAGAAGAAGTCGTCTTTTCCCCAGTCTACTGATCCAGGGTAGCTTAGATCGTAAAGTGACTCAATCGAGGTTTGGCACTACTACTTGCACTTCTCTAACTATATTGACAGACGGCTCTATTAATTGACAGCTTAACTTCAAGCAGGGTGCTGCCATATGTCGAGCTACAATACTAAAATAAAAACAATAGTAAAAGTTAATTCATCTGAGAGTAAAACCACCAAAACTAAATGGGAACAATAGAATTTAATAGATCACGCGCCTAAACACAACAACGACAGGGACACCGTAGTACACATTGTTCGGCCATCTCTTTCACCCAATCAATGGCACGCGAACAGATAACAATCTCGTGAAAACAGCTGATACAAGAACAATGACGAAAACAAATGTACCTATTTAAATGAAATAGCTAGACGAGTGAATGAACGGACCCACGAGGTTGCCTTGAGGAACTCCTGATGTTCGCGCAAATAATAATAAAAGAACAATGCCTATTGTTGTCGGGCGCGGTGGTGCGACGTCACAGCACGGAATATAGGTCAGTTGGAAGCCCAAATGTGGTGCGGAACAATCAGCTGGCCCGTGGGAAGTTCAGGTGAAAGGGTTCAGTGTGGGAATCGCGAGCCTCATTATAGTTATTTGAAAATTGTACTCAGTTCAGCGGAGGCATAATACGTTACATAAATTGGCATTCCGATCATCTACAATAACAACTGTTTTAATCTGTCGCTTAGTAAGTGAATGCCCCTAGAGGATGGTGCTTGGATCCAGTAGCAACAAGTTCGCGAAACAATGGTACATTGTTTGTTTGTTTTCACCCATAGGCCCGTGTTGGACGCAATTATGTCACGCCGCATCCACGTGCCCATATTGCTTTGTTTACCAATTGTTCGCATCAATCTACTCTGGAACAAGATGACAAGTTCAGAACACGAATCTATTGTTCATTTTGATTCTGTCCAATGATTTTATTAAGCTATCAAATTGTCTTCTAGAGATACTGCTTTACAAGATTAAAGGCGTATCCATTCTTAAATATTTTGTTTTGTTTATTTAAAATTGAAGACCAGTAAACGTATGTAACTTTAATTGCAATTCCAAACAAACTACACTCAGATGAACTACGCAATCAAAATTGTCATAATTTAGGATGACATGAATACCTAACATTGTAATGCAGATGGCATTTATCCAATGATTGTAAACACTAACTACTCTGACATTTGAAACCTAAATTACATAGATTTATAACAGACTCTTAACATAAATTATACATCCTTCACGCAATTTATCATCAAGATTATCTACATCATTAACTCACAAATTGTAGATGCGAGGGAAGCGAGGGAGTTATGTCAGGATCGTGGCAAGTGACGCTTCATTGTCTTTATCTATCCATGTGGAAAAGGGCTTGACAATTTGATTGAATGTTTGATTAACCACAAATCTAATTAGCCTAGATATATACATAACCCTAGGACAACTCTTTCGCTTTCTTCACACAAGCTTCTATTCCATTCCTCCATATACATACAAACTACGAGTTTATGGTTAAGCGCAATGCAGACGCAGATTTTTTAATAATATCTCCAATATGATACAGGCGTCTCTGTATTTCTTCTATCCACCTCTGATTTAGGAATCTCTTTTGTCTATCTCCGACATCAAATAGTTTTAGTTTTCTTTTCTTTATATTAATGCATGCCCATACTAAGCTACGAAAAGATGTCATAGATAATGAGCGGTTTTCTGATACCTTTAACAGGACTGAACACCTTGTGGATGGAATGGAACACCGCTGCGTTTGCCTGTACATGGTCTCCTCCATTCGAGAAGTTTTCTGCTCCTACGCCTACGGCTGGCTATAAATAATACTAGCTTTAATTTTGTTCAATACCAGGCATGGTAATTTTGTAAGGTAAGTAAATCCATGAACCCCGACGATTGAACTTATTTTACGATCACTCACCATTCCTATACCGGCAATATTTTTTGCAATAAAATTGTATAAACGACCAAAGCTAAACGACAAAATACTTTAAAAAAATAAATGTTTTAAATGTAATAGCTTCGAGACTTGTAAATATTTAAAAAGAAAATATTGCAAAAGAAATAAATCTTATTACAAAGTTACAGAAGAACTAGTAAGGCGTATTTTTAGGTGTCAGAAAAATCTAAATTATTGACACTAAGCGTAATGTAACACTTTTATGTATTAAGGTAACGATTCCATCGTGCGGATAACCGCAACGTACTACGCTTCGTATAATTTAACCTACTTTAGACATTGCGGTTAATCGCACTTATCATTTAAAATATACACGATAGTTTCTAATATAAAATACTTTGATTTTTATAAATATAATAAAATATAAATATAATAAAAATAATTCTGTGTAATTCTGTATAAGTAGCGACTAGAAATTATAATGTGTAGCGAAATGAGCTGGGCCTATGTGCACGTATAAAAATTGTTTTATCCTATTTTTACATCATGCAGATCTATTAACTGCTGGGTCCATGTTGCGTATAATTATTAAATACATGCAAAGGATAGTTCTATCGCTTTAATGCGTTTAAGCGTGGCGGTTAAACGCATTTTACAGTCAAGCCTTAAGCTTTAAAAGTAAGTAGAATTTTCCAAAAATCTGTTCCCAGAACCCATCGAATTATCGGCTGAATAATTTTATGGTGTAACTGAGGGTTTATGGTTGTAATACAATGTTGTCAGAAAGGCGAGATTCCAATTGATTTATTGCAACTTTCATGGCCGCAAAGAAATTTACAATTTTGTAATGTTAAGATCATTACTTCGACGTTATGGTGCGTTTCCATGGAAGTTCTACTCTGCCTTACGTCTGTACGGTTCGGGTAAACTTAAAACAAGCTTAGGAACATACTTTGTAGGTATTTGTTTAGATTTTGAGCAAAAAAATTATTGTGTGTTATTTCCATTCTTTAACCTCAGACCCTTCAAGAGTGGAAAAGCACCGCTTAATTTTTTTAATTATAAATTTCTATACTAAGCTACTAAAGTTCTTGTATCATAGAAACAGGACAAGCAAAGTACATATATCAAAGATACATTGGTACCGGTGAGTGGTTTCGAGTGGTTACCCGTGCCGCTCGGCTTATGTAGCCATTGCACTGCCACTACACCACGTTCCCCAAATCATCGCTCTTGGACCGCCCTTTGCTTGGCATCAAGTAAGTGATACTCGTCAAATGGCAACACCTCGCCCGATATTATGCTGAAATAAATGAAGGTGACTGATCCTACAAATTAAAAACTGTAGTTAAAACTAGCAACTTACAAGTCGATCCCGAAACGCCTTTGTAATTGACAGACACAGACTTCACGGTCTGTGTACTTGTAAGTGGTAGTACTACTCAGGGTCGACAGACTGAGTACCACTGCCTATCAATCTTATTAACATATTACAAAATTTACAATATTTTATACTCTAAAACAAATCTAGAATGGATTTTAATTATTTTTTATATTTTTTCAATTAATCAATAGAAAGAGACAATTGAGCGCCACTTGCCACGATCCTGACACAACTCCCTCGCTTCCCTCAGATTCACAATTCTCTTCATACAAGCTTTACGGTTATGGGCACTAGGCAACCCAGCATTTTTGAAGATGTCTCCGATTTGATCGGAAAACACCCTCCTGGCTCTGCCTCGTTTAACGCATCAATCTACATCAGGTTTATAAAGGACATCATTCAATTAACGGGGACCTGGGCAAAATTGTAATAACAGTTGCATTTACATTTTAAAATAGTTTTATGTACAAAGATTACAATGCAATTGGAATATATCCTTTTTGCAGTTTAAGTGTGCAAAATGATCAAACTATAATTATGACAGTTCAAAGCAGAACAGTTAATATGGCGTGTCTTCGTAATTGACAGACGATACAAAATCCATATCTTATTTTCCAAATAACTCATTTGCAAAGCAATTAAATGTAAAATTGCTTTGTCTCTGTCTCTGCCTATCCCTGTGGGAGGGAGGCGTGACAATTTGATTGATTGATTGATTAAATGTAAAATTAATATTAGTTTTATCAATACAAATATCGTAACTACCATTTTTATATCATTGGACATTACAAAAATAGCCCAAAATTAATGATGTCCTTTCTTTCGTCAATCTACTGTCACTCATCCTTTCCATGTGCCAAAACCATCGAAGCCTTCCTTTGTCAATCCTTGTCACTTCTTCCTTCAAATATATATATTATTTTACAAATAATATATATACATAGACTTCCAGGTTTGTGTTTAGATACCATTGTGCGTATGTAAGAAATAAGCCCATAAAGTAAAAACCAGAAGCAATATTGGCGAGATTACACAAAAAGGGTAATATTAAAGGCTCGACGGTGCCCGTAGTAAAAGCCTCCGTCCATGGCTAATCCGAACACCATACGAGTTGAAACGGTGTGAGTTTTAAAACATAAAATTCAAGAAACATGACTCCCAATCGCCATTTCCAAGCGAAATACTGCCACGTTCATTTAACATTGACTTCGGTTCGGAACCCAACTATGAGTTTATATGTTTCTGGAGTGGTAAAAAGCGTTAAGTAACGACAAAACAAAGACCACCGTGGTAAAGTGGCAGTGCAATGTATCTTTAATATATATGTGCTTTGGTCGTTCTGTTTCTATGATACAAGAAAAAATAATTTACATAAATAAAAAATATATAATAAAAATCAAAACCAAAATAAACGCGATAGTAAGCCGCATAAAATTTGTTTAATTCATTAATAAAATTATTTAAAATCTTAATGCATAATAGTAGAAAGGCAGACGAACGGCGCATTCCTCATTCTATTACTCCACATACACGCTTAAAGGCATTTTTACAGCATTAATTCTACTCTCATGCGTCTTCTGGCACACCCAATATTCACTTTCATACATTAATGTAGGAACAAGTATGGAATTATGAACAGCCATCCGTGACTTTTTGGACATTAGTATCCCTTGTAAACATACTTCCTAAGTTAACGAACTGTTTAGTTTAGTATTAATAACTCATAATAGGAGTTGAGGTCATTCTGTGGTATATGACCAAACTCGTTGGCAGCTTTTAAATTTTATTTCGTATTTGAGTTAAGGAAAGTCTTGCGTTCATTCGAATAAATAAAGTTGCATTTTTATTACATAGGAAATAAGTTATTATTAAGAATAAGCTACTTAAAGAGTGGTAGGCAGTGGTACCCAGTCTGCCGATCCGGGGTAGTACCACCACTTATAAGTATACAGACCGTGAAGTGATTTGGTCACGTTTTGGGATCAGCTTGTAAGTTGCCGGCTCCAACTAGGCCGGCATAGTGGATGTGATTGCTACTCACAGTTATTGAATTGTAGTAGCGGTGACATCCATTCATGGACCACACTTCGGCTTAACATCAAGCGGGTTGCTGTCATATGTCGAGTTACAATAAAAAAATAAAAAAAAAACTTAGGAATTTTGTTACTTGCTGTATAATTTCATGTTTATAATTTCCCGTCCTAATTTTTTCAGGGATAGGCAGAAACAACAGAGCGTCACTTTTTTTATACAATATATACTTTTTATTGTGACTCAATATATAATGGGAGGTGACTGCCTCTTTTTTTTATAAAGCAATATTTGTAACTTTAATAATTAGATTGAATATTACAAATAAAAGCCATGAAACAAATACTTGCTCCGACCGGAAGTCGAACTCGGGACTTTACGCGTAACGGACTGATATGCGCCACGCTTGTCGTCAAACGCCTGTGTGTGTGTTTAGAATCCATAGAATCTATCTGTGTCTGTCTGCCTATCCCTGTGGGAATTAAGCCATGAATATTCTTGATGATTATAAGCGTGCTTGTATCATAGAAACTGGTCGACCAAAGTAAATAAATCAGACATTTTTTTTTTATTGTGATTCGACATATGACAGCACCTCGCTTGATGTTAAGCCGAAGTGTGGTCCATGAATGAATGCCACTGCTACTACAATTCAATAACTGTGAGTAGCAATCACATCCACTATGCCGGCCTAGATGGAACCGGCAACTTACAAGCTGATCCCGAAACGTGACCAAATCACTTCACGGTCTGTATACTTGTAAGTGGTGGTACTACCCCGGATCGACAGACTGGGTACCACTGCCTACCACTCTTTGTAAATTGTACATAGTTGTAGAGTACTCGATATTCGATATTCTCGATAAGTGGTTTCGATATTCTTAATTTAAAAATGAATGTTATTCTTCATCAGTCATCCTTTACAAAGCTTACGGAAATTATATATAAAACACGATTTTACTGTTTATATAATATAAATGTAAATACGTAAAGTAACTCGAGACTGTTTAGTCTGGCAACACGACTTATGAATGAATCTTTCAACTCGATTGTTGTAGTATTCGGATACTAAAAAAACGATTTTTATTGATGAATGACTTGTTATGGAGCAATCGAGTTATTTTTTCGTGAATGAATTATAACTATTAAACAAAACTTTTAATATTTCATATGAGTTATTTAGGAATGGTTGGTAGACAGTATAGGTCACTGCCCAGTCTGGCGACTCAGTCACGTTTCGGGATCAGCGTGGATGCAACTGCTACTTAGTAGCTTTCATGGACCGCACTCGAGCTTAAGAACAGGCAAAGTGCTGTCATATATAATGTAATTAAAATAAGAATAGGACCGAATCGGCGCCATTTTGTCACGTTTAACTCTGCAACCAAACTTCACTTTAGTATGGTGTCTTTTTCTTTGCGGACCGTCAAGAAAAAGATACCTTTGAATCAGTAAAGTGAAGTTAGTCAACAGCCAGTCCTATTTTTTATTTTAATAGCATTATATCTGACACTAAGAAAAAAGGTATGTCAAATGTCAAAGTAATATTGTTTGAATACGAAGTGACCTAGTGACGGTGACTTAGGCAATCGTAAACTTTTCAGTCATTGCGAATGGAATGGAGTGGAAGGTAGTGGTTGTAGACTGGAATGGAATGTAGTGGTATGGAATAGAGTAAAGTGGTAGTAGTCGTGGAAGAGGGCCCTCTTGCCGTGTGGGAAACTACTTGCCGATACCAAATGTATCTTTGATATACTTACATACGTACTTTGGTCGTCCTGTTTCTGTGATACAAGCACGTTTAGTAGCTTAGTATAGAAATGTAAAATAATAAAGAGTAAAAAATGGAAACAATATATTATAGAAAAATGCGTGTATATTTTCTTCACGCGTTTTATATGTAAAATTTGAAATTAATCGTTGATTTAAATAGCAAAAAATTGTGTATTAACAAAACGACATACTAACAGCCATTTCGAAGCACCGCTCTGTGTTAGTTGTACATCATAATAGCTGGAACCATCAATCAAATCAAATTGTCACGCCTTCTTCCCACAGGGAGCGCTACTTGCCACAATCCATACCCAACTCCCTCGCTTCCTTCACATTCACAATTCTCCTCATACAAGCTCTATGGTTATGAGCACTAGGCAACCTAGCTTTCGTGAGGATGTCTCCGATTTGGTCGGCAAACACCCTCATGGGCCTGTATCCATTCACATAATTTTATTTATTTTATTTGGAAAACTTACAGCCTCTATTTTACAGTAAAAATGTAACAGCGGTAATACTAGGCCTTTACAAGTTTTCGCACATAGGTAGTCGAATCATGGAATATAATATATAAAATGTATATACCACTATACATTACATTAATTACTATAATGTACAGTCTAATTATTAAATATTACAAATAAATGGTATGAACCAAATCTTCGCACCAGTTATCGCTTAAAAAACCAAGAACTTTGAAATGAAAAACTATAATGCATAATTTAAAAATAATAATAATATAAAGTAATTTAAATTCTGTTCGATTAAGTGTTTTTAAGCTTTTTTTCTTAACACATATTGCATAATATTTTTCTTAAATAATATAAAGTATTTATAAATTCTGTTCGATTAAGGGTTTTTTTAAGCATTTCTTCTTTACACATTTTTTTAGTTAACATTTTAAGAAGTATAGTTATTTGATCGTCAAAAGTACTTCAAAATAGGATATCGTCGAAGATCCCTGCCATAAGCGCGATATTTGTCTAAAGACCCCAAAGACCCCGCTAATACGACGACTGCTGAATAATCTCTATGCATTTATATGCAGTTCACATAATACGCGATATCAAACCAATGGATTGCTAATAGAACGTCATAACTACAATTTACATCGTAGAATACTATTCTCTATTTATTGAGGCATAAATGTTATATTTCTATGTGTATTTATTACAATTATTCTATAGTTAATATTTGAGTGAACTAAAACTGTCATATTAATTAATGTTTAAACAATCGTAAGACGCGTTTAATTTACGTTTTGAAGGACGTTATTGAGTATTACTCATTCCTTGATTTAAATATATATCGTTTATACCATTTTATATAATATACAGATCTTATTTTACTACTTACCTACTATTACAATATATCTAGCCTAGCATTACATTAGATATTGAATTAGAGTCGTCAAATGATCCTATCTACCTATGGATTCGGTAGGACTTCAAGAAAACACCATTAGAAGATTTTCTATCCAAATTTTTAGTTCTTCGTAATACATTCATTAATAAAAATATAAAAAAAACTTGTATTCATAAAAAACAACCTTCTAAATAATAATAAAAAAACTTTATTATTTTAATAGATCTGCAGGTCGACCGACAATAAGAATGACAATGAGAATGAGCTTCGTTTTGACAGTTGAACTTCAATAATGAGCTTCAAAATCAAAATTTGCTATCACGCACTACACTCAGAATCAATGTTAATTTTCATTAACAGTTCAAACATTGAAACTCATTATCCGAATGAATAAAAGTTATTTTAACACTAACATCGGCCGTGTAACTTTTTGACAAATGGGAATGAATTTCATTGGTCCTCTGACATAACAAGTGACTTCGACTCTGATGGTAAGCAAGTAGGTTCGTAGGTTCACGCCTTTTTCCCACGGGGATAGGCAGAGACAATGGAGCGCCACTTGCCACGACCCTGACACAACTCTCCCGCTTCCTTCACATCCACAATTCTCCTTATACAAGCTCTACGGTTATGGGCACTAGGCAACCTAGCTTTCTGTCTCTGATTTGATCTGAAAACACCGTCCTGGGCCTGTCTTGTTTAACGCATCCATCCACATCAGATTTTTAAATTGCTTTCGTCAATCTACTTTCATTCATCCTTTCTATGTGCCCAAGCCATCGAAGCATCCCTTTGTTAATCCTTGTCACTACATCTTCTTTCAAACCACATCTATCGCGTGCTGTGCTATTCTTTCGTTACTCCACATACACTCCTTAATGGCCGCATTTCTACAGCGTGAATTCTACTCTCATAAAATAAAATAAAAGTTATATATACGAATTTAATTAATAAAGTAGTATAGTACTCGAGTGACGGACGCATTGGTGACGCGTTGACGTTTGACGCGTGTCCGTCGGCGGCGCAGCCTTTGTAAATGCCAGGCAACGGGTTGACAGCTCCTTTTGTGTAGAATTAACAATTGAACTTGTAGAAAGTTTGAATTAAGAACTATGAATGGCTATAGGTGTTCTCGCCTAGATCGTTATTCGACCGTATGTTTTTATCCTTCTATAAATTTATATAGCTTGCCTAAGTATAAATGACGCGCTCCGCAACTTTATTCGTTTATTTAAATGTGTGGATGCAAATATTTCTAACTATACTATTATACTTTATCAGCATGCTCCTCCTTTTGAGTCTTACCAGCAACTGTATGACCAATTACAATTGCATTTTCGGTTTGTTTTATCCATATATTTTATTTGCTCGTGTGCAGTTTAGACAGAATCTACTATGTTATGCTAATGTTAACGAAAAGCACTTTTATTTATTGTTTCTCGACATATGGCATCACCTTGCTTGATGCTAAGCTAGAGTGTGGTCTATGAATGGATGTCATTGCTACTACAATTTAATAACTGTAAGTAGCAGTCACATTCACTATGCGGGCCTAGTTGGAACCGGCAACTTACAAGCTGATCCCGAAACGCGACCAAATCACTTCACGGTCTGTATACTTAAATAAATTGTTCATGTTTTTATCCTCCTGTAGAATTACTATGTTATATACTTATCTTTTACTGGAAAATATTTTCGACTTTTTGTCCCTGTTTTTAAACTTAAAAAATCTTACCTACATATATTTTAAGATGTTACAGAATACTATTGCCTTACCTGTAACAAAATATAAGAATAAAATTATTATAAAATTCCTTGTAAATATTTAAAAAAAGCAGGGATTCGCAGTGCCTATGAGTATTACCATATAGCTTGTATGAAAAGAATTAGGGATTTAAATTTTTATTTTTATTTTTTTATTGTGACACGACATCTGACCTCAACCCGCCTGAAGATAAGCAAGAGAAGTCCAAAAGTGACGACAACTTAAAAAACCGAGTTTATTCACGGCTTCTTCAGTCACCGTCACTATGCCGGTCAAAGGTGCTTCTTCACGCATCATGGGATGGAGAGAACACATGGGCTGGCAAAGCATTCCACTTGTCGATTGTTCTACAAAGAAAAGACGCACCGAACTTTTTAGTTCGACAGCCGATTCGATCGATAGAATGCTCGTTCGAATGAATTTGTTCTTGATCCGCCTATTGGTAAGCATGATGGAGGGCCAAGAGTGCCGACGACTGTTAAAATAAGTAATTAGGTACATTGCATATATAACTTGGGGTAATTTACAAACCAAAAATGTATACACTCAAATACTACTTATAAAGGACATCAAACAATCGACAAGTGGAATGCTTTGCCAGCCCATGTGTTTTCTTCCTCCTATAACCTTGGATCCTTCAAGCGATGCGTGAAGAAGCACCTTTGGCCGGCATAGTGACGGCGGTTGAGACAGCCGTGTACTGACTCGGTTGTTTCAATCGTCTGCACTTTTGGATCTCCTCTTGCTTATCATCAGGCAGGTCAATGTCAAATGTCGAGTCACAATAAAAAAAAAAAAACATTTTGTATGGGGACTTGGGCTTAATAGTTGCATATATTTTAGAATAGTTTTATGTACGAAGATTACAATGTAATTGAAATATATCTTTTATTTTGCATAGCTTTGGTGCAAAATGATCAAATTATAATTATGACAGTTCAAAACAGAACTGTTATATGGCGTGTCTTTGTGATTCACAAACGATACAAAATTCATATCGTGCAATTGAGTTATTTTCCAAATAACTCAATTGCACAGCAATTAAAAGCAAAATTGTTATTAGTTTTATCAATACAAGTATCAGAAATACCAATTATATATTTTTTCATCATCGGACATTATAAAAGTAGTATATAAAATCCCAAAATGAATGATGTCCTTTCAAAACAAAACAAGCAGGTACCTTATCAAAATTTAAAACAAATTACGATGTAATAATCACCTAAATAATAATACAGAAATATAAACATTAAAATAAGTTCAATTTAAAAAAGGTAAAAACGAGTATATTTTTGAAATTTTAATTTCAATCAAATCAAATTGTCACGCCTCTTTCCCACGGGGATAGGCAGAGACAATGGAGCGCCACTTGCCACGATCCCGACACATCTCCCTCGCTTCCTTCACATCCACAATTTTCCTAATACAAGCTCTACGGTTATGGGCACTAGGCAACTTAGATTTAAATTTAATTTTTATGACAATATTTCTGAAACTTGTCAGAATTTGAAGGAAGCGAGAGAGTTATGTCAAGATCATGAAAAGTAGCGCTCCATTTTCTCTACAAACTGGGCGACCAAAGTACATAATCAGGGTACCGCGAGTTCTTTGATTCCGTGACCATTTCACTACCACGGTCGCCTTATAAGTATAGATTGAATATTCGGGTATAACCTCTTGAGTAGCCTCCCACTCACAAAATAACGGTTTAATGATTTTTTCTCCATACGTATACGATCTCGTATCTTTAACACCAACACACTACGCTATGCAATCATTATCATAATTTATTTCACATTAAAACATGTTCAAGTCACCGACGAACACAGACGCACCGAACTTTTTAGTTCGACTGCCGATTCGGTCGATAGAATACGGATAGTATTTTCTTAGATTTTGCGCGAACATTGATTAATGAATTAAACTTTTATGTGGCTTACTATCGCGTTTATTTTGATTTAGATTTAACATTTTTTATTATTCCGACGTTTCGAGAGCTTTGCAGCCATCGTGGTCACGGAGAGACTGAGGTGTTGGTAAATAAAAAATAAACGCTATAATTTTATTATGCTGTAAGCCGCATAAAATTTGTTCAATTCATTAGAATACGGATGCTTTTCCCGACCTGTATTAGGGGAGTGAAAAAACGAGGTAGGAAAAAGGTTAAAGAGCTCATTTCCGTGGTGGATGCGACAGAGGACGCACAAGCCATGTTTCTGAAGCCCCTGCATAGTTGCAGGGGCCCCTATCCTTAAAATCCCTTCTTGCTTAAGCGGGATTCTGTCATATGTCGAGTCACAATAAAAAAAACAATATACGACAATATTCTCATATGTCGTAGGTATATGACTCGACGAACATAAATAATTATATGTGAATTTTATATTACTTCGGCATCGTCGTGTCGATGGCATTTAAATATATGCTATTTACCTAAACTTTTTATTTTATTTATATCTATACTAAGCTACTAAAGTGCTTGTATCATAGAAACAGGACAACAAAGTACACATATCAAAGATACATTGGTGAGTGGTCTCGAACTCGTACTCTCGTTTTGCGTAACCATTGCACTGCCACTACACCACGGTCACCAGTTATGAAAGGTCACCGTAAAGTGACTTAGTCGCGTTCCGGGATCAACTTTTTTTGGCTAGACTATGACAGCACTCCATGTGATGTTAAGCTGGAGTGCGGTCCATGAATGGAGGTGACTATTACAGTTATTAAAGAACTGTAAGTAGCATATACGAGTAGGTATGCCTATGCCGGCCTAGTTGGAAGCGGAAACTTACAAGTTGATCATGAAACACAACTAGTTCATTTCAGGGTCTATACACTTGTAAGTGGTGGTAGACTGGGCATAATGTATCTAATAATTATTTGTGTCAGGATCATGGCAAGTGGCGCTCCATTGTCTCTGCCTATTCCTGTGGGAAAAAGGCGTGACAATTTGATTGATTGATGATTTATAAAAAATACAAATAAATAAATAAAATGGATTTTGCCGATTGATTGATGTCTCCGATTTGATCGGAAAAGATCCTCCTGGTCCTGCCTTGTTTGTCGGATCCATCCACATCCGAATAAAATAATATCTAGACCTTATTTAATAAATTAAGAAAAAAACTGTCCGTTATCCCGCCAAGATAAACGTCAAACCCACACAAAAGGGCGGTAACACGATGGGACTTCAAAATTCGAACGAATTAGCAATTCAAATTACGCGGCAAACTGACGTAGCAGGAAATCGAATTTATTTCTCTGCTCACGCGGCTGTGGTTTCGTTTTTTTTTATGCCACAGTGACATGGCATTATTGTTTATACAGCCTTCGATGTGATTGAAACTTCATTTATGACATCCTATTTATTATTTGCAATATACGAGAGTAATTCTAGCCTTCAACTGTATTAAGACGACCGTGGTGTACCTAGTAGTTATGGAATAGTCTCACGAACCATAAGTCTCCGGTTCAAAACCGGTACCAATATATCTTTGATATAATTACTTTGGTCGTACTTATGTCACAGATGTTGTTTCTATTATACAAGCATGTTTAGGAGCTTAATGTAGAAATTATAATATATATTAAAAAAACGCATTTCTGGAGTAAATGAACGGCATTTTATTGCCAGTATAGTGATAGCGATTGAGGCAACTGCGAACTAAGTCGATTTTTAAAGTTGTCGGCGCTCTTGGGATTCCATTGGGCAAGTCGAAACCACAATTAATAATAAACTGGTTTTTAGTATGTAGTATGTTTAGTGATTTATTATAAAGTATATTAGACTTAGTAGTATCATCATCATTATCATCAGCCAGAAGGCGTCCACTGCTAAACATAGGCTAAAATTAGTAGTATAATAAAATATATATTTTTTTTTATTGTGACTCGACATATGACAGCACCCCGCTTAATGTTAAGCCGAAGTGTGGTCCATGAATGAATGTCACTGCTACTACAATTCAATAACTGTGAGTAGCAATCACATCCATTATGCCAGCCTAGATGGAACCGGCAACTTACAAGCTGATAAGTTTGACCAAATCACTTCACGGTCTGTATACTTGTAAGTGGTGGTACTACCCCGGATCGGCAGACTGGGTACCACTGCCTACCACTCTTCGATAACCAGACCCGAAGCAAATATTATTCACATATAATTCTTTATTTGCTTTGTTAAGGGTGTACAAGATGGAAAATACAATATTTGTGTCTGCCTTATCAGCTAATGTTATAAGCATGCAAAGACTTATATCTAATGTTAATAATTTATTTATATTGTATATTCTAATCGCAGTATAATTATTATGTCAAACTTATTTTTTAATGCTTATGCTTCAGACTAAATGCTTCTATTTTATTTTGCACATACCTCATACAAAAATGTGCGTTAAATTGTCCCTAGTAAGTAAGTAGTAGGCTAGTAAGAATGCATACAGTTTTTAAATAAATAAAATAAAAAATAAACAAAGTTTACCAAATCCAAGAACAAATAAAGGCGGTTTATTTACAAAGTAAGGAGGTTTTCAGTTTTATTCTTTCGTTTGTAGATAAAGATAAATGATACAATTAGTGTCGGAATAGCCGAAAGTGTATCGTATCGATAATTAAGCTTCGACAGGCGCAGACAAAACACGATGTTATCTGCATTTATCAATGTTCAATAGGGTTGTACAACTGGCTCACAAACTTTACGTATGCCGAAGTTAGCTGCAAGCGCGACTTCGCGCAGTTATGTGCCCCATTCACGCTGAGATTTGATATGATGTTAAGCTAGAGTGTGGTCCATGAATGGATGCCACTACTACTATAATTCAATAACTGTGATTAGAAATCATATTAACTTTTCCGGCCTAGTTGGGACCGGAAACTTACAAGCTGATCCCGAAACGCGACCAAATCACTTCACGATCAGTATACTTACAGACTGGGTATACCACTCTCTAATAAACAGCCCCGAAACAAATATACACCTCTTTTTTATTGACATTTATATTAATATTTGCAATATTAATAATAATTTCAATACATAAATAAATTATTAAATATTACGAATAAAAGCTATGAAACAAATATTTGCTCTGACCGGGAATCGAACCTGGGACTTCACGCGCAACAAACCAATCGCTAACCGTTCGTCCACGCCAGTCGTCTGTGTATTATTGAATCCGTATGACACTAATCTCAACGTGTAAACGAAGGTTTCTAAGTACCAAGGTATGAGAAACAGCGGTATCTGTTTCACGCCACCTGGCTTGATGAGCCTGCAAAGCGGTATCATGCAACAAGGGCTATTAAAACTGCTGGAGGTATCTCAGACGTAAGGTAACTTAGAGGTAACTTAGATCTTTAAAACAGAACGACCAAAGAACATAAATCAAAGATAAATTGATACCTGCACTGCCACTCCACTATTGAAGAGAATTGTGGATGTGAGGGAAGCGAGAGAGTTGTGGCAAGTGGCGTTGCATTGTCTCTGCCTATCCCTGGACGAATAAGACGTAACAATTTGATTGATTGATTAAAAAAATTGAAATTCATAAAATCCGGGTTTTTCTAAACAAATAAAGGGTCTACAGTGCCTAAAACTATAGAGCATGTATGAAGAGAATTGTGGATGTGTAGGTACGAGATAGTTCCGGTGTCTCTGCCTGTCCCTGTGAAAAAAAGGCATGACAAATGTCAAATGATAAAGACTATGAAATTCGCACGTCACATAATATTTCTATACGACAGTTTCCACAAACCTCTAATAACAACCCAACCCATATTTAAAATTCAACAAGATGTCACGTCTTCATTTTCGCAGGGTTAGGCAGAGAACGGAGCTTCACTTCACACGATACTGTTAACACACTTTCTACGTCCACATACTTATATTTAAAAAACAAAGAATCACTGAGTAGTTTAATTATTTTTCCAAAAACAATCAATCTATCAATCAAATTGTCACGCCTTTTTCCCATGAGGATAGGCAGAGACAATGGAGCGCCACCTGCCACGATCCTGACACAACTCTCTCGCTTCCCTTACATCCATAATTCTCTTCATACAAGCTCTAAGGTTGTGGCCACTAGACAACCTAGCTTTCCAAAAACAATTTAATTATAAAACGAGTAAAGAATTAGATTCACCTTCTCTTATACTTACAATAAGGATTTTAAATATTATAATAATAAACACTTAATAAAAGAAACCATCAAAGAAAGAAACATTTTACCCCTCAAACACCCTAAAAAATATGTAATTAAATAAATCACGTACGTAACAACCCTGTTTGTGAGATTACACCGCGAGCCTGCGCCGGAGCAGGTCCACTTTGCGGCTATTGGTCGTCACTTGCTCGTTATTGGTCCAGAGATCAGGGGCAGGGCGGGAGGGGCAGTGATCTACCGGGCGGTGAGTTAAAAGACAGTTAAGAGGCGGCGCGGCGCTAGCTACTCCGCTGGACATGAGCGTTAAGGCGAAACTTTGAAGTAATGAAAATAATTTATTTTATTAAGATAAGACTAAACTGTTAAATAAATAGGTTTGACCGCCATTGTGACTAAGATTAAGGCAACTGTTGACTGAATTGTTTATTCAGTCAACAGTGCCCTTGGACCTCCTCTTGCTTACCATTAAGCAAGTCATGATCAGATGTCGCGTCTTCATAAAAAATGTTCTAATTATTACATGCCTGTAAAATCGACTTAATAAAATAGTTTGCAAATTGTACCTATTTCAGTAAGAGTAGGGGTGTAAAAACATTATTCATTAATTTATTTTTAAGTTATATTATTGCATTGTCTAATTAAATCAAAAATCAAATTGTCACGCTTTTTCACCACAGGGATAGGCATAGACAAAGGAGCGCCACTTGCCACGATCCACAGTTCTCTTTATACAGCTCTACGGTATTTATTTATATTTAAATTTGTTTTTTTACATTTCTACACTAAGCTATTACTAATACTAAACGTGCTTGTTATTATTCCAGAGATCAGGGGCAGGGTCAGTGATCTACCTAACATAGAAACAAAACCAAAATATATTATATCAAATATATTGGTACCGGTTAGTAAATTCAAAACGGGGTCTGTGCTTATGACACCATTTGATAACCACTAGACTACGAACGACCTTAAAATATCATTGTACTAAAGAATAGTAAAGATGAAATTTTTTTTAAGAAATTAAGTTATTTAATATCTTATTAGCGTTTTCTGGGAAACGAATCGACAACCGGACTAAGGGTTCGACGCTTCTTGTCATTGTCATTGTTACCACCAGACAAGTCGAGGTCAGATGTCTCGTCACAATAATCTCAACGTGATGTTATGATGTTAAGCTGGCATAAATAGCAAGTAGCAGTCGCATCTTCGGCCCAATTAAATCCAGCAACTTACAAGCTGATCCCGACCGAGTAAATTCACGGTCTGTCTTTGTACGCTTGGAAGTGTTGGTACTAGGCAGCGCCGAATTTAGACTTCTGCGGCCCATAGACAGAGCATGTGGTAGAGGCCCTCAAATAATTTGTGGTTAACTGTTGATTTTTTAATGTTAACTTTTCCCACTCAAAGTGGCGACCGTGGTCTAGTGGCAGTGCAATGGTTACACAAACCGGAGAGCACAAGTTCGAGACTACCCACCGGTACCCATGTATCCCATGTATCTTTGATATATGTACTTTGGTTGTCCTGTTTCTATGATACAAGCACTTTAGTACCTTAGTATAGAAATGTAGTATATAAATAAATATAAAATGTAAAAAAATATATTTTTTTAAATAGATTTTCGTCTATTTGGAACAAAACTCAGTATTTTTTGTTTCTACTGAGCCTTTAACGTTTTAATTTCTTTTTGTGGTGTGGTGGCGGCCCATAGGCAACTGCCTATGTTGGCTATGCTTAAATGCGGCTTAGGTACTAGGTGTAGGCCACTCTTAAAACACCGCCTTAACCGCCTATTGCGTATCTATCCCTGAGCTATTGTGACAGGCTGTACCTATTGAAATAAATACATGTATTAAATGAACCAATTTCTGTTTATTATAAGTGCATTTATATGTAATTACATGCGATGGAATTATTATTGTTTATAAACGTTATACTAATTATACTAATATTATACTAAAACGTTATACTATACTAATAATCAAGCTGTTTTCCTGAAGTCAAATGACTGTTTTTTTTAAACCTCGACTTGTCTATTTGTAAGTAAGATGATACTCAAGACCGTGGACGACTGAAAAACAAAACAGTTTCATTGTACGGTTGCCTCGTCGTCGCCACCACGCCTTTTCACACTTCGCCTGAAGGTCGTAAAGAGAGAACACAAGGGCTGGTAAAGCATCCTACTTGTTGATTTTTTTTGTGAATTAGATTCGACATCTAACCTCGACCATCAGCAAGTAGATACATCAGTAATCCAATAACGCCAACGACTGTAAATAACGGTTCAGCCTCAGTTGCCGGCACTATACCGGCCAAAAAATGCGAATATAATAAAAAAAATATGTAAAAAAGCTTGTATGAAGAGAATTGTTGATGCGATGGGGTTGTGTCAGGCAGGATCGTGGCAAATGGCGCTTCATTATCTCTGTCTATGCCTGTGGGAAAAAAGGCGTGACAATTTGATTGATTGATTGATTAACAATCATATTTTAAACAAGCACTTCTCTTAATTATATAGATTATTATGAGAAAGGAAATTAAGAAAGCTGGGTTACTGGGCGCCCCATTTTCGTTACCTATCCCTGTTGGAAAAAGGCGTGACAATTTGATAGAATTATATAGTTATACCTACCTATATAATATATATTTTTAAATGTCTCTTACGTTATTACTCTCATATATGGAACAAAGTGTACGCGCATATTTCTGAATCACACAGACATAATGCGAATCACGTACGTCACCATGCGGTAGGTCGAACAATGAATTGTGTTTTCATTAAAGTAATTATACAAGTGCACGGATGAAACAGGGACGACCTAGACATCAGGGACACTCAAGGAGAAGCAGGGGTCTAAATTGCTAATAGAGAAATATTAGAAATGTGCTAGGCATAGTGCTAAGGTGGCCATTTGCCCAGTCTGTCGTTCCAGTCGTTACTTTTAAGTGTATCAATCAATCAATCTAATTGTCACGCCTTTTTCCCGCAGGAATATGCAGAGACAATTGAGCGCTTCCTGCCACGACCCTGACATAACTCCCTCGCTTCCCTCACATCCACAATTCTCTTCAGATGAATTGACTTACAAGCTGATTCAGAAATACGTCGAGGTGACTTTTCGGTCTGTATACCTACTTGTGAGTATAAAGTATAGTCGGGTAGGTACGCCAAGAGTAACCCCTCCTCATGCAAAGCCGTAAGTTTTTATTGAGACTCGACATCTGCCCCCCTAGCACGGCAATCCAAGAAACAAGATAAAGACTTGCAAAGAATATAATTCCAACTCATTTTAAATAACTTACTAGAACAGTGTATCAAAAAAAAAACGTAGAATGAATCAAGACAGTACAATGAAATATATTTAAATTTGAATACATGTAGAAACGGCGCCCTGTTTGTGGCTATCTTTACCTTGGCTGGGTGAAATAAGTCGAAATAAGTTTTGTGGTCGTCGGCGCTTATAGCCTTTTGCTTAGCATTAGGCAAGTCAAGGCCATATTATTATGTGGCGTTACAATAAATAAAAAGAACTATATAAATATGTATTCAATACAAAATTAAAATAAATATACATTAAACTTATTGTCCCATATTTGTGAATCTATCAGACTTATTTGAATTAAAACATTTAAAAATTTAGCATATCTTAATATCTAGTTTATTAAGTTTTTCTTTCTTGAATTTATTAAATACATAGGTACATATATTAATTTTTAATAGCGCTTGAACCTCCCCTATTTTACTATCAGACTAGTCGATTAAAAAAAAGTGTGCAGTCCTTGAATAAAAGCGAATGCTATCACAGTTAAATAACTGCAAATAACAGTCATATCAACTTTGTTATTTAACTGTAGTAGCAGACAGATCCATTCAGGCGAGATGCTTGATGTCGAGTAATATAAAAAAAAATGCAACAAATTTTGCTCTGATCGGGATCGAACCCGCGACTTTATGCCTAACAGACTGGTGTGCTTATAGGCCACGCGCGTCAATATTGTCTAAAGAATTTACGGCCTATAACCATAAAAATATGCGAGTATTATAATTCATAAAGACATTATCTTCTCAGAAATCTATGACTTACAAACGTCAAACTTAGATGGCGCCGCGACACAATCAACCCCCAAATTTGGCACCTAACAATCGAACTCGAACGCATTACGATTGCATCTAAGAACGTGTACACACTCGGACAAACTACGCGTGTAACAGCCTGTCTAGTGACGTAACGAAACAAGTTGTAAGTCAATTAAAAGACAGCTAAGAGTTCGATCGAATAAAACTACATACTTTGTAGTCAGACAGGATCAAAATTATGTGACAATGTTTTTGACAAGCGGCGTTAAACGAGGCAACAACAATCGGCGAAATCCTTAAAAAAGCTGGGTTGCCTAGTGCCCATAACCGTAGAGCTTGTATGAAGAGGATTATGGATGTGAGGGAAACGAGAAAGTTATGTCGCCCACCTAATGGTAAGCATGATAGTCCAAAAGTGCCGATAACTAAAAAAATTACCGTCACAGTTCATGGCTACTTCAGTCACCTTAACTATGCCGGCCAATAATGCCAATAGTTGGTAAATCATTTCATCATTAAGATCAGCATCCAACTAGGACAGCATAGTGGATGGGACTGCTACGTGCAATTATTTAACTGTACCTAGTAGCAGTCCAGCTGCTGTCATATGTCAAGCCTTAATAAAACAAGACGCTTGTGAAAATCAAGCAGTTTGATGTTCGCGCAACAGAGCTAGGGGCTCACAAACGCAGTTGCAACTCCCGAGTGCATATGCGACTCAAAGCTTAACTAATAAAATGTAAAATGATTTCGATTACGCATTTAGCATTCCACCATGCCTTACAGGTGCACGCATTTTAATATTAAAATACATATCTATTGTTCCAATAGTTATTAGTACTAATTTTAATATTATTAATCGCAAATAGTATTGCTTTGGCACGCGACTCGAACAACGAACAATGAATAAATGTATTTTTCAATTGTTTTCTGACTCGCCATTTAGAGGGTTATTTCAAAGTTGAAGACCTCGTTCTCCTGAGGACAATGAACTTGCATTTTTCGAGATCAATTGCAGCTTTTTAGGTGGAAATTGACCCAAATGAATCATAGGGAAATCGTAGGAAAGGGAATAGAGAGGACTGCTTTATAAGTTCACATTTTTTATTCATTTCAATTATTCATATACCTAATTTTATATTAATTTTGCTGTCCTAGGCAGAAGAGTATTTTTTTTGCAATCTATTCGATCATTCATTTTGGGCTTTTACGTACTAATGTCCGATGATGGAAAAAGTATTATATATAAGTGGTAGTTTTAATACTTGTATTGATAAAACTAACAACAATTTTGCTTTTAATTGCCGTGCAATTGAAAATAACATATATATTTGAAAAATAACATATATATTTTGTGTCGTCTTTCAATCACAAAGACGCCATATTAATAGTTCTGCTTTGAACTGTCATAATTAAAGTTTGATCATTTTGCAAACCTAAACTATGCAAAATTAAGGATATATTTGATTTATATTGTAATATTCGTACATTAAACTATTTTAAAATGCAGATGCAACTGTTGATACAATTAAGCCCAAGTCCCCATACAAAATAAATGATGTCCTTTAACATATTTTGTTTTACAATAAGTAGATATTTAACAAAATGGTACAATATATAAATGGCTACCTGATCACTCCCTCGCTTCCCTCACATCCAGAATTATCTACACAAGCTCTACGGTTATGGGCGCTAGGCAACCCAGCTTTTTTAGGGATGTCACCAATTAATCGAAAGAATATTAATATTTCACAGGATCTACCAAAAAGAAATAGTGGATAAGATTAGGATGACAAGGAAAGCATGTGTTGGAAGATACAGCGCTATATTATTTAAAGAGTGGTAGGCAGTGGTACCCAGTCTGCCGATCCGGGGTAGTGCCACCACTTACAAGTATACAGACCGTGAAGTGATTTGGTCACGTTTCGGGATCAGCTTGTAAGTTGCCGGTTCCATCTAGGCCGGCATAGTGGATGTGATTGCTACTCACAATTGTTGAATTGTAGTAGCAGTGGTATTCATTCATGGACCACACTTCGGCTTAACATCAAGCGGGATGCTGTCATATGTCGAGTCACAATAATAAAAAAAATATCATGCCTTTAAATACAGAGTAAGTTTACAACTTGACTTTGGACGATTAAAATTTTAGCATTCTTTTTTTATTTTATTATATTAACCTATTGGGTAATTTATAAATCCGATGTGGATAAATGTGTTAAACGAGGCAGATCCTAGAGGGTGTTTTCCAAACAAATTAGAGACATCCTTAAGAAAGGCTAGTAAAACTTGTATTAGGATAATTGTGGATGTGAGAAAAGCGAGAAAGTAGTGTCAGGATCGTGGCAAGTGGCGCTCAGTTGTCTTTGCCTATCCCTGTGGGAAAAAGGCGTGACCATTTGATTGATAGATTAACCTATTTAATTGTCCCACCTGGGCATACGCTCTCTTTACCACGACTCTTTGCGACAACTCGTCTCAAAGTAATGTATCAAAATCTAGTCATTTATTACGCATAGGCAGATCGTCAGGCGTATGACGAGAAGAAATCACAAGAAACTCTTCAAACTGTAGCCGTTTTCCACATTAAAATTAAACGAGCTTTAGACAAGCTTTAAACATTTTATAAGTCAATTTGATGCCCAAAATGACGTTTGACTGTATATAATGCGATTAAAGTAGGTATAGGACGAGATCGGCGCCACTTTAGTATGGTGTCTTTTTCTTTGCGGACCGTCAAGAAAAAGACACCTATGAATCAGTCAAGTGAAGTTAGTCAACAACCCGTTCTATTCTTATTAGAATAGCATAGTATTTAAACACTGTTTTAAATATTTTTTGTAGTAAGACCGTAGAAGTCTATCTTTTCGGAGTTTTTTTTTATTGTGACTCGACATATGACAGCACCCCGCTTGATGTTAAGCCGAAGTGTGGTCCATGAATGAATGTCACTGCTACTACAATTCAATAACTGTGAGTAGCAATCACATCCACTATGCCGGCCTAGATGGAACCGGCAACTTACAAGCTGTTCCCGAAACGTGACTAAATCACTTCACAGTCTGTATACTTGTGTAAGTGGTGGTACTACCCCGGATCGGCAGACTGGGTACCACTGCCTACCACTCTTTGATAACCAGACTCGAAGCAAATATCCATCTCTTTTTTTATGAACAAATATTTGCAAATAAAAGCTATGAAATAAATATTTGCTCCGACCGGGGATCGAACCCGGGACTTTACGCGCAACAAACCAATCGCTAAACCGTTCGTCCACGCCTGTCGTCCACTCAGTAAGTGGACTTTGCCCATTATACGGCACATACGGCAAAGATGACGAATTTCAGCTTTAGGACATAAATATCCAAATTTTTTTACACGTTTAAATTAAATACTAAGGGTTACAATTGACAGCCGAAATGCAGTATTGAATATTAATGTGATTTTTTGAAGTTATTTTTGTCATTTGCATACTTTGAGGAATGGAAATGAAGAGGAAAAAAAATGTACAAAATTTTAACTGTAAAAAAGCTGTTAGTTTTGTACAGTAATAAGTATGTACTTGAAAAAATTAACACTTGGTAAGCATATTTTTAACAATCTTTGGCTCATCCAAAGTTCGAAGGCAAACGATGCGCTGGACGCCAAAACAAATCCTGATTTAGAAACATCTGCGATAGGACTAGCGTTGCCCCTTTTTAGCAGTCTGGTAAATAATAGGTCACGCAAACCAAGAGGTCTTGGTTTAACAATAAATTAATTAGGATAGCTGGGTAGAAAAAATCACGTATACCAGTCAATGCGACCGAGTTCCATTGACCGAATCGGCAGTCGAAATAAAAAGTTCGAAGCGTCGTGTCTTTGTAGAACAATCGACAATTGAAATGCTTTGCCAGCCCATGTGTTCTCTCCGTCCTATGACCTTGGATCCTTCAATCCATGCGTGAAAAAGGACCTCTGGCCGGCATAGCCGTGAACTAACTCGGTTTTTTCAGTCGTCGTCACTTTTGGACTTACTCTTGCTTATCATCAGGCGGGACGAGATCAGATGTCGTGTCACAATAAAAAAAACTAAAGTTCTGTCGCTTAACGTCGCTTTGTTGTTTGGCTATTTACTTTTTACTATCTAGCATACTAATTTAGAGCTTGTTTGAAGAGAATTGTGGATGTGAGTGAAGCGAGAGAGTTGTGGTCTCTGCCTATTCCTGTGGGGAAAAGGCGTAATAATTTGATTGATAGATATTTATAACACTAGTATGTTATATATACCTTCGCAAAACCGCATTATAATATAATTTATATTTAGATAATATGCGTCAACGTTTATACGAGTAATACTTGTAATATAAACTATTTTCGATATAACTAAGAAATAACTTTTGAAGGTTTACCGAAAAACCGCAAAATTAAATATAATGCCTCGGCTACATAGTAAAATCAGTGTATGTAGCGGTTATAGTGTGGGAGGTCGGCCGTGAGCACACACCTATGCCAAGTACTTTCTTTTTTTAAGTAAATATGTAGTTATTTGTTGCTATGCTTATAAGTCAGGGGCGTAGCTACCGCCGTATCTGCCGTAGGGAATTATACGGAACCTCCGAGCTACGGGGGTCCCTAACGTGCGTAAGAAAAAATTAATAAAATCTTCCCAAAAATAAACTTTATAAAAACAAAAGTCATCATCATCTATAAATGATTTAATAAATCAGTTTGCCTAAAACAAGGCAAGGAGAGTGTATATTTAATTTGAATTGTTTGTAAAAATTTTGAAAAAATTGACTTGAAAAGTGAAAAAGTGAAAAATTATATTTCTTTTAATTTTATGGAAACACTGCGTATGTCGTGCTTATAAGGCGAACGGGTTGTAGTGGTAGTGCAATGGTTACGCAAACGGAGTGCACGGGTTCGAAACCACTCACCGGTACCAATGTTTCTATGATGGAACAGGACAACCAAAGCACATATGACTTACAAAAGTAAGTATATTAATTAAGTAGCTTAGTATAGAAATGTATAATAATAAAAAATATATAAATAATATATATAAAATATATACATATTAGTCTATTATTGTATAATAACTTATTTATAGGGAATTCAAAGCGGGTTATCATATCTACATTCGCGTCAACGTATGGATGTAACCGCGGCCTAAACAAATCAATGCATAAACAGTGACAATAACCACATTTTAGATAACGGGGTTTTCATGTGAATAATTTAAAGTTTCGTGACAAATCCATACATATACATACCTAATTCTATTTATATTATATTTGTTTTATATTTAGGAGCCGGCAACTTACAAGCTGATCCCGAAACGCGACTAAGTACAAATAAACCCGGACAACCATCGCAAACAACCAAACATTTATTCGAATCCACAGTCGAACTAAAAGGTTCCGTGCGTCATTTATTTCTAATATAGAATAATCGACAGGTGGAATCCATTCTATAATCTTGGATCCTTCAAGCGATGCGTGAAGAAGCACCTTCAGCCGGCATAGTGACGGCGACTGGGACAATCGTGAAGGCTCGGTTTTTACAGTCGTCGGCACTCTTGGACCTCCTCTTGCTTACCATCAGGCGGTCGAGCTCAGATGTCGAATCACAATAATAAAATAATATTTATTTATTTATTTACATTTCTATGCTAAGCTACTAAAGTGCTTGTATCATAGAAACAGGACAACCAAAGTATGCATATCAACGATACATTGGTACCGTTGCTCGAACTCGTGCTCTCCGGTTTATGTAACCATTGCACTGCCACTACACCACGGTCGCCTTTAAAATTGTATAAATCAAAATTCTACAATAAGATTGACATTACTAATTTGTAATAGATGTTATAATAGGTACCTATTTGCTATAATGTATTCGTCGCCCAACATCGCATGCGTAGGCGCATATAATATGAAATCCTCATATAATTAATCTTGATACTTTTATACATTAAAATCTACCATCATTAAAGTACAGTGTGGGCTGTACTAATGTACGAGTACAGTTCGATTTACTAAGAATAAAAAATCAAATTGTCACGCCTTTTTCCTACAGGGATAGGCAGAAACAAAGGAGCACCACTTGCCACCATCTTGGCACAACTTCGCTTTTCTCATATCTACAATTTTCTTCATACAAGCTCTACGGGTGTGAAAACTAGACAACCCAGTTTTCTTAAGAATGTCTCCTTTTTGGTCAGAAAACACCTATCCCTATGTCTTTGCCTATCCATGTGGGAAGAAGGCGTGACAATTTGATTGATTGATATAGATTTTTATTTTTATTATTTACATTTCTATACTAAGCTACTAAAGTGATTGTATCATAGAAATAGGACAACCAAAGTACATATGTCAAAGATATATTGGTACTCATGGGTGGTTTCGAACTCGTGCTCTCGGTTTGTGTAACCATTGCACTGCCACTACACCACGGTCGCCTTTAGGAAGTTATAATAAAAGTAATTAATAGTTGCGTACTTTTATTAATTCTTCGCACTCACATAAACCACGATCGACGATTTTGTTTACGTCATTAAATTTCAGATAAACGTTTAAAAATATCCCGGGTTTTTTCACAAATAAAATGTAGTGCGAACAAAACAAACTTGATCAATAATTTTATTATTAATAAAACATTTTTGTTTGTAAAAACTATTATGACTATTTATTCTACCTATAAAAGCACAGCCAAAGTTAATCGAAACCCAGTAAGCGCTAGTACATATAAGTACAATCCATCCAACATTTACTATGCAAAGTTACGGTTCAAACTAATACTTTAGGAGGCGACGAACTTAATATATTAATCATTTTGTTTCGGTACTATCAATGGTATTGTAGTGATACCAGAGAATTCCACTAGATGGCACTGCAACTGCAACTGGTTGTCGAGAAGTTAAGTCAATCGCGTTTCGAGATTAGCTTAAGAGTTGCCGAAGTTATTATAAAATAATTTATGTATGTATGTAAAATTTATTTGTCTGTATGAAGAGTATTTATTTTGTATTCTTCTTTTTATTTAGTTCTACACTTACGTAATCACTAATCATAATTACCAAAGACTAACTGGCAGAAAATGCATTAAGTTTAGGTTTTGTAAAATTGTTTGTAGTTATTCATGACATAAAGAATTTTTATTACTATTAAATTCATATTTATTACACTTTTTTGATAACGGCGTCTATCATTTTTGTTTTATATTAATTACAAAAAAAGGATCACTGAGAAAAGACTATAGTAACTAAGGGAAAATTTAATCGAATTATTACATATTAATATTCAACAAAACATCAATCAATACATTAAATTGTCACGCATTTTTCCCTCAGTGATAGGCAGAGACAATAGAGCGCCACATGCCACGATCCCGACACAACTCCCTCGCTTCCCTTACATCTACAATTCTCTTCATACAAACATAAGTTGTTCTCCCGCCATTTATTTATTTATTTATAGAAGTGCTTTGCCATGGATTGCTTTGCCAGCCTATGTGTTCTCTCCATCCTATGATCTTGGATCCTTCAAGCGATGCGTGAAGAAGCACCTTTGGCCGGCATAGTGACAGCCACTGAAGCAGCCGTGAATAAACTCAGTTTTTTGAGTTGTCGTCACTTTTGGACCTCCTCTTGCTTATCATCAGGCGAGTTGAGGTCAGATGTCGTGTCACAATAATAAAAAAGTGTAGGATTTATATTTGATCTGCCACACCCCAGTCTATAAGCTATAGTTATGTTATGGCGTCTGGTGTCGTGACCCTATTGCGTGAATGACTCATGATCGTGGCGCGTGCGGCGCAAAGTACATTCGAAACTTAAATTTTAACTTAAACCATAACTTAACAAGAATTTATATTCATAAAACGTTTAATCAACTACTTATATGCTTATTTTAAAAGGCAGACAGGGATAAGCAGAGATTTCACAAAGTCACACTATTTTCCACGATCTTGACACAAATCTGTCGCTTCCTTAACATCCACAATACCCTTCATACAGGTTCTCTGGTTGTGACGACAGGCGTGGCTGTACGGTTAGCGATTGGTTTGTTGCGCGTAAAGTCCCGGGTTCGATTCCCGATCAGCGCAAATATTTATTTCATACCTTTTATTTGTAATATTAAATAATTGTATTAAATATTGGAAATATTTGTCAATAAAAAAGAGGCGGATATATGCTTCGGGTCTAGTTATCAAAAGAATTGTAGACAGTGGTACCCAATCTGCCGATCCGGGGTAGTACAACCACTTAAATATACAGACTGTGAAGGGTTCTGATAAAGCGTCGTTTCTACTTACACTTTAATAACTGTAAATAGCAGTCACATCCACTATGCCGGCCTAATTAGAACCGTATAAAATAGAGTCTTAAATATTATAATATATTTCTTAAATATGATTATAGGATTTTGAGTTATTTTTTTGTGTTTTTTATTGTGACTGGACATATTACAACACCCCGCTTGATGTTAAGCCGAAGTGTGGTCCATGAATGAATGTCACTGCTACTACAATTCTATACCTATGAGTAGCAGTCACATCCACTATGCCGGCCTAGATGGTACCGGCAACTTACAAGCTGATCCCGAAACGTGACCAAATCACTTCACAGTCTGTATACTTGTAGTTTCATTAATTACACCTTTTTGATATGCAATACGCGAAGGCGCGAATTTATTGAAGCCTATATCGTTTACAAGGCGTAGGTTGTCTTAACTGTGTGTCTTAAACACTTAGAACCATAGACATAGAGAATGGACTGAACGTTCCCTTTTTATTAAATTGTGACTCCACATATAACAGCACCCGCCTTATGTTAATCTGAAGTGTGGTCCATGAGTGGAGTTGACTGCTACTACAGTTCAATAACTGTAAGTAGTAGTCACATCCACTATATTGGCAACTTACAAGCTGATCCCGAAACGCGACTAAGTCACTTCACGGTCTGCATATTTGTAAGTGGTGGTACTGTACTACCCTGGATCGGCAGCTGGGCGCCACTGCCTACCACTCTTTGAAATCCTATCTAGTTATGAAGTAAATCGAGCGGCAAAGTATGAGAGAGACAAAACAATCATGCGGCCTGTAGTTGTCCCATCCATAGGTTATAGTTATATGCATAATTTGTTAAATAATAATTGTTTTTCATTAGTATGAATTGATTCAATATAAATATATATATATTATATATGTATATATATTATTGTTTATTGTGACACGACATTTGACCACGACCCGCCTGATGATAAGCAAGAGAAGGTCCAAGAGTGACGACGACTGAAAAAAAACGAGTCAGTCCACGGCTGCCCCAGCATAGTGACTGCGGCTGGAGCAGCCGTGAACTGTCTCCGTTTTTTTTAGTCGTCGGCGCTCTTGCCCTCCTCTTTTTAACCATCAGGCGGGTCAAGGTCAGATACCGAGTCTAAATTTAAAAAAACAAATAAAAATTGTCTTTTATTCGAGGTGGCCGGTACAGCAGCGTTGTCTCTTTTTAGAGAGTGGTCAATTTTGTAAGATTCATTTGCCTTGTCTATGGTTCCTTCTTATTAGATAACCTTATCAAAGCAAGTACAGGGCCGGACCGTGAGTTTAGGGGCCCCTGGGCTAATACTACTTAGGGGCCCACCTAATTGCTCAAAGTGTAAGAAAAAAATAAGTCAGTTCGAAGTACCAACACCTGAACGTAGACTTGAATTCAATGAATTAAATAGGTTTGAAGATTTGCAGAGCTGCAAACTTAACGATCTGTTTAATTTTATAAAATTATGGATTTTTCGCATTATAGTCTATTTTTGACTTTGACTTGACTAAGCTGGGGGCCCCTTGAATCCACGGGGCCCTGGGCTAAAGCCTAAAAAGCCATATGGTAGATCCGGCAAGTAGGCAATTTACGAATATTGTCAATTATATATATAAGGTAGGGACCTATAATTAGCCTTCACTATAACGTTTAAAGCAACCTTGGTCTAGTGGTAGATAATATGTCTCGCAAACCAAGTTTCCGGTTCAAAACCACTCGCGTCAGTGCCAATCGATGTACCTATTAAAAGTACTAGAAGCTCCTATATCAAAGAGTGGTAGGCAGTGGTACCCAGTCTGCCCATCCGGGTAGTACCACCACTTACAAGTATACAGACCGTGAAGTGATTTGGTCGCGTTTCGGGATCAGCTTATAAGTTGCCGGTTTCAACTAGGCCGGCATAGTGGATGTGACTTCTAGCAGTTATTGAATTTTAGTAGCAGTGACATCCATTGATGCATCACACTCCAGCTTAACATCAAGTGGTGTGTTTACATTGTGTCGAGTCACAATAAAAAAAATGATTTTCCTTGGGGAAGATTATTTCCTACCGCTTCTGATGATGGCCACATCCATATAAGGTTCTACCTACAGCATATTACAAATTGCATTTAGAATTAATTATATTAATAAAATATTATGCGATCTGAATATTAAATATATATTTATTATTTTCGTTTGATCTAAGAATATGAAAAGAATAGAATCTGTGCTAAAATAAGAACTAATTCATTGTTATTAGTCTCATTTATATTATGTTTATACCACGTGTGACTGAAAGAGACAACTACTTGTACTTCAATTCCTCTCTTTCAAAGGTTGTGACTACTTTTTTTGCAAATACAACTACTTGTAATTGTGGTTGACTTTTAATACTGCTTAATTAAAAGTCACGTGATGGTAAGAGTAGCGGCATAATTGTTCCGTCATCCTTTTTTGAAGTATTTTAATATCATTTGTTATTCTGTCAAATGATCAGGACCGTCTTAAGCATATTCAGCGCCGGGGTGCGAAAGTCAAGGCTCCGCTCGCGTGGTCTCAGTGTAGTAGATACCTATCGAAATTTATGGCGGTCGGCATGCGCCCCCTAGGACTCTGCGCCCGGGTGCACCGCACCCCTTGAACCCCCGGGTAAAGACGGCCCTGCAAATGATCATCAAAACTAGTGACAACCTTCTAAATTACGAATGTAAAAATGTATATTCACCGCCTTCTGACTTCTTTTTAATGCCATAAGTAAAAATATTATAAACAGTTGTATTTTTTGGCTATTTTAGGGCTCCTTCTATTACTTAAGCCCAAATTCTTTGGTTTTGATCGTTGCTTTCAAAATGGGGTGCAATAATTCTTTCAAATAATTGTTTATACGGAGCCTCGCCAACGCACGCCACGCTTCTGTCCTAATACTAGCACGCACGTTTGGTTACTAAGTAGAGAAGTGTAAAAAAACTTAGTAATCATTGAAATAGCGGGTCTGAGATTAAGATTAATATTTGATTACCCAAGAACACCTAATAAGGTTAAATTAAAAAGTTGCTAATACCAAAGCCAGACTCATAACCATTCTGGTCTGTACATACTAAAAATGGCATACTTTAAGAAATATCTACAAAATGCAATATTTGCATCATAATTTATACTTATATACAGAAAGCTGGGTTGCCTAGTGCCCATAACCGTAGAGCTTGTATGAAGAGAATTGTAGATGTGCGCTCTATTGTCTCTGCCTATCCCTGTGGGGAAAAAGCGTGACAATTTGATTGATTGATTGATTGATATAACTTTTACACATGTTTTGTTTTTCTGTCACCACAGGGATAAGCACACTTTGAGCAGTTTTTGAACATATTTTCTTATGTACTTATATACTTAGGTAGTATGACAACTTGTATCAAAAGTTCCTACCTTGTCATTTTACTACTGTACGTCACAGAATGCGAATTCTCTCGACCGAATCGACTCCCCTTGATGTTAAGCTGGAGTGCGATCCATTAATGGATATGACTGCTGCTACAGTTTAATAACTGTCACATCAACTATGCCGGCCTAGTTAAAACCGGCAACGTACAGCTGATTTCGAAACGCGACTAAGTCATTTTACGGTCTGTATACTTGTTAGTGGTGGTACTACCCCGCATCGGCAGACTAGGCACCGCTGCCTACCTCTTTTTAAATAGCAATAAATCCATGAGAAATTCTTACATAGAAATATAATTGTGTATTGTAACTATATAAGTAATTAATTAAAATAAAATAAATGTGAAATATGTGTTAGAACGCTAGTAAAATTAAAACAAAGAATTCATTATTAGGCCTCAAATACACTTTAATAAAAAATATTTAATATATTGCATCTAAGTATATTATTTTTTTATTAAAACTCGACATCTGTTGGCCTACTAACAACTATTTATTTATTTATTTTAAATTTAAATCCTTTATTGCACCAAAATAAACATAAAAATAGGTAAAATTGACAAACCGCTCGCTGCACCACCTTAAGGGATACAATGGTATGAACTACTCTTGCGCTACTATTAAAGGCGAGTATTTTTCTATATTTTTTTGTTTTATGATCTGCAGGTAACATAGTTTGGATTTTTTTGTTACCAAAATATTGGTATTAGAAGAGTTTTTTGTTTAGTCTATTAGTTAAAGGTAAAAGAGGCGTGGCTTATGCTCCTGCCAGGCGCAAGGGAATATTTTGTTAAATGATGTTGCACAGATTTGGTCTATGGTACATAGGCCTATTTCCGTGGGAAAGAGGCGTGACAATTTGATTGATTGATTAACATTGGCGATTTTAACGCCTATTAGCCCAGATAGTTGCCCATGCAGATTGCAGATGTCAAAACATGCCGACGTCTTCTCTACCGCCATCTAGTGATAACGACCGCGAACTACAGTTAACCGTGCTATCTAAAACACGTGGATCGAGATATAGTTTTCCCCACTAGCGGTCACCCATCTAAATACTAACCGCGCGTAACATTGCTTAACCCAAATGATTAAAAAAACTGCGCCTTAACCACTCAGCTACGGTTCTAATTATTAAATACGCCTATATAGTTAATGTCTGTAACAGGCTTTATAGAAGAAAAAAATTACACAGGCTAATAAAATACATAAAAGGATGTATCAGTGTTTTATGGTTATGTCTTGTTTTTTTCTAAACTGTGGGAAATATGTAATGTGACATTAAGTGGTCTTGTATTATTTATATCAATTTATTACATTTATTGGTTTAAGGAAAGCGAGTCTTTGTAAGTCGGCTACTTAATTTAATGTATTGACATTTATAAATGACTCGACATATCATAACAGACTGATGACGACGACAGGCGTGGACGAACGGTTTAGCGATTGGTTTGTTGCGCGTGAAGTCCCGGGTTCGATCCCCGGTCGGAGCAAATATTTTGTTTCATAGCTGTTAATAAAAAAAAGATGGATATTTGCTTCGGGTCTGGTTATCAAAGAGTGGTAGGCAGTGGTACCCAGTCTGCCGATCCGGGGTAGTACCACCACTTACAAGTATACAGACCGTGAAGTGATTTGGTCACGTTTCGGGATCAGCTTGTAAGTCGCGAGTTCCATCTAGGCCGACATAGTGGATGTGATTGCTGCTTACAGTTATTGAATTGTAATAGCAGTGGCATTCATTCATGGACCACACTTCGACTTAACATCAAGCGGGTGCTGTCATATGTCGAGTCACAATAAAAAAACGGCAATTTATAATACAAGTTGATTCCCTAATATAATTTTATTTGGCCGGCATAGTGACGGCGACTAAGGCAACAGTGAACAAGCTCTTTTTTAGCTGTCATCACTCTTGCTTATCATCAGGCGGGTCGAGGTCACATGTCGTGTCACAATATAAAAAAGTAACTTTATAGTTAATATATTTATTTAAATAAATTGTTACAATTATGTTTCATGTTATTTTTTTCCTTTAAACACGCGTCATTGCATTCATAAGAAATATAAATTATAGAAATAAAATATAGGACATTGTGATAATATTTATGTATCTATTTTATAGGTTTTTTATTACTATTTTTACTAAAGTGCTTGTGCCAGGATCGTGGTAAGTGGCGCTCCTTGTCTCTGCCTATCCCCGTAGGAAAGAGGCGTGACAATTTAATTGTTTAATTGATTGCTTGTATCACAGAAACAGGACTACCAAAGTATATATACGTATTTTACATGTATACCACTACACCACGGTCAAGGCGACCGTGGAGTATTTTTTTTATTGACACTCTACATGTGATAGAGCAACCTAGTGATAGTAAGCAAAAGAAGGTCCAAAAGCGCCGACGACTGAAAAAAAACCAGACTGAATTCACGGTTGTCTCAGACAACTAAAATATGCGATATTTGTTATTAAAAAAAAGAGGTGATATTTGCTTCGGGTCTGGTTATCAAAGAGTGATAGGCAGTGGTACCAAGTCTGCCGATCCGGGGTAGTACCACCACTTACAAGTATACAGATCGTGAAGTGATTTAGTCTTGCTACGAGATCAGCTTGTAAGTTACCGGTTCCAACTAGGCGGGCATAGTGGATATCACTGCTACTTACAGTTATTGAATTGTAGTAGCAGTGACATCCATTCATGGGCCGCACTCCAGTTTAATATCAAGCAGGGCCAAAAAAATACAATAAAACATCTCATAAAGTTTAAACGTTTTTTAATTTGAAAATAAAACAAAACTTCTTAAAGTCATGAGTCAGCAAAAGCTGTTCAATCTCCACCGAGCTTTTGTAAGCACAAGATTTGAATTACAAATTTTCAAAACACGGTTTTAACTTTTTAAATGTCAACTTTATTATGCATAGGTCTAATATCACGCTGACTTCCTTAAGTAGGATAGGTTGTAAAGATCGTAAGGTGACTTAGTCGTGCTTCAGGAGATTAGAAGTCGTTATAGTTTTAGCGACTACTGCTTTTAGACATTATTTTTAAATGTAATATACACGTATGTTAAAATATTTGTAAAAAAAAAATATTTTGAATATTTTTTTCAGCACTTAAGGGTCAACTGGTAGAAAGGTTAAAAGCATTAAGTCGCGCTTTTGTAAACTAGTTTGAAGTAATGTGAAGAAATCAAAAATAATAATCAAATTGTTACGTCTTTTCCCATAGGGATAGGCAGAGACAATGGAGCGCCACTTGCCAAGATACTGAATATTAAATTTATTATTATCAAGTATGTCTAATAAATATAATAAAAGAAAGTTACGCTCACATGGTCTTACCACCAGCACCGGATTTGAAGGTCTGAAGGCCATGAGATCAGTAGAGGCCCCTAATATTTTTTCAAATAAAGAGTACGAAATTAAATTAAAATTATTTTAACAAAGAATGTAGTTTATTAGTTAAAGTCAAATACAATTTATTAAAAACTAAGCTATAGCTTATCTAACTATAAATGACGCGCCCCTGCACTTTATTAGTTTATTTAAATGTGTGAATGCAAATATTACTAACTATACTACTATACTTCATCAGCGTGCTCCTCCTTTTGTGTCTAACCAGCAACTGAATGACAAGTTACAATTGCATTTTCGGTGTGATGCATTCATATTTCATGTTTTCTCGTGTGCGTAAATGCGGTGGAGAGGCACGTCATTTCGGCTTAGACAGACTATACCACGTTAACAAATCGAACTTTTCGACGAAACCTGTTAATAATTATGAAAAATATTATTACAAGTACTGTCGGTAAAAATACGAAAAAAAGTTGCTAAACCGTCAAATTCTTTTTATCTCTATTGTGGAGGCCCCGAGGCAGTATAGCCCCTCCCCTCCCCCATCAGGCGTAGGGCCTCACAATAAAGTTACATAGAATTCTGCCTACCCCATTTGTAAATAATAGCGTAAACATTCACACATAAATAACTGTCATATGTCTATTTAATAAATAATAAAAAATTAAACCAGTTTCATAAACTATACTTATAAGAGTTTATAATTTATTTAATTAAGTTGTTAGTGAGCTATTGAGATTCCTTATAAGTTACATTGGAATGGAATGCTTTAAGAAGGTTGAGAACATCTGAATTATGGTGCCCAAAGTTTATTATATGAAACAACCTTACCACCTAAAATAGTGGTAGGCAGTGGTACCCAGTCTGCCGATCCGGGGTAGTACCACCACTTACAAGTATACAGACCGTGAAGTGATTTGGTCACGTTTCGGGATCAGCTTGTAAGTTGCCGGTTCCATCTAGGCCGGCATAGTGGATGTGATTGCTACTCACAGTTATTGAATTGTAGTAGCAGTGACATCTATTCATGGACCACACTTCGGCTTAACATTAAGCGGGGTGCTGTCATATGTCGAGTCACAATAAAAAAAAAACATAATTTGATCCCGTAACGCGACTAAATCACTTCACTGTAAATAATTATATATTTTTACTAATAGTAAGAAGTGGTTGTAAATGTAATTAGCGGCCATCCTTATGTTTACCACGTGCTGCCGTATTAGAGTAGGATATCATTAAGTCGACGAGATTGCCATTAATGTAATGTCTGGATCAATTAAAACCAAGGATGGCCCCAAGGTTACGCCATGTTGATTGGTTAGACGTGGTCAAAGGTAAATATTACTTTTCAATGTCACATTCATTATGGTCATACACGTACAGAGTTAATGAATTGTTCATCAATGAATAGAACACAGGCCTTGCGCTTTAGTAAGCATACCAGTTCGTGGCGCGTAGTGTCTCGAGTTCGATTCCCGGTCTTTTTTTATCATTAAGAAACGCTTATTCAATCAAGCAATCAAATTGTCACGCCTCTTCCCCACGGGGATAGGCAGATACACAACCCAGCTATCTTGAGGATGTCTTCGATTTGATCGGATAACACCCTTCTAGGCCTGCCTTGTTTAACGCATCCATCCACAGCAGATTTATAAATTGCTTTTGTCAATTGTTTTCTTGTGATGCATAATCTAATTAATCTAATGTGGATGGATGCGTTAAACAAGGCAGGCCCAGAAGGGTGTTTTCCGATCAAATCGGAGACATTCTCAAAAAAGTTGGGTTGCCTATTTCCCATAATCGTAGACCTTGTATGTGAGAGAATTGTAGATATGAGGAAGCAAGGTTTCAGAATCTTGGTAAGAGGTGCTCCTTTGTCTCTGCCTATCCTTGTGGGAAAATTTGATTGATTGATTGTTTATAAGTGAATTTGCATACTGAATAAGCGCTCACACAATGAATCGATGTGAATTTGCACACGGCGTCGCTGTCATTCATTAGTTTATACAAAAAGTTAATATTTACATTTATAAGTCGTAAATAAAGTGAAATTGTAATATAATTACGCACAACGTACAAATGATCAGATAATTATTATAACTGTATTTAGTATTTTCTTAGATTTTACGCGAAAATTGATTAATAAATTAAACAAAGGACATAAGCATTAGACATTTTGATGACAGGCGTGGACGAACGGTTTAGCGACTGGTTTGTTGCGCGTAAAGTCCCGGGTTCGATCCCCGGTCGGAGCAAATATTTGTTTCATAGCTTTTATTTGTAATATTTAATAGTATTAAATATTGCAAATATTTGTTAATAAAAAAAAAGAGATGGATATTTGCTTCGGGTCTGGTTATCAAAGAGTGGTAGGCAGTGGTACCCAGTCTGCCGATCCGGGGTAGTACCACCACTTACAAGTATACAGACCGTGAAGTGATTTGGTCACGTTTCGGGATCAGCTTGTAAGTTGCCGGTTCCATCTAGGCCGGCATAGTGGATGTGATTGCTACTCACAGTTATTGAATTGTAGTAGCAGTGACATTCATTCATGGACCACACTTTGGCTTAACATCAAGCAGGGTGCTGTCATATGTCGAGTCACAATAAAAAAAAAAAGTTGTTATTCAATTCAGGCTTCTATGTACTACTTTTATAATGTCCAATGATGAAAAAATATATAAATGATAGTTTCGATACTTCAATGAATCAATCAAATTGTCACGGCTTTTTTCCACAGGGATAGGCAGAGACAATGGAGCGCCACTTAGCACGATCCTTGCACAACTTCCTCGCTTCCTTTACATCCACAATTCTCTTCATACAGGCTCTGTGGTTATGGGCACTCGGCAACCTAGCTTTCTTGAGGATATCTCCGATGTAGTAGGAAAACATCGTCTTGGGTCTGCCTAGTAATTATATAACTGGAGTAGCCGTCGCCTCTATTCCTGGACCGCACTCCAGCTTAACATATAAGAAAAAATTGCTCTCATTCCGACCGTGGTAAATTAAGGCGGAAAATCGCGTTGTTATAATTATATTGTTGCAATTTGTTACGTTTTTGTCACGCTCCTAACCTTCTTTCTTCACGTTTATACTCCTAATTCACTAACAAGCTCTAGACTCTACCTAGATTATAGATGAATTTATGATAGTCAATACGGTGAGCAGCCGACAAATCGACCGTTTTAAGGCAACCGTGGTGTTAGTGGTAGTGCAATGGTTACGCGAACTCTGGAGTCCCGCAACTACGCAGAGACATGGCGGCTCTGTGCGTCCTCTATCGCCTATACCTCAGAGAATGTTCCGAAGAGCTCTTTAACCTTGTTCCTACGTCGTCTTTCCACACCCGCAATACCCGCACAGGTCGGGGAAAGGATCCGCATTTCATCGACCGAATCGGCCGTCGAACTAAAAAGTTCGGTGCGTTTTTTTGTAGAACAATTGACAAGTGGATTGCTTTGCCAGCCCATGTGTTCTCTCCATCCTATGACCTTGGATCCTTCAAGCAATGCGTGAAAAAGCACCTTAGGCCGGCATAGTGGCGGCGGCTGGGGCAGCCAGGAATTGACTCGGTTATTCCAATTTTCGTCACCTCCTCTTGCTTATCATCAGGCGGATCGAGGTCAGATGTCGTGTCACAATAAAAAAAAAACAAGAGTACGGGTTCAAAACCACTTACCGGTAGTAACGTATCTTTGCTCTGATATATGTACTTTTGTCGTCCTGTTTCTATTATACAAGCATTTTAGTAGCTTAGTATAGAAATGTTATTAAAACAAATAGGCCGGAATAGTGGACGTGACTTCTATATAAAGTTATTTAAAACCTTAGAGCTTGTATGACGATATTTGTGGATGTGAGGGAAGCGAGTGTCAGGACCGCTTCTTTGTCTCTGCCTATCCCTGTGGGAAAAAGGCGTGACAATTTGATTGATTGATAAATATCGCACTTCTTTATTCATGGACCGCACTCCAGCTTTATATCGAGCGAGGTGCTGTTATATGTCGAGTCACAATAAGAAAAAAAAAGCTATAAAAAATAGAGCTATAATACTATCAGAATAAGAATAGGACGGGCTGTTGACTATCTTCACTTGACTGATTCAAAGGTGTCATTTTCTCGACGAACCGCAAAGAATACTAAACTGATATACACCATACTAAAGTGAAGTTGGTTGCAGAGTTAAACGTCACAAAATGGCGCCGATTCCGTCTTATTCTTATTTTAATCGCATTATATAGTTACAAAGTACAATCACCTACAAAATGTCATATACCCTCTAAACATCTTCACAGAAGCAAATACCTCACCAGATAAATGCAACACCATCACTCATATGAAATAAATAATGGTGTTACCATACGTTAGAGACCAGATGTACTATCGATGAAATAATCGCTTATACACTTAAGAGAATATATATTAGATTTTACCCAGTACCAAATTATACAAGGCATAAAATGACCTTAGAGCTTGTATGAGGAGAATTATGGATGTGAAGAAAGCGAGGGAGTTGTGTCAGGATCGTGACAAGTGGCGCTCCATTGTCTCCCCGTGGCAAAAGGTGTGACAATTTGATTGATTGATAATATGATAAATACAGAAATGAACTATATAAAATGAACAATAAGGTTGTGCGTGAAAAATGATACTTTTAATTTTCTTGTGGCTCGACATGCGGTCCATGAATGGTTATCATTGCTACTACAATTCAATTACTGTAAGTAGCAGTCACATCCACAGTTTCGGCCTAGATGGAACCGGCAACTTACAAGCTGATCCCGAAATGCGAATAAATCACCTCACGGTCTGTATACTTATAAGTGGTGGTACTACCCCGGATTGGCATACTGGGTACCACTGCCTACCAATCTTTATCTATTATTTTAAAGAAGAAGATTTGAAACATTGATAAAGATAATATATATTGTAATGATTTGAGCACGCTGAAAGAATGGATGAAAAGAGATTGGCGATCGAAGGCGAGAAAAAGGATAAAACAGGGACGAATTAGAAGACTGTGTAAGGTATTTAAAGGGCACATTAAAAGTATAAATGTAAGAAATTTATAATTTAGAGGTAAGTTTTTAAATTAGTGGAACAGTGGAACAGGCATAGCCCATTCATAAAAAAACAAGGATCCACATTACTCATAACTATAGACTCTTTATAAAAATAATTGTATCAGGATCGTGGAAAGTGGCGCTTAATTATATCTCAATGTCCATGCGAGACTTCATTCGTCATGTTAAGTGATGTATCCAAAGTGATCACCTAACAATATTCGTGATAGTACAGTTTTTTTTCCTTCAACTTTTTATTTCATTAAACTAGATATGATCTTGCCACCCACGCGGTTAAAATATAATGACTTGGCATATCTATGTTCCATGTTAGGATATAGTCGGATGCGAAAGTGCATTACTGTTAACCGTTATTCTACGTTTGGGGTCACCTAATTTGGTGTTCTGATATCAACATATAAACTATTACATAGCTACATAACAGCTGCCGTTTTGAGGCTATAAGATCTTTCACTTTATAACTAGAATTCTAGCTTGGAGTATTTAACTTACAAGTATACAGACCGTGAATTGATTTAGTCGCGTTTCGGGATCAGCTCGTAAGTTGCCGGTTCCATCTAGGCCGGCTAGTGGATGTGTTGCTACTCACAGTTATTGAATTGTAGTAGCAGTGGCATTCATTCATGGATCACACTCCAGCTTAACATCAAGCGGTGTGCTGTCATATATCGAGTCACAATGAAAAATGATTTTTTTGTAAGATGCTTTTGGGTAGGGTAATTTGTAATAAAGAGTTATATCTTTCTTTCCCAATAGTGTCTGTCTATAATAGTAAGTTTGATAGCTTCTTCTCCAAATCCTTTATTTCTATTACCTCTGGACATTGCCAATTCTTTTCTCTTTCGTTATATCCTTAATAATTCCATATTTATATTTTAGTTATAAAGATATTTTTATTTTATTTTATTTATCAACCATTTGATAAATAAAATAAATATTTATCAAATTTATTTTATTTGTCCCGATTTTTTCCCAGGGGTAAAGATAGAGGCAATAGTGCGTCATTTTCCACAATCCTGACACAACTCCCTCGCATTCTCGAGCTCTACGGTTATGGGCACTACGCAACCCAGCATTCTTGAAGATGTATAATTTTGTTATATTTAGTATATAGATTTTTTTTTTTTTTTTTTTTTTATTGTGACTCGGCATATGACAGCACCCCGCTTGATGTTAAGCCAAAGTGTGGTCCATGAATGAATGTCACTGCTACTACAATTCAATAACTGTGAGTAGCAATCACATTCACTATGCCAGCCTAGATGGAACCGGCAACTTACAAGCTGATCCCGAAACGTGACGTGATCACTTCACGGTCTGTATACTTGTAAGTGGTGGTTCTACCCCGGATCGGCAGACTGGGTACCACTGCCTACCACTCTTTGATAACCAGACCCGAAGCAAATATCCATCTCTTTTTTTTTTTTATTAACAAATATTTGCAATATTTAATACTATTAAATATTACAAATAAAAGCTATGAAACAAATATTTGCTCCGACCGGGGATCGAACCCGGGACTTTACGCGCAACAAACCAGTCGCTAAACCGTTCGTCCACGCCTGTCGTATCATATCAATATATATATCAATATACTAACCCTTTTGTACAAAACAAGGATTAACAAACAAAATTTTAACAGCTGTGACAATTCTCAAGTAAAAGAAAAAAAATTATAATAAATATTTTTTTTTATAATACACTTTTGCAAGCGACATTACTTTTTTTCGCCCCCTGCCTACTTGTTTTTTAATAAGCGTATGTCCTCGACATATGACCTAAGAGGTGAAAGTAATTTGTACCTAGGTCACTATGTTGATTAATTAGGTATTAATTCTTAATTTAACTGACAAAAATATCACCATTATTAATCTTTAAATTGTCACGCCAACTTCCTATAGGGACAGGCAGGGACTTGGCCTCCCTCACATCCACAATCTTTTTCATACAAGCTAAAACCGTAGGGCACTAGGCAACCCAACTTTCTTGAGGATGTCTTCGATTTGGTCCGAAAACACCCTCTGATTCTATATTTCTTTTACAATGAAGAAAATAAAAAACTCTCTTGCTTCTTTACATCTACAACTCTCTTTAACTCCACAGTGAATACTACGGATACTTAGAAAAAGTGATATTTTATATATACAGTTCCAAAAACTAGTTTTAACCATAATCCACGAGGTCGTGATAGATCTGTGTGATACAACGAACTGTCCAAGATTTCATACTAATTATGTTTTATTTAGATTCTTATCAAAACCGTGACAATTCCATTTTAGTAGCAGACCCGCTGTTACGAAGAATGTTTGTAGAATTACAGAGAAATTATGACTGTCAAATTAACCGGTGCTAATTTTTAAATTATTTATTGCTTTTTTTTATTTTCGGAGACATCCTAAATAAAGTTTGGTTGCCTAGTGCCCATAACCTCGTATGGAGAGAATCGTGAAGTAAGCTAGGGAGTTGTGTCAGGATCGTGGCAAGTGGCGCTCCATTATCTTTGCCTATCCCTGTAGGAAAAAGGCGTGATAATTCGATTGATTAATTGATTTTTAATACTATTATGAATAAGTAGTTAAAACATATGTAAGCTTTACTTTGCCGTTCCGATTATTGCAAATAAACCTGTCTTATTATTAGCATTATTTAAAATGTTATAATACATAACATTTTAAAATGTATATAACATTTCTATAGTTCTTCTTCTATCCGTGTATGTTTCTTCTGTCTAACTGAATTCTTTACCGATTTTAATATTTTTTTTGTATATGTAGTAGCCCCCTGGTTAATTCATAATTGGACCTGGTAGGTAGGGATGCAAACTTTAAATAAAAAAACCAAACATAATATAATAAAAAATCAAAAAGGTACCTAAACCACAATTATGAAAGAAAAAAAATCACTCACCTAACATCTTGCTCAAATCTGCATTATGAAGATCAGGATTCTCATCAGCTAATTTCTTCCTTTCAACTTTCGCCCACACCATGAAAGCGTTCATGGGCCTTCGGATCCTTGCTTCTTTGAGCGCTTTTGCCTGACCCATTTTCGTAGTAAATGGTGCCCTACCATACTGTTGGGTAGCATACTCTCTGCTAGCATCATAAGGTGATCTATAGTCATATTGAGCTCTATATTCTAGGCCATAAGGTAGAGATGACCACACTACTAGTTCTGGGCTGGTTTGGTCTTGGGTTGATTCAGTGCCACTCTCAACAGCGCCTTGGACGTATTGTTCGTACGTCCTGTGATAGGTGGGCGGTGATTCTGCCATGCCTGCTCCTCCTGAGTCCATCATGCTGTAAAGATAAGTCATGTTTAGATTTTTAAACATCAGATAACCAGGATAACATCATCTTAACATCACCTGATGTTAAGATGGTGTGAGATCTAATAACGAATGCAACTGCAACTACAGTTATATTTTCGAGTAGCAGTTGCGTTTACTATGCCGGTCTAATATTATTTCAAGCTGATCTCGAAACGCGACTAAGTCACTTCACGGTCTATTCTATAGAAGTAAAAATTATCTGTAATTAGTAGCATATAATGCCAATATTAATGTTAGTACAAAGAAATTTTAAGTCTGACGTCATAACAATAAAGTTAAAAAGAAATAAATGTAAGTTTCAGTCGATCAATCAAATTGTCTCACGGTCTGTACACTTGTAAGTGGTGGTACTACCCCGGATCGGTAGAGTGGAAACCACTGCCTACCATCTTTAAAAAAAAATATTAATAAATGATTTTTCTTACTTGAATTAAAATGAATATAAAAAGCGAAATAAAGTAATAACAGAGAAAGTATCAAATTCTGTAAACGTAATTGAAATAGGATTCGTTTCTCAAAAAGAATAAATTATAAAAGAAACCGAACAATTTCACATAAAAGTATTATTAGTAATTCCTCGTTTTAATGGAAAGCTGGTGGCGCCGGCATCGAACCTGATACCTAAGAAATTCTACCAAGAAACTGCATGCAAACACAGCTATACACAAATTAAAATCAACTTTAACTCGCACGAATTAGAGTTGTTTTGAGTTGTATATCTGGAAACGTGTGAACGTTAGCAACTGTGGGAACGTTGTAATAACTGGGTATTAGCCATTGTTTTATAAATTTCACTATATCTGTGACGTTACTGAATCACATTCGCAGGTCATATACGAGAAGGCTTCGCACTATTTCTCCTAAGTGATATCATTTTTTTCTCTTAATACAAGCTCTACGGTTATGGGCACTAGGTAATTCAGCTTTCTTGAGAATCTCCGATTTAATCCTAGGGTCTGCCTCGTTTAACGTATCCATCTACATTAGATTTATAAATTTCTTTCGTCAATCTACTTTCACTCATCCTTTTCATGTGCCCAAACTATCGAAGCATTCCCTTGTCAATCCTTGTCACTACATCTTCTTTCAAACCTCGTCTATTACGTACTGTGCTATTCCTCATTCTATCTGTATATATTTTAAATTCGATTATTTAACTTCAAGGTCATTTGCGACTACATTTCATTACCTAACAACTATTTAAATTATTGTAAAAAATCAATACGTTTTAGAAATCTTAGCAAATTTATTCAAATTCCAACACTCAGCACTACGTAGCATTTTCCTATTTTATGACTTGGCATAATAATTTCTGTATAAGTTATCACTACAGTGATTTATCATCCTAATTATAAGGGTGATAAAGATGATGGTGGGTGTAGCTAAGCGACGGGAAGACTTTATGATGACTTTCAAAGGTGACTTTGAAGGAACATAAAGAATAAGCTTTATTCCACTGTATTTACTTGATGACTTTTTACCATGATTATAGAATGACAATTTCATTATTATTAAACATTAAAATTTAAGCAACACACGTTTAACAAATAGAGTTGTGACAGGATCGTAAAAAGTGTCCCATAGGATCCCTGTGGGAATTAACCTTTGATGATGATGATAAAATTAGTAATTAACTTTTTTTTTTTGTGACACGCCTTCTGACCTCGACCTGCCTGATGATAAGCAAGGGGAGGTCCAAGAGTAACGACGACTGAAAAAAACACGGTTAGTTCACGGCTGCCTCAGTTGCCGTCACTATGTCGGCCAAAAGTGCTTCTACACATCGGACATCAGAAATCTGCGACGGAAATCTAACCCGGTGTCTGTCGTTTTGTATCCAATTGGAGAACCTGCTTTTATTTTATTAATTTATATCGACGATTACGTACTAGCTAGACCAAGAGATTCTGACACAAAACTAACATCTTTGTGTAAGATTTTTGTGCAGGCTTTCCATAAAAACTCAAACTAATCAAGTAACTGCGAGTATTAAACACTATTCAAAATCGCCTGAAGATGGAGCGCAGACAGAGAAAAAAAGAATGACAAGGATCAAAAAAGCACTAGGAAGTCATATGCTTAAAGTGAAACTCAAAAATTCCGCGCACTCAGGTTTCTCTAAAAGAAGTTTCCGAATATTCCAAGAGCTAGCGACGAAAATCGACAAGAGTTTAGTAATGGCTCATAATTCAATATGATTTAGTATTGAGGGTGTACATGAGTCAGCACCCACTCGCAAGGTCAGATAGTGGAACAGCTGGCGGCAGCACGATTTGATGTATGTAAAATTTCAACATGCTCTACAAGTGTTTAGTAATGATTGAAAATTGGCAAACAACTAGTTTATAGTATAAAAAAAGGGAAGAAAGTGGTCAGACCGCATTATTGTGGAACGCTGCGAGTCAGCACTCCACATAAGTTGTCGCCAGAGTGATATCGATGCAAGAGTTTAGTAATGGCTGGAAATTGCCATACTGCTTTATTATTATATATAATTTAATAGAAAAATAGTCAGATCTCAAATTAATGGAACAGGGGTAGTCAGCAGCCGCTTAAAGTGCGGATATCGAATACGCGCGTTTTTTCGGGGAACTGACCTGTTTTATAAAATTGGTTTGTTGGGGAGCACTTTCCTGTTTTATAAAATTACAAAACTGCAATAGAAAACATTTTGACGTGATAACGTATTATAAATCGATGAACCCGGCTGCACGCCGGAAAAATGTCATGTTATGTTATGTGTGTGTGGCTGCGTGTGTGGGTGCGTGTGTGTGTGTGCGCGCATGTGTGTGGGTGCGTGTGTGTGTGTGTGTGTGTGTGTGTGTGCGTTCGTGAGTGTGTTCCTTCCTCAAGAAAGCTAGGTTGTCTAGTTAGTGCACATAACCACAGAGCCTGTATGAAGAGAATTGTGGATGAGAAGGAAGCAAGGGAGTTGTGTAAGGATCGTGGTAAGTGGCGCTCCATTATCTCTGCCTATCCCTGTAGAAAAAAGGCGTGACAATTTGATTAATTGATAAATAAATAATATTAATTGTAACTATTATCATATGAGTTCAATATATTTCAAAAATGTGTTTTATGTTAAGTTGTAAATAAATTGTTAATAGCACATTGATACTTGTAATTAATCTGTATAATTTAAGTTTCATCAATGTTTTCTTATGACATTATTACGTAAAACTATCGTCCGTAAACCGACTTTACCATTTTTTTAACAATAAATATAATACACCATCGTATATACAAGTATACAGACCGTGGATTGATTTGGTCGCGTTTTGGGATCAGCTTGTAAGTTGCTGGTTCTAACTAGGCTGGCATAGTGGATGTGATTACTACTCACAGTTATTGAATTATAGTAGCAGTGGCATCCATTCATGGACCACACTTCAGCTTAACATCAAGCGGGGTGCCGTCATATGTCGAGTCACAATAAAAAAATATACTAAAGTAGGTGACTCGGCGAACTTAGTACCGCCTAAACGTCAGTTGTATAATTTCACTATAAGTTAATATTAAAATAAAAATGTAAGTTCTAATTCTTATTATTGTAAAATTACATAAAAACCAACCATTTTAATTATTATTTAACTATTATTTTTTATAAAATAAATTTTGAGCCAAGGTGAAATTTCAGGGCGTACTGCACGACATTCTATACATCTAGCCTGTGGACTTCATATTGGTACAAATCATTGAGCGCTCTGCGCGTTCAGTATAACAACGCATACAGGGTGCTGTTGGGGTTGCCACGCTTCTGCAGTGCGTCAGGCATGTTTGCGGATGCGCATGTTGATGGGTTCAATGCCATACTCCGTAAACGATGTGCGGCCGCGCTGTTCAGAGTGCGGGGCAGCACCAACAGCATCTTGGCCATGGTTGCTGGCAGATGGGACAGTCGCTTTGTCAAGCACTGGACCATGATGCATCTTAGTATATAGGTCACTAACATAGTCTAAGAAAATTGTTTACTAACAGATATGGATTTTTTGTCTGAAATAAAAGTTTCTTGTTTTTTTTTTATTTTTTTTTATTTAAATTTAATGATTAACTATATCACCTTTATATATTGAAATATAGGCATATATCCGTACGCGCTCCGAACATCCGCGCGTATTCGATATCCGCACTTTAAGCGGCTGCTGACTACCCCTGTTCCATTAATTTGAGATCTGACTATTTTTCTATTAAATTATATATAATAATAAAGCAGTATGGCAATTTCCAGCCATTACTAAACTCTTGCACCGATATCACTCTGGCGACAACTTATGTGGAGTGCTGACTCGCAGCGTTCCACAATAATGCGGTCTGACCACTTTCTTCCCTTTTTTTATACTATAAACTAGTTGTTTGCCAATTTTCAATCATTACTAAACACTTGTAGAGCATGTTGAAATTTTACATACATCAAATCGTGCTGCCGCCAGCTGTTCCACTATCTGACCTTGCGAGTGGGTGCTGACTCATGTACACCCTCAATACTAAATCATATTGAATTATGAGCCATTACTAAACTCTTGTCGATTTTCGTCGCTAGCTCTTGGAATAGAAGTGGCGTTTATAAATATAAGTATTAATTAGATATACGGTAGACGGATGATGGTGTCGATTAAGAAATAATTAACTCGTGTCATCTATGAGCTCCTGGTAGTTGCGTTGCGTTCATGTTACAATATTTCCTGTGATCGCGCGGTTCATGTGAAACGATCTAAGAGTTCAAATGACACCACCTATTGCTATGCTATTAACGGCTAATTTCTCCGTTGTTATGTTTCCCTGGTACTTAATTATAATTTGATAGCATTTCTATATACATATAATATTTGTATAATATATACTACATACTATATACATTTTATACAATTACTTATCTTATATCATCCTATGAAGACGTGAATTTATGTCATTTAACAAGTCTTTTAGGCGCCTCTATCTGATCTCTACATTGACTAAACCTAATTGTCACGCCTTCTCCCCACAGGGATAGGCAGAGACAATGGAGCGCCACTTGCCACGATCCTGACACAACTCCCTCGCTTCGTTCATATCCATCAGCTGAGTTGCCTAGTGGCCATAGAGCTTGTTTTAAAAGAATAAATTAATAGTCAGCAGTAATGTGGAAAATGTATCGAATATAATATTTTTATTATAACTTGATAACGCAGTGTTTTTTTATGTCTGTTACGTTTTATTATTACTTACTTTATTAACTTTCTTATTATATATAATAGTTTTCTTGGAAGAATCTTTATCTTGTATGTGGACTAATTCTTAAATCGTTGTCCCTTCTATTCAAGTTCTATTCAAGTTTTTCTATGCTACTAGTAGTCCTAGTAGCATAAAACTTAAAAAAATATTTTGGTAACGACTTGTTTGGTTAAATCAGCAGTTGTAATAAGAATTTTGGAGTACCTATAATAAATAATCTTAAATAATATTACTATTTGATCCAAATTAATATACTAATTTTCCTATTCTCCTCCAAATTCCCAATGTCCTCCAAAATATTTGGCTAACCTAATATTTTTTCCCGAAGCCCTCCAAATCAAATTCAAATAGTACAGTCAGTAAATTAAACAATTACAATATAACATTTACTTATTTATAACACTTGCGTCCTTGCTATTATTTTAATATAAATTATTTATAAACAAATAATTTTACATTTTGTTCATGATAAAAGTATTAGATTTTGTTATTTTTTATTGAATTTAAGGATACATCGAAAAATGTTTTTTAGATATTTTAAGTGTATATGCATGCAGTGAAAATAAATTAGGAGTAAACGAAAACATGAGACATTTCTGAGATCCTGACAACTTCTTTGTTTTTAACACATCCACAAAATTATCTTAATACAAGCAAATCTATTTATATATATAGACAAGTATGATATTTTTGGCGTAATGGTCGCTACCAGTCCGTTACGCGGGTGTCCCAAGTCCGATTCCCGGCTGGAGCAAATATTTGTTTCATAGCTTTTATTTGTAATATTTAACAATAAGATAAAATTTACAAATATTTGTTAATAAAAAAAGAGGCAGAACTTTTCTCCGAGTCTGGTTATCAAAGAGTGGTAGGCAGCGGTGCCAAGAGAGACCGTGAAGTAAGGTGACTTGGTCGCGTTTCGGGTCAACTTGTAAGTTGCAGGTTTCAACTAGACTACAATTTACAGTTAGTGAACTGTAGTAGTAATCACCTCCATTCATGGACCACACTCCAGCTTAACATCAAGCGGAGTGCTGTCATATGTCGACATGTATAAAACATACATTTATGTTAAAATGAACCCTACCACAATATCCACTTATTAATGAATCATAAAACTCAAATAATCTCATAACAATTTACTCATGACTCCTTCCGGAAATAATAAGATTCGATTCCGAAAAATTCAAGAGTAAAATTATAATTAAAATGACAATTTTCATTGTTAATAAAGAGAAAATATTAAATAAAAGGCGCGAAAACGAATTGATGTTTTCTTGACACGACAATTCGCAACAATGGGCCATTGTGTGTGATTTTGTTTAAAAAATAACTTAATCTTCAACCCCTCACAAGTAAGGGGAATGTTAAGAAATTATTACACAACAATCAATCATTTATTGTGACACGACATATGACAGGACCATGAATGGTGTTAAGTTGGAATATTTAAGGCGACCGTAGTGTAGTGGCAGTGCAATGGTTACACAAACCAAAAGCACGAGTTCGAAACCATCAGTACCAATGTATCTTTGATAAATGTACTTTGGTTGTCTTGTTTCTATGATATAAGCATTTTAGTAGCTTACTTTAGAAATGTAAATAATAAATCAATCAATTAAGTTGTTACGCATTTTTCCCACAGGGATAGGCAGAGACAATCCAGCGCCACTAGCCACGATCTTGAAAGAACTCCCTCTCTTCCTTTACATTCACAATTCTCTTCATACAAGCTCTATGGTTTTGGGCACTAGGCAACTTAGCTTTCTTGAGGATGTCTCCGATTTGATAGGAAAAGACTCTCCTGAGCCTGCCTTGTTTAACGCATCCATCCACATGTGATTTATAAATTCTATCACTCATCCTTTCCATGTGCCCAAACTATCGAAGCATTCCTTTGTCAATCCTTGTCTTTCAAACCACATCTATACGCACTGTGCTATTCCTTATTCTATCCGCTATCGTCACTCCACACACACTCCATAGACTTGTGAAACGTTATTACGCAAATAATATTTGTCATGTAAAATACCGATCTAGGAATTGCCCAGTCTGTGTTCAAAACAAAAACAGATTTACCGTTTGTCACGATCTTAATTAGTTAGTTTTATCCCTATTTTTTATTGTGACTCGTCACATGACAGCACCTCGTGTGGTGTTAAGTTGTAATGCGGTCTATGAATGTAGGCGAATGCTATTACAAATAGGTAACTGCAAGTAGCAGTCAAAGAAACTTACAAGCTGATCCCGAACACGACTAAGTCACTTTGACGACAGGCGTGGACGAACGGTTAGCGAATGGTTTGTTGCGCATAAAGTCCCGGGGTCAGAGCAAAGATTTGTTTCATCTTTTATTTGTAATATTTAATAATTATATTGAAAAATATTGCAAAAAAAATGTTAATAAAAAAAGGCGAATATTTGCTTCGAGTCTGGTTATCAAAAAGTGGTAGGCTGTGGTACCCAGTCTGCCGATCCGGGGTAGTACCACCACTTACAAGTATACAGACCGTGAAGTGATTTGGTCACGTTTCGGGATCAGCTTGTAAGTTGCCGGTTCCATCTAGGCTGGCATAGTAAAGGTGATTGCTACTAACAGTTATTGAATTGTAGTAGCAGTGACATTCATTCATGGACCACACTTCGGCTTAGCATCAAGCGGGGTGTTGTCATAGGTCAAGTCACAATAAAAAATATATATATAATTTATTGTTATAAACACGCATTGCCGCTATATCTAAAGTTATTTATATTTGCCATATGTAAATAGATTGCTGTACACAAACTATTGTTTAACAATTCACATAAAAATAATAAACATCTAGCGGGATCGATGTCTCCGTATTAGAAACTACATTCGGCTTAGTTCCATTACGAAAGACATTAATGCCACATTTTTTTCTTATTGTGACTCGACATATGACAGCACCCCGCTTGATGTTAAGCCCAAGTGTGGTCCATGAATGAATGTCACTGCTACTACAATTCAATAACTGTGAGTAGCAATCACATCCACTATGCCGGCCTATCCACTATACCACTATGACGATATGATGGCAGTTTTGGCGTTTGACCGTACATGTATTTTAGTATTTTTTTATTTAGTATAATTACGTTAATTAGAAACAAATTGCTGTTTAAAACTCGCTTTTATTAGCTTGACTTGTATGCATATAACAATGTAACGGAATCTTTCAAATTAATTTTCACCCACTTCTAGAGGTCTGAACAATTTGAAATTTTGTACAACAAATACAAAAAAAAATTCAATAAATATTTCATTTTGGCCAGCATAGGGACAACGATTGAGGCAACCGTGAATTAATTGTTTTTTGCAGTCGTCGGCACTCTTGGACCTCCTCTTGCTCACCATTAGGCGGGTCGAGGTCAGATGTCAGGTCACAATAAAAAATAAAGTTCATCAATCAATCAATGAAATTGTCACGCCTCCTGTGGGACAGGGATAGGCAGAGACAATGGAGCGCCACTTGCCTGATACAACTCCCTCGCTTCCTTCACATTCACAATTCTCTTCATGCAAGCTCTATGGTTATTGAGGATACCAGCTTTCTTGAGGGTGTCTCCGATTTGGTCGGCAAACACCTTCCTGGGCCTGCCTCTTTAACGCATCTATTCACGAGATTTATTAATACTTTTCGTCAATATACTTTCACTCATCCTTTCCATGTTCCCAAACCATCGAAGCATTCCTTCATCAATTCTTTAAATATATTTACCAATTATTTCGAAACTTCATGAGCGGGGATAAATAATTGTGACCAAATGGGAGTTGTGACGAAAGTTGTTAATGTCGGACTCGTATAGTAGTTATTACACATTTTATTGTCAACATGACTATAGTAAACAATAATTGTTTTTATTATAAACAAATATCTAATTGCTATTGTTTATTAATGTTCAATAAATTCCTGTTTTACGTATCGATGTATTATTATTAGGTATGCTTTCTTTTCGCACTTTTCTTTGGCCGGCATAGTGACGGCTACTGAGGCAACTGTATTGTTTCTTACCATCAGGCAAGTGGAGGCCAAATATCGCGTTTTAATAAACGATACTACGACAGGCGTGGACGAACGGTTTAGCGATTGGTTTGTAGCGCGTAAAGTCCCGAGTTCGATTCCCGGTCGGAGCAAATATTTGTTTCATGGCTTTTATTTGTAATATTTAACAAAGTTATATTAAATATTGCAAATATTTGTTAATAAAAAAAAAGAGATGAATATTTGCTTCGGGTTATTAAATTGTAGTAGCAGTGACAGTGACCACACTTCGGCTTAACATCAAGCGGGGTGCTGTCATATGTCGAGTCACAATTAAAAAAAATATACTATTAAAATGATATACTAATATGAGGTACTTTTGACGAACAAATAACTATACTTCATGAAATGCTAATAACTCAAAAAAATATATGTGTAAAGAAGAAATGCTCAAAAAAACACTTAATCGAACAGAATATACAAATATTATTTAAGAAAAAAATATGCAACTTTATAACAAAAATAGTTTTTAATTTCCAAGTTCTCGGTTTTTTAAGAGATAACCATTAGATTTTTTTCTTAAATATGAATCAGTAGTCAATTACTAAATTGGACACTTAATCGACTAGAGATTTAATTGAGTACAAGGTTTTCTAAAAATTACAAAATGTATTTATAAAAGAGATTTCTAATTTCATAATTTATAATAATTTTTTTCATAAAAAATATATTTAAATTTCTAAAAAAAATAACCAATAAATCCCCCTACAAAACTAACAAATAAAACTATTAATTTTAAATTTAAAGGTAAATAAATTATATAAGGAGTTATAAAAATTAATCAACTTAATATTCTTCCTACTAATAATCTTATAAATAATAAAACAAATATACTTTTTAATATAATATAATATAATCTTCATCATATAAATTATATAAAGAAATTAAATTAACATCATTTATTATTAAATAAAATATTTTTAAAAAATTTATCTTATTTATAAATAAAAATATTTTAAAAAAATATTATTTGAATTACTCAAAATATATTTTTTAAGAAACATAAAGGAATTATAAACGTAAAACATCACACGATCAAAAGTGATTTGCAAATCTCAACCTTATTCCGCCTAAAACACGTTTTGTTCCTAACGCGAATTTAGGAAGTTAGGCTGGAGTACGGTTAATGAATAGAGGCGACTGCTACTATAGGTAAATGACTGCAGTGTTCACAAGTTACAGGCTGATCCCGAAACGCGACTAAGTAACTTCACGGTCTCTACACTTGTAAGTGGTGGACCAACTCTTAAACAAGCAAATATCTGCCTCTTGTTTTCATTAAGTAATATTTATAATATCCTAATTATTATATACGTATATATTTCTGCTTCGACCGGGAATCGAACTCGGGACGTATAACCGACTCATTAGAGCTCACTTGTCTAAAATGGCAAAAGTATTTAAAATATAGTTTTTTTATTAACTCCATTTTATTTTATTTGACTTGTATGTATGTAACGGAATCTTTCAAATTAATTTTCACCCACTTCTAGAGGACGGAATAATTTGAAAATTTGTACACGTATTGAAAACCAATAATTTCAAAAAAATAATAATTTTGGGCCAGCATAGTGACAGCGACTGAGGCAACCGTAAACTGACTCGGTTTTTTCATTCGTCGGCGTTTTTGGACCTCCTCTTGATTACTATTTCTTGACTTTTTAGTTCACATTGTCGTGAGTTTTTTTATTTTTCTTTTAACTTTTTTTATTACTTTACATTTCTATACTAAGCTACTAAAGTAATGTCATGGAAACAGGACAACTAAAGTACATATATCAATACAAAGATACATTGGTACCGGTGGGTGGACTCGAACTCCTGCTCTTCGGTTTGCTTAACCATTGCACTGCCACTACACTACGGTCGCCTTATTTATAGTGACAATAAAGAACAGCAATTTTCTCCTTTGAATGAAACTTCATCATCACAAACGTCAAAACGGCCAACATATAAAACATCGCAACAAATTAATTCCCAATGCGATTGTAAACAATGTTGCTAAATGAAAAAAATATCAAGCCGTTTACACAAGTGCATATTCTTCTTAACTACACAACCATTGTGAGAAAGCACAAACAATCTCACATAAATGACAACAATTGACATTATGATACTGTCAACACATTGCTTCGGGGAAATAGGTACACTCGCACTACTGGACGAACTTTCTTCATAAATTAATACACGTCTACTGCTGAACATAGGCCTCCCTCTTAGAACGCCATTCCCAAAAAAATGGACTTAAGAAATAGAAGGAACCCAAAAATAGCTACAAAATACAACCGTTTATACTTTTTCGACTTATGGCATTAAAAAGAAGTCAGAAGGGGATGAATATTTAATAATATTCATTTATTTCGTAATTTAGAAGGTTGTCACTAGTTTTGATGATCATTTGACAGAATAACAAATGACATTAAAATACTTCAAAAAAGGATAACGGAACAATTATACTACCGCTACTCTTACTACCACGTGGCTTTTCATTAAGCAGTATTAAAAGTCAACCACGATTATAAGTAGTTGTAATTGCAAAAAGTAGTGACAACCTTTGAAAGAGAGGGATTGAAGTACGTCGAAGTAGTTGTCTCTTTCAGTCACACGTGGTATAAACATAATATAAATAAGACAAATAACAATGAATTAGTTATTTTAGCACAGATTCTATTCAGATTTCCAAATTCTTTGGTACACTCGCACTACTGGGTTTTCTTCATAAATTAATACACGTCCACTGCTAAACATTTGCCTCCCCCTTAGAACGCCATTCCGAACGACAAGATGTCAGTTGAATCCGCCGTTTATTTATGACTTTCACTATGTGGTAAGGCGACCGTGGTGTAGTGGTAATGTCAGGGCCGTCTTTACCCGGGGGTTCAAGGGGTGCAGTGCACCCGGGCGCAGAGTCTTAGGGGGCGCATGCCGACCGCCATAAATTTCGATAGGTACCTACTACACTGAGACCACGCGAGCGGAGCTTTGACTTTCGCACCCCGGCGCTGAATATGCTTAAGACGGCCCTGGGTAATGTAATGGTTACGCAAACCGAAAGCACGGGTTCAAAACCACTTGCCGGTACCAATGAAAGTTTGGTTGACTTGTTTCTATCGTACAACCTGGCAACACACACTGGTTGAAGACTTTTTGTATATATCATTTTTATCAATCATTATTTTAATGAATTAAACTAACTTTATGCGTCTTGCAATCGCGTTTAATTCGGTTTTGATTTTACAATTTTAAGCCGCATAAAGTTTGTTTAATTCATTAATCAAAGTTCGCGCAAAATCTAAGAAATGCTATGTTAGCAAATCATTATTTTCCCGCAGAGAAAAAGGAGCGCCACTTGCCACGATCCTGACACAATAACATCCACAATTCTCTACATTCTATTTGTATATATGTATATATTAATGCAAATAAGTATGCACAGTGCAGCGCGTGTTCTGATAATGTTATCTACTGATAAGCCGCTTGCAATCTCTATCGGAGTAGATGCCACTGCCTCTTAACGACCTCTTTATCTCGTTTTATAATGTATTTTTATTGTGACTCGACATATGACAGAACACGACCTGATGTTTTGTTTTTAATTGTGACTCGACGTCCGACGGGGAAGAAAGGTTCTAGAGTGGAGACCACGAACCGGAATGAATATCGACAATGAATAATCGATAATGACTACAAGTATTTAGACCGTGAAGTGACTTAGTCGCGTTTCGGGATCAGCCTGTAAGTTGCCCGTTCTATCTAGGATGTGACTGGTACTTACACCGCCATTCATGGACCGCACTTCAGCCTTACATCAGGCGGAGTGCGGTCATAGTCGAATCACAATAAAAAAAATGAAAATCTTGAAGGCCACGAAGCGCGAAAAAGCTTTCACCGAAATAGCGATGACGGCAAATTTAGTTTTTCAGTCGCCGGCGCTCTAGGATCTCCTCTTGCTTACCATTAGGTAAGTCGCGGTCAGTGGCGTAGCGTGGGAGTAAGCCGCCCGGGGCGGAAAAATAAAATTGTCGCCCCCTTATTTAGGAATTTCAATCATAGGTACAACAAAAATATTAATTTCAGGTTCAAATTTTAACGATTTATTTCAGTTTTTTTTTCCGCCCCCTCCGCCCCCGCCACGCTACGTCACTGGTCGCGGTCCGATGTCGCGTCATAAAAACAAAAACACGATTCTAGTAGTCATATCCAAATCTTTTTTATCTAGACTTATTCCCAAATGTCAAAGAGTAATAAAAAAAGAAAGTCCCCCTAATTTTTGTCATGATTAATTGAATTATAGATAATAAGCCTTCCGTATATCATTTGGTAACAACAAAAAAAATATAAAGCATTAACACTCAAACGACAGAATGTAGGCCTTTACTCGCGTTTCGGGATCAACTTGTAAGTTGCTGGTTCCACCTAGGCAGGCATAGTGGAGAAATATAAACGATTACAGCATTTTTTAAGAATCCGCATGTTTTGTTTAAATAACCCAAAGCGAAAGGATTTAAGTCGTGTCGAATCCATTTTTAAATTGCCCCCCTTAACTATCAAATTGCCCCCCTGTGGGGCGTGGGCACCACGTTGGGAAACACTGGTCTAGAATGTTTAAATTATAATAGAATATAAATAAATTAAAATATTAAATAGAATAATTAATTTAAATAAATAAACATTTAGGGAAAGTATAGCAAATGGCTTTTCACCTAAACTCGTCTGTCACACGTACACAGTCAAAATTAATTATTACATAAAACAGTCCTGTTTGGACAGCGATACAACTGAGATTGGGAAACAAATCACAGTTTCCCAATCGCGACCTGCAACTGCAATACGTCGGAATAAAAACTTGTACAATCATCAACCAAAAATAAACGCGATAGTAAGTCGCATTTTTTTTTTAATTGAATAATCTGTTCATACTGCCACTAGACATTTTTTTTAACTATTATTAGTATTACTGCCCGTAACTCTAGTGTTAAGCCGAGATCTGGCACACGACAAATATATAAAAAAAGTACACAAACAATAATTACCCTTATTGTCATAGACATAAAGATCAAAAAGTAAGCAATATTGTAACATCTGTACATCCTAATTTTACTGTTATTTAAAACCGTAAGTTCACAGTGTAAGATTCAATTTTGTTTAACAACTTTGAAATTATAAATGATATCAAGTTTCGATTATGACAAATCGTTATTGATCCGCAGCATTCGTGTCGTGAAATAGACGAAACCCGTTTTCAAAATGACGGTAGTATTTTTTTGTTGTGATTCGACATCTGACCTTAACTAGCCTAGGGAGGGTCTAACAGTGTGGACATCTGAAAAAAGCGATTTCGCAGTCGTCAGCCAGAGGAGATTTTTCATGCTCACTTAAAGAAACCATGGTTATATCAATCAATCAATCAATCAATCAAATTGTCACGCCCACAGGGATAAGCAGAGACAATGGAGCGCCACTTACCACGATCCTTACACAACTCCCTTGCTTCCTTCACATCAACAATTCTCTTCATACCTCTTCATAAAGGCTCTGTGGTTACCTAGCTAGGCAACCTAGCTTTCTTGAGGATGTCTCCGATTTGGTCGGAAAACACCCTCCTGGTTATAAGATGGGGAAAATGCTAAAGACTAGAACCGCTGTAGGTTGCGATGGCCAGTCTCAAGTACTATGCCGGCTGTAAGTGCTTAAAGGTATCGACCCATGTGTTCTCTCCATCCTATAACCTTGGATCCTTCAAGCGATGCGTGAAGAAGCACCTTTGGTCGGCATAGTGACGGCGACTGGGGCAGCCGTGAATTAACTCGTTCTTTCAGTTTCAGCCGTCGTCACTCTTGGATCTTCTCTTGGTTATCATTAGGCAGGTCGTGGTCAATTGTCGTGTCGTAACAAAAAATATAATATAAAAAACCTAGGATAGTAAAATAATATTTTTTTAAGATACGATTCTGACCTCAACTTGCCTGATGGCAAGCAATGAGACAGTCAACCTAAAGCTTTGGAATACCAATTACCTACTCGTGCCGAACCCTACTCATCTTTCTACCTACCCCTTTAAAAAGAAAACTTGAATGTATAACCTAACAATGACTAAACAAAATAAATATGTACTTAGTCATGTCTTGTCGTCGTATGTATCAAAATGAACTTACTCTGTGACGTCATAGCTTAACCAAATGTACAGTCAGCATGGTTTCGGAGGTACACACAGAAGTATGCCATTGCAAATCAAATCTAACAGCCGGTTGTACAAATTTAGTTTTACCTTATACTTATTCTATTACGTTTACTATTACGAAATCCTGAATTGGGTTGTTATTAATTTTATACCGAAACTACCATTTATATATGTATTTATCATTAAAAATAACAAAAGTAGTACATAGAAACCCAAAATAAATTATGTCTTTAGCTCCGTATAAAATATCCGTTAAACGTAAATGTAAAATGTGAAGTTAAAGAGTGGTATTCTTTTTCTTTTACTTATACAATACTTTTTTAAATTCGTTATAATTTTTGGTACGACATTTGACCTCGACCCGCCTGATGATAAGCAAGAGGAGGTCCAAGAGTGACGACGACTGAGAAAACCGAATTTGTCCACAGCTGCCTCAGTCGCCGTCACTATGCCGACCAAAAAACTTCAGCTACGCCTGATGGCCCTGTCAAATATGGAGCCCCAATAAAAAAAATGCAATAGTATATTTATGCTGACTGTACTTTACAGCAAAGCAGAACTTTCTAATTTGTTATTGTCAATTTATGATTAGCGCCATAAATTATGTTTGATGATCATTATAGACCTCCAAAATTGATATCGGATTGATAAATCTTCATGCCTTTAATTTAGAATAGGTAGGTAGAACTACTGGAAATAAATCTTAGTATATTTGGCACACTCAAGATCAAAGATCGACTGTAACTGAAAAACGAACCAGGCAGCCGAATTGGAGGCCCTGGGCACATTGGAATAATGGGGCCCCCTATGAGCTTGACAGAGCACTATTTTGTTACAATATAATCCACAAAAGTAACTTTTCTAAATAATATTTATTTTTTGGTAATAACGATCGGTTATCGTTTAAATCTGACAGGAACTAGGGGGCCCCTGTCGATCGCAGGGCCCTGTGCACGTGCTCAGAGTGCCCTATTGCCCATAGAGGCCGAAGTACTAGACGGGAATCAAAAAAAAATAAGCAGCCCCCAGCACGGCGATCCAAGAAGCAAGATCTACACCCACAAGGAATAAGTAAAAGTGACTAAGTCGCGTTTCGGAATCAGCTTTAAAGTTTTCCAGAATAATGGATGCGCTGCTACTTGTAGTTATTTAACTGTAGTAGCAAATACCTCTATTCATGGACCACACTCCAGCTTAGTATCTGGATTACTTTTTCGACATTGCTATTTAAAATTAGTAACAATGATATTGCCGTGCTAGATGGGCAGGTTAGAGGGGTCTTTCCCAACCTGGAGTCCGCGGACTAAACAAGAAAATTACGAAAACATAGTGGTGAGTGGTGCAGCCGAATTTAGTCAGACCATTTTGCCTTTTTCAGTTTCAAAATAGAATAATGTGTCAAGTGATAGGTGGCTAGCCTTTTACATACAAAAACACTGCATTAGAGTTTAATTGAGATTTTGAGAATAAAATAGATTGACCTGTGGCTCTAGGGGGTCCGCCCTTGGAAAAGGTTAAGAAAGGCTGGGTTAGAGAGTTCTTCTAAATATTCTCTGTAGTAAATAACGCATATGTCTTTAAGCTCCAGAGTTCTCGTGGCCTCAGTTCATTCATAAAATGTAAAAATACTTGTTAATAATTTGTAGTGAGCATTTATTATAAAATAGCTACCGTCAATATTGAAATAACAAATGCCACCCGCTACAAAAATTATTACCTAAGACCTTAGTCAGCCATTTTTCATTGCAACACTATACAATGATTAAATCAATCGACTGCCATTCATTAAATCAATAGACATAATTGTTCGTTAGAAATAAATTTCTTTGCTTTTTTATTGTAATTTTAGTTTTGACGATAGGCGTGGCGTAATTCATGGATTGTCTGTTTATTGGACGCGTAAAGACCCCGGTTTGATTCCTATTTGCGTGAAGAATTTATTTATTTTATAGCTTACATTTGTAATATACATATATTAAAAAAAAGAGACGAATATTTGCTTCGAGTTTGGTTATCAAAGAGTGGTAGTGGTACCCAGTCTTGCGATCCGTTCAGTGATTTAGTCGCGGTCCAACTGAGCTGGCATAGTGGATGCGAATTCTGTTTTTTACTGTTGTATCAGGCGCCTCTGTTCATGTACCGCTCTATCCGTTTAACAGTTAGCGGGGAGCTGTCATATGTTAGCCTCAATAAAAAAACTGCAAACGACTAACGCCCGGTTCCTATATCTGTCAAACGGATCGTTTTTGATTAGTAAATTATCTACCAGCCGTAGGTCGAAACCGTTCTTATACAATACGCCTCGTAACTGACAACGTAACCGACAACTACCAGCCTAAAGTATGAAAAAGAGTAAAACCGTTTTTTTTTAAATTATTATTTTATGGTGACACGACATCTGACCTCGACCCGCCTGATGATAAGCAAGAGGAGGTCCAAAAGTGGCGACGACTGGAATAACCGAGTCGGTACCCGGCTGCCCCAGCCGCCGCCACTATGCCGCCCTAAGGTGCTTCTTCACGCATCGCTTGAAGGATTCAAGTTCATAGGATGGAGAGAACACATGGGCTGGCAAAGCATTCCACTTGTCAATTGTTCTACAAAGAAAAGACGCACCGAACTTTTTAGTTCGACTGCCTATTTGAACCTCAGTGAATTGTCAAGAGAACAACGAATGGTTACTATTACCGATTACGTATAGTTTATAATAAGAACCGGGCTTAAATCGTCATGAATTTTGTATTCTAGACGACATTATCTACAATATAAATAAAAAATAAATCCGCATATGAATGGCACCTCTAACACTAAAGTACGAAGCCACAGACTAATTTTTGCACATATTGTTTTTGACAGATAAAAATAATGTACCGTAACTTTAGAACCAGTTTTTGAGTGCGAATGAATGAACGTAACAAACGAAACCAATCAAAAGATTGAATGGAAGAGATGGGTTATCAACGAACACGTATGGCTGTTACGTAGGGTTATCACAAATTATTATTTTTTATTTACATTTCTATACTAAGCTACTAAAGTGCTTGTTTCATAGGAATAGGACAAACAAAGTACAAATATCAAAGATGCATTGGTACCGGTGGGTGGTCTCGAACTCGTGCTCTCGATTTGTGTAACCATTGCACTGCCACTACACCACGGTCGCCTTAAACAAATATATTTATTTAACGAAATTATTTTTTAGAGTTTACTCCTTTAGATTCGATTTTCATATAAAGCCCCCGGTGTGCAACAAATTGCATAAGTAAAATTAATGCAAGCGTTAACTAAAAAACGTTTATGTCAAAATCATCAAAATCATTGTCAAGCCTTTTTTTCGCATGGTTAGGCAGAGATAATGAAGCTACATTTGCCACGTTTCTGACACAACTCCTTCGCCTAGTGCCCATAAACCATAGCTTGTATGAAGAGAATTATAAATGTGAAGGAAACGAGGGAGTTGGGTTAGGACCGTGGCAAGTGGCGCTTCATTGTCTCTGCCTATCCCTGTGGGAAATTTAATTGATTGATTGATTAAAAAATATATTGTTGGCAACCCTATACAGAAGATAAATAGCTGATTGATTAAGAAACACACGGTAGGTAGGTATACTTAAATACACGTGCCCAAGATTAAAACAATTTAACATAATAATAACTGACTGGCCGGCATAGTGACGATGACTGGGGCAACCGTAAATTAAGTCAGATTTTACAATCGTCGGCACTTTTTCCTTATTGTGAGTCGACATCTTACCTCGACTTACCTGATAGTAAGTAAGAGGAAGTCCATTCAAAACCACTTGAGAAAAATTGGAAATTTATTTAAAAATAATAGTTCTTCTATATAGTTATATTAAATTTTATCGCGTTTAAAAACAGTTTTCGAGGAAATCACTTATGAAGTGTGAATCGACGAAAAAACGATCTAGGGAATAAGTTTTATGTGAATGCTGCCTCGACACGAGATCTGTTTAATGGGTGCTTTCTATAGAAGATTTATAGAGCTCTAAAGATTCTGTTAAAATTCAATAAAGAGTGGTAGGCAGTGGTGAGTGGTGCCCAGTCTGCCGATCCGGGGTAGTACCACCACTTACAAGTATACAGACCGTGAAGTGATTTGGTCACGTTTCGGGATCAGCTTGTAAGTTGCCGGTTCCATCTAGGCCGGCATAGTGGATGTGACTGCTACTACAATTCAATAACTGTGAGTAGCAATCACATCCACTATGCCGGCCTAGATGGAACCGGCAACTTACAAGCTGATACCGAAACGTGACCAAATCACTCGATCTGTATACTTGTAAGTGGTGGTACTACCCCGGATCGGCAGACTGGCTATCACTGCCTACCACTCTTTGATAACCAGACCCGAAGCAAATATCCATCTTTATTAACAAATACTCGCAATATTTAATATAATTATTAAATATTACAAATAAAAGCCATGCAACAAATATTTGCTCCGACCGGGATTCGAACCCGGGAGTTTACGCGCCACAAACCAATCGCCAACCGTTCGTCCACGCCTGTCTATTCATGCAGTATTCCAGCTTAACATCAGGCTGTCATGTCGAGCAAGAATAAAAAAGGAATAAACAAGTTGTTACAATCTGAAATATCTAATATTTGAAAGTTTAAGGTACAATATGGCATTTAGAGATTAAATATTTATACTGGTTCCGTCAGCTTGTCAGCATTTGCGCTTTTTAATTTGTTACATAGATTAAACAATAAACAGAGAATACACAATCAATAAAAGAAATTAATCATTTTGTATGGGGACTTGGGCTTAATTGTATTAACAGTTTAATATGCATCTTAAAATAGTTTGATGTACGCAGATTACAATTTAATTGGAATATATCCTTTATTTTGCATAGTTTAGGTGTGCAAAATGATCAAACTATAATTATGACAGTTCAAAGCAGAACAAATATGGCGTTGATTGACAAATGATACAAAATTTATATCTTATTTTCCAAATAACTCAATTGCACAGCAATTAAAAGCAAAATTTTTATTAGTTTTATCAATACAAGTATCGAAACTACCATTTATATATTTTTTCATCATTGGACATTACAAAAATAGTACATAAAACCTTAACTTTACCCGATATGGATCCTTATTATATACTTTGATGGTTTGAACACATAGAAAGAATGAGTGAAAGTAGATTGACGAAAGAAAATTATAAATCTATTGTGGATGAATGCGTTAATCGAGGCAGACTCAGGAGGGTGTTCTCCGACCAAATCGGTAATATTTAATAGTAGGATTCGAATTTACAAATATTTGTTTATAAAAAAAAACAGGCAAATATTTGCCCCGGGTCTGGTTATCAGAGTGGTAGGCAGCGGTGCCCAGTCTGCCAATCCGGGGTAGTATGCAGACCGTGAAGTGACGCGTTTTAAATTGCCGGTTTCTAGGACGACATAGTAGATATGACTACTACTTACAGTTATTAAACTGTAGTAGCAGTCACCACCATTCATGGACCGCATTCTAGCTTAACATAAGACTGGTGCTGTCATATGTCGAGTCACTATAAAAATTTCAAAAGATAAATTTGAATTTAATTATTAAACGTTACCTCTACGTGTCTATAGAAGCATTCACTTCACAACTTACAAGTAACCTCTACAACGATAAGCTACTCTATGCATAGTTTTAGGAACTGTCAAACCTAGATCGATATAATCGGTTAAAAGAATTAAAACCGGTTTTCGATCACGAACGTATCTCAATGAATGTACCTATCTCAATAACAATAATTATATGAATGACTCCAGTTTATAATATACATTTGTTTTAAATTATTGTAACATGACAAAAGACAGCACCCCGTCTGATGTTAAACTGGAGTGCAATCCATAATTAAAGACGACTCTTACTACAATGAGAATGAGCTGCGTTTTGACAATAGAACTCCATTGATGAGCTTCAAAATTAAAATTGCGGCCGCGTAACACACTAATAATCGATGTTCATTTTCATTAACAGTTCAAGCTCATTGAAACTCATCGTCCGCGCAACACTAATAATCGATGTTCATTTTCATTAACAGTTCAAGCTCATTGAAACTCATCGTCCGCGCAACACTAATAATCGATGTTCATTTTCATTAACAGTTCAAGCTCATTGAAACTCATCGTCCGCGCAACACTAATAATCGATGTTCATTTTCATTAACAGTTCAAGCTCATTGAAACTCATCGTCCGAATAAATAAAAGTTGTTTTTGACACTAACAGCGACCGCGTAACTTTTTAAAAATGGGAATAAATGAAGTTGCGCCTTTGGCCCCTTGGTTGAAGTAACAACTTTCACTGGACTCAAGTCACTTCACGGACTGTATGCTTGAACACGGTACAACGCAGGGTCGGCAGGCTAGGCCAACGTGATCTTTAGTCAACTCTCTGCCTACTTCTCTTCTGTAGCACTTTCGACAATCCTATCAAAACTCTCTTGTTTTCCTCAATTCAATTTGTTTCATACAGACTCTATGGCTATAGGCACCTACTTTCTCTAATCTAGTCTTACATACAACGGATTGTTGTCATATTACCGTAGCCAGTTTAGTGAACAAATACTTTTATCGACAGATATATATATAAAACGACAACGCTTTCATCTAGACGTCCCATCAGAGATAGTCCCAAGGAGACTTGCAACATTTCCCTTTTGTATAGCAAGGCTAATACGTTGGCAGAAATAATGCCAGCCTTCCTGTCTCCAGACTTCTCCGTCAGCTGCTTAGACAACTCCTTGGCCAGGCGTTTGGCTGAAGGTCCCCAAGGGATTTAATTTATATCTTTTCGTGACGAGGATTTCTATATTGTTGGAAAAGAGATTCCGATAAAACACAACTTAAATAAAAAACAATAAAATTTGCAAAGGTAAACTTAAAAGAAATTGAAAGGTACCGGCAGTTTGATCCTATCTTAAAAATTATTTCCAATTTCACCGTTTTGCGTCTCCGCGGTTGATATTTATTTTTACATTTTGTATGCGCGTTTGTCCGTCGCGCTGCTCCCTCGCTCATAAATTATACTTCGGTAGCTCTTTTAAAGGGATTTTTTCGTTTATTTTGTATTATTTCTGTTTAGTGTTCTTGAAGAATTTATGTTTAAGGACGTTGTAGTCATGGTCGATTGTTTCTCGATCGAATCGAGGGACATTATTAAAAAGGCAGCGGTTTGCAGTGAGGATAACCAAAGAGCTTGATGAAGAGAAATGTGGATGTGAAGGAAGCTAGAGTGATGTGTCAGAATCGTGGAAATTAGTGCTCCAATGGGATAAGAAGGTTATGACTTTGAAATTGTTTACTGAGACCGTGAAGTGATTTAGTCGCGTTTCTGTATCAGCTTGTAAGTTGCCGGTTTCAAGTTATTCAAATGAAGTAGCAGTGACCTCCATTCATAGACCGCACTCCATCCTAACATGAGTAGGGTTGCTGTAATAGGTCACCATAAAAAGCTACTAAACGTGTTTGTATCATAAATACAGGGCGACCAAATTTCCTATATCATAGATACATTGCTACTAGGAAGTGGTAGCATATGTGGCATAAGTGGTAGCATAGCATATTCTATACTAGGAAATAGGACAACCAAACTACATATATTAAAAATACATTGGTACCGGCAAGTGGTTTTGAACCCGTGCTCTCGGTTTGCGTAACCATTGCACTACCAATACACCACGATCGCGTTAAATCTTATTACTAAAACTACGCTCTAATTAAAGATGAATTATTATCACAAAAACTATAAACAAACTTGTGTTATTCCCGTATAGACGGAGAACACCACACAAAATGCGTTTTCGGCGAATATAAAAATCTCTAAATGGATTCCGGTTGCTGGCAATTGGAATAGTTGCCAATGGTGTATGGGGTTTTTTACTTCATTTTTATAAGGGCTTGCTCACATCAGGGAACTCACTTACTATGATATTAAAATAAGAATAGGACGGGCTGTTGACTAACTTTACTTGACCGATTCAAAGGTGTCCGCAAAGAAAAATACTATAGTAAAGTTGGCTGGAGAATTAGAAGTCACAAAATGGCGCCGATTCCGTCCTATTCTTATTATAATCGCATTATATCTACGGGCATTTTTAAATACTAAAACTATTTGTAATAAAAATTAAATAGGTTTGAAAGAAGATGTATTAAGGTCAGATGTCGTGTCACAATAAAAAAAAGGAATGCTTCGATTTTTAGGCGCATAAAACGGAAAGTAGATTGATGTAAGGTTGATTTATAAATCTGGTGTGGATGTATGCGTTAAACGAGGCAAAGCTAGGAGGGTGTTTTCCGACGAAATCGAAGACATCCTTGAGAAAGCTAGGTTACCTAGTGCACATAAACGTAGAGCTTGTAAGAGAATTGTGGATGTGAGGGAGTTGTGCCAGGATCGTAGCAAGTGTTATTTATTTATTCTTACTCGACATATGACACCCCGCCTGATGTTGAGCTGATAGCATCATCGGCTCTATGAGCGGCATAGCAATCACATCCACTATGCCGGCCTAATTGAAACCGGCAACATTCACGCTGATCCCGAAACTTGACTAAAGTCACTTCCCAGTCTTTACCCTTGACCGGATCGGTATTACCCCTAATACAAAAGACCAACTAGACGTATTAATTCAATTTATTGAGTTTGAAGATCTAAAAAAAAAGATCCCAAGATTTTTTTAAAATTATTATTTACATTTTCTATACTAAGCTACCAAACTAAAGTGCTAGTATCATAAAAATAGGACAACTAAAGTACATATACCAAAGATTGGTACCGGCAAGTGGTTTTTGAACCTGTGCTCTCGGTTTGCGTAACCATTGCACTGTCTCTACACCACGGTCGCCTTATGTCTTTGATGTCCTAAGTATGGTCTTTAGTGTGAACCCCACCTGACGCGCATGGCATCCTAACGGTATTTTGTGAGGGGCATAACTTTTGCGACGGACCCGAGATAGTTGTCTTTCTTTTATTTTTCAGTTGACCTTACAAGACCACTTGATATTTGCGACGGCTAACAGATATATATCTACTTTTCCAAAACTTTATACTTAGATACATGTCGATATATATTTACAAACAAATAGTTATTCTTTCATTCAACCAAATTGTAACGCCTTTTTCTCCAACTCCCTCGCTTCCTTCACATTCACAATTCTCTTCATACAAGTTCTATGGTTATGGGCACTAGGCAACTTAGCTTTCTTAAGGATGTCTCTGATTTGCTCAGAAAACACCCTCCTGGGCCTGCCTTGTTTAACGTATCCATTGACATGAGATTTATAAATTCTTTTCGTCAATCTACTTTCACTTCAGACGACCCACCAACTCAGCTCCTCGTTCTCTGGTGCTTCATCTAGTACGCCGTGCAAAGAGAGAAGAAATGATTAAGGCTTCCCGAGCGAGACGCAATGCGACGTCTGAGTCTATCGTGCCAGGCTCGGCTAACAAAATCTTCATCAATGAACGACTTACAAAAATAAATCGCGAGTTATTTCGCGAAAGCCGGCGACGAGCATCACTTTACAACTTTCGATATTGCTGGGTGCGAAACGGCATTATACATATACGAAAGGCAGATAATCGGCCTGCTATCACTATCAGGAATGAAGATGACCTGGACCGCCAAATTGGATCAGCACAGATGCCTGAAATCACAACAGACCCGAACCCCATCTCTTAAATCAATAATGTTATTAATATTTATTCTTAAATGTAAAACACACTCACTTACATATTATCTTGTAAATACATGCAAAACACAATACATCACCTACTCATGCAATCAATATCACACTACATTTGTTAATAGCGTATCTGTCCTCAAAACACATTTTATATCACTTACACATTCATACATAACTCAACATACCACTTGCACATTATCAACCATTATCAACCATTGCAACCAATGTCACACAACATCTACTAACAACGTATCCATTTACAACATCTATTTTGTCTCAACGAATAATTATCTTTCCAGAATTCCTCATTCAAAAAAGCTTCCGAAAGCTTCACAATCCAACGGATATTTTTCTCCAAATCGAATCTCCTACTACTTCAGTGGCAACTTAATATTAATATTATTATTATCCCCAAAATTAACAATTCGTCATGGCGAAGGTTAACGAAACAAATGAAAACCTTGATGATTTACTTACTGTACCTTGCCACAAACTAAAGATATTAGGTGACTGCTCCAATATTCTACACTCGAGCTTTAATTTCAAAATAATTACTTTCAACATTAGAAGTTTGACTAAAAATTTTAACATTTTTGAAATTGCTATCAAACGTATGAATGTATCTTTTGATTGTATTATTCTTACTGAATGCAGACTAGGTCCTTCCCCAATTGTAAATCAGCTTCAAGGCTATAGTGTTTACCACACTCTAAAATACACTAATCAGGCGGGTGGTGTGGTCATATACGTGAAAAACAATTGGTCGGCATCAGCTAGCGAGGTCGACATTTGTGGGGCCAACTGCCTCTCCGTCTCTATCAGGGACGGCCCGCAAATAATTGGCATTTACAGGTCGCCTTCGTGCTATTGCACAACAAACTTTATAAAGTCTTTGGATGCTCTTTTAAGATCTTATGCACCTAACCCCTTTGTCATATTGGGTGGAGACATTAACATAAACATAATATGTAAAGAGGTGAGCGATCCTCGTAGCGACGAATATCTTTGTCTTATGGCCGAACACGGATACATTCCAGCAATTACACAACCTACTAGAGAAAAGGCATGTATAGACCACATCTTCGTAAAGCAACAAAAACTAAATGCCTCATCAGTAATATGTCCTAATGATATTTCTGACCACGACTTTGTTATTGTTGGCTTAACTCATAGTACAAAGAAGTGCAGAACTCGACATAGACATATCATGAAAACAGACTTCAACGCCGTGGTCGATGAACTTAAATTAGTCAACTGGACTAATATACTTCAAACTTCTGATGTGAATGTTGCGGCATGTAAACTCACTGATACAATCAACTCTGTAATCATAAGACACACAAATAAAATTCAAATTAAACGTTCGCAATACTGTTTCAAACCATGGATAACCCCTGGACTGATACGTTGTATCACTCATCGCGATAAACTACACCAGAAATGTAGACAAAATCCAGGAAATGTACTACATACAACTATATACAAAAGATATAAAAACTTCTGCAATAATTTACTGCACAACTTAAAGACGCAATTTGAAAGCCAAGAACTGGAAGATAATAAGGGAAATCCCAAACAATTATGGGAAACAATTAACAAAATATGTCACATTAAGAAAAAGAAAGAAAACAATGCCACTGACTTACTTACATCTTCAGTAACACCCGATGAGGCTCTGACAAATTGCAACCATTACTTTGCATCTGTTGGACAGACTCTTGCTAATAAAATACTAAACAGACTTGACACGACCGAAAGCAATTTGTCTAAGATTACCACTGCCCCCAATACCTCCAGCTCCATCTTTCTACAACCTACTGACGTAAATGAAGTAGCTGACTTAATTGATAAGCTCAAATGCAATAGTGCCCCAGGACCTGACAACATCACAAATCGACTAATCAAGCAACTTAAACATACAATATCACTCCCTCTCAGTAAAATATTTAATTCTTCTCTCAGTTCAGGTGTATTCCCGTCTAGCTGGAAATTTTCAAACATTACACCTATCTACAAAAGCAATGACACACATAACCCTGGTAATTACAGACCCATATCACTGCTCTGCACCTTCTCAAAATTGCTAGAAAAAATTGTAAACAAACGTTTGTTAAACTTTTTGGAGAAGAATAAACTTTTATCCCCCAGGCAGTTTGGGTTTCGCAACAATAAATCAACTGAAGATGCTACTACACTAGTCACTAATCTCATTACTACTTACATGAACCAAGGCCGCAAATGTATAGGTGTGTTCCTGGATTTAGCTAAAGCCTTTGACACCGTGTCTATTCCCATCCTAATTAAAAAGTTGGAAAGTTTCGGGATAAGAGGAATTACACTTGACTGGTTTACTACGTACCTAACTGGCCGAAAACAACGACTACTTATTAAAACCCAAACTGAAACACATATAAGTTCACCCACTGTAGTCAACTTTGGTGTCCCGCAAGGAAGTGTCCTGGGTCCCACGCTGTTTATAATTTACATTAACGACCTACTGCTTAACGACCTCAACGCCGAAATAGTCTGCTATGCAGATGATACAGCAATACTATTTAATGCGCCTAATTGGGACACACTGTATCACCTAGTGGAGACCGGTCTTACTCGGGTGGGCAACTGGTTGGATCAGAACCTTTTATCTCTGAACACTGATAAAACGAAATACCTAGCATTTAATTTGACTTCTAAATCATGTCCAGAAATATCACCTAAAATAAAAATCCACAAGTGCTCTGACTTTCAATCAAACAAGAATTGTGTCTGTGAAGGTATCGAGCGCACAAATTCTATTAAATACCTAGGCCTTCTTCTCGACGACAAGCTTTCTTTTTACCCACACATTAACATCTTATCATCGCGCTGTAGAAAGCTTATCTACATAACGAAGATGCTGCGACATTGTGCTAATCGAGCAATCCTTACATCAGTGTACACTGCACTCTGTGAATCTCTTCTGTCGTACTGCATCGTTGTATGGGGTGGTACTCCCAGCTCGTACATACTTCCTCTAGAAAGAGCACAACGAGCCGTGCTAAAAGTCATGACCTCAAGACCATTTCGATATCCAACCCAACGTTTATATCAAGATTGTAAAGTCCTAACAGTTCGGCAACTTTACATCTTAAGGACTGCAATAACTGGCCACAAGAAATACATTAAGTCTTCAGACTACATTGCAGATCGAAATAAACGGATAAGAGGCCTTCAAGTGCCCTTCTGTCGTACAACCGCTGCTCAACGTAGTAATTATTTCAAAATGCCCTATATATATAACAAACTTCTCAAAACATGTAATCTGGACTTGCTTACCGTCGCAAGAGCAAAAAAGGTAGTCAAAACTTATCTTCTTTCGCTTAACCAAGAAAATACAGAGAAGATACTGTTCGTGACTAAATAAAGTACCTGTTATGTCTTCACACACCTTTTGCATTTCACTCTTATACACACTCACCCACTCACCCCCTTACACACACGTGCACCACTCACCCCCTTACACATATATTTATTTACATATACGCATCCACATTCATATTACATTATACACCAACACAAACATTTCATTCACAACATTTAACACTTCATTAACACACACTTACATGTACACCACTAAAACATCACCTTATAAAGTCACTATTTCTTATTTACTACTAACTTAGAACTCAACCAGGTCTTCACAGGACAGGCCTAGCCTAGTGTGAAGACCATCGTTAGACTAAAATATAACTATATACACGTATTATATAAGTAAGGAACTTATTGTAAAACACTTTTGTTAAATAAATAAATATTATTATTATTATTATTATTATTATTACTTATCCTTTCTATGTGCTCAAACTATCAAAACATTCTTTTGTCAATCCTTGTCACTACATCCTCTTTCCAACCACATCTATCGCGCACTGTGCTATTTCTTATTCTATCCTTAACGACCGCATTTCTACAGCGTTAATTCTAATCTCATTCTTCTTCTGCCACACCCAACATTCACTTCCATACATTAATGTAGTAACAACTACCGCATTATGAACATCACAACATCTTTCATTGTTTCATAGTATATTCCAATGCTAGTATATTGTAGTGCTTAAGTGAGTAGGCTACTGCGTTAATACACACCCTTCCCGCATCGCTTTACTACAGCAGAAACTTACCAGTTAAGCGCTAGGACTTTATTACTAGATGAAAGATATTAATAGATCCAAGGTTAGAAGATTATTTCTAGATTAAATCTTATTCCATGTCTATAGAGCTTTTTTAAAGTTTATATCTGCCATTCTGGAAGGCAAAGGATACATATTCCTTACAGCCTAGTCTTTAGTAAAATAGTTATTTAGTCTTCTGTGGATAAATGATTAAGATAAAACTCTCTACTGTTTCATTCATTGCATGAGGGTGAAGATGATAGTGATCTTTTTTGATCTAAACTTTACTAAAACTCTTCCGTCAGAGTCTTGAAGGGAACACTAAGTAAAACGTATCACAAATTCACTTAAATCACTTGTTAATACTCTATAAACTTTTAAATGATTACTGGATAACAATTCCACCATTATTATACATTAATATTTAAGAAATACAAGCTTTACAGATAATTTAAAATTGGATAAGTTGCCACTTGCAGTTGCCCGCTTAAAATCCCATACCCACAGAGCTTGTATGGAATGAATTGTAGAGTGAAGGAATTGAAGAGTTATATTTTAATCGGTTGATAATTGTCTGTTTCGTTATAATTATAAGATGCTTTGTTTTATGAATGATATAATTGTTAGTACATTAAGGCATGATTATTAAGACTACCTACAATTTGATCAATACAAAACGTTATTTATGAACGAAACGTTCAACGACAAAACGATAACCACAAAAAAATATAATTCAATACCGGCAAGTCTAATTGCGTTCAACGCCAGTCAAAAATTAAAAAGAAAAACAGCATTGCAAGAATCCCGCCTATTTTTAAAAATGGAACCCGACGATGATTCGCCTAATTAATAAACCAATCACGTACATACGAGACGCGGCATCGAGGCGCGACGGACGTGCGGGCGCGGGGGATGAATGCTCGGATATTCGAATACTATCTTTTTCTGCTGTTAAAGCATCGCAATGCAACTTGTAATTGGCTTCACAGCCGATAGCAATGTCCTTAGAAAATAATCATAAACATCACTTGTAGCTTAAATTATAATAAATTAAAGTTACAGCTACAAGCGATCGCTCTCGAAGCCATAACAATAATAACATGTAAATCTATGTTAACTATTGCAATATGAAAAGATATATGCTTCAGAACTTACATATTATCTGAATAAACGTGTAAGAATTGAAGAGAGAGAAATGAAACACGACGCAAATAAGATGTAATATAAGCAGGCAGCAAATTTTGACACGGAAAAATTACGTAAAATATTGAAATGCTTGCTCACGTCCTTCAAAAAACTATCATTTATCAAATAAATTCATTCATCGGTATGTCCTTGCACAGCGTGACTACAAAAAAATGTTGGAATATTAAGTAAGACGGTTGGCAACACTGAAACGTTGGTGACTCCGAAGGGACACGAAGGAGGGCGAAGATTAGCGAGCGCGAACTTTTTGTTTGCATCAATCGATGCGCTCGCGCATTCGCACAATGAATAATTCAAAAATTGACATGAAATGGCGTATGATTCTTTTTTTAAATGAAAGGTGCCCGATTGAGGACTGTAACCGCCTGACGAATTCATTGGCCAACGGCTTTTTGCAGTATATAATTGCAGGAGTATTACGCCGAGATTATGAAATTAATACGCCCTTGATCATTGGCGGGGCAGAATAGAGACGCAGCTTTATCGAATCTAAGATTACGAATTCATTTAGAGCATACTGATTGTGAACTATTTTTCTATCGATGCGTATTGCTTATTATTTATTTAGTTAAGATCGAATCCTATTAATTATAAACAGTACTATGTACTGGGAAGCACTGCTCAGTAAATAGTTTCTGTAATTCTATCTTTATATCAAAATGTTATCAAGGTTTATCAAGATATAGAAAAGAGCTTGACTAGATAAGTTCAAAGATTTTGAAATTAGACGGTCAAGCGCTTCAAAAGATATAAATTGTCAAATTTGGGTAAAGTTATGCGGTATTTGATAGGATTTTTTAAGTTGTTCACAAATCTTCGTGAAGAAACCTCGGATAAGAAAACTATTGTATATGTCCTAATGGTAATAGAAATCGCATTACAAAGCGGAACTGTTTATCATTATATCAAATTGATAAACGAACCTTTTCATTGGCTTGACATATGCGGTACGGTTCTAAAATGGAGGTGCTTGTTACTACAGTTAAATTCACTATGCCAGCCTAGCAACGGAAAATTTCAAGCTAATTTTCAAGCTAGTCTTGATCTGTTAAACGGTCTGTACACTTGAATCTGTACCCTGGATCCCTTTATCGTTGGATCTTGGACAAGAAATTTGGTTACTATGAAATTTGGCACATCCGCATAGTGGTAATTGACCAGCTGAAAACACTTAGCACTGAAAAAAAGTATTGATCTCTCACAGAGAATTGCTTTTAATTTATGCTGAAAAATGTTGTTAATGGCTGCGCAACGAATCGAAATCGATTTCCAAGTATAAATAATCTTCGCATCGGCATTCTGTTTGCGATCGAACAACTTATCTTTTAGGGTGTACCAGACCCTAAAAAGGCTGCGTCTTAAAACCAATTTCAATACGATTGCAATGTCGATTTCGATCTCATGTGTTAAATTAAAAAGATTTGGCGGTAACGGTATGAGTTTATAGTAAAAAAGAAGTCGATAAGTGAACAGTATTTTCTTAGATTTTGCGCAAACATTATTAAATTAGGTAATTCACTTCTATAACTTATATTTAAGAAAGACGGTTCAACAAAAAAATCTCTCATGATAATAATAACAACAATGTTTTAATTAATATATTTAATATCGACGCCACCAACCATTGTAAAGATCTAATTTATTATAGGATAGTTTAATCTTGGAACTACAACGTCGCCAATATCTGTGATACCATAAGCACCTACAAGCATAAGAGAAAATTGCACCTACCTCATACAAAAAAATGCATTAAATTGTCCCTAAGATAGGAGTAAGAATGTCTGGCAGCATTAAGTCCGCCTTTGTACCTAGTGCACAAAGTTTTAAAATAAATAAATATAATACAAGCGCTGATCAATGAATGTATTTCCTTGATCCTGGTACAATTCTCTCGCTTCTTCCACATTTACAATTCTGTGTTTTTAAGAACATAGAATTAAGAATGTGAAAGATAATATTTTCAATCGAGCGCGAATGTGATTGAAATTGGAATGTGATTGTATTTGGTGTTAAGAGTATGTTGTTCTTTTGGTTAAATGGCTTCATCTTTCTGATGATGTTCTGGTAATGAATGATTATCAAGTCAACGTGTCTTTTTGTTCGTTTGGTGATAAATTCTCTACATGTTTCTTTATGTGGAAATTCATTAACTAATTGAAGTTAAAACATAAAGGAGTGCGGCGCGTAAGTACAATACAATTGCGTATTAAAACGAATCAATACAATTAAATTTACGCTTAATTGAGATATTATACAACATAATTTTACAAAAAAAAAATGGGGTAAGTGACTAGATCTGACGTTAATTAAAAACCACAGAATGTATATAAACTGCGTGTAAAAAAACATCGGAATAATAAAATAAAAATTGTAAAATCATAACCAAAATAAACGCGATAGTAAGCCCCATAAAATTTGTTTAATTCATTAATCAATGTTCGCGCAAAATCTAAGAAAGTACTAAGATTAGATTGTTTTAGGCTTTTAATTTCTAATAGTAAATTCTAATATGATGTTAAGCTGCAGTGCGATCCATGAATAGAGGCGCATGCTACTACAGGTTGAATAACTAAAAGTAGCAGTCATACAGACTATTTTAGCCTATTTGAAACCGACAATTTACAAGGCAATCCCGAATTGCGACTTTACGGTTTAACACTTGTAAGCAGTGCTGGATTAGCCACGTAGCAAGAGTAACTAATGCTACGGGCCCTGCAAGTTTAGGGACTTGCGCCTGTCTGACCGTAATAAAAAAGTATTAATTTAGATAGGAGCGTCAAATATCTTGCATGCCTTAAACGCGGCTATGCTTCATTTCCACTTGAAAATTTAAGTCGATATTGAAAGTGTTATCTCTAAATTTTCCCATATTAAATCCAGAAAAGTTTATTTGTAACAGTTTTGTTTTATTTAATACCCTAAACTTGAGAACCTAAAGCAAAACCAGTCTGCCGATCCGGGATAGTACCACCACTTATAAGTATACAGACCGTGAAGTGATTTGGTCACGTTTCGGGATCAGCTTGTAAGTTACCGGCTCCATCTAGGCTGGCATAGTAGATGTGATTGCTACTCACAGTTATTAAATTGTAGTAGCAGTGACATTCATTCATTGACCACACTTCGGCTTAAGATCAAGCGAGGTGCTGTCATATGTCGAGTCACAATAAAAAAATAAACAAGGTCCCCTTGACAGATTTGATTTGCTACAGGCCACGCGCTGGCTTAATCTGGCACTCCTTGTAAGTGATGGTACTACCCAGGATGTGCAGACTGGGCAAATGAACACTTATTGTCTACCTACTACTCTTCTCTGTCTACTTTCCACACAAACAATGCCACTTAATCGACATTAGGCACGATTGCTTCCTAGCGTATTCTCGATCTATGTTACTACTAAGGCTGATCGCACCATATCCCTATAAATTCCATCAAAAGGTAATTACAATATAACTGATGTTCGTAATAAAAAATGGCGTCTAGTGAATTAAAATAACTAAGTGCGTACAATGACGTCTCAATGTTTTATAATGAGCCATAGACATTGTTATTTAATAATATAATCGATTTAAAACAAAATACTCACTTATACGCTGTGAAGGACATGTTATTGTCAACACACGTCTGGTCATCCACAGAACCCGTTGTAAGCATCAGTGTGTTCATTAGTGATAGATTTCACGTCACTAGTATTCAATTAAATCACTAGCACATCACTAGCGAAGTGTTCATGGCTGTTGAGTTCGTTGCTTATCTGTGAAAAAGAAAATTTGAAATTAGAACGTGATTGTGACTTTTTGTTTCTTCTTCTTTTTGGATAGTTTTGTCGTTTCTGGTTTTGTTTGCGCCTAGATTGTAAAAATTAAAAAAAAGTTTGATATCAGAATTTGCTTGAGGGCCTATGTCCAACAGAGTACGACCAATGACAGAGAGCATTAAATGTGCGAAACTTGGATAGAAAATATTTGCACGTTAAGCGATAGACACCGGGTTCGAATCCCACGCGTGATTTTTCATTACTTTATACAGTACATTATTATAACTTGAATGAATGAACGTGAAGGAAGCGAGGGAGTTGTATCAGGACCGTGGCAAGTGGCGCTCCATTGTCTCTGCCTATCCCTGTAAAAAGGTGTGAAAATTTGATTGATTGATTGATTAATTATTATACTTTATTAATGTGATTAAATATGTGACAGCACCCTAATGTTAAGCTGGAGTGCGGTCCACGAATGGAGGTGTCTGCTACGACAGTTAAATAACTGTAAGTAGCATTCACATCCACTATAGTTGTCTTGTCTAATATGTTTCGCAAACCTAGAACTTCGGGTTCAAAACCACTTACCGGTACGAATGTATCTTTAATACATGTACTTTGTTTGCGCAGTTTCTAAGATACAAGCATGTTCAATTTAAAAAAAAACGTAATTTAAAAATCATTAGAAAAAAAATGTGATAAGTTTCCTTTGATGGTGATTTTATTATTAGAGCAAGTGGCATTTTACTGGTACCGCCAATATCAAGTATACCGACCGATTAACTATAATAGCAGTCGCCTATTCATGGATTGCACTCCAGCCTAACATTTGGCGAATTGCAGTCATATATCGAGTCTATTTATCAATTTTTTTAATTAAACATTTCATTTCTAGTATAAACTACTAACTGTGCTTGTATCATAGAAACAGAACGACAAAAGTACATATATCAAACATACACCAATGAATGTTTAATATACCGGCGAGTGGGATTAACTCGAACCAAGAGTCCCCCATTTAAGAGATCATTTTTCTATCACTAGACTATGCCTGTATAAATAAAAATGTATTATATATATTTAAATACATCAAACTAATTCGAATAAATATGACCACGTAACAGCCTTAACCGCAAAGATCAATAAGTTGTACTTGGGTTTGAGATTTGACGGCGATGCCTAGAACCAGTCCCGGCAGCCATTTTTAAACTCTGATTGACAGCTGTCATTGGGCCTGGCATCGACGCGCCAACTGACAACTACGCGCCACAACTAATTTTATTTAAAAAAAGAAAGAAAAACTGTTTGTAATACTTATAGTAGCTTTACGAAAATGGTAAAGAAATGTTTGAAGCTTTATTTGTATGATCGGATTCTATTATTTTTATTCTAAAGCGTCATCTTTGGCCGGCATAGTTACGGTGTCTGGGGAGACCGTAAACAGAATCTGTTTAATAGTCGTCGGACTTTTTGACTTCCGATTATTTATTTATTTTATTTTAAGTATAGATGTGCAAAACAAATTGCAATCTTTGCCTGATTGCTTGCCTTCAAGCAATTCTGACCTCGTCTTGCAAGTAGAGGTCCAAGAGCGTCGACTGAGTTACCGACTAAGTATATGGCTGACCCAGTCGCCGTCACTGTGCCGATCAGGGGTGCTTTTTATACTTCGCTTGAAGGATTCAAAGTTATATAATTTAAGATTTTTTAAATATGACATAAGACAGCACCCTGCCCGATTTTAAGCTGGAGTGCGGTCCATGAATAGAGATGCCTGCTGTATAATTAAAACGGGAGTGTATTAACGTTTCTCTACATGAATCTTGTTTCAATTTAAAAACATATTTTTATGTATTTCTTGTCAGGGCAGTGGATAGTGGCGGTCTGGCGTCTACTGTATCTGCCTATCTCTGTAGGAAATGAGTCGTAACAATCCGATTGATGTTTTATAAGTAATAATTAGATTAATAAAACAATCTCAGTATTTACAGTTATTCATATTATATATTTAATTTTATTAATAATTTATAAATATGAATCCGATGTGTCATTAGATGATATACGTTTATACACTCGTAGAACCTAACCAATAAACCGAGGTATTTTTTTAACTATATAATGCTTTTAAATTAACTATTCTCTACCAGCCATTTAGACAACAGAAGCTAGTCCAAAATGTAAGTAAATAGAAGATCAAATAGAGAACTTAAACAAATAGATAAATAGATACATAAATATCTTAATATATACAATACAGACTCAAATAAATATTTATACAAACATAAGAAAAATATAATATATTTTCAGAATTAAAAAAACTATAGTTAAAAAATATACATCGTAGAATCCCTTAACAATATAATATAAAACCAATTTTCGGTATCAATGTAGCTGTTTTTATTACAGCTTTACATATAACAGCACCACGGCTGATGTTAAGCTGGAGGTCGGTCCATGAATAGAGGGTACTGTTACTACAGCTAAATAACTGCAAATATCAGCCGCTTTTGGTATAGGTATACCTTTGATACCTCTGCCTATCTTTGTGGAAAAACGGCGTGACAATTTGATTGATGATTGATTGACCTTTGATATAGGTACTTTGGTAGCCCAGTTTCTTTGCTACTTCATGGTCTGCACTTGAAAGTGATGTTACTACCCCGGTTCTGTTAATCTTTAATAGTATAAAAATAATTATTATTATCTATATTTTAAAATTAAATATTTAGTCAGCAATAGAAAATACAAATTAAGAAATAATCTTTAAAGTGGTTAACTTTTGATTCTGATGCCTTTTTAGAAATCTCAAAGATTTGTACTTGATCAATAATTTGCACGAGCACCGTCGGCTGAAAAAATCCGACTTAGTTTACGGTTGTCTCAGTCAACGTCACTACGCGCTAGCCAAGAGACCTTTATTTAATTTTAACCTCACTTAACCGGAAGCTCAAACAGCTAGTGTCAACTTTTATTAGTTTTCGATCGACATTAAATCTTTATTACGAATCAATTTACACGTGGTAACATTAAAAGCAATAAAGACTGTCTATATCGATATGTTTACGATATGTTAGAGCGTCAGGGTGGGTAGTCAATCAATCAATCAAATTGTCACGCCTTTTTCCACAGGGATAGGCAGAGACAATCGAGCGCCACTTGCCTCGATCCTGAGACAGCTTCCTCGCTTCCCTCATAATCACCATTTTTTTTCATACAAGTTCTACAGATATGGGCACTAGGCAACCCAGCTTTCTTGGGAATGTCTCCGATTTAGTTGGAAAACACCCTACTGATTTTTTAACCACGATGGTGGATGGATGCGTTAAACGATCGATTTACATCAAAGTTATAAACTCCTTTTACTCATTCTTTCCATGTGCCAAACCATCGAAGCATTCCTTTGTCAATCCTTGTCACTACATCTTTTTTCAAACCACATCTATCGCGCACTGTGCTATTTCTCATTCTATCCGCTATGGTTACTCCACATAAATTTATTAATGACCGCATTTCTACAGCGTTAATTTTACTCTCATGTTTCTTCTGTTACAAAAGGCTTGGAATTCTATACTAGTAAAAGCTTAAGAATATGCGAATATTGAAAAATGGTCTACAGCAATATCAATCAATCAATTAAATTGTCATGCCTGTTTCTTACAGGGATAGACAGAGACAATAGATCGCCACTTGCCACGATCCTGACGCAACTCCCCCGCTTCCTTCACATTCACAATTCACTTCATACAAGCTCTATAGTTATGGGCACTAGGCAACTCAGCTTTCTTAAGAATGTCCGATTTGGTCGATAAAGACAACAGCAATAAAGACAACTATTTACTTTATTTTTAGATTTTAAATATTTATGTCTTGCATGAAGAAAGTTTGCAAACGTCGGTTCTTAAGGTGCTTTATACGTGTGACCGAGCTATGGGACTTATACGATATTTATTATGGTTGATATTTTGTAAAATAAAATACTTAATTGAATTTATGCTGAATTTCTTTTTGTTATCATTTTTTTCTTTTGTCATCATTAAATAGATAGCTGTAACGGCGTGTCGGCTAAAATCCTCTAAACTAAACTCTATTCAACAAAATTTTACAGGAGGCATTAAAACCTTGATCCTGAATTATACAAATTTTATGCGGCTTTCTATTGCGTGTATTTTGGTTTTGATTTAACAATTTTTTATTATTCCGACGTTTTAAGAGCTTTGCAGCCATCGTGGTCACGAAGAGTAAGCCGCATTCAATTTGTTTTATTTATTAATCAATGTTCGCGCAATATCTAAGAAAATCTTTATATTATTAGAAGGCCTGTCCCCCCTAACATGGCAATCCAAGAAGCAAGATAGAGACCTGCAAGGAATATTATTGTAACTCATTTTAAATAACTCATTCAAATAAATATTTTGATGCACTTTTTTTGGTAAGTTATTCAAAATGAATTGCAATGATAATTTTGCAGGGCATTGTCTAGCCAGTCTCTATTTTGCCTTTTAAATTATATTTTTTTTAAGTATTTAAGAGTTTTACTATTAGATGTGTTCAGAACTCAGGTCGACTTTAGCCGACGATAACTTTATTTTACAGCTCGGCTTAATATTAAGCTCGAGTGCAGTATATGAATACAAGGGACTGCTACTACTGTATAGCATTCGTATACACTATGCGGGCTTAGTCGGAATCGTCAATTTTCAAACTGATACGCTTGAAAGTGGAGTTCCACCAAGTCAGCAGACAGGGCAAATTACTACCAATACAATAAAGTCATAAAATTGAAAATTTGATTAAAACCTATCTAGAAGTAATATAATTTTTATTTTATTTATTTTAAATATTATATTTATAAATATTTTCTTTGTTTTTTTAATCTTTATTTTATTTTATTTTTGTACATGTATTTTAATATGCATTTTCTCGCTAATTAAACATTTAATGACACGACATATGACCGCACACAGCTTGATGTTAAGCTGGAGATATAGAGGTAACTGCTTTTACATCCACCGACCGAGCGGAATCCCGGCAATATTTAAGGTAATCCCACAACGTGAAAAGGCATTTCAGAATTTTTTACAGTTAAAAATACGTGAAAATTAATGTACAGCGTTTATTTACTACCTAGTACCTATTTCGTTTGTTATTTTTATTAACAGCACCCTAACCCCGATTATAACATAATTATATTTATATACTTTATGTATATTATTTTATATAAGAAAATATAAATCTAATTTGAATGTATGCGTTATACGAGGCAGACCAAGGAGGGTGTTTTTCTCAAGAAAGCTGGGTTGCCTAGTGCCCATAACCGTAGAGCTTGTATGAAGAGAATTGTGCATGTGAGGGAAGCGAGAGAGTTGTGTCAGGATCGTGGCAAGTAGCGCTTTAATGTCTCGGCCTTTTCCCGTAGAAAAAAGGCGAGACAATTTGATTTTTTGATCGTATTATATTCGTGTTTATATGACTGAAATTTTTGTATGTTTCTTAGTAGGTTCCTGAATGATTAAGATTTACAATTGAACCAAGTAGATGGCGTTAAAATTGCATTTTTTCTAACTTTCGAGCAGGACTTCTGTCGGATCCGCTAATATTAGGTATACTTATATAAATATATATATAAAATATATATAATATAATAATATAATAGTAATAAAAAAAACACAGACCTGTTAATTAACGTAAATAAATACTCAAAATGTAAATACACTGTTTTAACTTTTAAATATCACGCTCTTTTTTCAAAATCCACAAATCACAATCCTGAACTTTAACCGCTAACTTGTCACTAAGTTTTGAAAAAGAAACACTGAATTTAAATAAAGAACATGGATGAATATTTAAAAATAATGACATTGGTTTTGAAAATTGAACTTTTTTAAATAGTTTAAACCGTGGATAGTTCGGAAAAAAAATTTGAATGAAAGTTCGATTTTTTTTTTAATTAACTGTCGGTTCAGCTATAGGTGCGCTCTGTCCGGTGAGCGCAATCGACTGGCTGCGCATACGCACTCCTATAGCGACTCAGATCCAATAAGGTGTTGAAAACCTTTTGTTTTAGCGTTTTTATTCATTATATTAAATATAATAATTTGTGTGGTAACATGGTAGTTACCGACCAGAGCGAATGGCCCAATGATACGATCACAAAGATTTAACTATTACGGGCGCTCTCAATTGTTTCATGATAGAATAAATGACAGACAAACCAGAACTAAAAGTCTAAACTAAGTCTATAGTCTAAACTAAAAGTCTCCAATCAAATCGGGGACATTTATTTATTTATTTATAGATAGATGCCCAAACAGGTTACAACCTAAGCGTGCACAAAATAAAATAGAAAAAACAAAGTTGTGAGATTGTAACCCAAAGCAGGGCATACAGCATAACAAGAAAAAAATAAGAACACAGATTCAAAACAATACAAGAGAAAATAATAATAATAAAAAAAAAAACAAGCCAGTTACGAGCATCAAATAAACAGCAAAGATTATCCCCAACCAATCGAAACAGCGCCCATAGAATCTAGGGTTGACCCGTCATCTCGTAATGATGCTCTTCAGTGATATTTTAAGTTTAGAGAGTTTCATGTCAAAAATGTCTATGTCGTGTTCTTTGACTAGTTCGTTGTAATATCGACACATTCTGACCACCGGATTGTAAAAGGATGTATTGTTTTTGAAGACGTGTAGACCGAAGATATTTGGACATCGAATTCGATGATGTGTGTTGATTTTTAAAGACGACAGCAGGTCTTGTGAGTCAATAGTACCATGAAGTATCTTATGCAGTACTATGATGTCATATCTTTTGCGCCTGGATTCAAGTGATAAGATGTCGAAGTACGCGAGTCTTTCCTCATACGTCCTTAATTTATGACAGAGATTGTGCCTATAACACAGGGATTTTAAACACTTTTTCTGAATACTCTCAATGCGGTCTATGTGAACTGAGTAGAATGGGGACCATACCGGACAGGCATATTCCAAAGTGCTTCTTATCAGACTATAATATAAATAAAGTAAGCTGAAAGGTCTTTTAAAATTCCTAGTAGAGCGTAGGACAAACCCCAGCATTCTGTTACACTTGTTGATGACAAGGTCGTAATGTTGGCGAAACGTGAGTTGATCGTCAAAAAGTACACCAAGATCTCTAGCAACACTCTTGCGAGCAAGAGTTTGGTTATCGATGCTATATGTGAATAAGGATTTGGTTTTCTTACGGGTGAAGGATATGACGAAGCATTTAGATATATTTACGTACATTCTATTTGATCTGCACCATTCAGATATAGTGTCAAGGTCTCGTTGGAGCTTTAATGAGTGGTCAGAGGTTTCCACAGAGGAGAAAACCTTGAGGTCATCTGCATAGAGTAAGCATGGACATGAGAGGGCACCAATGAGATCGTTAATAAATACGGAGAATAGGAGTGGGCCCAGATGGGAGCCCTGTGGCACTCCAGAGGTTACACAAATCGGAGAAGATACATATCCCTTAATGACGACAAGCTGACTGCGGTTTTCAAGGTAAGATTTCAGCCATCGGAGTAGACTGCCATGTATGCCATAATGAGAAAGTTTTTGGTAAAGTATAGAGTGGCTAACCTTGTCAAACGCCTTACTAAAATCCGTGTAGATGGTATCTACTTGACCTACAGTGGCAAAGCTATGACATAAATAATTTTTATATTCAAGAAGGTTGGACAGTGTGGATTTATTTTTCATAAAACCATGTTGCTTATCAGATATGAAACTACTTAGGAAGTTGTACAGTGGGACGTAGACTATAGACTCAAAAAGCTTGGCCATACATGACAGTATACTTATCGGACGATAGTTACTACAGTGCGATTTATTGCCATTAGTACAAAAAGATAGGATCCCCAGCCTTTAAAAGAAAATATTTGAGGATGTACAGGAAATTGTGTTAGGATCGTGGAAAGTGGCGTTCTGCTGTCTCTGCCAATACTTGTGAGATATGAGACGTGATGTTTTTAATAATTGATTTTTTAAATTCAATTAATATTTGTTTTAAATACACTAATAAAGATAAATGAATTATAATATATTTATTTGACTCGATTTTTTTATAGTAAAATTTAATTAAATACATCGATACAAAACAAATAAATGGTTTAAGACACCTGTATAACCTGTTTGTCGGCGCACGATCACTCTACAAGGCTTTGGGGGGTATACAATATGACGTATAGCCATCTCTTTTACTCATATGAAAACTAAATATTGTAAGAAAGACACAATATTACTTTCACAGGTGATTTCACAGCAAATCTCATTAAATTATTACGGATTAAAAAGATATTATATGATTTAAATTTTGCCATTGTAATTTGAACTTTACTCGATGTGAAATAAGTTGTAATTTAGTTTGATATAAAATAATAATTTATGTTTAAAATTAAGAGATACAACACAAAATTACATGCAAATCATTTACAATTTACAATAATTTAAAATGCATATTAAATATTGTTTCGTTTAAATATGTCATTTCATATTGGAAATAGTCTAAAAATCATAAATATCTACGTTTCCAAGTGTAGTTTTTGCTGGGATGCGTAGGCGCAGCCGGACAGCGGACACGACTGATTAGTTGTGAAACTGTATCTTATCTTATTGTCTCTTTTCAGCCTTAGCATTTTGCTTACGTAAGAGCGAAACAACATCATGTTTTTATTTCATTTCCATGGACCAAAGCTGCAAGAGTCGTGGCCTTTAATGGGATCTTCCCAGTTAAAGGAAAATACTCGTCTATAATTTATATTTTACATACTTAATAAGTTTTTTTTATTTCTTAGTTTATTTATTGAAGACTTGATAACGTATCTTTGATTTAATTATGAAACAATTATTTTTATTTTATGTTTATTTTATGTTTTACTCCTGGTGCGGTCCATGAATGAAGACGACTGCTACTGCGGCTAGTAGAAGTCGCATCCTCTATGTCAGCTATAGGCAACCGTAGTCTAGTGGTGGTGAATTTAGTGACGCAAACCAACATCTACCGGTTCCAAACCACTTGCAGGTAAGTATCTTTGATAATAATATGTAGATACTTTGTCGTCCTATTTCTATCATAAATGCCCTTTTAGTAGCTTTGCATATGTATACATTTAAAAAGAAAAGTTAAAACCGCAACTTTCAAGTCGATCTCGTAACGCGACTTAGTCGTTTCACGGTCTGCACACTCTGCTCACTTGAAAGTACATAGTAGTATATCTTGTCTAACTATAAATGACGCGCCCCTCCACTTTATTAGTTTATTTAAATGTGTGAATACAAATATTACTAACTATACTATTATACTTCATCAGCGTGCTCCTCCTTTTGTGTCTAACCAGCAACTAAATGACCAATTACAATTGCATTTTCGGTGTGTTGCATTCATATTTTATATTTGCTCGTGTGCGTAAATGCAGTCATTTGGGCTTAGACAGACTCTACTACCCCTGATCGGAGGCTTGAGTACCTAAATTACCACTAACCGTCTGGTCTTTTAATTTATTAACGTGGCTCATCATGATGTTAAGCTGGAGTCAGACTATGATTAGTCAGGCGAATGCTACTACGGGTAAATAAATGCAAGTAGCAGTAGCATCCACTATACCGGCCTAGTTGGAACCGACCAAGTTATTCCGAAAGGCATTAAGTTACTTCATGGTCTCTACATTTGTATTTTTTTTTTATTGTTTTTTTTTGTTTTTTTTTTATTGTGACTCGACATATGACAGCTCCCCGCTTGATGTTAAGCCAAAGTGTGGTCCATGAATGAATGTCACTGCTACTACAATTCAAACTGTGAGTAGCAATCACATCCACTATGCCGGCCTAGTTAGAACCGGCAACTTATAAGCTGATCCCGAAACGCGACCAAATCACTTCACGGTCTGTATACTTGTAAGTGGTGGTACTACTCCGGATCGGCAGACTGGGTACCACTGCCTTCTACCTGGAACCGACCTAGTTATTCTAAATGGCGAATAAGTGACTTCACGGTCTCTACATTTATATTTTTTACTTTTTAGCTTGTATGAAGAGAATTGTGAACGTGAATAAGCAAGAGAGTTGTGCCAGGATCGTGAAGCTTAAGATCTCCATCGTCTCTACCTATTCCCATGGGAATTAATTACTAGGTATGTTATATTTTTTAATTTCTATACTAAGCTACTAAAGTGCTTGTATCATAGAAACATGACAACCAAAGTACATATATCAAAGATACATTGGCAAGTGGTTTCGAACTCGTGCTCTCTGTGTAACCATTGCACTGCCACTACACCACGGTCGCTTTCCTAATAATTTAATTAATTGAATTATTACGAATTGAGTCGTGAAAGTTTGATCATTGATATATTAAATTATTTGAAATTATATTATTTTGTAGTAGGTAGGAAAGGATGGTGAGGTTGTGATAGCGACATGTACGAGTATACTTGTAAGTAGTGATACTTGTGAGTATAGTACCATAACTTACAAGTATACAGACCGTGAAGTGACTTAGTTCATGGTTGCTTCAGTCGCCGTCACTATGCCGGCCAAAGGTGCTTTTTCACGCATCCGTCTGGTTCGTAGAAAATGCTCCTTTAACTCTAACTATCCCTGCGGAAATAGCGTGACAATAATGATTTTTGTTGTTCCACAAAAATGATGACGGTCTAAAAACCTTTCGCAAGTTGCCCACCGTTGATGTGCGTATACTGTGTTTTTCCTATTTGGGACAAGTAATAAACAAAGATGAAAATCACCATTTCCCATGTCCTTTATTTTTTTTTATTGTGACTCGACATATGACAGCACCCCGCTTGATGTTAAGCCAAAGTGTGGTCCATGAATGAATGTCACTCCTAATACAATTCAATAACTGTGAGTAGCAATCACATCTACTATGCCGGCCTAGATGGAACCGGCAACTTACAAGCTGATCCCGAAACGTGACCAAATCACTTCACGGTCTGTATACTTGTAAGTGGTGGTACTACCCCGGATCGGCAGACTGGGTAAAATTATCTAAGAAAACTGTTTACTACTGATTTATTCTATAGATTCACACACATTTATATGTAACATTATATCGAAAATCTATTTATATAGAAACGGAAAATTCACAAATGACGAATTTTGTGCTCCAATAATAATATCTAATTAAAAATCATTTTTACAGTAATTCATAGATAGTTTTTTTTTATAGTAAAGTTTGTTTACTACTTATGCCAAGTAAGGAAAAATGTATAATAGTAAAATTTTCTTAGATTTTGCGTGAACATTGATTAATGAATTAAACAAATTTTAGGCGGCTTAACATCGGAATAATAAAATAAAATAAAATAAAATTGTAAAATCAAAACCAAAATAAACGCGATAGTAAGCAGCATAAAATTTGTTAAATTCATTAATGTATAATGAACTAATGTAAAATGTTAAATGAATTTTCTAAAAGTCCTACCTACCTATTTGAGCGTTATGGTCGTGAGTGTGTTGTTGTTTTTGAAATGGTGAGTGGTGTGAAGTTGCCAACAGGGGTATACGCCCCAGATAACATCTTGATCGCTTATGTCGTTGACAGGCGTACACCCACTGCGATTTTAGACATAATACTGTGATCAAAAAGTAGTAAGACTTTTCAATTTAAAAGGACATCGTTCATTTTGAGATGTTTTTGTACTACTTTTGTAATGTCCAATGATGAAAAAATATATAAATGGTAGTTTAGATATTTGTATTATCGATAGTTATAGTTAAACTAATAACTATTTAGCATTTAATTGCTATTTGGAAAATAAGATATGGATTTTGTATTGTATCTCAATCACGAAGACACGCCAGTTCTACTTTGAACTGTCATAATTATAGTTTGATCATTTTGCACACCTAAACTATGCAAAATAAAGGATATATTCCAATTACATTGTAATCTTCGTACGGTAAACTATATTAAGATGTATAGTTATAGTATAAAATGCAACTGTTATTACAATTTAGCCCAAGTCCCCATACAAAATGAATGATGTCGCAATTTTAATTTTCAAGCTAATTAATGGATTTCAACTAAAACCAAGCCCACTGTCATTGTCATTGAGCTACGAACGCGGTCGGTCCGCAGATATGGGAATGCAACAAGATTGAATAAAAATTGAATAAAAATAAGGCCAATGTCTCCATAAATTCAATCAGTTGTACAGCGAACATGATGTTTTCATGTTTTGGCCGCCCGTGAAAGTGGAAAATCACCGGCAGCCATCACGGCGAAAAGAAAATGCTTCAAATCCATGCGGAGTCAAGCATGCATTTAATGACATAATGCTAACTGCGTGCTTCGTAAACGCATATATCATTAAAACACATTTATAATACTACCTATATCATTATTTTTTTAAATTGTGACTCGACATATGACAGTATTTAAAGAGTGGTAGGCAGTGGTACCCAATCTGCCGATCCGGGGTAGTACCACCACTTACAAGTATACAGACCGTGAAGTGATTTGGTCACGTTTCGGGATCAGCTTGTAAGTTGCCGGTTCCACCTAGGCCGGCATAGTGGATGTGATTGCTACTCACAGTTATTGAATTGTAGTAGCAGTGACATTCATTCATGGACCACACTTTGGCTTAACATCAGGCTGGGTGCTGTCATATGTCGAGTCACAATAAAAAAAAAAAAAAAAGTACCCAACTTTAAGTTAAGCTGGAGTGTGGTCCATGTAAGTAGCAATCACATCCACTATGCCAGCCTAGTTAAAACCGGTATTATGTCATTATTTTTGCTTATGATGTCCAATCAAAAGAGTGGTAGGCAGTGGTGCCCAGTCTGCCGATCCGCGATAGTTCCACCACTTACAAGTAAACAGACCATGCAGTGACTTAGTCGCGTTTCAGGATCAGTTTGTAAGTTTCCGGTTTCAACTTAGCCGGCATAGTGGATGTGATTGCTACTTACAGTTACCGCACTCCGGCTTAACATGGTGGTTATCATATGTTGAGTCACATTAAAAATAAAATAATAATAATATCTAAGCAAAACCAGGTTTGATTCCGGGCAGAGTAGAAATTTGTTTCATGGAATTTTATTTGTAATTTTTAATCTAAACTAGCTGTACCACGCGGTTTATACATATTTCAAAACTGTGTCTTGTCTTTTTTTTATTATAACTCGACATATAATAACATCCCGCCTGATGTTAAGCAGGAGTGTGGTCCATGAATGAAGGTAACTGCTACTACTGTTACTTAACTGTAAGTAGCACTCACATTCACTATGCCTAGTTAAAACCGGCAACTTACAAGTTGATCCCAAAACGCGACTAAATCACTCCACGGTCTGTATACTTGTAAGTGGTAGTATTACCCCCGATCGGCAACCTGGGTACCACTGCCTACCATTCTTGAAAACTCATATGCTTATATGATACAAACAGGTGACCAAAGTCAAGTCAAAATCAAAGATACATTCTTATTGGCAAAAGACATCATTCATTTCGTATGGGGACTTGGGCTTAATTGTATTAACAGTTGCATATACAATTACATTTTAAAATAGTTTGACGAAGATTACAATGTTATTGGAATATATCCTTTATTTTGCATAGTTTAGGTGTGCAAAATGATTTAACTATAATTATGACAGTTCAAAGCAGAGCATTGAGTGTCTTTGTGATTGACAGAAGATACGAAATTAAAAGCTTAATTTTCAAATGAAAAATGATTAATTTTTAACTACCATTTATATATTATTTCATCATTGGACATTACAAAAGTAGTACATAAAAGCCCAAAATGAATGATGTCCTTTTGAACTAGAGCTTTTGGTTTGCGAGACTATTTATGTACCACCAAACCACGGTATATTGTTGGCAAATGTTACATAAAAATCGTGTCAAAATTAAGTTATTTGTAACTATAGAATATGTTACAAAATCGAATTACCAAATCGCATTATTACGCAATATAAACAATATGTTTGGAAAGTCAGAGGAAATTGAGCGAGGACAATTTTGGCGAGATCTGTCGTCGTGAGCATGCATCACCCTGTCTTCAAGTACTAGTACGGTTAGCAACACAACCTTTATTATTATATATATAATATATTTTTTATTATTCCTATACTAAGCTCCAAAGTGCTTGTATCATAAAAACAGAACAACCAAAGTACATAATATCAAATATACATTGGTACCGGCAAGTGGTTTTGAACCTGTGCTTTCGGTTTTAGTAACCATTGCACTACCACTACACCACGGTAATTATTTAAAATATAGTAGCAGTCGCCTCATTTCTTGGACCGCACTCTAATTTACTATCAGGCGGGTCGCTGATGTTGAGTCACTATTAAAATTCCATTCCAGCGTCACGGCATTTGATTTTACTGCGTCTTAATAGTTTTTTTATTAAAATACCACTCCTGAATGCTTCATGTTATGCTAAAGCGAATTTCATAAAGCGACAGTCGGGCAGTAGCCGTATTCACTTTGCCTGATAAACCTTCCTTTTCACAATGCGCTTGAAAGGATCAGGATTATTAGATGATTAAAAGAATTTTAAAATGACAATGGAATAACATTTAAGCCGTATTTTTTTCCAGTTATCGCCACAAGAGCATGACAAACAAGGATATGCAGAGAGAATGGAGCGCCACTTGCCACGTTCCTGAGACAACTCCTTTGCTTCCCTCACATCAACAACTCTCTTCATACTAGCTCTACGGTTATAGGCACTAGGCAACCTAGCTTTCTTGAGTAGCGTTTCTTAAGTTGAAGTAGCTTAATAAAATGAATACCTGAACTATACGATGAGTTTGTGCATCCTTTATGTGAGCTCATTTAAAAACCAATGTTATTTTGCCGAAATGATTAATTTGCCAACGGTACGGTGAGTTGACGAGCATTAAACCCGAGTTCATTACGCGTGCGGTACACCACCGTGAAATTAGTCCACTCTTACTTTCTTGATTCACAAAGATAGAGGGTGGTTGTCACAAGGCCGCACTGTTCCTTTCGCCATCACACTAAACTATACACGATTAAAATCATCCGTGTACATAGATCTGCGGGTGTATAGCTTGTCTAACTATAAATGACGCGCTCCTCCACTTTATTAGTTTATTTAAAAGCGAATACAAATATAACTAACTATACTACTATACATTATTAACGAGCTTCTCCTTTTGTGTCTAACCAGCAACTGAATGACCAATTACAATTGCATTTTCAGTGTGTTGCATTCATATTTTATATTCGCACGTGTGCTTAAATGCAGTGGAGGGGCGCGTCATTTCGGCTTAGACAGACTATACCACCAATTCTTATAGCATTATTTGAATAAAATTACTATTGGCAGTTTTGTGGCGTCACATCAATATTCAAACGTAAAATCTATGCGAATGTAAGAATGAATTTGAAGGAATAAATCAAAATTGCAAATAAGGGATGGTGGTACGAAATTGAGTAATCTTGTTTTATTGTATTGTCTTGAAACATGGTTGTTTTTAATAAATGGTGGTAGGCCCCCTGATTTTGTTCAATGTATGAAATAAAATGTTGGGTATGGCAGAAAAAGCATGAGAGTAGATCTAATGCTGTAGAAATGCGGTAATTAAGAAATGTATGCGGAGTGACGATAGCGGATAGAATGAGGAATACAGTTCGCAATAGATGTGGTTTGAAAGACGTAGTAACAATGATTGACAAAGGAATGCTACGATGGTTTGGGCACATGGAAAGGATGAGGGAAAGCAGATTGACGCAAGGAATTTATAAATCTGATCTCGATTGATGCGTCATAATCGGAGACATCCTTAAGAAAGTTGGATTGCCTAGTGCCCATAATCGTAGAGCTTGTTTGAAGAGAATTGTGGATGTGAGGGAAGCGAGGGAGTTGTGTTAGGATCACGATCCACGGCAAGCAGCGCTCCATTGTCTCTTCCTATACCCGTGGAAAAAGTTGTGACAATTTGATTGGATGATTATTTGAAAATAGAATTCAATTTTAAGAATAAAAGTAATAAACTGACATGTAGCTACCGTTCAAATAACTTATTCTGATCACTTCTCCAGCCCACCCTCAAAGGACAAGATTAACAAACAATTTAAATTCAAAAAACATACTTTAACAAACACATAAACATGTAAAAATAGACAAATAATAAATTATGACTTTATACATTTAAAAAAAATTAAAGGATAACCGGATATTACCTTCCGCACATCCACCCCTTTATTTCCGTTGTTTTTAATCGATTTGCGACCGTTTTTGTATGTTATTAATTTTGTTGAATTGAGCTTTTTATCTGCAGGTGGGTTAAGTACCCTAAAAAGTTATCATTCTATTATCATTTCTATACTAAACAACTTGTATCTTAGAAACAGGACAACCAAAGTATATATATCAAGATACACTGGTACTGGCAAGTGGTTTTGAAGCTGTGCTCTCGGTTTGAGTAACCATTGCACTGCCACTACACCACGGTCGCCACATTTTGTTATTCATTTAATATTAAAGGCAAAGGATTTGTAGTTTTTAAATTACTGTTCTTAAGCTATGCCCAGTCTACCGTTCCATGGTAGTACACGTACAAGTATACAGACAGTGAAGCAACTCAGTTGCGTTTCGCGACCATCTTGAGAGTTTCACGCTCTAACTGGGCAGGCATAGTGGATGTGATTGCTACTCACAGTTATTGAATTGTAGTAGCAGTGCCATCCATTCATGGACCACACTTCGGCTTAACATAAGGCAGGGGTGCTGTCATACTCATATGTTTAGTTCCTATAAATAAAACAAGTTATTTTCCATTTTCCCCGTCCCTTGATTTCTATATATGTATGAATAAGAATAACAGCCCTAAGTAACCATTCTTTGGCATTAAAACTTGCATATTATATCAGCCCTAAATAAACTAATGTTTAAGAGAGAAGCAAATATAAGATAAAAATCTATTTAAAATCATTATTATCTGACTTGTCTGTTATGTCTAATGTTTCGTTCATTATTTATGTAAAATATATTATAATTATATAATATAAAATATATAGGTATCTACCTATATACCTATATTTAAGTAATCTATTTAGTGCTGTACACTCGAATACCTAAATTGAAATTTATAAATATAAAATATGTGTGCAAATATTAAAGACAAAAAATATGGATATAAATAAAAGAAGTTCATCAAAGAAACAAATTGTTGCAGCTTTATTAGGTATTTTTCTTTTTATTTCTTTTTTATTGTGACTCGACATATGACAGCACCCCGCTCGATGTTAAGCTGGAGTGTTTTCATGAATGGATGTCACTACTACTACAATTCAATAACTGTAAGTAGTAATCACACAAGTTGGAACCGGCATCTTACAAGCTGATCCTGAAACGCGACCAAATCACTTCACGGTCTGTATACTTGTAAGTGGTGGTACTACCCCGGATCGGCAGACTGGGTACTACTGCCTAACACTCCTTGGTATGTTACGCTTTTATTAATTTAAGAATGTTTTTTTCACTAAGCTACCAAATCTCATAAAATCATAAAAATCTAGTCTACTGTCTCAAAACGTAATCTAATAAAGGCGACCGTGGTGTAGTGGCAGTGCCATGGTGACCAAACCGAGAGCACGAGTTCGAAACCACCCACCGGTACCAATGTATCTGTACTTTGGTTGTCCTGTTTCTATGATATGAGCACTTTAGTGGCTTAGTGTAGAAATATAAATAAAAAAATAAAAACAAAAAAATATATATTATATGTAATTATTTAATATACGAGTAGGTAATAAGAATAGCAGCCCTACGTAACCAACAGTGGCGTAGCGTGGGAGTCAGCCGCCCGGGGCGAAAAAAAATTTGTCGCCCCCTTATTTAGGAGTTTCAATCATAGGTACAACAAAAATATGAATTTGAGGTTCAAACTTTAACATTTTATTTTAGTTTTCTTAAATTTTGCCGCCCCCTAGATGTGCAAACCGGGGCGGGCCGCCCCCGCCACGCTACGCCACTGGTAACCAACTCTTAGGTAGCTAGGCAGACGGGTGGTTGTCAATTGCCCAGTCTGCCAAACCACTTACAAGAGTACAGACAAAAAAGTAATTCAGGCACTTTTCGGTTTAAGCTTAAAAGTTACTAGTTCTTACTAGGCCGGCATATAGAGGCCAGATGTTAAGCTGGAGTGCAGTCCATAAATGGAAGCGTCTACTAGTACAGTTACATAACTGTAAGTAGAGGTCGCATCCACTATCAGGCTCCTTCGCGCTCCGAACGAGGCACGTTAAAACCACAGACGTAGAATACGTAAACTAAATCTATGGTTAAAACATTTTCTTTTTATTATTTACATTTTTATACTAAGCTACTAGAAATCATAGAAAGTACATATATCAAAGATACATTGGTACCGGTGGGTGGTCTCGAACTCGTGCTCTCCGGTTGTAAACATTGCACTGCCACTACACCACGGTCGCCATTTCGAACGACAAGATGCCAGTTACTTCCACTGGTATTTTGACGTTCTTAATGGGTTAGCAGGCGGCTTGGGGATCGCAGTATACTCAGAGCACGCAGTATACATCCCGTACGAAATTTATGGCGGTCGGCATGCGCCCCCTAGGACTCTGCGCCCGGGTGCACTGCACCCCTTGAACCCCCGGGTAAAGACGGCCCTGCCTCATTTTACCTTTATATCATTTTACTTAATCTATCTGTGTATCTCTATTACCTCTTTCAGCTAATATACCAGCAGTAACCTACGGTATTCAAATAGGATGGCTATCACCAATGGCTGCAATTCTTCAATCAACAGTCTCTCCCGCCAGGATTCAATTGAGTGATGACGTCATAACATGGTTGGCTGCAGCATTGCCCTTAACTGCGATGGTCTCTGTACCATTCTTCAGCTTTCTATCTGATTATTTAGGTCGGCGAAAGACTATTATTTCGCTGTCTATATTTTCTATGGTGAGTTATTTTTATTTCGCTGTCTATGTATTCTATGGTTTGTTATTTTTATTTCGCTGTCTATTTATTCTATGGTCAGTTATTTTTATTTCGCTGTCTATGTATTCTATAGTCAGTTATTATTATTTCGCTGTCTACTGTCTATGCATTCTATGGTCAGTTATTTTTATTTCGGTGTCTATATTTTCTATGTATCGTAAAGCTTATATGAAGAGAATTATGGATGTGAGAGAAGCGAAGGAGTTGTGTCAGGATCGTGGCAAGAGACGCTCCTTTGTCTCTGCCTAGCCCTGTGGGAAAAAGCGTGAAAATTTGATTTATTGATATATTCTATGGTTAATTATTTTTATTTCGCTGTCTATGTATTTTAAAAATTGTATTGTGGCTTGACATATGACAGCACCCCGCCTGATGTTCAGCTGAAGTGCGGTATATTATTGGAGACGATGAACTAAAGTTAGATAGGTGTAAGTATTCACTTAGTCGCATCCACTATGCCGGCCTACAACAGGTTAAAACCGGCAACTTACAACTTGATCACGAAACGCGTCACTCCACGTACTGCATCTGTAAGTGGTGTAGTACCCTGGTTCGACAGACGGAGTGCCACTGCCTACCACTCTTTAATATCCAGACCCAGAGCAAATATCTGCCTCTTTTTTTTTAACTAAACCGGCATTGTGGATGTGACTGCTACTTACTGTTATTTAACTGTAGTAGTACTTAAATTCCTAGACCTCCATTCATGGACCGCACTTTAGCTTAGTGAAATTATTACGCAACCGGAGAGCACGGGTTCAAAACCACTTGCCAGTACCAATGTATCTTTGATTTAATTATGTGCTTTGGTTGCCCTGTTTCTATGATACAAGCACTAAAAAGCATACAAGCATTAAAAAATATATAAAAAAATATGTCGATCCACAATAGTAATAAAAATTAAGGCGTTTTTTTTTCAGATATCATGGGTATTAAAAATCCTCATAATAAACCCAATTGGTTTAGTGATTGCCCGTGCACTGTCCGGCATAGCGTCAAGTGGTTGCTTTCTAGTCGTACCCGTATACGTGAAGGAAATCTCCGAAGACCACCTAAGAGGAGCCCTGGGGTCTTTACTAATGCTGGCATGTAACTTTGGAGTCATTTTCGTATATGTTTTTGGCATGAGTGTGCCTTATATAGCGAATCAAATTGTATATATGAGCATAAGTATTTGTCATGTATTGATGTTTTATTTCATGCCGGAATCTCCTGCTTTCTTAGTTAAGAAGGGTAAGATTGATGTGAGTATTTATACGTTTTTTTTAATTATAAATCAAATAAATTGTGACATCTAAATTCTTTTTTTTTTTTAATTGTGATCCGACATGTGATGTCGACTTGCCTGATGGTAAGCAAAGAAAGGTCTAAGATCGCTGACGACTGAAAAAACCGAACTGAAAGAACTTTTTATTTCAACTGTCGATTTGGCCCACGGAATGCACATTGTTCCCAGTGTAGAGCAGTTATCACAGGAGTAAAAAGAAGAGGTAGAAACAAGATGGCGCTTATTTAACGACACGCAGGGCGCATTAGGTTAGCATACCAGTCCGTTGCGCGTAAGTCCCGGGTTCAAATATCGGTTGAAGCAAATTTCTCATACAAATAAAAACTATTATGAATATTACATTTTTAAGTAAAAAAAAGAAGCGGATATTTATTCTGGGTCTGGTCATTAAAAAGTGCTAGGCAGTGGTTATTTACCTGTAGTGGCAGTCGCCTCCATTCATGGACCGCACTCCAGCCTAATATCAGGTGGGTTCAAATGTCGAGCCACAATAAAAAAAAGTTTAAAGAGCTCCTCAGAACAATCTCTGTGGTATAGGCGATAAAGAATTATTCCTATGAAGATCTCTCGCTCCTCTTTAGGATCTTAAGAATGTTTCATACATATCCAACGAAGTTTAAGCTTGAGAACCGTATTGAAATATGCTGGGTTCGATTCCTAGTCGCAGTTGACCGAAGTTTTACATTTTTTTTATTGTGACACGACATTTGACCTTGACCCGCCTGATGATAAGCAAGAGGAGATCCAAGAGTGACGACGACTGAAACAACCGAGTTAGTTCAGCTGCCTCAGTAGCCGTCACTATACATGGGTTGTTGCTTTATAAAATAATTGGTTTTAGAAAGCAAAAGATTCAATATCATGGCTTCGTAGTTTGGAATTAAATGACATTAAAGTAACGCAAGAAATTGATAAATTAATTGAAGAGGATAAACTGTACAGGGATATGCCAAAAGTTAAAATATTAGATATTTGTAAGTTTTATATTATTTATAAATATGGAAAGGATGAGTGGAAGTAGATTGACGAAAGGAATTTATAAATCTGATGTGGATGGATGCGTTAAACAAGGCAGACACAGGAGACTGTTTTCCGACCAAATCGGAGACATCCTCAAGAAAGCTGGGTTGCCAAGTGCCCTTAACCACAGAGCCTGTATAAGGAGAATTGTGGATGTGAAGGAAGCAAGGGAGTTGTGTAAGGATCGTGGTAAGTGGCGCTTCATTTTCTCTGCCTATCCCTGTGGAAAAGAGGCGTGACAATTTGATTGATTTGAAGTATATATAATAAGACATCTCTTTTTTTAATTTTATTTATTATTGTGACTCGACATATAATATCACCCTACTTGATGTTAAGCTGGAATGATGTCCATGAATGGATGTCACTGCTACTACAATTCAATAACTGAGTAGCAATCACATTCACTATGCGGATAAAGTGTAAATAAATACTTTTTTTAAATTACAGTAAAACAAAAAACAGTAATACGCCCATTGATAATGTGCTTTATACTTATAGCCGTGCAAACCCTAAGTGGTTGTTTCGCTATAGTTAATTATGCTTCTGTGATATTCAAAAGAAGTGGTTCCAATTGGAGTCCCAATTATTTAGCTTTATTTGTTGGCGCTCTACAACTCTCTGGGTCTGTTGTAGCAGTTTTTATGGTGGAAAGATGCGGCAGGATGGTTAGTTATTGATTAAAACTAAATAAATACATTTTATAACTATTTATAAAGTGTTATAAAGGACATCGTTCATTTTGGCTTATTGTGTACTACTTCTGTAATCCACAATGATGAAAATATATATTAATGGTAGTTTCGATACTTGTATTGATAAAACTAATAACACTTTTGCTTTTAATTGCTGGGCAATTGAGTTATTTACAAAAGACGAAGACACGCTATATTAACAGTTCTGTTTTGAACTGCCATTATTGTTGTTTGATCATTTTGCACACCTAAACTTAGCAAATGAAGGACTTATTCCAATTACATTGTAATCTTCGTACATCAGACTATTTTAAAACTGTTGATACAATTTAGCCCAAGTCCCCATACAAAATGAATGATATCTTTTGAAGTGTCCGTCTGTGGAATCGTAGCTCCTAAACGAATGGACCGATTATGATGCTTTTTTCGTTTGAAAGCTGACGTGATCGAGATGATTCTTAGCTACAATTGATGAAGATCTGATCAGGGGTTTCAAGGTCATCAGCGCTTTTTCATTATTAATTAATGAATGTGTTGGGGCTTAACATTTTATCACCCAAGTTAGGCGACAGGCGTGGCCGAACTGTTAGCAATTGTTTGTTGCAGGTAAAGTCCCGGGTTCGATTCCCGGTCAGAGCAAATATTTGTTTAATAGCTTTTATTTTAAATATTTTATAATTAGATTAAATATTGCAAATATTTGTCACTAATTAAGAGGCGTTTTATTTATTTATTATTGTGACACGACACGTCACGGCTGCCTCAGTCGCCGTCACTATGCCGGCCAAAAACTATCTCTTGTCTAAAAGTAAATATTTTCCTTTCTAATTATTTCAGATTCTTCTATCAACAAGTTCTTTCATAATATCTTTGTGTATGATATCTGTGGCCACATATTTTATGTACAATGACATTTTACCACAGTGGCTACCTGTGGTAGCTGTATGCCTATGCATATTTTCATATGGAGCTGGCTTGGCACCTGTACCTTTCGTTTTCATGGCCGAAGTATTCACTTTTCAGGTTCGTACTTATTGTTAAAAGTTCACGTGCCAATATTTCAACAAAACCTACCTGTTTTTTATTTAGACGCGACATCTAATGGTCAGCAATCGTTAAATCATTTCATTTAAAGATTGCCTCATTATTGCTAAATTATTCAGTGATCGTTGCCTCAATATTAGTATCTTTTATTATTATTTGGTAAACATTTTAACAGTTGCATATACATTTTAATATAGTTTAATGTACGAAGATTACAATGTAATTGGAATATATCATTTAAAGCAGAACAAATATGGCGTTGATTGAAAGATGATACAAAATTCATATCTTATTTTCCAAATAACTAAATTGCACAGCAATTAAAAGCAAAATTGTTATTAGTTTTATCAATACAAGTATCAAAACTACAATTTATATATTTGTTCATCATTGGACATTACAAAAGTAGTACATAAAAACGGAAAAATAATGATGTCCTTTAAATTGGCGGGAATAGTGTTGTACCTTCAATCTAGTGATGTACTTATCATTGATTTCAGTTACGAGCAAAGTTGGTCGGTGCAGTAATGGTGTTATCCTGGTTCGACAGCACACTGACCGTTCTATTATTTTCAACTGTAGCAAATATGTTCGGGGAACATATCGTGTTCTACGGGTTCGCTGCGATCACAATGTTCGGGGCTCTGTTCACTATTGCCTTTGTACCAGAAACAAGAGGAAAAAGTTTGGAGGAAATACAAAAGAAATTCAGCGAGTGAAGTGATTTGGTCACGTTACGGGATCAGCTTGTAAGTTGCCGGTTCCAACTAGGCCGGCATGGTGGATGTGATTGCTTTTAAATTGTAGTAGCAGTGACATCCATTCATGGATCACACTCCGGCTTAGCATCAAGAGGGTTGCTGTCATATGTCGAGTCACATTTAAAATATATATATATATATTGTAAAATCGTTTCGTTTTGACTATTTCATCATCATATCAGCCATAAGTGCGTGATAGATGTGGTTTGAAAGAGGATGTAGTGACAAGGATTGACAAATAAATGCTTCGATGGTTTGGGCACATGGAAAAAATGAGTAAAAGTAGATTAACGAAAGGAATTTATAAATCTGATGTTAATGGATGCGTTAAACAAGGCAGGCCCGTAGCCGTAAGTAGCAGTCACTATCAAACTGCTCTTGAATCGCAACTGAGTCACTTCAAGATCTTTTTACCCAGTACATGATGGTCCTACACTGGACCACCAACCCTTTTCCAAGAAGCAAGATAAGGACCTGCAAGGTGTATTTTTTATTATATTGTGATTCGACGGGGCCTGTCAAGCCGGAGTGCGGTCCATAGATGGAAGCGACTGCTGCAACAATCAGTTAATTAAGAATAAGTAGCAGTCACATATACTATGCCGGCCTAGTTATAACCGGCATTTTACAAGTAGATTCCGAATGGCGACTAAGTCACTTCATGTTCTGTATACTACCCCGGATTGGTACCAATGCCTAATATTGAGGTTATATTTGATAAAAAGAATATTTATTAAAGTTTTCAACGTTGTTTTGTATGAACCTTACATTTCTATACTAAGCTACTAAAGCGCTTGCATCATAGAAACAAGACGACCAAACTACATTACATTAACTACATGGTTGAAAAGGTACAAAATAAATTTTTGCGCTTCCTGTATAAGAAGATGTATGGCTACTATCCACATCTGTACCCGACCCTGTTTATCTTGGGCATGGTTGATTATAGATCTCTTGAGGTTAGACGTGCTGTATGCCTAGTTAAATATATCTATAGACTAGTTCGCGGGCAGATAAGCAATCCTTCTCTTTTGGCACAAATTTCGCTCTGGGTACCACCAGTTCAAAAATATATGTTGCGACCGCGACAGCAACCGCTGTTCGCGATTCCTAAGCTGCGTACAAAGGTACTTTCCACTTCACCTTTGTACCATGCTCTTGCACTTTTAAATGACATACTGACTCATGACCAATCTATTGATGTGTTCTCCTACTCTGAACCGAGATTTCTGGCATCGGCGGGACGCTTCCTAGAACTGACTACGGCACAAAGTACTATAATTGACATTTGTAATAAAAAATAAATTAAAATTCAATAGATATGTAATTGATTGTATTGACTAAAAGCCTACATGTTTGGCGTTAGCTGTAAGTGTTGGTTTGTAAATGAATGAATAAATAAATAAATAAAATTAATATATCAGACACATTGCTACCGGTGAGTGGTTCTGAACCCGTGCTCTCGGTTTGCGTGATCATTGCACTGCCACTACACTACGGTCACCTTATAAAATTTGTTCTGGTAAGTTAAAATAAGTTACAATTATATTCCTGACAGACTTTTATCTTGCCTTTTGGATTACCGAGCTTGGGGGCTGGTCTCGTTTCATAAAGTATCAAGGGTAAAAGCGCTCAAAAATAAAACAACAATAAAAGCCATAATATAAACTTTAATTTTAACAAATTAAATAAAATTATAAAATTTATCGTATACCAAAAATTATTAAAAAAAACACTTCTGCCCACATATCGTAGGCTCCTAAATAAAGCAGTTAAATAGGTTGTATTTTTTATTGGGACTTGCCTGATGATAAGCAAGGGGAGGTCCAAGAGTGCCAGCGACTGAAAAATCCGACTCAGTCGCCGTCACGTAGTTTCACAAACATTTTTTTTTATTGTGACTCGACATATCAGTCTCTGCCTACCACTCTTTGATAACCAGACCCGAAGCAAATATCCATCTCTTTTTTTATTAACAAATATTTGCAATATTTAATATCATAAAATATTACAAATAAAAGCTATGAAACAAATATTTGCTCCGACCGAGGATCGAACCCGGGACTTTACAACCAATCGCCATCGCCAATCGCCAACCAACGCAATCAAACAAACCAATCGCTAAACCGTTCGTCCACGCCTGTCGTCATAACATTACATCATATCGGCAATAGTTTATAATCACTTTTAATCCGAAGCTCGTGGTGTACTTATTTGATTGCGGGTCTTATAATAGTTTTCAAGACAGCAAACCGCCTGAAGTATGCCCAATCAAAACAGTTGCTCCAAGTTGAATACGAAACGCGACCAAGTCACTGTATGATGTAAACTCGAAAGTACCTCGAATCGGTAACTGGGCAAATGAACCGTCTGCCTACCACTCCATAACCACTATACATGACATTCTGTGGATGGATGCGTTAAACGAGTCAAACCCAGGAGGGTGTTTTATGACCAAATCGGAGACATCCTCAAGTAAGCTGGGTTGCCTAGTGGCCATAACCGTAGAGCTTATATGAAGAGAATTGTGCATGTGAAGGAAGCGAGGGAGTTGTGTCAGGATCGTGGCAAGTAGCTCCATTGTTTCTGCCTATTTCTGAGGAGAAAAGGCTTGACAATTTAATTGATTGGTTAATTGATATAATAGTGACTTATTTTAGTATTTTAAACTCTTTTCACTGCATCATTAGACTCAAAGTGGAATAACTAATAACTAAAGGACATCATTCATTTTGTATGGGGGCTTGAGCTTAATTGTATTAACAGTTGCATATGCATTTTAATATACTTTAATGCACGAAGATTTCAATGTAATTGGAATATATCCTTTATTATGCGTAGTTTAGGTGTGCAAAATGATCAAACTATAATTATGACAGTTCAAAGCAGAACTGTTAATATGGCGTGTCCTCGTTGTTGAGAAACGATAAAAAATCATCTTATTTTCCAAATAACTCAATTGCACAGCAATTAAAAGCAAAATTGTTATTAGTTTAATCAATACAAGTATGGAAACTACCATTTACATATTTTTGCATCATTGGACATTACAAAAGTAGTACAAGACAAGCCCAAAATAAATGATGCCCTGTCCTTTATATTTATATAATATAAAAAAAGAAAACAATCAAAATAACATCACAGAACATCTAGAATCTATAGTAAGGGAAAGACCTAAAGGAACGCGGTAGGAATGCAGTTGTGACGTCATGGTCACGTGTCTATTATGAATAGTGAAGTAAAATGCAAAATGTCGATAACGATAAACACACACTTTCCTTAAAATGCAAATAGATTTAATTGTTAAAAATTATAAATGTGTATTAAATTGAAGTATACCCATTAGACAGCAACAATTTTTAATAAATTATATATTAATTTAATTTTGAGAATAGTGAATGCATGTTTTTTTACTACAGATGACGACTCTCTTTTATTCAATTAACTCACTAATTTTTCAATAATCAAACAAAGAAAATATGGACACGATTTTATCGATAATAAGTGACATCGCTGAACTATGAGCGTGACTAAAAGCGGCCACTGAGATACGGGTGGTGGTCGTTTCACGCCCCACCGCACCTCAGCCCCCGAATTCATTTAACTCGTTCCCCAACTATAGACTATTAAATTGTATTTAGCAAGTTTGAAGGCTAGTAATACAACTACTATCTTTTTAGACGGCGCCGGACTTGGCAACTAGTAGTAGCAGTCGCCTTTCATTCATGGACTACACTCCAGCTTAACATCAAGCGGGGTGCTGTCATATGTCAATCAAGTCACAATTTAAAAATGGAATTCTGTACGAGCGGAAAACGTGTGAAATTGGTTACATAGCGCTCAATTGATTTTGAAGATAATTTTGTGTTTATTTTAATTGTGACTCGACATGTCTGATGGTAAGCAAGGGGAGGTCCGAGAGCGCCGACGACTGAAAAAATCGACATTAAACACGGTTGCCTCTGTCGCCGTCACTGTGACATGTCACGCTTGAAGGAACTAAGGTTATAGGCTGTTCTCTTCAACATTCCACTCGATTGATCTACAAAGAAACGAGGCGTCGACTATCGTTACAGTTCGACTGTCGATTTGGTCGAAGCAATTGCGGATGCTTCCCTCTTCCTGATCTGTGCAGACACAGGGCCAGGTAGGAACATGGTTAAATACAACCAGCTAAATACTATTTAACGAGTCAAATATAATATTAAAAATATTTTTTTATAAATAATAAAATGTAGATTTAATCATTTACAAATAACAATAATTTTGTGATATAATAAATTATTAAATATATTTTTTTACAACATTTAGGGTCATTATTAAAAAAGACATGTTGCTATTTTTTTATTATTGTGTATACATATGACAACACCCCGCCTGATGTAAAGCTGGAGTGCGGTCCGAAGTAGTAGTGCCATCCACTATGCCGGCATAATTAAAACTTCTAAGCTGACCCGAAACGCGACTCTGTCACTTTACGGTCTGTATACTTGTAAGTTAAGTTAATACTACTCCTGATCGGCAGACCGGGCAAATGTTAACTGTCTGCTAACGCTTTTATAGACTTTTATAGATTTATAGATTTTATTTCATATTTTAGTTAGCTTATGTAGTGTTAACACAAAAAAATTAAACACGCCTTAGACATGTGAAGGTCAAATGACGTTTGATTTCATACAAATATTTAAACACGGTTTTAAATATTTTTTGTAGTAAGACCGTATATGTCCGTTAATAGTCCAGCTACACGTTAAATCTTTACAGATCCATCGATCACCCAGTTCAAAAAATATATAAAAAGGTGAGGCATGAGATTGCAATATTTTGATAATTTATAGGTAACGTAACAATTGAAAAGATACCTTGAAAGTATTTAAATAGAGATGATTTTTGTACAACGCCCTATCGGACAGTTAAGGAATGATATTACCTTTACAAATATACTCTTGGTCTAAAACCCTGGATCCTTCAAACGCAGGAAGACATCTCATTAGGCCGGCGTAGTGGTATAGACTGATCCCACTGACCTTCATGGATCTCACGGTCTTGTAAGTGATGGTCTAAAAGCGTCAATGACTGAAAAATCCGACTGAGTTTAAGGTTGCCTCGGTCGCTGTCGCTATGCCAGGCAGATGTGCTTTTGTAAGTTTTGCTTGAAGGTTCTAAGGTTATAGGATGGGGATAACACATGGGCTAGGAATGCCTTATTATTAGACGAAGGATTGTAATTCAGTAATAAGATAAATCCGACTATTTATAGGAAAAACACCCTTATTTTCATAAGATTAAAGGTTACCTTTAAGAAGTATAATCTAAAAACTATATATTATATCTAATAAATATCTAAGTACTTTTAAAATTGGTAGCATAATGCATTCTTTAATATTTACTATAAATTTTATCTTTCTTATATCTAAGAAGGCAATTTTATTTAATTAATATTTTTATTATGTTTTTGTTTAACGAATAAAATTATTGCTAGAAGGTTTTTGCGACTTTATGTATAAAGTATTTGACATTTGTATGCCGAAATACAGTCCCAGTTCGGCGCAAATGCCACATTTTAAATTATTTATTAAACTATTCAATATTTAATTATTCATTATTTTCTACACATTTCTATATAAGCTATTAAAGTGCTTGTATCTTGAAACAGGACAACCAAACTACATATATCAAAGATAGATACATTGGTACCAGCAAGTGGTTTTGAACCCGTGCTTTGCGTAACTATCGCACTACCACTGCACCACGGTGACCTTATGATAAATTTCCTTAACACGTTCACAGTCCCACGACCCCTATAGGGGTCGCATAAGTCTATACTCAGGAGTGCGACCCCTTTCGAAGTCGCAGTGAATTATTGATATATTATTTTTATTTCGAATATTAGATATAAGCACCCACCACATGTTTTGTCACCCCTCTTCCAAAGGTTAGCTGGTAGAAAATGATATTTAGCATTAAGCTCACCCATTGTATTGTTTTTACTGTGCAATAAAGAATTTTATTATTATTAATTATGCTAGGAGTCGCCTCCATTCACTGCTTAACACCAGACTCCTGAGTATAGTCTCATGCGACCCGATAGGGGTCGTGGGACTGTGAACGTGTGAAAACATATGTATGCCAAAACCAAAGAAAATATATTGAACCAAAACGCATCAAGCCTCCATAACCGCCAAACTTGTTCTCTTATTTGTGAACTTATAGTTTTTATGTTTAGAATTTATATTTGTTTTTTTTAATTGAATGTTGTACATGCCTATAATTGGTGGTAGTGTTAGTCTGTTATTCTTAATAATATTTATTAGTTTATAAGAGTTATACATGTATCACGTTGGTGTGTCTTAAAATAAATAAATAAGACAGCATTGACATTTCATTTTATGTGAGATTGACGTTCGTTTATGTGGTATAGACCCCGGCAGATAAAAATAACTCTATCATTAAAGCTGCGCAGTAACTTGTTTTATTTCGTGCTTACTTATCGTTTTACGCATGTTTATAAAAGTTTAAATATTATCAATTATGTGCACCACTGTATTGTGCGGACTTGATTCTATCGCAGTTGTCCTGCACTCTTCTTATTTGCCGATCCTTATACTGCGCAGCTTTTAAGCGATATTTTTTTTCAGCTGATAGTGCCGATAGAAATTTATTTATATTTTATTATTATAAATTTTTATACTAAGCTACTAAAGTGCTTGTATCATAGAAACAGGACAACCAAAGTACACATAGTAAAGATACCTTGGTGAGTGGTTTCGAACCCGTGACATTCGGCTTACGTAGCCATTGCACTGCCACTACACCACGGTCGCCTTAAAAAAAAACAGTTGCTTCACTTAACAAACATTTGGTAAATGTCAATCTTGTCTGTGGTTATGGGTTAGTTTTGCAACTAGTACAGTCAGCAGCAGATATATCTGAGCACGCAATGTGATCTAAAGTATCTATACATTAGTATCTATACTGATCATAAATATCTACACACCATTGTCATTCAATGCGTCGAAAATATCTATACACTCAAATAGTCAAAAATATGTCAACAAACAAATTTATTTTGACAATTATGTAAGCAATATACAAATAGTAAAAATAAGATTTAAGGATGCATTCAGTCAATTTGTTCTAAAATAATACATATTATATTTATGACAAGTTAGTGTATACATATTTTTAACTATTTGGGTGTGTAGATATTTTTGACTATTTAAGTGTATAGATATTTTTGACACATTAATATGACAACTAATGGTATGTAGATACTTATGATAACCCTGAATGTATAGATACTTTTGATCACATTGTGTGCTCAGATATATCTGCTGCTGACTGTACCACGAATTTTCATGATACTAGTTACAGACTAAGGACTTGGTGCGGTGCAGTGCGGAAACGCGTTTCGAAATGATTTCAAAGAGCTCTTTCATATGAATATTTAATATCAAAACTGTTTTGATCTTGAATATTGTCGTTTACAGTGACGTGTCGTATACTTAAGCAAAGGCACTGGCCTTCCCTTTGCTGGCTCCAAATCATGAAACACTGCTAAATACCTTTACAAGCGTACTGCCCCCCTAGCACGGCAATCCAAGAAGCAAGATAAAGACCTGCAAACAATATCATCGCAACACAATTTAAATAACTTACTAGAACAGTACATCAAAATGCCCGAAAAATATATAAATAAAGGTTATGTAAAACTTCACACAACAACTTTAATAAATATATTTTTTAAACATTTTGATGATCCGGTCTATTAAGTTATTTAAAATGAGTTACAAAATTTCTTGCAATTCTTTATCTTGCTTCTTGGTTTGCTGCTGTGACTGTTCTCAAGCTGAAATAACTGAACGATCAAAAAGCATTTCGGTACCTATTTACCGCTCGTACAAAACCGCATCGTAGGTAGGCCTTCCACTAGGTGGACTGACGACATAGTGAAAGTCACGAAGAACCGGTGGATGCAACAGGCATTTTGTCGTTCGAAGTGGCGTTCTAAGGAGGCCTATGTTCAGCAGTGGACGCGTTCTGGCTGATGATGATGACAAAACCGCATCAACCAATCAGTAGCGGACTAACCCTGATACAAATTCGAGTAAAACATACAGGTAAGTACAAATCTTCTTACTATAAACTCTATTAAAATTTATCTCTACTCCTGAGTGTACCTTTGCACACATAACCTTTTAAGGCGAGTACACCTCTGCATTTTATGTGCACTTGATATCTAGCACACCAGTCTAATTTGCTACAACTTAAGCCTGCATGGCTTAAAGTCTTCAGTGCGGCCTGGGAGAGTAGATCTGGAAATTAAGAAAGAGAAATATATATATTTTGACTGAGGCTTGCTAAAATAGAAAAAAAGGTCCTTTATTTTGCATAGTTTAGGTATGCAAAATGATCAAACTATAATTATGACAGTTCAAAGCAGAACTGTTAATAAAAATAACTCAATTGCACAGCAATTAAAAGCAAATTTTTTGTTAGTTTTAGTAATACAAGTATCGAAACTACCATATAATTTTTCATTATTGGACATTACAAAAGTAGTACATAAAAGCCCAAAATGAATGTCCTTTGCAGTATAAAAATTGAAATAGAACCATACCTGGTGGATCAGCGTGAGTCAGTAGCTGGACATCATTATTCCTAGTAAATTGATGAAGAGACGGTGGTACCACACAGCAGGACGCCAGATTGATTTGTGCTATAGAAGGCTTCACACAGGCCCATGAGTGTAACTTACGAAGGCAACCGTCACCCACGTCTGCTACACCCAGTTGGCAAACACGGTCTGAAAATATTTATAGCTTGTAAGTTGCCGGTTCCAACTAGGCCGGCATAGTGGATGTGATTGCTACTCACTGTTATTGAATTGTAGTAGCAGTGGCATCCATTCATGGATTACACTCCAGCAGTCATGTCGAGTCACAATAAAAAATAATTTAAGGTAAACTACGATCAGAAGTGAAATTAATATAGAAAAAAACCGAAATAGTAGTATTTTTATTTCAAAGAAAATTAAACATTTTATTTTTATTTTGATGCGACATATGACAGCACTCTGCCTGATATTAAGCTGGGGTGAAAGCTATCGAGGCAACTGATACTACAGTTACAAAACTACAAGTAGCAGTCACATCCACTATACCGGCCTCGTTGGAATCGACAATTTCGAAGCTAATCCCGAAACGCGACTAAGTTGCTGAATGATATGTACATTTGAAAGTAGGTTTAAGGCCCCTACGTCAACACTCACCTTTAATGCCCTCAGTTTGCTCTCTACCCAACCAAATATTGTGTAAGACCCCACCAATGCCGCCTTTGACATTTAGTCTAAAAATGTACTTAGGGCTGACCTTTGGAAGGCCAAGATACTTAATTAAAAGACAATGCATAGTTTGTATTGTAATATTATCATTATTAACAAATATTCGTAATATTACAAATAAATGCTATGAAACAAATCGTTGCTCCGCCCGAGAATCGAACCTGAGATTTTATGTGTAGCGGACTAGTGTTAGTAAATCAGGTCTCAATTATATAATAACAACCGTCTAGTGATGTGCTCCTAAGGTAGTGCTGTGCAATAATTATAACATTTATTGTAATTGATGAATTCCAATAAAAATATCTTTTTTTTTCGAATCGATACATACCATTTTTGACGTAATCTTCAAGCACCTCCCACAGTATCTTAATGCCAGGCAATATGGCTTCACATTTGCGCGCATCAGATTCATTTTCGGCGTCAAAATCTGTTTTTATTGAATCAGGTTTTACTGAAATCGATAAATGTTCACTAAGATTAGTGTGGAAGTTTTGTTCCCACCTCGTCTTTTCACTCCCGTAATACCAGCGCAGGTCGGGGGAAGGATCCGCATTTTGTCGAACGAATCGGCAGTTGAACTAAAAAGTTCGATGCGTCGTTTCTTTGTAGAGCAATCGACAAGTGGAATGCTTTACTAGCCCATGTGTTCTCTCCATCCTATAGCCTTGGATCCTTCAAGCGATGCGTGAAGAAGCACCTTTGGCCGGCACAGTGGCGGCGACTGGGGCAGCCGTGAAGACTTGGTTTTTGCAGTCGTCGGCACTCTTGGATGTCTTGTTGCTTACCATCAGGCAGGTCGAGGTCAGATATCGAGCCACAATAAAAATAAACTAAATATTATTACCTATAGCAGATCCAACAATAATAGGTGATATTCTTGGCTTGCCTGGTGTGCTGGTGCCTGCCGATGGCAGATCAGGGTTATATGCCAGGGTAACATTGTCTATGTAGTCAGTTTGCAGTGCTTGGAAAACTGGAACAACAAAAAATGGTATTAAAATAAAACTAAGCTTATATTTGTATTAGTAGCTTCGGATTTACGATTTTTTCAAACGGCAGATACTTGATAGTGGCGCCCTTCTCTCCAGCATTTGAGATAAATTACTTAAAAACTTACAAATAATAATATTTATTTATTTAACAAAAGTGTTTTACAAATAGTTCTTTAGCGGAGCTTTATTCCGCTTGTCAGAAAAGGAAAGGAGATCTCCTACATTACGCGTGTTGCTTACTGGGCTCAACTTAGCCGGTGACGTCTTTTTTTTTTAAATTTAGATGGTATTGCTGTGTTCCATCGCGGACGTTACAGCGTGAATGAGTGGTGGAACAACCCGTGAGGCGGGATGCTCCTTGAGAAAAATTGAAATTGATTGCAAAGTCGGGTGAAGCCCGACTTTGCAATCAATGAATGAGAGGTGTGGGAGGGTTTAAGTAAATTTGGAAGAGGTTGAGGGGGCCCCAGGTGGGCTGCCCCTCCTACTGTTTTCCCTGAGGAAAGAGACTTTATTGTGGATGACTCGTTTGCGAATAGCCTTGGAGGGTTTGCGGCTGAGAGGTGACTGGGCGTCACGAGAGAGGGAACAAGCTGTTGCAATCAGCTTGTTCTTGTGGATTTTGCCCGAAGTGAGGAAATCGTTCCTGAAGTCCGAAATCGTATCTGAAAGAGATTGAATATTAAGGTCTCTGTGCAGGTCAACGTTCCTGAGATACCAGGGAGCGTTGGTTGCCCTGCGCAGAAACTTGTTTTGCACTACTTGTAGCTGTTTAAGTAGTGACTTAGAGTTGACATTTTGTGCGAAGACTTGACTAGCGTACGTGAGTACTGGCCTAATACAAGTCTTGTAGATTGTCAATTTGTTGTTTAGTGACATTTTGCTGCGGCTACCTACCATGCCGCTAAGCCTGTGTAGGTAGAATGCAGCCTTTTTCTTAGTGTTGGCCACATGTGGCCTGAAAGTAAGTTTTCGATCTAAAATGACGCCGAGATATTTGGCGGTTTTAGACCAAGAAATGGGAGTGTCATAGAGTTTTAATGGCGGTGGCAAGATACGCTTACCGCCGCGTGCGTAGATTATGGCGGCACTCTTTTGCGGATTGACGTCTATGCGCCATTTCCGGAACCAGATGCCGAGAGCATTGATAGCTCTTTGCATCGGTGGGAGTGCGTAGTTGAGAGAGGGACGGTGACGTCTCTTCGTTAGAGCGCATATTTATATTGATTACTTTGTCGGTAAATCGTTTGGGAGATATTGGACACATGCAACGCCATCTAGCGGTAGCATGTAGCGCTACAGTTTCTTACTTATATAATACGTGTATATAGTTATATTTTTGTTTACCGATGGTCTTCGCACTAGGCTAAGCCCGTCCTATGAAGACCTGGTTGAGTTCTATGTTAGTAGTAAATACGAAATAGTTACTATAAGGACTATATGCAGCACATTGATGCAGCGCCCCATCGCACCGTGTGGCTTGGCTCTAATACCATCGCACTATATTACCGACAGTCACGTCAACATCCAATCCAATTATCTATACTATGAAGACTATACACTATACATTCCATAGACTATACTTTCAGCTGTGTGTGCAAGAGAGGGTGAAATGCAAAAGGTATGTGGACACATAAGAGGTACTTTATTTAGTCACAAACAATATCTTCTCTGTCTTTTCTTGTTTAAGCGAAAGAAGATAGGATTTGACTAAAGAAATATAGTTCTATTGTGGTGTGGCGCCTTTTTCGTACAAGTCGACGGTCAACCAGGCTCCAGTATGCTAGGCGCTTTGTATAGCAAGTGTTTTACTTTTTTCATTTAAGGCGACTGGCAGTGCCTTAACGGCGGTGTAGTGGCAGTGCAATGGTTAAGCAAACCAAGAGCTCGGGTTCAAGAGCCGGTACCAGTGTATCTTTGATGTATGTGCTTTGGTTGTCCTGTTTCTATGATACAAGCATTTTAGTAGCTTAGTATAGAAATGTAATATATATATGATTTTAGCGCCCCCTGAAACTACCGCTCAGGGAAGGGGCCTCCAGATCCAGGCCTAATTTGTATAAGAGTTAAAGTAGCGGTGGGTTAGGCACACCTGTCAAAGAACTGACAAATATCTATCTAGATAGACCAGTTCTTTGGTGGACACCACATAGAGGCAAAAGTACTGTTTTAAATAATATATATATATATATATATATATATATATGTATATATATATATATATACAGTGTAAATTATTTATAACGATAAACTCTCTATAAAGTAGAAGTGAGCACAACTTGGTTGGTTTGTGCTAAAATCCATATATGTATTTGTTCACTCCATATAACGAAAACTCTCGATAACGATGAAAAATGTTCAGTCCCTTGAGTTTCGTTATAAAGATTTTACACTGTATTATAAAAGAAACATTTTAAGTAAAGACTGAATAATTAGTTGAAAAGAATGTGCGTTCTAAGATAAAGCTATTATCAATAATGACTAGGCATAATAAATACAAAACACTCAAAAATGATAACATAGATTACTATTTTTAAAAGAAATATGAGATTTTTTATCTTTTGCGTATTTATGCCGATATATGTTTATACTTAGCTAGTAAACGGGCATATTATAGAAACTGGTCGACCAAAGTACATTTTTTTTTATTGTGACACGACATCTGACCTCGTCCCGCCTGATGATAAGCAAAAGAAGGTCCAAGAGTGACGACGACTGAGAAAACCGAGTTTGTTCACGGCTGCCTCAGTCGCCGTCACTATGCCGGCCAAAGGTGCTTCTTCACGCATCGCTTGAAGGATCCAAGGTCATAGGATGGAGAGAACACATGGGCAGGCAAAGCATTCCACTTGTCGATTGATCTACAAAGAAAAGACGCACCGAACTTTTTAGTTCGACTGCCGATTCGGTCGATAAAATGCGGATAATATATCAAAGATACATTGATACGGCTAGTGGTTTCGATAGGTGGCATAGCTAGGCCACCTTTATTTATTACAGGTATCTTAGGCCATAGCCCTTCTGGGCTTGCCTATGCAGACATCGGAGACATCCTCAAGAAAGCTAGGTTGCCTAGTGCCCATAACCGTAGAGCTTGTATTAGGAGAATTGTGGATATGAAAGAAGGAGGGAGTTGAGTAGAGGACCTGTGAGGGAATTACGGGTGTGAAAAGACGAGGTAGGAAGAAGGTTAAAGAGCTCCTCGGAACATTCTCCGTAGTATAGGCGATAGAGGACGCACAAAGTCTACTGTGCCTGTATCCAGATATGTCACGACAATCAGCACCCGGTCTGATGTTAAGCTGAAGTGCGGTCAATAATACAGTTAAACATTAACTATGCATTTAAGTTGCATTCGCATTTACTATGCCGGCCTAGCTGGAACCGGCGAAACGCGACTGAGTCACTTCACGGTTCGTCTACTAGTAAATGGTACTATAAACAGATCGGCATTTACTCTCCACTCCTTCCTTTTTTTTTGTTTTTGTGACATGATATCTGACCTTGACCCGCCTGATGATAAGCAAGAGGAGGTCCAGGAGTGACGATGACGGAGAAAACCAAGTTTGTTTACAGCTGCCTCAGTCGCCGTCACTATGCCGGCCAAAAAATTAAACAATAATCAAATAATTAAAAATATAAGACACTTTTTTATTGCGTTTTTAAGGACTTTTAAGCAATATTATTTATTGTATTTAACATCTTTTTTAAATAAATATTTATCCTGATAACAGCAAATATGTGTACAACGTCTCCTCATGAAGAATACTGTTGCACTAAATTAAAATACAGTAATAAAATTTGACGACAGGCGTGGACGAACGGTTAGCTATTGGTTTGTAGCGCATAAAGTCCGGAGCAAATATTTGTTTCATAGCTTTTATTTGTAATATTTAATAATTATATTAAATGCAATAATTGTTAATAAGGTTATCAAAGATAGATAGGCAGTGTTACCCAGTCTGCCTGTCAGGGGTAGTATAACCACTTACAAATATACAGGCCGTGAAGTGATTTAGTCGCCAGCGCTGTTTCGTTTGTGACTTAATGTATTTTGAATATGGGCACTCAACTTTATCGCGAGTAAATGAATCATTAAATATTTTGATTTATTTCATGTTCTTATGATAAGATATAGTTATAAAATCTACAACATATATGCTATTACAATACAGACTTGTCTGCTAAAGGCATAATATTACAAATAAACATATATTTGTGCGAAAATTGATTATTTAATTAAACAAAGGACATCATTCATTTTGGACTTTTATGTACTACTTTTGTAATGCCCAATGATGAAAAAATATTTAAATGGTAGTTTCGATAATTGTATTGATAAAACTAATAACAATTTTGCTTTTAATTGCTTTGCTTTTTTTAATTGAGTTATTTGGAAAATAAGATATAGATTTTGTATCGTCTGGTCAATTACTAAGACACGCCATATTAACAGTTCTGCTTTGAATTATTATAGTTTATTCATTTTGCACACCTAAACTATGCAAAATAAAGGATATATTCCAATTAGGCTGCCTGTCCATTGAAGCGGAGCTAGCTTGCGGAGCTGAGAAACGGAGAAATATTAACTAATAGGATTGCATAAAAACTCCGCTCAGCTGCAGTGGGACAGGGATTTGCGAGATGAGCGGAGTTTTTATGCAATCCTATTGGTTAATATTTCTCCGTTTCTCAGCTCCGCAAGCTTGCTCCGCTTCAATGAAAAGGCAGCTTTATATTGTAATCTTCGTACATCAAACTATTTTAAAATGTATATGCAACTTTTAATACAATTAAGGCCAAGTCCCCATACAAAATGAATAATGTCCTTTATGCGACTTACTATCGCGTTTATTTTCTAAACGTCGGAATGATAAAAAAAATGTAAAATAAACGCGATAGTATACCCAGTGGCGTAGCGTGGCGGGGGCGGAGGGGGCGGCCCGCCCCGGGCGGCACATTTAGGGGGCGGCAAAATTTATAAAAACTAAAATAAATCGTTAAAATTTGAACCTGAAATTCATATTTTTGTTGTACCTATGATTGAAACTCCTAAATAAGGGGGCGGCAATTTTTTTTCCGCCCCGGGCGGCTGACTACCACGCTACGCCACTGAGTAAGCCGCATAAAATTTATTTAATTCAATAAACATAATATATAATTATTATATCTGATATGGCTGGATGCGTTAAACGAGGCACTTTAAACGAGGCACCAGAAGGGTTTATTCTGATCAAATCGGAAATATCCTCAAATGGGTTATAATAGTAGAGCTTGTATGAAAAAAAATGTGGATGTAAGGGTAGCGAGGGAGTTGTGCCAGAAGCGTGGCAAGTGGCGCTTCATTGTCTCTGCCTATTCCAGTGGGGAAAAAGCGTGACAATTTGATTGATTGGTAGGTAATTAATATAATAAAGTAATTTGACGCGCGGAAATAACATATAGTTTTCATGGATAAACGTAGTTTAATTCATTAATCAATGTTTGCGCAAAATCTAAGAAAATTGGGATACACTTGTCATAAAATCCCTAGTTTAGCTGTCTATAATACAAGCAGCTTAAATAGCTTAGTACAGACATGCAAACAAACGTAACAATAGCATTAATGTTTTTAAAAATAGCATGAATGTTTAATTAGTTAATTCCAAACAACTATCAAATGTCCCTATCTTTTGTTAAGCATAATTACTGCGGTTACACACTTCCTCATTTAGAATGCACTAGCTGCGTAACCCGGCGTTGCCCGGGTCAAAATACATCCCAAGCTTAATGAATAAATAATCAGTTTTTCTCTTATGTATACATAATCTTTTTACCTAACTACACATACATAATCAGCCTTAATTATCAAACCATTTTAGGTATAATATACCATGGCAGACTTTTTTGTGAGTAATCATAAGTACTATTAATATATAGAACACTATTTTATATATCGTCAATAGATTTCGCAGCGTACGTGATGTAAGGAATTTTATGCGATTTTTTTACACCTTGGGTTACATTATTCGAGTTTTGGTACGGAACCCTAAACTTTTAGAAAATCCAATATAGCCTATGTTACTCACAAAGAATGTAGCTTTCTAATGGTGAAAGAACTTTTAAAATCGGCCTAGTAGTTTTTGAACCTATTCATTACAAACAAACCTACAATCGTTCCTCTTTATAATATTACTATAGATAACGAGCTCTAAAAGTATTACCATATAATTATATATAATGCTATATTATATAACAAAACTTAATACATAATTATACAGGAAAAATTAAGTATCTTTCACGTAGAAACACGTTTATTTGTCTTTAAGATTAATGACACAACTCCCTCGCTTCCTTTACATTCACAATTCTCTTCATACAAGCTCTTTGGTTATGGGCACTAGGCAACCTAGCTTTCTTGAGAATGTTTCCGATTTGGTCGGCGAACACCCTCCCGGGCGAGGGAGTTGTGTCAGGATCGACTCTAAATATACGCGGACTTGCTCCACCTTCAGTCGTTTAGCGCTCTTCTAATCTGCCGTTTCTGATATTGCGCAGCTCAAATTGCGCCCCTCTTTTTTTTTTGGGGGGACTTACCCGCACAGGATCGAAAAGCGAGAGGTTGTGTCCACTGTCTGCCTACCACTCCTAAAATGAATCCCTATCAATCAGGGTCACTCTTCAATTCTAGTTTACATTTTTTTATTATACATTTCTATACTAAGCTACTGAAGTGCTTGTATCATAGAAACAGGACAACCAAAGTAAATATATCAAAGATACATTGGTACCGGTGGGTGGTTTCGAGCCCGTGCCAGTGCAGTGGCTTATGTAGCTATTGCGCTGCCACTACACCACGGTCGCCTTAAATAAAGAAATAAAGGAAAATTGACCTATAAAATAAGTTATAGATGGACAATTTATAAATTAACAATGTTTTGTTGTGGTTTTTATAAACGTAGAAAAAACATTTTATGAGCATATTTATGACATATTTTGTGTTTATGACGTTTTATGCTAGTACATGACATTTATGTTGTTACATGACTTACATGACAACTTTGTACTTTGCACATTGTCAAAGTACAAAGTTAACAATAAAATAAAAATAACCAACTTATTATTAATAATGGCAATGGGCTAACCACATCGCTCGAAGAACTAAAAATCAATGAGGAAGAAAGGTTTTTTCCTTAAGACCGCGGACATTCATAAAAGCAGCAACTCAATAACCAAAGAGCGTGTATAAAGAGAATTGTGGATGTGAAGGAAGCACGACTGTTGTGTTAGGATCGGAAAAAGTGGCCTATAATGTCCGAATTATAGGTGATGCAGAGGCTACGTGAACTCTGGAGCCTCTGCAACTACGCAGAGACATGGCGGCTCTGTGCGTCCTCTATCGCCTATACCACGGAGAATGTTTCGAGGAGCTCTTCAACCTAGTTCCTACCTCGTTCGTTCAGGTCGGGGAAAGCATCCGCATTCTATCGACCGAATAGGCATTCGAGCTAAAAAGTTCGGTGCGTCTTTTCTTTGTAGAACAATCGACAAGTGAAATGCTTTGCCAGCCCATGTGTTCTCTCCATCCTATGACCTTCGATCCTTCAAGCGTGAAGAAGCACCTTAGACCGGCATAACGACGGCGACTGAGGCAGCCGTGAACTAACTCGGTTTTTTCAGTCGTCGTCACTCTTGGACCTCCAATTGCCATCAGGCGGGTCGAGGTCAAATGTGGTATCACAATCAAAAAATAATAAAAAAAAGTGGCGATCTTCGTTGCAATAACATTCTATTTTTTTCTTTTGGTCTATTAGAGGCGAAGGCTACATCTATACAGCATGTTTTGTTTATTCAAGAGGCGTCACGTGTGGCCTTGTAACTTTCAAAGTACCCATAATCTATAATTAAATAATCAATAGTATGAACACTAGTACTTGGCCTATTGGTAATAACAAATGACGGTGACCAAGCAATTATACTTTAGGGCAGCGACTGACTTGGAGCATTTTAGCATTACAACCAAAGATGTCGATTTTTTTCGAACCGAGTTAGTTCGATTTTAAAATGGATAACCTGATTCGCAAACCGAATTGATGAATTCGATTCAAACTGGTTTATAAACTGAGTTGACAATTCGGTCCGATAACCTAAATTTCCAAAAACACAATATGGTTTGCTATAGAATTTCGGATGTGTATGTATGACTACATAAATTTGGTGTTTGATCTAAACTATATATATATATATAGTTTATATTTGACGACAGGCGTGGACGAACGGTTTAGCGACTGGTTTGTTGCGCGTAAAGTCCCGGGTTCGATCCCCGGTCGGAGCAAATATTTGTTTCATAGCTTTTATTTGTAATATTTAATGGTATTAAATATTGCAAATATTTGTTAATAAAAAAAAAGAGATGGATATTTGCTTCGGGTCTGGTTATCAAAGAGTGGTAGGCAGTGGTACCCAGTCTGCCGATCCGGGGTAGTACCACCACTTACAAGTATACAGACCGTGAAGTGATTTGGTCACGTTTCGGGATCAGCTTGTAAGTTGCCGGTTCCATCTAGGCCGGCATAGTGGATGTGATTGCTACTCATAGTTATTGAATTGTAGTAGCAGTGACATTCATTCATGGACCACACTTTGGCTTAACATCAAGCGGGGTGCTGTCATATGTCGAGTCACAATAGAAAAAAATATAAAAAAATATATATATATATATAGTAGTTCAAACCGGTTTATTGTAGATGTTAACCGACCCAACTCGGTTTAGGACTTAACCCGGGTTGAAAAGTCGAGTTACATCTCTAATTACAACCCAAGCATTGCAGCCTAGCTAGCCCTTCTACTTTCTCATCTTTTCCACTAAGCACTAGGGGCACGTGCCTAGGGGGCCGTAAGCGACAGGGGCCCGTAGTTCCTGCCAGACCATCGAACGCTAAACGATATTTTTTTATTTACATTTCTATACTAAGCTACTAAAGTGCTTGTATCATAGAAACAGGACCGAAACTTTTTATAGACGTTTTTAAGAGGAACTTTTTATACTTTTCTTAACAGTTCTCCAAAAGTTTTCAGCTGATTTTGCTAAAATTTGGTTTATACATTAAGGATTATGATATGTATTTACGACTGTATTGAAATTTTAGCTATTAATATTAAGTAATTGATTAGAATTACATAAATCTATGGAAAAAATGCGCTAATAGGAATTTCCCTAGCTACTCGTAATGATATCTATAGATTTATTACACAGATTTATCATTTATACGCAGAGTATAGTAAATCTATGATTATATCTTTTTATTATAGATTTCTATGCTAATATAAGTGCTTGTATCATAGAAACAGGACAACCAAAGTACATATATCAAAGATACATTGGTACCGGTGAATGGTTTTAAACCTCGTTTATTTTTTTTAATTTTATTGTGACACGACATCTTACCTTTCCTGCCTGATGATAAGCAAGAAAAGGTCTAAGAGTGACAACGACTGAGAAAACTGATCTACAAAGAAGACGCACTGAACTTTTTAGTTGCACTGCCACAACACCACGGTCTCTTAGCAGGCATTTATCCGTTATTAGTGTAATTATAATATAATTATAAACATACCATTCTCCACACATTCCCTAAGAGCAGTAGTGCTGTCCTCATTAATAAATATCTTGACTCCAATCTTCAGATTCTTGCGTTCCTCCTCAGCCATTTTTAGATGGACGTCATCATGAGGTCTAGTGATGTACAACACAGCTTCACTCTCTTTGGTGCCTGATTGTATGACCATATACTCAGAATTTTTATGAGACGATTGAGCCTCATCTTTTGTTCCATTTTGGATTGGTAAACCATTTTGTGATGTCCACTCTGTTAATGTGAGTTTTATGCTTTCTGACAACTGGAAAAATAATATCATATGAATAATATTCCACTATTAAAAAGTAAAAATAGTACTTAAAAAGTAAAAAAGGAAGAGTTGTGCAAGGTGGAATACCTTGAGCATGCGCTTGACTTGGCTATGACTGATGGTGGGTTGAGGTGGAAAGCAAACAATAGGATAAACACAGGAAGAAATCCTAGCTAAATAGCGGAGAAATATTAAATAGTGGACTTGCGTCACCTCTGTTGAGTAACTGTTTTGGCTTATACTAGATAGACAGGTGTACAATAAACTGACGAGTGATGGCCAACGTTTATCAGTTAAAAGGCCCCGAAAAAAAATTGGGATGAGACGTGATTTATAATAATATGGAAGACAATTGGTGGTCATTTGCCCGATCTGAGGTAGTACCACCACTTAAAAGCATACAGACCATGAAGTGACTTAGTCGCGTTTCGAGATCAGATAGTAAGTTGACTAGACTAGCATAGTAGATGCGATTAGTACTTTATTTAATCGTAGTATCAGTCGCCGCTATTCATGGAGAACTCTCCAGCTTAACATTACGTGAGGTGCGCCATGTGTCGGGCCTCAATAAAACAAATAAGCAAGTAACGTAATGTAATATTAATAACGTAAATTGATAGGATTAACCAAAAACAGGTAATAATAATTTCAATAATTGACAATTCGATTTTTAAATATTATAATTAGAAGGAGCGATATTTTACTTCGCAGTCTATACATAATAAAAATACCTTACAAATAAACGTTCGTAATTGTTGTATTTAATTTATTATACCCATAACTGAGACATGTATTAATTGTTATGATAACAATACGCAAAGAATACTCGAATAATTGAATACATACTAACCTCTTCAGTCACGTTTTGTCCCGCCTTTTTCTTAATATCAATTAAATTTAACACATTGCCAGTGTTAATTGTCACCTTAGAATCACTTTTTAGCATCGTGGCCAATTTGATTACAATATTATTTGAATAACTTGTCTTTTCAACCAACCATTCACTAACTGTTCGTTCAAGGTTGCCGCCGGTTTTCCACGAAACACCCGTCCAATACCGTGGGGCAAAATTTAATGACTGACAACAGTGACAGATGGGAGACTGATTGAACTTATCGATAGAACGAGAAATGAATTCATTCGAAAATAAACAATCTTTTTGTTCCGGACACTACATAACACTGCAAGCGCACTTGATTATTTGCAATTAATTTAAATACCCACAATATTTACTGAAACATAGTACTGAAAAACTATTTGTGTTATACTTCATTAAAGTAGTAAACGTTTTACATCTTTTTAGCTAGCGATTTTTTAAGATTATAGCTGAAAATCTGATTGACTCAAGTTGTATGAGTTAACTAAAACGGCCTTGCATAATTTATAGGCCGCATTATGAATGAAAACTGGACTATTATAGCTATGACGCACTATATTGAATAATATGACGCAATAACCTTGGTTCTAGATTTTTAAATGAATTTTAGATCATGGTGACTTGCTTTTAATTGCTACTATTTATCAACTTTATTCTATTATTGATACATGCATTCATGAATATGATAAGTAGACATGGTATTCTTGATTCCCAGGTTTTGGCTAAGTGGAATTTAGACCAAAATAAACATCGTTGATTAATTTTATAACCTCGACATGATTACTCTTTGAGAATGACAGTATTATTTATTATTCTAGGTACTTTGATATGCTGATATTACTACAGCATTGAAATGTAATAGAAATATGGTAAATGACAAATTTACCTTAATATGATGTTAAATATTTACGTAACATTTTAGGTATTAGGGATTAAAACTTATTGAAAAGTATTAAATAGGTGGATGAATTAATTACTTTTTCTAATCAACATAACTGGGTACATCACTAAAACTGTCAGATAGATGTCAATGACCGAGCGGTCCTCACGAATTTTTCAATAATTTCTAATTGATCGGCTTCCCATTTCGATTAATCCCCTTATTTATTATTAACCATTAAAGCATAAAATTTAAACATGGGCGTTGACATACTAGGATTCGCTTATGCCGCCACGGTGGCTGCTGGGGGCATTATGGGTTATGCAAAAGCAGGTTAGTTAATTTATTTTTCAAGTTTTATATAATATTTAATGCACTGAGATAAGATGGTAAATTATCTCTACTAGTAATGGTCTAAAAACACATCTAATTATTATGGAAAATGTTTTAATAATTATTTATTTTGGTTTTAAACCTTAATTGTAGCAAAATATATTTGCTTTAGGTAACTAATAAAGAATTGCGCGTAATTGTTATCTATTAATACAGTTTGCCTCCTAAAAGAATATACATATTTTTTACTTTATAAAGATTTTTTAGAATATATGATAAGCAAGAGGAGGTCCAAGAGTGACGACGACTGAAAAAACCGAGTTAGTACACGGCTTTCTCAGATTGATTAATTAGATTCATCATCGCACCCTAATTTACATAGGGATAGACAGCGACAAGGTAGTGCCATTTTACATGAATATGATACACACAACTATCTGCTTTTTTCAATCAATCAATCAAATTGTCACACATTTTTCCCACAAGGATAGTCAGAGACAATGGAGCGCCACTTGACACGTTGCTGACACAATGAGATTTATATATTCCTTTTGTCTACTACTTTTATCTAGACTTCTACCTTTTTAAGAATGATCTAAAGTAGACAACCTATTTTGGTCTTACAAAAAATCCAATATCCAATTATTTATACTAAAATTATTCTCGAATATATATATCTTTTTCTCACTAATTAAAATCTTACAGCTTTTTGGATATTACAACTATTGTCATTATTTTTTTATTGTTGTTGTTTTGCACACAATAAGTGCACTTTTATAACATTACGTAATGCGGCAGGTAGTAAGCAGAATAATATTTCATAGTAAAATGACAATATTAGCTTTTACCAACATATATACTATGTTCCTTGTTTAGGTACTTATTCAATTATATTTTGAAACCCACATTTGTGTTATAAATAAAATCCACAATAAAATTAATACTAAGGCTACTGTGGTGTAGTCAGGGCCGTCTTTACCAGGGGGTTCAAGGGGTGCGGTGCACCCGGGCGCAGAGTCATAGGGGGCGCATGCCGACCGACATAAACTTCGATAGGTACCTACTACACTGAGACCACACGAGCGGAGCCTTGACTTTCGCACCCTGGCGCTGAATATGCTTATGACGGCCTATCATAAAAGACATCCCTATCTTTGTCACCACATCTCTTTCAAATCATATGCAACTGAATTCTTTAGTATGTATATTGTTACTCCACATTCACTGTCTAATGTCATTTCTACAGCTTTGATTCTACTTTCATGCTTCATGCTGATCTAAGGCGACCATGGTGTAGTAGCAGTGCAATGGTTATGCAAACCGTAGAGCAAGAGTTCGTGACCACCCACCGGTACCAATGTATCTTTGATATATGTACTTTGGTTGTCCTGTATCTATGATACAAGCACTTTAGTAGCTTAGTATAGAAATGTAAATAAATAAAAAATTATAAGACTCCACAAAACTCTTCTGCCATATCCAGCATTAACTTTTATACAACAATAGGAACATTAGAATTAATAAATTATACTTCTTTAGTAGTAGAGCTTATTCCGCATGTTGAAAAGGAAAGGAGTACTCCCAGCTGTACGCATGTTGCGTACAGGGCTCACTAGCCGAGTAACATCTCTGCGTTGGCGCTTTTATTTGTAACTTACTTTGTCGGTAAATCGTTTGCGAGATATTGGATACACGCAACGCCATCTAGCGGTAGCATGTAGCAGTCGCTACACTTCTAAAAATAATAAATCTATTTGTTGGCCTAAAGACCTTCATAATAGCTGTTTTTTTATATTAAGTACAAGATAAGTGTTATCAATGTGATATTAAACATAATTGCAATTTCTGCATGACTGATGATAACAATTTAATATCAAAATTACATGTGTTTTTTGATATTTTATTGATTATGTAAAACACAAAATATTTTCAAAGAGTGGTAGGCAGTGGTACCCAGTCTGCCGATACGGGGTAGCACCACCACTAGGCCGGCATCTAGGTGGATGTGATTGCTACTCACAGTTATTGAATTGTAGTAGCAGTGACATTCATTCATGGACTACACTTCAGCTTAACATCAAGCGGGGTGCTGTCATATGTCGAGTCACAATAAAAAATATATAGTTTCTGTATATAATAAAATTAACGAAAATTATAATCAGCATCAAATTTAATTCAAATTAAATATATATTTTTTTTGCATGGAATTAATTTATATTTTGGCAAGTATAGCTTTCCCCCGTACACCCCGTACTACGATATAATGCCATGGGTAAGCAATAAAGAATTGGATCGAGCGATTCGCATCGTATTATTTATAAGCCCTGCAAATTGCTATTGCGTTGGAACCTTGTCCCATTAACGTCTGAGTGACAAAAAATATTTTAAAACATTAAAAAATAATTTAATTACATTTATTGGTTTTTTATTTTACTAAATTTATTGTTTTGCACACCATACTAAAGTGAATTTGGTTGGAGAGTTAGACGTCACAAAATGGCGCCGATCCCGTACTATTCTTATTTTAATCGCATTATATGGCCTGGTACTGTTTTGTGCGGGCTCTTTTATTTATCAGTTATTATTAGACTTGTAAACCAACATGTATTTTTTTTAATTGCAGGATCTATACCATCCCTTGGAGCTGGACTTGTTTTTGGATCTATACTAGGTTAGTTTAAAATTAAGCACATCAATTGAAATTCCGACTTTCCTAAAAAAAGCATTGTATCATGGTGGATGATAGATGGTCATCCTGTCTCTTTCCTATTCCTTGACTAGTAAAATGTTAATTTTTATATATATATATATATATATATTTTTTTATTGTGACTCGACATATGACTGCGCCCACCTGATGTTAAGCTGGAGTGCAGTCCATGAATGGAGGTGACTGCCACCACAGTTTAATAACTGTAAGTAGCAGTCACATTCACTATGCCGGCCTATTTAAAACCGGCAACTTACAAGCTGATCTTGAAACGCGACTAAGTCACTTCACAGTCTGTATACTTGTAAGTGGTGATACTACCCCGGTTTAGCGGACTGGGCACCACTGCCTAAAACTCTTAAAAGTTAAAGAAGTTCTCCTTTATAATCCATCAAGGTCTTGTTTTGGTTCCATTATTTGGTCTGGATTATCAAGGTTCTTATGTATTCAGAAGCGTGTTTTTTCCGGCCAAATCGGAGACATCCTCAAGAAAGCTGGGTTCCCTTGTGCCCATAACCACAGAGCCTGTATAAAGATAATTGTGGATGTGAAGGAAGCAAGGGAGTTGTATAAGGATCGTGGCAAGTGGCGCTCCATTGTCTCTGCCTATACCTGTGGGAAAAAGTCGTTACAATTTGATTGATTATGTATTCAATTAATGGAGCTAATGTACTTTTAAACTTACAGGTTTTGGAGCATATCAATTAACCCAGGATCCATCAAACTATGCTCTCATGTTGGGTACCACATCCACTCTGGGAACACTTATGGGATATAGGTAAATAAATTCAATCAAATAGTAAATTCAATTCAACTGTGGTGTAGTGGCTGTGAAATGGCTACGTAAGCCGAGTGGCACCGTTCGAAACCACTCACCGCTACCAATGTAACTTTGATAATATGTACTTTGGTTGTCATGTTTCTATGATACAAGAACTTTAGTAGCTTAGTATGGAAATGAAAAAAAATTGCAGGTTCATAGTAGTGCATACATTAATCTGTAGAAGCAACCATTACATTATACTGTGTTTTTTCTTACTTGGCACAAGTCGTAAACAAACATGAAAATTACCATTTCCGATGCCCTTTATTTAAGGAAACTGTTTACTATTGTTTTATTCTATAGAACAAACATACACAATGTAATAAACACACAAAAGTTAAAAAAATCACACATCTATACTCATTATGTTTTATCAAAAACCATTTATATGGAATTTTATATAAATGACAATTGTGCCCAAATAATGATAATAATAAAAAACATATTCAGTCATTCAGATATTTTTATATATTCGTATTGATTCGCTTCAGTAGTAATTGTTTTTTTAAGTTTGTTTACTAACTTTGCCAAGTAAGGAAAAATGTACAGTACATCTATCTGTCGTCTCGCGAAAAACGACGCGGAGTGAGGATATATGCTCCTCGACCACGGCGCGTGGCAGATGTGATGGTGTTTGCTGCAAGCCGATAATATTTTGATGGGAGTTTATGAGCATAGATTCTACAGCAATGTTTGCAAATTCTAAATATATTAGAGTTTGACTGCCCTTTTCAAAATTTACATAGTCGCGTTTCTTTTTTCTGCCGGGAACTATACCAAATGGTTTTGAACCCATGCTCGCATAGTCCATGAAAAGAGCTGTGGCCTGCTTTCATGAACCACACTCCAGCTTATTATTAAGCGGGGAGCTATCATATGTCAAGTCCCAACAAAAAAATATCCTCATGTCTATTTAACACGTTCACGCCGGCGCGGGTCACCGGTGTCCCGCACTAAACCGTCTTATCGGGCGGCGTGGGCCACCGGTGACCCGCACTAAACTGTCCTATCAGGCGGCGTGGGTCACCGGTGACCCGCACTAAACATTGAATTTTAATGATAATTATAATCAATAATGTATCAGAAACATAATTTTTGTTCATTTGTTAATTTGTGGTCAGGATGAAAAAACAGTACGAGTTAAAAAACTTGCACAATAAATCTCACTGCACTGCAGAGAAACAAACAACGCATATACAGGTCTGAACAGGCAAAAATCACGCGCCGCCAGATGAAGCGCGATATTAATTTGAACGCCGCCTAATAGCAAAACAAATTATAATCGGCCCCGGCGTGAACGTGTTAAATATCTTTTCCAGATTCTACAACAGCAGAAAGTTCATGCCTGCAGGTCTGGTGTTCACATTATCGGTCGGAATGATCGCCAAGTTGATTATTAAGAATGTGAATCATGCTTCCCGAATGCCCGTCAAGTCTGGTTAATATGTCTTTGCAATTTTAATTACTGAGGGGGAAGGGACTATAATGCAATGTCAAAATAAGCCAGCATAGTGGATGCCACTGCTACTCGCAATTATTTAACTGTAGTAACAGTCGTCTCCATTATGGATTGCACTCCAGCTTAACATCAGGCGGCGTGCTGTCATATGTAGAAATTATAAAACCATATATATATATTTCAATTATTTTTAACCTAACAAGGTCAGGTAAAACGGATATTATACTGTTTTGGGCACCGTATGAGAAGGAAGTACATCCTTCCCGCAGGGCAAACCCGGTCAACATTCTAAGTCCTTTGTAAAATAAAACTATTGAAATATAATTACTGACAGCGTTCTATTCACTTAACTTTGATATTTGACATATTATATTATTCAGACATTACAGAAGTCTGACAGATTTACAGAACTTTAAAATATATATGACAAAGATTTTACATCGTATTAATTGTATAATAGTGTAATATCTGCCTTATACTGCCTTATAATTCCCACTAGGCGAATTTAGTTGATCAACTGCGAAATCTTTCGCGATTTGAACCGTCTGAACAGACTACTAATCAAGTTAAAGCAATAAATCGGTTCAACAAAAGTTAAAGACCTTTCAACTTTTATTGATCCAAATAATAGCTGACAACAAATCGACTCGTCTGAACGATAAATACAACTAAATTCGCCTCGTGAGAACGCCGTATTAGACGGTGTCCTACGTAAGCGACAAATGGACGGTACAGACCAGAAAAACGTAATTAAAACACAAGTCTGTAGAGAATTACGTCGCATCGCGTTCCTCGCTCACGTAGGACACTCTAAGAATACATTATATTTGATAGCGATTTTAATGTCTTATATTTATGTATTTGTATTAAAAATATTTTTTATTTTATATATATTATTTTTTTGGTGTGTCAAATAAAATATATATAGTTTGGTGTAGGTATATTTATAAATAATTATGGTACATAATAATTTTTAATACATCTTTCATATTTAAAATACTTTTGCATTTTTTTATAAGTAAGCAAAGTTGAACAAATACTTCGTTGTTTATTGACACTAAACTACACGACTCAGACCAATAAAAAAGTAAGACAGCGTTGCACACAACCAAAGCCAAATGACGCGATTGGCCATGTGTGTGTCGAGTATTGCCAGCGTAAAAAAATCTCTATAGATTTATTTTTGTGGTATTACTTATTTTAATTGCACTCTTCCTTTACCGGTTTTTGTCTATGTCCAGCAGTGGATGAATACGGATGATGTAGATAATGCGCAGTATATTACAATTTAATTTATTTGTGTATTCTCTCAGATTCGCATCTCGTTAGAAAACAATTAATTAAAAAAATCTAGTGTGCTGGAATTGAGAAGGCAAATATTTTTAAGGCAAGCGTGGTCTAGTGATACTCAAATGGTCAATGTATGCCAATGTATCTTTGATATAATTATGTAATTTGGTCGCTCGGTTTCAATTATACTAATGTTTGGTAGCTAAGTAAAAATGTAAAACACTAAGTTGTGTGTTTAGTGAACAGACCGTTATTACGTAATTTAAACAATATATTTTAATGTATTATTTCGCATTTTTGTGTGTAATTTTATGTTAGTTTTAAATATGACGTTATGATAAACTAAGAACTAACTTAATAAAGCTAATCGAATCGTTTTTCTTTTTGTGGAGGCATCCTATTAATAGTCATAATAGGTGAAACTTAAAAACTACGGTTTTTTGGGCATAACTCTGAGTTTGCCTCATTCGCGGATCAAACATAGAAAAAGATATGTTCAGTCATATCTACCGTAATATCTAACCAGCAGACGGTTTTCGGATCAGTCACAAATTGACTGATTTTTCAGCGCCTTCCGCCACTTTGACCTGGGAAGTTCTAAAAACTATTTCCAGACTACTTGAGGTAACACTAAGAATGATATTTGATGCCCAGTTTTACAGTTAGTAAATCGTATAGGCAGCCTATATGATCTACTGACTGTAAAATAAACTGGGCATCAAATAGTCTTAGGGTTGCCCCAAGTAGCCTAACTAAAAGTTTTAATGTCTAAAGTTAATTCTTAGTTTAGCAGTAAATAATGTTTTTTTATTATATTTTAGATATTTCTAAAGATGCTTCTGTTAGTACAATAACATTTATGTTTATATTTTATTATTTATTTTTATCTATAGGTAATGAACAAGAAGTTTGATGTGTTTTTCTATCATAATAAAGTTGGTGATGGATATCGTGAGAATGGAAATTTCATTGAAACCCTGGAAGCTTCCCGAAATTCCTGTCCTATTTTAAGTTAATTTATTTCTTATTACAATCCAATAAAGTTCAATTCCCTATTAATTCTTTTGTATTTCATCCTCTTCTTGCTTTCAAGCCGGTTAGAAATTGCACCTGAGTAATTTTTTTTTATTGTGGCAACACCCTGCCTGGTTTGAAGTGCGGTTCATAGATAGAGGCGAATACTACTAAAGACAAATGACTCAAGTAGTAGTCGCGTCTAATATTCAATGCAGCCTAATTGGAACCAGAAATTTTAAGCATATCCCGAAACGCGACCGAGTCACAACACGGTCTGTACACTTAAAAGTAGTAGTACAACCATTCTGAGCCAATCAGCTTTTTTTAGCTTGACTTGTATGTATGTAACGGAATCTTTCAAATAAATTTTCACCCACTTCTAGAGGTCTTAATAAATTTAAAATTTGTACATGTATTAAAATCCATGACAATATCATTCTTGTGGCCGGCATAGTGACGGCGACTAAGCCAGCTGTTACCCTTTTTAGCTTACATTGTCATATGCTTAAGCGTGTTTTTAGTTTTTTTATTTTATTATAAGGATGTTCATGTTGCTTGCCTTAATAAAGACAAGAAAACCGACGACCGAAAAAATTGACTTAATTTACGGTTGTCTCTGTCGCAGTCGCTATGCCAGCCAGAGATGCTTTTTTACGTTCAACTTATCTAAAAATTCAACAAGGATATAAATATTAGGAAAATGGTTACAGAGAATAAACTGGATATAAAATAAAACAAAAAGTATTTATTTACTTTTCTATATTTTCGTTTTTTCTTAAAATTTACGACAAATTAGGAAAATTAAGATAATCAATTTAATATATAAATATGTAAAATAAATAAACATAGTCAGCGGCAAGCTTTATATTTTTTTAATTATTAATTTAGTGATATAGTTTTTCTTTTCCTAAACTGCCAAAGATAACATTTAAAACTATTGGTAACTTTATAATTTATAACCTATAATATAAATAAGAGTTAAGAAAAACATTTTCTAAAAGAAACAGAAAAATCCTTGCCAAAACGATAATTAAAAAATAAAATGTAAATTGATCGAGACCAGTCGCCTAAAGGATTTTAAAAAAATAAAGAAATAAAAAAACCTTACAAATTTACAATATCTTAAAACGTAACATAAAAAGGCACTTTGTGGCAGTTTCATTTTATGTAAAACTTTAAAAATATTAAGCTACAGAGTATTCTCTAAACACATACAAAAAAACGCATCACGTTTTAGTTTGAACAAAAAACTTGAGACGTCCAATTCATTTGGAATGTACACAGAACAGAGAAACAATACACCATTCGCGTTCGGACTTAAAACATCCAATGATCTTCATTTTGACATGGGTGTTGTAAATAGAGAAACATGATAAGTGTATTAACAGTTTAAAAGAATATCTAAAAGGTGAATCACCTCATGTTAAAGATGTAGTGGACTTAGCCATATTAAAAGTGTTGTGGTCAGATCCTAAACTAAATGAGGGTGAAGCATTTCTTATGGTTTATATTACCTAATAAGGAATATTTAGAAAAATGTGAACCTAAGACAGATTCTGAAGGATTTAAAGCCAAAGGATATACTATTCAGTATATAGTAATTACAACAAGAAGTGGACTCATTGTAAAGGTATCACCGAAACTGGATTTATAAAGACTATATTTTATTTTGCTATACAACTTTATTTATTACTTTCTTTTTCTCTCGCTAGGAGGATGTTGAGAACTAGAAGTAAAATGTCAGTTTAGACAAGTCAGTAAAAAGCAGCATGGATCTCAAACTTAAGCAGATGGAGAATTCAGGTATTAAGGTATCCAGCTTGACAATAAAATTTCCAACACAAGAGATCTTGGAGGAATCAACAAAGATTTGGAATCAATAAGTTTCTTATATTTATACACAAATCCACCACCAATGGGTTATGGAACTCCAGCTCCATTGCTGCAGACATGCAGAAGCTGTCAATAGAACTAGAGATTTCAACAGAAAAGATGTCAAAAGATGATTTTTATTTGGGATAAAAATAGAGCAACATCATTGGACTACTGAAAACCCATATCCCTTTCACAAAGTCACTAACAATGGGCTCAGCAGTTGAAAGAACTGCACAGTGAAAACATAGACGCTGTAGCGGTAAAAGAAAAAGGCCGCGGTGTAGGTGGTTGAGAAGAGGTCTTGCAAACCAAAAGCTTGCGGTTCAAATTCACTTGCCGGTACCAATGTATCTTTGATATATGTTCTTCAATGGTATTTAACTGTGAAAATAAAGCCCACCACAATCACAAATAAAATTATGAATAACATTAGAATATTAATTTAAACGCGAATTCACCCAACGGAGTTTTTCAATGGCATTTAACTGTCAAAATAAAGCCCACCACAATCACAAATAAAATTATGAATGACGTTAGAATATCCATTTAAACGCGAATTCAACCAATGAAGTTATTTAATGGCATTTAACCACCAGAATAAAACTACCAAGTTACGCGATAGCCCTTGTATTCTCTGTTCTATGATAAAGACCCAATTAATGAGGGTACATTTGTAAAATCTAAATTATAGTCCATTATGATTTAAACACACAATCACATTGTAATATCACTCACTGAATAATGTCTGACACTGATCAGTGTAACAATGAACGACAAGCAGTATTACTATAAACTTCAATCAATCACTTGGACAATGGAGCATCACTTGCCACGATCTTGACACAACTCCCCCGCTTCCTTTTTTACTATAAACTTACTTGTAAAAATATTAGATTATTTATTTATTGAGACTCGATCGTCTTTTATATCTGCCCCCTAGCACGGCAATTCAAGAAGCAAGATAAAGAACTGCAAGGAATATTATTGTAACTCGTTTTAAATAACTTATTAGGCCGGCACATCAAAATATTTAAAATTATATTTATTAAAGTATTCAACGTGATTTTGTGAAATTTTTTACAGAACGTTTAAATATATTTTTGATACACTGTTCTAGTAAGTTATTTATAATAAAATGAGTTGGAATGATATTCCTTGCAAGTCTTTACCTTTCTTCTTGGATTGCCGTGCTAGGGGGGCTGACCTCGGCTTGTCTGATGGTGACGAAGAGGGTGTCCTTCACTCTGTAAGCCTTACTATCTAATTTATAAGATACCAAATTTGTTCAGAAATGGTGCTAATTCTTGCCATATATCTTTAAGTTATTTTCCAAGTATAGATATTTAATATAGACATAAATCAGCCAATACCTTAGTTGCATGAGAATGACCGTTAATATGATGTTTTAATTTATAAAGTAAGATTATATCAATACTGTTTAACACGTTCATAGTTCATGTTTGTCTTCAGACATTAAGACGCATCAACTTATTAAAACTTCTTAAAAGACCGTATAGTGAATACCCAATAGATAAGTTGTTAGTATTTTCTTTGATTTTGCTCACACATGGATTATTGAATTAAACAAATTTTATGCGGCTTGCTATCGCGTTTAATTTGCTTATAGATCAGTCTCTTCGTGACAACGATGGCTGCAAGGCTCTGAACGTGGGAATAAAAAAAACTTGTAAAATCAAAACCAAAATAAACCCGATAGTAAGCCGCATAAAATTTGTTTAATTCAAGATGTTGTTTTGAAAGTTTAATCCCTATAACGGTAAAATAATTTTACAGACGTAACGAAAATTACCAGCAGTGGCGTAAATTTATAGACCGCATTCCAGCTTAACATCGGACGAGCCACAGTACATGCAGAAGGAGATCGAAGAGCGCCGACGTGAAAAACCTCCAACCTAACATCATGATATCTCTTTTTTATATTGCCACAATAGTAATGGCGACTGAGGCAGCTGTGAACAAACTTGTCTTCTCAGTCGTCGTCACTCTTTGACCTCCTCTTGCTTATCATCAGGCAGGTGAAGGTCAGATGAAGCAATAGAAGGTCCAAGAGTGACGACGACTGAGAAAACCCTGCGTAGTGACGACTGTTTTAGTCGCCGTCACTATGCCGGCCATGTGTATTTATTTTATGAACTTTGACCATCATGTTTCTATGATACAAGTAAATACTCTTAATGTAAGTAAAAAATACTGTGAAATATAACCTAAGAATTGGATATTCACTATGTCATTATTATTTTAATTATAAACGACACGATTTAAACCTAAGACGTTGTTCGCGTCATTTAGTGATGCTTGGCCGACATTTCAAAGAATGTAACGGCGGCCATCTTGGTTCATCGTTGAAAAATGGCGGCAATCGACCCGTAGACAATGTAGAGTGTCCACAGTGTCCTTGGATTGCCGGGACATTCCAACATTTTGCAGTCTTCTTTTGACCCGCTCGCTTTTGAATTAGTGGCGGCTGCTGAAATCAGGTTGAAAATTTATTAACATCATAATAAAAGAAAAAAGCATGGGCCATCATAGTTTTAATACAATACTACGATTTATTATTAATTTGACAGTTGATTATTTTATCCTGGCAATACTCTATAGCTTCCTTCATATCTACAACTTTTTAAATAAGCCGATTTTAAACATTTGGCACCATTTCAGTGTTGTCAGCTTAAAGAAATAGTGTTGTGTCATTATTTACTAAATTAATTGAATGTTATACAATTTCTTATACATTAATAGTTAGATCACATCACTATTGACTTTTTTATATATATTTATATTCTGGCCGGCATAGTGACAGCGATTGAGGCAACTGTAAACTGAGTCGTTTTTTTCAGTCAGCGGCCCCCTTAGACCATTGCTTACCACCAGGCCCTAGAGATCAGACGCCGCGTCACAATAAAAAACACATATCCTTATGTTATATTAAGTAAATTTGTTAATAAATCGTAATATAGTATATTTGATACACAGCAGGCCCATGCTAGTTGAGTTTTAAATATGAAGAATTAATGTATCATCCTGGCAGCAGCTAATGCGCTATATCTACGAAATATCAACCTTGTTTCGCTAATGGTACAGTGCTATAGCTTGTCTAGCTATAAATGAAGCGCCCCTCCACTTTATTAGTTTATTTAAATGTGTGAAAGCGAATATTACTAACTATACTTGTTGCATTCATATTTTATAATCGCACGTGTGCCTAAATGCAGTGGAGGGGCGCGTCGTTTCGGCTTAGACAGACTCTACATCACTATCACATCATCCAGTCGTCTGACGTCACAATCCAAGAGCATTAGCCACTACCTGGGATAATAATATAAATTAAATGATAACATTTAAAATATAGATACTAATACTCTTAAAATGACTTATCAGTATTTTAAAACTATATTAAAATATATACAAATTTGTGATTAAAAATAGAAAGTAGAATAAGTAAGAATAAGAAGTAATGACCTACGCGGGCACTATAATACGTGACTAGTCTATTTTTTAACAAAAAAAGTACTGAGTATCTCTGTCTCATGAATCTAATAGCGTAAGAAAGAGAGGCCTTGTCACCTACGTCTGCTCTACTACCACAGACGTAGGACGATGACGTCACTACACAGTACGCATATTATTGTGCTTGCGTAGTACAGGTTTCATTTTTAATTGTAGAAAGCATTAGGCAACAGTTTTTAACAGTAGCGGATGCAATGTCTACTTTTATATAGCATATTTAGGACTTTTTTTTAATTGAGTCGCGAATTAAGGCGACTGTGATGTAGTGATAATGCAATGGTTACGCAAACAGAGAGCACGGGTTCAAAACCACTTGCCGGTACCAATGTATCTTTGATATATGTACTTTGGTTGTCTTGTTTCTATGATACAAGCAATTTAGTAGTTTAGTATATAAATGTACTAAATTGGCAAGCAAGGGGTCTTCGAAGAGCGCCGATGACTGAAAAATCCATTCCAGTAACGGCTTTCTCAGTCGCTGTCACTAAGATGGCAATTTTTTTACGAATCTGATTAAAACAGCTACATACGAGTAAAAAGAGGTAATCAACTATATTTGTAAATTCAAAACTGTCACTTTACTAAACTACAATTAAAAATGAAAGTAAAAAGTGTTATGAACAATAATTTCTCGGAAAATTGATAAGAATACATGCGTGTTTAAAATTATGTGTTATTTTACAACGAATTTTGAAAATGTGTATGTATTCGCATAAGTAAGGATAGTAAAACTAGATGATAATATTAGGTGACAACAGGCGTGGACGAACGGTTTAGCGATTGGTTTGTTGCGCGTAAAGTCCCGGGTTCGATTCCCGGTCGAAGCAAATACTTGTTTCATAGCTTTTATTTAATTATATTAAATATTGCAAATATTTGTTAATAAAAAAAGAGGTGGATATTTGCTTCGAGTCTGGTTATCAAAGAGTGGTAGGCAGTGGTACCCAGTCTGCCGATCCGGGGTAGTACCACCACTTACAAGTATACAGACCGTGAGGTGATTTGGTCACGTTTCGGGATCAGCTTGTAAGTTGCCGGTTCCAACTAGGCCGACATAGTGTTTGTGATTGCTACTCACAGTTATTGAATTGTAGTAGCAGTGACATTCATTCATGGACCACACTTAACATGAGGCCGATACGTTATATCAGGGATGTTGCGAATATTCGCATCCGCAGACTGCGGTCTGCAGTGTCGCCGGCGGAATCACACCTTAAGTCGGCATAGTGGATGCGACTGCTACTACAGTTAAATAACTGCATGTAGAACTTAGTTGTAACAGGCAACTTTTAGGCTAATCTCGAAACGCGGCTGAGACTTGAAACGCTTCACGGTTATCTGGTATTATTAGGTTTTTTTAAATTGTGACTCGACATATCACAGCATGATGCTTGATATTAAGCTGGAGTGCGGTCCTTGAAAGAATTTGCTTAACGGTAACTTAATCCGGCACTGGGCGTATTCTTAATAGATTCTAAACTTGTTTGTCATCTCATAAGCCTGGCTGAGACAATAGAAATATGTAGTATGTAGATAGAGAGTGAAATAAATAATGTCAAATACTGTAGAGACAGAAAAGATGTACAATGTAGTGACAAAGATTGAGAAAGGTATGATGCGATGGATTGGGCACATTGAATGGATAGATGAAAGGAGATTGACGAAAGAGATAAATAGGAGGCGATTGAAAAGATAAAACGGGAACGATCCTTGATCAAATTTGGGATAAAAGCGCGAACATTGATTAATGAATTAAACAAATTTTATGAGGCTTACTATCGCGTTTATTTTGGCTTTGTTTTACAATTTTATTTTATTATTCCGACGTTTCGAGATCTTTGCAGCAATCGTGGTCACGAAGAGACAGAGCCATAGGAGAGTAAAATCAAAACCAAAATAAACGCGATAGTAGACCGCATAAAATTAGTTAATTCACAAATCTGGGACATTAAAAAAAAACAAGAATCCGCAGTGCCCATAACCATAGAGTATATATGAAGAGAATTGTGGTTGTAAGGGAAGCGAGAGAGTTGCTAGAGAAACTAGAGTGGAGACCACGAACCGGAAGACGCAGCGTAGGTAGGCTTCCCACTAGGTGGACTGACGACATAGTGAAAGTCATAAATAACCAATAGATACAACTGGCATCTTGTCGTTCAAAATGGCGTTCTAAGGGGGAGGGAGGCATATGTTCAGCATTGGACGTCTTCTGGCTGATGATGATTATGAGGAAGTTGAGTCAGGATTATGGAAAATGGCTAGTGTATTCTCAATCGATGTTTTGTCACAATAAGAAAAGGAAATGTTTAATGTTTGACTATTGGGTGATTTTGGCTACTTTTGATGTTTTTATTTAAAATAGATGACCACCAACAACCCAAAACACGTGTAAAAACTTGACAGAAACAATGCATGAATAAGATATCTTGTGATAAACGAACACATGCCCAATGAATTTCGAACAAAGAATGAATCCACGATGCATGATTGGTCTATCCTTACCACAATAAGTTTATCTTGGCACATTATTTTTGTCTTATTATCTCCCCTGTAGTTAAATTCCTCTGATATGAAAAAACTAGTCTAGCAGGCTCGATTTGCACCTGCTGCGACGCATCCGACCTTATTGAGTTATCACTGGGCTTCGATTGCGTGTAAAATGTTCCAAATTTGAACAGCGACTTGATTCCTTTATCCTTACTCTGAGGTGCCTTTGTAGTACCTTGGAAGTAGCTATCGAAGTCCGATTTATCATAGAAACCTCTTTTTGGAGCTTCAGTGGACTTCTCATACGAATAAATTGTAGTTTTGAATGATCTTGTAACGAAATCTTGGAAGTCGTACGGGCTCTTCGTTGATGTGACTGAATATTTATTATAGGATGGAGGGTAGGTTTGCTTTGTCGTAACCGACGTGGGTTTGGTTTCACTATACTTGTAGTCGTATGGGCTTCTTGTGCTGTAGAAGTATTTGTATGGTGGGTTTGTTTGTGGTTCCGTGTTGTAGTTTTGTGAGTAGTCCTGTTGTGAACTTACTATATAAGGCTGTGTTGTGAGTTCGTACCTAAATACAAATTTATGTTAGTGTGTAAATTAAAATTAAGAAAATTAATCCGTGTTTGCTTGATGCTTGCCTAATGGTAAGCAAAACCCGACGGCTGAGGAAACCGACTACGGTTGCCTCCGTCGCTGTCTCTATGCCGGCTCAAAAAATACTTTATTATTCAGTAACACCTCGCTTTAAGCTTGGTTACATACGGCTGTTTATGATATGATAGCCCGGGGGAATTCCCGCAAAAAATAGGGGATTCCCACAGACCAGAACTTTATGCAAGAACTTTAATACAAGTTTTTGATTTGTACTTTACTCACTTTTGACTATACTATGTTTATACTCAAACCCTTTTATACGTGAGTTTTTGTAAATCGTATCTATCGCGTAAAGTGGGGTGTTACTGTACTATGTATTCTTTGTTTAAATGTCAAACCAACCAATCCTGTTCACATCGAGATCGCTCATTTAGGACGTCTCCTTGGTCTTGATACAAAAAAGTAAGACCAATACACACAGGTAAGGTCTTAGGCTTTCTGTCTGTGTGTTATTGAACACTTAAAAGGCTGGACCGAGTTTATTAATTTTTTAGTTTGTGTTTAAATACACATTTGGACCCAGTAGGTGGCGCTGTAATCGTTTTTGTGTTTATTTCTGGCAGGACAACGTCTGTGGTGTCCGCTAGTATAATATAATTTAAGGCGACCATGGTGTAGTGGCAGTGCAATGGTAACGCAAACCGAGAGCACGAGTTCGAGACCACCCACTGGTACCAATGTAACTTTGATATATGTACTTTGGTTGTCCTGTTTCTGTGATACAAGCACTTTAGTAGCTTAGTATAGAAATAAAAAAATAAGTGCTTAAAGTATAGATCCCAGCAGATAAAAAGAGCGCTGGAATTGAATAACTTGTTTTGTTACCTACTTACTTTTTGTTTTACGATATTGTAAACAATTTAAGATATTATTTTTAGTGTATGAGGAGATGCACGTGACACGTCTCGAGCGTATCGTAGTGCACGACTACCATTCGACGAGGGTAGACGCGTGGCAATATGTAGACGAGCCTGTGATTACAGTAATCCTTAGTTATCAGTGTTACTATATAAACACTACATTATTAATAATGCGCACGACTGTATAGATAAACAGATTAGCTCCCACCACAATCGTCCGAAGCTCTTTTAATCCGCCGATCCTTACACTGAGCGGATCAAAAGCCAGCGCTCATTTTATTTGCCGGGACAATAGTAAAGAAAGGAAAGTACAGCTTGGTGCGACCTTACCTAGTTATATTACCAAAGAACGGACTTGTATCCGGTCGTACGTAGCTCGGTGTGTGTTGCGAATAATCAGGTATTATATTCTCGTGTTCCGTTATACAGCGACCGTTTATACAATACTGAAAATTGAAATGGTGCTATTAGTAGCTGTAGTGTATGAGGGTACACACATATATCCCTACGGCCACACACTCGACGAGTGACGAGAGAAATAGCGAGGGAAGTGGGCAGAGATATAGTGTGGCTGCGTTATTCGTCCTGCTGCTCGTCATGCCCGGCGATCCATTTTTGGTCGGTTTTTTTAGTGCGAGTCAAAGTTACAATGTTGTCGTCCATCGGAGCAACGCGATGAACACATAGTTGCACGTGACACAATCTCGTGCGTATCGAGCAGTACACGACTACCCCTCGACGAGGGTAGTCGCGTGTCATAATACGTTGGCGAGCCTGTGATTACAGTAATCCTTAGTTATCTGTGTTACTACTGCATGAGGTATAATACAAACACTACAGTAGCTTATTACATTTGGCCGGCATAGTGACAGCCATTTTTTAATTGAGTGGAATAGTTCCCTGGATGAATTTGAAACAGTGCCTATAACGAGAGTGTGTAAAGAATTGTGTCAGGATCGTTGAAAGTGGCGCTCCGTTGTCTCTGCCTATCCCTATGGGAATTAAGCCATGACTATTGTATATATTATATTACTAGTATTAAGTAATTCATTTTATTGCTTTATAAAATGGTAATCTAAATTGGATTTAAAAAACCAGGCACGGGTATGCAAGGTGGAGCTTGCAAGTATTGCATGTGGTATTAACCTGACAAAAATGTGAACCCAACAGTTGAAAGAACTGCACAATGAAAAGATGGAAAAATTTCGATGCTAGGATTGGAGGGACCCACTGTGTTATCATTGTGGCCGGCATAGTCATGGCGCCTGAGGAACCTCGAATTAGGTAACTCGAGTTTACATGTATCTATAAAAAAACATGGTATTATACCTGTCCATCCCCACATGGTGACCCTTCAGCAGCGGGTCTATATGCGACACAATAACCGCTCGCCGCGTCGAAACAAAATAATTGCGCGCAGACACGCTCGTCTTTGAAACAGGCACTGGAAAATAGAGTTTAATACAGTATAAACAAGGATTCTTTCGTCAATCTACCTTCACTAATCCTTTCCACGTGCCCAAACCATTGAAGCATTCGTTTGTCAATCTTTGTTACTACATTTTGACGAAAGAAATATACAAATTCTGATTCGTTAATAGAGGGCAGACTCAGGACCAAATCGGACACATTCTCAAGAAAGCTAGGCTGTCTAGTGTCTGTGAGTAGATGTGAAGGGAGCGAGGAAGTTGTGTCAGGATCGTTGCAAGTGGCGCCACTTTGTCTCTGCCTAGAGGAAAATCCACCCTGTAGGAAAAAAGGCGTGACGATTTGATTGATTGATATTGAATTATGGGCCATTACAAAACATATGCCGATTTTTGTCGATAGCTCTAGGACTATAAATAAATTAATGATGATTAAAAGTAGCTGCCCTTTACCATAGAGCATTGATAAAGAAAGATTTGCAAATTCCTGTGGGAATTTCTATGTGGCAATTGATTGATTGTTTAACATAGTGAAAGTCACGAATAACCAGTGGATGCAGTGGTACCCAGTCTGCTGTTCTGGGGCATTACCACCACTTACAAGTATACAGACCGTGAAGTGATTTAGTCACGTTTCAGGATTAGCTTGTAAGTTGCCAGTTCCAACTAGGCCGGCATAGTGGATGTGACTGCTACTTACAGATATTGAATTGTGACATCCATTCATGGACCACACTCCCACTTAACATCAAGCTGGGTGCTGTCATATGTCGAGTCACAATAAAAAAAATGCAACTGGCATCTTGTCGTTCTAAGGAGAAGGCCTATGTTCAGCAGTGGACGTCTTCTGGCTGAAGATGATGAATTGATTAATTGATAAATAAGGTTGTGTCAGGACAGTGGAAAGTGGTTCTCAATTGTCTCCACTGTGGGAATTATCAATGACTAATTGTTAAACATCATACCTGGTGCCTCTGTCTTTTCTGCACTGCGCATCGAGTGTGAGTAGTCGTCCTGGCAACACTCTTGGTAACGAGTCATCCTCGTGAGGAGAATTGTACAAGCATGTCGCTGTGTCGCCGCTGTCAATGACAAATAAATATATATTAATAACATATAATTAAAAGTAAACTCGACCAGTCTCACCGGAAGATGGGAAGCAGCATTCTTTTAACGAGCGGTAAGTATACTGTGATCCCCAAGCTGCTTGCTAAGCATAAGGATTGATTCCTCCCCCCATTATGAACGACAAAACAATTTTATGGACCCTAGTCTAGGTAACGGCAGAACAAGAGGTGCAAAGAATACCTGGTAGATGCCTAGCTATCACCCCCAATGACATAGTGAAAATCACAATAAACAGGTGGATGCAACTGAACATTTGGAATGGCGTTCTAAGGGGTAGGCCTATGTTCAGCAGTGGCTGTCTTATAAAGTTCGGTGCGTCTTTTCTTGTAGAACAATCAACAAATGGAATGCTTTGCCAGCCCATGTGCTCGCTCCATCCTATAACCTTGGATCCTTCAAGCGATGCGTGAAGAAGCACCTATGGCCGGCATAGTGACGGCGACAGGGGCAGCCGTGAACTAACTCGGTTTTTTCAGTCGTCGTCACTCCTGGACCTCCTCTTGCTTATCATCAGGCGGATCGTGGTCAAATGTTGTCACAATAAAAAAAAGGAAATGTAATTTTTAAAATACTGTTATATATTAGTATCTATCTCTGATGCGACGTCATTAGATGATATTTTTTATTTATAGTTTAAATATAGTTAATGCACTTTTAATTTTACATGTTACCTATTATTATACATTATATATGTCTTCAATTAGGAATGATGAAATATGTATCAAATTATAAGCTTACTTAAGGAAATGATGGAAACTCTGCACACTACATGGTGACCATCTAAATCCTTTCTCTGTGTGCCTCAAGTCAGACATGATGAAGCCATCCTCCCATCTGCACTTTTCAGCTCCAGGACCACCCAAGTATGAAGGTGGACCACTTCCATCATGAACGGCTCCTAATCTGAAAGTAATTACAAGTTTTATTAATTTTATTTTGTTCAATAAGACATGACTTGCTGGTACAGAGCGCTAACGACTAAAATCTATTGCAATTTAAGATTAATTAAATCCAAGACAAACATGTAGCTGACTTGTGTCTTAATCAATGCACCATGTGAGTCATTGTCTTCTCCCAACACATCTTTAACTCACTGGATGTTAAGCTGGAGTGCAGTCCATAAATGGAGGTCACTACTGCAATTCAATAATTGTGAGTAGCAGTCACATCCACTATGCTGGCCCAAATTAAACCGCCAACTTATAAGCTGATACTGAAACGCGACTAAGTCACTTGACAGTCTGTATACTTGTAAGTGGTGGTACTACCCCGTATCAGCAGGCTGGGTACCTCTTATTAGTAAATTTTACTACATGATCAATCAATAAATCTCTTTTCACACCTCTTTCCCACGGGGATAGGCAGAGACAATGCAGTGCCACGATCCTGACACAACTCCTTCGCTTCCTTCACATCCACAATTCTCCTCATACAAGCTCTACGGTTATGGGCACTAGGCAACCCAGCTTTTTTGAGGATGTCTTTGTTTTGACCGGAAAACACCCTCCTGGGCCTGATATTACTACATGATGTTACTTACAAATGTCCAACTTCATGTGCAGCGACAATAATACCAGAGAAACCACCGGTATCCTCAATAATGGCAACTGAGTTCACTTTTTCTAATCTTTTGTTAACAACACACGCTCCACCGACATATGCGAAACCTGTACACATTTATTTAATTTAATTTATAACACAAATATGTAGTAGATCAGCCATTTACTACTACTAGTTTAAAATCTCATTAACAATAAAAACCTACTTGTATGTAGGCTAATTGTTTAAAAATATATTTAAAGTAAATTATTATTGAGTGGACTGATGAGACTTTAGGAAAATGTAAAGGGCCAAATGTAATGGTGTTTTATTACAATGAAATATAATTTATAAAAGGGTAAAATATATACTTCTTAATATGAAGTCGATATCAAATATACATAGAAATATAGAAAGTATCTAAATCTACAATATTCACAATTAATATTAGAGTGTAAAACATGCTTTAAAAGTTATCCCAAAAAGTTATTTTGTTAAAACTAATATGTGTAATTTGTAAGATATAAGTTTACATGCAAAGCGATGTTATAGCGTAATCATGCAACATAAAACAAATCACTTATAAAGAGTATTCATGCATAGATGTTGAAACATTTATAATTAGATATTAACAAAATTTATTACACTTTACACACCGAATTCGTAGTGCAAAACGGCGTAAATTACAAATTGCCGCCATTTTACGTGTCATTTTGACAGCTAGAATAAATAAGGTATTTTATTATATGTAAATATTTAAGTGAATACGTTAAACTCGAATACAAATAAGTATTTTGAAAAAAACTGGATCAATCTGTATGTTGTATGTACCAACTATGTCATTTCGAAACTTCGCGCGATCGTGACAAAGGGAGGCCGCAACGTGATCTAGCACTGTCTGTTGAGTAAACCTAAGCTCTGGCATACAATTAGCACTGAATTCGTTTTAACATTTTAACCTTTCAATACGTCTGTTGAACTCTTATTAACACTAAAGAATTATAAAAGATCAGTAATTGCAAAAACATTTTCCAAACATACACATGCTTTTCATATCGTATTTTATTTTTAAATTAAATATTCTAATTTTTGGGTAATAGACTAAAACATGATAGTTTAAATATTTTTCCCTGTAAATTTTATAAAAAAATGGTGATATTTAAGAAAGATCAAATTTTAATGCCTGTTTTATAATTTAGTCAAACAGGCTAATAAGCACAGTCATATCCTTAAGTTACGCAATTGGATTTATTGTCGTTTATGTTTTATGCTTTACAATTATAAATTTAATTTAAAAATAAGCTTGTTTATTAGGAATTTAAAATTACATCACATTATACCTCTATTTTGAATTAGTAAAATGATAAATGTAACAAAGATAGTTTACAACAGCAGAAAATATATATTACTAATTTAAACGATAATTACTAAATGAAAAAGAAGTTTTAATATGACATTTTTGAATAAAGTCTTGATAACTAAGTCTTTGCATGCATAAAGTAACTAAAAGAATCCTACAATAAATGTAATTTAGTAAGTAAATAAAATAATACCTCTAAGAGAATTTAAATACAAATAAGATAAGATAGTAGAATGTACTGAAATAATAAAGTAAGACACATAAGTGGTGTAAATTAAATATACATTATTTACATAAAAATGTACATATAGAAGTATCTAATTACATAAATTGATAAGAATGAAGTTGAATAGAGATTATTCACAAGTGCTTTTATGAAACGGAATCATTTTGAGGTAGGGAGCTTTTGGAATCCCACAGTGATAATGTGAGGTACTCGTTGGTATAGTCCGACCAATCACAACAAACAATCTGACTTTTAAACAATAATTTGACTATTCAAATGATAAGGGTCGATGTATCTCAATTACATGTAGTGCTATTTTACAACAACTCTCTTCATTTTACTCAAATTCTCTTCATACAAGCTTTGTTTTTATAATATATATGTAAGTTTTGAGTTCATAATGACAAATTATTGTTAAAAATGTGTGCAGATTTGTTAATCATAATAAAAATCGGACTATAATATGGGTACTCCGTTATAAAAATAAAGGCACATTTCAAAATGTCACATTTTAAGCTTAGCTTATTATATTTTTACATTGTATGTACATGCCTTTATAATTATAATCGAGGTAGAGTACAACTATGTGAGGAAACATGATGAAAGAAAATTTAATTAAGGCGTGCTCTGACTGGATGTGAAATCTATGGACCACGCCTACCTGCCGTTCCTCTATTGCAAGCATCGTTCACGTATTGCCTCCTGCACATGTCTAGTCTGAAATATTTTAAATTAATTATAATAGTTAATTGTTAATAACTAAAGGGGTGTCCCTTCCTAACTTTCCTAACGAAATCAAATCCTATGTTAATTTCCTATAAAAAAACAGTGCAAGCAACCATTATTTCCAAAATTAAACTTGCGATACAGTGCAAAGTCGATCGACAAAACAAAAATAATCAGCGCCATTACCAAATAATATCCTTTACCTGCTAAATTAAAAAAACAAGCAATTGTAAAATCATTTGAAGCCGCTGGTTAATGTTTACCAAAATAAAATCTTGCAATCCAAAGATTTATTTAAATTTAATTTACCAGCGGTGCCTTTTGTACAGCGTCCACCCTTGCGGCGACGACACATGTCATACCTGTTGGGTTTGCACCGAAATTATAGGTAAGGTTTCAGTAAAACAATGCCACAGTAAAATAATCCTTATGGACTAATCTTATTATTTAATAGTTAAAAAAATACTATAAATTATATCAGAAGTTACATACCTGACTTACCTATTTCCTTTTATCTGTAGCCATTAATAAAAAAATATTTATATTAATCTTATACCATAAATTAATCAAGTCTACTGTCTAGACATCTAAATACTAATTTATGTACTATAGCAAGAAATAACACGATACGTAAATGACATTTAAAAGAGTCTATTTTATTAATAACTCAAGAAATAAAATGTATTTAATAAAATAAATGTCAAAATATTTATTTTAAATAAGTATTTGGATACTAATATTTTACTCACTTCGTAATGGCGACCGCTATATCGTAGACAGGCAGGCGTCGTTCACGAAACAGATACTTGCCCATATCAGTTAGTGCAGCCGCCGAGTCAATAGCATCACGGCCTACGCGATTTCTTTCCAAATACGGTGTAGCATCTCTTCCCTATAATAAAAAATACTTATTATTGATTGAATAAAAAAGCCACATATACTAAGCTACTAAAGTGCTTGTATCATAGAAACAGGATAACCAAAGTATCCAAAGACACATTGGTACCAGCAAGTGATATCGAACCCGTGCTCTCAGTTTGCGTAACCATTGCACTACCACTACACCACGGTAGCCTTGGTTATCATTGTAATAGTAATACAATGATAATTATTTTGGCTGATATACTGACGCAAACTAAACTAAATTGATTCTTTCAGTCTTCAGTGCTATTAGACCTCCCTTTTCTTCAAATTTCGTATCAATAAAACAAAATTCTTCTTTATGCTTAAAATAAGTATCGAGATTTAAATAAAAAGAAAAAAAGATACATCGATTAAAAAGGAAACTTTAGGCGAACAATCTTACAAAACGGCCATTTTTCTTTAAATCAATTTACACCAACAAAATTATGGCCATTAAATTTTTAATACACACATCTAAACGCTTATATTTTACGGTCATTCAAATTCCCGCCTTTTTTATTTCTACAAACAAAGCTTGTTATAAATGCTCTTAGTTACAGATGTTATAGTTTTTTTTTTCACAAAATAAAACTTTGGATTTTGCTCTTTTATAAAGATTTATTACCTAAATGTCCGACAACGACCTCATTAATATCACAGGTGTTCTAAATAATATAACGTGAGAAAACTGTAGCTAATAAATAATTATATTCGCCGACATAAAATTTCCATAAAGATCGTCTACCGTTTTTTTTATTTTATAATTCCCCTTTTCTACAATAATTAAATAAGACTAGTTTAATAATTTTATATTGAACTTGTTTTAAACGAAAAAAACCTAATTATTAAATATCTATTTGTACCATACTTCACCATTAACAAAGTATAAGTTAGTATGATAAAAAGTTAATTGATTACTAAGTAATGACATTGATAATATGAGAGATTTACAAATCGATAAGTTTCTAAAACTAATATTGCGATGTCACTTTAAATTGAAATAAATATATTACTCCTACGCATATACCTATAAGTATGAATGGACAGCTCATTTAATATAATAATGTGAAACTCGTATAGTAATTTAGTTTCCGTTTTAAAAGTCTTTAACACAAGTTGCTTTCATCATGAACCGGGAAATTAATTCTCGAAGTTCAAGGATAACAGTAGTTTGACTACATAATTTATATAAAAGAAAAATAATATAACATAGAAGAGCAAATAAAGGACAAGTTAGATTTGCATAATATCGAAGTGGCAAGATCCTGCTAAATATGTAAATGAGTAAATAACAGTCGACTTTTAATTTTACGGAAAGATATTTATGACGGAGAATCGAAGGAAAACTTTGTACCTTTTATGGTTTATTTTTCTATATCAACGATATTTGTATTAAAGTTGCCTAAATTACATTATTATTCTGTATTATATTCCAATAATTTGCTCATTATGTTTATTTATTAAATTTAAAAATGAATTCGAATACTTAAAATTATTTATAAATTATGTGTATTATAAAGAACCTTAATTGGCAGAATTTTTATAATCTAAGCCAGGTGTATACAAGTGGCGCGAATTTACTAGTTTTCTTACTTCTCTTGTTTTTTGGTTATAGCTTTTAAAATTATTATCATGGCAAGTGAAGCCGTTTTTAAATATTTAACGGATACAAATCGTCCATATTCATGTGCTGATGTTACTGTTAATTTGCGTGGTGCATTTCCTAAATCGGCAATACAAAAAGCATTGGACGCTTTAAGTGATTCTGGAAAAATTAAATGTAAATTGTATGGGAAGCAAAAAGTTTATGCCGCTATTCAACAGGATAATAACAACGATAATTCTGATGGAGAAGGTTAGCTATTCTTGACAATGTTAATATTTTGTAATTACAAAATAAATACCTAATAATAAAAAAGGTATTTATTCTGCTACTAAAATTATATAACTGCAAGTAGCAGTCGCATCCACAATGCCGACTTAGTTGGAACCGGCAACTTTAAAACTGATCCCGAAACGCGACTGAGTCACTTCACAGTCACACCGAGATTGAATGTGGTGGTTCCTAAATCCTAATGTACTGTATATTCATGTGCATAGTGACGGCGAAGCTATTAACACTTAAATATTTTTTTCACCTAGATGTAGATGCAAAATTAAAGGATATGACACAAACATTGACTCAGCAGCAAACAGCATTAAAGAAAATCGAGTCAGAACTCAAAGTCTTAACATCGACACCTACAACGAGTGAAGCCCAATCACTAATTAATGAGAAAAATAATAACATAGAAAAAATAAAAGACAAAATTAACAATCTTAAGGGTACAACATGTGTAATCAGTGTTGAAGAGAGAAAGTCTATTATAAATGAGCATGAAAATTTGCTAAAAGAATATAGGTATTATTTATATATTTTATTGGCAATAATTATTAGTTATTTAACTGTAGTAGGAGTTGTCTCCATTCGTGGACCTCTCTCCAGCTTAATATTAGGCAGAGGGCTGTCATATTTAAACTCCTAAAAACAAATTTAAATAAATTCAAATAAATTAATTTGCCTCTCTATGACACTACAGTCTAATTAGTTTGGAGACGTTTTTGCGTTTGTAGTAGTGTACAGTCAGCAAATAAATAAATAAACAACTATTTATTGCTTTTTTTAAATTTAAATATTTTGCTGGATTGCTCTTCGATATATGTCGCTTTAAACCTGAAGTGCTTCCATCTGACCAAGATTTCGAAAAGGTATAAGAGGACGTGTGTATAGTATGTTTCGTCGGTGAAAAAATTGGTTGGTTTTGTGCACGATATTCTGCAATTTTTATAAATAGTTAAATCGTAAGTACCGAATTTCGTGCTTTTCTATTAAAACTTTCCGGTTATCTTCCGTTTTAATTAAAACCCAAGGATATGATCTGTTTTCGTAACGTGTGTTAATAATGAAAACGCGCTCTTAGGCGCACTACTACAAATGCAAAAACGTCTCCAAGCTAATTTGGCTGTAGTACGTTTTTTTTGTTAAATTTGTCACTGATATCTAGCATTGCATTTAAATAACTTAAAGCGAAAAGATTGAAGTCCTGTCGAGTCCATTTTTTAATTTTCCCCTGTGGGGCGTAGTTCAGGGAGACTATACTGAATAATAAAGTGTATTTTATTAGCATAAGGCGAAAGGCGACCGTAGTGTAGTGGCAGTGCAATGGCTACGTAAGCCGAGTGGCACGAGTTTGAAACCACTAACCGGTACCAATGTACTTTAGTTGTCCTGTTTCTATGATACAAGCACTTAGTATAGAAATGTATAATAATAATAAAAAAGTGTTTTTCTTATCGAACCGCAAAACTTGAACAAGCTAGTACAGTTGTAACTCCGCATAGATACTCTTTTAACCTATGTCTATCTCTGCAGAAAACGCAAGCGAATATGTTCCGACATGATAGAAGCAATGATGGAGGGATATCCGAAATCGAAAAAAGAATTTTTGGACGAACTCTGCATTGAAACCGACGAAATGGCTGATTTTAAATTAACAACATAAAGAAATGTCTGCATATTTATTTACATGATTTTATAATGATAATTAAAGGTGACTGAGGTGTAGTGGTAGTAAAACGGTCACGCAAACCGAGAGTTCCCGGTTCAAACCCACTTGTCTTAATTTTGATAAAAGTACTTTGGTAGTCCAGATTCTATAATACAAGAACTTTTAGAAGTTAAGCTTAAAATGTAAATAAATAAAAAACTTAACTTAAAAAACTTGTTTTAACACTATTTTAATTTGTGTTTTATTACTTTATATTTGAGAAAACCGAAAATTTCCGATAGGTACATCATAGTTCCGACAAAATCGTATACCTATAAATATGCCTCATTATGAACGACAAAATGCCGGTTGATGCAACTGGCATCCTGCGTTTATAATGGCGTTCTAAGGGGGAGGCCTATGTCCAGCAGTAGACGTCTTCTGGCTGATGATGATATTAATGAATCAGAAGCGAGTGAGAAGATAAATCAGGAAGACCCAGAAGAATGTGTCTTGACCACATTGAAGCCTTTTTTAATTAATAATTTAATAAAGCGGTCCACAATTCCTACCTATTAAATAAAATAATTACTTACCCTGGATATAATAATGCCAGCAATAGATATCCTTATTCTGGGTCCCTTTAATAGTTTATATCTTAAATCGACACCATTCCAGAAGGATACGAAATATCTTTTAACTTGAACATTGTCCCCGCCGTGTAATCTAAAAAAATAATGTATAAAAATGAATTTAGGATCTCTTCGATTATATATTTACGGTAGATACACAAAGGAATGCTTTGATGGTTTGGGCACATGGAAAGGATAAGTGAAAGTAGGTTGATGAAAAGAATTTATAAATCTCATGTGAATGGATGCGGTAAACAAGGTAGGCCCAGGATGGTGTTTTCAGACCAAAGTTGAGACATCCTCAAGAAAGCTAGGTTGCCTAGTGCCCATAACCATACAGCTTGTATGAAGAGGATTGTGAATGTGAAGGAAGCGAAGGAGTTGTGTCAGGATTCTTAGGCCGGCATAGTGGCGGTGGCTGGGGCAGCCGGGAACTGACTCGGTTATTCCAGTCGTCGTCACTCTTAGACCTCCTCTTGCTTATCATCAGGCGGGTCGAGGTCAGATGTTGTGTCACAATATAAAAAAAATCGTGGCAAGTGGCGCTCCATTGTGTCTGCTTATCCCTGTGGGCAGGCGTGACAGTTTGATTGATAGATACACAATTGCCACTCAAAAAGCGGCGACATAATTAAAAGTCCGATTTAATGTTGGACTTGCATTTGTTGTCAGTCCAAAATGATGTATGTGACATTACGTTTGTGTCCAGTTTATATTTCAAAATAATGTGTTAAGGTTCAGTTTACGATTCACATACAATTCACTTACACAGTTTATATCGGTGTAAGTGAATTCTGACGCGCGGACACTTTTATGACATTATTTTGTATAGGTCTATAAAAATTATCGCTCTATATTATTACGAGATCATTGCTCGAAGAACCGACAACCGATGGGGAAGAAAGGTTCTAGAGTGGAGACTACGAACCGGAAGACGCAGCGTAGGTAGGTGGACTGACGACATAGTGAAAGTCACGAATAACCGGTGGATGCAACTGGCATCTTGTCGTTCGAAATGGCTTTCTAAGGGGGAGGCCTATGTCCAGCAGTGGACGCCTTCTGGCTGATGATAATATTATTAGGAACAAAAAGATACCTGTAACCATCATAATCGACAATAACAAGGATCTCTGGGTATATGACGTATGGAGCTTCCCTTTTCCTCCTCCTATGAACTTCTGTTGACCTTTTCGCTCGGAACCTTTTGCCGATGTGATCCGGTTCCATGAATGCTGTGAAAAGAAAATAATAATTTAGACGATTTATATATATAGGACAAAATATATGAATGCTAGTTTCGATACTTGTGTTGATAAAACTAAAAACAATTTTGCTTTTAATTGCTGCGCAATTAAGTTATTTGAAAAATAAGATATGGATTTTGTATCGTCTGTCAATCTCAAAGACACGCCATATTAACAGTTCTGCTTTGAACTGTTATAATTATACAAAATAAAGGATATATGTATTTCATTTACATTGTAATATTCTTACATGAAACTATTTTAAAATGTATATGCAACTTAATACTATTGTACTAAAATCGCGGTATTTTGGAAATTGAAAAAAAAAAAAACTACTGAACCGATTTGGAACCACCGCGTCTAGTTTTGTCGGGCTTTTTATTGCGCATCTTTTTTGCATGCAACTTTTTTTCTATCTATTAATGCTTTGGATTTAGGGCCGAAATACCTGTTTTGGCCATTTTTAGGGTTCAGTAGTAAAAAACGGAACCCTTATAGATTCGTCATGTCTGTCTGTCTGTCTGTCTGTCTGTCTGTCCGTCCGTATGCCACAGCCACTTTTTTCCGAAACTATAAGAGCTATACTATTGAAACTTGGTAAATAGATGTATCCTATGAACCGCATTAGGATTTTCACACAAAAATAAAAAAATAATAATAAATTTTGGGGGTCCCCATACTTAGAACTAAAACTCTAATTTTTTTTTCATCTAACGCATACGTGTGGGGTATCTATAGATAGGTCTTAAAAAATGATATTGACGTTTCTAATATCATTTTAATCTAAACTAAATAGTTTGCGCGAGAAACACTTCCAAAGTGGTAAAAAGTTGCCCCCCCCCCTGTAACTTCTAAACTAAGAGAATGATAATACTAAAAAAAATATATGATGTACATTACCATGTAAACTTCCTCCGAAAATTGGTTTGAACAAGATCTAGTAAGTAGTTTTTTTTAATACGTCATAAATCGTAAACAGCAATATACCTTTCATTCAATTAACTCAAATATAAAAATAATAATAAATCATTTAATTTCATAAACATAAACCTTATTCCTAAACCGTGAGCCATTATTTTCTAATGATAAATCTATAATAGGTGCCTAAGTAAATAATTATTATAATTCGCGCGGGGCGTGGCTTCACAAATAGGGATGCGAAGCGCGCGGGGGGTAGGTTGCCGACTGTTCTAACCCAAGCGGGCAGGTAGAGACTATATTATAGATAGAGCGAGGGCCGACGTTGTTAAAGCTCGTGCGCACGGAGCTAATTTTTCGATACATTTGCGAATGCTAAGTATTGTACGTTTACAATTTGATACTGTTTTAGTTGAATAAAAATTATTTTGATTACTTACATCGAAATTATTCTTTTAAACTCAATTACTGCTTAGAAATAAGTAAATACTTACTATAAAACGTCAACCTAATAAGTTTTAAGATGTTCTGTTTATTTCCTCACATCTAAATACATAAAATACATACAGGTCTTCCAAAGTGACAATGCGCATAGAAATCTTCGTTACTTTTCGACAACGGTCGTATTTTCGAGCGTCGGATGAATGTTTTCGATTGTGTACACATGATATTGACTCCTATTTCTTTCGAACAAGGTGCAAAATGCAAGTGCATTGTTTAGGGCTCTTACGATTCAATGATTCGGGTGTTTCCGGGAATACCACAATTACGAAGATCTGCATGCGCATTATTAATTTAGGAATACTGTACCTTAAGTAGGTATTAGAATAAAACTTTATCTTGTCAAACTGAAATATATATTAGCTTGTTTAGCTATCACAATCCTATATGGGCTCGCATATACGAGCTCGTAGTTAGATCTAAATCTTATCATTTAGGTACCTAATTATAATGTTTACTTATCAATAATTATTCATTTTTATTAATTAAAAAAATACACTATTATTAAAACATCGATCAAAGTCTTCATATTACTGCTACGGAACCCTTAATGGGCGAGTCCGACTCGCACTTGGCCGATTTTTTAAATTTTTTTTTGGGCCGGCGTAGCTGACATTTTTAGAGATTACATTTTATGTTAATTATTTTCAACTACCTCAATCTACCAAAGTAGTTTTTTCTGTGCGGATCCGACTTTTATATCCGGAATGCTTAAATCTTAATTCTATCACACTACAAGTCCCCATACAAAATGAATGATGTCCTTTGTGTTTTTTTTATCGAACCGCAAAACTTATTAAACAAGCTAGTATGTCTTAGTCTCTTGTAATTATTCACTTAACGTTATTTATATTTTATATTCACTCACGTGTCGGCGAAAGAGATAATTGCTTTTAATTTTATTAAAATGTCGTCATTTGTTTACGGTAGCTGAACATAATTATGCTACCGTATTTAAAATTACATTCTATACATACATTTCAATAAATATTATTGTTGTTTTCGAATTTAACAGATTTTAATCTTAATCGTGTGAATTAATAATCCTGCGCAGATATTTGTATAAGCACTTACATGTATGCCTTTTATAATTGTATATTAATTAATAAAATTCACCGCCATCACCGATTGTCACGCCTTGATTCTTACAGGGATAGGCAAAGACAATGATCCTGACAGCTTTTAGATTCCTTCATAATTCATATCCACAATTCTCTTCATACAGACTCTTGCCCCCCTAGCACAGCAATCCAAGAAGCAAGATAATGACTTGCAAAGAATAACATTGCAGCTTATTTTAAATAACTTATGAGTATTTTCTTAAATTTTGCGCAAACATTGATTATTGAATTAAACAAATTTTATAACTTATTAGGCTGGCACATGAAAATGTTTAAGAAAATATTTATTTAAGTTTTTAACGTAGTTTTGTGTCAAGTTTAACAAAACGTTTAAATATCTTTTTTGAGCATATTGATGCACTGTTTTGTTAAGTTATTTAACATGAGTTGTAATGATATTCCTTGCATGCCTTGCTCCTTGGATTGCCGTGCTAGGAGGGTTGGTTAGAGCACTGCAGGCCTATGTTGTTTTTTTAAAAAATGCCCCATATTTTATCAACGTTTCTTTGTCCAGTATTACGACTGCAACTTAGGCGATTTAACCGTAATTTTGAAAACAAAGGCAGTATTTTCGGTCTTGGCTCTGCTGTTCGGTTTCGGACGGCTGGCATTCTTAGACCTTATTATCAGGCAAGTCAGATGTAGAGTCGCAATAAAAAAAGAACAATCTTTTGGGTCGTTCCCATTTTAACTTTTTAATCGTACCCGATTTATAGATAAAATGTACAATTTTATGTCAAAAATTCTGTGGAACTTTATGATCATAGACCACACTCCAGCTTATCATCAAGCGGGGTTCTGTCTCATGTCGAGTCAATAAAAAATAAATCTAATATCACTGTAAAATGATATTAAGTAAAATGAGGTAAATGCGTCACCTACACAAGTTTAAGTTTTCGCAAATGGCACGGGTTCGAACGACCAACCACGACTAGGCATACCTGTACATACAAGTGGAAGTGGGACGAAATGATAGTTATTGAGAGTGAAAAAGAGACAAATATATGTTGCTCTACATTGCGACACTGAGGTCACGTTCGAAGCTTCGTCTTTTTTTTAAAATATCATTGCCTATTAATTCATTTACGATTGTTTTATGCAAAAGGGGAGTTGGCACGAGTATTGTTCGTAATTTATGGTACACTCGTACCTACATTGATTGTTTTGTTAAGATTGTATGTAGATTTTTATGATAAAATTCTAATAAATGCGTCATTGTATTGTAAACACGTGCGAAGAAAACAATAATTTTGATTGTTATCTTTGATTGTGGTAGTTTGAAAATTGTACCTATACTTACTTGTACGTACAATGAGATATTGAAAAGGAATTCAGAGCGTCCGATGTTTTATTAATTTTTATTAAGACGCGATATCCTAACTTGACTTATTTTTTATTGTGACACGACATTTGACCTCAACCCGTCTGATGATGAGCCAGAGGAGATCCAAGAGTGACGACGACTGAAACAACCTAGTTAGTTCACGGCTGTCTCTCGCCATCACTATGCCGGCCAAAGATGCTTCTTCACTCATCGCTTCAAGGATCCAAGATTATAGGAGGGAGAGAACAAATGGGCTGGCAAAGCATTCCACTTGTCGATTACAAAGAATCAATCAATCAAATTATCACGCCTTTTTCCCACAGGGATAGGCAGAAACAATAGAGCGCCACTTACCACGATCCTTACATAACACCCTTACTTCCTTCACATCCACAATTCTCTTCATACAGGCTCTGTGGTTATGGGCACTAGGCAACCTGGCTTTCTTGAGGATGTCTCTCCTGGGCCTGCCTTGTTTAAGGCATCCATACATATCAGATTTTTAAATTCCTTTCGTCAATCTACTTTCACTCATCCTTTCTATGTGCCCAAACCATCGAAGCATTCTTTTGTCAATCCTTGTCACTACATCTTCTTTCAAACCACATCTATCACGCAGTGTGCTATTCCTTATTCTATCCGCTATCGTCACTCCATATACACTCTTTAACGACCGCATTTCTACAGCGTTAATTCTACTCTCATGCTTCTTCTGCCATACCCAACCTTCACTTCCATACATTAATGTAGGAACAAGCACCGCATTATGAACGGCCTAATATATAATAATATATATTAATGGTAGTTTAGATGTTGACAAACCTAATAACGATTTTGCTTTTTATTGCTGTGCAATTGAGTTATTTGGGAAATAAGATATGGATTTTGTATCGTTTCTCAATCACAAAGACACACCATATTAACAGTTCTGCTTTGAACTGTCACAATTATAGTTTGATCATTTTGCACACATAAACTATGCAAAATAAAGGATACGACGACAGGACTGACAAGGATTTGACGACAGGCGTGGACGAACGGTTTAGCGATTGGTTTGTTGCGCGTAAAGTCCCGGGTTCGATCCCCGGTCGGAGCAAATATTTGTTTCATAGCTTTTATTTGTAATATTTAATAATATTAAATATAGCAAATTTTTGTTAATAAAAAAAGAGATGGATATTTGCTTCGGGTCTGGTTATCAAAGAGTGGTAGGCAGTGGTACCCAATCTGCTGATCCGGGTACTACCACTTACAAGTATACAGACCGTGAAGTGATTATTTGGTCACGTTTCCATATAGGCCGGCATAGTGGATGTGATTGCTACTCACAGATATTTAATTGTAATAGCAGTGACATTCATTAATGGACCACACTTCGGCTTAACATCAAGCGGGGTGCTGTCATATGTCGAGTCACAATAAAAAAAATATATATATTCCAATTACATTGTTATCTTCGTACATAAAACTATTTTAAAATGTATATGCAACTGTTAATACAAATAAGCCCCAGTCAGTCCCCATACAAAATTAATAATATCCGTTCATTTTTTGGTTAATAATTTTACAATTTTTATAAGTCCGCTCCGACGTCTAGAGTGATGTTTGCAGGCATCGTGATCCATGGGTAATGTGCTTTTTATTGACATTTCTAATTTTGTCTTGCTCGAATTTATGAAGTTGGAAATCTTTATCAATGTTTGTGCAAAATCTAAGAAAATTCTATCAATCAATCAATCAATGTTTTTTTTTATTTGAACAATACATACCATAGTCACTTGGGTGGTCATCTGATCCTGGGGCTCTTTTTATGATGACATGTTGGGCACCATTTAAAGCTTGCTGCAACTTATTTTGGGCTTCAGCTTGCCGCCTTACTATAAAGACAAAAAATATATATATATAATGACATAAATTAATGATGTAAAACGAGACAGATACGTCATATACAACCAATTTTACTGTTCGCAAATGTCACAAGTATAAACGGTCAACCACGACGAAGTGAAAGTAGGACGGAATGATAGTTATTGAGAGCGTAAAAGAGACAAATGTATGTGCTCTGTATCGCGACACTAAGTTCAGGTTTGCTGATTAGCAAAGGTTTGATGTGCCACTTTCGGAGCGCGTATGACGTATCTACGGAATTTGCCGATTGCAACTAGGCCGGCATAGTGAAGTGGCATAGCGACTGTTACTTGCAGTTATATTCATGGATAGCACTCCAGCTTAACATCAAACGGGGTGTTGTCATAAATGTCGCGCCACAATAAAAAAGATCTTGAAGTAACTCAGTCGCGTTTCGGATCAGTTTGATAGTTGCCGGTTTCAACTAGGCCGGCATAGTAGATACATAGTAGTTGCAAAAGTCTCAATTGATGGATCACACTCTAGCTTAACATCATGCAAGGTGCTGTAATAAGTCGAGCTATAAAAAAATCTTACCTATAGGTAGACCCGTGTCAATGGATACCATATCACTCATGCTGGCTGGGTCCATAAACATTTCGTCGTCCTGGCCTGGTGACGTCATCGAGTCCGGGATTGGCCGGATCACAAGATCATGCCCGATAGAGCCTTCCTAGGACACATCATCAAATTGGATTATCATAATCTAAAATTATACTATAGTCCATTTATTTTACTATGCTAAAATAGCCATTTTGACGTTTGACCCGCTCATGAAGAATTTTTTTATTTACATTTCTATACTAAGCTACTGAAGTGCATGTACCATAGAAATAGGATAACCAAAATACATATATCAAAGATACATTGGTACCGGTGGGTGGTTTCGAACTCGTGCTTTCGGTTGGTGTAACCATTGCACTGCCACCACACCACGGTCGCCTTTAATAATTTAATTTCAGTATAATTTAATAATTAGTGACAATAAAAAACAGCAATTCGCTCCTTCAAACGTAAAATTAAACGTAATATCCTTATCCTTAAAGTTATTACGAAATAAATTTTCGTATCTTACCGACAATACTTGCACAAACATAATGAAGGAAATTTTGAGACTTGGCGAAAAAATGGTTACTTTAATTGAGAAAATTATTCATTACCCCAGGGCCTCCAGACCCAGCGATGAGTACGCAGATCCGGGGTAGCACTACCACTTTATGGTATATATAGTATACCGTGAAGTGCCTCAGCCGCGTTTCGGGATCAGCTTGTGCGTTTCCGGTTCCAACTAGGCCGGCGTAGGAGACTGCTACTTACAATTGTTTAACTGTAGTAGCAGTCACCTCCATTTATAAACCTCACTCCAGCTTAACATCAGGCGAAGTGCTGTCATACGAGGAGCCCCAATAAAAAAATATCCATTTGTAGCTTCCGCGATGTTTTTTGCAATCTGAAGTCCACTCAGTAGTGGACTTTGCCCATAATGAATAGGACATGTGGAAGAGATGACCTGCCTAGTCCATTGACTAAATAACTTTTTGAACATTTCTAAGCTACCAAACAAAGATACATTAATACGGGCAAGTGGTTTTAAACCTGTCCTTTCGGTTGCGTGAACATTGGCTACACCACGGTCACCTTATTAAATCGTCACATAAAAATCTACGCAGACATACCACTACGAGTCTTCCATGTTTCGGATGCCTTCTAATAAGTAAAGCTGCGCCATTCTCTTCATCTTGAAATAACTCCCCCAAGTCTTCTTCCTTGTCCTGTAAAATGGAAATACAAAATTAATTAATGACTTTTATTTATTTTGGCTTGTCATCAGACACCCCACCTAATGTTAAGTTGAAGTGCGGTCTATGAATGCAAGTGACAGCTACTACAGTTAAGTAACTACAAGTAGTTACTTAACATCCACTATGCCAGCCTAGTTGACACCGGCAACTCACAAGCTGATCCCGAAACGCTTCTAAGTCACTTCACGGTCTGTATACTTGTAAGTGGTAGTACTACCCCAGATCGAAAGACTCAAGTTCCTACCACACTTTAATTTAACAACCAGACTCGGAGCAATTATCCGCCTTTTATATTTATTAAAAAATATTTGTAATATTTATCCACCTAATCAATAAAAATCATATTCATTCATGGACCACACTCCAGCTTAACATCAGGCGTTGTTCTGTCATATAACGAGTCACAATAAAAAAAGAATGATGACGATGTTATGAATAATGAAAATGTTATGTCACTTAAAAGCATAACAGTTTTAAATGCTCTCAAAATCTCAATGAGTGCTTATCAAATTTTTTGTCGTATCGTGGGAATCTTCTGCGCGTGAGACGAATCTTTTATAGCTTGGTGAACGTCAAGGAGGCAATTCTAGTTAAGTTTACGTTATGTATATCGTAATTACGCATGTTTATTTAAATTAGTTTTTACATTAGGTACTACAGGTCAGACAGATTTTGATAGAACTGGTGTTTCACTAAACACACTAAATCACAGAATTTACATTGATTTAGGATTTTTTTAAATAGTATTTTATTTGATTTTGCGCGAACATTGATTAATGATATGCAGCTCATTATCGCGTCTCTTCGTGATCACGATGGCTGACTGCAAAGCACTCGTAACTTATATAATTATTAACCAAAAACGCAATAGTAGGCCGCATAAAATTGGTTTATTCCCGGTGTACACCTGAAAGTAGAGGTAGTGTAGACTGTGACGTTTAACTTTAGTAGACTGAGTACGTTCAATGAATGAAGGAACTAATCTATAATACTTTTTTATTTATAATAAAGTATTATAAATTAGTACATTTATATTAATTTACAAATATAACATAAATAGAATATGAATTGTTAATTAATTACAATAATGGTCACAATATTTTAAAATATTTTAAACTTAATTTCAATGTGTTTATTCGTTTTTGATTTTTCTCTTTTACCTACGATAGATACTACTAGAAAATAACTTTAAATAACTGCACATTCACCATATTCCCTTTGTTGGGCCCAGCAACTTTTAAGCCGATCCCGAAATGCGACTGAGCGACTTCAACAAAAAGTGGTGGTACTACTTCAGATCTGTCGACTGGGAAAATGACAACCATCTACCTACCTCTAATTGTCCACGCATAATATAGGCATCCATACGCGTGAGCATAATGCATAGAATACATAATCATAGACAAGTTTCCATAAACGACTAGGCTTAAATGTTATGTGATACATGAATAATTACTGCAATTATTAATATAGGTAATCTTTATTGTAGCTCGACATATGACAACTCCCCCGGAGCTAGAGTGCGGTATTTGGTGGCTGCTACTACAATTAAATTAAATAATTAAGTAGCAGTCACGTGTACTATGTCGGCCTAGTTGATCCGGCAACTTACTAGCTGATCCTAATGCGGTATTTGTTCCTAGATTAATGTATGGAAATGAATGTTGGGTGTGGCAGAAGAAGCATGAGAGTAGAGTTAACGCTGTAGAAATGCGGTCGTTAATGAGTGTATGTGGAGTGACGATAGCGGGTAGAATAAGGATTGGACAGTTCGCAGTAGTTGAAAAGGTTTAAAAGAAGATTTAGTGACAAGGATTGACAAAAAATGCTCCGATGGTTCTGATACATGGAAAGGATGAGTGAAAGTAGATTGACAAAACGAATTTATAAATCTCACGTGGATGGATGCGTTAAACAGGAGGGTGTATTCCGATCACAGCGGAAATATCCTTAAGAAAGTTGGGTTGCCTAGTGCCCATAACCGTCAGGCTTGTGTGAAGGGAATTGCAGAAGATGCAAGTGGCGCTCCATTCCGGTGGGAAATTCAATCGGCAATTTGATTGATTGATTGATCAACCAATGGAATTGGTCACGCCTCCATTCCCATAGCTTGCCTACCAAGCTAGAAGTAGGTATCAAAATAAAGCGTATATACTAGATTCTAGTATATACGCTTTATGTCTTAGTAACTAGAAACTAGTCAACTAAAAGCGTAAATACTAGAAGTGTGTATCAACTAAAAACGTAAATACAAGAAGTGTGTATCAACTAAAAACGTAAATACAAGAAGTGTTTATCAACTAAAAGTGGGTATAGAAGTAGGTATAAACTAAAAGCGTAAATACTAGAAGTGGGGCACTACCAAAAGCGTATATACTAGAAGTAGGTATCTACTTAAAGCGAGTACTAGAAGTAGTTTCTCTACTAAAAGCGTGACGGTATATCTTATTATAGTAACCTACGTATATAATTAATTAAATTAAAATTATTGCATTTAATTAAATTATGCACATAATTAACTACCTACGTATAGTAAAAAATATATATTGATAACAAGTTGAATATAATTGGGTCATTGTTGTTACTATATCCGTTAGTATTCGGAACAAGTAGTTGAAAAAATGTACTGCCGAGGAGTTTCCATATTGCACATAACGTAAGAAATACTTAATCAATTGTAAAGGCTGTTCAAGTTTCTTAATCCTGTTGTAACTACCAACTAACCCGGATCCATATAATAGAGAGATACTTAATATTGTTTAAAAATGTTTATAATTTATTATTTGTTTAAATATGGCGTTCAGCGAGGCCAGCATAGAGCTATTGCTTGCGGGCATCACTGTGACAGCAGTCACCTCATGGATCGCTCATGGAGCCTAACATCAAGCCGGTGTAGGGTTGTAATTATTACATAAAAAAATATATAAAAAATAGAGGTAGGTTATAATTTCGTATTCATTATGACTGAGGCTACCGTAAACTGAATCGGTATTTCAGTCATCAGCGCTCGTAGACTTTTCTTACTTACTATCAGGCAAGTTAAAGTCAGATTTTATGTTTCAATAAAAAAGAATCAGGTGTTAAAAGTAAAAGACTGGTAATCCAGTAAAGTCCTCAACTGTACATATTGTCTTTATTAGCCTTGAACGGGCCATTCCTTCCGCCAATTGTTTTTTTAATTGAAAAAATTGGCACGTCCTTTTAAGGTAAAAAACTCTATTAAAATATTTGCTATAATTATGTGATATACTATGATATACGTGCTTTTATTTTCGTATATATTTCGTATTATAATACTGCCTTTGATTTCGAATTTACGGTTGCCTAAGTCGCAGTCACAATACTGGACAAAGAATCTTTAATTAAAAAATTGGGACATTCTTAAAAAAACATGCCTGCACTGCCCTAACCAACCCCCCTAGCACGGCAATCCAAGAAGCAAGATAAAGACCTGCAAGGAATATAATTGCAACTCATTTTAAATAACTTACCAAAACAGTGCATCAAAATGTCCAAAAAAATATATTTACATGTTCTGTAAAACTTCACACAAAACTACGTTAAAAACTTAAATAAATTTGAATGAATAAAATGTATGAGGTGTAACGACCAACACCTCAGTCTCTCCGTGACCACGATGGCTGCAAAGCTCTCGAAACGTCGGAATAATAAAAAAATGTAAAAATCAAACCAAAATAAACGCGATAGTAAGCCGCATAAAATTTGTTTAATTCATTAGTCACAAATTTATTTAGTACATTAAGTCACGTGTTAGTTTACAACAGGGCAATTAATAAAAACTAACATAAACTATGACGTCATCCACTCACGTGCTTAGAAGACATTTCATTAATAAATATTAATGCACACATGTCTCATAATTACAATTACATGGAGTCTGTGATTGCATATATGTTTGTGTTTATGTATGTATATATTTATAATATCTATGTAGTTTAACTAAGTATATATACGTAGAAATATATATACCAGTATAAGTATATAAGTATATATACCAGAGCCATAAGTATAGGTATATATATTATGATGGCCGTTTTGACGTTTAATGGAGATAAGGGGTCGTAATTGTCCACTCATTTGACAGTGTACTCTAAAGAATTTGCACTTAAGAAATAGAAGAAGCCCTAAAATAGCTACAAAATACAATCCTTTATACTATTTTCACTTATGGCATTAAAAAGAAGTTAGATGGGGATAAATATACATTTTTATATTCATAATTTAGAAGGTTGTCACTAGTTTTGATAACATTAAAATACTTTAAAAAAGGATGACGGAACAATTATGCCGCTACTCTTGCTACCACGAGACTTTTAATAAGGCAGTATTAAAAGTCAACCAAGTGCTTGTAATTGCAAAAAGTAGTGACAACCTTTGAAAGAAAGGAATTGAAGTACAAGTAGTTGTCTCTTTCAGTCACACGTAGTATAAACATAGAAAACACGAGATAAATAACACAGAATTAGTTCTTATTTTAGCATAGCTTCTATTCTTTCCATATTTTTAGGTGTACTCCTTATTTTAATATAACTTTATTCTTCTGTACGAGTGTCTGTGACTTACCTTATCCTAAACGGCTGGATTGATTTGAATGAAATTTTATGTGTTTATTATGTTTATTATGTGTATGGATTCTATTGGTAAAATTTCCCGGTAGTTGGTGATGATGTTTTAATGTCGGCACCCTTGGATTTCCCCTAGCTTACCATTAGGCAAGTCAGGGTGTTGAGATGTTAGTTTAAGAAACAATTTGAAACAACCTGCACAGACACTCAGACATTCAATCTCTGGGAATTTCCTTACAACCGACAATACCGTGACCTACGAAATACCATTTGGTTTTTTCAAGAAATTTATTTATAACAAATTAATGTATTAATTTACATATTAACCTATTGATAAAAGAAAAAAAAAACATTGGATTATAAAATTGTAAGAAGTTAAGAAATCCTATTTTTACACATTGTAAAACCATAAAGTTCTTGCCGGTTTATCCAGTATTAGTCACATTATTATTAGATTTACATAAAACAATATTAATAATACTTTTAATAATACAATTATTCGTTTTAGTACAAATATTTTTGTCACAAATTGTGACTGAATAGGATTTTAGTTTTATTGAAACCCGCGTAGCGCGAGATTAACGATTTATTGAATTGTATGATGATACGTCTGTAGAATGAGGTCTCAACCACCAGATGTCCCTCTCCCTCACTTAGCCAACTAGTTCCCCCAGCATACCTCACATTCATTGACTCCAAAGTCGGACTTCACTCGACTTTGGAGTTAACTCTATTTCTCTCATGGATCACCCGCTTCACGGGGGGTCCACCACTCAATCGCGCTGATCAGAATCGAATTCATCTCACAATAAAAAGTCTGTAGACAGTAAAATTACTTTTTATTGTACAGTAAAAGCACAATAAAATGGGCGAGCTTAATGCTAAATAGCATTTTCTACCAGCTAACCTTAGGGAGATGGGTGACAATAGTTTACGTATTCTAGGTCTGTAAAACTAACATATTTAAAATTAATATTAATATTACATAATAACTTATTAATAAAAAAAATCCTTATGCTTATTTATTACTATTAATAAATCTTTAAAAAACGAGAGCAAAATCTATGACGAAACGTTACTAAGTAGAACTGATTATAAAGTCAATACATTTAAATTTCGAATCAGCTTTATGTTTTGAACACCAATAGCAATACGAGTATAGTAGGGGAACGAGTTAAAGGAACGTGCGAGGAATCTAGTTGTGACGTCATGGTCACGTGTCTATTATGAATAGTGAAGTAACATGCAAAATGTCGATAACAATAAACACACACTTTCCTTAAAATGCAAATAGATTTAGTTATTAAAAATTATTAATGTGTATTAAATTGAAGTATAAACATTAGACAGAAACAATTTTTGATAAATTATATATTAATTTAATTTTGAGAATAGTGACTGCATGTTTTTTTTTCATTTTCACACATTTTAATCACGTTTCTAATAATGGTTCTAGCCTGAATACGGATGACGACTCTCTTTTATTCAATTAACTCACTAATTTTTCAATAATCAAACAAAGAAAATATGGACACCTTTTTATCGATATTAAATGACAACGCCGAGCTATGAGCGTCACTAAAAGCAGCCACTAAAGTACGGGTGGTGGTCGTTTCACGCCCCACCGCACCTCAGCCCCCGAATTCATTTAGCTCGTTCTCCAACTATATATGATCTAATAAAAAAACATATTGATCATAATTTATAATAGAGATATCAGTAGCTCGTAAAATATACCCTTTGATGACGTCATTAGCCTAATATAAGCCTTCATTTCACCGCTCAATACAACCCCCAGGGCCGTCTTTACCCGGGGGTTCAAGGGGTGCGGTGCACCCAGGCGCAGAGTCCTAGGGGGCGCATGCCGACCGCCATAAACTTCGATAGATACGTACTACACTGAGAACACGCGAGCACAGCCTTGACTTTCGCACCCCGGCGCTGAATATGCTTAAGACGGCCCTGACAACCCCCCAGCTATAAACCTAGGATGCTTTCAGTCGAACTAAAAAGTTCGATGCGTCGTTTCTTTGTAGAGCAATCGACGAGTGGAATGCTTTATCAGCCTATGTGTTCTCTCCATTCTATAGCCTTGGATCCTTTGAACAATGCCTGAAGAAGCACCTTTGGCCGGCATAGTGACGGCGACTGGGGCAGCCGTGAAGATTTGGTTTTGGCAGTCGTGTCGGCACTCTTGGACCTCTTCTTGCTTATCATCAGGCGGATCGAGGTTAGATGTTGTGTCAGAATAATAATACAAAAATCCTTTGACCGTTATAGTGAGGGCGACTGAGGAAACCGTAAATTGAGTCGGTCTTTTACTAAGACTCAAGTTACTTTTGAATTCAATTTAGTTTTAAGACTAAAAATTCACTTTTTAGTTCACATTGTCATATACATAAGCGTGTTTTATTAGTTTTTTTAACTATAGTTTTATTTACTGACTATTTTTTACTTTTTACAGTCTTTACTTTTTTTACTACCATTTTTATACCTTTTATTTTTGACTCGACATCTGATCTCGACTTACCTGATGGTAAGTCCAAGAGTGACGACGACTGACAAAAAAACAAGTCAGTTCACGATTGTCTCAGTTGCCGTCACTATGCTGGTCAAAGGTGCTTCTTCACGCATCGCTTTGAGGATCCAAGGTTATAGGAGGGATGGGCTGGCAAAGCATTCCATTTGTCGATTGTTTTACAAAGAGAAGATTATATGGAACAAAGCGAAAGAGTTATGTCAGGAACGTGGAAAGCTCTCCTTTGTCTATCTTTGTTGGATTCAGGCGAGATAATTTGATTCATTGATTGGTTGAAGTAAGAGTAGTTTTTGGTTACAGTCAGATTTCTTTTTTAATATATATTTATAATATTCTTAGTCTACTGTACTTTTAGGTTTTAAGGATGTTGTAGGATTTTCGTTTGGCTTCTATGACAACCAATAGAAAGTGACGATGACGCCGACGGTAAAACACGACATCCAAAAAAACCTGTTAAAACCTTCCTAAAAATGGACATAATTTAAACGCAATTCTTATTTTTACGATTTTACATTTTATAGCCTAGACAAATCCATAAAAAAGGATTTTAATATATCATCTATTTAAACATTTTAAAATCAAATAAAACCAGATTTTAAATTTTAAATAAAAGATGGCGTTGAAAGAATAATTTATAGCTTACAAAATGTTACATTACTCGTAAATACGTCATTATTTTGGTGATAATAAAAGTCATAATTCAACAATATTTTTTTTTGTACATATGATATTTTTACTATTTTAATTATTGGCACTAATTATTAATGAGCTAACTGAGATATTGAATAGAGGCGACTGCTAACAATGCTAACCCCCAAAAGGCGATCATGGCCGCAACCTCACGCAAACCGAGAGCATGGGCTTAGATAATTTAACCGTTAAGACAGTTATATTATCTAAGAGCACGGGTTCAAAACCACTTGCCGGTACCAATGGTAGCTTATCTATAGTAGCTTAGTATAGAAATGTGAATAGTAATAAAAAAAGTCTCTCAAAAATGTGTATAAATTGTGACTAGACATATGACAGCACCCCGCATGTCTATGAATAGAGGTGACTGCTACCTCGGTTCAATAATTGTAAGTAGCAGTCACATCCATTATGCCGGCCTAGTTGGAACCGGCAACTTACAAGCTAATCACGAAACGTGACCAAATCACTTCACGGTCTGTATACTTGTTGGTGGTACTACCCGGATCGGCAGACTGGGTACCACTGCCTACCACTCTTCGGATATAATCCAAATCGTTTTATTGCTCTCGAACTTAAAACATAAATCGAAGTAACCAGCTCTTTAAAATAAACATCTATTATATAACTACAATTTAACATGTAAAAGTTTACGTTTGGAGGTCAGTCAGTTTCAAAGCGAGATATTTAAGAGGTTTGTTAAATTTAAACAGATTATTGGAATACCACAACCGGAGCACAACGAGAGCAATCTATTTAGCCATTCCTCTTTGTTTATTGCCTTACTTAGAAGGGCTACTATGACCTTTTATTTACTATGACCTGACGACAGGCGTGGCCGATTGGTTGCACACCAGATTGTTACAGTGGGTGCTGTCCTATGCTGTCATATGCAAGCTGATCCTAAAAAGTGATTAAGTCATTTAACAATCTGTACACTAAAAAGTTGTACTCGTACTAACCCGGGACGGTGAATGAATGAAATTTGGATAACTTATATCCTGACGTAACACATAGGCTCTCTTAACACAATACCTTGACTACCTGACGATGGACTATGAAGATTTAAGAGATGTCTAAGAGATAGAACTTAAGTAATTTAACTAAAATTATTATTAAGCCTTCACTGAGCTGTTATCAAACTGTTGTCCTGGACAGGGTCCAAGGCACCTTACGTTACAAGGTGCAATTCAACACGTGTAAAACCGCGGGGTACCCTTGATATACGATGGGGTACTCTTTGGCCGGCATATTCATGGCGAATTGAATTTTTTAAGTCGTCGGCATTCTTGGACCTCCTCTTGACACCATCAGTCAGTTCGAGGTCAGATGACGAGTCACAATAAAAAACAAGTTTAATACATAATTTAATATAGATTTAATGTCGTTATTTAACTTCTATGAAGATGTGACGAAGAAACTTAGTTGTTTTTTTGCGTGGGAATTGGCACATCATGTTTACTGTCTATCCATGTGCGAATATCTACCTCTATTGTCAGTTTACTTAGATAAGAAAATATTTATGCAATTAAAGTTTATGGGTATACAAATGTGGTTTGGAAAAAGATGTAGTGACAAGGATTGACAAAGGAATGCTTCGATGGTTTGGGCACATGGAAAGGATGAGTGAAAGTAGATTGACGAAAGAAATTTATAAATCTGGTGTGGGTGAATCAGGAGGGTGTACTTCGACCAAATTCAAAATCGGAGACATTCTCAAAAAAAAAACCGCAGTGCCCATAACCGTAGAGCTTGTATGAAGAGAATGTAAGGAAAGCGAGGGAGTTGAGTCAGGATTGTACCATATGTGGCATATATGAGGATGATGGATATTTGCTCCGAGTCTGGTTATTAAAGAGTGGTAGGCTGTGGTGCCCAATCTGCCAATATTTATTTGTATACAGACCGTAAAGTGACTTGTAAGTTGCCGGTTTCAACTAAGCCGGCATAGTGAATGTGACTTATAGTTTATTGACTAACTGTAGTAGCAGTACCCTCTATTTATGGACAGTACGTCAGCTTAACATGAGGCGGGGTGCTGTCATATGTCGAGTCATAATATAAAATGATCTATCTTACGCCTTAATTCCCATAGGGATATGCAGAGACAAAATATGCAGAGACTTTACATCAACGATTCTCTTCGTTCATACTCTATAGGACACGATGCGCCTCTATTTTGTTTTAAAGCAATTATATCCCGAATAATTTCATAGAGCTTATATGAAGAAAATTGTGAATGTGAAGGAAGCAAGGGATTTGTGTCAGGATCGTGGTGGCAAGTGGCTGGCGCTCCATTGTCTCTGCCTATCCCGGTGGGAAAAAAGGCGTGACAATTTGATTGATTGATTGACATTTTCATACTTGAACAAAAACTACAAGTTCATAGTAAACGCCTACTTTAAATCTAATCAAGGGTAAACAATTTTAGTTAAATTACATGACAAAATAATTGTTAGATTATAGAAACAATGTCATATAAAATTAACTGCTCAAATTGTGGAATGCTACTGGTGTAGCATATTTAGCACAATTAAGTACTATAAAATAATTGGATTGAGCATAAAACAAAGTAAACAAGACTTGGTATTAATCTTATTGACTTGCTGGGCTGCCGATCTGGGGTAGTACCTCCACTTTGAAGTGTACAGACCATGAGGCGACTTTCGAGTTTTTTTTTTTAAATTTGTCGTGAAATAAAAACCGTAACGGATGTCATTTTAATATACAAATAAATAACTTACAATATTTATATAAATTACGACAATGATGTCGGCGTAGGTACGCCGACGTAAATGATATAGAAAAGAAATGTTGAGTCGACGGCTGCTGGCACGATGCACGACGCGATGAGGGCGGCCATCAGATGCGTCGACTCGCAGTCTTCGGTTAAAGGGAACGGCGGAATCCCGACGTGTAGGATGGCACGACGGAAACCCAACGTGTTGTGGTAAGTAGATCGGCGGCGTATGATTTCCGCTCGATCTGACGAGAAGTTCCGAAAGCAGCACGGCGGAACACAAGGTAATTTAAATTATAGCACTACATTTAACAGCACCCCGCCTGATGATAGACTGGAGTGCGGTCCATGAATGGAGGCGTCTGCTACGACAGCTAAATAAATGCAAGTAGCAGTCGCATCCACTATGTAGGCCTAAAACAAAATATCTGCCTCATGTTTTTAAATGACAAATGTTTGCAGTTTTTAACTTATTGAAAATATTTCAAACTTAATGTTTGAAACAAATTGCTCTGACTGGGAATCAAATCCGGGATTTCCGCGAAGCAGACCGGTTTGTTGCCAATGCACCACACAGGTCCTGATCATCAATCTTGTCTGATGGTAAGCAAGAGGAAGTCTAAGAACGCCGACGGCAGACAGTACACCATTTTGTTACGCATTAAGTCCCGGTTTTGATTCCCGGCCTAAGCAAAAAATTGTTTTATAGCTAATATTATATTTAACAAATAATTGTTTCAGAGCTAATATTATATTTAACACATAATTGTTTCAGAGCTAATATTATATTTAACAAATAATTGTTTCATAGCTAATATTATATAACAAATATTTGTTATTAAAAAAAGAGGCGGATATTTGCTCCGGGCCTGGTTATCGAAGAGTGTTAGGCATTGGTAGCCAGTCTGCCGATCCAGGATATAAGTATACGGACCGTTAAGTGATTTAACGGTCCGTATACTCGTGTTTTGGGATCAGTTTGTAAGTTGCCGGTTCCAACTAGCAGTCACATCCAATAGGTGATGTGACTGCTACTTCCAGATTGAATTGTAGTAGCACCACTATTCATAGACCGCACTCCCGCCTAACATCAGGCAGGGTGCTGCCATACGTCGGGTCACAATAAAAAAAAATATAAAGCTGATAGTTTTCGGTAGTGGCTATCCCAAATTAAGAAGTAAGATAATTTTGCTTTAAGAAGTAAATACGAGTAAATATCCAGGAAATCCAGTGGCAGTGACTTCGTGCACATCACTTCAATGATCACCTGTTTCCATTCATGAAGTTAGATAAGAGCGACATCATCGTGAGAACATTGCTTTCACCAACTATGAAAGAATCGGGTGCACGCGTTTTTGCCACAACCCATATTCTAATTCTTTTGTACACGCTTAGGGTTAGTCCACGTACAACTACTTGGATTCATCTAAGTATTTTTTTAAATTATTTTTTATTGACATCTGACTTTGACTTGCCTAATGGTAAGTAAGGACAAGTCCAACAACGTCGACTATTGCAAAAATCGATTCAGTTTACGGTTGCCTTAGTCTAATACTTTTTGACGGCAAAATATTAGTGAAATTTTGCCGCGGACGCAAGTGACCAATCCAAGTTGTTTACCCATTGATTTACTATTCGCTGATTGGTTACGAAGATGTCAAATATCAGTGAAACCGAATTTCACTGATTTTTCGATGCCAAATGTAAGGGAATCAAGGCCTAGTTTGTTTCGCGTAAAGTCCCGGATTCCTGGTCGGGGAATATTTGGGTTTCATAGATTTTCTTTGTAATATTTAATAATTTGCTGATCTGCTTGTAATTTGTCAACTCAGGGTATCTGTTGCTTAACAATCTTAAATTTTTCAAAATATACATAAAATATTTTTATAAAGTTGTTATTTTCATAAGTATAAAAATTCAACCCCTTTCTAATCTAAAATAATAAAATTTATAATTATTTTAAATTAAAGCAGAAATTCAAAGCTAAACAAAACAAAGCTGCAAGTTTGTAAGCTAAAAATTCTACTTAATCGTATGAATTTGTACAACAAACAGGGACTAATGACAAAACAATACCCCTCTTTATCTAACACCATAAATCAGAAAGAGATGGAAATAACTTTTTAAAGAAATATAATTACTATTATTGCTTGGCATAATTAGAGCTAGTTACGTATCTTAACGACGACATTGTATAATAGGGGGAAGCATAGATGCTTTATATACTAGTTCATTTCTGAAAACTTTTGGTGCCCGGTCTGCCCATATCACAAATAAAAGCTGTAGAAACCCAGGGTAGTACAACTCCTTTTAAGTGTACACAGCTCGTGAAGTGATTTAGTCGCATTTATAAATAAACTTGGCAGTTGTCGGTTACAATAAAGCCTGCATAGTTAAAGCGACAGTTACTTTTGTCTTATTGTTTATTGTGACATGACATTTGACCTCGACCCGCCTGATAATAAGCAAGAGGAAGGCCAAGAGTGACGACGACTAAAAAAAATTGAGTCAGTTCACGGCTGCCGGCCCCAGTCGCCGTCACTATGCCGGCCAAAGGCGCTTCTTCACGCATCGTTTGAAGGATCCAAGGTTATAGGATGGAGAGAACACATGGTTCAGTTATTTAACTGCAGTAGCAGTCGCTTCCATTCATGGACCATTAAAAGAAGTTGTGGTACTACCTTGGGTCGGCAGACCGGGCTCCACTGCTTACCACTCTTAGACAACTAGACCCAGAGCAAATATCCAACTCTTCTTTATACAATAACTCTGTATATAACTCTTCTTTGTAATATAACAAATATTGTAATATTCAATGTAATTAATTAAATATTACAAATAAAAGCTATAAAACGACAAGTATCAGGTGTAGCTCTTGCTTACCACTAAGGAAGTCTATATTTTGACGACAGGCGTGGACGAACGGTTTAGCGATTGGTTTGTTGCGCGTAAAGTCCCGGGTACGATTCCCGGTCGGAGCAAATATTTGTTTCATAGCTTTTATTTGTAATATTTAATAACATTAAATATTGCAAATATTTGTTAATAAAATAAAAAGAGATGGATATTTGCTTCGAGTCTGGTTATCAAAGAGTGGTAGGCAGTGGTACCCAGTCTGCCGATCCGGGGTAGTACCACCACTTACAAGTATACAGACCGTGAAGTGATTTGGTCACGTTTCGGGATCAGTGACAGTAGTAGCAGTGACATTCATTCATGGACCACACTTTGGCTTAACATCAAGCGGGGTGCTGTCATATGTCGAGTCACAATAAAAAAAATTAATAATAATAATGCGTCACAATAAAGAAAATGCACTTTACTGTGATAATCACATGATTGATTAAAACAATGGTAGTGATTTTTGTTGAGAAATTGGCACACTTTTTCGGTTTTTACGGAAACATAATTAACTTTCTATTATTGATTCGATTATGAGTTATGCTATGGAAATCGAAGTTTTCTTGAAATTCGGTTCGGTAGTATAAAACTTTGTAGAAGGCATAAAATTTGACGAAAGTAGGACGTCGTGTTAGGATCGTGGCAAATGGCCCATTCATTGTCTTCCTGTGGAAAAAGGCCACCATTTTATTGATTTTTATGCCTAATCTGAATCGGGTTTTAATTGTAATGTAACTTATCCCTGTGTTAAGTCTTACAGGGAAAGTATTTTATATCGCAATTTTATGGGCTGACTCTATCAACAGGTAAAACGCGGCGCTCGTAAAATTGTCTTTAACATCAATGAGTTTAATTAAAAATTTTTAATTACCCTGGATTGGATTAAAATTAAACTCTCACTGCACCATCGCCACACAAGAAGTGCAGACAAGAAAGTGCTTCTTACTAGATATACGATAGGTATGGCATAATAAAATTCTCTTGTTTCCTCCACAAATAAACATACAAGTAGGTAATTCTTATGATATATTCCACTAGAAGGAAAAGAGAATGCCGGGCCATTCGCAACCAGGCTAAGATTGGGAAGCCACTTTGCTGAATAACAAGTTTCACTGCTACGGCCACTATTCATAAACAACTACGACCAACTTCAATATTAGTTCAATTTTTAATACCTTATGTATCCTCTCATCTCTATCCAATCACCTCTCCAAATTGGTATAGTAGAGGCAACCTACAATACCTTAATATTAATAATCGCATATACGAAAAATGCGAATAGAATTAGCTAATGCGATACTGATAAAAAAAATTAGGACTTACAGTAATCATTTCCTCGTAATCAACACCATGAGGCTGCGTCTTATTCGTCATAGCCTTCCACATCTTTAAGCCATCCTTCTTTAACAAACCCTCCTGCTTCTTCAGAACTAAATTCAACAACTTCCCGAACGCTTTCAAATCTATTTTGTGTACTTCATCTTCTTGCTCATCATTGATGTTTTCTAAATCTAACAATTCACCATTTTCTTCAACACTATCATCATCATTATCACTTATTTCACTAGAATTTGACACACCAAAATGTACACTAACAGTATTATTGAGATCTCCAATTATATCTACGTCCTTTATGTACTTTTTTGCTTTAACAAACATTTCATCGTTCAATAATGACGGAGGATTATTGTCAGTCTTCCAATTTCTACTAGGTTTTGAAGCTTTTTCGTGTGGTATTTTGCCTTGTTTTGGCTGGTGGGAGTTGGAAGGATGGCTGTTGTCGATGTGCCGCCTGGATAAATGATGTGTGAGCTGGACTAGATGGTACTCTGGTACGTGGGAGTGATGGTCTACGTGGAAGACATTCCGTAACTCTTGAGGTGTCATGTGCTCGTGAATCTGTAACAAAGAGAATAATTATTAGTTTTAATGTTTATGCAATAAACAATTTGGTATGCATATATTTTTTATTTAATTTGGTATACGTGTATGTTTAGCGAAGTTTGTTTAAATCTGATGAATATAAAAATGCCGTTATTAAGGAGTATATGAGGAGTGATGACAGCGGATAGAATGAAAAATACACACAGTGCAAACACAGTGCGCGATAGCTGATGTGGTTTGAGAGAAGATGTAGTGACAAGGATTGAGAAAAAAATGTTTTGATGGTTTGGGCACATGATAAGGATGAGTGAACGTAGATTGACGGAAGGGTTTTATAAATCTGATGTGGTTGGATGCGTTAAACGAGGAAGACCCAGGAGGGTGTTTTTCGACAAAATATTATAATACGAAATGCAATTATTATAAAACACAACAAATAATAAATATACATAATAAGGTGCACCTGTTTAAAGTTAGATGTTATTAATCGATTAGGCCTCTGAATAATTATGTTAGCTCCAAAATTCAATCAGCATTAAATTCCGGTATTTGTAGATCGCCTACGAGCAAACATCGTGATCTTTAATACAAATATAAAAGAACTGGTTTGAACTAATTGCAAGATTTATATTCCTTTAATGTCTTTTATAAGTTATGGTGAATGTAACAGGTGTGTATGTGGATTATGGTTTTAAAAATAATTGGAAATATCTGTAGAGCAATTTTAAATCCCATTTTGAAACGAAGAAGCTATGGAACAAATAGTTTAATTTGTGAATTAAACAAATTTTATGCCGCTTACTATCGCGTTTATCTTTGGTTATTGATTTTACAATTGATTTACAATAAAGTTCGAAAGCTTGTTTTGAGAGTTTTGAAAGCCTTATTGGTGACAGAGATGGTAAGCCGCATAAAAATTTGTTTAATTCATTAATCAATGTTCGCGCAAAATCTAAGGACAATTTAATTTGTGTTTGAGTTTTGCAGTGAATACTATACAAGACTTTACACAACGCAATACTTTATTTATATGGGACACAAATAATTCTAATTAGTTCAGAACTGTTTAGATAAACATATAATTGTTAGCTGTAGATTTCATTGTCTAAATAAACCTTACTATCACCCATAAGTCATTTACTACTGGACATAAATTTTGCACAGCTAAAAGCGGCTTATATTTTTAAATGTTACATCTTGACTTGTCTTATAGTAAGCAAGGAGAGATCTAAGAGAACTGAAAAAACTCCAGCAGTTTCCTTCTTATCAAGACGATCGTTCCATCTTATGTTTCACAAGATACACAAGATTGTGGATCTGTTTTCTATCAATCCATTCACTATTTAATGTTACGTATGTAAGTACAAATCAACATTGTATTAATATCCAGTTCAAAATGTACTACACATCAGGGGCGTAGCTACCGCCCTATATGCAGTATCAATTATATGGGGCCCCCAATGTGCTTAAGCAAAAAATAATAAGTAACATTTTTTTCTTTTGTGAGATATCTACCCTTCCTAAGGCCCCCCAAACAAATTTTTATATGGAGCCACGCCAAGGCACGCTGCGATTCTGGTACACATATCCGTATTTGAGTAGCTTATTAGACAACTGTTACTGGATATCCTTGTTAGCGGTCATGTAGACATATTCATTCAACAAGATCAGGTTCTTTAGTAAGGTTAGATAATTAGCAAACTAACTGTTATTATTTATGTAAGTATTTTTTTATTGTGACACATCATTTAACCTCTACATGCCTGATGGTAAGCAAGGAGAAGCACAAGAGCGCCGAAGACTGAAAACTAACGCAAACTCAATCGTCGTCACTATGGCGACCAAAGGTGCTTTTACATATTTTCTTAAAGGATCCAAGATTATAGGATGGGGATAACACATAAGCTGGTAAAGCATTTCTCAATTATTTTGTTAGATTTTGCGCGAACATTGAAAAATGAGTTAAACAAATTCTCTGTCTCTCCGTGACCACGATGGCTGCAAAGCTCTCGAAATGTCGGAATAATAAAATAAAATTATAATATCAATTCCAAAATAAACGCGATAGTAAGCCGCATAAAATTTGTTTAATTCATTTCTCAATTGTTTTATAAAAAAACGACGCGTAAAAGCCTTTTAGTTTGACTGTTGATTTTGTCGATAGGATCGGTAGGGTATCACGGAAGAAAAAGACGAGGTTAAAGGTAGGAACAAGGTTAAAGAGTTCCTCAGAAAATTTTACGTGGTATAGCATAACGGAAGCGTAAAACCGCCATGTCTCTGCAAAATAATTGTATTTATTTGTACTGGATTAAATCGATAGACATTCTTTAAAAAAAACAGGCCCGCAGATAAGGATAATTCACTGACCTTTATTTTATTTTCTTTACATTTTTTTAATATTAATATAGAATAATAGAGATTTATTATTTAAAATGACCTTTGAAAGGCTAACAGGAACAATTAATAACAATAGATGACAAGAGATTAAAACAATTCTAATTGATTTCGGATCATTTAAAACGGAAGTAATTATCGATGCAATTTATTATTTGCAGCATGATTTAACAATTAGCGTGTTGAAGTGTCTATGAATTTATTATTATTATATTTTTATTGCAAAGGAGACCGTGGTGTAGTAGCAGTGCAATAGTTACACAAACCGAAAGCACGAGTTCGAGGCCACCTACCGGTACCAATGTATCTTTGATATATGTACTTTGGTTGCCCTGTTTCTATGATACAAGCACTTTAGTAGCTTAGTATAGAAAAAAATGCATAAAAACAGTAATAGATAGAAATATCTAGGGAATATTATTTTTTATTTTTACTCGACATGACCTCGATGAACCTGACGGTAAGTAAGGGAAAGTCTAAGAGCGCTGACGACTTAAAATATGATTTAGTTTACGGTTGCCTCAGACGCCGTCACTATTCGTATAACAGCCAAATTTTTAGACTCTCACTATTTTAATTCTCAATTATTTTTTAATTATGACAGCAACCAGAGAATAGAGACATTTTAAATAACTGCAAGAATGAAGAGATATGTGGAAGTCTCGATTGGTTTGTTGCGCGTAAAGTCCTGGGTTCGATTCCCGGTCGGAGCTAATATTTGTTTCATAGCTTTTATTTGCAATATTTAATAATTATATTAAATAATGCAAATATTTAATATAATTATTATTATATTAATAATAATTATATTAAATATTTGGGACTTTACGCACAACAAACCAATCGCTAAACCATTCGCCTACGCCTGTCGTCAAATGTAATCAATAAACCAAAAACACATATAATCGAATGTAGCGACGACTTGCAACATACCATACTAACTAGTATTCGAGATCGTAAGTGATGATTAAATAAGACACGACTCAAACGCCGGAACAGAACCCAAGGTCTGTAGAAAGTGGAGAGGTGGATCGAGCCCAGGGTCTCGGCCAAGGAAGTAAAAAAAACACAATAGTATTTATACAATAATTAAATTTTGAAAAGGTTTAATTAATAGGAAAGAAAAATTAGTTTTTTTTTTAAATATTTGATACCTTGATATCGTTTTGGATACTAATGACGAAAAAATAGAGTCGTTTATGGAAGTTGGGAGCTATGCTTCTGATAATTATATGAAAGATTGTTCGCTCAATTATTTAAAGATCCAAGCATAACTATTGTTTAGTACTAACTATACTATTTTATTGCTTCAATGGTTTGGGCACATGGAAAGGATAAATGAAAGTATTATAGATTGACGAAAAGAATTTATATATCTGATGTGGATAGATACGTTAAACAAGGCAGGCCCAGGAGAGTGTTTTTCGACCAAATCGGAGACATCCTCAAGAAAGCTAGGTTGCCTAGTGCCTATAACCACAGAGCCTGTATAAAGAGAATTGTGGATGTGAAGGAAGCAAGAGAGTGGTGGTCAGGATCATGGTAAGTGGCGCTCGATTGTCTCTGCCTATCCCTGTGGGAAAAAGGCGTGACAATTTGATTGATTGATTGATTGCTATTGTGCCGACCTTAAAATTGTCTCATTCATTGTCTCAATTCATTTTCATTTTGTTTTTTGATATTCTATTTTTATGTCAAATATATTAATTAGTCTTCTTTACATCATCAACGGGTGCGTTTCATTTCTCCACGTCCTTGACCACGTAGCGTCAAACTATTATATTTTTACCTTTTATACCAATTTAAATATAAATATTTTAGGATAAATCTTTTTTCATAATCTGTAATTATAACTCTTTTCGTTGGGTCCGAGGAAGGGGGCCCAACAAAGCTCTGTCTAGCTTAGGGTCCTTATTTTACCTTTACTTATTGATTCCTCGGTGACAGTACCTACATAATATTATTTTCAACTGACCCAATAAAGCATGGTAATAAAGCATTATTATTCATATTATATACACTTTTATACTAATAGTTACATGACTCTACAATTCAAAATTAAAAGTATATTAACTATAATTAAACTACAAATAAAAAATATCATCTAATGACGTCGCATCAGAGATAGTCCCAAGGAGACTGGCAACATTTCCCCTTCGTATAGCAAGGATTATACGTTGGCAGAAATAATTGCCAGCCTTCCTGTCACCAGATTTCTCCGTCAGCCGCTTAGACAATTCCTTGGCCAGGCGCTTAGCTCAAATTCGTAACCAGTACCGAGGTAAGCGTATTTGTTAGCTCCTTGGGGTTCTCAGCAGAAATCGACACACTTCCCGCGCTTAACGAGGTCGCTTGGACGTGAGATGAGGCTAATGTGTCTACAGTTCTAAATGATATTACCATAACCTTTAAATACATTCAAAGCCTATTCATTACTAAACAAATATAAATCATATTCGTTTACTTGCATCTACAATTAATAACATGTTGTAATTGATATTCAGTACGGTTTTAAATAATGGTCGCCTAGAATCTATCCATTAAAATCGACTATTAAAGACGACAGACTTAACCGAATGGTTAGCGATTGGTTTGTAGCACGTAGTAAGTCCCATGTTCGATTCCCGGTCGGAACAAATATTGGTTTCATGTTTTATTTGTAATATTTAATAATTTTATTTGCATCGCGTCTGGTTATTAAAGAGTGGTAGGCAGTGGTACCCAATGTGCTGATCCGGTGCAGTACCACTACTTACAAGTATACAGACCGTGAAGTGATTTGGTCACGTTTCGAGATCAGCTTGTAAATTGCCGTTTCCAACTAGGCCGGCATAGTGGATGTGATTGCCACTTACAGTCGTTGAATTGTAGTAGCAGTGACATCCATTCATGGACCACACTCCAGCTTAACATTAAGCAGGGTGCTGTCATATGTAGAGTCATAATAAAAAAACATCTGTATTAAAATAAAACCATTTAGTTTAATCGAAACAGTTACTAGGTAACTACTGGGTCATAAACGCTAATACTATTGGATATAGGGGCCTAGAACGAGCGCGTCGATAAGATTCTAATCGATTCCATTTAAATCGAGGGCCGTCAATAGATTTGTTGACTATTTGACAGCTGGGTTTTATTGTTAAATTCCCTTGTGCTACGATTTCTGAGATACTTAATCGTCGTGGTTTCGCGTGCAAGTATTGTAGATAGGTACATGTCTTATTGATCAACTGGTGTTTCAACTGGCGGCTATGCAGTCCTGTCATTTTTTTTAAACTTTTAATGTAGTACTATATATAGTAACAGCACCCCACCTGATGTTAGGCAGCAGTGTGGTCCATAAATGAAGTCGACCGCTACTAGAGGTTAACAATGGCACGCCGCTCGTACAGTTACCGTAATCAGGTGGATATGTACAAAGCCGATCGGACTATCGAGTCGCATTTTGCGCTGAACCCACCACAAAGGATCTGTGACTACCACAAATTAATAATGGCAATTACGAAACCAATATTATTTTAAAACTTACCAAAACTAAAAATATTTAATACAAAAGTTACTGCATAAGAAGTAGTCACAGTCAAATGTATGTTACATTTCGCAACAAATACTAAACATCGGCACAAATCGACCGTTAATTTTCCAAGCCTCCTTTACACTTGTTAGCTGCAAGTGTTAAGTAAATCACAAATCAAAGGTTTAATTAAGTGCAATTCAAGGAGCTGTCGAGTAATAGGTAATCTTAGGTCACAAGAACTCGGGAAACCTTCTGCTTCATATATGCGTTCTTATATAAAGCAGAATGTTCTGAAAAACTTTTTAATGGAAAAGCTTCCGTGATACCCGCCCGCATAGATCGAGGGCAGCGTTCGCATTTTGTTTACCAAATCGATAGTCAACCTAATGGATTGGAATTATATACTCGGCCAAGTGATTTCCCCATCTCTCGGATCCACCAAGCGAAGAGTGAATAAGCACCTATGGCCGAAATAGTGCGATTGAAACATGCGTGAACTGAGTCAAATTTTCATTCGTTGGTGCTATTGGACATGCCTTTACTTACTATCGCAATAAAAAAAGTATTTTGATCAGTAGTAAAAGGAAGGGATTTAATGAGAAAGTCGTCGTAAAACGTAGTGTTTCGTTGTCTCTGCCTATTCCTGTGGGAATGTAGCTGTAACAGATGTAATCTTGGTATATATGCTTATTGGTATAAACGTTGATAACCCAACAAAGAATAATTGCAGTGTTTAGTAATATTAACTACTTAACACCTGCGCTACCCAACAGCAGTATTAACAAAATAATGTAAATTATCCACTGCTTTTTTTCACACGAGCACACTGTAATTTGTATGTCCGTTTTGTTAGCCGTAACGATTGCGCGACCTTGCCCAGTTACACAACTCTAAGATACTCGCATGTTTTCACAAAAAAACACTCTTACTTTTGTTCGAACTATAATTTAATAATTATTTCGCCTGACAACATTAGTTATGTGTATTTTAAATATCCATTAGAAAATACTGAATTGTAGGTAATGTTTTGAACTGGTATTTGTTTAGTCATTTTCTTATGAGTTTTTCCATTGACTTTATTCTTAGTTATGTCATTCAATAAAGTGGTCACGCCTCTAATAAAGCCACAGGGCTAAATAGAGTAAATAGAGTGCAACTTTACAAGATTCTGACACAATTCTCTCGTTTCAATTAGTTAGGTGAATAATAAAAATTATGCACTGTTCCGAGTTCCGATCTAGGTCCGAGTGCTCAGAGTTGAAACTTGAAAGTAGTTCTTGTTGTGGCTGAATTCATTTAATTCAATTATTTTAACTAGCAACACTATATTTCTTAATTCTTTCTGAGCCTCAATATTAAAAAAATATGCAAAAAATCGTTAACTTCGAAAGTTAAAATTGACATTTGTCCAATAGGCTGACCGCCATCTTGCGGATGACCTTGCTCCAGTAACGTGCAGACTCGTTTCGCAATTGCACGGTGGGAAAAATGGTTTCTTTTATTTGAATTGATAGGCGATGATTTCTATTGCATATTTCATCACCTCATACCGTCACGCTTCCAGTCTTACAAGGATATGGCGGAAATAATGGATCGATATTTGCAATGATTTTGACATACTCGTAAACTCGCTCACTTCCTTTACATCTACCTATACGCTATGGATGTTACTATGCTTATTAGAATAAGAATAGGACGAGCTGTTGAATAACTTCACTTGACTCATTCAAAGGTGTCTTTTTCTTGGTCCGCAAAGAAAAAGACACCATACTAAAGTGAAGTTGGTTGGAGAGTTAGACGTCACAAAATGGCGCCGATTCCATCCTATTCTTATTTTAATCGCATTATAGATTTATTTTGAACTGGGTCTTACCACGAAGACTTTAGGACATACGAATACTAAATCCCTAAGGAAATTAGTATGTCAATTAAGGAAATAAAATACTCATTACAAATATCTGCATGCAGGGGGAATAATCCGAATTCTATCGAACCAATTTACACTAGAACCTAAAGGTTTCGTGCGTTTTTTCTTTGTAGAACAATCTACAAGTGAAATGCATTACCAGCTTATGTGTTCTCCTCATCTAAAGAAGCACCTTAGGCCGGCATAGTGACGGCGACCAAGGCAACCGTGAACTGACTAATTGTTTTCAGTCGTTGGCATCTCCCTTTGTTTACCATCAGGCAAGTCGAGGTCAGATGTCAGGTCACAATAACACAAAATGCGTACAAACGCGTTTTTCTAAATCCTTCACGGTCAAATACAGCTGTTCCCTTCGCTTGTACAACTCTTTGCTGTAGCCTATTGTCTAAATAATGAACAATGTTTTTTGCATTAAATTCCAACATTTACATACAAATGAAATTATTTCTCATGGACTACCTAAGAGATACTGAGGTTTAGAAACAAATCATTTTAGTGTGGTCGGCTTCAGGGCTGAATTAACCATTAAGTGGAGAGGCAAATGCCTAGGGGTCACGCGTGAATACAAAACCTAATGTTTCATAAAGTGAAAATTTATTTGGAAAATGTGTATTTTCAATTATAATAATTAATTAATCAATCAATCAAATTGTAACGTCTTTCTCCCATAGGGATAGGCAAAGGAGCGCCACAAGCCACGATATTCTCTTCCCTCACACCCATAATTTTCTAAATTAAAATAAACGTCAAAAAACTATGTAAATAAATACAACTCGCTTGCACCAATCAGCCTCCATGTATTTAAATTTGTTAAGCCTCCATTTTTTTTTTCTTGTGACTCGACATATGACAGCACCCCGCTTGATGTTAAGCCAAAGTGTGGTCCATGAATGAATGTCACTGCTACTACAATTCAATAACTGTGAGTAGCTCACATCCACTATGCCGGCCTAGATGGAACCGGCAACTTACAAACTGATCCCGAAACGTGACCAAATCACTATACGGTCTGTATACTTGTAAGTGGTGGTACTACCCCGGATCGGCAGACTGGGTACCGCTGCCTACCACTCTTTGATAACCAGACCCGAAGCAAATATCCATCTCTTTTTTTATTAACAAATATTTGCAATATTTAATACATAAATATTACAAATAAAAGCTATGAAACAAATATTTGCTCCGGCCGGGGATCGAACCCGGGACTTTACGAGCAACAAACCAGTCGCTAAACCGTTCGTCCACGCCTGTCGTCGAATTCTTATCTTTTTGGGTCAACGTGACAGGATATATTCCTTATCTTTAATGTATCAATTAGTATTTATTATTGTGACAACGACTTCTACTATACTTTAACTGATAGTAGTAGTGGCATCAACTATAGATGCCTAGTTGAAAGAAGCAGCAACTTTCAAATTGATATTCAAACAGGACCTTCTTTCACGGTCTGTACACTTGAAAGTAGTTACTTTGTGGTGGTACTTTTGGGTGAATTAACACCAACTGCCTACCACTCTTAATGTATATTCTTAACGGTATGAAGCAGTGTTTTCCAACCTTTTTTTATGCTCCCCATACATAATTATAATAGTAACTTATAAATAATATTTTCATTTTAATACTTATATAGCCATATTTTAAACTTTGTTGCACTACCCACCATCATCGTAACGTTCACCATATATGAAGGTTTGGCTGGTAGAGAATGCCATGGGGCATTAAGTCCGCCTTTTGTAAAAAAAAATACAATAAAGTTTTTAAATAAATAAATAAATAATAATTTTTAACCTTTACAAATTGTTTTGTTCCCTTAAGAAATATAAATGATTATAGCATTTTTTCACCGATGTCTAGCATTGCATTTAAATAACCCGAAGCGAAAGGGTTAAAGTCGTGTCAAGTCCATTTTTAAATTGCCCCACTTAACTAACAAATTGCCTCCCCTTAACTATCAAATTGGGAAACACTGGGTTAGACAAAATTAATTAATAGTGATGTACATGTAGATATCAATAACCAGTATCGACTCGTTTATATTCCCATAGCTTACAAGAGGCGGGGTGATGTCGTATATCAAGTTACAATAGCAAAACATTAAATTTATACACACATACATACACAATAATGTTATATTTAATTAATTTTATTCAAATGAGACGTTATCTATTTAGAAAGATGTTTCTAGTCTAGACGGTTCCTGTCAATCTATGCTCATTCATTGTTCCTTTATCAATAATAGTCGTAAAACAATAGAAAGTTGTTATGTAAATATGTATTTGTGGTTAGGATATGATCAAGTTCCGCTATGATAAATGTCAGATGTTAGCTTTCCAGTCGGGCCCTAGGCTTGTGGTATTCCGATCAAAGTATCAACTACTTTGTGCTGTAATAGGCTAGACTATTTTTGTCATATTGTAATGTTAGTATTATCTTTCTTAAACAGACCGTGAAGTGATTTGGTCGCGTTTCGGGATCAGCTTATAAGTTTCGTTTCCAACTAGGCCGGCATAGTGTATGAGATAGCTACTTACAATTATTGAATTGTAGTAGCAGTCACATCCATTCATGGACCACACTCTAGCTTGACCAAGCGGAGTGCTATCAAATGTCGAGTCACAATAAAAAAACTATGCCGGAAAAAAAGTTTATTGAGGTTCTGTGAAGTAATTTTAGTTCAATTTCACCTAATATAATCTAAAACATAAACACCCTAAAAGCCCTAGGTATCGGAAGGTATGCAGTACATTCACCTTATAGTTAGTTACACAATATCTGAGTAACAGACCGTTAGCCTATATCAGTATGGCTATAGTGGGCGGGGATATAGAGCTTACAATGTTGTAGAGTGGAGTAGTATATAACAAAGAAAAAGGCATAAAAATTTCATGCCTTTTCCCCACAAGGATAGGCAAAGACAATGGAGCGCCACTTGCCACAATCCTAACATAACTCGCTTCCCCCACATCCACAATTCTCTTCACACAAGCTTTACTAGGCCACTCAACTTTCTTGAGGATGTCTCCGATTTGGTCGGAACACAGAACAAAGAATATAAATCTGATGTCTCGTTTACCATCAGAATATTCCTTTCGTCAATCTACTTTCAATATTAAAATTATCTGAACTAACTTTGTATCATTTAATAATTTTATTTTACGAGAAATTTAATATAAAAAAAGAAGCGGATATTTTGTCCGGGTCTGGCAGTCGGCTGATCCAGGGTAGTACCGCCACTTCAAGTAGGTATACATTCTGTGTAGTGACTTAGTATTAATAATGGATTAATTGGGTGACTGCTATTACAGTTGAATTAATTTATATGTCAAGCCACAATAAAAAAAAAGAAAAAGAGTCCAATTGACTTTTTTTACTTTCTATGCTATGATACTGAATGCGTCTGTGTGTTTCTGGGGCATAAGTTTAAACTTTCTTTCTACCTCGTCTTTTTATTCCCTGGGGTAGCAGGTCGAACTTAAAGGTTTGGCACATCGTTTCTTTGTTAAGCAATCCTTTAAGCAAAGTTTAAACAATCACCTCTAGCCGTCATAGTAAAGGCGCCTGAGACAACCGTAAACTTCATCAGATTTTTCAGTCGTTGGCGCTCTAAGACTTCCCCTTGCTTACCATCAAGCAAGTCGAGATTAATGTCGCGTCTTGAAAAAAAAATATAATGTGTCATTTCTACGATTTACTTAGTACAACAAATTGAAACGAGAGCGAAAGTAATTGAGAACAACATGGCCGTAAACACGAAAAGTAACAATAATTATACGTTTTATGACAATTGTTAGTTTTAATAATATAATAATTATTAGTGGTAAGACTGGTGGTCATTTACCCAGCCTGCCAATCCGGGGAAGTACCAACACTTTCAAGTGTATCGACTCAGTCGCGTTTCGAGAGTTTCTTTAGTAAAAGTCGCCTCAACTCATAGACTGCACTCCTAGCCTAACATAAGGCGGGATGCTGTCGTTTGTTCGAACTACAATAAACCTTGTACAACCTTTGAAAATACATTAAGGAATAAAAAAAATATTCCTTAGATTTTCTTAGATTTTGCGCGAACATTGATTAATGAATTAAACAAATTTTATGCGGCTTATTGCGTTTATTTTGGTTTAGATATTACATTTTTTTATTATTCCGACGTTTCGAGAGCTTTGCAGCCAGAGTGGTCTCTCCGTGATCACGAACGCGATAGTAAGCCGCATAAAATTTGTTTAATTTAAGATTCCTTCGTAATACGCGTCTGGGTTCATATTACTCGTTGATGACTACTTCTCTAGTAGCGCTTGCAAACGAAACGCTGCGATGTTCCCAGGCGCGCCTACAGTTCTCACTCGGATGCGATCGCTCTACGGCTAATGGATACTCAAAATGTACAACCCACATGACACAGGCATTTTAATATTGAGACGCGACATCTGACCTTGACTTGCCTAATGGTAAGAGAAGAGTTCAAACAACCAATCAAATCAAAATAAATTAAATTTTCACGCCTTTTCCGATATGAAGACAATGTAGCGTCACTTGCCATGATCCTGACACAACTTCATTGCTTCCCTCTCTCACATCCACAATTCTATTCATACAAGCTCTACGGTTATGGGTACTAGGCAACACAGCTTTCTTAAGGATGTCTCCGATTTAGTTGAAAAACAACCTTCTCGGTCCTTGCTCCTGCTTTACTTGATCTATTCAAAGTTGTGGAATGGGAAGAAAACATGGGCATTGTCGATGATAATCAGAGTACGGATACTTCCCCCAAAACGCCTGTTTTTTAAAAATATCAAATAAGAAAAAAAACAGCCTCATTTAAAGCAAGAATTTTGCATAAAATAATAATAAAAAACCTACGAAGATTCAACCTTAAGTAATAGTTGAAAGTATACCGTATAATAATACATAATATATCATAAGTATACCGCCGCGGCACCCAATGAAATCAAAAGTGGTTTGCAGTCGAACGAAAGTGTTCCTCGCTTGTTGGCTATTGGTAACAGGGGTCTACATTCTGTATAGAATTACGTTATTCAATTTGTTTACTGGCTTTACGTAAATTGATTTTTTTATGCCAATAATAGGTAATTAATTTTATTTAATTTTATTTTTGGAAAGATTTGATAAATATAGATTGACGAAAGGATTGTATAAGAGTGTTTTCCGACCAAATCTGAGACATCCTCCAGAAAGCTGGTGTGCTTGGTGCCCATAACCGTAGAGCTTGTATGAAAACCGTGATCTTGATGTATTTTATTTTAGATTTTTTTAGGTAATAACAAATATCTTTTATCATTTTAGAAAATTTGGTTTGATTAAGTTAAATCCAGAAATTATAGTTTCACGCGTTTCTTCTACATGCTAAATGTAATAGCAGTCACCTTCTTTCATGGACCGCACTCCAGCTTTACAACAGGCGGGGAGCAGACAAATATCTAGTCACAATTTAAAATAAAAAATATATTTTAGTGGTCGTAGAATAAACGTTTATTTTGGTGTTCCTATAAAAGGATTCGCAATTTACAAGGCCCTAACATACGTTTTAATTTAAAAATAACAATACGCTTATAAAAGAAGATTTGTCACCATAAAAAAATACTATAAATAACTTAATATGGAAGTGTTAAATCGCGTCATTTAGCAACGGCCATAAAAGTTACATTTATTGCTATTATTAACTATTTATTTACTTCCTATTTGCAAATTATTGTTACAATGTTTAGAAATCATGTTTATTTTTAAAATGGCGGCGCATTTTCTTAGACATAATGCTGCAGTTAATCCTGTATCTCTAATTTAAATAGACAAATATAAATATTATACCAGTTAAATTATGAATTACTATGTATTTATTTAATCAATCAATCCATCAAATTGTCACGCTTTTTTCTCGCAGGTATAGCCAGAGACAATGGAGCGCCACTTGCTACGATCCTAGCACAACTCCCTCTTTTTCTTTTTTCCGTACTTTCCTTGCATCCACAATTTTGTTCATACAAGCTCAATCCAACCCAGCTTTTTTGTGTTTTTTTTCAAAACTAATTTTGAATATATCCTTGAACGAGTGTGTAGTCTATTTTGGTAAGCTAGGTATTAGTTAGATGGTTGCAGGGCCGTCTTAAGCATATTCAGCGCTGGGGTGCGAAAGTCAAGGCTCCGCTCGCGTGGTCTCAGTGTAGTAGGTACCTGTACCTGTCGAAATTTATGGCGGTCGGCATGCGCCCCCTAGGACTCTGCGCCCGGGTGCACCGCACCCCTTGAATCCCCGGGTAAAGACGGCCCTGGATAACCAATATTAAAACCGTGAAGTGACTTAGTCGTCTTTTGGGACAAGCTTATCCGAGAGGCTGTGACTTCTACTTACAGTATAACAGTTTATTTAACTGTAGTAGCAATCACATCCATTCATGAACCGCACCCCTAGCACGGCAATCCAAGAAGCAAGATAAAGAACTGCACGGAATATTATTGTAACTTATTTTAAAGAACTTAATAGGCCGGCATATCAAAATGTTTAAAAAAATATATATTAAAGTTTGTAACGTTGTTTTGTGTAAAGTTTTACCGAATTTGAAATATCTTTTTGATACACTGTTCTAGTAATTTATTTAAAATGAGTTGGAATGATATTCTTTGCAAGTCTTTATCTTGATTATTGGATTGTCGTGCTAGGGGGGGCAGCCTAACATCAAGCATGGTGCTGTAATTTACTATTAAATATTTATATTGTCATTTAATAAGAAATATTTGTAATATTTATTACGTAGCGTATTTTATATAACAATGTTTTTATGGATCCTTTTCTAACTCAATTCTCATTATAAAGAGGTTGTATAATTAACAATAAACATATATAATTACAGTTACGCACTTAAAAGAATAATGTAAATGAAAATGCACGTAATTATTTCGCTTTAAGGTTCAATTTACATCCTTATTACAAAGTCTGTGTTATGAATTATGTTTTTAACACTAAAAGGCAGGTGGCGTATTGCTTGACATATTTCAGTTTAATAAGCGTAAACAGCGGGTTCGATTCCTGACCGAAGCAAAGAGTTGTTTCATAGATTTTATTTGCAATATTTAGTTGAATTGACAAAAAAGATAGAATAAATAGACAGTATTTATATTGACAATTTCAACATCAACATTATTGAAAGTCGTGTAAGGTAGGAAGTAGAAGTCGTGAAGAATTTATAAACGCAAACAATTTTAAACAAAATCTTTCCAAGTTTTTACTTTTCATATACAATAGTTGAAGTTAAACTAAGTGGGAATTTATTTTTAAAATATAATAAATACATCTCTAGCAATTATTTTGTTTTTCTTTGGATTCCAACAAAAATACTAAGATTGATATATATGTAATTTGTTCGTCCTATTTCTATGATTTATTTATTTATTTAATCGTAAATTCTACAGCTTTTTTAACAATTTTATACAATTTTATACAATTTTATACAATTTTATAATCCAAAGATATAGCTATTTACAGAATTTATCAGCTAATAATACATATAAATTACAGTAACTTGTGATGTCTCTGGGTGTGTGTTTGTGAGTACGTGTGTGTGTGTATGTGTGTGTGTGTGTGTGTGTGTGTGTGTATATGTGTCTTGTGTGACTGTGTTTTAAATCAAACTGTAGTAAAAACAACAAATTTTCTAAAAAAAGAACAAACAATACAATAATTAATACTATTTGATACACGTACAAGCACGATTAGGAGCTTAGTAAAGAAATTATGTAAAAAAAACATCCCTCACATAGTATTTTTTTAGATTTAGCGCGAACATTGATAAACCCGATAGTAAGCCGCATAAAATTTGTTTAATTCATCCCTTACATAATCTACAATTATCTATATTTCTCGGCACTGCAGACTTCTGCTTGGCTGGAAGATAATGCCCGCCATTAAAGTGTTAAGTAAACAATTAACAATTTAAATGTGATGTGATTTTTTGTAGATACATTCTCACGTTGCGTAAAGGACGTTCTCCATTCGGAAACAATGCGTTGTGACTTCCCCCAGTTACAAGAATTGGGTCACACCGATACACTAAATTAATATATCTATCTATAGATGTGTAGAGATATATTTCTTTTCTTTTTTGTACATTTGAAGGCATAGGAAACTTAGTCCATGCAGCTTGTCGTCTGTGGAATATTTATGAAGTTATAAATCCTATTTGGATGGATGCGTTGAACGAGGCAGGCCCAGGTTGGTGTTTCCCGACCAAATCGGAGTCATCCTCAAGAAAGCTGGGTTGCCTAGAGCCCATAACCGTAGAGATTGTATAAAGAAAATTGTGGTTGTTAGGGAAGCGAGAAAGTTTATTAGGATCGTGGCAAGTGGCGCTTCATTGTCTCTGCCTATCCCTGTGGAATAAGGCGTGATTGATTAAAATAACTTGTTTATCTCGGTGAATGTTTAAATGATTACTGGATAACAATTCCACAATTATTATACATGAAGAACAAGCTTTACAATTAAAATGTCCGCCTAAACTCCATATTTTTATTTAATAAAATACTTTTTTCTTTAACAAAACCAGAGCAACGATTTCAGGTCACATTCTCATTTACAAGACCACATATCACAAAATAACAAAGAGTCAAAATCACAAATCACTTCTTTTAAACGCATCGGAAATCTGATGTAAGAGTTAAGTAATGTCATATAAAACTCGACATAAAAATCTTTAAGTTGCACAATGAAAGTTAAGACTTATGTCTTAGTTAAATAAGGTCTTAAATTAAACGATTGATTGCGTTTGCTGTGTAAGTCGGAAGTGGGAAATGCGAGGAAGAAGGCGTTATGTCATTTAATTCATATCTATAGAGTGCACTTGAGTTTTTTTAATACAATCCCGGCAGTTGCTAAAGCGTGTGAATTGTGACGTCACGCAACGGGATGACGTCATAGTTATGTAGGACTGTAAATTGGAAAATACCATAAAAAACCAATACCATGAATACTTCAAGTTTTGGTACTTCCACAGGGTTTTAACGTTTGGGACCTAACCATTGATATATTATAATTACAGGATAATATTTTGATTACAGGCATATCGCTTAACTGTAGCGTCCTGTGCTAGTGCGGCAGTGCAAGAGGAGTGACATGTGAACAAAATCAAAGTGTGTGGGAGATACACCTGAATCACTAACAAAGGAACTTCCTCATTAAACCGCCAGTAGTATAGTTTCGTTATCATAATCGTATTAATTTTATTAGTAAGTTAAATAGTAATATTAAGTTTAACAGTATAACTCAATCACGTTTTGTGATCAACTTGAATTGCCAGATATAAGGCCTAGATAGTTAAAGGTTCCTCTTTTAAATGGTCATGTATTAACTTTCGTGTTTTGGGATCAGCTTGAAATTTGCCGGTCGCCTACATTCATAGACCGCACTCCAGCTTAGCGTTGGTCGGAGTGTAGTCTTATCTAGTGCCACAATAAAAAATAAATTAAATTACATGGGGAGAGTAAGTTACCTACCTAACTATAAATAAAGCGTTACTTAACTGATGTTTATAATATCTCACGAGAGTTCAGTATTTTAGTACTAGACCTTGGTTATATTTTGTTCCTTTGAATTCGCAGATTTATTTGTGTTTATTTAACCTCGCTTTAGAAGTGAAGATTTACTATACACACATACACTAATAAGTAGTTAAAGTAAATCAATGACGTGAAAAAACAAGATTTAATTTTACGTAAAGTCAAGCGAATACACTCCAAAATTAAGTTGTACCTACTTGTATTGGGTCAGGGAAAAAGTCTTTACGCATATGTCTTGAATTTTCTAATAAAATGAGAAGAAACTTTTTCTTCAACCTAATAAATGATTGTACTATGCTGGATCTGCAAACTGGGCACTACTAGTTTATTCCTTAGACCGGCAGCTCTGTCAAGCCAAGAATTTGCCTCCTAAATAGGAAAAAAGGTATACCTAATTAATGTAGATATGGCTAAATGTTTAAATTATTTAAATAAATTCAACGATCGTATTAAAATAACAAAATGAAAGAGTTTTGCGGCTCACTATCGCGATTATTGTAATCTAACTCGTTTTGTAAGTATTAAAATAATAAAAATAAATGCAAAAGCAAATGGCGTTTATTTAAATAAATATATTACAAGAAATTTACGAGTATATTCTACTTATTTGAAGATGTAAAACTTTACACAAACTTTTTTACTTAAAAGAACATTTAAAATAAAATTTAAAAATCCGAGATTGTAGCCATCACTGAGGATCAGTTGACAGTTTGTTAATATTACAAAATGTAATATAATACGCAAAGAAACTTTCCACAAGATTTATGTAAAAATTGCAAAAGAACTGCGAATATACGAGTACTTGTAGTAATCGAGAAAGATCGTGCGAAAAATGAAATTTAATAATTTTTATTGTTACTTAAAAATAAAAATGCTTGTAATATTTTTTATTTATTTATTCACATTTCTAAACTAAGCCACTAAAGTTCTTGTATCATAGAAACAGAACATATATCAAAGATACATTGGTACTGGCAAGTAGTTTTGAACCCGTGCTCTCGGTTTTTGTAACCATTGCACTGCCACTACACCACGGTCGGCTTTAAATTACAATACAAATGCGTATAATAACTGTAGCCGGGAATCAAATATCTACTGTTTATAGCGGTGCGCACGTCTGCAAGCAGTAGTTATGTCCTCACTAAACTCTCAAAACTTTTAAAGCTGATCCCGAAACGCAACTGAGTCGCTACACGGTCTTTTATCTTCTCTACAATTTTATTATTGTGACGCGAACTCTGACCTTAACCTGCCTGATGGTAAGCAAGGAAAGATCTAAAAGCGCTGATGACATAAACCCCACTCAGTTTTTGTCATCTTTGTGCTTCCTCACGCTTCTCTTAATGGGTGAAGAAAGAACACATGGCCTGGTAAAGCATTCCACTTGTCTATTGTTCGACAAAGAAATGATGCGCAGTACCATTTAGTTCGATTGTCGTTCTGTCGACAGATTGCGAATGCTTTCCCTAACCTGTGCAGTAAAAAGGCGAGCTGGTGGTCAAGACATGAAATAGAAAGTACTACCCCGGATCGGCATACTGGGAAATTTAAAATTTAACGGAAAGTTACCACAAAATGTCTGGCGACAAAGTTAAAGATTATTAAGAGTAGCGAATAATAATTTATATTTAATTGTTCTAAATAACGATTGAGAAAGCGTTTTTATTTCAAAAGTACAAAGTTCAAATATGCACAATGTCAGGTAAAAATGACATCACTTAAAAACTAAAATTAGCAATACCCTTTGCCTTTGAGAAAATAAAAATAAAAAAGGTCAACAAAAAGTGTAAATTGAAAATACTTTTTTATTAATACCTTCTTTTATTGTGATTCGATATATGACAGCACCCCGCGACAGCTAGTACAGACATGCAAGTAGCAATCGCATCCAATATGCCGGCCTAGACCTACGTCAGACCTACGTACAGAACCGTTAATTTTTAAACTAATCCCGAAACACAACTAAGTTACTCTACTATTCATAGGGCTTGTTTAGAGAGAATGGTGAACCTGAAGGAAGCGAGAATGGGTCAGCATCGTGGAAAGTAATATTCGTGGAGTCGTAATAAATTAATTATTGAATTGGTAAAATTATTCTTATTTTTTTTTATTGTGGCTCGACATAAATGACAGCACCCCACCTTATATTAAGCTGAAATGCGGTCAATATGCGGTCAAATTGAATTAAGGCGACTGCTATTTCAGCTAACTAACTGCATGTAGCAGTCGCATCTACTATGCCGGCCTAGTTGAAACCGACAACTTACAAGCTGATCCCAAAACGCAAAAAAGTCACTTCACAGTCTGTACGTGTTGTAAGTGGTCTGACCTTTGCTCAGCAGACTGGGTTTCACGGCTCTTTGATAACCGACCGGGAATCAAACCCGGGACTACACGCGTAGCGGACTGGTGTATTAACCAATGCGCCACGCGTGTAGTCTAACTTTGAATGCTCAATTCATAAGAAGAGGTCGTATACTTGTATGTAATTGACAAATAATTAGTAAAAGCCTAAAGGACGTGCGACCACAAACAACTTATTTGTATTCATAGACAAAACCGCATAAGTAATTGTAGAATTAAGTGTTTTTTCGTGTCGTATAATTGTCTGTTTTTTTAACGTGGCAACATTGCCCTTTACCTAGTAACATAGATTGACAACTGCGAATCTGCGTAGACCAAATACCGGTAGATCTCACTTCAATATGAATTATTAAAAAAAAATGCTAGTACTGTTACTTATGTAAGTGAAGGTAGCAAGTATTGGATGAGGCTTTAAGCCGCCATGTATGAGGTGGATTTATAATTTGACTGCTGCACCCCTTAGCACGGCAATCCAAGAAGCAAGATAATGAACTGCACGGGATATTATTGTAACTTAACTTTAAATAACTTAATAGGCCAGCACATCAAAAGGTTTAAAAAAATATTTATTAAAGTTTTAACGTTATTGTGTGTAAAGTTTTACGGAATTTTAAATATATTTTTAGATGTACTGTTCTAGTAATTGATTTAAAATGAGTTGGAATGATATTATCTTAATTCTTGGATTGTCGTGGGGCTGGACAGTTTAAAGAACATGATGTAAAGATGTGGTACAAGTATTTCGACTGGTGTTACGCAGGAGTGATACTAGTGCCCTAGATAAAAAGAAGAAGTCTAAAAGTATGTAGACTACGTCCGAATCAAATGCTTTTTTAATTTTTTTAAACATTAAGTTTATTGCCATATGAAAATAACCTCTAACAGATAAGGATTAGATTGTAAAATAGAATCCATTAGAAAAGGTGTTAAAGTCTTTTCACAGTTAGTTACGATGACATTGGACATGACTGTTGAGACAATGCGTGAAACGAATTTTAATTCGGTATTACGAAGTAACATTGCATTATGGTTAATAATATTTGTTCATAAAATATTTGCCAGCCCATGTGTTCTCCCTGTCCTTGGATACTTCTAGCAAAGCGTAAAAACACTGCTGGATTGAGGCAATTGGTAAATTGAGTCGTTTTTTAAATCGTCGGCTCTCTTGGATTTACCCTAGATTACTATCAAGCCCGTCAAGAGAAGAAGTCGTGTCTTATTAAAAAAAAGCCATTTTAAGGAGTTATGCATATTTTATTTATCTTCAATCAATCAAATTGTCACGCCTTATTCACACAGGGATAGGCAGAGACAATGGAGCGCCACTTACCACGATCCTTACACAACTCCCTTGCTTCCTTCACATCCACAATTCTTTTCATACAGGCTCTGTGCTTATGGGCACTAGGCAACCTAACTTTCTTGAGGATGTCTTAACGTTTACAAAAGCCGTGGTTACGAGGAGAACTCTCTACAGGAGAGAAGACCTCTACAGAATAGAACATTCGACCCTGGATCAGCAGACTGCTCAAATGACCACTCACTGTCTGCCTAGCACTTTTCATTTCCTGCCTCAACACTCGTATTTCAAGTTATGAGTAGATTCTGTATTTTTTAAAATTATATTTTACTTTTCGATATTGCCTTTAAACCTACCTAAGTTCCAAGCAATTATATTCCTTCTTGCGAGACCTTAAGGCACAAAATCTTGTAGTGAACACAAGTTGTCAGAAGAAAATCAATATAGTTGTGTGTGCATTGTAAACAGTCGCGGGTTCGAGGTCCGAGCGAGGACAACATCCTTCGAATGTAAGGGGGAAGGTTGCTTTAACCAAACATTTCGTAATTTGAATTCATTTTGAACATATAAAAGAGGGATATGAATATGAATTAGGATAATATCTAATACAATTTATTCTGGCTGGCATAGTGAAGGCGAATGTGGCAACTGTGAACTGATATTCTTCAGTTATCGGCGCTGTTTGACTTCTTCTTACTACCAAGCAAGTCGAGCATTTATATTAAGGCACAATCAATTAATCAATGAAATTGTCACTACCTATGCCTCTTTTTTCTACAGGGATAGGCAGAGACAATGAAACGCTACTTGAGATGAACCTGACACAAGTCCCTCGCTTCCCTCACATCCATAAATCTTTTCAAAAAAGCTCTACTATTATGGGCACTAGGCAACTCAGCTCTATTGAGGATGTCTCTAATTAGGTCAGGAAAAACCCTTCTGGGGCTGCCTTACTAAAAAGTTAAATATTCTCGACCAAATCGGGGACATTCTTAAAAAAGCTGGGTAGTCATAACCATAGAGACAGTATATAAAGAGAATTGTGGATGTGAAGGAAGCGAAAGATTTGTTATAAATAAAAAACTCACACATCCGGTATATGGTAAAGATCGTAGGGAAATATTAACATCAATGATAAATTCTTAAAAAGTTGTTTTAACGTGGCTATTTTAGTCTATGTGTTATAAACTCGAATCCCATTAGCAAATAATAAAAAATCTTATTTGACCAATATGGGCGAATATAAAGAAAAAAAAAAAAGAACTAAAACAAAGGATATCATTCATTTTGTATGGGAATTGTATTAACAGTTGCATATACATTTTAAAATAGTTTTATGTACAAAGATTACAATGTAATTGGAATACAAATATATCCTTTATTTTAGATAGTTCAGGTGTGCAAACTGATCAAACTATAATTATGACAGTTTAAAGCAGAACTTTTAATATGGCGTGTCTTTGTAATTGACAGACGATACAAAATCCATATATTATTGTCCAAACAACTTATTGCATTTTTTTATTAGTTTTATCAATACAAGTATCGAAACTAGCATTTATATATTTTTCATCATTGGGCATTACAATAGTAGTACATAAAAGCCCAAAATGAATGATGTCCTTTGTATAATTAATTAGAAATTGTAAAATTATAATAATAATAGTTTTGTTTATAACCTTGTAATTTGAGTATTTATTGAGGGTCGTTATTTTAAATTATAAATAATTTTCTAATTCAGGCACATCAATAAAATATTAAACGTTTTTTTTATACGTGACATTGTATTGTTTTTACGATAAAAATGCTAATATTTGTAATATTATATCTAGTTATTTATAATTCAGTACAAAAATAACCAACAAATACTATAGAAGACAAGCCGTGCAGAGGGCGACCGTGGTGTAGTGGCAGTGCAATGGCTACGTAAGCCGAGTGGCACGGGTTCGAAATCACTCACCGGTACCAATGTATCTTTGATATATGTACTTTGGTTGTCCTGTTTCTATGATACAAACACTTTAGTGGCTTAGTATAGAAATGTATAATAAACAAACTATAACAATACAAGATAGGAAAGATAAAGAGTTCCTTGGAACATTCTCCGTGGTATAGGCGATAACGAATTCATTGAGAACCACCGGTTTAAAACCACTTACTTGCCAGGCCCCGATTCTCGTATACACAAAAGAAATGGCGTATCGACAATCTGCCACTGCTTTAGCAAGTCAGACTTGATGCTAATCAGTATTGCTCTGAATGGTAATTGTTAATATTTATAGTGACGGGTAGTCAGTGGCCACAAAGCGACCTAGCGACGTCATTTGCCAAAAAAAGGTAATGCCGTATATATTAGGTGTACATATTTGTCTATTAAAATATTAATACGACATCTTAAAACCAGATTTAGTATTTTTATATTGTTTTGACAAATATTATTCATTATTTTAAAACCAAGCAACCTATTGACGGTGACGGGTGCATAAACTATAAAAGAATTTGTATATTTTGTTGAATTGGTTTTGTTTTAGTAAATAAAATAACCTAATTTTAAAAATAAAAGAATAAAGTGTTTTTATGCATGGTAACAATTTAACGAAATAAGGAAATGTTAACTAGGAATTACAGTTACCTCAAAAAATTACCCAAACAGCAAAAATTATACAATTACAAATTATGAAAATGGGTTCATACGCAACGAAATAAAAAAATATTATTATCATTATGTAACTATGTAATTACACGATTTCTAAAATTATGTATATTTCGTAAGGTTTTTTAAATATTATAATATTTTATATATACAGTAGAACCTCGATAAGTTAAAGTCCAAGGGAAACACAAAATATTTTAAGTTATAGAGGTTTTAAGTTATCAAGGGTCTATGTTAGGTAAAGGTTAATATAGAGGTATGTACATGTTTCTATGTACCCTTGCTCCCATTTTTACTCGAATGCATCAGAAGGATGGGTGCAATAAAATACTGAAAATTAAATATGTAATCATATTTATTCACATTACATAAAAATAAAACAACAACTAAAGGTTTAGTCTACTTAAAAAATCTGTGATTTTCTTTTGTTCTTTTAGTTACTGAGGGCCTATACAGAGATTATTTATTTAAGTTATAGAGGTTGCGTATTTTAAGTTATAGAGGTTTTGGGCTCTGATGGGAAGGGAACATAGTATTTTTTGAAGTAACAGAGGTTTTTATCTTACCGAGGTTTAAGTTATCGAGGTTCTACTGTAATTAAAAATGTCGTCCAAAATACTTTGATAATAAATTTTGGGCTTTATAAGACATAGATGGTAAGATTATATCATATGGCGTAGATTTATAAATGTAAAAATTTTGTATTTTTCTCGTCTACAGTGTACAAACCGTGAAGTAACTTAGTTGCGTTTTGAGATCAGCTGAAAAGTTGCTGGTTCTAACTAGTCCAACATAGTGGATGCGATTGCTACTTGCAGATATTGCTAATAACAGTCGTCTTCATTCATGGACCGCACTCCAGCTGAACATCAATCGTCATAGGCATAGCCACAAATAAATAAATATAACTTTTATTATTCAAATTGTCACGCCTCTTTCCCACAGGTATAGGCAGGGACAATGGAGTGCCACTTGCTCCTCCCTTGACTATCTCGCTTGCCCCATATTTATACAATTCTTTTCATACAAGCTCTATGGTTATGGGCACCAGCTTTCTTGAGGATGTCTCCGATTTGGTCAGAAAACACCCTTTGGAGTCTGCCTCGTTTAAGAAATCCATCCACACCAGATTTATAATTTCCTTTTGTATATTTAACAGATTTATTAATAATCGTGAATAATAATAATAATAACTGGATCGTGGCAAGTGGAGGAGCGCCCATTGTATCTGTCTATCCCTGTGGGAAAAAGGCCTGACAATTTGATTGATTGATATTAATGAATTAAACAAATTTTATGCGGCTTACTATCGCGTTTATTTTGGTTTTGATTTTACATTTTTTTATTATTCCGACGTTTCGAGAGCTTTGCAGCCATCAAAACCAAAATAAACGCGATAGTAAGCCGCATAAAATTTGTTTAATTCATTAATCAATGTTCGCGCAAAATCTAAGAAAATAATTGATATTAATAAATTTAATTAATTATGGTTATTTATTGTTCATTATAGAAAAGAATTGTAAATGTGAGGGAAGCGATGGAGTTGTGTCAAGATCCTGGCAAGTGGCGATCCATTATCTCTGCCTATCCTCGTGATAAAAAGGCGTGACAATGCGATTAATTGATTGATATTGTTCATTAAATAAGGCGACCGTGGTGTAGTGGCAGTGCAATTGTTACACAAACCGAGTGCACGAGTTCGAAACCACCCACCGGTACCAATGTTTCTTTAATATATGTACTTTGGTTGTCCTGTTTCTAAGATACAAGCACTTTAGTAGCTTAGTTTAGAAATGTAAAAAAATGAGGCAAATAAAAAGCAATGTCTATCTGTATGTAATCTATGGTCTCTATAGTCACATACAGGGCCGTCTTAAGCATATTCAGCGCCGGGGTGCGAAAGTCTAGGCTCCGCTCGCGTGGTCTCAGTGTAGTAGGTACCTATCGAAGTTTATGGCGGTCGGCATGCGCCCCCTAGGTCTCTGCGCCCGGGTGCACCGCACCCCTTGAACCCCCGGGTAAAGACGGCCCTGGTCACATACAATTCTCAATACGTTAATTTTACTTTCATTTATAACAAGACAAAGGAGCCATTTCTGATTTCTCTAAACACTTAATCAGAATAGGAATATAATTACATCGATTAATTTTATTAATTGCCTCGTCCCTTAAATTAAAGTTTAAAATGAACTCATTTTGACGACAGGCGTGACGCGGGTTTAGTTGTCCTTTTTCTATGATACAAGCACTAAGTAGCTTAGTATAGAAATGTAAATTAATAATAATTTTCATATAATATATATCTTTGTCTGACATAATGACGGCAACTGAGGCAATTTAAACTAAATCTGTATTTTCAGTCGTCGGCGCTCTTGCACATCAGGCAAGTCGAGTTCATTAGTAGCGTCTCAATAATAATACAAAAAACATATAATTATTTAGTCGGCAAGAGACTTGACAGGTCTCTGGTATGGGATGCGACTTGTGTAGACACATTAGCCCCATCTCACATCCAAGCGACCTCGTTAGGCGCGGAAAGTGCGGCGATTTCTGCTAAGAACCTCAAGCTGCGCAAATAAGGTTACAATTTGCGCCGTTTGGGGTGCAGGTGATGGGCCCTGGCAACCTTCAGCTAAGTGCCTGCCAAGGAGTTGTCCAAGCGGCTGACGGAAAAGTCTGGAGACAGGAAGGCTGGCAATTATTTCTGCTAACGTATTAGCCTTGCTATACAAAGGGGAAATGTTGCCAGTCTCATTGGGACTATCTCTGATGCTACGTCATTGGATGATATTTTTTATTTATAGTTTAATTATAGTTAATATACATTTAATTTTATCATTATTAGAATAAATAAATATTATTTGATTTTTTTTATTATTCATTTACATTTCTATACTAAGCTACTAAAGTGCTTGTATCATGGAAACAGGACAACCAAAGTACATATATTAAAGATACATTGGTACCGGTAGGTGGGTTTTTACTCGTGCACTCGGTTCCTGTAGCCATTGCACTGCCACTACACCACGATCGCCTTAAATTAGATATTTTTTTATAAAATAATTATTTAGTAGTAGCGCGATATGTGTGTGACCTCTGCTCAATATGAAACGCAGCGTTCTAGGTATCTCCAAGAACGCTGACGTCTAGGTAATCATTTACCTAGTTCTTTTAAAATTTATATATATCAGTTCATTTTTGGGCCACATTGCAAAATTAATGATTATACTCGTATTTACAATGGCCTACTTATAGTCTAATCACCTTTGATTTTCACCTCGTTTTTTTTTAATTGTGACTCGACATATGACAGCACCCCGCTTGATGTTGAGCCGAAGTGTGGTCCATGAATGAATGCCACTGCTACTATAATTCAATAACTATGAGTAGCAATCACATCCACTATGCTGGCCTAGATGGAACCGGCAACTTACAAACTGATCCCGAAACGTGACCAAATCACTTCACGGTCTGTATACTTGTAAGTGGTGGTACTACCCCGGATCGGCAGACTGGGTACCACTGCCTACCACTCTTTGATAACCAGACCCGAAGCAAATAACGTAATTAAAAAACGAAATTTGCTGATTATTTTTGCATACTACATGTTGTCCAAATCTGTGACATCCTCAAGAAAGCTGGTTGCCTATTGTCCATAATCTTAAAGCTCGTATGAAGAGAATTGTGGATGTGAAAGAAGCGAAGGAGTTGTGTCAGGGTCGTGGCAAGTGGCGCTCCATTGTCTCTGCTTATTCCCGTGGGAAAAAGGCGTGTCAGTTTGATTGATTGACCAAACCACCAAATTTCTTTGTATCATAGAAACAGGACAACCATAGTACATCATATCAAAGATACATTGGTACCGGCAAGTGATTGTACCAGTGCTCTTGGTTAACACGACACTGTCACTGCACGGTCGTCTTGTATCACTGTTTTAACAAAACAGTTTGAGTGCCTTTGTAAACATAAAGAAAGATCTTAAAGTACATTATCCTTTTAAAGTATTAAACCTTTTTTAAAACTCTCTTTAATGCAATTAACCCTTTGTACCTTTGTGAGATTGACATTCGTACTAAAAGGTTTGGTCCGTCGTTTCTTTGTAGAACAATCGATATTACCAGCCCATGTGTTCTCCATGGTAGAAGTAGCATAAGAGTAGAATTAACGCTGTAGAAATGCGGTCATTAAGGAGTGTATGTGGAGTGACGATAGCGGATAGAATAAGGAATAGCACACTGCGCGATAGATGTGGCTTAAAATAAGATTAGTGACAAGGATTGACCAAGGAAAGCTTCGGTGGTTTGGGCACATGGAAAGGATGAGTGAAAGTAGACTGACGAAAGGAATTTATAAATCTGATGTGAATGGAAGCGTTAAACAAGGCAGGCCCAGGAGGGTGTTTTCCGACCAAATCGGAGACATCCTCAAAAAAAGCTGGGTTGCCTAGTGCCCATCACCACAGAGCCTGTATGAAGAAAATTGTCGATGTGAAGGAAGTAATCCCTAAGGATCGTGGCAAGTGACGCTCCATTGTAGAGACAAAGGCATGGCCTTTTTCCCACAAGGATAGGCAGAGGCCTATCCCTGTGGGAAAAAGGCGTGACAATTTGATTGATTTAGGTACTTCTTGAAGGATTCAAGATTATAGGATGGCGAGAACACTTGGGCTGGTAAAGCATTCCACTTGTCGATTTTTCTACAAAGAAACGACGCACCGGACCTTTTAGCTCGACTGTCGATTTAGTCGACAGAATGCGGAAGCTTCCCCCGACCTGTGCGACCTGTGTCATTACGGGAGTGAAAAGACGATCAGGAATAGAAATCAGGACTTTACGTCTTATAGATGTGCCTATCCTTGCCGGAATTAAGCCGTACAATTGATGATATTACTAAATAAAAAGTGGTGTAGTAACAAGTTCGCAATATGATTTCTACATTGTCGACAATTTTGTATGTGTGTGTATTTTTTACTTTGCTTAGGTAAAATTAATAAGAAATGACGTTATTTGTAAGGATAATGAACTTTGGTGTTCTGCTGATCTATGTTACAATTTAAAATTTATAATATTATAGATAAGGCTTTGAATTTTAAATGACTTTTGTAGGCAGACAGTGGTAGGCAGACAGTGGTCATCTGTGATACCACGGCGTAGACCGTGAAGTAGGTAGACGCAGCGTAGGTAGGCCTCCCACTAAGACTGAAGACATAGTGAGTCACGAATAACCGTTGGAAGCAACTGGCATCTTGTCGTTCAAAATGGCGTTCTAAGGGGGAGGTCTATGTTCAGCAGTGAACCTCTTCTGGCTAATGATGATGATGAGACCGTAAAGTGACTCGGACGCGTTTTGGTATTAGCTAGTAAGTTGCCAGTTCCAACTAGGCTGGTACTCCTATGGCGGACCAGCTAATAATTATGATATAGGTAAATCAAAGACATCCTTTAGAAAGCTGGGGTGCCTAGTGCATATAACTCTAGGGCTTGTATGAGGAGCTTGTAAGGAGGAAAGCGAGGGAGTTGTGTCAGGATCGTGACAAGTGGAGCACTATTGTCTCTGCCTATCCCTGTGGGGAAAGGCGTGACAATTTGATTGATATAGGTATAAAATGAAACATTTGCTGATTTTTTTTTTCATTTTGGTATAGATCCCGGCAGCTGGCAAAAAATAACGCTGGCATTTCGTTTTACGATTGTGTATAAATTTTAAAAAAATATCATGTATGTGCACGATTATACAGATGTGCGATCTCGCTCCCATCGCAGTCGTCCTTTACTTCAGATCCTTATAAGTCTAATTGTCCCGCCTTTTTGCCACAGGGATAGGCTGAGATAATAACGCACAACATGCCACGATCATGACATAAGTCCCTCACATCTCTCACATCCACAATTCTCCACATACAAGCTCTACGTTTATGGGCATTAGGCAACCCAACTTTCTTGAGAATGTTTCCGTTTTGGGAATATATGAATTTGAAATAAAAGCTCATTTTTTATTTCTTTTATAAAAATAAAATTTCCTTTCTTTTGGAACGTTTGTTAATTAATCAATAATAATATTTTTTTTATATATTTTAGGTACTATTATACTATAGATTTAATATTACATAAATAAAGTAAAAGTATTCTTTATTTTTAACCCCCGACCAAAAAAGAGGGGTGTTATAAGTTTGACTTGTCTGTGTATCTGTGTATCTGTGTATCTGTGTATCTGTGTATCTGTGGCTCTGTGTATCTGTGTATCTGTGGCTCTGTGTATCTGTGTGTCTGTCTGTGGCATCGTAGCTCCTAAACGAATGGACCGATTACGATGCGGTTTGTTTCATTTGAAAGTTGACATGATCGAGATGGTTCTTAGCTACAATTGATGAAGATCTGATCAGGGGTTTCAAGGTCATCAGCTCGATTTGTTAGCTGCGGTAGCGATCTTAGACGCGCTGTTTAGAACGACAACCCTTGTACGTCGCTATGCGACGAAGATTGTTATTTTATGTCAAATAAATATGCCATTGTTAAAACACGTAAAAAATGTTATAATTTTTCCCTTAAAATATTTATATGGCGAGGTTGGTTTGCAGTTTAGATCGATTACCTTGATTGAATATTTTAGGGGAAAAATTATAACATTTTTTACGTGTTTTAACAATGGCATATTTATTTGACATAAAATAACAATCTTCGTCGCATAGCGACGTACAAGGGTTGTCGTTCTAAACACGCATAAGGCTGGGAATACACGTCCGATATTGCTGAGCAAATTATTTACAAATCGGAAGTAGGAATCGGACGTCTATTTTGTTTCTGTATTTTGTATGAAAACTGCACCTTCAGACAATCGGATCGGCCATAAAATCGTAAGCGCCTTGGCGTTGTTTCCGATTCTGACATCCGATCCGACTATCGGATCTGACGTGTATTAAGTATTCAAACAAATGTATGGCACGAGTGCTTTCCGATTGTCTGATCAGACAATCGGATCGGACTATCGGAGAGGAAAATCGGACTTGAATTCCCAGCCTTATAGGTATTTACTTTACTTTTAAACAAATCTGTGACTTAACATTTGAAATAAAAACGTATACAAATACATGTGTGTTTTAACTGGTACCACTGAGCTACTCTGATGATGGAACTCGAAGGTAGGAGACGAAATCCTGGATGTGTTCAAACTTTTTTTTGGTATACTAAGTTTGGACTTATTAGATTTGTCTTGAAGGTAGGAAACTAAGTGTAGAAAAGTTAGTGCGATAAAATAAAACATTCCGGATCTAAAAAATCTGATCATGGATCCTCTCAGATCAGCAAATCAACAAGAAATGGACCTATAGTGCTTTAACTAAAATTGTTACTCACTATGAGCCATTAGCTGGACCGTTATCAAAAAGACCGAGAGTATCTGATGAGGCACCATCATTAATCCTCTCAGATCAGCAAATCAACAAGAGATAGAACTATAGTGCTTTCACTAAATTTGTTACTCACTAAGAGCATTTAGCTGGACCGTCATCAAATTGAAGACCGGGCAATCTGATGATGCACCATTATGAATCCTCTCAGATCAGCAAATTGATATCAATTGATCAGCAAAAAAAGAGATAGAACTGTAGTGCTTTAACTAAGCCTTTAGCTGGGCCGTTATCAAATTGAAGATCGGGAGTATCTGATCATGAATCCTCTCAGATCAGCAAATCAATAACAGATAATATCATAGTGCTTGAACTAAAATTGTTACTCTCTATGAGCCATTAGCTGGGCCATTATTAAATTGAAGACCTGGAGTAGTTATCTGATGATGCACCATAAGGATCCAAGGGATATTAAAGGGATATAACTATTGAGCCATGACTAATGTTGTTTATTACTATAAAGCTGATGATATGACCAAAGTGGTTCCAGGCGTTTCGGGGGTTCCTTTAAAATTTTAATTTTGATTTTTATTTTTATTGTGACTCGACATATGACAGCACCCCGCTTGATGTTAAGCTGTGGTCCATGAATAAATGTCACTGCTACTACAATTCAATGACTGTAAATAGAAATCACATCCACTATGCCGGCCTAGATGGAACCTGCAACTTACAAGCTGATCCCGAAACGTGACCAAATCACTTCACGGTCTGTATACTTGTAAGTGGTGGTACTACCCCGGGTCGGCAGACTGGGTACCACTGCCTACCACTCTTTGATAACCAGACCCGAAGCAAATATCCACCTCTTTTTTTATTAACAAATATTTGGAATATTTATTGTTATTAAATATTACAAATAAAAGCTATGAAACAAATATTTGCTCCGACCGGAAATCGAACCCGGGACTTTACGCGTAACAAACCAATCGCTAAACCGTTCGTCCACGCCTGTCGTCAGAAAATTTTACACAAATAAAGTTATAAATATAATAATTAAACTATAAATAAAAAAAATCCTCTAGAGACGATACTAAGTTTGAAACGTCTTATCCATATTAACATAACACTCTAATTTTGATAAATATGCAATAAAAATTTCTATATAACGGCGTATAGCGGACAAGCCACAACCATCTTCATTATTGAACCGAGTAAGTCCATTGCAGTATTTATTTTAATTCTATTTTTTTTATTAATTTATTAATATTTTTCCAGTCAAGCAAATATTTGTTTCATAGCTTTATTTGTAATATTTAATAACTTGATTGAATATTAAAAATATATGTTAATAAAAATATTTGTTTCGGGATCAACTTGTATGTTGCCGGTTTTAAACAGACCGGCATAGTGAATGTAACTGCTACTTACAGCTATTTAATTTAAGTAGCAGTCCTGCTTAACATGAGGCGGGTTACTGTGAAAAATATCAAGCCACGATAAAATAAAAATAATATATATTTTTTAATTGTAGAATTCAGCCGACAGCCACCTTCGAATCTTCTAGAAGTAGCCGATGAAGTAAGAAGCATAAGAAAAGATATCAGAAGCGTTAATATGACACTTTATATTCAACTGGGCTGTTACTTCTTCAGACGACATTTTAATACTCTGTGAATTAAGAGCCCATGGTAATATATGTGTCTTGAACTACAATCAAGAAGAGCAGAAGGGCAGGCAGACATTCAGTACTTATTGCCCAGATTGGCGATCATATAACCTTGGATTCTCCAAGCGATGCGCGAAGTAGCACCTTTGGCTGGCATAGAGAAGGTTATTTCAGTCTTCGGCACTTTTGGATCTCCATTATGCTTACCATCAGGCAGATCGAGGTCAGATGTCGAGTCATAATGAAAAAATAAAAATAAAAACCAGTGTACAGACTGAGAAGTGTACAGATAGGTCGCGTTCCGGTTTGTAAGTAGATACGACTGCTACTTGCAAATTTAAATTTAGTAGCAGTCACCCCTATTCTACGACCGACTTCAGCTTAATATCAGGCGGGGTGAAGTCATAAGTCGAGCCTAATAAAAAAAATTAGCAAATTTTTCAATTGTGACTCGACTTAGAAGGCAAGTAGAAGTGCCGACGGTTAAAAACCGACTTAGTTACCATGTATCTAAGTCGTCGTCATTGTGTTTTTCAGGAGTGATTCTCGTCTTGCTTGAAGGATCCAAGTTTATAGGATGAGGATAACAGAACGCAGCAAACGTCTCACTGAGTCATTCATGTTACAGAGAAATTTGTCTGTTCTGTAAAATGAGAACTCAGTCGATGCGTGCATGCCTTTTAACTTAAGCAAAATTGCATTTGCAGTATTTTTTTTATTTTGTATTTTTTAATTAATTTTATTTTTGTCTTGTATCTACAGTTAAACTGTTTGAAAATTAATAAATTTATTAAATTTTGTTTAATGTTTTAATTATTTTTTATATCTAATAAAATCCCACCTGATGTTAAGCATGGATCATGAACGGAGCCGACTGCTTGCCGGCCTAGTTGGTTAAGCTTGATAGTGGTCTTTGAATGGATGTCATTGCTACTACAGTTCAATAACTGTAGGCAGCAATCACATTCACTATGCCGGTCTAGTTGAAACCGGCAACTTACAAGCTGATCCCGAAACGCGACCAAATCACTTCACGGTCTGTATACTTGTAAGTGGTGGTAGCAGTGACATCTATTCATGGAACACACTCCGGCATAACATTAAGTGCTGTCATATGTCATGTCACAAAAAAAACCTTAGGCCACAATAATAAAATATATATATATACATACTCGTATATTATCTTATGTACATTTAAGTGGGCGTGTACAACCAGTTTTAAAATTCTCACAGACAGCTCATTACGAAAGTATTTTATCTAATTAATTTAATTTAGGGCTATCAAGGCGACGCGTGCCTAACGTGACTTACATACAACCATAGTAAAATAACTTAGTGGGTTGTATTAACAATGCATTTTACAACCTAATTAACTCCATTGTGAATGCATTTGTATGTGTACGTGTGTGTGTGTGTGTGCGTGTGTGGTTGGTGATCTTTTGCACAGCATTGCCGATCCAGGGTAGTATAAATACCGGCAGATAAAAAGATCGCTGACTTATGAGCTGCGCAGTATAAGGATCGGCAGATTAGAAGAGCTCTGGACAGCTGCGGTGGGAGCAAGTCCGCCTATCTATACAGTCGGGCACATATTTATTAATATATTAAATTTCATGTACATTTGAATCAAACAAAATTTAAGCGGCTTACTATCGCGTTTTCGACGTTTGGAGAGCTTTGCAGCCATTATCATTTAATTCATTAATCAATGTTCGCGCAAAATCTAAGAAAATATTTTATATATATATATATATATATATATTTGTTAAACGGTAATTAGGTTACTTTACAAAACAAGTTGATGCTCAGCTCTTTCTTGTACCTTAGAAGCAGGTCGACCATAATAATAGAACATATATGAAAAATATACCGGTAATTGGTTTGAACCCGTAACTTCGGTTTGCGTGACCATTGCACTGCAACTACACTACTTATAGTAAAGTTTTACACTAAGTTTAATTATAGTGTACAATATTTTACCTTTCGCGGACTGGCCTTAAGTCAAGGTTAAATAACAATCGGGCTTTTGGATTAAGGAAATTGTCTATCATAAATATAGTTTTATAAGACCTACTTTCCATCATGCCGGAAATTATCTGTAGATTTATAAATGTCATGTCTCCGATTACGACTGTTATCCTTGGAAAAGAAAGTACCTTAATGAATCGAGGTCCTTCCCGCATATCACATGGAGGTTGCGCGGTCGTATTTACGATTTTTATAGATAATATGAAGGGTCTTCTGGCCTTCCTGAAGGAAACTTTGGGTGGCTGCAGTAAGTGCAGACCACCTCACGTAAAAAAGCAAGCCTTTACTTACCTACATTTCTACCCTTAGTTTTTTTTATTGTAACCCGACATTTGACCTCAACCCACCTGATGATAAGCAAGAGGCAGTCCAAGAGTGACGACGACTGAATAAATCGAGTTAGTTCACGGCTGCCTTAGTCGCCGTCACTAAATCGGCCAAAGGTGCTTCTTCACGCATCGCTTGAAGGATCCAAGGTTATAGGTTATATCAATGATTTTCGTCTTTAATATGCCGGCCATGCCACTTACCAATGTATCTTTGATATAGGTACTTAATCGCCTTGTTTCTATGAAACAAGCACGTTTTGTAGCATAGTAGGTAAGGAATCGTCTGGTGGTATAGGTTACCATCAGGTAAGTCGAGGTCAGATGTTGAGTCACAATAACAAAAAATAAAGATTTTTCGGAGAAGAGGACAGAAAGCCTTATAAAACATACGTTTATCCTTTCTAAGAGAATAATGTGGACTAAAATAAGTCGACACAGTGAGTAGCCAGCTTTAGTTATGGAGACTTTATATCAGAGGTCACGGTTCGAGACCCAGTTTACACGTTTTAGCTTTCGGCTACATTTGACAGGCGATTATTAAATAATGGAATTTCTAGTACCTAAGACTAATTATAATTTGTAAGACGCTTTATATCACAACTAAGCATTATGTCAACGTCAGAATAATATTAAAATGTTGGCAACATTAGGAGCGTCAGCGCTGACCGTACTAACCAGCATCAAGGGACATATGAAGTAAGCGGGAGGGTAAAATCAATATTGCCAACCTAACAATATTAACGACTCCAAGTACACGTAATGTGGTGACAAAGGCGATCTAGAATACGCTGAGAGTTCAATCGAGCTAATGCGGCGACCGTGGTGTAGTGGCAATGCAATGGTTACGCAAGCCGAGTGCACGGGAAACCACTCACCGGTATCTTTGATATATGTACTTTGGTTGTCCTGTTTCTATGATACAAGCACTTTAGTAGCTTAGTATAGAAATGTATAATAAAAAAATGGCAAAGTGTATGGGCAGTGATTAGAGTTCGATATATTCGTACAATTATATTTTTGTAAGGTCAAAAAACCCATACAAAGCTGACATTGGTACAACTCTCTATCATCCAATCCGCCCAAGGCCATTCGCAAATTCTCCTCTTACTCTTACTACTTACTCGCAGGAACAGGCCTTTCCCACCAGGGGGTAATTTTCCTTTAGTTAATAAATTTCAGTACTTCTCACTTTTATTGTCTCCAAAGTCGAGCTTCACTCAACTTTAGTTTTAACTCTATTTATCGGATGGATCACCTTACCCACGCTAAAATATCCTCATGGAATATAACAGCATATTTTTTACACCAAAAAAGAACAAAAAATATTACATCCTCATTTAAATATACCTAGCTAGGAGAAAACATCAAAAAAAAAATTAATAGATCCTAATTTAAATATACCTACCTAGAAGAAGATATCCTAAACAGAACATACAGAAGTAAAGAAATTACCTGAAATAAAGAAAAAAAACATTAGAACAAAATTAAAAATATCATATTTAGGTTTCCATCAAATAAAGGCCGAAACGAGAAACCATTAATTAAGTAATAAATAAATAAAAAACAATATAGCATATAAAATATATTCTAAATTTGGTAATTTCTTAAATATAGTAAAACCAGATTTAAGAAGAGAATGTTTTTATTGAAGGGCGACATCTCATCTCGACTTGAATGATGGTAAGCAAGCAAGCAAGAGCTCCGACAAATGAAAAAAACCGTTCCAGAAAATTGATTTTTTAGGCAAGGATTAAAAAAGGGGCCGGCATAGGGACTAGGGACAGCGACTGAGGCAGCTGTGAATTAGATCGGTTTTACAGTCGTCAACTTCCCCTTGGGTCCATTAGTCAAGTCGAGGTCAGGTATCAAGTTCCAATAAAAAAATGCTACCGAACGCCGCCAGACGTTAAAATCTTTAAGCAGTGATGATATCCACTATACCGGCCTGGTTATATTGAACTAAGTTAGACCTTCATATTTTCGCTTATATTTAGTTTCTGGTTTTTCTACGCAGCTCTGGACACCTGTTATTTTCTTCCTAAATCAAAATCACAAACCGCAATTACGTCAACGTAGTCAATATTGATTGGGCAATAAAATGCTGCGATTCTCAGAAAAAAAAGAAAAATGGCGGTCAATATAGGTTTGATTTATCATGAACCAGATTTGGCTGCTTGTAATAAAACTACAGTAAGGGATCTGGAGAAGACAAATATGACATAACATTTATTTTTTATAGAAGCTCTCCTAAAGCTTAGAGGCTTTTTTATAGACTTAGCATAGCCTGATGATAAGCAAGGGAAAGTGGTTAAAGAATGGTAGGCAGTGATACCCAGTCGGCCGATCCGGGGGTACCGAGTATACAGACCGTGAAGTGATTTGGTCACCATTCGGGATCATTTTGTAAGTTGCCGGTTCCAACTAGGCCGGCATAGTGGATGTAATGGCTACTTACAGTTATTAAATTGTAGTAGCAGTGACATCCATTTATAGAGTACACTCCAGCTTAACATCAAGCGGGTGGCCGTCATAATAGTATGTCGAGTCAAAATAAAAAATATGCAGTTTGCCCCAACTGCATCGGTTTTGCTGGACCCGCCTGATTTCAAGCTGGAGTGTAATTCATAAACAGTTCGTAAAAGGTAAGTGCTTAAATAACTGCAAGTCTCATACATCTAGTTGAAACCGGCAACACAAGCTGATCTCTAAACGCGACTATATCACTTCACGGCCTATATACTACCCCGGATCGGCAGACTGGGCTCCACTGTCTACCACATTTTAGGATATTGTTTTATTAAGACCTTGTCTTCACTGATGTATGCAAGGAGAGGTCTAACAATGCCGACGTCTAAAGATCACTTTACTTTAGAAGAGATGAGCATTAGAAGACTCAATTCGCCTTCACAATGACAGTCATAGTTTAAGTTTCGCTTCTCGCTTAAAGGCTCGGATGCTATATAAAGAGGATAACAATTGGACTGGCAAAGCATTTTACTTCGTCATTTTTCGACAAAGAAACAACGTTTTGTTTTCTATGGTTAAAATCAAATTATTCACATATTTTAATGAATTTTAAATTTATTATTATAATATAATATAATAATAATTGTATTAAGCTAGGTTGACTAGTGCCCATTACAATTAAGCTTCTATAAAGAGAATTGTGAATGTGAAGGAAGCGAGGGAGTTGTGTCAGGATCGTGGCAAGTGGCGCTCCATTGTCTCTGCCTATCCCTGTGGGAGGAAGGCGTGACAATTTGATTGTTATATTGGATTATTGATTATTATATTGGTCTTCAGTGTTTTGATGTGAGACGGCTAAGATATGAACTTTGTATTTTCCTGGATGAAGCCGTTTCACCGTTGACAATATTAATAGCCGACATTAAAAAGTAGATACTGTGAATTTAATTTGAGGTAGACGTCTTGGCGTCTTTTTAGGGTATCGCAACGAAGCTATAAAATATCAATTTAAAAATGATAATGTTAATTATTTCCAATGCGGTGCTTGTTCTTACAATGTATGGATCAAATAATAAATACAATTTGTATAATCAATAAGTTTTTGACATAATTGAAATTCTGATAAGGTTCGAAATTAATAATTAAATTTGTCACGCCTTAATTTGCACCAAATAAAATTATAAACTTTCAACTTTACATAAAGCGCCATTAAATTTATATATACAATAATAAAGTCCGAATTGTAACAAAAGTATTATTTAGGATATTGACGAGAGAGATCAAATGTAAGAAAGAAGACAAGGGCGACCCAGAAAAATGGTCATACTAGAACTTGTATGAAGAGAATTCTGGGTGTGAGGAAAGAGAGTAATTTTAGGATTGATTAAAAAACCACACTTATTTCTGTAAAGAGAATATTACAATGCGTCATAGTTTAGTAACAAAATATTATTTAAAATCTTTTGGAATTAAAATCTACAATCATAAAAAAACACAAGACAACTATTTGAATATTACGGACACAAAACGAAAACAAAATTAAATGATTAATGTTACAAAAGTAACCAAAAAAGCCACAACATCTGATGTACTAAATCACATTTCACGGTATAAGATTAATCAATCAATTCCTATAAGTAATATGACTCATCAGAATTACCTCAACGGGTATATTCTATTGACAAAAGGTCATTGACCACTAAAAGTATCAATTTAAGATAGACTATAAAACTACTAGAGAATGTAACAGGTATTAAAAAGCACCTTTAACCGGCGCATAGTGAAACAAACGTCTAAGAGTGGTAGGCAGTAGTGCCGAACCAGGGCAGTAAAAGAATACAGACCGTGAAGTGACTTAGTCGCGTGTCGGGATCAGCTTGTACGTTGTCGGTTTAAATGTGACAGCCACTTACAGTTATTAAACTGTAGTAGTAGTCGCTTCATGGAACGCACTTCAGCTTACCATTAAGCAGAGGCGTCTCTAGCCCGTGTGGCGCCCGTGTGCAACCAGTACCCTGGCGCCCTCTAGTTTAGTAGGAGCGGGGTCATAATGGAATACTAACAGTTGCACACCCTGTACCATAGGTAAAGACGCCTTTGCCATTAAGCGGGGTGCTACATATGTCGAGGCACAATAAAAAAAACGTATCCTGAGTCGGTTTTATCAGTCATCAAGCTCTTGGGCCTCCCCTTACAAGTCAGGTAAGTCGAGAATTTAAATATCTAGTTTTAATAATTATCGAGATCCATAGTGAAAGTAACGATTTGTAATTATTAGTTAGTTACCATCAGTCAATCAATCAAATTGTCACACCACACACCCCTTTCACAGGAATTGGCAGAGACAACGGAGCGCGCCACTTGCCACGATTCTGACACAACTCCCACGCTTCCCTTACGTCCACAATTCGCTCTATACAAGCTCTACTTGTATTTAACTAATAATTTATTTATAATAGTTTGTCATCAAATTACTTTTATCATTTTTTATTTATTTCTCATATTAGCTGTTATCTTTTAGGCTTATACGAGTACTAAGATGTTACCTTAAAAACCATAATTACTTCATTTATTTTTCGTACAAACTAAATGAAGTGGAGTCTAGTCTATTGATATATAGTCTATGATGGAACATCACCGTTAAATCATAGACTATACTAAATCATAATATAAATCACGTGCAATATAATATTTCAAAATAACATCACTTAACAAATACAGTTAAATAGTACTTCTATGTCCTAAAGTCATAACAAAGCGACCGTTATATGTAATGGAGATGAAAGTACGGTAATCATTCATCATCATCATCATCATCATCGGACCAGTACTGATATGTGAATCATCTTTAAAAAAAAACACAAACAAAACATGTTAGATACATATATCATGGGCCCTCGGAAACCTTCAGCTAAGCGCCTGGTCAAGGAGATGTCCAAGCGGCTGACGGAGAAGTCTGGGGACAGGAAGGCTGGCGATTATTTCTGCCCACGTATTAGCCTTGCTATACAAAGGGGAAATGTTGCCAGTCTCCTTGGGACTATCTCTAATGTAACGGCATTGGGTGATATTTTTATTAATAGTTTAATTATAGTTAATATACTTTTAATTTTATCTGTTTCTCAATAAATAGTTATTCTGCAAAAAAAACATGAAAATCGGTGCAGAAGTTTAGTCTAAAAAGGTACACTAGAACAGAAGATACTTAACTAATATAGGTAAAAAAGCCTACAGTTTAATAACTGAAAGTACCAACCACATCTACTATGTCGGTATATAAAACCGGCAACTTAAAAGCTGATCCCGAAACGCGACTAAATCCCTTCACGGTCTGTACACTTGAGTGGTAGTACTACTTCAGAGCGGCAGACTCGGCACCAGTGTCTAATACTTAGTCATTTAAATCACGAGGAAAATCTCTTTTATTTATTAAGCAAATCTATGCTCCGACCGGATATCGAACCCGTGACTTTACGCGTAATTATTCATTGAGCAATTCAATTAACTAATTGTTGAAATAACTTCCTTAGTTTAAATTTAATTCTAAAATTGAATTTGCGGTGTTCACACGAGTAGAAAATAGGTTTGCAATCTACGTTACAAACTCGCTCTGATTACCTCCCTTACGCCATGCTACTTCATTTTATTATTATCTTGCATAACCTCTAACTTTCTCTATCCTTAGATATTTATTCAAATATCTAATAGTTGGCTATTCATAACTATCATATTAAGGCGACCGTAGTGTAGTGGTAGCGCAGTGGTTACACAAACCGGGAGCACGGGTTCAAAACCACTTGCCGGTATCAATGTATCTTTGATATATATTCTACGTGAAACAAAATCCCTTCCAACTTTTATTCTTTATTTTTTACTAACATTTCTATACTAAGCTACTAAAGTGCTTGTATCATAGAAACAGAACAACCAAAGCTCGCAGTGTGCTAATCCTTATTCTATCTACTAACGTTAAAAATTATACTACAATTAGATACAATATTTACATTAGTAAAGATAAAGCTTGAGTCTAAAATCGAAACCATCCTATATACACGTACTTTATTTACACGAAGGTATATTTTTAAAGCCATAAACAACCTTGACCTAAAATTGTGTGTGAAAGTGAAATCCTTCAATAAGCACAGTAACAATGAATTATTACCATACATTAAGATCGTAATAAAACCTCTTACTGCCTTTTTTTAATAACCAGTAAAACTTATACAGTACCTCTAAACTTTCAATCTCAATTTTTATTTGTTTTTATTTTTTATTGTGGCTCCAAATTTTACATTGATAAAGATATTTATGTTCTTTTGCTAATATGCAACCAATTACAAATATGCACAACATTCAAAAATATACAAATATTAAATCTAATTAAAAATAATTACAATCACATACCTAATTAAACTATTTAAAATCACAATAAACTATAGATTTTTTTTTGATATTTGTTAATAAAAAAGAGGCGAATATTTGCGATATTGGGGTCTGGTTATCAAAGAGTGGTAGGCAGTGGTACCCAGTCTGCCGATCCGGGGTAGTACCACCACTAACCAGTATACAGACCGTAAAGTGATTTGGTCACGTTTCCGGATTAGCTTGTAAGTTGCCGTTTCCAACTAAGCCGGCATAGTGGATGTGATTGCTACTCACAGTTATTGAATTGTAGTAGCAGTGACATTCATTCATGGACCACACTTCGGCTTAACATCAAGCGGGTTGCTGTCATATGTCGAGTCACAATAAAGATAAAAATAAAAGAATTATTAACATACATTAAGTACGTAATAAAACCTCTTAGTACCTTTTTTAATGACCAGTAAAACTTCTACAGTACCTCTACAATTTCAAACTCAATTTGAGTTTTTTTGATACTGGCCACTCGTTATCACCACTCATTTTTTTTATTGTACAGCGACATTTGACAGCACCCCGCGTAATGTTAAGCTAGAGTGTGTTCCACGAATGAAGGCGATTGGTAGAGATCCCGACGTAAACAAGAGGGCTGTCTATTGAGCTGCGTAGTATGAAAATTAGCAAATGAGAAGTGCGCTGGACGACTGTAGTGGGAGCAAGTCCGCGCACGAAGAATTTGGACTTAAGAAACAGAAAGAGCCCTAAAATAGCGACCGGCATAGTGACATATATAATAAAACTTTTATTTCAGGCGCTTAACCATAGAGCTTGTATAAAGAGAATTGTTAATGTGAAGGAAGTGAGGGAGCTGCGTCATAATCATGGCAAATGGCGCTCCATTGTCTCTACCTATCCCTGTGGGAAAAAGGCGTGACAATTTGATTGATATTTCAGGCGCTTGAACTTCCTCTTACGTGCGATCAGACAATTTAAGGTTCAATGTCGAATATTAATAAACAATTTATTGTTATGTTAATTTAAAAAAAAATAGTATTTATTTGCTTTGGTCTCTATTTAAGTCGAACAGTCCGTGAAATAACTCAGTCGCGGGATAAGCTTGAAAGTTACCGGTTTACTAGTCATATTATTTAACTGTATTACAGTGGCGTAGCGTGGTGGGGGCAGAGGAAGGCAGAGGAAGCGGCCTGCCACGGGCGGCACATTTAGGGGGCGGCAAAATTTTAAAAACTAAAATAATTCGCTAAAATTTGAACCTGAAATTCATATATTTGTTATACCTATGATTGAAATTCCTAAATAACTATATAAATTTATTTTCCGCCCCGGGCGGCTGACTCCCACGCTACGCCACTGCTGTATTGGAAGTCGCCTCTATTTACGGACCGCACTCCAGCTTAACATTAGGCGCTGTTATAATGTCGTGTCACAATAAAATAAACTAATGACGTCATATGAAACGCTTGATTTAATATTGAATCGCGTCGGTCTATCGCAATTGCAATTAAATCGTATCTTCATGCGTATAATATATACAATTTCCGATTAGCATCCGATCGACGATTGAATTATACATAAAACAAGTATGTATAAACTAGATCATTAAGCTCAATAAGAACCTAACTACTTAGTTCCTTTGCGCAAATGTTTTGACATAATTGTTTAATCAATCAATCAATCAAATTGTCACGCCGTTATCCCACAGGGATAGGCAGAGACAATGGAGCGCCACTTACCACGATCCTTACACAGCTCCCTTGCTTCATTCACAGCCACAATTCTCTTCATAATTGTTTAAAAAAAGGGTATTTTAATTATTTTTTCTTTCTATATTTTTTATTGTTTCTGCCTATCCCTGTGAGAAAAGGGCGTGACAATTTGATTAATTGACATTTCTTTAATAAGCTACTAAAGTGTTTGTATCATAGTAACACGACAACCAAAGTAAATTATCAAAGATACATTGGTACCGGTAGGTGGTTTTGTACCCCAAGCTCTTGGTTTGCGTAACCATTACACTACCACTACACCACGGTTGCCCTAATGATGTATGACTCGACATTTTTTTTATTGTAACTCGACATATGACAGCAACCCGTCTGATATTAAGCTGGAGTGCAGTCCATAAATGGAGGTAACTGCTTCACAATTCAATAATTGTGTGTAGCCATCACATCCACTATTATGTATACCTATACCAATCAATCAATCAAATTGTCACTCTTTTTTCCACAGGGATAAGCAGAGACCATGAAGCGCCACTTGCCACGATCATGACACAACTCTTTCGCTTCCCTCATATCCACAATTCTCTTCATACAAACTCTACCGTTATAGCAACATAGCATGTATATATTTACATGTATTTATCTATTTGTATCATTTCTCTATTTGACCTTCACATTTTTGACTTTGACCTGCATTAAGTCAATCCTAGTACATCAAGTTAAATCACTTAAGTCAGAACCTTACATACATACAGACAGAGCCCTTAAAGGGACTTCCCCTTCAAGTCGAGAATATGCCGTCACAATAAAAAAGGTTATGATAATTATTCGCTCATTACATTGTAAAAAGTGACATGACAATATGACACAATTTTCATGACCAGTTTTATATCAATACGAGTTTTTTTCTTAACTTTACGTAACAGTATTTAAACTATCGCGGTTAAGAGGTCAAGAGAATGCTTTTAAAAGAGACTTATTGATACTAACTTCCGAACTTAAGTAACTCTTTGTTATATGATGTTTTTTTTTTAAATTTATTATTATGACTCGACATATAACAGCACTCTGCTTGATGTTAAGCTAAAGTGTGGTCCATGAATGGATGTCACTGCTACTACAATTCAATAACTGTGAGTAGCAATCACATCTACTATGCGGGCCTAGTTGGAACCGGCAACTTATAAGCTGATCCCGAAACGCGACTTAGTTACTTAACGTTTTATATACTTGTAAGTGGTGGTACTACCCCGGATCGGCAGACTGGGTACCACTGCCTACCACTCTTTAAAATAGTATTTAGGTGATGTTTATTTTAAAGCATTTTAATATCGTTTTTATGTTTCCCAACCTGAGCTAAAAAGCTAAAAAATCTAAAAGGCTAAAAATCAGACATCTTTTTATTTTTATTTTATTGTGACTCGACATATGACAGCACCCCGCTTGATGTTAAGCCAAAGTGTGGTCCATGAATGAATGTCACTGCTACTACAATTCAATAACTGTGAGTAGCAATCACATCCACTATGCTGGCCTAGATGGAACCGGCAACTTACAAGCTGATCCCGAAACGTGACCAAATCACTTCACGGTCTGTATACTCTGATAACGTTCTGGGAATTTAGTCAGACCATTTTGCCTTTTTCAGTTTCCAGATGGAATAATATGTCAAGTGATGGGTAGATAGCCTTTTACATACAAAAACACTGCATTAGAGTTTAATTGAGATTTTGAGAATAAAATAGATTGCCCTATGTGAGTACTGCAAATAAGTTTTTATAGGGGTCCGCGGATCATGGTAAGGTGGCGCTAGGGGGTCTGCCCTTGGAAAAGGTCTAGAAAGGTTGTTCCACACAGTATTCCGTACTGAGAAGCAGTTTAACTGTCGATTAAGAAGTAATTGCACCTTGGATGTTTTTGGTAAGAACATTGCGGTTGGTATTTCTTTTTATTGGCTCTTGAAGTTTTTGTAATAATTAATTATTAATTTTCATGATGAAATTAACCAGTATTGAAAACTCAAATATATGGTTACTGACAGATGGTACTTGACATTTCAAGGCAATCAGAGGGGAAATATAGATATAGGAATATTATTAATAAAAATTCTTCTGTACGAGTGATTGTCACCTAACTCCTCCTTTACTCAATCAATTAAAAAATCAAATTTTCACGGCTTTTTTCCACAGGGATAGGCGGAGACAATGGAGCGCCACTTGCCACGATCCTTTTTTTTTTTTGTTATCGCAGGAGAATCCTTTCGGATACCCCGCCACTTAAGGGGAGTGACGGGGTTATGTGGTGCACACTAAACTCCTGCGGTGACCATCTCAGCGGCAAACACGAAGGGGGTCCGGAAATACCCGGAGGGCCTTCTACGGATCCCCCTCTACCCTTCTCTTTTTACGGCAGCGCTATGGTCACCCTGCGCTGCCGTCCTCTCGGGGCCGTGTTGGCTGGGTGTGCAGCGCCCCTACGCGTACACACCCCACGACCCCAGGGCATCGTAGCCCACGGAATGATATGTGGGCTACGGGTGGGACACGGCAGCTACTCTGCCACCGCGTCGGCGGACCCCTCGTCATCTTGGGTCCGCCCTCTCTCTTTCGCGTTCAGTGGTCTCCTTTACAAGCATAACGTGCTCGCAAAAGGAGACCACCGCCGCCCACGCCTCTCTGCTGTCTACCATGGCAGCGACGACGGCCGGCAGGGACAAATCCGCCCCCACCACGCTGCGAAGCGTCTCCCTCTCTGTAGCCCAGGCAGGGAAGTCTTCCAGGGTATGCTGCGCCGAGTCGTCAGGGCAGTCGGAGCAGTGGTGGCACTTGGCACTTTCCTCCTTACCCAGCCGACACAGGTATCTGCCGAAACAACCATGTCCCGACAGGACCTGCGTCAGCCGGAATGTGAGCGCACCGTGTTTACGGTGCAGCCACTGCTCTAGGACGGGGGCGATGGCACCCACCGTCCTGTGCCCCGCGCTCGGGTTGGCCAGCCGGAGCGCCCAAGCCTCTTCTGCCACTTCCTGGAGTTGAAGACGCTTCACTGCAGCCTCCCTCGGCGTTGGCCAGAGACCTCTAGAGCGTTCACCCTCGCTCCATTCACTTGCCACGATCCTGACACAACCCCCTCCTAAGCTTATTATCTGTTATCTGCAATTATTATAGGTTACAAAAACCTATCCGTCACAATCATAATTTCAGATCAGATAATAGATTTCTCGATTCCTTTAACACAATTGGCGTCAATAGAGCAGTAAAATTGCGTCGCTCTGATATTTGACATCTTAGTATTTTCTTAGATTTTGCGAGAACATTGATAAATGAATTAAACAAATTTTATCCGGCTTACTATCGCGTTTATTTTGGTTTAGATTTTACATTTTTTTATTATTTCGACGTTTTGAGAGCTTTGCAGCCATCGTAGTCACGGAGAGAGCATGTATCGCGCAAAATCTAAGAAAAAAAATGATAAATGCATTAAACAAATTAAGTATCAACAGGACGGCGCCAACTATTACATCCGTTTTGACAAACCGAAGATCCTAATACCCAGGATGGTACGCGAGGCTATTGAGATTAAAATACATCCTAATTTCAATAGAGAAGGTGGATGGCGATTATCCAACAACTGGGACGCCAACTTGTCCTCACCTCCAACAAACTCAAGTTGTTCAGTTCAGCAAACAACCAAACCAGATGACACCGTCAGTTATTATTGCAAAAAATTGAATTAAACCGGGAACAGAATAACAAAATCAAAACATCAAAAGGGGGAGTTTTGGAAACAATAACAGCATCAACCAATAGGACGACCAACACCTCAGCCTCTCCGTGACCACGATGGCTGCAAAGTTCTCTAAACGTAGGAATAATGAAAAAATGTAAAATCAAAATAAACGCGACAGTAAGCCGCTTAAAATTTGTTTAATTCATTTCACATCTTCGTAATCAATCAACGAATCAGCGAATAGCAAATCAATAGGTAAACTACGTTGATTGGTCACTTGCGACCGAGACGAAATTTCACTGCTTTTTGTCGCCATAATGTATTAGTCGTCTTAATAATGTATTAAGACGACAGGCGTGGACAAACGGTTTAGCGATTGGTTTGTTGTGCGTAAAGTCCCGGGTTCGATCCCCGGTCGGAGCAAATATTTGTTTCATAGCTTTTATTTGTAATATTTAATAATATTAAATATTGCAAAAATTTGTTAATTAAAAAAAATGATATTTGCTTCGGGTCTGGTAATCAAAGAGTGGTAGGCAGTGGTACCCAGTCTGCCGATCCGGGGTAGTACCACCACTTACAAGTATACAGACCGTGAAGTGATTTGGTCACGTTACGGGATCAGCTTGTAAGTTGCCGGTTCCATCTAGGCCGGCATAGTGGATGTGATTGCTACTCACAGTTATTGAATTGTAGTAGCAGTGACATTCATTCATGGACCACACTTCGGCTTAAGTACAAGCGGGGTGCTGTCATATGTCAAGTCACAATAAAAATAAAAGTGACTCGAGGCACTGTTTGTGTCAACAATGTAATAAAATACAGAATAGGAATTGCGTTTCATCAGCGCAACACCACGCCCTAACTACAATTTCATAATTATAATGAAACCGGTCACTTTGCCGACACTAGGAAACTTGTAACGTGACGATAACGTTCGCAAATCCTGAATAACCAATAACAACATTCTACTACACTTAAAATAAACATATACATGGAATAATACATATATTTAGAAAACCATATCACTATATTTTCTAAGATTTTACGCGAACATTGATTAATGATTTAAACAAATTTTATGCGGCTTACTATAGCGTTTATTTCGGTTTTGATTTTACATTTTTATTTTATTATTTCGGCGTTTCGAGAGTCTCTCCGTGACCACGATGGCTGCAATTGTAAAGTTTCTAGGCTAGCATTGTAAAATTAAAACCAAAATTAAAATTAAGCCAAATATTTTTTTTTTAGACCATTATCACTTCAAACCGTGTACCGGCATAGTGGATGTAATGACTGCTACTTACAGTTATTTAAGGCGGGGTGATGTCATATGTCGAGTCACAATAAGAATATAAATAAAATAAAAAGTTGCTTGAAGCTTGAAAGTTGCTGTTTCTAGGCTAGCATTATAGATGCGACTTCTACTTGCAAATATTTAACTGTAGTAGCAGTTGCTTCCATCCATGCTTAACATCAGGCAAAGAGATATCGATCCACAATAAAATAAATAAATTAAAACCAGCTACAATGCCGATAAAGTCTCTGCAAAATAAACGTTTATTTTATTTGTTTAAGTCTTTATTATTTTATATGTATATATACAGAATTGTGAATGTAAAGGAAACGAGGGAGTTGTATCAGGATCGTGGCAAGTGGCGCTTCATTGTCTCTGCCTATCCCTGTGGAAAAAAGGCGTGACAATTTGATTAATTGATTGATATATACAAAGAAAAGCTATAAAAGGCGGGCTTAATGCCGCTTGGCATTCTCTACCAGCCAGAGTGGTAGGCAGTGGTGCTCAGTCTGCCAATACACTTACAAGTATACACACCGTGAAATGACTGTGGGAAAAGGCGTGACAATTTAATTGATTCGTTGACTTTATTTATTTTTACAAAAGTTTATTTTAAGTTTATTTTAGGCAGTGGTACCCAGTCTGCCGATCCGGGGTAGTACCACCACTTACAAGTATACAGACCGTGAAGTGATTTGGTCACGTTTCGGGATCAGCTTGTAAGTTGCCGGTTCCATCTAGGCCGGCATAGTGGATGTGATTGCTACTCACAGTTATTGAATTGTATTAGCAGTGACATTCATTCATGGACCACACTTCGGCTTAACATCAAGCGGGGTGCTGTCATATGTCGAGTCACAATAAAAAAAAACTTCACAATAAAACTGAAAATATTACTTTATTGTCATTAGTGAGTTCTAATGGATTTATGATAATATTGAGAAACTCTATTGCTAGTAAAACATTAACGTTTCAATCGTGAAAAGTTAATAGACATTTGTTATATGATCCAATAACGTCGTAAAATTAGACTGTACATATACAACTATTACATTATTCATGTATAAATTATTATTAGGTCAATCAATCAATGAAATTCCCACGCCACTTTGCACGATTATGACAGAATTTTCTCACTTGATTTACATCCACAATTCTCTTCATACAAGTTCTACGGTTGTGGGCACTAGGCAACCCAGCTTTCTTGAGGATGACTGCGATTTAGTCAGAAAACACCCTTCTGTATTTATAAAGAACACCATTTATTTTGTATGGGGACTTGGGCTTAATTGTATTAACAGTTTAATATACATTTTAAAATAGTTTCATGTACGAAGATTTAAATGTAATAATTTGAATTTATCTTTTATTTTGCATAGTTTAATGGTCAAACTATAATTATGACAGTTCAAAGCAGAACAAATATGGCGTTGATTGACAGATAATATCCATATCTTATTTTCCAAATAACTCAATCGCACAGCAATTAAAAGCATATTTTTTATTAGTTTTATCAATACAAGTATCTAAACTACTATTTATATATTTTTTCATCATTGACATATTTTCATAAAAGCCCAAAATGAATGATGTCCTTTACATTAGATTTATTTATTAGGTAAATCTATTTCACTCATCCTTTCGATATGCTCAAACCAGCGATTATTAAACTAAATAATCCTCTCAAAAATAGTCATTGAAAAAATAAGAGTCAAAACTTAGTGAAAGTTCATGAGGTGAGCGCATGCATAATGTATATGTATCGCGAGTTCGAGGAATGCCGAAGCACTTCCGAAAAAAAAAAAAAAATCTACGTTCGAAACGCGGCAATGAAATAATTATAATCGTCCCATTGTTCCGTTAAAACAAGATGGCGGCGAAATAGTTGACAGATGTCAATTATGATGTCATTTTGCGTGGGATTATTCATTTGACGACAGGCGTGGACAAACAGTCAGAGATTGATTTGTTGTGCGTAAAGTCCCGGATTCGATTCCTGGTCGGAGCAAATATTTGTATCATAGCTTTTATTTGTAATATTTAATAATTATATTAAATATTGCAGATATATTTGCTTCGGATCTGGTTAACAAAGAGTGGTAGGCAGTGGTACCCAGTCTGCCGATCCGGGGTAGTACCACCACTTACAAGTATACAGACCGTGAAGTGATTTGGTCGCGTTTCGGGATCAGCTTGTAAGTTGCCGGTTCCAACTAGGCCGGCATAGTGGATGTGACTGCTACTCACAATTATTAAATTGTAGTAGCAGTGACATGCATTCATGGTTCACACTCCAGCCTAACATCAAGCGGGGTGCTGTGATATGTCGAGTGACAATAAAAAAAATTGAAATGAAGGCCTTTGCCCAGCATAAAATAAATAAATAGGATAATTAAATTGGCCAACAATTTTAATTATAATTTCATTTTAAATTAAAGTGTACAGCTTACTTTCGATGTATAAAAACCTATTTAATTCATATCTTTCTCGAACTAAATAGGGTAGATTAAATAATTAATCAAAAGCTTGAAAAGGCACCTCTGGCCGGCATAGTCTGCGTAACATCAGGCGGTTCTATCATACGTTGTGCCAATATACAGAAAGATACATTAAACCCAGGATGGTGTTTTTCGACCAAATCGGAGACATTCTCAAGAAAGCTAGTGCCCATGACCGTAGAGCTTGTATGAACAGAATTGCGGATGTAAGGGAAGGAGGGAGTTGTGTCAAATGGAACTCCATTAACTCTCCAGTAATTTTCATTAAAATGTAAAACCGCTCTCCGTTGACATAAAGTTCCGCCATACGACGGGTACAATATTGCGAGCGTCGCAACGCACGAGGGGCTAAATGAACCATTCACATCTACTCTTGTATCCATCCATTCGCATACAAACTCTATGGTTATGGACACAGGGGGCCCCTGCCCTGTTATTTTACCACAATTAGGTATTAATAACTTAAAAAATAAACTCGTAAGACTGGTCAAAATAATAAAATATTGTAATTTAAGCAAATTAATACGATATAGAGAATTCTTTCTATTTATATAATTTTAATCATAACAAATATATATTAATGTGAAACATGGATTTGAATTTGTGTGTCATCTTGTGGTCAACATTATATTCCTACATTTATTCTTGTCGATGACATAAGATATGACTAAAGGGTAGTTTAAGGACAATGAATCAATTAATCAAATTGTCACGCCCTTTTCCACAGGGATAGGCAGAGACAATAGAGCGCCACTTGTCACGATCCTGACACCACTCCCTCGCTTTCTTAACATTCTCAATTCTTTTCATACAAGCTCTATGGTTATGGGCTCTAGCAAACCCAACTTTCTTGAGGATGTCTCCGATTTGGTTGAAAAACACACTCCTGGGAATGCCTTGCTTAACGCATCCATCTACATCAGATTTGTAAATTTCTTTCGTCAATCTATTTTCACACATCCTTTCCACATGTCCAAACCATCGAAGCATTCCTTTGTCAATCCGTGTTACTATATATATCATCTTTCAAACCACATCTATCGCGCACTGTGATATTCCCTATCCGCTCTGTGCTATTCTATCCGCTATCGTCACTCCACATACACTCCTTAATTTATTGGTAGTAAATAATAAAAACAATAAGAAAGATTGCTAAAAATATCGATTACCATATTATTATAAAAAACAAAATGGTTATCACCAAATTATAAAAAAAATGCAAAAATTAAACGCTTCACCCTAAAATAGCATGAATTTTAATACAAAACGATCGGAATTCTAAATTAAGAAGAGGTTAAAGTAGTTTAATTGAATACATAACAACTCCGATTTTATCTACACCTTAGTTCGCACTATTATATTATACTAAAATTAAACGTATATTTACGCCTACGAACAAATATTATAGACAGGAATATTTGATTTGAGAAAACTCCGAAAATGCACTATAACAGATACCGTGATAGTGATACGATCGTACAGATCGGGGAAAGCATTCACATTGGCCTAACGACAAGTGGATAAACACAATAAGGAAGTGGAATGCTTCACCAGCCCATGATTTCTCCTCGAAAGCAACTTTAGCTGGCATAGTAAAGGCGGATGAGACAACCGTAAACTGTGTCGGTTTTACTCAGTTGTGTTCTTGGACCTCCTCTTGCCACAACGAAGTCAGATGTTTAAACCTTAGCACTATGACACTAAAATTAAACGTAAACATTTACACCCACAAACAGTCTAGCCTTGATGGACCTTTTTAATTGAATAGAAAGAATTCTATCTTTATAAGATCGGGGACCGTATTTAAAAAATGTGGAGTTGCAGTTGGATCTGCAGTTGATATGGCCATATAGAGCTTTAACGAAGAAAATAATCTGAAGGAAGAGAAAAAATTGTGTCGTAATCGTGAAGATCGTCTCCATTGTGTTTGCCTATCTCTATCAGAAATGTAGGGATAGGTATAGATTGATTGACTTTTGTGTATTACAACACTTACAACTTACATATTTATCTCTGTTTCAAAATGGCCTAACAATTTATATCATGTGACGCAAACTTGCTTATGGCGAAGCCAATGACAATCCCACTGCTTATTGGGCAAACCATTGGATGACCGCAATCTATAGACAATACATTTTGAATATGCGACCGAAAACTAATTCACTGCGCGATATTTCGATAGTCTAACACAAACGTCGCAATGATTATGATAGTGAATTATACAAATTTTATGCGGCTTACTATCGCGTTTATTTTAGTTTAGATTTTACAATTTTTTATTACTTCAACGTTTCGAGAGCTTTGCAGCCATCGTGGTCACGAAGAGACTGAGGTGTTGGTCGTCCTATCGTTTAATGCTGTTATCAACTACCCCGTTTGATGTTTTTTTTTATTTTGTGTTCCCGGTATATTGGTGTCATCTGGTTTGGCCATAGTAAGCCGCATAATTTTTTTTTAATTCATTAATCAATGTTCGCGCTATGACGACCTCTGGGCATTTTTTAATATTGATCGTGTACGTGTTATATTTATGCCTACAATACGAGATACTCGTAGATTTCAGTGTTATGCAGAAACAAATACATGCCTTAAATACAAAAAAATACGCTATATCTAATTAGTGTAAAGAATACACTTTAACCTATCGTGTTAGATTTTTTGTGCTATCGTGGTAGATCTTATGCCTTATGATCTTATGGCGTGGACGGTTTAGCGACTGGTTTGTTGCGCGTAAAGTCCCGGGTTCGATCCCCGGTCGGAGCAAATATTTGTTTCATAGCTTTCATTTGTAATATTTAATAATATTACAAATAAAAGCGTCCTGGTTGATCGTTTAAACTCGTGTCAACTCTCGTGTAGGTTACGTATCTACCTCATTTTACTTAATATCATTGAGAAAAACTATCAATGTTTGAATCATAAATAGTAGGCAGACACCATACTTATAACTATTATTATTTTTAATAGGAATTTGTCCTTGAATCGTTGTAAGTGAAATTAGAGCAATGTCGCTCAAACAAGTTGCAAATTATAGTTTTTGATAATCAACCAACACGTAATCTTAACATTGCCGAGTTTAATCGAAACAAACATTTAATTAACTTTTCCTTTAATGGACAATTTCCTTTTTTATTGCGGATTAAAAAAGGAAATTGATCGCACACTTTTGACGTGGCGTGGCGTGGCGTGGCACTTTTGAGATTTGTTTCATAGCTTTTTATAATATGATGGATATTTTTTCTAGGTCTAGTTGTCTAGTGCGATCCGGAGTAGTACCACCACTTACAAGCTTCAGACCGTCGAGTGACTCAGTCGCGTTACAGGATTAGCTTTTAAGTTGCCGATTCTCTCATTAAATACAATGTTCGAATCATAAATAGTAGGCAAGTTGTAGGCCGGCAATGTGGATACTCCTGCTTTTTGCATTCATTAAATTGTAGTAGCAGTCGCCTCCATTTATGGATCGCACTCCAGCTTAACATCAGCATCCCTGTAGAAATTAAAGCGCGATGAATGATGAAAAAAAAACATTGATTGTGTGGGATTTGTCTGAGTTATCCACAACTCCTAATACCGGATATAATTTCCCTGGAAAGCTAGACAGACCGGTCTTATGAAGCATAACATTAAAGACAGGTTCATTGCCAACGAGCTCTTTGTCTTAAAATCCTGTATCATACCAAAGTAAAAGTAATGTCATTGAATAAGGTATAAGGTTCTAGACGATAAGATTTTTTATTTATTTTTCGGAATTAATGACTGACGGTTATAAATACAGAAAATATAAATATGTACATTTTTTTATTTTTTATTGTGACTCGACATATGACATCACTCCGCTTGATGTTAAGCTGGAGTGTGGTCCATAAATGGATGCCACTGCTACTATAATTCAATAACTGTAAGTAGCAATCACATCCACTATGCCGGCCTAGTTGGAACCGGCAACTTACAAGCTGATCCCGAAGCGCGACCAAATCATTTCACGGTCTGTAAGTGATGACACTACCCCAGATCGGCAGACTGGGCACCACTGCCTACCACACTTTAACATCCAGACCCGAAACAAAATCCACCTCTTTTTTTATTAACAAATACTTGCATTATTTAATATAAATAAAATATTACAAATAAAAGCTATGAAACAAATATTTGCTCTGACCTAGGCCAATTAAAATCTATACCAGCGGTACGCAATGATGGCTGTTTTGAAGTTTCGTATAAATTAATAATTACGTTAGAAGGAGCAAATTGTCGTTCTGTATTGTTTGTGGCTCGACTAATGACAAAACCTTGCCTAAAGTTAATGGGGCGTTCTCACGAGGCGATTTGAGTTGATCAACTGCGAAATCGTTCGAGATTTGAACCGTCTGAACAGACTTTTAACCAAATTGAAGCAACAAATATCTATTCAACAAAAGTTAAAGACTTTTCAACTTTTGTTGACTCAACTGTTATTAAATTTTTCTTTCTTCTTGTTTATGGCTTTAGTATTTAACTTGCCAGTGTCAAAGTTAAAATATATGGTTCAGGGTTCAATGTCAAAACATTGTCAAGTAAAGATGAAGATGAACCACGCTAGTAATTCATCGAATGATGAAATGATAGTGAGGTTGATGATGATCGTTTTAGTAAAGCGGCGGAAAGTCTTTACTAAAACTTCGGAAGGAGTCTTGGAAAGAACACGAAGAAACACGTTTCACAGCCTTAAATTACTTGTTTATACTTGATCAACTTAAAAATAATCACTGGATAACAATTCCACCATTATTACACATTAATATTTATGTAAAACACAAGCTTTCCAAATAATTCAAAATTGCGCGTCCTGTCACTTGCAGTTGCCCGCCAAAGCTCAACTGTCATTAATTCAATAGTTGACAGCTAAATTGACCCAAATGCGACGTTTTTGTTTTTTTTTTCTTTCAGTAATAAACCATTAAGTTCCTCCTTTAAACCATCACAAATAAGCAATATACACTTCCTAATTTCTTCATTTCGGTCATGAATATTAAGTCGATTATTAGAGCTTGTATTTGTAAATAGTCTAGGTTTAGTTTATAATGGGAATGGCATCGCCATTTTATGTGCGTAATTCCCCTAATAAAATTGATTAAAAAAAAAGAGTCGATTATTATTGAATCGTGAGAACGCTACCGTCAATATCTGCTTTCGAATTTTTGTTAAACGACAAATATTGATCAACTGAAATCGCCCTGTGAGAACGCGGTTTAAACTGCAGTACAGTCCATTAATTGTGGTAACTAATACTACAGTTAAATAACTGCAGGTATAGCACTCACATCTACTATGCCGGTCTAGTTCGAATTGCCAACTTATAATCTGAGTCCAAACGGCGACTAACTTCACGGTCTATTTCGGATTGGCAGACTGGGCATCACTGTCGACACAACTAGACCCGGAGAAAATATCCCCCTCTTTTTTTATAAACAAATATTTGTAATTGATTAACAAAATTACAAATAAAATATAATATGGAGGACGCAAAACGCCTACTTTTAAAATATATATTATAATTTGATTATTTAATATCGTTTTTTAATGTAGGTGTATATTAAAGTAATTAGAGGACAAAGTGGTAGGCTAAATAATTTAATAAACAAAATAATAAAATAAATAAGCCGACTGTGGTCTAATGTAAAATAAATAAGCCATGCCTTGGATTCTTCAAGCGATGCGTGAAGAAGCACCTTTGTGACGGCGCTCTTGGTTACCATCAGGCGGGTCGACTTCAGATGTCGAGTCTCAGTAAAATGTTAGATCTCCATTAATTAATGTTAGAGCGACCGTGGTGTAGTGGCAGTGCAAAGGTTTCGCCAACGGAAGAGCACGGGTTCGAAACCACTAACCGGGACCAATGTATCTTTGATATATGTACTTTAGTTGTCCTGTTTCTATGGTACAAGCACTTTAGTAGCTTAGTATAAAAAATTAACAGAGCTGTGGTTTAAAACCACTTGCTGGTACCAATGTGACTTTGATATATGTACTTAGAACGCTCAGTTTTTATCATATAAGCATGTTTAGTAGCTTAGTATAAACAAATATATATATATTTTACTATCAAATTCTTAACTACACATATACATTATTCTTCTTACTACAGATATTAAAATATTCTTCTTACCTTAGTATTGAGGGAGTGTGCTGAGAAGACAGTACAGAAGAGCACAAGGGTTGGCAGCCAATGAGCCGCTTGCGACAGCGTTGACTCCATGATTTACTGTAAACAATGAAAAGCATAATTTTAGTATTTCTTTCTAATTTAAAACGTTTAGGCAATTGTTACTTTTAGAACATGAAATTCAACCTCGCCTTGCCTGACTTGCAAGTGGAGGTCTAAGAGCGCCGACAACGTAAAGAAACGATTCAGTTTGATGGCGGATAGAAGTGCCTTTTCACGTTTTGCATAGGTATTATCTTTCAGATTTGGATATATAGATTTTTCTTACAGATTTGGATACATAAATATTTCTTTCAGATTTGGATATATAGATTTTTCTTCCAGATTTACATATAAGTATAGATCTTTGATGTTTCATTCAGATTTGGATACATAGATCTTTCTTACAGATTTGGATATATAAATATTTCATTCAAATTTCAATACGTAAATATCTTTCAGATTTGGATATACTTATAGATCTTTCTTACAGATTTGGATATATAAATATTTCATTCAAATTTCAATACGTAAATATCTTTCAGATTTGGATATACTTATAGATCTTTATTACAGATTTGGATACATAGATATTTCTTATAGATTTGGATATAGAGATCTTTCTTTCCGATTTGGATAAAAGGAATTTTCTTTCAGACCCGTATTTTATTACCGTATTTTATTTTTTTCTGAAACAATTTTATGAAAAACTTTTTACTATTTTTAAGAAAGTTCCACGTGAATTGAAATTTACAATTGGAGATTCTCAACACGGTCAGTTTTCACATTATGATAGTTTGTTTGGAAATGTGTTCGGAATAAATAGCAGGTTAAAACACTTTCGTTTTGTTTTATTGGAAAATGTATAAGTAAAAGCGATGCTGGATTGATAAAAAGCATTTTAGAATCAAACAAATTTTATGCGGCTTACTATTGCGTTTATTTAGGTTTTGATGCGATAGGTAGCCGCATAAAATTTGGTTAATTCATTAATCAATGTTTGCGCAAAAAGAAAAAAAGCTTTTTTATTTTTTATTATGACTTGACATATAACTGTCGTTTTGCTGGAGAGCGGTCTATGAATGGAGGTGACTTCTACCACAGATAAACAACTGCAAGTACTATGCTATGCATACACTATGCCGGCCTAGTTGGAACCGGCAACTTACTAGCTGATCCCAAAATGCGGCTAAGTTCACAGTCTGTATACTACCCCGGATCTTTAGACTGGGTACCACTGTCTACCACTCTTAGATAATTATTATAGGGCGACCGTGGTGTAGTGGCAGTGCAATGATTACGCAAGCCGAGAGCACGGCAAATGTATCTTTGATATTTATGTACTTTGATATTTATGTACTTTGATTGTCCTGTTTCTATGATATAAGCACTATAGTAGATTAGAATAGAAATGTATAATTAAAAAAATTATAATATTAAAATATAAAATAAGATATTACGAATAATAAATATAAAACAAGTCTTTACTCCTAAAAGCTTTACGTGTACGGACAAGAGTGTTAACGTATGCGCCGTAAATAATTGAATTAGCGTCAAAAAAAATCGAATAACCTACACATTAAAAAATGTGTCAGCGGTCGTGGCAAGTGGCGCTTCTGCCTCTCCCTGTGGAAAAAAGGCGTGACAATTAATTAAATTGATTGATTAAAGATTGCGCTATATTGAAAAATAAAAATGATAACTCACAGTATCATACTTTATACACGCCACAATAAAAAAGAACATCCGCAATTTCTTAATGTACTTTAAAATTATCATAACGGAAATAATAATATTTAAATAAACCGTGAAATGTAAGGAGTGCAGATTATAAAACTGTAGACTACATTTCTAAGTGAATAAAGTATATCGCCAATAACTTTTTTTATATATTGTGACTTGACATATGACAGCACCCCGCTTGATGTTAAGCTGGAGTGTAGTCCACGAATGGATGCCACTGCTACTACAACTGTAAGTAGTAGTAACATTCACGATGCCAGCCTAGTTAGAACTGGCAACTTGAAATCTGATCCCGAAACGTGACCAAATCACTTCACGGTCTGTATACTTGTAAGTGGTGGTACTATCCCAGATCGGCAGACTGGGTACCACTGCCTACCACTGTTTGATAACCGGACTCGAAGCAAATATCCACTTCTTTTGTATTAACAAATATTTGCAATATTTATTATAATTATAAAATATGACAAATAAAAGCTATGAAACAAATATTTGCTCCGACCGGAAATCGAACTCAGGACACGCGCAACAAACCAATCGCTAACCGTTCGTTCACGCCTCTCGTCAAGTTCAAAATTGCCGACGATTTCTCTTATAGTTGCCTCAGTCGCCGTCATTATGCCGGGCAACATAAACTACGCGCTGTCTACGGGTTAATGGTCTGTGGTAGGGTAGGAGGGTCAAGAAACCTATAATCTCTCGGTTTGCACGATCAATGGGAGACATAAAGTGTTGATTCGATTCGGTATAGTGACAATAAAAAATGTCACAGATGACATACATTTATATACGAGCACATAAATGATAAATTAAATACAACATTGATTCATAGTCGAGTTTGACGGATGTTGAATATGACAATTAATGGAGGCGACTGGTAGAGCAGTGGCGTAGCGTGGGGGGGGGGGCGGAGGGGGGGCCCTCCCCGGGCGGCACATTTAGGGGGCGGCAAAGTTTATAATAACTGAAATAAATCGTTAAAATTTGTACCTGAAATTCATATTTTTGTTGTACCTATGATTGAAACTCCTAAATTTTTTTTCCGCCCCGGGCGGCTGACTTCCACGCTACGCCACTGTGGTACAGTTAAAAAAATTGCAAGTAGCATTGCATCTACTATGGCGGTCTACTTGAAACCGACCACTTTCAAGCTGATATAAATTACGGAGTATGAAGTCCACTTAAAGTAAGACATTACGATACGTATGGGTGTATTCTCCGGGTCTAGTCGTCTAAATGTGGTAGACAGAGGTGCCCAGTCTGCCGATCTGGGGTAGTCCACCACTTACAAGTATACAGGCTTGAAATGACTTGTCGCCTTTCAGGTTCAACTTGTAAATCTGGCAAATTGACGACAGGCGTGGACGAACGCTTCAGCGACTGGTTTGTTGCGCGTAATGTCCCGGGTTAGATCCCCGGTCGGAGCAAATATTTGTTTCATAGCTTTTATTTGTAATATTTAATAATATTAAATATTGCAAATATTTGTTAATAAAAAAAAAGAGATGGATATTTGCTTCGGGTCTGGTTATCAAAGAGTGGTAGGCAGTGGTACCCAGTCTGCCGATCCGGGGTAGTACCACCACTTACAAGTATACAGACCGTGAAGTGATTTGGTCACGTTTCGGGATCAGCTTGTAAGTTGCCGGTTCCATCTAGGCCGGCATAGTGGATGTAATTGCTACTCACAGTTATTTAATTGTAGTAGCAGTGACAGTCATTCATGGACCACACTTCGGCTTAACATCAAGCGGGGTGCTGTCATATGTCGAGTCACAATAAAAAAAAAAAAAATAGGCTGGCTTAGTGGATGTGACCGCTACTTATATTTATTCAACTGTAGTAGCAGTCACCTCCATTATTGGATCGCACTCCGGAGTATATATCAAGCCACAATTAATATATATGTATATATACTACGTATATGCCATTGCAGTAAGTTTATCGTCCATGTTAAATGAATCAAATTTGTCAGTTCGCAGAATTCACGTGGATCGAATTACCAAATTATAAGAGATTTATGGAGAAAAAAATTAATATATGTAGTGAATTTTTAAAAATATTTAATAAAGTTTCATCATCATCACCAATTTCTCGCCTCTTCTATAATACAAGGATAGGCAGAGACAACATAGCGCCGCTTTCTACGATCCTGATACAACTCCCTTGCTTTCTTCACATCCACAATTCTCTCATATTTATCAACAATAGACGCTCTTTGGTTATCAGCACTACGATTTTTTAATAATGTACTCAATTTGATCAAGGAACAACAATAATTATATTACAAAGTACTTTTTATTGACGATATCTAACTTCGACTTCCCTGATAAGCATAATGGAAGAATGATGGATGTCGAAGAGTGCTGACAAATGAAAAAACCGCCTCAGTTCACGGCTGCCCCAGTTTCCGTCAATATGCCGGCCAAAGGTGCATTTTCACGCATCGCTTAAAGGATGCAAGATTATGAGGGACAGCATTAAGAACCAGTCAAAACTATTCTTGATGAAAATACTTTAAGAATGAATAGTTTTTGTAACTCGACCCATAACGACCTACGTGTTCGTATGTCCGTTGTTTGATGAACAAACATGCCTAGGTTAAGTTTGATCTCTGAAGCCTTGAAACCCATTAGTAAAGTCTGCGTCGTAAAAATATATGAGTGAGTAAAATATGATAAAGTACAATTTGGTTAGCAACAAAATTTTAAATAACCGATATATGCGATAACGCAGTGCGCGATAGATGTGGTTTGAAAGAAGATGTAGTGACAAGGATTGACAAAGGAATGCTTCCATGGTTTAGGCACATGGAAAGGATGAATAAAAGTAGATTGACAAAAGAAATTTATAAATCTGATGTGGATGGATGAATTAAACGACGGGGCACCCCCAGAGGCAGATCCAGGAGGGTTTTCTTCTGACCAAATCGGTGACATCCACAAGAATACTGGGTTGCCCTAGTACCCATAATAGTAGAGTTTGTATGAAAAGAATTGTGGATGTGAGGGAAGCGAAGGAGTTGTGTCAGGTTCGTGACAAGTGGCGCTCCCCTGTCCCTGCCTATCCCCGTGGGAAAGAGGCTTGACAATTTGATTTGATTGATTGATTGTCATCTGTCAAATTCAAAGATTTTCATGTATGTTTGATATAGGTGTTTGTAACTTTTACAGTATTTTAAGCTCTATAACTCTTCTATATAAAGCATTTACGAGTAGATATCTGATACCGTTGAGGTACGTTCGCACCACTTCAACAAACCAACAAACCAACAATTTAAAAACAAGGAAACATAAATTAAGAGAAACCTTTAAAATATCTTATTTGAATACCTACATAAATAATAATCGACGTTATCTATCTCAAAATACTTTTATCATGAATCTGATGTGGATGGATGCGTTAAACGAGGCAGCCCCAGGAGGATTTGTTCTAAGGAAATATAGAACATCTATTTAAATAGAACCCACAAATCTGTATTCATAAATGTAAATGAACTGTAAAAACATTAAAAATACAAACAAATTATTTCACAAGAAAACCAACAATTTAAAAACAAGGAAACATAAATTAAAAGAAACCTTTAAAAACCGATATCTTATTTGTATACATAAATAACAATCGACGTTATCTATCTCAAAACACGTTTATTACAATATATCATGTTATTTTAGGAAGTAAACGATAGTATTAAGATACATTATTCGTACAACAATAATCATCAATTATACATGTACAATGTAACCTCTTTTACTACTTAACTAGCCGAACAGGGCAGCGCCTAGACCGATACTCGGTTAGTGCTGGGTATGATTCCCGGACGGTGCACAATTAATTAATAACCAAAATTATTACTTTGATAATTTGCTTATATTTACTTGTTCTTGCTTATATTAATGTATAAAAATATTGCAGCCAGCATTCACTACTGCTGTAAAAATGAAGTAGGGATCATTTTTAAGGATCCGGATCCGCAAGAAGTGGAAGTACGTAACAAAGGTTGAAAATTTAAGTTTGGGATATAAGCATGTGTGTACAATTCAAAGTAATCGGTACCCACATTACCAGCCTTTAGTAAATGTAAAGCTTTCAGAATGAATAATGAATAATGTTATGGTTATAAAGAAAGAGATTTTATAAAATTATTGCTTTTTGTTGGTGACGGGTGTTTGAACAAAAGTTAGGGTAGATTAAAAAGTTTAAAAAGGGAAGTAATTTATACTCGTATTTGTATTGATTTTAATATGAATTCGATAAAATTATTTACTTTTTTTAACTTCCTAATTTAAGAAAATCAATATTTTTGTGTTAATATAGCAGTGTTAATAACCACTGCTATAAAGGTTTCACTGTAGCCAAATAACTAGGTATCCTTTAAAGTTCAACAAAAGTATATTTATTTTAAACTCATTCAATACATTACATATTTCCGCAAAAATAACAATTGTTTCTTTTTCATAATAACAAGGCCTTATTATTGTTATATTAGATTTATATTGTTAGATAATAATATTAATAACAAATGTTATTTGTGATAGAAATATATATGATTTAAAGATAACATCTGTTGAGTAGCTGTTCCGCCTCACGTTCTATAGAGAGGAGTAAGACTATTAAACTGACAATCTTAGTTTCCTACTACAAGAGTACCTTCTAGAAGAAGAGAAGGCTTAATAGATATAATATAGAAACAGGACGACCAAAGTACATATATTAAAGATACATTGGTAGTGGCAAGTGGTTTTCAACCCTGGTTTTCCAATACATAAAATGGTTGTATTTAATATTCTAAATATCTACTTTAGCAAATAATGATATAAAAAGTCGGCTGTAGATACGGAAAAATTTAATTTATTTTGTATAATAAGTTGAATTTATTTGTACAATTTCATTGAGAATTTATTTTGCCCCGCGATTTTAGCTTTACTTATGAAAAACATATTTTAGCAAAATAACTACATATTTATATATATTCTGTGTGTTGTTGTATAAATTGTTACTGATTGTAAGTAGACAAGTCGACTATTTTATCCTAAATGTAGACAGGATAATAAATATTAGCAGTTCATACAAAATCAAGTTTAAAATAGAAAAGAGTTCAACGCGTTTATTAATTCAAAATGTTAAAAATTTCGTAATCAGTGTTTCATTCGTTAGCTTCCTATTCTGGTTAGACAGTACGAAAACCAAAAAAAATCTCAATAATTTTATTTTTCTAATGTAATTAAACTGAATTCAATACAAAACAAAATACCGACGTAGCCAAAACAGCGGTCAAACTGAATTGGACTGGGCATGTCATCTCTACTGCAAGTCTAAGAAATTATGGTTAAATTCCACTACTGCGTGGACTCCAAATTGCATACGAGTACAACATGGCTGAGGCCGAAACGAATGCAAAAAGAGATAGATTTCCAGAAGATGATTAGATGACCAGAGATGTTAGCGTTGTGAGTCATGGAAAAATGGGATGGAGGCCTCTACCCAGCTGTGGGAATGATAAATGGCCTAATAATAATAATTAAATTAGAAACATTACCTTGACATTGAGTTTATATAGTTTGTGATAAATTTACTTCATGGGTCAATGTACTAACTTATTCGTAAAATGTTAATTTAACCGAATTTATTATCTCAAATTCGTTTAAAAAAACGAGTGATATTTATTCCGATTACGGATAGATTATAAATTATAGTTGTGCGATATAAATGAAAACAGAGTTGGTGCCTTATCGTGCCAAATCGCATCACAATAAAAGTAAAAAGAATATTGGAATTCATAAATAATAATAACTTGGTCAATATTCCCACAGTGCAACTAATTTCGACACTACCTTTTATTAAAATTATTAAATTTAGTAATTTTTTTAAAGGAAATCGCACCGCTTATTATTTTTGCTTATACAAATATTAAAATTAATTGAGTTCAGATGCTCACAATTCTTCGTTGGGGTAACCATGTGAAAACTAAAAACACAAAACTAAACATACAACAAAAGTAAGTTTCTATAGTGGTACACAGATACACATACAACTGGCATCTTGTCGTTCGGAATGACGTTCTGAGGGTTAGTGCTGGCGCATACATGCGGAATTCCGGATCTGAATTCAGATCAGGAATTCGTGAGTCTAGTGCACACTACCGGTTTTTTTTTATTAGGAATTTTTAAGACTGGTAATTGTTGAGACGCTATTGTGTTAAAATTTAAAAAATTATCAACCCCCGATAACACTTAAAACAACTTTAGTCATTGTATCATAGTTATATGTGAATTAAACAAATTCAGATCTTCAATTTCATGACAGCCCAGCCAATGGCTAGTAAAATGGAATAATTTTAGTTTAAGCACTAAAGTTCTATCTCTTTTGGGCTGTTATGAAATCGAAGACTTGAATACCTGATGATGGACCATGATGATGCAAGGGATATTTAGGAAATATAACTATATTTTCTTAGATTATGCGCGAACATTGATTAATGAAATAAACAAAGGACATCATTTATTTTGTATGGGGACTTAGGCTTAATTGTATTAACAGTTTAATATGCATCTTAAAATAGTTTGATGTACGAAGATTACAATGTAATTAGAATATATCCTTTATTTTGCATAGTTTATGTGTGCAAAATGACCAAACTATAATTATGACACTTCAAAGCAGAACAAATATGGCGATTGACAGCTGATACAAAATTCATAGAAATTTCTATCTTATTTTCCAAATAACTTAATTGCACAGCTATTAAAAACAAAATTGTTATTAGTTTTATCAATAGAAGTATCGAAACTACTATTTATATATTTCTTCATCATTGGACATTACAAAAGTAGTACATAAAAGCCCAAAATGAATGATGTCCTTTATGCCGCTTGCTATTGGGTTTATTTTATTTTGGCTGCATAGCGTTCTCGAAACGTCGGAATAATAAAATAAAATTGTAAAATCAAAACCAAAATAAACGCGATAGTAAGCCGCATACAATTTGTTTAATTCAGATATAACTATGATACAATGACTAAAGTTGTTTTAAGTGTAACACAATATTTTAACACAATAGCGTCTCTATAATTCTACCAGTCTTAAAAATTCCTAATCAAAAAAAACCGGTAGTGTGGGCTAGACTCCTGAACTGAATTCAGATCCGGAATTCCGCATGTATGCGCTGGGGCTTAGGCCTATATCCAGACAAACGAAAAAATACAGTAAAAATGTTTGGGCATCCTGATGCAAGAGGAGCCTGATCCAAGAGTGCCGACGGCTGAAAAGCCGAATCAGTTCACGGTTTCCCCAGTCGCTGTCATTATGCCGGCTACATGATTCCAGTTATTAAAATGTATGCTTACTCAACAACAAATGAGATTAAAATGTGTATTTTGAAGTTTTTAATTTAGTTTTTTTTTCGTACTTAAACAAAAAACATACTTAAACCTTTTTATGTATTTATATTAATACATATTATTTATTGTAATTGGGATTAATAAGATAAGTTTCTCTCTTTGATCTGGTAAACCTATTTTAAAGTTGTGTTTATGTAATTGCAGTTTGTAGTATATTTGCACCCTGCCTAATATTTCTCATCATCCCAAATGTTAGTTGTTAGAGAATGGCTATGTAATGGAGATTAAACTCGCCTATGTACCTATTATTAAGTTTATTTTGGTGCAATAAAGGATTTAAATAAATATAATAAATAAAACGAAACCGGTTTAAAGTGCTCACAGAAGACTCTGAACGCTCTCAAGTCACTTCAGAGCGCGTTTATCGTAAGAAGCGTCCCTATTTTGTATTTTAATTAAAAAGTAAGTACCGTCGTGTTATTTTTTAATTCAATATTTTCCTTACTATACCAAATTTATTTTTACAGTCCCACTTTTGTTTCTAAATCGTTGGTTATACTACCTTTAAAGGTTCTGCTAAGACAGTATCCACTTGATAAAGGAACTAATTGGGCATAAATTTATTGTTTCGATAACGTAATACCATTTTAAAAGTCTCCGGTATTGGTAAGAAATACAAGTAATTAAGTATAACTACGGAATATAATACAACTATCATTCATTATTTTTTATTGTGACTCGACATATGACAGCACCCCGCTTGATGTTAAGCTGGAGTGTGGTCCATGAATGGATGCTACTGCTAATACAATTCAATAACTGTGAGTAGCAATCACTTCCACTATGCCGGCCTAGTTGGAACCGGCAACTTACAAGCTGATCCCGAAACGCGACCAAATCACTTCACGGTCTGTATACTTGAAGTGGTGGTACTACCCCGGATCGGCAGACTGGGTACCATTGCCTACCACTCTTAAATTATTTGGATTTGGACTATTGTAAATTTTTTTAGGGACTCGACATCTGACCTCGACCTGCCTGATGGTCAGCATGTTCAAGATCCAAAAGAGCCAACGGCTGAAAAAAAAAACAGTCTCAGTTCACATGTGCCCCAGTAGTCGCCACTATATAGCCAGCATGATAGAGATCCAAGAGTGACGACGATTAATAAAACTGTCACAGTTCACGGCTGCCTCGGTCGCCGTCACTATGCTGGCCAAAGGTTCATCACACATCGATCCAAGGTTATAGGATAGGGAGACTATTATAAATTATTTTGGATATATTCTGTTCTGTTTTAAGTATTATTCAAAAACAATTATTAAAATTTACCAACATTGTTATTCATAAGCTTATTTGTACAAGGGGAGTATCGTTTACAGAACGAAACAAAAAGTCACTCGTCTATACCTCTATTACGAGTTCTTATCATCGAATGTAACTACAATATTTTGACAATATGAAATGGTCTTTCCATTTTAAAGAGATAGGCATATCCTCAACGATGATTAATCATATGTATGTATTTGTCATCTTTATTTTTATTTTTACTGTGATCTACGACTAAAAACCCGCCTTAGGTTACAGCTGCCCCAGTCATGGCCAATGCAATCCAATGCAATCTAAAAATGCTTTTTTACGCATCGCCTAAAGGAGCCAAAGTTATAGAATAGAAAGTACACATGGGCTGGCAAAGCAGGCAGTCGATTGCTCTACAAAGAAACGACGAACCGAACTTTGACTGTCAAAATGGTCGATACAATGCGCATGCTTCCTGCGGGCCGACCGCGTAACTCAATGCTAATCAAAATTGCTTTTCAATTAAAACTGCTACCGCTCAATACACAAAGGACCGATATCCATTTTTATTAACAGTTCAAGCTTATTGAAAACTCATTATTCGAATAAATAAAAGTTGTTTTTGACACTAACAACATCCGCGTAACTTTTTGAATTTTAATTTTCATTCTCATTGAAGTTGCGCGGTCGGCCTCCTCGGCGTGTATCACGGGTGTAAAAATACGAGGTAGGAATAAGGTAAAAGAGCTCCTCGGAACGTTCTCATAGTAGAAGTGCAGGTAGCCAGAAACTCTGAGAGTAAATAAAAAAAATATACGTGTCTCTGAAGTTCAGTGACCTCCGCCTGTTTAAGGACAATGCCTTTACTCCGAACTTTTTTTAGTTGAAAAATTATTCTCTTTTTTTTTCCGAGTCCTTTCCATGTTGGTTTCCGTGTCATAACTTGTTCTTAACAATCATTAAACTATTTAAACTAAAGGTTTTTTAAAACTATTTAAACTGTATTTCATGTGAATGGATGCGTTAAACATGGCAGGCCCAGGAGTCAGGAGGGTGTTTTCCGATCAAATCAGAGACATCCTCAAGAAAGCTAGGTTGCCTAGTGCCCATAACCATAAAGCTTGTATGAAGAGAATTGTGAATGTAATGGAAGCGAGGGAGTTGTGTCAGGATCGTGGCAAGTGGCGCTCCATTGTCTCTGCCTATCCCTGTGGAAAGAAGGCGTGACAATTTGATTGATTGATTGCTTTTTTATTGTGACTCAACATAAGATAACACCCCGCCATTCATGCTTCAACACCGCTTCATCCATGCCACCCTATGAATGAAGGGGCTACTACAGTTAAATAACTTTAAGTAACGTGACTGTTATTCACTATACCGGCCTAGTTGGAACCAGCAATTTACAATTGATGCCGAATCGCAACTAAGTCACTTTAAGGGCCTGTATACTTGTAATAAAGTTGTGGTCTAAAATTATAAGTCAGACTGCCTACCACTCTTTGACTAGACCCGCAGCAAATATTTGTCTTTTTTTTATTAATAAATATTTGATTGTAATCTAATTATTTATTAAATATATTCCAAATAAAAGCTATGAAACAAATAGTTGTACCTGCCGGGAATCGAACCCGAGACTTTACGCGTAACGAACTGATATGCTAACCAATGTGCATAATAGAATGGCCTGAATAATGAGGCAGATATTTGCTCTGGATCTGGTTGTTTGGGAGTAACAGACAGACAGTTCCATTGTGCCTGCCTATCTCTGTGGGAAAAAGGCGTCACAATTTTACTTGTTATAATTACACAATTATATTATTATTTTTACTTAAAAAAGTCAGAGAAAAGAAACTATTATTTACGCTAAATAAAGATTAAATTAATCAATCAAATTGCCACGCCTTTTGTCCCACAGGACTAGGCAGAGACGATGAAACACCAATTGCCACGATCCTAACACAACTCGCTCGCTTCCTTCACATCCATAATTCTCTTTATACAAGCTCTGTGATCATGGGCAACCTAAGTTTCTAATCTAATCTATTAAACTAATCTATATTATTGCTCAATCTATGTTATATTAATATATATATTGCGCTATCTATTTTTATAAGTATCTTATAAGCACGTAGGTATCTATAAATTGCGTCAATCAGCATTAATTTTAAAATGAATTTTGAATGACACCGGATATAAAAAACAAGTACAAACCGGAACTTCAAAGAGGAAATATCACGAATGACAATACTAATTAAAAACTCTATTGTAATTAATAGTAATATTTATAATTATTTTTAATTAATTAATCTAACATTAATTTGATTAAATTAATTATTTGATGCATATGTTGATAAAGAAAACTTACGGTAACGTTTCCTACTAGAATTTGTATAGAGAGACAGGCATATTAAAATTTGCCTGTCTGCACGCGTGGTTTATTGTCGAGCGATTGATTTGTTGCGCGTGAAGTCCCGGATTCGATTCCCGGTTGAAGCAAATATTTGTTTCATAGATTTTATTTGTAATATTTAATAATTATATTAAATATTTGTTAATAAAAAAAGAGGTATCAAGAGTGGTAGGCAGTGGTATTCAGTCTGGTCTTACAAGTATACAGACCATGAAGCGATTAAGTCGCGTTTCGGGATCATAGTAGTAGTGACATCCATTCATGGACTACACTCCAGCCTAATATCACGCGAGGTGCTGTCACACTATATTATAAAAGGACAACCAAAGTCCATATATCAATGATACATAGGTACCGGAAAGTGGTTTTGAACCCGTGCTCTCGGTTTGCGTAACCATTGCAATCTCACTACACCACGGTCGCCTATTTGTTTTATTATTGTGACGTTCAAAAGTTCTGACAACAGCCTACTTGCATTTTCCCTACAAAATTAGATTTGGTTTAATTTATTCTTAAAAGTAAAAAAAAAGGCAAGAAATCAATTCTACTAAAATTCACAATAGATTTGCGTATTTAAAACGGGTTAGTTCCGTTTTCACTTGTTAATTAAAACAGGCGTGTGTGACTGACAACATTCATTCATTTTTGTAAACATAACTGACAACGATATTAAAATTGTTAATAAATTAACCTATATTTGGTTTATATATACAATATGTATTTTTTTACATTTCTATACTAAGCTACTAAAGTGCTTGTATCATAGAAACAGGACAACCAAAGTACATATATTGAAGATACATTGGTACCAGTGGGAGGTCACGAACTCGTGCTCTCGGTCGTCACGGTTTACAGAAACCAAATAAATACGTCCGTCTATACATCGTCTTTTTAAATTCACGACTGCCGAAAAGGGGGTTAAGTATATAGTCAGAGGGAGTAAGGATTTAATAATTATATAAAAAAAGAAGCGAATATTTGCTTCGGGTCTGGTTATCAAACAGTAGTAGGCAGTACGCAGTCTGACAATCCGGGGTAGTACAACCACTTACAAGTATCCAGACCGTAAAGTGATTCAGTCGCGTTTTGGTATAAGCTTGTAAGTTGCCGGTTTCAACTAGGCCGGCATAGTGGATGTGATTGCTACTTAACACCAGGCGGGGTGCAGTCATTATGTTAAATCATAATAAAAAAAACATGATAGTACTCCACTTTTAAATATACAAACCGTGATGTGACTCAGTTGCGTTTCGGGATAACATTGAAAGTTGTTGTTGTTATTTCTCCTATAACCTTGTATCTTTAGCTGGCATAGTGGAGGCAATAGTAAACTGAGTCGGTTTTCTCAATAACCTTCTTGGACCTCCCCTTGCTGAACCACTTAAAAGTGGTGGTATTACCCCGGGTTCCTAGTTGTCTAATGTCGTGGCAAAGTCGATTGAAAAAACGTTAAGAGTTCGATCTAATATAAGATATTTGTAAGGAGAGTGGTTCGAATTCGGTGTGGCTCGAGAATCGACTTACGACTCATTTTGTCGCGTCATCAATCTACAGACTGAGTAAATACAATACAGACTAGTTAATTTACTTACGAGTGATCGTTTATTAATTTGTTTTTGCAGCTATCTTACCTGTAACAATAATAAATAATAAATTAATACAAATAATCGCTCGATCGAAGAACCGACAGCCGATAGGGAAGAAAGGTTCCAGAGTGGAGACCACGAACCGGAAGACGCAGCGTAGGTAGGCCGCCCACTAGGTGGACTGACGACATAGTGAAAGTCATGAATAACCAGTGGATGCAACTGGCATCTTGTCGTTCGGAATGGCGTTCTAAAGGGGAGACCTATGTTCAGCAGTAGACGCCTTCTGGCTGATGATAATGATGTCAAATAATTAATATTACAGTTTTCAGTACAGCATGCAACCATAAAGCTCGCATGAAGAGAACGCGATTAAGTTACTTCTGTAGGCTTGTAAGTGGTCGGCTGAATGGCCACCACAGCCTACCACTCTTAAAACATAATAGACACATAGCGTAATACTAAACTAATTCTAAACTGGGTTAATAAAACTTATGACTAAAAACTGCACCAAAAACACCTGTTACAATTATTATTTAATTAATCACAATGTAAATGGCAGTTCAATGACCTAATTACCTAAATAATTAAAAATATTAGAACTAGTTTGAATCATTTGTTTTAAATATTTTCAACCAATCAAATTGTCACGCCTTTTTTCTACAAGGATAGACAGAGACAATGGAGCGCCACTTACCACGATCCTGACACAAATTCAGCATTTACTATACTTTTTCTATTACCTAGAAATAAATACTTAAATAAACGACACGTAAGAGTGCATATCGAGAAGGTTACTGGGTTAATATGATTCGGTATTACATAAATGGTACATTGCATACAAGGGTCACTCTCCGGCTCACAGTTCGAAGGCTTTTACGATTTTAACCGGAAGATTATTCGTACTGTACTTAATTAATGTTGCTTGGTAAAAAAAATTGTGGCAAATAATAATTAATATTATTATAAAGTCGAAATCTAAACAAGAAATTAAAAAAATAAATCCTTCATTCTTGATATTCTGACATTTCTCACATTTTCATATTTTAAATTAGGTAAATGGTTGTGAAATGTAATTTAATTTTAATTACCCAGTTAACAAATAAAGCTTCTATTTAACATGTCAATAAGTTCCGCGAAGCAATGACTCGATGAGACAATGCAATATAGTGAACTACTTAACGGACTAAACACGTGAGTCAAAGTGAAACTAACCTTTTACTTAGTGGTAAAGAGAGAGGTAAGATGTTCAAGACCCTATTAAACACTAATTTGGAAACGTAATAAGATTTAATGTAACTTGTGGTCGATTTGTGTGTAAAATTGGTAAAATATAATAAATAAAAATATGAGAAAACTGACAAATGTCAAATACATTTTCAAAACTAATCGAAAGATATTTTTTAATAAAAAAGTGGAGCATTGCAGTGAAGTTTCATGATCATTAGAACTAAGTTTTAATGGGCGTTTATTGATGGTTATAATTACTTTTCTATACAGTTTAAAGAGTGGTAGGCAGTAGTCTGCCCATCCGGGGTAGGGGTAAACAAACCGTGAAGTGTCATAACCGCGTTTCGGGATCAGCTGTAAGCTGTAACCGGTTTCAACTAACTCGCCATACGACATATTTATGGACCGCACTCCAGCCTAATCAGGCGGGGTGCTGTCATAAGTCGAGCCATAATAAATAAATAAAAATAGCCAACTGTAATAATGCTGTATAATTTAGTAATAAAAACTGGATACAATAATCTTATTATGAAAATTGAAAAAAAAAAACCTTTTATGAAAATTATATAGAAAATTCAATCAATCAATCAAATCACGCCTTTTTCAGAGACAATGGAGCACCACTTGCCACGATCCTGACACAACTCTCTCGCTTCCTTCACATCCACAATTCTCCTCATACAAGCTCTATGATTATGGGCACTAGGCAACCTAGCTTTCATGAGGATGTCTCCGATTCCGATCATTACTGTAGAAAATTCCTATATTGAAAATTGGATGGAAAAAATCCTAATATGAAATTTGGATAGAAAAATTATATTTTGGCACTATAGTGGTATGGGAGGTCGCGTGTTAAACAAACAGACACCGGTCGCAGTTCACCAATGTGCATTTTCCTATCCAAGTTTCGTTACTAATACTAGCATTCGTAAAAATAATAATATTGATGTTATTTTTAGAAAGCGAGTATTAATTAATGATTGATTAACAATTAATGAATTGCATAATAATCTATTAACTATAAAGATGGCGACCATAACCTATTTGTTTAGTAACGTCATTTTAAGAAAGAAAATTACTTTTTAATTTGTACGAAGGCTGTTTATTTGGTACGCCCATTTCGTAAGTTTCAATTTCATAATTAGGCAACAAATAAATTTAAAATTATTTTTGAAGTATACAGACGTGATACCACCCACGGTGGTAAGCGACTGTGGTAGTGAGGTTGTCTGCCGGAACCAATATTTCAATATTTATTATGTATTATCAATATATGAAGGCAACCGTGGTGTAGTGGCAATGCAATAGTTACGCAACCGAGAGCACGGGCTCAAAACCACTTGCCGGTACCATTGTATCTTTGATATATATATATATATATACTTTGGTCGCCCAGTTTCTATGATACAAACAAGTTTAGTAAGAAATATTATACAGAAAAACGTCGCACCTCGATTACCAGGGATAGGCAAAGACAATGGAGCACATTTTTTTGTTTTTTATTGTAACTTTTATTTGTGGTCAAGGTCAGATGTCAACAATAACTTGCCTGATGCTAAGCAAGGGGAGATCCGATAATGCTGACTGCTGAAAAACCCGTCTTTATGCATCTTCGGATGCATTTTTACGCCTCGCTTGAAGATATATAATAAGATATATATAATTGAAGCTATATAATATATGGATCTAGTATAGAACCAGAAACAACTCTTTTACTCCTCTAATAATCACGAATATTTTCATACGGTTATTAGTCAGACTAGATATCTGAACGAAGATTGACAAAGGAATTCTTCGATGGTGTGGGCACATGGCAAGGATGAGTTAAAGTAGATCGACGAAAGGAATTTATAAATTTGATGTTGATGGATGCGTTAATCGAGGCAGACCCAGGAGGGAGTTATCGAACCGAATCGGAGACATTTTCAAGAAAGCTGGGTTGCCTAGTGACCATAACTGTAGAGCTTGTATGAAGAGAATTGTGGGTGTGAGTGAAGCGAAGGAGTTATGTGAGGATGGTAGCAAGTGGTGCTCCATTGTCTCTGCCTATCTCTGTGGGAGAAGGGCGTGACAATTTGATTTGATTGACGAATAGTTTAACCAACATTTTTTCTAGTACTCGCAGATATGTGTTTTTATATTGTAACAGACAGACAAAATTATTTTTCTTTAAAAAAACGTCCGAGGACTCTGTCGTCTCTGCTATCTCAGTATGACATTATCAAAGTTACGTGTGATTCATTATAGTTGCACATCTAAAACATAAAACACACAGACAGTTACAAAATCAATACGAAATAAACAACAGAAAATCAACATTAAAATAAATTGTTTTGTTACCAAACTTGCGCATCTGGCAACACTATTATACATTCACTCTTAAATAACTAAACAATAAACATTTCGGGTCTTATAATTTAGGATACAGAGTTGAAAGTCGTGTGTTGAGTTAGTATATTGTGTCGCCAGTTGTGAAATATAGTAATTATTTGACAAACAATGAGTTTTGTAAGATTTAGTGATCGCACAATGTTGGAGTAGCACGCCTATGACTTGGTCATTGAATATTTCGAATAACATTCTAATAAAACATTTACCTTTTCATACATATCCCAATGCTACAATCAATCAATCAATCAAATTGTCACGCCTTTTCCCACAGAAACAGGCAGAGTCAATGAAGCGCCACTTGCCACGAACCTGACACAACTCCCTCGCTTTCTTCACATTCACAATTCTCTTCATACAAGCTCTACGGTTATAGGCACTAGGCAACCTAGCTTTCTTGAGGATGTCTCCGATTTGGTTGGCGAACACCCTGGCGCCTTGTCACCCTGTCACCTTGTCACACCCAAGGGCCTGCCTTGTTTAACGTGTCTATTTACCTGAGATTTTTAAATTCCTTTCGTCAATCTACTTTCACTCATCCTTTCCATTTGCCCAAACCATCGAAGCATTCATTTGTCAATCCTTGTCACTACATCCTCATTCAAACCACATCTATCGCCCACTGAGCTATTCCTTATTCTATCCGCTATCGTCACTCCACATACACTCCTAATATAGTATAACAATACCAATATGCTATACGAGTATAGTCAATGAACCGATCAAATTGTCACGCCTTTTGCACACGAGGATAGGCGAATATTTTATCATAGAAACAAGACATATATCAAAGATACATTTGTACCGGCAAGTGGTTTTAAACCCGTGCTCTCGGTTTGCGTAACCATTGCACGACTTATAATGGCGCTCCGTTGTCTCTGCCTATCTCTATGGGGTAAGGCGTTACAATTTGATTGATTGATTTGATGATACAAATAATTTCTACCTCCCACCAACTGTCACATTAATTTCTATTGTTTATTTGCATATAATATGCCTTCATATACATAGTTATTAGTGTTTCTTTTATCTATACATAATATTAACTCTATTGTAATGTGGTAGAAAGCGTTTGATCCACGACTCAGATCTCATTGTGAGGTCGACTTGTACTTTAAAACTTGACATTTCTAAGACTGTTATAATACATTTTTATTGTGACTTGACATATGACAAGTCAAGAGTATGTAGCAGTTACATCCACTATGCCGGCCTAGTTAGAACCGGCAACATACAAGCCCGAAACGCGACTAAGTCACTTCACAGTCTAGTACTTGTAATGTGCCCAATCACCCCGGTTCGGCAGATTGGGCTCCACTTACTACTACCCTTTAGTAACCAGACCTGAAGCAAATATCCACCTTTTATTTTTCATAATCTTATATTTGATATTTTATTATTAATAAAATAGTTTAAATATTACAACTAAAAATCTATGAAACAAATATTTGCTCCGACCAGGAATCCAACCCGGGACTTTCCGCGTGACGGACTGGTATGTTAACCACTACGCCATCAGATTCCCTTGTCTTGGATGATACCCAAGGGTAAGAATACGAGGTAAGAAGAAGATTAAACCAATATACGACATGTAAATTATATACATACACTAGTGCTGGATTTTCAACAGATATACTTAGGTCCATAACCCTTACCACTCAGCCATGCCACGTACGCGCTAAGTATAGCGTATCATTATTTAAGGATTTCGATTTTTTATTCCAAGCAACCCAACAAGTCTTTATTTCTACCTTTGTTTAGAATAAAGCCTGTATTAAAGTATAATACAGAAAGTACGTGACTTGGAAATAATTTTGGGGTAGGCTGTCTTTTGAGATACAAATTAGCTTGCCGTTTTTTAATCAGCATATTATTTTTATATTGTAAGTTTAAAATTTAGAATAGATTATTCAACTGATTTTGGTACTATACTTTTTTCTGTGACCACGATGACTGATGATTTAAAGAGTGGTAGGCAGTGGTACCCAGTCTGCCGATCCGGGGTAGTACCACCACTTACAAGTATACAAACCGTGAAGTGATTTGGTCACGTTTCGGGATCAGCTTGTAAGTTGCCGGTTCCATCTAGGCCGGCATAGTGGATGTGATTGCTACTCACAGTTATTGAATTGTAGTAGCAGTGACATTCATTCATGGACCAAACTTTGGCTTAACATCAAGCGGGGTGCTGTCATATGTCGAGTCACAATAAAAAAAAAAAACTTTCGAAACGTCGGAATAATAAAAAAAATGAAAAATCAAAACCAAAATAAACGCGATAGTAAGCCGCATAAAATTTGTTTAATTCATTAATTAATACTTTTACTAAATTAAAAATACTATATGGCCACTTGCGATAACCTCTATTACCGTTAGTCGAGTTGTCAGGGGTAGTCAGATGACTAGACTCATAATAAAAAAAATAACTATAAAACCACTTAGTCTAAATCTAGTACGGATGTCAATGACCTTTTTGTATATTTATTTTTATATAAATTACTATTTTCAAGGTTTGTCCTTGCATTATACGTATATAATTACTATTATTATTGTGTTTGAATTCACGAGGGATTACAATTTGTTCATACAACGTACTTAATTAATAAATCTGATGTGGATGGATACGTTAAACGAGGCACACCCAGGAGAGTGTTTATCGACCAAATCGGAGACATCCTCAAGGAAGCTGGGTTGCCTAGTGCCTGTAATAATAGAGCTTGTATGAAAAGAGTTGTGGATGTGAAAAGCGAGGGAGTTTCAGGATCGTGGCAAGAGGCGCTCCATTGTGTCTGCTTATCCCTGTGTAAATCAATTAATCATATTGTCACGCAATGTGATTAATTGATTGTTTGAGTAAATTTGAGCGTAATTAGATAGATTATTAACAAATATTAAGAATAGTATTTCTTTTGTGCAAAAAAGAAACCATTTTTTTAGGTCAAGCTTGTTATGGTCTCGCAGTTACGAAATGTGGTGAGAAGTGGTCGAGGCCCTAACCCACTTGCTTACTCGCTATGGAATGATAAAGCCTTTGATTTTTATTAAGATTTTAGTTATGGCTATGTTCTAATGTATTGTTTAGTTTTTTTCTGTTTTTTTCTTTGCTTTTATACATATGGATTATAAGGATAAAAATTGGAGACATCCTCAAGAAAGCTGGATTGCCTAGAACCCATAACCACAGAGCCTGTATGAAGAGAATTGTGGATGTGAAGGAAGCAAGGGAGTTGTGTAAGGATCGTGGTAAATGGCGCTCCATTGTCTCTGCCTATCCCTGTGACAATTGGATTGATTGATATGGATATATATAGGGATATATGGATTGAAGAGCAATGCTAAAAGTAATATATTTTCTTAAATACCAGCAGTATGAGATCCACATTTTTTGTAGGTACCCTAGACAAGTCCTTTCTTCCCCATCCTTTCTAGAGTGGAGAACACGAACCGGTAGACGCAGCGTAGGTAGGCCTCCCACTAGGTGGACTGACGACATAGTGAAAGTCACGAATAACCGGTGGATGCAACTGGTATTTTGTCGTTCGAAATGACTTTCTAAGGGGGAGGCCTTTGATCAGCAGTAGACGCTGATGATGATGATGACTCTTAGTCCGTCTCTTAGTTTTAGGCAAGTTAGGATCTTTCACATTACAATCTTTTTAGATCCTCTATGATTACGCTTGTTAAAGAATAGTTTGTTAGAAATGAAAATAACACTTACATTTTTCATAGCTAAATTCACCATAAAATTCAACACTTTCAAACGACCATGGTGTAGTGGTGCTGTCATGGTCACAAAAACCGGTAAACCCCGGTTCAAAAGCACTTGCCAGTACTAATGTATTGTTAATTTAATGTACTTAAGTCGTCCTGTTTTATGAAACAAGTACATATAGTTAAGTAGCGTAGTAGAAAACAAAAACAATAAAAAAACGAAGGCTTCCTGAGTAATAATGTTCAATCAGTTTTCAGAAAACTATTTTATAGTTAAACGTTTTACAATCAGTTTTACGACATGTCCCTGCACGTCCATGGGGACGAGGCGACTTCCCATTGTTTCTATACGACTACCAACAAAATAGTATGCGTTTAGGTTTAGGCGGATGTTATAACATGCGGTTTTACGTGCGGTTTAAAACCATATTCATATGTCTGTCAACAATCGCCTTCGTTCCTGTATTTTTTTATTATTATACATTTCTATACTAAGCTACTAAAGTGCTTGTATCATTGAAACAGGACAATCAAAGTACATATATCAAAGATACATTGGTACCGGTGAGTGGTTTCGAACCCGTACCACACGGCTTACGTAGCCATTGCACTGCCGCTACACCACGGTCGCCACACACGGTATTATTATGTTTTACGTCATAAGTCATGAGTTGTGTCATATTTTTAATTTTTAACCCGAGCTAATTTCTAAAACACGTTAAAAATAAATAATACTATTTGTGCTATGGTATATAAGAATTTTGACGATTCTTAAACATACAAATTGAATTTATTAAAAAAAATATTATTATAAAGATTACGTTTAAAACTGACATGTAAAAGTAATGAATTTGGGTGGTGGTAGTTACGAAAATTTATGAATATACCTTCGTTGGAGAACGCCCTTAAAGCAAATCAACATTATGGTTTACCGATGCGGTTAACCGCACCAAGTAGCCGCTTCCTTAAAAGGGGCATTACATTATGTTTTACTTTATGTCTGTAAATATTATTGTATTTTACTAGACGACTGTTGTTTTATGACTATAACTAAACTAACTTTATGTATTTGTTGTTTCCAACGATTGTTGTTTTGCAAACCGTCCAAGTTTAAACAATTTTAAGTGTTATTTATTTTCCTATTTAAACGAAATAGGATTTCTTTATTGTGACAGGTGTGACCTTGACCTGACTGATGCTTGGTGACGACTGAAAAAAACGAGTTGCCTCCGTCGCCATAACTATGCCGGCCAGAGGTGCTTTTTACGCATTATTTCAAATATCTAAAGACGGAGCGAACAATTGGCAGGTAAGACATTCCACTTATTGTTACTGTCGATTCAGTCGACATAATTCAGACACATTCCCTGACCTGTACGGATACTATTCTTTTAATACTAAGAAGTTAAGAAGGAAGACCAGAAGAATCTAGAAAAAGACATGGCTTCGCAGAGACATGGTGGCTTTGTGCGTCCTGTGCAGAGAATGTTCAGAGGAGATTTTTAACTTTGTTCCAGCCTCGTATTTTCACACCCGTAATTCCAGCACAGGTCGGGGAACCATCTGCATTCGGCAGTCGAACTAAAAGGTTCTTGCGTCGTTTCTTTATAAAACAATTGACAAGTGATTAACCAGCCCATGTATTCTCTCCATCCCATAAACTTGGATCCTTCAAACGATGCGTGAAGAAGCACCTTTGGACGGCATAGTGACAGCGACTAGAGCAGCCGTGAATTGACTCGGATTTTTAGTCGTCGGCACTTTTGGACCTCCTCTTGCCATCAGGCTAGTTGAGGTCAGATGTCGAATTACAATTTAAAAAAAATGAAGAGCAAGGTGCTAGTAATTTGGCAGTCACTCTGAGTTCTAGTACATATTAATAAAATATATATATATAAAGCAACATATATAAATATAGTAAACGTGTATAACCTTCATATTAAAATTGATCGAAGCATGTACAGCAGGATTGAGTGTGTACAAATATCCGTTCCGTTGTGACATAGAGACCGACAGTATCGCAATGAAACATAAATATATCCATGTTATAATTACGTTATTTTAGAATAAATAATAATTATATTGACGAAAGGAAGTCTTCCGTCCTTGCAGGTCTATATCTTGCTTCTTGGATTGCCGTGCTAGGGGGGCTGCTTAACATTAGGAGGGGATGCTATATATGCCTAACAAGGGAGGGGAACGTGATAAAGAGTTTTGTCTCATATAATTAAATATGATATAATTAAATATTATGCACCACTTATATTTAATAAAGACTTTATCTTTATCTTCAACACAACTTTCCAATTAAAAATACAAAAAAACTTCAATTATCTTGTCTTCATACATTAACGGACATAATGAACATAATACGTTATTAAAAAAACTAAATTATATAATAAACAAAAACTACAATAGATAGTTCACATAACTTCTGATTTAAACCAACATTTCGCAATTACTAAACGTGTTTTAAAAACTAAAACAAATGCACTATCAAAACGTAATGTAACTTCGCGTGCCGTTTCACACCACAACTCACAAATGCAACTATACAATTTACAAAAGAATATTAAACTCTATATCAAAGGAATTAAAGATTAATTTCAAACGGGAATTTTACTAGTCAAACAGATAATGTAATCTAGTTATTATATTAATTTAAACTCTATAGCTAAGAGATTAAAAGTAATTTTAAGATTTAATTAAAACTGTGAAGACACACACATGGATATAGTATACTGGAGTAGCAAGGTTTTACTGTATTTTCCCAACGAAGACCACACAAGTATAGACCCCGCCCCGCTTCATTTTTTAATTGAGACGTGAAATCTGACCCTAACTTAGGAGAAGTTCAAGATTGCTGACAACTGAGAATACGATGCTGTTTTCGGTTACCCCAGTCGCCGGCCAAAGATATTGTATAGATAAATATCCGTAAAATGTAGGAAAAAGAAAAATCGCAAGCTAATTAATCAATCAAATTATCACGCCCTAATTACATAGAGATAGGCAGAGACAACGAATTACTTTCTTCACATCGGCAAAATGATACTTGCCGATTCGGAATAGTACCACCACAAATATACAGACCGTAAATTACCGTTTTCAACTAGGCCGGCATAATGTGCGTAACTGCTACAAATAATATCTTGCAATTATTTGTAGCAGTAGTTAGACCAGAGGAACTGTCATGTGTCAAACTACAATATAAATATTGATCAAACGACAGTCTGTTCCTAAATGAGCATGTAAGCTTACATCACTACGATGCGTCTGGTGGTAATATCGTCTATGTTTCCTAACAATGCATCAATTTAATGTTTCCGCATGATAATGACAATCACTGATAATAGTAATTTATTTGTAATTCTAAATACATTTTCATTTCCAAATATAGTGTGTCGTTTTATATAAATAAACAATTATAATCACGATTATGTAATTATTTATTAGTAAAAAAAATTGACGGCAGTTCGGCACGTTAACAAACGTTTAAAAGTCTATTTAAAGAATTCGCAAAGAGGACAGTTGACTGATTTATTTTGAGCTGACTTCAGACATAAAAATATAGAGGAATTAACAGCAAGAGAAGACCCAAGATTGACGACGACTGAAACAACCGAGTTAGTTCACGGCTGCCTCAGTCGCTGGCCAAAGGTGCTTCTTTACTCATCGCTTGAAGGATCCAAGGTTATAAGAAGGATCCATGTGTTCTCTCCATACACATCGGCTGGCAAAGCATTGTTCTACAAAGAAATGACGCACCGAACTTTTTAGTTCGACTGCCGATTCGGTCTGTGCCGTATCTGACTCTTTTCAAACATTTACTGTATTACGAGCGAATTTTAATCATTTATAATGGCACAGATCTTTGATCTAATACGGATAAATGTACTCGTATGCTATCTTGTGCTTTATGCTTACGAGTACTATCGCGTTTATTTTGGTTTTGTTTTTACAATTTTATTTTATTATTCCGACGTTTCTTTGATAAATGTTTCTCGCAAAATCTAAGAAAATATCAAATACGGATAGCTTAAGCCTAAAACTACGCGTCATATCTCGACCCACAGATTGTTGAATAAAGATTACTTAAGAATGTTGAAGTAAGCACGTGTTCACTGAGATACACGATGCTGTGACGTCAGAAGCACATTCACTTTCGAACCAAAGTAAGGGCCAGGCGTGAGTTTAATGGACTTAACAAACGTAACAATCACGTCTCAAATTAACAGATAAAAATTGGAGCATGCATTTTGTATAAGAAGATAAAAGGTTCTTGGTAATCTATATGTATTTGTTGTTGAATTAAACAAATATGCGGCTTACTATCGCGTTTATTTTTCGCTATTAATTATTTTTTTAGTATTCCGATGTTTTGAGAGCTTTGCAGCCATTGTGGTTACGGAGAGAATATCAATAACCAAATTGTTGGATTCGGAAGTAACCCGTTGCCAGGGCAACAGGGTTATTATTAATTGTCAATTTAATTTCTTACAAAAATGTCCTTATATTTTTATTAAAAATATTATCTGTAAAACTTTCCTTTATTTCCATCAACGACATAGTGGCGATCGTGACATAAAAAAATATATTTAAGATGGAATTATTAAAAAAAGAAAGAACTGTTGTACGAACACAAATTACAAGAAATTTGCAAAAGTTGCACGATAAGATTCACACTGCCGCCCCAATCCTCGACACAACCGCAGTCTACGACTATTTAAAGTTGAGGGCGGAAAGGTTATTTAAGATCGACGAGGAAATTAGTAATATATGGTTGACTTCAGAAAATAGCGAACAAGAATTTTCCGAAGATTTAGAAAAAACGGAAGTCTACCATATTAAATATTTAAAAACAATCGGGGAGTATGAAACTTATCTTAGTTCTTTAGTTTGCAAACGTGAGGTACCAGATATTAAAGGCATAAGAAATTTTACATTACCCAAAATTGAATTAAAGAAATTCGATGGCCAAATAAAAAATTGGTTATCTTTTTGGGGACAATTCAAAAAAATACATACGGACGTTACGTTAGACGATGACGATAAATTTCAATATTTACTACAAGCTACAGAAAGTGGATCACCAGCGAGAGACCTCGTAGAGAGCTATCCACCACATGGAACTAATTACCACAAGGCCGTTGATCAACTGAAAGCAAGATTCGCAAGAGATGAGCTTTTAATAGAATGTTATGTGAGGGAATTGCTTAATTTAGTACTACAGTCAAAAAAGGTAACGAACTTATGCTCCTTATATGACAAACTCACTACACAATTAAATGCTCTGGAATCCCTAGGGGTTACGCACGAAAAGTACGCAGCAATGCTGTACCCACTAGTGGAATCTGCAGTACCAGAGGACGTACTAAGAGCGTGGGAACGTTCAAGAACGTACGAAGTTGGAGAACAATTGCCTAGATTTTTAGCTTTCATTCAAAGAGAGGTAGAAAACGAAGAAAGGATACAAATCGCGAAAAATTACGCACCAGCCCAGGCATCTTCCAGTCCTAAGGAGCCGACAACGAGCTGCTTCATTTCTGAAGAACGAAGTGGTAAAAATAAATTTGAGGTAAAAATGGAGAAGAAAGTCGAGAAGTTGTGTGTATGGTGCGAAAAAGGTAATCATAGCAGTAGCGATTGTTTTAAAGTAGTTAATATTAGTCTTAAAGAAAGACGAGACATTCTTAAAAAGAAACGTTGCTGTGCGATATGTTTGTGTAAAGGGCATCATGCAGAAAAATGCCGTTTATACCCAAAATGTCTAAATTGTAAGAAACGTCATTTTGTTGTAATGTGTCCGTATTTAAATAATAAACATGAAAGTGTGACTGAAAGTGTTAGTATTGGAACAAATGATTCTAGTACAAATAATGTAGGCACTGAACGCACATTGTTATGCCACAAAAATAAAACTACATTGTTACAAACATTGTTAGTGCGAATTGTAAATAATAATAAGAGTATAGTTGTCCGAGCTCTGTTAGACAGTGGTGCCCAGAGATCCTATATTTTAAATAGTTTAATTTCTGATCTTGGTTATATACCTAGCGGTCATGAAGTTTTGGGGCATTGTTTATTTGGTGGTATTCAAACGGAAAACGTGAAATATAATATATTTCCAATTAAAATAACTAGTTTGAATAATGATTTTTCTTTTAATCTGTCTGTTTTAGGCAAAGACAACATATGCGGTTATTTACCTCGAGTAAGTGGTGAATTATTATATAATAAATTGTTAGCATTAGATATAAATTTATCTGACAAAGGTGACGAAGCTGTTGATGTAGGGTTATTGATTGGAGCCGATTACTTAGGAACGTTATGGACGGGTAATATTGTTCAATTAGATAATACATTAGTAGCTATTATGACAAAGTTGGGTTGGACTGTCCAAGGCCCTATAACAGGGATTTATAGTTCAACATTAAATAATATTACAACTTTGTCATGTTTAACTAAGTTAGATCTGTCAACCTTATGGTCTTTAGAAACATTAGGAATTAGAGATCCTTATGAGATTAAGTCTCGTCAAGTCATAGAAAATGATGTAATGGATTATTTTATACAGACTATTAAAATAAACGAGGAAAATCGTTATGAGGTGAGACTGCCGTGGAAAGATGGTTTTCCAAAACCAGAGCCGAATTTTGAAATGGCTAGAAGGCGTTTAGATTCTAACACCAAAAGATTGTTGTCAACAGGAGTTTTGGCAGATTACCATGGTGTTTTCATGGAATGGTTACGGCTTAAAATTATAGAAATTGCTCCAGACCAATCTTGTTTAATGGGTCATTATTTACCACATCACACTGTGATTAAAGAAAGTAGTTTAACTACAAAAATAAGACCAGTTTTTGATGCTTCAGCTAAAGATAGGAAAGGTAATTCGATAAATATGTGTCTCGATAAGGGTAAAAATTTTTTAGACATTATTCCAACGTTATTGATTCAATTTAGACGAAATGCCATTGGCGTGATTTCTGACATTAAAAAGGCGTTTTTACAAATATCTTTAACTGACAGCGACCGTGATTATGTAAGGTTTATATGGTGGGCAGATATTAATAAAAGGGATAAAGTAATTGTATATAGACATCGAAGGGTAGTTTTTGGTATTACATCTAGCCCATTTCTTCTATCTGCTACAATTTTTTATCATTTAGATAGATGTCCGCAAGAAATGCGACAAACGGCACAAAAACTAAAATCTTCGTTTTACGTAGATAATTGTGTTACAAGTGTAAATAATGTACAAGAACTGCACAAATTCATTGGTGAATGTAAATATTTAATGTCGTCTGCAAATTTTGAATTACACGAGTGGGTGTCATCGCCTGTCAATGTAGATACCACCAAGTCAATATCAGTTTTAGGCATAGTTTGGGATGTAAATAATGATGAATTATCCGTTAATTGCGATACATTACTTAGTGTTAGTGGTAAAATAACCAAACGTTGTTTACTGAGCGTTATTCAAAAAATATTCGACCCAATAGGATTTACATGCCCTGCAACGATAATTCCTAAGATACTTATGCAAAAAACATGGAATAAACATATAGAATGGGATGATGACTTGCCGCAAACATATCAAAATGAGTTTAAGACATGGTTGACAAACATTCACTATATCAAGGAATGTAAAATTCCCAGAAGACTAGCGACAGCTTGTCTGGAAGATTGTGACGTACAGCTACATTTGTTTTGCGATGCTTCAAAGGATGCGTACGCAGCTTGTATATTTTTAAGAACAGAGACAAGTGACGATGTTCACGTTCAACTGTTACTTGCTAAGTCTCGCGTTTCACCTATTAAACAAATGTCAATACCGAGATTAGAATTAATGGCTGCACTGATTGGTTCAAGGTTAATTACACAAATAAAAACCTCAGAATTACTAGAAAATTTGTCCAGTCATAAGACATTTTGTTGGACTGATTCTACTGTAACATTGGCATGGATTAAAGGGCGTGAACACTGGAAACCCTTTGTAAATAATAGAGTGGTCGAGATAAGATCAAATACTTCTGATGCTGAATGGTTTTACGTTCCTGGAAGTGCAAATCCTGCTGATTTACCTTTACGAGGTTGCGACGCGAAAGCTTTACTTGCTTCTCGGTGGTGGGAGGGTCCCGGCTGGTTAAAGAATTCAAGTTTATGCTGGCCAAAATCTACTGATACTGTTGATTTGACAGAGGTTAATAAAGAACGCAAGAGTATAATTGTTGCGGATTTGGAAACCGAGTTTATTGACTTTACAAATACTCTGTCATATTTTTCTAATTACAGAAAAATAGTGCGTATGGTAGCATGGGTTTTACGTTTCATTTATAACACCCAAAATGTGAATAACAAGAGAAAGGATGTATTAACTAGTGAGGAATTTGAAGACGCTGAATTAAGGATCCTAAAGTGTATTCAGAAGGTCACCTATAAAGAGGGAGTCTCAAAAGGCTTAGAGACTATTATGATTGATGGTCTGATTCGAGTAAAGACTAGATTGTCCTTTAAAGAAGAAGTCAGTAATTTCTGTTGTCCTATTTTGTTACCAGGCAATCATTTTATAGTAGTTCGGTTGGTTCGTAATATGCATGAGATGTTAAATCACGCCGGTACACAATTACTTATTTCGAACCTTCGTGAGTCGTTCTGGATTACCGGGGTGCGGAGATTAGTTAAAGATACTGTAAGACGTTGTGTAGTTTGCAGACGTTGTACAGGTTCTTCTGCGAGTGCTCCTCTGGCTCCATTACCAGATAACAGGATAAAGTGTGGGAAGGTCTTCGAGGTAACGGGTATCGACTTAGCCGGACCCTTAGTTCTGCGTTCCGGAGAAAAGTGTTGGATAGTTTTATTTACTTGCGCCGTCTATAGAGCGATACATTTAGAATTAACTCTGTCTTTGTCTACTGAATCTTTTATGATGGCTTTGAGGAGATTTATTGCTCGTCGGGGACGTGTAAGAGTTATATACACAGATAATGGAACTAATTTTGTTGGAACTAACAACGCGCTTAATAATATTGATTGGGATGAAGTTCAAGGGAATTCTTGTTTCCAGAGAATTAAATGGCAGTTTATACCACCTGGCGCTCCTTGGTGGGGAGGCTGGTGGGAAAGAATGGTAAGGACAGTGAAGGAAATGTTACGTAGGATATTGGGCAAGGCATCCCTCAATTTCGTCGAACTGTCGACGATATTGTGTGATTGTGAGTCGACAATTAATTCTCGCCCATTAACATACGTTACTGACAACACTGAGAATTTAAAACCGTTAACACCGTCCATGTTTTTAATGACCTTACCCACGAGCGACGTAATGGACCTTGATGCAGCTGATGCCAGAAACTTAAATATTCGCTTGAATTATCTACATAAATTGAGAGACGATTTTCGTCAGCGATTTAGGAGCGAATATCTGTCGAATTTAATTTATAAAAGTAAGTCTGTCACCCGCGAGTTAAAGGTGGGTGACGTAGTTTTAGTTGAGGCTCTTAGCAAAAGAGTGAATTGGCCACTCGGTTTGATTGAGGAGGTGTATCCGGGCCTGGATGGCCATATAAGGGTCGTAAAAGTTTGGACAGCTAGTGGGATAAAAACTAGAACAATCAATAAACTTTATCCTTTAGAGGTAGAGGATCCTCCACTGTCTAATATAGTTCGGAGCACACGTTCAGGTAGGATTATTAAGGTGCCCTCTAGGTTTAATTTATAAATGATTTGTTATTTATTTTGTTTTACTTAAATTGTAAATTATAAATTTTTTCCTTTACTATTGTATTTCGATCCTCTCATCCAAGGTGGGGAGGATGTTGGATTCGGAAGTAACCCGTTGCCAGGGCAACAGGGTTATTATTAATTGTCAATTTAATTTCTTACAAAAATGTCCTTATATTTTTATTAAAAATATTATCTGTAAAACTTTCCTTTATTTCCATCAACGACACAAATTTAAACGCAATAGTAAGCCGCGTAAAATTTGTTTAATTCAATAATCAATGTTCGCACAAAATCTAAGGAAAATCTATTTCTAATGTATTAGTAATTCTGATTAAAATATTAAAGGTGTTTTCCGACCAAATCGGATACATCCTCAAGAAACCTGGGTTTTACCTAGTGCCCATAGAATAGCTTGTATGAAAAGAATTGTAGATGTGAGGGAAGTGAGGGAATTGTGTCAGGAACGTGGCAAGTGGCGCTCCATTTTCTCTGCCTATTCCTGTGGAAAAAAGGCGTGACAATTTGTGCATTTAGTGAGCTTAATGCCTGTTTCGGGATCAGCTTGGATATTGATACATAGATACAAGTGGATTTGAACTCGTGCTCTCAGTTTGCGTAACCATTGCACTACCACTACACCACGGCCACCTTAATCGATATCGAATAATAATTATCAATCTCTAATATAAGATCTCTCCCTCTTAGGTAAATGTCGATTTAGTAAGGAAGTAATGTTGAACTCACGACTCCACGGTTACTAGCCTCGCCGGAGATAGCCTCGGAGAAAATGTGAGCTATATAGTTTATATTGCATTTGTACACTTACGGGCGAATGTATTGACACACAAGGTTTTTTTTTAATTTTGAGACGCGTATTCTGGCCTTGAGTTGTCTGATGTTAAGCAAAGAGAGGACCATGAGCGCCGACGACATAAAAAGTCTCATTTTACAGTTGCCTTAGTCGTCGTCACTACACTGCCAAACTATTTATTTATTTATTCATTAAAGACTTACAGCTATATTACATCTTTGACGATATATCACATATTTTTTTCAATTTTCTTTCCATAAGTTCTTTTCATAAAATTTTCAAAAGTCATGAATTTTGTATATTTTTTATAATAATATAAATCAATAAATAAAATTATCTGAGGATTTCAAGGTGTATTGCGCGTAGAAACGCTCAAAAAAACTGTTGCGACTTCGGCAACGACGCCAATTTAGTAAGAAATGCGCCTTAAATGCGTTTTACAAAATCTAATGCTGACAGTCTCTTAGTCAATAAGAGCGCTTAGCCCGATACTTTGGTCTACAAGTGTACATTTATGTATCAACACAGAATTATAGCAAATTGCAACGTTTCACTAAAAATATACATCAAAGGAAATTGGTATTACATGTCATTATGTATATTAAACATATATGTATATTTACGTAAGCATAGATTAAAATAAAATATTTTTTCGAACAACAAATCAATCCAATTGTCACGCATTTTACTCCTCAGGGATCCTGACACAACTCCCCCGCTTCTCTCACATACACAATTCTCTTCATATAAGCTCTATGGTTATGGGCACCCAGCTTTCTTGAGGATGTCTCCGATTTGGTCGGAAAACGCCCTCCTGGGCCTCCTATCTTTTCGCACATAAAGTCCCTGTCTCTAATGACTGGAAGTCGGTAGAGAGACAAATTTTAGCTTTTCAATTAACGTATTTTTGTGAGTTGGTTTGGCCCGGGCGACGTAAGAAGTGAAGTATCAAACATTTTTTATTTTATTCACATTTCTATACGGAGCTTGTGTAATAGAAACTGGGCAACCAAAGTACATATATCTAAGATACATTGGTACCGACAAGTGGTTTTGAACCCGTGCACTGCCACCACACCACGGACGCCTTAGTTAGTTGTAGTACAAGTATATTTTTTTATAATATACACAACACTTACAAGTATACAGACCATGAAGTTACATAGTCGCGTTTCGGGATCAGCTTGCCGTTCTTAACCAGGCCGGAATAGTAGATGCGAATCTTACTTGCTGTTATTTAACTGTAGTAGTAGTCGCCCAATTCATGGACAGCACTCCTGCTTAACATTAAGCGGAGTGCTGTCATCTGTCGAACCATAATAAAAAATATATTGCACTAAAAAGTGATGAATGTACTAGTACATAACAACAAATAATAAAACTAAATATATTAACATAACCACGCAAAATTTTAACAAACTTTTACTGTTAACACATTCGCGATAAACGTTCACGAAATAAAATAAAAATGCTGCAATATATGCATACAAAATATAACTTTAAAATATTACATTAATGTTGGAAAACACGACAATGCAGGCGTATTGCCTAATGTGACCTCCATCGGGGTAAAAGAATGGATTTACAAGTGTATGTATAATACTTTGTAGTTATCTGTCTTTCCGTTCTTTTATATTGTGTAGATACTTAGGTTTACCGCAATTTCATGCTACAAATAGCGGGCACCATAGTCAATCAAAAATACATACTTTATATTCTTAATTGTTTGATTCTTTATTTCTATTGGGCTTTATAGCCCCATAGTTACTTAAGCCTTAATAAACAATCTATAGTTAGACACTATAGATTCATCTATACAAATAATCTAGCCTAATCTACGCTTAAAGTAAATATTTATAAAATCATTTTTATTTATTTTTTATTGTGACACGACATCTGACCTCGACCCGCCTGATGATAAGCAAAGGGAGGTCCAAAAGTGACGACAACTGATAAAACCGAGTTTATTCACGGTTGCTTCAGTCACCGTCACTATGCCGGCCAAAGGTGCTTCTTCACACATAGATTGAAGGATCCAAGGTCATAGGATGGAGAGAACACATGGGCTGTCTTGTCGATTGTTCTACAAATAAAAGACGCACCGAACTTTTTAGTTCGGCTGCCGATTCGATCGATAGAATTCGGATGCTTTCCCCTACCTGTGCTGCAGTTGATATTGGTTCAGCTAGGATACTATTAAATTCTCCTACATCCAATAGATTCAACTTTAATGTATCTAATAGCCCCTTTTCTTTATTCTAGCACCGGTGAAATGTTAAATTCTTTAGTAAAGTTATTTAAAATTGATCTATTCACAAACTTTTACATAACTAATTTATTTCATGAAGTTTCCTAAACGCGACAAAGTACAAAATATATATTTGTTCTCATTTTTTACGGAGATAGGCAGAAACAACAGAGCGCTATTTGCCACTAATAGGACACGAGAGAACTTTTTGGCATTTATTGAACAAGATCTTTTAAAGAAAATTCTCTTTAAACAAGTTTATTTTTTATTTCAGCTAGGTTGCACGGTTATGGGCACTAGCCCATAACCATAGAGCTTGTATGAAGAGAATTGTGGATGTAAAGGAGGCGCTCATTGTCATAGGCAGACTATTCTTTTGGGAAAAAGGCGTGACAAATTTATTGATTGATGTCTTGTTTAATTGAGATGCGTCATCTGACCTCGCCTGGGTAAGCTAGGGGAGGTAAAATATCAGAGACGACTGCAAAAACCGTTTCAATTTCCGGCTGCCATAGTCGCAGCCACTATGCCGGCGAAAGAAAAGATTAAAACAATAGAAACTTCCAAACAGAAGAGTGAAAGCATTTTTACTAAAACTACTCGTATTTCACTTACTATTTTTTTGTTAATTATATCTAAAAATCCCCTTCGTGGTCCACTGATTTTATTACGAGCCTTTCGCTTGGACTAACGACAGGCAGAGCCTTCTTTTTACAGCGATATTGTGGTATTGAACGGTTATAACCACAAGATAGATATAGATGCGTTAAATGAGACAGGGCCAGAAGGGTTTATTTCCGACCAAATCAGAGATATTCTTTAAAAAGTTGGGTTGCCTAGTTCCTATAACCGTAGAGCTTGAAAAGAATAGTGGATGTGAGGGAAGCGAGGGAGTTGTGTCACGATCATGGCAAGTGGCGCTCCTGACAAATTGATTGATTGATTGATTGCTTTTTACTACAACTTAGTTATAATGTATAAGGCGATCGTGGTGTAGTGGTTGTGGAATGGCCACGCAAACCGAGAAAACTCTCGGTTCAAAAACACTTGCCGGTGCTAATTTATCTTTGATGTATGTCTTTTGGTCGTACTGTTTCAATAATACAAGCTTAGTATATAAATATAAAAAATTATAAGTATTGAATTTTATATATCAACGATTTCTAATTTCCTGATATCATTGTCAAATACGGAACAACCCAAACACCTCATGCACGACTTAATCCATAATTTTTTTCCTACATTAAAACTAAATATACTTAACTTAATCGATACTTTCATGTCGCATAAAACCGCTATTTTTTCTTCAATCAAAAAACAACTCTATATTTATAGCGGTAGAATATGAAAACGTTGGCTGGCTGTAAAAGGTTAGTATTTAGGTAAGACACGTATATCTCTCGTGATGATGATTCCATATAATTTAGCAAGTTTATTTACTTTTTTCCACAAAGCATTGGTACGATACCGGTGTCGGTCCGTCCGTCCGATTGTGGACCTTTTATTCTGCTCCATTACATACTTCTAGACTACGTATATATCGTTTTTTTTTCGAATAAATCTAATTAGGTAAAATCTACGGTTTCGGGATCAGATTAAAAGTTACCGGTTCCAACAATGCCTACTGGATGCGACTGCTACTTCAATCAAATTTTCATGCCTTTTTCCCACGTGGATAGGCAGAGACAAGGAGTGCCACTTGCCACAATCCTGACACAACTCCCCTCGCTTCCTTCACATTCACAATTCTCTTCATACAAGCTCTACGGTTATGGGCGCTAAGTAACTAAGCTTTCTTGAGGATGTCTCTGATTTGGTCGGCGAACCCTCCTGGGCCTGCCTTGTATAACGTCCATTCACATGAGATTTATAAATTCTTTTCGTCAATCTACTTTCACTCATCCTTTACAATTAAGAACCTATTGTACTTAATTGTACTCTTAATAGCTGTTGCCTTAATTAATGACCGCACTCTTACTTAACATCATTCTAGTGATGTCATACGTCGAGCCATAATAAAATGTATATCAAAAGGAAATGTAAATAAGGAAATGCATATAGACTTTTGGGGATTTTTTGTTGTAAATCCCCATTCATAATCAACAAACCTAATTGGGTTTCCCCTTTTAGGTTTATTGATTTTTAAAAAGCGATGGCATCCTCAATAAAGCCCATTAAACTAATATTACTAGCGTAGTTAATATTACTACATTAGTATAATTAGTTCACTTATAAAGCCACACTACCATGACTTAATTTTGATGGAGATTTTTATATATTTTGTGGGTCTCGACAGCACCCTGCACGATATTAAGCTGAAGTGCGGTAAGTAGCACTCACGTCCCCTAAGCCGGCTTAGTTTAAATCAGCAACTTACAAGTTGATCCCGAAACGCGACTAAGTCACTTCACGGTCTGTATATTGTTTTAGTTGATCTCAAAACACGGTTGATTGGTGATGCTACTCCAAACCACAAGACCACCAACCAACTATCTGCTAGCCACTCTTAGACACATTTTAATTTATTAACAAATATTTATAATAGTCATACTAATACTCAATCAATTAATCAAATTGTCACGCCTATTTCCACAGGGATAAGCAAGACATTGGAGCGCCACTTGCCACGATCCTGACAAAACTCCCTTGCTTCACTCACATCAATTTTCTTCATACAATCTATACTGTTATGGGCACTAGGGCAACCCAGCTTTCTTGAGGATGTCTCCAATTTGGTCGGAAAACACTCTCCTGGTTCTGCATCTGAAACGCATCCATCCACATTGGATTTATCCATACTAATACTCGTACTCAAATATTACAAATCTATGATATTTTGACGCTGCATGGTCAATGACATGATAAATATAACGCACCAGTTCAAATCGTAAAGAAGACTGTTTTATCTGACATAAAAATATAATATAAATATTATAACAAAAGAATAAATGTGTTTAAAAATGATATTTCTTTTTTAATGAAAATGAATTATACAATGTGCGAACTACAAAAAGGTATTGTCCCGTATAAACCTTTACTACGGGAATCGACCCCAGAACTTACAGAAAGCGTTAGTAATTCCGTGCGTGTTGTCAAAATACAAAACAAGTGAATAACATTACACAACCAACGTAAATAGCTAAAAGCAAACCACCCACAGAAACTGGTCGGTTACTTTCGTTCTCGACGTGTAACCGTTAAGTAAGAATATGTAACAATTTTTTGTTCGTCGTTATCGGATACTTAACTGTACGGCTATTGTACTACAAGATTTATTTAAACAAGAATAGATCGTAATGTTTCGAAAACAAGTTTTTTTATTGTAACTCGACATATGACAGCACCCTGCTTGACGTTAAACTGATGTGCGGTCCATGAATGGAGGTGACTGCTACTTACAGTTAAATAACTGCAAGTAGCAGTCACATCCATTATGGCGGCCTTGTTGGAATCGGCACCTTAAAAGGTGATCTCGAAACGCGACTAAGTCACATACTTTAAAAGAGTGGTAGGCAGTGGTACCCAGTCTGCCGATCCGGGGTAGTACCACCACTTACAAGTATACAGACCGTGAAGTGATTTGGTCACGTTCCGGGATCAGCTTGTAAGTTGCCGGTTCCATCTAGGCCGGCATAGTGGATGTGATTGCTACTCACAGTTATTGAATTGTATTAGCAGTGACATTCATTCATGGACCACACTTTGGCTTAACATCAAGCGGGGTGCTGTCATATGTCGAGTCACAATAAAAAAAAAATACTCTTTCCAATATCACTCTCAAATAGACTCTGCTTCCACGGTCCTGACTGATACAATTCTCTCGCTTCCTTTACTTCCACAATTCTTTTCATACAACTATGGTTTTGGTGGGAAATTCTTGGGTTACTTTCGTTCACTATGTGATCAAAGAACAATCTTCTGCAATCTTCTGAGACGAGACAATCCTTTACTATGCATAGTTTAGGTGTGCAAAATGATCAAACTATAACTATGACAGTTCAAAGCAGCACTGTTAATATGGCGTGTATTCGTGATTGAGAGACGATGCAAAATCCATATCTTATTTTCAAAATAACTCAATTGCACAGCAATTAAAAAAAAATGTTATTAGTTTCATCAATACAAGTATCGAAACTACCATTTATATATTTTTATGCATTACAAAAGCATTACAATAAAGCCCAAAATGAATAATGTCCTTTTTTAATATATATTTTAAAATAAAAATATCATCGAATTAACATTTTTGATTAGTAGATAATCTTAGAGCACGTTTACTAAACCCTATTTAAAATGCATTAAGACATACATTTGCAAAACAAAGCCGTATGTGACGTCATAACAGCTGTTTTCTTAGTAGGTAGCTTCATTGATATAAAATGACTCGATGAAAGTTATAGTTTATTCATTCACATATTTACTTTTGTCATTAACGTAATGTTCCAACTAAACCAAAGTTATTCTGGCTTATGCAGTCCCGCAGTTCCTTCCCACAGGGATAGTTAGAGATACAACCTCTAACCTTAGTGCTAAAACATCATTAGGTTCAAATAATTGCGGACAATCCGGTTGCCTATGAACCATATTTTTATTTCTTTACATTAATTTAATATTTTTCTTAGGTTTTGCGCGAACATTGATTATTGAATAAAACAATTTTTATGTGGCTTACTATCGCGTTTATTTTCCAGCAAACTGCCAAACCAGATGACACCGTCAGTTATTTTTGCAAAAATTTAAAATAAACCGGGAACAGAAAAAACAAAACATCAAACGGGGTACTTTTGGAAACAATAACAGCATCAAACAATAGGACGACCAACACCTCAGTCTCTTCGTGACCACGATGGTTGTGAAGCTCTCGAAACGTCAGAATAATAAAAAAATGTAAAATCAAAACCAAAACAAACGCAATAGTAAGCCGAATAAAATTTATTTAAATTAATTAATTTAATAATTCGTATACCATATCCTCTGCATATGTAAAACAGTTGTACATACCTGTAAACAGAAAATATTAATAGTAAATAAAACATTATTACTAAGGCCATAGGAGTAAGTGATTAGAGATTTTTACATTTCTATATTAAGCTACTAAAGTGCTTGTAACATAGAAACGGGACGACCAAAGTACATATATTAAAGATTTGTACCGGTGGGTGGTCTCAAACTCATATTCTTCGGTTTGCGTAACCATTGCACTGCTACTACACCACGGTCGCCTTATTTCGTATTAAAACAACGTAACTCCAATCTATTCATAAAGTGATCTTTTAATCACTTCTCGCCTACATATACTTAAAGAAATCGTTCATTTTACATGACTATACACAGACTTTAAACCTACTGTACTCATAGGGATCCCAACGCAAAACATCAAACGCCACGGTGGCATGACCTTTGGCATTTTTGTCATCGTCTAATAACTAATTATTTTAAGCATATTTATATTTTAAATAAACGTTAGATGTATTCGACATGGAATCTTTGAAACCAGGAACAGAGGGGTTAGGTTGGTCAAGTTAAAACGATTATCGTTATTCGTCGGCGATTGACAAAATAATAAAAGCTTGGCTAAATCCTCTAAAACGAGACTACTAATCGTTGTGACGAATATCGTCAGTGCGACGACACGTTTGATCAATATCATCAATTAGTCTCAATTTGGTGGATTATATTAAATATATCTTTGGTTTCATAATTAGAGTACGTCTATTGCTTACAGAAATTTTGAAGCAACGAATTGAATAGCCATTAATTTTCCATAAGACTTACGAAGCAGCGTCTTACAATTATTAGTCTGTGTTATTATAATAATAGCAAACGTAACCGCAACGTAACCTCACACTTACGGAGAAAGTTTCGCACATGAGACAAAGAGAGAAATAGATAATTTTATTAGAATAAAAAAGACAGATATATTTCTCCAAGCTACCATTAAAATTTGATCTCAATTCTATACAAATTTCTTTTAATGATAATTTAATATGATTAATGATTTGGTCAGGAATTAGATCACAAAGGTGTTACATAAGACCATGAATGGGAGTGGTAGGCAGGTTTGCGAGTGGTGTGCCAACCAGGTGTGCTCCCCAGACTATAACCGCGATGCCGATAACCTTTGGCCGATATAGTGCCGGCGACTGAGGATAGTGCCGACTCGACATTTGCAGCACCCGCCTAATGTTAAGTTGGAGTGTGGTCCGTGCATGGTGGTAACTGCTACTACAGTTCAATAACTGTAAGTAGCACTCACATCCACTATACCATGCCGGCCGTCTAATTAGAAGCTGATCCCCAAACGCGACTAAGTCACTTCACGGTCTGTATACTTGTAAGTGATAATACTAACCCAGATCGGCAGACTCTTTGACAACCAGACTCGAAGCAAATATCTGCCTTTTTTATTTTATTAAGAAATATTTGTCAATTCGATCTTACTATTAAATATTACAAATAAAGGCTATATTTGTTTCGACTGGGAATCGAATCCGGCTCTTCCGCGTAACGGAGTGGTGTATTTTTTGCAGTCGTAGGTGCTCTTGGTCCTCCCCATGCTTACCTTTAGGTAAAACGAGGTCAGATGTCGAGCTACAATAAAAGTAGTAACGCCACTTTCAGGTGTATAAAATCATAAAGTTGGTATTCCAGGAGCAGCTTGTAAATTATTAGAATTCAACTAAGCCGGCATCGTTGATAGTGCTCGAAAACATTTATTTATTTATTTAAATCTTTTATGGCACCAAAATAAACTTAAAAATAGGTACATATGCGAGTTTAATGCCTATCAAGCAATCTTTAACAACTAACCTTTAGGATGATAATAAATTATGGGCGGTGAATTAAACAGATTTTATGCGGCTTACTATCTCGTTTATTTTTGGGTAATGATTGTACAATTTTCTCAAACGTCCGTGACCACGGTGGCTGCAAAGCTCTGCAAACGTTGGAATAATAAAAAATGTACAATCATTAACAAAAAATAAACGCTATAGTAAGCCGCATAAAATTTGTTTAATTCATTAATCAATGTTCGCGCAAAATTTAATAAAATTCTATCAGGAGGTATGTAGTATTATATATTAGTATGTAGTTTATTAGGTATGTATTCATAATAAGCGAAGCTAATATAAAAAAAAACATTTATGATTAATGATTCGCTGCAGAATCAGAGCAAAAGATTTAGTTATATAACACTATGATATTATATAGGTACTAATTTATAGTTCATTATCTTTCACCTCTTAATTCGCAATTAAGTTTAAAAATGAAAGGAATTCTCAAAGAATAATAGAAATATATAAATTAGGGAGTTATTATATACATTACATTATATGTATTATATTGCATGATTGGCCTACCTATGTGCGAAAACTTGTAAAGGCCTAGTATTACTACTGTCACATTTTTATTGTAATTTAGAGGCTGTAAGTTTTCCAAATAAAAAAAAAATAAAAAAATGATGCTTACCATTTTGCTTATCGGTTTGCTTACCAAATTTAAAATCAAAAATTGTAAATTGTTTTTTTTACCATTTTATATTGTTTGTTTTAAATAGACTCAACAAGTAAGTAAAGGAAGTCCAAGAGCACCGGCGACAAAAAATTGCCTCAGCCAAAAACCACTATGATTCTAAAAGACTCCGCCGCTCCGAGAAGAAGCTGTTGTTTTCTCGGTATCGTTGTCTATTCAAATCATTACATCAGTAATATAATGACATCTAAAAAAACACATTGAATTTTTATTATACATTTCTATACTAAGCTACTAAAGTGCTTGTATCATAGAAACAGGACAACCAAAGTACATAATATCAAAAATACATTGGTACCGATGAGTGGTTTCGAACCCGTGTACTACGCTTACGTAACTATTGCACTGCCACTATACCACGGTCGCCTTATTATCAGTCGTTCGATTATTACAGATTAGATGTTAAAAAAGTAATAGCAAACAAAAAAAAGGTAAAATATTTATTAATAAGGACAACCTATAGGAAACAGAATTGCTCCGTTTGTTGCCATGTAGTTTTTCGTCAGAGCCTGTATGAAGAGAATTGTGGATGTGAAGGAAGCAAGGGAGTTGTGTCAGGATCGTGGTAAGTGGCGCTCCATTGTCTCTGCCTATCCCCGTGGGAAAAAGGCGTAACAATTTGATTGATTGATTGATTTTTTGTCACCTAATATAAGCAACTTACGTAGGTTTGCTTAATTCATTTAAGTTATGCAAAATATTACGTCACACCAGACTTTTATTAAAAAAAAGAGTCAAATAGACAAAATAGATAATAATCTTTTAGTTTTTTTGTTAATAATTCCTACATAGTACCTGTTTCTAGCGGTGTCATATTAAAAACTATTAAATATTAGGATATGTCACGGATGCTTAAAATCAAAATACATTTTAGGAGAAAAATATTTTGACATGCTTCTTCTGTCTCAAAGAATGGCTGGTAAAAAATCCTAATTACGGCAAAATTAAATCAATCATAAATCAAATTGTCACGCCTTTTTCCCACAATGATAGGCAGAGACAATGGAGCGCCACTTACCACGATCCTTACACAACTCCCTTGCTTCCATCACATCCACAATTCTCATCATGAAGACTCTGTGGTTATGGGCACTAGGCAACCTAGCTTTCTTAAGGATGTCTCAGATTCGGTCGGAAAACACTCTCCTGGGCCTGCCTTGTTTAAGGCATCCATCCACATCAGATTTATAAATTCCTTTCGTCAATCTACTTTCACTCATCCTTTCCATGTGCCCAAACCATCGAAGCGTTCCTAAGTAAGGCAAGTTATACATTAATACGTAAAAATACTTTCTTTACTTATTTAATACTTAATTCGTAATGTACAAAAGCAGACTTGATGGCGAAGGTACTTTACAAACACGTAAAGTACCTTAGTATTAAATTATCAAATTAAATATTCTGTGTTTTGATTTATGACAGCGCTGGTGATGTAAACAACAAATCTGGTTATTAAATAAAGTAAATTAGCATTGATTATTATCCAACAACTTGGCCCATAAATAATACAACTTTAAATTTAAATATTAAAAAAAACATAAAATTAGTTATAAAAGAAATTCATTGTATTATTTCATTGTCTAGACGATTTGTTGAAATGAAAATATATCTAAACAATTAACAGGTACCTACTACTCGTATCCGCATGTACTTTTAAGAGTGGTAGGCAGTGGTGCCCAGTCTGCCGATCCGGGGTAGTACCACCACTTACAAGTATACAGACCATAAGGTGATTTAGTCGCGTTTTGGGATAAGCTTTATGTTGCCAGTTCCAATTTCTCCTGTATAGTGGATGTGACTGCTACTTACAGTTATTGAATTGTAGTAACAGTGCCATCCATTCATGGACCACACCCCAGCTTAACAACAAGCGAGGTGCTGTCATATGTCGAGTCACAATAAAAATAAAGATAGAATACCCATGTTTGAATGGAGAGATATATCACTGAATTAAAGCAATAGAAAAACAGTTATATGCCTTACTAGTAAAGATAAAACATCTCTCTTAAATCGTAAACAATATTCAAACCTGATTAACATATTATGTGCCATTTATAAAAGTAATCTAAAACCGGATATTTTCCTGTCGCATTTAAATCTTAATTTATCTTTTTATTATTTACTACGTCATATTAGTTAGCTAAAACCTGTGTTCTCCCGACCTTTGGATACATGAGCGAAGGAAAATCCTAAAATAATGTTAAAATTGGTTTGTTTTATAGTTAGGCGCTCTTGGAGTTCCCTTTGGTGTAGTGCATTGATCACGTAATGTATCTTTTAAATATGTACTTTGGTTGTCCTGTTTCTATGGTACAGGCACTTTAGTAGCTAAGTATAAAAATGTTAAATTAAAAAAAAAAACACCTTTGAAGCCAACGACGCTTCCAAGACCTTTGCTTACCTCGACATCAGGCAAGTCGAGGTAAAATCTAGTCAACTAGGTAGTCATTTGTTTTTGCAGTTATTTAACTGTAGTAACATTCACCGTGAAGTTTTTTTTTACATTTCTATACTAAGCTACAAAAGTGCTTGTATCATAGAAACAGGACAACCAAAGTACATTAATCAAAGATACATTGGTACCGGTAAGTGGTTTCGAACTCGTGCTCTCAGTTTGTGTAACCGTGCACTGTCACTACACTACGATTGTCTTAATTGCGTTTCGGAATCAGCTTGTAAGTTGCCGGTTCCAACTCGGCCGGCATAGTGGATGCAATTATTACTTGCAGTTATTAATCTGGATTAGCAGTCGCCTCCATTCATGGACCGCACTTGAGCTTAACGAGCGCGGGCTTTTGACATAATATGACGAGTCACTATAGGTGTCATTTTCAACTCATAAATAAATAAATTATTTTAAATGAATTCTTGTAAAAATGACATTACAATGGACTGTGCTAGGTATAAGGTACATAAGAAATATTTGAATAACAATACATGGTGTTCCGTTATTACTATTTCTGTAGTGTGACTAAGATTTCTGAGCAAGAAAGGATTTTTAGATAGATAGAAAAGATACTTTAAGGATCAGTTAGACATCTGTTTTAATTAATCCGTGTATATGTTAACAAAATTAGGTTACAAGAAAAAGCAAAACGTGCAATCAAAAAGATGAATGTTTGCTGAGTTTTGGTGCTACTTTAACCTTGCAATAAATATAATAACTACGTAAATAATATTATACCATATTAATTTAAATGACATGCCTTTAATCAATAAAATTGTCACGCCTATTTCCCATAGGGATAGGCAGAGACAATTTTACGTCACTTGCCACGATCCTGACGCAACTCCCTCGGTTCCTTCACATTCACAATTCTCTTCATACAAGCTCTATGGTTATGGGCACTAGGCAACTTAGCTTTCTTGAGGACGTCTCCGATTTGGTCGGCTCCTGGGCCTACCTTGTTTAACGTATCCATTCACATGACATTTATAAATTCTTTTCATCAATCAAGTTATGCCTTTATTTCAATAAAAAAGTTAAGGAAGAAAGGGGCTTTGTATTCTAGAAAAATAAAATATATACATTTTTACATATTTTTAATTAAACAATTTGTCACAGAAATAGGCACAATGGAGCGTCACTTGCCACGATCCTGAGAAAACTCCCTCGCTTCCCTCACATCCACAATCTTTTTTCACGTATCTTTTACATTTATAATAAAGAAATAAAAATCCTGCGAAATAATAAAATACTGTAAAATGAAGAACCGTTTCCGCACTATTACAAATCTGTGGAGTCACTATTATTATGCTTAAAATTCAGTATTGCTCAAGTGCAACTATGTATAATGTGATTTACAGGCAAAATAAACAGTTCATTGATCTTAGATATTATTAACCTATCAGAGGTCACTGAACTTAATTGATTGCAGGAATAACTTAGGGTATATAATCCTCCATTTAATTACTTTATCATGAATTAAACAAATTGTATGCGGCTTACTATCGCGTTTATTTTGGTTTTAATTTTACACTTTTATTTTATTATCCGACGTTTCAAGAGCTTTGCAGCCATCGTTGTAACGGAGAGACTGAGGACGGAGGACGTCGGTAGGATAAAATAAAATTGTAAAATCATAACCAAAATAACCGCGTTAGTAAGCCGCATTAAATTTGTTTGATTCATTAATCAATGTTCGAGCAAAATCATTGAAAATATTACTTTTTCATGTTCGGTACTATACCTATAGTATCCCTGTGCTCAATTGATTGCAGGGATAAATTATTTTATGTATCCCCCCATTCAAACATGGGTACTCTATTTAGTATATTATCAAGTTTTCCCTGCGCTCAATTGATTACTTCAGGTATATTTCCCTACTTAATTACTCTTAGTGAGTATATTCATTATTTAAATCATACATTCTTGTATTTAACCAAATTATTTCTCTGCTCTATTGATTACAGGGCTATCTTAAGGTGTTTATTTGTATTATACCTACATATTTGATATTATACCAAATCGAGACCTATTATTTGATTCCTATAATATGTCCTTTGATTGCAGGGGCTAATTCAAATCACTCTGTATAATCTTTGGTATTATACAGAAACCTCCCTAAGGAATCTTTAAGTACAATTGATTAAAGCGATAAATATACACTACATTCCTTCACTACATCTTTGGTCTGACCAAAGATGTAGTGAATAATTATTCTTGCAATCAATCACTCTATCCAGTATATTAACAAATTCTTCCTAAGTAATTCCTGTGCCAAATTAAGTATAGTGACCACGAATGTATTAACCCTAGAACAGTTAGTTTATTTATTTATAATACTCATACATTGAAGTTGGTTCAAGAAACTTCGTGATATTTGATACTTTTGCTTTTAGTAGAGGAAAAGGTCAATAGCCAGAAATTTACATTTGGATGGCTCAAGTGTATACGGGCTATATTATTTTTAAACATTTAAATCTACATATAATAATACTGTCTTAATGTCCTAAAGGTTTGGCTGTCAAAGAATGTCTAACGGCATTAAGTCCGCCTCTGTACATAGTGCAATTAAGTTTTAAATAAAATAAATAATAATATAACATTTTTTTCAACAGTTTCTAATACCCTCTTTGGTACCTAATTACTAGTAATGGATTCTTTTTAACCCCCGACCCAAAAATAAAAACGTATACAAATACATGTGTGTTTTAACTGGTACCACTGAGTTACTCTGATGATGGAGCTCGAAGGTAGGAGACGAAATCCTGGATGTGTTCAAACTTTTTTTTGGTATACTAAGTTTGGACTTAATAGATTTGTCTTGAAGGTAGGAAACTAAGTGTAGAAAAGTTAGTGCGATAAAATAAAACATTCCGGATCTAAAAAATCTGATCATGGATCCTCTCAGATCAGCAAATCAACAAGAAATGGACCTGTAGTGCTTTAACTAAAATTGTTACTCACTATGAGCCATTAGCTGGACCGTTATCAAATTAAAGACCGAGAGTATCTGATGAGGCACCATCATGAATCCTCTCAGATCAGCAAATCAACAAGAGATAGAACTATAGTGCTTTCACTAAATTTGTTACTCACTAAGAACATTTAGCTGGACCGTCATCAAATTGAAGACCGGGCAATCTGATGATGCACCATTATGAATCCTCTCAGATCAGCAAATTGATATCAATTGATCAGCAAAAAAAGAGATAGAACTGTAGTGCTTTAACTAGGCCTTTAGCTGGGCCGTTATCAAATTGAAGATCGGGAGTATCTGATTATGAATCCTCTCAGATCAGCAAATCAATAACAGATAATATCATAGTGCTTTAACTAAAATTGTTACTCTCTATGAGCCATTAGCTGGGCCATTATCAAATTGAAGACCTGGAGTAGTTATCTGATGATGCACCATAAGGATCCAAGGGATATTAAAGGGATATAACTATTGAGCCATGACTAATGTTGTTTATTACTATAAAGCTGATGATATGACCAAAGTAGTTCCAGGGGTTTCGGGGGTTCCTTTAAAATTTTAATTTTGATTTTTATAAACAATTAAATGCATAAAAAATGGTTTTTGACAGTTTAATAATCAAATGCCAGTTGGTCATTGGTTGCCCGGTGAGATGATCTTGGCTAGTATTCTACAACCCGCCCAGTAACTAGGCCGGCACGTAAATGCGACTGCTACTTGCAGTTGCCTATTGCAACTGCAGTCGCCTGCATTCATAGATCGTTTTTCAGCTTAATATCTGACAGGCTGCATTGATTACAGCGAAATCGCTAGCGAAAATCGAGCCTGCGTAATATACGACAGGCGTAGCCGAACGGTTAGCTATTGGTTTGTTGCGCTATTTATCCCGGGTATTTGGTTCATAACTTTTACTTGTAATATTTAATAATTGTATTAAATATTGCAAATATTTGTTACTAAAAAACAGAGGCGGACATTTGTTTCGGGTCTGGTTATCAAAGATCGGTAGGCAGTGGTACCCAGTCGGTCTGTATACTTGTGGTATACAGACCGTGAAGTGATTTGGTCGCGTTTCAGGATTAGCTTGTAAGTTTCCGGTTCCGACTAGGCCGTCATAGTGGATGTGATTTCTACTTACAGTTATTGAATTGTAGTAGCAGTGAGATCCATTTATGGATCGCTGTCATATGTCAAGTCACAATGAAAAATTCATTTTTATTTTAATTTGTAATATGTTTTTATTTCAAAGTCGAATCGAAGTCAAAGTCAATGCAATAAATAGAATCGAATGCAGTGGTCATTGACTGTATTGTTCAATTTATCCTTCTTGACCTGTTAGAGTCGAGTGTATTGTAAATACGAGAGAAAAAAAACTACCGTTAAAAACATGTTGTACAATCAAAATATCATCAAAACAAAGTTGCTAACGTTTTAGAGATCCTTAAGATAAATAATATTTGTTTTTTACAGCTAAATTACATCTTATAATGTTTACACATAAAAATGTACTCGTAATTTAAATTTATTGTAAGGCCTTTTTCCCACAGGGATATAAGATATAAGCCCCAAATACAGTTCACATAAATTACATTTCATCATCATCATCAGCCAGAACGCGTCCACTGCTGAACATAGGCCTCCCCCTTAGAACGCCATTTCGAACGACAAGATGCCACTTGCATCCACCGGTTGATTGACGAGTGAATTAGACAAATTTTATGCGGCTTACTATCGCGTTTATTTTGGTTATGAATTTACAATTTTATTTTATTATTTCGACGTTTCGAGAGCTTTGTAGCCATCGTGGTCATGAAGAGAAGCCGCATATTTTTTAATTTCCTTAATCAATGTTCGCGCAAAAACTACAGTCTGTCAAGTAAGAGCGTGGTCGACTTTACCGACAGTTAATGAAAGATTTCGCTCTAATTCCTTCGCGAGCCGATAAAGGGAAGCTTTGTCCTTGATGCATTGTCAACAAAGGTTCAGTTGTCGTTGATCTTTTGAAAGAGAATCACGTTAAACGCTATGAGTGCTAAGTACGCGTCGCGCTACGAGGCTGTATTCCTTTGCATCCGCCCGAAAGGTCCCAAAATGTCGCAATCATCCGAACCCTTCTTCGTACTCATGATCTGAAATAGCGCAACACAATGAAGAAGCCTTTGTTGACTGAAAAACATGTGACAAAGCGACTCACTTGGGCGCATGAGAATATTGATAGAGATTTTGAAAATGACATTTTTACTGATGAATGTTCTATATGGGCACATTCTGTCCTCACGCGAGCCTGATCAACTTCCACCAATAGGCTTGTTCAGCGGACCGTAAAACATGGAATAAAGGTGCATCTTTGGGGCTGCTTCTCAAAGCAGGGATTCGGCACTTTGTACCTCTTTACTGACAACCTAAATGCCGAGAAAATGATAAAAATCTACAAAAAGGCTTTGCTGCCATCTGCCAAACGATGGTTCATCACAAAAAATGAAGATTGGATTCTGCAGGAGGACAACGATCCTATACACCGCAGCAAGCTCTGTACTCAGTGGAAGACTCAATCTGGCATCGTTACATTGGATTGGCCGTCGCAGTCGCCCGATGCAAACCCTATTGAAAATGTGTGGGCATATATTAAACAGAAGCTTCGTGGAAGACGCACACAGACTTTGAAGCAGTTGTCTTACGAAATTCGTCGGATCTGGAGATCCTTGCCACTAGAATACGCCGTCAAATTAGTAGAAAGCATGCCTCGGAGATGCCAGGCAATTATCGACGCCGGTGGTGACTGGAGACATTATTAACCGAATTGCATCATTGTTTGTAATGTGTACAATGTATATATAAATATGAAAGTTTCATAAAATAACTTTTTTTATAAATTAACACGACCACGCTCTTACTTGACAGACTGTAAGAAAATATTGTGATTGACGGGTTTCATATGCTCTCCTTCTATCTAGTCTTTCCAAAGCCATGATAAAATCAGACGACGAGCATAGCCATGCAAGGTAATTAATAAAGTCTATTCGTTCACTTCATTTTCAAACCTAATAAATAAGATTGTGGAACCTTTTAGGAAATTACGCATTACCTATGATAATTTACATATTTATTTAGTGTTTGTACCAACACTGTTTTGCTATGTATAGCTGCACTTTTAATTATTTAGTTATGACTCAAATCTTCAAGTAAAAAATATCCGAAGTATTGAAATAGTTGTTATTGCAATTTTTAAAAGTTTTTTTGATGTAATTAGAGATTTGTTGTTAATTGAAAAAACTCTTCATTTTTTATATTTCCACGTTATTCGACCACACACCGCCTCCTGTAAGCTGTACATGAGTGGCGGTGACTCCTTTTATATATATTTTTTTATTATACATTTCTATACTAAGCTACTAAAGTGCTTGTATCATAGAAAAAGGATAACTAAAGTACATATATTAAGGATACATTGGTACCGGTGGGTGGTTTCGAACTCGTGCAGAGAAATGTTTTATGTTATGCTAAAGTGATGTTAAGCTGAAGTGCGGTCCATGAATGGAGGCGACTGCTACTATAGTTAATTAACTGGAAGTAACATAGTTATCCACAGTGACTTACAAGCTGATACCGAAACGCAACTAAGGCACTTTAAGGTCTGTACACTTGTAAGTACTAACCCAGATTAGCGGACTGGACACCACTGCTTACCACTCTTTGTTACCAGACCCAGAGCCTTTATCTGTCAAATTTTATTTAATTATCAAATTTTTATAATTAATAGTTTATTATTACAAATAAAAATTATAAATCAAATACTTGCTCCGACCGGAAATCGAACCCAAGACACGGACTGGCTAACCCAGGTGCCACGCGTGGCTACAATATCATGGGTCTGCAGGCTTTGTGGACCGCACTTGAGCGGTCAATAAAGTCCGCCTGGTTTTACAATCAGGCGTGATATTGTCATAAAATGTGATGCAATATTTATTTTCATAAAATTACGTTTTTTTATGTCTCCGAACTGAGAATTTATAAAAAAATAAATAGTACTTCTAAGAACGTAAAACAAATTTAAACTTTAATAATGGTAGGCAACTCAGTTACGTTCTTACGGGATCGCAGCGTTGCCTTTTTTTATTGTGAGTCGACATATGACAGCACCCCGCTTGATGTTAAGCTGAAGTATAGTATGGATGTCCATGGATGTCACTGCTACTACAATTCAATAACTGTGAGTAGCAATCACATCCACTATGTCGGCCTAGTTGGAACCGGCAACTTACAAGCTGATCCCGAAACGCGACCAAGTCACTTTACGGTTTGTATACTTGTAGCGATCGCCTTTATTCATGAACTGGAGCGATTAACATTAGAAATCATCAAACTGGGTAGTTTTGGAAACAATAACAGCATCAACCAATAGGACGACCAACGCCTCAGTCTCTCCGTGACCACGATGGCTGCAAAGCTCTCGGAACGTCGAAATAATAAAAAAATGTAAATTAAATTAATACCAAAATAAATACGATAGTAAGCCGCATACAATTTGTTAGATTCATTAATCAATGTAACGTCGGAATAATAAAAAAAAACGCGATAGTAAGCCGCATAAAATTTGTTTAATTCATTAACAAATAGCAAACTAAATCAATGAAACCAGCTAATGTTATAAAACAATAAAATTCATTGCAAAACTGCAATATAAATTGAGATGGTACCCAAATAGATCCCCAGACAAAAGGTTACTTGATCTCAAACAGCATTAATCGAAGACTTTCGACCGTTCTCTTACAAAACTCTTGAAGATGTTACAAAATGCAAAAGGTCATATGTTACGTAAGTTTGCAAAGTGCATAGGTCTTTTTAAAGAAAATAGACTAGCTCTTTGCACATGTTGATAGACTTTTTATGTAATACTATGTAATGACAGGTAGATGAAGTCTTCATGTGTTTAGAAGATAGGATAGTCATGAGGCGACCGCAGTGTAGTGATTGTGCAATGCAAAACGAGAGCACGGGTCAAAAACAAAGTTTTTTTGATGTACGTCCTGTTTCTATGATACAAGCACTCATGTTAGTTAGTCTTAATAATTAAATAAACCAATATCCAAACGAAACTTCCATTACACAAAATATCAATGTTATTCTTTTCGTGACCACGATGGCTGCAAAGCTCTCGAAACGTAGAAATAATAAATAAAATAAAATAAATATTTCGTAACTTTTAATGATGCATTATAATGTCTGCAATAATATAGCTTGTCTAACTATAAACGACGCGCCCCTCCACTTTATTAGTTTATTTAAATGTGTGAATACAAATATTACTAACTATATTATTATACTTCATCAGCATGCTCCTCCTTTTGTGTCTAACCAGCAACTGAATAACCAATTACAAATGCATTTTCGGTGTGTTTTATCCATATTTTATATTTGCTCGTGTGCGTAAATGTAGTGGAGGGGCGCGTCATTTCGGCTTAGACAGACTATATTAGTAATATGTAATAAGCTCAGTGGTACCAGATAAAACACCCATGTATGCGTATACATGGGTGTTTCAAATATTAGGTCACAGATATGTTTAAAAGAAAAGTAAATACCGATTATGCGTTTAATATCCCTACCGCAGGTAACAAAACGAGCTGATGATCTTGAAACCCTGATCGGATTTTCATCAATCTTGCTAAGAACCATCTCGATCATGTCAACTTTAAATAAAAACCACATCGTATCCATTCGTTTAGGAGCTACGATGCTACAGACAGACACACAGATACACAAACACGTCAAACTTTCAACACCCCTCTTTTTGAGTCGGGTATTAAAAAATGTTTTTGATACAATATTTTTTGTTATAAATATTTTTTGTTATTTTTCTGAATCGTGGCAAATGGAGCACCTGTAATAATGAACTTGAAATTGGAAACTATTTTTATTTATTTATGTCTCTATTAAGCTACTAAAGTGCTTGTATCATCGAAAAAGCACAACCAAAATACCTAAAGATACATTGAAAAATATAGAGATATAGAGGAAGATACATTGGTTCCCCTTCAATTGGTTTTGAACCCGTGCTCTTGGCTTACGTAACCATTGCACTGCCACTGCATCACGGTCGCCTATCGTTTGTATAAATCATTTAAAAGCCAGTATTATAGCAACGTTATAGGTGACCAGACATAATGGTATCAAGCCGAGAAAGCACAATTATTTTATTACCCAATACAAAATCACGGAAGCCAATAAGTTGCGCAAATGCAATACATATTAGACCGGTTAATATGCTCTGCTTGCTGCGATATTAATTACAATTACAAGTAATGGAAGGTAATATTCTGTTGAGCATACTTTTAGATTATCTACTTTTGTTTATTAAAACCAGTTATTTTATAATACGAATATTTTAATTTTTATTATTATCTCAAAAAATCAATTTTACAAAATACCTATTAATATGTATTTTAACTAGGAATAAAGGCGACCGTGGTGTAGTGGCAGTGCAATGTTTACACAAACCGAAAGCACGAGTTCGCACCTCCAACCGGTACCAATGTATCTTTGATACTTACTTTGGTTGTCCTGTTTTTATGATACAAGCACTTTAGTAGCTTAAATAAAAGCAAATAAAATAACACATGATCAAAAACATCCTCAAAAAAGCTGAGTTGCCTAGTGCCCATTACCGTAGAGCTTGTGTTAAGAGAATTGTGAATGTGAGGGAAGCTTTGTTTGAGAGAGTTGTGTCAGGATCGTGGCAAGCGGTGCTCTATTGTGTCTGCCTATCCCTATCGGAGGTAGGCGTGACAAATTGATTAATTGATAAGTATTTTAGAAAACATCTAAATCGTGTAAATTATTAATACAAAACAAATAACACGTTGTATGCTTGAAAATTGGGTCCATCAAGCAAAGCGTGAAAGAATTCCTTTAGCCGGCATAATAACAGCAACTGAGAAACTGAAGGCTGAATCAGTTTTTTCAGTCGGCAGCGCTTTTGCCCTTGGTCTTGTCTACCATTAGGCTAGGTCGAGTCTCAATAATTAAAAATGTTGCATCTTTTTTATGTTTACACACACACACACACGAAGACAAATTACAGCAATTTTTTGCTCCGTTGAATAATTTAGCTATTTGCAAAGTAAAATACAAAAATTGTACATTGTTGCGAAAATAATAAAGCTCATATTGTTTACTATAATTTAGTTAAATGAGTAAATAAATGAAATGAAGAAACCGTAAACTGAGTTGGTTTTTTCAATCGTCGACGCTTCTGAACCTCCCCTTACAGCAAGTCTCTTAATTAATATTAAACTGCAATTTGTTTGCAACTCGCCAAATTATATTTATTATAACATTTATTTGTTTATTTATATTTCTATATTAGGTTTCTAAATAAATACTTTTTCTGACAAATTGACGACAGGCGTGGACGAACGGTTTAGCGATTGGTTTGTTGCGCGTAAAGTCCCGGGTTCGATTCCCGGTCGGAGCAAATATTTGTTTTATAGCTTTTACTTGTAATATTTAATAATATTAAATATTGCAAATATTTGTTAATGAAAAAAAAAGAGATGGATATTTGCTTCGGGTCTGGTTATCAAAGATTGGTAGGTAAGCAGTGGTACCCAGTCTGCCGATCCGGGGTAGTACCACCACTTACAAGTATACAGACCGTGAAGTGATTTGGTCACGTTTCGGGATCAGCTTGTAAGTTGCCGGTTCCAACTAGGCCGGTATAGTGGATGTGATTGCTACTCACAGTTATTGAATTGTAGCAGTAGTGGCATCCATTCATGGACGACACTTCGGCTTAACATCAAGCGGGGTGCTGTCATATGTCGAGTCACAAAGAAAAATAAAAAAATGTTGAGCCACAATAAAATAAAAATTACATAATTACGGTTAGTATCCTAACCATCCATCTTGGTATTAAATTACTAGGTCATTGGAACGATTAGCTAATCGCCAATTAAATTATAATTATTAATTAATTCATCAGTATCTTAATAACATATCAAATATCCATGTTTACATTCATAAAAATTAACCAATTATACTTGTATAATCTTCATCAATTTTCACAGGGACAGACAGAGACAACGCAGCGCCAATACGATCCGCACATAAAATACATCTTTTCATACAGACCAGGGCACATATAAATAAAATTGAATTAAATAAATTTTATGCGGCTTACTATCGCGTTTATTTTGGTTAAAAGTGTTCTCTGATACAGACTATAAGATTATGCCATTTTAAAATGTACCCGTTTTAAAAAGGCATGATTCAAAAAAATCTTTTTTTATTTTTATTGTGACTTGACATATGTAAAACTAGAGTGCGGTCCATAAATAGAAGTGACTACTACTACAGTTAAATACCTTTATGTGGCAGTCACGTCCACTATGCTGGCCTAGTTGGAACCGGCAACTTACAGGCTGATCCCAGAAGTTCACGGCTGACACCTTATTTTTTTATAAATTAATATTTAAGATTTAATTAATCAATAAAATTGTGATTCCCACAGGAATGGAGCACCACTTGCCACGGTCCTGACACAACTCCCTCGCTTACTTCACATCCACAATCCTCTACATACAAGCTCTACGGTTAAGATTTAAGTACGTTTTAATAAAGAAATATGTTTAAAATAAGGTTTATTAAAGGTGACCTTTGTGCAGTGATAGTGCAATGGTCCTGAGAGCAACCGGTCAAAAACCACTTATTCTCTTCATACAAAACTATCAATCAATCAATCAAATTGTCACGCATTTTTCCCACAAGTCCCAGCGCTCCATTGTCCCAGCCTATGACAATGGAGCGCCACTTGCCACGATCCTTACACAACTCCCTTGCTTCCTTAACATTCACAATTCTCTTTATACAAGCTCTATGGTTATGGGCACTAGGCAACCTAGCTTTCTTTAGGATGTCTCCGATTTGGATACAAAATTATAATTTAACTAATTTAATATTAAAACCACAAAAAAGTTCTTTCTAAAACCTAATAGGCTATTGAATTACTAAGTTATATAAAATCACTATTAAATTAACGCAATTAAAAAAATGTTCTAAAAATAAAACCTTTTCGTCTTCGAAGGTGAATCTAATGACATTTATCTATTACATAATTTTAAACATAAATTAGCATTACGATTTAAACGTTTAAATAAAAATTGAGCACATATATTAAGTCCCTATTACATCGTAAATCAATCATAAAAGTTACACTTTTTTAATATATTTTATCAAATATAAATTATGGATTTGATTTTATCTCTATATTATGTCTATTATTCTCTATTAGATTATGTCTAGATTGTTAACGTGAAAAATATACAGTACAATTTATTGGGTCTAGTTAAATTAGGGCGACCAAATTCAAGAAAGAGACAGAGACATCTTCAAGAAAGCTGGGTTGCCTAGTGCCAGTGCCCAGAACCGTAGAGCTTGTATAAAGAAAATTGTGGATGTGAAGTAATTTAATATCAAAAAAAAACTTAAAACTTAAAAAAAAAGTCTTTTAAACTTCTTGGAATATCCCGCTCCATTATCTCTACCGGTGGTGAAGCGTGATATTTTGATTGATTAAAATTTGGTGAAACATGTTTTATAAGCTTCAATCAATCAATCAAACTGTCACGCCTGCCATTGTCTCTGCCTATCCCACAGGGATAGGCAGAGACAATGGAGCGCCACTTACCACGATCCTTACACAACCATAATTCTCTTCATACAGGCCCTGTGGTTATGGGCACTAGGCACCCTAGCTTTCTTGAGGATGTCTCCGATTTTTATAAGCTTATTTTATAATATTAAGCTTAGATTATTTAATATATTTCTAGTAGCAAAACTCATTTCAAAAATGTCTGCGTGAAAGATGCAATTTACAAAAAAATTGCACATGTTTCCAAGGCTATTTTTCCCAAGGATTGTCATAGTTACGGCATTTCTTAAGAAAACGGGTGGTTACAAAAGCGAAGTTACAAAACAAATGAACGCTCCGATGACTGCGTTATAATTTCATATTTTATGGTATCATAATCTACTTTATATATATATATATATAAGATATATATATATATATATAATGTGATACGTTTTTTTTATTGTAACTCGACATATGACAGCAAGTAATAATGTACATCTTCAGCCTTCTTCAAAATAAATACCTTACATTATTTATTTATTTAAATTTCTATACTAAACTACTAAAGTGCTTGTATCATAGAAACAGGACAACCAAAGTACATAATATCAAAGATACATTGGTACCGGTCGGTGGTTTCGAACTCGTGCTCTCGGTTTGTGGTGCTACTACACCACGGTTGTCTTAAATACTCAAAAAGAAAGAAAATAGCTGCGATTTTTTCCTTAAAATTAAATAAAAACAAGCCCATTAAGTTATCTAACACAAAAGTGTGATTTTTCGCCAAATCACTAAAATAAAAACGTCACGGAAAATGAAATCATTTTATATGATTTACCTATAGGTATGCTTTACGTAAAAATTAAAATCCTTTTTTTGGAATCGTTTTATTAACTAAATTTTTATTCTTTATTTATTTACATTTCTTTACTAAGCTACTAAAGTGCTTGATCATAATAACAGGACAACCAATGTGCATATATCAAAGGTACATTGGTACCGCTGCATGGGTGGTTTTTGAACCCGTGCTCTCGGTTTGCATAACCATTGCACTGCCACTACACCATGGTCGCCTTTAAGCGACATGATCATTTAAAAAGAAATTTATAAAGAAAAATTATGTTAATACCAAAAAATACTGGTAAAGGTATTGAAAAAAAAATACAAAATTACGGTTCATAATGATAATTTGACACCGCAAGTGATAAGTACGAATATAATAATATCGCTGACAGATATACATTGTATAGATATGGTTTTTAATAAAATAATAATGTATTACACTCCTGCGATTTAAACCCTAACGACCCTTACGATAATATTTTAGGATTTTATCTAGGTAATGAGAAAATACACATTTGAACATTTCTTGTAAATAAATATAAATTTTAACAAGAAATACGTCGAACGAGCAATCTTTAAGTGAAACCACTCAGTGCTGCGAGTTAGTTAGATCAAAGGTGGCAATACAAGTTTGCGAGCCATTACAAATCTATACATAATTCATTAAAAAACCGTATAAAAAAGATAGTATGAATAATCAAATTTATACTTGATTAAATCTAAGTAATTTGTTTATTTCAAAATCTTTTCGTAATAGTCTGAAAGTTTCAAAACTGACACTTTGGTCAGAAAATTGCATAATAAGTTTACCACCGCTGCGTAAACTATAAACCAAATACACTTATTAAAAATTACAAGCACATTTTCTATATTCTCTGCCCATCCCTAAAGGAATTTAGGCGTGATAATGGAGTTTTTTATTATTGTGACACGACATTTGACCACGATCCGCCTGATGATAAGCAAGAGGAGGTCCAAGAGTGACGACTACTAAAAAAACCGAGTCAGTTCACGGATGTCCCAGTCGCCGACACTATGCCGGCCAAAGGTGATGATTTTTATTGATCTTGGTTTTTAGACTTTAAATAAGTCACGACTACTAAGGCATCCGTATATTAAATCTACTTTTTTTTTCAATTGTAGGTGCTTTTGGTCAGGTCAGATATTTTAGTCAGGCAGGATTCCACATACGATGCCCTCGTGAACAGGTAAACTTAAGAATATATTAAAAGTAAAGTAATTTTCTTTAATAAAGGAATTTATGCTGCTGCTTATAGTTTTAGCGAAATTTTTAGAATTTCAGGAATATATGAAATAGATTAAAATGGATCCCTAACACATTATTAAACATAGTATTATATATAGTATTATTATATTTATAGTTATTAAATTACGTGAGTTTAGTAAATGTTAAAAAAAAACCTATAACAACATTTGTTAATTTAAAATATTACAACGCATTTTTTTTTAGTATTCAATTTACTCTTACTGGATTTTAAAATTGAGCAGCAATTCCTATTGTCCGAGATATGCTAAAATTATTTATTAAAAGATTTTTTTCGTATATTTTTTCAGAAGCTTAAATAATATATCTTCTTACATGTTTTTATCGCATAACTAATTATTTTTAATTAATTACCTTCGTTTAATTATGAGAATAAAGGATTATCTTTTTGATATAAATGATTAATTAAGCTGGTACCTAATTTTAATATATATTTTACAAAATTATTTATCTGATCCATCTTGATTGAGTATCCCCAACTATTAACAGTATGATAATATTTTCCTATTTATTTTAAATTAATATTATTGTTTTATTAACAATAAATAATTTCGATAAAAAAAACTTACCAATTTAAAAAGGGAGGGGAATCCAGGAACACAATAAGAGCACAGATAAACACAATATTTTAGCCCATACACTTAATCCATTTTTTTTATTCCACCGTTATTTTAATCGTCCATATAGTGCCAGTCACAAGCTACCGCAAACACTCGCGACACGAATTTTCCCCGTGTTTTTTTTTATATTTAATTGGGAAACTAAATGCCGCGCGTGCGACGTGCGCGGCGGCTGTGGAGCGACTAGTTGCGTATTCTTGCCACTCACTGCTTTACCTTCGCTTTCCACTGTGGGGGGAGTGAACAGTTCAACATTGTAAGGGCTGCATTGTTCAAGGGACATTGGCGTGCGAAGGTTAAGATGTGGATTAGGAAAAAGTATGAATTAATGACAGGGATAGGCAGAGACAGTGGAACGGCAATTTTTACGATTCAGACACTTCCTTGCCGAATGGAGACGTAACTATTTGTTTTATTGATCTTTTTTTTGTGTGACCCGTCATATGACAGTACCCCGCCACACGTTTGATTGATTGTTAATAGAAACAGGTAGATTAGTAGTATTTTAAAATAATTGGTAACCTCCAGCAGTCACTTTTTTTTATTGTGACAGCGATCCATTAATTAAGGTGACTGCTACTACCGTTAAATAACTGTAAGTAGCAGTTGGCAGAGGCCTTGTTAGATTTGACACCATTTATGCTGATCTTAAAAAGCAATCAAGGGGAGTTTGTATATTTCTAAGGAAAAGAGTTCAACGGGATCAAATGTTACATGCACCTATTTTAATGGCCCACTATTTTAGCAAATTAGTTTTATTTTTAAAAAAAATATTTTAAAAGGAAGCACTGAACGCATATATTTATCGGTAAAATTTATACTGATATATATACTTACATAAAACACCATAAATATATTTTTTATTGTGGTTTGCCATATGTCAAGACCAGTGCCGTCTTTAACCTATTGGGGGCCCTGGGCACATTAGGATTATCCTTTAATTGTTTGCCCAGAGTGCCCAGTGGGAAAGAGGGTGGGTAAGAGGTAAGAGTGGTAGGCAGTGGTACCCAGTCTGCCGATCCGGGATAGTATCACCACTTACAAGTATACAGACCGTGAAGTGATTTGGTCACGTTTCGGGATCAGCTTGTAAGTTGCCGGTTCCATCTAGGCCGGCATAGTGGATGTGATTGCTACTCATAGTTATTGAATTGTAGTAGCAGTGACATTTATTCATGGACCACACTTTGGCTTAACATCAAGCGGGGTGCTGTCATATTTCGAGTCACAATAAAAAAAGGGCTAGAGCAAGACCCCACCTGAGGTTAAACTGGAGTGAGGTCCATGAATGGAGCCGACTGCAAGTACACTGTGTCAGACTAAATACCCCTAATTGGAAAAGTGGTCAAATAACCAACACACTGTTGTGGCCCGTAATTTTACCTGGATTTTTCAAATGTTGACGACATGACTGGATTGAGATTTATGAATGGAGGCGACTGCTACTACAGTTAAATAACTGCAAGTAGCAGTTAAGTCCACTATGCCGGCCTAGATAAAACCGGCATCTTACAAGCGAATTCCGAATTTATTCCAAAACACGACTAAATCACTTCATGGTCTTTATACTAGTAATTGGCAGACTGAGCAACATTGCCTGCCTACAACTCTTTAGTAGCATTTGTCTCATAGTACGCAAGGGAAGGTCCAAGAGTGCCGACGACTAAAGAAACTGATCAGTTTACGGCTGCCTCAGTCACCAGCACTATTGTAGTAACTAGTCATCATCATAATCAGCCAGAAGACGTCCACTGCTGAACGTAGGCCTCCCCTTTAGAACGACAAGATGCGAGTTTCATCCACCGGTTATTCGTGACTTTCACTATGTCGTCAGTCCACCTAGTGGGAGGCCTACCTACGCTGTGTCTTCCGTTTCGTGGTCTCCACTCTAGAACCTTTAGTTAGTTTAGTTCAGTTACTAGTATAATTACTAATGCAATAAATACAAATCACAACAAAATAAATTGTCCTTCTTCATTTCTTCCTATAAAATGTAATGGCAGAATTGACACGCAAAATATGAATAAATTTAAATTATATTTCCAAGGTTCGATAAAATTAATTATGAGGTACACTTCGGATCCCAGCGAATAATATGCCTGCCCTGTCGCATTTCAAAAACGCAATGGTAACTCGCTCTATCAATAAGTTTTTTTTATTATTAATATTTTATTGTGACTCGACATATGACAGCATTCCGACTGATGTTAGGCTGGAGTGTGGTCCATGTATGAATGTCACTGCTACTACAATTCAATAACTGTGAGTGGCAATCACATCCACTATGCCAGCCTAGTTGAAACCGGCAACTTACAAGCTGATCCCGAAACGTATCCAAATCACTTCATGGTCTGTATACTTGTAAGTGGAAGTTTTTGATCGTTTTGTATCTGTGTGCATTAGTAACTACTAATATTCGTATATAAATAAATAAATGTTTAGGCATTTTTTTAATGGATCTGAAATGAAAAAAATTACTGAAATTTGTTAGTTGTTATGGCCACTTACCGATTGAACTTAAATGAAGAGAATTGTAGTTGTGAGGGATTGTGTAAGGATCGTGAAAAGTGGCGCATCATTGTCTTTGCCTATCCCTGTGGAAAAAAGGCGTGACCATTTGATTGATTTATTGATATTAGTTGTAAATTTGTGTTCTTAATTCCTATTTCAGCAAAAATAAGCTACAGGTATATTTTTTTATTATTGAATCTCGATGTCTGACCACGATAAGCAAGGGATGTCCAAAAACGTGGACGACTGAAAAATCAATTTCCGTCGCTGTGATCCAAGGTTGAGAGATAAGAAGAATTGTTGTCATTTCTTCAAAAAAAGCCAGCCGCATCATAATATAAGCGCGAGATATAACTTGTTATTTTTTTATTGTGAGCTACAATTCAATAACTGTAAGTAGCAGTCACATCCACTATGCCAGCCCAGTTGGAACGCCTGAGACGCGACTAAGTCACGGTCTGATAACTTGTAAGTGATGGCACTACCCCGCATCGGCAGAATAGGAGATTTTTAACATAATAAACATACAAGCAGGCTAGTCAGTAGACAGCCCTATTTCGCTGTTTACTATCTTACTTGTATATAGATGAATATATATAGTTGCTAATATACAAATATATAAAGGTGACCATGGTGTAGTGGTAGAGAAATAAATGGTCATGCAAACCGAGAGCTCCCGGTTAAAAACCGGCATCAATGTATGAATTAAACAAATTTTATGCGGCTTACTATCGTGTTTATTTTGGTTTTGATTTTACAATTTTATTTTATTATTCCGACGTTTCGAGAGCTTTGCAACCATCGTAGTCACGGTGAGTAACCACGATAGTAAGCCGCATAAAATTAGTTTAATTTATTAATTAACGTTCGCGCAAAATCTAAGAAAATATTCGGTATCAATGTATCTTTATATATGTACTTTGATCTTCCTGATTTTTACGATACAAAAAAATGGTCCAGTATTTTGTAGCTTAGTATATAAAAAAGAAGAATAAATAAATAAATATTGATTTCCAAATCGCATTAAACAGAAGTGCACCTTAACGCGTATGAATCGTAGCGTGAATGTTTCTAGGATACGAATTGCGTGCAAAAAAGTATTTTGACTACATTTATAATTGCATTTTATTCATAACACATTTAAAACGCAACTAAACTAGGTTAGTAAGAACTAGTTCTAAAACAATAATTAAACAAAACAACACGAAATCTATTGAATTATATAAAAGAAAATCGATTAAATAATATTCTTATTGGTTGGACTCAGTGGGGACGTCTATCAACAAGATGGACTGACAATCTCCTAGAGGTGGCGATAAATTAAGCGACAGGCCTTAGTTCGATTCCCAGTCGTAGCTAATATTTATTTAATTAAATAATACAAATAATTCTTAATAAAATAATTGGATAGGTATCTGCGCGTCTGGCTGTCTAAACTTATATTTAATTTACTGCTAAATTAGGCTTTAAGAAATACATATTTCATACATACCTATATTGTATACCTGAATATAGGTATGTAATACTTGGAACGGCACAAGTAAAGGCGCTCGCAGTTGGCGCGGCCTGCTGAGAATTAGGGGGGTAGATTTTGGAGCGCGTTTTGACTGTTAGTATGACTTCAACCTGCCTGTTGGTAAACACTATAAAGATCCACAGTTGCCGACTAAAAAAAATTGTCTCAGTTTACGGATACCTCAGTCGCCGTCACTATGCCGGCCTTCTACATTTCACATTCTACAGTTCTTTTCCAATATTGTATTTTATTTTACATTTCTATACTAAGCTACACCAAAGTATTTATAATATATCAAAGAAACATTAGTACCGGCAAGTGGTTTTGAACCCGTGCTCTCGGTTTGCGTAACCATTGCACGACCACTAACTACACCACGGTCGCCTTCAATTAGATGTAAGTTTTAGTTTATATAACAATTTCAGTTGAAAACCTCAGTTATGCTATGACGGGATAATCAGGTTGTCGTGCTCCATCATGCATACACTTGTATAACATGAAGATATAGATTAAATTGAATTATTTAACCCTAAGAAAACCATTTGTAGTGTATGAGGAATACACACACACACACACACACACACACACACACATATATATATACTTGCTATTGCTAGATGTACGTGGCACGGTCTCGTGCGTATCGGCAGAACAAGAGTGGCCTGCGACGGGGATAGACGTGTGGCATAATGCGTTGGCGAGCCTGTGATTATAGTAATCCTTAGTTATCTGTGTTACTACTGCATGAGGTACCATGCAAACACTACACTATTTACCGAAATACACTATTTATAAAAAATCCTAATTAAGCGACAGTATTTGGGTTATCGATGCCCAGTCTACCGATCCAGGGTAGTGCCACCACTTACAAGTTACAAGTATACAGACCGTGAAGTGACTTATTCGCGTTTCGGGATCAGCTTGTAAATTGCCGGTTCCAACTAGGTCGGCATAGTGAATGTGACTGCTACTTACAGTTATTTAACTGTAAGTAGCTTAATTTATTGACCGCACTTTAGCTTAACATCAGGCAAGGAGCTATCATATGTCGAGTCACAACAAAAAAAAAAACTACCCTGGATTGGTAGACTGAGCATCAATGCCTACCACTCTTAGAAAACCGGCACAACTAGGCTGTATAGACTACGATTTCTTTGCCATTAATTGAACAAGTTAAAAACAAATTATAGTAGCGGCCCACTATGATGGCCACTTAGACATTTTAACATAACCGCTCATGAAGTTTTGTATAAATTAATTGTCATTCTTTATTGTCACTATATGTCAAAACGGCTGTCTTAGCGTGCCGCTGGTATAATATGAGTATATGATCGTTTTTTTTTATTGTGACGATATTTGACCTTGACCCGCCTGATGATAAGCAAGAAGAGATCCAAGAATGACGATGACTGAAGTTAATTCACGGCTGCCTCAGTCACCGTCACTATACCGGCCAAAGATGTTTCTTCAAGTTTCGTCCCACCATTAAAGTGTTACCAGTCAACACATTATGGGTTATTTAAAATATGGCCAATAGTTATAACATGGCAGCTTATTGTTACGTACTTGTCGTGATGTACAGACTTCAGTTCAATTGATTAACAGTTATGACTCTCTTTACATAATAGTACAGACAGCGTAATGTATTTATTGTTCACATTACTGGAAAAGACATTCTCTACATGCAGTCGATTTAGGGCGAAGAATTTGGAAAGAATAGAATCTGCTAAAATAAGAACTAATTCATTGTTATTTGTCTCATTTATATTATGTTTATACCACGTTTGACTGAAAGAGACAACTGCTTGTACTTTAATTCCTTTATTTCAAAGGTTGACACTACTATGATACTTGTAACTGTGGTTGACTTTTAATACTGCCTAATTAAAAGTCACGTGGTAGTAAGAGTAACGGCATAATTTGTTATTCTGTCAAATTAAGTTGTCAAATGAACATTAAAACTAGTGACCACCTTCTAAATTACGAATGTAAAAATGTATATTTATCCCCTTCTGACTTCTTTTTAATGCCATAAGTGAAAATAGTATAAACGGTTGTATTTTGTAGCTATTTTAGGGCTCCTTCTGTGTCTTAAGTCCAAATTCTTTGGTTTAGGGATTAGCTTGAAAGTTATTGCTTCCAACTCGACGGCAGGCCCGGATCGAGGGACGGCAGTTTCAGGGGGCGCCAAAAATTACAATTTAACAAACCGCCGATATCAGCGGCATGCTATGATAGCTGTTTCAATGGTTGTTTTTATAGTGACAATAAAGAACAGTAATTTGCTCCTTCAAACGTAATTATTAAATTATACGAAACTTCATGAGCGGGTTAAACGTCAAAACTGCCACCATAGCGTGCCGCTGGTACCTATAGCAAATCTATAATACTTTAGTTGTTGATTATCTACAACTGATGGCAGCTATAGATAATCTGAAAGCCAATAGAGAAAATGAAGAGCTCGTAGAGGAAAACGCAGCGTAGGGCGAATGCCTAATAGCATAAACGGCGCCAAATTACTGTAAATTTTAGTTCAATAATTTTGATTATTATATTATTAGGCTCTGACCGGCAGCCGTAACTGACGCGGTTTTTTCAGTCGTCGGTTCTCTCGGACCTCCTTTTCCTTACCATCAAGCGGGTCGAGGTCAATTTATTTATTTAAATCCTTCATTGCACCAAAATACTTAAAAATAGGTACATAGACGAGTTTAATGCCTGTTAGGCATTTTCTAGCAACTAATAAAGGTTGGTTGGGACAGGAATCGCTAAGGAAGGCCTATTATTGATGATGATGAGATTGTCTATTAAAAATAATACCCCTTAATGGATTTTCTATAAGAAAAGGCCATTTTAATTGCGGAAGATGTTGAGTGCAAGTAACCAAGGTCCATGTTATTATATTCACAATTAGCAAGGCATATAAATTGTTATTGTACATATTTATTAGTTATTTATCTTTTATTAATGTTATAAATAGCTGTATCGTTTTAAATGATGATTTGTAACGGATAATGAGATAAAATTTATTGAAAATGTGCTCGTATCTTTTGAATGATTGCTACTTGTATTAACTGGTTTTTCGTTTTAACGCAAAAGAGTCAAGCTCATCGATGGTCAGACTATATCAAAGGACATAATCATTTTGGGCTTTTATGTAATGGCCAATGATGGAAAATGGTAGTTATGATACTTGTGTTAATAAAACTAATAACAATTTTGCTTTTAATTGCTGTGCAATTGAGTTATTTGGAAAATAAGATATGTATTTTGTATCGTCTGTCAATCACAAAGACATGCCATATTAACAGTTCTGTTTTGAAAGTTTGAAATTTTGCACACCTAAACTATGCAAAATTAAGGATATATTCTAATTACGTTGTAATCTTCGTATATTAAACTATTTTATACAATTAATCCCAAGTCCTGATACAAAATGAATGGTGTCCTTTGGACAAACTATATTAGATATATGGTAGGTCCAGATCAATCAAGGTCAGATGTCAACTTAATGAATGAATTGTGACATTGAAAGAGTAAAGAATAATATTAGCATGTCTAAATAAACATTTCCATATCTCTTCCCTAAAAAAAAGTTAATAATTAACGGAACTAATGAACAATAGGAGAAACAAGACACGCAATTTGTTAATTGAAGGATAGGTTCGGGGACTAGGTCGTTGCGCACATAGAGTACATCTAATAGACGGTGCATTGAATTAGGAGTATAGCATAGGATATATTTTATTATTTACATTTCAATACTAAGCTACTAAAGTAATTGTATCATAGAAATAGGATAATCAAAGTACACATATCAAAGATACATTGGTACCGGCAAGTGGTTCTGAACTCGTGCTCTTGGTTTGCGTAACCATTGCGTAACCCCACTTCATTGGGAAGTATATTATATGAAACCTTATCGGTATAGTATAGCGACTAGAAACTGATGTATCTATAATTCCCTCCTTACAATGTGGAATTAGTGATATGCGATTAATGAATAATACCGAATTCCAGAACTTTAATCAATCAAATTGTCACGCCCTCCTCCCACAGGCAGAGACAATGGAGCTCCACTTGCCACGATCCTTTTTTTTTTTTTTTTTTTTTTTTGTTATCGCAGGAGAATCCTTTCGGATACCCCGCCACTTAAGGGGAGTGACGGGGTTATGTGGTGCACACTAAACTCCTGCGGTGACCATCTCAGCGGCAAACACGAAGGGGGTCCGGAAATACCCGGAGGGCCTTCTACGGATCCCCCTCTACCCTTCTCTTTTTACGGCAGCGCAATGGTCACCCTGCGCTGCCGTCCTCTCGGAGCCGTGTTGGCTGGGTGTGCAGCGCCCCTACGCGTACACACCCCACGACCCCAGGGCATCGTAGCCCACGGAATGATCTGTGGGCTACGGGTGGGACACGGCAGCTACTCTGCCACCGCGTCGGCGGACCCCTCGTCTTCTTGGGTCCGCCCTCTCTCTTTCGCGTTCAGTGGTCTCCTTTACAAGCATAACGTGCTCGCAAAAGGAGACCACCGCCGCCCACGCCTTTCTGCTGTCTACCATGGCAGCGACGACGGCCGGCAGGGACAAATCCGCCCCCACCACGCTGCGAAGCGTCTCCCTCTCTGTAGCCCAGGCAGGGCAGTCCTCCAGGGTATGCTGCGCCGAGTCGTCAGGGCAGTCGGAGCAGTGGTGGCACTTGGCACTTTCCTCCTTACCCAGCCGACACAGGTATCTGCCGAAACAACCATGTCCCGACAGGACCTGCGTCAGCCGGAATGTGAGCGCACCGTGATGTCGGTGCAGCCACTGCTCTAGGACGGGGGCGATGGCACCCACCGTCCTGTGCCCCGCGCTCGGATTGGCCAGCCGGAGCGCCCAAGCCTCTTCTGCCACTTCCTGGAGTTGAAGACGCTTCACTGCAGCCTCCCTCGGCGTTGGCCAGAGACCTCTGGAGCGTTCACCCTCGCGCCATTCATGAAGCGACGCGAGGACCCTCGCTTCGAGGTCCCATGGCATGGATCGCGCCAAAACGCAGGCCGCCTCGCGGGAAATCGTGCGATACCCCCTTGCCATCCTAATGGCCACGACTCGCTGCGCCTGGTGCAGCAAGATAGCGTTTGGGCCATTCAAAGTCTCGGCCCAAACAGGAGCGCCGTACATGGCGATCGATCGCACGATCCCTCCATACAACTGCCTGCAGAAGGCCGCCGGTCCACCGAGGTTTGGCTGCAACCTACTGAGGGCCGCCGCCGCTACCAGCAATCGAGGGCCCAGCTTCCGGAAGTGCGGGCAGAACTTCCACTGGGGGTCGAGGATCAGCCCAAGGTACTTCAGCGTGGACTCTATGGCGATCCTGACCCCACCGACCACAATTGAGCCCGCCCCCCGAGGAGGACCGTTCCGAGGCCCATGAAACCACATGGCCTCGGATTTGTTCAGTGCCACCTCGAGGCCAAGGAGGCGAATCCGCCGAACAGCCAGAGCCACTCCAGCCGTTGCACTAATGGCGGCATCCCGATAAGTGCGCCCTCGAGCCGTCACCAGGGTGTCGTCCGCGTAGCATGTTAATTCAACACCCTGGAAGTTGGCACCGCGAAGCACCCAGTCATAACCTACGTTCCACAGAAGCGGGCCCAAGACTGAGCCCTGTGGAACGCCGCAGGTCATGTTCCTGCGGTGCCAACCTTCCCGCCCCGGATAGGTAATAGCCCGGTCCGAGAGATAGGACTCGAGGACCAGCCGCAAGTAGGGAGGCACGCCGTGGTACCTCAGAGCCTCTTTAATTGAAGACCACGGCAGGGTGTTGAACGCGTTAGCGATATCTAGGGACACCGCCAACACCACCTCCCCTTGGGACACCGCCGCGTCCGTGATAGAGCGAACGCGCTGTACAGCCGCGACAGTCGACCGATTGACGCGGAAGCCAAATTGGCGGTCCGACAGGTTTGGACCGACCCTCTCTAAATGGCTGACGAGGCGGATTGCTATAACACGTTCAAGCAGTTTGGCCGCCTCGTCAAGCAGGACTATGGGCCGGAACGCAGACGGCGACATCGAGTTGGCGGGTCGTCCCTCTTTTCTCAGAAGGACGAGCTTTCCTGTTTTCCCCACTTGCCACGATCCTGACACAACTCTCTTGTTTTCTTCATATCCACAATTGTCTTCATTCAAGCTCTAAGGTTATGGGCACTAGGCAACCTAGCTTCCTTGCGGATGTCTCCGATTTGAACGGAAAACACCCTCCTGGGCTTGCATTGTTTAACGCATAAATTCATAAAAAAAAGTGTGCATTATAATACTCAGGCTAGCTCACCAAAAATAATAATAGATAAAAATAAAAAAAGTGCATAATAAATAAATTAAAGACAAATATATGAAATTTCAAAATGAAAATAAAAAAGAATCGTTTGATAATAAATACATAAATAAAATCCTTTAAAGTTACATTAAATAATAATGAATTGAAATCTAATAGTTTACGTTTATGGTCTGCGGTTGTGGAAAATCAAACAATGTTTTTGTGTTTTTTTAGCTTATCTTATTATTTAATTAGTTGTTTAATACTTACCTTAAGCATTTCCTTGGTACAATAGTAAAAGTGCAGACGAACAGATAAAATTCTTTATTGTACAAAACAAAAAACCGGCAAATTTAAGCTGTACCCGAAACGAGACTTCACTTTACGGTCTGCACACTTGAAAGTAGCACACTGGTACTACGTCGGATCGTTAGACTGCCTACTACTCTTTGATAACCAGACCCGAAGCAAATATCCACCTCTTTTTTTATTAACAAATATTTGCAATATTTAATATAATTATTAAATATTACAAATAAAAGCTATGAAAAAAATATTTGCTCCGACCGCGAATCGAATTCGGGACTTTACGCGCAACAAACCAATGTCTAACCTGTCGTCTTAAATATTATACACAATAATATATATAACATATTTTGGTCATCCAGTTTCAGGATACAAGCACGTACAGCTTAGTATAGAATTAATGTATAATTATAACTAGGTATTAAACTAGGTAAAATAACTAGGTATAACTAGGTATATGTATAACTAGGTATAGGTATAACTAGGTAAAGGTATAACTAGGAATAACTAGGTATTAAAAAAAGCTTAGGTTTTATATGTATTTATATTCATTATTCACAGAATGTGACGTGCTATAAAGAGTAACGTAAATATGGCTTTAAGGCTGCCTTTTGCTGCTTCAACTACACATTGAAGCAGTGTAGCTCAATGGTCAGAGCGGTAAAAATTACTTCACCATGAATTGTTTCTATAGAATTTTTTAGCGAATGTTCTGCATTTTGTCGGCATGTTATTTTTATCTTTTGATGTGCTCTTAAAATTGTCGAGTAGTTGCAAACCTTTGTGTAAACATAACAGTTTGTTTACAGTAAATCTGTGTGCAGTAAACTAAGTAACAGACCAAACACTAAGTGACCTCCGAGAACGGGTTAAGGACATCAAACAATGCCGACAAAACAAGCGTAGTCATAAGGTTTGCATGCAATGAGTTCATTTTTTGTTTAGTATTTTTTTTCTTAATAATGTTTTACTTCTACCTAGTATTTGCTTTATTGTGGCTCGACAGATGACAGCACCCCGGTTGATGTTAAGCTAGAATGCGGTCCACGAATGGAGGCGGCATTTTTGGCCCAGCAGTGACGGCGATTGAAACAACCGTAAACTAAAATGGATTTTTCAGACTTCGCGACGCTGTTAGACTTCCTCTTTGCTTTCCATCAAGAAAGTCGACAAAATACGGTTGCAAGTAGCATTCGCATTGACCAAGTGCGTAGCCAGGATTTTATTAAAAGAGGTTATTAAAGCAAATGATAATAAACCAATAGAACGTTTATGACAAAAATAATATTTTGAATAATAAAATATTATTGAAATGCTGTATTTGGCTTTAAATTCTTTAATGGTTGAAACTCGACTGATGCCGGCTCATAACGAACGCCTTTACAATGGTGCGTTGTTTATGGTAGTACCCACAAATACATTACAAACTCAAACATAAATGTAACCGACGAGCGAGCGCATCTTGAATTCATCCGCAATTTTGTAAATTTTAGATTTTTCCTTGTGACTCGATATCTGATTTCGACCTGCACGATGGCAAGCATAATAGAGGTCCAAGACTGAAAAACCCGGGTCAGTTCACGGTTACTACGCCGGCGACTCCAGTAGATATCACCACTGAACTATTCTTTTTGTGACGCCTAATTTTTAATTTTCAATACAATTCTGTAACGATAACATTGCATCCTGTCGCTTACACTGATTTATAATACCGCCTCCACCAATATAATAATAGCCAACAGTGTGGTTTGCAGTTAACTATACAAGTTATTATCTGCTCATAATCACGAGCCTATTGTGTCCAGTTTAAGTTATACCTACCTAAGAATATACTCACTGAATAAGAAGGCTCGTAAATTTTGTTATTGACAAAGGAAAGGTAAAAGTAAAAGAGTACTGCTGTTTATTGCAAACTTTAATGAACGTACAGCTGGTGGTATGAAAAAAACATTTGTAAATCAATTGAAAGTCGGTTAAATCTTAGTGTATTTTTAATAATTTTTTTGAGTCATTATTCCGACTGTAACTACTTTATATACTTTCAAGAATAATTATGCTGGACAATAATTATAGGTATCCCTCAGGGATCTTCACAGTGGCCTGCTGAAAGTTGTTTTCCGCTACCTTTAGGGTGATAAGTCTGTCTTGTGCTTGAACGTCCTGCGTTTTAAGAAATGTTCGGGTTTAAATGAATAAAAGATTGAATTTCAAAATTTGCATAAATAAAATAACATGTCCATATTGATATAGAGATAAAGTTTTAATTTATTTCGTTTTTGTTTGATTTTGATTTTGGACAGTATGGCCGGATATCTAGATTTTGTTTGAGCCCTAAAATCAATGTAAATTGATATTTAATTAATTGGAGGTCAAGCCGCTTCGCATAGCTTAACATGACGCTCTCTTCTCGTACATTACCGCCAGTCTTTCTCTGCTTGTGTATTCTGTATTATTACTATAAGAAGAAGAAAAAATACATGTTTAGTCTATGTTTTTATTTATTTAACGGAATAGTTTCTTTTATTATAAACAATTTCAATGATCTGCAGCTAGTCGTCCAGGCACGGCCTTTTTTTTTTATTTATATATTTTTTTTATTTTTATTTATACAATGGTATAACATAAAAAAGTGCGTGTATCACTGAAACAGGTCAACCAAAGCACATATATTAAAGATACATTGGTACCGGCAAGTGGATTTGAACCCGTGTTCTCATTTTACTCCTAATCGATGGATTTGATTAATATTTTTAATTGTTTGTTCTCCTGACTTTCCCTAGATTAACGCTAGAGACCAGTTCTAAATGTAAGTATTGTAACTCCATGTAATGTGCGATGATTCAACTCAATAAACAACAAATGATTATTAAGTAAGTACTTTTCAAAGCTGACATTTACAACTAATAAATACATAATAACACAACAATGAGGTGGATAGTAAACTACGTCTTCTCAGAATATACTTAAACGTTTAAGTTTAAATTAAACAGGAAAAAGGTTTTTACTTTACTTGTATGATTTATTCTCCGTTCAAGTTATGGGTATATATTTAACCAGCATAGTGATGGTGACTGAGGCAACCTTGAAGTGAGTTGTTTTTTCAGTCGTTCACTCTTATACCTCCCTTTGCTTACCATATACAGACCGTGAAGTGATTTAGTCACGTTTCGGAATCAACTTGTAACTTGTAATTTGCCGGTTCCAACTAGGCCGGCATAGTGGATGTGATTGCTACTCACAGTTATTGAATTGTAGTAGCAGTGACATTCATTCATTGCTGATGTTAAGACATTCACACTTCGGCTTAACATCAGCGGGGTACTGTCATATGTCGAGTCACAATAAAAAAATAATAAAAAAATCAGGCAAGTTGAGGTCAGATGTCAAGTCATAATAAAAAATAAATATATAATTTAGGTTCATGCAATATTATACCATGAATATTTTATTGTGACCTAGACTTGCCTTATGGTAAGCAAAAAAAGAGGTCCAAAAGCATCGACGACTGAAAAAAATCGCCAGTCGCCCTAATTCACCAGTCGTAGATGACCGATTTTTATCCAATTATATTTAAATTATCCAATAGAATATTCTTTATTGAAAAACAGATCAAATTAAAAGTATATTAACTATAATTAAACTACAAATAAAAAATATCATTTAATGACGTCGCATCAGAGATAGTCCCAAGGAGTCTGGCAACATTTCTCCTTTGTATAGCGTTGGCAGCCTTCCTGTCTCCAGACTTCTCCGTCATCCGCTTGGACAACTCCTTGGCCTGACGCTTAGCTGAAGGTCCCCAAGGGCCCATTGTCTCGACCCCAAATGGCGCAAATTCGCAAAATTAAATTATCCAAATAAATACTTGAGCATAGTACCAAAATAAATACAAACTTCATTTTAAATACGTAAGAAACCAATTAGGCGAATTTTCTGCTCTATTACACTGACGTAATGGATTATAGTTAGTAAATATTTGTTGAAAAAGTGTTTATTTTAACCGAAAATTAGAATTCAAGAATCAATTAAGTTTGACGTCATTAATTGTCATTTTTTTGCTTTTGACCCCTTGTTCTAGTGATACAGTAGCGCTTCGAGATCAGCTTGAAAGTCACTAGATGCATTGGCGTAACTAGGGTATGGCAGGTAGGGCACGTGAATGAGGCGCGATTTGCAAATAATAAAACTTTAAAAATATTAATAAACCAAGGAAAAATCAGTTCTAGTAAGAAAGTTTTTTTATTGGTTTCTTCCAGATATGTCTAAAGGACGGTGGAAGCTTAGTTGAAGAATATCTTAAGCAAGATCCAATATGTTTAATTAAGTGTAGATGTTTATTTTACATTTAGGTAACTTACAAAGGGGCGCATCCTCGATGCTTGCCCTGGGCACCGTATCCGATCGGTACGCCACTGACTAGATGCTACTACTACCAGCGATTAAGTAACTGTAGTAGCAGTCACCTCCATTTTGGATCGAACTACATCTTAACATCTGACAAGGTTCTGTCATAGGTCGAGTCACAAATAAATAACAAAATTCAATGCAACCCACACATTCGAGGAAGCAACTCACGTCTGTTTGCATTTTACTATAGATGTTATTATTTTTCAAGTTTATTTTGTCTTGTTCCTTAAAATTAACACTTACACAATTTTAGTTAGAAGATGTGTTTATAAGAAACATGTCGTCATCATCAGCCGGAAGACGTTCACTGTTAAACATAGGCATAGGCTTCCTACCCTCTTTGAACGCCATTCCAAACGACAAGATGCCAGTTGCATTTACCTGTATTTTGTCGTCCCAGGCTTGGCAGGCGGCTTGGAGACCAGTGGCGTAGCGTGGTAGTCTTGTAAATAGTAAATACAAATTTTGTTATAAAAAAAGAGATGCAGATTCTATATCCGGTTGTAAGCAGTGGTGCCCAGTCTGCCGGGGTAGTACCAAGTGACTTAGTCGCGTTCCGTGATCAGCTTGATCAAACTAAGCCGGCATATTGGATTTGACACCCTGCTTAACATTAGGCGGGGTGCTGTTATATGTCGATTCACAATATATTAAAAATATGGTAAAGATGCAAATAATATAAAAACATGAATCATACATAGCAGAGTCACCCTGTCAACCTTCTAAACAGCCTTCCATGACATAGGTCATCTGTTTTAGAAGTAATACTAATAATTATTATAATTACTAAACCGGAAATGCATATGGGAAGCGACATCTGCACTTCCGGGATGGTATATTTATTATTCATAAACATTTTTCATAAAAATATCACGATTTCGTTATTATAAATGTTATGTTATTTTTATTAAAAATCTATTACTTATATTATAATTATAACTTAACTATCAAGTTAAGTGGTTTTAGTAAAAAAAAAACACTATTCAAAAGCAAGCAATTTTAAACTTGAAGCCCTTACCACACAGAAGCGTTATTATCGATCGATAATATCGGATGCGTTATTGCAGTGTTTCCCAACGTGAGGCCCACGCCCCACAGGTGCCCCCCTTTTTAATATTTAAAGGGAGGCAATTTAAAAATGAACTCGACACGACTTTAACCCTTTCGCTTTGGGTTATTTAAATCCAATGCTAGATATCGGTGACAAATTTAACAAAAAAGGCAAATTCTTAAAAAAAAAAGCTGTATAATCATTTATGATGATTAAAAATTAATGCAGGTTATAATTTATGTATGGGGGGCATAAAGAAATGTTGATGTGGGGCGTGGCCTAAAAAAGGTTGGAAAACTGCGTCATTGCAGTAATGCGTCCCGATTCCTTGCACACAACTGCGTCCTACTTCTATTGCGTCGTTATTATCGCAGCAGTGTGTAACTTCGTAGCTGTTTTTAGCACAATATGTACTAAAAACAGATATCGCAATAACGCATTCGGTATTATTGACCGATAATAACGTGCCTGTGTGGTAGAGGCTTTATTTGTACTCCCCGTTGTCACAGGTCAAAGAAAGTATCCGTATTCTATCTACCGAATCTAAAGTAGAACTAAACGTTTCCTTATAGAACAAATAACAAATGTATGCATTACCTGTCTATGTGTTTGTCTCCATTCTGCAAGGACAACCAAAGTACATATATCAAAGATACATTGGTACCGGTGGGTGGTTTCGAACTCATGCTCTCGGTTTGTGTAACCATGCACTGCCACTACTCCACGGTCGCCTTCACAAAACGCCTCTTCCCAAACGTCGCCTTCGCCTTCAACAAACACCAAACTCAGCCAGTATTTTTGACCTCCATTTGTTTACCAACAGGCATGTCAAGGTCAGGACTCAAATCGCAAAACAAATAATGGTATATAGATTTCCCGTGCTTTTCACATGGACTATAATTTAGATATCCTGTCTTATATACATTCTAAATTTTCATTCTAAAATATTTTAAAAAATCACTAATGACGACAGGCGTGGACGAACGGTTTAGCGACTGGTTTGTTGCGCGTAAAGTCCCGGGTTCGATCCCCGGTCGGAGCAAATATTTGTTTCATAGCTTTTATTTGTAATATTTAATAGTATTAAATATTGCAAATATTTGTTAATAAAAAAAAGAGATGGATATTTGCTTCAAGTCTGGTTATCAAAGAGTGGTAGGCAGTGGTACCCAGTCTGCCGATCCGGGGTAGTACCACCACTTACAAGTATACAGACCGTGAAGTGATTTGGTCACGTTTCGGGATCAGCTTGTAAGTTGCCGGTTTATTTTATTGTATTATTGATTATTGTATTGTATTGTATTATTGTATTATTTTACAGTTATTGAATTGTAGTAGCAGTGACATTCATTCATGGACCACACTTTGGCTTAACATCAAGCGGGGTGCTGTCATATGTCGAGTCACAATAAAAATATAAAAAAATAAAAAATTAAATACGAGTAGAGCTTGTATGAAAATAATTGTGAGGGAAGCGAGGAGTTGTGTCAGGATCGTAGTAAGTGGTGTTCCATTGTCTCTGTCTATCCCTGTAGCAAAATGGCGAGACAGTTTGATTGATTGATTGATAAACTTATGATTGAAATGATTGAATGATAAAATAATTAATTTTCCTATTAATGTATAATTTACGAAGATTCTTATGTTTTGCGGAAGTTGATGCAACGAAGACATTATAATAATTATTATATTAGCAGCAGTGACATTCATTCATGGACCACACTTTGGCTTAACATCAAGCGGGGTGCTGTCATATGTCGAGTCACAATAAAAATAAAAATAAAAAATTAAATACGAGTAGAGCTTGTATGAAAATAATTGTGAGGGAAGCTAGGAGTTGTGTCAGGATCGTAGTAAGTGGTGCTCAATTGTCTCTGTTTATCCCTGTAGGAAAATGGCGTGACAGTTTCATTGATTGATTGATTGATAAACCTAAACGATTGAATGATAAAATAATTAATTTTCCTATTAATGTATAATTTACGAAGATTCTTATGTTTTGCGGAAGTTGATGCAACGAAGACATTATAATAATTATTATATTAATAAATTAGTAATAAATATTAGCTATAATATTTGCTGTTAATAGAAACGTGAGGAAATTCCCAGAGATTTAATGTGTCATTACATACATACATACATAGATATATGTATGTATGTATTGGGTAAAATTAGATATGAAGGAATGCTTCGATGGTTTGGGCACATGGAAAGGATTAGTGAAAGTAGATTAACAAAAAGAATTTATAAATCTCATGTGAATGGATATGTTGAATAAGGCAGACCCAGGAGGGTGTTTCACAATTCTCCATACAAGCTCTATGGTATGAAGAGAACTATGGGTACTAGGCTAGGCAACCTAGCTTTCTTGAGGATGTCTCCAATTTGGTCGGAAAACACCCTCCTGGGCCTGTCTTGCTTAACGCATCTATCCACATGAGAAAGCTATGTTTCCTAGTGCCCATAACCACAGAGCCTGTATGAAGAAAATTGTGTGAAGGAAGGAAGCAAGGGAGTTGTGTAAGGATCGTGGTAAGTGGCTCCATTGTCTCTGCCTATCCCTGTGGGGAAAAGGCATCAAAGATTGATTGATTTTACTATATTTTGAGTACACTATTATAGGCTGATACAAAGGCTGCAAAGTTCCAGTTCTAACAAGCGGCACGTAGAAACGTGCTTCGAAGCATTAATTATATTGATAACAATTTATATCTAGATTTTACTTTTTTTCTGTTGTTATTACCTAATATCACTGATTTAATATTTATGCGGTAGAAATGCGGTCATTAAGGAGTGTATGTGGAGTAACGATAGCGGATAGAATAAGGAATAGCACATTGCGTGATAGATGTAGTTTAAAAGAAGATGTAGTGACATGGATAGACAAAGGAATGCTTCGATGGTTTGGGCACATGGAAAGGATGAGTGAAAGTAGATTGACGAAAGGAATTTATAAATCTGACGTGGATGGATGCGTTAAACAAGGCAGGCCCAGGAGAGTGTTTTCCGACTAAATCGGAGATATCCTCAAGAAAGCTGGGTTCCCTAGTGCCCATAACCACAGAGCCTGTATGAGGATTTTAAATTTAATAACAATATTATTAGGCCTACAACCCGTGACAATTTGATTGATTGATTGATAATATTTATTATTTTATTGTGGCTCGACATCAACATCCTGCTCAATATTGACCTGGAGACGACTGCTACTACAGACTACAGTTAAATAATTAGTAGCATCTACTATCGCTCAAACTTTCAAAATGATCTTCAAATGATTTAAGGCGACCGTGGTGTAGTGGCAGTGCAATACTCGGCTACGTAAGCCGAGTGGCACGAGTTCGAGACCACCCACCGGTACCAACGTATCTTTGATATATGTACTTTGGTTGTTATATGTCTCGTTTCTAAGATACAAGCAAGCACTTTAGTAGCTTTGTACAGAAAAGTATAATTATAAAAAAATTACAACCAAGTCACATCACGGTCTGTACAATTGAAAGTGGTGGTACTTCCCAGGTCGCCAGACTGGGCTATTAAAGGCCAACTTAGTTACCACCAACTGCCTACCACTCTTAAACTAACTTTTAAGCCAATGTTATTGACTGAACGGAAATTGGATAATGACGCGACTTTTTTTATATATTTTTTTTATTGTGACGACAGTCCAAGAATGGCGTAAGAGTGCAGTCCAGAAATGGAGGTGACTAGGACCCGCTATGTCCGCCTAGTTGTAACCGGCAATTTACAACCTGGTCCCGAAACGCGACCAAGTTACTTTACGGTCTGTATACTTGTAAATGGTGGTACTACTGCGGATCGCTGACCACTTTCTAGTGGTATTTTTTACATTTCTATACTAAGTGCTAAAGTGCTTGCTTGAATCATAGAAACAGGACAACTAAAGAACTTACATAGTATTATATTAAAGATACATAGTATTAAAGATACATAGTAGTATTTTTTCGACTATCACTACACCACGGTCGCCTTTATGTAGGTAAACTATGCGTTTATTGTACATAACATTTTGTACAGGTTTCAAACAAAAAAAGACTAATTTTGCACACTTTCAGCCGGAATAATGATGAACTATTGCGCAACTCGCTGTCTCGAGTAGCGAGGGGTTTACAAAAGTCACGAATTTGATTATAATTATAATTCAAGCAACAGTAATGTACTAAAAAGTTTATAAATATAATTTATTAGAGCGCGCGTAGCGTAGTATGAACAAAGAGATTAGGTACGAACAATGCCTATAGTAAATATTGAATTCATTACGAAAATAATTGTATTGATAGATTAATTTACGGTTGTCTCAATTGACATTACTAGGAGAAATCTTTTTTGATTTATTTTTTATTATTATTGGGACTTGAAATGTGGCAGCACCCCGTCTAATATTAGGCTGGAGTGCGGCTATGAATGGTCTTCCATCTTCTGACTGCTACTACAATTCAATAACTTAGAGTTACAGGCCACATCCACTATACCGGCCTTATTGGAACCGGCATCTTACAAGCTAATCCCGAAACGCGACTAAGTCACTAAGTCTGCTACCATTTAAGTTTTTCCAATTTTTATTATTCCTAATATTTAAATATCATAAAATAAGAAAAGTAGATTCCAAACGTTTATCTGGTTTCAAGAACTATTTAATTTTGTTATTTACTTAATTTAATAAAACCTTGTTTATACATCTCTTGTTGTATGTAAGTATAGCTTGTCTAACTATAAATGACGCGCCCCTCCACTTTATTAGTTTATTTAAATGTGTGAATGCAAATATTTCTAACTATACTATTATACTTTATCAGCGTGCTCCATCTTTTGTGTCTAACCAGCAACTGAATGACCAATTACAATTGCATTTTCATATTTTATGTTTTCTCGTGTGCGCAAATGCGGTGGAGGGGCGCGTTATTTCGGCTTAGACAGACTATATCTAATTTTAAAAAAACTTGAAAGAATGTTTTTGCACAACTGCTTACAATCAATACACCCAGCGTAGTTTGAGAAACATTCGCGCTCTAATCGATCCATGCATTAAGACTAAAAATCATTGTCAAAAAGTTCAAATGCCGCCATTATGTCACCTCGTACCTAATACAATAATACCTGAGGAAAAAACGAAAGTATCCGAAAATTGGAGCGAGTTATTGATACCTTACAATGACACGAAAAACACGACTTTTGTGGGTTTTTTTTTGTAATTGTTAATTTTATTATACGAATACATTAGGTAATATTCTAGGAATATATTAAGAATATTTACTATTTCTGTATGAAGAGAATTGTGGATGTGAGGGAAGCGAGAGAGTTGTGTAAGGATCGTGGCAAGAGGCGCTCCATTGGCGTGGCAGAGACAATGGAGCGCCACTTGGCACGATCCTGACACAACTCCTACGCTTTTCTTACATCAACAATTGTCTTCATACAAGCTCTAAGATTATGGGCACTAGGCAACCCAACTTTCTTGAGGATGTCTTCGATTTAGTCGAATAACACTTTCCTGCCTCGTTTAACAACGCATTCATCCACAATCCACATCAGATTTTTAAATTCCTTTCGTTAAATCTAAATAGGTTAGAAACACAAAAATTAAAATAGCTCTTTGTTATTTTTCAGATCAAGGCTTCCGTGAATAAGTGCAAAGTTTCAACCGTAAAAAATCATAGAAAAAATGATTTTCATAATATAATGTAGATAAATTAGTTAGATTGAAATCGTTCATATTGAATGTTGGGTCACGTACAGTTGTATTATTATCAATGAATCAATTTTTATGAGATATAAAAGACCTTCATACCTAATATTTACTTTATGTATCTACAATAAATCAATTAAATTGTCACGCCTCAAATCCCACAGAAATAGGCAGACAACTATACGTCACTTTACCTACAGGATTCTTTTAAAAGTTTTCCCTTCCTTCACATCCACAATTTTCTTCATTACTATATGTACTATGGTTATTGGTTTTGCCTCTTTATATTTTTTGACGACTGATGTGGTTAGTACATTAGTTTGTTACGCGTAAAGTCCCGGGTAGGAGCAAATATTTGACGACAGGCGTGGACGAACGGTTTAGCGACTGGTTTGTTGCGCGTAAAGTCCCGGGTTCGATCCCCGGTCGGAGCAAATATTTGTTTCATAGCTTTTATTTGTAATATTTAATAGTATTAAATATTGCAAATATTTGTTAATAAAAAAAAAACGTGAAGTGATTTGGTCACGTTTCGGGATCAGCTTGTAAGTTGCCGGTTCCATCTAGGCCGGCATAGTGGATGTGATTGCTACTCACAGTTATTGAATTGTAGTAGCAGTGACATTCATTCATGGACCACACTTTGGCTTAACATCAAGCGGAGTGCTGTCATATGTCGAGTCACAATAAAAAAAATAAAAAAATATATATATTTGTTTTATAGCTTTAATTTAAGGCTATAAATAATTAATATAATTAAATTAAAAAAATAATATTTAATAAATATCCTAAATATGCAAATATTCAAATCGTATTTGTTAATGAAAAACAGATGTGGGTATCAAAGAGTGTACTCCGGGTCTGGTCATCAAAGAGTGGTGGGCAGTGGTGCCTAGTCTGCCGATCCAGGGTAGTACCACTACAATACAGACCGTAAAGTGGAATAGCCACGTTTCGTGTCTCGGCCAGTATACTAGATTGGCTGGCAGCATTGTATTGAAATCACTTTGCAGTGCCATCTAGTTTAGTTGCAGCTGGTCACGTCGTCACAACGTAATGATCACCTTGTCATAAGTATTCAATAAATTTAAGAACAATCAGCAGTTAATTCCTTTGTATGAGTACGCGTTTGGATTGGTTACGAAACTTAGAATGCGACCTACATTTATATAGCGCACCTAGACATTAGTTTGACGTAAAAGCGACCGTGGTGTAGTGGTAGTGCAATGGGCACGCAAACCGAAAACCCCCCGTTTAAAACAATTACCGGTACCCATGATAAGCACTTTGGTAGTCCCGTTTCTATAATACAAATATAAAAATTGTTACGCCTTTTTCCCACGGGGATAGGCAGAGGCAATGGAGCGCCACTTGCCACGATCCTGACACAACTCCCTCGCTTCCTTCACATCCACCATTCTCCTCATACAAGCTCTAAATTAAACTACTTATTGTTAAACGTTGCATATCGGTAACGTACACTAATAATCGGTAAGGATTTACTCGATCTACTTACTAGATTTACTAGAGCCCTTTGAGATCTAGTTTATAACTTTTTAATTATATTCAAAAAAACGAAGAAAGGGAGATGAGATAGACTTCTACAATAGTTCGTGAAGAGAGACTATAATATGTCGTGAGTGATGGAACAAAGAAAGAGAGTCAATTAAATAGGCTAATAATAATGTTATTAATGTATAATTTAAATTGAATTAAATTAAATTATTATTATTAAATATAAAATGTATAATTTAATTTTTTTAAATAAAATTATTATTAATAAATTTAAAAAGTACAATTTAAACTTTTTCAAATTAAATTATTATTATTAAATTTAACATGTATAATTTAATTTTTTTAAATAAATTATTATTATTAAATTTAAAATGTATAATTTAAATTTAATCAAATGAAATTATTATTATTAATTTTAAAATGTTTACTTAATTTAAATTGAATCAAAAGTTCTGTATATAGATGCCAGTGTTTGGGGTCGCAGGCACAGGTATGAAACTTTCACTCGATCTATTGGACAAAGCTTGCCGTGATCCAATCACTTCCTGAATTGTTGAGCACGACATGAAATATTTTGGACGAAATTGCAATTGCCAATGAGTTACCGCAAAAATATTACTATAGGTAAATCAATGTTGTTGGTAACATACCATATTTATTAGACAGAAATATTTATTGTGGTGGATTTGAAGCGAGGGAGTTGTGTCAGGATCAGGGGCGTCGTAAGCATATTCAGCGCCGGGGTGCGAAAGTCAAGGCTCCGCTCGCGTGGTCTCAGTGTAGTAGGTACCTATCGAAGTTAATGGCGGTCGGCATGCGCCCCCTAGGACTCTGCGCCCGGGTGCACCGCACCCCTTGAACCCCCGGGTAAAGACGGCCCTGGTCAGGATCGTGGCAAGTGGTGCTCCATTGTCTCTGCGATTGATTTGTTGCGCGTAAAGTCCCGGGTTCGATTCCCGGTCGGAGCAAAAAATTGTTTCATAGCTTTTATTTGTAATATTTAATAATTATATAGTACCCAGTCTGCCAATCCGGGGTAGTACCACCACTTACAAGTATACAGATCGTGAAGTGATTTAGTCACATTTCGGGATCAGCTTGTATGTTGCCGGTTCCAACTAGGCCGGCATAGTGAATGTGATTGCTACTTACAGTTATTAAATTGTAGTGGCAGTGACATCCATTCATGGACCACACTCCAGCTCTACATCAAGCAGGGCGCTGTCATATGTCGAGTCAAAATAAAATAAAAAAGTTCTAACCGGCATCTTACAAGCTGATCCCGAAACGTGACTAAGTGACTTCAAGTATATTTGTAAGTCGTGGTACTTCCCCGGATCGGCAGACTGGGCACAACTGACTACTACACATTGATAAGTAGTACAAGCATATTTTATAGTTTTAACACAGTCTATCTTAACAATCAATCAATCAATCAAATTGTCACGCCTTTTTCCCACAGGGATAGGCAGAGACAATGGAGCGCCACTTACCACGATCCTTACACAGCTCCCTTGCTTCCTTTACATCCACAATTCTCTTCATACAGGCTCTGTGGTTATGGGCACTAGGCAACCCAGCTTAACAAATAACTAATAAATGCTTGAATCACCTAAAAATGCTTGAAACTATCTCGTTACCACGGTTCGTTACACGGAAGGTAACTATAGTTGCTTATTACGTCGGTTACGACATACGATGCGCTCGCTGCACTAATTTTATTACGTGATCTCTTATAATAACACCCTGTACTAATACTTTCACGTTTATTGAATAGCAAACGTTCTATTTAACTAATTCTTACTATTAGTTATAATTTGTTAATGTTAATAGTTTAATAAGAGATCTTTTTATTTACAATTCTATACTAAGCTACTAAAGTGCTTGTATCATTGAGACATTACAACCAAAGATATATTGGTAACGGCAAGTGGTTTGAACTCGTGCTCTTGGTTTGCGTAACTATTGCACTACCACTACACCACTACACTACCACCTACGCAAAGGTTAAAGACCCGGGTTCGATTCCCGGTCGAAGTAAATATTTAAAAAATTATATGCAATAAACCAAGATAGAGGCAACGTTAAGGAAAGCAGGGAATAATATCAACAAGAATCACGATCCTCAACACTGGGAAAACGACTAAAGAAATAAGTTTCTCTACGCTTAAAGTCGTGTTATTTTGTGTTTTCCTAAAGATTAAAGAGAAGAATAATGGTAACCATTGTTCTAAAGGATTTAAATAAAAAATATGTTAAGCTTTTGTAATATAGTTTATTTAATATTTTAAATATGACATTTAAAGTTTAAATATCACCCTTTTCGTGACCTAAACGCCTGAATTAAATGTCTTAAATAGAAATAAAATTAATAAGTATATCAGGCGTTTCACACTAATGTGTTCAACCCATTCAGCAACATGTATTTTATTTTAAAATAACAATATTATAATAGTCACTTTCCTCAAGGAAGAATGAGTAGCCAAATACTTATCTAGTCGCATATTACATCGTTTTTTAACCTTCGTTTTGCTCTCTAGATGCAGATAGATATACGAGTAGACTGTCCATGCCATGTAGCAACGCAACTGTACGAAATAAATGAGGTATTAGACGAAAATATCTAACATATCTGCCAAATATGTCGAAATCTCAGTTATTGCTTCTTTACCTTATACTTATATTTCTCTATATTTCGTCGAACAAACTCTTAATATAGGATATGGACCAGTAGCACTAAAACTAGAACTTGGGGGAATTACACAAATTATAAGCGGCTTACTATCGCAAGCGGGGTAGTTTTAGAAACAATAACAGCATCAACCAATAGGACGACCAACACCTCAGTCTCTCTGTGACCACGATGGCTGCAAAGCTCTCGAAATGTGGGAATAATAAAAAATTGTAAAATCAATAACCAAAATAAACGCGATAGTAAGCCGCATAAAATTTGTTTAATTCAATAATCAATGTTCGCGCAAAATTTAAGAAAATACTATTTGGGGGAAATTTTATTTTATTGTGGCTTATAATATTTCAGCATCTTCCTTGAACAGAGGTGACTGCTACTACAGTTAAATAACTAATACATTCAGTCGCGTCCATTGTGCCTGCCTAGTTGGCACAACTGAGTCATTTTTACAGTTTGTGCACGTGGAAGTGTTACTACCCCACATTGTAAGATTGGGCAATGTTAATTAAACCCTACTTTAACATCTCCTCAATTTGATCATTAATTTCAAACAACATCAAAGCTGATTGGTACATATTTTCATACTGGTAACCCATATGTACACCAATCAATTCCATTTTCTTCAATGATTCTTCACTATTTGCTATTGCATGATCCATTGAAACAAAATCTTTAGCCGACTTCATCAGTAACTAGAAGAAAAAAAAAAATTTTAGACTACATCTAACTTCTACTAGTCTGATAGTAAAGCATAGAGAAGTCCAAGAGTCCGACAACAAAACAAAACTTATTTAATTTACAGTCATTGTCACTATGTCGGCAAATTTGTCTGGCTGTCATAGTAATGGACACTGAGTCAGTTTTTTCAGCCATCGGCACTCTTGGACCTCTCTTTGCTTATCGTCAAGCAAGTCAAGTCAGATGTAGTTTTAAAAAATATATATTTTCAGGCATATCAGTGGATACCAAAATGGGTAATCTGAACATGTCAATGAGTTGGTCTTAGGGCTTATTATCGGAAGATTTTATTATTATTGTGGCTTAACATATGACAGCAGCCCACCTGATGTTAATCTGGAGTGTTGATCATGAATGGAAGTTGTGCTATTATAAATAACTGCAAGGGGCAGTTACATCCACTATGGTGGCCTAAATATGTGATGCTTTGTATTCTAAGTTGTACTTTTTACTCAAGAACCTCTACTTTTTACACAAGAACGTCCACTTTTTATTCAAGAACCTACTTTTTGCTCAAGAACACCAGCCTCTTTCCAACAAATTTCAAATTATGAATGTAAAAGAGCCTGACGCCCGATGGGTGAAAAGCAAGGTTAAGGATATAACTTAGAATACAGATATTTTAACTCAGTTACTTTTAATTTGAGGGATCACCAGAATATGTCAAAAATGTTAAGACAATAAAAATACAAAAAAAAAACAAACATTGCAAAGTAATGTTTAATAATTAAGAGACAATAATAAACATATGCGTATCACATCTAAATATAACTTTAATTACACAAATTTTGTTGATTTTATGCTTCATTATGTTGAATGAATTAAACAAATTTTACACAGCTTACTTCATTATGTTTGTTTTGTGTATTAACTCATTGCCAATTCTGACTAAAAAGCTGATCTTACCACCTCACAGCAGTGGAACAGAGAGATGTGGAAAATGGAAACAAGTCATGGAAACAAGAGATGGAAAATATGTATTTTGTATATGTGTATGCCTTATAGTAAACAAGAGGAGGTCCAAGAGCACAAACGACTGAAACAACCAACTCTAACAAGAATTTTTTTTGATTTCCTATGTATGTTGAATGATTTTTCATCAATAGTAAATTGATTTTAAAAATCTAAATTAGTTTGAAGGAGTATACTCTGGAGTTGGTCACATAGTAACCAAGTCAGCATCTGATGATGGCATCCCACGGAAACACATACAAATAATGTTTAATTTATAAGCAGGTTTATTTATTTATTTTTCACTTTTTACCACAAGGCATTGAAAAAGGTTGGCCTTTTTTTAAGTTTAGTTTTTAATTGTGATATATATGAGTCTGTTGTACTGTGTGCTCCTGTATGTATGTGTACCTTTAACATGTATGTTTAGTGCGTCTCTTTTAATGTACATACAATTAATTTTTGATGCACCTATGCTTTTATTTACAACCTGTCTTTCTCTTAGGTCAAATGGCATTAAGTTTACCATTTGTACGATAAAGATTTTAAATAAATAACTAAACCAACCCTTAATAAAATATATAGGGACATTTAAGAGCAAATGATCTTGAATGTAAATTTCTCACCTCGTCAGACTTGGAACCTCTAACTATTTGCCTAGTTAAAGATGCAATATTATTTATGTTTGCTTGCACTCTGTTCATTAAACGTTGTTTGGAATCAACAAACAGAGACTTTGCACTGCTAGAGGAGGCTGACGTCATTGTTTGTTTGTTAAAAGCTGCAAAAACTTAATAAATATGCAAATCTGTGTGTTGTTTTGAAGACACCCAATTTACATAAATACTACGTTATCCACATGTTTTATTTCTAAGTTCTCACCACAACTCAAAAGAATATTATAACTCACAAAAATAAACCAAAATGAAACGCTTCCTCAACCTTCTCAAGTTTTATTTAACTGTCAAACACGATTCTAATATGAAAAATTGGTAAATAAAATAATTTGCAAAATGTTTATTTTTCCTAATTTCATTTTTACAATTATTTATTGATATTTTAAATTTCGTTTCACTAAGATTAATTGCTCAATATATATTTTTTATCTTTGGTATAATTTATTGTGTTGATTGTGACATTTCTATTTTATCACATGTTATGTTTTTTCCTATTGGCAACATCTTCTAGCTGGCCTGACTTTTCGCTCGTCACGAAAGGTTTTTGTGTTGTAAAATTTTTGTATAAAATTTAAATAAAAAAACTGTTTTCGTCTAAAATGTTTGATTTAGAATGCATTTCTGTTGCCGAACTTCATTGTCTAGATTCGGTATTACTAACACTGCCATCTAGATTATATTAATTAATAGTTATTTACAAGGCCCAATTAATAAGAAACATACGATTTAATTGTTGATTCGTAAGAAAATCGTATATAAATAATAATGGATAAAGGAGTCACTTGTGTACATTTGAATAAAGTGGTCTGTGTTTTGGAGAAAGAGCAGTTTCAGTCTAAAGAGGTAAACAATTTTATAGTTACGTCTAACCTCAAAATACATTCCTAGAGTAGTAATTACAGCCCGTGTATATTTGTAATTGTGCAACATACGAGTCGTAATACTTCTCGGAAAACGCACGACCAATTTCTAATGTAATGTTAGATAACTATAATATAAAATATCGTTCTATTATCCTGTTTATTTACAAGATATTGTTTATGTCTTTTGCCCTTCAACTGCACCTTTTTTATATGCACATGAGAGAACAAGGTGCATTCATTAAGAACAAAGGCAATAGTATTTAATTTTATAATTTATTACCACTTTTAAATGGTTATTTATAGTTAATTTAAACTCAATTAAGATAAGATATACTTCCATACACATCTGACCGTTTATTAACTAGGTATATTCTATTAAATATTAATTTAGAATAAATTAATGCATTTATAAATTAATGGGAAATTAACTAGATTACTTTTCCAATTAGATCTTACTGTTAGATTAGATTTAAACTAATATGAAAAGATTTGTTAGATAAAAAATTGTTAGATTATTTATTTTGATACAAAAAGACAATCAATTTATAGTTACATTTTTTCAAATAAATAACTTGAATTATGATGAGGAAGGGAGAGTTGTGTCAGGAAAGTAACACTCCATTGTCTCTGTCCTGTTGAAATTAGTTATCATAATTTTTGGTGATGGTGATGATAAAACATATAAGCTAGTTCCAAACTTTATACCTAAAGTTAGACATTAAGTAGATGTGCAATATCTAAAATATGGTATGGTGGGCTTGAAGTAGAGAAGAAAGCTAATTATCTCTGCTGACACAATATTAATGTCAGCAGAGATAATTAGCTCTTTTGGAGACTCCATAGAGTTTGAAACCAATTATAAAAATGAACCACTTATTCATATATATATAGTTATCATCAAACTGGCTTTTTTAAATTATACATTTCTATACTAAGCTACTAAAGTGCTTGTATCATAAAAACAGGACAACCAAAGTATATATATCAAAGATACATTGATACGGTGAGTGGTTTTGAACCTGTGTACACGGCTTGCGCAACCATTGCAGATACTGCCACTAAACCACGGTCACCTTATATTCATATTATAATAAATTTCTAGGGTCTCTCCTGCGATGATTGTGGATCACCTGGCCCTAACTTATGGATATGCCTACAACCAAACTGTCAACATCTTGGTTGTTCTGAAGGCAAAAATGATCATAGCACTCTGCATTTTAAAGTAAGTATACCATCCTTTTATTTCTAATAATATAAGTTTTGTACATATTCAAAACATAGTAGAAAAGGAAGCTAAAATGTCACATTAAAAGGAATGATAAATAACCCAAAATGGTTTTCATATTTTAAAAAATCCAAATTTTTTTTTTGTATCATCTAAATATTCTTGTATCATAGATTCAGCATGACCAAAGTAAATTATTGAATTAAAGATACATTGGTACCAGTTAGTGGTTTTGAACTGGAAGCTCTAGATTTGCAAGACCATTTATAGACCACTAAGACCATGGTCGCCTAATATCAAGGAATGCAATAAATAAAATGTTGAAAGTTGACCATTGTTGTGCACACTCTCCTGACACAACTCCCTCGCTTTACGTACATCCACATTTCTATTTATAGAAGCTCTACTATTATGGGTACTAGGAAACCCTGCTTTCTTCAGGATGTCTCTGATTTGGTCCAAAAACACTCTCCTGGGTCTTTTTAATGTTAAAAGTATTACAATTATTATCATGAGCATCTTAGTTGTCCCACTGCTTGGCAACTAATAACAGAAAGGTCTGGACAGTGATGGCGGAAATCTTGTTTTTCTACAATTGCACATTTCAACCTCTAGCACCATGTCATTATCTAATATTGTATCACAAGCTTTAGGGTATCCCAACTGAATCAACTCTGAGGAAATCCCCTTTTCCTTAGAATGTTGAGAAATTCAATATACTTTTTAAATTTAAATTCTATATGTACTAAGCTTCTAAAGATGCATTGGTACCGGCAAGTAGATTTTAAACTGGGGTAAAAAAGTAGATTTGTTTGAAAGATCATTAGACCACTGGCCTCTTACGCAGACAATTCTTTTTTTGCTGGATAGTAGCTGCGTTTTTACTCTCTTTCTATGACTTATTACAGACCAATTACCTACACTGTGTTCATATGAACATATCAACTGAGAGGATATGGTGCTATGTGTGCGAAAGAGAAGTTCATGCACAGGCGGCACTTGAGAGGGAGAGGGTAAGGCATTCTTTTTATTGTGACAGCACTCAATAACTTCTTATTGCACATATGTAAAACAATTTCTATAGCTTATACTGTACTAGAATATTAGATATTATATTTATATCATACCTATAGATATGCTAAAGTCCATTTCAACTGTTATTACTTTCGGGAATTGCCCCCTACTATTTATATTTCATAATAACAATATCACTGTTACTACATGAAGTATATTTAAGTGTTGCCAGAATAAATGTCAAGTGTTTACTATATGTATAAATTGTGAGTGTTACCAGTACATATTTTTCCCCCCAAAGAAGCTGCGAAAGTCTCGAGTGTGGAAACGAGCCCTTACCTAACATTAACAATACATAAATTATTTTGTTCAGGTTAGTGCTGAAGCTTTTGGTTTTGGTGGTTCATCGCCTCCTCTAGCGCAAATTGGTTTAGATCGGACAGTAACTAGTTGGGACAGAAGTGATGGTATTGAAAATGGCGAGGGAGAAGATTCACATATAGGTAAATATAAGTCATTTTTAATAAATTGGAATCCAATGGGTTAGTGTTTTCCGACCAAATCAGAGACATCCTCCAGATTACCTACTTAGAGCTTGTATGAAGAGAATTGTGAATGTGAGGGAAGTGAGAGAATTTTGTCAGGATCGTGGCAAGTGGCGCTCCATTGTCTCTGCCTAAAGTTGAACAGTTGAAAAAATTAATCACCTGACAGCAGAATCAAATAATTTGGTGTTTTGTCAAACAAATGACTAGTCGAAAGCTTTACCCGCCTCTTGTTTTTTTTATGCCAGTAATAAAATGCATGTCTGGCTGGCGTTGTGATGACGACAGATAAACTAAGTTGAATTTTTTAATCGTCGTTGTTCTTGGTCCTCTCCTGGTTTACCATCAGGCCTTGTTTGCCAGCCCATGTGTTCTCTCCATCCTATGACCTTGGATCCTTCAAGAAGCACCCTTGGCCGGCATAGTGACGGCGACTGAGGCAGCCGGGAACTAACTCGGATTTTACAGTCGTCGTCACTCTTGGACCTCTCTTACTTATCAGGCGGGTCGAGATCAGATGTCGTGTGACAATAAAAAAAAGGCAAGTCTATGTCAGATGTTGCGTCATAATTTACTGTACAATTATTGTGTTTTCACAGTTTATAAAAGTCTCTTACAGATCTTTAGGACAAGCATAATATTAATTTATTGTATATTTTTATTTAAGGTCTTGTTGGTCTCCAAAACATGGGTAATACATGTTACATGAATGCGGCATTGCAAGCTCTAAGCAACACTGTGCCGCTAACAAATTACTTTCTAGAATGTTCAACATATATTAATATAGTTACTGTAGATAAGAAACCTGCACTAAGTCGGTAAGTTTACTGGAAAAGTGTGTGACTAGGATTACAAATAGAAAGACAAAGTAATTATATATTTTTTTGCACATTTCGCTGAATATATCTCAGCCATCCAGTGGCTTTTAATCAATTAATCAAATTGGCAGGCCCAGAAGGGTGTATTCTGACCAAATCAAACACATCCTCCAGAAAGCTCGGTTGTCTAGTGCCCATAACCATAGAGCGAGCTTGTATGAAGAAAATTGAGGATGTGAGGGAAGCCAGTGGTGTTCACCTGTAGAAGTTTGCGGGTCCATCTTGTTGGTGGATGTCCCATGCTGCCTTTGCGCTAACAAGGATAACATGCTTTTGCACTAAATTTATTATTTTTAATTCTCGTCGCTTTTACACTGTTCGTTTACATAGTAACTAACAGCTCAAGTATGTGGTACATGATGTAGACATTATCAGCCCTATTACTATTAACAAAATTAAAAAAAAAAACAGATTATTATTCTAAAGGCACAGCGTCAATTTGATATCAATCATTTATCTTTTTTTATAGAGCATACCAAAAATTAATACGGGATATGTGGAATAATAAGTCTAGAGGCTTTGTTGCGCCAAATGCCATATTATATGGAATTAGAACGGTAAGTAATACTGAATTATAATATTAATGTTTATTTTAAGTATATCAGATACATAGTAGAAAATACTGTACAATATAATCCATGTGCAAGAAAAGGACAACAATAGTTTTGTAAGCTTTTTTCTTTCTTCTTGTTTATGGCTTTAGTATTTAACTTGCCAGTGTCAAAGTAAAAATATATGGTTCAATGTTAAAACAATGTCAAGTAAAGATGATGATAAACCACGCGAGTGATTCATCAAATGATGATGATGATGAGAGTGAGGTTGATGATGATCGTTTTAGTAAAGCGGCGGAAATTTTGCAAGCTTGATATTAGAAAAGTGTTGCCAGTATAATAAAAAAATCTATTAAATTGACAGGTACATCCAATGTTTCGTGGTTACCATCAGCATGACACACAAGAATTTTTAAGATGTTTTATGGATCAATTGCATGAAGAACTTAAAGAGACTGTAAGTATTAAAATTTGTAATATAGAAAAAAGACTTAGGTCTGCATCGAAACGGTGGCCATTAATTTAATATTTATTATAATTATCATACAAATGTTACATTAATGCATGATGTGATTTGACGACAGGCGTGGACGAACGGTTTAGCGATTGGTTTATTGCGCGTAAAATCTCGGGTTCGATCCCCGGTCGGAGCAAATATTTGTTTCATAGCTTTTATTTGTAATATTTAATAATATTGCAAATATTAGTTAATAAAAAAAAAGAGATGGATATTTGCTTCGGGTCTGGTTATCAAAGAGCGGTAGGCAGTGGTACCCAGTTGCCGATCCGGGGTAGTACCACCACTTACAAGTATAAAGACCGTGAAGTGATTTGGTCAAGTTTCGGGATCAGCTTGTAAGTTGCCGGTTCCATCTAGGCCGGCATAGTGGATGTGATTGCTACTCACAGTTATTGAATTGTATTAGCAGTGACATTCATTCATGGACCACACTTTGGCTTAACATCAAGCGGGTTGCTGTCATATGTCGAGTCACAATAAAAAATAAATGATGTAATTATAAATGGAAAAACATTCAAGTGGTGTTATTAATTGATGTACTTGGTCAATTAATCAATCAACTTGTCACGCCTTTTTTCCGCAGGGATAGGCAGAGACAATGGAGCGCCACTTACCATGATACTGACAAAACTCCCTTGCTTCCCTCACATCTACTAATCTTTACCTACAAGCTCTACAGTTAAGGGTATAATGCAACCCCGCTTTCTTGAGGATGTCTTCGATTTGGTCGGAAAACATGATGTTTTTCTGTTGGTGATTCATATAAATAAATAGGCGATTTGATAATAATTGTTTGCCTATTCTGTCGACCTAGGTTGATAACGACTGAATTAAGAACTCGGAGACTTTGTTATTTAAAAATATAATTTATTTAACCAGAACCACTTAATACTAATACAATAATTGATTTTATGAACTAACTTAAGGCTATTTATATTAATTAAATGTCTATGAGGCATTTCTGCAATGACGTGTGACATAGTTAGTTGGTCTCGTTTATGTTGCTGTCAAAGCAGAAACTCTTAGGGTGTATGACCTTAACACCTCCCCCCTCAAGAGAAGAATTATCCGAAGAAATCGCAGATTTATCCGGGGAATTCTTCCTAAAAAAGTATTGTAAAATATTAAATTTATTATTAAACATATAAAGTATACAAAACATTATAATTATATAAAGACTTATTGTCCATACACTTATTTCACTTGTAACATATTTATAGCTTTTTAATTCACTTTTCACTATGTTTTTTATGTCGCTGAAGTCGATGTTCCTGAAGTCCAATTGCTGGTTCGCTTTGCTGAGCTCCTGGTGTATAGGTGGCATCTTTACTTGTGGTAGCTGCATTCTGGTAGTATTTGCGTATATCGCGTTGTTTATAAAGTTGTCTCCAATTTGTACCTTGCATTGCAAATTTATTGTTAAAATATATGTACCTCGAATAGTGTGTTTATGTACCTCATCGTTGCAATATTCTGTAATGATGCTGTTGTCCTCTGAGTATATCATCCATTGGGTGTCTGATATTTTCTGTAACTTAAGTTTTTCGATGATCACATAGCTTTGGTGACAATTAGAATAATTATGTTTTATTAGCATTATTTGCTCGATGCAGCTTTCTTCTGGATACGCTATGAGGTTTTCCTCTGAACAAAGTGCCTTGTTGTTTTCAATTTCCTTACATGGGCTTTGAGCTGGCCTGAATTTCATTCCTTTCACCAATAGGTAAGGATATTTAGGAATAATTGTGTGTGTTTTATAGGTCTTAGGATCATAAATAGGAATTGGAATAATTTTGTAATATAAATATAGTTCTGTTTTTATTATTGGTACTTCTAATATAAACACTAATTTATCATATTTAATAAAAGACTTAACTATCATATTTTTTTCTAATTTTAATAGATTTTCTTTAGTTACATTATAAATAAAATGGTTATTTAAAAATTCTATTTCTTTTAATAATAATAATAATTCGTTTGCGTTAATTATAGATTGATGCAATGTGCCTAGTTTGCTAAATGCTATAGCTGTCTCTATTTCTTGTATCATATCGTAAATTATGTGAAAATTATTTTGTATGTGAAGCATTTTATTCGTCCAGAACACAATATTCTCGAGTTTCGATAAATTATAAACAGCTGATTCCAATTGTATTGTTTTATTAGCTAATTGATTAACATTATAATTTATATCTTCCGATACATTTGTGAGTTTGTCAAATGCTCGTTCTACTAATGATACTTTACTTTCTATTGAATGTTCTTCGTGGGATAACTTTGTGATTAAGTGATCGTATCGTTTTGCATCGTCTTCGTCTAAGTTTCCCGTAATTATTTTTATTATAGAACCTAAAGGCTTTAAAATTGCCCGTTTTGTAATTTTAGTTGGTAAAATTTGTTTACTTTTATTATCTATTATTTCTATTTGATATTTTATTTGTTTACTCAAATTACTTAATTCTTTTTGCACGTAACTATTATTATTGATTTCCTGAATTATATTATCATATTCTAATGTATTAATATTAATCTGTTCTAAAAGAGAGTCTAAGTCTAATGTCTTAAAAATAGTCCACGTATTATTCTTCATCGCTGCTACTCCCAGTTTCAGTGGCACTATTCCCGGATTTGTATCCATGTTTTGAAGTTCCAGGTTGTGGACTTTGCTCGCTATTGCCAGGAGAAATGTCCAGGACCTGTGGAGGGCGTTTAATATTTTTTATTGCCACTTTTGTTTTACGTTTGTTTAATTCGACTGGAATAATATTTCTCGTTGGAGAACCGATTACTTTAGCTTTTTCGTATCGTGGTTTTTCTTTTCCTTTTCTAGTGCGAGTTGTTTTCATAAAAATATTATCTCCTTCTTTAATTGTTGGAACCTGTTCTCCGCCTTTTTTATCTCTCACTTTAATTTTGTCCGCCTGTGTTTTTTCTGTTATATATTCGTATAATACTTTTAGCCGTTTTCTATGATCTTGTACAAGTTTTTGCAATAAATAACGTTCCCTGTTTATATCAAAAACGTTCCCTAAATCTGTATTACCGTATACAACTTCAAATGGTGTGAAATCTGTAGCAGAATGAATCGTGTTGTTATAAGCCATAATTGCATAAGTCATCACGGAAGTGGCATCTAATTCGCTTTTGTCGTATTTCGCTAAACGGTATATTTCGTTAATTGTTGAATGAAAACGTTCTACGATTGCCATTGAATTAGGGTTATTCGGCGTTCCGATATGAAGTTCAATTTTATATAGGTTTAAAAGCTCTTTAATTAATTCATTGTTAAATTCTGATCCGGAATCGCTATTTATTTTTTTTGGTAATCCATACATACTAAAATATTTAATTAATGCCCTAACCACTTCAGGGGTGCTACGATTTGGGATGTTTATTGCCTATCCCAATTTGCTAAACGCGTCTACTAATGTTAAATAATATTTTCCTTCTATGAAAAGTAAATCTATAAATAATTCCTGAAATGGTGCGTTTTGACTTTGTGTTAACTGAATATGTGGCTTTATTGGTTTTCTCTCATACTTCATTTTTCTACATTGTTCACATGAATTAATAATAGCACTAACGGTTTCTTTCATATTACTCCACCAGTAATATCTTTTTAATTTAGATAAAGTTTCCCTAATGCCTCTATGGCAAGTTTTTCCTTCGTGATATTTTATTGTGACTTCTTTTTGATCATTTTCAGACTCAGTTAAATTTAAAATACGTTCGGTACATTCAATAATGTTATAAGTTCCTTTTTTAAATAATTGAATCAATACTTTAGAAAATGTTTTGCGGAAATTTTTATCCTCAAAATAAATAAAATATTTGTTTTTTATATTTATATATTCTTTAAGAAATTCCTTCGTTATTTTATCGTTATTTAAAGGCATATGTACCTCTAATATTTTTTGTTTTTTATTTGACCTATCTTTTACAGAAAGTTTATCTTTAAACCAGGTATAGACTAATAATTGTTTTGATTTGGTATCGATTGCTTCATGCAAGATCGGGATACCTTCATGTTCTCTATTTGAAACAGAGTTTCTAGTGGCATCGTCATCTGAGATTTCCATCAGGTCTGATTCACTAGAATTTGGCATAGAAGTTTGGTCGATATTCTTTTGACATACTTTACTAGTTGATTCATTCAATTCGCGAATTATTTCTTGTAATCGTTCATCGTTATCATCAATATTTACAAAAGTAGACTCTAACTCCTCATCTAACATATTTATTTTTATCCTAGATAATGCGTCGGCGTTGGTATTCTGTTGTCCTTTTTTGTATTTAATTTCAAAATCATATTCTTCGAGTCTTAATCGCCAACGTGTTAATTTACTATTTGGTTCTTTCAAACTATATAACCATGCTAACGGCCTATGATCTGTATAAATAACAAACTTTTTACCGTATAAATATGGTCTAAAATGTTTTACTGCCCATATAACCGCCAATAATTCTTTTTCTATAGTACTGTATTTTGTCTCCGTATTACTTAAAGCTCTACTAGCATATGCTACTGGTTTGTCTGACCCTATGTTGCCTTGTGACAATACTGCACCGATCGCAAAATTTGATGCATCGGTAGTTAGTACGAAGGGTTTAGAAAAATCCGGAAATTGTAGTAGCGGTGCGTTAGTCAGCAAAGTTTTGCAAGTTTCGAATGCCTTTTTATATTCATTGTCGATAATAATTTTCTTATTCTTTTTCAAACATTTTGTTAGGGGGTTTGTTATTTTAGCAAAGTCCCTAATAAATTTTCTATAGTATCCAACTAGTCCCAGGAAACTTTTTATTTCCGTGACCGTCTGAGGTAAGGGAAAATTAAGAACCGCGTTGATTTTATCGTTATTTGGTTTAAGACCTTCTTCCGTAATGGTATGTCCTAAATACAAGACTTCCTTTCTTAGGAAATGGGATTTGTCAAGTTGAACTTTAAGGTTAGTCTGTCTAAACCTGTCGAATACTTTTCTAAGCTTTTCTATGTGTTCTGGGAGGCTTTTCGAAAATATTATTACGTCATCGAGATACACAAGACAATGTAAGCCTTGTAGCCCTCTGAGGACGTTGTCCATGGCTCTTTGGAATGTAGCCGGAGCTGTTTTAAGCCCGAATGGCATTCTATTAAATTCGTAATGGCCAAAAGGTGTACTAAAAGCTGTTTTCTGCCTATCTTCCTTATCGACTTCTAATTGATGGTATCCTGACGCGAGATCTAATGTGGTGAAATACGTACTGTTCCCTAACATGTCGAATAAATCAGTAATATTCGGTAATGGATATTTATCGTCTGTAGTAATTTCGTTCAGACGCCTATAGTCAATTACCATTCTCCACTTTTGTTCACCGGTGTTATCAATTTTTTTTGGCACTAGGTGAACCGGGGCACTCCAAGGCGAGTGTGATTCCTGAATAATATTGTCTTTTAACATCTTTTTTACTTGATTTTTAATTTCCTCTTTTTGAATAGGTGGAAGACGGTGCGGTTTAATATTAATAGGGTCTTCGTTTTTTGTGCGAATTTTATGTTTTACCTCGTTAGTAAAAGATAGTGGAATGTTTTCACAATAGAAAATGTCCTTATAATTTAAACATAATTCTCTTATTTGACTGCTCTCATCTAAATTCATATGATCGCATTTTAATTTATTTAATAAATTTTTCTCAAGCATCTTATCTATATTTCCTATATTATTTATAAAATTTAAGTTTGTATCGTATTCAAAAATTAATGAATCATCAAAAGGTTCCACATAGAATGGTGATTTTATTTTTATTTCACATTCTAACTCTGTGTAGTTTTGTATGACGGTTGATGCAAAACCGTTCACACAGTTTATAATTGCGGTAGGCATTCGGACGCCTTTTGCGAATTCCTGAAAGTTTATAATAGCTTGTCCGTATTTTTGATTTACTGGCAATTTTACCCTTAATTCGCTACGAGGAGGCAGAATTAATATCTCTCTCGTTTGACGAGCAAGTTGCGAGTTATAATATATTATAGGTATCGATGTATTTTTGGTAATAAGTTTTAAGTTTTTCATATCAATTGCGGCATCTAGAAAATTCAACAAATCGCTGCCTAGTAAGCCGTCATATCTTTTGTCTACGCTATAAATATAAAACTTATGTTTTAAATTACTCTTAAATATATTAGGCAATTTTATATAAACTATTTCGTTGTGTACACTTGTTGCGTGTGTACTGTACTAACCACTTTAAATATTTCTTTTTGTTTGTTGTTAAAAAAATATTTATTTGCCAACTCAGGGCTAATGAATGATCTTGTGCTGCCCGTATCAATCATAAAAACAGCGTTAATTTCTGGTATGTGAATGTATGGTAAATTTAAACGATTGGTACAATTTAAAACTATCCGTTCTGGTCCGTAGGGCTTGTTTCGCAAAAATTTTCGTTATAATTTTCACTATAATTTTGTGAAGTGCTAGGTTGCATATTTTCGTTATCGACGTAATTTACCCGCCTAGAACTTGCTGTTCTCATTGTTACATCCGTTCCCGAAGATTGTCTCGGGGACGAACTATATTGTTGCGAAGGTGCTCTATTTGTAGGCCATTGATTGTTTCTAAAGTTATTGACCTCGCGATTTTTAGCTTGCGTAGAATTTTGATAGTTGAATGAACTATTTCTGCTTTGGTTTGAAAATCGCTGCGGATTGTAATTGTTTCGTGCGTAATTAATAGAATGCTGATTTGCGTTTGAGTTTATTGAACTATACTGCCTTTGATTATTAAAACTCATTTTATTATTTAGATTAAAATACTGACGCGGATTTTTATTTCTATAAACCATTTGAAAGTTTTCTTCCTCTAATACAATTTTTAGGGCATCTTCGAGATTGTTACAACACTTTAGTCTAACTAATTTTACTAAATGAGGTGGTAAGTTGTATAAAAACACATTTAAAGAGGTGTTGTTATAAATGGCATATTTTGCCTTACTAACTTCTTCCTCTGCTGTAAGGTTGTTTATTTTGGAGAATAAAATGCTTCTTATATTCTGAATTTTGTGACAAAATTCTAGGTATGACTCGTGTCTTTGTTTTTTTAAGCAATCTAATTCTAAGGCAAGGCATTCCTCAGATCTTGGATCTCCGAAATGTTGATTTAGTAGATCCTTAAGTTCTACCCATGAATTGATTCTATATCTTTCGCCGACTAAAAATGCGGCGTCTCCCGTTAATCTACTCGTAATAGTCCCCAGTACAACGAACTAATTTTTTTTTGATACATACAAATGTAAAACTTTGTGAGTGCCTTTTTTGTGACGAGTCCGACAAACTTTTTAATGCGACAACTTTCAGCGCTACTGCGTTTTCGTATGCCTGAGTCCCGGAATTGTCGATATAACGTCACTATGACTCTCCATACATACAAGTTTGATTTTTTGAGAGTTGTTTAATAAAGTAAGTTTAAAAGTAGTGGTCAACTTGTCCGACAAAAATCATGCTGCGTATGGCGTGTCCACCACCCTGAAAATGTCGATATAACGTCACTATGACTCTCCATACATACAAGTGTGATTTTTTGAGAATTGTTTAATAAAAATAGTTTAAAAATAGTGGTCAACTTGTCCGACAAAAATCATGCTGCTTATGGCGTGTCCACCACCCTGAAAATGTCAATATAACGTCACTATGTCTCTCCATACATACATGTCGGACAAAAATAACAATGATATATAATACTATTTTAAATGCAAATATCGACTTGTCCGACAAATATATTCAGTTAAATAATCAGTCCGACAAAAAAAACATTACTAGTGGTAAACTTCTTTTGGTCGATTTCTGACTGAATAAACTTAAATATTCACGTATATTATTTAAATATATTAAATTAACATGTAATTTGTGGTATGAAATTACAATTATAAAATAATTTTAATTCAAAAATCTGAAAATTAAAAAAAAAAAAAAAAAATCTTGATTGTAATAATAGTACGGGAGGTAGCGTGAAATTTGACCGGAGCATTTTGGCATGGCTTTTCTTTTTTTGTATTAATAATAAAAGATGTGTCAGCTGGCCCAAGACCGGGGCATAAGATGAGAAAATGCCAGGAAACTTGATAGTAAAAAAATATTCTTGGAAAAGATGAAAAAGTATTAATGATTAATTTATAAATGGTGGATCTTAAAAAAGTGTCAGTTGCATCATGCACTTGACATAACATCTGTCAAAAAAAAAAACAGAAAAAATTGAAAGTATTAGTTATAATCATAATAATTTATTTATGTCAGCTAATTTTTTTTTCATTTTTCAACAACTTTTATGTTGTTACAACTTTTGCAACTTCTGTAAAACTATGCTAAACTACACATAAATTAATTAAAATAATAATGTATAAGTTATAATTAGTTGGCAAAAACACAGTAGGAATATGGTAACACAGTAAACACATACCTTATATGGTATATCAGATCTTTTTTTTAATATTATATATGTATTATATCATCATCATCAGCCAGAATGCGTCCACTGCTGAACATAGGCCTCCCCCTCAGAACGTCATTTCAAACGACAAGGTGCCAGTTGCATTCACTGGTTATTCGTGACTTTCACTATGTCGTCAGTCCACCTAGGGGAAAACCCTACCCTTCAGGCACTGTGGGATGTTTGACGAGAACATCCAAGAAGACGACAGGCGTGGACGAACGGTTTAGCGACTGGTTTGTTGCGCGTAAAGTCCCGGGTTCGATCCCCGGTCGGAGCAAATATTTGTTTCATAGCTTTTATTTGTAATATTTAATAGTATTAAATGTTGCAAATATTTGTTAATAAAAAAAAAAAGAGATGGATATTTGCTTCGGGTCTGGTTATCAAAGAGTGGTAGGCAGTGGTACCCAGTCTGCCGATCCGGGGTAGTACCACCACTTACAAGTATACAGACCGTGAAGTGATTTGGTCACGTTTCGGGATCAGCTTGTAAGTTGCCGGTTCCATCTAGGCCGGCATAGTGGATGTGATTGCTACTCACAGTTATTGAATTGATATAACACAATTTCCTGAACGCCGCCCATCCGAGTTGGATTCTTCGAGCGAACTCTTATTCAAAGTCGGACCTACCTAACTCGGGAGGTTGGAAGTCATCAAACCTGCGTTTGAGACGGTTCGTAATGACTCTCGAAAACAACTTCTACACATAACCGAGATTCGAGATTCACATCAAAAAAGTTTTATAATTGCATATGTGGCAAACGAATTCTTCTAAAGTCTCAGCGTAAGTCTCTTCCAATTTTTTAGGTGTATTGCTAGATATTAATCAAAGCTTGAATAAATTTAGAATGTTATTTCAATAACTCAAACGGTTTCTTCTTTCCTTTTCTGTAAAATGCTGGATTATAATCACAGCCAGTCAAAGCATAAAAAGCTGGAAGAGCAAGACACAATTTTTAGAGTCGGAATATGAGTCGGCCGCACTGTAATTTGAAAGTCCAGCTAACAGCTTTTGACTCGTTAAAATTCCAGCTGACATGAATTATTATGATTAATAAATTATAATCTTTAAAATAAACAATTTTCAGCTTTGCCAAAATAATACGAGTTATTAGTCGCGCCAGCTAACATCAATTTTAGTTCTCATACAAGTACTAACCATCAAAATAAGTTCATAGAGTCCGTGCCAAAATCACCGTAAAAATTTGACGCTATATCCCGGACTTTTACGGAAAATTTATAGTATATCTGATTAGGATATCCAGGAATAAGTTTTTTAAACCACTACAATTTCAGCGTGTATTTGACGGACATATATTTTTTTACAATTAGTACTCTATTTTAAATCGATAAAAAATAATTTAAAGTTGTATGTACGGAGAGACATAATGACGTCATATCGACACTTTCTGGGTGGTAGAAACTCCATACGCAGCATGATTTTTGTCGGACAAGTTAACCACTATTTTCAAAATAATTTTATTAAACAATTCTCAAAAAATCAAACTTGTATGTATGGAGAGTCATAGTGACGTTATATCGACATTTTTAGGGTGGTGGACACGCCATACGCAGCATAATTTTTGTCGGACAAGTTGACCACTATTTTTAAACTTACTTTATTAAACAATTCTCAAAAAATCAAACTTGTATGTATGGAGAGTCATAGTGACGTTATATCGACATTTTCAGGGTGGTGGACACGCCATACGCAGCATGATTTTTGTCGGACAAGTTGACCACTACTTTTAAACTTACTTTATTAAACAATTCTCAAAAAATCAAACTTGTATGTATGGAGAGTCATAGTGACGTCATATCGACAATTTCGGGAATCAGGCATACGAAAACGCAGCAGCGTCAAGAGTTGTCGCATTAAAAAGTTTGTCGGACTCGTCACAAAAAAGGCACTCACAAAGTTTTACGTTTGTATGTATCAAAAAAAATGTTGTTCGTTGTACTGGGGACTATAATTATTTCAAATAAATAGGAGTTTTGTATATCCCCCCCTTTGAATAATTGTATTATATATTCACTTTTTTTTATGAATAGTGATAATATTCTTGAATCACCGTTAAATTCGGGTATTATTTTCATCATTTCGACTGGGATTTTGGTAATGCCTTCCATGATAATTTTAAAAAAAATTTGGTCACAAAATCAAAAAATTATAATAATACAAAAATTGTTAAGTAATAAAAATAGAACTATTTGTTTGTAACGAAGGATAAGCGAAATACAGGATTGGTGAAAAGTTTTACTCACAGTACTGCTCGGCTCATGTTCCTCCGGGATTATTGCTAGTGTGGATCTGTGGCTGCTCCTTTTCTTATTAAATTTGTTTGTTCGGTGACCCCCGTTGAAACGTTGAAACGTACGTTGCTTGATTTCACTGGTACTGAATGATTTTAATTCACTTACGCAGCAACCCTTAACAACTACAGGGATCCTACCGGCTGCGCCAATTAAGAACTCGGAGACTTTGTTATTTAAAAATATAATTTATTTAACCAGAACCACTTAATACTAATACAATAATTGATTTTATGAACTAACTTAAGGCTATTTATATTAATTAAATGTCTATGAGGCATTTCTGCAATGACGTGTGACATAGTTAGTTGGTCTCGTTTATGTTGCTGTCAAAGCAGAAACTCTTAGGGTGTATGACCTTAACAACTGCGACTGCTGCTTGCAGATATCTGTTACAGCACTCATCTCTGCTTAGAATCTCATCTCTGCTTAGAATCTCATTTCAGCTTAACGTTAGGAAGTGTAATACTTCGTCATATTTGACATTTATATTTTTCTATTTATTCCTAAGGCATGGGACACATTCCCTGAGGAGAAACCGACAACAGCAGAAGCTGATGGTGATCATTGCAAAGAACCCGAACACTGTACCAGTAGTACGGATAGATGTAATAATATAGGTAACATGAGACGGAGAGCTGCTTCATCTGGAGGTATGTATGTACAATTAAATTGTGATGCTTTAAAGCGACCGTGGCGTGGTGGCAGTGCAATGATTACGCAAACCGAGAGCACGGGTTCAAAAACCACTCGGTACCAATCATTAATACATGTACTTTGGTTGTCCTGTTTCTATGATACAAGCATTTTAGTATAGAATTGTAAATAAAAATCCCTTTATAGTTTCCAGCTATAAAACTTTATAGCTAATTAAAGTTGTGACCATAAAAATTATAATAAAGTGATTAGTTTCATATTGAATCGGTTTTTTCAGTCGTTGGCACTCTTGGACTTGGATTGTTTACCATCACCATCAAAATAAGGTCAAAAAATTTGGCGACAGGCATTACTTAGCACACATGTTCGTTACGCGTAAAGTTCCGGGTTCGATTCCTGGTTGGAAGAGTTATAACTTTCAAATAAAGCTTTCATAGCTTGTCTTAGTAATATTTAATATGAATTGAAATTAATACACACCTTAAAGTGACTTAGTCGCGTTTCGGGATTAGTTTGTAAGTTACCGGTTCCAACTACGTTGGCATAGTTGACGTGACTGCTATTACAGTTAATTGGTAGTAGCAGTCATCCTCAGTCATAGACTGCACTCCAGCTTAACATCAGGCAGGGTGCTGTAATGTTAGACACAATAAAAAAATCAAAATGCGCAATTATCGTAATTGGATAGACATAAGACAAATTTTTATTATTATTAAATAATTTGTAGCAAGCGACGCCCCTTTGTATGCAAGGATGAGGCGGAAATCACCAGCGCCAGCGCCCACTCCTATGGTTCAAGATACAAGAAATGATGGTTATTATAGGTAAAATGAATTAATAAATATTTTAAATAATTAAACAAATTTTATGGGGCTTACTATCGCGTTTATTTTGGTTTTGATTTTACAATTTTATTTTATTATTCCGACGAAAATAAACGCGATAGTAAGCCGCATAAACTTTGTTTAATTCATTAATGTTCGCGCAAAATCTAAGAAAAAAAAAATTTTTTTGACTTTATACAGTGAGTATAAAAAAAAATTATTAAATTTACAATAATAATTTTACCAAACAATATTGTGTTATTTCATTTAGAAACGTTAAATTATAAATATATTAACTATAATTAAAGTAAAAAAAAACATCTTAAGACGTCGTATCAGGGATAGTCCCAAGGAAACTGGCAACATTTCCCCTTTGTTTGGCAAGTCTAATATGAAGGCAGAAATAATTGCCAGCCTTCCTGTCTCCAGACTTCTCTTAACCAGTTAATTTAAAAAAATGTTTATTAGTTTTATCGTTCATATGGTATCACCACTTGAAGTGGGAATTTTGACAAAAATGTCTTCTTTAAAGAAAAACGAAACGAATGCTGTTTTACCTAGCGAAATATAAAAGTTTTTGTACAAACATGTAATAAAAATGCAGCTTACTATCGCCTTTAGTTTTTTTAAATCAGACAATTTGAAAGCTTTGCAGAAAATCATGCCGAAATTACTGCCTTTCATAAGTAGGAATAGCAAAAAATAGAGTACTTCACAACTATACATTTCATGATATCTGTACATCACCAATAATTGTACAGGTTACATACAAGGTCTGAATGTGTCAATTCTGAAGCTATGCGATCACATCGACGGTCTGCCAGTTATGCGGGCACACAGCACGCGGGGCTCCTATTACATTCAGCATATTATCATGGTAAGTAATTATTTATACTCTGAAGAAGATTTCGTGAAGACAATGCAGTCCAAGTCCACGCTCAACCGCCGCATAGATTACAACCGCATAAAAACGCGCCAAAAATACATCTGGTACGGAAATGCAATTAATTATGAAACAAAATGGCGACCAGTGATACGCGTTACTAAAGATATCCAGCCTAAATCAATTCTTTATAATGAATCAATTTTATGTTTTTTTTTTTTAAATTTATTATTGAAGCCATGAGTTATAATATATATTAAGTCATCTCATCTCTGAGACCACTGGAGATGTCGAACGAATGTGCCCCAGCTCCCAATCGCGAGCGTTTGTGATCTCCAGACCGTGGGTAGCCGGTACGAGTCTGGCATAACCCTGGTTACTACCCCGAGAAACCAGGAATACCCCACGAAAACACTTTGCTCCTACGATACATATCTTCGTTTAGGCAGTAGGATGAGATAGACTCCACAATAGTTCATTACCAAAAACCACAAGAGTCGTAGAATAAACAGGGTGTGACAATTAATGGTCTATCTCGTTTCGCTTTCTCTCTTTAAGCAATTTATGTTATAGATACTTTTAATTAGAAGAGTCTAATGCAGTGTTTCCCAACGTGGGGCCCACGCCCCACAGGGGGGCAATTTAAAAATGGACTCGACACGATTTTAACCCTTTCGCTTTGGATTATTTAAATGCAATGCTAGATATTGGTGACAAATTTAACAAAAAAGGCATATTTAATAAAAAAAATTTAAAGGTTAGAAATTGTGTAAGGGGGTGTATGCATAAAAATTTTAGAAATGTTGCATGGCCTAAAAAAGGTTAGGAAACACTGGTCTAATGTATATTTATTTTAATTTTAGCCGCTGATTCAACTCAGAAAGACACAGAGAGCGAACTATCAAGTGAGGGCGACGATCCATATGAAACATGTTCGAGTGGCGCTAGTGATGTTCACGAACGTTCACCATCGCCGTAAGTAGAATATCTGATGTTTACTTTTTTATTGTGACTCGACATATGACAGCACCTCGCTTGATGTTGATGTTAAGTTGGAGTCTGGTACGTGAATGGACGGCTACTACAATTCAATAACTGTAAGTAGCAATCACATCCACTATGCCGGCCTAGTTGGAACCGGCAACAAGACCGTGAAGTGATTTGGTCACGTTTCGAGATTAGCTTGTATGTTGCCGGTTCCAACAAGGCCGGCATAGTGGATGTGACTGCTACTTACAGATATTGAAAATCTGACATCCATTCATGGACCACATTTCAGCTCAACAATAAGCTGGGTAGCATTTTCTGAGATTTTGCGCGAAAATTGATTAATGAATTAAACAAATTTTATGCAACTTACTATCGCGTAATCCACTATGCCGGCCTAGTTGGAACCGGCAACTTACAAGCTGATCCCGAAACGTGACCAAATCACTTCACGGTCTGTAGACTTTTATGAACAAGACCCAAAATATATAATTGAATAATAACAGTTTTATAAGCAATAAAAATATTTATTCCTCAGCAAAGACTCAAACGGTAGCGGCGATTCAAATGAAGATCGATGTACAAGCGTCATTTCTGATGTGTTCGATGGGAAGTTACTCTCTTCTGTGCAATGTCTCATCTGTGATAGGGTAATGTTATACTGCTAAATTCAAATGCTATTAATTGGAAAGTTAATATATGAGGATGTAGTGACAAGGATTGACAAAGGAATGGTTGGGCACATGGAAAGGATGAGTGAAAGTAGATTGACGAAAGGAATTTATAAATCTCATGTGAATGGATGCGTTAAACAAGGCAGGCCCAGGTGTTCGCCGACCAAATTGGAGACATCCTCTAGAAAACTAGGTTGCCTAGTCCCCATAACCATAGAGTTTGTATGAAGAGAATTGTGAATGTGAAGGAAGCGAGGGAGTTGTGTCAGTATCGTGGCGCTGCATTGTCTCTGCCTAATTTGATTGATTGATTTGATAGTATTTGAGGTTTTAAAATCATATTGTCACGAATGTTTTCATAGGGAGCGCCACTTGCTACGATCCTGACACAACTCTTTCGCTTCCCTTTTATCAACAATTCTCTTCATACAAGCTCTACGGATATGGGCACTATGCAACCTAGCTTTCTTGAGGATGTTTTCGATTTGGTCGAAATACACCCATGTTTTATGTTTTTAAAATTGTCGGGTTATAGGCATAACCCTTTCCTCGTACGAGGTGACACTACGCCTCGCCCACCAGAGACCCATCTTCCTCTCTTATCCAACTAGTTCCCCTCAGCATACCTCACATTCATTGACTCCATAGTCAGATGAAACTCCGTTCCCGTTTTATCCTATTTTCAATCAATGAATCAAATTGTCACGCCTTTTTCCCACAGGGATAGGCAGAGACAATGGAGCGCCACTTACCACGATCCTTACACAACTCCCTTGCTTCCTTCACATCCACAATTCTCCTCATACAGGCCCTGTGGTTATGGGCACTAGGCAATTTAGCTTTCTTAAGGATGTCTCCGATTTGGTCGGAAAACACTCTCCTGGGCCTGCCTTGTTTAACGCATCCATCCACATCCGATTTATAAATTCCTTTCGTCAATCTACTTTCACTCATCCTTTCTATGTGCCCAAACCATCGAAGCATTCCTTTGTCAATCCTTGTCACTACATCTTCTTTCAAACCACATCTATCACGCAGTGTGCTATTCCTTATTCTATCCGCTATCGTCACTCCACATATACTCCTTAACGACCGCATTTCTACAGCGTTAATTCTACTCTCATGCTTCTTCTGCCATACCCAACCTTCACTTCCATACATTAATGTAGGAACAAGCACCGCATTATGAACAGCCATCCGTGACTTTTGGGACATTACTTGGCTGTTCATTATACTATGGATGGCGCCGTTCACTACGTTACCCTTTTGCACTCTTCTCTCAATATCTTCATCACACTTTCTTTCCGTCTATCATTATCTCACATTCTGTCATTTTATCCTATTTTACCCCTACTTTTCTCTTTTGTAATACGCAAGTAATTGGATACCGATATTAAGAAACACAGAGATTAATATGTTAATATCATTTTTTAAGTAAAATGATGTAAGAAGCATTTGGTATCTTAATGTAATCTTTGATAGGGTAATACTGCTAAATTAAAATGTCATTTGTGTGCAAGTATATTTATATAAGATGTTTTTTTATTTATTTGTCGTGTTATATGAATATTCTTTTTAGTACCCCATATTAACTTAGTGTTGATAATTATAGGCCGGCATAGTGACGGCGTCTGTGGCAGCTGTGAAATGACTCGTTTTTTTAGTCGTTGGCACCCTCCATTTTGCTTATCGAGTCAGAATAAAAAATAATAATAGCTGTTTTGTTCAGGTGTCAACTCGTATGGAGACATTCCAGGATTTATCATTGCCAATACCATCGCGGGAACATCTCGCAGTACTACGGCTGCAGCATCCAGTACTAAATCATGTATTACCACACCAAACACCAGATTCTTGGGTAATTTTATTTACTAATTGTTTAGAAAATTCTTAGATTTTGTGCGAACATTGAAAAATGAATTAAACTTTTATGCGGCTTACTATAGCGTTTATTTTTGGATAATTAGTTTACAATTATTTAATAATCCGACGATAGATGCAAAGCTATCGAGCTTTGCATCTATCGTGTATTTTCCGTGACCACGATTATGAGATTTGTATTTTCAAGATTTTTTTATTTATTTTTTATTACATATGTTTTGAAATGTAGCTATCGAATTATAAGCGACCGTGGTGTAGTGGCAGTGCAATGGTTACGCAAACCGAAAGCACGAGTTCGAGACCACCCACTAGTACCAATTTATCTTTGATATATGTACTTTGGTTTTCCTGTTTCTATGATACAAGCACTTTAGTAGCTTAGTATAGAAATGTAAGACGTCAGCATAGTGACGGCAACTGAGGCAGTTGCATACTGAATTGGTTTTTACAGACGTCAGCGCTCTTAGATTAGCCCCTGCTTATCATCAGACAAGTTAAGCACAATTTGTAATTAAGCATTGTCTTTTTACAGGCTTGGTGGTTAATATCCTGGCTGAGATCGTGGTTCTATGGCCCAATAGTGTCGTTACAGGATTGCTTGGCTGCGTTCTTTAGTGCGGATGAACTTAAGGGTGATAATATGTATAGGTAAATTCATTAACTAAACTAACATCTGCGTCACTGGCCTTTTAAGTGACAAACTGAGTTGGTTTTTTAGTCGTTATTACGCTTGGGTTTCCCATAATGTCAGATATCGCGTCTAAAAAAAACGTAATGACATAAACCACTAAGTTTTGAAGAATGGTGGGCAATGGCACCAAGTCTGCAGTCACTACTTAGAAGTATACAGACTGTGAAGTGATTTAGTCGTGTTTCGGAATCAGCTTGTAAGTTGCCGGTTACAATTATGCCGCATAGTGGATGTGACTGCTACTTACAGATATTGAATTGTAGTAGCAGTGACATTCATTCATAGACCGCATAACAGCTTAACATCAGGCGAGGTGCTGTCATATGTCGAGTCATATTAAAAAAAAGGGAATAAATGTCAAAGAATACGAGTACCTGTCATTAGGAAAAAATAAAGTGGCTTTTTGGCCTATTAGCTGTTAAATTTTAAAGCACTAATGTACTCCAGGGGACCAAATTTAATAAACTTAATTTTTTTACGCCAGTTAAATTAGAAATTTAAAAATAAAATCGTTCATTACTTTGATAGCGATAAAGAATCTTCAAGGTGTGAAGGAGCACCTCTGGTCGCCATAGTGACGGCTATTAAGGCAACCGTAAACTAAAAGGGGTTATCGGCGGTCTTGAGGAGGACCTGGAGGACCTTGGGTCAGATATCGCTATCTGGTGGTTTTTGCTCAAAGTAGTTACAAATTTTTTTTTTATTGTTTACAGTTGTTCCCGTTGCAACACACTACGTAACGGTGTAAAAATGTCCGGTGTCCTACGATTACCGGAGATATTATGTGTTCATTTGAAGCGGTTTCGGCATGAACTCATGTTTAGTTCCAAAGTTGCCGCTAGAGTTGCATTCCCACTTTATGATCTCAATATGGCGCCATACGTACACAAAGGTAAATTTAATGTAAACATACACACACACATTTCTATAATTTTTTTACATTTCTATACTAAGCTACTAAAGTGCTTGTATCATAGAAACAGAACAACCTAAGTACATATACGAAAGATACATATAGTAAGGGAACGAGCTAAATAAACGCGCTAGGAATGCAGTTGTGACGTCATGGTCACGTGTCTATTTTGAATAGTGGAGTAAAATGCAAAATGTCGATAACGATAAACACACACATTCCTTAAAACGCAAACAGATTTAGTTATTCAAAATTATAAATATGTATTAAATTGAAGTAAAACCATAATGATCACCTTTCTACACCGTTTATTCTACTCTCATGCTTGGTGGAAAGCTGGTCGGCCTAGTGCCCATAACCGTAAACCTGTGTAAAGAGAATTGGCTGGCATAGTGGATGTGATTGCTACTCACAGTTGTTGAATTGTATTAGCAGTGACATTCATTCATGGACCACACTTCGGCTTAACATAAAGCGGGGTGCTGTCATATGTCGAGTCACAGTAAAAAAAATGTGGATGTGAGGAAAGCGAAGAATGATGATGAAATTGTGACGTCTGTGGGAAAAGGGCGTGACAATTTGATAGATTGATTGATATCTTATCTTACAGACTGCACATCGAAAATAACCAAATACGAGTTGAGCGCTGTCATATGCCACAGTGGTACTGCGGGCGGTGGTCACTACACGTGTATAGCTCGCAATGGACGTAATTGGTATGAATTCGATGACCAGTGCGTCACACCAATACCATCGGTGGCTGTCGCGCAGTCGGAGGCTTATGTTTTATTTTATAGGTAATTATAAGTGTTTCTTTTTTGTGGGATAGTTTTGCTGTAGTCAATGCGACCTTTAGGCGTGGTAATAACGCATTGAGACGTGGCCCTTAAATGTTGCCCTGTTGGAAAAGCTCAGAGTCGCTCAGCGGGCTAAGCTAAAGTGGCAATGAGCTGGCCACATCGCTCGATGAACCGACAACCGATGGGGAAGAAAGGTTCTAGAGTGGAGACCACGAACCGGAAGATGAATCGTAGGTAGGCCTCCCACTAGGTGGACTGACGACATAGTGAAAGTTACGGGGAACCGGTGGATGAAACTGGCATCTTGTCGTTTTAAGAGGGAGGCCTATGTTCAGCAGTGGACGCCTTCTGTCTGATGATGATGTTAATGAATCTTTTGTAAGGCGGGTAGTTAATCAGAATCGGAGTTGAAACTAAAGTCGAGTGGAGGCCGACTTTGGAAACAATGAATATGAAAAAGCACTGTATAACTTTCAAGCTTGGCTCCAATTTTAAATGGCCAAATTGCAGCTAACTACTACATCACACATTGGCTCCAATGCCAATTTTGCAGCCAAACACTGAAAGTACAAGCGCATTGGACCAGTCCCAGTTGAGTTTATAGGTTTTTAAATGTTGGCACTCGCACACGGCTTGTGACAGACATAAGTAGTCCACCGCCCAGGAGTGCACCATTGATGACGATTTTTTACGTTTTTTATTGTTTTTTTATAGAAAAATCAATCCTCATATGGCAACACTGAGATCGAAAGCGGCCAGTATTATGGAATCAACAATTTTACAACCAAATGACACTAGATATTACTTATCAAAACAATGGCTTAATAAGTAAGTTAACTTATTATTCTTTTTGGCATATTTGCCACATTACACGGCGTTCACACGAGGCGAATTTTGTTAATCAACTGCGAAATCTTTTTGAACAGACTTTTAATCAAGTTATATTGCAATATATATCGGTTCAATAAAAGTTAGTCCTTTCAATTTTTATTGCTTTAATTAATAGCTGACAGCGAATCGACTCGTCTGAACTTGTTCGTTCAACTTGCATTGAGTAATCAGTCCAATCAGTCAGTCAATCAGCGCGATTGAGGTCCTATGTATTTCTCTGTCACCAGTTTTTTGTAATAAATAAAATGTAAATTATGACGTCCGCATCTACGATAAAAATGCTAAAATTGACAGATAGTGTAATGATACGTGTAATAATGAATTGTGAGAACGCTACCGTCAATATTAACTTTCATTTTTTTGTTGAACGATAAATACTGATCAACTAAATTCGCCTCGTGAGAACACCGTATTGGTAACACACCAGTCCGCTACGCGTAAAGTCTCAGATTCAATTCCCGATCGAAGTAAAATTTGTTTTTCAAATTTTAACTATTTGTAAATTAAAAAAGCAGATATGCTCCTATGGTTATTTGTCCAGTCGATGCGACTGCTACTTTCGGTTATTTAACTGTAGTAGCAGTCGCCTTCATTAATGGACTGCACTCCAGCTTAACATCAGGTGGAGTGCAGTCATATGTCGAGCCTCCAAAAAGTTTTAAGCCTGCTGAATCATGGCTTCCTAGTTGTCTCCCGGCAACTTTTAAGTTGATCTCTAAATAGAACGCAGACGTTTAACGTTCCTCACATTTGAAAGGGGTGCTGCAGAAAGGCTCCTAACCTACCGCTATAGTTCCCGGCAGATAAAAGAGCCCTGACTTGAGCTGCGCAGTATAAAATTCGGCAAATAGAAGAGCGCTGGACGACTGCAGTGGGTGGAGTATATAGTCGTGCACATATTTTTTCTTTTACACATTCGTAAAACGAAAAGTAAGACGGTAACAAAACAAGTGGTGTAGTGGCAGTGCAATTGTTACGCAAACCTAGAGCATGAGTTCGAAACCACGGGTAATATAATATGTACTTTGGTCGTCCTGTTTCTATGATACAAGCACTTTAGAAGCTTAGTATAGAAATGTAAAAAAAATGGAATGGAAGTTACTGCGCAGCTTCAATGCCAGCGCTATTTTTATGTGCTGCCAATCAAACAATCAAATTGTCACGCTTTTTTCCCACAGGAATAGGCAGAGATAATGGAGCACCACTTGCCACGATCCTGACACAACTCCCTCGCTCCCCTCACATCCACAATTCTCTTCCTACAAGCTCTACGGTTATAGGCACTAGGTAACCTAGCTTTCTACCTCTCTTATTTAATATGTATTTTTCATCACTTCAGGTTCAACACGTGGGCGGAACCAGGCCCTATTGACAACTCGGATGTAATTTGTTCGCATGGGAACATAAGACCAGATAGAATTAATTTTGTAAATAATTTATTAGTTTGCGTACCACATGATTTATGGGAATTCTTGTATAATAAGTAGGTATTAGTTTAATATGTATATTAGTATTAACTTTGGTTGGGGTCTGTGGGAAAATAATAAAGTAGATGTCCCCGCTACACGACGCAGTGATAGAAATATAGTTTGCGAGATATTGGACGCTCAACGCCATTGGTTGCCGTGTGTGGTGACATGCCTATGCATGCAGCGCCATCTAGTTGTTATATGTGGCGACGTTGTTTTGTATCTTTGCCAGTAGAGGTCGCCACGGGTCCATGTTTACTGAGGATATTTGGGCCTGGGATTCCCATGTCACGGTGAATATGATTAATGGCTTGTCATATCAGCCTTAGGCATCAATGTCATATTTATTTTTTATCAAAAAATGCGCCGGTTCAAAGTAGATTGAAATTATGACATATGACAGCACCCTGCCTGATATTAAGTTGGAGTGCGGTTCATAAATGGAAGCGACTGTTACTATAGTTAAATTACTACAAGTAGCACTTATTATAAATTAAATTTAAAAAAAATCTAACTTTTTCTTGTTAAGTTTTTCTGGTGGGCCAATATGCACGAGCACACACGAATGTCCGTTATGTGCGAGGGCGGCACAAATGATGCTGGAGAGGCGTGCGGCTGAGCTGAGGACATTCTATGAATTACATGCCATTTATCAGGTATGTTTTTAACCGCCTTATTTTAACAAATATTTATGATTCAACAACAAACAAAGCTATAACACAAATATTTACTATCACCGGAAATCGAACCTGGTTTCATGATTGTCCGATGTCCTATACAATAATAAAATATTTCTTCCTTAGGACCAGCAACACACTGGAGCTCTGTACGGCATTAGCATGGCATGGTTTAGACAATGGCAGAACTTTGTGCGGGCATTAAGGCCGCAACCGCCTCCAGCGCCAGTCGACAATACTCCAATTGTTATAACACAGGTATAGCTTGTCCAATTATTAATGACGCGCCCCTCCACTATGTTAGTTTATTTAAATGCGTGAATGCTAACTATACTTTATAATTGTGTTCCTCCTTTTGTGTCTAACCAGCAACTGAATAACAAATTACAATTGGTAATTGTTCATTTTCGGTCTGTTTCCTCCATATTTTATAATTGCTCGTGTGCGAAAATGCAGTAGAGGGGCGCGTCATTTCGGCTTGGACAGACTTTAAAGGCATCGAGAATTTTTAATAGATACACAGTCCCATACAAAATAATGTCATAAAAATATCCGCGCGTCAGAATTCACTTACACTGATATAAACTGTGTAAACTGAACCTTACCACATTGTTTTTAAGTATAAACTTGTACTAAATATAATGTTATGTACAACATTTCGGACTGAGAACAAATGCAAGTCCAACATCAATCGGACTGGCATTTATTTTGTAGTACTAAGCAACCGTACTGAGTCGAATTTTAAAGTCTTTGGGACTCCTGGAACCTCCTCGCTTTTAAATAATAAAAAATCAAAAAGTCTTAGGCGTCCTAAAATAAAACCTTTATTTTATTTATTGATTTAAATAATGATAAATATCCTACTTATTTCAGGAAATCGACGGCATGAAAACTTTCTTCTTAAAACAAGACTCTGACTACGCGCAATTAAGCGAGGAGTTATGGCGGTTTTTCCACAACACTTACGGCGGTGGCCCAGAAATAAAATTGCGTTCTGCAATCTACCCTCAGACATACACACTTGAACCAAGTTGCAGCGTCTATAATTCTCATAGGAAATATTCTGAATCTGACAGTGACGGGTACTGTCCCAAATCTACTTCAGATACTAACATTAAAGAATCCGTGCATAGAGAAATATGCAAGAATCAATCATTGCAGAATATAAGAAGAACTGATGAAAGAGGTGACGACGCTGTAGGTTTTAAAAGGAATGAACAAAACGGTAATTGTCAAGACGTTGAAATGGGAGTGGAGATACAAAGACATGAAAGGTTAGAGAATGGATTTATATCCGATCATGACACTAATGATAATGTAGTTAAAAAAGTAAATTCTGAACCAAAACCAGAAGTTGAAATGCCAAATTTAGACAGTATATCGTTGAAAGCCAAATCGAAAGGCAAGGTGAGGAAAGTTAAAAAGAGATCGGTGAAATGATTATTTGTTGCGTTACAATTTGTTCACAGATTGAAACAGAGAATAAGGAATGTTTAGTGAAGTCCAGAATTCTGAGGCTCATATTACTCGGTCATATAATAATATTAGATAATAGTTGACTAAGGAATTACAGCACAATCGTAACGGTGTAAATCGGAACTAATAAGCAAGATGGCGGTATCTTGTTGACAATCTTGAAGTATGTCATTTAAACGTCAAAATTTTAAATGTAAATTTCATTTACTCAATTTTATGAGGTCTGATTCTCCAACCGACTTAACTTTGGTTGCTTTTTCTCCTATTTTACACAGAAATGACTAACTTATCTTTGTCAGTCGTTATTTTGCTCAGATTATTGATTTCGCGTTCTTAATTAAAGCAACCAAGCAGACAGTAAACCATGATCTTTAGCATATAAATGATATATATCGCTATAACAGCTCCCTCTGTGGGAGCTCCCTCTTCCACTGTTATGTGTGGGCTCGTTTCCGTACTTGAGTCCTCTGGGATTTCTTTGCCATTCTTCAACGGTTCTTCTTTAGTGGAGCCACCCGATCTCCTGGAAGGCCAGGAGATCCTTTTCGTTCCTGCAGACCTCCAGAAGCGTCCTCGCGTTGCCAAGGAACTTCTGGTATGTCACATACATTATTTTATATAAACATGACCATATGACGACCTGTGTCACAAAAACCAAAACAAAACTGTGTCACTTTACGATCCTTAGACTAAAATTCTGGTATTTACTGAACATTCGATTCAATATTGTGGGCTTTTGTATGGACAATGTGTTTTTAGTGAATTACAATTAGAAATAAACGTGATATTTTATTAATGTTGGGTATGGTTGTGAGTGATAAACTTGGTACACGGGACATACGACTATATTTAAGTTATGTTTAATTGTAAATATAGACGTTTTCTATTTCATTTCTATATGCATTTCGTCAGAGTAAATTTAAAGAAAGTAGTTATATAACAACACTTTTAACTATATAGAAGCACCATTGTCTGGTATAGTGGCGAGGGCTCGAAGACTCGTTTTTTGCCGTCGTCGGCACTCTTGGATCTCTTTTTGCTTACCACCAGGCGGGTCGAAGTTAGATGTCGACTCACAATAAAAAAATAAAAAATTTGGGACGTTATTTGATGGCGTTATTAAGAGTTGTAATTAAATGAAGACAGGAAATCTAATAAAGTATAAATTTTACATAGTTTTTGTCTTAGTCGCCCGCCATGTTCACAGTTTGAAAGTTTATTAGCAAATAAGAATATGATAACGTATAGTAACCAACGAATTACCTAACATACACAGTTGTAGGGCCCCGATCCTCTTAATACGAAAAAGCAGTGTATTTGCGCCACGTAGGCCACGTAAAAATCTGCGACCACCGTTTTTTATTTTCCTACCGCGCTGCTTCGCTGTCGCAAGGTTGCTCACGTAGGATGCCGCTTAAGCGACATTTCTCTGCGAGTAAAATATGACCTGGAAGTTTCATAAATGTTTTTTAATATAGAAATAACGACATAAATAACTGTTTTATAATCAATACTCAAATCAAATTATTACCTTTCAATTTTCACAGGAATAGGTAGAAACAATGGTTTTTCTATTTATTGTTTATAGTTTTAACTGGATCATAATATTCTGATTTGATTGATCGATCATATATTTGATTTCTGTCGTTCAGCTAATGGGCCAATGGGAAGGAGGTCTAAAAATTTCATTAGACTAACGTCATAATAAGTACTTTGACACTTATTCCTACTTAGTTTGCAATGCCATCTTCTGGTGTACTTTTGAACTAACTGTGAAAATTACTTTTTAATAGTTAAATTTTGTCTTTAAGTCATATATAAAGTAAATGTTGGTTTGTTTACATATAAAACACTTGTTTTTATTAATTCAGGTAAATTAAATTTAAATTGTAATTATAAATATAGTATATTTTGTGTAAATATTATAAATAAAGAGTTAATATATTTCGGTGTAATCAATAAAATAGTGTAGCTCAATAAATTAAAGTATTTATTTATTAGATATTTTTTTCTGCATTTATTTATTAAAAAATGTAACTTAGGCTGAAATTGACTATGGTAAGTGCCTATTGTAAAATTATGACTATTTTTGGCGGAAATATTTTGAATAGAGTTTGTTTTGTTTTTTAAATTATGTAAGGTTATTAAATTACATGACTGGGTTTTTTTTTAAATCAAACGTATGTTTATATTTTTATGACCTAGTGTGTTGTTTTGATTTTAAAGGCCTTCACGACACAGCCTTTTGACAGAAAAAAGCCATTTATAAAAGGAACGCACTTGATTGGTTGAAATTGCACCGCGTTACACAAAACATCCAATGAATGTCCAATGGTATTGTCAAAATGAAGCCCATTGCATGATCACGTGATTATAAGTCATACGGATATGACAAAAATCACCCCTGCCCCCCTAGCACGGCAATCCAAGAAGCAAGATAAAGAACTGCAAGGAATATTATTGTAACTCATTTTAAATAACTTATTAGGTCGGCACAACGAAATGTTTAAAAAAATATTTTATTAAAGTTTTCGACGTTGTTTTGTGTAAAGTTTAAACAAAGAAATGGAGTTTTGGCGGGAAACTGCAAGTGACAGGTCGTGCGATTTTTAATTATTTGTAAAGCTTATGTTTCTTGAATATTAATGTATAATAATGGTGGAATTGTTATCCAGTAATCATTTTTAAGTTGATTGAGTATAGACAAGTGATTGAAAGCTGTTTAACGTGTCTCTTCGTGTGTTCCCTCCAAGACTCCATCGGTAAAGTTTTGGTAAAGCTTTTCCACCGCTTTCCCAAAACCATCATCTTCACCCTCATTTAATGGATGAAACACCGAAGTGTTTCATCTTCATCCACTGAAGACATTGTAACTGTTTTACGGAAGACTAGGCTGTATGGACAAAGTTTCCTTTTGCCTTCCCAGAATGGGAGAATTGAACTAAAAAAAAATTAAACAAAGAATTTGGACTTAGGACACAGAAGGAGCCCTAAAATAGCTACAAAATACAACCGTTTATACTATTTTTACTTATGGCATTAAAAAGAAGTCAGAAGGGGATGAATATACATTTTTACATTCGTAGTTTACAAGGTTGTCACTAGTTTTGATGATCATTTGACAACCTAATTTGGCAGAATAACAAATGACATTAAAATACTTAAAAAAAGGATGACGGCACAATTATGCCGCTACACTTACTACCACGTGACTTAATTAAGCAGTATTAAAAGTCAACCACGATCACAAGTGGTTGCCAAAAAGGAGTGCCTAGAAATAAAGGAATTGAAGTACAAGTAGTTGTCTCTTTCAGTCACACGTGGTATAAACATAATATAAATGAGACAAATAACAATGAATTAGTTCTTATTTTAGCACAGATTCTATTCTTTCCAAATTCTTTGATTTTAATTAATTTTTTAATACACTATTATATGAGTTATTTAAAATGAGCTGCAATGATATTCTTTGCAAGTCTTTATCTTGCTTCTTGGATTGCCGTGCTAGGGGGGCTGGTCATGGTTTTCTTTGGTCCTAGGGTACGCCATTAGAATCATGAGCGAAGGTGACTGTTACCACAGATTAATGACTGTAAAAAAACAATGATAAGTTAGAAATTAGGTAACGCAAAAAATACATTTAAAACATGTAAATTTATACTGAATAAAAGTAGCTAGCAAATAAATTTGTATATTATACTATTATTATCTTAACTTTGTTATTCCGGGCAGTTGCTAATGCTCTAGAACCTTGTTAAAGTAACAAAATGCAAGGCGCATTGATTAGAGCACCAGTTCCTTACGCGTAAATTCTCGGGTTCGATTCTCGATCGGAGCAAATATTTTATTTGTAATATTTAGTAATTAGATTAAATATTACAAATATTTGTTAATAAAAGCAACATAGGCAAATATTTGCTTTAAATATTGGATGTCTGTATAGACCGTTACGTGATTTAGTCGCGTTTCGGAATCAGATTGTAAGTTGCTGGTTCCAATTAGGCCGGCATAGTCGGTGCGACTTTGCTTGCAGTTATTTAAGTTCAATCCATTCATGGACCGCATTCCAGCATCAGGCGAAGTGCTGACACATTTTGTCAGCCACAATAAAAAAAGTGAATTGCCGCCGGGAACATTAAAATAAAATAATAATTATGTCCCCAAATAAAATGAATTTTCATAAGTCTGTAATTTTAGCAATTATGCATGCATTTGTTTTTGTACGGTGAGGTACTATTTTATTAAGTTTCTGTTATTTGTTAAATAAATTTATGAGCAATAAAATTATTGAATTTATTTATTTTTTGTATAGTTCCCTTTTATTATATTTGCTACAGCTGTACGTTTTAAGTGTCGCTTGTAGGCGACATATTTCCTAGAAGCACACGAAATAAAGATTACTCGTTACAGATAACTGCCCGAAGACTGCAATCTTCATGAAAAATTGTTATTTTATGTCTATCAAAATATATAATGCAGTTCCCAAGGATATTAAGGCATTGCCTTTTAATAAATTTAAAGCCGAATTGGCAAAATGGTTGCTGAGTAATATGTTTTATTCATATAAGGAATTTTCTGAATATGAAAAACATATCAAGAAGTTTAAAGTAGTGCCAGGATAGTACGAAAGTAGATAAGGATAATTTGTAATTTAGATTGTGTCCCACAAATTGACATTTAAATAATATTGTTAATATATAGATAATGACATTACATATAATATTATAATACATTGATACATATTTTGACATTGAATTATATAACTTTAAATATTTGCATGCTTTATGTTAGCTGAATAAGGAGGACTTACTATATTGTACCATTGATATACTGTACCCTTTTCTAAGCAAATAAATTATTATTATAGCAGATTTAAGACTACCACCACTTATGCAGATCGTGAAACGGCTCAGTCGCGTTTCACGATTTGATTGTTGGATTTAGTCTAGTTTACAGTTTCAAATAGGCCAGCATAGTCGATGCGCAGGTGAAAATGTAATTTATCATAATGTTATGAATACTTATTAAAACCCAGTTGAGCCTAAAAAAGATTTATTAGCACGAAAAAGACACTTTGTGGTGGTTGGCTTGTCTTTCATTCCTAGCAAAATGGTGCTACCTCCCACTGGGTGGACTGACGACATAGTGAAGTGGATGCAACTGGCATCTTGTCGTTCGGAATGGCGTTCTAAGGTGGAAAACCTATGTTTAGCAGTGGACGCCTTCTGGCTGATGATGATGTGCTGTCTTCTAATAAATGATTAAATCCGTCTGAGAACTATTAATTTGAATCCAATGAAATCCCCACACACACAAAATTGTTTATGGCGATCTTTACCTCCAAATATTTCGGAAACGTGACACTTTATGGTGTCATATTATTATTTTATTGTGACACGTTTGACCTCGATCCACCTGATGATAAGCAAGAGCAGGTCCAAGAATGACGACGACTGAAAAAAATCACGCTTTAGTTCACGGCTGCCTGACCTTTTTTTTTATAAGTATTTCTATCCATATATTAAACATTATGTGCTAAAACTTAAAAAAATGGCGGTCGGTGCAGTGGCGTAGCGTGGGAGTCAGCCGCCCGGGGCTAATAAATAGAGGAAGGTATTTGTTTCGGCTGTAATTGTCAGTGGCGCCCAATCTGCCAATCCTGGGCAGTAGACTGTGAAGTGACCTAGAGGCGTTTCTTTCAAGTTGCTGATTCCAACCAGGTCGGCATAGTGGATGCGACTGCTACCTGTAGTTATTTAACTGTAGTAGCTGTCGCCTTCATTGATAGACCGCACTCTAGCTTAACATCACACGGGGTGCTGTCATATCGAGCAGAATAGGGTTCTCAAAAAATAAAAATAAAAATTTTGTTCAAAAATTTATTATATTCAAGACCGTATTGCAACATGATATTATAAACCAGGTACAATGTTTATAATTTATATCCTTAAGGGATAATTATTAATAGGAGGGTTCACCTATCTCCGTTAAAGTTCGGATCCTATTGCAAATATTTAAAATAAGACCGTCTTTATACATCTTATCACTGTATTATTACAATTCTAAGCTCGAAACTCAAGTAAGATGTCAGCAAAAGGTCCAGTTCAAAGCTGCTTTAGTCACCGTCATTATGCCGGCTAAACGTTTCTAAGGTTAGCCTTCAGTGCGATATCTCAACGGCTACAGCCATTTTTAAACCTTATAGCGTCTCCGGAGTGGCTGCCAGGAGGTACAGTCACAATGGTAAGCTCTTATGGTATCCGGCACCTAACTTGGCAAGATTTTAACGTAGTGGGTGAAAGTTTAAACAGGTCACAGGTCATTCATAATATTTTTCAAACATCTTTTAACATATTTTTAGATGAAAGTTAGGAAGATGAAAATTATTTATGAAAAACCAACTTTCCGCCGGTGACGCCAGCGTGTAATTCGGTTACATCGCGCTCACTACACTGCCTCACAACATACTACCAGAATAAAAATTAGACTGTATTTTCTTTACTTTAGCGTTTACTAGCGCACCCGGCAGACGTTGTCCTGCTCGGAAAAGTAGCGCCACATTAAATATGATACGAAAACAAACGGTCTTTTTTCAGTGTACGCGGGAGTCGATAATCGACTGGCCAGCCAATCACGCGCACGGAACTTCGTTACTGCGCATCTGACCACTCTTGCCAACTTACGTGCCGGTTACTATACAGTCCGCGAGGCCTAAGCTAAGCTTTGCATTTGTGTGAGTGCAAATTGGAGTAGACCTAGAGCGCGACGTGTCCTTTGCTTGGTTTCAACCGGTTTATAGTTATACTGCTTCCTGACTCTACGTTTGGTGATCACTCATCCAAATTAAAAGCTTAGCTTATACCTTGTGGACAGTGCCTACTTAGAGGCGTGGAAAATCGTATTTCGTGTATTAAGCTAGGCTCGCGCCTAACATAGGAGATGCCATTAACACGTTCACTGCCACTACGATTTGCGTGAAGTTACCTCAGGTGCCACATACATTTCACAGTGGACTCGCTAGGCGAGTCGGTGGCACTGGAGTAAGAAAACACTGAACTCGCTAGGCGAGTCCAGTGGCACAGGGTTTAGGTAAATTTTGATTTTTGCTATTTTTGTGGTTATTAGAGTCTTTTTTACAGTTACAGGACATTTAAAAGGTGTTTGACGATCATTCCGTATGTTTAAACCTATAAATAAGGCAAATAACTCAATAAATAAAATAATAGGTAAATTTGTTTCGTAATTAAACCAGTGCTTTCCAAACTTTTATGAAATAAAATTTGTTGTTAATGTTATATTTTAATACTGTATCAATTTTAATAGCATTTAATTCTATAAATGTGGTTTCCGATTTAGTTAACATATTTTATTTTTTCTCTAAGAATTTTATTGTTATGTTTATAATAACATAATATATTATAAACAATGTTAAAAGTTGTTTTGTTAAATAATTTATTGCTACAGGTTTTTTTTTGTCGTTGACTGACTCTGAACAAAAGCAATTCTTTTAAATATGAATTCTTTTAGTTACTTGCGCCATTTCTCGATTAATTTACTAATGAGATTGTAGAAACGCTTTTTGTTTAGATAAACATGGTATGTTTGGTAAAACAATTGCTTTTTATATTACTGCTTGGTTATAAAAAAGAAAACAAATGAGGCACCGCTTCTTTTTACACGTATACGGTGAAGCAGCCTATAATTGGGAATGATTTCAATCAGATGTGGTTCAAACAAAATTGTGGTCAAAACTACTTAAAATACGTATTTCATTATAAACTATGATACACTTGTTCAAATTATATTTACGTGTGTAACACAATGACATAAGTTGGGACCTCTACATATTAAAGGCGGTAGGTTAAAATCTAAACAAATGTTTTTTTAAAGCGGATCTGCCATTTGCAGATCCGCTTTTTACCACAAAATTATAACTCCGAAAAAATTTTAAGTTGTTTATTTATTACACAATAAATATCGAATAGTTTGCACATAACAATATCAGATGAGATTTTTTTCTTGTTTTAGAGCGTCTTTGTTTAGAACAAAAATCATAATAACAATCCTAGACATAAAATAAGTCCCTATTGTGAATATAATGTTTTGTATTGAATCATAAATTCTAATGAGCGAATTGTATTTTGTTATAATTATTTTAAGTATAACCTTTTACTACATATTAAATTTTATAACATTCAATTACATTTATTAATTTAATAAGATATAGAAAATAATAAGAAATATATATACGTGCCTATATATACATATATATTTTAAATATACTGTTTTTGTTCGCCATCTGTTACTTATTTGTGTTATAAATATCGCATTAACAAAATGTTTGAGAAACTCTGGCAGTGAACTCGCCTAGCGAGTTCATGGCACTGGAGAATAACTTTTTTTCTTAAAAAAATAAAGTAAGTCTTTACACACGGGCCACCTCATAAATTTATAAATTAGCGCATATTTAGTCTACACTGTGATTTTGAGAAGAAAATACGCATACGTTTTCGAAATAATACAGAAAAACACTGGACTCGCCTAGCGAGTCGCTGGCACCTGAGTGAACATTTAGGTGGACTCGCTAGGCGAGTCGCTGGCACTGAACGTGTTAAGTTTAATTTGAATTATACCGTTATAAGAAATTCAGCTGGTAATGCTAAACTTTGACAAAACCACTTGCCGGTACCAATGTATCTTTGATATATGTACTTTGGTTGTCCTGTTTCTATGATACAAGCACTCTAGTAGCTTAGTATAGAAATGTAAAAAATGACAAATGAGGGAGTTATTTTAGGCTCGTCGGCTGCGAAAAGGTACCAAATGTTAGCGACTCACATATAACGAGGATCATTATTTTTTATTTATTTCGAACCTTTAATCTGATCCTTACTTAAATTTTGAAACTTAAACCAAAAGTTTAGGATTGTAATAATGTTGCTATAATAAGTATAATCTTCTTCATACATTTCTGTTGAATACAAAGAAATTAATACAATAACTCAGTTACTTCTTGTACCTTTATTATATAAAATTATCACACTTGATACGTGAAATTAACTAAGTTACCATACCATAACTATTGAGAAACGAGAGCGATAGCTGGTAAAATTTAATGGTGAAATATGTAATTCATTTTGACATGAACGCGATTTTAGGAGTGGTAGGTATCTATCCATAGTGCACTGTGCTGTTCCTCACTCTCTGGTATGACAAAACGCTATAATTATAATTGAATAATATAATTTGTTAAATACGAATCCAAAAATGTGAGATAAAATATTTAATCATATGAGGTGTAAAACCTTTGACCATATTCAATAATATTAGGTGTAAAACTTTTGACCATATTCAATGAACCTTCAAAATGAATTCCCTTACAAAGACCATTAAATCTAAGCGGACAACATCCAAATTCAATTGTTTTAAAATACAAATCCGAACTTTTACAGTTGATAGATATTAAATACTTTCTAATTATTAAAAACAGGGCTAGCTAACAACGCTAATATCAACTCTAATAATTAATCCCCATTTTCAATTTATTATCCATCCATATTTTTTCCCTCTAAAAGTTTCTATTTTTGCATTTTAAATATAGCTTGGACTGTAATGTGAAATGTTTTCATATTTTCTACCTGTTGGTTTTTAATCTGGTAAAATAGCAATATTAAATTTAATTTCGTCGTGGTGGGCTTTATTTTGAAATTTGAACTTAATGGAATTCATTATGCCAAAACTTATAGAGCTAAGCTGAGCGGAATATCGTCTGAAATATGTTTAATGCTTATTTAAAATTGTGCTGTTAGATTTTGGAATAATTTTATATTCTTATTTAATTTATCAATCAATTAATCAAATTGTCACGCCTTTTTCCCACAGGGATAGGCAGAGACAATAGAGTGCCACTTACCACGATCCTTACACAACTTCCTTGCTTCCTTCACATCCACAATTCTTTTCATACAAGCTCTGTGGTTGTTGGCTTTCTTGAGGATGTCTCCGATAATTTAATTTATTCGTTTTTTAATTTTTGCTTCTTAATAATCATTAATAATTTGTTAATGTTTTTGATGTTTAATCAATGAATTTACAACTTGAATGACGTCCAAATTTTAGGAAATTAATTTTATATTTTGTCTTCATATTGTGTTTCGCAAAATTGCAATGTGCCATTGGGGCGAGAGAATGGTAAGTAACCTATGCAGGCTATTTTTTATGATTTTTTTGTGAACCTATACAGTAGATGAATGATGAAAGGAAACACGCTACAATTTCACCCTTTACATGACGACGATGATTTTAGTAAAGCAGCGGAAAACTTTATTAAATCTTCTGACGGAGTCTTGGAGGAAATATGTAACAACACGATTAATAATATTTGAAATCACTTGATAACACTAGTTTAAGTACACTTTATAATTAATCCACCATTAGTGACCATAGCTGGCATATTGATCGATCGAAGGAACCGTGAACCGAGTTGTTTTTTTTGCAGTCGTCGGAATTCTTGGACCTCCATCATGCTTAACATCGCGTCTCGGCAGGTCGATATTACAAATTAATAATCAAGAAATAAGTTACATCTGTCGGATGCTGTTGCCCACCTGATTTTTTTAAATTTGCATGTTTTTGTCATCAATTTCTATATCTTTTATAATCAAACAATTACACATTACAGAACTCAGCTTTACACAATAAATGGAATTAATACTTTTACATTTTTATAACTTAATTAAAGAGTTAGGTAGCTTTTTATTTTATTACAATCTTTTAGCAAAAATATATTTTTGTTTTCAAAATAGCTCTTTTGCAACGAAATGATAAAATTACGCGTCTTACAATCACGTTTATTGACTGAGCCGCTGAGCCTCACTCAATCTTTGCAGCAGTCTTTGTAAAAGTGAATTTCGCTCAATATTGAAAAAACATTCGCTAAGATGTAACTTTTTGACAGTTTAATATCATTGAGAAACGTATTTGTAAAACATTACACATATTTAATCAATGGTATTAAGGCAGGGGTTTTCGACGATATCCTATTTTGAGGTACTTTTGACGATCAAATAACTATGCTTCTTGAAATGTTAATAACTCAAAAAAATATATGTGTAAAGAAAAAATGCCCAAAAAATACTTAATCGAACAGAATTTACAAATACTTTATATTATTTAAGAAAAAAATTATGCCACTTTATCACAAAAATAGTTTTTGATTTCCTAGTTCTCGGTTTTTTAAGCCGATTTTTTCCATTAGATTTTTTCGTAAATATGAATAGTCAATTAAAAAATTAGACACATAATCGGCTAGATATTATTTTGTACACGGTTTACTGAAAATTAACAAAATGTTGTTATAAAAGGTAAATTATTCGTAAGAAATACACCGCACGCTGGCAGAGTGCAAGACTCAACCTTATTTTGCTTAAAACTCGTTTTGTTCAAAACGCAGAGAAACCTCGCCCTAAACTGTAGTCTAAATGATACCCATTACTGTCAAAATGTTTCGAGTTCAGTTCGTAAGTGGAGCCTTCCTACATATGTGCGGTCACAATAAAATATAAACGTGATAATAAGCCATGTAATATTTTATTCGTTTAAAATATATCTAAAAATAATTTTCTTTTTACACAATTTCAATTTTTACAATTTTTAAAATCAATCAAGGCCCCTTAATAAATTTTAAATTTTACAATATCAGTTCAGAAATTTTAATATCGTTGCCACTTCCAAACTAAGGATAATTTTATTGCGAAATGAAATAGCACGTCAAAATAAGACGGAATTGCGCGATGTAAAGCCGCTAAACCACCGCTGCACACGGGACACACAAGAACCACGGAAACAAACAAATCATTTCCAATGTAACCAATGCTTTCGCACAAAGTGTATCTACAATTCTAAGTATTTTATTTTGGTATTATCTTGTATTTTGGTCATCGTGCACAGCGTTGCTAAAGCGATTACAATCAAGACCGTTCTATGTAATACCACCATAGTTGTTGACACAATTTAATTTAAAAAACCTCATAAATATGATAATCTTAAAAAAAAAGTATTTGAAACAAAAACAAGACAATATTTGGTATAACATATTACGGAATTCTATAAAAATAAATTTGAGTTTTACTCATAAAAAAATGCATAAAAAACTGGATACAATTATTTAACAAAATATATCAGCCACATACTATGAACACTATGTGTTACAGTTTAACAAATATAAAGAAGAATATATAACAGTAAACAAAATTAGGTATAAAGAATAATGCGTCTATTAAACAAGTTCCTAATTCACACCGCTAGATGGCGCTGTGCAAATTGTCATTCAATATGTTGTAACTTTTTTATATACCGTGTCTGCACTGTTATGTCCGGTCTTGGTGTAACGTATCGTGCAATGTAACGTTCAAAGAGTGCTCGTAACGAGTCCAGACTATAAGAATCATGTTACCTGTTACAAGGCGTCAGTGTGGACGGAGAATTCATTTATTGCATGTTACACTTCACCTAATCTGAACCGGTCATTAAAAACTCGACATACACTGAATAAAATATTTTAAATCAATAAACTTCTACTTTTTTTTTCTAAATTTTCCTAATACTTTTAAATTGTTTTGTTAAAACAGATAATGTATTTTTTTTAACAAAACAATTTAAGAGTAAACAGAAAACACTTTTATTTGTTTTTTATTACTTGAAGCACATAGACAATTCGTAACCGACATTACACACTTATTGCCTGGATTAGAGAGAAAACTTGTAGTAGGAATAGGAACCTTAGAGAAAATCAAAAGGAGAAGATACGTCATGCGCTTTATTGTTCACTACAAAATGTGGAAGCGATACCCACACTAAACACAGTCACACCCACAGCTGCATCTCCGATTTCCTTAACGAAACATTTAACGAAAGAGATTTGTCACAGTGGGACGCGAGCGACACAGAATGCTTGAGAGTAGAAGTGCTTTAACGGCAGTATACGTCAAATGCTACGTTAGACGTAGTTTAGCAGTTCCACGCGTATTGTGTTCGTACCATATCTTCCCTTTAGTTAAATCAATGGTAGGAAATCTGATAGTGGTCGTCAGCCGTGTATGGATTACTTGAATATTAGGGTGTGCTTGAAAATAGCTAGAGTTTAACAAGTGGATAATGCAGATTCTACCTCGAGGCATCATTTTGTTCCACACACTATTAAAAGGCAATCTTCAACAAAATATGCCTTATGTCGGTAACAAATTGTCGCTGCGCCTAAACATATTTGGACGGTGTTTTAGAAATTATTTTAATTAATCTGTCATACAAACCAAATCCATTTTATGGTGTTTTATAGCAAATTTGGGCAACGTTTCCGTCAATATAATTTTTATCAAAAATATATACCTAATGAATATAAGTAGTTATAATACATTGTATAACTTTTATAACCAATTTACAACAATGTTTGATTTTATTTTACAATAACAATAACCAAAAAAAGTTAATTACTTTTTACAATATTCTTTAGACCGAATAAAAAAAGGTACCTACTTATATTTTATTTTCTTTTTTAAAAAGTTATATCTGTGCCTCAGTTACAATTTAAAAAATCGTTGTTTTTATTATTGATGTGTTTATAAACTAATTATTATAATTAATTTGTACTGTTTTTATGCCGTGTCACCACTTAATAATTGTCAAAATAAATAAAACTAATTTAACAAAACTCTATATTGATCTATCGATTAACTTTACATGACAAAGTTACTAGTTATATAATAAATTCTGCACTTGGCTGATTTAATTTAAGTGTCAATAGTCAATCCGGAAAACAACCGGAAAACAAAACGGAAAACTATTTTACCACTTCATAAGCAGGGCAGATCGATATATTAGGACTTATGGTAAAAAAAACTAAAAATAATTAATTGTGATTAGAATTAGGATTGCTATAGATTCTATTAAGTCAGTCGGGATAGTTTTAGACAATTTAACTAGTTCTGGATAAGATTCAGCGTTGGTTTAATTAAGGTTTCGAAATTGAGTCTGTTTTGGAATTCGAATCCTAAATTATTAAAATAACCAGTTAGTTAAATCGCTTTAAAAATTAAAGATAAAACTAAAATGCTAACAATATAAAAAATAGATAATAACTAAAGGAACAACATAGTCTCTAAAAATATAATATTACTAAGTTGCGCCCCTCTTGTATTCATAAATAAGTACTTTAAAATAAGTAAATAAAAATTACTCTGTGGGAACACGGCTTTATCCTAAATCACGGTTGTCTAAAATCAAAACACAGTACATGTTTTATAGTTTTTTACTTTAAACTATTACACATTTCTTCAAATATTCACCATGTCCTATGTTTCGATTTGAAACAACCGTCCTGTCGGGCATACTATAAATGATTCACAATGACTAGCTGTGTGAAATCACCTTTATAAATGGCTAAAGGTAGACGCTACATGGTGCGGATAAAGCAAATGAACGCACTATAGACGCAATATAAGCCTTATATAGAGCTTACGTATAGAATGTTCACTATGACTGGAATAAAATAGTATATGAGGCCATAGAGAACTAAACTCAATGCTCAACAACATACGGTTTGCTATCAGCAGTTTAAACATTTATAAACGCAGTAACATGTGTTAATAAGTTCAGTCTTCTCAAAATATTATAATTTTTATTAACACATGTTATTTATAAATGTCCTAAACTTTCAAATTAAAAATGCTTATGATATTTTAAATAGGATAACTACCTGAAGTTGTCCAAATAACTTATATTCTATAAGTTCGTCGGTAAACAGCAAACCGCAATTTTAGTCCTTGCAACCGTTGTTGCGGTAAATCGCACCATGTAACATCTACCTAAAACTGAAATCACGCATAAAAGATATTAATGTTATAATACTCCCTGTTTATCTTTTATACGAATTTCAACCTAAAAAGTGTGTAATAGTGACCATTTTCGTAAAACCTACGAAAAACATAGTCGATGAAAATACTGTTCCATAACTGGGCAATAATGTAAAATAATATCAATAATAAAAATATATATTAAACTTTTTTATTTACGTATAAAATTACGTATTTACTCCCAGTTGTAGCTTTTTAAACATAAACCAATAGCCACGTGAAGCCAAAAAACTCTTAGAGTAAAATAACATTAAATGTATATATAATATGGATTTTAAGTATTTTTATTTTATATCGAAAATGATTCAACACACATTAAAATATAATTTAAAAACGCATTTACTCAAAAACAAACCATCCCTAAGGATTAGCTAAATAAATCCAATTTTCTCACTAACCTAATATTTTTTCTTAAAAACTAATTATAAAAATAGGTTGAGGTAGATTATTTCTTACAGTCCTAATGTCCTAAATTAGAGATATTAAATATAACTATGCATTAAGCGTGTATTTACTGGATCCAAAAATGCCTTGCCACCTCTTTATTCCTATGGATGCCTCAAATAAACGTACATTAAATTCCCACTCATTGGAAGGCTTATTGTCACTTGGAAAATGTACCATGTCTTTAAACTTTTAAATTCCATTGACATCTTGAAATCTAAACTGTCAGCCAATGGGAGTAAGCTGCCCTTTTTTTGCGCTCAAACATTGGCTCGTTGCGCTTAAACTTCAGCAGCAAATTGAAGGGATATAACTGAAAGTACTACTTAGAACATATGTTTTGATTTAGGGCTTCAGTTTCAAATGCAATTTTCTAAACTCTACTATATTAAATAATTAATGGATACTGACTTTGGATTGATGACAGCTGATTTATACAATTTGACGAGTTCTTTAGCATAAGCCTTACCGAAGCCATGGTAAAAGCAGACGACAAGGAAGTGCATGCATGCAAAGCCCATACCCATGCTAATTAATTACTTTGTTCCATTTTAATATAGTGATGTGATTGCAATCCAGTACTATCAAATTGTTTAAAATTGAAAAATATTGCGAAATTCTTGAATGAGACATCCATGAAATTAAAACCATCAAATTAACGCTTATCCATCATTCAGAACCTTATGTGGAACACTTGGGTCCAGCACAAATCAGATGCTGGTAATAACTCTTTAGGCACCATAGCTGATTATCAAATGTAATAAAATTCAGTGAAACTATGATAAAATATAGGACCTTCTAATTGTACAACTTTAATTAAGGACATCATTCATTTTGTATAGGGACATGGGCTTAATTGTATTAAGAGTTGCATATACATTTTAAAATAGTTTAATGTACGAAGTTTAAAGCAGAAATGTTAATAAGCGTGTCCATATCTTATTTTCCAAATAACTCAATTGCACAGCAAATTAAAAGCAAAATTGTTATTAGTTTTATCAATACAAGTACCAAAACTAACATTTATATATTTTTTTTATCATTGGACATTACAAAAGTAGTACATAAAAGCCCAAAATGAATGATGTCTTAATTCTAGTAATAGATCTTTAAGGGGTTATATCAGCTTCAGTCTATCTAGAGAAAGTGTGCTGGACCTTTAAATTATGACCAACCTCACTATAAGAAAGGGTGATCATAAATTAATGAAATGTTACTTAATACAAAAGAAAAATTATGAATCATTAAAAATTAAAATTATTATAAACTCTGCATGGTGTATTTCAAAAGAATGACTAATTCGCCAACTCGTAGGATTGCACAATTTAACAATATAATTTTACATTTTTCATATTGTGATGAGTCGACGAAATATAGTCAAAAATAATAACTAAATCTAAACGATTTTTTTTTGTCATTTTTTTCAATTTATTATTTTTATTCATATTATATTGTCGTTCCAATGTCCACTCCTTTGGACGCATTAATGTTACACTCTGGCATTATAAAATAGACCCAATATCAAATATTCTTACTGACTAAAGGAAGCCATGCTTCTGAGGTATATGAATAACAATGCTTATTGCAGCAGACTCTCAATAGGCCGATTGCATATACTATGTATATTATGCAACAGACATTTATTTAATCAGCTTTTTTTGTTATAATAAATATTTCTAAAAATATATATATCTTGTAAAAATTAACTCTTATATTGAGGACAGATCTCATGTCAATAGATATGATAATCCATAATATATAATAATCGAGATGGAGAGCCCATGGCATGACAAGTGGCAAGCCTCTCGGAAACATATTGCACGGCTTGCCACATGGGGGGGGGGGGCAATTACTAACACTCTACAAAAGTATAGATCTACGTAAAGCTCTTGGGCAGATTGGGGGGAAACAACTAGTGAGTGAAATGCACCTACTCTAATGTATATTATCTCACAGTTGGTCCCATTTATAAACCACACATATACCCTATAAATAACAATTTACAATTCCGAAAGTACATACACGACTAGATCACATATTCATGCAGAATTCGGAAACATTTTGGTTAAACACACATTTGGCAATTATCGAAGACTCCTAACTAACACTTACAATATCAGGATCCTTTGTCAGACTCTTATAACAAACCAATCTCACCCATCATTGCTGCGGCGGCGGCGGCGGAGGAGGCTTCGGGCTCTGGGAGGTATGGAACACTTGCTGGAAAGCAGGAAGAGGACCAGTGTGGGACTGATCCTCAGTATCTAGAAGACTTAACATCTGATTCTGGAGGTCAGATGGCCCCTCACCAGGATCCAACAACAATGGAATCTCACTATGCAAAAGTTGCTCAGGCAATGTACTGGCTTGTTGTAGGAAAGGCAATTCTGCTGTGCTTATCTGCTGATATTGAGGAATGTAGAAAGTGTGAGGGTAATCCTCAGGAGATGTGGGCTGCTCAAACTTGATTTCAGGTGGCTCCAATTTGATATCCATGTCTGGTGATATCTCCTCTATAATGTCAGATGATGGAACTCTGGTGCGACCCCTCTCCACTGCTAAAGGATCTGACTTCACATCTTCCTTCCAAATATCAAAATCTGACTCCAATTCTATTTCTACCAAAGGCTGCTCCGGTGGAAGCTCAGGTGGTGGATCACTTGATGTGCCCACTGCAGCAGACCTCCATGACTCATCAGGATGTGCATTCTTAACATGTCTTACCAAATGATCCTTACGTCCAAACTTTTGTGGACAGTGTGGGCATAAAAAATCCCTCCTGCCTGTATGTACGACCAGATGTCTTCTTACATCTTTAGCAGTGAAAAATTTTCTATTGCAAAACTCACAAGTAAATTTTTTATCAGTCTCATTCTTAACAGTACGACTCCCCGTGTGTACTTTGAGGTGATAGACTATTTCTTGTCTAGAGTCAAATGTCTCATCACAGATCTTGCACTGCAAGTTGCCCTCCTCAGCGCTGTGCAGAGCCATGTGCTTCCTGTAGCTCAGTGATGAGGTGTATGACTTGCGACAGTCTGCCCTCTCGCATGTATACATCTTCTTGACAGGATTGTGCACCCGCACATGATTTGTTAGATGATCTTTTCTATTGAATGTTCTACTGCAAACATGGCAACTAAATGCTCTCGCTTCATTGTGTATCAAATTGTGCCTTGCTAGCTTAAATTTGGAATTGAATTTTTTGTCACAGAACTCACAAGAGAAGGGTAACTCACCGGTGTGCGAGAGCTGGTGCTGGGAGAGCTTGCCGGGGCTGGAGAAGCGCTTGTCGCAGGTGGTGCACGCGTGGCGCTTGCTGCGGTCGGCGCGGCGAGACTCGGGCCGGTCTGACGTTGGCCGCGGCAGGGTGGGCACGCGCCGCGCAGTCTTCACCGTGCGGAAGCACTGCTTTATGCCGCTGGGTCCCGGAGCTCCAAGCGACACGAACTGCAGCTTGCTGGGCAGCTGCGCGGCGGGCGGAGCTACGTATGTCTTCTGCGGGGCGGCCGGTGCCTCCTCCGCGAACTCGGAGCCGCCCTCCTCGCCTTCTTGGGGATTCGGTGGCGAGCTGGCCATCTCACGCTCATTTTTGACGCGATGGCCTATGTCACCGTTGGTCTATCGCGCGAGGTGCTCGTCCCTGCTCCGCGGTTACGCGCTCTCGTCGTCAATGAACAAAACATTCTGTCACATTGACGGTCTGGAAGTCCTTTTTCGTATTCGTGTCACATGGTTTTCGCTCTGTTCTCGTGTCTCCGCGATTATTTGCGACGACTGTGAGATGGATTTTGGTCCTCGTTGTTTAATCCAATTGAAGAAAGTTTCTTAGGCTTATAAAATTTGAAGAAAAGATTTTTTCCTAGGAAATACGTAGCGCTTGACACCGAATGTCAAAATAATGAAGCCAAGGGCCATGTCAAAAAAAGTCCGCGGAATGAAATGAATGAACGATTAATGCTGGCTCATTCAAGTTATTTCGATTTAGTTTCCCACTCCCATGTTATGAGTAATCAATGAAAATTTTGAGATTGTCTGGGCCTTAATTTTAAAAATTATCGTGCACCGCCATATTGAAATGTCAATGTCAGTCAAACAAAATTGTAAGATACCTAACCTGGATAAAATATTGCAGTTTTTGTTATTTTTTTAGACTAAATCAGGAGCAACTACTAATTAAATTCATTATAATCCTTCAAAAGGTAAATTAAAGTTACATATTTGACCGTTTAAAGCATACTAACACTGAAAAGATGATTTATTATTATCAGATCAAAAATGCTTGTGATATCCCTTTAATATCTATATTTATCTTATTAAACTTATCTTTAGCAAACTTTGTCATATTCTTAACGTTGTATTTTTTTTAAATTGATTAAAGGTTGGTGTTTTTGAAATCAATATGTCTGATCAAGCTGTCGCTCCTCCCTCCGCGGCTCCCTCAGCTGCCTCTGTCGCTGCCACGGGCTCTCCAGTGGCCGATGAATCAAAGGTGTCGTTGATGGAAGGTAATTAACTTATTCTATTACGCCTGAAGGGGATCCTAACAACTCTTGTTTTCTCCACACAAATTCTCTTTATACAAGCTACAGCTAGTTTCTAAAACTATGGGGGTCTTCACAGTTATCTGTGATATATTATTAAGGACAAATTCAATGAATAAGTAATTAAATAGACTTAATATAATTACACTCCTAATTGATGGAGCCAAGGTTATAGAGAATGGGAAGAACACATGGTCTGGTATATAGCATTCTACTTGTCAATTGTTCAACAAACCACTGATCCTTTTAGTTTTACTGCCAATTGGGAGAGTAATTATTAATTGTTATAACAATAATATTGAAATTGTAAATTAATAATCTATACAGTGTGTGGGGGATTTTACGACAATAAATTAAAACAGTGTCAATATTACTTCATAGGATACTTTTAAAAATATCAAATAAATTCTAACATCAAAATTTAAAAAATGATTTTTTCAAACAAACAATACCATAAAAATAATATAACTCCATTAATGTACCTATGATCACTGACCTGTGATAAGAGTGGCAACAGTGCACTTGTCATTGTACCTACAGTATTCCCAAATTAATAATGCGCATGCAGATCTTCGTAATTGTGGTATTCCCGGAAACATCGCACAATTAATTCACTACACAATAAAAAATGTTATGTGAGGACGTGCAATGTCACGGGTGCTGGATGCACTGACTGACCTACTTAAATAAAGTTAAACAAAAAGCGACTAACATAGAAATAAAACAACATATTTTTATCACTTTCGCACATACTCAATTCTCAATAGACATGAGTGTGTAATAAGTAGCTTCTTCAGTTTGCATTATTTTAAACTGCATAGGTAGGTTAAATAAAAATAAGTATGATGATCAGGGTCCTTCACGTGTGTCATATGGGTCAGTAACAAATACAGCATGTATCAAAATTGCGAAATGAAATATAATGTCTGGTGGCTAAAGTAATGCATATTTTTGAATGATTTTTTTAATGTGGTTTGAGAACATCATTAGCTATCCGGGTTTTAATTTATTGTCGTTAAATCCCCCCACACACTGAATATCTGTTCAAATTCTATTTTAAAAAATAATTTATAGCTGAACAAGTAATTTAATTATTAGCAGTTTAATAGTCAGTTTTACGAAAGCACCCTCAACTAGAGATGTAACAACTTGGGTTAAACCGAGTTGGTTCGGTTTACATCTACAATAAACTGGTTTGAACTATTATATACTAAAGTATATATATTTTTAAATAGTATATATAAATTAAAATTCTATTGCAAACCTTACTGTGTATTACGCAATTTAGATTGTCGGACCGAATTGTCAACTCAGTTTGTAAACCGGTTTGAATCGAGTTCATCAATTCGGTTTTCATATCGTCCCATCTTTACCCTCAACCTTTATCATTAACTCTCTTCCAAAGGTTAGCTGGTAAAGAATGCTATTGAAATGTTTTAAATGTACTATGCAATAAAGTATTTAATATTATTACAATATGTATATAAAAATCAGTATACTTTATTTTGTATATAAAGCCTGTTTAGATCTAAGTATAAATTGTAATTTATTTTTAAACCCTTTCAATATTTTGGAGCAGGCAGTTAATTATTTATTAATTTACATCTCTATACAAAACATGCTTGTATCTTAGCTGACCAAAGTACATGTTATACATATTTAGGTGAATAAATGGTCTGGCAAACCAAGATCCAGCTAATATATAATTTTTTTATTCAGAAACATATCAGGTTTCGTGGTCTTAATACTGAACTAATAATAGTCCTAGCAAAGCTGAGCCCCTACTACAATTTTTTAACAAATCGTTTAGTTAACTCTTGCAACAATTTGCTGGAAGAAATTGTCAATGCAACCACAGTTACACAATTTGAAATTAAACTTGATAAATACCTAACAACTGAATAGTGCACAAGTGAAGATATAGATGCATCAGCGAGAGCTGCTAGTTTGTTATTGAATAATACAGTAGAACCTCAATAAGTTAAAGTCCAAGGGATACACAAAATATTTTAGGTTATAGAGGTTTTAGGTTATCAAGGGTCTATGTTAGGTAAAGGTTAATATAGAGGTATGTACATGTTTCTATGTACCCTTGCTTCCATTTTTACTCGAATGCATCAGAAGGATGGGTTCAATAAAATACTGAAAATTAAATATGTAATCATATTTATTCACATTACTTACATTACATAAAAATAAAACAACAACTAAAGGTTTAGTCTACTTAAAAAATCTGTGATTTTCTTTTGTTCTTTTAGTTACTGAGGGCCTATACAGAGATTATTTATTTAAGTTATAGAGGTTGCGTATTTTAAGTTATAGAGGTTTTGGGCTCTGATGGGAAGGGAACATAGTATTTTTTGAAGTAACAGAGGTTTTTATGTTACCGAGGTTTAAGTTATCGAGGTTCTACTGTAATAATAAAATAATTATATTGAATAAATCTACTTATTTTTTTTTAAATTAGAAACACCAGAAGAAAGAGTGTATGGCGGCTGCGAGGGACCTGACGCAATGTATGTGAAGTTGATTTCATCCGATGGTCATGAATTCATTGTTCAGAGGGAGCATGCTCTCACTTCTGGAACCATCAAAGCAATGTTGAGTGGACCAGGACAGTTTGCAGAGAATGAGGCCAATGAAGTCAACTTTAGAGAGATTCCGTGAGTTTATTACACCTCCTATTATTTATAATTTTATTTATTTATTTATTAAGCCTTCCAACAAGATTACATTGTTTACAATACACACTCATATAGCGCTATATAATATAGCTGAATGCAATCTCACTTATAGGACAGGACTGCATGCATTAATAATAATAATTACACTATCTAACAAAAAACACTTAGTATTAGTATAAAGCATAATAACATGCTACAACTGCCCCCCTAGCACGGCAATCCAAGAAGCAAGATAAAGACTTGCAAAGATATCATTGCAACTCATTTTAAATAACTTACCAGAACAAAAAAGATATTTGAACGTTCTGAAATATTTACACAAAACAACATTGAAAAATTTAATTATTTGTTGTACATTTATTTAAGCATTTCGATGTGCCGACCTAATAAGTTATTTAAAATGAGTTACAATAATATTCCTTGCATTTCTTTATCTTGCTTCTTGGATTGCCGTGCTAGGGGGGGGCAGGAAGATAATTGAAATTAAATTTATCATATAAGAATAAGAATATAAAAATATTACAATTTTTTAAACAAAAATATAAAAAAAATATAACAAATTAACCACCGATCCTTTCAACCATCTATCTTCAATTGTCTGAGTTTCATTTTATATATTTGCTTTATTCAGAATTAAGGCAAAATTCAAAATGTCTGCATAAAAGAGATGCATCTATAATGCTGGCCTTGTTGTATTCCGGCAAGATTTAAGTTGCCAGAATTTAGTTACCAGCACTGTGTCGGGCCACAAATTTAACGATCATTTTGACACACCAGTTGAAGCAAATATTTTTCCATAGCATTTATTTGTAATATTTAATGTTTCGATTATGTATTACTAATAATTGTTAGTAAAAATATATAAGAAAAAGAGGCAGATATAAAGATATTGAGGGTCACTGTGGTAGACAGTGGAGCCCAATCTGCCGATCTGGAGTAGTACCACCATGTACAAATTTACAAACTGTCAAGTGTTTCGGGTTGCATAGTGGAAGTGCATAGTGGATGTTACTCTATACATGGACCCCACTCCAGAACATCTGGCAGGATGCTGTCATATGTTGAGTCACAATAAAAACAAATGATAAAAGAATATATTTTTTTATAGATCCCATGTCCTGCAGAAGGTATGCAGTTACTTCACTTACAAAGTGCGCTACACCAACTCGTCCACAGAAATACCAGAGTTCCCGATAGCACCGGAAATTGCTCTTGAGTTGCTCATGGCTGCAAACTTTTTGGATTGTTAAAGTTTTGTGTGGTAATTGTTATTGAGTTATTCATAATTTGGGGATGTTCCTCTGTCATATTCTGTAAAACATAAAAAGCAAATAGTAAAGTTTTAATGAATTAAACATTAAAGCATTTATTTTTGGTTATTGATTTTACAATTTTTTATGAGCTTTGCAGCCATCATGGTCACAGAGAGACTGAGGTCCTATTGCTTGAAAATCAATAACCAAAAATAAACGCAATAGTAAACTAATACTAAGTAAAGTTTAAAAACTAATTTGTGTGCTTTCTCTCTCTCATAGTTCGACTATAATATAAGTAAGAAAATAATAACCTCGAAAATATATTAGATTTCATAAAACCCTTCAAAGTTATAATAACTCATAGAATTATTACCTTTTAAAATTCACCCGCATATTTATGTTGATGAACAACCCTCACTTTTGCAGGGCCAAGTACGCTCATACGTTTGACATAGGTATATGAAATATTTAATTAATTAATCCTCAAGAAATCTAGGTTGCCTATTGCCGATAACCTTAGAGCTTGTATGAAGAGAATTGTGGATGTGAAGGAAGCGAGGGAGTTGTGTCAGGATCGTGGCAAGTAGCGTTCCATTGTCTCTGCCTATCCCCATGGAAAAAAGGCGTGACAATTTGATTGATTGATTGATAAATTAGTATATTAACATAGAAAACTGCAATTGCTAAAGTTATGCTGGTAGGAGCTTTGTGGATTTAAGAATAACGAAAGTCCGAGGAGTCAAGTTTATGATTTTAAACCAAGTTTCATCAACAAGCAAAGGCTTGACAAATGACAAGTTTATCAAGAAAAACGATATTTTTTGGCCGACATAGTGACGGCGACTGAGGCGACAGTAAAGGACATCATTCATTTTGGAATGTTTTTGTACTACTTTTATAATGCCCATAACAATATATTGGTAGTTTCGATACTTGTATTGATAAAAATAAAAACATTTTTGCATTTAATCAATAATATTTTCCAATTACACTGTAATCTTCGTACATCAAACTATTTTTAAATGTATATGCAACTGCAATTTAGCCTCATACAAAATGAATGACATCCTTTAGTTTCTTTCAGTCTTGGATTTTCCTTTCTTTACCATCGGACAGGTCTGTCAGAGCAAGTTGCCTCAATAAAAATACCTGCGACTTAGAACCTATTTCCCTAAAAAAGCTCCTGCCCGCTTTTTTATGCATTGGGCCATTGGTATACTGGCAAACCAGAGTTGTAGAATATTACCATAAATACAAAATATGAATTGTAGACGAGGCTCAAATCCTAAATGCTGGGTCATGTGAATTGGCGTTAATGTGAAGAAACGCGCTGTCATATTGTTCTTATGTCTCTTTCTAGCGCATAGAACGCTTATCTGCATCTCACTCTCTTTGACTTCTTCTCAACAATGTCTTTATTCTATATCTATGGGACAAACCAATAAAAAATGGTTATAGGTTATAGAGCACCAATGACAAAATAACTTTTAAATCAGTGGTTTCCTAGTCATAATCGCTCGATTCCCTGAGCTATTAATTTGTTACTCTGGGTTGATCATTGTTTAACTAAGAACATTATTAATGTTATACTAAGAACATTTGACATCTTATTGTTATTACAATTTGATACTTATAGCCTTATGCTTTAAGGCTGGATTTTATTTAAATGTGTAGTATAATAATTTAGCGTTTTTACAGCTGTCAAATATTTGGGCGCCTTTTTGTATACACGTCTTTAGGGTTAACTAGTGATGTACCATTTCTACTAACCACTTATTTAATTGAATACTTTTTGATGTAATTTATAAGCTGTAGGAAGATTTCATCAACATCATTATCAGTTCTACGTCATCTATTGCGGTAAATTAATAAATAAACCTCTTCCAGACTGCGCCATTCTTGTATATCGGTCTTACTCATCTAGAAGTTTTTAACCCCTCTACGAAGGACGTCGCGCCACATAGCCGGAGACGTTTTCCTATACGTGGTTTTTACTTGAGAACTCACCTACTGAGACGGTTGTCAGCGTGCTTATCTTTTTTACTATATAATTTGAAGAATCACTGTTTTTGGATTTTGTCCCACAGAATAATATCGGACAAAGCTCTTTCCATGGTATGTGGACTAGACGCACCGTCAGTGACCACGCTATAGCACCATAGTCATGTTATAGTCTTAGATGATAAATAATTGCTTGAAAATAGGGAATTAATTTGATTTCTAACGTCTGAACTGGATGTGTGGGTTAAAACTGGTACGAAAATGCGAATAACTTATTTAAATATCTTGCAGAATTATTCATAGTATCTAATTGTAATTTAGTCTAACAGCGCTTTAAATTATTATTACAAAAAAATATTTGTGTATAAAAAGTACAACAGAATAAAATACAATTCACAGCATTAGTAGTGTATATTCTTAGCTACAGCATTAAATAATATCGAATTTTGTAGTAATAGTAAGAAGTCGAGTCTAATTGTATTCGAATTCAATTTTCTATATTCATCAATGCTTTCTCTTCTAATAGTGCGAAATAGGATTTATTTTGTATTTTTTTAACATAAATTATATTGATTTCTCAATTTTTGTTTTATTTCACTTATGTATGTTTGGTTTGTAAATAACTACTCACACAGGATGTTGTCGGGTGAATCGACGCACTGGCATAGTTTGCAGAAGCATCTTTGGCCAGGAACAAGTCTCTTCATTCGTCGGCGCTCCTGGACCTCTCCTTGTTCACCATTCTCTTGTTAAAATAGCTTTTTTTTATTGTGACTCGACATATGACAGCACCCCACTTGATGTTAAACTGGAGTGCGGTCTGTGAATGGATGTCAATTCAATAAAAATAAGTAGTAACATATACTATGCCGGCCTAGTTGGAACCGACAAGCTGATCCCGAAACGCGGCTGAATCACTTCACGGTCTGTATACTTGTAAGTGATGGTACTACCCAGGATCAGCAGACTGGGTGTTTGCAAGCGTCGTCCAACTAAGGCGACCATGGTGTAGTGGCAGTGAAATGGTTACGCAAACCGAGAGCACGGGTTCGAGACCACCCACCGTTACCAATGTATCTTTTATATGTGTACTTTGGTTGTCCTGTTTCTATGATACAAGCACTTTAGTAGATTAGTGTAGAAAAACTATAACGGCCCGATTCTTAGCAGCAAGTCACTTCAGCGTCTTTACAATTGAAAGTGGTGGTGTACTACTCGGATCGGCAGTAAAACAATCTTTACCACAGTCTGCCTAATACTTTAAAACTGAGGTAGAAAACGAAATAAAAATACACTAATTCAGTTTGTCCTTTATTGAGTTAGCAAAACAAAAACCAGTCAAAGTTGATACAATATAATCTTAACTGTTAAATTTATTAAAATAAGAGAAGCAACTATTTTCGACAATTCTTATTTTCACCCTAAAACTAAGAATTGCGGAATTAATTGGTCTCAAAATACACTTTGGAATGATGTTTTCTATAACTATTTTGCCCTGCGAAGACCAAAAGGGATAACTTTATTAGTCTGTCTAAGCCAAAATGACGCGTCCCTCTACTGTACTTATGCACACGAGCAAATATAAAATATAGATGCAACACACCCAAAATGCAATTGTAATTGGTTATCCAATTGCTGGTTAGATACAAAAGGAAGAGCATGCTGATAAAGTATAGTAGTATAGCTAGTAATATTTGCATTCACCCATTTAAATAAAGTGGAGGGGCGCGTCATTTATAGTTAGACTAGACAAAAATGATTTATTTTTTCTTCATACGCTACGTGAACTTAACAGTTGAAAGAACTGCTCGATGGAAGATAGAAGATTTTTTAGAACGACAGACGCCGCGTTAAACTCTCGCAGCCGACCTAAACTACAAAGTAAGTACCATAATACCAGTACGTATTGAGATAAGCCAAATCTGGAACGCTTTATTTGTGGGGTATATTTTAGGATTTTACAGTCATATTGGGCCTTATCGTGGCCCGCATTTAAACATCGTATTCGATGTTAAAAACGAGTTCGAAACCACTCACCGGTACCAATGTATCTTTGATATATGTACTTTGGTCGCCCTGTTTCTATGATACAAGAACTTTAGTAGCTTAGTATAGAAGTGTATAATGTACGTTTCGTTACCGCTTTTCGTCAAACAGGGACATAATTATTGCTCCTACAAAATAACGCTGTCAATAAATAAATTCTATATAACATAAAATATACACTAGCGTTGATTATAATTAGATAGAAATTCAACCTTGAGATCTAAACTTAATAAAAACTTTGGATATCATAGAAAATATAATACAAATTGTACAATTATACAAAATAATATAATGCTTATTAATAATTAAGTAGTTATTACTATTTAATTAAATCTGTGAATGGTTTTAAGAAACAATAATCAGAGCATCGGCAAACGCATATAGTACGTAATACCACTTTTTATGGAACTGCACAGACCCCCTTTAAAGTGGTCGTACTATATATTTGTGTGTACATGATTTGGCGATGGTCCAACCAAATGCAGAAATTAACTTAGAATCTGTTCTTAATATAAACATAAATGCAGTGAAATAAAACGAGACTGTACTTAAAACTAATTAATTTCAACTTGTGATTTAATAGAAAAAAGGTTTTTTTTGTGACACATCTGACTTCGACCAGCCTGATGATAAGCAAGAGGAGTTCCAAGAGTGACGACGACTGAAAAAACCAGATTGTTCACGGCTGCCTTAGTCGCTGTCCCTATGCCGGCCAAAGAAGTTTCTTACGTATATTTATGAGCGGCCAGGAGCTCAGAACTTTCCGAGTGCCCTATGTGTATATCGAAAGAATATCTTGTGTGCAATGGTATAGCCTCTATACTATAGAGCAGCCTTTTCTAACCTGGGGTCCGCAGACAAAACAAGAAAATTACGAAAGCGTAGAGTTGCAGGCTGACGGGAGCGCGCAGTGACAACAAGGCTAAACAGCAGAATGTTCTGATAACGTTCTGGGAATTTAGTCAGACCATTTTGTCTTTTTCAATTTCTAGATGAAATAATGTGTCAAGTGATAGGTGGCTCTTTTACCTACAAAAACACTGCATTAGTGTTTAATTGAGATTATGAGAATAAAATAGATTGACCTATGTGAGTACTGCAAATAAGTTTTTTTAGGGGTCCGCAGATCATGGTCACGGGGTCCGCCCTTTACTTAGCAAAGGTGGGAAAGGCTGCTATAGAGTATTGTTACAAATCTTTGTATTTATTGCATCTGCCTATATATCGATCGATGATACATTTTCATAAATGTATCATCGATGGTGAAAGAGATGGCTTTCTAATAACAAGTCCGCCAATTGTACATAGCTTTGTTTTATTTACATTGTCTTTCTATGTATTCTGTTTAGTGCCAATAAAGAATTTTTGTTTGTCTGTCTGTTATTATTAAAAACGAGTAATGGTGTAATTATTAACTTATAAAGAATAAATTTGTAAAATTAATAATAACTCAGATACTTTCTATAATACATCAAAGATTACATAATACTTCCTTTTAAAAACATTTTTTTTTATATCATTTCCATAAACATTAATAACATAGTATAAAAAGTTTCCATTATTATATGTAAGTACTGCAAAATGTATAAAAATATATTTGTAGCTTATTTTAGTGCGAATCAAGGAATGTGGTTTTTAATGTTATTATAAAAAATAGCACGAATATTATTGTGACTAACGTTGGCAGTTTATTATCACAACTCCTACATTTTCTTATTCTCTTTTTATTATACAAAATCTCTATAATGCTATTAGAATAAGAATAGGACGGGCTGTTGACTAACTTCACTTGTCTGATTCAAAGGTGTTATTTTCTTGACGGTCCGCAAAGATAAAGACACCATACTAAAGTGAAGTTAATTGCAGAGTTTAACGTCACAAAATGGCGCCGATTCCGTCCTATTCTTATTTTAATCGCATTATACCATATGTTAATAAAATGACATTTAACATTGGAAGTATTCGACCAGTAAAGTAGTAAACAAGAACTTAAATATTCTTTATTGAGTACTACACTAAATTCCCTGCCACGAAAAACTATAAATTATTTAAACATTCAGGAATTCGCAACTTTTTTTTATTGTGACACATCTGACCTTGACCCGCCTGATGGCGACCACAGGAGGAGGTCCAAGAGTGACGATGGTACACGGCTGCCTTAGTCGCCTTTACTATGCCGGCCAAGCGTCCTCTTTCTGACGCGAAACATTGAAGTTGTTCGTGAGATCTGTATTACCCGTGTATTATATTAAGTTGAATCGGTTAATTATAATCGTTACTAAATAAATGTATTGACTTAGTAGCAGTTATTTAGTCAATATAATTTATTTATAGATTATCGTGATGAGAACTAATATAGTAATCAATTAAATGCAAATAAAATATTGTAGGGTAACATTATTTAAATTAAAAAATGGAGGACATTACTACTTTTAAACACTACATTTACCTAATGAATGAAATGATAGATTTTAAATAAGAATTTATGATAACTTATTTGGGCGAATGTGAATATTTAACGACATAAAAAATTGTACAGCCGAATACCAAATTGAATTTTGAAAAATCTTTAATTTCGTTAAAAAAAAAATTTCACATGCAGACTAGACCAAAATAACGGATGAATATTATTTCCCATTGAAAGCTATATGATTTTAACATATGTACAGTCAAATTAGCTTGGAGACGTTTTTGCATTTGTTGTGTGCAGTCAGCAAACGAATAAATAAAAAACTTTTATAATTTTTATTTAAATATTTTGCCCGATATACAGTTATAGTTAATTCGTAAGTACCGAATTTTAGTAAAGTTTCCGGTTATCTTCCGTTTGCTTCCAATTAAAACCTAGGGCCATGACGTGTTTTCTTGACGTGTGTTAATAATGGAAACGCGCTCTCTTAGGCGCACTACTACAAATGCAAAAAGTCTCCAAGCTAATTTGACTGTACATCCTATTCTTTATGTTATGTTATTCTTTATACCTATTATATTTCTCAATTTGGCCTACTAACAGATGAACGCATACACAAAGAATAGGCGAGGATTATCATTTTAAAATCTACTTACATATAGCACGGACAATAGGTTAAATTTTGATGAACAATGATTCAATGGGGTGAAAATCGTCTATTCTTTGTGTACAATTTGTGTAATCGATTTCAGCTTTGTAAAAAAAATATTAAACGAAAAAAGGCTTAACATGACATCCGTTCAGATTCTAAAGAGATGATCAAAATCAATTAAAGTTTTGTCTCATCACGTGACTGCTTCTACCGAGCGGAACGCTATGATGGCTGCTCTGACATTAATGATGTAACAGTAATGATGTGACAATATGAAATTGCTGTTATTTTTGTTCATTTTAGAATTATAGCTTTACAATTGCATGTCACTATTAACAAGTAATAGTAAAGCAATCGTTACACAAAAGGTGATTTGTATTAATACAAAACTTCATAAGCGGTCAAAATTGCGCGCTTGTAATACACAGCAAATGTCAACAAATAGTGGAACCCGGTAATTCGGCACACGTTTTGTAGGGCAGTGTTGAATTATCAAAATTGTCGGATTATAGAGTATAGTCCGGAATTATTTACAAAAGAGTACCTTGTAATCCAAGAAATAACAAATCCAATGTTGGCGCGTACAAGTTGTAACCTGTTCAATCATGCATTATCGAAGATTGTTAAAAAAATATTTAGTAATAATAGACATGTCGGATTACAGGGGGCGCTGGATTAGCCAGGAGCCAGATTACCGGGGGTATAATGAACACAAATGAAAGTGTGAATCAATGAATCTAATGAATCTATAAAATATGTAAATTTAAATACTTTGAAGCACTACAACACTCAATGATATGTCAAAACATTAAACATAATTATATGTATAACATGATATAGAAACTACGTGATTATAAGCCGAATGCTTAAATGTCACTCATATATGTCTTCCTAATGATAATATGTTAATTAGGTCGGACTTCTTGACTGTCATTTAAGCATTCATGAAAATGTAATATATGATGATATTTTTTTTATTATTATGACACGTCACACGACCTCTTACTTTGACCCGCCGGATGATAAGCGTAGGTCCAAGAGTGACGACAACTAAAAAAACCGAGTCAGTTCACGGCTGCCTCAGTCGCCGTCTCTATGCCGGCCAAATGTGCTTCTTCACGCATCGCTTAAAGAACCCAAGGTTATTGGATGAGGAGAACACATGGGCTGGCAAAGCATTCCACTTGTCCATTGTTCTACAAAGAAAAGACGCACCGAACTTTTTAATTTGACTGCCAATTTGGTTGATAGAATGCGGATGGTTTGTTCGACCTGTGCGGGTATTACTCAAATAACCTGAAATCCACGACACGCGCCGATTCGATACTTTTATCGCCATGGCCTACGCCCTACACTATTTCTGCGATTCTAATGAAATGTCAAACTAATAATTTAACGTAAATTTTAAAATGAATTTATATATTATTCTCCTTTATTAATTTCTTTCAACTCATTCAGAAGTTTAATTCATATTGAATGATTATTAATGATAAGTAGTAACAAATATTTTATATTTAATTGATGTGTTATAATTTATCCTTAATTTTATAATAATGGATGGATACAATGATTAAGCAAATTACCTTGTACGCGTTAAAGCATGCTATCTCTTTCGTTTAGAGATGAAATAGAAAGAGAAAGCACTACACACAAAACTTGTTTATTCCATTTATCGTTACATTTATTGAAACGAAACTCTAGTCGACTTTTAAATAAGAAAATATAAATTTATCTGAATTTATATGTGTAACCTACTCTTTGCCATAATATTATTTTTTAAATTGAACGTCAATAAATGGAATAAAGCAAATTTTAATTAAAATTCTACCGTCTAAAAATAAACTAGAAATGAATGATCTTGGCCTTAATTACGCATTTTTAATCAGGCCGGCATAGCAGACAAGATTATTCAGTGCAGTAAACATTGAATATTCAGTTAGCATCTTACTCGACTTCCCTAAAAATAAGCTTGGTAAAATCCAAGAGAGCTGACGAATTAATTTAGTTAACAGGCACCTCAGTTGTCACTATGCCGGCCTATTCATTCAGTTTAGAAATAATATTTTAATATATTTCCAAAGACGGTAAAACCAAACGAAAGGATCTACTTTAATAAACTACAAAACATTGAGCACTCAATTGTCTTTTTTACTACAAAGAAAACACGCAACACCGTTTTTTACTATGTCAACAAACCAGCATTTTGATTTTCCAATGTTTAATAACAAATATTAAGTAGTTAACTGACTGCAAGCGCTACGCGAGGTCATCGTGTTTGATCTTAGTTCTGTTATGACCGATGCGCGTTGTACGTATAGTATTATCAATTGTATGAACCTATTTATATGCGTTAAACAAGGCAGGCCCAGGAGGATATTTTCCGACCAAATCAGAGACATCTTCAAGAAAGCTGGGTTGCCTAGTACTGTAGAGCTTGTATGAAAGACTGAAAGAAGGAAGTGAGAGAATTCTGTCAGGATCGCGGCAAGTGGCGCTCCACTGTCTTTGCCTATCCCAGTGGGAAAAATGTGCAATTTAATTAATTGATTGATGAACCTATTTTTACATTTCTTTTCTCATTTTACTTTTTTAAGACATTAAATAGTGGTATAACCGCGAGCGTTGTGCGAGAATCGCGACTGCCATCTGTACTAGCGAGATGTAGGTGTAATAATAACAAGTATATGGAACTTTATATCAAATATTCATAAAGTTAAATGACCGCGAACGCTACGCGAGGTCGTCGTGCTCTGCGAGGTCAAACGGCGTCTGCTATGACCCGCATGCTGTATTATCAATCGTATAGAACAACAAGACTAGTTTTGGATGATATTTCAGTGATTTTTCTTTAAAGTAATCAATCTAATTGTCTCGCTAGAATAGGCAGAGACAATGGAGCGCCACTTGCCGCGATACTGACACAACTCCCTCGCTTCTCTCACATCCACAATAATAGTACCATAAATATTAAATGTATGAATTATTAAAATATATTGTGTGTATGGTTTGTTAACATAGTTTCCAAATACTAAAATTACAAATACAATAAAGCTATATTTCTCTAAAAATTACAAAAAAAAACTTGTAAAAAATCTACTTTGGGGTTTATAGAATAACAACCTATATTTTAACTAAAACACAGCATTAAGTAATCGAATACAAATCAATCGATACAATTATCCGAGTTCACTAATTAGTTTAAATTATAAACATATGCTTGTTAAGTAAATAAATAATCTCAGTTCACATTATCATTTATTTGCAGTGAACTCAGATCTAATGAAAATAATCTCATAATTTAATGCAACAAGAAATTAATAAATCATCCTTGTTCGCTATTTTGGTCTAGGGAAACAGCTTTCTTACTGACAGCATAAATAGGAGGGGAATCCACTTTGCCCGATATAGCTTGAATCCTACTTTTAACCGACTCTATAGGAGCTGCATCTATTTTAGTCTCCTCACTTATGCTCGAAGACGAATGCTGAAACGAACTGCCAACTTCCGAGTTACCGTAAATAGGCTGATCCCTAACATTCCCGTACAGGTTATAATTGTGTATCAGCGCTGATACTCTGTTCGAAGTAGCTGGTAGACTGGAATGTTCTTTAGGTAGTTCTGTACAGCTGATTCCTGTTGTAACTGGTTGGTTGATTTTGAAGTCAGGTTTTAATGAAGGCGCGTCGTCTAATGAACTTTGGCTCGATGCTGTATTTTGTGAGAAAATTTGTTCGGACGCCATACTTGTGTTTTGAGGACTCAGGTCTTGTTGCGGACTGGAGCAGTACGGCTCAGCAGCTAAGTCGGCTTCGAGTGCCGATTGCCAATCTACTTCGGGGTGTCGTTCGCGGATGCAGTCGACGACATCGAGTAGGTTTTTAGCGTCCATCGCAAGTATGTGAGCGGCTGCTAACATATTTCTGTAAATAAAAGCGGTAATGTATGACTGTAAATAAAATATTATGGTCAACTGTAGCGGAAGTATACGGGAATTGTAATGTGTTCCTAGGTAGGGATAAAGCCATGCGGGCCTCTTAGACTATGTATAGACGCCGGCAAATATAAAGTGCTCTGGAATTCTAGCTGCGCAGTTACCTACAATTAACTATGAGCACGACAGCGTAGATGCGTGACCTCGCCTTTACTGATAAAAAGGGAAAGTCTAAGAGCGCCGATGACCGAAAAAACCGACCGTAATGGTTGCCACAGTAGCGTCACTGCTTTTTCGCGCTTCTCTTAAAGGATCCAAGGTCATAGGAACACATGGGCTGGTGAAGCATCACTTACTTGGTATATTCATGATGTAATGTGGTATTATTGTATTGTATTGCGAGTCGCATTGCTTCGACCAGTGCAGCCATGTCCTTGCTCAACACCTGATGCGCCATTTCCACTTCTCTGTTCAATAAAAACAAATATATTAGCGATTAAGATAATAAAAATATTTCAAATCAAATTGTCATGCCTTTTCCCACAGGGATAAGCAGAGACAACAGAGCACCACCTGCCACGTTCCTGACACAACTCCCTCGCTTCCCACACATCCGCAATTCTCTTCGTACAAGCTCTACGGTTATGGGCACTAGGCAACCCAGCTTTCTCGAGGATGTCTCCGATTTGGTCGATTAACGCATTCATTCACATTAGATTTATAATATAATTTCCTTTCGTCAATCTACTTTCACTAATCCTTTCCATGTGCCCAAACCATCAGACACAATATAATAATAAATGAAATAAACTGAGACGACCGTGGTGTAGTGGCAGTGCAATGGTTACGCAAACCGAGAGCACGAGTTCGAGACCACCCACCGGTACCAATGTATCTTTGATATATCTACTTTAGTTGTCCTGTTTCTATGATACAATCACTTTAGTAGCTTAGTATAGAAAAGTAATGAAATAAAAACACTTACCTGACAGCTGCACTGGGGAACAGCCTCGCCAACAAATCAACCGTATGACATAATGCTCTCAGTTGAGCACCTACGCCACGTACACAGGACAGGAGTGCTGAGGGAGCTGGCGCTGAATTCCCACAAGCACACTTTGCAAGTTGCATCACACCACGAACCACGCGTGTTGTTGCCGCGTACACTGGCTCCGTGCTGTCACGGGGACGGCCACTCTGCAATTGATTAAAAATACTATAACACACGCCTGATGGTAAGCAAGAGAATGCCTGACTGAGAATGCAGACGACTGAAAAAATAGAGTCAGTACACAGTTGCCTCAGTCGCCGTCACTATGCCGGGTAATTTTTTTTAAATAAAAATGTGGGAAAATGAGAGAATTCTCCAAACGTTGCAACGTCCAACTAGGCATGACGCCTAGTTGACAGGCGTCATGCGTGTGGCGGGGAGATTTCTCTTATCATTTTCCCACAGAATTATTATATTGTCATCGGTTTTTAATACGTGTATAAAATTCGTCGTGTCATATGTCGTGTTACAATAATAAATAAATATTGTACATTGGTCGCCAAGACGACGGAAGAAACAGACATCCGTAAATCCAAGATTTTAATAGGAAGGATTAGCTAGATTCCGAAATGATCCTAACCCAGGCCAGTCTTTCTAATATAAAATATAGAATATTTATTAAATACCTTATCTTCAGCAGTGCCATCTGTAGCTTTTTGTACAGTATTAGCGGGACTAGTTTCAGTAGAATTAGTTCCTGGAAATTAATTAAATTCGAGTTATAAATTAAATATAATTCAAATATTTGTTTTATTTCCTTTTTCAATATATTAGTTGCAGTTATGAGGGTACATACATATATATGCACGTACTATTACTAGAGAAACGTGACATAGTCTCGGGCGTATCGGCCGAACAGAACTGCTGTCGGAATGGGCAGACGCGTGTCATAATACGTTGGCGAGTCTGTGATTACAGTAATCCTTGGTTATCAGTGTTACTACTGCATGAGGTACAATACAAACACTACATTAGTAAAAACATTTTAGTCGATCTAGGTTCAATACCCGGTCGCAGTTGACCGATATGCACTTTCGAAATGTTTTCTATCCAATTTTTATAAGCTTTGTACTTTCATGTATTTAAAACATATTTGCCTATCTGCAAGGGGTATAGTAGAAACATGGGAGTGTTAAGTGTTCGAATTCAGACGCGTAATCTGACCTCGACTGCGTCAGGTTCCGTCATTATTGCGGCCAAAGAATAATAGATTTCTACATATTTCAAGAATCGCCTATTAGTGTCATTATCAGTTAGAAGACGTCCACTGCTGATTTGCGTTCTAAGGCCTCTTCTTCTAAGGAGAGGAATTTCTTCTGCATCCACCGGTTATTTTTGACTTTTACCATAGTGCATAAAATTAAAACATTGTGACCTATTAGTGTGTAGATTAGAGGTTCACAAACTTTTTCCCTAATAGACCACTTTCAAAATTTGATGGTTCTGGTGGACCAACTGCAGCTACATTTCTACCATATTTCCAAAACTCGATATGCAATATGCAAGTTTCTACAATTAACAGCTGCTGAGATTTTTAAAATAATATCTACCTACATTGATTGGTGAAGTAAAGCCATCGTTTTAGTTCTTCACTATCGAAACCAGATAAATATTAGTGGAACCACCATTATTTTTCACGCCATCGTAGACCCCCGTCCAGTCTCCCCTGGATCTACCTGGACCACTTTGGAAATCGATGGTGTAAGTACATAAAATGATACATACGGGAATGTGTTTGACTAGAAGTACGTTCATTCATGTTAAGTTGGTGCACTGTCTCTGCCAGACCACTCTCAATTGCCTCAGGGTCAATGGCCACAGCGCTAGTAGACGATAGCCGTTTCTTCTGCAAATAAATAATCAGCATTATTGTTTTTATATCTTTATTTATAATGTAGCCTAATTTACAACGCTTTAAGTAAATATTTACAAAATCTTATATTGCCCTAGCTAAAGTTGATATTGGTTAAATGCTCCTATATCCAATAAAGAAGGATTTAATTTATCTAATAGCATACTCCTGACATTCTGGCACCGGCAACATTATGCATTAAGTCCTCTACCATCGTTATTGTTGTTTGAAAACTTAGCTAGTGTGCGAGTAAGCTGCCCTTTGTCTTTTAGCTTAAACAGAGACTTATTCCTTGTTAAAAACGTTTTTTTAACGAGGGTATTAAATATTCTTTTAATTTATTTATTGGCTCACATGTTGTATGTACGTTATTTGCCATTAATCTAATGTTAAGAATCTAACCCAACGGCCACACACTCGACGAGTGGTGAGGGAAATGGACAGAGAAATAGTGTGGCTGCGTTATTCGTCCTGCTGCTCGTCATGCCGCTGGTCATCCATTTTTTGTCGGTTTTTTAATGCGAGTCATAGTTACAATTTTGTCGTCCATCAGAGCAACGCGATGAACATCGCGAGTAGGAAAGTGTGTGGCTGTTAGGGCAATATTCACGGCAGCACAAGGAGCAGTGCGAAGAGCATAGTGTGGCTGTAGCATAATGTATACTTGAAATTGGATACCGGACGTATACTTTGAACTTTGATTTTGAACCCGTGCTCTCGGTTTGCGTAACTATTGCACTGCCACAACACCACGGTCGCCCTAAATTATTAGGTTAACCCAACCAAATAAAAACTAACCAGATTTTCCTCTTGCATCTGCAGCCATCGCCTGTCCTCTTCTGTTTGAATCTGTTGTCTCGCTAGCTCAGCAAGCAGTCTCTTTTCAACAACCGCTTCACTGTCGATTTCTGGACTCTGATTAGGACATAAAAATAATAATTATAATGAAGAACGAGTGAACAGTGAAAAACCTTAATTATAAATACCAAGTAATTTACATTTCATTGGTTGAATTTGTATTGCGTAAGACACAGTGGCGTAGCGTGAAAGTCAGCGGCCCGAGGCGGAAAAAAAATTTGCCGCCCCCTATTTTAGGAGTTTCAATCATAGGTACAACAAAATTTGAGTTTCAGGTTCAAATTTTAACGATTTATTTCAGTTTTTATAAATTTTGCCGCCCCCTAAATGTGCCGCCCGGGGCGGGCCGCCCCCTTCGCCCCGCCACGCTACGCCACTGGTAAGACAATTTCGACCAATAGTGTTTAACTGTTAAAATGAAGACCACTTCGATACAGATTAACGTTCCTTTTTGGGGGTATAACCATACCGTATAACTATTTTGTTGTTTAAAACGTACGTTTTTTAATTATTTTCAATTTCCAATACTTTCAAATGTTTTTTTGGACTCAGTGTGGTATGCCCCGGTTTCAAGAAAAATAACGACCATGTGCGGGTAGTTAGAAAAAAACTTCAATCAAAATCAAAATGTCACGCCTTTTTCCCACAGTGATAGGCAGAGACCACTTGCGTGCCACTTGCCACGATCCTGACACAACTCCCTCGCTTCCTTCACATTCACAATTCTCTTCATACAAGCTCTATGGTTATGGGCACTAGGCAACCTTGCTTTGTTGAGGATGTCCCCGATTTGGTTGGAATATAATAATAAATCCAATCCACTCGGCTCAAAATGTCACAAAAGCATAATGTCGCGTTATTTTTATTTTTCTATATATTATTTTATTGTGACTCGACATATGACAGTACCGCACATGATGTTAAGCTGGAGTGCGGTTCATGAATGGAGGTTACTGCTGCTACAGTTCAATGACTATAAGTAGCAGTTACATCCACTATGCCAGCCAGTTTTTTTAGGAGTGCTTCATTTTCGAGTGTTACTTTTTGGTAACGACTTTTTACGAGTGCTACTTTTTGGTAGCGACATTTTACGAGTGCTACTTTTTGATAGCGACTTTTAAGAGTGCTACTTTTTACAATTGTTACTTTTTGCGAGTGCTACTTTTTAGTAGCGACATTTTACGAGTGCTACTTTTTGCCGACGCGTCGCTATTTAACATTATGCTTCTGTGCCATTATAAGCCGAGAGGAATCCAATCACCACAGATGTTACAGAATTATAATAACACAGATAAATAATTATAGAAAGTCTTGGACTATCCCTTACTTACATTTAGGTAAGTTTAAGAGTAGAAAATAAAAAAAGATATCACAATAAAAAACAGGGGAATATTTTTTCGTTGTGAAGCGACAATCAACCTCGATTTGCTTGGTGGTAAACAAAATTACGATTGCCATTTGCCGTCACTATGCCGGCCGTTTACTAACACTATAGGCTAGCCAATAAAATATTTAACCATGAAATAAATAGCACTTGTGCAAAATAAAACTTTAAGCAAACTTTTACAGCGCAATACTACTAATGTATACAATAAAGAAAAATCTATCGATACTTTTAGGTGCATCACTATGTGATCTACATTGAAATAAAAATAATTATCTTGCACAAGCGTGTAAAATAAAATTGATTTGAAAACGTTGACCAATCACCTTTCTTGAAAAGTATTAAGTAAGTCCTTTTTAAGAAGTTGGTTAAAAAAAATAGGTCAGTCATTAGGTTCCAAAACAATTTTACAAATAAAAAATAAAATAAAAAACCAAAAGTCTACCGGAGTAACCCAACGAGCACACAAAATATTCTGCAAAAGAAAGTTTGTACAAATTAAGTATTTATTATGGAGGAAATATATTATTTTACAATACCTTCACAATATAAAAAAAAAAACACCAACATTCTACCAAAATAAAATAAAACGAAACACATGCAAATCTATAAAAAAAACTGGGGAAAAAAAATATACAAAATAACTACTTAAAAAAAGATACTATAAAAATATCTTTCAAACCAATCACCTGATCTGATTGCGCAACTTGAGTCTGCGCTGGTGGAACTATCGCTGAACATTCCTGCCTCGACGCATACAATGCCTGGGCATCAATAGAGGAAGCCGACGCGAAATGAGGCCTTGGAGACATCGGCCCTTGATATGCCGGGCCATAAGCAGCCTGACAACTAGATACTTGTGGTCTAAACAACATCGGCTGAGCTGGACCATGGACAACTCCATGAGTGCTATATTGCATTTGTTGTTGGCAGAAAGACATAGGAGGTATCACACCCATCGGCTGAGCTTGAGCGTAACCTTGAGACATCTGAGGATGCTGAGAAAGTCCAGGACTACCAGACCTTGGCGGATAGTGACTTATTTGAGGCGAATACATTTGCTTAGACATAGAAACATGACCTGGAGATTTTGACATGGGTACACCCATACCTTGAGAATATGGTATGCCCTGAACTATACCAACAGGGATACCGTATGAAGAAGAAGGATGCGACGCTGACATCGATACACCAGGTCTGTAAGCAACCTGGGGTCGTTGTCCAGCTCTTTGGGCAGCTATGGCAACACAACTCTTGACATTCTCACCTCCGAAATCGTATATCTCCTCGACTAAAGGAGGTTCGGGTTGATGTCTCATTTTATTGACAACACTCGCCGCTAATTGAGCGTTCAATGCTCCGTGAACAGAGAATTGTCCTACATCCTGGTCTCTGCGTGTTCTTGGCGGAGGTGATGCTGGGACGGAGTGTTGTCTGGTAAACGGTGCTATGGGTACAGGTGAGCCTCTATGTGACAGACTACCTCTTGCATTTCTCTCTAAAGAACCCATACGGACTGGGCCTCGCTCTACAGTTGACAAAGCACTACGACTGTTTCGTTCTAAAGATCTAACGCGATTTGCATAAGGTTCTGTCGGTAATGATTCAGCATCTGATGAAGTAAAAATGTCAGTTTTAGGGGAAATATTTTGACATAAATTGTCACAACTCTCTCTAGCTCCCACAACGACTGTCAAAGTTTCGTCAGTCGATTGGGAATCTTGATTTGCTGACGGTACGATTGGATCTAACTTATGAAGACTAGCAACAGGTATAGGGACGGTCTGCAAAGGAATGTCGATCTTTTCGTCTGGTTTTGGATGAATGATTTTGTCGACTATTTCGGGGTTTTTCTCCGGTAGATTTTCGGCGAAGTCTACTGCGACGGTATTAAATACCGATGCTGGTGTGATGTAGGCCTGCGGGTCTATGGAGCGCTGTTGGTTCTCCCGTAGTAGGTGTGCTAATACGAGTGGGTTTTGAGCTACTATGTATGTTTGTGCTGCCGGAGCCGCTGCATTTGCTGATGGACCCACTGTTGGTGCTGTAAAAGAAAATTAGGGCACATCACTCTTAGAAAGAACTCATATTAGAATAAACGTGCATAAACGATGAGATTATACATTAGAAAATATTGAGAAATAAGCGTAAGTGCCTTGAACAAAGAACATCATTCATTTTGTATGGGGACTTGGGCTTAATTGTATAATATAGCCTTAATACAAAATACATATCTTATTTTCCAAATAACTCAATTGCACAGCAATCAAAAGCAAAACTATTATTAGTTTTATCAACACAAGTATCGAAACTACCATTTATATATTTTTTCATAATTGGACATAACAAAAGCCCAAAATGAATGATATTCTTTCTGAATGTTTAATCAGCTATTAATATAGTATTAAGATTAAAAAAAATATATATTGAACTATAGTAGAACCTAAATTATAACTAAATTAATTAAATAATTTTAATTGGCCGGCATAATGACAACGATTGGGGCATCCGTGAACTGAGACATTTTTTTCAGTTGTCAGCACTCTTAGACCTCGTTCATGCTTACCATCAGGAAGGTCAGTCAGATGTCGAGTCACAGTAAAAAAATATCTATTTACCCGTAAGATTTGTTTGTGGTCTGCTTGGTTTAGGTGGCGCCTCTTCACCCCACGACGAAGCAGCCACTCGCCTGTTTTCCCTCCTCATAGTATCCCAAGCTGTGTTACGTTCTTCTTGGTAAATCTCACTGAAAAAAATATTAATTTTATTTAAATGTCTTGAAATAAAGATCAGCCTGTATGTTTTTTTTTGTCGACATATGACAGCACCCCGCTTGATGTTAGGCTGGAGTGGGATCCATTAATGGATGTCACTGCTACTGTAATTCAATAACTGTGAGTAGCAGTCACATCCACTATGCCGGCCTAGTTGAAACCGGCAACTTACAATGTGATCCCGAAACGGTCTGTATACTTATGCAACTGCTACTACAATTCGATAACTGTGAGTAGTAATCACATCCACTATGCCGGCCTAGTTGGACCCGGCAACTTACAAGCTGATCCCGAAACTTGACCAAATCACTTCACGGTCTGTATACTTGTAAGTGGTGGTACTACCCCGGATCGGCAGACTGGGTACCATTGCCTACCACTCTTATTACATGATGGCGTCAAAAAAGCAGTAAAATAACGCTGCTATGATATTTGACATCTTCGTAACTAATCAGTGAATAACAAATCAATGAGTAAACTACGTTGTTTGGTCACTTGCAACCGCGACGCAATTTCATTGCTTTTTCGTTGGCATAATGTATGAGGAGAATTGGGACACAGGCCTCTGTCCAGATAGTGGCCATTTGGGGTTTGACAGCGTGGATGGAATGGAAAACACAATGTTCTGGAGACATCTTCAAGAAAGTTAGGTTGCCTAGTGTCCATAACCAAAGAGCTTATATGAAGAGAATTGTAAATGTGAAGGAAGCGAGGTAGATGTGTCAGGATCGTGGCAAATGGCGCTCCATTGTCTCTGCCTATCCCTTTAGGAAAAAGGCGTGACAAATTGATTGATTGATTGATTGAAAACTACCAGCTGGTATCAATGTATCTTTGACGAGCTTTGATAGCCCGGTTTCTATGATACAAGTACGTTTATTAGCTTAGATATAGAAATGGTGCTAATATGATATAGCCCGCATAGTGCCAGCGAGTTTAATCAATTTAATTTTCAGTCTTTGGCGCTAATAAATTTATGGGCTGATAGTCAATAAAAAAAAAAGTAAAAAGAAGGTGCTTACAATAATGTTTCCTTGAGACTGTGTGCGGTAGGGCGTTGTGATGGTTCATAGGCCCAGCAGCGTGACATCACGGAGTAGAGGCGAGGCGGACAACGAGCCGGCAAAGCGAGACGTTCACCATTCTCCAATTTACCTAAACAAGATTAATTTTCCTACATTAATGTACGGAAGTGAGCATGATGGTAGAATTAACCCTGTAGAAATACGGGCATTAAGGAGTGTAAATGGAGTGACGATAGCGGATAGAATGAGGAATAGCACAGTGCGCGATAGATGTAGTAACAACGATTGACAAAGGAATGCTTCGACAGTTTGGGCACATGGAAAGGATGATTGAAAGTAAATTGATAAAAATAATTCATAAATATAATATAGAAGGATGCGTTATACGAGTATAAGGCAGGCCAAGGAGGGTGTTTTCTGACCAAATCGGTGACATCCTAAAAAAAGCTAGGTTGCCTAGTGCCCATTACCATAGAGCTTGTATGAAGAGAATTGTGTAATTTGCCGGTTTCGACTAAGCCGGCATAGTGGATGTGACTGCTACTTACAGATATTGTAGTTAAACTGGCTACATTGCCACAACACATGCATTATGCTCCCTACCTATGTATTATAAATTGTTTTTTTTTATTAAATGAATTTTAACTTACCAATGACGTCATTATTTTTAACTCCACTAAAAGGTTTCACGCCTAACATAAGGATTTCCCACATGCACACACCTAAAAATGTATCATAAAAAAAAATATTTAAAATAGATATGGTATCGATTAAAATTGTATAGGCCAGCAATATAAAAACAATATTAAATTTAAAATAAAAAAAGATATAAAATATACACATCACAATCAGCCGGAAGACGTCCACTGTTAAATATAGGTCTCTTCTTCTTGGAACGCCATTCCGAACGTTAAGATGCCAGTTGGATACACTGACATCTTAACGTTCGGAATGGGCAGGGTGCAAAATATTATATCATTGGATAAAAAAAATATTTACCAAACATCCAAACATCAGAGGCGGAAGTGAATCTTCTAAAATTAATTGACTCAGGTGCCATCCATTTGATTGGCAACTTGCCACGAGACGCTTTATAATAAGACTTGTCTTCAACCATTTTTGATAGGCCAAAATCTGCCAGCTGTAATTTAAAAATTAGTTATGAATTACGAATAGTATAGTCAATTTTTTTTAAATGCAGCCGAGTAATATCGGTCCTGCGATAGGATGGTCACCCTACTCGGCGACAAGCAGCTGCTTGCCGATTGGACGATTTATTAGCGCGATGAGTGAATCAGTCGCTGATAAATAATGCTCGTTTGTATTGAATGATTTTACAATATTTAAATTTGGAGTACTTCATATTCATATTCAAAATAGTCGAGGCCTAGACCGAGTAGTTCATTCGATCACACAGGTTTAGCAACGTAATGCATGGCAGTATTTGTATGGGTAACCGCTAGTGGAAAAATAAAACGATCGCGCTTGTGTTAGATGAAAGGAATTTATAAATCCGAAGTGGATAAATGCGTTAAACAAGGCAGACCCAGGAGGGTGTTTTTCGACTGAATCGGAGACATCTTCAAGAAAGCTAGGTTGCCTAGTGACAATAACCATAGAGCTTGTATAAAGAGAATTGTGGATGCGAGAAACGAGATTGTTATGTCAGGATAGTGGCAAAAATCACTCCATTGTCTTTGCTTTCCACGTGGGAAAAAGGAGTGACAATTTGATTGTGTTTCGGATGGCACGTTAAGTTGTTAGTTCTGTTCGTTGTCATTGCTGTAGGAGGGAAAAGGAAAGGTAGATCTGTCCGCTGCACGGATGTCGCTTGTAGACCCGTCTACTGGCCGTAGTCGTCTGTCATTAAAGGAGCCCTAAAATAGCGTAAAAATACAACCGTTTATGAATATACATTTTTACATTCGTAATTTAGAAAGTTGTCACTAGTTTTGATGATCATTTGACAACCTAATTTGACCAAATAACAATACTTCAAAAAGGATGAAGGAACAATTATGCCGCTACTCTTACCACTACGTGACTTTTAATTAAGCAGTATTAAAAGTCAACCACAATTACAAGTAGTTGTATTTGCAAAAAAAAGTAGTGCCAACCTTTGAAATGAAGGAATTGAAGTACAAGTAGTTGTCTCATTCAGTCACACGTAATATAAGCATAATATAAATGAGACAAATAACAATTAATTAGTTTTTATTTTAACCCAGATTCTATTCTTTCCAAATTCTTTGGACAAACCACGTGCGAGATGTTAAATGATTGACGCCCTCTAGCCTCCGGTACAGACACTACCTTTGCAACGTCATCTATAGTAGGGGAACGAGTTAAAGGAACGTGCGAGGAATGCGGTTGTGACGTCATGGTCACGTGTCTATTATGAATAGTGAAGTAACATCCAAAATGTCGATAACAATAAACACACACATTCCTTAAAACGCAAATAGATTTAGTTATTAAAAATTATAAATGTGTATTAAAGTATAAACATTGGACAGCAACAATTTTTAATGAATTATATATTTATTTAATTTTGAGAATAGTGACTGCATAGTATTTTATTAGATTTTGCACGAACATTGATTAGTGAATTTACAAATTTGTTTAATTCATAGTGACTGCATGTTTTTTTTTTCTTTTTCACACATTTTAATCACGTTTTTAAGCCACGGTTCTAGCCTGAATACGGATGACGACTCTCTTTTATTCAATTAACTTACTAAGTTTTCAATAATTAAACAAAGAAAATATGGACACGTTTTTATCGATATTAAATGACATCGTCGAGCTATGAGCGTCACTAAAAGCGGCCACTAAGATACGGGTGGTGGTCGTTTCACGCCCCACCGCACCTCAGCCCCCGAATTCATTTAGCTCGTTCCCCAACTATAGTCATCTAGTGTTGCAGCGCTACATTATTAAATGGCGGTCATGAAAATCGTCTTACCTTAACACAAGTGGGTGTGGAGACGAGGACATTTCTTGCAGCAATATCTCTATGTACGAACTTCTTGCTCTCCAAATAACTGAGAGCAGTTGACAATTGAAATATGTACTGCACCAAAGTGACTACTTCCAATCTGTAATAGAAATAAATACTTTTAAATATATTTGACTGGTACAGTGACGACGACTAAGGCAACCGTAAACTGTATCGGTATCTCAGTCGGTACCATCAGGCAAGTCAAGGAAGTCGGGTCTTAAAAAAAAGATAGTAAACGAAATTGCTCTGCGTACAAGTTTAACAAAGTGTTTAGAGTGAACTTTTTCTTTTGTTTGTACATCTTACAAACCAGCCAAATAAACATTTTTTATTTGTTTGGCAATAGATTGGGACAACCGTCAAATTAATAACCTAATTTCCGCGTTTATTTCCTACAGAGACAGGTCGAGACTCGCTTCAACTCCCACGCTTCCTTCACATTCATTTTTTTTTATTTTTTATATGTTACTCGACATATGACAGCACCCCGCTTGATGTTAAGCCAAAGTGTGGTCCATGAATGAATGTCACTGCTACTACAATTTAATAACTGTGAGTAGCAATCACATCCACTATGCCGGCCTAGATGGAACCGGCAACTTACAAGCTGATCCCGATACGCGACTAAATCACTTTACGGTCTGTATACCTGTAAGTGGTGGTACTACCCCGGATCGGCAGACTGATACCACTGCCTACCACTTGAAAAGTACCACTTTCTACCAGTTCTCTTCATACAAGCTCTATGGTAATTGTTTTTAAATAGTGGCGCTCCATTGTCACTGCCTATCCGTGTGGGGAAAAAGGCGAAAAATATATTTAATTGATTGATTGATAATAGTTTTTTTTTAATTTATTTTATTTGTGTAATATGAGTGCTGTTGGTGTAAATAAATAAAATAAACCCATAAAACTCACCTATGCGCATTCTGTTGCAAATAAGCTCTCATTTCGCCGAGTGTTGCCAGCTCCATGACAATCCATATGGGTGGTGTACTGCACACACCGACCAAGCCAACTATGTGGGGATGCGAGAATTGTTGCATTATGTCTGAAATGTACACAATTATTATCACAACCACAGGCGTAAAGTCCAGGGTTCCATTCCTGGTCGGAGAAAAATTGTTTCATAGATTTTATTTACAATATTTAATAATTAGATTGGTTATTAATTTCAATCAATCAAATTGTCACGCTTTTTCCCACAAGGATAGGCAGTGACAATGGAGCGCCATTAATTAAAAATAATTAGGTTGGATTAAACAAATTTTATGCGGCTTACTATCGCATTTATTTGTGAGCATCAACAGGACGGCGTCAATCACTACATACGTTTCGACAAACCGAAGATCCTCGCAAAGGAAAGTATCAACTCAGGATGGTACGCGAGGCTATTGAGATTAAAAAACATCCTAATTTCAATAGAGAATGTGGTTGGCGATTATTTAACACCTGGGACCCATAATACACAAAAACTCAAGTCCCAAGTCCAGGAAACTGCCAAACCAGATGATCCCTTCAGTTATTTTTGCAAAAATTGAAATAAACTGGGAACAGAAAAAAGAAAAAACAAAATCGAAACATCAAACGGGGTAGTTTTGGAAACAATATTAACATCAACCAATAGGACGACCAACACCTCAGTCTCTCCGTGACCATGATGGCTGCAAAGCTCTCGAAACGTCGGAATAATAAAAAATTGTAAAATCAAAACTAAAATTAACGCGATAGTAAGCCGCATAAAATTTGTTTAATGTTCGCGCAAAATTTAAGAAAATACTAGTCTCCTTGGGACTATCTCTGATGCGACGTCATTAGATGATATTTTTTATTTATAGTTTAATTATAGTTAATTATTACTTTTAATGAAATTTAATTGTAAATATTTATTATTAATAAAGTACTATAAGTAACCCAGAAAATACTAACAATTAGGTTATCTAATATCTGAAAGGCGACCATAGTGTAGTGGCAGTGCAATGGTTACGCAAACCGAGAGTTCGAGACCACCCACCGGTACCAATGTATCTTTGATATATGTACTTTGGTAGTTATGTTTCTATTATTCAAGCACTTTAGTCTAGAAATGTAAATAGAAAAATCTGTATGTATCTTTCTGAATAAATAAACAAATAAACACTTACATGCTTCCTCCAGGAACTTCTCAGCCGTATCCAAGTCAGCATCCAGTTTGCATGTCTTCACAGCGACTGGTAGGACATATTCACCGCCAGTGCCTCGGCCCTGCTTCTTTTGCAACGCCAATTGGCGTCGAAGGGATGGGTGGTTCGCGGATGTTACACGGCATGTACCTAAAGATTATAAATACAAAAAAAATATATAAAAGAAAAGGTATTTTTCTATATTTTTTTAACACGCTCTTATTAGCTTGACTTGTATGTATGTAACTATGTAACACTGTTTCTCAACAGGGGGGCAATTTGATAGTAAAGGGGGGCAATTTAAAAATGGACTCAACTTTAACCCTTTCGCTTTGGGTTATTAAAATGCAATGCTAGATATTGGTAACAAATATAACAAAAAGCGCAAATTCTTGTATGGCAAAATGCTGTAATCATTTATATTTCTTAAGGGAGCGTTCAAGTATTACGTAACGCAAATTTTGAAGATTTTTGAAACTTTTCTTTAGCCGTTTTTTTTTCGTTGTCATTTTTTTGACATAGTTTCGCTGACAAGTCTGCGTGAGATCCTTTATAGGCCAAGAACAGCTGATGATACAAATCTCCCTCTTTTGAAGACATTACAGTATGAACACTATGAACTCACGCATAAACTAACGAATACTGACAACGAAAACAACATTATATGACGTATAATTTAGTGATTCCCCGTGAAATATAAACGAAAAGGTTTGCCAACTTGCCAGAAGAAATTAAAAAAAAAACAATCTAATCGAGGGATTCCCCGTAACGTAAATGAAAAGGGGTTGCAGTTTGGGAGTATTAATTCCCTAATTTTTTAGAAACAATGTTACGTAACGTGTTGTAATAAAGACCCCCTCCGCCCTGTTTTACGAGACCCCCCTCCCCCCCCCCAAATTGCGTTACGTAATACTTGAACGCTCCCTAAGGGAACAAAACAATTTTGTATGGGGGGCATACAAAACTATGTATGGGGGGCATACAAGTTCGGAAATGTTAAAGTGGGGCATGGCCTAAAAAAGTATAAGAAACACTAATGTAATAGAATCTTTCGAAATAATTTTCACCCACCTCTAGAGGTGTGAATAATGTGAAAATTTGTACACGTAATAAAAACCGATGACAATACAATAGTTTAATAAAATATATATTCGGCCGGCATAGTGACGGCGACTGAGGCAACCGTAAACTGACTCGTTATTTTCAGTCGTCGGTATTCTTGGACCTCCTCTTGCTTATCATTTATTTACTTTTTAGTTCTTATTGTCATATTAGCGTGTGTTTGGTTTTTACCTAAAGTTTCATTTATTGTTATTGTGACTCGACATATGACAGCACCCCGCTTAATGTTATGCTGGAGTGTATAATAATTAATTGTGTGGCAGTGGTACCTAGTCTGCCGATCCGGGGTAGTACCACCACTTACAAGTATACAGACCGTGAAGTGATTTGGTCACGTTTCGGGATCAGCTTGTAAGTTGCCGGTTCCATCTAGGCCGGCATAGTGGATGTGATTGCTACTCACAGTTATTGAATTGTATTAGCAGTGACATTCATTTATGGATCACACTTTGGCTTAACATCAAGCGGGGTACTGTCATATGTCGAGTCACAATAAAAAAATAAATTAATAAAATAAAATAAAAGTAAACTTACCTTTATGCACGTCCCCAAATTGTCCTTCGCCAATAATACTCGTCAACTCTATTTGATTACGAACCAATTCGTAGTCTCTTACTGTAACAAGAAATATTTAAAATATAAAAATATTTAAAAAAATAATTCAAATAATATTTGCTAAGTACTTCCACTTTTCGGGGTCAGCTACAACTTGCAAGGCTAGTTGCCGATTCCAACTAGGCCGGCACAGTACGACTGCTACTAGCAGTTATTTAACTACTACACAGTCGTCTTTCATTTAAAGACTGCACTCCATAGTATTTTCTTAGATTTTGCGCGAACATTGATTAATGAATTAAACAAATTTTATGCGGCTTACTATCGTGTTTATTTTGAATTAGATTTTATTTTTTTTTATTATTCCGACGTTTCGAGAGCTTTGCAGCTCAGTCTCTCCGTGACCACGATGGCTGCAAAGCTCTCGAAACGTCGGAATAGTAAAAAATTGTAAAATCTAAACCAAAATAAACGCGATAGTAAGCCGCATAAAATTTGTTTAATTCATTAGACTGCACACCAGCTTAACATGAGGCGGGCTACTGTCATATATCGAGCCACAATAAATATTACTCCTTTTCTATAAATAAAAGTAAAATTATTTTTTATCAATCAATCAAATTATCACGCCTTTTACCCACAGGGATAGGCATAGACCATGGAGCGTCATTTGCCACGATCCTGACACAACTGCCTCGCTTGCTTCACGTCCACGATTCTCTTCATACAAACTCTACGGTTATGTAAAACACCTCCCTCGTTTAATGTATCTTTTTGAATATTAAATAATCTAAATTACCAGCTGGTGTGGAATAATCAGCATCGTCATCCACAATCTCTGCATAATCCTCTGATAGCAACGTAGCTGTGTTCCCTTCCCATGAACTTGTTTTGCCTTCGGATGAACTGCTACTCATTTCCGCTGAAGAAAAAAAAACAATTATTTTTTATTGTGCCTCGACATATGACAGAACCCCACCTGATGTAAAGCTAGGGTGCGATCCATGGATGGAAGAGATGGAGCTGTCGTATCAACTATGCTGGCCTAGTTGATCCCAAAACGCAACTGAGTTGCTACATGGTTTGTACACTTCAAACCATGTTTGTGGCTTTTGATCCATTGCAGAGCCGAGCGAATATAAAATTAAGTTAATGAATATAACAAATAGCTATGACACAAATATTTGCTCCGACCGGGAATCGAACCCGGAGCTTTACGCGTAATGAACTGACAAACCGACGCGCCACGCCTGTTGCAATTTAGTACTTATTTAAAGTAGTACTATTTAATGAGTTAAACCAATTTTTTGCGGCTTACTATCGCGTTTATCTTTCATTAACGAATGTTCGCGACAAATCTAAGAAAATAGTTCTACTTACTTTTACATTGACAGGAGAGTTGTTTCCAAACGGTTGCTTGTAATATAAATGAAATTATTAACATTTATTTTATTTAACTATAGCCTAACTTTGGATTGCAGGCATAAAAGTTAAAAAAGATCTCTTGTATACAAAAAAGAACACAATCAATCGAATTGTTATGCCATTTTCCCAAAGGGATAGGCAGACCCTGCGCCACTGGCTAAGATCCTAGCACAACTCCCTTGCTTCCTTCACAACCACAATTCTTTTCATACAAGCTCTACTATAAATGGCACTAAAAAACCTTTTTTTTTAGGAAGTCTCTGATTTGGTTAAGAAAAACACTCCTGGAACAGCTTCATTTAACGCATCCATCCACATCAGAGTTATAAATTTCCTTTCGTTCACTCATCCTTTCCATGTGCCCAAACTATCGAAGCATTTCTTTGTAAATCCTTGTCACTACATGATCTTTTAAAGTTTACAATGGGCGATATTTAGATATAGTTTGACCAATACCGCGCCTTAGGTATGCGCGCGGCGAGGCGGGGACACCATCGGCTGTTGCGCTCGACTGTAGACTGTCTATGTCAGAAGCACATGAGATAAATATTCAAATATGGGTCGTGCGTTATGATGTTGATGGCGAAATGGAAGATGAAGTTCTATTGCATACAGCCTATGCACAACATTTGGCGTGTAAAAAACTGGCGTGCCTTAGAACTGTAAACTGATATCGTAAGATCTATCCGACAATATCGATCTCATGTGAATTCATGCTCTTTCCATCTCGGCCAGCGGTACAGCGGTGTTGTATTGTATTATAGTATTGTAGTATAGTACCGTATACAATATACGGTAGCGGTCAAGCTATAGTTGAAGAAGTCATCAAAAGATGGCATTTTAATGAGTTAAAAAAATGAGACGCGATATCAGACCTCGGCTTGCCTTATGGTATGCAAGGGGTGTGCCAAGAGAGCCGACGACTGGCGGTTGCCTCAGTCGCCGTAACTATGCCGGACAAACAATTTAACTGATAGCGCAATCTATTGTAAACCAGTGAAAACTATATAATTTATCATCCGCCATCTACGAGTAGGATTAATGACATCTAGGATTAAAGACAGTATGGTTTGAGAATCAACCTCCTACCTACACTTTCCTGTCTGCTACGCGAAATTCCGTCCAAGGATTTACAGTTGTTAATTATCTCTCTAAACAAAAACTAATATTTGATCAATCAATCAACTTGCCACGCTTTTTCCCACAGGGATAGGCAGAGACAATGGAGGGCCACTTGCGACGATCCTGACAAAACTTCCTCACTTCTCTTACATCCACTTTATACAATCACTTCTCATTATACAAGCGGTTATGGCCACTAAGCAAACCAGCTTTCTTAATATTTGATGTGATATATAATTTATAATAACTGTACACACTCTTTATAATTAGACTAGATTAAAATAGGTCTGAGCGCGGGATTAAAAAAAATATATAATAAAAAGAACTTACTTTGTCTATTCCAAAGTGACGTTTGCGAATCGGTGACAAGCCTACAATATCCATCTACAAGATCCGCTAGACTTTCAGCTGCCTGCAATTCATATGTTTTAAGTAATTTTTTTTAAAGTGGTAGGTACGCACTAGTGCTCAGTCTGCTGATCCCGGGTAGTACCACCACTTACAAGTATACAAACCGTGAAGTGACTTAGTCGTGTTTCGTTATCAGCTAGTAAGTTGCAAGTTTAACTAGGTCGGCATAGTAGATGTGATTGCTACTTGCAATAATCCAATCTAGTAGCAGTCAACTTTATTAATGGACCGCTTAATAATCGGCGGGCTTAACATCGGGCGGGTGTCTAGTCACAATTAAAAATAACATTATCGCTATGATAAGCCAGCCTCGAAAATAAGGTAATGTTGGCAATACTAGTTATAAATTCTGAACCACTTTTAGTAGTCATATAAGTAATTGTACATGTATCCGAATTCTAGTCTACATTCAGTCACATTACCATGTCTTTTTTTATTTTTACTTTTAACAGCTCAAGTATTACTGGGCTCTCTTTTTAGTGATAATATATTTTTAAATACTCATATACAATATTAATGTTTATTTCAAAATATATTATTGAATATAGTTAAATTTATTTTAGATGTGAATTAGGCTAGATTTGTATAGTTGTAAATAGTTAGACAGGGTAGATTGTACATTAAGGTTTAAGTGACTATGAGGCTTGCATAAGCAGAAAACACTTATTATATTATATTTAAAAGAACTAAAGTGTCAGATAAATGATACTACGATTTTATTTTATTGTAAAACTTGTATAACTTAATATAATAAATAAATTATACTCACTTCAACGCTACTACATGTAATAGTAAGTGTTTCAGAAGCACCTTTCACACGTAACTGCAGCGCTGCTTTACCACACGAACCACTCTGGAAAAAAAATTACAATAAATATACACTTTTTTCATTTAAACAGAAAATCAATCACAATAAAATTATCACGCCACAGGGATGGGCAGAGACAATTAACAGCGAAGCCAAAAAAAGTCAACCGTAACCTAAGTAGTTTTCTTTTTCTGACCTTTTTGTTAGAGAACATCGTTCGCTAAGTCGCGAATACTTATTTACGATTTCTTATAAGCATCGTACACCAGTCAGTTCTATTTTGGATCACAGAGATTGGGAAATGAGGACTTCTGTCCAGATAGAGAAACCCTTCGACTTGGAGGACGATATAAAAACGAGTTGGGCTTGACTACTGAATTCCGACAATGTTTACGATTGGGGTATTTTAATTGTGTGAATAATAGTAATTCTTTGACGAATTCAAGGACCACATTGGTTAAATTAGGTCCACTATGCGATTGTAATGTACTATGCGATTAAAATAAGAATAGTATCGGACATGCGCCATTTTGGATATTAAATAAAACAGTATGGAGATTTTATTTAAATATAGGTAATAATAAAATAATTATTTCATTAAAATAAAATAAAATAACGCCCAAAAAAGCGTCGTATTTTTTATTTGTATTATATTTATTTAATTTTTTTTTAGTTTATTTAGTAATTATGATATAGAACTACCCTTATTATATCAGTTACATTTCTCATCCAAAGGTTGCCTGGAAGAGATTGCTGTTTAGTAATAAGGTTGCCTTTTTTGTCATTATGCTCATATATTTTTAAGTTTATTTTAAGTTCATTATGTTACACAATTAAGTTTTAAATAAAATTAAATAATTAATGAACATTTTTTACACACCGTACTAAATCTGACTTGAGTGAATAACAAAATGGCGCATGCCCGGTCCTATTCTTATTTTAATCGCAAAGTATACATATTTTGCCACTAAAATTAATATCATTTAATATTTACCTGCGATTGTTGCGTACAATTTGACTTGAGTGTTTGTACTGCGACAATATCACTGAACGATGCAATTTTCGTGTATGTCGGTGGTTCGCCTGCTTTGTGGACCACGTATGATATATCTGTGAAATAAAATAATACACTTGTTACAGAATAAGCCGTAAAAATTATAATAAATTATTAAGCCAAAAATATTGCCAACCCTAGTATCTGTCATGTCAGAAGGCAAAGATTATTATTACAGAGGGGATAATAATAATTTTACTCCCTTTTTACCTCTAATAATTTTACTTTAACCATTTTTCCTTTTTTTTTTGTTTACAAAGGTTTGCTATCTCAACTATCCTAATATGCTCAAAGTACTGGCTTCAAAATGGAATGGCTTGAAAATAAAATTAAAAACAATATGCTGTCAAATACAAATCATCAAGTTTTATAATTTAAGTTTTAAGTTTAAAAAAACAAACTACTCGTATGTTCCAAAAGTGGCTATGTATTCTAACTCAGAATATTATGATAGTTCTATGTAATTTACTCTTTGATTTCACTGAAACAGGGTTGGCACATTAATGAAAAATTTAATGAAAATTTTTTTGGCAGTAAGTTTTACATGTTATACATGCACAAAGCGGTTTTAAAATACTATAATTGGACTCTTTATAAGGGACCATTTAACCCCCTTTCAGCTTTAGGGGGTATTTTGTAACAATATAATAATAAACTTAGGTGCTTTATAAAAATAATGCGTTAAACAAGACAAGCCCAGGAGGGTGTTTTCCGACCAAATCAGAGACATTCTCAAAAAAGCAAGGTTGCCTAGTTCTCATAACTGTAAAGCTTGTATGATGATAATTGTGGATGTGAGGGAAGCCAGGGAGTTGTGTCAGGATCGTGGTAAGTGGTGCTTTAATGTTGCTACTTATAGTTATTGAAATGTAGTAGCAGTGACATTCATTCATGGACCACACTCCAGCTTAACATCAAGCGAGGTGTTGTCATATGTCGAGTTACAATAAAAAACATACCTATATCTGGTCCAATAGCTAACTCAACAGGTATCGCCCATCCAGTCCCGAGTGCACCAGTGAACGTCTCCCGATCATAACCGTAGTGCGTGTGCATAGTTTCCAAATACTTGAGCATACTATCCATGTCACTTAAATGCGCTATCTGCAATGGTACAAGAAATAAAACGATTGATTAAATACAGTGTGAATTAAACAAATTTTATGCGGCTTACCATCGCGTTTATTTTGGTTTTAATTTTACAATTGTTTTTATTCCGACGTTTCGAGAGCTTTGCATCCATCGTGGTAAAATCAAAACCAAAATAAACGCGATAGTAAGCCGCATAAAATTTGTTTAATCAATGTTTGCAAAATCTAGAAAAATACTAAATACAGTATGTTTTTAATTTTATAGGTTATAAGTGGCCCAGGTAGGCCCCAAGGGGTCGACGCGAGGCTCGACGGGGGTCCGCGTTGACGTGGGTATAAAATGGGGGTTTACAATTCGTAAGCAGGGGTCTACAAAAATTTCGCTGGTTTCGATAGTCAATGCAAGCGGATAATATTTTAAGAAGCTCAGACAGTTACTTGTTTGACGCTACGTGGTCAATGACGAGATAAATAAAACGCTCAAGTTAAAATCGAAAAGAAGACTGGTTTATTTGACGTAAATAGAATAAAAACAAAAAAAGGAATGTGTTGAAATGACAAACTTTTTTAATAAAAATTAATTGTAATAAATTTTAGTGCGAACTTGAAAAAGGTCGGCACACTTGCACATTCCATATTCAGTACGACGTGTCGAGACTCGCAAAGGCGGTTTATGTCGAGTTTTGGAAATATGGTAGAAATGTAGCTGCAGTGGGTCCACCGGAACCAGCAAAATTTTAAGTGGTCTACGAAAAAAAATAATTTGGGAACCTCTGGGTTATATAAAAAATGTGGGTGAGTAGGTCAATTTTGATCTCTTAAATATTAATCAAACAAATTTTCACGCCTTTCTTTTACATGGGATAGGCAGAGATACTCAATCTACTTACTTTTCTCTATGCACAAGCCAAAGATGACTGGCAGGGAATGGTTCTCGGGTCTCCACCTTTTCTATATTTTTTACCATTAAAGAATACATACCTTTTTAAATTGTTGCTGTATTGCTTTCTTCAACACTTTAGTTTTGACTGAATCAAGCAACGATTTTGGCAGGAACTTGTGTAGGCCGAATTCTTTCTCTAAATAATCAATATTTGTCTTCTTATCTAGAGATATCTGTTTATCCTTACAATAGTACCTGTAATGAAAATTATAGATTAATTAATAAAAATAATAACCGCAGAGCTTGTATGAAGGGAATTGTGGATATGAGGGAAGCGAGGGAATTGTGTCAGCATCGTGTCAATTACAAATACAAAAACTTTATATACAGTAAAAAACAAATACATAAACGGAGCTTCAAAATTGTGTACTGTCATCCAGGAAAAATGCATGGTGGATAATGGACCCATACTAGGACATGTCAACCTTGGAAGTTTGAAAATCCTTTTGCTGGGTCCCATAAGACAGGCTCTCGTCTTATGGGACCCAGCAAAAGGATTTTCAAACATCCAAAATTAAACATTTACAAACATTATTCATTTCAAAAATTTGGGTAAAAGGATGTGAAAAATAAAATAAATTACTTATATTTAAATTACCTAGTATGTTAACAGTAAAACTAGTACATAATTGTTTAATTAAGCTTGTGTCTGTGTTTCCATATATATTTAATAGGTTTAAGAGAAAAACAGACCTTTATAAAATTATTAAATGACGCTGCATTGTCTCTGCCTATTTCTGTGGGAAATAGGCGTGACAATTTGATCGATCATTTGATATTAAAATTATAAAAAAAATATATATTGTGGTTATCTAGACAAGATTTGGGCACCGATCTATCGATTGAGGTGCGACAGTTTTAAAACATGGCGGTCTTCTTTACCGCCATCTAGTGATGACGACTGGTACCAAAACACGAGATGTTTTATTGCCGCTACTGGCTACTAGTCACCCATCCAACTTCTGATCAGGCCTTTACATTAAATGTTTTTTTGGCAACATACCTTACAAGCTTGGAGGCAGTCAGTAAGCCGGAGTCGTATCGGTTATGCCGTACTATTCAATAAAATAAAATGGCACTAAGGTTAAAAAAATCACTGTCAATCACTGAATCGAATTGTCACGCCTCCCTCCCACAGGGATAGAGACAATGGAGGGTAACTAGCCACGATCCTGACAACTCCCCCGCTTTCCTCAAATCCACAATTCTCTTCAAAGAAGTTCTAAAATATCCTGCACCTTTACTAATTGTGGTAAGTACTTACTTAATTTCTAAACAGCATATTTGTATTGCCAAATCCTGGTCCACGGTGGAGTGATTGGCATTGAGGTAGTCGTGGCGCACCTGGAATTAAATATCAATCAATCAATCAAAATGTTACGGCTGTTTTCCACAGGGATAGGCAGAGACAATGGAGCGCCACTTGCCACGATCCTGACACTCTCTCGCTTCCTTCACATCTCATGTGAATGGATGCATTAAACGAGGCAGGCCCAAGAGGGTGTTTGCCGACCAAATCGGAGTCATCCTCAAGAAAGCTGGGTTGCATAGTGCCCATAGAGCTTGTATGAAAAGAATTGTGAATGTGAAGGAATTATCAATCAATCAAATTGTCACGCCTTTTTCCCACAGGGATAGGCAGAGACAATGGAGCGCCACTTACCACGATCCTTACACAGCTCCCTTGCTTCCTTCACATCCACAATTCTCTTCATACAGGCTCTGTGGTTATGGGCACTAGGCAACCTAGCTTTTTTGAGGATGTCTCCGATTTGGTCGGAAAACACTCTCCTGGGCCTGCCTTGTTTAACGCATCCATCCACATCAGATTTATAAATTCCTTTCGTCAATCTACTTTCACTCATCCTTTCCATGTGCCCAAACCATCGAAGCATTCCTTGTGGTTTGAAAGAAGATGTAGTGACAAGGATTGAAGGAATTAAATACATCTATTATATTACATGTATAATGTAATATAATTAATCAAATTGTAAGGCCTTTTCCCCACAGGGATAGGCAAAGACAATTGTGGATGTGAAGGATGCGAGGTAGTTGTGTCAGGATCGTGGCAAGTGACGCTCCATTGTCTCTGCCTATCCCCTAAATTTGCCTTTGTACACTGACTTTTCTTTAACAAATTTAAAATAAAAAAACATTAAGACAAGGATTGATATGTAAATGAAATCCTAGCGTGTAAGTTTCTATTCACATGTTATTGAACTGAAAAGTATTGAATTATTACATCCAGATCTTTCCAATGATACCTAGTGTCTACTTAACCCAGAAGTGAAAGGAATTAATTGTCCACGGACGGATCATGATGTAACCCAGTACAGTACTTAGGTAACTGTTAACTGAAACTGGTTTTTCAGTTGGCAGCACTCTTGAGTCATACCTTGCTTACCATAAAGCAAGTTGAGTTAGATGTCGAGTCTCAATAAAAAAACTGGCGATTTAAGGCGTCCGTGGTGCAGTTACAGTGCAATGGTCACGCAAACCGAGAGTACGGATTCAAAAACCACTCACCGGTACCAATGTATCTTTTATATATGTATTTTGGTCGTCCTGTTACTATGATACAAGCATTTAAGTAGCTTAATACAGAAATGTTAACAAACCTGATCATAATAATAATGAAATGTAACTCTATCCTTCTCGCAGAGTTCTCTTAAATTTGCTGGCAGATAACGCACGCGCATCTCCAAACGCCATTCGGCGGGTGGCCAGCGCGTGCGCAACTCTGATACTGGCGTGTCTTGGTGAATCCATCGCACCTGAAATTATACATTTGGAAGAATAATTAGAACTAAGTCGGCATAGTGGATGTGATTGCTAATTATAGTTTAATGTAGTATCAGTCACCTTCAACCATACATTAATTTAATTTCGAAAAATTATATAATTGCCTTAATTTTAAAATTATATATTTAAAGATCACATGATCCAAAACGGTGGATCATGTGAAACTACCATCTATATTTCATCTACTGTATACCATGTATCCTGCAAATAAAATTTATTTCATTTTATGGACCGCACTCCACGTCAAGGTACTGTCTTATGACGAGTCACAAAATAAAAAACTCTCCGTTATACGGCTTAAAGCCTTACTATTTTTTTTTACCGTTTAATGCTATCAAAAATAGAGATATAGAGTCTGTATAAAAAATTGTGGATGTGAAGGAGGCAAGAGCTTGCAGCTTAAACATTGTTACATATTGTTAAAGAAAATTCGACGCGTCGTTTCTTTGTAGACCATAGGCGACCGTGGTGTAGTGGCAGTCCAATGTTTACACAAACCGGAGAGCACGAGACCACCCACCGGTACCAATATATATCTTTGATATACTTTGGTTGTCCTTTTTTATGATACAAGCACTTTAACAGCTTAGTATAGAAATGTAAACAATACGAATTATCAGCTGAACCGTTTATCATTTTTATCAGCACTCTTGGACTTCCCCTTGCTTACTATCAAGCAAGTCGAGGTCAGACTCACCTTTCCAGTATTCTTTCTCGCTCTCAAGGCATAGCAGGCTGAGTAGACCCTCTCACCAGCTGCCAACCTGGATGAGAGCAACCGCAGCACGGACCTCACATCTTCCTCACCCACGGATGCCCGCACAACATTGATACCACCATTTGGAAGGTGGACTGTTAGTGTTGATGGATCATTAGCTGCTGCTGTAAAGACACAAAGCATTTTTATATTAAAAAAAAAAGGATTATAACATCCGATGACAGGCGTGGACGAACGGTTTAGCGATTGGTTTGTTGCGCGTAAAGTCCCGGATTCGATTCCCGGTCGGAGCAAATATTTGTTTCATAGCTTTTATTTGTAATATTTAATGACATTAAATATTGCAAATATTTGTTAATAAAAAAAAAGAGATGGATATTTGCTTAGGGTCAGGTTAACAAAGAGTGGTGGTAGGCAGCTGGGTACCACCGGGCCAGCTGGGTACCTGCCGATCCGGGGTAGTGGTGGTGGTACTTACAAGTATACAGGCCGTGAAGTGATTTGGTCGCGTTTCGGGATCAGCTTGTAAGTTTCCGGTTCCAACTAGGCCGGCATAGTGGAAGTGATTGCTACTCACAGTTAATAAATTGTAGTAGCAGTGACCACACCCCAGCTTAACATCAAGCGGGGTGCTGTCATATGTCTAGTCACAATAAAAAAATTACGTAGAAATTAGTACTACTCTTATCTTATTCATTAATTTTGCCGCCAACATTAACGTGCTGTCAGCAATTCTATCAGCAATTAAACTAAATGAACGAAGCTCCACGATTTGCAATCCCTGGAGATATCGTTCTAATGCTACTAATGCTCAATGTCATCGGAGTTTAAACGATGTTTAACAAATCAACGATCAATAAATTATAAATTGCGTCGTATATTGCCGGGTTTTCCGGTCAAATCGAAAACATCCTCAAGAAAGCTGAGTTGCCTAGTGCCCATAACCGTAGAGCTTGTATAAGGAGAATTGTGGATGTGATGAAAGCGAGGGAGTTGTGTCAGGATCGTGGCAAGTGGCGCTTCATTGTATCCCCGTGGGAAAGAGGCGTGACAATTTGATTGAGTGATTGATTGCCGGATTAAAACCACATACAATACTTGCAAACTTCACTTTGCAAGTGAGATCATTGCATTATGTCTGGCTGTTTAAAAGAGTCATAAGCCAGTTGTCATTTGGCCAGTCTATAGACCCGGCGTAGTACTAGTTTGAAGCGTAAAGAAGACCGTGAAATAACTGTGGCAGCAGATGCCATTGCAGCTTAACATCAGGCAGGCATAAAAAATGTGCAACATTAAAAAATGAATCTAAACGATTCTGTAAAGAACTAAAATCAATACATTTATTTAAAGTTTTGGTTAAACGTAGTTTAAATTTCTGAGAAACCAACCCCAAAGGATTTAATAAATATAATGGAAAATAAAATGGCGTTTGAATTGAAATAAGATTATTACGACTGATGTTATTGTGCAAATAAATAAATTTTTATTAACGTGTTTTACTTGATATTGACTAGATTTAACGAGTTCAAATAAAAAAAAATCCAACCAAATTGTCACGCTTTCCTCCCACAAGAATAGACAAAGACAGAGGCCACTGACACAAATCCCTCGCTATTTCCACCTAATTTGTCAGGTTCGAGTATTTCAAATGAGGACTTAAATTGACACAACTCCCTCGCTTCCTTCACATCCACAATTCTCCTCATACAAGCTCTAAGGTTATGGGCACTAGGCAACCTAGCTTTCTTTAGGATGTCTCCGAAAATACCTTCCTGGCCTGCCTTGTTTAACGCATCCATCCACATCAGATTTATTAAGTGGCGCTCCATTGTCTCTTCCTATTCTCGTGGGGAAAAGGCGTGACAGTTATTTTTTTACTTACATTGCTGTGCGACTGTATGCGCGTGCCTTTTCGGCGAGCCCGGCGGCACTGGCTGCTGCATGGCTCTTGCTAACCCGTCTCCACAACGCCCGCCTCCGCCCTCCGGCTCATGGCTGTAACAATATATTATTTGTTAGTTAATAAAACTGAAAAAACCTATTATAGTAGGGATGGAGAATACTGTGGCAAGTTTTTGGGATGTATTGCGTCAGTCGGTGATATAACTGGGTTATATCTAAAATCTAAAGCAACCCTTAACTACAGGCAAAGCGCTTAACTAGTAGGACATAGTATTTTCTTAGATTTTGCGAACAATGATTAATGAATTAAACAAATTTCATGCGGCTAACTATCTTTCCGTGACCACAATGCTGCAAAGCTCTCGAAACGTTTAAATAATAATAAGGTAAAATCGATAACCAAAATAAACGCGATAGTAAGCCGCATTTTTTTTTATTCATTAGTATTAACTAGTAATTCATGCAGTAGTGGAGTAGTGCGGGAAGGCTAAAGATTCCATCAATCAATTTGTCATGCCTTAATTTACACAGGGATATGCAAAGGCAATAGAGCTACAATGTCTGGCAGAAGAAGCATGAGAGTAGAATTAACGCTGTAGAAATGCGGTTGTTAAGGAGTGTATGTGGAGTGACGAATAGAATAAGGAATAGCATAGTGCGCGATAGGTGTGGTTTGAAAGAAGATGTGGTAACAAGGATTGACAAAGGAATGCTTTGTGAATGTGAAGGTAGCGAGGGAGTTCTGTCAGAATCGTGGCGCTCCATTGTCTCTTCTTTTCCCTGTGGGAAAAAGGCGTGACAATTTCATTGATTGATTGTCTGCCTATCCACGAAATAAACTCCTTTACTTTCCTTGCATCCACAATTCTTCCAGAGCGTGTCAGCGTAAGCAAATATTTAAATTTAGTTTTTATTAAGCATTAAAGTAAAAGTAGAAATAAAGTCGAATTTATTATTTAATTTTAAGTTATACGAATTCGTAATAAATATTTAAGTTAGTCCGCAAGTTGTACCACAAAAACTTGTTCCAGAATTCTACAATATAAAAATAGTCCAAGTACCATTTTTTATTCACCATTAGACGATAATTTTAGCCTATTCATGATTATAAATAGGTAAGTACCATATTAGGACTTTCGGAATTACTGACATGGCAAAACAACAATTAAACGATTAAAAGTGGATTGAGAAAACGCCGAATCAGTCACTTTCTATAGAAACAACGTCACCCCGACTCTATTAATCTTTAAGTAGATTTAATCACGTTAATTTCAAATATTATAAACTATCAAAATAATAATACTAAAATAGCCGGTAGCCATTTTGAAAATAAAAACAAAAGCCGTTTTATTTTAAAATTACAAACACATATCGTTTAAGAATAAAAAGACGATTATGTTAATAGAAAATTCGTTTCGGTTAATTCAGTTTTCTGCCAGGTGTAGGGTTTGTTAACTAGTTTGTAAGGTTACTTAATTCATTTAGTTGATCGTATCGAAAACCGTACTTACTAAAAGATGTAGTACACATGACTTATGTTAAGCTGCCTCCCTAGCACGGCAATTCAAGAAGTAAGATAAAGACTTGCAAAGAATATCATTCCAACTCATTTTAAATAATTTACTAGAACAGTGTATCAAAAAAAGATATTTAAACGTTCTGTAAAACTTTACACAAAACAACGTTGAAAACTTTAATAATTTTTTTTAAAGATTTTGATGTGCCAGACATATACGTTTTTTTAAAATGAGTTACAACAATATTCCTTGCACCTCTTTATCTTGCTTCTTGGATTGCCGTGCTAGTGGGGCTGAAGTGCGGTGCATGAATTGAAATGGCTAATACTATAGTTAGACAACTGTAAGTAGCAGTCACATCCACTATGCCGGCCTAGTTGGACCCAGCAACTTACAAGCTGATCCCGACATGCGACTAAGTCACTTTACGGTCTGTATACTTGTACTAATAAGTGGTGGTACTACCCCGGATCGGCAGACTGGGTACCACTGCTTACCACTCTTTAATAAATCAGACGCGAAGCAAATATCCACACATTTTTTTTATTACAAATATTTGCAATATTTATTATAATTATTAAAAAATACAAATAAAAGCTATGAAACAAATATTTGCTTCGACCGGGAATCGAACACGGGACTTTACGCGCAACAAACCAATCGCTAAACCGTTCGTCCACGCCTGTCACTCCTCTAAAGTACATAAAATATTTGTAGTTTCTGCTATACTATACCTAAACATTGTCGCCAATCTATTTACTCATCATTGTGGCATCTCCTTCTCCCATTCTGAGGGTAGATTTGATTTGAACGCGTCTGTTAGATAACAATGTACGACGGTCAATCTACTAAGGACATTAGATGTACGAAATTAAATAGAGACGGCAGTTTTGTTTTTCAAATTTTATTGTGGCTACAGATATTACACCCCGCCTGATGTTAAGTTGGAGTGCGGTCTATGAATGTATGCGACTGCTACTACATTAAAATAGCTGCAAAGTAGCAGTCGCATCTACTATGACGGACTAGAAATTTAAAAAAATATTTTAACGCAAAGTATCATCACCTATTTCTGGTCATTAAAGAGTGACGGGCAGTGGTACCCAGTTCTAACTAGGCCAGCATAGGCCGGGTGTGATTGCTACTCGCAGTTATTGAATTGTAGTAGCAGTGACATCCATTAATAGACCACACTCCAGCTTAACATCAAGCGGGGTGCTGATGTCGAGTCACAAGAAAAAATGAAAAATATATATATATTAAGCATAAGCGGAAGCGATTCTAATCCCAGCGCTAAACTACTAAGCAGATATATATTTTTATTTAGTATAAGCTATTAAAGTGCTTGTATCATATAAACAGGACAACCAAAGTACATATAGCAAAAATACATTGGTACGGCATGTAGTTTTGAACCCGTGCTTTCGGTTTGCATTACCATTGCACTGCCACTACACCACGGTCAAATAATTATACTCGTATATAAATAAAAAGTTCATAATTTACTTTACCAATATAAATCTATGAGTTAAAAGTTCCTATATTAGTTCTGCACGAGACACTGTGTTACAGGACAACCCGGTCTTTCTCTTGGACCTCTCCTTGCTTAATTTCAATCAAGTCGAGGTCAGATATCGAGTCACAATAAAAAAAAACATACCGACATCAATCTGTGGGTAGAAGCAACCTTTGTGTATACAGAACTATACTAACATAGTATAGTATAAAGTAATATTAAACATAATATACTAACGGATATAATATATGGAGCATGGAAAACTGGAGAGCATTTCTGTATAAACTTTGTAGCATACGTACAAGAAAAATTGCTATTTGCTACTATCCGTTTCTATTGGAGATTGCCATAAGCGTAGCGATGGATATTAAATATAATTACAAATATTATTATTATAAGTAGTCTAAAAAGTAGTTTACCAATGGCGAACTACTAAAAGACTACGATGGATGCCAAGCTCTGGAAAATCATTACCCTAAACATAAACGCGATAAGTAAGCCGCATAAAATTTGTTTAATTCATTAGGTGATTTTTTTAAATTGTGAATTGACATATGTGTGGAGTGTGGTCTATGAATAGATGTCACTGCTACTGCAATTCAATAACTGTGAGTAGCAATCACATCCACTATGCCAGCCTAGTTGGAACCGGCAACAAGCTGATCCCGAAACGCGACCAAATTACTTCACTGTCTGTATTCTTGTAACTGATGCTACTACCCCGAATCGGCAGACTGGGCACCACTGCCTACCACTCTTTGATAACCAGTTCGGAAGCAAATATCCACCTCTTTTTTTATTAACAAATATTTGCAATATTTAATATAATTAGTGATAGGTAATAAATATTTACTCTAACCGGGAATCGAATGCGGGACTTTACGCGCAACAAACCATTCGCTAGCCGTACGTCCACGCCTGCCGTCACTGTATTCAACTATTCGTAAAACAAATTAACATCGAATATGTATATTTATTAATACAATGTACGAGTATAAACACAATTGGTAAACGCTCACATATTGAATTCCAGGCAATATTGAAATCGACTGACCGTGTAATTAGTCATTTATTTCAGTCGTTGGCACTCTTGGTACTATTCTTACTTCATACCCCATCAGACAGAAGAGGTAAGATGTAACTTTGCTTTATTAAGACGCAATATCTGTCCTTGACAGAGTATACATTAGCCGTATGACAGTATTCTACATGTATGTATATTGTATACTCTAAGCCTTGATCTCATGGTATTTCTCACGGTATCAAAGGGGGTAAGCAAGGGGAGCTTCAAGAACGCATTCGACTGAAAAAAACATTTTCTGCTGATACAGTCGCCGTCGCTATGCCTGCCAAATAAATATAAAACTACAGAGTAAATAAATTTAAAACGCTGTGATCTTATGAAACCATAACCTTATGAGCATTTTCATGTTAGAGAATCGCTCTAAACCGACCACATATATCTCGGTTGAAATATTTGCTCTACATTGCTGAAAACCGAGTTAGCTGTTAGAGAGCTTTTACAAATAAACTAGTAAGCTTGGAAAATAAATACGAACAGATTGCCCAAGCTTACGAAACAACTGAGTGGTGCGGCCGTGGTATAGTGGTAGTGCAATAGTACAAGATCCACTTGCCGGTAGCAATGTATCCTTGATATACATTGGTCGTCCAGTTTCTATGATACAAGCACTTTTAGTAGCTTAGTATAGGAATGTAAAACATAACTGTTAAATAATTATTGATTCTTGTATGGTGAAAAGATAGGATAGGAGGAATTTCGATGCGAGCGCAGTGTCTTAGTAGTCAATGCACGTTTTAAGCGACAGGCACTGGGTCCGAATCTCGGTCGCAGATGACCAATGCGCACGAGGTTTTTTTAATCCAATCTTCACTACTAACTTATACAGTAAGCTACTAAAGTGCTTGTATCATAGAAACAAGACAACCAAAGTACATATATCTATTATACATTAGTACCGGCGAGTGGTATTTAACCCGTGCTCTCGGCTTGCGTAACCATTGCACTGCCACTACACCACGGTCGCCTTATACAATATTAGCTAAATTATACGAGTAGCGCTTAACTGTGGAAGTTTCTGCGGCGGTGAAGCAGTGGTAGAGGGGTATATTTTCGTATAGATGTCACTCTTCAGGCAACGCTCTACTACTACCGCAGCAACCTCCACAGTTAAGTGCTATGCTTTGGTCACGATTCCCTTAATACACAACAGAGAAATAACGAACCTGCACTGATATTAGACATCTTGGTAACCATAATATTTTCTTAGATTTTACGCGAATATTGATTAACAATAGATTAATGAATTAAACAAATTTTATGCGGCTTACTATCGCGTTTATTTTTTACAATTTTATTATACAATCTCCGTGATCACGATGGCTGTAAAGCTCTCGAAACGTTGTAATAATAAAATCAAATTGTAAAATCAAAACCAAAATAAACGCGATAGTAAGCCGCATAAAATTTGTTTAATTTATCTTCGTAACCAATCAGCGAATAACAAATCAATGGGTAAACTACGTTAATTGGTCACTTGCGACCGCGACGCAATTTCACTGCTTTTTCGTCGCCATCATGTATTAAGAGAGAATCGGGGCCCTGTAAATGTGATCGTGTTATTTAAAGTTGCACTATGTCCCAATGTTCTGCCCTTTCATTCGATGTAAAATCACGAATACGAACTTTTCAATCATTACATTTGTGCAATTACAAACGTTTATTGCAATACATTTAAAAAAACATAGACAATACAGCTAATAGACGCATAGATGACGAAGCAAGGCAGGCTAATAAAGAAGTAAATAGGTTCTATCATTTTTTAATATGTACTTAAAACAAACATACGTACTTTGTATAACAAAGACTAAAAATGACATTAGTATTTTTTTATTTTTTACATTATGACTGCACCTATGACAGCACCCCGCATGATGTTAGTGAAGGAGTTTTTGGGAAGTCACTATGCACCTTTGGCGCCGGCAGAGTGACTGCGACTGGGGCAGTCTTAAAGACTCGGTTTTTACAGTCGTCGGCACTCTTGACCTCTTCTGCTTACCATCAGGCGGATCAAGTTTAGATGTCGAGTCACATTAAAAAAACTGACAACTTGTGCCACTATCCCTCTACTTTACTGTTTTATTGCGAGCTACAAAACTTAAATTAATTTTATTTTGTAGTTATGTTCTTAATAAGTTTTCATACTGATTTTTGTTAAATTAAGATTTCTTGCCCTGATACAAATAATTATAAAAATAATAATCAAATTCTCAATACAAACTACCACATCCAAAAGACCATTTTAATTACTCCACTCTACGGTTACAGCAATGACCACACGCCCCTCCCGCACCCCCGGTCGGCGGGGTGTTTTCATGTGGGGTGGGAACTTATCCCGTTTACCATACACCCCAGCACACGCATCGATTGGTTACTGCATGCAAATATAGTGCATATATCTAGTTGTATTATTACTGTGAAGTGATTTAGTCGTGTTAATCAGCTTGTAATTTGCCGGTTCCAACTTGGCCGGCGTAGTGGATACATCTGATACTTGCAATTATTTAACTGTAGTATCAGTCGCCTCCATTCATGGTCCACACTCCAGCTTAACATCAGACAGGATGCTGGCATACGTCAAGCCACAATAAAAGTGGGAGAAAAACGGAAATGACTTAGAAGATTGTGTCTTTATTTTTTTAAATATTGTGGCTTGACAGTTAAATAATAGCAATAACTATCCACAATACCGGCTTATTACGAAACGCGACCAACTCACTTCACGGTGTGACGATGTGTTCAAAGCGGTGATACTATAATACTTCGGATTAGCAGACTAGGTAAATGACCACTAAGTATCGGCATACCCCAGGTACCCCAGGTACAACTTGCTCTAATTTTTTTTATTACCAAATATTTGTAATATCCAATCTAATTAATAAATATTACAAATAAATACTATGAAAAAAACTGCCCTGCTCGAGAATTAAAACCAGGAATTACGAGAAGCAGACTAGGTTTATAAATTAACTAGAAGTTTCTTTTAACTGATTGTGGTAGGCACATAAAGTCTGCGATCCTAATTTAAATTCAACGTACACAATTATTACATAACACAAGTAATTTAGCGCTTAAACTTTCAATTTAATTCCAACTGCAATCCACGGCAGGTTAGCAATTAACCTTTGTGCAGACATTGCGAGGGAATTCGTGCAATGAGCTGACAAATGAATCTCACAGTGAATAGACAAGAAGGTAGATAATGAACTTAAGCACTAGTACTCGATTGTTTTTGATAAATACTATTGTAAAATTATATTACTGGGTTGCCTAGTGCCCATAACACGGCGTTATCACGGGACGATTTGAGTTGATCAACTGCGAAATCGTTCGCGATTTGAACCGTCTAAACTGACTTTAACCAAGTTGAAGCAATAAAAATTGATTCAACAAAAGTTAAAGACCCTTCTACTTTTATTGATTCAACTAATAGTTGACAGCGAATCGACTCGTCTGAACCTATTCGTTCAACTTGCATTAAATAATCAGTCCAATCAATCAGTCAATCAGCGCGATTGAGTACCTAAGTATTGTATATTGCATTCCTCTGTCACCAGTTTTTTGTTTGTTTGTAAAATCCACGAGAAAAATGCTAAAATGAATATATTGATCGACTAAAATCGCCCCGTGAGAACGCCCCATAACCTTAGAGCTTGTATGAAGAGAATTGTGGATGTGAAGGAAGCCAGGGAGTTGTGTCAGGATCGTGGCAATGCTTTACCCGCCCATTCTATAACCCTGGATCCTTCAAACGAAGTATGTAAAGTCATCTCTGGCCATACTGGAGGCAACGTTTTTTAGAGACTCGACATCTGACCTCGACTAAGCTTACCATCAGCAAGGGGAAGCTCAATAGCGCCGATGACTGAAAAACATATTTAATTAACGGCTGCCTCAGTCGCTGTCACTATGCCTGGACCACCACTCACCTATTTATAAATTTAAAACAATATTTTTTAGAATTAAGTTATAAATGAAATTCGAGAAGGTTCACTGAACCAAAGTTCGTTACTAAATTTGTAAGACCTAAGTTTAGTCTGTCACGCGCCGTGTATTATGCGGATGGTTAAATTTAATTATTAATATACTGCGAGGACTTTATAACTGTGTATGTACGGTCGCGATCTTTAATTTAGGACCCACTTTCCGGAACATTTGTTTAAATCACTCATTCGCAATAAAGGCGAAAATGCTAAGTCAATTTATTCGAAAGACAGATAATCTTTGACTTATATCTTAAAAGAGACATGTGTCAGTGTCAAAGAAAATAATTTGAAGAAATTTAAATTTTTAAATAAAAATGCTTGCAGTTAATCGGGAACAGTTAGGAGTTCAAATAATCCGATTACGCGAAGAAGGGTTAGGGGTACGTGAAATAGTACGACAAGTAAGTAACCAGAGCGACAGTTCGTCGATGGGCTCGAAGGTATAAAACAGAAGGGAAATCCGATGACCGGCGGCAAAACAACCGTCGCCCTCATGCCGCATCGGAAGAACAACGGCACCTCATGCGAAATCAGTATGAAATAGAAGGTTTCACGCCTACAAAGCAATTTGCAGAGATGTTTGACGTCCACCCGTTAACAATTAAAAGACACCTACATAGTATGGGACTGCATCTCAGGCGACCGGCACGAAAGATCGCATTAACAGAAAATCACAAGACAATCCGTCTTAACTTTGCACGTGAATATTTAGACTTTGACTGGGGCTCGACTGCCGTTACAGATGAAAAAACATAACCAGGCAGGTTACGCAAGACCACGTTATTGCTAACCATGCGTCCGGTCATATCACTGCCAACATTTCGGGCTGGATGAGTTCAGATGGTGTCGGAGAACTGGTCAACTTGCCTACAAAAGCGACTGCTCAATTTTATGTCGATCTCTTAAATGAAAGTGTGCTGCTGACCTTGAGAATTTCTTACCCTGAGTAAGAAACACCAGTAATAAATTTTGTGCAAGATAATGCTCCAATTCACACGGCACGGATAGTTCGGAGCTGGTTCTCCGAACACCCTCTTTCCGGCCGTCTGCAGATTTAAATCCCATAGAGAACTTATGAGCCTTGATGGTGCAAAGGTGGAGCAATCGAAATGAAATGAACAGGGCCGCACTCGTAGAGCACTGCCATTAGATTTGGGAAGGTTTCCGTGGGACTGATATATGCGAGCGATTGGTTGGATTCATGCGTGAACGTCTCTTGGCTGGCTGTCATTGAAAATAACGGTGAATACACGCGATACTAAAACTTGAAAACTCATTTATTTGGAATGTTACTTTGTTTATTTCTTTTTCTTGTAGGTTATTTTGTCAAGAAGACCTCGTTTTTTTTTTCGTTTTATTGGTATTTTATGTAGTAAAAATATTGATTGCAAAAATTGTATTTTTTTTAAATGCCGAATGCTTGAGCCCTACTAGTTTTTATTTTAATTGAATTAGTGCACACAATCTTCAATTTTCAATTCATAAGATGCGTGAAGAAGCACCTTTGGCCGGCATAGTGACGGTGACTGAAGCAGCCGTGAATAAACTCGGTTTTTTCAGTTGTTGTCACTTTTGGACCTCCTCTTGCTTATCATCAGGCGGGTCGAGGTCAGATGTCGTATCACAATAAAAAAAACATATATCAAATACCACAAAATGAAATATATAACTAGTTGAGAAGTTAAGTAGCCATCTGTCAGAAACTGTTCCCGCTCTCTACTTCTATCAAACTGTCGGAAAAAATCGGAAAGGATCGTTCCTCTTCGTTACGTCAGATTTGCATAGCTAAGAGCAGTTGCCCCTAGTAATACATAAACAACAACACGATTACCAACATTACCAACTGAAATCATATAATAATATCTTAGTAGCTCTTAAAGATATAAGTTTGCCAGACGAAATTCGATCTTAGATGGGTCCTAAATTAAAGTTCGTGACTGTACAATGACATAACTAAGTCAACAACCCAGTACATTGTACAATAATTTTACTCTTTAAAGGTTCCCAGACTTTTTTTCCACCATATTCTCAAAACTAGACGAAAACCGCTTTCTCAAGTCTCGACACGTAGTACTGAAAATGCAATATTCAAGTTTTTACAAGTAACTGTCGCTAAGCTTCTTAAAATATTATCTGCCTACATTGATAGGTCAAGCCAACAGTTTAGTTCTTCACTATCGAAAACAGATAAAAAAAAAATATTTTTTTATTGTGACTCGTCATATGACAGCACCCCGCTTGATGTTAAGCCAAAGTGTGGTCCATGAATGAATGTCACTGCTACTACAATTCAATAACTGTGAGTAGCAATCACATCCACTATGCCGGCCTAGATGGAACCGGCAACTTACAAGCTGATCCCGAAACGTGACCAAATCACTTCACGGTCTGTATACTTGTAAGTGGTGGTACTACCCCGGATCGGCAGACTGGGTACCACTGCCTACCACTCTTTAAAGTAACAGTAACTTTAAAGTAAGCGTATACCCCCGCTTACAAATTGTGAACTCCCAGTTTTTTGTCATGCCTTAAGGTAGTGAAACAGATAATGACGTCACCCCGCCTGATGTTAAGCGATCCATGAATTAAGGCTACTGCTAGTCAAATCTACCACGCCGGTCTAGTTGGAACCTTGCAAGCTGATCCAGAAACGCAACTGAGTCGCTTACCGTTATGTATGTACATTGTAAACTTGTGGTGCTATACTCAATACATTTTTTGGCTACAATTTCTTAATATCCAGCAATAGCAAATATCTTCCTCGTCTGACCTTGACTTGGCAGATGCAAAAAGCTGTCTCATCTTGTTCCGATCCGGAATCGAACCGAAGACTTAGACTTTAATTTGTAGGCTTAATCAATTTTATTTTAATGGATAAAATCCATCCATACATTCCCTCGTGGACAGAATAAAACTTAGTAAAGATTAATGTCAAAATAATACGAAACAGATAACGATCAAACAAAATTGAAGGGCCACTAATTAATTATTCCACCCACACGTTTAGAATAATAAAATAGGTATTTACAACACCTTATTAAGTTCTATCAAAACTGTCAAAATGATGGACAAAAATTATGCAATTCCCTATTCATTCAACAAATTCATCCGGATTAAAATTTGAATTGTAGAAATAGCGTGGATCCTTTAATTAAAGTTCCTTGCCAACATCTTTTAGAATAATCACTGTGCATGTTTCAATTATGTTTTTATTGTAATATAAGTATAAATATATTTTAGTATTTACATAAAAAAGTACTGGAATTACAAAACCATCTATACTAAATATATCTTCTATATTCTGTATTTATTTATTACAGTATGCGCTTTTCTTCACATTTGCTCTCTGAAGAACCCAAAGGGCGATTAGCAGAGAAAATCGGCATTGAAACCGCTTTTTGTGTTGTTTTCATAATGAAGGAATTAATTAATATGTTAATAATAAGCTTAATATCTCTTAAGAGTCGTAAGCAGTGATGCTCAGTGTGTCGATCCGGGGTAGTCCCACAGTTTTCAAGTATAGAGGCCGTGAAGTAAATCAGTCGCGTTTCGGTCTTGAAAGTTGCCAGTTCCGACTAGGCCGACATAATGGATGCAATTACTACTTACAGATATTTAATTGTAGCAGCAGTGGTCTTCATTAATGGGCCGAACTCCAGCTTTACATCAAGCAGAGTGCTGTCAGAGACCCAATAAAAAAGCTTCATTTGTAATGGAATATACTAACTAGTGTCAACCACACTCAATTAAAAATAAAACTCACCTAAACTTACACTACTCCCACCATCTAGGCAAGTCCATGTCAAATGACGCGTTTCAATAAAAAAATATGCATTATTGATCCGCGCGTAAGGGGGCCAACCCAAAAAGAGATAAAACCTCGTGTTGTCATACGCATTACACCCACACACTTCGCCCACAAATCGGATAATGACATATTGCGCAAAAACATGCAACACCCTTCATGGACGAGAAAGTTGTTGAATTCTGAATTTTTTATCATTTCAACCTATATTTTATTTATAAATGACATACAATTTTGCTCGTATTTTAATCATAATATGCTAGTTACGCAAAACTTTAGTCCAATAAAATCAAATTTGTATGACCGAAATTACTAGATTTTTTATTATTAAGAACATCTGACATCTGTTCTTAGACTAGACTGTTCTGACTTAGACTATCCTGAAAAAAAAAACTATTCCGTTTACGATTGCCTAAGTCACCATCACTATGCCGGCCAAATCCCGGTCCCGCCATACTTTGAAAGTGTAGTAACAGCCTAATTCCTTTACTTTTTCATAAGCACCGCAGTCATAAGCACCGCAGCACTCAGTCAGAATTTAAGGTACTGAGTTTAAGACAGAGGAGACGGCAGGAATTTGTGTGTTTTCACAGATAAATGTTAGCAATGACATTCCTATCCACTATGCATACACAAAGAATGTATTCTTAAGTATATGCAAGTACTCGCATGAGAGGATTCGCATTAAAATGCAAATTTGCAAATCAATCAATTAAATTGTCGCGCCTCAATCCAAGAATACACAATGACAACGTAGCTCCACTATTCACGATACCTCTCTCGCTACTATAACATCTACAATTCTGCTAAGGTTATGAGCACTGTGGGCCCCTGCTTTATAAATATATTTTATCCACTCATTCTATAGGCCAAACCACTGTAACATATCTTAATCAATAGCTATATCTTTTCACATGCATTATTATTTAATGCGACTTTCTTTCTTTATCTCGTCTAGACTTACCAAACCTATAACGGCCTATAAAATACTCATACTTAGCTAAACAACACACAATTACATCACACTCAAAAATAAATGCGTAAAAATTGACATATTACACTGATTATATTGTATGGGAGAACGTTTCTCAGTCGACTTTCAGTGGATTTACAACTAATAAGCACTGCTGCCGTTCTTCGATTTAGGACATTATGTATCAAATGGACTTCTTGTTTGATTTATAATGAAACAACATTAATTACAGTAACCTGCTGGAAGTCACCTGCGTCCAGCGTTTTGCTGTTACCATTAACAGGTCGTACGTCCATCTGGGTGGACGACCTACTTTCCTGAACATGATCTCCATTAAAAAACTTTTCGGTCCTATCTGTTCTACGAGCGACGTGACCTTTATTACATGAAAGCTATTGATTATTAAAAATAGAACATCAAAACTAAGTTATATGTGCTAAGAACTCACCTTCTAGATCTAACTCTGGTGTACCTCCAAGTACTGCTAATGTAGTGTCCTGATGTTGAAGGACAAAGTAATAGTTGTAAACTATTAGGCCTGGGTTGTCTTTGCTTTTTTGCTCTTAATTTTACAATCTCTTCATTTTTCCTCGTCTCTTTAAGAGGTGGTTTCTTCGAATCACCTTTAGACACATTCTGGACTTCGTTGTTAACTTCACCTTCATCACAAATGTTTAACGGCTCCAATCGTTCGTGTATGAAACTTCTCGATCGCAATAAATCTGGTACGTCTATTATTGTATTGCTTCGTTCATCTATTCGTTTAAACTCGTATGAGGGTTTCCTTGGTTCAAATGTTACTTTCGAGTATTCGTTGCTGCGACGCCATAGACGCGGTGACAGTGGCCAAAATTTGTTGTGCTGCGGTGGTTCCATAACCATCTTTTTTGTACACTTTTATTTCTATAATATTTGTTTTATTTACTTCAAAGATATGTGCTTCTTGTTTTTCAGGTACTCAATTCATTATTCTAGTACGTTCTACTAAAGATAACTTTGTTAAAATCACTTCAAAGTTTGTTGTTATTGTCAAATGTATTATATTTAATTTTATATCTTTACACTTGCTTTAAGAATATATATATTTTGTAGTTATCACTTATTAATTTACATTTTAAAAAGGTCCAGTTTTAAAGAATTTAAATATTATACTTCTTAATTCTTAACAAAAACGAAAAAAAAATTACACCAACTTAAAACACATGTGTGTTATAATCGAAATAAATTTATCGACTGAGCATTATCGTGTATAGGCTATACGATAATGTCTATCGGATGTCTCGAATAAATTCGATGAATTCTCGATATACATAAAAGACAATACATGAGTCATTTATAGGATGTTTGAGCGCGGCGATTGCATACAAATAACTTTCATATTAACGGACTATTTGTAAGCGTTTAAAATAGATACCTTACACACGCGCCTTTAACGGTCTAACAATTAACAAAAATATTAAAGACTTAATCAAGTTAAAAAAACAACGTAGGACGTCTACTCAAATGTTTTTTAAGCACCTGAATTTCAGTTACATAGCAGACGTAACTGTTGCCAGCTCAAATTCAGACTAATGCTTCTACTCGATGTTTCTTTTAAATATTGGAAACAGACCATCATTTTCTTCATATGATGTAAAATGAAAACCATTCACGTCTTATTCCGAAGTAGGGGAGCCAATCTACTTGGAATAGCTTAATAACATATTGAATTATTCTGAATAGTCACTTTTTGCGAGACAATATGAATGTGGACCCAGTCTACCCAGTCTGCATATTTTCCCTAATAAGAAATACCAAGGAAGCAAGGTAGTTGTGTCAGGATCGTGGTAAGTGGCGCTCCATTGTCTCTGCCTATCCATGTGGGAAAAAGGCGTGACAATTTGATTGATTGATACCACTACTGAAATGACTTAGTCGCGTTTCGGGATCAGTTTTAAAGACGCAAGTTTACGTGTCAATAAAAAAATGATAATAGAAATACTAAAAAAACAAAATTAATTCAAAGTGTTAAGCGTAGGAAGTTGGATACAATGGCCGGAAGAATATTTGATGTTTTACTTAACGGATATAGATACTATTATATATTTATATATGTGAACTATTGTGAAAAGGAAATCAGACTAGTTTTTTTATTATTATATAAGTTATGATAACGAATGGATTTTATGAAATATCATTGTAATATATTATTAATTCATATATAGTAAACTAGATATGGAAGATATGGAAATTTCTACAAGATAGAAAAACAGATTTTATAAATAAATTAGTAATGAAAATAAGATTTTACGCAACCGGGGATCGAACCTAACGCTCGCGTAATGGTACTCGGTCTGGAAAAACATGGATAAATTTGAGGTAAGTGGAACGATAAGAAGCACCTCTGGCCGGTTTAGAGACAGCGACTGGGTTAGCCGTAAACTAACTCGGTTTTTACAGTCGTCGCCACTCGTCACTCTTGGACCTCCTCTTGCTTATCATCAGGCGGGTCGTGGTCAAATGTCGTGTCACAATTAAAAGAAAAGCGATAAAACTGTCACAAACTAGAGGATTGTTCATTGATAAAATCTCAAAACATTCTCAAAAACGAAAACTATTATACAGGAACCTATATCCATAGTGTGAAGATTATGGATTTTAAGGAAATGGCACGAGGCGGTGAGTAAGGCAACCGTAAAATATAATGGCTGTAGAAAATTACTAGTATATAATATTATAAAGGAAATAATGTGTAAAAATAAAATACATGTAAATAAAATGTAATTGTTAGGACAACAAATAAACCAAATTCTTCAGGTTTTATAATTTTCGTCGGTGCTTTTTTCACGATCCTGACTCAACACACTAGGTTTCCTCGCAGTCACGAATTCCTTCATCGACCTCAAAAGCTTTTACTATCATCACCAGCCAGAAACATCCACTGCTAAACTCCTTACAACGCCAAGATGCCAGTTGCATCCACCTGTTATTATGTCACGAATAAAAAGCTTTTATGGTTTTGAAAATATTTCTCTTATATACATGTTTATGTTTCGAAAAAATCGCGTGAAAATCTCATGAAATCGGTCAGTTACAATTTCACGTAGGTGCAGTAAACGTTTATTTGCTGACATGTGCCGTAGCACGCCTTTGTGCAGTATATTTACACGGCCAACAGTAAACTCAAATCAAACCAGTTTAATTGTACGGTTTCTATTTTAATTCCTTTTTTAGGATGTTTACTACAATATTAATCAAGTTTAATTTACAACTGGGGTGGGCACAATTACTACATATAAATTTATGTATACATACTACGATACATTTATTTATAAAAAAATTATCGTCACTGGACATACTATAATAGTACCCCGCCTTATATTAGGCTGGAGTTCGCTCCATGAATGGAGCTGACTGTTTCTATTGTTAAATAACAGTAATTAGCAGTCAAATCCACTATACCGGTCTAGTTAAAACCGGCAATTCACAAGCTACATTTATGTAGTCCGCATTCTAATATTAATAAATCTTGGCGCTAAACAGCGGCGGCGACTGAGACTGAATATAAGGCGACGATTATATGAAACAGTTTTCTTAGTTATCGGCGCTCTTTGACCTCCCCTCGCGTTACCATCAATCAACTTGAGGATAGATGCCGCGTCTCAATAACAATAGACAAAAACATAGGGCGCGAAGTGCGTACTTTTCCCGCATGAGTAAATACATTTTTTAAAAACTTATCTCTATTTTTTTTTAACAAACGGCAACCAAACGTCTACGTCATATCAAGATTATGTAAAACAAGATAACAATGATTGACATTAGTTATCGGCCATTACACTTGTTAACAAACTTATTAATACTACGATAATAAGTAATTGTTTTTATTGTTGCTCGAAATAATATGACAGCACCTCCTGTTAGCTGGATGGATCTTAGGCTGGAGTAAATGGAGGCGTCTGCTACTACGGTAGATAACGACATGTAGCATTCACGGTCTCTATACTGTTCAAGTTCACAGACCAAGAAGTGATTTGGTCGCGTTTTGGGATCAGCTTGTAAGTTGCCGGTTCCAACTAGGCCGGCATAGTGGATGTGATTGCTACTCACAGTTATTAAATTGTAGTAGCAGTGACATTCATTCATGGACCACACTTCGGCTTAACATCAAGCGGAGTGCTGTTATATGTCGACACAATAAAAAAAAACGCATCCCTTATGACGTCCTAGTTGAAACAGACAACTGACAAGCTAATACCAAAACCCGACTTAGTCACTTCACGGTTTGTACACTTGTAAGTAGCCGAAACGACGCCTGGAAACCACTGCCTACCACTCATAAATAAAAACTATTATGTCTATTATTTTTTAAATATTATTGTAACTCGACATCTGACCTCTATTTCGCTGATGTTAAGCAAAAGGAGGTCTACGGTGCACACCACTGAAAAAACAGAGTCAGTTCCCAGTTGCCTTAGTAGCAGTCACTGAACGCCCGGCAAAATAAGATATACAGAAATAATGAGTTCCATTAAAATACGAGAAGGAGGAAATAACGAGCATTCCCTTGTCAAACAGATGCTTATTATTTATTTGCAAATATTTATTATGAGCTGGCAATATTGGCCATTTGCCAAAGGACTATTATTGTCTCTTGTCTTCGTATATTTTTTTGTAATATAATACGTAATAAGCATACGCAAGAGATGATTCAATGGTTTTGTTTTTTATAGAGGCTCTAAATTTTATGGCACCTCGCCGCTAAGCTGCTAAGCTGGAGTGCGGTCCATGAATGGAGGTGACTGCTAATATAGTGAAAAACTGCCTAGTTGTAACCTTCAACTTAAAAACTGATCCCGAAAAGCGACTTTAACACTTCACGGTCTGTACACTAGTAAGTGGTGGTACTACCCTGGATCTGCAGACTAGGAATCTCTGCCTACCACTTAAAAAAAAATTATAATAAAAAAAAATATAAGTTGTGATGCGACATTTTACTCTGACTTGCTTGATGATGGAGAGGTTTAAATGCGCCGACGACTTAAAAACTCCAATCACGGTTTCCTAAGTCGCTGTCACTAAGCCAGCCAGAGGAATCTTTTCAAACTATCCGTCTTTATTTTATAATTTTTTTATTCATAAATAACTTTTTGTACAACTTTAAGACGTCTTTGTTCCTCGAGGACATTGTGATTTTTTTTTAAATACCAGGGTCCCAATTATTTAAATACAATCAATCAATCAAATTGTCACGCCTTTTTCCCACGAGGATAGGCAGAGACAATAGAGCGCTACTTGCTACGATCCTGAGACAACTTCCTCGCTTCCTTCACATCCACAATTCTCATCATACAAGCTCTACGGTTTTGGGCACTAGGCAAAAAGTCACGTTGATAAAACAGTGATAGTTCGTGGAAAAGTCATTTAGCCGTTGTGTATTAAGAGAATCGGGGCCCAGGCTTAACCATAGTTTTTTTTATTGTGACACGACATTTGACCTCGACCCGCTTGATGATAAGCAAGATGAGATCCAAGAGTGACGACGACTGAAACAACCATGTTAGTTAATGGCTGCCTCAGTTGCCGTCACTATGCCGGCCTTTTTCCTCTATGATTTTCCATTTCTTGTATTGTCTTCATAGAGGTTTAATAATGTGTCTTAACCTTCTCTTTTAATGTCAAAAATTTGCACTTTTTTAACAATAAAAAAATTTAGAACAAAACTAAAATTCCTTGAAAATAATGACTCAAAAATGGATGGGAATTTCTATAAACTGCGTCACATTTAGTCATTTAGTATTAATGATACAGTCCTTTGTCCCTTTTACTTTTTAAATTGTAATTGATAAGATAAGCTTCTATTGCAATATTGATTTATTGATTACGCATAATTATTATTCTAGCCGGCATAGTGACGATGACTGAGGCAACTGTAAAATGAATAGGTCTGTTCAGTCGTTGATGCTCTTTTACTTCCCCTTGCTTAGCATCAAGCAAGTCGAGGTAAGAGGATGTGTCTCAATAAAAACAATAAAATAAACTGTAATGTAAGGCGACCGTGGTGTAGTGGCAGTAAAATGGTTAAACAGAAAGAAAGCACGAGTTCGAAACCACCCACCGGTACCGATGTATCTTTGATATATGTACTTTGGTTGTCCTGTTTCTATGATACAAGCACTTTAGTAGTTTAGCATAAAAATGTAAATAAATAAAATAAAATAAAAATTGTTTAATAATGAAATTCTCATGGCTTGATTTCTGAAGGAACAGACAGAGACAACGGACTGCTTCTTTCCACGATTCTAATGTTTATATCCGGGACATTTTTTTTGTGATTCACATATGATCTGGACTATAATACATAATGACTATGAATGGAGGTGACTGCTACTACAGTTAAATAACAGTAAGTAGCAGTCACATTTAATATGACGGCCTAGTTGAAACTGGCATTATAGATGCCGACGCGCGACTTAGTCACTTCACGGTCTGTACACTTATATGTGGTAGACTGGGGTACTCTTTGAGCACAAAGTTTCTGGTTTGCGTGATTATTTCGCTTTCACTAGACCATGGTCTCTTTATTTATATGATTTAATTATTGTAAGTTTACAAAGCAGGTGTCCTTAACACTTATAACATACCTAATTATGACAAACATTTACTTCACACTTGACGGAAGGTGATGGAGGAAACGAGAAAAGGAATTCTTTATATAAAAAAATATATTTATTATCTATGCTATTATTAATATTATTACTATAAATAGAATAGATAGTAAAACAAATATTTATTATCTATACTATATACTAATATTATAAAAGCGAAAGTTTGGATGGATGTATGTTTGTTTGTTTGTTTGTTACTAAATCACTCCACAACGTTTGAACTGATCTAAATCAAATTTGGTACAGATATAGATTATGGTCTGGAATAGGATATAGGCTACTTTTTATACATGAAAAATATTATGTAAATATTTTTTTCATAATTAATTACTTTAATTTTTTTTAAATTCCATATTCCATTTTCAAACTATCTGTGAGTGGTGCCCCACCATTTTCCACATTCAATCTCTCGTAGTAGGACGCAGTAGTTACGAGTCGCAGTTAATAATCGCGGGTGAAACGGCAGGGAACAGCTACCATGTGAATAAAACGAACGAAAACGAGATGTAACGAGCTCTAGGCATATAAGTTCATAGATCAAATAGAAAACATTCTGAAACATTCAGAGGTTGGCAATGTTCGTTTTGTATGAAGAGAATAGACTTTTCTCTGCCTGTCCCTGTTGGAATTTTGGAGATGTTACAATTTAATTTGATAAATCATATTCACGAAGATGTTAACATAATTGTATTTAATCCCCAAAAGTTACTTTTTTATATTTAAAAAAAAACTTAACAGGTACCTAATCGAAAACCATCTCGTTTTGTCATGTACTGAAAACCGCAGCCACTATGTTGTAGCGTTTGTTGACCATTTTGGCACCAGAGGTATTTATAGATCTAGTGGATTTATTGTTTTATATATAAACACTCCACTTATATACAGACCGTGAAGTGATTTGGTCACGTTTCGGGATCAGCTTGTAAGTTACCGGTTCCATCTAGGCCGGCATAGTGGATGTGATTGCTACTCACAGTTATTGAATTGTATTAGCAGTGACATTCATTAATGGACCACACTTTGGCTTAACATCAAGCGGGGTGCTGTCATATGTCGAGTCACAATAAAAAAAATAATAAAAAAAACTACTGCAGGGGTCTCTTCAGTTAAGCGCTAGTGGTATAAAAAAAGTTTCTGTCTTTCCAAATTGTACAAAAAGTATCAGCTTCAGCGAATTTAGAATTAGCTGTAAATTTTGCGATACTTTCTTGGCTGGCATAGTGACGGCGACTTAGACAACAGTAAACTGATTAGGTTTTTCAGTCGCTGGCGCTCTTGGACTTCCCCTTGCTTATCATCAGGCAAGTTGAGGTCAGATATAAAAAAAGAATTCACAAAGCACTGTGCTAATGCAGCATTTTTAAAATTAACTCGACCCAAAAACAACAGAATTATCTAAATAATAGCGGACATATGCGCGCACAGGCGTGTCAACACTCTCATTAAATAATTTAACATGCCATGTAGAAAATTTGCGCTAAATTGAGTTTATATCATCATCATCATCAATTGCCACGCCTCAATTAGGCAGGGATAGGCAGAGAAAAAGGATGTAAAATAATACAAATATTAAATTTATTATTTGTCTTATTTTACAGGGTGAAAATGCTGTCAAAAATTGCCCAAAACCATACTATTCTTTTGTTTATTTCTACCAAAAAGCAGCGGCATTACAATTTTCTTTTAAATGGATGCATTGAATCAACATGTTTAGTACGAAGAGTTTAGTAAGTTTATTTGTAAAAATGCGGATATCGATCTATCTTGCTCCGATGTCCAAAACAGTTTGTAAATAAATAAAAAACCTTTTCTATAAAGCCCCCAATATCAGTTGTTTTAAAATTGTGCATTGAATCCTACGAGTAAATCCGGTTTTCAAAATTTCGTTTCAATCGTTTCGAGTCTATAAGTGTAGAATCACTAATCCATTTATGCAACCGACTGTACTAGTATAACTATAGGAATTTCACTACTAGACCACTTTAAGTATGACTCATAAGTGCACATACGCGTCGATCAACTTTGTGATTTATCAGCAAACTGTACTCTTACTGATTTCACTTTCAATTTAAACCTTAATGTACTTGGTGAAAGTTTATGCACGTATTTAAGTAAATAATACCCAGAGCCACAGGGGTGATATTGTCTCGCAAACCAATAGTTCTGGGTTAAAAACCAGCAGCCGAGCAATGTATACCTTGCTATTTCAGTTTTTCTGAGAGGATCGCATTTAATAATTAAGTATAGAAATATAATAATAAACCTGCATTATTTATAATTGCACTCTCACTGTGGAGATAGTTGGAGATCATTTATTTTTTTTATTGAGACGTAAAAAACCGACTCGACCTAGTATAATGTAGTAGTATGTCGATAGTAGTATAATGTATATTCTTTAAAATAAGATAATCAAATTGGCAAGCTTCGATTCCTACAGGATCTAATTATCCCTCCGATATTGCCACAACTCTAATATCCCTCACATGAACAACTCTCTTCGATCAATCACTCAATCAAATAGTCACGTCTTTTCCCACAGGGATAGGCAGAGACAATACCACAATTCTCCTTATACAGGCTCTTAAACAGGGGTCTGCAGTGCACAATACACTTCAGACTCCTGTTTTTTTTTAATATTGTCCATTATTTAAATAATGAACAATTCCCGATATCTCCTTGCACTCCCCACTTACGTCAATATCCTTTCTATGTTATTTTTTTAAATAAATTTATTGTGACTTGACATCTGACCTCGACTTGTCAATATTGTAAGCAAATATTTGTTATTTTTTTATTCACATTTCTCTAAAGTGCTTGTGTACATACAAACAGGATAGCTAAAGTACATGATATCAAATATACATAGGACAAGTGGTTTCGAACCCGTGTTCTGGGTTTGAGTAACCATAGCACTACCACTGCACCATAGTCGCCGGCCAAAACAGCGCAACATTCCTTTCTCAATCCTTGTCACTTTATTTACCCCTTAAATTAGGAAAGTCATTAAAATCCACTAAAATCCTAAAAGCAATTTCTGTACATAAATAAAAACACGCAAGTTAGGGGAGTGACAGTCCCCACAGTCATGCTCACGCCGGAATCATTAAAACTGTCCCATCTATTTCGGATACTACAAACAGTTCTAAAATAACCCCACGTCAAAACTAACTGAGACTGGTGGATAAAGAAACAAATTCGGGTGTTACTGTGCTCATTTGTACCACATTGTAAACTAACGGAAACACATTGGTGTAAGAAATTGTCCACTAATAACCCAATTATAAAAAAGGATAAAGAAAACTGTCTACTTTCATTAGGTTAATATAAAAAAGCTTTGATGTTAATTATACGATTATTTATTTACAAATTGCTAAGAGGTACGTCGAGATTAGGTAAAAATTCAAGCTACAACTAGGCCAGCATAATGGATGTGACAACCTCTTGTAGTTATTTAACTGCAGTAGCAGTCGCCTCCATTTACGAAATCGTACTCCAGCTTAATAAACATCCTATTTTAAGAGGATGTTTATTTTTTTAAATTCTCATAGAGGTCAGGATTTGAAATATCAGGCCGCCGTTGAGACAAAAGTTGTCAATTATATTATTATTATACATTTCTATACTAAGCTACTTAAGTGCTTGTATCATAGACAGGACAACTAAAGTACATATATCAAAGATACATTGGTACCGGTGAGTGGTTTCGAACCCGTGCCACTAGGCTTACGTAGCCATTGTACTGCCACTACACCACGGTTGCCTTAACATAAGGCATTCGGATATATATTTTTTCATTTATCGGCGCTGTGTTTTAATGTATCGGCTTTCGAGGGGAAGTCCAACAGCGCCGATAAATACTTGATGGTAAGCAAATGCTTACAATGGACTCCTACTTTTTAAAATCATAACCCAACTTTATCACTCTTTTACATCCACATTTTTCTTCATACAAGCTCTATAGTTAGGGACAACTTTTTTGATTCCCAATTTGATCAAGGAATCTTCAGGATTATTGCTAAGAATAATAATTAACAAAAAACAACGTAAATAACTCATAGCTCATGTAAATCTATAAACATTAAAAACGGACCTATAGGAGCACGTTAGGGTCATAATAAATCAAACTTTTTATGAAGCAAGGTAAAAATAATAAAAAAAACTACAATGACTAATCTATACAAGGACAATAACAGCTCGATTAAGATTATATTAATATATAAAAAAACACTAATTCACTTTGAAAACACATGTAAAATACACATCCAATATTAATAATCAAAAAACACTATATATTTTATAAATACAATGAAAATACGAGTATAGCGGTCATAATTTTAAAGGCCGCGCCAACCGAGTCGCGCGCGCAGCACTCTGAGACTGGCTGGAGTCATTACCCATGGCTAAAGAACGAACATCATCTATCCCTCTCTATCTTAATGAAGCTTTAATTTGTAAGACAGTGTCAGTGGTAGAAAGTTGGTTAATGAGTTTACGAGGATATCAAGCTTTGTTTACCGTAGTAGAAATGTCATGGTATTTTTGCATTATAAAAAATGTTGCTTAATTTTACTTGTGTAAATCGTAAATAATTCATATATTGTATCTGATATAGCTCCTCTAGTGATGGTAAGTATAGATAAAGATTTATAAGCGCTGACGGTCATTTACAGGACAAATACAATCAATCAAATTGTCCCTTATTTTTCCCACAGGGTTAGGCAGAGACAATGGAGCGCCACGTTCTTGACACAACTTCCTCGCTACCCTCACATCTGCAATTCTGTTCATACAAGCTCTACGGTTATGGGCACCAGGCAACCCAGCTTTCTTGAGGCCAAATACATTAACCTATACATAAATAAATAATTCATCTAAATAATAAATAAGCTTTCATAGATGATGGAGAAAAAAGTACTTGTAGGATATTTTTATGTATGTTCCTCTGGATAATGACTAGTGGCGAATCAAGTAGCCAGATTGATAATCTCGGAGTTGGTGGTTTATTGCCCAGTCTGCCGATACGTGAAAATACCACCACTTCCAAGTGTGCAGACCGTGAAGTGACCTAGCGCGTTTCGGGATCAACTTCAAAGTTGCCGGTCCCAATTAGGCCATGGATACCACTGATGCTTGCTGTTCTTTAATTATACTAAAGAGAATTTTCAAAGAGTGGTAGGCAGTGGTACCCAGTCTGCCGATCCAGGGTAGTACCACCACTTACAAGTATACAGACCGTGAAGTGATTTGGTCACGTTTCGGGATCAGCTTGTAAGTTGCCGGTTCCATCTAGGCCGGCATAGTGGATGTGATTGCTATTCACAGTTATTGAATTGTAGTAGCAGTGACATTCATTCATAGACCACACTTTGGCTTAACATCAAGCGGGGTGCTGTCATATGTCGAGTCACAATAAAAAAAATAAAAAAAACTAGCAATCACCTCCATTCATGGACCGCACTCCAGCTTAACATCAGGCGGGGTGCTATCATATGCCGTGTCACAAATAACAAGACCATTTCTTTAATACGATTTATATCTACGAGTATATTAAAAAAGATTAAAGTAAATTTATACTATAGAACGGAGAGATTAAACTCATTGAGAAGGTGTCGCGGAGGCGTAAGATTTCAAAAGAGTCAAAAATCAAGGACGCTTATTACCATTTTGTAGCTTAACACTAAGAAAACGGGAAAAATACATTAAAACCTGTTTAAATATTCATATTTATTATCTTAGGATGTAACTGCTTCCTCAGACCAAGTCTTTCAGACTCAAGTCAGCAGTCTCCTTTACACATGGACCACAATCTTTTTTTTATTGTGACTCGACATATGACAGCACCCCGCTTGATGTTAATCTGGAGTCTGGTCTACTACTACAATTCAATAACTGTAAGAAGCAATCACATCCATTATGCCGGCCTAGTTGGAACTGGCAACTTTGAAGTTGATCCCGAAACAAAGCTTGTAAGTTGGTAGCAGTCACCTCTTTTCATGGGTCGCACTCCAGCTTACCATCAGGAGAGGTGCCGTCAAATCTTGAGTCACAATAATAATAAATAAAAATCTACAATATCCACTTTTTCAATATTAAATATTGTTTATATGAAAATAGGCGGTTTAATTTTACGTTTATGGCATTTAATGACGTGTCGTTTAATCGTGACTGCACACTATACTATTTATAGAACAGCTGATCGCTTGTGAATAGTTTATCTTTATTATTATTATTATACTTAAAGCTTAGCCTAAATATAAAGCCTGCAGTCACAGTGAGACGGCTTCTCTTAGCTCTCTACCACGAGACGAACGTTCTTCAGAGTTTCATCACCTAATTTCTTCTGCCCCACAAAGCCCGCGCTGCGTCAGATTAACTTTTACCGATTCTATGTGCCCCATCTTTAAGAAAACCAAAAGTTATATACCGTATAACACAATAATTAAAAAGTAGTAAGACTTTTATAATAATTTAAAATTTTCAAATGCATTTTTTTCACAATCTTAACTGATTAAAATTAGTTCTTTGTTGAATTTAAAATTCAGTTAAGAAGTTGCGTAAAATTTTATAAAAAAAATTTTTTCGCCGGGTTAAAACCGGGATTCGAATCCGAGACTTTCCGCGTAACGGACTGGTTTACGCCACGCCTGTCTTCAAATAATAAAAAGAATAATTAATGAGGCTCTGGAACTTGATGAACATCAGCAAAAAATACTCTCATAATCTTTAGAGTAAGCGACCTTGTTAGAATTCGCATAGGAAGTTGACATATTTGTTTTAAAAAAAACCACTCGATTGAGGAAATAGGAACTTGGTTGTGGTCATGACCTCGCAAAGAAACAAGTGCGGTTATAAACTGTTATATACAACTATGCATTAAAATATATGTACTCGTATAAATTACCCAGTAGAGTGTTTTCTAACGAAATCGGCGACATCCTCAAGAAGGCTGGTTTCAACCGTAAAGCTTGTATGTAGAGAATTGTGGATGTGAGGGAAGCGAGGGAGTTGTGTCGGAATAGTGGCAAGTGCCGCTCACTGTGGGAAAATGGCTTGACAATTTAATTAATTGCATATGAAGAGAAAGAAGTCCATAAATAAATTGGGCAACCGTGATCTGACTCTAAGACCTCCTCTATCTTACAATCAGGTAAGTTAAGGTCAGGTATAAACTCACAATAAAAAAATGTATGACAAGCCTGGCGCATTGGTTAGTATACAAGTTCGTTTCACCGGAAGACCCGGGTTCTATTTCCGGTCGTAAAAAATATTTTTTCATAGCCCTTATTTGTATATAGACCGTGATTAGTTAGAAAAGTTGCCAGTTCCAACTGGGCCGGCATTGCACACGACTGCTACTTAACATCAGTCATATATTGAGCCACTATAATAAAAGGTAATTTATAACACGATACACATGAGGGACCACCAACAGAGATAACGAATCGCAGCAAAATTCGCTAAATAGGTGATGCGTACATAACGACATTGTCTTTAATTTTTTGCATTATTCATGCAGCGTTGTATAAATTATTAATGGATTAAATTTAAATTTTAATAAACGAAACACGATGATACGAATTAAGTTTGTAAACAAATATTTAAATATCGATTAAATCTGAATTATATTTGATTAATAAATTAAATAAATTTTATGCGGCTTACTATCGCGTTTATTTTTGTTTATATTATAAAATAAACACGATAGTAAGCCGCATAAAATTTGTTTAATTTATTAATCAATGTTCGCGCTTTTAAGTAAACTCATAAAGTAATTAGAGACTTTATCGCCTTTACAATAAAGAATGTTCCGAGGAGCTCTTTAACCTCGTTAAAGAGGTAGGCCTCGTCTTTTCACACCCGTGATACCCGCACCGGTCGGGATAAGCATTCGTATTCTATCGACTGAGTCGAACTAAAAGGTTCGATGCGACGATTGTTTGTAGAACAATCGACAAGTGGAATGCTTGACCAGCCCTTACGATATACGTGTATACATTATGAACTCCCCATCCTAAAACCTTGGATCCTTCAATCGATGCGTGCAAAAGCACCTTTCTTCGGCATAATGAAGCTGTAAATGAAGTTGTATTTTTTTACAGTCGTCGGCACTCTTGGACCTCCCTCTGCTTTCTATTAAACAAGTCGACACACAATAAAAAACGGAGACTTTCTTTAAAAGGTAGAAATATGCAGTGGGCAGTGGTCAAATAATTTGTAGATACCTGACAGAAGCGAAAAAGTCTAATGACTTATCTAAGTGGGTAAAATGACCAACAATCTGATCATATTATTGTCCAAATAAATAAATACCTAAACAAATTATTAGTTAATGCAAGAAAAAAGACGACAGCTTGTCCTGGCCTACTAGCTGTATTTCAAACACAAAAATTTTCAAAACCATATCGAACGAAGGTGAGAAGAAAATTGGGAATAATTGAATTCTGTTGTATTAAATCAATTAATGTGGCACATCACTATTAGTAATAAACTATTAAAAAATTTGCATATTAAACAATGTTGATTGTTGAGGTAGGTACCCATGTTATTAAACTTTTATTAAACCATTGAACCTTTCAACTCGACGCCATATTAAGGAAAACCAACATCTATTGAATATATAAATAAATATCGGTGCATCCTGTCCACATATACACGTTATCGCGAAATATTTTAACGCGGTATAAGCCGACCGTGGTGTAGTGGCAGTGCAATGGCTACGTAAGCCGAGTGGCACGGGTTCGAAACCGCTCACCGGTACCAGTGTATCTTTGATATATGTACTTTAGTTGTCCTATTTCTATGATACAAGCACTTTAGTAGCTTAGTATAGAAATGTATAATAAAAAAAAGTATTTTTTGAAATTTGTGTATTATACGATTTACGTAGACTAAATTATTCAGATTATTCACTGCTGTTAGGTTAGCATTGCGATTTATAATCGGATACAACCGTTGCTCCAGATGTCTACAAGCAGCGGTCGCAATAAAACGCGCTGTGCTGACCACGTTGAGCTCCAGCGATTGTAACGTATTAACAAACTAATTCGATTTCAACCAATGAATTCTTCGATGGTTTCAAACTGTCAAAATCAAGCCTATTAACATTAATATTATAATACATTTATAAATATTATAAATTATAAAAGTTATAGAACTTACATTATGCGTTTAAATTAAAAGTTTTAAATTAACCTTTTTAAGACTTTGCAGCCATCGTGGTTGCGGGGAGACTAAGGTGTCTTGGCGACCACTTTTTTTTTGTGAAAGTTTCCAAAATCCCAATGTTATTCCCTCTATCTATTCTGTTTTTTTTTTTAAGAAGACAGCTTGCAAATCCTACGAGCTATTTCAGAACATTGGTTCTTCGCCGAATATCCTCGTATCGCGCAATTATCGCTTCAACACCATCGTTCTTCTTCGCTAAAATCATATTAACGTGCTTGGCGACAATCCTGTAGATGTAGTAGGGGCATTATGAAAAATTAACTTCTCTATTAATATGTATGGGAGTATCTAAATTCTATTTATTGTTTCTTTCACTACGGAAATAACCGTTATTAATTGTATTGTTAATAAATAAATTAGAAACGAATATAGCAAAGAGAATAACGTTGAATTTATATTAGTAAATAAATATATACAAAAAAAATTAAGGGTGGTAAGTAGATGAATTGGTGGTCATTTTCCGGTGTACTACCACTACTTTTAAGGGTACAGACTGAGAAGTGACTGAGTTGCGTATAAAGATCAGCTGGCATAGTGAATGCGACTGCTAAATGCAGTTATTTAACTGTACTATCAGTGACCTCCATTCATGAGCTACACCCCAACCGAGTATCGGTAACCGGCAATCGAACCCGGACATATGCAGAGCGAACTGGTGCGTTTACCAATGCTTCACGCATGTCGTCAAATTCTAATATCCCTTTATAGCTTGTCTAACTATAAATGACGCGCCGTCCACTTTATTTGTGGAAATGTGTGATTACAAATATTATTAACTATACTTTATCAGCGTCCTCCTCCTTTTGTGTATAACCAGCAACAGAATGACCAATTACAATTGCATTTTCGGTGTGTTGCATCCCTATTTTATATTTGCTCGCGTGCGTAAGGCAGTGGAGGGGCGCGTCATTTCAGATTAAACAGACTTTACTACTTAATAAACACATTGTGCGAATACTAAAAAAATCTCGTATCCGTATAAACGAGTCAACGTGGTTGTATTTTCACGGCCGTATATGGAAAACGGGATGGTGCAACGAATGGCTATGCAAATAGTGCTGTGAGACAAGCCACGGTAATTATAGATTGGAATTATTAAAATATAGATTACAACAAGTTTTTCTTCATATGCCTCCAGTGAACAACTTAAACTATGGTTATAATGTGCGATAAAGATATACCTACAATATTTAATAAATCTTCTTGGACATCGCGGAAGCTATATAAAAAGTCCCGGCATAAAAAAGAGCGCTGACTTTTGAAATGCACAGTATAAGATTCAGCAGATGAAAGACTGCGGTAAGAGCAAGTCTGCGTATACATAAATATATTAGCCATAATATAATTAATATTATTTATAAATGTATAAGCATTAAAAAAAACGGAAAGTAGGTACATAACAAAACAAGTAACTGCGCAGCTTGAATTCCTGCGTTCTTTTTGTCTGCCGGGATATAATTAGTACGTATTTTACATAACAACAAAAACCATTACAGAGCTTATCAAATTGTTTATAAGACTTTTGCTGTCTTGAAAATTATGTGTAATAAAGACGGCCCTAATATACTACTATCGCTTCACTGTACCCTGTGATAGTGCAGCGTTGTAGGAGGGGTGAGTTTGAGTTTACATGTCATCCCTCCCGCGCCGCACCACGACCGCAGGAACTCAGTAAAGCGCTATACCTAAAAGTACCTACAGTATACCCAGGAAGTGATTTAAATAAATACCGAAACTCATTTTTGTGTTCCCTCCAAAAGCGCCTTAAAAATTTAGTTTTTAAATATTCTTAATAATTAAACAGACTTAATATCTATAAAAAAAATCATAGTAACAAATTACAAGTTGTTTTTTTTTTCAAAGCAATTATAAGTTACAGAATAATTAACAAGAACAGATAATTTTATTTTAATTTCTGTCTATTGATTCGTCCCAAGGCCAACTCTTATCTGATGTTAAAAACAATAGAACTTTCCAGATTAAAACATGTCTTTATCTTTGTTTAATTATTGTTAATTAACTGCTTTGTTAGGAAAACTTCTGAAAGACTTTACGATGGAATATTAAATATACAAACACTTTGGTAAAAAAAATTAAAGCGTATGTAAGTAGAGGAGTATCAATGGCAATCAATCAATCAAACTACAAAATTAAGCATTTTAACATTAAAAAAAAAACAAGTAAAATGACTAATCATTCATACAAGGCAAACGTGGCCGTGATAGTGATATGGTTACACGCAAACATAAAGCCCTGCTTTAAAGCCACTTATGTATCTATGATATAATTATTTACTTTAGTCGCCCAACTTCTATGATAGAAGTACATTTAGTAGCTTAGTATAGAAACATAAAACAATAATTAAACCTTACAAATAAATAAGCAGTCTAGACAATAACGATGCCATAAATAGCTATGTATTCAATTAAATATGATTTTAAATAGTAACAATCGATATTTTATAATCAATTCGATTCAATTAACATACTTGGCCAATGATTGAGATATACGCCCTAAGGCTACTATTGTGTCATTGTATACAAAAATTTATCTACTAGTGATGTGTCACATTAAAAATATCGATAAAAGTATGTATATAGTTAAGTATGCTTTTCAAAACAGTTCAAATACTGGTATAAATATAAAATAAACAATTAGCCTAAAATGTTTTACTGTAATAAAGAAATACGTAAACCAGGTGTGCGTGGAAGGGTAAAACGGGGCTGACTAATAAAATTGTTCGTCAATTAAATCGGTGAAAATGAATTTAAAAACCCCGTCTGGTATTAAAAAATTCAAGGTTTATTGTCTATGCCTAACACTATAGGAATTATGGGGTGATAATTTAATTTATTGTTTAAAAATATGGGTACACAACTATTCCTGTAATTTAAAACATATTTTTACATTAACTAACTCAGATAGTTATCGCAAGATTTTGTGTTTCCAATAAGCTGTTATGTGAATTATATCAGTTTCCTAATAAAATTAAATCGATATCGACATTTTAATTCAATAATCATAAAAGTCTTATCGAAACCTCCAGTCACCGCTTCAAACAACTTTATAAACATTTTTTTTCATTATCATATCTTTCGAGAACTCAGCCTCCGGACACCCACGTGCGAATACATAAAACACGCAATAATAGATAGTAATGCAATAACCATAAGATTCATAGTTAATAACTAGAATTAGTATTACATAAACGACTCTATCACGGTAAATACATACTACAAAATAAAAATTATAATTTGTAGACATTGGGATTTTGTCCATTAAGACTAGAGCCTACTTGAGAGGGAGCTGAAGTGAACCAAGTCCCAGTGGCGTAACGTGGAAGTCAGCCGCCCGGGGCGGAAAAAAATCTGTAGCCCCCTTATTTAGGAGTTTCAATCAAAGGTACAACAAAAATTCATATTTAAGGTTCAAATTTTAACGATTTATTTCAGTTTTATAAATATTGCCGCCCCCGCCACGCTACGCCACTGCCAAGTCCAGCAAACTGCTAAACCAGATGACACCGTCAGCTATTTTTGCAAAAAAAAATGAATTAAACTGGGAACAGTAAAACAAAATCAAAACATCAAACAGGGTAGTTTTGAAAATAATCGTCCACTGTTGAACATATTGCCTCCCTCATAGATCACCACTTGGCCTGCTTTTAGGTAATGTTTAGTTTAGCAAATACATTAGACTACCAAATAGATCCAAAAAGAAATAACCATGATGTTGCAAGAAATCAATTATAATGCCCTTACTAATCACAGATCTTATAGTATCTATAAATTGCGTAAAGACAATCTGTACGTTGATTCGAAGAATTGAGATTTTAATTCAAGAAGGTTACTTCTAATTCGGATAACAAATTAAGCCTTCACAGATCTAATAGTTTTTTGTTTATTGTAGCTCGACATGACAGCATCCTGCTCGACATTTATTACAAAGGCTTTTAAGACATGAATTGTGTATAGCGACTACCTCCTCGTGTGTCTGTCTGCTTACCATGTCGCTTCGGTGATATGAAAAGCAGATGGGCCGGTGCATCGTGGGCATCAGTCAATAACTTCCCTTAAGGGTGTTCTTGTTGGCTGATGGCTAAAAGCTGCTCGTATCCCTCTGCTCTCAGATAAACGTGGAGCAGCAAGTTGATATGGTAGTATAATTTTTTCGGCATTTCGGCCCATACTTCACATTGGCAAAGCGATATTTTTTAATCAATACAAACAACACGCTATTAAACAGAAGAAGAAGAATTGTGTATGGTGTGTATGGTACTCAACGAAATAGTAACATAATTCAAGTGCTTTTGGTTCAAAACCACTTGTTGGTACCAATATTTGATAGGTCGTCCTTTTTCTATTATACAAGCACATTGAGTTTAGTATAATATATGTTTTTTTGTATTTCAAAATCAAATTAATTTGTCACGTCTTGTTCTCACAGGGATAGGCAGAAACAACGGAGCGCCACTTGCCACGATCCTGACACAACTCCCTCGCTTCCTTCACATTCACAATTCTCTTCATACAAGCTCTATGGCAAGCAAGCAAACACCCTCATGGGCCTGCCTCGTTAAACGCATCCAAACGTTCGTATTTATAATCTCGTGTATAAGTATCCTTGAACAATGGGTGTTTAAAACTGTATGATAAAAGTGGTACTACATCCCACGCGCGTATTGTTACTACTTGAAGTGTTTTTGTTACCATTTATTTATACATGCTTATACTAAGCTACAAAACGTGCTTGTCGGATAGCCATTGAGCGTACATCAAATTGATATTCTTTGACTCTATGTCAAAACACCTGTGTTAATTAACGCCCGGTTCCTATATCTGTCAAATGGGTTGTTTTTGTTACGAACAGTTAAATTATCTACCAGCTGTAGGTCAAAACCGTTCTTTTAAAATACCCCCCCGTAAGTCAAGTTACCAACAACTACTAGCATTAAGTATAAAAAAGAGCAAAACTGTGTTTTTTATTATAATTTTTTCAAGTTTTTTTATTATTATTTTTTCAAACGTCAGAGATTTGCGAAGTGAACAACGATTGGTTACTGTTACCGATGACAGATAGGTTGTTTTTAGAAACTGGGCATAAGTGTCCAAATAAGTTGTAAATCCACTAAAAATTAACATCGACCGGGATACGTACTGACATACGCGATACGCATTTTAGTGTATTATGTATTTATTGAAGCATGAGAGTAGAATTAACGCTGTAGAAATGCGGTCGTTAAGGAGTATATGTGGAGTGACGATAGCGGATAGAATAAGGAATAGCACACTGCGTGATAGATGTGGTTTGAAAGAAGATGTAGTGACAAGGATTGACAAAGGAATGCTTCGATGGTTTGGGCACATGGAAAGGATGAGTGAAAGTAGATTGACGAAAGGAATTTATAAATCGGATGTGGATGGATGCGTTAAACAAGGCAGACCCAGGAGAGTGTTTTCCGACCAAATCGGAGACATCCTTAAGAAAGCTAAATTGCCTAGTGCCCATAACCACAGGGCCTGTATGAGGAGAATTGTGGATGTGAAGGAAGCAAGGGAGTTGTGTAAGGATCGTGGTAAGTGGCGCTCCATTGTCTCTGCCTATCCCTGTGGGAAAAAGGCGTGACAATTTGATTGATTGATGTACTTTGGTCTCTTCAAGAAAACGGCTGCTGTCAGTCATGCCGATTTATGTCTATTATGTAAAAGTTCTTAACAATGAAGGTCATCTCTCCCTTTACACATCTGTTTTAAACTCCTTCTGTACTTGCGTTATTTTAAATAACTGCCAAGTCATGAGTACAAACGAATTAATATGTTTCCCGTGTACACAACCCATGGTCTTTCAAACATAACTAACCTTAGATTTTGCGCGAACATTTAATAATGAATTAAACACATTTTATGCGGCATACTATCGCGATTATTCTCGGTTAAATTATTATTAAAAATTGTAAAATAATTACCCAAAAATAAACGTGATAGTAAGCTACATATAATTTGTTTAATTCACAAACATAACTCATAACTATAGATTTCGTATTCAAGTGTTCTCCATATATAGCGTATTCATTTATGGGCCATAAAAGATATTAATATAATAAAAAAAATAAAGAAACAATTATAATAGTCATAAATCAATTAAATTGTCACGACTTTTTTCCACGGGATAGGCAAAGACAATGGAGCACCACTTGCCACGATCCTGACACAACTCCTTTGCTTCCTTCACATCCACAATTCTCCCCACACAAGCTCTAAGGTTATGGGCACTAGGTAACCTAGCTTTCTTGAGGATGTTTCAGATTTGGTCAGAAAACACCCTGCTGGGCCTGCCTTGTTCACATCCATCCACATCAGATTTATAAATTGCTTTCGTCAATCTACTTTCACTCATTCTTTATATGTGCCCAAACCATCAAAGCATCCCTTTGTCAATTCTTGTCACTACATTTAAAACAAAATTATTTAAACCAAAAGAAACAATTTAAGAATACAATGAAAGTGTTAGTAGCGCAGTTTCACGTTTCGGTCGGAAAGTTTACCACGTTGCCAAGCCTTAGTTAACATAATAAGACTAAGTTTATGTGAACAACTTGCTGTTCTGCTTACGCCTATTTGCATGTTTATAAATCTATAGATATATTTCAAAATGTATTGCACTTAAGTGTATCTAATTGTTATTGAGATTTAATGGACAAAGATCTACTTGATGGTAAGGTAGGGAAGGCTTTTTTTTATTGTGACTCGACATTTGACAGCATCCTGCTTGATGTTAAGCCGAAGTGTGGTCCATGAATGAATGTCACTGCTACTACATTTCAATAACTGAGAGTAGCAATCACATCCATTATGCCGGCCTAGATGGAACCGGCAACTAACAAGCCGAAACGTGACCTAATCACTTCACGGTCGGTATCCATGCATCCTTTCAAAAAACTACTACTATATAAGTCACGTGTAACCGGTGGATGCAACTGGCTATTCAATCTTGTCGTTCGAAATAGCGTTCTAAGGGGGAGGCCTATGTTTAGCAGTGGACGCCTTCTGACTGACGATGATGATGACATTTTATTTCGTTTTTTATATACATTTCTATACTAGGCTACCGAAAGTGCTTGTATCATGGAAACGGGACAACCAAAGTACATATATCAAAGATACATTGGTGCTCGACTTATATAACAACAGCACCCCAACTTTTATATAAGACTTCATAATCTGTCATCGAATATCTATTAAGAAAATAATTTAAATAAAATTTAAGACAAATGAAGTCCCAAGAAAAGGATTGGTAATTAAAGATTCAAAGGGTGGTAGGCAGTGGTACCCAGTCTGCCGATCAGGGGTAGTGATCGGCACCGAACCGTGAAGCGATTTGGTCGCGTTTCGGGATCAGCTGGTTAGTTGCCGGTTCCAACTAGGCCGGCATAGTGAATGTGATCGCTACTTACAGTTATTGAATTGTAGTTGCAGTGGCATCCATTCATGGACCACACTGCAGCTTAACATCAAACGGGATGCTGTCATATGTCAAGTCACAATAAAAAATAAAAAAAAGATAATTGACTTGATAGGTAGCGTAATTGTCTCACTGTGTTTTTATTTAGTGCAGCCAATATGTTTATATAATCCACGATTGAGACATTAATCTCAACCCTATATGGAATATAAGCGTGACATTACAACAATATATAGCAGGAAGAATGTTTTTCAATTAGGAGCATAGATCATATAAATATATCAATATATATATAGATAGAATATATTAAAATAAAATTTATGGATAATATACAATAAAATACATAATCGAAGAACAGATGGGGAATTAAGGTCTTGAGTGGAGACCTAGGACGCAGCGTAGGTAGGCCTCTCACTAGGTGGACTGACGACATAGTAAGAGTCACAAATAACCGGTGGACGTGTCCAGAATGTGGTTGTAAGGGAAAGGTCTATGTTCAGCAAAAGAATAAGAATTATGAAAAACAAACTTTCTTAAAATAAATTATTATAAAAGAAGATAATTGTCCTTTTATTAAAATAGCATGAAAGCAAGTGCTAAAATAAATAATGCAACTAAAAAACTATGTGCAATATCTTACCACACATTTTTAAGATTAAACGATACTCTTTTAACAATCATGCCATGCAGCTACTACGGTTCCTTACCTGTAACAAAAATAAATATAAATTAAAAAAAGTGCTTGTATCCTAGAAACAGGACAACCAAAGTACATATATCAAAGATACATTGGTACCGGTGAGTGGTTTCGAACCCGTGCCACTCAGCTTACGTAGCCATTGCACTGCCACTACACTACGGTCACCTTAATAAAAGGATAGAAGCGTTATTTTTATTTATTTATTATTTATTTCTATATTATCTACCAAATTGCCTTGTATCATAGAAACAGGACGACCAAAGTACATATATCAAAGATACATTGTAGTTATTAAAGTAGGTAAAAATCACACATTCCTTATTTTAGTAGAATTACTATTCTGAAAAGTCATTCAGCGAGATAAGGGTTATTCTGAAATAAGGACTAGTCTGGAATATAAAATTGGCAAGCTCGTCGTCTTTAAAAAAAGCCTTTCGCCTGAAACCAATCAAATCAAAATGTCACACCTATTTTCCAGAGTGATAAGCAAACAATGGAGCGCCAGTTGCCACGATCCTGACACAACTCCCTCGCTTTCTTCACATCCACAATTCTCCTCATACAAGCTCTACGGTTATGGGCACTAGGCCACCCATCCAATAATTCCATATTTATTACCACCCTTAATTCCATATTTTACCCACACATTAACCTTTTGATTGGAGAACATTCTCTAAGTGAATAGAATCCACGTAGAAGCCTCCTTTATAAGCCAAATAACCCTATTTGAATGTCAAATATGCCATTACTGATAAAAAAGGTCTAAAAAACCTAAGCGAGGTAGTTTTACTAAAAAAAAAGGGTGCAAATAAAACCAAAGGTAAAAGGCAAAAGCTGGGGTATGTTTAGAGTTTGAGGGAAAAAGTAAACTTTGTCCTAGGTGGATGACGCATCGCGTCAGACAATGTGTCGTCAAACTATTTCGCTAAGTCTGCAGCCATGTTACTAAGCATGTCGTAGAAAAGTTGTCAAAAGTTGAAAACTTGTGATGGAAAAATAACTTGTCCTATTTTGTAAGAGATCGATATTCGCTTTATGCGTCCTTTATCGCCTATGCCACAAAGAATGTTCTGAGGAAATATTTAACGTTGTAGACGGGATATTTACTCTCGTGCTCGGGGAAGCCCACAAGTCGAGGGAAGCATACACATTTAGTATCTAATTAACAGATCAGCTTATCGCTTAAAGGTTTATTTCATAACTTACGATATTATTTCCTTAGTACTAATTACTACAATTTCACAGACAAATAGAATTATATGAAAAAAAAACAGATTGATAAATTATGAAAGTTCGCATAAAATTTGTGCCACATTAGTTTTCGCAATGAAATTAACATTTACAATGGTGTCGATTCTCTTGGCACATTCACTAACTTATCCTAAATTTTAAGCTTGTCAATTTTAAGTTTTTTTTAGAGAAATCGCAATTCTGTTGACGAAAATGAATTAAATATAAGAAGTGTCTATATTTTAGGATGACACGCCTAAATTATTGCCAACGTAAAATTTATATTTTTGAAAAATAATATGAAGTAATAAGAAAGTCATATAATTAATGTTAATAAATAAGTAATAATGTACCATATAGAATGTTGTAATGGTTTGAGTAAATAAAAACTTGATTTCACGTTAATAAAAATAGAAAAAACTTTGTACTTTTGTAATAGTAACACAATTAATTTCCGAACGCATCTTGTTGGATAGATGAGTTTTGGCGGTAATTACAGGAGACAGATTTTAATTATTTGTAATACTTGTGTTTCATGAATATAATTGTATAATGATGATAAAATTGTTATTAAGTAAATGTTATACAGTATAATGACAAGTAATCTAATGCTGTGATACGTGTTTTTTTATGTTCCCTCCCAGACTTCTTCAGATAAACTTGAAAATCGAAATAATTCAAGTTGCCGGTTTCAACTAGGCCGGCATAGTGGATTCGACTGCCACTTTCAGTTATTTAAAAGTAGTAGCAGTCGCCCCCATCCATAGATCGCACTCCAGTTTAATATCACATTGAATGATGTCGTATGGCGAGCTACTATAAATAAAAATACACAAATCACCTTATTTTACCTTTCGGCATATTCAGTTAGAGCATTAACCACATAATTACTCATATTTCTTATTAAGAATTAAAATTTTTAGGTTAAGCGAGACCTAAAATGGTGTCGTCTAATCTTAAACAAATTTAGTTTGACGTTTCTATTTTTACACCTATAATTGGTACAACAGAATAGGAAAACTGCCTAAAATATTTAAGTTAAGTAACTAAACTGACATTTAAGCCTGTCAAAGCTTTGACAGCTCTGAATTAAGACTAATATGGGACAACCAGAATAGCGAAAGTCCTTTGACAGGTCTAAATTATTTTTAGAAGGATTTTAGGATAATCGTGTGCCAAGAGAATTGACACCAATATATAGTTAATCTTGCAGTAAAATACGTTCATAATTACAGCTGAAGAATAAAACAATGTGGTAAACATATAAACTTATAAATCTATAAGGGAAGTGTTTAGTTTTGTGAAGTAATAAGTTTGTTTACCTTTTTAACGCGTTTGGTTGGCCACCGGTAAAGTGTATACATACTCGTAGTATTTTCTTAGATTTTGCGCGAACATTTATTATTGAATAAAACTCTTCGTCCTAGCTGGACAAGTTAGGCAGTGCACGCGTCGCAATCATAATATTCGATTTAATGTATACAATTTTTATGCGGCTTACTATCGCGTTTATTTTATGTTCCGACGTTTCGAGAGCTTTGCAGCAATCGTGGTCATAGAGTCGTCGTGGTCTCTTCGTGACCACGATGGCTGCAAAGCTCTCGAAACGTCGGAATAATAATAAAATGTAAAATCAAGTACAAAATAAACGCGATAGTAAGCCGCATAAAAGTTGTAAACATTAAATCACATATTATGATTGCGACGCGTGCACTGTTTAACTTGTCTAGCTAGGACGAAGAGTTTAGGGGTTAGGGTCGTGTATTGTGTGAATGAAGGGTAAGCCTAATTGAAGATAAACACTTGAAACCTGCCTGAAACTGAACATCAAAGAGATTTTCAGACAATTAGACCACTGAAAGGTTTAGGGATTTAATAATGCACAGGTCGGTAAATACAGATTTAAGTGCTAATACAGTGATTTTCAGCTATGGCTGAAACCTTTTGAAGTCTTAAACAAATGTGATAGTAAGCCGCAAATACCTTTTAAATGTTTTTGAATGTTTACGTGATATAAAAATTGATTTACTTATTTACATAGTAAGTTATTTTTCTTTAATTTTAAAATGTAACGAATTTTAACTAACTTCTTTTTCCATTTTTTTAAAAGTTTTCGAGTATATATTTTTTTAATAATATTTATTTATGTATTATATTAAATTATTTATGTAATTAAATATTATAAAAAAAGGTTTAAAAAATAATAATAACGCGGATCAACCGACAGAAGGGTTTATTAATAAAATCGATTTAGGGTTCGCAACACTGAAATGATTGAGAAGCTATCTATACTTACCTAATATACATAAAACTCACAAATATATCTTACAAATCTACATATGAATACATTTTAAAATGGCTTGGTTCGTGGATAGCCTCGAAAGACGAACACTTCTACCATGACGGTATTCGAGGTCTGCCAGAAAGATGGGAAAAAGTGTTGCTAGCGATGGGATATATTTTCAATGATTCGTTTGTAACCATTTTTTCACAATAAAGTGTCATTCTCATAAAAACAAAACACGAGAACTTAGTTGTGCACCTAATAACTTTAGAATAAAATACTGGTGGGTTTTCATACATTACGGGCTGAATCCCAAACCCCTTTGCCTATCTCCTTATAAAAATAAAATGTCACTGCGCGTGCGCGAGTCATGGCGCGGGCATTGAAACACTCTCTTGCTTTCGGACCTTCAAACTAAGGAGGCGGCCGCCTCATTTTAAAATACAAATTTAGTAAAAGTGAAGTGACAAAACCCTGGTGAGTGATTTCCCTTTATTAATTTCACAGCCCGTAATTAATATATATATTTTTTTAAAACATAATTTGGCGATCGATCCGTGTCTCGCCATAAGTTGGTCCAATTCGACCCAGGATTACCCAGCTATTCAGCCAGATAATCACATATTCACACATTTTAAACATTGTAATCACTTCACATTACATTATTTCAAATTTTGTTTGTGTATTTTAAATCAATTTTATTAAAACCTACAAACTTAGGTAGGTAATAAAATGGACGCCGAAACAAAGAGCATTGATTTAAATGAATTATTACAGCCTCATATTACGAAAAAAGAAGTATGTTTCTTAAAACTTCAAAAGTTATTTGAATTATCGAAATCCGTTCAATATAATGACGATTTAGTCTGCGAGTTCAAATTACGCATCAACGAAATTGATCAAATACGTGTGCAGTACGAAAACTGCATTACGCAGATTAATATAATTAAATTAAAATATAAACCTAAATATGTAGTATCCTATAAAGAAATTGACAGTTTTGACGAAATATATTACGCGATAAAAAGTGTGGATGAGGGTATGCAAGCGCAGCGCGCAGCGGCCGCTCGCACCGCCGGCGCGACCGAGCCGTACGCTTCCGTGGCGCGCTGCTGCCCGAAGTCAAAACCCCGTTTACCTAAACTCGAATTATATAATTTTGACGGAAAATTAGAAAATTGGCAAACATTTTTCGACACATTTAGTGGTCTTATACATGATAACGACGACATTTCTAATATCGAAAAATATTATTATTTATTATCAGCGGTGAGTGGGCCCGCATTAAGCATAGTCAAAAGTATGCCAGTCACCAGTGACAATTACCCTATAGTTTGGGAAATGCTTATTAAAAGATTCGAAAATAAACGCGCCTTAGCTACTAGTTATTTAGATAAATTATTTCAATTTAAACCTTTAAATATAGAATCAGCTGTAGGATTAAATTCTTTAATAGAAACATTTTCAGAAAATATTAAAGCTTTGTCACAATTAAATATTCCTGATTTGTGTAGTTTCTTATTATTTTACATGACATTGCGTAACTTAGACCCTGTTACAAGACGCGAGTTTGAACAGAGTGTCGATCAGGAACAAATACCCACATTTGAAATTTTAAAATATTTCATTGAAAAACATGTTCGTGTATTGGAAATGTCTAGTTTAAAATTGCAAACAAGTCAGTTTACACATCAAAATAAATTAAATAAAACACCATTTAATAATAAAAGTCAACAACAAAAAAGTTGTTTAACTGCGGTCAGTTCGCAAAATAATAAAAATTTCTACCAATGTTTGATGTGTAAACGACCTCATACGATATACAAATGTTTTAAATATGCCGCCTTAACTCCGTCACAGCGATTAGTTAAAATAAATGAATTAAAATTATGTCAAAATTGTCTGCGTAATAGTCACACAACAAATAACTGTACTTCTCAAAATAGTTGCATACTTTGTAAACAAAAGCATCACCACACGTTGCACATTGACAACGGAGCTGGTGGGAGTAATAATGAGGTGACCTCTCATGGTCAAACTGTAGCCCTTACGTGTTCAGCTAACTCCACGGTATTATTGGGCACCGCGGTTATTCACGTCGCAGATAGTTGGGGTAGGTACCACTCCGTACGTGCAGTAATCGATAGCGGCGCCATGTCTGGCTACATAACAAACGCGTGCGCACAGCGGCTAGGATTAGTGCGCCGCAAATGTACATTCGAACCTGTCGGTCTAGGCGGTAAGTTAGTGCAACATTTCGGTTTGGTGACATGTTCGGTTAAACCACGAAATTCATCTAGCCCCGTTCTATCGACTGATGCGGTCGTTGTTACAAACATTACAAATAATTTACCAACAATTTCATTATCAAATAAAATAATTAACGAGTTCAAGCATTTAGATTTAGCCGACCCTGAATATCATACTTCAGCGCCCGTCGACATGCTAATAGCCGGTGATTTATTTCCTTACATCTATAATGGTCAAAAAATATTACCGCGCTATACGGGAATACCGGTAGCGATGAATTCAATATTCGGTTACATTATATCGGGCCAAATAACAATGGAACGCTACGATAATATGGAGAACGCTTCCGTAAATTTCTTATCTACCCAAAATAATTTAGAAAAAATAATGCAATCATTTTTTGATACTGAAAAGGTAGTTTCAGATATTCCTCAAAATCCAAATGATATTTTTGTCGAGTCATTGTTTAAAAATGAATACAAACGAGACCATGCAGGCCGTTTTATAGTTAAATATCCCTTCAAATTAAATTGTGAACTTGGCGATTCGTCGCAACAAGCGGTGCGTCGTTTCTATAACTTAGAAAATAAATTAAATAAACAACCCAGTCTTAGAGAAGAGTATAATAAATTTATGTTAGAATATGAAAATTTAGGTCACATGACGTGTTTAGGCGATTTTAATAAAATAAAATCAAAATATCTTATTCCACATTTTTGTATCCTTCGACCGTCGAGTACTACGACGAAGCTTCGTGTAGTGTTTGATGCGTCATCCAAAACTAGTAATAATAATTCTTTAAATTCCGTTTTGTTTGCTGGGCCTAAATTACAGGGCGATATAAATAAAATTTTAATTAATTTTCGTATTCATAGAATTTGTTTATCTGCAGACATTTGTAAAATGTATCGAATGACATTACTCGACAAATCTCAACGTTCATATCAGCATATTCTGTGGCGGTATTCAAGTAATGATCCAATTAAAGTGTTTGAACTCAATACTCTCACTTATGGAGTGGCTAGCAGTCCGTACCTAGCCATTCGAGTGCTGCATCAGTTGGCGGAAGACGATGGGCAGTCATGCCAATTAGCTGCAAAAGTTTTGAAAAGTGGTTTCTTTGTTGATGACCTACTGTGGTCGGTAGCTACTATAGAGGAAGCTATCCAGCTGCAGGACGAGCTGAAGACTCTGCTGGGCGGTGCTGGATTCATTTTGCGAAAGTGGTCCAGCAACTGTCCGCAGGTGTTGGAACGCGTTCCTGCTGACTACCGAGAAACTCCACTGACCTTCGAAGATGACAAGGATCTCTCCATCAAAGTTTTAGGTCTGCAGTGGCTTCCAGCTGAAGATGCCTTCTCCTTCTCCACTAATGAGGTGTGCCACACTCCCACAAAGCGCAGCGTCTTGTCACAAATAGCGCGACAGTTTGACCCGCTTGGGTTTGTAGCTCCCTGTATATTTTACGCGAAATGCATCATGAAGGAACTATGGCTCCAGAAGATCGAGTGGGACGATAGACTGCCCCCGACGTTGGAGCGAGAGTGGAATTCATACGTTTCCGAATTGCCATTGTTGTCATCTTTCAGGCACAAACGTCAAGCGACAGTGCACGACCACACATATTATCAGCTGTTAGGTTTCTGTGACGCGTCTAACTCAGGTTACGCCGCTGTTATTTACTTGCGTTCAATAAATAAAAATAATGATATTAACATTAGTTTACTTATAGCAAAATCAAAGGTCGCGCCCTTAAAAACAATAACGATTCCGCGCTTAGAACTGATGGCAGCACATTTATTATCTAAGTTAATTAAATATACCAATAATATTTTATTAGAACACATTCCTATAAATGAAACGTTTTGTTTCACCGATTCATCCGTGGTACTGGCGTGGCTTAACACTCCCAGTTACAATCTTAAAACTTTTGTTGCTACACGAGTTTCTAAGATTCTTGAAGCCGTGTCTAGTGACTCATGGTCACACGTTAGCGGAGATAAGAACCCGGCGGACGTGTGTTCGCGCGGCGCCCTACCGTCAGCCCTTCTCGCGATGCCGGAGTGGTTGAGCGGCCCAGCGTGGGCATACGAACCGCGGATGAATAGGCCAATTAAATCAATAATTCATTTTAAAAATGACACTGTGCCAGAATTAAAAGTTCAAGTAGCTTCACTTTCATCATCTTCATTAATGAGTCCATTTGTCAACTTATATGAAGACTTCATTAATAAATATTCTAATTTCAATAAATTGCAAAATGTATTGGCCCGGTGTTATCAATTCATAAATAATTGTAAACTCAAACCATCTAAACGGTGTTTAGGGTGTCCATCATTGTCTAATATAAATAAAGCACATGATATTCTAATAAAAACAGTTCAATATAAATATTTTAATGCTGATATTACGGCCCTATCAAAGGGAAATAGTTGTAGTAATAATATTAAAAAACTTAGTCCATTTATTGACCCCCTCGGTTTCCTCAGGGTGGGGGGTAGGCTGTCTGCTTCACAGATTTCCTATTCTCAAAAACATCCGTTATTACTTCCTAAAAATTCTAATTTTACAAAAATATTAATTGATTATTATCACATTATTTATTTACATTTGGGTCCTCGTTCACTTCAAAGCGTAATTAGTCAAAAGTATTGGATTATATCAGCTCGTAGTGTAATTCGATCCCGTACAATTAAATGTATCTCCTGTTTCAAAGTTAGACCTCCGACGTTAAAACCTATAATGGGAAACTTACCCACATCTCGACTTAATGACATTCATGCCTTTCATACAGTAGGTACTGACATAGGCGGTCCTTTTCTCACAAAGGAAAGCAATCGACGAAATGCGAAAAGTACTAAAGCATACTTATGCATCTTCGTATGTTTCGCAACACGAGCAGTCCACCTCGAAGTGCTGTCCTCGTTGTCAAGCGAGTGCTTTTTGGCCGCGTTCGATCGGTTCACATCCAGACGTGGCCTATGTCATACTGTTATATCAGATAACGGTCGAAACTTTGTAGCAGCCGGTAAACAACTTGCGGAGATATGTCAATTTTATAAAGATCATAACGACAGACTATTATCTCAATTCACTACTCGAAAAGTACACTGGCAGTATAATCCGCCAACAGGAAGTCATTTCGGCGGAATGTATGAGACTGCTATTAAATCCGCGAAACTTCATTTAAAACGCGTCGTTGGCACCCAAATTTTGTCCTTTGAGGAACTCACCACTTTGTTTACAAGAATTGAAGCAGTTTTAAACTCGCGACCATTAACAACACTGTCTAGTGATCCGTGCGAGTTTGAAGCATTAACACCTGGACATTTTCTGGTAGGGCGTTCACTCCTCGCTGTACCTGAGTACAGCTTGGTTGATGAACCACGACACCACTTAACACGGTGGACACTAGTACAACAGATGTCACAAAAATTTTGGAATGTGTGGCGCAAGGATTACTTGCACACTTTACAACAAAAGGCCAAGTGGACTAATAAATGTCGAAATATAAAAATAGGCGAATTAGTATTAATTCATTCAGATTTACCCCCACTTCAATGGCACCTCGGTCGCGTTACAGAATTGTATCCCGGTCACGATGGTGTGGTACGCGTGGTAAAAGTTCGTACCCAGTCGGGTGAGTACGTCCGGCCAGTAGTCAAAATTAGTCCACTGCCACTACAATATTAACTAAGTTATAACTTTTATATTTAATTAAGTAAATTTTAATTTTAAAACTTAATTTTAATTCGAATAATTCATAAATATAGTTTATAATAATTTTAACATTTAACTCAATGCTCAATCGTATTTAAGTTTCAAATCATAAATGTTCAAATTGTCAACAACCCAATTTAATTGTGTTTATAGCTTCATCACTTGTTCACAGCGTAAGGCATAGTCAAGTTATGAAGTAACAATGTCAAGAATTAAATTGGTCGATTGTTAAATATCTAATTTTATAAATGCATTTTTTAACCTAATTTGATTGTGTTTATAGCTTCATAAATTGTTCACAGCGACATGCATAGTCAATTATGAAGTAACAATGTCAAGACAATTAAATTGGTTAAATCTTATCTTAAATGTAATTTGTGAAGGCTTTCAATTTGTTTGGTTTGAACACAGCTAAGTAATTGCTAACAATTGACTAACAAGTTGAGTAGCCTATCTCTTTGTCTAAGTTATATATATATATATATAGTTATGTAAGTGTAATTAGCCTAGTTTGTACTACCTACACTTATTACATTAAAACACATACAGTCCACTACTCTAACCATCCCTGGTTGAATAACTGGGGAACTTTGGGAGATTCCCGGTGGGGGGATTATGGTGGGTTTTCATACATTACGGGCTGAATCCCAAACCCCTTTGCCTATCTCCTTATAAAAATAAAATGTCACTGCGCGTGCGCGAGTCATGGCGCGGGCATTGAAACACTCTCTTGCTTTCGGACCTTCAAACTAAGGAGGCGGCCGCCTCATTTTAAAATACAAATTTAGTAAAAGTGAAGTGACAAAACCCTGGTGAGTGATTTCCCTTTATTAATTTCACAGCCCGTAATTAATATATATATTTTTTTAAAACATAATTTGGCGATCGATCCGTGTCTCGCCAAATACTATAGAAAAGTATAAATAATTTTCTAGCAAAACTGAACTACTGTAAACTCTATAAAAATATTTAATCATAATAATAATGCAATAAGGAGCTTTGAAGCACTTAAAGCACAATGTAGAAGAATGACTTTGTAATAAATAACCATCTTAGGATGCGTTATCACTATGCCTTTTTTATTGGGATCTGAGTTTGACTTTCCTGATAGTATGCAATGGGAGGTCCAAGAGCGTCGACGACTGAAAAAAACGAATTAATAAAAGAATAAGAGACGCGACATAAACTTGACTTGCCTGATCGCAAGCCTGCTTACGACTGAAATCTCAATTTATTATACGGTTGCCTTAGTCACCGCCACTATGCCAGCCAAAGGTGCCTTTACACGCTTAGTTTGAAGTATCCAAGACAAAATTCTAGGATGGGGAGAACACATGGGCTGGTTAAGCATTGCCGAATATTCTACAAAGAAACGACCCTCTGGAACTTTTAGTTCGACTATCGAGTTGATTTTGATTGCGTTTTCCTAAGCCGGCTTATTTATGCGCGTTTTAAATTAAGTTTTAACCCTGGAGGCCTCTCTCTCTTTGTGTCACAAGTATTAAGAAGTCCGTCCGTCCGTGGACAATTTATCAATCCCAGTTCTAGTTTAAGTACTTAAACTGTTTGACAGTTTGAATCGTTCACAAAACAGTGAAGAACGCATCGGTTGTTGGAACTGTTTTGCGCTGTGTTTTTAATACCAGAGAACAGATAATTCATGATTTAAAAAATACGACGAGAAATATAAAAGACAAATTCATAAACACGCATAAACTGCCTAGTTCCTCGAATTTGAAATAGCAGGTTGTAACTTTATATACGACATTTGGTACGTGAAAACAGACAGACGGGTGGAGATAGTGGGAAGCAGCCTTTACTTGGCAAAGGAGTGAGAATGAAAACAAAACGTAACATCGCTCTGATAAAAGGCAAAAGAATTCCTACATAAAATAACTTTAATAGAAAACCGTGGAAATATGGTAAGAAGATTAATAAATGGAGTTTTTTTTAGTGTCCTAAAGATAAATTCATTTAAAAAAAACCTTTTGAGTCTATTACGGTTTCAACTAGGCCAGCATAGTGAAGGAGACCGTTACTTTTTTTTTATTGAGACACGACATCTGACCTCGTCCCGCCTAAAAATAAGCAAGAGGAGGTCCAAGAATGACGACGGCTTAGAAAACCGAGTTTGTTCACGGCTGCCTCAGTCGCCGTCACTATGCCGGCCAAAGGTCTTTACGCATCGCTTGAAGGACCCAAGGTCATAGGATGGAGAGAACACACGGGCAGGTAAAGCATTCCACTTGTCCATTGTTCTACAGTTATCTTACTGTATTAGCAGTCACCTCGATTCATGGACCACACTCTCCAGCTTAACATCAGGCGGGGTGCTATCATATGTAGTCACAATTAAAAAAAAAAAACAGTTCTTGGTTTGTGTGACTGACCATTACACTACCACTTCACCACAGAAATGCAGGGACAGCTTTCAAATAGTTCAAGAGCTTTTTGTAAAATAATAATATAAGAGGTGCTTTAACAACCTCCAGACAGGAGTGCTGCTTCAGGTTGGAGTAGCCAATTTGTCAGCGCATCTCAAGTTTTAATAAAACTGCATCTATTCTTTTCAAAATTCCTTGCATTCATTCTGCCTGATGTTTAGCTGCAGTGCAGTCCATGAATGGATGTCACTGCTACCACAATTCAATAATTGTAAGTAGCAGTCACATCTACTATGCCGGCCTAGTTGGAACCGGCAACTTACAAGCTGATCCCGAAAGGCGACTAAATTACTTTACGGTCTGTTTACTTGTAAGTAGTGGTCCTACCCCGGATCGGCAGACCTGCCTACCACTCTTATATAATTATTTTTTTAATATTTAGATTTGAATCTTTTTTTCATTAAGACTTCAGTCGGACATCAGTCGGACTGATGGTAGCAAGGGCAAAGCGCCGACGACCTAAAAACTCATTTTAGTTTGCGGTTGCCTCAGCCGCAGTCTCTATGGCGGCCAAAGCTCTTGTTACCTTTCACAAAAACCCTTGGTATAAAGTGATAGATTTAATATATAGTATATGTTTAGAAGAAAGACAAGAGTTTATTCAAACGTTTTTATGACTTACACAAATTTTACTTTAGCAAGATATAGTCCAAGATCATCGACGACTGAAAAAACGCGATGTAGCATACGATTACCCCATTCACCGTTACTATGCCAACTATTTATTTGCCTTTAATTAAAATAAATAGAAAAATAAAATAAAAAAGATTAAAATATGTTTTTTTACATTTATATACTGAGCTACGAAACGTGCTTGTACCAAAGAAAAAGTACATAAATCAAAGATACATTAGTACCGGCAAGTGTTAAAGAAACGGGAATTCTCGGTTGCGTGACCGTTGCACTACCACTACACCTTACCATATAAATTACTGTACATTATACATATAAATAAAACTATTAATTATTTAATTCCTTGGCGACACGTCAACTATCGTGTCGGGCAGGGCCGTTACCCCTTACAAAATATATTAAGAAAGCAACCCTTAAGTAACTGCATCATTTATTGACAACTTATGGGTTAATAAATATATTTTATATTGTCCTTAAGTATTATAAAGCAATGTTGTTCCCATCACCGAAATTAATGTCATTGTTTCACAGCAGTTTCACAGTTAATCCGCTGCAATTGCATTATTAAATTAACTGTTATTGGTATTATATTGAAGCCGCTAATCTACGGGCAACAGTTAACAAATACTGACGTTAAAAAGAAAATATTAAAATGTATGAAATAAGGATGCTTTTTGCATGGTTAGATAAATTTGGAAAATTAGGTTGCCTTGTGCCCATAACCATAGAGCTTGTATGAAGAGAATTTTGATTGTGAAGGAAGCGAGGGAGTTGTGTCAGGATCGTGGCAAGTGGCGCTCCATTGTCTTTGCCTATCCCTGTGGCGTGACGATTTGATTTGATTTTTGACAATTTTATTGTGTCTTGTCATGTGCTATAATTTCGCCTGATGTCAAGCTAGAGTACTTGCATGGAGGCTAAAGCTAAATGGATGAACAGGCAAAGCGAAACGCAGTCTTAAATGTGGTGGTACAGTTATATAACTATAGTAGCAGTCGCCTTTATTCTTGGAACGCCCTCCAAAAAATATCAATTGTCACGCCTTTTTCCCGTAGGCAAAGAAGCGCTACTTGCCACGATCCTGACACAACTCTCTCGCTTCCCTTACATTCACAATTTGTTTCATTCAAAATTATAATATCCAAAAAACATAATATGCCGAAAAACTTACAACATTAATCCAATTATTTTTAAAAATAAAAATAACCAACAACAATTTTCTCAAAATTTCAACAACAAACAACCTACCTTTTCACCTATTTCTTTTATCCGCGGCTTTACAAAGAACAAAGCCACTAACCGTGGCCAAGTTTTTCTTTGCCTTACATTTCTTTTCAGGCACTTGGCACAACAGTAGTTTAGAGCCAAAAGCTCTGAAAGTTCTCGTGTTTACGGAGATTTCTTTTTACTACGTTTTTTTTATGTCTTAGTGTTAGTTAATAACTAGGTATACTCGTTTATGTATATATATTTTTATCATAGCCCTATATATTAGGGCAGACCGTCTAATTTTAAGCTGTGATTTATAAATAGGGGCGATTGCACCTCAGATGAGTATCAATAAGCAGATACTTACCCACTATGCTGGCCTACGTCATACCTTCCGTCCAAAATTCCGCAGTGCCTAAAGACAGGGGTTTTCAACCAGTGATGAAATATGGCACTGAGACGTGGCCCTTAACTGTTGGCTTGTTGGAAAAGCTTATAGTCGCTCAGCGGGCAATGTAGGGAGCTTGGAGTGTGTTTGCGCGATAGAACCCGGAACGAGGATATTCGCTGAAGAACCAGAGATTTTTTTTTTTTTTTTTTATTGTGACACGACATTTGACATCGACTTGCCTGATGATAAGCAAGAGGAGATCCAAAAGTGCCGACGACTGAAACAACCGAGTTAGTACGCGGCTGTCTCACCCGCCGTCACTATGCCGGCCAAAGGTGCTTCTTCACGCATCGCTTGAAGGATCCAAGGTTATAGGAGGGAGAGAACACATGGGCTGGCAAAGCATTCCACTTGTCGATTGTTCTACAAAGAAAAGATGCACCAAACTTTTTAGTTCGACCACCGATTCTGTCGACAAAATGTGAATGCTTCCCCCGACCAGTGCGGGTGTTACGGGTGTGAAAAGAAGAGATAGGAACAAGGTTAAAGAGCTCCTCGGAACATTCCCCGTGGTATAGGCGATAGAGGACGCAAAGAGCCGCCATGTCTCTGCGTAATTGCAGAGGCTCCAGAGTTCGCGTAACCTCTACATCTCCTATGATCCGGACAGCTCGGCGCTGCAATGAATCCAGGGCATTGAGAAGATACTTGGCAGAGCCGTCCCAAAGATGCGAACAGTACTCCGCGCAAGAGCGAATTTGAGCCTTGTATAAAAGCAGGCGAAGCTCTGGCGCGAAGAACCGCCGCACCTTGTTCAGGATGCCAAGTTTGCGGGAGGTGGTCTTAATAGCCCGCTCAATGTGATCCCTGTGATTCAGGTCGCTGCGAAGGGACATCCCTAAGATATCCAGTCTGTCCGAAGTACCAAGGGAAATGTTGCGAAGAGAAGGAAGGGGGATAAACGGGGATTTTTTCGTCGAGAACGCGCATACCTGAGTCTTGTCTGCGTTGAACTGAACCAGGTTCTCGTCGCCCCAATGGGTAATACAATCAAGAACCCGATTCAGCCCCGCTACAACAGACTCTCTCATATCGGCTATCTCCTGTTTTCCGGCTGCGGGGCGGGCAGTGTAGCGTCCATGCACCGTGCTGTCGTCTGCATAGCAATGAATGTTGGATCCAAGGTCCAACATGTCATTGATATGCAGTAGGAACAAGGTCGGCGACAGCACAGAGCCCTGAGGAACGCCAGCATTCACCGACACCCTACGTGACGCGCTGCCATCCACAACAACGCGTATGGAGCGGCCACGCAGGAAGTCGGCTATCCAGCCACGCAGACGGTCAGGTAAACCGTATGCCTCGAGCTTGGAAAGAAGGGCCATGTGCCAGACCCTGTCAAACGCTTTGGAGATGTCCAAGCCGATGGCAAGGGCCTCTCCGTTACCGTCCAACGCTTCACCCCAGACGTGCGTGGTATACGCCAGAAGGTCACCAGTTGACCGTTTCGGCCTAAAGCCATATTGACGGTCATTGATCAGCTGATGACCCTCCAGGTAGGCCATGAGGCGGCTATTAATTATCCGCTCCATGACCTTGCACAACACTGAGGTTACAGCTATCGGACGGTAGTTTGCAGGGTCCGAACGGTCACCTTTCTTCGGGACCGGTTGCACATTGGCCCCCTTCCAAGCCCGAGGCACACAGCCCGACGAGTATGAGAGTCGGTACAGCCTCGTCAAGACGGGAGTCAATTCCGCTGCACACATTTTAAGCACAAGCGCTGGGATACCATCAGGCCCACTGGACTTCCGGATATCGAGCAATCGTAGCTCCATGCGGACATCGCGTTGTCTGATACGGATATCAGGCATCGTATGCCCGCATGGACGCAAGGTGGGTGGCCTTGCACCACGATCGTCGATCCGTGAATTAACGGCAAAGAGCTCAGCCAAGAGATCGGCCTTCGCTTTTGCCGTATGCGCCAGTGAGCCATCAGGCTGTCTCAGCGGTGGCAGTAAGGAACGACAGAAATTAGATTCCACAGTTTTGGCGAGACTCCAAAAGCTGCGACTACCCGTTGGGTGCGCTAATAGACTCTCGCCAATCCTGGAAACGCGCTGTGCCTCCGCTCTTCTAAAGACTTTCTTACAAGACTTGGTGGCACGATTAAAAGCTGCTTTCAGCTCATCCACGCGAGGGTCATGATTTCTTCGACCCTTGACCCAGGCACTGTGAGCCGCGTTTTTTGCTGATACAGCAACCGCGCACTCACCATTGTACCAAGGCCTGCTCCGGTCGTTGCGAGATGCACAGTTGGATGGAATGTAATATTCCATCCCCAGTGCAATCTCATCAACAACGGCCGAGGCACACGTAGAAAGGTCCTCAGAGCTGAAGCAGCGCTGCCACCAAGGGAGCGAAGCGAAGTAATTTCGCATTCCCTCCCAATCCGCTGACCGGTAGTGCCACAAACGTCGCACCTCCTTCCTGGCAGGAGGAGGCACGGCGCGCGGCACTGTCGTCTCGACCAGGCAGTGGTCAGAATTTCCTAGGGGGGCCTTGACCGAAATTTTATACCCGGTCGGACGATTGGTCAGCAGAAGGTCTAGAAGAGAGGGGGCATGACCGACAATATCTGGTACCCGGGTGGGCTGGGTCACCAGCTGTGTCAGGTCATGCAGAAGAGCGAAAGCATGAGCGGCCCTTCCTGCGTGGTCAGTCCTTTGGGACCCCAACCACACCTCGTTGTGTGCGTTGTAGTCCCCCAAGACTACAACCTCAGCGGTCGGGAACCGCTCCAGCGCTTCGTCTGTCGCCCGGCTTAAAAATTCGAAGAGCCGGGTTGTCTCCGAATCCCCGTGGTGGGAACGGTAAAGGCACCCGTAGACCTTGGCTTGAGAACCCAGGTCCACGTGTACCCATAGGAGGGACAGGGAAGGATCCTCCAAGTAAAGCAGACGGCGACAACAGATATCGGACCGGATGAACACGCATACCCCGGCTTTCGCTAGGAACCTTTCCTCAAGCGTGTAGCCGGGGTATTGTAGATATGAAGTGTCCACCGGGTCCTTTATCTGTGTCTCCGTCAGAAACAGCAGTGCAGGCCGTGCCAGTGCGAGATGCCAACATAGCTCGTAGGATTTGCTACTCAACGTGGCAGTGGTCTGGCTACATCGCTCGAAGAACCGACGATGGAAAAACGATGGGGGAGAAAAGTTCCACAATACCTTTCCAATATTTACTCCTAAGTACACATACACGCTGATGCGATGCGGGGGCAGATTATATTACATTTTAACTAGCACGTTACACGACACCTACCACACAGTGATAAATTAACTTTAAGTAAAGTTTAGACAGTATCTAGTAACTCGTCTACATGTTGCAGAAGTTTGCAACTTTCTGGAAAAACTGGACCGACTTTTGTGCTTCTAAATATTATCCTGTACTTAGAAGCATAATGACCATGGTGTCCGTCCGTCCGTCCGGTAAGAAACTACACTGCAGTTTAACATCAGGCGGGGTGGTATTTACATATATCCTCTAAAATCGACAGTTAATCAGCATCATTTACTGTAAAATGTTTTTTTTTAATTAATAAGGTGCAACCCTTAAAAAACTGCGGAGTGATGGCGGCGCGTCTGTAGTTTAAGAACATAATGCAACGTAAACATTTACTCCGTTACTTTCCTGAGCTTTGATGGTATATAACTTAGAAACCACTCGACATGGGAATCGATTCACCTAATACACGACAGCGATATGACTTGGCAACAAATTCGCACTGCTTTATAATTGTGGTCTTGGTAGTAATCTAAATAATAAAAAGTATGTCGCCATACCAACCAATCAACGTATAGTCTGTCTAAGCCGAAATGACGCGCCCCTCCACTGCATTTAAGCACACGTGCGAATGTAAAATATGAATGCAACACACCGAAATCGCATCATTCAGTTGCTGGTTAGACACAAAACTCCTCCTTTAATAAAGTATAGTAGTATAGTTAGTAATATTTTTATTCACATATTTAAATAAACTAATGAAGTGGAGGGGCGCGTCATTAACAAGTAGACAAGCTATAGTTACCTTTACCTATTTATTTGTTATCCGCTGATTGGTTAGCTGCAAAAATGTCAAAAATCAACGCGATTTTACTGCTTTTTCTTCGCCATAATTATTATTAATTAGATTAGTACAAAAGCCACGTTGACAAAGCAGTGCAAGTTCGTTGCCAATCGTTGCCAAGGAGAATCGGGACCCTGACCTACCGTCTCAATCATCTCGTCAAGATCTTTTCAATGACACATTGACGCTCTAGCTAGCCTGCACGGGCACCAGTGTCGTATCATAATACCTCTTAGTACAGAGTACTATGCAAAAGCAACGTAAAACTGTAGAGCGAAGAAAAATGAACAAAAGCCAACAGACTGAGGTAAAAAGAATAAATGTACTGAAAATTATGGCTGACAGTTTTTACTGCGATAAAAGCTCAAAAGTCATAGTGCTTTGCGATTTAGAATATTGTTAGACTATGATATAAGAGCTTTAGATAGTTAGTTACTGTGTTTTATTATTTTTATTTAGCTCCACAAATATATAGATATAAAAACATCACTTTCCTTTTAAAGAATTCAGATATTAAGTATTATTGTATAATATGAATATAGGTAAATAGAAATCTATTAAAAATAAGTTCTATAAAAAAATCTATATAAAAATGTTTAGATGGTTTAAAATCACTTTATTGCTTAAAGTACTTACCCTACTATAAACATTTAAAAACCCATTAATATTCCAATTACCCTTTCATCTATCTTTATGCATGAGTTTTTAATTTAAAAATCTACCAAAAAACTCAGATATTTCAAATTCTATAGCCCGAAGCTATGCGGGTTTCATTAATTCTACGTAAAAATAAAACAAATAGAAAAATAACCTATTCGTAGTAAGGCTGTTGGACATTTATACAAACTAAGTGCGACTTTAGGACTATGCAATCAAGGTAAAAAATCGCGTAAAATAACAATATACGACTGTCTGCACCACAAACCTCCACTTCCAATGATTTGCCTCCCTACTCGGGATTAAATAAAGGTTTAACAAAAACTCATTGAAACAGTATTTTATTTGTACAAATCAATAGATTCATCTACACGATACTTGGTGTGAATTAATATTCAGCTATAAATGAAGTATTCGGTCGGCGGAGATTCGTTTTAAGGATTTTATATCATTATTATATAATTAAACAGGATAATATGAATATTTGTTAATAAGAAAATGAAGCAATTAATTTGGTAATTTTCTCATGGAACCAGTGAAACGACTTAGTCGCATTTAGAGATCAGCTTGTCAGTTTCTGGTTCCAACTAGCTTGGCATAGTGAATGTGACTGCTACTCGCAGTTATTTAACTGTAGTAGCAGTTGCCTCTATTCATGAACTGCACTTCAGCTCAATACCAGGCAGGGATGATGTCATTATGTCGAGTCACAATAAGTCACAATGTCTGGGCGTTAACATATCTCATTCTATACTATACCCTATCCAATATGGTATTTTGACGAACGATTCATTTTAAAAAGGCGTGAAATAGGGATTTAAATTTTTAAACGTGTTGCGACGAGACGTGAGTTTACGTCGGCATCCAAAGCCTTCGATCGATTTAGTACAATCGATGTGAAAAGGTGTCTTTAAATTCACCTTATATAAAATATTATTTTTTCTGAAAATGTAAGCTATATTTTTTTAAAACATCGTGTTAGTAATAATATGTTTTTAAAGTCAATCAATCAATCAAATAGTCCCTCCTTTTCCACAAGGATAGGCAGACAATGGATTTTTTAAAATGCCATTAGGTTAAATACTAAAACCCTCAATTAGACACTTAGTTTTAGATTAAGTATTGCGAAGTTGGTTTCATTTATTAATTTATTTAAAATGGTATTACATTTTTTTTTATTGGGACACGACATCTGACATCGACCCGCCTGATGATAAGCAAGAGGAGGTCCAAAAGTTACATGGTTGTTAACGGGTGGTACATACATAGATTCTGAACATACATGTACCCCGTTTGGGTGTATACAATAAATTACTTCAATTCTAGTCATTTCCTAAAATTAAACATTTACATTTATGATGTTGTGTAATTTCACGCCAATCAATTCTCCCACAGAGATTGGTAAATATAATAAGGCACCACTTTTAACGTTTGTGACAACTATTTTCCTAATTAATATCCAAAATTCTCTTCATTCATGCTCTTTGGCTCATGCCCCCTTTTATAACAATGTCCCCGATTTGATAACAATAAATCACTTTAAACTTCTAAAAAACTGAGTTACTAAAAAAAACTAAAAAATAATTTGATCTGAAAAACTATCTAAAATTATATTCTAATCAATCGATATAGGTAAAATTGATATAAGTTGATTTAACGTTTATATTTCTCATTTTTATAGTCAGTTTAAAGTGTAATTTTCGTAAAACCACTGTAAGGTAGTGTTTAATCGTTTAGTTTAGTTCATGTTTTCAGTGGTTGAACTGCCCAATGGAGTGTAAGCCACCGAGTTAACCGTTCACTGGCTCAACTCTGTTCAAACTAAATGTGCATACAAACCTTTTTGGTTAACTTGAGCTGTGTTGAAAGCTTCCATATAAATAGGTATCTACATTTTTTCATGTTACAAAAAAATGTTACAACATAAAGTAAATGTTTATCTTACCATAAAGCTTGTATAAAGAGAATTGTAAATGTGAAGGAAGCGAAGGAGTTGTGTCAAGATCGTGGCAAGTGGCGCTTCCATTGTCTCTGCCTATCCCTGTGGGAAAAAAGCGTGACAATTTGATTGATTGATTGATTTATCTAAGTTATACAAAGTTTAGGTAAGTAATTAATTTAATTATATTTTGAATTGAATTTCTACTGTACCTATTATCACTAATTGAATGAAAAGCCACAGAGGCATGCAGAGATGGGGCACCACTGTCCACGATCTAAAACAACTCCTTTGCTACCCTCACCTCCACAATCCTCTTCATACAAACTTTATGTTTTTTGGCACCAAAAGGCAAAAAATACTGTTTTTAGATTGTTTATCGATCTGGTTGAGGAACAGTCTTCTGGGACTTCCCCGTGTTATCATCCACTCTAATATAAACCAACTTATAATCCAGTTAAAATCTAATTAATATTATGGGTTAACTTGATTTTTCAAATACTTTAGTCAAAGACCAGTAAAAATCTTTAAAAAAAAACTATTTTAATTAAGCTAATTCCATCTCACTTTTTCATCTACATAGTATTTGTAAAACGGATGAACTGCACAATTTTTAACGGATTCCTTTTTTTAAATCTCTAAAGAATTGTAGACTAAAATCCAATTAAATTGAGTTCAGCGGAATAGACAAAAATGTGAAAAACTTTTATACCACTTGATTGTTTCAAATACTTCGTCTCTGTCTTTATGTGAGAACGTTTACAAAATATGTTTAAGTATTCTATTCTATTAAATCAGGGGCGCAGAGTCTGTGTGAAGATAATTGTGGATGTTAAGGAAAGGAGAAAGTAGTGTCAATCAATCAATCAATCAAATTGTCACGCCTTTTTCTCACTAGGATAGGCAGAGACAATGGAGCGCCACTTACCACGATCCTGACACAACTCCCTCGCTTCCTTCACATTCCTCTTTATACAAGCTCTATGGTTATGGGCACTAGGCAACCTAGCTTTTTTGAGGATGTCTTCGATTTGGTCTGCAAACACCCTCCTGGGCCTGCCTCGTTAAAGGCATCCATTCACACGAGATTAATAAAAGTCGCGTCAAGATGGAAACCATGAACGCACGCAGCGTAGGTAGACCTTCCACTAGGTGGACTGACGACATAGTGAAAGTCACGGGTAACCGGTGGATGCAACCGGCATCTTGTCGTTCGGAATAGCGTTTTAAGGGGGAGGCTGATGATGATGAATCCGATTGAAGTCACTCAGAAGCGTTTTGGGATTAGTTTAAACGTTTCCGGTTCTATCAAGGCTTGCGTGGTGAGTGTGACTGCCAATCGCAGTTAATTAACTATACTTTGCCAGTCTCACGTTAACTTAAGTGCTTTCATAAGTCAAGACTCAATAAAATATATCTGCTTTTGTAATACTCAATAAGTCACATTACGGACTCTACGCCTGGACACGGATTCAACATAAATATAATATTAATAATGAAAGGACGAACCTTTACAAACCTGAAAACTAGACCCTACTCAAAGGTATTGAAGCAATTTCACTAAAAGCTAGTTCCTGTAGAAGTCTACGAATCCAAATTTAATACTCTCAAGACGTGTCTGTAAACGTTAGCGTCATATCCAATTTTGTACCATAGAATTTAATATATAATAGAATTGTCATTCATATGAATTTGCTAGAAACAATTTATTTTCTATTACATAAAATATTAGGCAATAAGAGGAAATATGGCAAATCATAGAATTACTCATCTATGACTAAACTTTGTGTAAATAAACAAGTAGCACGACCATTAACCCTACATGACACTTGTATTTGTTATTGTAATTTGTACGTTTATTGTGAATTATAAATGCAGTAAAAGGGTGAGATAAGTGCATTTGGTAGTATTATTATTCTCAAGCTGACGAAGAAAAAGTCTGAAACTGAAGTTCATGAATAGAGGCGACTGCTACTCCAGTTTAATAACTACGTACAATTATTTAACTGTAAGTAGCAGTATCATGTCGGCCTAGTTGTAATTGACAACTTTTAAACTCATATCGAAACGCAACTGAGTCCTTTCACAATCTGTGCACTTGAAAGTAATATTTTTTTTTCTTTAACATACCCAAAACAAATTTTATCCTTCTACACAGTGTTACTGTCTTTACGTCAACATTTTATTTCACCCACATGTAGTTTAGGTAGGGTGTCGTTGGAATAATGGAAAAAAAATACGATACGATCTTATAGAGACCATGGTTCGATTGTGTTAAGCAGAATTTGATTTAGAAAATAAATAATGAAAAATTATGAAAAAAAAAATCGTTTTTAAACATTTGTCTTTTCTAGTAAACTCTTAGTTCTATGTAAATAAGCAACTTGTTTAGCAGTCAGTAAGAAATCCGATATGAAGTTCGACATTTTCCAAACTAAACTTATCCTTCCATCTGTTTGCAGACTTTGTATTATAACTTTATAAAATACTTTGCAAGTGGTTTCCAACTTCAAATAACAATTTATTTGTACGATACACACAGTTATATTTGTTTTAGTATTTTCTCTAGGGATTAAATTGTCATGGTAAAGTATTTTCTGACGTAAAAGTATTTTCTTATGAAAATAAAATATTACTATCGCTAAGTTGCCTAGTGTCCATAACCAGAGCTTGTATGAAGACAATTGTGGATGTGAGGGAGTTGTATAAGGACCGTGGCAAGTGGCGCTCTACCTATCTCTGTGGGAAAAGGCGTGAAAATTTGATTTATTGACAATTGATCAACAAACTGCGAATCAAAAATATAAATATTAAAGGAACTAGTTTTGGGATCTTTTAAAATAATGAGAAAGACATCTAACACCCCAGTTTCCCTTCCATTACGATGGCTGCAAAACCTTTCAAACGTTAGATTTTCAATATAGGATTAAAATAAGTAAAGCCATACATGTTCGTCATTCTTATAGGCCCTATAACTGAATATTTCCATCTAATTAAAAAACACATGAAAACCTATTTTTATAAGTACGCAATACTATAATTCACTTCAAGATAATATCTAAACAAAAATGCATTACGTAAACTACAAATCTACTAGAGTCCAGAGAAATCCAACACGTGGCGTTCCCCTTACAATTTTTGTGATATATTAACCCTAGAGGAACCACTAATACAAACTGTAGAATAAAAAAGAGTGCCGAGTCAAAGTATGAACCGTTTGGATATGTATGAACAGTTGCTATAAATATTCCAAATGTATCTTTTGACTCTTACAACATTTATAGATGGTACATATTATAATTGTCAGACAGCGCTATTATTATTGTGAATCTGACTTCGCTTTGCCTGATCTAAGGGCAAGGAGAAGTCCAAGAACTCCGAAGACTTAAAAACTAGACTTTGTTCACGGTTACCTGGATGAAGAGAAAACATGTCTGGTAAAGAGATAAAATAAACAATGCTCCGAACCGTTTAAATCGACTGTCGATTCTTTCGACAAAATGCTAATGCCTCTGTTGTGGCTTGGTATCGTCCCATCCTATATTTCCTTCCACTTTCCTTTATTCCGCGCAATTCAAAGTTCGCGGGCTGCGCCACGCCAGCCAATAGCGTGTGGCGCTAGTGTGCACTTGTGTGTGAGTTGCCGCGGTGTGCACGTAAACAGTCGCCCTAGCAAGTGACATTGTTGAAACATACATCTATTAACTAAATACATTAATTAAATAACGAAGTGAGAAAATAGACAGTCGAAGCAGTTAGCCGTGATAACAAAGCAGTGCTAAACGAGTGCTAGTGCCGTTGGTCCGTGTTTCACGTCGAGTAATTGCCAGGTACCTGTCTTTCCTATACTTTGTTCACAGTGTTTCTCCATGCTGGTTATTAGCAGGTTTAGGTATCCCCAGGCTTGGATGCTGAGCTAAGCTAAGCATAAAACCAACGCAAAGCTCAAAATTGCAATATAAACAAAACCAAACCATAACATTGTTTTTGGTACCTTTCGAGCGCGAATTCCTATGGAGTGATTATATTGATCATACATTACGAGTTCAATTTCTACAGATGAAAACTTCGTAATTGTTTGATTCCAGTATAACACAATATACAGTCCAAATAAGTTGGTAAAACTAACTTAAACAAAAATCATTTTTTTTAAATCAAAAAATTATATAAATATTGCAGTTTTGTTTTGTGTCGTAGTGTTCGGATAAACATATGCTACAATAGGTATTTAGTTAGTTTAAATAAACAGTTGACCTAGCATTCAACAAACATATTACATTTTATGGATAGGTAGGTAGGTTCGATATTTCCAAAAAACTATAAAATATTCCTATTTATATAATAAACTATTCATAAATAAATATAAAACACAATACTCAAATCTATTAGTAAAACATTAACATTTAAATTCACTTATGTTTTGTTATTTATTCAAGCACTAATGAGTAATGACTCATTTGTTTGTTTATAACAGAATATTGCACAGTATCTATACATAATAATTTTTTATTTATTTGAATTTCTTTGTACATTTATTGTATTCCATAAATACGATATAATATAATATTTATTTAAATTAATGCATATATAAAGAAATATAACACATTGATAAGAAAAAAAAAAAAGAAAATTAACTAAAATACATTATTAAAAGGAGTCCCTTTAGGCAAGGTTCCGAAGATACTGGCAGCGTTCCCCCTTTGAATAGCTAGACTAATTCTTTGTCCGAGGTAGCTGCCAACTCTTCGGTCTCCTGTGATGTCGACTAATATATTATTTACATTATATTTTTTACTACATAGTTATATCGTTTATTAAACTATAGCTATGGCAGATAAAGAAAAGATTTATATTAAGCAAAGGGAATACATATTTAAATGTATGCAAATCTTGTATGACCTTTCAAAGAAGTTGAACAATAAGGATAAATTGAGGAGCTTCCATGCCAGGTACAAGAAGGTACATGAAGTACGATCTGATTTTCTGGACGTCACGGAAAAAATAAATGAAATTAAAATTAAATTAAATCCAGATTCTGATGTCGACTTTCAGACTGTTTTATCTTTTGACGAAATGTATTATGAGGTGATAGCCGCGGCCGACAGCATAGCCGCTACAAGCGATCGTTCCACAGCTACAACAGCTGATAGCAAAGCCACAGCTTCGTCACGCGTGCGTTTACCCAAACTTGACCTTCCCAAGTTTGACAGCCTTATCGAAAACTGGCAAACATTTCACGATACGTTTGTTGCCTTAGTTCACAATAACGAATCTTTATCAAACGTCGAAAAGTACCATTACCTCATTTCTTGTTTGTCTGGTTCAGCTTTAACAATTGTAAAGGGTCTTCCGGTGACCACAGAAAACTATCAAATAGCCTTTACGGCATTAATAGACCGCTTTCAAAATAAAAGACTTATAGCGGCAAAATACTTAGACAAAATATTAAATTTTACTACATTAAAATCATCTTCTCTTGAACAATTATTAACTTTAACCAATACTTTTTATGAGTCTGTAAGCGCACTCCAGAGTATGAATATTGATAATTTAGGCGATTACATTTTATTTCATCTTACATTTCGAGCACTCGATAGCGATACTCGAAAGAGATTCGAAGTTCAAAATGACAAGGAGATGCCTCACTTTGTTGATATTTTAAAGTTTCTTCAGGATTACGTCAAGATCCTAGAAACTAGTGAACACAAGCCCATCACTAGTTTCCATCAGCCACATGCTGCTGCATTCCCTAAATCTGGCAATAAGGCGACCGAGCCTCGTTTTAAGTCCAGTAAAAACTACAACTCGTCTGCAACTCAAAATGCTTTCTCTAAACAATTTAAGTGTCCATGCTGTGATTTTCAGCACAGCATATATAAATGTCCAAAATTTCAGACTTTCAACTCGTCCGCTAGGATAGCTTTTGTAACAAAAAAGAACCTGTGCGCTAACTGTTTGCGATTCGGCCACAGCGCAAACAATTGCTATTCCAAAACATGTTGTTTGACATGCGGAGAAAAACATCATACACTTCTGCATAGCGACACGCCTACCACTCTGGAATCAGACCCTTCTAGAGTGAGTCACGCCAGTACCAGTGCTCACATTGGGCACGGCCGCTCTCTTGTGTTGTTAGGTACGTGTACACTGCTGGCGCGCGCCGCCACTGGACCGCCGCAGCCTGTTCGCGCCCTTATTGACAGCGGAGCACAAGATTGCTTTATGACGACCGCCTGCGCTCGACGCCTTGGTTTGACTATGCGTCGCTGCAACCTCACGGTTTCTGGTCTAGGCCAAAATACAGTTCATCACGTCAAGGGTGTCACTGCATGCAAGATTTTACCCCGGGACCAACCGGAGCCACAGTTCGACATTCGCCCAATTGTGATGGATGCTGTAACCACAAATATGCCTACAGCTGCAGTACCTCATGCCGTACGACGTCATTTTCGTCACTTAAAACTCGCCGATGAAACTTTCGATCAGCCATCCGAAGTTGATCTACTATTGGGTGCAGAATTATTCCATCTCATCTACGACGGACAGCGACTGTGTCCAGGGCCCGGATTACCTACTGCCCTGCACAGCATCTATGGATGGGTACTCACAGGAAAACTCGACTCCAAATGTCGACCACCTTCATTCGTTTCTTCTTTAGTTGCGTCTACCTGCGCCATAGACGAGGTAGTCCAACGTTTCTGGGAAGTCGAAGAACCCCCAAAAACCCGCATTGCTGCTCCTGAAGATGAAGAATGCGAAGCCTTATACAAAAAATCGGTTTATCAAGATCCAGATGGAAGATATGTAGTGCCTATTCTACTAAAGGATCGCCCCATGCTTGGTGATTCATACAAACATTCCGTCTCTCGACTTATAAATTTAGAAAAACGTCTCACTAAACACGAACAATTGAAGCAGGATTACACAGCATTTATGCAAGAATACGAGTCTCTTAATCACATGCAACGTGTGAAGTCTGAATCCCCAGCTGGTCAGTACTTCATACCACATCATTGCGTCATTCGCCCAGAAAGTACAACGACGAAGCTACGTGTTGTATTTGACGCAAGCTGCAAATCATCAAATGGCCGGTCTCTTAATGACTTGGTCTACACTGGCCCAAAACTTCAAGCTGATATCACCGACATTATAACTAAATTTCGCCTCCATGCCGTAGTTTTCACCAGCGATATAACAAAAATGTATCGCGAAATATTAATCAGACCAGAGGATCGTCGGTGGCAACATATTCTTTGGCGGGAGTCACCGTCCGACTCAGTACGAGAATTCGAGCTCCGCACTGTCACTTACGGTGTGAGCAGTTCACCCTTTTTAGCAATTAGAACATTGCAACAACTAGCAGCCGATCATGGAGCTACCTGGCCACATGCTGCAAGAGTGGTACGCCATGATGTGTTCATGGATGACGTCATTACCGGGGCACCATCTATTAAAGAGGCTCTTCTATTGAAAAATGAGTTAACTCAGTTACTTCAATGTGCTCATTTTAAGCTCCACAAATGGACAAGTAATTCTTCTGAATTTCTAAACAATTTACATTCTGAACATGTACAAATTCCCAAATCATTTTCTGGAGAGGCTAATCAGGCTACTCTGAAGATTTTAGGAGTGAAATGGGATCCCGTGGGTGATTTTTTTACTTACTCCGCTTCACCAATAAGCGTCGAGTGTACGAAACGTTCGATTTTGTCCAACGTTGCTCGTATTTTTGACCCACTGGGATGGCTAACTCCAGTAACGCTTATAGCAAAATTGCTCCTTCAAGATCTGTGGCGCCTGAAGCTCACCTGGGACGAACCTGTTCCGTATGATTTGGCGCGGATTTGGCATGAATTTGTTTCTGAATTAAATAATTTACATCTGATTAAACTCCCACGTTTAGTGGTGCCATCTGAAGCTACCACTTTTCAATTGATTGGTTTTTGCGACGCTTCCACGAAGGCGTACGGATGCTGTGTTTACCTACGTGCGGTATCAACCAGTTCCGTAACTTTGCATCTTCTTATAGCAAAGTCTAAAGTAGCTCCCTTAAAACCACTTACGGTAAATAGACTGTGCGGCGCGACCTTGCTTTCGCGAGTAATGAAACATTTATTCAGTCTACTTAGGGACAAAATCAACATAACTGATCAAATTGCCTTCACTGATAGCAATACCGTTTTGTCCTGGCTTCACACAGAACCGCACAGACTTAAAACATTCGTAGCACATCGCGTCGTCCAAGCTACAGACGCAGTTCGTGCATCTCAATGGCAGCTCGTATCGACAGTCGAGAACCCCGCCGATTTTTGTAGCCGCGGTCTGAGCTGCTCTCAGCTCGCTGCCTGCAATCATTGGTGGTCGGGTCCCGACTGGCTCACTTGCGAGTCAACCCAATGGCCGATAAGCAAAGAACCAGAGCCACAGGAAGTGCAGAGTGAGCTGAAGTCCTCATCATTCGTCGCATGCACTGACGAAAAGAGAGCAGGAAAATATTCGGTTCACGCAATTCTTACTCGCTTCACATCATTTACGAGAATGCAACGAACGTTAGCTTATTGCATCAGGTTTTCGAACAATTGTAAACTTACGCCTCAAATGCGAGTTTATAACGCACTAACTACAGAAGAGTTAGCCTGCGCATTAAATATTCTAATAAAACATGTTCAATCTACAAGTTTCCACGCTGAAATAAAGGCACTTTTACTAGACCCGCTAGAAAAGTTTGCCCACTTCCTATAGCCACATAGGTTATAATTTATCTATTAATCTTAATTTAAACTTAGTTCATAGTCATAAGTAGTTTTATTATTAATGTTACATTAGTCTTAATTAGTTAGTAGTAAAACTAGGTAGCTTCGGTAGTACATAGCGTCCATATGTTTATCCGAACACAAATTGCTTTTCTTGGCCTAGCATTCAGGAAAGGGTTTGCCTTGTGAAATCCCTGGCTGATTTCAAGTGGGGGGAAATGTTGTGGCTTGGTATCGTCCCATCCTATATTTCCTTCCACTTTCCTTTATTCCGCGCAATTCAAAGTTCGCGGGCTGCGCCACGCCAGCCAATAGCGTGTGGCGCTAGTGTGCACTTGTGTGTGAGTTGCCGCGGTGTGCACGTAAACAGTCGCCCTAGCAAGTGACATTGTTGAAACATACATCTATTAACTAAATACATTAATTAAATAACGAAGTGAGAAAATAGACAGTCGAAGCAGTTAGCCGTGATAACAAAGCAGTGCTAAACGAGTGCTAGTGCCGTTGGTCCGTGTTTCACGTCGAGTAATTGCCAGGTACCTGTCTTTCCTATACTTTGTTCACAGTGTTTCTCCATGCTGGTTATTAGCAGGTTTAGGTATCCCCAGGCTTGGATGCTGAGCTAAGCTAAGCATAAAACCAACGCAAAGCTCAAAATTGCAATATAAACAAAACCAAACCATAACAGCCTCCTTGACCTTGTTGTTTATCACTATTTCTAAATTTTTGTAAAACTTTCTCGGCATATAATATACTTTAAGTACTGCTAATTATTAGCCTGGCTTTTATACTTTAGTACTGACTGGGTTTCACAACCAGATTACTATTAGCAGCTAATAGTACTCCGTTTGTAAGTAAGTTCTTGAAGTATTGCCCAAGTGGCATTAATACCACTGCAATATTATAAGCCGAAAAAAATTTGTATTTAATTATGTTCATCTGTCATGCATGTTGTATGCACACCTTTAATAATGGCTTTCTAATAAGTATTTAGATAGAATGAAACCAATAAGTACTTATAAACTAAAAAAGCGTCATCAAATCAATAACATAACTGCTTACACGCTGCACAATAGACTCAAAGTATTACGCGCTCCATATTATTATTACCCAAAACCCTAACCCTAGAGGGGCCGTTGATGGAATATTATTGATATTAATGTGCCATGCCGCGAAAGCATTGTTATAACATGAATTGGCGTATTAATATAATGGATTTATATTTGATACGGTTAATATAAAATCATAGGTATAAATATAAAATTATAAAGTTTAACTAAAACACGCAAAGTAAATTAAGAATCAGTCAATTAAACTGTGGCATATCAATATTTTAGAAGAAATAAATTTGACATCGACAGAACCTGTCAATCGTCCGGCTTTACAAAAAGCATAAAAAATCATATTACCATTTCCTAATATCTTAGTTTATTTCATTGTGATAATAATTTCTGCAAACATAATCTTCTTAAATTGTATAATATATACCTTCTAAAAATTAATATTGGATTGTGATTCCATCTCCAACAACCATCCCTATAAAACTATCACGCCTCAATTCCAATAAGGATAGACAAAGTCACTTTCCACGATCCTTACACAACCCTCTCGCTTTCTTTTCATTTCGCACAATTATCTTCATACAAGCTCTATGGTTGTCTCCATGTACCGGATTTAATTGAGTAATAATCTTCTAGGTCTGGTTATTAATATTTTTTTGTACTTTATAGAAGCAATATAGTTTATCTATACTTAACTTAACGTTATTAAGAGGTAACGTTAGTATGTGGGAGGTAACCGAAACTACGTATCAGATTTTGAGAATTCTTTGACCTATATTTAGAATAGACCCTAAAAATGGACACAGGCTTGTAAATGCGCGTTAAAATAAAATGCATTTTTCGTGAAAATATTTTTTGTTGTGACTAAAAGATGGTCGGTGAGTATTTCACGTTCGGTTTAGCTTTAGAAAAAATGCCTTCTGTAGAAAAGCTTCAGAGCTTAAAAGCCCTGCAAATATTACGAACTTGTCATACCAATATCAAACCTACATAAATGAACTAGATTCTAAGATGATTGAAATATGGCGTTGGAGCCGAACACATAAAAGAACATGTTTTTTTATATATTTATTTACATTTTATAATAAGTGCTTGTATCATAAAAAACAGGACAATGAAAGTACATATATACCTTTATATCAAATATACATTGGTGCCGGCAAATGGATTTGCAACTAGGGCTCTTGGGTTTGCAATTTGTATAATAAGATTTAACACAAAATATAGACCAAGAAATCAATAAATGATAATGAAAATCAGTTAACAATGCAACACTATATTACATATACCGGCCCTGACCCTTAATTTCCACCCTAATATTTACCCATTACATTTATGCCATATGTATGGAATGACGGGGTCAACAACGATTAAATATTACGTGATCACCCATTATTGCTTTTGCTTAGTGTAATTTTTTAGGTAACAGTGTTTGCGTATTGCCTCTTTTCTATATTGGAACAATATAGAAAAAACTGTGACGCGTCAGTCAAAGTCCAGGGCTTGATGCATACTATAAAGAGAAAAATAGTTACGTAGTGGAGCGGAGGTGACTATGACAGCCTATCTAAACGTTCTGAACACGTGGTAACTATGTACAATATTCAAAATCAATTAAATTGTCACGCCATTTTCCCACAGGGATAGGCAGAGACAAAGGAGCGATACATTAAACGATTCTGACACAACGCCCTTGCAACAACCCTTGCTTCACATCCACAATTTTCTTCATACAAGCTCTATATAGGCACTAGACAACCCAGCTTTCTCGAATATGTCTCGTTTGGTCGGAAACACTCTTCTGGGCCTTCCTCGTTTAACGCATCCATCAACATCAGATTTCCTTCCGTTAATTCTATTTATAATGTACAATATTGTGTCTAGAAATATGTTTATTATGTCTATTCTACTTCTTAAATAAAGCTATCTGTAAAAATGTAGCTATAAATTGAACCTAGGTAATCCTTAGATAGATATTCCAGACTCGCGAACAAAAAAAACACAAAGCTCTCATGAATTCCGTTGGCAGACAATCCTCCTTGCTATTAGTGTAATTAGAAACCGTATAACTTTTTCGAATGTTTATTTTAGAGGGTGGACCAAAGTCCGTCATTAATGAAACTCTGTCTACCAAACCCTGTCATTTGTTTACATTTGTCATTTGTAAATATAGCTACTGTAGGATTTACAATATGTTCAGGTACAGCGTAGGTTTTGAAGATAAAGTTTTTTGTAGTTTTTATTTTCCAAGACCTGCTTATTCAGAAAGCTGTTTAGTAGCTCCAGGTACATATATATAATATAAAATGCATATGTCCAGATATGACAAACAGTTGGTGGTCATTTGCCCAGAATGCCGATCCGGGCGGTACCTCCATTTTCAAGTACAATTTATACTTAAATCTGATGTGGATGGATGCGTTAAACAAGGGTGTTTTACGCCCAAATCGGAGACATCCTCAAGAAAGCTGGGTGACTGTAGAGCTAGTATGAAGAGAATTGTAGATGTGAAAAAACCGAGGGAGTTGTGTCAGGATCATGGCAAGTGGCGCTCCATTGTATATGCCTATCTTTGTGGGAAAAAGGCGTGACAATTTGATTGATTATTTGACTGATTTATTTTAAATCTATTTTAATATACAAACAAATATTCGTAAGCGGACATAAAAAATATATTTTATTCCCCATACAAGTCAAAAATTATAATTCGTTTACTATTTAAAATGCTTAACCGTTTAAACATTAAGCTTCCTATTGATAAACTAATTATAGACTTAAGAAAACACTCTACCCCTTGAAAGTTTAAAAAAGGACACCCGACTTGAGACTTAAAAAGTCCTTATCGCTTATAAAAACAAACTTTGAACAAAAAATAGATTAATTTAATTACTCACAGCTGTATCATATCAAGGGTTCTTATGATTCACTTAAATTTTAGCTAAGGCGACTTTAGCTGTAGTGTAGTGGTAGTGCAATGGTCACGCAAACCGAAAACTCCGGTTCAAAACCAATTGCCGGTACCAATGTATCTTCGACATATGTACTTTGGTCTTCCTGTTTCTATGATACAAGCACTTTAGTAGGTCCATCTCGAAATGTTAATAAAATAAAAAATAAAGATATGGCTGTGTCTGGCAAACATCTGTGTCGAAGCAGCAATTACATTCATTCATGGATCGCACTCCAGCTTAACATCAGGCGGGGTGCTGTCATATATCGAGCCGTCAATAATACGACAGGCGTAGACAAACGGTCAGAAATTGGTTTGTTGCGCGTAAAGTCCCGGGTTAGATTCCCGGTCAGAGCAAATATTTGTTTCATTACTTTTATTTGTAATATTTAATAATTATATTCAATATTGCAAATGTTTGTTAATAAAAATAAAAATAGAGATAGATATTTGCTTCGAGTCTGGTTATAAAAGAGTGGTAGTTTCGGGGCTCCGTTTCGGGATCAGCTTGTAAGTTGCCAGTTCCAACTAGGCCGGCATAGTGGATGTGACTGCTACTCACAGTTATTGAATTGTAGTAGCAGTGACATCCATTCATGGACCACACTCCAGCCTCAAGCCTAACCAAGCCTAGCCTAACAAAAGAATTTTTCTGAGGCCGTCTCATTAACCATTTTTTGGGAATGTTTTCATAACTTACCCATCCACCATATAAGATATTTAATTAGATAGCATCCAATTTAAAAAGATACTATTTTATCCCACTATTAAATTCTACCATAGAAAATTACGTACAAGTCTTGAGTTTTAAATCTAGCTCTAAAAAGCAAATAAAAAAGTTCTACCACTTCAACTTGATATGCTGCACTTTTCGTTCGCTTTTATGACAAAAGCTGCACCAGAAAAGAACCATCTAATCTTTCAGAATAAAACTACATTGTATGTTTGATACACAAAGCTGAAATTCAAACAAAGTGAGCTAGTTAATTACGTACAAGCTTTTGAATTTAGAACGGTGGGTTTAACTTGACTTTTTTCCTTTTTTGACGACATGTAATCTGCATGCAAACTCTATAGTGCACTCCGTGAATGGGGGTTTATAGATCCGTTCAATTCTAGCAATTTAACATACTAATCAAATGTGATACGTACTATTCATATATCACCATCATCAGCCAGAACGCGTCCACTAATAACGTTATATAGTAAGATTAAATTCGTTTAACCGTGAGTCGGGTTTTAAGTCGTCGGCACTTTTGTACCTTCTCTTGCTTCCATGGAGGTCAGATGTCGAGTCACAATGAAAAATAATAAAAATAGTGAGTCACTTTGAATAGTCTATAAATTTTTTTTGTGATGACTACGGAATATGGTACAGAGGGCCTCGTTGGAACAAGCAACTTTTAAACTGATCCGGAAACGCGCCAGTCACTTTACGATCTACCCCGAATCATGGTAATACTCAAGATCGGCAGACCAATTGTAAGATTACCAATTGTCTAACTACTCCTAAATACATTTTTTTTATTGTGACACGACATTTGACCTCCACTCGCCTGATGATAAGCAAAGAGGAGGTCCAAGAGTGACGACGACTAAAAAAACGACTCAGTTCCCGTCACTATGCCGGCCTTCACGCATTGCTTGAAGGATCCAATGATCGTTTGAAGGATCCAAGGATCGCTTAAAGGATGAAGAGAACACATTAGCTGGCAAAGCATTCCACTTGTCGATGGTTCTACAAAGAAAGGACGCACCTAACTTCGAGGTTCGACTGCCGATTTTTTTTTTATTGTGACACGACATCTGACATTGACCTGCCTGATGATAAGCAAGAGGAGATCCAAAAGTGCCGACGACTAAAACAACCGAGCCAGTACACGGCTGTCTCAGCCGTCGTCACTATGCCGGCCAAAGGTGCTTCTTCACGCATCGCTTGAAGGATCCAAGGTTATAGGAATCGATTCGATCGACAAATGCGGATGCTTCACCCGACCAGTATTACGTTGTGAAAAGACAGGGTAGAAACAAGGTTAAAGAGCTCTTCGGAACATTCTTCGTGGTATAGGCGATATAAGACGCACAAAGCCATATCGATAACCCGTAGCAAATATGTACCATATTTTTTTATTAACAAATATTCAGCGCGCGTACAATAAAATACATAGATACTACATTCGTATAGTAACGTACATTTTGCAATATGGTTGGTTGGCGCGTCATTCCAACTTATTTCATCTGATAAGCTTTGTCGGCCGAGATGTGGCAGACGGGGCGGGCTTTCAAACTTGCGATAAAGAGAAATATTTGATATGACATTTATTGTTAGGAAAAGAATGGGTTAAATGTATTTTTACTTTAAAGAGCGACTGGTGTAGTGGCAGTGCAATGGTTACACAAACCGGAGAGCACGAGTTCGAGACCACTCACCGGTACCAATGTATCTTTGATATGTGTAATTTGGTTGTCCAGTTTCTATGATACAAGCACTTTACAAGATTAGTATAGAAATGTGAATAAAAAAATTAAAAAAATAGTCGTATGTAGTCGTTGCATGGTGATATTACTCGCTTACCATTAGTCGACTTGTCTAATAGTAAGCATGACGATGAGAGCGCCTACGACTGAACAAAACCGACTAGTTTTACGGCTTAGTCGTCTTTACAATGACCGCCAAAAGTTTTAGTTCTTTGTGAAAATGAAAGATAATAGAGTGATTGATATTTGCTTAAACCAAGTAACATTGTATATCATTTTAAAAATTTAATATCAAATCAAAGACTTTCTTAAAAAAAGCAGGGCTACACGTTACGCAAAAACTTAGAATAAAGACAACTAAGAGAGCGAGAAAGTTATGTCAGAAACGTGGAAAGTGGCACCCTGTTGTCTCTGCCTATCCCTGTTAAAATTGAGCGTGAATTCTTTATAAAATATCCAACATAACTAAGTTACAACTTTCGAAATGATTTGCAAAAACACGTGTTTTCTTTAAATAAAAAATAGCAGTTTATTTTTTTAATATTTCTATACTAAGCTACTAAAGTGATCGGTACCAATGTCAAAGATACATTGGTACCGATAGGTGGTTTCAAACTCGTGCTCTGGGTTTGTGTAACCATTGCACTGCCACTACACCACGGTCACCTTTTAATTATTATTACTTCATGGAACGAAAGGCTTACATTGTTACTTAGCCACGCTTTCGCCCCATTGGTCAATTACCAACCTTACGCAGAGAGCCGTGTAATGCAGCAAACAATGTCCTTTAACCAGAGAAAAGTACTTTCATAACGAGTTTCCTCTAACATTAAAAAGGTATTTAATATTCATCATTAGCGTTCTTTACAAAACCAAGTATAACGCAGTTTATAGTACAGCTTGCATCGTCTTTTAAACTTGAAAATAATTTAATCATATTATATTTTTTTATTGTGACACGATATCTGACGTCGACCCTCCTGATGATAAGCAAGAGGAGGTCCAAGAGTAACGACGACTGAGAAAACCGAGTTTGTTCACAGCTGCCTCAGTCGCTGTCAGTATGCCGGCCAAAGATTATAAAAAGTAGAAATTTTTAAAGTATAACCAGGCTCTGGTAAAACTCACACATAAAATATTTAACACCAACTGCGCTTCAAAACAAAATTAAAAGAAAGTCTATGCCGGCCAAAGATGCTTCTTCACGCATCGCTTGAAGGTTTCAAGGTTATAGAATGGCGAGAACACATGAGCTGATAAACTGGTAAAGCATTCCACTTGTCGATTGCCACAGACAATGCCCATAACCATAATAGAGTCTAAATGAAGTGGAATGTAAAGTAAGCAAGAGAGTTGTGTCAGGATCGTGGACCGTTGTGGACCTATCCCTGTGAGCCTATGGGACCGACGTGACATTTGATTTATAGATTGGGATTGGGGATTCGCATTTAAGTATTAAATGGTTTTAGCTGGTCGCAATATGCATTAAGTGAGTGTTTAAACTTTCACGAGTCACGTCCGACAGCTACTGAATTTGGGAGATCAATGTCGCCTGTCACCTCTGTAAAAGCCTGATAGGAAAAGCTACATTTATGAATTAAACAATTTATATGCGGCTTAACTATAACGTTTATTTTGGTTTTACATTTTTTTATTTTTCCGACGTTTCGATAGCTTTGCAGCTATCGTGGGCACGGAGAAACTAAACGCAATGTTCGCGCAAAATCTAAGAAAAAGCTATATTCATATTTAGGCTTCTGTGGAAGCGACGGTCTAGCAATTAGTTAATTAAACTGTTTTCGGCTATTTATTCTACATAATTCAATAAATAATATTTAAATAATTTATAAATGAATTAAATGCTTCTTTAGTTCCAATGATATTTTTTCAATACAAATACCTGTAAACATTCATCCCCTGTTTGTGTTCATCCCCAGAATGGTGTTTAGGGAATACAATAAAAGTTCGATTGTGCTAAATACAAAATGACATTGTATACATGGGAAAGCACTTCTCGATCGAGTTCTCAATTAACTTTTGGATTTTCAACAATTTTCAACTTCATCAGCACTCCGGCGCGATATACTTGTAGAAGTTTAGGTAAATGTGTTTTAAAAAACTAGGTTTATGTCATTGCGATGAGTGATTTTCCTATTTAATACATTATTTTTAATTGAGGCATATGACAGCACCCCGCCTGATGTTAGGCTAGTGTGCGGTCGATGTATGAATGGACTGGCAGTTAAATAACTGCAAGTGGCAGTCACATCAACTATGCTAGCCTAGTTGGAACCGGCAACTTACAAGCTGATCCCGAACGCGACAAGTCACTTTACGGTCTGTATACTTGTTAGTGATGGTACTACCCAGGATCGGCAAACTGGGAACCACTGCTTACTACTTTTTATTTATTTTTATTTTACAATAAATAGCGCCAACATTTCAAGTAGGATTTTCTGTTCATTTTGAGCAACACAAATACACCTTTGTTAAGTTAGTTGTGTTTAAAAAGACATCATTCAGTTTGGGCTTTTATGTACTACATTTGTAATGTCCAATAATGAAAAAAATATAAATGGTAGTTTCGATACTTGTATTGATAAAAGTAATAACAATTTTGCTTTTACGAGTAATTGCTGTACAATTGAGTTATTTGGAAAATAAGATATGGATTTTGTATCGTCTGTCAATCACAAAGATACGCCATATTAACAGTTCTTCTTTGAAATGAAAAATAAATGATGTATTCAAATTACATTGTAATCTTTGTACAATAAACTATTTTAAAATGTATATGCAACTGTTAATACAATTAGGCCCAAGTCCCCATACAAAATGAATGATGTCCTTTTAGAAATCGGCCAATGAGTAAGCTTTGTTTTTGGCTGCTAACATTTTGACATTTATTATCACGTCAGTTAATGATTGTACTAATAAATATAATAAAGAAAAAAACTTACGTGTCCAAATACTGGAAGACCCTGTACACCGGCTTCCGGTACACCAGGAATCCATCGCACCTCTCCATAATGACAGTAAAATTCGTCAATCACACAATAACATCACAATAAATATGCGTACAAAAGTCACATACAAAAACTACACATAAATACAGTCCAATAATTATTATAAGTTACAAAAACTGTTCCTAATCAATTATATATTTATAAAAATCACTAATATATAAATAAGGCGGGTTATATAATCACTAAATTGGAAATCTAAAAGTCTACTTTTTGGACCTTTTAGGTTTTTCACTTTTAAGGCTTCATTATATACTAAATTATTATTATTATGAGAAAGCACTATTTATAAAAACACAGTCCCACAAACGCCTTAGGCAATCACAGTTGTTCACAAATTTTGGTATACGCTTTTCATTTGTTTATTACTATAAAAACAATTTAAAATTAACGTAACGACTTGTATAAACAAAGTAAATTAAAATTATTTTTAATTGCTCAGAAGACGTCAAGCACTGGTGCCTGTACCACTGTAATTAGCTATGACAAAGGTTATATTTTCTTAGATTTTGCGCGAACGTTGATTAATGAATTAAACAAAGTTTATGCGGCTTACTATCGATGGCTAAAGTTGGCGAAAGGTCGGAATAATAAAATAAAACAAAATTGTTAAATCAAAACTCACATGCACACGGACAGAAGAAATATACACAAATATAAAGATTTACGTGTATTTATTACGCTGTGTGCACTACACATACATACTTTTATTTTTCATTTTACATTTCTCCACTAAGCTACTAAAATGCTTTTATCATAGAAACAGGGCGAGCAAAGTACATATTCATACAAACTCATAATACAAACATATCAACGAATCAATTCTATATTCAACAAAAGAAAAGAGGGTAAAGTAAAAAAGTTTCCTTTTGGTTTGTTTTGAGAGACAGCCAAACCTTGTAAGAACCTTTTATGACAACAGAATGTTGAATGTTTTTTGTACAACAAATTTTATTGTATGAACGATTTTCCCACACACCTTTGTTAAAATGTTTTAAAAAACATCTAAGTTTGTATATCAAAACATTTTTGAAGTATTCTTTAGCCAATATTTAAACAACTGCTGTATTATTACACCACGGAGAATGTTTTAAGGAACTCTTTAATATTAACATTTCTACCGCCCATGTTTTACGCACAATTCGGGGGAAGCACCCGCATTCTGTAGACGGTCTTGACAGCGGATATGAGCCTACAGTTACACATGCACTAGCACGAAAAGAGGCTTTTATTGCGCAAATGCTCATTAGTAGCATGTGTATTGAAACATTGCTAAGAGCATGCTCATTTTAAGTTTGCACAAAAATCGTTACGGTCGTGCGAATTTTGAGCATACTACCTGCAGCGCGGGTGTAGGGGGCGTGTGAACAGGTTTGCTTATTGAGCATGCTAGTATGGTAGTAGTAAACCAGCATGCCTATTGCTAGCAAATGTAAACTGCTCATAAGCATGCTCATATTAAGCATACTCAGTAGCACGCTTTTTAGCATGCTATTTTAGAGCATGTGTAACAGTAGCCTGAATGTTCTGGCACGTTCTTTCTTTATCAAACCATTACCAAGTGGAAATGCTTAACCCGCCTATGTGTTCTCCTCCATCCAATAACCTTGGATACTTCAAGCAAAATAGGAAAAAGCACCCGTGGCCGTCATAGTAAAAAAGGCGACTGTGGCAACCGTAAATTGAATCGGTGTTTACAGTCGTTGGCGCTCTTGAACCTACCCTTACTTTATTATGAACCAAGTTGAAATTAAATTGGCTTCGAATTAGACTAGATTAAAATAGGTCTTCAACGAATTAATAAGCATATTTTATTTACCTCGATTTTTCAGCTCCATGAAGAGCCATCCATGATCACGAGAAGACGTGTTAAATGAGGGCTTAATGCGTCTTCTCGTGACTATGTCTTTGCGTCTTAAACCTATTCTAATTGCGTAAGTTTAAAAAAATGTATGGTTGGTTCACGTATAGATTAACCAATCAACAAATCAAATTGTCACGCCTTTTCACGATAGGCAGAGACAAAGGAGCGCCACTGTAAACAAAATAGATCAGGTTTAAATAAATCAATGACCTATTTTATTTCTTCTTAGAATTTACTAGAAGAGGCATTGCGGTATTTTATTTACTTATTCGTTATCTTTTTCAACAAAAACTTTTCACTTATATCAATCAATCAATTTATAAAAGTAACACAGGAACGGTCATCAATCATTTCCAAGTTGCTGATGTCTGACATTGCTGACAACCTCTGACTTATCTAATGTTAAATAAAAGATGCTTTTTTATTTACTCATTGTTTTGTTTGTTTTATATTGTATAATATTACTAAACATACCCGATCAATCAATCAAATTGTCAGGCATTTTTTCCACAGAGATAGGCAGAGACAATGAAGAGCTACTTTTTTTTAATATTGTGACTCGACATATGACAGTACCCCGCTTGATGTTAAGCCGAAGTGTGGTCCATGAATGAATGCCACTGCTACTACAATTTAATAACTGTGAGTAGCAATCACGTCCACTATGCAAGCCTAGATGGAACCGGCAACTTACAAGCTGATCCCGAAACGTGACCAAATCACTTCACGGTCTGTATACTTGTAAGTCACCACTTACAAGACTACTCTGGATCGGCAGACTTGGTACCACTGCCTACCACTCTTTGATAACCATACCCGAAGCAAAAATCCATCTCTTTTTTTTTATTAACAAATATTTTAATATTATTAAATATTACAAATAAAAGCTATGAAACAAATATTTGCTCCGACCGGGGATCGAACCCGGGACTTTAAGCGCAACAAACCAATCGCTAAACCGTTCGTCCACGCCTGTCGTCAAAACTTGCCACTATCCTGACACAACTCCCTAGCATCCCTCACATTCACAATTCTCTTCATACAAGCTCTACGGTTATGGGCACTAGTCTACCCAGCTTTTTGAGAATGTCTCCGATTTGGTCAGAAAACACCCTTCTGGGTATGCATCGTTTAACGTATTCAACCTCATTTTATAATTCATTTATAAATTCCTTTCATCAATCTAATTTCACTCATGCTTTCCATTTGTCCAAACTATCGAAGCATTCCTTAGTAAATCCTTGTCTCTATCGCGCACTGTGCTATTTCTCATTTTATCCGCTATTGTCAATAAATAAATTCTACCATTTATTAAGGATACTTCAATATCATTGGTATCCAGTATCTTGATTGTATCATAAAGAAATGACCAAGACATCGTTGGAATCCTATTCGCGGCCATTATAAACCTTGACTGTATAGCCGATCCATGACGGACAGTTAGTTTGAAGCGCCATTGTGTTTTATCATGCCCGGAACAATGGGCGAGAGGAAGTGACGCACCGCAATGCTACTGACATGATGCGAAAATGTAGATAAATAAATGTTTCTTTATTATTATAAAAATCCTGTGATTTGTGATTTATTTATATTAAATCTTTTCAGTTGCACAGATATAAATAAAAGACAAAGATATCCTCAAGATAGCTAAGTTGCCTAGTGGCCCAAAACCATAGAGCTTGTATGAAGACAATTGTGAATGTGAAGGAAGCAAGGGAGTTATGTCAGGATCATGGCAAATGACGCTTCAATGTCGCTGCCTATCCCTGTTTGAAAAAGGCGTAACAATTTGATTGATTGATATAAATACCTGTAAAACATTTTAAAATAAGTTGTGGTCTGCGTAGTAAATTACAAAACATTCAACAACAATCAATAATCATCAATTGACATATATTATATCAATTCTTACAGGGATAAGCAGTGACAATATAGCAAAACTTTCCACGATCCTGACACATCTTGCTACAATTCTACAATTCTTTTAATGTAGACTCAGCTATGGGAACTATTTAAAATAGTAAAATGAACAGTAATCCGTATTATTCACTATGGTAAGGTCTTGATGAACTGGATAAAAAATTCACTTTAAAATTTATTATTATTTTTTGTTTTATTGTACGAATTATAATAAATAATATATAAGGCTATTTCGGGTGCTGATTTAATTATTTAAGTAATCGTATATTGTAAGCATTTTAGTTTGTATCTGACTAATCTAATAAACGTTATAAATAAATACATGTTTGTTTTTCATCGTCGGGTTACTTTGGGAAACTTGTACTAAAATGACAAATGAGACATCCAGCACCCATTCTCCCCGCGATTCTCTCATCCTGATTGCAAATACTTCTAAACGTCAGATTACTTCAGGAACGCAACGCTTCACATGCTTTAGACCTCAAGGAGTACGGCGGAAACGACCAGTTGAACTGCTTACCACTGTCGTTTTCCTGTCCACACATATGTCGTGCCAAAATGACGCAAGAAAGATCGAATAGCAAATTCAAAGTCTAATGTTTGCTATTCGAAACACCATTATATTTATCAACATCTACGCTACCGTAGTTACATTATAGGAAATCTGAGATACGCTCGTGAGTTGCCTTGGGGCTTAAAGCAACGCTAGTAGTAAGCTATAGTAAGCTACGTTGAGTAGGTACACAAAGCTACACAAAACTTGATACCCGACAGTTTGTTTATTTATCCGCTACACAAAACGGATTCTATCGACCGAATCGACAGTCGACCATAACAATAAAAGTATAAAATCGGTCTTTTCTTTGTAGAACAATCTACAAGCTTTGCCAGTCCATGTGTTCTTTCATCCTATAACCTTGGATCCTTCAAGCGATGCCTGAAGACGCCCTTTTGGTCGGCATAGTGACGGCGACTGAGGCAGCTGTGAACTAAATCGGTTTTTTCAGTCATCGTCACTCTTTGACCTCCTCTTGCTTATCATCAGGCGGGTCGAGGTCAAATGTCGTGTCACAATCAAATAAAAAACACATTCTCATCATCATCATTAATTTCACGCTTTAATTTCCACAGGGATAGCATCCTGACACCACTACCTTGCTTCCTTCAAGTCCATTAATTGTCTTCATACATGAAAATTAATTCTACGCATAAAAAAACAATGCATAAGAAAAAGATCAAATCAGCGTAGTATTTTCTTAGATTTTGCGCAAACATTAATTGATGAATTAAACAAATTTAATGCGGCTTACTATCGCGTTTATTTTGGTTATTGATTTTACAATTCAGCAGATCAGCGGCTTAGTACGGGTCAAGTAAGATTCAAGAATCAATATCCTTGAAATGCTAAATCTTTCTAATTCTTATTTCTTTCGTGGTGAATGCGACTGTTACTTGCAATTATTTAACCGTAGAAGCAGTAGTCCCCATTTATAATAAAATTAACATCAAAGAGTGGTAGGCAGTGGTACCCAGTCTGCCGATCCGGGGTAGTACCACCACTTACACGTATACAGACCGTAAAGTGATTCGGTCAGTTTCGGGATTAGCTTGTAAGTTGCTGGGGCCAACTAGGCCGGCATAGTGGATGTGACTGCTATTGAATTGTAGTAGCAGTGACTTCATCTTAAAATCAAGCTGGGCGCTGTCATATGTCGAGTCACAATAAAAAAAACATAGGGCAAGGTGCTTTATAAAATTCATAGCATAATAATGGAATTGTTTTGCTTTGGTTATTGGCCAATATCAATCAATCAATCAATCAAATTGTCACGCCTTTGCCTACAAGGATAGGCTGAGACAATGGAGAGCAACTTGACAAGATCCCGACACAACTCCTTCGCTTCCCTCACATCCACAATTCTCTTCATACAAGTTCTACAAATATTATTATCTTAGGCCAATAAAGTAAAACAAGTATCCCCTATGGCGCCTAGCTTTTTCGAACTGTCGAATATCAGATAATACTTAACTTTAATAATCGTTTAGTTAGAAGCATAAAAAGAAAATAGCATTTTTAAGGATACTTAAAACCTATTTAGAGATAAATAGTTGTGTATCTCTCTCTTTCTTACGTAATGTTTTGGGGCGAGAGAGAGAGACAAATGTAGTGCTCTCGAGCATGTAATAATGTCGCACTAAAAGCACCATTACGTTAAATGTGACGTAAACGATGTAGTCCTGATAGTTAAGCTTAATTCTTTTAAAGAATTTTTAGTAAGAAAACTTTTATATTGAAACTAGCTGTGCCCGCGGTTTCACCCGTGTAAAATTAGGTTTATAACACAGTCATAAAAAAGAAGGAGGTTCTTAATGTTTGTTTTTTATTTTTAACTCGATAACTTATATAAAAATGACAGACAGAAATAAAAACAATATATATAGAAAAAGTCCAAACAGCTGAAACTATAGTCAATTGGAAACTATAGTAAAAAAATATATTATTTTATAATTAGTTTTATGTTTCATGATCGGTTAAGTAGTTGTTGCGTAAAAACGTAACAAACCAACTAACATTTATAATAATAGTAGGATGTTAAGGAAGCAGGGAATTGTGCCAGGATCGTGGTAAGTGGCGATCCATTGTCTCTGCCTATCCCTTTGGGGAAAAAGGAGTGACAATTTGATTGAGTTCTATATGAATGAAATTCATATTTTTTTTTCAATAAAACCAGATTATTTTATTGTTGTTTTACATAAATGATAGCAGTACATGTTTGCTGGAGTTACCCCGCCGCGACTAGTACAGTGAACTGCAATAGCAGCCAAATCCACTATGCACGACAACTTTCATGCTGATCCTGAAACGCGACTAAGCCACCTCATAGAAATTCGTGGACGGTACTGCTACTCACAGTTATTGAATTGTGGTGGCAGTGACATCCATTCATGGACCACACTCCAGCGGGGTGCTGTCATATGTCGAGTCACAATAATAAAAAAAAGTCTGTAGGTCGTCGACACACTACTGTACAATGTAGTGTGGTCATTTTTGGTATTCGCGCGACAGGTGGTGCACGTGACACCTGCTTCCGGTGCGTACGCGCATATTCGGACCAAGTATGCACCTCCAGGCAATTCGTTTAATTGTGCACACGTCTTTTAACATTTTAACGGTCGCATTTTAATAAACAATTTGTTAATATGTTGGTAATGGCAGGATGTTTTTATTTTAATTTTATTTTGCGATCTTGTCGCGTTCGTTTTGATGGTGATTACTGCATCCATCGCGGATCCGGTAGCTTTGCAGCCATCGCGGCTGCAAAGCTACCGGATTTATAATTTAAAATAAATGCCATGTGTTATGTCGTTAATCGAGTAACAAAACATCAAACAATCAATCAAATTGTCTCGCCTTTTTCCCACAGGGATAGGCAGAGACAATGGAGCTCCACTTGCCACGAACCTGACACAACTCCCTCACATTCAAAATTATTTTCATACAAGCTTAAATTCTAACAGAACATATATTATATTATCATATTATGATTATGAAATCTGTTTTAACTATTGAACCGATTCCGAAACTCAACTGCGTTCCTTCACAGTCTGTCCCGAATCGGCACATGGGTAAATGATCACCAGCTCTCTGCCTATGACTCCTAAATACCCAGACCAGGCTATATTTTTAAAATAAATATCCATCATTTACCAAAAATAAATGCTATGAAACAAACGTTTGTTTCGACCGGGAATCGAACCCGCGACAACACTGAAGCACCACTATAATTCACATAACATTGGACACCTAGATTGATGAACTGCATCCGTCGTGGGTCATTGTATTATCCATCACGTCACTGCCCAACTCCCCTAGGATTCTTATTATGAAGGAAGGAATCCAGGAGACATCTACTGGCGATGCCTATTGCATTCGTAAACGTATTGAGAGGGGAGTTCACGTATTAGATTGGTATTTGATCATAGTATATTTGATGATGCGATACTGACTATGGTTTTATGCTGAGGTATGATTAGGTCTCCATGAAATGAAAAATTTGAATTTATCATTTATTGAACACACTAACTAACCTCTGTAGGTAAGTTTTATAAGTTTAATTAGTTTAAGTATACTCAACTCTATGTTTTCCATACTTTTTCAAAGTAACGTCCGTCTCTTTCCATTAAATTTCACATTAAGTAACATAAATGAGGCAGACGTTGCTTGAGTTAAAACCGAAGTAATCAATCTGATTTGGAATATAGATGTGTAAGACTTGGTATACAATTTGAATGCAATATTAAGAAAATTAAAATTAAAAAATATTTAAAATGTTTCAATAATAGTAATTTTATTAAACGCTATAATAATCTGCAAAAATCTTTTATTTTAAATACAATATCCGCTTCAACAATAAATATTAGACCGAGCTGCGTCACGTCGTCGCAGTATAGTTTTATAGCTTTGTATTCAGAAGCTATTAAAGCTTAAGTTGCGCGCAAATAGGTCGAAACCTCCAAATGTTTTCCACAAAGAAATTTTTGGGAGCGTTGAAAAGTGCACGGCACAATCAATAAGAATTTTAAAAAATGTTTCATGAATTATATTTGTTGATAAAATATTCATTACCATTTAGAAAATTTTAATACGGAAATATGAACTCATTGTTTATGATTTATATATTATGAAGAGAATTGTGAATGTGGAGGAAGCGCTCCATTGTCTCTGCCTATCCCTGTGGGAAAAGGCGTAACAATTTGATTGATTGTTTATGATTTTGTTATTGTATATTGTTTTATTATTGAAAAATTAAATAAATGCAAACTATACTAAAAATATTTGAAAAATATTCATTACCACTTAGAAAATTTTAATACGGAAATATGAACTCATTGTTTATGATTTATATATGAAGAGAATTGTGAATGTGAAGGAAGCGAGGGAGTTGTGTCAGGATCGTGGCAAGTGGCGCTTCATTGTCTATGCCTATCCATCCTTGTTTATAATTTTGTTATTGTTGTGTATGTGTTTTGTTATTGAAAAATTGAATAAATGCAAACTTTACTAAAAAATAGTTTATTTTCGTGTGCTCTTTATTTATACACTTAATAAATAATCCATTAATCAAATGAATTACATTTAAAATAATCCGTTTATTCGCAAATTTCAGTTAAAATATATATCTAATCCACAATAATTCTCTTCAGACATATTAATTATCATCATCAATCGTCATATATTTTTACAGGGATAGCCAGAGACAACAAAGTGTCACTTTCCACGATCCTGACACAACTCTCTCGCTTCCTTCACATGCACAATTCAGAGATGTACCGTAAATGTGAATTTCACATTATAATTAAGTATATCTCAACGGCCACAATTATATATTGTAATAATTTATGTAATGGAATTAAAAACCCCATGGGGCAGCCGCCTTATAAGTGAACATCGTCACCAAGTTGAACGACACTGGGTGCAGCCGTATATGCATTGTAAACCTCCTTATACATTTATGTAATTACACACATTTTATTTTATTTTATAAGGTTTTTTTATTGTGTTGGTAAGCCTGGACGCCCAAGAGTGCCGACGATTAAAACACGCCTCAGTTCTTCTTCAGTCACCGTCACTATGCCGGCTAAAGGATAATGCAAAGTTTCATGCAAACATCGATTTCAAATTAGGCATGCATAGTGAGTGGATGCGACTGCTACTTGCATTCGCCTCTGTGCTCTCTATGCGCGGCGTGCCACAATACGAGGGCGGTTCAATAAGTACCCGTGTTAGAAATGAAGACACGATTTTTTTCAAAAAAATGCTTTTTATTTTTCAACATAGTCCCCTTTTAGTAAGATACACTTCTCCCAACGTTCCGGTCATTTTTTTAACCCCTCCAAAAAATAGGATTTGTCGAACTCTCCGAAATACGCCTCTGTCCCGGCGATGACTTCCTCGTTTGAGCTAAATTTTTTTCCCGCGAGCCATTTTTTCATGTTAGGGAACAAGAAAAAGTCGAAGGGAGCCAGATCGGGTGAATACGGGGGGTGCGGCAGCGATTCATAACGCAATTCATGCAGTTTGGTCGCGACAACACCAGATGAATGTGCTGGTGCGTTATCGTGATGAAACAACACCTTTTTTTCGCCAAATGTGGCCGTGTCTCCTTTAATTTTTTGTCGAAGCGGTCTAATAACTCACTGTAGTATAGTCCAGTGATCGTTCTTCCTTTTTCTAAAAAATCCATGAGGATGACGCCCTTCGCATCCCAAAAAATCGTCGCCATGACCTTACCGGCCGATGGGACGGTCTTCGCCTTCTTTGGTGCAGATTCACCGGGAGAAATCCATTGTTTTGATTGTTGTTTAGTTTCTGGTGTGTAATGATGAATCCAGGTTTCATCAACGGTGACAACTCGACGCAAAAAGTCCTTAGGATCTCGCTTAAATTGCCTTAAACACTGCTCTGAAGTTAACAGCCGCATCCGCTTGTTGTCCAGCGTGAGCAATCGCGGCACCCATCGGGCCGACAATTTTTTCATCTCCAACTTATCATGCAAAATATTAATTGCCGTTCCGGTCGACACACCTACGGCCTTAGCTACTTCGCGGACTTTCGTTCGTCGATCAGCGAGAATCATGTCGTGGACTTTTTCAATGATTTCCTCGGTAACCACGTCTGCCGGGCGTCCTGGTCGCTCCTCATCAAAAACGGATGTTCGCCCACGTTTAAATTCGTTAAACCAATATCTAACTGTGGTCATAGATGGCGACGTGTCTCCATAAACAGCATCCAACTTTGCTTTTATCTCCTCGCACTTTTTCCCATCCAAAAACATAAAGCGAATTACCGAACGATACTGCTCTTTTTCCATCTTAACGAAAATCACGAAACACGTCTGACTCGAATGGCTGCCAAATCGAAACTAACCTATCAATCAGTCTGAATTTTATATTAGCGCCGTCTGATAGATGGCAGCACACGATGATAACACTAACTTCACTCAGGAACGCCCTCTGTCTTCAAACACGGGTACTTAATGAACCGCCCTCGTAATAATAATAAAACATACGATATAAGATTTATTTGGATTTTTGTAAGTTTTGGAAACTTTTACAAAAATGTCAAATGAGGCGACCAACACTTCAGCCTCCCCGGGACCACGATGGCCGCTTACAAAACGTCGTATTATAAATAACAATATAAAAACGCGATAATAAGCAGCCCTTTTGCTGACATTTATCTGTCACGGATCGCAATTGTATCAGTGTCCAAACGTTGAATTAGCGGCGAAAAGTGAATTAAATATGGAAGCGAAACAAAATAAAAGAATAAAATAGTTCAAGAGTAAGTACATAGAAATTAATGTATAGTGTAAATTACATAAACAAATATATTTCATATAATTATTAATAAGTAAAAAATAATGAATAGTACACCTAGTTCCAAATATTATAGCGTCTCCGAAGTTAGCTCCGGGCGTAACATCGCACAGGTACCGTCACAATAATGAGCTCTCTCACCTACATCAAGCCTCGCTATACCGTCGTATTATATGTATTGCGCCTAACTTCGAAGACATCATTAAGTTTAAATAAAATAATCCAATTCAAATTGTCACGCCTTTTTGTTATGATCCTGATACAAATCCCTCGATCCACGATTCTCTTCATACAAGCTCTACAGTTATGGGCACATGGCAACCTAGCTTTTTTAAGGAAGTCTCCAATTTGAAACGCATCCATCCTCATCAGATTTATAAATGAAATAATAATGTTTTATTACCAGGAACAAATATAAAATGAGCTGTGGACCCAAACTATGCAGAGCGCCTGTCTTATGAGATCCAATATTTAAAAAAAGTACTGAACGTAGCTTGTTATAATCAAGTGTATGCCAACCCTAACATGGTAGCCTTAATTAGGATGCACGGTGGACACCGTCTGTCCCGCCGCAGTATTATATGTGGTGTAGATGCTAAATTACAACTAATGTACATCATATACACTTTTCTTTGAGGCTTCTTTTAACAAAGTAATATAATAAGGTGCTTCGAGATGAGACTTCACACTTATAGTTCAAAAAAATAATGATGTAAAAAAATATAATCATACTAGCGGTCTCGATACGTGGGCAATAATGCTCCCTTGTGTGGCTTTCAGGGGGGCACAAGCAGATTTAAAATTACTGCCCAAATAAGTAAAAAAAAAATAGGTGGGCTCTAGAAAAAATGTATTATCAAAGTGGGCGGTGGGAAAAATGAGTATGGGAACACAGGGTTTAGGAGAAGTTCAGTCACATACACAAGGACAAAATATACATTTAGGACATCATATGAGAATGCACCTGATGTTAGGCCAGAGCGCGTCCATGAACAAAGCTGTTGCCACGGACAGATATAAAAGCTAGTGCAGCCGTGTTCAGTACTTAGTATACCGGCCTGGTGGGTATACTGTCCTCTTAGGTTTTAGAGTATACATTTCTAAGGAAATATTCTCTATACTTGCCTAGGATGTATACTCCTGAGGATGTAAACTAATGTATACTCTAAGACTACTAAAAATAAAGTCCTATAAAAATTGTGTTTGGGAAGGTTTATCAATGAAACAGGAGAGAGACAGGCCGTATCTTTTGGTTATCGTGGTGAAGAACTGCATGTTGAGTCATTACATTCTACCACTAAGTAACACAGCGCCTACTGTCATTAGGGATCAGAGCTGACGCGCGTTAACTGACAGACACCAGGTTCGATTTCAGCCGCAGTTGATCGCATGATCTTTATTACTAATTTACGAGTAAACAACAAACAAGAGGATAACCGTCAGAAAAAAAGTTGTAAAAATTAACAATTCGATTCGTTATCATAATGGGCTTAAGGGCGTTAAACCAAAGCTACTGAATAAAGCTCCCTATTATTAAAAGCCTGGACAATGAGCTTTGCATGCTTTCAATTTGCCAACACGCTTTACATGCACATTTTTTTGATTTACACAGTTGTACGATTAGAATAAACAGTCACTTTCGAAAATAATAGGGATAATAATTTGCGCGATAATATTATAGGGATTAAATAATGCGAATAATTTCTTGTCTATTGACATAGCAATAACAATGTTAATCAGGGAACATAAAAATATGAATAAAATATATCTATGAGTTCTGTGATGTTATTTATTCAATTATTTAAATTTTCACGCGCTAATTCCCACAGATAACGCACGGGGAACGCACGAAAATTTATCTTCACGATCCTTACAACCAATCAATCAAATTGCCACGCATTTTTGCCACAAGGATAGGCAAAGACAATGAGGGCCACTTGCCACAACCTCACATTCACAATTCTCTTTATACAAGCTCTACGGTTATGGGCACTAGGCAACTCAGCTTTCTTATAGATGTCTCCAAATTAGATGCTTACACACATCTATTTAAATTAGATGAAATTTTGTTTTATTATTATTAATGCAGGCTTTACTTGTTTATCTTTTCGCAACAAGGTATTTTTATACAACAAGGTAATACGTGCAAAATAAATATTGACTTTGTTTTGCTAACTGTACTCTTAATGCAATTTCGCTTTTGTTCGAGTGATTCTGCATTCGAATGCGTGACTATGAATTAATTATTACTAATAAATAAATGAATTTAAATAATTTATTTTTAAGTGTCGTAAATAATTGCTCGTGATTTATTAAATATTTTATTAAATATATTTGATTAAATAAAGCGTACAATAAAAAGAACTACTTAATAAAATTATATAAAATATTTACGTATTTGCATTAATTGTGTATACAAACATGTATATAATGTGTATATGTAGTATACAAACAACAAATAAAATTCATATCAAGAAGAGATCTATAAAACATATAAATAATAAATATAATATACTGAAGATACGCTTTTAATTCAACTAGTGTCCATGAAATTGCTTTTTAAAGAAAATTTAAAGTAAGTAGAACTTTATCGAAAAGAAAATAAAGTGCAGAATTCTTTAAACAATTTGTGTGTATTTTGCAGACAGGCTAATTCCAGCAGTTTCTAGCGAGTAGACCGCACGTGAACAATGAAGGCAATTTACTCCAAATTGTCAGAAGTACAATGGAAGAAAACGGTTCAAAGAAGTAAGGTCATACTATACAACAAACCAATTTTCAATTTTAGTTTAAATATTAAATGTCAATAGAGTATAATTATCTTATATTTGTATAATAATAATGCTAATAAAGTTCCTTTTCGAATATGTCAAATGAGACGTCCAACAACTCCCCACCGCTACGGAGGCTTAGGAACTTTTAATAATGAAAGAAGATGAAACTAACAGACAATATGCCAACATGTTCTCGATAGTATTGCACTATAATAAATAACTTTGATTTTTTTTTATCAATTTAACTATTACATCTAACAAGGATTTCGCTAGGCGTTAGGGCCGAGATGATATAGACTCCTAGAATAAATAGTTCATGGCGAGAGATCACAGAGTGAGATATAAAAATAAGAGAGGGAGGAAAAATAGTTAGTACTACTCTTTGCCCAGAAGTAGGACTAACTATAACTGGCCTAAGAATGACTCCAATTCTTATATTTGAAATTATGACTAGTAATTTTAAAACAATTATTAAATTCATTTGAAAATTACACCATTAACTATGTAAAAGAAATGGTAAATTAATTAAAATAATTAAAATTAAAAAAAATAATGTAATACGAAATTGAAAAATTAAACTTATGCATTACGTCCTTATTGACATAACCTATCGTAACCATCACTTGCAGATGTTGGCAACTCCATTTATTCATACCGAAAGTAACAAAAACTAATTAAAAAGTGCTATATTGATAATTAAAACCTTTTTTGGTAGATTTTAGGGAATTCAAGAAGAATTCGGGAAAAGTTAGACAAGGAAACTAATTGAAGAAACTTTGAAAAATTCCTTCATTCATAATCGCAAGCGGATTATTTTTCTAATCTGAGTATTTATTTGAATTAGGAATATGCAACAATATATTAATATCAATTTTGCAGACAGTTAAAAAATCTGTGGACATGATGAAAGCATAACAATTGTGTTGGAATCGTGGTAATCGTGGCACTCGTTTGGCTTTTTATTAAATTTATTGTAGATTGACATACTTGTATGAGAGCACCCAGCCTTTAAACTGGAGTGTAGTCCTTAAATGGAGGGGACTGCTACTACAGTTACATAACTAGAAGTACCAGTCACATCCACTTTGCCGGCCTAGTTTTAACCAGCTATTTAGAAGCTGATCCCACGACTAAGTCACTTCACGATCTGTATACAGTAAGGGTGTAAGTGAACGAGCTAAATAAACGCGCTAGGAATGCAGCTGTGACGTCATGGTCACGTGTTTATTATGAATAGTGAAGTAAAATACAAAATATAAATAACGATCAACACACACTTTCCTCAAAACGCAAATAGTTTTAGTTAATAAAAATTATAAATTTGTATCACGTTTCTAATTATGATTCTACGGATGCCGACTCTCTTTTATTCAATTAACTCACAAAATTTTCAATAATCATACAAAGAAAATATGGACACGTTTTTATCGCCATTTTTTGACACCGCCGAGCTATGCGCGTCACTAATAGCGGCCACTAAGATACGGGCGGGGGTAGTTTGACGCCCCGCCCCACCTCAGCCCCCGAATCCATTTAACTCGTTTCCCATCTATACTTGTATTCATCCTTCAAAAGACTTGGACCATAAAAATTCAAAAGCACCTGATGCCAAATAGTGAATAGATTTTCATTCAATATCCTGCCAATTGGTTTTCAAGTAACTGACACTAACTTTACTTCGCTTCAAGATGAACTTCCCCACTTAACACTCGTGTAACGGGTCAAGGATAAAGATGAAATAGTTAAAGAAGGTATTTTCTTAGATTTTGCGCAAACATAAATTATAGAATTAAACAAAATTTATGCGGCTTACAATTGGAATATAATTATAATGCTATGCCAATAAACCTATGCCAAATAAACCTATGAATTAAAATTATTTTTTAATACTGTACTTATTTTAATACAGTTTAATACTGTTGCCTTAGTAGCCGTCACCATGCCGGCCAAAGATCAATCAATCAATCAAATTGTCACGCCTTTCCACAGGGATAGGCAGAGACAAAGGAGCGCCACTTGCCATGATCCTGACACAACTCACTCGCTTCCTTCACATTCACAATTCTCTTCATACAATCCAAAGATATATTCGTATAGATATTATTTAAATTGATTATTAGTAAAAATAGTGAAATATATCCTGAAAATAGAATTTCCTTTCATTAAATTTAAAGCCCGCCATTTCAGTATTAAATTCATTTCCTCAATGGCACCGTTCAAATGCAGGCTTCACTTGAATAGCTTGTCGCAACCCGTACCCGTGTACCGACAGCAAAACAAATAAACTAAATTGATTTTACAGCGCATGGAATGTAAAGTTAAAGCTTAAGAATTTTTATATTAAACTTTAAGAAAATTGTGAATGTCACGGAAGCGAGAATTGTAGAAGTGACGCTCCATTTTATCTGCCTATCGCTGAGGGAATTAAGAAGTAGCAATCGATGAACCGCAAAGCTTGTATGAAGAGAATTGTGGATGTGAAGGAAACGAGGGAGTTGTGTCAGGATCGTGGATTGTTGTGTCTATTTGACTGATTGAATAAATTTATAATTATTTTATTACTTTTTTTATTATGGCTCGACATATGTCAACACCCCGCCTGATGTTAACCAGGAATGCGATCCATGATGACCACTACCTTTTTAACCACTGCAAGTCGCAGTCGCATCCACTATGCCGGCCCAGAAAATCTAGGATGATGATGAAGAGTAAAAAAGCATTATTTATGTTAATTTCTATTAGGCAACCGTGAACTAAACCGTAAATTTCAGTCGTCGGTGTTCTCAGACCTCTCCTTGTTCTAAGGCAAGTCGCATATAAAGAAAGAAAAGTTAGGCATTAGTTATTTATGATAAATACATTGTTGTTGAAATAATCTATTTCTGATGCCAAGTATGTAAAAGCTATTTATAATAAAGTATAGACGGTCTTTGCCACGTCATACATATTGTAAGTTTAAGAAGTTAAGAAAACAAACTATACTTGGTTACATTTCAAAGGGCGACCGTGGTGTAGTGGCAGTGCAATGGTTACACAAACCGCGAACACGAGTTCGAAACCACCCACCGGTACCAATGTATCTTTGATATATGTACTTTGGTTGTCCTGTTTCTATGATACAAAAACTTTAGTGATACAAAACTTATACTTGTTTTCATATCACTCACTCATTTAACGTATCCATATGATTTATAAATTTCTTTCCTCATGCCCAAACCATCAAGCATTTCCAAAAACGAGTCGGAACTAGAGGGTTTTTTCGACCAAATCAGAGACATCCACAAAAAAGCTGGGATGTCCATAACCTTTGACGGCAACTAAGGGATCCGTGTACTGACTCAGTTTTTTTCATTCGTCAGATGTCGAGTCACAATAAAAAAATTAATCATCGATTGTTCAAATTATCACGTCGTTTCCCCACAGAGATAGGCAGAGACAATGGAGCGCCACTTGCCACGATCCTGACACAACTCTCTCGCTTCCTTTACATTCACAATTCTCTTCATATAAGGATAATAATAATTTTGCGTAAATAATATTAAAGATAGTTTCCACATGAGAAAAGATGTCTAGTGAACCCTGTGCATTTGTAAAGCAAATTGCATTATCGGTTCGCGCTGTACGAAGCCAATTTCGTCTGCAACATTGGAAAACGTAGAGGTTGGAATTCTTTAAAACATTCTTTAGTCTTGCCATAGATGTAGTATAAGTTTTGTTGTCTCACCAGCACGCAATTTCAGATCTATCGATTACATAGACGTTTTTCTTTAACCCTTCAAAGATGAAGAGAAATATTTTTACAACTTGAAGAGATGCATTTTTTTATCCAAAATCAATTCATAAATTAATAGCCCTTTATTTTTATTGCGACTCGACATATGACAGCGCCCCGCTTGATATAAAGTAGTGGTGCTCGTGCTCGTAAGTAGTGATACGACAGCCTACTACTAGCTCTATCGCATTGTCAGACTACTATAATTTTCAAAAGGCATTAATCACAGAGAAATCACAAGAAAGTCTTTAATAAGTTCATTTCACGGCTCATGACACCTTGCAAGCTCTCAACACGAACTTCAGAAAATCTGTCTTCTCTTTTTATCTCTGGAATGAAAGATACGTTAAGATTTTTTAACCGGTAGGGGAGGCGTCCTTGCTTACCATTAGAAAAGTCGGTCAGATCATTCGATCAATCAAATTGTCACTCCTTTTTCCCACAGAGCAGAGATCCATAGGCAGAGACGATGAAGCGCCACTTGCCACGATCCTGACACAAATCCCTCTCTTCCTTCACATTCACAATTTTCTTCATACAAGCTCTATGGTTATGGGCACTAGGCAACCTAGCTTTCTTGAGGATGTCGCGTCAAAATAATAAAAGAACATAACCAATATACAAACTACATAACTACTCTTAAAACTCGTAACATCGTTCTCAATTTCTTTCAAACCGCTTACGCGGCGATTTCTGTTTTATTTATGTACAATCCATATGGCCTTGTAAGGGTTAGGCTACTACCATATTAGAGTGGCGCGTGTTGTACGCCCCTTAGCCGCCAGCTGTCACGTTCTACCCTGTTCTGTAATGTGGTGTAGCGTAACATAATGGCGATTTTTCTTTTTACTTTTCTCATAGAAGCTGTATTAGAATTGTTCTTTTAAATTCTCCAACTACCAATGCCTGAGGAAGATTGGCTTAGTAACAAGTATCTTAGTCCGTTTTCAGGCCGGCATAATGCTACTGCTAATTACAGTAATTATTCAAGCGATGCGTGAAGAAGCACCTTAGGCCGGCATAGTGACGGCGACTGGGGTAGCCGGGAAATAACTCGGTTTTTCCAGTTGTCTTCACTCTTGGACCTCCTCTTGCTTATCATCAGGCGGGTCGAGGTCAGATGTCGTGTCACAATAAAAAATAAAAAATTACAGTTATTTAATTATAATTACAGTTATTCATTTTAGACCGCCCTCTAGCTTAACATCAGACAGGGTGCTGTCGTAAGTCGAGCCACAATAAAAAACAACGAATATATTTTATCTAACAAAGAGCTATAAAAATATTGTATATTTGAAAATGATAAATTTAAAAATGAAAATGTATATTTGAAATGATAAATAAGCTATAAAATGAAAATATTTATAGCTTATTGTCCTATAATTATTGAGACTGTATATTTATTGTAAAAAAAATAATACTAAACAAAATACATATTAAAAGGAAGTAATTACAAACTGCACTCTTCACGGTGCTATTAAGTAATTATCAAATTGTAAGACGCAAGCTTACGAATCCCTCCCGCTCATTATGCACTAATTACTGGAAAGACATGGGGTTGAATTTAAAGGAGTTCGCATGATTGATTATGAACCGTTAGCACAGGTATGAACGTTGCATAAACGCCATTTCCACATGAAACTTAGAATTAAACCGGAAACAATAAAACAAAAACATGAAACGGAGTAGTTTTGAAAACAAAGACAGCATCAATCAGTAGGACGACCAACACCTCAGTCTCCCGGTAACCACGATGGCTGCAAAGCTCTCGAAACGTCGAAAAATAAACGCAATAGTAAGCCGCATAAAATTTGTTTAATTCATCTAGCTTATTTCACATCATTTTTATTGTGGCAGCCAATGATAATATATGAGTAGAAAAGTCACCTACACGAGTTTTAATATTCGCAAATGGCACGAGTTTGAACGATCAACGAAGACTAGACATTCACATAAATGTAAGTAGGGCGGAATGATAGTAATTGGGAGTAAATAATGGACATATATATGTTGCTCTGCATCGCGACACTGAGTTCAGGTTTGCTTATTAGCATAGTTTTAACATGCCTCGTTCGAAGCGCGTATAATATCTTTTCTTAAAATACTGCCTTTTGCTAAGCTGCAGTGTTGTTAGGTGATTAATAGTGTCGACTGCCGATACAGACAAATGTCTGCAAATAGCAGTCACGTCTATTATGTTCATAGATTTAGAATGCATGTTCATAGTTTACGCTTTTGCTAAACTGCAGTGTTGTTAGGTGATTAATAGTGTCGACTGCCGATACAGACAAATGTCTGCAAGTAGCAGTCACGTCTGTTATGTTCATAGATTTAGAATGCATGTTCATAGTTTACGCTTTTGCTAAACTGCAGTGTTGTTAGGTGATTAATAGTGTCGACTGCCGATACAGACAAATGTCTGCAAGTAGCAGTCACGTCTGTTATGTTCATAGATTTAGAATGCATGTTCATAGTTTACGCTTTTGCTAAACTGCAGTGTTGTTAGGTGATTAATAGTGTCGACTGCCGATACAGACAAATGTCTGCAAGTAGCAGTCACGTCTGTTATGTTCATAGATTTAGAATGCATGTTCATAGTTTACGCTTTTGCTAAACTGCAGTGTTGTTAGGTGATTAATAGTGTCGACTGCCGATACAGACAAATGTCTGCAAGTAGCAGTCACGTCTGTTATGTTCATAGATTTAGAATGCATGTTCATAGTTTTTATAGTTTACGTATTCTAGGTCTGTGATTATGTTGGTCTAGTTGAAACGCGAAATCTTTAAACCTGATACCAAAACGCAAGAGTCACTTTACAGTGGTACTACCCTCCTCAAAGGTTAAATTTATGTGACATGATGTAAATCACCCAATTAAATTATTTGTAATGCAATTGTCATTAAAGTTAGTTTTATAGGAGGGTTAGGCAGAGTGCCCAGTCTGCGGATCCAGAGTAGTATCAAAGTGTTTAGCTTGTAAGTTACCGATTCTAACTAGGCTGCCATAGTGGATGCAACTGATACTTGAAGTTGTTTAACTGTAGTAGCAGTCGCCTGCACCCATGAACTGCACTGCAGCTTATCTGATAAAAAAATATATAGTCCTAAATTTCAATATGAATTACAATTTCTGGGGATGCATACGCGCTCTATAATAACTATCAAGAGAATTTAATGTCGGCACAGTGAGACCTTTCACAAAAACATGCCGGAAATTCATTAAGATTTGAAGACATTTTTGCGTAACAAGGGATCATCAGATTATGCGGTGCCGAAAATAATTGCTTAGTAAAATATTTTAAAGAAGTCTTTTATTCAATTATTTTTATTAGGGAATTGTTTTTTATTTATTTATTTTAGTTCTTATTTTTATATTTAAATGGACACTGTTTTTTACTGTAGCTCGACATATGACAGGAATTGTTTTTTTTTTACTTATTATTTTAGTTCTTATATTTATATTTAAATGGACACTGTTTTTTACTGTAGCTCGACATATGACAGGAAATGTTTTGTTTTTACTTATTATTTTAGTTCTTATATTTATATTTAAATGGACAGTTTTTTACTGCATTTCGACATATGACAGGTTTTTTTTAAATATATTTATTTTTAAACAGGCACTGTTATTTTACTGTAGCTTGACATACAATAAGACAAGAATTGTTTTTTTATATTAATTTTAGTTCTTATATTTATATTTAAATAGACACTGAATTTTACTGTAGCTCGACATACGACAGCTACCCGTCTGATGATAAACTCAAGTGTCGTTCATGAACGAAGGCGAGTGCCACTACTCGATATCTGAACTCGAGTTATTTGATGGTAAGTAAGCAAGGGGAATCCCAAGAGCGCCGACGACTGAAAAAGGTGACTACTACTCTTTTATTTATTGAGACTCGACATTTGAACTCGACTTGCCTGATGGTCAGTCAGCAGGGAGATGTCCAACAGCGCTGACGACAGAAAAAACCGATTCAGATTAAAGTTAACTCAGTCGCCGTCACTGTGCCGGCCAAAATGCATCTATTATACCGACCTAGTTGGAAATATAAACTAAATGAATTAACAAGTAGGTACAATAAAATAAACAAAGGACATTATAATGATTTTCCGAGGGAACTAAATAACGACCCAAAGAATGTTAGAGATACAAATTAACGATACAGAAACCAGCAATTTTACTATTACTGAGAAATAGTATGAGAATAGACAGGTTTTCGCTACAAACTATATTCTTTTAGATACTCTATCAATTGTTTAATACAATATATAATTTGATATGAATATAACAAGATTTTTGCGGCTTATCCTATTAATCAGACGTTACGAAACATTTGAAGCCATCGAGTTCGCGGAACACGGAGAATTTTAAACGTCGAATTATAAATAATAAACTTAAATAAGCTATAAAACTTCTTTGCTTTCATAAACAAATGTTCGCCTACAAAATACTTGTCACATAGAAATTCAAAACAATCAATCAATATGTGATGCATTACTCCAGGCGAAACCAATAAGAATGTAATTAAAAATAAATTATTAGACATGTTTGTCGTGAAATGAAATATATATTTCATTTTCTTAATTTGACATCCTCTTGAAAGCTGCGTTGCTTAGTGCCTATAATCGTAGAGCTTGTATGAAAAGAATGGTGGATGTGAGGAAGTTGTGACAGGATCGTGGCATGTGGCGATCCATTGTCTCTGCCTCGTGGGAAAAAAAGCGTGACAATTTGATTTGATTTAATTCGACATGTCGTCGACTATACTTTATTGTTTGTATCATTCGTTTCAGACCCTATATTCCATTTCAAAAGAATATAATCCAATATCGATATGCCTAATACCATTTCAAAGCAAAATAAAAAATAAAAAAGCCATGCCCAAAACCTGAGCGAATACTTCAAAAAAGAGGTCATCATTATAATGGTAAAAAATGTAACGCACGGCCGGCACGCCCCGTCTGTCACGCATTCAGACCGCGTGCCCATAAACCATTTGACTCTTCAAATGCAAATTTTATGCCAATTCATGAAATGTCATTCCCAAACTTATTTACATGTATATGAGGTTAAAAGGCACGGTCGTGGAAAATCATTCTCATTACTTCACGGCGCAAAGGATGTGGAACTTGGTGATCAGAGCTGTCGCAAGTTGACCAGTGCATGCGTAATAATTCTATTCTATTTAATTCTCATTACTAATTCATACAATAAGGGGTGGCCGTGGTGTAGTGGCAGTGCAATGGTTACGCAAGCCTAGAGCACGTGTTCGAAACCACTCACTGGTACCAATGTATTTTTGATATAAGTACTTTAGTTGTCCTGTTTCTATGATACAAGCACTTTAGTAGCTTAGTTTAGAAATTATAAAACAAAATAAGTTAAAACTAATGCATTAAGATATGTATAAAAAAAAGTGTCAACAGTATCTACAAAAGGTATTTAAAATTTATAAACTCCGCTATTTACTAAGAAATTAAACACATTTAAATCCAGACTTCATTCTATTTCCGCATTAATTACAATATTCTTAATAAACTTAGTATTTTAATTCGACATCCTCATGAAAGCTGGGTTACCTAGTGGCCATAACCATAGAGCTTCTATAAAAAGAATGGTGGATATGAGGGAGTTGTGTGCAACGTGACTCTGACCTCTACGTGCCTGAGGTCCGAGAGCGCCGGCGACTAACAAAACAGTCTTATTTTACGGCTGCCAAGATTATAGGATGAGGAGAACATATGGGCTGGTAAAGCATTTCACTTGTAATTGTTCTACAAAAAACCACGCGCCAAACCTTTGCCTAAGACAAGAGACAATGCGACAATGTCTATCCCTGTGCGCCACTTGCCACGATCCTGACACAACTTCCTCGCTTCCTTTACATTCACAATTCTCTTCATACAAACTCTATGGTTATGGGCACTAGGCAACCTAGCACTAAACTAAGACAAATTTAATATTGAAAAACGTTATAAATAAAAGTTTGATTATTCAGAGTTGTGTCAGGATCGTGGCAAGTGGCGCTCCATTGTCTCTGCCTATCCCTGTGGGAAAAAGACGTGACAATTTGATTGATTGATTTATAATAAATAATAATTGGTAAATAAGTAAATTATTATTTATATGCCAGGTTGAAAAGAACACTCGTATAAAGCATAATAAAAGACAGAAGGTGCAGACAGAATGTCTGTCGACTTTTATGGGTCATCAAATCGTTTATTTTGTTAGTTAGCAGATGCTTTGAAACAACTTTTGACAAACTTAAAACATAAATCTATTCGACCTAATATTGATAGTTATATCTGGAATGTTTAGGGTTGGATTGCACAACCAGGAGTGCTACTCTTTAGGACATCCAGTGGTATTGGGCAGATTATAATTATTATTATCAAACAGTTTTGCCTAGTGCCAATAACCGTAGAGCTTGTATTAAGATAATTGTGGATGTGAGGGAAGCAGATCCACATTAAGATGGCAGTTAAAGAAAATACAAAATCCAATTAGATATAAATAATCAATCAAATTGTCACGCCTTTTTCCACAGGAATAGGCATAGACAATAATAGAGTGCCACAATCCTGACACAACACCCTCGCTTGCCTCACATCCACAATTCTCTTCATACAAGCTCTATAAAAGATATTACGAAACAAACAGAGAACACATAGAAAAAGCCCAACAGCCGGCAATCTATAGCCATTTACGAAGCGCTAGTTACCGCGTAAACAGCCGAGAGGAATGAATCATCGTGCGGTCTACTCTTTGCTAATAATACTTCGGTTTAAGTGCGTTTACACGTCAACGGCGAGTGTTCGCGTTCTATTAAACACAACGAACAAAATAAAGTGTTATTATGGTCACTCGACATATGACAGCACCCTGACTGATGTTTGTCAATCAATTAATCAAATTGACACGCCTTTTCCCCATAGGGATAGGCAGAGACATCTTGCCACGATCCAAACACAAATCCCTCGCTTCCCTCTCATCCAAAAATCCTTTTCGTACAAGCTCTACTATTATAAGCACTAGGCAACCCAGTACATAGTAAAATATTTTTGTTATACTAATAGGTATTTAGACTTTTTTTATAAAGATTTTAAAATAAAAAATGTATTATAGTAGATAAAATAAATTATGATAGAGCCCCTCAGACCCTACAATAATCAAAAACTGTAGATTATAGATTTATATTAAACGATTTAGGTTAGAAAAACCATTCACACATTCTGTCTAAACGCACTTTCATAGACACTGTTCAGTCAGTAAAAAAAAGTATATGTGATGTTAAATAAAATAACAGTGCCACGAACGCCGGCAACCGTTGTGAAATATAAACAAATTGTACTGAATGAAAACAAATAAACTGTACTGGAGTAACGATCGATCGACAAATATGTTGTCTGAAATCAGAACACAGATTTTGTTATACTAGACGAAAAGTCCGGAATCATAATTATACAATCTAATTTAATAGTTATACTTTTTGTGTACTTGTGTACACTCACCTATAATCATAAATTATTTACATCAATATTTGTGAATTAATGAATTAAACTATGCGGCGTTAATTTTTTTTATTAGTTTTAATTTTTTTTTATTCCGGCGTTTCGAGAGCTTTGCAGTCGTCGTGTCCATCGTGGTCAATAACCAATAATAAACGCGATAATAATACGCATATTTAATTTATTAATCAATATTCGCGCAAAATATAAGAAAATTCTATGCGTAACTTTTTCAGTTTAAAAAGTTGAATATAAACTTTTTTGTCACTCCTGAACGCTGAACGCTGAACGCTGAACGAAGTCCTGAACGCTGCTTTCATTCTCCCGCCTGCCATGCAATGAACCCGGCATGGATGCTAAGAAATTATTTTACATGTTATATCTTAAAATATCCACCGTGTTCTATCAATAACTATTATTAAAACCTATATAAATCTTTTAATTTAATTAGTTTATGTATATTTTTCTATGATCCCTTATAAATGCGTTCTAACATTTTCTTTCTAAAGAAAAAGCAACAAATATCCGAAATGCATTTTGATTTAATGCATCCAAAATACTCTTATTGTAACTTTATATCGTTTCGTAATTAACAAGTCTTGCTGTAATGTTTTTACAGTTTCCGTTTTCAAAGGCTATTTTAATGAGCAATTAGTTTCATATAAACTACTATAATGTTAACGTCTAACGATCTTTATGAATGATTTCGACGATCGCAACGTTACTCTTGATTTTGCATCATCTTTGCACCTTCATTATTACTTTTCGTAGTATTATTTCATTGGAATTGGACTATGATAGCACCTGGCCTGTAGTTAAGCTGGAGCGCTATAAATCGAGGGTCGGCAGTCGCATCCAATATGCCGCCCTAGATATCCATTTAATCATTAGTACCACTGAATGTTAATAAAGAAAAAACATACAAATAAAAAGCTTTTTGTAGCAATATTTTTCCAACACGTCTCGTCGTTCGTGCCTGTTCCATCACATTTGTCAGTTTATCGATTCTTCGCAATCCCTAGTAGAAGCTCATATCTCCAAAAACTGCAGTATTTACAAACTACAAACCTTAGTTGATTGTGCGACTAAAATACTTTTAATAAGTAATTTCGACACATAAGCGCTATATAGCTAAGTTAAGCGACATACGCTAAGCTCTATTTCCGGTCACAGTTGACCGTAGTTTAGACGTAATTTTTAACTATAATCTTAGTTCACTTACTTGGACCAATTGCTTAATTACTAATGAATATGATACAAGTTTTATACATGTGTATAGTAAAGACGCGAGCGCCCGCGCCTTTAATAAATTGCTCCGGCTCTGTGGGGTCAACACATGTTGTTACTCTATCAAATACATCTCTTACTTACAAACGATTAAAATTTATAAAAAAAATCGTCATGTCTGTCTGTCTGTCCGTCCGTATGTCACAGCCTCTTTTTTCCGAAACTATAAGAACTATACTGTTGAAACTTGCTGAGTAGATGTATTCTGTGAACCGCATTAGGATTTTTACACAAAAAAGAAATTTTGGGGATTACCCATACAACTGAAACACAATTTTTTTTCTAAACCCATACGTGTGTAGTATATATGGATAGGTCTTCAAAAATGATATTGATTTCTAATATTATTATTTTTCTAAATTAAACAGTTTGCGAGAGAGACACTTCCAAAGTGGTAAAATGTGTTTAGTTGTCGTCTAAGTATTATTTAGTTGGTGGCCATTTGCTCAGTCTACCAACACGGGGTACCACCATTTTCCAGTAAACTAACCCAGTCGGGGATTTAAAGTTTCTATTTCCAACTAAGCAGGAATAGTGGTTACGATTGCCACTTAAAAGGCGACTTTACATCAGGCAGGGTGCTGTCATATGTCAAGCTAAAGATATATATGCAGTCCTAAAAAAAGGAGGAGTTGACCAAATACGATGCTAACACATTGCTAATAGAAAATTAAGTAGCGTCAGAAAAAAAAACTTATTAAGGAAGCATTCACAGTTGTGGCCGTAGTGTGAGTTTATCACCGTGTTAAGTACTTTCCGCCAATTAGATTGTTTTTTGTTGACATTCAAACAATAAATTTGAATTAAAGCGCTCCTATTGGTGGAGAGTACTCGAATATCGAGTAGATATTCGCCAAAGAACCGGAGTTACCGACATAGCTCGAAGGATTTGCGAGCTGAAGTGGCAATGGGCTGGCCACATCGCCCGAAGAACCGACAACCGATGGGGAAGAAAGGTTCTAGAGTGGAGACCACGAACCGGAAGACGCAGCGTGGGTAGGCCTCCCACTAGGTGGACTGACGACATAGTGAAAGTCACGAATAACCGGTGGATGCAATTGGCATCTTGATGTTCGAAATGGCGTTCTAAGGGGGAGGCCTATGTTAAGCAGTGGACGCATTCTGGCTGATGATAATGATGACCTAATGCGGTGAGAACGTTAAATCTAAACTCACACTACTACTGATTAAATCATTAAAAAAAACTGTGTACCGATAGTATAAAAAGTGAAAAGAAGCGACATCGATCGACGCGCTTGTCAATCAAAACAAAACGTGAGTACCCTACTGATCTCAATATATCTCCAATAGAATAATGATGAGTACAGTTAGAATGAAAATTACTTCTAAATATAACGTACAATTGACCCAGTATATTGCTAACAGACAGGGTGATTGGTGGACATTTTTATTGTTATGACTTTTTATAATAAACTTTCAAAAAAAATCGTCGATTAATAACCTAAAAATGTTTTATACCCTGAGGTATAAAATACACTTGATGCACTAAAGTAATTTATTGATGTTTTTGATGTTATGGTGACATTTTACATTAAACTAACAAAAAATACGTCCGTTGAACCCCTAAAATTGTTTGCTACCCTGGGATACTATAATAAAATTACTTTTAAATATACCTCCTGCCTTAACAACAAGAGGCTTTTTATGGTCGGATTTTTTCAGTTAATTAAATTTCGATCTAATAAATACTAAAATGTTAACATGTATTTCGCTATACAGGAATATTATTATACAACATTTGATAATAGGCGCCAAAATAAAGATATGGTTATCATAATTCATCCTCGACTTTTTACGGTTGCCTTAATCGGCACAGTGCAGGTCAAAAATTCTTCTTTACGCATCGTATAACACGACATACCCTTGCTTACAAACGGACAAGTCAAAGTGAGACGGGCGTGGCTCAGTCCCGAATTCGAATCCCGGTAGGAGCAAATATTTATTTCATAGCTTTTATTTGTAACTAGGCCGGCATAGTGAATGTAACTGCTATTAATAGTAATTTAACCCTAGTAGCAGTCGCCTCTATTCATGGATCACACTCCAGCTTAACATCAAGCGGGGTGTTATCATATGTCGAACGAGACCATATATTTTATACTTATATTTATATAATAAATATTTTTACACTTCTTTTGTAACATTTGTAGATAAAGTAAATTTCTTATCCCTACCCCAAAGCTAATCAAATATTTACTTTATAATCTCTGATATACCTGATACATTAAAATCCTTTCCAGCGAAGGATTATTCTATTTTATATCAGTACAAATAAAACCAGTTTTTGTAAAAAAAAAATTTTACATTATGAGTATGTTTCATTGAAAAAGACACAAATCTTACAAAGAAAAATAGAAAATAATATATGTACAAAATAAAATCTTTTATATTTGTAAACAAAACCTATTTTTATACAATCATTAGGAAGTTATCCTAAAATATAATTTCTCCCACTTTCACATATTTACCTCTACATCTGACCTTAACTTGCCCAATTGCAAGTAAAGGAAATTCTAAAAGCTCGCCGACTGAAAACACCGATTTAACTGACGGTTGCCTCAGTCAGCGTCACTATGTCAGCCAAAATATCATGGACGCACTCCAGCTTAACATCAAGCAGTGTGCTATCATATGTCAAGCCAAAATAAAATAACCTTCTCCATTCGATGACCAGAAATAAATTTCTGTAATCTCTGCCTATACTTTTAGGAAGACAAAAGTAATATAGAAGTACTTTTTTTAATTGTGACACCACATATTGCAGCACCCCGCCTGATGTGGTCCATGAATGGTGACGACTGCCACTATACCGGCCTAGTTGGAACCCGCAACTTTCAAGCTGATCCCGAACGCGTCTGTACACTTGAAAGTGGCGGTTCTATGCCGGATCGGAAGACTAGGCAAATAACCAACTGTTTGTCTAAAACTTGTAAATACATCTATCTATTAGCATAGAGAATCCACTTATGAGCTTAATAATAAAACGACAGCAAAAATAAATGTAAAATGTATAACTAAATCCTGACAAGACCCATCTATGAATAGTTAATCAAGTTCCATGCATACGTAACCAATACAACGAATTTGACAGCGCTGCCTGTCCATCACATCCTCATCTTCATCAACATGTCAATTATCTAAACCGAATAATGTTGATACCCATTATGAATTGCTTGTGTAGTGCGTCGTTCTAAACGAGTTTCATAAAGCAAAAAACAAACAGATATTCACTGGATGTTTACAAGTTTACGAGTGTGAGTGGTAGGCACAGACCAACCGTAATGGCACCAATATTTTCAGGTGTAAAGACCGTAAGGCGTAGTAAACCTTAAACAATTTTATCCGACAAAGTGATAGCGAATGAAGACCCTCGCTTACGCAAATTAGACAAGTGAGCGAGTCATAATTAAAAATACGGACCACGTTCGCGCTGAACAGAAGTGATCATCCAGTAATGAATTCGGAGTCGTAATCCAAATGGCAAATACAAGCGGATCGAACCCAATATAATAATTCGTACAACCAGCTGATAATTTCAAATCTTTTCCGATCACCATACTCGTATTTAAATAATTTAATACGAATCCTAAAATCCGCCCTAAGATTATACAGAGATAACGAAGCGCCACTTTTTACAATCATGACACAACTCTCTTGCTTCCTTCACATTCCTTCACATTATGGGTACTGCGGACCCATAAATTTTTTCCCATTTCTTTTTCCCATTTCCCCGATTTCAAACAAGGAAAAATCTTCTATTCTTTTATCGAAGTATGAAAAGTTAAAAAAAATAGTGAGAATAAGACATATTTATATTATAGATCTTCGTGAAGCTAATATCAGTAGTTAATCTCAAATGAAATTTAAGATAGCTACTAAAGTTATAAAAGGAAGGTACTTTAACTAAGTTACGTAATTTTGCGTAATAATAATGTTGACATCGTTAAATATCTAAAAATAAATAAGAGGAAATTCAACTTGTAAATACAACAGAAAACCACAATAGACATACATTACAAAATATACTTAGAAAAGAATTTAGGTATTTCAAGAATATTCTGCTGCATAATATTAGAAGTCCTGTCTAAACCTAACCATTGTAAAATAAAACTAACCAAATTATAAAATAAAACTAAAATAAATACACATAAAACAAGTCTGATAAGAATCTAAATGTAAATTCCAAACTGGTAAGAACATTGGCAATAAAATTCGTACATACGGAAAGCATATTTAATTTTTAATACCCAGTCAGGCGTAATTACATAAATGTTTATAATCTTTTATGTCTTCTCAATATTAAACAAGCTGCCACTCAAATTAAAAAAGAGAACAGTGAGAAATTTAAAAACAGATGTCGCAAATCGAGCCGCTGCAAAAATAAGTAAAAACATTCTTCTGTTGCGGGAGTCGAGCCAAATTTTTGCACGTCCCAATTTGCACATAAATATTCAAGATAAACAAAACGACATCGTTATATGATATTAGAAGGCAATAATCAAGTAACCATATCATAGCAACTTATTTACCACAAATCCAATCAAAATTTGTTTATACAAGCCGGTACGCAATAACGGTAAAACATGGTTAAAAAATGCACCACTAATATATAAAAAAACAATTAAATATTTACACTGTATAAAACTTCACTGTTCACAAAAAGTTTTACAAAAACATTTTCACAATCGCGTAGGTCGGTTTGTGGCCGTTTGTCATCGCAAACCTACCGCAACGCGGCTCCGTGTTTATCGAACGGGCAAATTCGCGATCCATCCGAGAATGGGCAGGCTCGCATTCACGAGCGTCTGAACCGGCAGCCGGCTCGGCACTGCGGAGTCCGCGTGTTACCGCCCGCTGTTGTCGCTATGGACGAACATCCTAACTCCAGACTCGGGTTCACCGACACTGCACCCTAACCAAACTACTAACAAGGACCAATTTCAATAAACACCGCCGACTACACGCCAATCGATGTTCCTGAAACACGACAACACTTCTTTCCGCCTCCGCACTTAACTTGTCACATGAACTCCACATCTAATTTGAAATTAAAGCAATCTCACTTATTAATAAATTGCGAAACATTGTAAGGAGAAAAGCGATAATTTTCAAATAATGTTCAATCGAAATTCATATGAAATAAACTTTCGAACTCAATTAACACTGCTAAAGTTAATTAATTCAGGCCAATCAAAAGTCAGCAAACTTATTTAATTAGTTACAATATGGTAACCGCTACAGGATGTACATGTAAATAAATGGATGCGCAGGCGACGGAACTACTCTCATGAGCGTAGTCGTAAGCCTTACGCCCTCAATAACCGCATAAACCCACATCCCAGTTGCAAACCTGTTCCAAAATACTAAACTGCAGCGATGCATGAGCATAACAACCTGACTTATTCTAGATACCATATATTCGGAAACGTATTTTAATAAGGTTTACGTAAGAACTTCGTAACTTTTATTTATTTATTGACACGCGTTATCTGGTCTCGACTTGCTTGATGCTATGCATGGGGAGGCCTAAGAGCACAGTGGACTGGAAATACCGTTTCAGTCTACGGTTACCTCAGTCGCCGCTAATGCCCTCCCTATAATCCAAGAGAACACGTGTTTACCAGTATTCCACTATCTTTCCATATCTTAAGGTTCGATATGTCCATGAGAGTCTTAAAAACTATAGTTCGACTGGATCCTCTTGGCCGGCATAGTGACGGCAACTGAGGCAGCCATGAACTAACTCGGTTTTTTCAGACGTCGTCACTTTGGACCTCCTCTTGCTTATCATCAAGCGGGTCGAGGTAAGATGTCGTGTCACAATAAAAAAATAAAAATGTTTTTTGACCATATAAAGAATTTATTATTGAATGTGGCTTCAATTTCATTTTATAGAGACAATTCCAAAACAAATTCTACTCAATTTATGATCACTTCAGATCTCTGAGACGAGTTTCTAGGCCATAGTAATTTGATTCACTGTGTAAATAAACCTATAGCATATAAATATATGGCCTCAAGTACTTCTAAGAGCGACCGGATATCAAATTCAAAATTTCTAAATAAACTTAGAAGTCTTAAGAAAGTTTTATTCACAATAATATGAAGTAATCTTTATGATCTAATCTGTTAGTTGATAAGAAATTACATAAGTAATACTCTGCAAGATATTGGTTTACAAATTCTGTGATTTTTATTCAAAATTCACGCCATATTAATCTATTTTTTTCGTCAGTTTACTCATGAAGCAGTAGAATGGGTTTACAATTAAAAACCTTTAAATAATAAAAGAATAATTTTAATCAGACGTTTCCAAAGATTTGCTGCTATGGTGTCCGTCTTCAAAAAAACGACTTCGAAACGACGCGACATGATAAATAATTAAAATCAATGCTATAGTAATCCGCAAAAATCGTTAATTTCATAAACAACGTTCAGGCAAGATCTTATAAATACATAACGTTGAATTTAACTATTTAATGTTGGAGCTTTGTCACAAGATTGGTGTCTTTGATAAATATATGGCGTGTTTTAATTAGGCGTAATTGGGATGTCGAGTAATAGAAGTCCATAGGCACTTATACAGAAGTCTAAAGTTTCTATTATTATGTTGGATTTGGCTGGCCGAGTGAGATATTTTGATATACCTATTTTATATCTGAGTCTGATATTTGTTATCAGGATCATTCAGCTCTTATCATATTATATCAAAAGTTTGTGATATAAGATAATTGCATTGAAATAGATTAAAAATAAATATTGCAAACTCAACACTATTGGATACGCAGTTTTAGAACGCATTTTAGCATTAAGATTGCCTTATTTTACTATTATTACTAGTTTTATTTTGCCATATAATAGTGTCATGTTTGAATTAAAGAATTCAACGAATATAATTTTCACGATTCTCGCCACTTTCCACGTTCTTGGCACTATTGTTTCCTTCATATTTCAATTACTTTTAAACCTATCTTTAAAACCTATATCATAACAAAAAAGGGGAACTTATTAGTGGATAAACTGTAACATCTTAGACAGATTCGTTATCATAAATTATAATGTTATTAATCCTAATTTTAAAACTAACATTTCTGATTGTACAAAACAACCGCTCAAATTCTTAATTACAAAAGAAAATTATACGAATTCGCACGACTTATAATTCGCGGGACAACAGTTGTGCGAAACTAACGGTTCACCTTTTGTTTGAAGTGGCTTTTAAATAGCCATTGTTAGTGTCGCTACAGGTGGCTTGTGGTTTTCAGGTAGCACAAGTACCGCAAGTATCCGCTTTATTAAAAAAATTATAAAACATAAATTGAAAATTCGATTAAACTTGATTAGAAACTTATGTCAGATATGTATTGTATATTCAGAGTTACGACGTGTGTTCTCCCATTATTTATTCGTGAATCCTTCGAGCGAAGTGTATAAAGACCTCTTTGGTCGGCATCAGTCGTCGGCAGTATTGGACCTCCCTTTGGGACAAATAAAAAAAGGGAACTTTTTATCTTTCAATACCTATCTATTCTAACAATCATTAGGCGACCGTGGTCTAGTAGAGAGTTATGCAGTGAACCACGAAGCACACCATGAAGCATTCGTGGCAATACCGAAACACGGTCAACTTTCCGCGAATATTTTATTTGTGTCGGAGGTCTTAATGAATGATTCAGACTAATTAACGTTCACTTTCACGTTTCATTACCTAAGTTGGACCAATACCATATTTGTCTTAACAAGGATCCACTACAAAACAGGGTTTTAAAAAAATACCTCTACTCTCTATCCTTTGGTAGTTCAAAATAATTCGACAAACAATCAATCAAATTGTCACGCCTTTTTCGCCATGGTCATCTTCCACGATCCTAACACAACTCCCTCGCTGCCCTCACATTTACAACTCTTGTTATACAATCTCTACGATTATGGGCACTAGGCAACCCAGCTTTCTTGAGGATGTCTCCGATTTGGTCGGAAAACACTCTTCTGGGTCTGCCTCGTTTAACGCATGCATACACATCAGATTTATAAATTCCGTTATTGTTTCGTCAGGCTACTTTTACTCATCCTTTCCATGAGCCCAAACTATCGAAGCATTCCTATCAATTGTAGTCACTACATCTTCTTTCAAACCACATGTATCACGCAATGTGCTATTCCTCATTCTGTCCGCTATCGATATTGACACAAGATGGTATTCATAACTAAGCGAAATAATTTGATGGGAGCTAAGCTGGAGTGCGGCCCATGAATGAAGGTGACTTCAACTACAGTTACTTACTAACTGTAAGTAGCAGTCGCCTATGCTGACCTAATTGGAACCTGCAACTGTCACGCTGAATCGAAAACGCAACCTAGTTACTTCACGGTCCGAACACATGAAAGTGATACTACATAATTAGGGCGTATTTAATTAAAGGCCCAATCCTCATTAAGGCGTGACAAAATAATTTGACTCCAATTCAATGACCCAAAATTACCTTTATAGGCTCTCCTATCTATTATTTTCTCTGCATTTTTTTTTTCTTGAAAATGATCTTGTCACGATCTCTTACCATAATGAATTTCACCAGATAGTTGTGTACATCATTGATTGCCAAAGTGATCCAGGTAGCCCCCAGGGAACCAGCAAAATTTTGAAAGTGGTCTAGGAGAAAAAAGTTTAGGTACCTAGTTGTACGTCTAAAGTAGCTGGTCGCATAGGTTCAAATTAGCTTGACCAAATACTGCTTATGATACAATTCCCTATGTTACTGTTCATATCAATAACATAGGGAATTTAAGGTCAAGAACGCTTTGTGACTAAAATACCAGTATGTCAATTAACAAGATCATTGATGACAAACCATTTTAGTGTGGAATGTAGTGTATAATGTTAAGTAATAATAAAGAGTATTTTATATTAAAACTTAACATGTGACCTCCACTTGCCTGATGGTAAGCAAGACTAAGAGCACCAACGACTGAAAAATCTTAAATACGATTGCCTCAGTCCTCGTCACTATTTTAACGGCAGGCGTGGCGCGTTGGTTAGCACACCAGTTCGTTACGCGTAAAGTCAAGGGTTGGATTCCTGTTCGGAGCAAAGATTTGTTTCATAGTTTTTATTTACAATATTTGTTAATAAAAAAAGAGGCGGTCTGGTCTGCGTCTTAAAGACCAGACCAACCAGATAATTGCTCCTGGTCTGGTTGTTATTGAGTTGATCCCAGTCTGCGGATCCGAGGAAATACCACCACATACAGATCGAGAAGTGACTTAGTCGCGTTTCGGGACCAGCTCGTAAGTGGCCGGCTCTAACATAGTGGATGTGACTGCTACATGCCTACAGTTAATTTACTGTAGTAGCAGTAACAATTTAAAAAGTAAAAAACAACTTTGTCATCTCGCAATCTATATTTGACAAAAAAAGTAGAATACTGTAAATACCCGGATCGACACAAGACACGAGTCAGTGGTAGGCCTAAATAGAATAAAAGGACACTGTAAAACCCTAACATCTGATTTATAGAACTGCAGTCCAAATTTAATGCGATAAATTACGATGAAGATACGTTAAATACATGAGATTGAAAAACTAACTATTACTCGAATTATTATGAATCCATTATCCCCCTATATGATAATTAGAAACAGACCCAATCTCATCATCAAAAGCGGAACGTTAGACTCAGGTCAGACATACGAATGCAACAATGTAGCTAAAACATTAATATACATAACTTGTAAACTTTAATGAAGAACCAGCCTACACACTCTTGACGCCAATTTCAATCTAATTTGATATGAATGAATGCGACAGCAGCGATTGCAGGAACAATTATATCTAAGAGAATGAGAATGTATCGTACATAATAAGATTGTACGAATCAGACTCTGACATGATATATTTTCTAAGTACCCGAGAACTTCATAAAATAAGAAAACCGATTTATAAAACAGTAGTTGATTGTATTAACGATTATCGCCACCTCGCCCGTTGCAAATCTCTTATAGACTCAGTTAAGCACCCACTGTAAGGACACTTGCGTTTTCGGAGTAACTGCCACAGAGTCAAGAGATGGACCTATCTATCCATGGAAACATAAACATCCGGTTTTAGTTTTGAGCCTAGACTAATAGCTAATGCTTCCGTAGTCTTTTTCAGGTGTGTACGAGTATATCTAAATAATTTCGGGAGAAGAGTACTAATCGTTGTTTTTGTTAGGTTAGAGTTCAATCCCTGAACGGAGGCGACTGTGGATATAAATAAATGTCTTTATACCACTGGTAATTGAATGCCTCTTCAAGGGGCCGATAACGTAACTGCATGGTAATCGTTATAGCCTTTTGACAGTTGCGTACCAGTAAAAAGTCGCATTGGTTGTGATCGAGGCACTGACAGGTGAGTCTGCTATGGCGACTCACCAGAGACGCCTTACTATAAACCAGAATTATAAAACAGAGAAAAAAGAATATATAAAATATTCCTCGCAGAATTGTCAGAATTAATTTTTACCTACAGTTTAACATTCGTTCTACTATAGATTGGAATTGAGATTGTAATTGGCATCAAGAGTAATAAGGCAGATGTAATACCGCAAAGTTATGGCAACATGAGGCCGTGGGAGTCTCCGATCTACATTCCACAATCAGATAGTAAAAGAGTTATGAATGTTGGGCTTGCGACAGGTGAATGTAGAGGAAAGCTTCATTTATCTTTAACCTTATCAACAACTAACTTTGAAGGAACTAATTATGAGAATGCTAGGCATGAGTTAGTGTTTGTATCACAGGTAAGCAATGAACTTCACTTATCAATCAATCAATCAATTAAATTGTCACGCCTCTTTCCTACGGGGATAGGCAGAGACAATGGAGCGCCACTTGCCACATCCGCAATTTTCCTCAGACAAGCTCTACGGTTATGGGCACTAGGCACTTGATAGACGAAAGCAATTTATAAATTTGATGTGGATGGATGCGTTAAACAAGACAGGTCCAGGAGGGTGTTTTCCGATCAAATCGAAGACATCCTCAAGAAATCTGGGTTGCCTAGTGCCCATAACCGTAGAGGTTATCAATATAGCTTCACAGAAATTTACTATTGATCTTATTGAATCAAAGAAGTTGAAAATGAAAACGTAGGTGCAAAGAAAATAAATTATTATACATAAAACAAAAACAGATTACACAAAAGAATAGAAACGCTTAAAAGTCTTAAGAGACATATAGGACCACATATTATACAAAAATAACCACAGCAATTTTTTTATTCATATTTTTAAGACGCAATTTTTTAACGCCGACTTGCCTGATGCTAAGCAAGGTAAAGTCCAAAAGCGCCCACGGATTCAGGCGCTGTCACTATGTCAGCTACTATGCTTTTATATGGATTAGAAAAAAAGATATAAACTATACACGATCAGAAAATTTATTATAAATGCGTCCTATATTTTTAACTGATTTAACAGTACTGTACGAATATGTAGACAAACATACATCGATACACTAATTAAAATAATTAAAGTGGAATGCTTTACCAGTTTATCAGCCCATGTGCTCTTCCCATCCCATAACCTTGAATCCTTCAAGCGATGCGTGAAGAAGCACCTTTGGCTGACATAATAAAATTGACAGAGGCAACCGTAAACACAGTGTTTTGGCAAAATAAAACAATAAAAGTGTTAAAAAATGGCGTAAAATTTTATTGTGTAAATATCGAGTAGGTTAGTCGAGGAAAGCTTCTTACTTAGTATGGGTCTTCTTTTAAATCAAAATCACGTTAAAAAGCTCCAAACTAGGCCAGCATATTGAATGTGACTATCAAATCAAATTCGTCACACCTTTTTCCACAGGGATAGGCAGAGAACAATCTAACACAACTCCCTCGCTTCCCTCGCAATTCTCTTCATACAAGCTCTACAGTTATGGGCACTAGGCAACCCAGCTTTTTTTAGAATGTCTCCCATTTGTTCGGAGAACAACTCACTACTACTTACACTTATTGAATTGAAGTGTTCTCCGTTCATAAACCGTGGAGTGCGGTGCATGAATCATTAAAATCAGGCGGGGTGCTGTCATATATAGAGTCACAATAATGGTTAATTTAGGTCAACAAATTGCAATGAAAAACCACAAGGATCATTTTACCCTATTTTACAGACTTTTGTATCGTTTTATATACTCTTAAATAATTGAACTAGACTAGTTAGTCACTGGGATGATTCATTTTGAGTCTGTCATAAATGCGTATCATTTATAGTTATGCGTGTATAATAGTATTGTTAATATCACGCCAATGTTATTATTTATAACCAATTATCTAGATTGGATAGGAAAAACATAATTATGTGTCATCAATCATCGCCATATGACAACACCCATCCTGATATTAAGCTGGAGTGCGATCTGAAGGCGACTGCTACTACAGTTAAATAAGCATCCACCAATGTCGGCCTAGTTAGAAGCGGCAACTTTCATACTGATCCTGAACCGCGTATTAGTCCATGGTCTGTACAATTGTAAGTCTTGATTCTACCCCAGATTCATCATCATCATTATCAGCCAGAAGACGTTCACTACATTTCGAACGACAAGATTCTAGTTGCCTCCAATCATGGGCCGCTCTACGAGCCTGTACAGCTTAACATCATATATCAAGCTACAACCTACGTACATATATCATATAGATACACAATTGCTGTTCAAAAAGCGACAAAATAAATGCAAGTCCGATTGATGTTGAACTTGCATTTGTTCTCAGTCCGAAATGATGTATGTGACATTACATTTGTGACATATTATACTTTAAAACAATGTGGTAAGGTTCAGTTTGCAATTCATATTTATTTCACTTACAGTTTATATCAGTGTAAGTGAATTCTGACTCGCGAACACTTTTATGACATTACTAGCTGTGCCCGAAATTTCACCCGCGTAAAATTAGGTTTATAACACAGTCATAAAAAGAGGAGGTTCTCAATACGACTGTATATCCTTTTTTTGTATTTATAACTGGATAACTCATTTAACAATAAAAATAAATATAGAAAAATTCCAAACAGTTATAGTCAATTGGAAACTATAGTAAAAAAATAATATATATTTTTTAATTAAAAGTATCCTATGTGACTTTTAGTACCTCCAAAAATATGTGCACAAAGTTTCATGATGATCGGTTAAGTAGTTGTTGCGTGAAAACGTAACAAACAAACTCACATTCACATTTATAACAATAGTAGGATTTTGTATGAATCTATTAAATCTGTGTATCTATTAAAAATATATGATCGATGGCTACAACACAGAAACTAGCTGAATATAATGTTTAATTTGTATAATAGATATATTCACCTTTTTTAACTATAATAAACTGAAATTCAACCAAAACTAAATGAAAACATATAGTCATAATTTTATAACTTAATTAATTAGTAGTCTCTAAGAATCGTGTCAAGTCATCAACTTGAGGCTGTGTCACTTTCGCGTAGTGCCACGCGTGTTCAAGATGCCTAGTGTTTTTCTAGGTTAGCTGGGCAAGCATTAAATGTTGTTCTAGATTTTGTTTTAGCTGAAGGTTCTTGAAAGGAATTGTTTTAAGATTTGGATTTTGTTTTAGCTGTAGATTGACGAAAGAGGATGTTTTAGATTTTGTCTTAGGTGAAGATTGGCGAGAGATTGTTTTAGATTTTGTCTTAGCTAAAGATTGGCGAAAGAGATTGTTTTAGATTTTGTCTTAGCTGAAGATTGGCGAAAGAGATTGTTATGGATTTTGTCTTAGCTGAAGATTGGGAAAGAGATTGTTATGGATTTTGTCTTAGCTGAAGATTGGCGAAAGAGATTGTTATGGATTTTGTCTTAGCTTAAGATTGGCGAAAGATATTGTTATAGATTTTGTCTTAGCTGAAGATTGGCGAAAGAGATTGTTATAGATTTTGTCTTAGCTGAAAAGTGGCGAAAGAGATTGTTATAGATTTTGTCTTAGCTGAAAATTCGTAAATATAAAATTTGGTACTTATCTAACTAGAATAATATATTAAAAAGGCATAAAGAAAGTGGTACTTACCGACACGAAACTTAAGTAAATGAATTTCACCTGTAACAAGGCAAAAATAACAATTAAAATATAAAAATCATCTATGGCGACCATGGTGTAGGTCTAGTGAAATTTTCATGCAAACCGAAAGTCCTCGGCTCAAAACCACTTGCCGGTACCAATGTATCTTCGATACATGCACTTTGTTAGTCCAGTTTCTATGATACAAGCACTTTTAGTTGCTTAGTATGGAAAAAAAACAGTACCTATTACTTACTTAAAGCTTTATTAACGCTAGGTACATAGTTCCCAGACTGTCGCGGCCGGTATTGCCGTGAAGTCGAGAAACCAACTCAGTGATTGTGACCACGGACACTTTTGTTAAACAGACAGGCCTTCATGTAAAAAAAACTTACGCATCAGTTTGACTTTTAAATAGTTTATTTTAATAAATAAATAAAATAAACATGAACACGAATTCTTAATACTTTATTTCAGTTTTGCAGCATTCACACAATGGGAGGTTTCTAAATGAATGCTCAATTCAAGGTCTGTACATTATGTCAGCTTCACGCAGGAAGTGAGGCGACGCGGCTTTTACGGAAGCACCACACTGACAGAAATAGGCCAGAGAATAGTGTCACTTCTTCTTAAACATAAAAAAGATTATTTTAGTAAATGCTTATATTCTATATACGTGTGTACTTTATGCGTTAATTTTTCTGCTTTATATTATTGGTTATAACTACATTGCACTAACATTCAGGGCCTCAATTCTCTTAATACATAATGTCGACGAAAAAGCAGTGAAATCGCGTCGCGTTCGCAAGTGACCAATCAACGTAGTTTAACTATTGATTTATTCGCTGATTGGTTACGAAGATGTCAAATATCGGTGCGACGCAATTTCACTGCTTTGTTGACGCCATAATGTCACATACGCAGATGTATAAGAGAATAGATACCTTGGACCATACATGACTTTTATTTCAACAAACATTTGACTATTTTATTTTTAAATGACTATTTTACTGTTGAAAGCTTTGATCAAGCAGCAAAAGTATTTGTGTTGTGATGCGACATCTGACTTCGACCTGATGAAAAGCAAAGATTATTCTGAGAGTCGGACGACAAAAAAAAACATCTCAGTTTACTATGGCGTTTATTTTTATTACTTTAATTCACTGTTTGAAATGCAAATTGATTGATTGATTAAAATTACAATATGTCTAATAAATTGTTTCAGATCGTCTAACAAGATGTGTCAGGATCGTGGCAAGTGGCGCTCAAATGTCTCTGCCTATCCCTGTGGAAAAAAGGTGTGATAATTTGATTGATTGAATAATAAAGTCAGGATCATGCCACATTTAGGTATTACTAAAAAATAATGATAATTAATTTTTTTTTATGTTACTATTTATAGTATAATGAGCATCCAATCAAATTGTTACTCCTTTTTCTCACAGGGATAGGCACACTAGAACGAAATGTATTCACAATGCGGCACTTGTTCTTGTATGGTTCTTGTTCTTGTTGTTGGTATGGCAGAACAATCATAAAGGTAAGATGCCATAGAAATTCAGTCATTAAGAAGTGCCTGTAGGGGATTGAGGATAGAGAGTACAGTATTTAGTTATGCCTAATAATAATATTAAGAAGATGTAGTGATAAAGATTAAGAAAGGTATGTTGTGTAGGGCATATTAAAAGAATTAATAAAAGTAGAGATTTATAAATTAGATGTAAGCGGGAGCTACCCAAAAAAATGTTTCCTAAACAAATCAAGGGTATTTGTTAAAAAGCATGGATAAATGGAAATTAAAACTCTATGGTATCTGCCTATTCCGGCGGGAGTTGTCATTATAATTAATGATGATGATAATCTAGTCCTTATTTAATAGAGTAATATAACATACAGTATTACACTGTGGATGTGAAGGAAGCGAGGAAGTTGTGTCAGGATCATGGCAAGTGGTGCACTATTGTCTCTGCCTATCCCGGTGGGAAAGAAGCGTTACAATTTGATTGATTGATAGATATTACACTGTTTAATATAACATACAGTAAAACAGTATTACACTGCAGAATTAACAATGATGATAAAGCACTAAATTGTACATTATTAGGGCCAATTATTGAAATGATATAAGACCTTAATTGTAATACTGAGTCAGGATATTAGAGTTTATTTTACATATAATTATGGTATATGGTCAGTAGAATTAAAATCTCAAGGTAAGCAATTAGAATTAATGATTGAAATTCGACTAAGCCAAACATAAAACCGGTATAAAACCTTTCTCTTAAAGAGAAAAAACTTGATCTATCTTTGATAATTTCTAATAAAACGATTCCTATTGTAATCTTATTGAAGTTACAACTATATTTACAGTGTTTTGTAGAAAGTTTATCACAAGAAATCGCTGAAATAGGCAGAAAAACATGACAACATAAATTGGGATACAATTTATAATTTTTAACATATTTTGGAGCAAACTTCAGCACGTTTTACAACTTACCTTAGATGGTAAAACTTCCCTATTTATATTAAAAATATGCAAACTCACAAAACACTATTTTAAATCATAAATAAATAGAGAAAATTCACAATTACAAAAATTATTGACAATAATCCACAGACAATAAGAGGCATGTCGTTGTGAGTGACAATAAAATAATGTTGATAATATCAATATTTATTCTGTTCGTGAGTTCGTGGGCAACACAGTTCTCAAACGTCAAAGTTATTTTCTAGTTCTACAATACGAAAAATAATTATGTGACGAATATTAATTTTATCACCTAAATGCGAATGTGATCGATAACAAAGAGGTTAAAAGGCGGACTTTGTAGAATTAGAAAGTGTAATTTTAATTAGGGTCAATAAAATTTACCGTCGAAATGAGTTTACCACCGAATAACTTCGAAGCGAACTCTGCCCCTAGTTTGGAGAAATCAGCTGCGATACCCAATATTGATCATGTGCCTTCATTCCAAGGATCTATACCTTCAACTTCTGGAATACCACATGTAATAGCAAGGCCAGAATTGCCGCCAAGACCTAATATGGGCTTTCAACCAAGTTATGGTATGGGTGGAATGAGAAGTTACAATTATGGTGGATTAGGAGGCATGGGATCATATGGAATGGGTGGTTATGGAAGTTATGGTCTTGGTGGAATGGGTGGATATGGCATGGGTGCTATGGGAAGTCCCTATGGTGGATATAATAATAGAATGGGTGAACCAATGTATGGAGATATAGAAAGCAGGTAATTTAGTTATCTAATCATGATTAATGTTTATGTGTATTGACAGTTTCATTAATTAAATACTTTTCGTTATCTTGTTTAATGTTTTAGTGTTTTTGGATGAAATTTTACACCATATTTTATTTAAAAACAACCTGTTTATCTCTAAATTAATTCTTTTTTCTTGTGACTACATCTGATCACAAATTTCTTGAACATAAGTAAGGGAACATCAAAGAGAACCATATAAGAACCAACTAGGCTTACAGTAGTCTCAGTTAAATGAATATGTTTGTACCATTTAGGTATGAAATAGGTACAGAATCACTTTTGGCTGGCATAGTGGTGACGATACAGTCTTTGGCACTCTTGGATCTTGATCATGCATACCATCAGACAGTTGTATCACAATTAAATTAACTAATTTTCTGGGTGACAATACTCAGTATATTTTCATGCTATGGTGCCCTAGTTGTCCATATGCCAGCCAAGGTTCTTTTTTCATGCCTTACAGATCTACTGAATTTAAAGATATTCATTTTGTATGGGGACTTGGGCTTAATTGAATTAACAGTTGAATATACATTTTAAAATAGTTACAATGTAAATGGAATACTTATGTCCTTTATTTTGCATAGTTTAGGTGTGCAAAATGATCAGTCATAACAGTTCGAAGAAGAACTGTTAATGTTGTGATTGACAGACAATACAAATCCATATCTTATTTTCCAAATAACTCAACTGCACAGCAATTAAAAGCAATAATGTTATTAGTTTTATCAACACAAGTATCGAAACTACCATTTGTATATTTTTTCATAATGATGTCATTTTAAGATTTTCATAAAATATCATGTTCTTTCAGATTTATCCAAATGGCAGAAGAAGGCTCGAGACCAGCATTTGATTCTATATATGGTGTTGTATCTGCGTTTGGTAGTGTAGCTATGATGATGGAGAATACATTCTTTGCACTGACAAGCTCATTTAGAGCTATATTAGGTTAGCAACCGCAAACTAAGTCAGTTTTGTTAGTTGTCGGCGCTCTTGGACGTCGCCCTTTGAAGTCGAGGTTATGATTTGTTAATATTTTTTTTAGGTGTTGCAGAGAACTTTGGTAAATTAAGAACTCTATTTGCCCAATTTTGGTCAACATTTGCAGTAATTAGGAGTATAAATTGGTTAATTAAAAAACTTATGGTTCTACTTGGTATTAGAACTGAAAGTGAATTTAAGGTATGTTTGAAATATATATATTTCATAATATATAGATATAATTACAGCACAAAAGCGTTAGCCTAGATTTGATTGAATGATTTGACTTTTAAAACTGTTATGGACATTATAATGAGGAGTTAAAAAAAATCAGGCCAACCTTATAATTTTTGGCGGTTGCTAAAAAATGAAACCATTTCTTAGCATCCACGGATTTTCTGTGCGGGTGCCAGGTCCATTGCGTGGCAGGCGGGAGAGTGAAGGCTTGTGACCTAAATGTAGGTTTCGAAGCTGCTTGTGACATGTCAACGCTCACCTTCCCTGCCCTCATATACCCAACCAAATATTGTAAGATGCCGCCTTCGACATACGATCTAAAAATGTACTTTTGGCTGATCTTGGTAGTCCAAGATTCTTTAAAATTTGATGCAAGGTTTTTGCTGATTTCTTTTCTTTCTTCTTGTTTATGGCTTTAGTATTTAACTTGCCAGTGTCAAAGTAAAAATATATGGTTCAATGTTAAAACATTGTCAACTAAATATGAAGATGAACCACGCGAGTGATTCATCACAAGATGACGATGGTAGTGAGGTTGATGATCATTGTTTTAGTAAAGCGGCGAAAAGCCTTTACTAAAACTTCGGAAGGAGTCTTGGAGGGAACCCGAAGAAACACATTTCACAGCTTTATATTACTTTTGTATACTCAATCAAAAATGATTACTGGATAACAATACCAACTTTATTACACATTCATATTCATGAAAAAGACAAGCTTTTCAAATAATATGTATTTTTAAATTTCAGGCTTGGGCTGAAGCCGTTGCTGCTACCCAAGCAGGCACAGCCTCATCAGAACAGCGTGCCAAAACCTCTGCTTGGCCCGTAATGTTGTTCTTCGGTGTAATAATGGCGGCGCCATATATGATTTACAAAATGTTTAGAAGTTTAAATAACTCTATTAATGAGAAATGTATGTATATTTTCTTCACTCCAACAATTCATATTCATCATCAGCCTGTGTGTCTATAGCTGGACACATTAATAAGCCTACCTCAAGGCACTTAATTTGGCACAATCTTCCATCTTTCTTTCTTTTATATTGTGGCATGGTATATGACAGCGCTCTGCCTGATGTTAAGCTGATTATAAGTTATAAGTGCGATTAGCAGTCGCATCCACTACAGTTACAGTTATTTGCGGGATCGTTGCGCACTTAAAGTTGTAACCGGCAATTATCTCTGATTTTGAAACGCAACTAAGTAACTTCATGGTCTGTACACTTGAAAGTTGTGGTAATATCCCAGATCGGCAGACTAGGCAAATGACTAACAGCCGTTTGCTTAAAAACCCGGAGCAAATATAACCCTCATTTTTTTTAAACAAATTTTAATATTTTTATAAGTACTATGTAGAATGTACCATATCTTTGTTCCGACCGGGAATTGAATCCATGACTACGCATAGCAGACTGACTTATTACCAATGTGTGTTGTTTAATAAAAATAATTTTCAGTACAAGACCCAACAACATGGCAAAATCCTCTCCGAGCTGTAGCCCAATATGGATTCGCGGCAACCTCACCACAAGAGATCAATTTCGCACCAAATCAAGTACTCTACGTAGCCCCACAACATTTACAAGGAAATCTATGGAACTCAGGTTGGTTAATGGCTTCCGCTGACCAAAAAACCTCAGGTCTGATACCAGTTAACTATATTAAGATAATAAGACCAACTGTTCCGCAAGATAATGCAGTTGTCGAAGCAAAACCAGGTCCAAGTCATGAGGATATGGAGAAAATGTTTAATGAAGCATGATTAGGAAACAAATGTTTTATTTAAAATATTGATATTGTGGATAAAACTGGATATATTCTGATTTGTATACTTTTATACTAAATTGATATTTGCTGAAAATTAACCTTAAAATACTGGACATTGCAAAGGAATCATCCACATTCTGTTAAGGGAATCCCCTGTCACACCTAGGATTTTTTCTATTTTTACTGGACATATGCACTCGACTTGCCTGATAAGGCAATAATGAGGAAGGTAAGGAGAAGTCTAACAACGCCGATGACTGAAAAACCGACTTAGTTTACGGCTGTTCCAGTCACCGTCACTATATTGGCTGCTTGAAGGATTCAATGTTATGCTGGCGATCCTTCAAGCGGAACTGGAATGCTAGGTGTAGTGATTGCGATTGGGGCAGTCTTGCACTTTTGCAGCTGAAAGGTTTTTTAGCAGTCGGCGCTCTTGGACCTTCCATTGCTTACCATCAGGTAAGTTTTGGTAAATGAAGGCGACTGACAACGTTTACCTTGACGTTTTATTTCTGGTAAAAATATACAGATTGTGAAATTTACGCAACGAAGCACGGGTTCAAAACCACTTGCTGGTACCAATGTTTCTTTGATATGTGTACTTTGTTTGTCCTGTTTCTATGATACAAGCACTTCAGTAGCTTAGTATAGAAATCTAAAAAAAAGATTCGGATTTATTTTTACGGCTTGTTTGCAGCAATTAAGATTCTTTAGGTAATTGCATTTTGAGCTGGTATATGTAAGCTTTATAATGTAACTGTAGTATTTTAGTTTAGAAATCAGAATAAACATAACAGGCAGTCAAAGGACGTCTTGTGTTTAAATTGGGCCTTTTGATTGGCTTAAAACACTGTTATTAGCTGTTGATTAATTAAATATGGTAGTATGACATATTTGTACAGTTACCTAAATATTTTTTTTTATATTTTTGTAATAAAATTGACAAATTATCTTATTTGAGATCTAGTCTTTGTTTTTTACTTTCTGACCTCTTTTTATACTTTCTTTGAACAATTGTATATTAACTGGTTTTTTTTGTAGCCATACGCTACCTCCCCTTCTTCTTTCTTGCTTACACTATTGTCTGTCAAAAAGCAAACGGTACTTAGATATGCCTCGATACATATGTAGCCTTATATTTTTATCATTCCAATATTTTTTTTGAAGAAACTTCGTAGTCTCTAGCGCATAGGTTCTCAACGTAGGCGATAACGCCCTCTTGAGACTCTCAGGAGGCAATAGACTAGGGCAAATAAAAAAACAATAGATCAAGATGTCTCGCTTTTCCCACAGAGATAGGCAGAGACAATGGAGCGCCACTTGCCACAATACTGTCACAACTCCCTCGGTTACCTCACATCCACAATTTTTTTTCATACAAGCTCTACGGTAATGGGCATTAGGCAATACAATTTTTTGAGGATTTCTCTGATTTTGTCGTGAAACACCCTCTGTCTGCCTCGTTTAACGCATCCATCCACATCCGATTTATAAATTTCTTTCGACAATCTATTTTCACTTATCCTTTCCATAATCTAAAAAAAATTGTTTTTTTTAATAGAGGGAAAGAAAAGAATTATATTCTCAAAGTAGATGGTGGGCAAAAAAAGTGGACCCATGCTCTGGTGGCTATAGTTTTTTTTATTGTCAACACTTCGTTATTGTCTCGAAATTGCATTTTTTTATTTAATGAGACTGTTTGTGGACCAACGAATTTAGATGAAAATTAGGTAATAGTGTCCTGCTTAATAAAGAAAAAAATTGTTACTAATTAATACGGTAATAATACTAGCATTGGAATGACAAAAGTACTAATAAAAATATGAATAAGAGGATTAATTTGGCTAAAGGGAAGCATAAAATGTAGTCACAATAAAAAAAAACTTTTTTTTTCTAGATTTCATGTTGTTTTATCAACTATGATTTTTATAACAAAACCTATACTTAAATATTATTTTGCTTTCTATAAATAAACTTTTGATGCCGGCATAATGGATGTGATTGCTACTTACAGTTATTGAATTGTAGTAGCAGTGACATCCATTCATGGGCCACATTTCATCTTAACATCAAGCGAGGTGCTGTCATATATCGAGTCACAATAAAAAAAACAACTGAAATTGTATATAAAAAAAACTAAAGAACTAAAACATGCTATATTTATTGGAAAAGGTATTGCAGGGGACAAGCTAATAGTCCAAGTGGTCCTAAGTGTTTTTTATTGTGACTCCTAATATGATAACACCATCTGATATTAAAATAGAGTGCAGTCTATGAATAGAGGCGACTGCTACCACAGTTAAGTAACTGCAAGTATCAGTTGCATCCATTATTTTAGAACCGGCAACTATGAGCTGTACCTGAAATGCGATTGAGTCATCTCTTTTAGATGGTGGTACATATCTTTACCACGGAATTTTAAGATACCTGATATGCCAAAATAGCCCAGATTGTAAAACTACCCGTTGCGCTGTGTACTAAATTTTAAAATGTGAAAATACTTTATTTTTCCTTTTTATAATTCTTCACAGTCTGCCTGCAATGTTGGTTAACTCTATCTTATAGCTTTTTATAATTGTGATTTATCGACGCAATTGCTTATAAATTCTATTTGTTATATATTTTCTTTGCTTAAAATACTCTTACATTATTATATTAAATCACTCTCATTAATAAAACTTTGGGTTGATCGTATGTTTATTGTTGTAATATAGAATATTATGGGATGGACTTTTAATATATTTTTTTAATTATTTTCGGTGTTTCATTTATTCAAACCTCTTTGTACCCCTATTATAGACGAAGTATTTACGATATGATGAATAATGAATTAAACAAAGGACGTCATTCATTTTGTATGGGGACTTGGACTTAATTGTATTAACAGTTTAATATGCATTTTTAAATAGTTTGATGTACGAAGATTACAATGTAATTGAAATATATCCTCTATTTTGCATAGTTTAGGTGTGCAAAATGATCAAACTATAATTATGACAGTTCAAAGCAGAACAAATATGGCGTTAATTGACAGATAATACAAAATCCATTTTATTTTCCAAATAACTCAATTGCACAGCAATTAAAATCAAAATTGTTATTACTTTTATCAATACAAGTATCAAAACTACCATTTATATACTTTTTTATCATTGGACATTACGAAAGTACAAGTAGTACATAGAAGCCCAAAATGAATGATGTCCTTTATGCGGCTTACTATCGCGTTTATTTTGTTTTTTTTTGTTTCGAGAGCTTTGTAGCTTTTAACAGAGACTGAGATAAAAAATTGTAAAATCAAAATAAACGCGATAGTAAGCCGCAAAATAATTAATCAATGTTCAAGCAAAAGTTAAGAAGATAATACGATTACGAATGGATAAAAGGAGTTTGATATTTATAAATCAAAGTTTAGTGGAAAGATATAACATATATATATAACGACACAAAAGATTATTATTTCAATCAATTAAATTGTCACGCCGTTTTCCCACGGAGACAATGGAGCGCCACTTGCCACGGTCCTAGCACAATTCACTTCATACAAGCTCTACAGTTATGGGCACTAGGCAACCCTGCTTTCTAGAGAATGCGTTCAGAAATATACATTGGTACTAGGAAGTGCTTTGAACCAGTGATTTGCATGAATATTTTAATACCACTAAACCATGGTCGCCGCAAAGGACCTGATGAGGACATTAAAATAAAATAATATTAACTTTTTTAAAGATTTTTATTGTAAAGTCATTTTAGTCTAATGTTTACAAGTAGGGTTCAGGGAACTCGAATGTAACTTCACGCCCTGTGAGCTTCTTGTATACTGACTGGAAAGTGTCCACCTGTAACAAACAATTGTTTAAAGTAATCGTCTTATGATCGTATTATTATACCACATTTATTCAGCTTTGTCCACACAAAATCAACATTGTTTATAAGGCCGGGGCAGCCAGGGTGTCTTTTTTAAATGTTTGATCTGTTAGGCTGGGAATATACGTCAGATATTGTTTCCGATTGTCTGATCAGACTATCTATTGTATGAATAATAAATAAAATAAAAGAAAAAACATTTTCCCATACAAAATTGCGTACGTTCAGAATTTTATGTTGGGTAAACTAAGGAAAATATATCAAGCTGTTGAGAATTGAAAATAAACTGTAAATTTAAGCATATCAGTAAAAATATATTGCTCAAAAACCTATGTTGTATTATTTATAAAGTGAAACGATTTTTTGTCACAATAAAAAAAACTCAATTCACAACAAAGAATCGATTTAAATTTTTGTTTCACCTAACTTAAGTTCGGCTAATCTGTAACACAACATTCATTGACTTTTAGGCAGTATGAAGTTCGCCAGGTCAGCTAGTAAATAAATAAAATGAGTGTGTTCTATGGATATCCATACTCATACATTCACCTTGCCACATCAATTTTTGTGATATTGGGCACAAAATGAGAACAAGTGTGTCATGCACATGCCAAGGACAGTGTTCAGTGCTGTTCTGCTGCAGCTTATAGAAACAGAACTGCATAAATGTGACCAAAATCATGTAGCAAAATGTGAATAGAGTTAGATAAATGTGGTAACTCTCAAAATAGTGACTATCAAGAGGAATGCTTTACTATCATATGGAGGGCATACTTATAACAACTATAGAGCTTGTATGAAAGTTTTGCCAGGATAGTTAAATTGATCTCTCTGGTCAATTAGGTCACTTTACAATCTGTATACTTGTTGGTACTGCAATGGATCAACAGACTGGGCATCTCTTTGTCAACTAGACCCAGAGCAAATATCTGCCCCTTTTTTATTAACAAATATTTCTAAATTTAATCAAACTGTTAAAATTACAAATATAAGCTACAAAACAAATATTTGCTCTGACCGGGAATCAAATGCAGGACTTCCGCATAACGGACTGGTATGCTAACCACTACACTTATTCAATATATCTGTGAGTTATACATCTGGAATTCTGCGCTCCATGACAAACCTTGAGCCTGGACTTCTGACAATCCATTAAAACCAGGTCTATGCAATAGGTAAGGACAGATCCAGGGCCGTCTTTACCCGGGGGTTCCGAAGAGGACTTCAAGTGCGGAAACGAGCCCGCTAATAACTACAACTACAACTACCCGGGGGTTCATGGGGTGCAGTGCACCCGGGCGCAGAGTCCTAGGGGGCGCATGCTGACCGCCATAAATTTCGATAGGTACCTACTATACTGAGACCACGCGAGAGGAGCCTTGACTTTCGCACCCGGCGCTGAATATGCTTTAGACGGCCCTGGACAGATCTCTGTCCTAAAGTCCATAAGCTTTCTTTTAATGAAGTGTGGGAGTTTGCTCTTCATATGCTTTTTATAAAAATTAAAAATTAATACCTTGTGTTCAATAGTTGTTTGTTGGTTCTTGTCAAGATGAACCTTGATTAGTTGTGAGCCATCCAACTTGACACGGATTCTCTTGCCTACAATCTCAGCAGGGAAGACGAGGTCCTCTAGGATAGCATCATATACTGATGTTAGCGTTCTGTAAATTATTATTCAATATAATTAGGAGTAATTTAAAATAAAAAATCATGGTTCAGAGATCAGTGGTGTTTTCTTATTTTTTTATTATAGCTCAATATATGACAGCATCCTGCCTGATGTAAAGGCGAATGGAGGTTACTGCTACTATAGTTAAATACTAGCAAGTAGAGTAGCAGTGTACAGCCCACTATGCCGGCCACTATCTTGGCCAAACTCCACTACTGAGTAGACTCCAGATTGCAAATGACATTGCAGTAAACCCAAATAGAGATAGCAGGATGACAACTTTATAAATAAAAAACCACATAAGTGAAAAAAGTGTGGTGTGAGAGATGTAGGGACAAGGATTAACAAAGGAATGCTTCGATGGTTTGGGCACATAGAAAGGATAAGTGAAAGTAGATTGACGAAATGAACAGGTGGGTGTTTTCCGACCAAACGGTTATGGGTACAGACCACTGGGTTGCCTAGTACCCATAACCGTAGAGGTTGTATAAAATGAATTGTGGTTGTGAGGAAGCGAGGGAGTTGTGTCAGGATCATGGCAAAAGGCCCTCCATTGTCTTTGCCTATCTCTATAGAAAAAGGGGTATTAATTTGATAAATAAAAAAATATTTACCTAGATCTGGGCCTCTTCTGTTTGTGTGCTACGCGAGTCTTGTGGCTAGGCTTGGGAAGAATCTTGCGGTCACCAACAAACACCACATGCTTTCCACTGAACTTCTTCTCGAGTTCTCGGACCAATCTGATTTGAATCTTCTGGAATTGCTTCAGCTTGGGCATGGGTACATAGATGATAACGGACTGAAATAGTATAGGTTAATAATATTATTTAGCCCCTCTGATTAATAATCTTATTCTTTTAAACAATATTGTCATTTAGAGTTAAAACTATACTAGAGCTAGAATTCAAGGCAACCGTGGTGTAGTGGCAGTGCAATGGGTTCACAAACCAAAGAGCATGAGTTCGAGACCACCCACCGGATCCAATGTATCTTTGATATATGTACTTTGGTCATCCTATTTTTATGACAAGGACTTAATTTTTTATTATAAATAATGCCTACTAAAAGATTAAAGAGAGCCCAAGTGCTCTCTAATAAGGAGGACTAGTAGCTATTACTACTGTCACTCCAACCGCCAACATTACACGAAACGCATCTGATTATAGTTATTCGACTGATGGCAGATATATCTAAACATAAAAATAAAAAAATATTATTTATATTTCTATACTAAGCTACTAAAGTGCTTGTATCATAGAAACAGGACAACCGAAGTACATATATCAAAGATACATTGGTACCGATGGGTGGTTTCAAACTCATGCTCTAGGTTTGTGTGACCCATTGCACGGTCACTACACCACGGTCACCTTAAGAATAGTAAATAGTATAGAAAAGTAAATTTAAAAATTAATAAACAAAGGATATAAGAACAAATGTACCATTCCCACAGGAATAGTCAGACAATGGAGTGCCACTTTTCTGATATCTCTCTTGCTTCATACAAATATTTATTTTTTAAATGAAACACAACATCGGACGTCTTCAATATGAATATAAGTTTGGCACATTTATTTTAAGATTGTGTCACTAGTGAAATAAAAATAGGTGCATAGAGTAGATGTGTCAGGTTTATTTTATAATTTAAATTCATAAGTAAAATAATACATTATCTATAAGTAGTTGATACCATTACATACACTTTGTTATAAATAAATAAAATATATAAAATGCTAACTGAGCTGTAAAGCTTTCCCTACCAATCAATCTTTGGATTGTGAAGAGACCAAAATAGTTTAAAACAATATTTAAAAAAAACTGTTTATGTTCTGTACAGATACACAGATTGGAATATATAAGTAATACATATAATTATAATATTGATATGTGAATGCTAACAACTCAAAAATGATCTGTAATTGATGGTTAGAACATACCTTTTTGTTATGAAGTTCAATTTCCTTAGCTTTTGTAATATATAACTCCCGCAATTGGGCTTTTAAGTCGGAGTTTGTCTCCAACTCGACCAGGGCCTGGGAGATCGAGGTCTCGAAGGCATCGGGGTCGCTGCCGCCGGCTTTGATGATCTTCGTACTCATCTGAAATTGGCACATAACCTTTTTAGACTATAGGTTAGGACCTCCATGTCACTCATAAGCACAAAAGAAAACTTTATACACAGCACAAACATAGCACTATTAACCACTATACGTAATCTCAGTGCACAGGGAAATCCATTTTAACCACTGTATTCATTGCAATCTTAAAAACAACGTTGGACAATCGAGATCCACTTTTGTAAGCCAAATTTATCACATTAATCTTTACCGTATCTGAATATAAATTGATACAATTATGTTAGGTGATGATCATAGATGATAAGAAAACGAATATTTTGTACAAGAAATTTTAATTTCCATTAAAAATATAACAAATATCGACTCTGAAATCTACCTTGCAAACTGACCGGGAGAGAAAGAGAAAGAATTATGAAATGTTGCGAGACACAAATATGTTTACAGTGATACCAAATGAAAAAAATATTTGTAGCCACAGATGAAATAAAATTACAGATGAAACATGCGAAACTCCTAATAATAATAATAATAAATGACTGTAATCTGCAGTCACATGCCGGCCTAGTTGTTATGGTCAACTTACAAGCTGATTTCGAAACGCGACTAAGCCACTTCATGGTCTGTAAACTTGTAAGTGGTTGTACTACCCCGGATCGGCAGACTGGGCATCACTGCCTGCCACTCTTTAACAGCTAGACACGGAGCAAACATCCACGGCGAGACGAGTCCGTGAGCAATTATCTTCAAGGTATTTATACATTTGGCTAAAATTTGCGAATTTAAGCAGTCTCTCGAGATGAACCTAAGGGATCAATTAGTCTCAGGACTGTTAGCTACGAGGGCGCGTAGCCCGTACGTACCGCCCGAGACCATAAGCAAAATTAAATTTATCTAGATACTGATGTTAATATTATTATTTACATAGTAGCGACCTGCTATAATATAAACAATTATCAATGTTTGTTTAATTTAAATCTGCAGCAATTATAACAGCCTTATAACTATAAACATTACCTATAATGGATCTCACTATTCTCAACTTATAATTTAGACAAAATGTGGTAAGTAGGTACATTGTTTTGCATGTAATATTCTAACTAATAAAAATAATTTAACAAATAATCAATCAATCAAATTGTCACGCCTCTTTCCCACAGGGATAGGCAGAAACAATGGAGCGTCACTTGCCACGATCCTAATCCTAACACAACTCCCTCGCACCCACAATTCCCTTCCTAATATAAGCTCTATGGTTATGGGCACTAAGCAACCCCAATGCACTTTGACTCATCGTGCCCAAGCCTTTGTGACGGTCTGGCACAAAGCCCTTCTTTCCAAGCTCGAAACATACGGTTTACCTGACCGTCTGCGTGGCTGGATAGCCGACTACCTGCGTGACCGCTCCAGCAATAAATTCATAGCAGCGTCAATCTGTCCGACTTATAGGTGATGCAGAGGTCACGCGAACTCTGGAGCCCCTGCAATTACGCAGACATGGCGGCTTCTTGCGTCCTCTATCGCCTATACAACGGAGAATATTCCGAGGAGCTCTTTAACCTTGTTCCTACCCCGTTTTTTTACACCCGTAATACTCGCACAGGTCGAAGGGAGCACCCACTCTTCACAAGTCGCTTAAAGGATCCAAGGTTACAGGATGGAGAGAATGGGACTGGTAAAGCATTCCACTTGTCGATTGTTCTACAAAGAAACTACGCACCGAACCGTTTAGTTCGACTGCCGATTCGGTCGACTAAATGAGGGTGCTCCCTCCGACCTGTGCGAGTATTACGGGTGTAAAAAGACGGGGTAGGAACAAGGTTAAAGAGCTCCTCGGAACATTCTTCGTTGTATAGGCGATAGAGGACGCAAGAAGCCGCCATGTCTGCGTAGTTGCAGGGGCTCCAGAGTTCGCGTGACCACTGCATCACCTATAAGTCGGACAGCATGACGCTGCAATGAATTTAGTGCATTAAGAAGATACTTGGCAGAGCCGTCCCAAAACCGCGAACAGTAATCCGCGCAAGAAGCAATTTGAGCCTTGTATATACAATTTGTGTAATAGCAGGCGAATAGCAATGAATGCTGGATTTAAGTCGGCGACAGCACGAAGCCCTGAGGAATCCCGGCATTCACCGACACCCTGCAGGATGCGCTTCCATCCACAACCACGCGTATGGAGCGGTCACGCAGGTAGTCGGCTATCCAGCCACTCAGACGGTCAGGTAAACCGTATGTTTCGAGCTTGGAAAGAAGGGCCTTGTGCCAGACCCTGTCACAAAGGCTTGGACACGATGAGTCAAAGTAGATTGCGGTTGCTTAGTAAGAGCTTATATTGGGAAGGGATTGTGGGTGCGAGGGAGTTGTGTTAGGATTATGATCGTGGCAAGTGGCGGTCCATCGTCTCTGCCTATCCCTGTAGGAAAAAGGCGTGACAATTCAATAAATCAATTCAAATAGATTCAAAATAAGATAAATTTCAGGCGTTATGCTATTAAACTATTAATAACAAATTAAACAATGTTAATAACCTAGAAACTTAAATTTAATCATGTTGACTTTTTAGCGGCCGTAAGTTATAAATTATTCCTAAGAAGTAATGTAAAAATATTCTATATTTTATTGGTGGCATTACAAAATAAAACATAACCTAAAAATATATATATTTGGTTTAACAACTCGAAAAATAAAAGAGAAAGAAATTTTTTTATTTTTAATACTTAAAGTAATAAATTTTACCTATCGATCGGTTATAGACATTTATAGAGAATCTGAAATTTCTCCGGCTGGGGTGGCGTTGGTGTAGGCCGACTGTTATACTGTTTTAATTCACGAAACTCATTTCGAAATACATATCTTAGTAACTATAAGTTTATATTAAAATAATTTTAGAACGTAAACTAAATTGTCAAAAATATTTGAAATATACATTCCGAACCTACAGAATATTCTCATTGTTACTTAATTAAATTATTTTTTAACTTTCACCGTTGTTCCTTATTGAGTTAGAAATAATAATATAAGTTTAATTTAATTATCTACGTATAAGTTATAATATAATAATCCCTTTTGTATAAATTCAGATGTAGTGGTCGTAGGTTTCTAATTGTTTTCTGATTTTATAGAGAATAGGACTTGCTGGAGAAATAGGATAAAGTTGGAATATTCATGAAAATATTGGTCATACAAGTAAGTTATGTACTTTATTACTTCATATTCTGCACCTGGAAATAGTTTTTGCATCATTATAAATAATTTTAATAGCGCTTCGAGTTATGATTGTTTATCTTTATGAAAATACATGTATTTATTTTTAGAAGTAATGTAAACAGTATGTTTTCATAAATAATGTACGTGTTGTTTTTGTATTGGATATTACCGTGATATAACAATTATTTTCCTACGCTTAATCGTATATATAATTTTATTTGTAATATAACTATTGCCTTCTTTTTGAGGTAAGTTTCTCTAGCTATATCGACTAGATTCAGTCCTTTTAAAAATTATATTTACTATACTTTATAATAAATATAATTTATCATAAAGTATAGTAAAATTATAATCATAGATGCCTATAATAAGCTACCAACTTGGATAAAGGTATATTCATAGATTTACTTTTACTACCTCTTATATTAATGATAATTAACCCTTTACTGATATCATTAAAATGGATAAACCAATGAGCTATTTGGGAGTAAAAACTGAACACAATAAAAACGATATAAATTATATTAAAAACATTCACATATTTTTTACTTCTGATTTATTAATTAAAATATAACTTATTATTTACAAGGGGAGTGTCAAACTTGGGAATCACAGATCCCCATCACTGTTATATATATTGTGGGGCAGGGTCCAGTAGTGTAGCGTAGCGGGGGCGGCAAAATTTATAAAAACTAAAATAAATCGTTAAAATTTGAAGCTGAAATTCATATTTTGGTTGTACCTATGATTGAAACTCCTAAATAAGGGGGCGGCAAATTTTTATTCTGCTCCGGGCAGCTTACTTCTACGCTACGCCACCGGCAGGGTCCTCTCAATAAATATATAAAGCGGCAAGACTTTAAGATATTTATGATTTATTAAATATTTATATAAAATAATTTATAAATAAAAAAAAAAGTAACTCAACCGGGACTTAAACAGCTGTCCGGTCGCAAGTAAGAGTAAGCAAGAGTGTTACTGCTACGCCAAGGAACCATTGCTGCAACTGGTATAAAGGTTCCTTCTACTTAAGTAACATATAGAACTTTGAGTTGAAATTTCTCAATAATAAAAACTAATTGCATCTTGCCGCTTTATATATTCATTGAGAGGACCCTGCCCTACAATATATATAACAGTGATGGGGATCTGTGATTCCCAAGTTTGAAACTCCTTTTGTTAGTCATTTAATATTTTCTCATAACTCATAACTCCCAACTCATAAAGAGTGGTGTTAAGTTTCTATTGTAGTATTGTAGCTAACCAACTCGATCATGTCAGATTTCAAACGAAAAAAACGCATCGTAATTGGTCCATTTGTTTAGGAGCTAAGATGCCACAGACAGACACACAGATACACAGACACGTCATACTTATAACACCACTCTTTTTGAGTCGGGGGTAAAAAATATTAAATGACTAATTAATAAGTTATATTTCAATAATTATATAAAATATTGCAAATATTTGTTAATAAAAAAAGAGGTGGATATTTGTCTGGTTATTAAACAGTGGTAGGCAGTGGTACCCAGTCTGCTGATCTGGGGTAGTACCACCACTTACAAGTATACAGGCTGTGAAGTGATTTGTTCGTGTTTCAGGATCAACTTGTAAGTTGCCGATTCCACCTAGGCCAGCATAGTGGATTTGATTGCTACTTTCAGTTATTGAATTGTAGTAGCAGTGACATCCATGCATGGACCACACTTCGGCTTAACATCAAGCGGGGTGCTGTCATATGTCGAGTCACAATTTAAAAAAATGTAAACAAGCGTCAGTAATAAATATTAATGTGAAAAATGCAATTTTTTGTTTTGACCTGTCTTAAGGTTGGACTAAAGTTTCACCAACTATATCAGAAATTGTGCAATTTATTTAAGGTCCGCACAAAATAGGTCGGCGGTCCGCCATTTGGTGACCCCTGTTATAGAGTATGCAGTTTGTGTTATAAAGTCTAAATAATTCGTATTTAGTGGTTCAGCGGAAGGGAATGCTATTGTTTTTCGACACTGAGAATTACACTTTATCAAGGTTCAAGTTATTGAGATTCCACTGTGTAGTGTATGTCCTGGTCAGAGACATACACCCATTGTCTCGTGTGCTTGTACGTGAGTGTTCAGACGTCAGAGTTACCCTGCCTACGGGCGGGAGTGGACGTTGTGTCAAGTTGCGTGCGTGCATTGCCGAGCCAGTGATCCTCGTAAGGAAAGGCAGACACTACACACTGTATATAATTTAGGTCTCGTCTTTATAAAAAAAGTAATCTTAATTAAACACTTGTAAATAATTATCATGAGTTGTGAATTACATAGATACATGTTACGATTGTGTTATCTGTGTATGTTCTATAATATTTCTGTTAGGGCTTAAGTGGTTTTTGTATTAGGGACAGCACAGTAAATGCGAATGGAATTGAATGTAGTTGATTTACTCCGGTTTGCAGATAAGTAACTACAATTAGGCCGGCATAGTTATTTCGACTGCTACTTACATTTATTTACTTGAAGGTAACAGTCACCTTAATTCATGGACCGTACTCCAGCCTAAGATTAGGCGGGGTTTTTCTCTTATCTTGGCAGGATTTTTTATTGTTTCTCGACATATGACAGAACCCAGCCTTATAGTAAACTGGAGTGCGGTCTAAAAAGGTGTTTACGAATTGAAAGTTACAGTCGCATCTATTATGCCAGCCTTGTTGGAGCCGGCAATTTTCAAGCTGATTCCAAAACTACCCTGGATTGGCAGACTGGGCAAATGATCACCAACTTTCTGCCTACCGCTCTTCAACACCCAATAACCGTAATAGAATTATCTACTTACTGTCGCCTGGGTTTTTGCCCACACGCCGACCATTCGAAACTGTAGAACACTCCCGGCTGGCGTTCTTTTAAGTCTGCTGAGAATTTGTCTCGGCTGTTGCCTGATAGTAAGCAAATATCCAAGAGCGCCGACTGAACCTACTCAGTTCACGGTTGCAACAGTCGCCGTCACTATGCCGGCCAAACCATAAAGTTTATTTCCTATATTGTGTATTGATTAATTAACATTCGTACGATTTAATCAATAAATCATTATCACGCCTCAGTTTCCAGGGATAGGCAGTGATAATGGAGTAATACTTTGGATATTCCACCTCTCTTTCCTCACCTTCACAACTATCCCCATACAAGCTCAATGATTATGAGCACTGTGGACCCATGATATGAATTGCTGGTACATAAATGAAAAGCTTAGATTATACATTATAGGAGATACCTCAGATCATATAAGTGCAGTATGATACTAATGATATATAGTATGATACTATACTTGTATCATCTGAGTAGTATACATTATAGGAGATACATTATAGGAGTATATATTATAAGAGTATACCTCAGATCATATAAGTACAGTATGAAACTAATGATATATAGTATGATACTATACTTGTATCATCTGAGTAGTATACATTATAGGAGATTATAGGCGTATATTTATACTCTAAAGATGAAAAGTAATAACTATGGAACATTTGAGGATTTATAGATATCCCAAAGTTTCGTTTTAAACTTTAGATGTTTCGTACAAGGCCTCCATTCTCTTAATACATGACAGAGGAATGTGTTCTCTACGAACTTCCACTGCTTTATCAACGCAACTTGTAAATGATAATATTTATGGCGACAGAAAAGCAGTGATATTGCTTTGATATTACAGTGGAAGTTCTTTTTTTTATTTTTTTATTATTTTATTGTGACTCGACATATGACAGCACCCCGCTTGATGTTAAGCCAAAGTGTGGTCCATGAATGAATGTCACTGCTAATACAATTCAATAACTATGAGTAGCAATCACATCCACTATGCCGGCCTAGATGGAACCGGCAACTTACAAGCTGATCCCGAAACGTGACCAAATCACTTCACGGTCTGTATACTTGTAAGTGGTGGTACTACCCCGGATCGGCAGACTGGGTACCACTGCCTACCACTCTTTGATAACCAGACCCGAAGCAAATATCCATCTCTTTTTTTTTTTATTAACAAATATTTGCAATATTTAATACTATTAAATATTACAAATAAAAGCTATGAAACAAATATTTGCTCCGACCGGGGATCGAACCCGGGACTTTACGCGCAACAAACCAGTCGCTAAACCGTTCGTCCACGCCTGTCGCCTTGGAGAAAAGTCATTTCCCTGTCGTGTGTAATCGGGGTCTTGGAGGAATCCACTGGTCTTATATTAATATATACTACACACATGATTCCCTGTTATAAAATTTCCATTGAACATACGATTCCCTGGACAAATTGCAGCGCCCCGGGGTGTCCTGGGTAATGCAGGGGACGTGACAGAGACGTGACTGCTTTATTCGTTCTTTATCGCATAAACTGGGGAGAAATATATTATTATTATAATTATTTGGCCGACTAAATATTATTATTATTATATTTGACCGGCATAGTGACGGCGACTGAGACAATTTGGTTTATTCTGTCGTCTGCACTCTTGGATCATGTTTACTATGAGGCAGGTCGACGTCAGTCACAAAGTTTTACAGACCGAATCGATAGCCTATTCCATTTTCGAATAATGGACAAATAGAATGCTTTACTTACCCATGCGTTCTTTCTTTCCTAATCATCTATCATCATCAATCAATCAATTAATAATGTTGATAGTACAAGCCTCACCATAAAATACATGATATCGCCTAATTCAAATGTACATGTACATACGCCCTTTTGAAGTGTTACAATAATACTAACTATACATACTTACTACATATACATACATGTATATTACACATGTCACAATTGATAAGACTTGCAGTAGTGACCGGACGACCGTTGTGAGCATAAGTATTTTATTGCCGAGATAAAAAAGGAAAAATAGTAAGTTATTTCACTACAATACTATAAACTTATTCTGTTATTTACTTATTTATATATGGAGAAAATACGCAGTTAAATCAGAAATAGATTGGGGTTCATAATTATGACTTTACTAAGTACTTTTGCCACTAACAAATAACTACACGAGCACATTTTATCAATAAATAATTAATGACATGGAATTTATTCTAATACAAGTAATAAAAACAAAATAATAGATATTATATAAAATCAAAACTAATTATAATTTATGCAGAAATTCTACAATCGAGAAACAGAGACAAAAATCTTTTTGTAATATTTTGTGTAAAATTATTCAAATTGGATCCTGATTGGCATAGTGACGGCGGCTGTGGCAGCCGAGAACAAACTCGGTTTTATCAGTCGTCGTCACTCTTGGACCTCCTCTTGCTTATCATCAGGCAGGACGAGGTCAGATGTCATGTCACAATAAAAAAATATTTAAATTTACAGTATCACTCATTCCCTATCTATATAAAAGAATAAACAGTCATGTATTTAGGTCAGAATACTGTAGTAGGTAAAAACCCTGCTGTAGTTATTGTAGATAGAATAAAACATTAATTAATAAAAAAGAAACGAACTATTTCTTGAATGCGTGGCAAATATGGTGAAACGAAATTTAAAGGCTCTCCAATTAAAACTACAGTTCTCTACGCACAATAATGTACTTTAAAAGTATTTATAAGAAGAAATATAACCTAATACTGTTTTCAAATTGATTTGTTTTTAATAAATAATATTAATATTATCTCTCACTTTCTACGATCCTTACATTAATAACTCGCTCGCTTTTTTCATATCCACAAATACTCGTACAGGCTCTTTGGTTACGAACCTCTATTAATTTATTAAACGGGTGACATGTAAAAGGAACCCCTCCCTCCAACACCGTTCCACTACTACAGAATTTATTTTTATTGTGATTCGACATATGACAGCACCCCGCTTGATGTTAAGCTGGAGCGTGGTCCATGAATGGATGTCACTACTACTACAATTCAATATCTGTGAGTAGCAATCACATCCACTATGCCGGCCTAGTTGGAACCAGCAACTTAAGTGGTGGTACTACTCCGGATCGACAGACTGGGTACCGCCTCTTATTTATTAACAAATATTTGCAATATGATTATTAAATATTACAAATAAAAGCTATGAAACAAATATTTGCTCCGACCGGGAATCGAACCCGGGACTTTACGCGCGACAAACCAATAAAGTATAGTATAGTAAAATTATATTAAAAGCTTCTTGCATAGTTATCAAAGCTGATGAAGCATTCTTTAAATTAGCCGGCACAGCGGATGCCATAGCTACATGGTAGTACAAAGATAAAGCGAATATATGGAATACTTTATATGGAATTCTGATATCATATTTAGATTCTCTCTTTCTTATTTATTAAATTTAAATTTAATATACGGAGCTTGTATGAAGAGAATTGTGGATGTGAGGAAAGCGAGGGAGTTGTGTCAGGATCGTGGCAAATGGTGCTCCATTGTCTCTGCACAATTTCATTGATTGATTATTTAATATATTCATGGATGCGTTTACTTATTTTAATTTATTTGACTTTATTGCACTAGTTACAAAGGCGCGCCTAACCTAATTCCGGAAGCCATTCTCTGTCAGTGAACCTTATTAGGCCCTAATCGAAAAATAGGGTAAGGGTAAATAACTAAACTTTAGAATGAATTAAATAAATAAACTGTTTTAATTAAGATAGTTTGGGCACATGGAAAGGATGAGTGAAAGTAGATTTTATAAATCTGATGTGGTGGATGCGTTAAACAAGGCAGACTCAGGATTTATTGTGACTCGACACATGACTGCACCCCGCTTGATGTTAAGCCGAAGTGTGGTCCATGAATGAATGTCACTACTAATACAATTTAATAACTGTCAGTAGCAATCACATCCACTATGCTGGCCTAGATGGAAGCGGCAACTTACAACCTGATCCCGAAACGTGACCAAATCACTTCACGGCCTGTATACTGGTACTACCCCGGATCGGCAGACTGGATACCACTGCCTACCACTCTTTTAATGAATTTAAACTATAAAATTAAACGAAACAAGTGTGTATTCGCCTAATACACAGATAAATATTTACTATCAATAGTTAATCCGTTGACAAGAAATTATTACCAATAAGATTATTACAAAAACCTACATTAATAACTCTGTTTTAATCTATTTACGTCAGTTATAGACATAATAAGAATAAACACAGTTAGTGGTCATTTTGTTGATTGATGGTCAGTTGGTGATCCGGGGTGACCCACTTTTTAAACTGACTTAGCCGCGTTTCTAATCAGCTTGTAAGATGACTATTCCAGCCTCTCTTCAGCATGTGGGATGTTTTTTTTTAATGTATTTTTTATTTTTCGTTTCTCATCAGCTTGTAAATAACTGACTATTCCAGCTTCAGCATGGGGTGGGATGTTGCATTACGTCGAGTTACAATAAAAATGTACAATAACGTCTCTTTTAAATATGATTATTTTGCCGCTTACGTCCTTTTACCTTACATATGCTAACTGTTAACCTTCATTGCCCTTCATTAAAGTGCATCATAGACGTAATACGAAATGGGACATTTGTCAATTGAGATACATATTTCCTTATGTCCAATCTTACGTGTTGCTAGGGTAGCCATACGTACCATTTTATATGGGACTGTTAGAGCAGTGACGCACCAAAATATGTATGGATAATAATAATATTGTTCAGGCTGAATACGTGTGTCTAGTTTATAAATAGCATCAGGGTGGTGGCGGTCAGAATCGCCCTATCCTCGGGTGAAAGTCCATTTGAATCAGCCAACACTAGTGACATTTTTTTTTAGTTTAATACTTGACATAAGAATATTTATATTCCAGAAATATGGTTAGTCTAAAGGTCTCATGTTAATATTAGTATCACATATTTCAGCACAATGACTTGCAAAAATTTAACAGATCATTTTATTATGTCAACTTACATTACAATAGAAATATTATGTCAATACTTAAAGATCAAGCAAATGGAGCGCTCCTAACACAGCTCCCTCGCCTCTCTCACATCCACAATTATCTTCATACAAGTTCGACGGTTATGGGCACGGCACCCCAGCCTTCTTAAGGATGTCTCCGATTTGATCGGAGAATACCCTTCTGAGTCTGCCTCGATTAACGTATCCATCTACATTAGATTTATAAACTTTCGTCAATCTACTTTTACTCATATCCTTTCCATGTGCCTAAACCATCGGAGCCGGCATAGTGGCCGGCATAGTGGCGGCGGCTGGGGCAGCCGGGAACTAACTTGGTTGTTCCAGTCGTCATCACTCTTGGACCTCCTCTTGCTTATCATCAGGCAGGTTGAGGTCAGATGCCGTGTCACAATAAAAAAATAAAAAAAAAGCATTCCTTTGTCAATCCTTGTCAATACATTATTTTTCAAACCACATCTATCGCGCACTGTGCTATTTCTTATTCTGTCAGCTATCGTCACTCTACATACACTCCTTAATGACAGCATTTTACAGCGGTTATTCTACTCTCATGTGTACTTAATAATAAAATCCTCTGGTCTAATCTTTTTACACAAGTAGTGATTATCGATGTGGGTTAATAGTTAAAACAAAATGAAGAATATTTAACACAGAATATCCGCAATAACATTAAGCCATGGTAATCCTAACTATTGTTACATGACGTTTACAATAATTTTACTTCGTGGAATTTTTATGATGACCAAAGGTCTTTAGTTTTAATATAAAGAATGGCATGTTTACATGATAGAATTATTAGTAGGAATGTAAATCTTATTACTTTTGTGACTAGAATGGTTTTATTCTGTTATAAAAGATTACATGAAAATCACTGTTCCACTTTTTATTTATTGTGGCTTGACATATGACAACGTCCACCTGATGTTAAGCTGGATTATAATCCATTGCCGGTTCCCTTGTATCTTTGATATATATGTACTTTGGTTTTCTGTTTCTATACATCGATGGTTTCTATGATACAAGCACTTAAGTAGTTAGTATAGAAATTCAATATAAAAAAATGATGGCAACTGCCACTATGCCGGCCTAGTTGGAACCGGCTTAAAGCGTTCGTTGCTTTCGGGTAAGCATTCGCCGCCGCCAAACCTTTACCAGTCTTCAACACATTATCCTTAAACAAATAAAATGTTTTAATGAATTAACAAATTTCATGCGGCTTACTGTCGCGTTTATTTCCGGTTATTGATTTTACAGACTCTCCGTGACCACGATGGCTGCAAAGGAATAATAAAAAAATGTAAAATCAATAACCAAATATAAACGCGATAGTAAGCCGCATAAAATTTATTTAATTCATTATTCAATGATCGCGCGAAATGTGAGAAAATAAAATGTTTTAATTTCAGAACAATGACTCCCGCCATTTTAGTGACGGGAGGTGCTGGTTACATAGGCTCACACACGGTTATCTCACTGCTGGAGACAGGGGAGGCCGACAATCATGACATAGTCGTTGTAGACAATTTAGTTAATGCATTCAAAGGGGATGGTGTTAAGAAACCGGAGTCATTGAGAATCGTTGAAGAGATAACGAATAGGAACGTTTACTTCTATGATATAGATATTAAAGATGATGCGGCGTTGGCGGAAGTTTTTGAAAACGTAAGTGTTTGTGAAATATGGTGTTCTCTGACCAAATTGAAAAAATCCTCAAGAAATCTTAGTTGCCTGGTGGCCATAGTCGTAAAGCTCGTATAAAGATAATTATGTTGTGGCAAGTAGCGCTCCATTGTCTCTGTGTGAAAAGCTGTGCCAATTTAATGAGGCTGCAGTGAACAATCCGTTTTTTTCAGTCGTCGTCACTCTTGGACCTCTTCTTGCTTATCATCAGGCGGGTCGAGGTCAGATGTTATGTCACAATAATAAAATCACTGTCACGATAGCCAAGTCGGCTAATATGATCGACTATCCCCTATCCCGAATTTGCTATATAACAATAGGTTTCTATTAGCATGAACCTTGCCTTTTTATTCCTATAATACCCGCATAGGTCGGAAAAAGCATCCACGTTCTGTCGACCTAATCGTCAGTCGACTTGAAGGTTCGGCCCGTCATTCCTTGGAACTATTGACCTTTCAATCTTTCATTCGATTTTTCAAGAGAAGCGTGAAAAACTGAAACTAAGGGGGTAAGGCAATCGTAAACTGAATCGAATTTTTCAGTCGTCGGCGCTGTTAGAGTTCTTACTCCTTACCATCAGGCAAGACAAGTTCAAATGTCGAATCTCAACTATAGAAAAATACAGTCTCACTTGACCTTTTATTATTAGCTTGTATGAAGAGAATTGTGGATGTGAAGAAAGCGAGGGAGTTGTATCCGGATCTTGGCAAGTGGCTCTCCATTGTAGCCTTTTCCGGTGGAAAAAAGGCGTGACAATTTGATTGATTAATTGATTAATAAACTCACCCTTGTTAAAAGTGTAATAATGTTAAAGTTATTCTAATCATTGCTAATTAATTCAACTACGTATAAAAAATATTTTTGATTTTTTCAGCATAATATTGCATGTGTAATACATTTCGCTGCGTTAAAGGCTGTTGGGGAATCTGTTCTGAAACCTTTAGAATATTATCAAACTAATATTACGGGCACGTGTACTTTGTTTGATGTAAGTATTTTTTAAAAATCAGCTATGCCTGACGGCTATGTTGATATTTTAATAAAAAGTTCGTTTAGTGGTTCCAAGGCCTTGATAGTAGAAGACCAGCTGCTTTACTAATACTTCATAGATTAAAATTATAGTTTAATCAATAAGTCACTATTGGCGCTAAACTCGTTCGGACATCGTTCATTTTGGGCTTTTTTGTACTACTTTGTAATTGGATGATGAAAAATATATACATATAAATAGTAGTTTCGATACTTGTGTTGATAAAACTAACAACAATTTTGCGTTTAATTGCTGTGCATTTGAGTTATTTGGAAAATAAGTAATCGTTTTTGGGATGCCATGTTTCTTCCGGGCATGTCTCTCAAACCTAAGTCGCATAAAACGACGTGAATTTAAAAGCGTATGATTCCGTACTCCATGACGCTGAACGTCGTGGAACATATAGTTAGGGAACGATTTAAATGAATTCGGAGGCTGAGGTGCGGTGGGGCGTGAAACAATCACCACCCGTATCTTAGTGGCCGCGTTTAGTGACGCTCATAGCTCGGCGATGTCATTTAATATAACGTGTCCATATTTACTTTGTTTGATTATTGAAAAAATAGTGAGTTAATTAAATAAAATAGAGTCATCATCCGTAGTCAGGTTAGAATTATTAGAAACGTGATTAAAATGTGTGAAAAAGAAAAAAAACATGCAGTCACTATTCTCAAAATTAAATTAATATATAATTCAATAAAAATTGTTGCTGTCTAATGTTTATATACTTCAATTTAATACACATTTATAATTCTTAATAACTAAATCTATTTGCGTTTTAAGCAAAGTGTGTGTTTATTGTTATCGACATTTTGCATTTTACTTCACTATTCATAGTAGACACGTGACCATGACGTCACAACTGCATTCCTCGCGCGTTGATTTAGCTCGTTCCCTTACTATATGTATATCGGCGGACAGGAAAAGAGAGAGAGAAAGAAAGAATTACCTTTCAATCATAAAATAACGCTTATTTAAAACGAGAAATCTTTTCACAGGTTATGCGAAGATATGGTGTCTACAAGCTAGTCTACAGTTCATCTTGTACTGTGTATGGTGAACCGGAGAAGTTACCTATAGACGAGGGTCACAAGACTGGGTCTGGAATGACCAGCCCTTATGGCAAATCGAAATATTTCTGCGAAGAAATTATCAAAGATCTGTGCGTTAGTGATACGGTATGATGTTTTAAATTTGTTTTGACACAGGTGCCCTAAAAACTCGACTAGTCTTACTGAAGGTTGATCAACAGCGTCTTCCTAACGTGCAGTGCCTAGCGTGGGGATTAATACCGGTAGATGCAACTGGCATCTTGTCGTTCGGATTGGCTTTCTAAGAGTCTATGTTCAGCAGTGAACGTCTTCTGGCTGATGATGATGTTGATTTTTTGAGTTTGTTTTAATTATAAGTATATGTGCATTCATAATGACGACAGGCGTGGCGAATTGGACCGTTACGCGGAATGTCCCGGGTTCGATTCCAGGTCGGAGCAAATATTTCTAAATAAAAATAAGAGACGTATATTTTCTCTAGGTCTGGTTATCAAAGGTAGCCAGTGGTATCCAGTCTGCCGATCGGGGTAGTACCACCACTTACAAGTATACAGACCATCAAGTGACTTAGTCGCGTTTAGATATTGCCTTTTAGTTGCCAGTTCCAACTAGGTCGGCATAGTGCTGGTGACTGTTACTTACAGGTAATTGACTGTAGTAGCAGTCTCTTCCATTCATTGACCGCACTCCAGCTTATCATCAGGCGGGATGCTGTTATATTTCGAGTCACAATAAAATAAACAAAAGTGCTGATACGATCGTATAAATATAAGCCTATACGCACCAGAAATTTGCCTGGTTTGGACCACTGGATTTTAACCTAAGGTTTTAATCATTCTGCACATTTGGCCGGCATAGTGACAAAGACTAAGGCAACTGTAAGATGATACATTTTTTTAGGCTTGGAACTCCATTTGCTTCATCATTATCATCATCAGCCAGAAGGCGTCAACTGCTAAACATAGGCCTGCTAGGCCTTAGAACGCCATTTCGAACGACAAGTTGTATCCACCGGCCACTCGTAACTTTCACTATGTCGTCAGTCCACCTAGTGGGAGGCCTACCTACACTGCGTCTTCCGCTTCGTGGTCTCCACTCAAGAACCATTTTCCCCATCGGTAGTCGGTTCTTCGAACGATATGCGATGTCGCTTCCACAGGCAAATCGAGGTCAAAAACAAGGTTGAATATTGTTGTCTGTCTAATATGCGGATGCTAGGTGCATCCCTTAGCAGTCAAGAAAGGCGACCGTGGTATAGTGGCAGTGAAATGGCCACGTAACCACTCACCGGTACCAATGGATCTTTGATATACCTACGTATGCACTTTTGTATGTACTTTAGTTGTCCTGTTTCTATGATAAAACCACACTTTACAGAAATGGAAAGTGATATCTTTAAGATACTTCAATCCAGTTGGTGCACATAAGAGTGGTAGAATAGGCGAGGATCCAAATGGTATACCAAATAATTTGATGCCATTCATTGCTCAGGTAAGGGCCAATCAATCAATCAAGTTGTCACGCCTTTCCCCACAGATATAGGCAGATACAATGGAGCGCCACTTGCCATGATCCTGACACAACTTTTTATTAATTTTTTTATTGTGACACGACATCTGACCTCGACTCGCCTGATGATAAGCAAGAGGAGGTCCAAGAGTGACGACGACTGGAATAACCGAGTCAGTTCCCGGCTGCCCCAGCCGCCGCCACTATGCCGGCCTAAGGTGCTTCTTCACGCATCGCTTGAAGGATCCAAGGTCATAGGATGGAGAGAACACATGGGCTGGCCACTTCCTCGCTTCCCTCACATCCACAATTCTCTACGGTTATAAGCACTAGGCAACACAACTTTCTTGAGAATGTTTCCGATTTGGTCGAAAAACACCCTCCAGGATCACTGCTACTACAATTCAATATCTGTAAGTAGCAGTACCATCCACTATGCCGGCCTAGTTGGAACTGGTAACCTACAAGCTGATCCCGAAACGTGACCAAATCACTTCACGGTCTGTATACTTGTAAGTGGTGGTACTTTGATAACCAGACCCGAAGCAAATATCCATCTCTTTTTTTGTATTAATAAATATTTGCAATATTTAATATAATTATTAAATATTACAAATAAAAGCTATGAAACAAATAATATTTAATTATTGCCAGGTCGCAGTAGGTCGAAGGGAAGAGCTCCTGGTTTTTGGCAATGACTATCCAACGGTCGATGGGACAGGGGTTCGCGATTATATTCACGTCATGGATTTAGCTGAGGGACACGTGAAAGCTATTAAGCTGTTCCAACAGCAAGGATTTAGTGGATTTCATGCAATTAATTTGGGTAAGTTTTCATGATTTAGTTTTCCTATAGACTTTTTTATACAGCAAGATGTTAAGCTGGAGTGCAGTCCTTTATTTGAAAGTAAAGGTAACTCAGTCAATTAACAGTAAGTAGCAGTCACATCCATTATGCCGGCCTAGTTAAAGCTGGCAACTTACGCGACTCGCGACTAAGTTACGTCACGGTCTGGCACTGTAAATACTTTTTTTATTTTTTATTGTGACTCGACATATGACAGCACCCCGCTTGATGTTAAGCCGAAGTGTGGTCCATGAATGAATGTCACTGCTAATACAATCCAATAACTGTAAGTAGCAATCACATTCACTATGCCGGCCTAGATGGAACCGGCAACTTTACTACTAAACTATATCAAAATTTCCAGGTACAGGTAACGGCATATCAGTTTTGCAACTAGTAGCTGCATTCGAAGCGGCTAGTGGTCGCACAATTCCATATAGAATAGTGGAGAGGAGAGCTGGGGATATAGCTGTCAACTATTCTGACGTCTCGCTCTCGCACAAGCTCTTAGGATGGCGTGCGACAAGGACACTAAACGATATGTGTTCAGACACTTGGAGGTGGCAGAGTTCAAATCCCAATGGTTATAAGAAATAAGTGCATTTTTTTTATTATATATTTATTTATGCCAAATACTTAATCAATAAGCAAGGGAGTTGTGTAAGGATCGTGGTAAGTGGCGCTTCATTGTCTCTGCCTATCCTTGTGGGAGGAAGGCGTGACAATTTGATTAATTGATTGACCTAATCAATTCTAAAATATTTTTTTTATTGTGACACGACATCTGACCTCGACCCGCCAGACGATAAGCATAAGGAGGTCCAAGAGTGACGATCACTGAAAAAAACGAGTTAGTTCCCGGCTGCCTCAGTCGCCGTCATTATGCCGGCCTAAGGTGCTTCTTCACGCATCGCTTGAACTTAAATCAATAAAAACAGGTATTTATTAGATTCCGTCGCAGTTACGGCAGCCCTAAATTTTAATCTATATCTTTAGCCGGCATAGTGACGTTTTTTTTTCAGCTGTCGGCACTCTTAGACCATGATCATATTTATCATCAGACAGTTCGAGGTCAGATGTTGAGTTACAAAAAAAAAGAAAGTGAGCTGTCGTGGGACGCCAGGCAAATGCAAAACATTAAAATTCAAAACTATTTAGTATAGAAGATTTTATGGACCTTGAATATAAATGAACCTTGACCTTAACTTAAAATTACTGTCATGAATGAATTAAACAAATATTACGCGGCTTACTATCGCGTTTATTTTGGTTTTGACTTTACAATTTTATTTTATTATTCCGACGTGGTCGCGGAGAGACTCCACGATGGCTGCAAAGCTCTCGAAACGTCGGAATAATAAACCAAAATCGTAAAATCAAAACCAAAATAAACGCGATAGTAAGCCGCATAAAATTTGTTTAATTCATTAATCAATGTTCACGCAAAATCTAAGAAAATATGACTGTCATGAATTAATTTCAGGCTGAAAGTTCTAAGATCTCGTTTTTAATGATGGACTTATTATTACTATTTTACAAAATACTTGATAATGCATAATATTGCCTTTTTATGTTTATAATTAAAATAACTAGTATTTGTTGTGCCATAAATTAAGCTAGGTTGCCTAGTGCCCATAACCTTAGAGCTTGTATGAATAGAATTGTGGATGTGAAGGAAGCGAGGGAGTTGTGTCAGGATCGTGGCAAATGGAACTCCATTATCTCTGCCTATGGGAAAAATGCGTAACAATTTGATTTAATGAATGATAATTTCCGCCTTTGCACGAATAGACTAAGCGCAAGGATGGCGCGTTTACACAATAGATGGTTATAGCGCCTTTTAACTGTTGTCCCGGGTCACATTATTAGCGTAACTTTGTAAGTAATGCCTTCTTGTTCGATAGAGTAAAATATAAATAGAACTTTCAGCCATATTTTTATTTATGTTTTTAATTATTTAATCCGAATTTTTATTATTAATCATTTTCATATTAAATGTTTTTTTAATTGTATTTGTGGCATAAAATCGGCCTACTTAATTATTTGGTTTATGGGACCATATTTTATTTATATATTTTTATTAAACAAAGAATTTTGTTAATTTTAAGCTTTGACGTTACCAAATATTTAAAAAAAACAAATGTTCCTATTTTGTTGCCAATTTATTAGCTCTACCAGTTCTTTTTCAATTTTTTTAAGGAATAATTTATTGATTACCAAATCCAAGTGAATATTAATAAAATTATGTATTTATTGACCAAAATATTAACTTAATGTACAAATTATTTTTAATGGATACAATTCCAGCAAGTTGCTTGTAACTAAATCGCCTAGTCGCGGGCGATTTGCGCCGCGATTTGTATATTAGGAATTTATTTTTAGAGCCTGGAAACAAGGTAAACAAATCATTTTGAAATATGTATATTGAATGACAGTTAGGCGACCGTGGTGTAGTGGCAGTGCAATGGTTACACAAACCGAGAGCACGAGTTCGAGACCACCCACCGGTACCAATGTATCTTTGATATATGTACTTTGGTTGTCATGTTTCTATGATAGCACTTTAGTAGCTTAGTATAGAAAAGTAAAAAAACTGATTAGTTTACATTTTATAAAAATTGCGGGCATAGAAATATAATTCCAAAGTTTTGTGTTTTAATTAAAAACATATGCATTTTAATGTTTTTAATTTTATCATTCCTTATATAGTCTGGCCAGCGAGTCGTAGCACAAAATAATATCGACATTTAAAAATATTTTTTTACTGGTAACCCTAAATATACTATGCACTACAAAATTCGGTACTATCCTATTTTCCGTCGGTTTTATTTGTACTTCATTATTATCCTTTTTAGCATTTAAATAAACAATAAACAAATTTTATGTGGCTTACTATCGCGTTTATTTTGGTTTAGATTTTACATTTTTTTATTATCTCAGTCTATCCGTGACCACGATGTCTGCAAAACTCTCGAAACGTCGGAATAATATAAAAATGTAAAATCTAAACCAAAATAAACGCGATACTAAGCCGCATAAAATTTGTTTAATTCATTAATCAATGTTCGCGCAAAATCTAAGAAAATACTATTAAAATAAACAACCTAATATTCTATTTTATAAACAAAATATGTTGAGTGTTGTTACAAATCTTAGTACTTGTTGCACCCCATGTCCATATGTTTTAATACCTTAAGGTTGGTTGCGTCAAAGAGATAGGAGTTGCATCAGAATTTTGTTTGTCTGTCTGTCATGGAATGAAAGTAATTTCTATTTTGCAATTCGGTGTACTCGTATCTAAGGCTACCGTAGTGTAGTGGTATTGCAATAGTTACACAAACCGAGAGCATGCGTTTGAAACCACTTGCCGGTACCAATGTATCTTTGATATATGTACTGCGGTTGTCCTGTGTCCATGATGCAATCACTTTAATAGCTTAGTAAGTATATAAATGTAATAAAATGCATAAATTAGTGAAGTAGTTCTGTACTTCCTTTGACAGCAGCTGTTAGTGTTGCCAGGTGAAGAAATTAAGTTGATTTGTGCCACGATTAGCTTGTTGATATTTTATTTATGTTTAATGGTGCTAGTTTTGTTTAATTGTTATAATGGATACCAGACATATTTTTTATTTCCTTTTATTTAATAAAATTGGTGTTACTATTTTATTTCGTTTTTTACTTATCTCCTTTCCAAGATTCCACAGTAATAAACAATAGTCACGTTTATTTAAGTTATTTTGTTTAATTTAAATATATTACAGCATAAAAACCAAGATTACCAATTAATCATCAACTTACGATGTTAAAAGAAATAACTATTATATTTTCCCTAGCGAAGTTAAGTAAATTGATCGAATCCCTGATTACATAAATACAAGATACGAATAATTTACGTGTCTATGTGTTAGTAATGTATGTATGAATTGAAAAATATATATTTATTTATTTCGCACCCTACCCTCTCATCGCTTCAACATCCTGACGATTTGATTGGTAGAGAGCCTTTGGCATTAGGCCCGCCTGTGTACTATTGTGCATTAGGTTTTTAAATAAATGGCGACCGTGGTGTAGTGGCAGTGCAATGGTTACACAAATCGGAGAGCACGAGTTCGAGACCACCCACCGGTACCAATGTATCTTTGATATATGTACTTTGGTTGACCTGTTTCTATGATACAAGCACTTTATTAGCTTGATATAGAAATGTAAAAAAAAATACATTTTATTTAGGTACTAAAAAGATTTATTGTTTTCTGCGTCGCTTTCTTGCGATCGTTGCATATGACTGTATTCCGCCTGATTTTAAAATGGAGTGCGGTTCAAGAATAGAGGCAACGGCAACTCTAGAGCAGTCGAATTTACCGGCAACAATCAAGCAACAAAAACGGCATTAGATACTCATATTCAATGGAGATTTCTGTAATAAAAAAATATAGTGTCCAATTTTCCCAATTACACACTGCAACGGGAGTTGTGCTAGGATCGTGGCAAGTGGCGCTCCATTGTCTCTGTCCATCCTTGTGAGAAAAAGGCGTGACAATTTTATTAATTGGGGGAATAAGCTATAATTATTAAGGTATAGGAGTAAACAAATAACAAGCAATTATGAAATGTAAGTATTTATTATTCATCTAAATTTTACATGGGTTTTTAAAAGATTTACACTATGGTCTGCTCGCTTTGATACCTACAAGTGATTTACAATTTACCTTGTAACCTAACTTTAAGGTTAATAGACTTTGTTACAGTTATATTCCTATATTTTTAGTTGTTTCTCAAAGCTTCCTTCACTCCACCTCCATGATATTTCTCGAGGTTTTCTTGAAAATCGGTCTCGATTGAGTCAAGGTATTGTGAGGAAACGTCTAAAAATAGGTACGAGTGCAATTGAGGCCTACCGCCACGTCTTTAGCAACAAGAAAAGTTTTTTTCTTTCTTCTTGTTTATGGCTTTAGTATTTAACTTGCCAGTGTCGTAAAAATACATGGTTCAATGTTAAAACATTGTCAAGTAAAGATGAACCACGCGAGTGATTCATCAAATGATGACGATGATAGTGTGGTTAATGGTGATCGTTTTAGTAAAGCGGCGGAAAGCCTTTACTAAAACTTCGGAAGGAGTCTTGGAGGGAACACGAAGAAACACGTTTCACAGCTTTAAATTACTTGTTTATACTTGATCAACTTATGATTACTGGATAACAATTCCACCATTATTACACATTAATATTTATAAAAAACAAGCTTTTCAAATAATTCAAAATTGCACGTCCTGTCACTTGCAGTTGCCCGCTAAAACTCTTCTGTTTTATTCTTTATTATTATGACATTAAAAGCGTTTTTATATTGTTAAAAATACGTGGCGAAGAACAGATCTTAATTGTACACACAAGAATTATTGCTCTACATTGTCTATCCTAAAAAAATCATAGACTAAATGAATACAGCGGAGTAACCATGAAACAATAAAATAACCTTACAATTGAAAATTATTCCATGGGATTATAGACGTTAGGAGATATATAAATAAAGTATAAAATTTAATTGTAAATATTTCAAAAGTAAGGTTACAATAACTTTTCTAGACCCAGAGAAACAAATAAAAATGAACTTGATTTACATTAATGACACATTGAACTTGATGAAGATTGATATAGAAAAAATATAAATTTTCACATTTTTAAATCAATTAAGTATTCGAGACAATAATCGAACACGAAAAATAGTAATCAATTACTTTTGTACTACAATATATAAACACATTTTCAAAATTGAATATGTGATGAAATCTACGAATTTAATCTAATTAACAAATGAATAAAATTTGAAAATTTATTTCGTGTAAAATATTATAATTTTATAAAGAGGACCATTTTGTGTGTAGTATTTATATAGAAACTTACGACTCCACAGCAACTTTCAAGTTTCGCCAAACGCGATTAAGTCTTACCTTCACACTCGAAAGTAAATGCAGGCATGAAGTGTGGATCCATGCCAATGCAAGGCAGTCAATACGTCGCCTGATTTCAATAAAGCACTACACACAAAAGAAAACGATATAAAAAAATAATTTTAACAAACTGTGCACTCGCCAAACACGAATAAGCGAGCAAAAATATCCAAGCATATACACACAAAAAGCAATACGACAATAAGGCCCAATTTCACTAAACAGTCACGCAACTGAGAAATACATCATCAATCAGAAGACGTCCACTCCTGAACATAGGCCTCCCCCTTAGAACGCCATTCCGAACGACAAGATGCCAGTTGCATCCAATGGTTATTCGTGACTTTCACTTTTTATGAGTCCACCTAGTGGGAGGCCTACAATACATAGTCCATACAAAATGTCAATTGTCAATTAACAACGCCAACAATCAAGTAATGAGGAATTAAAAATGCTTTGTCGACAGCTGTTTCATATTTGTATCTCACTCTATTAGTTAGGTTAAAATGAGATGCAAACAGAAATTATCTGTCACTTTAGTTTATTCATAGACAGCACTGGAATGTAACACTTTTTTATGCTGGTAACACAAATAACTGTCAGTTGTATAACATGGCCGTAGCTATTGCATTAGTCATAATAAATAAAACTAAAAAATTGCATAATTACGAATTGTTAGGTTTAACGTAATTACTAACTACATTTAAACAATATTTTTGTTTAAATTAGATCAAAACAACGTCACCGTCGAAGATGAGCAGGATTATCTTGATCACTTCAACTCTTGTTGTAAATTGACAATGCCACAATCTATGGACAATGATTTTCAAGTTGAATGATTGTTTAATGTCATTGAGTTTAAGGCATCCGTTGGCGGGCACATCTATTCCATAACGTAATTTACTATTAATCTTTCACGTATACGCATATAATTTAAGCCACAATGCTAACTGGACACAGTAAAGTAGCCACTAAACAGCTTGAAATAAAGCTTCAACGACTTCGGTTCAAACGACTCAATAAGGTCCATTGTACACTAATGCAAGCATCAGTTATGAATCACTGTTAAAAGTATCAAATTAAGTTACTAAACGTATCATAAAAACAGGACGACTAAAGTACTTATATCAAAGATACATTGGTACTGGCAAGTGGCTTTGAACCGAATGCTCTTTATTTGCAATCATGGTGTAGTGATTTCACAAACATTACACCATGGTCACTTTGAAACAATGATTTTTCAATGAGACTCGACTTGCCTCATGGTAAGCAAGGGGAAGTCCAAGAGCGCAGACGACTGAAAAAAAACTGATTTAGCTTGCGGTTGCATCAATCGCCATCAGTATTCTGACGCTACAGTAAAAACGAATATAAGTGTAGCCCATTAGGAATTAGAACCATTAGAGACTCGACCTGTAAGGGTCTAGTGGACAACTAGTCCCACAGAAACTTATCCATTACAAATCATATGCGAATACATAAAACAATATACTGGCATGGTTGTATTTTTACATAAAATAGGTTTTAGATTTTTGTTCTACAAAGAATAGTTGAGAGTACGAGCTGTTTTAAACAGGGCGGAGGATCTGAGGTCATCCTCTCTGCAGTGATGGTTACCCAGCCTAATGTTAAGCTGGAGTGCCATCCATGAATGGAGGTGACTACTACAATTAAATAACTAAGTAGCAGTCACATCCACTATGCCGACCTAGTTGGAACCGGCAACTTACAAGCTGATCCCAAAACGCGACTTAGTCACTTCGCGGGGCTCAAAGTAGGTGAAAGAGCTCATTATTGTGACTGTACCTACGCAAAGTCTGTACTAGCTATACTTTCTCATCGCCAATAGTCAGTTGGCATAGTGACAGCGACTGAGCCACCTGTAAACTGAGTCTGTTTTTCAGTCGTCTGCTCTCTTCGACTTCACCTTACCGTCATGCAAGACGAGGTCAGATATCGAGTCACAATAAAAAAAATAAGTGCACTGCGACCTTATCTAGTCGAAATGATTTTTAACTCAACAGTCATATCTACTACGCCGGCCTTTACTTTTTTTATAGAGACTCGACGTCAACTTGCCTGATTGTAAGCAAGGGGAAGGCCAAGAGCGTCGACGACTGAAAATACAGATTCAGTTTACGGTTGCCTCAGTCGCAGTCACTTTAAACTAAGGGCACGACAAAGTTAAGCTAGAGTAAAACGATGGCTGTCACAGATTAAATAATTCGCTCAGGAAAAAGTAAGTATATGAGAAATAATAAGCCATGTTAGTAGATAGAGTATTTAAACTATTTTTTACACTTTGGCTGTTAGGTAACTGCATTATTAAAAATAAATGCTCATGGGTTAATTGTTATTATTTATGCACTAAACAATCAATCAACCAAATTGTCACGTCTTTCCCCACAGGGATAGGCAGAGACAATGGAGCGCCACTTGCCACAATTCTCTTAATACAAACTCTACGGTAAACAAACAAAACAAAAGGCACTAAACGAAGGCGAACTAAATGCCCGTTAGACATTCTCTGCCAGTTGACCTTAAGGACCAATAATGGAAGAAAAAAAGAATATTTTGAGTTTCGAAAAGTATATCAAACCCCGATAGTAAGCCGCATAAAATTTGTTTAATTTATTAATCAATGTTCGCGCAAAATCTAAGAAAATGCTATATCAAACACCATTCATATTAACAGAGACAATGCATATGTTATTGTTTAAAAAACATATCCAGATACAAAATATTTTTTTTTAGCGATAAAGAAGGCCACTTTTCAAAATCCTCAACTCTCTCGCTTCGTACACATCCACAACACTCTCCGCGCAAGTTCTATGGCAGTGGGCTGTTTGGACAAGGGGGCCGACCGCGCAACTTCAATGGGAATGAAAATGAAATCCAATCCCATTCGTCAAAAGTTACTCGGTCACTGTTAGTGTCAAAAACAAATTCGGACAATGAGCTTGAACTGTTAATAAAAATGAACATCAATTCTTGGTATGTTAAGCGGTTGAAATTATAATTTTGAAGTTCATTAATGGAGTTCAACTGTACGAAGCTCATTCTCATTGAGTTACGCGGTCGGCCCGTTGGATAGTAAATAGTAATGAGATTTTCCTTCTTTCTTAACCATTATTTTCTTATCTGTTTATAAAGAAAATCATGGTTGTGTAAACCAGTAATGAACCTGGAATAAATCTTATGAGTACTGTAAACCCTTATTTATTGTGGCACATATGACAGCACCCCGCCTTGTTAAGCTGGAGTACAGTCTAAAGCTACCGCTACTACAAGTAAATAACTTTAAGTAGCAGTTGCATGCACAATGTCGGACTGCAGCTAGTTCTGAAACGGGAATGACAAGATTTTTTTATTATATCAGAGACGTCTTTTTTAAAAAAAAAGGGACGATGTGGAGACACTGTGGATGTGCGGAAAGCAAGAGAATGGTGTCAGAATTGTGGAAAGTGATGGTCTGCCTATCCCCGCGGCAATTTATGAAGATGATTAAAATTAGTGCAATAAATATAAGTTAAAAATCTATTATTATAGGTATAATAAGATACAGACAGACAACCATGCCAACATATATTAAAAACTAAAACTACTGTGATAAATTTTTATTTAATTATAATTATAATCTGACAAATTTATTCAACACTCTACGGTACCCCACTATTAATTAAGACTAACTTAAATTTTAAAAAATAATAAAAAAATGAGAAAATAAAAAATGAGAAAAAATAAACACCCTTATTTGTTTTAAGACTATTTTGTTTAACTTGAAACTGTTAACTTAAAATAATATTCGAGAAAATGGCTTAGGCTTCATTTTTCGCCTGATGTCAAGCTGAAGTGCAGAAGTAAAATAAAAGTAGCAGTTTTCAAGCTGATCCGAAAAAGCCATTGAGCTATTTATTGGTCTTTACTCCAAGCCTGCCTGCCTCTCTCGGCTACAATAGCATACACTAATAGAATGTTATATATAATTCTATAAAAAGCAGGGCGACCAGTGGAGCGCCCTCCAGATATGTACTCATTTTAAATATATTCCAAAACTATCTCAAATGTTTATCACTCATCATTATACATACACATAGGAATTAAAATGACATTAAAAATGTTGTAACCAAAGCCATCTTCTCTAAATAAAAAAAGTTGAGATACAAACACTCATTACAAACAAAAAATTAATTATTATGCTTAAGATTGACAATAACAAGTCCATTAATAAAAGAATATATTGACAAAAATCAATATTGTCATGATTTTAATAATTATTATTAGCCCCTAATCACCCACTGCTGGACACAGCGGGGTTAGGTTGAGCAAGTTAAAACGATTATCGTCTCTCGTCGACGATTGGCAAAATAATAAAAGCTAGGCTAAATCCACAAAAATGAGACTACTATCAAACGTGTCGTCGCACAGACGATATTCGTCACAAAGATTAATTGTCTCGTTTTATTGGAATGAGCCTAGCTTTTATTATTTTGACAATCGTCGACGAGAGACGATAATCGTTGTAACTTGCCAACCTAAGTCCGCAGGTTTTTCTTTTTTTCTAATTTTACAAAACTGGCCGAAACAATTTAGATTTTTTAGACTTCTTTCATTTACCTTCTAAAAAAGGTTTAAAAGGCACCTGTAATTAGGAGTACTATCCCAGACAGTTGCTAAGCGCCTAGATTGTAACGTCACAGCCGGCATGCATTAGCCACTTTTTTTATTGTGACACGACATCCTACCTCGAACCGCCTGATAAAGCAAGAGGAGATCCAAGAGTGACAACGACTGAAACAATTGAGTTAGTTCACGCCTGCCTCAGTCGCCGTCACTATGCCGGCCAAAGGTGCTTCTATCAGCAAAACATTTGTGGCTCGACAAATGACAGCACCCCAGCCAATATAACTAAAGTGCGGTCTATGAATGAAGGTGACGGTTATTACAGGTAAATTACTGCAAGTATCGATCGCATCCACTATGCCGGACTAGCAGTATTACTTTGAGACATTAGCAACTACAGGGAATAATACAATAAAAATTAATCCAGAATCTTATATTTAGTACCACAAAGGACAAAAATAACACTCACTCACACACTACTAACAAAAGAACTAAATACAAGAAAAATTGCATTTATTTTATCTATCGGGTACCAATTATTTCACATAAAATTAAGTTCGAAATAAACATTCCTTAGAAAACACGTCAATACAATCCATTTAAATTTAGATCGATCTCCAATTAGCGTATTTACTAATTATTTTCACACTTTATTAGTACTTATGCTATTAGAATAAGAATAGGACTTGCTGTTGACTAACTTCACTTGACTGATTCATAGGTTTCTTTTTCTTGGCGGTCCGAAAAGACACCATACTAAAGTGAAGTTGGTTGGAGAGTAAGGCCATTTGTCGACGTAACCGCACGCTTTCGTCAATTAATATGAATGAAAATCAAATGAAATCTGTGTCCACGAAGCAGCAACGTCGCGTCAGCCGCTCGTCATGCGGTGCGCGCGGCAACAAGTCACTACTTCATTGTTTCTACACAAGATTCAAGCAATCGTCTTGCAATCGTCAATTGTCGAAAGCGTGCGTATGACGTGCCGTTACGTGGACAAATAGCCTTAGACGTCACAAAATGGCGCCGATTCCGTCCTATTCTTATTTTAATCGCATCATAACCTAAGTGGGAAATATTCAAAATAAAGAGTGGCAGGCAGACAGTTCTTGGTCATTTGCCCAGTCAGCCGATCCTGGGCAGAACCACTACTTTCAAATGTAGAAACCACGAAGTTGATTGAATGTAGCCGGTCGAGGAATAAAAATAATAACTAGTTGTCAAATTGCATTGTATCTGCGGCAGTTGCTAATGCACTAGGATTGTGACGTCACACGACGGCATGCCTTTAGTGACGTCCACGGCTGAACATAGGCTTCCGCCTTAGAACGTCATTCCGAACGGCAAGATGCCAGTTGCGTCCACCGGTTATTACACTGTACTGTACTGGTATTGGCCAATACTATGAATTAAACAAATTAAATGCGGCTTACTATCGCGTTTATTTTGGTTTTGATTTTACATTTTTTTTATTATTACGGCGTTTCGAGAGCTTCACAGCCATCTTAATCATGGTTAGTAAAAAAATTGTAAAATCAAAACCAAAATAAACGCGATAGTTCGCGCAAAATCTAAGACAATACTATGAAGATAACTGCTGCGCAAAATCTAAGACAATACTATGAAGATAACGTCATTACTTTGACACATTAGGATGACGTCTCGTTTTGACGCTTTGAAGAGGTTCCAGGGCATCGATTTTCTTAATACATTTGGCGTCGAAAAAGCAGTGAATTTTCGTCGCACTGATATTTGATGTCTTAGTAATAACAAATAAATAGGTTATCTTCGTTAAAAGGTCATTCCGACCGCGGCAGAATACCACTGCTTTTCCGTCGGCATAATATACTAAGAGAATCAGGGCCTTGAGCATTAGCAACTTATATTTGACAATTCATATACTATTATGTTTTCGAAAAGTTCCCTCCTGTACTTGTATAAAATTATGACGTATTACTTTGGACTTGCGACTGTCAAATAGTGGTTGTTACTGTAGCACTATGTTCAAGTCTTTATTAGGGCACTTATACACTTGGCCATTTGGTGATCAAAATTATACTTCTCTTTTGATGCTGGGCATCGGTGGTGGCTCAGCTAATCCTTTCACCTGCAACATACACATGTATCAATTTAACACTTTTTTATATTCTTATTGTGACTCGACATATGACAGCACCCCGCCGGATTTTAAGCTAGAGTGTGGTTCAAGAATGGATGTTACTGCTACTACAATTCTTATCGTCTTAACATTGGGCGAAAATTATCTAATTATAATCTGAGGATGGCTGAATTTAACATTCAGTCGCTTCAGGACAGACGAAAAAGGTATGATCTACTTTACCTCCATAAAATAGTGCACTCGTCTGTTGATTCCCCTAACCTTAATCTTTATTGAACATCAACACAAATAATAACTATAAGTAGCAGTCACATCCACTATGCTGGCCTAGCTGAAACCGGCAACTTACAAGCTGATCCCGAAACGCAACTAAATCACTTCAGGTAGATTTAAAAACGTCGAGGAGAATAAGGAGTGATAATTTGATAGATTTGATGATTTAATTGATGATCAGGATTCATTGCAGCGCTGAGCTATTCAAGTTATAGCAGATCCTAAGGTCTCAATAACTTTAAAGCCCCTGCATTTTCACAGAGACTTGTTGGCTCTATACATCCTTTATTGTATACCCCGGAGCTCTTTAATCTAGTTCCTATTTCGTCTTTTTGAGATAGTGTCATGGGGTTAGCTACCGAAGTCTGTCGGCTTGTCACGTCATTTCTTTGTAGGACATTCGATAAGTGGAATCCTTTAGCAGTTCATCTGTTCTCTCCGTCTTATAAACACTGTAAAAGAGTTTTGACTGCGATAGTGGCGGTGGGTGGGACAACAGGAGACTGAAGTCGAAATCAGGAAAGGTAAGAATTATGCAACTCATAAAAAAAATGTCAATCAATTAATCAAATTGTCACGCCTTTTTCCCATAGGGATAGGCAGACACATAGGAGCGCCACTTGCCACGATCCTGACACATCTCCCTCGCTTCCTTCACATACACAATTCTCTTCATACAAGCTCTATGGTTATGGGCATTAGGCAAGCTTTCTTGAGGATATCTCCGTTTTGGTAGGCAAACACGCTCCTGGGCCTGCCTTGTTTAACACATCCATTCACATGAGATTTATAAATTCTTTTCGTCAATCTACTTTCACTCAGGGCACACGGAAAGTGCCCAAACCATCGAAGCATTCCTTTCTCAATCCTTGTCACAACATCCTCCTTCAAACCACATCTATTGTGCAATATGTTTCCATTTAAAAAAGATGAGAGTTAACCGTCTTTGTATATGACATAAAATAATGATAAACTAAATTAAATTTTTGTAACATCATAGGATGAATGTACCCCAGGTACCAATATCCAGCAAATTACCAGCAATGTCTATTTGTTTTTAGTCAATATGAGTCTGACATAACCCTGGTTTCTACCCTGGAAACCAGGAGTATCCATTAGGATTACTGTATAAAAAAAGATTTTTTTCAACAGATAAAACACTGAATAGTTACCTTAAGTCTAGCAGCAGTTTTAAGGAAGGCAGGCAGCTGTTCCTGTGACACATTAACTTCACCCGCATACATGAACTCAAGTATGGCCTGCAGATGCAAATATGAGACATCCTTCAATATTATTATTGGATGCTTCGATGGATTCTCCTGTAAAATAAAATAAAAAAGTAACATACTGGCATGGCTAAGCTTCCCAAATTCCAGCTTTGATTCCTGGTTGCAGCAAGATTTGTTTCATAGCAGTTGTAATATTTAATAATTAGATTGGATATTATAAGCTGAGTTGTCTAGTGCCCATAAAGCTTGTATGTAGAAAATTGTGGATGTGAAGAAAGCAAGGGAGCTGTGTCAGGATCGTGGCAAGTGGCGCTCCATTGTCTCTGCCTATCCCTGTGGGAAAAAGCGTGACAATTTGATTGATTGATTGGATATTATAAATATCATCTTCAATTGTGATGATTTTAATTCACACAGGGACAGGCAGAAACAATGGAGGCCACTTTCCACGCTCCTGACACAATTCTCTCGCTTTCTACACACCCACAAATATCTTTAAACATATTTAAAGGTGACCATGGTGTAGTGGTTACACAAACCGAGAGCATAGGATCAAAACCACTTGCCACACCAATGTATCTTTGATATATGCACTTTGGTTGATGATACAAGCACTTTAGTACTTAGTATAGAAATGTAAATGGCTAGATTCGTATTTATTTATTTAAAACACATCTTTATTTCATAAATCAATTTTATGGTGATCAATGCAGATCAATGATTTTACTAAAATGTCCCCGATTTAATCAAGAAACCATCTTCCAGGTTCTCCCAATCATATGCAATCAATAACAATGGTTGTAGGTCTATTTTTAATGAAAAAACAAAAAAAAACATAATTACCTCAAGTAAACTTTTAAAGTATGGACTACAGGCAGAAAGCACCATTTTGTGAGCTTTACATGTTTGACCTTCACAAGCTAGTGTTACCTGTAGAAAAAATACAATTGTTAAAACATATAGTTAGGGAACGAGTTAAATAAATTCGGGGACTGAGGTGCGGTGGGGCGTGAAACAACCACCGCCCGTACCTTAGTGGCCGCTTTTAGTGACGCTCATAGCTCGGCGATGTCATTTATTATCGATAAAAACGTGTCCACATTTCTTTGTTTGATTATTAAAAAATTTGTGAGTTAATTGAATAAAAGAGAGTCGTCATCCGTAGTCAGGCTAGAATCATTATTAGAAACGTGATTAAAATGTGTGAAAAAGAAAAACAAAACATGCATTCACTATTCTCAAAATTAAACTAATATATAATTCATTAAAAATTGTTGTTGTCTAATGTTTATACATTAATTTAATACACATTTATAATTTTAAACAACTAAATTTATTTGCGTTTTAAGGAAAGTGTGTGTTTATTGTTATCGGCATTTTGCATGTTACTTCACTATTCATAATAGACACGTGACCATGACGTCACAACTGCATTCCGAGCGCGTTCCTTTAGCTCGTTCCCTTACTATACATCCAATCTACTACTGTGCAGCCACAGATAAATGTGCAAGCAGTAGCAGTAGCATCCACCATGTTTTTTTATTGTGGCTCAACATGACATTTGATTGATGTTAACCTGGAGTGTGATCCATTAATGGAGGTGACTACTACTACAGTAAATCAGCTGCAAGTAGAGGTCGTATCCACAATGCTGGCCTAGTTGGATTCAGCAAATTTCATGTTTTTTCCTGAATCACTTCACAGTCAATATACTTTAAAGTGAATTAAACAAATTTTATGCAGCTTACTAACGCATTTATTTTGGTTTTGATTTTACATTTTTTTATTATTCCGACATTTTGAGAGCTTTACAGCCATCATGGTCACGGAGAGTCTCTCATTAATCAATGTTAGCGCAAAATCTGAGAAAATACTAGTTTAAAGTGGTAATAATTTTGGATCAGCAGACTGGAAGATCACTTGAGTTGTTAAATTGCCATTTTATATGTAGGATTAGACAAAAAATAACTTAGATGTTAATACCAAAATATTTAAGTTTGGTCATTTATTTATCTAGTAAAAAAAAACAATGACTGGTACTTTAATTTCCTTCCTATTATTTTTATTCAAACACCTTCTTTCAAAAGGAAAACATGTACATTTTTTTAATGCCATTAAATTCAAGGACATTGGTTTAGCCCCACATGACTTTATCTATGACTATGACATGATCTCAATCAAAAAAAGGATATGCAACAACACTTATTCATTCATTCTTTTATCCATACTTATTATTATAAATGTGGAAGTAACTCTGTCTTTTTGTTTGTTACGTTTTTACGCCTCAACCGCTAAACCAATTTTGATGAACATTGGTATAGAGATAAATTGGACCGTTAAGACAGACATAGGCTACCTTTTGTCCCAAAAATGGAAATTTAAGGGGGTGAAAGTTTGTATGAAACGCATCAGACTTGCTTTAAACTTTGCAGAACTATTGTTTATAATTAAAAATTAATTTTACCATATAAATGCGGATTTGACCATAGGGAATATACAAATAAAAATCTAAAGGCATGAGGCTTTCTCTGCCATTTAAACTTCAGGGACAAAACAAAGTAGGTAGACAGAGAAAAGTGTAAAATAAATACAGAACATGGAGGTAATGAATAAAGAATAATATAACAATAATAAAAACTTGTATGAAGAGAATTGTGGATGTGATGAAAGCAAACAAGTTGTGTCAGGATCGTGGCAATAACAGCAGCACACCTGGTGATAAGCTGAAGTGCAGTCCATGAATGAAAGTCACTGCTACTGCAGTTAAATAACTGCAAGCATCAGTTACATCTACTATGGTTGACAACTTTTGGTTGATTTCAAAACGCAACTGAGTCACTTTATGGTCTTTGCACTTGCAGACTGGACAAATGACCACAAACAGTGTGCTTATCCTCATATGAACCTACTCTCAAAAATCAAATAGAAAATCTTCTAAATCTGTTTTTGTATGTAACAGTGTAATATATCACTAAACAAATTATGTATTGATAAGAGATAATTGTTTCCATGGGGATATACAGACATACAGGATATTGCCACTCTCCACTATTTATTTAAGATTGACTTACAGCTAGTATAATAATATAAACAGAATCACTTAAACTAATATAAGGCTATTTAGTAGTCAACACAACTTGCAGGCAAAAAAAAACAAAATATAAAATAGTTAATTTTAATAGTAATAGTCAATTTCATATGAAAAAATAAATTGAAATCAATCGAGTTTTATTTTTCCTGACCCAACTCTCTCTCGCTTCATTCTCATTCACATATCCTGCTCATCAGGCTCTATGTTATTGGTTGTGTTAGGGTAATATAAAAATAGTGTTGCCTATAGTTACCCCCCACAAAGAAATACGTATAAGTGCAAATACTCACATCTGTAAAACTTTTTTCGTCCCTCAAATGCCTAAAAGATGTCACCATATTAGTCTGGAAGTCGTTCCATTTGAGAAAGAATTGTTGGTCGCCCATTTTTGCACTCCGAAAAAACAACCTGTATACAAATAAAAAACAAAAATTGATATGTATAAACAAAACTTATGTAAATGATTTAAGTACAAATTTAGGTATAAGGATGCCGTGCTTGTAATTAGTTACAAATAATCTAATATATGGCTTCCAATTAACAAAAAAATTAAGTAAAAGACCTTGAGATAGATGAAATTGTGCAGGCATATACGTCACTTTGTGAAATGCATTGAAAACAAGCGAATATTTGAGTAACAAATTGTGGTTATATTACAATCATGACTTACCACGTTAAATTAAATAGAAACTTTGATAGTTTTTTGGTAACTATCACAAAAAATAACGCTTTTGTTTCGCAAAATAAAGACGGCGTCTCGAATTAACAATTAGGCGATTTTTTCTATTTTAACAAAATTGCTTCAATCATTCGTTCAATTTTTCGTTCAAATGAGCTGACAGTGTGGTCTGTTAAAAAACCGAAAAACATTTATTTCCGTATCAAATTAAAATTAAATTATATTTACTGATACTTTAATGTTCCAAAATATTAAAAAAAAATTTTTTTAAATAAAATACATACACGAATTGATAATAATTATAGCGCCATCTTGTATGAAATAGTAGAACTACATCTACACTATTTCTCAACAGATGTCACTGCTCAATTTATTCATTACATTATAAACATTGTTTCAGAAGTGAATTTTAATTTTGTATCTATTATTATTGTATAAAAAAACATGCAATGTAGTAAAAATTAAACGCTTAGTTTATGAAAGTAAAATTAATCCAATAAAATAAAAATATCACTTTTCTCCCAATTTGGATTTCAACATAATTAGAAAATGAAGCGAGAACAAGATTTTAATATCTTATTAAAAATTAACGGTACTTCAGTTACGTTAAATTGTATATAATTTTATTTAAATAATATATTCTGTAGTTTTGCCATTAGTACAAAAACCTAACAAATGAAAAATAAAAACGACAATTTTAAAATAAATAAAAAGTGCAATCAAGATAGCTAAATAAAACAAAAATACTTGTCAACTTTTTGTATTTGAATCTTATCTGCATTTTGATTGGTTAATCTTATTTAAGTGGGCGTGGTCTGATACACGCAGCATCCGTTCATTGGGGGAGATGGTAAATCTCTTCTGATAGGGAATCGAGATTTTGGGACTGTTTACATTATTTATTGTGGAGGGGGACATTTTATGTACAAAATAAATACCTACTGTACTATTTATTAAAGTGTAAGAGATATTTTAACGTATATAGATTAGAGATAAGACACACATGGCCTTTTTTTTATTGTGACGCGACATTCGCTGGGTAAGGCTGGACAAATAAGAACGATATCGTGTCACAACGGCGATCGTCAAAAACAATTTGAAGTTTTGACAATTAAATTGTTTAAACCATTTAAAACATCGATGGTTTAAACAATCACAAAGTTTAAACATTTAAAAGTGCTAAAACCACCAAAATCACTAAATATCGTCGGCATGATTATCGTCAATATACAAGTGTACAGACCGTGAAGTGATTTGGTCACGTTTCAGGATTGAATTTTAGTAGCAGTGACATTCATTCATGGACCACACTTCGGCTTAACATCAAGCGGGGTGCTGTCATATGTCGAGTCACTATAAAAAAATAATAATAGTAGAATCGTTTTGGTGGCTTTAGCCTAGCTTAAAAATATTTTGACAATCGCTGTTGAGAGACGATCAATAAATCAAATTGTCACACCTTTTTCCCACAGGGCTAAGCAGAGACAATGACGCGCCTCTTGCAACGATCCTCACCCAAATTTTAATGCTGTTATTGTTTCCAAAACTACCCCGTTTGATATTTTGTTTTTCTGTTCCCGGTTTATTTTAAATTTTTGCAAAAATAACTGACTGTGTCATCTGGTTTGGCAGTTTTCTGGATACGTCGGAATAATAAAAAATTGTAAAATCAAAACCAAAACAAACGCGATAGTAAGCCGCATAAAATTTGTTTAATTCATTAATCAATGTTCGCGCAAAATCTAAGAAAATATTATTCCTATTTTCTTCTAAATTTAGGTCCATGCTTGCTTACTTCACTTTCGAATGCCGTAAATGACAATCCTTGTTTTTAATACCACTTATTTTGCTTAGGGGAATCCCCAGCCATGGCAACAGTGTTGCTGGTAATAAAATTTCAGCACACATTTCCCATTTACCTAAATTTTCTAACCAATGCTGCACATTTGTGTTGGAGGCCTCTAGGCTTATTTATTTTATTGTGACACGACATCTGACCTCGACCCGCCTCATAATAAGCAAGAGGAGATCCAAGAGTGACGACGACTGAAACAACCGAGTTAGGCTGCCTCAGTCGCCGTCATTATGCCGGCCAAAGGTGCTTCTTTACGCATCGCTTGAAGGATATAAGGTTATAGGATGGAGGGAACACATGGGCTGGCAAAGCATTCCACTTGTCTATTGTTCTACAAAGAAAGGACGCACAGAACTAAAGCTTATATATAGCTTAAGATTAAATGGGGCGCTAAATTGCTGTCTTTTTAATCATTGCCATTTCTATATTAGGTCAACTGAAGTGCTTGTATCATAAAAACAAGACAACCAAATTACATATATCAAACATACATTTGTACCAGCAAGAGGTTATTGAATCCGTGCTCTCTGTTTACGTGACCATTGCACTACCACTACACCACGGTCGCTTTATATATGTAATTGATGCAATTTAATGAATGCCCAATGGTCATTAAATGTAAAAGAATCGCAGGTGAAAGTGGCAACAGATGCGCAAGGACCTACTTTCACCATATTTAGGGACACGTGTCAACGCAACTTAAGGTTACACGTACACCAAATATGTTATTATTAAATATTCTGAGGTCCACGGTCAGCTTACAAACAGAAAATAATGAAAAAAAAAGACCACAGTTACCAGAGCCGTCTTAAGCATATTCAGCGCCGGGGTGCGAAAGTCAAGGCAAAGTCGCATGGTCTCAGTGTAAAAGTTTATGGCGGTCGGCATGCGCCCCCTAGGACTCTGCGCCCGGGTGCACCGCACCCCTTGAACCCCCGGGTAAAGACGGCCCTGACAGTTACCGTTATGTGCGGGCTCGTTTCCGTACTTGAAGTCTTCTTCGGTTCTCCTTCAGTGGAGCCACCCGATCTTGTCCAGGAAGGCCAGGAGACCCTTCTCGTTCTTGCAGACCTCCGGAAGCGTCCCCGCGTTGCAAAAAAGACCAAGAAACTTTTAAACTTATTCCTACCTCTTCTTTTTCCTCCTGGGTATCACGGGGCCCCCAGGCTGACCGCGCAACTTCAATGGTAATAATAATGAAATTCATTCCAATGTGTTAAATAGTTACGCGGTCGCTGTTAGTGTCAAAACAACTTTTATTCATTCGGACAATAAGTTTCGATGAGCTTGAACTGTTAACTAAAACAAAAATTGATTCTTAGTGTGTTGCGCGGTCTCAATTTTTATTTTGAAGCTCATTAATTGAGTTCATTCATTAAAATTATGTTGTGGACGCAAAGACCAATCAACGTAGTTCTGTTGATTTGTTATACGATTCGCTAATACGAGTAGGTTACTAAGATGTTAAATGCCAATACTGTTGGCCTGTTGGAAAAGCTAAAAGTCACTGAGCGGGGATGGAGACAGGTATGCTTGGAGTGTCGCGATAGAATCCGGAACGAGGATATTCGTCAAAGAACCAAATTTACTGCCATTGCTCATAGGACTTACAAGTTAAAGTGGCAATAGGCTGGCCACATTGCTCGAAGAACCGATATTGTGTACTAGACACCTTTATAAATTACGTAACGTAGTTTTGTGTATAAAATTGCTCGCAAAAATTAAAAATATTTAAATATTTCATTTGCAAGGTGTTTGCTGTGACAAAGGCATAAAAATACAAGTGTTTTACTTACACAACTCACGACCTATTATTAATTATAAATGATAATTGCCACGATTTTCATAAAATATAAATTCACATACATTCGATTTCTTCATAACGAATTTATTTGCCCAAAAGTACGGAACTAAGCAGCATTACTTAATTACGAAATTTCTGTTTACCCTCCTTCCTACCCTTTGTAATACCTTCCTTGGTACCTCGGACATTATCTCGCTGCGAAAATATATCTCTAGATATCTAGAGATATATTTTCGCAGAGACTTGAATCACAGGGATCTTGAGCGACTTGTAATCCTAAACAAGGCGCGGCGGTTTCGCGGCAGAGCGCGGAGGTCACACCTCTAGCTCTGGGACTGGATTGCCAAATATCTTCCCGATGCCCTAGATTCGTTTCAGCGCCGAGCTGTCTAAGTTAAAGGACATGCAGAGATTTTATGCGATTAATAGCGGTTTTATGCGTCCTCTATCGCTTTTACCACCGTCTTTTACGTATCGTCTTTTCACACCCACAAAACCCGCACAAGTCGGGGAAAGCATCCGCATTATGTCGACCGAGTCGGCAGTCCAACTAAAAGTGCGTCGTTTCTTTGTAGAACAATCAACAAGTGGAATGCTTTACCAGTTCTCCCTAACCTATCTTAGATCCTTCAAGCGATACGTAAAGAAGAAACTTTGACCGGCATAGAGACAGTGACCGAGGCAACCGTGAACTGTCTTAGTTTTTTCAGTCGTCGGCACTCTCGAACCTCCTCCTGCTTACCATCAGTCAAGTCATAATAAAAAAATAGTTTAGTAGCGATATAACGTAAAGTTCTATCACCTTGTTAAAAATAATTCACGCTTTAACATCTAAAATAAAACAATATAAAATAACTTTCAATCTACATAGACCAACGGTCGCTCGATTGAAGTGATGCCTATCTCCTGTCGCAAGTAACATTTTCTTAGTATCATTAATCGATCAATACAATAGTCTTTTTGCTGACAAGTAGCTCGTGCCGGCGTATAACACGGGTTCCGGTACACTCGCTCATAAAACGCATTGAATAAAAATTAAATGACTTTATTTTTTAATAGTGCCTATAAACACAGGGTCTATATGAAGAGAATTGTGAAAAAGGCGACCGTGGTGTAGTGGTAGTGCAATGGTTACATAAACCGAGAGCACGAGTTCGAAACCACCCACCGGTACCAATGTATCTTTGATGTATGTACTTTGGTTGTCCTGTTTCTATGATACAAGCACTAGTATATAAATGTAATAAAAAATAGTAGCTTAGTTTAAAAAAATGAAGAAAGTTGTGTCAGGATCGTGAATAGAGGCGTTCTATTGTCTATGGCTACCCCTGTGGGAGTGACAATTGACGTTTAGAATTATTTTTTCAGGATAGGCAAATTATTTTCAATACCGTAAATCATGTTATTTCATATTCTCTTCAGGTCTGAAGGGAAGTTTTTGCACCGATTTACTAAAACCATCATTATGGAGCCATGCCTTTAATTTTATTATTTTTTATTATTATACATTTCTTTACTAAGCTACTAAAGTGCTTGTATCATAGAAACAGGACATACAAAGTACATATATCAAATATACCTATAAATTAGTACCTACCGGTGAGTGGTTTCGAACCCGTGCCACTCGGTTTACGTACACCACGGTCGCCTTAATTGGGCGATAACAACGCAAAAAACTAATAATAACAAACACTTTTGCTGTCGATTATACACAAAGCCATTGTCAGCATCTGTTGTTGAGTTTTTGCGCCTCCATTTAAAGTAGTTTTTTACTTTCGTTAATGATTTACTTTAATTATTACAATTTTATTAAATAATAATTATAAATACTTAAAATTAGTCTACTTATAATTGGGTAAATACTTAAATTTATTCAGATAAGCGACGGCATGACTGTTGGGCCGTGGAAACTTGGCAGATCTTTGTTGTGGGATGCGACTTGTGTAGACACATTAGCCCCATCTCACATCCAAGCGACCTCGTTAAGCGCGGGAAGTGCGGCGATTACTGCTGAGAACCTCAAGCTGCGCAAATACTCCAACCTCGGTACGGGTAACGAATTCGCACTGTTTGGGGTCGAGACGATGGGGACCTTGGGGATCTTCAGCTAAGCGCCTGGCCAAGGAGTTGTCCAAACGGTTGACGGAGAAGTCTGGAGTCAGGAAGGCTGGCAATTGTTTCTGCCAACGTATTAGCCTTGCTTATACAAAGGGCAAAATGTTGCCAGTCTCTTTTGATGCGACGTCATCAGATGATTTTTTACGTATAGTTTAATTATAGGTAATATACTTTTAATTTTATATTTCAAATAAATATATTTAGATTATATTTATTATTGTGGCCCAACAAGTGACAGCACCCCACCCATTGAAGTTGAAAGTGCGGTCCATGAAAGGAGGCGAATGCTAGTTGGAAGCTGATCCTGAATCACATTCTGTACCTTGTAAGATCGGCAGACTAGGCAAATGATACAATAGTTTATTGTGCATAGTTTAGGTATGCAACATGATTAAACTGTAAGTTGCCGGTTCCATCTAGGCCGGCATAGTGGATGTGATTGCTACTCACAGTTATTGAATTGTAGTAGCAGTGACATTCATTCATGGACCACACTTTGGCTTAACATCAAGCGGGGTGCTGTCATATGTCGAGTCACAAAAAAATAAAAAAAATAAAAACTATAATTATAACAGTTCAAAGCAGTACTGTCAATATGGCCTGTCTTCGTGATTGAGAAACAGTACAAAATCCATATTTTATTTCCTAAATAACTCAATTGCAAAGCAAAATTTTATTAGTTTTATCCTTGTATTGATATCGGAACTACGATTTATATATTTTTACATCATCGGACATTATAAAAGTAGTACAAAAATAGCTTTTTTATTTATTTATTATTGTGACTTCACATCTGACCTCGACCCGCCTGATGGTAAGCAAGAAGAGGTCCAAGAGTGCCTACGACTGCGAAAACCGAGTCCTCACGGCTGCCCCAGTCGCCGTCACTATGCCGGCCAAAGGTGCTTCTTCACGCATCGCTTAAAGGATCGAAGGCTATAGGATGGAGAGAACACATGGGCTGGTAAAATGAATGATGTCCTTTAAACTAAATAATAAAAAAAATATAAAACATTTACAAGTCCAATGAAGCGTACAATTATTGTTTTTATCCGAGAGCACGAGCTACTGCTGTAGGATATCAATTAGAGACAGTTTTTATTTGAATTTTAAGAAATAGATAAGTAGGTAAATGAGACATCCTTTTAGTGGGGTTTTTATTAACATCAGTTTTATACACAAAACGACCGTGGTGTAGTGCGCGCAAACTGAGAGTCGTCGGTTCAATACCATGCCTGTCTAATTACTATAATATATGTTGGTACAGACCACAGACAAAAGGTGGACACCGGAGACAACTATATGGGAGAGACCAACAGGAAAAAGAAGAAGGGTGAATAGAAGATATAAAATCATTAGCAGGAAATGGGGATGGATACGGATATAGGAATAGTATTATCCGGTTTCAGATACGGTTACGGATATGTAATTATTTCGGAAGAGTTTCTGATTATTTCGGTTACGGATATTACATTTATAAAGAATTTAAGAGTTTAAGATCCTGTCATAACATGACATCCCTAGCAGGAAGCGAATGGAGAAAAAAAGCAACAGAGAGAGAGGCTTGGAACTAGCTGGAGAAGCCCTGCCTACACATAAGCAGATGCTCCGATTAATGGTATGAAAAAATAAAATAAAAATGCATGTAATAGAATTTATAAATCTCATGTGAATAAATACGTTAAACAAGGCAGACCCAGGAGGGTGTTTGCCGACCAAATCGAAGACATCCTCAAGAAAGCTAGGTTGCCTAGTGTCCATAAGCATAGAGCTTGTATCAAGAGAATTGTGAATGTAAAGGAGGCGAGGGAGTTGTGACAGGATCGTGGCAAGTGGCGCTTCATTTTCTCTGCCCCTATCCCTGTGCGAAAAACTGATTGATTGAATGATGTAATAGAAATTTAAGATAGGAATTTTTTTATTATTATTTATTAGTACCTACACTTTATATACGTTTTATGTTAATTTTTCTTTATATGTACGTACCACCTGTCTCCACAATCGTCCATCTCGCATAGCGCTGTAAAACCGGCATTCTATTAAAGCACGCAATATTATATCGGCTTACATAATGAAGATCACAATCATGGTCAATGTCTTGGTGGATAAGATGAGTCATTACACTCGGCACGCGACAATGAGATGCGCACGCGCACACGACACGCGCAGGCAGAGCATAATGCGTTCATGTTTTGTTATATTGTTTTAAATATTATTAAAATATTTAAACACATTATTGATGTAGTGGCAAGGATTGACGAAGGAATGCTTCGATGGTTTGGGCACATGGAAAGGATGAGTGAAAGTAGATTGACGAAATTATAAATCTTATGTAGATGGATGCGTTTAAAGATAATCTAAAAAAGTGTTTTCCGACATAATCGGAGACATTCCTAAGAAAGTTGGGTTGCTTAGTGCCCATAACAGTACAGCTTGTATGAAGAGAATTGTGGATCGTGGCGCTCCATTGTCTCTGCCTATCCTTATGGGAAAAATCCTTCATACAAGCTTTACGATTATGGGCACTAGGCAACCTAGCTTTCTTGAGGATGCCTCCGATTTGGTCGGAAAACACCCTCCTGGGCCTTGTTTGACGCATCCATTCACATGAGATTTATAAATTCTTTTCGTCAATCTACTTTCACTCATCCTTGCCATGTGCCCGAACCATCGAGGCATTAGCAATATTATTTACATAAAAACCATTTTAATAATTGAGTTTTAAGTGTAAATATAAAACGACATTTTGTAGGTCAGATAAAAAAACTTATCCAAGTTAAAAAGATCAAAATCATTATTGTATAACGAGATGCGCTCGCGCCGATACAGGCAGATGTTCGCAGCATCTGTCTTACACACACATCTCTAATATTGGAGGTGTTATTCTTAAAATTAAAATGTTGATTTAAATTATTATTTTTAAAATAAAAAGCGATTTAGGTTAATAAAAGAGTAGGATAAGACGTGGAGTGGAAGAATATAAGCTAATCTATTTCATAAATTAAATATAAGGTGGGGGAAAAGTTTCTTCGCATTCTAATAAAATTTTAAATGTATCTAATTCTTCATTTGATGCGCTCATTTTGACAGAAAGAAAAACAAATGAAAAATAGCGGGAAACAAAACTTTACTAATTCGATTCTTTTTTGAAATGTCGCCCTTTTAATGTCATGAAAACCAGCCAGATACAAATAGTACAGCTAAAGATATTTTATTACAAGTTTATACATAATATATGCGAAAAGAATTTTGCGCCGACCCAATAGTATCTAACGGTTTTAGATAATTCTAATAATAAAAGTAAATGAAACATGTTTAGTAATTAATCAATTTGTCACGCCTTTTTCCTCATATATATTTGTCTAAAATAAATAAAATAAAGTCCTAAAGAAAATCCTTCTGGTTAATCATAAATACGGACGGGTAAAGTATTTCGCTAGTCGATTGTTTAACAAAGAACCAAACGATCTCGACCGAAGACTAATTAATCGGCTATCGTCACAATTCATCGCCAAATCCTTAAAATCATTTAAAATTCCGTTCAAGATTGGATAAATAAAATAATTCTAATACCTTTAAATCCAAGGTTAATGTAGACTGAAAATTAATGTAACTGGGAACCTTCGTTGGGAACTGTCAACGAAGGTTTTATCGCCGGCAGTATTTGCACCCGAATGTGGAAACCAAAGCTTCGGTCGAACACTACCATAAATATGATTTTATTTATTTTATAATTTCTATCCCTAAGTATTAAATGCGCTTGTATTATAGAAACAGGATGACCAAAGTACACAATAAACAAATTTTATTACTATCGCGTTTATTTTTATTTAATGATTGTACATTTTTTATTCCGATGTTTCGAGAGCTTTGCAGCCATCGCCGTGTTCACGGAGAGACGATGGATGCAAAGCTCTCGAAACGTCGGAAAAATCGTACAATCATTAAACAAAAATGAACGCGATATTTTTATTTAATGATTGTACATTTTTTATTCCGATGTTTCGAGAGCTTTGCAGCCATCGCCGTGGTCACGGAGAGACGATGGATGCAAAGCTCTCGAAACGTCGGAAAAATCGTACAATCATTAAACAAAAATGAACGCGATAGTAATCCGCATAAAATCTGTTAATTCATTAATCAATGTTCGCGCAAAATCTAGAAAAATCAAAGTATACAGTCTATCACGGCTGCCATGATCAAATTGTTTTGTTTTAATTCCAATATCGTTTCAAACATGAATAGGTCGTGATCTCTTATATTGCATACGCACACAAAGGAGTATTAAAAAGAGCAACCTGTTTGCTCCGAACGCTGCTAACAGCTGATCCATACCTGCCTTACATTTTAATGAACACTCCTTGGGATTAATCAGCATCTTATTTGTTACAGATTTTATTTTTAAATTATTTAACTCGTTATTATGCAACATAAAAAAAACAACTTAAATGAATCATAAAAACATGATAGTGGTGGGCAGTGGTATCCAGTACCCAGTGTACTGATCCAAGGTACCGACCGAAGCTGGACCGAACTCCAGCTTATCATCAGGCTGTCAAATGTGGAGCCACAATAAAAACTCCTAATATATATATATTATTGTGACTCGACATATGAAAGCACCTGCCTGATGTTAAGCTGGAGTGCGGTCCATGAATGAAGGTGACTGCTACTACAGTTTATTAACTGTAAATAGTACCCTGATCCTGAAACACGACTAAACCACTTCACGGTCTGTATACTTGTAAGTGGTGGTACTAGCCCGGATCAGCAGACTGGGTATCATTGCCTACCACTCTTTGATAAGCAGACCCGGAACCATAGACCGTATATGTAGTATTTATACGGTCTATGCAATTATTACCTCAATGCCCGGAGCAATATCTGCCTCTTTTTCTATGAAACAAATATTTGCTCCGACCGGGAATCGAATCCTGGACACCCGCGTAACGGACTGGTAGCACACCACTACGCTAAGCCATATCCACTTAATCCACTATTTTACCGCCATAGTCACAATTAATCAGTTATCTATGAATGTAGTAGGGGTGACTGAGTGAGAAACAAATCCTACAGCTGCAATGGTCACCTGCCCGTTGGATGCTAAGGGGATTTTCCGGTCAACAACCTTTACTATTTGTTATTCATTAGACTTTTTAAGATCAGTGTTTTTTGCGGAACCTATAGATACATAATTAGAGGGAGGTGCGACAGGCGAGGTGCATTGGTTAGGGCACCAGTCCGTTACGCGTAAAGTCACGAGTTTCATTCCTAGGCCAATTAGATTGAATATTACAATCAATCAAATTGTCACGCCTTTTTCCCACAGGGATAAGCAGAGACAATGGAGCGCCACTTGCCACGATCCCGACACAACTCCCTCACTTCCCTCACATTCACAATTTTCTTCACACAAGCTCTATGGTTATGGACACTAGGCAATTCTTTCTTGAATATTACAAATATTTAGAATTTTCTTAGATTTTATGCGGCTTACTATCGCGTTTATTTTCGGTTATTGATTTCCGACGTTTCGAGAGCTTTGCAGCCATCGTGGTCTCGAAACGACAGAATAATGAAAAATTGTAAAATCAATAACCAAAAATAAACGCGATAGCAAGCCGCATAATTACAAATATTTGTTAATAAGAAAAGAGGCAGATATTTTGTGGATGTGAAAGCTTCCAGTCACTAGTATCAACCACTTACAAGTGAACAGACCGTGAAGTGACTTATTCGCATTTCGGGATCAGCTTGTAAGTTGCCTGTTTCAAATAGGCTGACATAGTGGATGTGACTGCTACTGACAGTTATTCAACTGTAGTAGCAGTCACCTCTATTCATAGACCGCACTCCAGCTAAACATCTGACCACATGCTGTCTGTCATATTGCGAGTTACAATAAAAAAAGTCAATATCTCAGAATATGTTTTCTGCTGAAATGTAGCAGTTTCCTGATTTGGGGGTCGACTGCGCAACTTATTGAAGTTGGGTATTGACAATGAAATTCAGTTCCATTTGTCAAAAAGTTACTCGGTCGCTGTTAGTGTCAAAATCAACTTATATTCATTGGGATAATGAGTTTCAATGAGCTTGAACTGTTAATGAAAATGAACATCGATTCTCAGTGTGTTGCGCGGTCGCAATTTTAATTTTGAAGCTCATTAATAGAGTTCAATTGTCAAAACGCAGTTCATTTTCATTGTATTAATTGAATGAATTTAATTTAATTGAATTGTAATTGAATTACCCGGTCGGCCTGCAGCACTACGACTGCAAGAAGGTTCTAGTAGGTACTCAATTAAGCGCTTAGCCTGTAGTGCAAATATCAAATCAATTAAAAACTTAAGATTAATTTTAATGACGGCATAAAATCCGTCAGAATTGTTCCTGAGCACTTGCAAGGTGCACTGTGGCACGCGTAAGATCCACCGCTCCTAGCAAAAACTATCCAATCCAATTTATAGAATAAATACAGTGGTTTGCAAACTTGTTGAAAATAATTTAATAATAATTGTCTCTTTTTACATTTTTATACTAGGCTACTAAATCAACTTGTATCATATAAAAAGGACGACCAAAATACATGTATGATAAATTAAACGCTCAAGTTGAAATCGTAAAGAAGACTAATTTATTTAAAATAAAAATAGCATAAAAAACAAAATAATGAATGACGTTTGAAAATGACATTACTTTTTTAATGTAAATGAATTATACAATGTGCTAACTACAAAAAGGTCGGCACATACTCATATTATAAATTATCTTTTTGATAATTTTTAATTTATATATCTCGTATTTGCTCTAAATTATTTTACACTGACGCGGTTTTTTCATTAGTCGTCACTCTTGGACCTCCTCTTGCTTATCATCAGGCGGGTCGAGGTCAGATGTCGTGTCACAATAAATAAATATAAAAAACACCTTTCCAATCTCCAATGTTTAAATTAGTGTTAAGTTTTGTTTTTCTTGCAGACGCTAAAACCTCGTTTTTGTCATCTTTACTATTTCTTCTGGTCTTGTCTGACTTTATTCGATTCGGAACTAATACAATTCAATATAATATAAAAATACAATTCAAACTAATACAATTTAATATAATATAAAAAAGGAGCGATTTTTTCTTATCGCTAAAAGAAATTTGTGGTTTGCAATGCAAATTCTATCAGAATATTTTATTTGGGCAGTGTCCTCCTCTTTTGAAGCTCAATTTAGCATAAGACGGTTTGTGATCGTATGAGTTTAATTAAGTTTTTCCGCATAAAATTGAAACGATGCAAAACTTTGTGAACCACTGGCCACATCACCTGCGCACGCGTCGTACAGTTTACTATGATTCAATGCACTTAAATTCTGATTGGATTATTTATATTTTTACAACGAAAATGTCGCCCTTATTCAGTACATAACAGGTGCAATTCAGGAAATAATTATATTATACTTGGCATCTTTATTATTCTTACTCGTATATTTATACCTTTATAGTTTGTTTATGTTAGGCATATCTGTCCAGTTTAAGGGAATACGCAAACCTCACATTTATTTTTGGTTCATATATCAATTCGATTTTTCACCGAAATAATTATTATAAAAAAAACAACAATAAAATAGGTTCGATTCCCGGTCGGGGCAAATATTTATTTCATAGCTTTTATTTGTTATATTCTATAATTAGATTGAATATTAAAACTATTTGTTAATAAAAAATGAGGTGTAAATTTGTGCCGGGTCTGGATGCCAAAGAGTTGTGACCAGTCTGCCAATCCGGGGAAGTACAATTGGTACACAAAACGTGACTTAGCGCGTTTTGGAATCAGCTTGTAAGTTACCGGTTCCAACTAGGCCGGAAAGTGGATGCGGCTGTTGCAGTTATTTAACTGCAGTAACAGTCGCCTCTATTTATGGACCGCACTCCAGGTTAACATCAGGCGAGATGCTGTCATATGGCCACAATAAATAACACAAATATATCTACTTGTATTCAAGCAATTATTCTAATAAAGTCGGTCATCGACATGAAGGAGTAGGCATGAAAATATTGCATATAAATACAGATGCGTTATTTTTTTAATGTTGCATTGTTATGCGCCGGATCTCAGACAGTGAGTCAGTGATGGACAATGATTGCATTCTGAATCATAAAGTCTGCTTAAAATAATATTGTTTAGACAAAAGGCGACCGTGGTGTAGTGGCAGTGAAATAGTTACGCAAACCGAAGAGCACGAGTTCGAGACCACCCACGGGTACTGTATCTTTGTATCTTTGTGTCTTTGTATCAATGTATCTTTGATATATGTACTTTGGTTGTCCTGTTTCTATGATACAAACACATTAATAGTTTAGTATAGAAATGAAACAAAAAAATGAAATTGTTTTAAAGAATGATTCCTGACTATTCCTTCTTTCTGTTTAGTTACGATAGTGGATTGATTAAGAAACAGCAAAGTGCGCGAGAGATGTGGTTTGAAAAAAGATGTTGTGACAAGGCTTGACAAAGGAATGCTTCGATGGTTTGGACACATGGAAAGGATGAGTAAAAGTAGATTGACGAAAGGAATTTATAAATCTGGATGGATGCGTTAAACGAAGCAGACCCAGGAAGGTTTTTTCCAAAGAAATCGAAGACATCCTCAAGAAAGCTAAGTTGCATAGCGAGGCAGTTGTGTCAGGATCGTGGCAAGTGGCGCTCCATTGTCTCTCCCATCCCCGTGGGAAAAAGGCGTCTCACAGTCTAAGAAGCTGATGTAAAACAAGCTTTTTATTCAGATCACATTTGTACGTGTGTGTGTGTTTATTAAGTTTAAATCATGCAAGTGAATGAATGGGTCGCTGCCCACTGTTAGTCTGCAGTCATATGTACAGTCAGCAGCAGATATATCTGAGCACGCAATGTGATCAAAAGTATGTACACATTCAGGGTGATCATAAGTATCTACACACATTAGTTGTCATATCAATGTGAGCATTCAATGCGTCAAAATCATCTACACACGCAAATAGTCAAAAATATCTACACACTCATATAATATGTAATATTTTAAAACATATTTACTGAATTGTCTGTTGACATATTTTTGACAAGTGAGTGTGTAGATATTTTTGACGCATTGAATGCTCACATTAATATGACAACTAATGTGTGTAGATATTTATGATCAGTCTGAATGTATAGATACTTTTGATCACATTGCGTGCTCACATATATCTGATGCTGACTGTACATATTTAAATCCAATTTTCATTATTATTAACCTATTTATTCATATGGCTATAGAACCTTAAACTAAAGCAAAAGAAAGGTCTTTTTGATTGAAATCAAAGCTTATTGAATATCATTGATTCTTCGAACGGATGTCAAACATTTGTATGGAAAAACCATTTTAATTTCATGTAAATAAATGTTAATGGATTCCAGAGCGGATATTGGATTTTGGCATTAAATAGTTTTTTTTTAAAGCTACAAGGCCATTGTCCTAATTACTACTTTTACATTTAAAAGTTTTTTAATAATTGGGTGTAGTCCGACCAAATCGGAGACATCCTTAAGCAAGCTGGGTTGCCTAGAGCCTATAACAGTAGAGCTTGTATGAAGAGAATTGTGGATGTGAGGGAAGCAAGGGAGTTATGTCAGGATCGTAACAAGTGGCGCTCCATTGTCTCTGCTTATCCATGTGGGAAAAAGGCGTGACAATTTGATTGATTAATAATATTTGCTTCGGGTCTGGTTATCAAAGAGTTTACAGTCTGCCGATTCGGGGTATAGTCACGGGGGGACATCAGCTTTCAAGTATCCGGTGCCAACTAGGCCGCCATAGTGGATTTGGTTGCTAACTGTAGTTATTAAATTGTAGTAGCAGTCCACTCCATTTATGGACCACACTCTAGCTTAACATCAGGCGGGGTACAGTCATATGTCGAGTCACAGAATATAAAAAAAAGTGGATGTGACTTCCCAAAATCTTTCAAATAGGAAATGCAAACTGCACTAATTTAAAAATATCAATTTATGCAAATAAATTAAAATAAATATCCATTCGTGTAACTGCGAAGCTTCCGTTACTTAATTGACAAAATTAGAATGTATTAAAAATCAGTTCCTTTAGTAGAAAAAAAGGTCCTTTTTAAATAAGAACGGTAATAAATTCCTCGGTCCATCACTTTTTTTGGCATTTTTTTAAATCAGTATTTTTATATTAACTTAAGCGACGCAAGAATAAGCTTCTTCAATCAAATCAAATTGTCACGCCTTTTTCCCACAGGGATAGGCAGAGACAATGGAGCGCCACATGCCAACATCTTAGGCCTGCTTAAGTGGCTGCAATAACTGAATCGTTTTTTATCAGTCGGCGCTCCTATACTTCCTTTTGCTAACCATTTTTTTTAAAGTAGATTTATTTATTTAAATTTCATTGGCATATTTTTTTTGATTTTTATTTAAAGATCAAAATTATCAATCACAAAATCAAATTGTCACTCTTTCCCACAGGGATAGGGAGAGACAATGGAGCGTCACTTGACACGATCCTGACACAACTCCCTCGCTTTCCGCACATCCATAATTCCTTTCACACAAGCTCTACTATAAGAAAATAATTATACTATTATAGATAATAATAAAGGAATAGCAAAGTGCGCGATAGATGTGGTTTGAAAGAGGATGTAGTGACAAGGATTGATAAAGGAATGCTTCGATGGTTTGGGCACATGGAAAGGATGAGTGAAAGTAGATTGACGAAAATAATTTATAAATCTCATGTGAATGGATGCGTTAAACGAGGCAGGCCCAGGAGGGTGTTCGCCGACCAAATCGGGAAGGAAACTAGGTTGCCTAGTGTCCATAACCATAGAGCTTGTATAAAGAGAATTGTGAATGTGAAGGAAGCGAAAGAATTGTGTCAGGATCGTGGCAAGTGGAGCTCCATTATCTCTGCCTATCCCTGTGAGGAAAAGGTGTGACAATTTGTTTGATTAATTGATAAAAAATGATTTTATAAATACAAAGGATATTTACTTAAGTAAAGTAGATATTCATCTCCGACAAGTAGTCTTGTGGTACACCGCAGCATCCTCGCAGGAAATGTCAGTATGTTTTTCTTTTTACATAGTCAATACAAAAGCATTGCTTTGTTTACTGTGATCATCATGATTAATCCTTTCCATGTGGCCAAACCATTCGCGCATTCTTTGTCACTAGGTATATCTTCTTTCTAACCACATCTATTATTTTATTTATTTTTTATTGCATAAAATAAACTTAAAAATAGTTACTTAGGCGAGTTTAATGCCTATTAGGCATTCTCTAACGAGGATTGTTTAGGATACCATACAAAAAGAAAAGTAGATGGGCAGATCTGCGAAAAAGGAAATTGAGCCATTTCAACTGAGATCGAAAATGTGATACATGATCTTACTTACCCAAGCCAAATACATAGGGAATGCATAAGTTGCGAAGGCGATCGAGTTTGTTCAGTAGCTCTTCATAATCAGATCAGTAGGATCATGATCCTTTGCATATATTTGTAGGAATATTATTTATAAATAAAATCCTATAAAAGGGGTATATTGCAAGAAGGGGTAGGGCAAGTCTAAAAGCGTAGACTGATATAAACGATTCGGTTATTGCAGCTACTGTGCACGCCTAAGGAGCTTTTTTACTATTTTCTTCTTTTTTGTGGCTCGACATATCACAGTATTATTAAGCTGGAGTGCGGTCCATGAATAAGCAGTTAAATAACTGCAAGTAGCAGTCGCATCCACTGTTATAATTTAATTGGGATAAAACTTACACTTCGCACTCTGTGTTAAATAAGGCGACCGTGGTGTAGTGGCAGTGCAATGGTTATGCAAGCCGAGAGCACGGGTTCGAAACCACTCACCGGTACCAATGTATCTTTGATATGTACTTTGGTTGGTGTTTCTATGATACAAGCACTTTAGTAGCTTAGTATAGAAATGTAAAATAAAATATTAAATAAAAAACCTATACTTTGTACCCTTAAAAGTATACTAACCCGCATCGGCAGACAGGACAAATACTAGTCTACCGTTCCTAACTGTCTGTCTACCGTTCCTAAATCCAATTTCTTATGATGAATGAATCCTACTTCCTACTATTATTATAAATGTGAATGTGAGTTTGTTTGTTATGTTTTCACACAACTACTTAACCAATCATCATGAAACTTTGTACACATATTTTTGGAGGTACCAGAAGTAACATAAGGATACTTTTAATTTTAAATATATATATTTTTTACTATAGTTTCCAATTGACTATAGTTTCAGCTGTTTGGAATTTTTCTATATTTATTTTTATTTCCGTCTGTCATTTTTATATGAGTTATCGAGTTATAAATACAAAATAAAGGAATATCGAATTGAGAACCTCCTCCTTTTTTACAAACCTAACTCGTTTTTTTCAGTTGTCGTCACTGTTTGGAACTCCTCTTGTGATCATCCGGCGGGTCGAGGTCAGATGTCGTATCACAATAAAAAAAATGCGGGTAAAACCACGGGCACAGCTAGTATTCAAATAAAATGGGAAATAGGTACAATCGAGTGTAGTTCCATCCACGTGAGGAAGGTTTGTGGTCTTTATATGGCTTCCCATACTACTCCGGTTACTTTCCGGCCGGACATACTTTGTATCGATCTCTGTAGATAAAGCTATGTAGATATGTATAAAACTTTGTTTCGTTGTTTTATCCAATGATATTAGGTAAAACATCCCCAAGAAAGCTGGGTTGCCTAGTGCCCATAACCGTAGCTTGTATGAGGAGAATTGTGGATGTGAAGGAAGCGAGGGAGGTGTGTCAGGATCGTGGCAAGTGGCGCTCCGTTGTCTCTGCCTATCCCCGTGGGAAAGAGGCGTGACAATTTTATTGATATTAAGTAAAAAATCCTAAAATAGGTTTTATCAATAAGATTTTTTTTGTTTTTTTGTTTTTGTGACATCTGATTTCGGTTTGCTTGATAAGGCTTTCAATCGTACTACAGAATTTCGAGTGTACATATCGTGAAGTGACTTAGTCGTGTTTCAGGCTTTAAAGTTGCCTCCATTCATGAACCGCCTCCAGCTTAACATCAAGGCTTCGATTCTCTTAATACACGACAGCGAAATGACGATTTTGCCGATCTTTGGCCGGCATAGTGACGGCGACTGGGGCAGCCGTAAACCAATTCTCGTTTTTTTCAGTCGTCATCACTCTTGGACCTCCTCTTGCTCTTGCTTATTATCAGGACGGACGTGGTCAAATGTCGTGTCACAATAAAAAAAAGATATTTGACATCTTCATAACCAATCAGCGAATAGCAAATCAATAGGTAAACTACGTTGATTGGTCACTTGGGACCGCGACACAATTTCACTGCTTGTGCAGGTAAGGTGTTGTTATAAGTCGCAGCACTTTTTTGAGTTTAGATGTTGGGGATTTCGAACTTGCCTATTTTGTTTAAACTACTCGTATATTATAACCATCTTAGCATAAGCAGTCGTCAAAAATGTATTTAAAGGTTTAGTGAAACTTCACACAAAACAACGTAGAAAACTTTAATTTTTTTTTTGAAAATTGTGATGTACCAACCTATTAAATTATTTAAAATGAGTTTACAATAATATTCCTTGCAGGTCTTTACCTTGCTTCTTGGATTGCCATGCTAGGGGGGCAGCTAGCTACGGTCAACATTTCTACACATAGGTTTTTAATAAAAGCGCTCACGTTAAAGGCCGAGGACATCACTAAACAAATGATAGATGAAAAAAAAGGAAATGTCAGACGTAACAAAGAAAGCGAACATGTATTACATATTAACGCAAAAAGACCCTATTATGAGACTTGCAAAACAAAAAGAAAAAGAATTTAAATTAATTCAAGGCGAATGCTAACCGAGATCTCGCGTTTCGAGAACTCTTGCCGGTACCAATGTATCTTTGGTTTATGTGGTTTGGTTGTCTAGTTTCTATGATATAAGTACGTTTAGTAGCTTAGTTTAGAAACGTAAAAAATATAATATTTTAGACCATTCGGCATAGGTGAAACTGTTGCTAAAATGAAGTGTCTAAGGCACGTGTCATAAGAAAAAAGATACCCAGCCTGCCAATCCGGTTAGTACCACCACTTACAAGTATATATACCATGAAGTCGCGTTTCAGGATCAGCTTGTCAGTTGCCGGTTCACACTAGGCTGGCATAGTGGATGTGACTGCTACTTACACCTCTATTCATGGACCACACTTTAGCCTACCATCAGACAGGCTTTGGCGACAGGCGTAGACGAACGGTTTAGCGACTGGTTTGTTGCGCGTAAAGTCCCGGGTTCGATCCCCGGTCGGAGCAATGATTTGTTTCATAGCTTTTATTTGTAATATTTAATAGTATTAAATATTGCAAATATTTGTTAATAAAAAAAAAAGAGATAGATATTTGCTTCGGGTCTGGTTATCAAAGAGTGGTAGGCAGTGGTACCCAGTCTGCCGATCCGGGGTAGTACCACCACTTACAAGTATACAGACCGTGAAGTGATTTGGTCACGTTTCGGGATCAGCTTGTAAGTTGCCGGTTCCATCTAGGCCGGCATAGTGGATGTGATTGCTACTCACAGTTATTCAATTGTAGTAGCAGTGACATTCATTAATGGACCACACTTTGGCTTAACATCAAGCGGGGTGCTGTCATATGTCGAGTCACAATAAAAAAATAAAAAAAAGGCAGGTGCTGTCAAATGTCGAGTCACAATTAAAAATAAAAAATAACTCTAGCTTTCAAACTGGTTCCAACTGGTCCAAATTGAGTCATGGTTGATTTCGTAAGAATTTTCGTTAATTCGTTCGTTAATTTTGACTAAATAATCTTACAAGTAATTTATAATATTAAGCCTTTAAAATAGAATTCATGATAGAGTTTCGAAGACCTTTGTTGTACCTTTATCTAGAAGACGTTGGGTTCAGTAGCCCGAGACGCGCGAAGGGTGATGGGGGCAGATGTTCAGAGCATCTGGTGTCTGTCACTGACCTAAAAGGGTGTACTAGGAAACTATCCCTTATAAACTAAGGACTTCTGTCATGATTAAGGTGTATGAACCTTTTGCACGAGGTAGAATGCGCGGCTGTGAACTTCTAATGTTTTTTTAAAGTCTTTCGAGTTAGATGCACTCTTATTAGGAAATACCTTTTAAGAAATACTGTCTAATTTTACCTAACTAGACTATTTTTGATTATGACTCGGCATGAGAGAGCACGCCGATCTAATGTTAAGCTAGATTGCGGATAATTAATAGAGGCGACTACTACTACAGTAAAATAACTTGCAAGTAGTAGTCACATCCACTATGCCGGCCTAGTTGAAACCAGGAACAGCCAAACGCGACTGTTTCAGATTACTGAGCCACTTGAAATTTCCTTAGTCTAATGGGTTAGACTAAGGAAATTGAAGACAAAGATATTGTTTTTTATTATTCAATCAATCAATCAATCAAATTGTCACGCCGTTTTCCCACCGGGATAGGTAAAAACAATGGAGCGCCACGATCCTGACACAACTCCCTCGCTTCGGAGTCATTTTCAATAAAGCTGGGTTGTCTAGTGCCCATAACCGTAGAGCTTGTATGAAGAGAATTGTGAATGTAAGGGAAGTGAGGAAGCTGTGTCAGGATCGTGGCAAGTGGCGCTCCTCTGTCTCTGCCTATTCCTGTGGAAAAAGGTGTAACATTTTGATTTGAATTTGATTTAAAATATAGCAAATTACTTATATTTTCTTCCAGCTTACAGACTGATCCGAGACGTTTCGAAAGCTTATAATGGTTAACGAAACGTCGAACTTTAACTATAATAAGGAAAATAATGCAAATAAATATATTAACAAAAACTCCATGTGTATTTCCCAAACGTGTTTAAAAGTAAAAGTCACGTGCCAGTTCTAATGTATCTTTGATAATATATGAACATTGGTCGTCCTGTTTCTATATTACAAGTATGTTTGCGAAAATTAAAAAAACTTTTGACTCGACATATGGTCCAGCCCCACCTAATGTTAGGCTGGAGTGCTGTCTATGAGGTGAATGCTACTACATTCAATCAACCGTAAGTAACAGTCACATCCACTATGCCGACCATAACAATAATCCTTTCAAAAAACCCCGTTACTAAAAAAGCCAACGGTGCCTAAATATCCCCAAGTGAAACCATAACTACCAGGCTGACATACGCGCGAGGTGGTCGCACCCGCACACGATATTATGTAACCAAACGGAATTGTTCCGATCGATTGGCACCTGGAGTCCAACGCACCTGCCATGGGCACGTGCTACCCTGGTACGTCTGTGTGCTCATTTTATGTTTAGTTTAATAAGATTCTCCGAGGAATCCAAGTAGATCTATATAATTATAACTTTGGTAATGTTGGTAATACTTATATATATGGTAATACTCGTAATAATAATAATATATATATATATTTATTTTATTTTTTATTGTGACTCGACATATGACAGCACCCCGCTTGATGTTAAGCAGAAGCGTGGTCAATGAATGGATGACACTGCTTCTACAATTCAATAACTGTGAGTAGCAGTCACATCCACTATGCCGGCCTAGTTAGAACCGGCTACTTACAAGCTGATCCCGAAACGCGACCAAATCACTTCACGGTCTGTATACTTGTAAGTGGTACTACCCCGTATCTGGAGACTGCGTACCACTGCCTGACACTCTAAGTTGCAGTTATTTATTATCTTATCAGTCGCCTCCATAGACCGCACTCCAGCTTAAAATCAGGCAGGGTGCTGTCATATGTCAAGACACAATAAACAACATTGTACCTAATCTAACGTTTAGTTTAACGGTTTAATTGCGGTTTCAAATGTATGTGCCGTACGTGTAATCATTATAAAGACGCCCCTCAATAAGAATTATTCACATAAACATCTGTTGAGAAGTTATTCTTCCCTGACCACGACAGACTGGTGTGCCGTTAAGATCGGTTACTTGTGCAAAGACTCATTTCAAAGGTACTTTATTTCAGTTTGGTTTTCAAGTAGTTTTAAACAACGTAGGTTATGCAAGTGGTATTCAAAACCAAAAACGAAATTTAAAGTCAATAAATATTTATTTAGATTTTCTTTCTTTCTTGTAGATTGACGAAAAGAATTTATAAATCTCATGCGAATGGATGCGTTAAACAAGGCAGGCCCAGGAGGGTGTTAGCCGACTAAATCGGAGACATTCGCAAGAAAGCTGGGTTGCCTAGTGCCCATAACCATAGAGCTTGTATGAAGAGAATTGTGAATGTCAAGGAAACGAGGGAGTTATGTCAGGATCGTAGCAAGTGGCGCTCCATTGTCTCTGCCTATTCCTGTGGAAAAAACGCGTGATAATTTGATTAATTCTTTCTTGTTTCTGAGCTCGACTTGCCTTGTTAAGCATGATTAAGATCCAAAAGTGCCGACGACTGAAAAAACGATATTCCGAACGACAAGATGCCAGTTGCATCCTCTGGTTATTTGTGACTTTCATTATGTCGTCAGTCCACCTAGTAGGAACCTACAGCTACACTGCGTCTTCCGATTCCGATGGCGGAGACAATTCGTGGTTTCAATTACCTTTCTTTCCCATCGGTTCTTCAAATGATGTGGCCAGCCCATTGCCACTTCAGCTTGCAAATCCTACGGGATATGTCGATAACTCTGGTTCTTTGGTTACGGATTCTAGTACTCCAAGCATAGTTCTACAGATCAGTTACCAGACAACAAAGTAACGTGATGATCTTTAATAGTATTTTACCTTTATGTCCGGTTTCGTTATACGTGAAGAACAATAAAGGGAGGGTTACATGTACCAGGAGATGGGGGAAGTAGCACCTGTGTGGATGTGGGATAAACTATTTTGATACTTTAAGAAATATAAAAAACGTTCTTAAGTTAAAATCTAACTTAATTTCATCAACATTATCTTTTGTTGAGTATCTTGTGATGATTTCTTCTCGTTATATGCGAAATCACTAATTTTATTAGTGATTTGTAAAGGGATAGGCAGAGACAACAAGGCGCTACTTTTTACCATCCTGACACAGCTCTCTGGCATCTTTAAATGCATAGAGACAAGAACTTATACAGACCGTGAAGTGACTTAGTGCGTTTCGGGATCAGCTTGTAAGTTGCCGGTTCCAACTAGGCCGGCATAGTGAATGTGATTGCTACTTACAGTTTTTGTATTGTAGTAGCAGTGACATCTATTCATGGACCACACTCCAGCTTAACATCAAGCGTGGTTCTGTCATGTGTCGAGTCACAATAAAAAAATATATTTATTATTTGACTTTATTGTTGTGGAAAGCCTATTCACAATTTAGTAATATACCATTTTTTTTTATAATACCTACATAATTTTGAGTATCAAAACTATTTAATAGAAAGTCAACGTACACTCATCGAATGGTTTCTTTAATCTTGATATAAAAATATAAAAAAATAACGGATCAGCACATGTGCCCAGCGGTTAAGAGATACCAGGTATTGTAAACATTTTATTTGACCAAAATAATATAGATAACAGTAGGTTTTTAAATTTTTTATTATTTATTATACATTTCTATACTTAGCTACTAAAGTGCTTGTATCATAGAAACAGGACAACCAAAGTACATATATCTAAGATACATTGGTACCGGTGAGTGGTTTCGAACCCGGCTTACGTAGCCATTGCACTGCCACTACACCACGGTCGCTTTAAATTGTCACTCAACATTTATTATTTATTTAATTTTCACATATACCAGCACTAGGTATACTAATTAAAGAAACTCGTACATTTCGTGTAAATAGGTAAATAAATCTTAGTGGGAAATGTTTAGAAAATTAAGTTCTATTATGTACAATAGAATCCAATTTATATATTAGTTATAAGTAGAGTCTGTCTAAACCGATATGACGCTACCCTCTACTGCATTTATGCACACAAGTAAATATAAAATATGAATGCAACACACCGAAAATGCAATTGTAATTGCTGGTTGGACACAAAAGGAGGAGCACGCTGATGAAGTATACGAGTAGTAGTATAGTTTAGACATTTAAATAAACTAATAAAGTGGAGGGGCGCGTCATTTATAGTTAGACAAGCTATACTTAATTTTGTATTTTAAATAAACAATAACATTACTTAAACCACTTTCCTTTTCATAAATTATTTGTTAAGAAAACTTTCAAAATGCTTTTAATAGTAAACAGTTGTTTACTCCTGTCGTGAGTGGAGTCGCACCTGCGCCGGAGCACGTGCCAACTGTCCCGTGTCCCCTCCGCCCTCTCCACTTCCGCTGCATCCGGGGTTACAATACAGCCTTTAAGGTTGCCGATGGATTGTTATAAGACGAAATAAAAAGACAATGTTTTTGTGTTATCATATTGAAATTATTACGTTTATTTTGAAAATACGCTATGCTTAATGTCCCAGGTTTGATTCCCGGACCAAGCAAAGATTGTAAAATTTATATTACAAATGTTTGTTAATAATAATGAAAAGGGTAACTACCTAATTTAGATACCTTTTTAGATATCGAAAGTAATGTAAACATTATTAGGTAATCTGTTAAAACAACACAAACATGATTTTTATTTATTCTACGAGACAAAATTCTATACGCTCCACCGTTACTTATTTATTATTTAAGGAATTTCTGATGTTACAACTTTCACTGTAAACTAAGTTACAAAATCATCATAAGCACTTCGGACCTCTGATTAGTTAGAATTTCCCCAATTTGATCAAAGACCAATCACCTGGATCTTCCTTCTTTAATCTTCCACTGGCCTCTAATTTATAAAGAACGTCAATATCCTTTTGCCCATTCTTTATCAACCTTGTAACCACATCTTCTTTTGAATCACATTACCCTCACATAAATTCCTCATTGACCAATTCCTATAGCATAAACGCCACAATCTCTAAAAAAATTAGATCTATTTTACCTAACGAATCTAATGTTCTTACACGATAAAAGTCACGATGTATATCTAATTTTAGCGTAGCCACGACGTTTATTATCAGTGCAAAAGGTGTAACAAAGAGCATGCCGCATCTCACGCTTGCATAGAGATTGACTATTGTTCTTCAACAAATTTGCATAACCATGCGATGAGCCGAACCCATCAACGGCCATTGTCCATTCGCACTGACCCATTTGAATCTGCAAAAACCCTTTTAGTTCGCAAATATTTCCCATGATGGCCAACAATGGATATCTATCCCTAATTCTTGAGCTTCTATGCTCTATTTTTTGCATTGTCCAATTTTTATTGAATTGCTTAAAGAAAGAACTTCGCCTTTGGCAGAATATTGTTTGATTTGTATACTATACTAGTTTTGATTTGATTGAAATTTTTAGTGACCGTTAACTGTCCAGGCGGTGGTCGAATTTTCGCTTGTGTTAATAACTAACGGTTTTAAACTAGAAACTTCTATTGAATTGAAGTACATATATAAAATATAGAACGTGATCACATAGCTAGTAGAACAGATGGTCGTTGGGGTCGAAAAAGTTCTCGAAATAGACCACATACAGGAAAACGTAGCATAGAAGATCTACATAGAGACTACTGTAGAGATTGCGAGGGAGAACTATGTCCAGCAGTGGACAAGACAGCCGCATTCACTATGCCTGCCTAGTTAGAACCGATAACTTTATCTGAACTATTCCAGATTGGTAGACAGGTAAATGACGTTCGGACATTTCGGACAATTAATAGTCGTTGATTGTGTATTCTGGTTTTATATAATAGATAAAAATCTGAAAATAGTATCGATTAAATACACCTAAAGTAGTACCAATACAACAAGTTATACGAGTTAACACGACATAATAGTAACAAATCGCGTAGAAGTATATAAATCAGCAATGCATGGAGAGGTTATCGCGATTTTCTGTATAACAACACTAATATGGGCGATCTCGTTTTAATTGTTGAAAAGACGTTGGGGTCCGAATGACCCATCCGTTGGCCAGGTAGCACGGGCTGACCCGATCTGGACAATAGCCCGGGGTCACGACAACCCTTTACGCCAATTTAAACACCCCAAAATCAGTGCAGCGTGAGTGATGGGGTCACTCCTGCATCGCCGATGACCCGCCACTGACCCTTTCTTTAGAAAACTACCCCTTTTCTTACAAGGCATTATTTGTAATCCCTTTCGCGAATCTATTCTTTTGTATTCCATCTATTCAGTTTTGATTTTCGGACGTTTGTCTATTGGTGAAATTTTTGCAGCTTTAGCGTTTGACGTGGGAACGATCTAGTTTCTTGTCCGTGTGCGAAATTGTAACGTCCTTTTGGACAATGAGGATCGTTTTATGGGAAAACTTGGCTATTTGCTTGTCTTCCAGACAAAGGAGTGGTCTCCTTTTAATGATTTGCTTTTGTGTTTAGCAGGTCCTTTTGATACAGTTTTTTATGTTGGTCATCGCGACCGTTAGCTGTTCTAACGGATTTGCCGAAGGTATTTAAGTAGGTGACGATTTCTGTTTTGCTTCAATGGTAGGGTTTGATGCCTCTAATATGCATGTACGATAATGCACCTTTACCCGCATGTAATTATGAAAATAATCAATATAACTCATGTAACAAGTGAAATAACGACACAACGTTTAATTTGAAAGTCTTGAGTAATTACAAAAAATGTAACAAAATACTTACAAGGGAAATTTTCATAACATTGTTAAGTCTTATTGTTAATGAGTAATAGAGCTTGTATGAAGACAATTGTGAATGTGAAGGAAGCGAGTCAGGTCAGGACTTGTGTCAGGACCGTGGCAAGTAGCGCTCCATTGTCGCCTTGTTCCTGTGGGAAAAAGGCGTGACAATTTGATTTGGATTGATTGAAATTAATAATTATCTACTTGATAAACAATTTTCATAATATTATGCCAAAGTCCTAAACGAAAATTATATTTTTTTTGTTAGCAGCTTAAAGCATTAGCCTTGCTATGAGCTAGATTGATACTCATAAAAACATGATATATATATTTATCGTAGTTTGACATATTACAGGATCTTCTTGATGTTAAGGTTAAGTGTAGTCCATGGTTAGAGTCCATTAGTGGACGCGAATGTCTGGTAAAAATCTGCTTATATAGGTTTAAAAAACATAAGTATTTACACAAAATAATTGCAGCACAAATAGTCACGAAGACATCTGTCAGGCGGGTGGTTACTGATAACATAAACTGGTTCAGGAGACAGCGATAAGAACACCACAGCGGCAGAATAATACACTGATAAAGAAACAACCGTTAATTTAGGTTATTTACTTACGTTTTTCAATTTATTTCGAACAAGAAATGAAAATATTAGACGATATATACGAGTAATATACATATATGGAAAGGTTGCTCAAGTCGAACCCCCTAAGGAAAATGTGCTATAATATTCACGGCAATTGAAATAATACAAAATATTCTACATTTACTAAATCCTTATTTAGTCGAGTATTAATCAAAAATCACAGAAATTTAATAAATTGTTAAAATATCAATCAATCAATCAAATTGTCACGCCTTTTTCCCACAGGGATAGGCAGAGACAATGGAGCGCCACTTACCACGATCCTTACACAACTCCCTTGCTTCCTTCACATCCACAATTCTCCTTATACAGGCCCTATGGTTATGGGCACTAGGCAACCTAGCTTTCTTAAGGATGTCTCCGATTTGGTCGGAAAACACTCTCCTAGGCCTGCCTTGTTTAACGCATCCATCCACATCAGATTTAAAATATGTATTTTAACGTTTTTCAGAAACATACCTTCGGTACGATTAAGGCGCCCAGTTGCCTAATTCCTACCACAAATATCCTTAGTCGTACTTAAAAAATATACTTTAATGAAGATATAATAAACTATATAGAAATATATATAATATTTAGATTTCTATACTTGGCTACTATATTATAGAAACAGGCCAACCAAAGTACATATATCAAAGATACATTAGTACCGGCAAGTGGTTTTGAACCCGTGCTCTTGGTTTGCGTAACCATTAAACTATCACTACACCACGCCATACATGCACTACTGTATATGCGAACATATATCGCCTTATATTTTATACATTTCTTGCCAATTTTAGACATATGACAGCATCCTGCCTTATGTTAAGCTGAAATTCGAGTAATTCAATTTGCAGGCAATTAGAGAAATAATAATGCAGATCGGTGGTACAAATTAACGTTTCTCATAATCTGATATTTTAATTTTAATAGTTTTTGACATATGTATTCAAATGCTAGTGTATTTTAATTTTATTGTGGCTCGACATTATGACAGCACCCGGCCTGATGTTAAGCTGAAGTACGGCCCATAAATAGAGGTGAATTTCACTACAGTTAAATATATGTAAGTAACAGTCACACCCACTACGCTAGTCTAGGCGAAATGCGACTAAGTCACTTCACTTAAGCAGACCCGAAACAAATACCTGCCTCTTTTCATATCAACATATTTGTATATATCTAATTATAAAATATGACATAAGCTATAAAACAAATTGTTTCGACCGGGAATCGAACCCGGGACATTACGCGTAACGAACTGATGTGCTAACGAACTAGCCACGCCTGTAGTCAATTTCTTAATGTTTGTCATATTTTATTTAGTGCTAGTAATACTTTCGTGGCAATGGGCTGGCCACATCGCTCGAAGAACCGACAACTGATGGGAAAGAAAGGTTCTAGAGTGGAGACCACGAACCGGAGGACGCAGCGTAGGTAGGCCTCCCACTAGGTGGACTGACGACATAGTGAAAGTCATGGGTAACCGGTGGATACAAATGGCATCGGAACGGCGTTCTAAGGGGAAAGGCCTATGCTCAGCAGTGGACGCCTTCTGGCTAACGATGATGATGATTAATTTCTTAGATTTTGCGTGAATATTGATTAATAAATATGCGGCTTACTTTTGCGTTTATTTTACCTCCGTGACCGCGATGGCTGCAAAGCTCTCGAAACGTCGGGATTATAAAAATTGTAAAGGCGACCGTGGTGTAGTGGTAGTGCAATGGTTACGCATACCGAGAGCACGAGTTCGAAATCACTCACCGGCACCAATGTATCTTTGATATATTTACTTTGGTTGTCCTGTTTCTATGATACAAGCACTTTAGTAGCTTAGTATAGAAATGTATAATAATAATAAAAAAAACAAAAACCAAAAATAACAGCCATAGTAAGCCGCATGTTTAATTCAGTGTTTATGCGGCTTAGTAAGTATTGTTTTTTTATTTGAGTAAAAGATAAAAAGTGTCATATAGCGTAGGAAGTAATGAGTCACACAAGTGATCATTGTGTGGGAACTGTACCGGAGACCCCGGAGATGCTGACCACTGACCTTGAGCGGTGACAGAACAATTTTCCCATGATACTGTTGATTTGTTTACCCACGCTCCGTGATAGTGGTTTTGTGTTATTATCATTCTTATTTTATAATAATTTTTGAATAATATTTAATAATAAATAATAGTTAAATTATGGATGTGAGAAAAGCGAGGGAGTTGTGTCAGGATCGTGGCAAGTGGCGCTTCATTGTCTTTGCGTATCCCTGTGGGAAAAGGCATGACAATTAAGGCCACCGTGGTGTAGTGGCAGTGCAATGGTTACACAACCGAGAGCACAAGTTCGAGACTACCCACCGGTACCAATGTATCTTTGATATATGTACTTTGGTTGTCCTGTTTCTATGATACAAGCACTTTAGTAGCTTAGTATAGAAATGTAAATAATAATAAAAAACAATGATTTTGATATGTTCATATATCTCTAATTTATTCATTTAAGTGAACTAAAAGCACTTGCAATATGCAAGGCAACCGTGGTGAAGTGGTAGTGCAATAGCCATGCAAACCGAGAGCATGGTGTTTCAAAACACACACCTTTATAGGAAGAGCTTTGTATTTAAATCTGTGTAGTGACAATGACGGGCTATTATAAATTTGGCTAATCCATCCTTACAAGATGTTTCATCCCTTTGTCCAATCTCACCCCTTGACCCCTTTCAGAAAAGAATAATTCACACGAGTTAAACCCCCAATATACGATGCAATATAAGATTTGTTAAAGAAAGTTCACATTTTAGTTTTTGGCGAACAGTGGAAACTGTAAAGTGATAGTAAACCCGCTTCCAACTAGACCGGCATAGTGGATGCGATGGATACTTGTAGTTTTTAACTGTACCCCTACTCATGGACTGCACTCTTGGTTAACATTCAGCATGGTGCTGGTTTAAATTAGATATTTTTTTAAATAAAACTAAATATTTAAATTAAATAAAAAAACTAAAAAGTTCGGTGAGTCTTTTCTTTGTAGAACAATCGAAAATTGGAATGCTTTGTCAGCCCATGTGTTCTCTTCATCCTATAACCTTGGATCCTTCAAGCGATGCGTAAAGAAGCAACTTTGGACGGCATAGTGACGGCAGCCGTGAACTGACTCTGTTTTTTTCAGTGCTCGTCACTCTTGTACTTCCTCTTGCTCTATCATTAGGCGGGTCGATTTTAAATGTCGTGTCAGAAAAAATTATAGAATTTGACAATAACTTCGATTTTTTTAAAGAAATTATTAATTTTATTTCATAATAATACTTAACCATCTATAGCACCCTTAAATCATTTAACACTGTACAAAAATTGGCTTACAAAAATAATGAAAACAAAAACTAAATTGTCTCTGGTGTTACGGAACTATGGGACTTATTTCCTTTTTAAAACTGGTTTTAAACCTGTTTTAGTTAACCGCCGGTTTATAATGCGATGTTTATGGTAATTTAGGATGATATTGTTTTTTTTTAAATGCAATTTACTGACGGGAAGGGATGCTGTGACATCCGATATGGTGTTTGTATCGTTTTTAGTTGATTATGTATTTTTTTTTATTGTGGCTAGATATATGACTGTGCACCTCGCCTCATGTTTAGCTGGAGTGCGGTCCATGAATGGAGGAGACTGCTACTACAATTCAATAACTGTGAGTAGCAATCACATCCACTATGCCGGCCTAAATGGAACCGGCAACTTACAAGCTGATCCCGAAACGTGACCAAATCGCTTCACAGTCTGAATACTTGTAAGTGGTGGTATTACCCCGGATCGGCAGACTGGGTAGCACTGCCTACCACTCCTTGATAACCAGACCCGACGCAAATATCCATCTCTTTTTTTATTAACTAATATTTGTAATATTTAATGTTGTATTTTCTTAGATTTTGCGCGAACATTGATTAATGAATTAAACAAATATTATGCGGCTTACTATCGCGTTTGTTTTGGTTTAGATTTTACATTTTTTTTTATTATTCCGACGTTTCGAGAGCTTTGCAGCCATCGTGGTCACGATGGCTGCAATTTAATGTTACGATTTGACGATTTAATATTATTAAATATTACAAATAAAAGCTATGAAACAAATATTTGCTCCGACCGGGAATCGAACCCGGTACTTTACGCGCAACAAACCAATCGCTAAACCGTTCGTCCACGCCTGTCGGTTATAGGCACAGGACAGCTTTTTATGTGTAACAAAGACAAAATATAATAATTCGGTCTATCTGTCTCTATGGTAGTATCATCATCATAAACCAGAAGACGTCCACTGCTGAACATAGAACGCCAAGATGGCAGTTGCATCCACCCGATGTGGTATGCAAATTGCAATAAATTATGAATTTACTAACGGAAGCAAAGGTCCAGCTGTCACTAAAACTAACAAAAGAAAGCCGACCGTTACTTGCAAAAATTTTTAATTGCCAAAAATTTGCATAAGTCTCGGGAGTTGAAGATTAAGGGACATAAAGGATGCGCCTTTGTGATTGATTATAAGTGGTCATACAAGGAGGGTGCGTACTTAATAGCAGATTTTATTGTGACTCGACATATGACAGCACCCTGCTTGATGTTAAGCCAAAGTGTGGTCCATGAATTAAACCTAATGTTTTCTTACTTTTTTTATTTGCGCTTTATGTATGACAGAACCCTGACCGATATTAAGCTTGCAGCTTGAGTCACATCCACGGATGGAGGCAAGTGCTTCTATCAATCAGGGATAGGCAGAGACATTGGAGCGCCTCTTGCTACGATCTTGACACAACTCCCTCGCTTCCCTCACTTAAATTCTCTTTCATAAACTACTACTACGTGGTAGTAAAGAGTGGTAGGCAGTGGTACCCAGTCTGCCGATCCGGTGTAGTACCACCACTAACAAGTATACAGACCGTGAAGTGACTTAGTCGCGTTATGGGATCAGCTTGTAAGTTGTCGGTTTCAACTAAGCAGGGATGGAGGATGTAACTGCTACAGTAGCAGTTACCTATATTTACTTAACATCAGGCGGGGTGCTGTCATATGTCGAGTCACAATAAAAAAAAACAATAATACTAAAACAGTTATTTTACGAGTACTCTACAACAGTAGGTCAGCATCAGCATATAAATTCCTAATACGTTTTTTTTTCTCAAAGAGTTGTATAATATCACTTTACTGTTGCGCTGAGCATTACTGAATTAATAATTCACACGGGATACTTTTTCTCTTTTTTTTTAAATTAGGTATTTTCAGAAATAAAATACGTAATTGTATTTCTTTTTTACATTTCTTCTTGTATCAGAGAAACTGAACGACCAACGTACATATATCAAAGAGACATTGGCGGCTAAATTTTACATCGGCGGCTCACAGGTCTGCGTAACCATTGCACTACCGCTACGCCACGGTCGCCTTTATATGATATAAAAAATAAATAAATGTTACTTATTACTTATAGTACCTATATTTCAATATTTTACGATGGTCAAGGCTCATTGGAAGAATAGATGATTGCAAAAGAGATTTATAAAGGCGAGTAGAAAGATAAAACCAGAATATTATTACTTGACATTGTTTATTTATTTATTTACACTAAGCTACTAAAGTGCTTGTATCATAGAAACAGGACAACTAAAGTACATATACCAAACGTACGCTAGTAATTTTAGTTCAATGGTTTGGAGAGAATTATGGATGTGAAGAAAGCAAGAGAGTTGTTTCAGGATCGTGAAATGTTACGCCCCATTGTCTTTGTCTATCCCTATGGGAATTAAGGCTTGAAATTAACAATGATATGAATTAAACTATCGCGTTTATTTTTGGTTAATAAACTTATCAGCCATCTAAACACAGAGAAATCATTAAATTATTAGAGTCCATTATTATTAATGGAAAATTAACGCGAAAGTAAGCTGTATTAATAATTGGTTTAATTCATTAATCAGTGTTCGCGTGAAACCTAAGAATATTCCAATATAGGTAAATTTAAAAAAACAAGTATTTTTAAAAGCAATCTTGTTTATAAAAGAAATCAGCTGCATCTACAAAAATAATAAGTAATAAAATACGTATTTATTTTCATTTATAAGAAAGTAATCTGACCCCTCTAATTGAAATGACCACTCATTCGACCCTATCATTATTTGACCCGAAATACGACCTCTGGTCATCTGGACCAATGTGGACAAAGGAAATATGTAAGAAAAAATACGGATTGGGTGTTCGGACACAATGACCAACACTGACCCTTTGAATAATTGCATAGAATTGTAAGCATACGGTTGACCTTAAGGGTGTTCTCTACCCTTTTTGTAAAGGGTTAAGATTAGAGGTGTATTTTGTTAGATGTTATCGAATGAATAGCATTTTAGGGGAGTTATTTATACGAGTATCAAGGGATTTAACCTTTTAAAGATTTGTGACAGATGTATTAGTATTCTTCATTGTGAGATGAATTGTTAAAGTTCACAACATTCATAATTAGAATAGATTTTAAAATTTTGATGTTTTTTTTTGTGTCTTAACATACAGCACCCTGCCTGATGTTAATCTGGAGTGTGATCCATGAAAAGTGACTGCTACTACAGTTAAATAACTGTAAGTAGCAGTCACGTTGGAATTGGACTGTTGGAACCGGCAACGAATAAGCTGATTCCGAAAAAGGCTGATTGATTTTGAAATATCTAATAGATAGACAAATATTGTTTTTCTTAGGTACACAGAATATTGTTTCTTAAACAACTTGGGGATATTATTAAAACTAATTTTAATTAACCCTTTAATTTGCAATGTTAAGTGTACTTAACATCCCAAACATAAAAAAATTTCTTGCAAAATGCATGTATTTATAACTGGCAGCCTAGTATTAATCTTACTACTTCAATAAATGCTCTTTCGAGTAGTAAGATTAATACTAGGCTGCCAGTTATAAATACGCGCCAATTTTTTTTTGTTTGGGATGTTAAGTACACTTAACATTGCGAATTAAAGGTTAATCCCAAATACCCAATGTTCCCAGTGCCCAAAACAATAGAGCCTCTATGAGGAGAATTGTGGATATGAAGGAAGCAAGAGAGTTGTATAAAGATGATACAATCAATAAGCTAGTGGCGTTTACAGCGTTTTAATTATTATTATTTTTTATATTTTATATGCATTTTATACTTATTTATGTAGTTGCGTTTGTATATTATATATTATATTATATATTTATATTATACGGGGATAGCCAGAGACACTGGAGCGCCACTTGCTACGATCCTGACACAACTCTCCCGCTTCCTTCATATATCCTAACTAGATATTTAAACGCTTATTTTAGTACATTTAATTAATTTATCAAGTTTTATTCAAAATATTTTGCATAATAGTACGAATTGCGTATTCGCGGCCATTTCACGGTTGTGACTGCTCTAAATAAAAAATGATAAGTTACTCGCATAAATGAAGTACCTACCTACTACTTGTTATTACGTGTATATCTATGTAAAATCTTAATTTGCATAGAGTTAATAAATATATTTGTTTTTAGACATATACATTTTCTATATATAATATTTTTTTCCTTGTCTGTGTGTATGACTGAATTCCTAAACCGTGGGACTGATTTTATTGAATACTTTTGTGTGTGTTCTTTTTCAATGTTATATTAGCGTCTTTTATCGCCCATACTACTGAGAATGTTTTGAGGAACACTTTAAGCATGTTCCTACATCGTCTTTACACTCCCGTGATCCTCCCGTTACCGGTTCCAAATAGGCCGGAATAGTAGACGGGACCGCTACCTGCAGTTATTAAAGTGTAGTGACTGTGCCTCTATTTATGAACCGCACTCCAGCTTAACATCAGGCGGTGTGCTCGATGTTAAGCTGTCGGGTCCGCTAGTATGTCTACTGTGTAAATGAGTTATAAAAATATGATAAAAAATACGTGCTTTAAGCGACAGACACCGGCTTCGATGTCCAGTCGCAGTTAATCGATATAATACTTAAAAGGTAGTAGTCGCATCCACTATGCCGGTCTATTTGGAATCGGTAACGGTAATCGGAGGATTAAGGGAGTGAAAGGACGATGCAGGAATATGATTGGAGAGTTCCTCAGAGGACCCTCGGCAGTATAGGCGATAAACCATCGAAAAACTTTAGAAGCACCGTAGGCTGGCAATCTTGCTTTCTTTCTTTTCAGTCGTTGGCTGCTTACCATCAGGCAAGTCAAGGTCAGAATTAAGTCAAAATAAAAAAATCAATTCTATTTCATTAATAACTCTATAGAGCTAGTAATACCAGACTTCGCGTCACCGTAGTTGGCATAGTAATTGCTTAGTATGTAAGTAGGTAATACATGGAAGAGTTACATATAATTGGGCAGTAGAGGGGTCACACGGGATCTGCGAGAATTAAATAGCCCGCGGACATTTGGACTGGGTCGGGTAGACGTAAGTGACGTAACGCTGTTCTTGTAGGATTTATTATATTATAGTTTGTTTGTTATTATTATTGCATTCTTAGTATAGTGACGGTGACTGAGGCTGAAAACTGAAACGGCTTAGCCAGTGTCGTCTTTGACCTATCAGGTGCCCTGGGCACATTAGGATAATGGGGACTCTTATGTGCTAATATAGCAGTTTTTAACACATCGATCGGTTTAAACTTAATTATTATACGAGACGAGGTAGGAACAACAGCTCCTCGGAATATTCTCCGTGGTACAGGCAATAACTTATGGTAAAAGCAAAATACTCGTACCTATAAGTACTCGTACTGTAAACAATAAATCAAAACGTACCTTAAAAGGACAAATAATTCCAGCATCTCTTATTTATTAAAAAAATCTGTTCATGCAACTTTCTTCTCATCGGAAAACAATCTTTATGCAAACGTTACCAGTTAACAATTGTTAACACTAAAAGCAACTTTATGGACATACATTTAAAAACTGTATTAGTGTACCAATTTTAGTTGTTTAACAAAATATGCGGCTATAATAACGAATTAAAATATACAATTTTAAAACGCTTTTATTTCCAATGGTTTAAGAGTTATATTTCTATGAATAATTTGTTGTTGTATACTTATATATAGCTAATTGTTAAGTAAGTATTGATTGTTATTTATTACGTATTTATTGTGTGAATTAATTTCTTTGAGATGAAATTATGAATACTATTAAAATGTTGACGACATCTGTCTTTTTATGACATTTTAAATCAATTAATTTCAAAGAGTGCGTTGGAGTTCAGTCTGCCGATCCGGGGTAGTACCAACACTTAGTACCATACAGACCGTGAAGTTACTGAGTCGCGTTTCGGGATTAGCTTGAAAGTTGCCGGTTTTAACTAGGCCGGCATAGTGGATGTGATTGTTACTCACAGTTATTGAATTGTAATAGAAATGGCATCCATTCATGGACCACACTCCAGCTTAACATGAAGCGGGGAGCTGTCATATGTCGAGTCACAATAAAATAAAATATGTAATTATTAAGTATTATTATTATGTATTTGTTGTTTTATTCTTACAAATTGTCATTTCATAATATTACACCCACTTACCATTAATACTGTCTTAATGTCCTAAAGGTTTGGCTTTCAGAGAAAGTCTAACGGCATTAAGTCCGCCTTTGTACATAGACTTCGACATGCACCCAGCCTGATGTTAAGCTAGCTAGCATAGTGGATGGGTCTGCTAATTGCTGCACTATGTATGACAGGCGGTAAGCTCTCATATGTCGAGCCACCAATAAAAAAAAACTCTTAAAAGCCTCTCTAAACATATAAAAACATATAAAAAAGTCTTTTTCGTGTTGATAAATAAAACCTTATATTAATAAGGGCTTTTTTTTAATACTTTCACGCGTCAGTCTGTTTTCCCTTGAGAGAGGGGTTGTCATGAAAAATTAATAGTAACTACGTTTACACTAGCGGACACTTCACTTCTGAAATTAATGATATTATGTTTCCATAGAGGTAAGGTGTTTATGAAGTTATATATGTATTTTGAAGTTAGTTATATATATATATATATATTGCAATGTAACATCTGTGTTCGGAGACATCCTCAAGAAAGCTGGGTTGCCTAGTGCCCATAACCATAGAGCTTGTATGAAGAGAATTGTGAACGTGAAGGAATCGAGGGAGTTGTGTCAGGATCATTCACGCATCCATTCACATGAGAATTATAATTTATTTTCGTCAATCTACTATCACTCATGCTTTCTATGTGCCCAAACCATCGATGTATTCCTTTGTCAATCCTTGTCACTACATCCTCTTTTAAACCACATCTATCGCGCACTTTGCAATTCTTTATTCTATGTACCTACTGTGAAATCGATCTGTGGCATAGAATAGCGCGTCGGGTAGCTCATAAAGAAATCCGCCCTCAATACTGCATTGTGACACCTATCTACATAGCTCCTCTGACGGGAGGCGCCACCATGTCTCACAAACACATACATACAACACACACACATACACACAAAGATAACTGTGTGACTCACTCACTGACGGGAGCGGGAGGGCATACCTTGTCCAAGGGCTAGTTCGACCTTTCATTGAAATTACGACCTGTATATTAATCACAGCAACCACATAATGAATGTAACAACACCTATCAGAATGCGACAATTAATTTATGTGGACGTTTCATTCTATTTTTTTACCGACTATATATGTTTGTCACCATTTATCGTCGCTCGACATATGTTAAGCTACATTGCTCTTATTTCTTTTCGGTGGTAGTACTACGGTAGACTGTGCAAATAAATAACCCCGGACCCAAAGCAAATATTCGTCTCTAGCCAATATCTGTCTACCAAAGTGACGGTCTTACTTTGCCAGACAAAGGTATAATCAAGAATCAGGAGGTAATATTTTAAATTGAAATTGATTAAAACGGGTCATAACGTTTTAAGCATTTTTATTATATAACCATCTTTAATCTATGTTGTTAAAGATGGTTATGATGCTTTACAATGCATTAGAATGCGTTGTAATTAGGCATGTGTCGGATATATCAAAACGAATCTAAAATCCGATTCCAGTCACAAATCGATTTGTATCGATTTCCGAAACTAATAAATCGGATTTTTAAAAAACCATAAAAACGAACTAGCGATGTCTCCGAACCAAAACACAAACCGCACAAAAACGTTAAAAACTAAAAACTGATATAGAAATTCGCTTTGTTTCTGTCTAACCCAGCATACCTTAGCGGAGTACAAAGGATGGGGCGAATTTAACGGTTTTGGATTTCGGTTTGGATATTTTACGATCGCACATAGAAAAATAGAATTACTCGCGAAGTAATAAGATCTATTTTAGATTACAATTGCTACGCTATTAGTTTTTTTAACGCTGTGCAACGCATTTTATCCTTACTTTACTCCTTTGCCTATGTAATTAGAGACCATGTTTGCGTACATGATTGCAATTACTTGATACTTGGATTTGTTTATGTTTGGAGTTTTGATGAGTGAAAGAAATGTATTAGGTGTTTTGTTTCGTTGCAAGTTAGGCAGTTTGACCTTGGTGACACATGCGTGCACTTCGTTTACGTAGATTAGTTACTTTATGTTTTGATAATAATTTAAATAGGTAATTTCTCAAGTACTAGACTTTGTAAATTTATATTATAATTAAAAAATAGATAGGACATATTAGGACCAACAATAATATATTAGTATTGTGTATATAATTGTAATTGTAAAAAAAAGAGATAGATATTTGCTTCGGGTTTGGTTATCAAAGAGTGGTAGGCAGTGGTACCCATTCTGCCGATCCTGGGTAGTACCACCACTTGCAAGTATACAGACCGTGAAGTGATTTGGTCGCGTTATAGGATAAGCTTGTAAGTTGCCGGTTCCAACTAGGTCGGCATAGTGAATGTAACTGTTACAGTTATTGAATTGTAGTAGCAGGGGCATCCATTCATGGACCACACTCCAGCTTAACATCAAGCGGGGTGCTGTCATATGTCGAGTCACAATAAAAAAAAACATATTTAAATTTAACTTGGACTTTAAAATATTTAGTTCGAACCATCGTTTTAAGTTTTTTTTCCTCGAAATGTCACGAAAACCTTGTGAGGTATGGATTCATTTTCAGAAAAAGAGTCAACAGATTTAAAAAAATGTAAATAATATTTATTAGGATAATTTACATTTTTTTATTGTGACTCGACATATGACAGCGCCCTGCCTGATGTTGCGCTAAAGTGCCGTCCATGAGTGCGCAAAGCCAGTCCACAATGCCAGTCTATTTGAAACCGGCAACTTACAAGCTAAATCCGAAGCTGACGCCACCAAGTCACCTTACATTACAGTCTGCCTTCCACTCTATTCGAATAAGTTTGTCGTTTGCTAATAAAACCAAATCTATGATATGGTAAGGCGCTACTTAACTAAAATCGGATTTTGAAATCGATTTCAAAATCGAAAATCGGATATATATCGGTTTGCGATAAAAAGTGAAAACGCCCATGCTTAGTTGTAATCCATTGTAGTTAATGAGTAAAATGCGGTGATAAGTATGATCCATAATGTTATTTCCACATTATACAGTATATTATGTACCTACTCGTATCATCAGCATTAGCCCAGAAGGTATCCACTGCTTAACATAGGCCTCTTCCTTAGAACGCCATCCCGAACGACAAGGTGCCAGTTTCATCCACCGGTTACCTGTGGTACTTATAGTGTGTACTTTCACTATGTCGTCAGCCCACCTAGTGGGAGGCCTACCTACGCTGCATATTCCGGTTCGTGGTCTCCACTCTAAAACCTTTGTTTCCCATCGGTTGTCGGTTCTTCGAGCGATGTGGCCAGCCAATGGGCTTCAATGGCCACTTCAGCTTGAGAATCCTACGGGCTATGTCGGTAATTTTAGTTCTTTGGCGAATATCCTCGTTCCGGATTCTATCGAGCAAAGAAACATCAAGCATAGCTCTCCATTGCTCGCTGAGCGACTCTGAGATTCCAAATATACAGTATCAATTTAGAGATGAAACGGATAAAATTTAAAGGTGCATTTGGAACTATACTACAGTAACTTGCATATCGATTTTAGCTAACTCTCCCCTTTTGCAGGTAGCCGTGGGAGAGGGGAAAGGTTGACTTGCTCTTTTTATGGTACGCTTTCTGTTTAGATAAAAGACTTGTATAACTTGTATTGTTTAGAAAATATTTACCTTTTTTGTTTTTAAATTACATCGATGTGTCATATCTACGTTGCTGAAGCTTGTTTCAAACTTCAATCAATCAAATTGTCACCCTTTTTCTCACAGGGATATGCAGAGACAATGGAGCGCCACTTGCCACGATCCTGACACAACAACAGTTTTAAATTTGATCAATTATAATAGTGAATTGCCTTAAGGGTTTAACCTCGTTTAATCCAATTACTTTGAATGTATAATATTAACATAAAACCTTCTGTATTGGTTCTAAAGAAAAATTTAAAAGAAACAAAAAAACTATTGGTAAACCTTTGCATATAGATGAAAAAGTGTTTCATCCATATGACATAATTTAGAAGGTAAAACTATATCATATAGATGAAAAAGTGTTTCATCTATATGACATAATTTAGAAGGTAAAACTATATCATATAGATGAAAAAGTGTTTCATCTATATGATATAATTTAGAAGGTTTAAATTATATCATATAGGTTAGAAGGAGTAATTTTGGATGTAAAGGAAGCGAGGGGTTGTGTCAGATCAGAGTAAGTGTTGCTCCATTGTCTCTGATTATCCCTGTGGGAAAACGGCGTGTCAAATTGATTGATTTATATTAATATATTTTACATACTTGGATTCTTAGGTTTTTAAATTTTAGACGCTTAGGACACTCTATTAATTCATTCAATCAAATCCTCTCCATTCTGATAGGAATAGGCAGAATAGTCCTTTTCGCGACTTACAAAACTTTACCTTCACATCCACTATTCCTGACCACTGCCAATATATACAAGCAAATATCTGCCTCTTTTTTACGTATTAACAAATATTTGTAACTTTGATCAAATTATTAAATGTTACAATTAAAAGCTATGAAACAAATATTTACTCCGACCGGGAATCAAACGCGGGACTTTTCGCGTAACGGACTGGTGTACAAAGCAGTACGCCACGCCTGTCGCTATATTTTACTCTGTCTATCCATTTAATATATCCCAAAAAAAATCCAACCTACTTCCTACCATATATCTCTACCTCATTACAACCTATACTTTCAGACAATTACATACCTACGAGCGTTACAATAGGACTCATTCATCAATGTACTAACAATAGAATGATAGTGTACTAATAGTAAGGACCAGCACACCATACTGTACTAAGTCACCCACTTAACTTAAGACAGACTTAACGCCTTAACCGTGTGGCTGTTAAAAAAACCCTGTAACAAAAAATTCTAAATAAATTTCTCTATTGAGGAGGTTGCCTCACAGCGAGTAACCATAACTAGCCATAGTTTTTTTTGTGACTCGACATCTGACCTCGACCCGCAAGATGAGGTCTAAAAGTGGCGACGAATGAAAAAACCGAGTCAGTTAGCAGCTGCCCCAGTCGCCGTCACTATACCGGCCAAATCCATTAAGCAAAGCGTAAAACTTGTACGTTTAGTGCTATATATCGAGCGAGTCTATCAGCCAAATATAAAAGATAAAAATTATAAAATTTATAAAAAATTATAGTTTACAAATTTGTAAAAAGTATCGTATAAGAAAAGAAAAATGGGTTGCACCACTCTTTAACTTCACATTTTACATTTACGTTTAACGGATATTTTATACTGAGCTAAAGGACTTCATTCATTTTGGGTTTCTATGTACTACTTTTGTTATTTCTAATTATAAAAACATATATAAATGGTAGTTTCGATATAAAATTATTAACAACCCATTTTACGATTTCGTAATAGTTAACGTAATAGAATAAGTAAAAAGTAAAAGTAAATTCGTAAATTGAAACTTTTTTGGTACAACCGGCTGTTAATCATCCAGTTACAGCAGGCATACCTTAGTGAATGTTGATAAATTGGGCCTAAGTAGTGGCTACTGTGCGAGACATGGCTGTTACGTAAAACATGACTAACTATTAGTTTACATGGAGATCTAGGCATGTAAGATTTACCAGTGGTTCCGACATAGTTCTGGAAACTTCACAGTCGAGATACCCGCACAGGTCGGGGGAAGCGAAGTTACAGGATCCTAGAAGCTTTCATAAAGAGTGGTAGGCAGTGGTGCCCAGTCTGCCGACCTGGGGTAGTACTATCACCTACAAGTATACAGACCGTGAAGTTACTTAGTCGCGTTTCGGGATCCGCTTATCAGTTGCCGGTTCCAACTCAGCCTGCATAGTGGAAGTGACTGGTGCTTGCAGTTATTTAACTGTAGTTGCAGTTGCTGCATTTAGTGGGCTGACAACCATTTCAACATTAGGTGGTCATTTGTCAAGAGATAAATAACATTAACGTAATTCTAATTCTGCATTGTTATTTTTCATAATTTTTTTGCACAACACAATAAACAGTTTTATAAGAAAATTTAAATCCATGTCGTTTTCATTGGATACTTTACCTCGGACGACAACAATTGGATTCAGAAGATTGTCGCGAGAAACCTACAAGAGAATTGAATTAGAGACTTTGAGACGAGAGGCAGTCTCACGGACCTCTATACTCTATACAATGACAATACCTACCACAATATACTATACCAAATAAAAATTATTATTTAAAGATGGCGAAAAGAGATAGACAATAGTTTGTGACGAAAAACCGCAAAATGTCATGAGTCATGGAAAAATTGCGCACAAGTGGAACATTTAGTATATTATATTTTTTTCAATCAAACAATCAATTTAATTGTCACGCTTTTTTTTCAAAAGGATAGGACAATGGAGCGCCACTTGCCACGATCCTGACACAACTCCCTCGCTTCCCTCACACCCACAATTCTTTTCATACAAGCTTTATATTAAGGTATGAGCACTAGGCAACCCAGATTACTTGAGGATTTTTTTTCTTCATAATTAGAACATTCTACCTCATAATTTAAACAAATTTTATGCGGCTTACTATCGCGTTTATTTTGGTATTGATTTTACGATTGCATTTGAATTTATTTAATCCATTAATTAATGTTCGCGCAAAATATAAGGAAATACTTTTCTACCTGATTACTAAATAAAAGCCATGAAATATATCTTTGCTTCGAACGAAAATCGAACTTATTAAACGGACTAGTGCTTACTAACCAACGCGTCACGCGTGTTTCAATTCCAATAAGCAATTCCAAGTTAATAGATTTTAATGTTTTTAACTTAAATATTTTCACAACCCTTTAAATTAATAAACTAATTTAATAAAGTAATTAACCAATTTAGAAATATCTATAAAACTACCAATTACATTATATGTATAATTTAAAATTTTATAATATGTATATACTTTTGAAACATGTGATTTCTCATAGATATATAAATATAGTAAAAAATATGTCTTTTACTTTCGTACGTATTAATTTAAAAGGACGTACGTTCATTTTTATAAATAAAGAATTTTATCAATAAATTAAATTGTCACGCCTTTTTTCCGATTTTATCAGTCATTATTTGAACACTAATGAATCAAATTGTCACGTCTTTTTCTGACAGGGAAAGGCAGAGGCAATGAAGCTCCACTTACCACTATCCTGACACAACTCCCTCGCTTCCCCTACATCCACAATTCTCTTCATACAACCTATCTTTCCTGTGGATTCCTCCGATTTGGTTGGAAAACACCCTCCGGACTCGTCTAACACTAATCAGTTTCATCATATTCTAGTAACGAGTAAATATTCTACTAAAATCTACTCATCATCAGCCAGAATACGTCCACTGCTGAACAAAGATCTCCGCCTTAGAACGTCATTTCAAACGACAAGATGCCAGTTGCATCTACTGGTTACTGGTTATGGGTCAGTCCATCTTGTGGGAGGCCTACCTACGCTGCGTCTGCCGGTTCGTAGTGTCCACTTCTTCCACTAGTGTTTAGGCAAAGACATTGTAGTCTCATTTTCTACGATCCTGTCACAATCCTCTTGCTTCCCTCCCATCTACAATATTAACACGCTTTTATTACCTTGACTTGTACGTATGTAACTATATAACGGAATCTTTCAAATTAATTTTTACCCACTTTTAGAGGTTTGAATAATTTGACCCCCTCTTGCTTACCATCAGAAGAATCAAGGGCAGATGTAGAGTTACAATAAACAAATAAAATAAAAAAATATTCATAGCGAAAATAAATAAAAAATCATATATGTACGAATATACCTTTTTTCACTTCACGCCTGGTTCGTAGGTGTCTACAATAAGGGTGTATTAATCCAAACCAATTTATACTTGAAATAACACCTTTAGGGTAAAGAAAGTAGTTGTTAACTTTTTTTAAATAGGAAAATGAAGACATTAATATAAGTGTAAGAATTTCATTTTTTCGTCGGTCAAATAAAAAATTCATTAGAAAATTATGTACTTGATCGACTTTGCTTTACGAACTAATAGTTACTTTACAGTTGTTTTTCAGGAATAATAATGTGAATGTCATTTTAAATTTGGTGCGTTCTTTCTTTGTCGTACAATTAACAAGTAAAATGCTTCACACAGTCATGTTTACTTCTCATCTTGTAACCTTAAATCCTCCCAGCCAGGATAAGCACAAAGGTACTTATCCTTGCTGGCATATTAATAGCGATCATAAATAATTCGGTTTTTAAATTAGGAAGCTCTTGGAATCCCCGTGCTTTTTACCATTAGGCATATCGATAAATTTAAATTAAGGGTTTACAGAGAGCAGTATTACCACTATAAATTTTAATGACCTCGACTTGCCTTATGTTAAGCATGATGAAGGTCTAAGAGTGCCGATGACTGAAAAATCTGAGTCAGTTCACGGCTGCCACAGTCGCCGTCACTATGCCGACTTAATGTGCTTCTTCGCGCATTGCTTGCTTCGCGGTTATAGAATGGGAAGAACACATGGGCTGGCAAAGCATTTCACTTGTCGATTGTTATACAAAGAAACGACGCACCGGAACTTTTAGTTCGACTGCCGATTTGGTCGACAGAATGCTTCACCCAACCTATGCGGGTATTACGAGTGTAAAAAGACGAGGTAGGAAGAGCTCCTCGGAACATTCTCCGTAGCATAGGCGATAAAAGACGCATACAGCCGCCAGGTCTCTTCGAAGTTGCAGGGGCTCAAGGGGGAGTTTGCGTGACCTCTGCACCTTCTATAATTCGGACAGCTCGGCGCTGAAATGAATCTAGGGCATCAAGAAAATACTTGGAAGAGCCGAGCCGAACAGTATCCCGGGCAAAAATTCGATTATTAAAGAATAAAGAAACAAGTTTTTTATATTGTGATACAACATTTGACCTCGACCAGCCTGGTGATAAGTAAGAGGAAATCCAAGAGTGACGGCGACTGCCTCTGTTGCCGTCACTATGCCGGCTATTTCGGCATCGCTTGAAGGATCCAAGCTCGATTCCTTTCTCATCCTGTTACTCCGGCTGATACCCCTGCACAGGTCGTAGTAGTCCTGCGATTAGAGAACTCCTAAAGCTTCCTATCAGGAATTTCGGGTTAGATATCGCGTCTCAATAAAAAAATACATTTGGTACTGTCTACTATCATTATGCTATAATGATATAGTTTTCTTAATTCATATCAATTCTATAGTAGGTCTGTCACATAATTGGTAACAATCATTATTATAAGTAGGTCAAAATGAGACCTAATCATTTGTGCTTTTTTTCTCATAGTTATCTTGTTGTTGGACAAAGGAATTATAATGAATTTGTTATTAAGTGACCGTTTTTAAAAGAATATTAGGAAATTTCTCTTTTATATTAATATAATTTGGGGAATATATATTATTCTATTATTGTATTATTACTGTGTATAAATTAGTATAATAAAAATTGGACAGAAAAAGATATCGTCAAGCACGGCCGGGGGTCAAACTTGATGTAAGGGAAGCGAGGGAGTTAAGTCAGGATCGAGGCAAATGGAGCTCTATTGACTCTGCCTATCCCTGTGGGAACAAAGGAAGATAGTTAAATTGAATGATTGACTAAGCTACTAAACTTTCTAGTCTCATAGAAAAAAACAAAGAACAATGTAAAGATATATTGGTACCAGCAAATGGTTATTGAATCGGGGTCTTTTCGCCAAATAATTACACGACTACATTATTATTGAGCTCTACATGTGACCTCGACTTGCCTGGTTGAAGCAAGGGAACGTCCAAGTAAATTTCACAATGACTTGAAAGATCCAGGCTTATTATTGCTGATATAATTAAGGCGACCGTGGTGTAGTGGTAGTGCAATGGTTACACAAACCGAAAGCGCGGGTTTAAAACCACTTGCCGGCACTAATGTATCTTTGATACAAATATGTACTTTGGGTATCTTGTTTCTATGATACACGCACTTTAATATGGAAATGTGAATAAAAAAAATAAACATTAGCATAACGTATTAGCGCATATTTTAACTTCTTGATAAAATTGATAATTTCCTTCAAGCTTCAAATCTGTGACCAAAACTTAATAACTATTTATTTGTTTTTAGGTGTAATTACTAAAAAATCTTTAAGAAACAGTTATTTTAAGACAAAGCTATTTCTAATGGTATGACATTTTTAAAAGCATTATCGACGCGTCGCCTACCGTTTTACCTTAGTTTTAAAATACTGATAACGACCCAGACTGTCACATATTCTCGAGATGAATCCAACATCCACTGCCATAGGCTTCAAATTGGTTAGAATTGACATTTCTGCGCCGCTAGTGTAAACAATAGATTAAGCTGGATTGTGGTCCATGAATGGTACTACAGTTAAACAAATGCAAGTAGCAGTTACATCCACCCTTAGTTGTGACCGTCCTAGTTGAAACCGGCAACTTACAAGCTAATTCCGAAACGCGACTAAGTCACTTCACGGTCTGTACACTTGTAAGTGGTAATACTATCCCGGATCGGCAGACTTGGCACCACTGCCTACCACTCTTGGAGATCTCTAAGAAGCTAGCTAGATATTTCCATACGTTCGGAATGGCGTTTTAAGAAGGAGACCTATGTTCAGCATTTTATTTTATTTTAATTTATTTATGTACATTTCTATATTACGCTACTAAAGTGATCGTATCATAGAACAGTATGTACATAATATATCAAAGATACATTGGTACCAGTGGCGTAGCGTGGAAGTCAGCCGCCCGGGGCGGAAAAGAAAGTTGCCGCCCCCTTATATAGGAATTTCAATCATAGGTACAACAAAAATATGCATTTCAGGTTCAAATTTAAACAATTTATTTTAGTTTTTTAAAATTTTACCGCCCCCTTAATGTGCCGCCCGGGGCAGGCAGCCCCCTCCGCCCCCCCCCCCACGCTACGCCACTGATTGGTACCAGTGGGTGGTTTCGAACTCGTGCTCTCGGTTTGTGTACCACTGTGATGATGAATGACAGCTAGATATTCGTGTAAACTATTAAGGCTTGTTTTTTATTAAACCTTGTAATTGTCCAGTCCGAGCTAAAAAAGGATCTATAATTTGAATAGATCTATACAATGACCGACCATCCATGGCTCGTGCTGTTGAGATAAGACGACATTCTCGCACGAGAACCTGCGCCGGCGCAGACCGATAAGAATTGAGACACCTCTTTTACTTCAGATAAAACAATATTTTCAAAGACAATACGGATAGAGATGTTTGCCTTTTTTAGATGGATATGTGACAGTTTTTAGATTGTATTGTATAAATATTAGTTGTTTTTTTCGTGTGTGTATTTTATCTACAATATTTGAAATATTTAAGATTGAATGTAAAAAGTTGTTTGCGTTCATTAATGTTTGTATTGATTTGTCTATACTAAAATATAGGTATTTTCTGAGGTTTAGCGCGAACATTGTTCATGAAATCAAAAATTTTCGCGGCTGTTTTTCATTTCTATACTAAGGTAATAAACGTGGTTGTATCATAGAAACAGGACAACCAAAGTACACACACCAGTCTTTGCTTCCATATTATATCTAGCCACATTTAAAATAAAAAAGTACATCATCATCATTAACAATTGTCACCTAATTTCCACAGGTATAAGCAGCGGGTCTGGGCAGGTCATCTCTGTCGCATTATGGGCCAAGTCTACTGAGTGGACTTCAAATTGCAGAAGACATTTCAGCAGGCCCAAACGGATATGGCGAGATGAGATGGACTCCTACAATAGTTCGTGCCGAGAGATCGCCAAATGTCGTCAGTCATGGAAAAAAGAAAGGGAGAACTTTGCCCAGCAGTGGGACAAATAAGTAGCCTAATAATAATAAGCAGTGATAACGGAGTGCCAATTTCCTGGTACAACTCTCTTGCTTCCTTTACATCCATCATTCTCTTCAAGAAAACAATATTCTGGATCTTTATATATATTCTTGGCAGTGGCGTAGCGTGGACATCGGCCGCCCGGGGCGGAAAAAAAAATTTGCCGCCCCCTTATTTAGGAGTTTCAATCATAGGTACAACAAAAATATGAATTTCAGGTTCAAATTTCAGCGATTTATTTTAGTTTTTTTAAATTTTGCCACCCCCTAAATGTGCCGCCCGGGGCGGGCTGCCCCCTCCGCCCCCGCCACGCTACGCCACTGATTCTTGGAGTATTATCTTTCCACTCCAATTTATAACCTTTTTCGTCAATCTTTTTAACTAAAAAAACTTTAACATCAATAAACTCTTTTAATATAATGCGTAGTAGGTACCTATAATAATAAAAGACCAGTACGTTGATCCCAGTGCCAAAATTACATGCAAATATATAAATATCAATGCAATGAGTAAGATATGCATTATTTGCAGATTCGTTTGGTTCTTAGAATGTGGTCTTGGTCACTATTGGAACGGACGCGTGACAAGAATACGAAATCAAATAGATTGGGAATTGGTTTTAGGAAGAGACGCTTTAAAAAAAAAATGAATTAAAATTGTGACTTTTATATAAATATACCTTTTTATTTCGTTCAATTGACGACCTTTTTTTATATAGTTACGAATAACTGGTGGGTGCAACTGGCATCTTGCGGAGCCTTTAGAACGTCATTTGCATCCACCAGTTATTCATAACCTATGTTCAGCGGTGAACGTCGTCTTACTCAATAGTTTTTTTTTAATTAATAAATAAAATAATAATAATGTCATCTCTATTCTCACTTACATTGTGATCGGCAGATAAGAGAGCCTACTTTTTAATATTGAGACGCGATATATGTTTTTTTTTCATTGTGACACGATATCTGACCTCGACCCGCCTGATGATAAGCAAGAGGAGGTCCAAGAGTGACGACGACTGAAAAAACCATTATGCCGTCCTAAGGTGCTTCTTCAAGCATAGCTTGAAGGATCCAAGGTCATAGGATGGAGAGAACACATGGGCTGGCAAAGCATTCCACTTGTCAATTGTTCTAGAAAGAAAAGACGATAGAATGCGGATGCTTTCCCCGACTAGTGCGGGTATTACGGGTGTGAAAGGACGAGGTAGGAACAAGGTTAAAGAGCTCTTCAGAACATTCTCCGTTATATAGGCGATAGAGGACGCACAGAACCGCCATGTCTCTGCGTAGTTGCAGTTATGCATTCTGCTTGCATAATGGTAAGCAAAGAGAAAGTCCAACAGTGTCGAATGAATAAATCGACTTAGTTCCTCCCAGTGTCCTACGAATTCCTATATGAGGTATCCATTCAAATTTTTTTGTTTATCAGTTTTACGAACTATGTACTCTGTCCATGTGTTTCCTCCTAGAAGTCCAGTACTTTAGTCCGTCTTGTAGGTGGACGTCCTACGAATTCCCATATAATGTCTTATTTCAAGAACTTCTGATTCATCGGTTTTACGAGCTATGTGGTCTTAGAATAAAAAATATTTAATTGCGTAGTAAATAGACGACAGCAATGATAAGACAAATGACGCCGAATTATTTAAAAAAGATATTTTTATCAAAATAATTTATTAAAAGAAAAGTACTTATCAAATTGTTTGTGATGATTATTTATTAATAGGCAATAAACAAGTACATAATTAATAATTCGACAATTTAATTGAATATTCACGCCATAACCACAGGGACGATGAAGCGCGACCCTCATACAACACTCGCTTTCATCACATCCACAATTCTCTTCATACATTCTCTATGATTATAAGTACTGCAAAACTCTCTATTTAGGAATGTTACTTATTTGTATAAAAAATATAATCCTTAGAATCCTATAAAAATCCATAAAAATTTTACAAAAAAAACATTGTTATTTTAGCATGACACGATGTTTAGTTGTCGACAATTTTCAACTTGATCCCGAAACGCGACTGAGTCACTTACATGTTGACTATTTCGATGGCAAAACTCTTGACAAATTATAATAGAACGTCTAGAACTGTTTTATAATACCGCTGTAGGTCTATGATACAATTTTGGCAACGCAAAACTATTTTGGTTATCTATGTGCCAAATAAGTATCCTAATAAGGTTTTCTGGCGCTTTGTTTTATTTTTTTACGAACGCAGTTTTTATCTATTATCTATTTTTTATCTAATATTTAAATTAATTAGTAATATCTGTATCGATACAATCTGTTTTTGGCCGGCATAGTGACGTCGTCCGCGGCAACTGTTAAAGCCCGGTTTTACAGTCGTCGGCACTTTTTGACTTCCTCTTGCTTACCATCAAGAGGGTCGATGTCAAATGTCGAGTCACAATAAAAAAAAACATTAAATCATTTTTTTGGCCGGCATAGTGACTGCGACTGAGGCAACTGAGAACTGACACGATTTTTTCAGTCGTCGGCATTCTTGGAGAAGAATTTATTCACTTTTGAGTTCACATTGTCATATATGTGTGTTTTTTAGTTTTTTTATAATACATAGTTTTTTATTTTGTTTTGTTTTTTACTATCGTTGAAAGTTTGAATATTTACGTGATAATTAGCATAATATATATGTACAAATATATATTCTATTTGTACGAGAGAAGTAATTAATTTAAATATAATATAACTTCGCATTAAAACAAACAACTATACTTTTTATTACATAAACATTTCACGCTGTGGTACATATATTTTGAATTTTGAAGGTTATACTTACATATATTATAATAAATTATCTCATTAATATGAAAACCTTGACCAAATTCATCTTCTGTCACATTTCTTAATCATATCTTACATTTAAATTCTTTTTATTTTTAATTATAACAAAGCCTACACACGCAATATAACCTTGTCTAATTTCATGTACCAGTAGGCATTATTGCAATTGCTATTTCCTAATTAATTTAAATTTATCTTAGTAGAGTTAATTTTGCACACCTCTTCAGAGAAAAGATTTGTTTCATGAGTTTTATTTGTAATATTTAATATACAATATAATTGGATCTTTTACACAAAGGGAATTAAATTCTATATTTATTAAGGAAACATACAATTTTACTATTCTGCTGATTCTAAAAACCTTAATAATAAAAAATATATATATAAAAAAATTAACTCAAATACATTAATAAAAGGAGTCCCTCTAGGCAACGTTCCGAAGATACTGGCAGGGTTCCTTCTTTGAATAGCTAGACTAATTCTTTGTCCGAGGTAGCTGCCAACTCTTCGGTCTCCTGTGAGTCGACTAACCTTTTTGCTATTTCCTTAAAAAGCCTTATAGGGCTAGGACCCCACGGACCAATATTAAAAATTTGTTATTGAATCGTAAAAATGGCGTTCGCGTACTGCTGCCTATCCCTGTGGCATATGAGGGTTAAAATTTAATAATGACGATATAGTTTAATTATAAAACCATAGAGCTTGTATGAAGAGAATCGTGAATGTGAAGAAAGCGAGGGAGTTGTGTCCGGATTGTGGCAAGTGGTGTTCCATTGTATCTGCCTATCCTTGTGGCAAAAATTTGATTACTCGTACGTGAGCACTTCTCTGCTTAAAGTAACACTACCCAAAAATGAGTTCAACAAAATACAGAGTCAAAAGTAAGGTGAAAGAACTATTCATGCGCAGTCGAGTCACGTTATCAGCTGCAGTTGTCGGATTCGAACTGAACACCACGACAAATCATTGTATGCAATCGTGACACGGCACATGCACGCATGCACTCAACACTATATCGATTGTGTAATTGCACAAAGAACTTAATCAATTATTATTTATTTATATCCTTTATTGCACCAAAACAAACTTAAAAATAGGTATACATAGGCAAGTTTATTACCTATTAGGCATTCTCTAACAACTAACCTTTGGGATGATGAGGAATTATGGGCAGGGTGCAAATATACTACAAACTACAATTACATAAACTACATACAAGTAGGATATATACATATATGTAGGTAAAAATAAACATACATAAACATACACATTTATATTTTGTGCCAAACTATTTAATATGACCTAGATGCGATGAGCTCCTGTTCATCAAGAAACAAGTTAGTGACTAATCGTTTAAAGACATTGACAGACGGTGCACGTCTAATATCTAGCGGTAGCTTGTTCCACTAGAGAGCTGCAGACACAGTAAAGAAATCTGAATATCTGCTTGAGGAGTGGGAAGAAATTTTGAGCTGGGTATTGAAAGAAGAACAAACAGGGAGACTATGCGTTTCCCATAAGAATTCAAATAAGGGATTTGAGGTATGGAGGTGCACGATCAATTAAATAGTCACGCCTTTTTCCGACAGAGATAGGCAGAGACAATGGAGCGCCACTTGCCTCGATCCTGACACAACTCGATTCACTCACATCCACGATCCTCTTCATACAAGCTCTGCGGTTATGGTACTAGGCAATCCATCTTTGATGCTGTCATTGTTTCCAAAACTAATCTGTTTCATGTTTTAACTTTTTTATATGGTTGGTTAATTATTATTAACCAATCTAAAAAAATATATATTTTAACAATAAAGACATGATTGTTAAAAAAACAATGTAAACAATTTTGCTTTTAATTGCTGTGCAATTAAGTAATTTGGTAAATAAGATATGGATTTTGTATCGTCTGTTAATCACAACAACACGCCATATTAACAGTTCTGTTTTGACTTTAGTTTGATCATTTTGCACATCAAAACTATGCAAAATAAATGATATATTCCAATAACATTGTATTCTTTGTACATCAAACTATATTAAAATGCATTTACAACTGTTAATACAATTGAGCCCAAGTCCCCAAATTGGTTGAGTTATTTAACTGTAGCAACAGTTGCCTTCATTCGTGGACCGCATTCTCGTTTGGCAATCGGGGGGCCGTCTTATATCGAGCTTTAATACCGATACCGCCGTATCTGCCGTATCAATTATATGGGGCCTCCAAAGTAGTAAGCAAAAGTTTATAAAAACTTCCCAGAAACTTTAAAAAAACTAAAGTCATCATCAGCTATAAATTATTTAATAAATCAGTTTGTCGAAAAAAGGCAAGAAGTGTACATTAAATTTGAATTGTTTGTGAAATTTTGAAAAAAGTGAGATAGATAATTATGATGAATAAGTATTTCTTTTGATTTAATGCAAACATTTTTATTCTTTTGTGAGAATTCTTTGCCCTTAGGCCCCTAGGAAGACCCAAAACATTTTTTTAAACGGGGCCCCGCCAAGGCATGCTACGTTTCTGTTTAATACAAAAATATACTCGAAAATAAATTAATAGGAAATCGTTCCCTATCTAGTGTAGGGAGCGAGATGATTTGATGATTTGACGCAATTAACGGCTGATGGTTGAGGCACGCGTCCGGATGAGGGGAGCACGGGATCAGATGTTACCATGGCAAATGAGAACACATTAATATATCGATTACTTATTTATACATCATTTATAATGTCATTAATTTCAAAGAGTGGTAGGCAGTTGTTGGACTGCCGATCCGGGGTAGTACTACCACTTACAAGTGTACAGACGTAGACTTAGTCACGTTTCGGGATCAGCTTGTAAATTGCCGGTTTCAATTAGGCCGACATAGTGGATGTGATTGCTACTTACAGTTATTGAAATGTAATAGCAGTGACATCCATTCATGGACCACACTCCAGCCTAACATTAGGCGGGGTGCTGTTATATGCCGATTCACAATAAAGAAAATGGTTTCCGAACCAATTTTTTATTTATTTATTTATTTTATTTATTTACATTCCTATACTAAGCTACTAAAGTGCTTGTTTCAAAGAAATAGGACAACCAAAGTGGTTTTGAACCCGTGCTCTCGGTTTGCATAACCAGTGCACTATCACTACACCACGGTCGCCTTAATTGGAGTGTTTTATTTAGAATAATTTTGAACTATGTACGAGTATTTTTATCGAGACGCGATATCTGACTTGTACATGCCTAATGGTAAACAACAACACCTTCCTTGATGTTAAGCTGGAGTGTGGGCCATGAATGGATGTCACTGCTACTATAATTCAACAACTGTAGAGTCACATCCACTATGCGGGCCTAGTTGGAACCGGTAACTTACAAGCTGATCACAAAACGCGACTAAATTACTTTGCTGTCTGTATACTTTTATACTGCTTTATTTTGCTTTAACGTAATAATGACTGAATAAAACATTTCATTATACGCCTTGTCTCATTATACGGTTGCCTCAGTCGCCGTCACTATGCCTATTTATTTTTTAGTCGTCAGCGCTCTTGAATTTTTCAAGCCAAGATCAGATGTCGAGTCTCTATAAAAAAGCCATAATAATAATGAAAAAAGTGACGTCAGATGTGTTTTATGCCAAACAAACGGTTGCTATGATAAAATATTGTAGGGAGATGTGCTATGCGATCAGTATCTCACGGGGTTTGCGTGTCTGATTTCTATTTGGTTTCCCCACGGGCTGTCTGGCCCCGTGTCGATGTTTGCCGATACCTACCAATTTACTGATTGTTTCCTTTTTTATAGGATAACAGAAATAATCATTTTTATATTATGGATGCTGGTTTTATAATTATTTTGATTAATCGTGACGTCATGGACAAGGGCTCTGGCATAAAATAGATTGTAAATAAGTAAAAAGTTCTGTGGCAAATTACAATGAGATTTTAAGGTATGTTATGTGTGTTTCAGACGTATTTATTACTTTTTTTTTATTCACAGGATAATGTTCAGTGCGTCGTAACTTTGTAGAACAATCGACAAGTGAAATGCTTTGCCAGCCTATGTGTTCTCTCCCTCCTATAACCTTGGATCCTTCAAGCGATGCGTGAAGAAGCACCCTTGGCCGGCATAGTAACGGCGGCTGAGACAGCCGTGTACTGGCTCGGTTGTTTCAGTCGTCGGCACTTTTGGATCTCCTCTTGCTTATCATCAGGCAGGTCGATGTCAGATGTCGTGTCACAATAAAAAAAAAAAACGTTTTCACGCAACAACTACTTAACCAATCATCATGAAACTTTGTACACATATTTTTTGAGGTACTAGAAGTAACACAGGATACTTTTAATTAATTTTTTTTACTATAGTCTCCAATTGACTATAGTTTCAGCTGTTTGGAATTTTTTGTATTTATTTTTATTTCCTTCTGTCATTTTTATATGAGTTATCGAGTTATAAATAAAGGGATATACAGTCGAATTGAGAACCTCCTCCTTTTTTTATGACTGTGTTATAAACCTAATTTTCAAATTAATTTTCAGAAAATGTCAAATTAATTTTCATCCACTTCTAGAGATCTGAATTTTGTTTTTGAAAATTTGGACACGTATTAAAAACCGATGACAATACGTTTCGAGAGCTTAGCAGTCATTTTGGTCATGAAGAGACTGAGGTGAGACTGTCCTACTGGTTGATGCTGTCATTGTTTCCAACACTACCCTGTTTCATGTTTAATAATAAATGCGATAGTAAGCCGCATAAAATTTGTTTAATTCATTGAAAATAATCTGTTACATATATAATTATAATGATGCTTATTAAGGTAGCATGGGCGAGCCCCCACGTTGCATGTCATGCAGTCAGCTGTTCGCAACTGCTCACACGTTAGCGGTTTGCTTGCTTTTACTTTCGCTCGTATTGTTATACGCAGTTTACTGTTTAACATCTCGTTTTATATTTTAAATATATAATAAAATATACAGTTACTTAAGTATGAATAAAACAAATTTTATGCGGCAAATTTTACGCGTTTATTTTTGGTTAAGATTTGTACAATTTTTTATTCCGACATTTCAAGACCAGCCGTCGTGAGACGGAGAGACTTAAGTGTGTTTTGGATGCGATTGTATGAAGATTATCATATTATAATTTAAACAAATTTATACGGCTATATCTCGTTAATCAATAGTCAAAAATAAACGCGATAGTAAGCCGCATAAATTTGTTTAATTCATTAATCAAAGTCCGCGCTAAATTTCAGAAAATATTATCAATTTATAAATTAAGCTAAGAAAAATGGTACTTATAACAATACCAATAACGCCGACAACTGAAAAAACTAACTCAGTTCACGATTGCCTTAGTCAAACAATCAATCAATCACATTGTTACGTCCCACAGCGATAGGCAGAGACAACAGAGCGCTATTTGATCTATCCTGACACAACTCCCTCGCTGCGCTCACATCCACGATTTGCTTCATTAAAGCTCTATAGTTATTATATGGGTACTAGGCAACCCAGCTTTCTTGAGGATGTCTCCTTTTTGATCGGAAAACATCCTCCTGTTGTCTCAGGATCGTAGGAAGTGGAAAGTGACACTTCGTTGTCTCTGCCTATCCCTATGGAAATTAAGGCGAGACAACTGATGATGATGAAGGGAGGGTGTAGATTATATATTAATTTCCGTAAAAACGCGAGCACACAGCCCTCTCGAGGGAGCAGAAGCAAACATCATTTAGGAGTTGTGTTTTAATACAATTAAAAGTGTTGATGTTGTTTTGACATTAACACCCCATAACGACTTCATCATCATCATTATCAATTGAGACGTCTCCATTCTCATAGGGATAGATACAGACAATCGAAATGCTACGCTTTGAACAAACTTTCTATCGGGTAAGATTTGGATTCATAATTCCTACAAGTTCATACTTTGTAAATTAAAGACAAGTTTAGGGATTTGATCAGGGGGCCGACCGCGTACCTCCAATGACAATGGGAATGAGCTTTTGACAGTAAAACTCTATAATTTTTTATTTATTTTTTATTGTGACACGACACCTGACCTCGACCTGCCCGATGATAAGCAAGAGGAGGTCCAAGAGTGACGACGACTGGGACAACCGAGTCAGTTCCCGGCTGTCCCAGCCGCCGCCACTATGCCGGCCTAAGATGCTTCTTCACGCATCGCTTGAAGGATCCAAGGTCATAGGATGGAGAGAACACATGGGCAGGCAAAGCATTCCACTTGTCGATTGATCTAAAAAGAAAAGACGCACCGAACTTTTTTTTAGTTCGAATTAGCTTCAAAATTAAAATTGTGTCTGCGCAACGCACTGAAAATTGATGTTCATTTTCATTGACAACTTAAGCTCATTGAAACTCATTGTCCGCATTTATTTTGGTTAAGATTTGACATTACTTTTATTATTCCGATGTTTCGAGAGCTTTGCAGCCATCGTGGTTACGGCGAGACACTGTAAACCAAAATAAACGCAATAGTAAGCCGCATAAAATTTGTTTAATTCATTAATCAATGTTAGCGCATAATCCAAGAGAATACCATAAAAATAATGTCAAATAAATGAGGAAAAACACAACAACCTTAAATAAATAATAAAATAACATAGGGTAACACTTACAATAAAGATAATCTTGTAACTAATCTTAATTTTATGATAAGTAATTAATTATGGTGTAATTTAGCTCATGTTTTGTTGTAATGGAAGGCTTTATGTTACTTTTAATAACATAGTTGCTAAACACTACTTTATGTAAGTTTATCTTAGATATATAGAATGTACGGGTAAGATTAATAAATATTGAAAGGACATCATTCATTTTGGGCTTTTATTTACTACTATTGTAATGTCCAAAAATAAAAAAATATATTAATGGTAGTTGAGCGATTGGTTTGTTGCGCGTAAAGTCCCGGGTTCGATTCCCGGTCGGAGCAAATATTTGTTTCATAGCTTTTATTTGTAATATTTAATAACATTAAATATTGCAAATATATGTTAATTAAAAAAAAGAGATCGATATTTTCTTCCATCTAGGCCGGCATAGTGGATGTGATTGCTACTCTCAGTTATTGAATTGTAGTAGCACATTCATTTATGGACCACACTTCGGCTTAACATCAAGCGGGGTGCAGTCATGTGTAGTCACAATAAAAAATTAAAAAAAGTTTTGATAGTTATTAGTTTTGATAAAACTAATAACTATTTTGCTTTTAATTACTGTGCAATTGAGTTATTTGGAATATAAGACATGAATATTGTATCATCTGTCAATCAACGCCATATTTATTCTGTTTTGAACTGTGATAATTATAATTTGTTTATTTTGCACATACTATATATACATATATATATATATATAGATAAATATATATATTCCTTCTCTTCCGTAAATTCAGATATGCTGTAGTAAGGGTTTATATATTTTTAAAATGGACCAACCAAGGGTAAAAATCATAAAATAAGTTTCTGATTACAGCTGTTAATTAGCGAGCAACCAACTTCCTGACCACCTGGCAATCAGTTGAACAAAACACGCTAAACCGAACGAAAGGTAACAAATGATGTATCATACATTGAAGTTTCCCGCCAATTTGATCATGGTTCGCGCCCTCCGCTCCGTTAAAATAGTGTGGCCAGGTTTTTTGTATTGTTTTTTTTAAAGAAAAAATACGGAGTTTGTTCTTACAATATTTGAGTTTTGTAACACAAATATCGTCGTTTTTTTTATCATCAGACGTTTAGTATTTTCTTAGATTTTGCGCGAACATTGATTAATGAATTAAACAAATTTTATGCGGCTTACTATCGTGCTAATAATGTCGGAATAATAAAAAAAATGTAAAATCAAAACCAAAATAAACGCGATAGTAAGCCGCATAAAATTTGTTTAATTCATCAGACCTTTATCTACTCGTACGGATCCTTCAATGCAGATTAAAGAGTTTTGGCAACACAGCGGACTAGCCTTGGATCCTATGGTACAAACCAACCGAATCCGTCTTTCTGATCAATTAAGCCATTCAGTTTCAGTTTTTTCAGTCGACAAAGCTCTTAGTTCTCCCCTCGCTAACCATCAGGCAAGTCAAGTTCAGATGTCAGGTCTTAATGTAAACTAAACATTTTCCGTCGTACTACAAAAAAAATTTTAACACAGTGTTTAAATATTTGTGTGCAATCAAACGTCATCTTGTGGTACTAAATTGACTTAAAACCTATTTAATTCCTGTCTAACGCGCGTTTATTTTTTGTAGTAAGTTTACGCGGTTTATTAAACAATATTTATTTATTAATATGTCTTTATTTATAATTAATATTTTGGATTAAATTAAAAGTTTTGTACAAATTTAGAATTTGGTTTATAGGTTAATTTTATTGAACCACACGCCATCTAATGTTCAGCTGAATAAGCTGCTAGATAAAAGTATGCAACGCGATCGAATCACTTCGCGGTCTGATCACCTAGAAGTGGTTGTAGTACCTGGACCCGGCAGACTGAATCATTTTCCGCCTAGTCTTACTATAGGTACAAAGAGAATAAATAAAAAATAAATTATGAATTTCTCCTATTCCACCAATTTAAGATATTATTTATTCAGTCAATCAAATTGTCACGCCTCATTTCCCAGAGGGATAGGCAGAGAAAATAGTGCGCCATTTTCCATGATCTTTACACAATTCTCCCGTGTTTTTACTCATCAATAACCTAACAAATACAAAAATTAATCACAGGTAAAATCAGCAAAAAAATGCTTAATGTTAATATTTGGTTACCTCCTGCCCATCCCTCTGATTCGACACGCCCTCACAATGAGATTAATTGAGCGAGTGTTTTGACTCCCGTCGCCATGACGCCCGGAGGGGAGGGTCGACATATCCCCTATTCTTTACATACGTATTTAGTAATGATACAATGTTTAGAATGTATTCTGCAACGTTAACGTATCGCCGCAAGTCCGGAATAGTAGCGATGCCGCAAGTCCGGAATAGTAGGCGATGCCGCAAGTCCGGAATAGTAGCGATGCCGCAAGTCCGGAATAGTAGCGATGCCGCAAGTCCGGAATAGTAGCGGAATAGTGCCGGCAGATAAAAAGAGCACTGACATTCAAGCTGCGCAATAACGTGTTATGTTAACTGCTTTCTTTTTGTATTTTAAATGACTTTAAATTTAAAATAATAATAAACAATGCGGGAATTTGCTCCTACCGCAGTCGTCCAGTGCTCTTCTTATCTGCTTATCCTTGTACTGCGCAACTCCTCAAAATCAAGCGCTCTTTTTATCTGTCGGTAGTTATACCATTCCTTTCCCGCCTACCATGCGATTGACCCGGCACCTGCACGTAAAGAAAGAAGCTAAGAATATTGGCTCTCTTACAAGTTTTACAAAAAGTAAAACAAGAATAATCAAATCAAATTGTCTCGCCTTATCCCCACAGGAATAGGCAAAGACAATGGACCTTTTGCCACGATTCTGACATATCCCTCGCTTCCCACATAACTCAAGTTAGGTTGATAACAAGGCAACCAAGCTTTCTTAAGGATGTTTTAGATTTGGCCAGAAAACACCCTCCGGGGTCTGCCTTGTTTACCAACACAACTTTTTTTTTAATGAGACATCTGACCTCGACTTGCCTGAGGAGCAAAGGGAGATCCCAGAACGCCGACGACTGTAAAAATTATGATTCAAAATACGAGTCGCCGTCACTATGCCGGCCACTTATTTTTTTTATTTACGCTTCTATACTAAGCTACTAAAGTGCTTGTATCATAGAAACAAGATAACCAAAGTACGTATATCAAGGATACATTGATACCGGCAAGTGGTTTTAAACCCGTGATCTCGGTTTGCGTAACCATTGCATCACGGTTTTTTTTAACAACAAAATCGTATTACAATCAAATCGTATGCAAGAATAGTGCCCCTGTTATTCCTTCGGAGGGGGAAAAACTAAAATATCACATCTCTAGGGGGACATTTGATTATCTGGTAAAATTGACGAGAAAAGAGATGTGGGCGCTGAAAGGTCAGAGTTTTAATTTGATTTGATGTTGAGACTATTATGTTCTATTTTGTGATATTCTAATATAGTTAATCATCTTGTAGAGCAGTTTAATTTGCATTTTAATAAAAAAGAACATTTATAAAGCTAATGAATTATATAAATTTTATATGGCTTACTATAGCGTTCATTTTGGTTTGGATTTTACAATTTTTTTATATTATTCCGACGTTCTCTCTCCGTGACCGCGATGGCTGCAAAGCTCTCGAAACGTCGGACTAATATAAAAAATATTGTACAATCAAAACCAAAATAAACGCGATAGTAAGCCGCATAAAATTTGTTTAATTTATCAATGTTCGCGCAAAATCTATTTATAAAGCTTTTATTGTATCTCGACTTGTCTGATGTTAAGCAAAAGGAAAATAAATATTGGTAATATGGTATTGGCCGGCATAGTGCGAGGCAGCCGTAAACAAACTCGGTTTTCTCAGTCGTCGTCACTCTTGGACCTTCTCTTGCTTATCACCAGGCGGGACGAGGTCAGATGTCGTGTCACAATAAATAAATTTAAAAAATTGGGCAAATAAATATTTAATTTTAGTCATAGTGACGGCAACTGTAAATAGAAATAGTATTTCAGTCGTCAACGCTTTTAGCCTTCCCTAGCATACTATTAGGCAAGTCAAAGTCACGTCGCGTCTCAATATAAAACCTAAATGAAAATCTTACACGTCATAAATTACACTAAACAATTTTTGATAAACGCATTGTTTAATATTTTTCTACTAATTAGTCATAGTTGACAAATATTACGGGGTTACTTCCGGCGCAATCTGTCAACGAAAACTAACAGAAAGGGTTCAAATAAAGACACGTATCCACTGCTAACGATAAACGATAAAAGGATATCATTCATTTTGTATGGGAACTTGGGCTTAATTGTATTAACAGTTGCATATACATTTTCAAATAGTTTAATGTACGAAGATTACAATGCAATTGGACAGTATCCTTTATTTTGCATAGTTTAAGTGTGCAAAATGATCAAACTATAAACAGTTCAAAGCAGAACAAATATGGCGTTGATTGACAGATGCTACAAAACACATATCTTATTTTCCAAATTACTCAATTGTACAGCAATCAAAAGCAAAATTGTTATTAGTTTAATCAATACAAGTATCAAAACTACCATTTATATATATTTTTTCAATTAAATGTCCAATTACAAAAGTACATAAAAGCCCAAAATTAATAATGTCCTTCGTTTTATTTTCTAATCTCGACTTTTATTTATTGTGACACGACATCTGTCCTCGACCCGCCTGATGGTAAGCAAGAGGAGGTCCAAGAGTACCGTAATTATTATAAAAAAGATTGTATTATAATAAGACATCAGAACGTGTCTCTTAAGCTATAAAAAAATAGTTAATCGCTTTCTCGCCGGTAGTGGACCGCTTTGAACACATTTGAAAAGGGGTAACTTACTAATGTTGTTTTTATGGTGTAAAATTTAATAACTTAATGTATCATGAGTAATTAATTTTATTATCAAAACGCAGCGTATGACGTACTAGACTTGGGTAGTTCCGGAACGAGTCACTAAAATGATATACTTCCGATCCTGGTACTACACCACTCACTAGTTCACTGCAAATTCAAACGTGTCTCTAGTTCCTTTAGTTCCGAGTCATGCATCGCATATCCACTCACTCACCACTCCTATGATGGAACGAGATATAAACACATCGTACATTCGTACGGAATCGTACCTCGTTCGTTACTCGTTATACATGCGCAAAACGCTTCCATCAAATGATACGGAGTGATATGTATATTTTTTCCATCGGAACTAGTTCACTCATCTAGTTCACTAGTTCATCTAGTTCACTAGTTCATTTAGTTCAAGGAAGCGCATTCGGTTAGTTCATTCGGTAAAGAAAAGCTGCAGTTGTTCTGAGAAATCAAGATATCCTTTCTATAGAAATATTTTAGATCATACACTTCACAAATGTACACAGAAACTATAATAAACAATAATTATAATCACAATTACCAATTCGCATAATTTAAAACTGCAAATATTCGTTAGAAAAATACGTTATAAAAAGACGACGAGTTGCTGCTCTCTTCAACATACTTTCATACCATTACTCGTAATGCACGCGGTGTAAATATTTTCTTGTGCACGCGGAGAGCAATGGATATATAAAATATAATTTCACGGTATTACGCGAAAATACTAGGTACGAGTAACGAACGAGGTACGATTCCGTACGAATGTACGATGTGTTTATATCTCGTTCCATCATAGGAGTGGTGAGTGAGTGGATATGCGATGCATGACTCGGAACTAAAGGAACTAGAGACACGTTTGAATTTGCAGTGAACTAGTGAGTGGTGTAGTACCAGGATCGGAAGTATATCATTTTAGTGACTCGTTCCGGAACTACCCAAGTCTATTACTCGTAGCTGGCAATTTGATCCAGTACACTTCCAGCTAGCCACTGTGAGAATTGCTGGGATAGGCATATGTCTAGCAGAGAGCAACTAATGGGCGAGATGATTTAAGGCGACCGTGGTGTAGTGGCAGTGCAATGTTCACGTAAACCGAGAGCACGAGAGCAAAATAAAGGATATATTCCAATTACATTGTAATCTTCGTACATCAAACTATTTTAAAATGCATATTAAACTGTTAATACAATTAAGCCCAAGTCCCCATACAAAATGAATAATGTCCTTTGAAATATAATATATCGAAATATCACCTGAAATTCAGTAGGTAATAGTACCTTACAAAAGTTTGTAAGGGCTAAGTACACAACATTTTGTGGCTATGTGACGCGCCACACTTTAGCAGATAAACACTCACCCACACAATGATACAATTGCACACATTGAAGACGAGTAAAGTAAAGGCACGTTCACATTGTTTATGAGCCTGGCGTTAAAGCTGGAGTACGACTGCTATCATAGTTAAGCTAATAGTACAGCAAATAGCTTTCCTAGCTTTCTTGAGGATGTTTTCGATTTGATCGTTTTTTTTTTATTGTAACTCGACATATAACTGCACCCCGCCTGATGTTAGGCTAGAGTGTGGTCCATGAATGGATGCCACTGCTACTACAATTCAATAACTGTGAGTAGCAGTCACACATCCACTATGCCGGCCTAGTTGGAACCGGCAACTTACAAGCTGATCCCGATTTTTTTAATTAACAATATTTAATTAATTAAATATGATAAATAAATGCTATGAAACAAATATTTGCTCCGACCGGGAATCGAACCCGGGCAACACACCAATCTTTGACCGTTCGTCTACGCCTCCTGGGCCTCCTCAAGAAAGCTAGGTTGCCTAGTGCCCATAACTTTAGAGCTTGTATGAAGAGAATTGTAGATGCGAAGGAAGCTCTATTATTTTTAAATTTTATACTAACTACTTAAGTGCTTGTATCATAGAAACAGGACAACCAAAGTACATATTAATAGATATATCAAAGATACATTAGTACCGACAAGTGGTTTTGAATCCGTGCTCTCGGTTTGCGTAACCATTGCACTGCCCATGGTCTAGTGGCAGTGCAATGGTCGCCTTAAATTAAATATCGTAGCTATTCTAGCCACAGCCTTAGTCGTGTGATCGTTGTCTCTGTACAACATTGAGCAGTGTTGATGCGGCACGTTGCCATGGTAACCACACGCGCCTGCTTCCAAGAAGACCACTTCTACCACGAATCTTCTATTGTCATAGAAAATTAAACTCTACGCCAATGGATACATGGTTAATTTTTAAAATATATTTTCAGGGTTAGCTTATTGTTATTATTATTATTATTGCTGAGCTCTGGAACCTTGTAAAAGTAACAAAAGTGACGTATTGAATGAATTATTATGCTGATTGATTGACCAATGCCAGTACAGTCACTATGACGTCATTCCGTCGTGTGACGTCACGATCCAAGCGCATTAGCTACTGCCGGGGATAGTGTGTCGTCATTAGCACGGGCAAATTATTAATTATTTATGTTTACTTGAATAATAAAATGAAGTAATAATTTACTATTTAAAGTTTAATATGAAAAAGCGTCATGTCCTAACTTAGTTGTCATTTTAAAGTGAATTATATTTCAAAGTAAATAAGAGTTCTTATTGCTACACGCTTCCGTGTACACCGCTTTCTTATTTCTAATCCTGTTAAGAAACTAGTACTTAATTTAGAATTAGAGACACATTTACTTATTCCTATGGTAATTAAGGTGAGACAATGTATGATGATGATTTACCTATTTTACGTCACACTGAGGTTACACGAACTCTGGAGCCCCTGCAACTACGCAGAGACATGGCGACTTTGTGCGTCCTCTATCGCCTATACCACGGAGAATGTTTCGAAGAGCCCTTGTTCCTACCTCGTCTTTTCACACATGGTCGGGGGAATCCCCATTTTGTCGACTAAATCGGCAGTCGAACTTAAAAGTTTGGTGCGTCTTTTCTTTGTAGAACAATCGACAATACTTTGCCAGCTCATGTGTTCTCTTCATCCTATAATCTTGGATCCTTCAATCGATGCGTGAAGAAGCACCTTTGGCCGGCACAGTGACGGCGACTGAGGCAGCCGTGAACTATTTCGTTTTTTTCAGTCGTCGTCATTCTTGGACCTGCTCTTGCTTATCATCAGGTGGGTCGAGGTAAAATGTCACAATAAAAAAAGAAACTATTGATTTGATCAAAAAATAACTGCAACATTTTATTGTTTTTTTATTTATTGTGACATTTGATGGTAAGGAAGAGCAGGTTCAAAGTGCTAAAAACTTAATAAACCTCTAAAGAAACATTTGCTAGCTTAGCATAAACTATAAAATATGAAACATATCAACATAAAATCTCAATAATTTTTAAAATACTTTTCCTAGGCCAGCAACGTAGATACTAATATAACTTGCAGTTATTTAACTCTACTAGTAGTCGCCTTCATCATGGATTGCATTTCAGCTTAACTTCAGGCGGGATGCTCTCCCAATTCGAGCCACAACAAAAAAACGAGGTAGTGATGTTGAAAATTCATGGTAAAGGTCGCATTGAACTATCTAATATTGCAATTACAGATTACCATTAGGTACTATGTAGAACGGATTAAAGGAGACTGTTTGCAATAGATGTGGTTTGAAAGAAGATGTTGTAACAAGGACTGACAAAGTAGTGCTTCGATGGTTTGGTCACATAGAAAGGATGAGTAAAAGTAGATTGGTGGAAGGATAAGTGAAAGTAGATTGATGAAAGGAATTTATAAATCTGATGTGAATGGATGCGTTAATCGAGGCATACCCAGGAGGGTGTTTTCCGACCACATCCTGACGAAAGCTGTGTTGCCTAGTACCCATAATCGTAGAGCATTCTATAAAGAGAACTGAGGATGTGAGGAGAAGCGAAAGAGTTGTGTCAGGATCGTGGCAAGTGGTGCTCCATTGTCTTTACCTATCCCTGAGGAAAAAAGGCGTTACAAATAAATTATGTGCGTATTCACAGATTTTTTGGAAGTTAATTGAAGTCTTTATTGCCACAGCCCACGATTTTTATCAATATTCGCAACATTCCTAATGTTTGGTTGGTAGAGAACGCCAAGCTGCATTAAGACCGCCTTTTGGAAACAGGCGTAAATGTATTTTTTTTTACATTTCTATATTAATGAGCTACTGAAGTGCTTGGTATCATAGAAGCAGGACAACCAAAGTACATATCAAAAGCAACATTGGTACCAGTGGGTGGTTTCGAACTCGTGTTCTCGGTTTGTGTAACCATTGCACTGCCACTACACCACGGTCACCTAGATTATGTACTTATTATTATTTAAATAAAATGAATGTTTAAATAAATAACACGTATTAGTGCGTAAAAGCATTTCTTTGTGTTAAGCATTGACACTACTAACACAGAAATGATTATATCAAAATCAAGTGGAACTGATAATAAATACATTTAATGCGTATCAAATATTCCTTTGTCACTGATGACCTATTTCACTAAAGAGAGAGTGGTAGGCAGTGGTGCTTAGTCTGCCGATTCGGTCGATTCCACTTACCCATAAAGTGAAAAAATAATCAAATTGTCCCACCTTTTTCCCACAGGAATAGGCAGAGACAATAAAGCGCAACTTGCCACGATCCTGACAAAACTCCCTCGCTTCCTTTACATTCACAATTCTCTTCATACAAGCTCTATGGTTATTAGGCACTAGGCAACCTAGCTTTCGTGAGGATGTCTCCGATTTGGTAGGCAAACACCCACCTGGGCTTGCCTTGTTTAACGCATCCATTCACATGAGATTTATAAATTGCTTTCGTCAAACTACTTTTATTTATCCTTTCCATGTGCTCAAATCATCGAAGCATTCCTTTATCAATCCTTGTCGCTACATCCTCATTCAAACCACATCTATCACGCACTACGACTTAGTAGCATTTTAAGGTGAGCTTGATAGGTGCCGGTTCAAATAAGGCTAGTACAGTGAATGCGACTGCTATTCGTAGATTTAACTGTAGTAGTAGTCTTCATCACAGGCTTCATTAGATTGCTCCAGCTTAATATCAAACGGGGTGCTGTATTTGACAGTCGAGTCGCATTAAAAAAAAGGCTATTAAAAATAATGCCAAAGTTATAAACTGTAATTAGTAGTCACATCCACTATGCCGACCTAGTTAAAACTGGCAATTTACGAGCTGATCCCGAACGAGACTACGTCGCTTGTAAGTGGTGATACTACCCCGGATCGACAGACTTAATTTATGATTTTATGTTTTTATTCCTATTTCTCTTAGAGTCGTTGAAAATTCTTGTGTTACATAATTACAAGGCAGGGATAGGCAATGGAGCGCCACTTGCCACGGTGTTGGCTCTGCCTATCCCTGTGAGAAAAAAGCGTGACAATTTAACTCATTAATTGACATAATTACATTGCATAAATATGATATGTTTTATTTTATATTAATTGCTAAGTTATATTTTCACTTCCATCTTTATTCGTGTGACCTGGAAAATGTTTCTTGTTGATTAATTATAATTAATATCCAAAATTAATCCATCTTGTGGACACGTAAGTGGATTTTGTTTTATGAATCAGGCTATAGGTACACACGGCATCCCAGACGTCTAAACCAAAAGCGAACGAATTAAACAAATTTAATGCGGCTTACTATCGCGTTTATTTTGGTTTTGATTTTACAATTTCTTATTATTCTGACGTATCGAGAGCTTTGCTTCGTGACCACGATGGCTGCAAAGCTCTCGAATTTGCTGAGAGGATCCATGATCAGATTTTTTAGATCCAGAATGTTTTATTTCCTCGGATTAACTTTTTTACACTTAGTTTCCTACAGTCAATACGAATCTAATGCGTCCAAACTTAGTAAACCTATTAAGTTTAAAGCCATCCAGGATTTCGTCTCCTACCTTCGAGTTCCATCATCAGAGTAGCTCAGTGGTACCAGTTAAAACACACATGTATTTGTATACTTTTTTGTTTCAAATGTTAAGTCACAGATATGTTTAAAAGTAAAGTAAATGCCTATTATGCGTCTAAGATCGCTACCGCAGCTAACAAAACGAGCTGATGACCTTGAAACCCCTGATCAGATCTTCATCAATTATAGCTAAGAACCATCTCGATCACGTCAGCTTTCAAATGAAAAAACCGCATCGTACTCGGTCCATTCGTTTAGGAGCTCCGATGCCACAGACAGACACACAGATACACAGACAAGTCAAACTTATAACACCCCTCTTTTTGAGTCGGGCGTTAAAAAGCGAACGATTTAAACTTCATAACCTTTACCGCGCCGCGTATCGCTACTAAAAGATAATCCGTGATCAAGCCGATTTACGAGGACTTTCAAGGGAAAATAAGCCATTCTGGTTACGACGACCATTCTGATAACGACGACAGGCGAAGCCAAAAGGTTAGCGATTGGTTTGTTGCGCGTAAAGTCCCGGGTTTGGTTCCCGGTCGAAGCAAACATTTGTTTCATAGCTTTTATTTGTAATATTTTTTTAATTATAAAAAAAGAGGTAGATATTTGTTTCGGGTGGGAATGGGAGTGGTGCAGACGCCGATCCGAGGTAGTGACTTAGCTTGGAAATCACGTTTTCAACTAGGCTGATTTAAATGCTACTCACAGTTATGGGCACTAGGCAATTTAGCTTTCTTAAAGATGTCTCCGATTTGATGGAAGAACACCCTCCAAAGAGCTTGTATGAAGAGAATTGTGGATGTAAAGGAAGCGAGGGAGTCAAGACCGTGACAAGTGGCGCTCCATTGTCACTGTCTATCCCTGTGGGAAAAAGGCGTAACAATTTGATTGATTGATTGATTATAGTTATTTAACTGTAGTATGAGTAACCTCCATACACGGACCGCACTCCAGCTTGAGCTGTCATATGTCGGTCACAATATGTCTTTAACCTTGTTCCTACCTCGTATTTTCACACCCGTAATACCTGCACTGGTCGGGGGAAGTATCCGCATTTTATCGACCGAATTGCCAGTCGAACTAAAAAGTTCGGTTAGTCTTTTTTTGTAGAACAATCGACAAGTACAGTGCTTTGCCAGCCCATGTGTTCTCTCCATCCTATAACCTTGGATCTTTCAAGCTATGCGTGAAGGAGCACGCTTGGCCGGCATCGTGACGGCGACAGTCGTCGTCACTCTTGGATCTCCTCTTGCTTGTCATCAGGCGGGTCGAGGTCAAATGTCGTGTCACAATAAAAAGATGAAAAAGTGTACCTGACGCGACACTTTTTCATAGTGGACGATGTGTCTAAAAGGCTTATTAATTCAAGAGGGTTGTTTTTACCATATTTCGAGAGTTCAGTGTTCGTTTGCTTAATTTACATTTCTTCGCATGTCATGGAAATGTGAAATTAAATTAAATATCCTTTTCCGTTGTGAAAGATTGTTTGCATTAATGATCTATGATAAATAGTAGAGTTGCCATAACTGAAAATTCATTGGCGGCATACTTGTTGACACACCAGTATGCTACGTGTAAGTTCGGCTTCGATTCCCAGTCCGAGCAAAGATTTGTTTTATAGCAATTTGTTGTAATATTGCTTCGTTATTTTAAACGGTAATGGACACTAGCTAATCCAGGATTTCTAAGGGAAAGTCGCCGATTTGGTCGTAAAACACCCTCCTGGGTCTGTCTTGTTTAACGCATCTATCCACATTAGATTTATAAATTCCTTTCGTTAACCTACTTTCACTCATTCTATTCTATTTGGTTACTTATTTATAAAATAGATGAGGTGGATATTTGCTATGGATCTGGGTATTAAAGAGAGGAAGGCAGTTAATGGTGGTCATTAGGCCAATCTGTACAAACCCCATTAGTACCACCCAGATTAGTACCACTATTTTCAAATAGGTGACTGTTGTAGTAGCAGCTCCCGTGCTCTGGGCACGCAAACCATGTGCGTGCCCAGAGCACGGTACCAATGTATCTTTGTTATATGTACTTTGGTCGTCCTGTTTCTATGATACAAGCACTATTAGCAGCTTATTAAATAAATGTAAAGACGCTTTTCTATATTATAGTCGAGGAGAGTTATGCTTTTCATGAAACGTTGTTTTTTCGCGAATCATACGTATATTATTGTATTAGGTTGAGCCGCAAATTGCCACAATAGATAAACGCGATTAAAAACCGCAAAAACGTGTATTAAAAAAAGAGACATATTTTTGTTAATTGTCCACATAAAGTCCACCAAGGTGCTAGTTTAAAGGTAAATTAGCGAATTCCCGGAAAAGGGCGAGTGTATGTTTTAGTGGTAACAACAAATCTCCCCACCTGTTTAACGAGGGGTGGTCATTCGATGCAGATTTACCCCATAGTTCGTGTTGTAGGGACTCACTTTTTAGTAAAGCTAGGGGAGACGCTATTCATTATTATTCTGCGGTTTTAGGGTATTTATTATGTTTATTAGGTTCTTTTATTTATCGATATATATCTGGGCAGCAATTCGATTTATAACTGCGGCTAATTTTCTGCCGAGTTCCATGTTTTAAGCGACAGGCCTGGTGCTTTGATTAGCATACCAGTTCGTTACCCGTAAACACGCGGTCGACGCAAATATTATTTATTTATTTAGAGTCGATTTTTACTTAGGGTCATTTGCGAATGCGACTAAATTTAAATACATAACAATTATTCAAATTCAATCAATGAATCAAATTGTCACGCTTTTTTTCCACAGGGATAGGCAGAGACAATGGATGGCCACTTGCCACGATCCTGACACAATTCCCTCGCTTCCTTCACATTTACATTTTTTTAATTCAAATTATATTATAAAAATCAATATACTTTAGAAATCTTAATGTGTTATTCTAAAAACATTTGTTTTAGAGCTTTTATTTGTAGTATTTAATAATTAGATTGAATATTACAAATATTTGTTGATAAAAAAGGGACAGATTTTGGTTTCAGGTCTGATTGTCTAAGAAAGGTAGGCAGTGGTGCCCAGTCTGCCGACCCGGGGTAGTACCACTACTTAAAAGTTAACAAACCGTGAAGTGACTTAGGTTTCAACTAAACCGGCATAGTGGATGCGAAATGCAGTTGTTTAACTGTAGTAGCAATCGCCTCCACACTCTAGTTTAACATCAGGAGGGAGGTTGTCATATGCCAAGCCACAATTTAAAAAAATCAGTAATAGTTGGTCTTATAAGCGAGGCTGCATTGGCGCAGCGGAAGGTGCGGCCGGAAATGAATATCCCCTGCTTGATGCAAACGGGGGATGTCCGCCGCACCCCTGTCATGCGTCACTGACTTTAACTCAGGTGAAACGGGAACAAAACTTTATTCAACTAGATTTTTTACTAAGAATATTATTTCATTTGTATCCAGAGTTTTTAAACTTATGAAGAAAATTACTTTGTTGGCGAAATCGGAGACTTCAGTAAAGTCAATAAAGTAAAATCCTTAAAAAAGCTGGCAACCTCCATAAAATAAAAGCTTGTATGAAGAGAATTGTGATATCAAGGAAACGAGGTAGTTGTGTCAGGTGTTTTGTTGCCTCTGCCTATCCTTGTGGGAAAAAGCTCTACGGTTATGGGCACTAGGTAACCCAGCTTTCTTGAGAATATCTCCGATTTGGTCGGAGACATCCTCCCTTCTGCGTCTGATTCGATAAACGCATCCATTTACATTAGATTTATAAACATAAATGCTTTAAAATGATTTAATATAATATAATATTTTTATATTTGATATAATTTTTTGAACGCTGTAGAAATGCGATCATTAATGAGTGTACCTATGTGGAGTGACGAAAGCGGATAGAATAAGGAATAGCACAGTGCGCGATACATGTGGTTTAAAAGAAGATGTAGTGACAAGGATAGACAAAGGAATGCTTCGATGGTATGGGCACATAGAAAGGATGAGTGAAAGTAGATTGACGAAAGCAATTTATAAATCTAATGTGGATAGATGCGTTAAACAAGGCAGGCCCAGGAGGGTGTTTTCCGATCAAATCGGAGACATCCTCAAGAAAGCTAGGTTGCCTAGTGCCCATAACCTTAGAGTTTGTATAAAGAGAATTGTAGATGTGAAGAAGCAAGGGAATTGTGTCAGGATCGTGGCAAGTGGCGCTCTATTGTCTTTGCCTATCCCCATAGGAAATAGGCGTGACAATTTGATTTGTTTTTTTTTACTTGTATAATTAATATCTATATGAAATTCCCGGTTGCACATTAACTTTAATCTTGCGTAGAGGGATTAATCACGTAAATCCTTTGCTTATATTTTAATAATATTCTGAATTGATATTATTATAAACACATGCGATCTTACAAAGATTTGTTTTGACTAAGGCTCGTGCCAATTAAAAATATGCATAATGAAACAAAAACTTTTAACAGTTACGCGTCATCGCCGATTATTTATTTTAATAATTTCTATAACAAGCCTTAGGTATTATAAATAATTTAATAACCGCTATAGGTACTTATAAAGCATGTACACACATATATATAGGAGAATATATAGAAATAGCCATCCATAGAAAAATATCCTTGATACATTCTTATTGCTAGGATGATAGAAAAGTGTTCCATCTACATATTTAATTATAGACAAGGCTGTAAAGACTACAATTCCTCTGCCTTTAACAACAACAAATTCTGTTGGCCTAATCTGCTGACTCAGTGTAAATGAAGGTCATGAAAAGTCGTTATATAGCGCCATTTAACCAAAAATACGAGATGGAATAGAATAGAAGCGAAGAAAGATAGAAAAGATAAAAGCGAAATTTAGGTTGTGTTTTGGAATCATCTTGAATGTTGTTTGAATCTACTAGACCAACAAATCAATCATGGATCATAGATCGCACACCAGCTTAACATCATACGGTGTGCAGTCTTATAATAAAAACGTAAATTGAATAAAGTGTTTTTTTTTTTACTGTGACACGACATAAGACTTCGACCCGCCTGATAAGCAAAAGGAAGTTCACGGCTGCCACAGTCCCCGTCACTATGCCGGCCAAAGTCATGAATGTCACTACGCATCGCTTCAAGGATCCAAGGTCATAGGATGGAGAGAACACATGGGCTGGCAAAGCATTCCACTTGTCGATTGTTCTACAAAGAATAGACGTACCGAACTTTATAGTAATGATTCTAATATATCCCAATAAAGGTAAATTTTCTTAGAATTGTTGCGTGTTTTTTCCCCCAAATTGTGTCTTTTGAAGCCGGTGTATCATCAACAATGAACAATGGGTTTCCTTGACCTCACCGACCTTCGTGACCTCAGATCTTTTAGATTAAGATATTCAGACTATTATCGAGTTAAAACATAAATTTGATGACTTTGTGAATTTGATATAAACTTCTTTTAATAACGTACTTACGAGTAATAATGTTTTTATTTTTGCGACGCTATCAGCTGGTTGTACCAAAAATTATAATTTACGAATTTGTAAAAAGTATCGTATAAGTAAAAGAAACAAAGAAAATGGGTTGCACCACTCTTTAACTTGACATTTACGTTTAACGGATATTTTATACGTAGCTAAAGGACATCATTCCTTTTGGGTTTCTATGTACTACTTTTATTTCTAATGAACAATAAATGGTACTTTCGATATAAAATTATTAACAATCAAATTTACGATTTCGTAATAGTAAAAGTAATAGAATAAGTATAAAGAAAAACTAAATTCGTAAATTGAAACTTTTTTGGTACAACCGACTGTAACTTTGACTTACCTAATTTGACTTTTAAGTCTAAGAGCGCCGACTACTGAAAAATCATACTCAGATTTCATGATGGACTTTTATTCGTTTAATAAAATCTCTTTGTAATCTAAAAAAGCTGTATACCAAAATAAGAACAAAGCTTTCGGAAATTATCTCAGTTGCGTCTTCAAGCGAGACGATCCTGCGGAGTAGCGAAAGAGATGGGCTTATAGAAAGCTTTGCAAGTTAAAAGGGGAAGAAGGATAGGCTTCTCGGTCTGATACCAAGCGGCAACATAGCGTCGACCAATCCTGACGTCAACCTCTTTTTCTGTTAAACGTTTTGCTCCTTTTTCGGCAGAAAACTTTTGTGTAAAGAATATTATGGATTTCGTAATATGAAAATTTAAATGCTTGGATGATAATTTAAAACATTTACTTAAAATTAAATTATAGTAGCAGTGACACACATTCATGGATCACACTCCAGCCGAAAATCAAGCGAAGTGCTGTCACATGTCAAGTCACAATAAAAAAAAGAAATAAATCTCATGTAGATGGTTGCATTATTCGAGGCAGACCCAGGAGGGTATTTCCATACCAAATCGGAGACATCCTCAAAAAAAGTTGTCCATAACCGTAGAGTCTTGTATGAAGAGAATTGTATCAGAAATGGGGCAAATCGCGTTCCATTTTCTCTGCCTATCTTTGTGGGAAAAAGGTGTTTGATTGGTGGATTGTCATCTGTGTAAATAGAATAAGTAAGTATGTTACTGATTAATTTGAACTATATCAAGACACTAAAAAAAGAAAAATTCACAAATATACATTGGTCAATTTAAGGCCGAGTTTGATTCCCGGTCGGAGCAAATAAAGGTTTCATAGCTTTTATATATAGTGGAATACTTTGCCTGCCTGCCTGCCCATGTGTTCTCTCCATCCTATGACCTTGGATCCTTCAAGCGATGCGTGAAGAAGCACCTTTGGCCGGCATAGTGACGGCGACTGAGGCAGCCTTGAACAAACCCGGTTTTCTCATTCATCGTCACTCTTGGACCTTCTCTTGCTTATCATCAGGCCATATATCAGGTCAGATGTCGTGTCACAATAAAAAATAATAAAAAAATGAATTAATTACAAAAAAATATTATTACAAAAAAAATGTTAATAAAAAAAGATGATATTTGTAACTCAATGATAATGAGAATAAACTTCGTTTTGACAGTTAAACTCCATTAATGAGCTTTAAATCGATAGAATCGATGTTCATTTTCATTGACAGTTAAAGCTTCTTATTCTCCGAATGAATAAAAGTTATTTTCTCAATGTCTTTGAGAAATGAAACTTTCACTCCCATTGAAGATGATGATTTATTTATTTATTTAATTGCTACACCATTAGCACATCACAAAAACTTACATAATATTACAATAATTTTGATATTTATGTTCCGTATGATGTACCTTTACAGGTGTATCCAACATTCATTATACAAAATAAGAACACAATCAAATTAAATTACCTTAAAAACTATTGAATTACAAACAAAATTAATTTTTTTTTAAATAATACTGATTTAAATTAAAATAATAATAATAATGAGTATTAATTAAAATCAATTAAATGATGGTGGGATGGGATGGGATGAAGATTTATTAGATGATGGGATGAAGCCCGATCGGCTCCCTGGTTGTCTAAGTGTAGTAGGCAGTGGTAGGTTTATAAATGAGAAGTATATTTATATGTTATTAATAAATAGCGTTATATCTCTATATTTACCCTGTTTTTTTCTTCTACTAAAACGACAGTCTATCAGTAAGTCACGCAAACCAGAAAAACTATTTATGAATAAATAATTGAATCTAACAATAGATAATTTTATCTGCAAATATATTTTCCGCATACTTTTATTGTTCATTTTAGTTTATTTTAAGTCACGGCAGTGAAGGTGAGGGTGTAAATGCTTGCTGTCAAATGTCGAGACACTAAAATTAGTAAAAATCACACGTACACATTGGTCAATTTAAGGCGACCGTGGTGTAGTGGCAGTGCAAGGGTGACCATTGCACTGCTGGTGGTGAAAACCGAGAGCCCGGGTTCAAAAACCATTTGCCTGCACCAATGTATCTTTGATATATGTACTTTGGTTGTCCTGTTTCTATGATACAAGCACTTTAGTAGCTTAGTATAGAAAGGATTTTTTAAAAAATGCGGCTTATCTACTATCGCGTTTATTTTGATTTTATAATTTCGACGTTTCGGAATAATAAAATAAAATTGTAAAATCAAACCCAAAATAAACGCGTTAGTAAGCCTCATGAAATTTGTTTAATTCATTAATCAATATTCGCGCAAAATTTAAAACATATTATTAAAAAAATGTTAAGGTGGTGCGGTCTTTGAACAAAGGTGACTGGTACAAATGTTATTCAACTGGAAACATTAGTCGTATCCGATATGCCCACTGATCTCAAGCTAATCCCGAAACGCAACTATGTCACTTAACGGTCTGTACCTATACTTTTAAGTGGTAATACTAAGGACTTCTTTGGTGCCTTCTTTTTTTATTTTTTATTGTGACTCGACATATGACAGCACCCCGCTTGATGTTAAGCCAAAGTGTGGTCCATGAATGAATGTCACTGCTACTACAATTTAATAACTGTGAGTAGCAATCACATCCACTATGCCGGCCTAGATGGAACCGGCAACTTACAAGCTGATCCCAAAACGTGACCAAATCACTTCACGGTCTGTATACTTGTAAGTGGTGGTACTACCCCGGATCGGCAGACTGGGTACCACTGCCTACCACTCTTTGATAACCAGACCCGAAGCAAATATCCATCTCTTTTTTTTTATTTATTAACAAATATTTGCAATATTTAATACTATTAAATATTACAAATAAAAGCTATGAAACAAATATTTTAACAAACATTAGTTTTGTGTTTAAACAGCGTCATGTCATATGCTAATACAGTATATTGACAAAAGGATGGTTCGATGGTTTGGGCACATGGAAAGGATGAGTGAAAGTAGATTGACGAAAGCAATTTATAAATCTGATGTGGATGGATGCGATAAGGCAGGCCCAGGAGGGTGTTTTCCGATCAAATCGGAGACATCCTCAAGAAAGCTAGGTTGCCTAGGGCCTTTAACTTAAGAGCTTGTATGAAAAGAATTGTGGATGTGAAGGAAGCGATCGTGGCAAGTGGCGCTTTATAGTCTCTGTTTATCCCCATGGGAAAGGGGCAATTTGATTGATTGATTCTTTGGTGCCTACCTACATTAGTTTTGTGTTTAAAGAGCGTCATGTTATAATATATGCTAATACAGTAACGTGTGATTATCAGTAGTTCGCTCGTAAATATGAGGTCGATAATCGTTGCGGGTCTTCGTTGCTTCGTCTTTTACTAGGGTTGCCAACTACTAGTTTTATTTATTTAATTTCGGTGTTTTTTTGCGACATCTGACTTAGATTTGCCTTATAGAAAAGATGCGCCGACGACCAAAAAGAAGACTCGGCTTACGGCTGCCTCAGTCGCTGTCACTATACCAGCTATGGGTGTTTTTTCGCATCGCTTAAAGGATCGAAGCATTCCTTTGTCAATCCTTGTCACTACATCCTCTTTCAAACTTTAGAGATATTTATAGAGTGGTAGGCAGTGGTGCCCAGTCTGCCGATCCAGGGTAGTATCACCACTTACAGGTATATAGACCGTGAAGTGACTTAGTCGCGTTTCGGGATTAGCTTGTAAGGTCCGGTTCCAACTATTCCGTATAGTGGATGTGACTGCTACTTAATTATTGAACTATAATAGCAGTCACCTCCATGCGCTGCAGCTTACAATTAGGCGGGTTGCTGTCATATGACGAGTCTTCTTCTTCTTCTTATTTTAATTGATGGCTCAGATGTCCAAGCCGAAATGATGCGCCCCTCCACTGCATTTAAGCACACGTGCGTGTATAAAATATAAATGCAACACAACAAAAATGCAATTGTAATTGGTCATTCAGTTGCTGGTTAGACACAAAAGGAGGAGCACGCTGATAAAGTATAGTAGTATAGTTAGTAATATTTGTATTCACACATTTAAATAAACATATAAATTATAATAAAAAAATGTAAAATCTAAACGAAAATAAACGCGATAGTAAGCTGCATAAAATTTGTTTAATTCATTAGTTTGTTACAGTTTAAAATTGTTATTTGTAAATATGTCAAGTCACAATAAAAAAGAACAAGTGTTCTTCACTCGATTGTCCGTAAGTAGTCCAACCCTACTAGAATACGTTATCGTCACCTGGCGACGCCGACGCGGTCCGCTGACGATACTATCGGCCTCCTGACGGTTTTCCCTTTAAGAAATTACATATGGTAAATATATATCTATATACGCTTAAAGAAGTATTTATATACCTAAACGAAATATAATGAAAGTAAGGCGTCAGTGGTGTAGTGGTAGTGCAATGGGTACGCAAATCGAAAGCATGGGTTCAAAACCACTTGCCGGTACCAATGTATGTTTTAAATATATATGTCGCCTTTGATATATACTTTGATCGCCCAATTTCTATAATACAACCACGTTTAAAAGAGATAAATATAGAAAAATCTGTTGTATAAATTTGAAATGAAAATTGGACGGAAACAAATTTTACATGTGCACACCGGTCGACTGTGACCGGTGATACGAGTAGAACCCGAGCGAATTGGTTAGCATGCCAGTTTGTTATGCGTATGATCCCGGGCTTCAATTCCCGGTCGGAGCTAATATTTGTTGATAAAAGAGAGGGGGATATTTGCTACGGGTGTGGTTACCAAAGACTGGTAGGCAGTGGTACTCATTCCGCCGATCCACGGTAGTAGTCTTTGTAGTCTTTAGCAGGCTCGTTTCCGCACTTGTAGTCCTCTTCGGTATCTTTGTGCGTTCCAACGGATGGATCCACGGTAGTACCACTACTTACAAGTAAACAGACCGTGAAGTGACTTAGTCGCGTTTCAGGATCAGCTTGTAAATTTCCGGTTCCAATCTCCGGTATAGTGGCATAGTGGATGCTATGCTATGGAGGCATAGTAGCAGTCACATTCGTTCGTGGACCGACTTCAGCCTAACATCAGAAGGGGTGCAGTCATATGTCGAGTCAATTTAAAAAAATAATAATAACAACAAAGAAAGGACTTGCTTATCTTAGAATGTAACCGTCAGTTCCCCTTTGGAGCAGCGAAGCGTGGGATGCGTCTATCTCCCGTATTTCACGGATGACCTATTACTTTCTATATTATCTTAACCTTTACATGTACTAAGGCAAAAAAACTTTAAATGTACTAAGTTAGGTACTGTTAGTCTGGAGTGCTTCACGAACGGTGGACTGGCTTCAATGTATAGATTGCCAGATTAGGGTACACGCATATCTGCACTGAATTTGAAAAAAATATGCCCCTCATGCGGTAAAGACAAAAGGCTGTTAAAATAGATAATAGGTATTTTTTATATATGTAAGTTTATATACTAAGCTACAAAGTGCTTATATCATAAAAACAGGAAAACCAATGTTCGTATATCAAAGATACATTGGTACCGGCAAGTGGTTTTGAACCCGTGCTCTCGATTTGCGTAACAATGTGACTGCCATTACACCACAGTAGCCTTAAATTAACTATGTAATGGCCATAGCTTTAACACCTTTTAAGCTATGGCGATCACAGCCGGACCGGAAAAAAGTTGGTTTGTTGAAAAAGGAAAAGTTGTGTCATAATCGTGGAAAGTAGCGCTCCTATAGGAGTTGAGGCGTGACAGTTGATAAAGATGATAAAAGGACATCATTCATTTTGTATGGGAACTTGGGCTTCATTGTATTAACAGTTGCATTAACATTTTAAAATAGTTTGATGTACGAAGATTATAATGTAATTGGAATATATCCTCTATTGTGCATAGTTTAGGTGTGCAAAATGATCAAACTATAATTACGACAGTTTAAAGCAGAACTGTTGGTATGGCGTGTCTTTGTGATCGACAGACGGTACAAAATTCACATCTTATTTTCCAAATAACTCAATTGCACAGCAATTAAAAGCGAAATGGTTATTAGTTTCATCAATACAAGTATCGAAACTACCATTTATATATTTCTTTATCATTAGACATAACAAAATTAGTACAAAGAAGCCCAAAATGAATGATGTCCTTTGACTAACAAATAATAATGTAAAACTAAATTAAGAGACATGACAGGAATTTAAAGTAGTTACTTACCTAATTAATGACAACAGATAATAAAAAAAAACATAAAACATAAGAGCAAATCGAAAAGCATTGTTAAATTAGCCAAAACGGAAACAATACAGAGATAAAAGCCAACCTGTTTATTCCATCAACTTTGAAAATGTTCTCGGAGACGCTTTCGCATAAAAATTACCTACCAAAGATGTAAAGGGGCCTTTAAGTGCTTTTTTTTACTCTCAACAAGACCAGTAGAAATCGCTCGCCCATGAAGAGTTCGAGGGACAACACGTATCCTGCCTGACTCTTAATGAAATAAATTATCCAACGGACCTCATTCCTAACGTAAGAAAAACAATTCCTAAATGCAAGCAAAATTATACTTTTTCTACATCAAAATAAAATTGAAAATTGATCGCTTCAAATTGTAACTTCAGAGGAATCATAACCTTTGTACCAATACATGCAACACACATACAAACCTTATATATTAAAACCTCATTCGTCTTTATACACAGTGCAACAGCTCTTCCAACACTATAATGGACTTTAAGCGAAACAAATAAAAACTAATATCGAGCAAAATATATTAAGAAATGTAAGCGTGAGAATCAGTGGACGCAAACTTTTTAGATAGAATAAATTATATAGGAGAAGATACTCGTATCTACAGATTGATGGTTGAGCGCGTCTTCGTTTAGATGAGGCTAGGAACTTGCCTGACTACTAATACTCCTTCCTCATTGGCTATCTCGAACCGTCCTCTTCTAATATCTAGTTTTAGATCATCATTAGATTATATAATATATACATCATAAACAATTTTATTCGATTTTATTTGATCGGAGGTTTTTATATAGAGGCACGTATAAAAAAACCACATAGTTATTTGTTTTAATTAACATACGAAGTCAAATATGAATTAAAATTTTTACTAATATAATCCCACAGGGATTATCAATTAGGTATACCACAGGGATATGCAGAGACAACGAAGCGCCACTTTACACGATCCTGACACAACTCTCTCGCTTCCTGGAAGAATTCTCTTTATACAGACTCTGTGGTTATGACCATTGCGGACACCTGATTTTTTCAAGAATGTCTCCGATTTCATCAAGTAACAATCATCTAGGTCGGTTCCGTTTTATCTTTTCACTAGTCTCCGATTTAGATATATTTTTCGTCAGTATTTTTTCGAAAAAGTAGTAGGCCCCTCCATTTGTGGATTGCAGTCCAGCATTTAAGGCGACCGTGGTGTAGTGGCAGTGCAATGGCTACGTAAGCCGAGTGGCACGGGTTCGAAACCACTCACCGGTACCAATGTATCTTTGATATATAGACTTTGGCTGTCCTGTTTCTATGATACAAGCACTTTAGTAGCTTAGTATAGAAATGGATAATAATAAAAATTAATATCAGCTAGAGTACTGTCATACTCGTATGTCAAGCCGCAATAACAAGAATAGTATTTTGAGATTAAACTAATTTTGTAACCATAATCTACAAAAATAGTTTAATTTCAAAATAATAATTTTGTTTTTTGATTTTGCTTTAAAAAAATAAAGATTAGTTCTAAAACACCTTTCACTTAGCATAGGTACCTATTTTAATAAATTCCTTCATATCAATACGAAACCAAATGATCAGTATTCATAAGGTGTCGGTGGCATCTTTACTCAGAATAATGACAATGGGTTATTGCGGTGACCGATGACTGGGATGATGATGAAAATCTGTGGTTGGATCCGAGAAGTGATTTTAGGTTACAATGGAAAGCGAATGGTAATTTTTATGAGTATTTTTTTTAAGCCTACATTAACTGTAAGAAGCAGTCACAGCCACTATGCCGGCCATATTCGGTAAATACAAACATGTTTAGTATGAAGCTTAGCATAGAAATGGTTTTAAAAAAAGTATTTCTTTTAAATAGACGGAGACTTGTTTTGACAACTTGTTTCTTGATAAACAGGAGCTCACGGCATTTAGTTCATACTAAATAATTTGGCACAAAATATAATTGTGTATGTTTATTTTTACCTACATAAATGTATGTATATACTTGTAGCTTAGTTTATGTAATTGTAGTTTGTAGTATATTTGCACCCTGCCCATAATTTTTCATCATCCCAAAGGTTAGTTGTTAGAGAATGCTTAATAGGCATTTAACTCGTCTATGTACCTATTTTTAAGTTTAAGTTATTTTAAGTGTAAAAAGTATTTAAAAAAAAATAGATACAAATAGATGTGATTAGACATCCAACTGAACCCCGAGTGATGTTAATCTGGAGTGTGGTAGGTGACTGCTACTATCCTTTAAAGCTGATATTAGATTTAAATTTAAATGGTGATACTACCCCGAATCGACAGCTGGACAATTGGCTACCAACGCTCTTAAAGACTTGGCTTAAACCTTTCTAGAAAGTAATGTTATAATAATAAACCTTGCTATATTAAAATAACTTTAAGTGTCACAACAGCATCCTCCATGCTTACGGAATATACAATTATTTTAAATGTACATATTAAAATTCATATCAGAGACAGAGATTGCTTATTCTAAGAGTGCTCTTAGGCCCCTCTCTATAAGGGGTCAATAAATTCTCAGGACATTTATTACTATTCTCTTTGACATCGTTCTTATTTCGTTATCCTGACTGATAGGGAGTGGTAGACAGTTGGTGGGCCTTTCCGGAGTATGCCGATCCAAGGTACTATTACTCGTATATTCAATTGTTTAATCACTCTCGGGATCCGTTTGAGAGTTTTTGGTTCCATTAAGGATAGCATAGTGGAGTCGGCCTTGCAGTTAATTAGGAGTTGCCTCCATTTGTGTACACCACTTCATCTTAACATCAGGCGGGGTGCAATCCATGCGCGAGCCACAAGTAAAAAAATTGTCTACCCAAAATCTGTCTATCAATCGTAAATATTTATAGATAAACGTAGACCGATAGAAACAAACGATTTAGATATTATTTTGATGAAATGATCGGTCACTACGTCATGTGTATTTAAAAAAGTTTGCCACCTCCATATTTCGAAAACCAGGAATTAAAGGTAGAAATACCAGGACATTTCAATTTAAAACTAGGACAATACACACTTAAATCAGGGACTGTGAATCTAGGAGAATTAATTAAAGTCCCTAATAATGTGTTTATTAGTTAAATGATAAAACAAGTAATCATAAAATAAAATATTACTTTTTATTAAAAACCGCGGACGATTCTCAAAAACTTGTATAGAAACTTCCTGCGCCTCAAAAACAAGGACATGTCCTGAGAAAACGGGACGGTTGGCAATATTTTAATTAGCGTACAGTCAGCATCAGATATATCTGAGCACGCAAAGTGATCAAAAGTATCTATACATTCAGACTGATCATAAATATCTACACACATTAGTTGTCATAATAATGTGAGCATTCAATGCGTCAAAAATATCTATACAATCAGTTAGTCAAAAATATCTACACACTCACTTGTCAAAAATATGTCAACAGAACATATTACTGAACATGTTACTGAATTAAATTTGTTTTAAAATATTACATATTTTATGAGTGTGTAGATATTTTTGACTATTTGCGTGTGTAGATATTTTTGACGCATTGAATGCTCACATTAATATGACAACTAATGTGTGTAGATATTTATGATCAGTCTGAATGTATAGATACATTTGATCACTTTGCGTGCTCAGATATATCTGATGCTGACTGTACCTACTATTTAAAATTAAACGTAAAATAGAATATAAATTAAATAAAATATCTAATAAACAAATGACGCAAAATAAAATGTAAACCGTGTGAATACTACAGTAGGCAAAACACGTAAATTTTAATAATGTTTACTAGTACGTATGTATTACAAATATTTACTAACCTATTATACATTACTTACATTACAGAATTGTGAATGTGAAGGAAGCGATGGAGTTGTGTCAGAATCGTGGCAAATGGCTCCCCATTGTCTCTGCCTATTCCTGTGGGAAAAAGGCGTGACGATTTGATTTGATATTACAGTTGTATTCTAGGATAAAGTATTTACATGTAATTCCTAAATTCGTATCCGCTATCCTTGCCAAACTCCCTGTATTTTTTTATTAAAGTTCGACATATGGCAGCACCCTTTCTGATGTTAAGCTGGAGTACAGACCATCAATAGAGGCGACTACCATTATAGTTAAATTACTGCAAGTAGCAATTTGAACGGCCTAGTTGAAACCAGCAATCAAGCTGATCCCGAAACTGTTATTTTTACAGTCTGGACACTTGAAAGTGGCGGTACTACCCTGAATCAGCAGCCTAATTCGGACCTATCAACTGTCTGACTTCCATCTTTAAATTACTGATGTTCATAACACTCTTCTTCGTTCGTTCTTAACACACTTGTTCTTAACCAAGTTTTGGTACTACCACAGCCTGAACGTATGCCAACTAACTCTAACAAAAGTACAAACCAAAAGTAGATACTTTCATCGACAACATTATTCTGAACAGAACCGTGAATATAAAATTTAAATGCTATGCTAATAAGATCTCTTAGTAATACTGAGAGAGGGTATTGTATTCTCTACCGACTTACTCGTTTAATCAGTATAAAAAATATATTGGCTCTAAGGACTCTTCGCTCTACTCGCTATTATTGGTTCAATCTCGTTGCCATCACCAGCAGGCCTGCTACGATCTCTTTTACAATCTACGTCTTATTGTATAAAAATACTGTGTCCAAATTAAGGGGTAGGATAAGGTAGGTCGCTCAAAAAGTCATTGGTACGTATTACGTGATAAGCGACAATGACTGCACTATTCACAATACAAATTAGAATTTTTATTACTAATTTATCTGCATTGGAAAAAGCCAAAACAAAAAAAAAGTTACAAAAAGTTTTATTTTAATTCGATATTCGATCGTTACTATAATATTATATCATTATTTGACATAATTGTTTTTTTTATGACATAGGTATAGCTTGTCGAACTATAAATGACGCGCCCCTCCACTTTATTCGTTTATTTAAATGTGTAAAATCAAATATTACTAACTATACTACTATACTTTATTAACGTGCTCCTCCTTTTGTGTCTAGCCAGCAACTGAATGACCAATTACAATTGCATTTTTGGTGTGTTGCATTCATATTTTACATTCGTACATGTGCTTAAATGTAGTGAAGGGGCACATCTTTTCGGCTTAGACAGACTCTAATAGTTCATTTTTTGTTATAATTATGGTCTATAACAAGAAATATGCTAAACAACCACAAAATTCCACGAGTGTTAAGTTTAAATATAGAAGTTCGTTAACACTAGCGACTTTATTGTTTACGATAACGATCTTAGTAGAGAATAGGTGCATTCCTCTTGTAGTCCTCCCAATACGCATCAGTATGAAATCCGCGTCACCACATCTTGTGGTGCCAACGGCCTCGCCTTCCGTGAGCCAAGAACACTTTTTTATTAACTTCCTTCGAAGATTGTTTGGAAACTTAGATTTTAGCAGTCATTTAGAGTTCATGGTCGTTTTCTTGAGATGTTTTTTTACTTATTAAGAATGTAATTATTATTTTATTGTGACCTCTATCTGACCTCGACTTGCCTGATGGAAAGTCAAACACTATTTTATTTTTTATTTTATTTTATTTGGCACAATAACAAATTGTAAACATAACTTATATAATGAACTTAATTATATATAACATTTAACAGCCTACAATTCAATAACAACTATGCACAACAATTTTAATACTTAATAAGACAATTAACTAAGATAAACTACATACAAAATCAAATTCCAAAAATAAACTTTTTTTAAAATTGTTAAGTGACATATTAAAAATATCATATTTACTATCAAGGGAGTTATATAGACGACTCATTCTGATAAATGGATTGTTCAATGATATGTTATTGTTTGCTCTGGGAATACTGAACAACTCACGATGTCTAGATGATCTGGTCGTGATTTTAAACATTATACAGTTGATAAGTTGCCCATCTAAATCACTGTTCACAATTTTATATAGTATGGTAAGGTCACTGACTGAACGTCTAGCTTGTAGACTCTGAAGCTTAAAATGCTTCAACCTATCTGCATATTCAGGGAGGGATTGGCGAAGTCCACTCTTAATACAAAGGTGTCTGACAAATCGTTTTTGAATAGATTCAAGTCTGTTAGTGTGGGTAGCATATATCGGTACCCAAATAACAGAGCAATACTCCAACAAACTTCTGACTAGAGCTGTGTACAATATAATCAAACTGGCAGAATTTCTAAATGCTTTGGTTGAAATCAACTAACAAATCAACTATCAACGCGCAAAAAGTTTTTTTATATAATACTAAGCTAAAGAGCTTGAATAGAAACAGGACAACCAAAGTACATATATCAAAGATACATTGGTACCGGTGGCTGGTCTCGAATCCGTGCTCTCGGTTCGCATAAGCATTGCACTGCCACTACACCACGGTCGCCTCAAATTGTTGCCCTTAAATTAAAACTGAAAAACATATATAAGAGAAATACATTACTAACTGAGTAAAATTGAAAAACATAATATGTTTGATTTAACGATCAGCAAATAAGAAATAACGAGACCCTGTCCCGATTCTCTTAATATACAAAAGTGGAATGACTTTTCCAAGAACAATCACTGCTTTATCAACGTGAAAAATATTTATGGCGACAGTAAAGCATTGATATCTGGCATTCTCGGAAAATAAAAAAAGTTTATTTTAAAAGAAATATGCGTGTGAGTAAGACAGGGACATAGGAACCAATCATGTGCTGCGTCTCATCATCGTAATGTAATTTTGACCAATGACCTGTTTTCAAATTTATTCTAACAGCACAATGTTCTGGCTTTAAGTGGAGTCATAACAGGTTACGTTTTATTCTTTTACAGTCTGTCTCCTTTAGTCGCCCGTTAAGCTTTATGAGAGAGACAAGAATAAGTGATTTTATATACATGAAACTGTTTAGATGAGGGGTCGGCAAATAAGTTTAATTTGGGTCCGGATTTTTTTAAATTTACATATCAATACTAAGCTACTAAAGTGCTTGTATCATGAAAACAGGACAACCAAGGTACCTACATATATCAAAGATACATTGGTACCGGTAAGTGGTTTTGAACTCATGCTCTCGGTTTGCGTAACCATTGCACTACCACTAAACCACAGTCGCCTTGTTTTATTGTAGTTCGATTTATGACAGCACGAAAGCAATCTCCTAATGAAGTCAATAACTATTACGGTTAAATAATTGCAAGTAGCAATTCCGTCCTCTATGCTGACTCTGGAGCCCCTGCAACTACGCAGAGACATGGCGGCTTTGTGCGTCCTCTATCGCCTGTACCACGTAGAATGTTCCGAGGAACTCTTTAACCTTGTTCCTACCTCGTCTTTTCACTTCCGTAATACTTCAGGTCGGGGGAAACATCCGAATTCTGTCGAACGAATCGGCAGTCGAACTAAAGAGATTGAAGCGTCATTTCTTTGTAGAACAATGGAATTCTTTACCAGCCCATGTGTTCTCTCTATCCTATAACCTTGGATCCTTCAAGCGATGCATGAATAAGCACCGGCATAGGGGCGGTGACTGGGGCAGCCGTGAAGACTCAGATTTCGCAGTCGTCGGCACTCTTAGATCTCTTCTTGCTTACCATCAGGCGGGTCGAGGTCAGATGTCGAATCACAACAAAAAAAACACGGTCACAAGCTGTGGTGCCGCCGCGGATTGGCAGATTAGACAAATGACCACCAACTGTTTGCATACCAGTCTAAAAAACCTATAAGGACCGGAAACATAATCCATGTTATTTCCATTTATTTCTTCATAGTTGGATACAGGCGGACCTAAAGCCAAATAGATTTATTTTTCAGTCAACCTTAGGGTTGTCCAGAAAGTAAAAAGCAGTTGCAAGAAACAAATAAATGGCATATTAGGTATATATAATAGCGACCGTGGTGTAGTGGCAGTGCAATGGCTACGTAAGCCGAGTGGCGCGTGCTCGAATCCACTCACCGGTACCAATGTATTTTTGATAATTTTTTATTTTTTTATTGTGACTCGACATATGACAGCACCCCGCTTGATGTTAAGCCAAAGTGTGGTCCATGAATGAATGTCACTGCTACTACAATTCAATAACTGTGAGTAGCAATCACATCCACTATGCCGGCCTAGATGGAACCGGCAACTTACAAGCTGATCCCGAAACGTGACCAAATCACTTCATGGTCTGTATACTTGTAAGTGGTGGTACTACCCCGGATCGGCAGACTGGGTACCACTGCCTACCACTCTTTGATAACCAATATTTAATACTATTAAATATTACAAATAAAAGCTATGAAACAAATATTTGCTCCGACCGGGGATCGAACCCGGGACTTTACGCGCAACAAACCCAGTCGCTAAACCGTTCGTCCACGCCTGTCGTCAAATGTACTTTGGTTGTCCTGTTTCTATAATACAAGCACTTTAGTAGCTTAGTATAGAAATATACAATTTTTAAGAATACATACAACTTATGAAATCAAATTAAATATATACAGTACACATCAATATCTTAAATAACAATACACGTATATATATATATATATATATATATATATATACATATAATTAAATGAATAAAAAATTTCATTTACAAAATATTTAAAGGGAAAAACATAGAGTAAAATTCTTAAAATACTTAATTATAATTTTGTTTTAATGACTGACCTGCGGTCCGGACCTGAAAGACAGTCTGGACTCATACTCGACTTAGAATCACAATGGCGTCTTTCCTTCAAGACTGTTTACATCTTTAGTGTGGATATTGATATATCAATATGTGTACGAGTATAACAGATCGATTCCCACGTGAATAAGGATTATAATTGCACCTGTGAGATTACGTAATATGTTATTAGGGATAAAATATTCTTACATTGCTCGCTTTTGATAATGGGATTTTTAATTCAACAGTCGGTTATAGACTTTCTTTATTATTTTTAGATTGGTAGGCAGTGGTACCCAGTCTGCCGATCCAGGGTAGTACCACCGCTTACAAGTTTACAGACCGTGTAGTGATTTGGTCGCGTTTCGGGATCAGCTTCTAAGTTGCCGGGTCCTTCTAGGCCGGCATAGTGGATGTGATTGCTACTCACAGTTATTGAATTGTAGTAGCAGTGGCATCCATTCATGGACCACACTTCGGCTTAACACCAAGCGGGGTGCTGTCATATGTCGAGTCACAATAAAAAATAAAAAATAAGACATCATTTTATTTTATTTTTGATTGGTAGGTACCCAGTCTGCCGATCCGGGGTAGTACCACCTCTTACAAGTATACGGACCGTGCAGTGATTTCGTCACGTTTCGAATAGGCCTGCATAGTGGATGTGACTGCTACTTAGAGTTATTTTATTGTAGTACTAGTAACATTAATTCTTGGACCGCCCTCCAGCTTAACATCAGGCGCTAATGTTAAGCTACAACAACATACAAGAGGCTAAATCGAATTTCCGAAATAGGTGCTCTCCGTTTGTTAGAGGATGTATGACAGGATATTCGTATTGAATTTAATCCGTAATGTATAGATAATAAAGTAAATAATCGTATAATAGTTACCTGATATAGATAGAGGTCCTTGAGAGATCGCTTCGATGGTAAACAAGGTGTTCTTAGAAGCGCATAATGTCTTATTGTGTCAGATCTCCATGTTACCTTATCATTTTGTACCTCTATTACGAATAGAGCAATTGTATTTTTTATTGTGACTCGATATCTAACCGCCAGGTGGTAAGAAAAAGGAGGTCCAAGAGTGCCGACGACTGTAAAAACCAAGTCAGTTCACGGTTAAATTAGAAGCAACTTGGGCAATGACTCTACTCTACTATAATAGATGGCTCTACGATACTTTTTTATTTTTTATTGAAGCTCGACATCACCCCGCCTAATGTCATTTGACGACAGGCATGGACGAACGGTTAGCGATTGATTTGTTGCGCGTAAAGTCCCGGGTTCGATTCACGATCGGAGTATATATTTGTTTCATAGCTTTTATTTGTAAAATTTAATAATTATAATAAATATTGCAAAGGTTTGTTAATAAAAAGAAAGGTGGATATTTGCTTCGGGTCTGGTTAACAAAGAGTGGTAGAAGGTGGTACCCAGTCTGCCGATCCGGGGTAGTACCACCACTTACAAGTGTACCGACCGTAAAGTGATTTGGTCGCGTTTCGGGATCAGCTTGTAAGTTGCCGGTTCCAACTAGGCCGACATAGTGGTTGTGATTGCTACTCACAGTTATTGAATTGTAGTAGCAGTGACATTTATTCATGGACCACACTTTGGCTTAACATCAAGCGGGGTGCTGTCATATGTCGAGTCACAATAAAAAAAATAAAAAAAAATAATGCCTTGCGGTATACTATTTAGTCTGCCTTTTGTAATTTGAGTACAAAACAGTTTTATATAATAAATAATTAAAATATATAAATAAAGGCGACAATGATCACGCAAACGGAGAGCATAGGGTCAAAATCACTTGCCGGTACCAATGTATCTTTAATATATATACTTTGGGCATCCTGTTTCCAGTAAATAAATAAATAAATAAAATCAAATGATAGCTCATAATAGAGGTAATGACCGGTAACAATATTGTTTGGAAAATTTTCATTGCTTCATGGCAAGATTTCTCTTATTCACAATTCTGAGTAAGATCTCAACTCATGAGAATATTAATATACATTAACAGGAATCTTTGATGAAATTTACTTAAAACCACACGCTTTAATTCCCACAGTGGTAGGCAGAAACAACAGATGGACACTTACCAAGACACTAATTGGATTTTATGATTTAATTTATGACTAAAAGTCGATTGACGAAAGCAATTTATAAATCTGATGTGGATGGATGCGTTAAACAAGGCCCAGGAGAGTGTTTTCCGATCAAATCGAAGACATCCTCAAGAAAGCTGGGTTGTCTAGTGCCCATAACCGTAGAGCTTGTATGAGGAGAATTGTGAATGTGAAGGAAGCGAGGGAGTATTAGGATCGTGGCAAGTGGCGCTACAATGTCTCTGCCTATGCCCGTGGGAAAGAGGCGTGACCATTTGATTGATTGATTGATTTATGTTTTTTTCTTTAAATTTATATGTATATGACTTATGAATATGAATATGTGCAATGTAAGTATAACCATAATAGGATTGTAAATTTATTTATTTTCTATTTATAAGTTTAGCTTATGATCTGTTGTTATACTTGAATAAATAAATAAATAATAAAATTCAGCATATTTATTAGTACTAAAATTTCACCACACGAGAGGCTTTTTGGCCGGCAGAAGTTTTTTTCTTGTTCAAATTGGGTACATTTCTTAAAAAAAGGGGGACCCATAAATATAGGCCATAAATATAGAGTCTGTATGAAGAGAATTGTGGGTGTGAATGAAGACATAGAGTCTTGTTAAGATTGTGTAAAGTGGCGGTCCGTTGTCTCTGCCCATCCATGTGGGAATTAAGGAATCGAGGTCCCTCCCGGACGTCTGCAGGTACGTGAAAGGGCATCTGGCCTTCCTGAAAGACATCAAGTGGCTGCATGAAGTAACGAGACGTAACGAGAGAAGCCTTTGTCGCTATTGTTATTTTATTGTGACTCGACACCTGACCTCAACCCGCCTGCTGTTAAGCATGATGGAGGTCCAAGAGTGCCAACGACTACAAAATCCGCCTTAGTTCACGGCTGCCTCATTCGCCGTCACTATGTCGGCCAAAGGTGCTTCTTCACGCATTGTTTGGAGGAGGCTATATAGGATAGGGAGAACACATAGGCAGGCAAAGCATTCCACTTGTCGATTGTTCTACAAAGAAACGACCCACCGAACTTTTAGGTTCGACTACTGATTCTGTCGGCAGAATGCGGATGCTTTGCTCAACCTGTACGGTAAATGGTGGCAAACAAAATTTTGATCCGTCTGCGAATTTCTTTTCGCGAATTTAATATTTTCTAAATATTATCGTTTACTTTTTGTCAACAACGAAATTCTATGTGTATATTACCATTTTTTCTAAGAAAACATTCGCCCGATGAATGAATGAACGTGTTGAATGGTCGATCATTGTAACGGTATTTCAACTATCGGATGTATTCGAATTCATATCTCGTCTTGCGTCGCTTCCTTGAATCGGTTGCTCGCACGAAACATAGTAACGCGAGGTGAGGACGATTATGAATGGAAACTCTTAGAAATTAGTCATAAAACAAGGTAAGGTGAGAAAACAGATAACTTGCATTGGGTTAATCTGCTTTTTAATAAGTAATTATTACCTAAATGATATTATGAAGCTTTATTCTACAGGGATAGGCAGAGGATATGATTTTTCTATACTCCGCTATCAAAGAAACAGGATAACCAAAGTACATTATCATCAAAGATTTTTATTTACATTTCTATACCACGCTAAAGTGCTTGTATCATATAAACAGGATAACCAAAGTACATATTTCAAAGATACATTGGAAAGTAATTTTTATAAGTAAAAACTATTAAAAGTAATATTAAAAAAATAAGTTCAGATAAGTACTTTATCTGTTAGTGATGATGTTTTAAAAACGTTCGTAAGTGGATCACCTCTTGATGTTCCTCATGATATTTCCTTCTACGTGCAGATAACGTATAAACAAGGACTATATACGACTAGACACCGCATTGGCTAAGCGGATCTTAATATGGCCGGAAAATAGGATAGCAACACAAAAGCCCGACCGAGCAACTTTAATGGGAATGAAAATGAAATTCATTCCAATTTGTCAAAAAGTTACGCGGTCGCGGTTAGTGCCAAAATCAACTTTTTTTCATTCGGACAATGAGTTTCAATTAGCTTGAACTGTCAATGAAAATAAACATCAATTTTTAGTGTGTGGATAGCAATATAATTAAATAAATATATCCCCATCTGGATGTTAGGCTGGAGTACGATCTATAAATGGAGGCGACTGCTATTACAGTATATTAATAGCAAGTAGCAGTCACATTCACTATGCCGCCCTCGAAAGCTGTTGGTTCGATTACAGGGGTTATTGCGATTTAGTTTTTTTAAACTGAATTTTTTTTTCGTTACTATACTTAGCTACTTTAGTGCTTGTATCATAGAAACAAGACAACCAAAGTACATATATCAAAGATACATTGGTACCGGTGGGTGGTCTCGAACTCGTGCTCTCGGTTTGCGTAACCATTTGCACTGCCAGTCGGAGGTAATACGGTCGCGTATTAGCCGTCTCCTCGATGTCTGAACCGCACTCTAGCTTAAGTTCAAGCGGAGTACAGTAAAAAACCACGGTCTAGTAGTATTTAGACTGTGATAGTAGGCAAATAAAATATACGGGAAGCATATCAAATACTTGAAATAAATCATGATAATAACTATATAATTTGATACAGTGTTCTCGTTATTTTTTGTTTGTATTACACTTAAATGTTGGTTGGAAAATTCAAAGATACCGACTCTTGGAAATAAATAGGTACAGGCGTAGATACCTACCTAAAGATCGGTTTATTTAAATTTCAAATCGCACGTTTTCTTACAGCCCTTCGCATAGGCCCTTCCAGCTTTTACGCATTGGGAGACTCGGCAAGAAACTCATGAAAAATAGCCATTAAAATAACCATCAATTAAAGTTGACAATAATCCATAAATAATCAATCAATCAATGTGTTATGCAGAGACAATAGAGAGCCACTTGTCATGATCTCCCTCGCTTCCTTTACATCCACAATTCTCTTCATACAAGTTCTATGGTTATGGGCATTAGGCAACTCAGATTTCTCAAGGATGTTTCCGATTCGGTCGGAAAACACCCAATAAATTCAATAAATGAAATTAATTAAAAAAAAAGTACATAACCCACCAAACACAAACAAGTTATTACAAAGTAATAGCGGATGCTACTCGCAGTAATTTAACTGTAACTGTAGTAGTAGTCAACTCCATTTATGGACCGCACTCCAGTATATCCGGCAGGATAATGTAATCACAGAAAAGAGAAAGATACTATGCTTCTCTGTTCTAAAAATTTTATAATGTTGAGAAATTGAAAAAAAAATGTGTAAGTATTTTTATCATAAAATCTGTTTAGAAGCAAAAAGTAAGTTCATCGTTTGTTGAGATGCTACTTGCCTAATGGTAAGCATGGAGAAATGCAAGAGCACCGCATAGTGACTGCGACTGTGGCAACCGTGAACTGACTCGGTTTTTTCAGTCGTCGGCACTCTTGGACCTCCAATAAAAATCAACTGAAATAAAACTACGTCGTCGTCACTTTTCAGACTAAAAGTGATTTTCAAGCTTCGCTTAAAGGGTCCAAGGTTATAGGATGAGGAGATTTCACAGGCTGATAAAGCCTTGTAGATCAGTGTTTCCCAACGTAGGGCCCACGCCCCACAGGGGGGCAATTTGATAGTTAAAGGGGGCAATTTAAAAATGGACTCGACACAACTTCAATCCTTTCATTTGGGTTAATTAAATGCAATGCTAGAGATTGTTGACAAATTTAACAAAAAAAGCAAATTCTTAAAAGAAAATGTAATCATTTATATTTCTTAAGGGAACAAAACAATTTTTAAAAGTAAAAAATATGTATGGGGGCATAAAAATTTTAAAAATGTTAACGTGGGGCATGGCCTAAAAAAGATTGGGAAACCCTGTTGTAGATTGTTCTACAAAGAAACGACTCTCCACTTTCATCGACAATATGCGGAATTTCCCTCGAAACTGCTCCTGCGAAATTGCCTCTAAAGTTCTCGTAACTTGTGACTTGACGTGATATATCCAGACCATTTCTAAGTACTGTAGGTAAGTTGGTTATAAATAGTTTGTTATCGTATTGGGTTGGATATATGTAGGCAGGTGCTTCCTATTATCACTTGATAAGAGTGATTAAGCATGATCAGCTCTAACAAAATAAATGTATCGTTTAGAAAGCATATTATTTAACCGGGGCGTAGTGATGCGACTGAATCAATCAATCAAATTGTCACGCCTTTTTCCCACAGGGATAGGCAGAGACAATGGAGCGCCACTTCCTTACACAGCTCCCTTGCTTCCTTCACAACCACAATTCTCTTCATACAGGCTTTGTGGTTATGGGCACTAGGCAACCTAGCTTTCTTAAGGATGCCTCCGATTTGGTCGGAAAACACCCTCCTGGTCCTGCCTTGTTTAACGCATCCATCCACATCAGATTTATAAATTCCTTTTATAAGTCGTCCTTAACGACCTCATTTCCACAGCGATAATTCTACTCTCATGCTTCTTCTGCCATACCCAAGGTTCACTTCCATACATTAATGTTGGAACAAGCACTGCATTATGAACAGTCATCCGTGATATATTCAGTTTAATTTACTGTAGCAGATACTTCAGCCGACTACGATTGATGCGTCTTACCATTTTCAATTGTTGACGCTCTATTACCTCCCTTTGCTTACCACCATCGAGGTCAGATGTCGCTTCACAATAAATAAAGCATAAGAGACACGTCCTGTTGATATTGATATGTTATCGCTATGGTACAATGTACAGTGCATACTTGGGTAGGTATGTAATCGAGAATAAATTGATGAATTTCTGAGATAAGAGGCGATAATTTTTGGAGAAATATAGAAGCGATGATTGGCGACATTTTCCAAACAATTTTATCTGAATGATTAAACTAGGTCAGGAAAAAAGCGAAAAAATATATTTTTTTTATTGATAAGATTACAATTCTTAGTAGTGGGCCCACTTAAACGACGTGACACGAAGCAATTATATTTTGTCTAAGTTGTCTTAGAGTGGTGCCCAGTCCAGGGTAGTATCATCACTACAAGTTTACAGACCGTGAAGTGACCTCGATTTTCATGTGGTGCCGCGTTTCAAGATTAGGTTCTAAGTTGCTGTTTCTAACTAGGCCGCCATTGTGGATGTGACGGTGACTTGCAGTTATTTTACTGTAGTAGCAGTCGTTTACTGTAGTAGAGTTTCAGCTTGACATCAGTCAGCTTGGTGCAGTCATTAGTCGAGCCAAAATTAAATTAAATACATTTCCAACATATACTAATCTATTTAAAGTGCTTGTATCGATGAGACAGAACAATCAAAGTACATTTATCAAATATACATCGGTACCGTGATTTTATTTTTGAACTAAGGTCTTGACCATTTCACTGCCACTACACTACGGTAACCTATACCAAGTTAGACCTATTTAATTCCTAAAAAAAGGACATCATTCATATTGTATGGGTACTTGGGTTTAATTGTATTAACAGTTTAATATGCATTTTAAAATAGTTTATTGTACTAAGATTACAATGAAATTGGAATTCATTCTTTATTTTGCATAGTTTATGTGTGTAAAATGGTCAAAGAATAATTATGACAGTTCAAAGCAGAACAAATATGGCGTTGATTGACAGATGATGCACTGTTATTAGTAAAATAAACTGTTATTAGTTTTATCGAAACTACCATTTATATATTTTTTTCTCATTGGACATTACAAAAGTAGTACATAAAAGCCCAAAATGAATGATGTCCTTTCCTAAGATTATTCCCATCATATAACGAGCGTTACATGTAGCATTGCTTAAGTGGGCTCTTACCTTAGCTATACTTGTATGGCATATGGTTATTTAGGAAACAGTTAGTCAGAGATAATTTTACAGAAATTTACGCAATAACAAAGTACTTATGCCTAATTTTATTATTTACTTAAGACACACCTTGTGTTTGTACTAATCAGACGAATCAGTAATGACATTATTGATTAAATATTACTTTAAGATTACTTTTGTTAGGCCGGCATAGTGACTGAATCAACCGTAAACTGCATCGGTATTTTAAGGTTAATCAAGTCTAGATATTATTAACCGGTTAATAAGTCTGTCAAGGGTGGTAGACTGTCGTCGGTCCGGGAACGTACCACCATTTACAAGTGTGCTTACACTGTGAAGTGACTTAGTCGGATTTTGGGATCAGCTTGTTTCAACTAGGTCAGCATAGTGGATTCGGCTGCTACTTGCAGTTATTTATTTGTAGTAACGATCGCCTCTATTTATTGACCGCACTCCTGTTTAATTTAAAGTGGGTGCTGTCATATGTCGAGCCATAACAAAAAAACATAGTACATATACCCAATAGTAAGTGGATCATAGATTGATGATTGGTCGCGCTACGATTGGTCGAAGCGTTAGAAAGACCGATCATAAATCTATGAAGTGGATATTAACTGAATTATTATTTATTATTAATAAATATTATTAATAAATAAATAATTAAATTAATTATTTAATTATTAATTAAATAATATTATTAATTTTAATATTAATTGAACTCTATTAAACAAACATTTTTATTGTTAATATATTTATTTGTTTCATTTTGAAAATACCATTAGAAAGCGGATAGGGCTGATAGCGCCGAAGACTGGAAAAAACCAACTTTCATACTATAACAACAACAAAAATAAATATAAAAAACTAAATTCCAAATCTGTATGTCTTGTTCAAACTCGTACCTACATAGAAACGTATAGTGAATTTTTTGGCAGACTGAGGCAACCGTAAACTGAGTCGTTTTTCAGTCGTTAGCACCCCTTGCTTACGATCAGACAACTGGAGGTCAGAAGTCGAGTCTCTATAATAAAATAAAAAACATAAATATACTCATACATACGTATAAAAAACAAAGAACAGTCAAACTGGACTTGTCTACTAAAATATTTATCGTTTTTTGCATACTACGACCAACGTTGCGCAGTGAACTCAGAGCAAATCGATGTTACCCACCCGAGAATGGGAGAAAAACGACATAAATACAAACTTATCATACGACTTTTCACACTAAACCTACTAAAACATCGTAAATAAAGATGAAAACCGCCTGAACTAAACAGCGGTTTTCCCTAGAGAACCATCTTTCCAAGCTCTATATTTAAAGTCTATCCTTTTCAATGACGAACAGAGAACTAACTACCCTATGCCTTCAGTAATACGGTTTAAAACGCTAGTAAAACATCCCCTTATGAGAGAATCGATCTCGGTCGGTACACGAAACAATAAGGACGTAAGTGCCATGAGAATTTGCTATAGAAATATAGTTTATAAATACATGTTTTATATGGAAAAATAAGTGAATATTGCTTAAGATTGAAATTCAGGGCGCGGCGTTCTATCTCTAGAAGAGAAATCCTTACTTTGTAGTAAATAGTGAATTTTCTTGTTCTCTTATTGGTGAGATTTCAGCGAGGGTTGAGATGAATCCCTTATATATGTTTGGCCTGTTATAAAATACCTATGACAGTATACCTACTGAGTTCGATTCCCGGTCTGAGTATATTTGTTTTATATCTTTTATTTGTAGATAATATATAACAATTACATTAAATATAATTAGATAACAAATCAATAATATTTATTAGATATAAGGAGGTGGATAATTGCTCTGGGTCTGGCTGTCAGAGTGGTAGACAGTGCGATTAAAATAAGAATAAGACCAGATCGGCGCCATTTTGTGACGTCTAACTTTCCAACCAACTTTACTTTAGTATGGTCTTTTTCTTTTCGAGCCGTCAAGAAAAAGGCACCTTTGAATCAGTCAAGTGAAGTTAGTCAACAGCCCGTCCTATTCTTATTCTAATAGCATTACGAGTATACACTGTTATGATCCGGGGTAGTACCACAACAATTATACAGACCGTAAAGTAACTAAGTCGCGTTTTGGGATCAACTTGTAAGTTGCAAGTAATTACTATCAATAAAAAAATACGAAATATTCATTGTTCAATATCCTTGTTAAAAACCAAACCAAATACAAAGCTTAAATAAATTCAAACTTTACGAAACTAACATGAACCTTCCTGAAATACGAAAAACATTTCCCTCAGCATTCTAAATATTGTAAAGGCTGCATCGACCCACCCCTCGGCTCAAGGGCCGTACCATCATTGTTAAAAAAACATTGTTTTTTTTTTATTGTGACTCGACATATGAAAGCACCCCGCTTGATGTTAAGCTGAAGTGTGGTCCATGAATAAATGTCACTGCTACTACAATTCAATAACTGTGAGTAGCAATCACATCCACTATGCCGGCCTAGATGTAACCGACAATTTACAAGCTGATCCCGAAACGTGACCAAATCACTTTACGGTCTGTATACCTGTAAGTGGTGGTACTACCCCGGATCGGCAGACTGGGTACCACTGCCTACTACTCTTTGATAACCAGACCCGAAGCAAATATCAATCTCTTTTTTTTATTAACAAATATTTGCAATATTTAATATTATTAAATATTACAAATAAAAGCTATGAAACAAATATTTGCTCCGACCGGGGATCGACCCCGGGACTTTAAGCGCAACAAACCAATCGCTTTACCGTTCGTCCACGCCTGTCGTGTGTTATATTCAAGCCTACATCCAGTTTATGGGGTGAAGAAAACTACCTGAAAATCATACGTATACCGTTTATATAGATTAATACTCAAATTTCCATTTAATCCTTGGATAATTCTGAAATTTTTAATTTTTATTGTGACTTAAAATCTGACTTCTACCTGGCTGATGGTAAGCAAGAAGAGGAACAAGAGTGCCGACGACTGCAAAAGCTGAGTCTTCACGGCTGCCCCAGTCGTCGTCACTAGTCGGCCAAAGGTGCTTCTTCGCGTATCGCTTGAAGGATCCAAGGTTATAGGATGGCGAGAACACATGGGCTGGTAATTCCACTTGTCGATTGTTCTACAAAGAAACGACACACCGAACTTTTTAGTTCGACTGCTGATTCGGTCGACAGTGTTACGGAACTGAAAAGACGAGGTAAGAACAAGGTTAATTAATTACCATGGGCATGAGCTTAGCATGCACTTCATCATCATCATCAGCCAGAAGGCGTCAACTCCTGAACATAGGCCTCCGCCTTAGAACGCCATTCCGAACGACAAGATGCCAGTTGCATCCACCGGTTACCTGTGACTTTCACTAAGTCGTCAGTCCACCTAGTGGGAGGCCTACCTACGCTGCGTCTTCCGGTTCGTGATCTCTACTCTAGAACCTCTTCGACCTCTTCCCCATCGGTTGTCGGTTCTTCGAGCGATGCACTTGCTCTTCGTCTAATTCTACCCTGGCTTCAGAAAGGCGTATGGCGAAAAGAAGGCTGCTAGAAACTTGTCAATTATAAAATAAACTATTCATAAATCAATCAAATTGAAACGCCTTTTTTCCACAGGGATAGGCAAAGACAATAGAGCGCTACTTGCCACGATCCTGACACAACTCCCTCGCTTTCCTCACATACATAATTCTCTTCATATAATACATAATAATATTTCAGATAGGTAAATTATTTTAGTTTAAAAACTTCAGTCGCGTTATTTTTCAGTCGTTGGCACTCTTAGACCTCCATCATGCTTACTATCAGGCAGGTCGAGGCCAGATGACGAGTATCAATGAAAATAAAAAAATAAAATAATGTTAGTAACTCCCCTAGTTCGTTCCAATTGAATACAGAACAAAGGTTTAGAGTAAACATTCCTACCTCTACCTACCACTTGGCAAGAGTTCAATGAATAGCCGCTTTGTCCGTCTTTGTGGAAATCTCATCGTGCCTGGTGGTGCCGCCCACTCAAACCCCCCAGGGGGACGAACACCCCTAGAGGGGTCAGGGGGTCCGTGAATCATTCGTAGATGACTGTTGGAGCACAGCCTGATTAATGTACAGTTTTGGGAACGAAAATAAGTTATGTTTTATGATGTTTTTTTATAGTTATACTTATTAAAACATACTTTTGACGACAGGCGTGGACGAACGGTTTAGCGTTTGGTTTGTTGCGCGTAAAGTCCCGGGTTCGATCCCCGGTCGGAGCAAATATTTGTTTCATAGCTTTTATTTGTAATATTTAATAATGTTAAATATTGCAAATATTTGTTAATAAAAAAAAAGAGATGGATATTTGCTTCGGGTCTGGTTATCAAAGAGTGGTAGGCAGTGGTACCCAGTCTACCAATCCGGGGTAGTACCACCACTTACAAGTATACAGACCGTGAAGTGATTTGGTCACGTTTCGTGATCAGCTTGTAAGTTGCCGGTTCCATCTAGGCCGGCATAGTGGATGTGATTGCTACTCACAGTTATTGAATTGTAGTAGCAGTGGCATTCATTCATGGACCACACTTTGGCTTAACAACAAGAGGGGTGCTGTCATATGTCGAATCACAAAAAAAAATATTTTACCTTTCCAATAGTAAGCTATTAAAAGTGTTGTATCATATAATTGTACTGTCTCCACTAATTGTTTTTATATTGAAATGATAACTGGATAACTAATAACGCGCTAATAACTGGAGAGCGATCCATGAACTGTTTTAATGTAAATGTCTAATAGTTTCAAGAGCGACGACGATAAAACGCTTTAGTGGCCGTCCCATGCCGTCACTATGAGATCCATTGCCTCTGTCTAGCCCTGTGGGATAAAGGCGTGACAATTTGATTAATTGATTGTTTCTATTCGGTCGATTTTTTTAGTTTATTTTATTACCATATTTGTATTTATTATACATTTCTTTACTAAGCAACTAAAGTGCTTGTACCATAGAAACAGGACAATCAAAGTACATATATCAAAGATACATTGGTACCGGTTTCGAACTCCTGCTCTCAGTTTGTGTAACCATTGCACTGCCACTACACCACGGTCACATCTCAATACTGTGTTGATAAAACTGTAGGTATCAAACCTAATCTTACACCTTCAATATTTTCCTTATTGATAAAATAATAAGAAAAACAAACTCATATTAATTACTATATAATCTGTTAAGAAGATAATTATTTATTTTATTTAAATTAATAGGTATATACAACAGGCTACAATCTTGGTTAAGTTAAACAGTTAGTACAAAATAGGTTACATTGCTGGACTATAGCCCAAAAAGTATCATACACAACAGATTAAACATAAATTAAATAAAAGCATAGCATAAAATGTCAATAAAATACATTGGTAAATAATAATTAAAATAATAATAATAATGTTAAAAAGCTAAATTAAATTGCATTAAATTAAATTATTAAGTTAAATAATAATGTTATTGTTCATTTCAAAAAATACCAATACAATCTTACACAATATTGTGCGCGTCAATTAGGGGCGGAGCTGAGGATGTCAACAATCTGTCTCTTTAACAATCTTGATCCAAATTGAATATATCCAATTCATCGTTTTTCTCGCTAATATTGTTTTAATCAAAAATAATGTATTATAAATATTTCATTTAGGTATTGTAAAACCTTATATACATATACTAAGGCAGACCTCTCTCAGCCTTGAGTCAACCTCTTCATAAGGTAACCTCTCTGTAAGTCAACTCCTCTGTAAGGTAACCTCTCCGTAAGTCAACCTCTCTGTAAATTAACCTCTCTGTAAATTAACCTCTCCGTAAGTCAACCTCTCTGTAAGGTTACCTCTCTGTAAGTCAACCCCTCTGTAAGGTTATCTCTCTGTAAGGTTACCTCTCCGTAAGTCAACCTCGTAGTGCCCAGTCTGCCGATCCGGGGTAGTACCACCACTTACAAGTATACAGACCATGAAGTGACTTAGTCGCGTTTCAGGATCAGCTTGTAAGTTGCCGGTTTCAACTAGGCTGGCAAAGTGGATGTGACTGCTACTTACAATTATTTGACCGTAGTAGCACGTCCATTCATGAACCATACTTTAGCCTAACATCCGGCGAGATACTGTCATATGTCGAGTCACAATAAAAAAATCAAATAGTTTGTGTTGGTTACCCACTCGAAATGTACTTTCTATAGCTCATAATACCTACAGAAGTTCATTACTCATTCGGATTTCAGGAAACCCCATTCCAAAACCCCCCGATAGACAGCTAGGAGATTAGAATGGCTTCCAAAACACCTCCCTGCCCTCTCGCCGACCACCTCTCAGGGAGTTGGTGGGGGGAAAAACTCTCCGCAGTTCGGCGTTGTATTTGTTCGACATTACTTTTGTGACATAATTTTGTTTAAATAAATTCCAAGGAATCTTAGTCCATAAAGTCTAGTCTTAAGGTAAATATTTATGTCATCAGTGGAAGAATTTTACGACAGGCGTGGACGAACGGTTTAGCGATTGGTTTGTTTCGCGTAAAGTCGCGGGTTTGATTCCCGGTCGGAGCAAATATTTGTATATATCATAGCTTATATTTATTATATTTAATAATTATATTAAATATTGCAAATATTTGTTAATAAAAAAAGATGGATCTGGTTATCAAAGAGTGGTAGGCAGTGGTGCCCAGTCTGCCGATCCAGGTAGTACCACCACTTACAAAGTATATAGACCGTGAAGTGATTTGGTCACGTTTCGGGATCAGCTTGTAGGTTGCCGGTTTCAACTAGGCCGGTATAGTGGATGTCATTGCTACTCACAGTTATTGAATTGTAGTAGCAGTGACATTCATTCATGGACCACACTTCGGCTTAATATCAAGCGGGGCGCTGTCATATGTCGAGTCACAATAAAATAAAATAATAATACAATCAGTAGAATTCATACATATTATTTATACCTTACTAAAATTTTCGACGCGATGGAGTCTTGAATGGCATACGAAATAACATCAATTACATCAAATTGTCACGCCTTATCTCCACAGGAATAGACAGAGACAATGGAGCGCCACTTTTCACGATCCTGACACAACTTCCTCATTTCCCCCACATCTACAATTCTCTTTATACTATCTCTACGGTTATGGGCACTACATTAGGCAACCAAGCTTTAATGAGGATGTCTCCGATTTGGTCGCAAAACTCGCTCTTGGATCTGCCTCGTTTGATGCATCCATCCAATAAAGAGACAGATCTCCGGGTCTGCTTATTAAAGAGTGGTAAGCAGTGGTGCCCAGTCTGCCCATCCCCACCACTTACAAGTATACAGACCGTGAAATGACTTAGTCGTGTGACGGGATCAGCTTTTAAGTTGCCGGTTCCAACTAAGCCGACATGACTAAAACTTACAGTTATTGAATTGTACGTATACTACCTCCATTTATAGACTACACTCCAGCTTAATTTTAAGCGAGGTGGTGTCATATGTCGAATCACAATTTAAAAAAAACTAATAATGTGACGAATACCGCCCATTTAGTAAGTGCGTCGTATGAGTACAAAGCCTGCATAGCGCGGTGGCCTCTCCGGGGAGTAGTGGGCGGACAACTCTCTCAGCGATCAATACTTTTGCCCAGACGAAATGGCTTCGTCTAATCTCGTATACTTGCGTCCTTTTCTCTCACGTGAGATACATACCTATGTACAGATACTTATGTATTTGAAGTTTATATAAAGATTTTCTGTTTTGTTCGTTAATTTAATGGGTTAAGGATAGGAAAGCTTCCGAGTTATCTATTATGAATCTGGAAAGTTATTATTAATAGGAAGATTTTCTGGGGTGGAAAGACGGGTAGCGATAACTTTCCACTGCCGATCCGTAGTACCACCAATTTCAAGTATACAGACTGTAAAACACTCACTCAGTCGTTTTTTTTTTATTGTGACACGACATTTGACCTCGACCCGCCTGATGATAAGCAAGAGGAGATCCAAGAGTGACGACGACTGAAACAACCTAGTTAGTTCACGGCTGCCTCAGTCGCCGTCACTATGCCGACCAATGGTCCTTCTTCACGCATCGCTTGAAAGAATCCAAGGTTATAGAAGGAAGAGAACACATGGGCTGGCAAAGTATTCCACTTGTCGATTGTTCTAAGAAGAAAAGACGCACTGAACTTTTTAGTTCGACTGCCGATTGGGTCGACAACATGTGGATGCTTCCCGATTTTCAGGATCAGCCGGAATTCAGCTAGACTGACAAAATGAATGCTATTATTGACATTTATCTATAGTAGTAGTAGTCCCTTCCACACATGGATGACACTCCAGCTCCATTCACGCAGTCAAACGTCTTACCACATTAAAAAATATCTTACCATATGACTGCCTGATGTTAAGCTGAAGTGCGGTCCATGAATGGATTCAACTGCTAATACAGGTGATATACTGCAAGTAGCAATCGCATCCACTATGCCGGCCTGGTTGGAACAAGCAACCAACAAACTGATACAATTCTTTCGCTTCCTTGACATTCATTATTCTCTTCATTACTGCGGATCGTCGCAGTAATGAAACAGACCGTGAAGTCATTCGGTCGCGTTTCGGGATCAGCTTGTAAGCCGGTTCCAACTAGGCCGCCATAGTGGATGTGATTGCTACTTACAGATATTGAATTGTAGTAGCAGTGACATCCATTCATAGACCACACTCCAGCTTAACATCAAGCGGGGTGCTGTCATATGTCGAGTCACAATAAAAAATAAAATTAAAAAAATAAATATTCTTTATTAAGCCGTCCTATTGTAACTAATAGCATGATTTATACATTAAAATGATAATTTACGTTCAAAAGTGTTGTAAACCAAACACTTTTTTGTATAGAATAAGCGAAGCGTGTAAAAGCTATACGTTTTTCTACTTTTAACTGTAACAATTGCTATAATTTCAAAGAGTTTTTTATTATTGGAGCTCGAAAACAGCACCCCGCCTGATGTTAAACTGGAGTACAGTGATGAAGGTGACTGCTACTACAGGTAAAGTCACTTCAAGTAGCAGTCGTTGGATGGAATCGGCAAGTTAAAAGTTGATCACGAAACGCGACTAAGTCCTTTCGGGTTCGTACACTTCTAAGCGGTCCTAGTCTGTCAAAACCAGTACGCCAGTTTGACAGATTATGCACCTCCACCACCATCTGACCTCGACTTGCCTGAGGTCCAATAGTGTCAACGACTAAAAAAAATTTACCATTCACGATCTCTGTGTCCACGTTTCACCCAGTCTGCTGATCCTGCGTTGTACCACCACTTACAAGTATACAGACCGTAAAGGGATTTTGCGATTCGGAATCAGCTTGTAAGTCGCCGGCCGGCGTAGTGGATGTGATTACTACTTACAGTTATTGAATTGTAGTAACAGTGACATCCATTCATGGACCACACTCCAGCTTAACATCAAGCGGGGTTTTGTCATATGTCGAGTCACAATTTAAAAAAAACGTAACTATGCCGGTCCAAGATATAATGCAATATCCATTAACCAATTACATAAAGTACCTATTTTTATCAATATAAATTAACTGAAAATACCTTTTAAGAGACAAACGTCACACTTACAGCTGCGTATTATCAATATTCATAAAACCAAAAAGGTTTTAACTTCTTATACTAAGTCATTCAAAAATAACCTTTAAACGTCCTCAATAGCGTTTAATTTTGTACAAAATTAAGTAGAGAATTGTGATATTTTTATTCGTATTGTTTTGACCAATGAGTAGAACTTATTGTATTCAAATGAAAGGTTATAAAGGACAGGTCGTCCGTCTTAAAACAGGTGATCAGTTACATAATTAACATACGGAATAAAACTCGAAATGGGAATTCATTCACTGTAGAAATTCGGGCACTGAAGAAGGAGTGTATGTGGAGTGACGATAGAGGATAGAATGAGGAATAGACCAGACCATCCACATCCTTCCTTCACATCCACATCATCCATCGCCTCTCTTCATATAAGCTCTATTGTAATAGGCACTAGGCAACTCAGCTTTCTTGAGGATGTCTCCGATTTGGTCGCAAAACACCCTCCTGAGCTTGTCTTGTATAACGCATCCATCCACATCAGATTTATAAATTCTTTTCGTCAATTTACTTTCTTTCATCCTTTCGATGTGCCCAAACCATCGAAGCATTTTTTTGCCAAAAAATCTAATGTTAAACAAGGCAGGCCCAGGAGGGTGTTTTCCGACCAAATCGGAGACATCCATAAGAAAGCTGGGTTGCCTAGTGCCCATAACCTTAGAGCTTGTATGAAAAGAATTGTAGATGTAAAGGAAGCGAGGGAGTTGTGTAAGGATCGTGGCAAGTGGCGCTGCATTGACTCTGCCTATACTCATGGGAAAAAGGCGTGACAATTTGATTGATTGATTGACATATGATCCAACACTTCGGCAGTGCTACCACTTTCAGCTTTATAGTCACAACTCTGTCCCGTTTCAGGATCAGCTTAGAAGTTGTTGGGAATACATTTAAAGCATCTCTTTGTCAATCCTTGTCATCATATGTCTAGCCACAATAAAAAGTAGCATGCGACATTACATCTGATTACTGCATATCTGCTGCATTTTTCTGCGAGTGTTCTAGTGAAAGTGCGGTCAATATTCTTTCACACTACCGGTTTACGCGTCGTACTCGTATATGCGTGCTGGTACGAAACGATACAGTGCGCTTAATTGTCTTTTTGTAATTGTTGAGTTACACTTGGGATGTGATGTTTATTAATTGCTATCTTTAAATAAAGATAGATAATAATTAACCGAAGATATTGAACTCGGTGACACGCGTATAGCTTTGGTTTGCACACCACTAAGATTTTGTAAAACGAGGCGTCCTACAAAATTGGGAATTCAAGTAGCAAATAAAGACCTGCAGATCGGCAGACTGGGTACCACTGCCCACCACTCTTTGATAACCAGACCCGAAGCAAATATCCTTATATATATCTCTTTTTTATAATTATTAAATATTACATTTAAAAGTGGTGGGACACAACAGGGGGGTGTTTTCCGACAAAGTCGAAGACATTCTCAAGAAAGCTGGTTTGCCTAGTGCCTTATAACCATAGAGCCTGTATGAAGAGAATTGTGGATGTGAAGAAGGAAGCAAGATAGTTGTGTAAGTATCGTGGTTAGTGGCGCTCCATTGTCTCTGCCTATCCCTGTGGAAAAAATGGGTGACAATTTGATTGATTGATTGATTAATAATTGGTCCTTAACAAAATTTGTAGCTAAACTTGTTAGCGAAACATCGTGAAAAGAACGGTGCATAAATTCCCACGGACTTCCACTTTCAATTTCTAACCATAAAATCCAAACTCCATGAAATGTGAGTTATAAAATTATTATAAAAAAACACGATTACGTCTAGAAGTTTCGATCTTGGAACCATAAGCGTAACATAACTCGAACTGGTGGCTAGTTGCACTTGTATCGTAATAAATTAACTTGCACGAATATGAGGCAAGTCGCAAGCAACATCGCATATTGATCGATATCACGAAACGAAGACGAGACCAGAAAAAAAACTGCCTTTCGTAATAATATCGTCCGGTAGCTTGGCACCGACTACAAAACGCATACTTCAATACACATATTACTACAAGCTAAATTAAACTTTATTCATTGGAGGTTTATGTTTATATTTGTTTGAGTGAAAAGTAGGTTGTATAACCGATAAATTGTGTTCAGTTGGGTGAAGATGTGGCGCGGTGTTGAGGCCAGGATGCGTGGAATGTGCGCAAGTCGCACGCAACTCGAGTTCTTAACTGAGTTGGAACGTTGCTAAACAAACAGTATTTCACAAATGTCCTGTTAGATGTTTTTATATAAACATACCATTTGTTTGTATTCATATGTAAGCGAGAGTTTTGACAGCTTGTTTCTTTTACCCATTTAGCTGAGAACCTCAAGTTGCAAATATACTAAACTCGGTACAAGGAACGAGTTTTGAGTCAGACGATGGGCCCTTAGGGACCTTTATCCAAGTGGCTTTAGCTGGTCAATAGTTGTCCAACGGCTGATGGAGAAGTCCGGAGACAAGTGGTTGGCAATTATTTCTCCCAACGTATTAGCCTAGCTATACAAAGGGAACATGTTGCCAGTCTCCTTGGGACTATCTCTGATGGGACGTCTCTAGATGTTATTTTTTATTTATAGTTTAATTATAGTAATTTAATTTTAGGAGTTTAAGGCATAATGCTACTTATTTTACGAAACAACTTGTATTTTTCCATAAATCTATTAAAAGCATTTAATGTTTTTATTTAAATTTTAAATTAACTTAATGATTATTTCATCCAGAACTAACGCAGGTTAAGATCGGTTTTCATGAATATTAAACTTACTGATCTTTGACATCGCATCCTATCCAACCAACTTAGCCATAGAGTTTATTATACCTTCATACCTAATATAATTTTGCATCTCAGATGTTTATCTTTACTATTTTCACTAAATGAAATGAATAGGAAAATTACCTAAATTGATGCGACAATGAATAAGGAAGTTTTGACACAAGTTATGGTCACCTGGGTTTAGAGAAAAAAAACCCACACCGCCTCTAAGGTCAAGTTCTTTTTATAGAAACCAAATTTAGTAGATTGACGAAAGCAATTTAGAAATCTGATGTGGATGGATACGTTTAGCAAGGCAGGCCCTGAAGGATGTTTTTCGACCAAATCGTAGACATCCTCAAGAAAGCTAGGTTGCCTATTGCCCATAACCTTAAAACCATTGAAGCCTTGATGCCATATGAAGAGAATTGTGGATGCGAGGAAAGAGAGGTAGTTATGTCAGGATAGTGGCAAGTGGTGCTCCATTGTCCATGCCTATCCCTGTAAGAAAAAGGCGTCACAATTTTATTGATTGATTGATTGAATATTTTTATATTCCTTTGTGATCACCAGAAGACTACTCGCGACCATCACAACTGCAAGGCTTTTAAAACGCCGGATTATAATAAGCGAAATGGGCACGAATAGTAAGATGCAAAATTGTTTAACTTCATAAACAATATTCATACAAAACCTTTTCTATACTAATTGTATGATCGTAGATCTTTGTAAACAATTTGTCTCTTCTGCAAGTAACTAATCTATTGTTATTTTTCTGATATCAATTCCAACCTACCCTGACCTCTGTGTATCGATTAACACCGATTCTTTTATTCATTGTTTTGATCACATTCTTAAATTATACTGTTTTAACTTCAGAATAAACTATTAGTATCTACATGCTTTTTGTTTTATTGTGACTCGACATATGACAGCACCCCGCTTGATGTTAGGCCGAAGTGTGGTCCATGAATGAATGTCACTGCTACTACAATTCAATAACTGTAAGTAGCAATCACATCCACTATGCTGGCCTAGATGGAACCGACAACTTACAAGCTGATCCCGAAACGTGACCAAATCACTTCACGGTCTGTATACTTGTAGGGTTATGTTAATTTAATTTAATTTCTCTTACTATTTAATCAATTATATCTACCACAAAAGTACAAAAACCTTTATGCGTGACGATACGCAGAATGTCCCTGGTTCGATTCCCGGTCGGAACAAAGATTTGTTTAATTACTTTTATTAGTAATATTCAATAATTAAATTGTATATATTAAATACTTGTTCATAAAAAACATTAGGGCCACTGCTACTACAATTCAATAACTGTAAGTAGCAGTCACATCCACTATGCCGGCCTAGTTGGTACCGGCAACGCACAAGCTGAACCTGAAACGCGACTGAATCACTTGACGATCTGTATACTTGTACCCCAGCAAACTGGGCACCACTGCCTAACACTCTATAATATTAAAAAAAACTTATCGAACATATCGAAGCATATCGAACATAACATATTTAAGGCGACCATGGTGTAGTGGCAGTGCAATCACTGTGTAAGCCGAATGGCACGGGTTCGAAACCACTCACCGGTACCAATGTATCTTTGATATATGTACTTTGGTTGTCCTGTTACTATGATACAAGAACTTTAGTAGCTTAGTATAGAAATGTATAATAAATTTAAAAAAATCGAGAATTCGGCAGTCTTCGTAGAATCAGAACGGATATTATAATAATCTAAGCAAATTATGTAATTCATAAAATACAAAACAATGTCTCACACAAATGCAAGATCAACAAAGCGGTTTACTAAAGACCAGCTACAGTTCCTCGAATAATACCTATCCTGGGAACCAAACCAGGCGGCGGCTTCAAACGTAAATTAAACCAGCGTATTGTTTCAATGTAATTAAAAACCAGATATTTAGCAATAATCAAGTAAAATTTTTATCATTGTGCATGTGAAGGTAGCGAGGGAGTTGTGTCAGGATCGTGGCAAGTGGCGCTCCATTGGTCTGACTACCCCTGTGGGGGCAAGGCGTGACAACTTGATTGATTGAATTTTTGTGATTTTTAAATATCTGTCAACATATTCGCATGTTTAATCAAAAAGAGATTTAGGTCCAAATTGCCAATTTCGATATTTCTTCATAAACCATAATATTTTTACATTTCTATACTAAGCTACTTAATTAAAATAAATAATTTAGGGATACCCAGTAAATACTAATAAATTGAACTTTAATACAAAACCATTTATCTTCCTAAAACATCAAACCATATCGAACTAGACGTCAACAAACTTCTTTGTAAGAGTGTAAAACTTTACACGCTCATTCTCAAAAGATATATTTTTTGACTTATTTCTTTTGATTAAGTTTACGATGTGACAGCACCAAGATGATGTTAGAGTGGAGTGCGGGCTAAAAGAAGCTACTGCTAATTCAATAACTACGTAGTTAAATACTCGTAACTATGGGCACTGCAATGGCTATGTAAGCCGATTGACACGAGTTCCAAACCACTCACAGGTACCAATGTATCTTTGATATATGTACTTTGGTTGTCCTGTTTCTATGATACAAGCACTCTAGTAGCTTAGTATAGAAATGTATAATAAAAATTAAAATAAAATATGCTACAAGCCTATGCCGGCGTAGTTAGAACTAGCAAATTTCAAGCGGATTCCTAAAACGCGACACTTCACGGTCTGTACATTTACAAATCGTACTACCCTGGATCGGCAGACTGGGCAAATGACCAAGAATGATCTGCCAACAACTTTTAAAAAAATGTGAATGTAATTTCATTTATTATTTAGGAATTTTTAGGTTTTTATTAAAACTTTTTAAAATAATAATGACTCCAATTAATACACTATCTTCTACTTTAAAACTTGCAACTGGACGCTATAATTATTATTAACTTTTGTTCTATAGTACATAAATTCAAAGTTCGGCGTAGATATTAAATTACACAGGTAATTATTATTTTAAAACTGTGGACGTCCTTAGAAAAAATAGGGTTCCGCAGTGCACATAAGGTTTTATTTATGGTGACTTGACATATGTCAGCACTCAGACTGTTGTTAGACTGGAGTGCGGTCTATGAATGGAGCCTACTGATACTACAGGTAAATAACTGCAAGTAGCAGTCTTGGAAACGGCAACTTATTAGCTGTACCCGAAACGTAACTGACCACGGTATCTACACTTGAAAGGAGTGGTATTATTCCTGTTCGGTAGACTGAACAAATTACCACCAACTGTCAGCTTACCACTCTTAATTAAGAACTCCGGCCTGGGGCAAAGAAAAATAATAAATCAATCAAAATGCCACGCCTTTTTCCAGGATAGGCAGAGACAATAGAGCACAACTTTCCACGATCTTGACACATCTCCCTCGCTTCCCTCACATCCACAATTATTTTCATACAAGCTCTACTTACGGTTATGGACACTAAGCAACCCAGCTTTCTTGAGAAAATATCCCCTTTTTTTAATTTACAAATACTTGAAATAAATTCAATTAAACAGTTATTTGTTTCGACCGGAAATCGACCCGCACAGTAATAAGCAGAGACAACAGTCACGTTACCTAATTTTGAACATACCTCTCATTATGCTGACCTCATTCAACATTGTATTGCATTAATATAAAATAATAAAAGAAGTATCACATAGGCTTGGTCCGCGAAAGTAGTCGGATGGCTGCGCGTACGCATCCTGCCACGAATGCCTAATGCTCTAACATCACCTACCGAGCATTCTTTGTCATCTTCCAATGGCTTAGCAACAAAGGACATCATTCATTTTGGGCTATTTTTGTAATGCCCAATGATGAAAAATATATAAGTGGTAGTTTAGATACTTGTGTTGATAAAACTAATTATACTTTTGCGTTTTTATTGCTGTGCAATTGAGTTATTTGAAAAATAACATATGGATTTTGTATTGTCTCTTAATCACGAAGACACGCCATATTAACAGTTCTGCTTTGAACTGTCATAATTATAGTTTGATCATTTTTCACGCCTAAACTATGCAAAATAAAGGATATTTTCCAATTACATTAAACTATTTTAAAACGTATATGCAACAATTTAGCCCAAGTCCCCATACAACATTTATTTATTTAAAATGAATGATGTCCTTTAAAACAAATATATTTGATACGTGTTAGGGAAATAATGAATATTGGATATGTAAAGTACATCCTTAGAAGTGAAGCGTGCCTTGGCGGGGCCCCGTATTAAAATTATTTTGGGGGCCCTTAGGAAGGAGAAAGATTTCTCACAAAAGAAAAAAATGTTTGCAAAAAAAAAAATATCATAATTATCTGTCTATTTTTCAAATTTTTTTACAATAATTTCAAATTTAATTAAAATTTTTAAATTAAACTCTCCGTGCCTTTTTTCCAGCAAATCCATTTATTAAATCATTTATAGCTGATGATGACTAGTTTTTCTAAAGTTTCTGCCTCTATGGACAATAGTGACAGATCTTACTGAAATAAACAAAATTTGGAATGTTTTTAATAATTTTTGCTTCCGCTTGTTGGGGGCCCTCGTGGCCCGGGGGCCCCGTATTATTGATACGGCAGATACGGCGGTAGCTACGCCCCTGGTCGTCCTGCAAGTTCCAACTAATTATACTTGCAGTTATTTAACTGTGTTAACAGTCGCTTTCATTCATGGACTGCACAACAGCTTAACTTGTCTAAAATAATAATACTCAAAAAGTATTATTTAATCTGGCCACACTTAATTAAGAGTTACCTTTTAAGGTTCTAATAAAATTGAGAAGAGCCATCATTGCTAGTATTAAATAACTAAAGATATTTTATTATGATTCTGCCTGCCTTATATAGATTTAGATAAACAACGTGTGTGGCCCAGCCCGTCTCTTCTTTAATGTTACGCGACATATCGATCTGCGTGGCGATCCAATGACGAGACAAAACAATTGCAAATTAATATTTATAAGTAAAGAAATATTTAATGATTTATTACTCCGTCGAGAAGAAACCATAAGATACTGGTAATCATTGTTACCAGTATGTATCTAAGTATCAGTATCTAAGTTTTATTTTAATTTATACATTATTTTGTGACTCGACATATGACAACACCCCGCTTGATGTTAAGCTGGAGTGTGGTACATGAGTGGATGTCACTGCTACTACAATTCAATAAATGTAAGTAGCAATCACATCCACTATGCAGGCCTAGTTAAAACCGACAACTTACAAGCTGAACCCGAAACGCGACCAAATCACTTCACGGTCTGCATACTTGTAAGTGGTGGTACTACCCCGGATCGGCAGACTGTATACCACTTTTTGATAACCAGACCCGAAGTAAATATCCACCTTTTTAAATTAACATATTTTTTTAAATATTGATTGTAATTATTAAAAGCTATAAAACGAATATTTACGCGTAACAAACCAATCGCTAACCGTTCGTCCACGCCTGTCGCCATTTATTGTTATCGCTACACATTTTTTTAATTTTCTAAATATTTCATTATTAAAACTGATATATCAAGTACAAATGAAATAAATAATCCCTCACGCGTAGAGCTAATAAAATGATTGCTAACATTGTTGGTACATTTCACGGTAACTCGCACAAATACTACGCAAAGATATTTTCATATACAAATGAACTTGACAGGTTACGTTGGATTATTATTATTGTGGCCGTCTAATGTTGAGCTGGAGTGCGATCCATGAATAGAGGCGACTGCTACTAATTCAATTTTCCGTACTGTGAAAATTTATTAATTAACTATAAACTTTTTTATTACTTTTTTATTGAGGCTCAGGAAAAGATAGAAGATAGTATTTTTTTAGATTTTGCGCAAACATTGTTTAATGAATTAAACGAATTTTATGCGGCTTAATATCCGTTTATTTTTGGTTTGATTTTACAATTATTTTTATTATTTCAAAGTTTGGAGAGATTTGCAGCTATCATGGTCACTAAGTTTTTTTTAAACAATGTCTAAATAAAAACGATAGTAACGCATAAAAAGTAACCGCATAAAAGTTTAATTCATTAAAGATAAATAATGTTGAATTTATAAAATATAAAAAACACATTAAATAAACTTGAAATAATATAATATACCTACAAATAAGATTCATTCCAATTATCTTTCTTATAGAGCTAACGGGTAGTAATGGGCCTAGACTTCAGGTTTTCTTCATGAAATCTAAATAGTGGTAGGCAAGACGTTGTACAGACCGTGAAGTGACTTAGTCGCGTTTCGGGATAAGCTTAAAGGTTGGCGATTTCAATTGAGCCGGTATAGTGGATGCGATTGTTACTTGCAGTTATTTAACTGTAGTAGCATTAATGAACCGTATTTCAACTTAGCATCCCTGTCATATGACAAGTCAATTAAAAATAATACACAAGTCATTTAGTAATTTGTCCGATGATTGTACCATTTTTTTATCTCTAGATAGATATACTCGTAGGTACGTATAGATAAATCTGATCGCTGAAATATCTTTACCTAATATATTATAGATGATTAGGTACATTTTTTTTGTTTTAAGCACAAATATCGCGCGCCAATCATAACAGAGTTTAGCAGAGACAATGTAGCGCTACTTGCCACGATCCTGACACAAATTCAAAATTCACACTAAATCTATATGGGCATTGTCATCTCTGCTTTTTTAGGAATGTCTTTCAATTTATCTTTTAAATCAATAAAGCTGGGTTGCCTAGTGCCCATTACCGTAGAGCTTGTATGAAGAGAATTCGTAGATGTGAGAATGTAAGGAAAGCGAGGGAGTGACAATTTGATTGATATTTTCTTTTAGTTGATTCTCCCTTTCAGAGAAGACAAAAGAAACTTAGTCTATACAGCCTAGTCTTTAGTAAAGTTGTTATTATGTCTTCATTAAATTATTTAGTTATATAATTCAAATTATTTAAAAAAAGTGAATTATTAAGTACCTAAATGAAAGGTTCTAGAGTGGAGACAACGAACCGGAAGACGCAGCATAGGTAGGCCTTCTACTAGGTGGACTGACGACATGGTGAAAGTCACGGGTAACCGGTGGATGCAACTGGCATCTTGTCGTTCAAAATAGCGTTCTAAGGGGGAGGCCTATGTTCAGCAGTGGACGCCTTCTGACTGATGATGATAATTTTGACCTAAATGAGGCCGGCCCTCTAAACCTAACCAATTTCAAACAGGCCAGCAGTGCTTTGAATAAGGAATAGGCTAATAAACTAATATAAAAACTTAAGCGAGATGCACGTTAACAAACGTGATTGCATACAATTAATGTTTTTTTTTAATATTGTTATTGTTGCTCGAACGCATCGGTAACTGACACTGGCCGGTAAGTGCACGTTTGTAAGAAAAAAATATAAAGATTCTATTTCGCTGCAAATAGGGTTACCAGGTGAGAAAAAATCTTAACAATTTTTTTATTGTGACCCGATATTACGACAGCATAATTTTTTTATGAATTAAACAAATTTTATGCGGCTTACTATCGCGTTTATTTTGGTTTTGATTTTACAATTTTTTATTATTCCGACGTTTTGAGAGCTTTGCAGCCATCGTGGTCACGGAGAGACTGAGGTGTTGGTCGTCCTATTGGTTGATGCCGTTATTGTTTCCAAAACTACCCCGCTTCATATTTTGTTTTTCTGTTCCCGGTTTATTTCAAATTTTTGCAAAAATAACTGACGGTGTCATCTGGTTTGGCAGTTTGCTGGACTTGAGTTTGTGAATTATGGGGTCCCAGGTGTTAGATAATAAAATATATAATAGATAATAAAAGATAATAAAAAATTGTAAAATCAAAACCAAAATAAACGCGATAGTAAGCCGCATAAAATTTGTTTAATTCATTAATCAATGTTCGCGCAAAATCTAAGAAAATATTTTTTTTATGTTAATGGTGGTGACTGATAGTACAATTTAATAACTGTAAGTAGAAGTGACATCCACTATGCCGGTCTAATTAAAACCCGAAACTTACTAGCTAATCCCGAAACGCGACTAAGTCACTTTACGGTCTGTGGGTATACTTGTAACCCCGGATGGGCAGACTGGGCACACCACTGTTTACCACTCTTTGACAACCAGACCCCGAGCATACATTTGAATACATACATTTTTTAATTTATACAAATTTATGCATTAAACAATTGTTTGTAATATTTAACTGATTATTATTAATTATTAAATATTACAAAAAAAAGAAACAAATATTGTCTCTGACTGAGAATCGAACCCGTGACTTTCCGCGTGTGCTAAACCAACGGTTGTCATTAATATTTAGACAGTTGATTTCAATGATATTAACTAAAATGAGGTAGATACGTCACTTACACGAGTTTTAGTGTTCGCAAATGGCACGAGTTTGAACGATCAACCACGACTAGACATACACACAAGTGGAAGTAGGACGGAATGATAGTTATCGAAAACGAAAAGAAAAAATATATGTTGCTCTGCAGCGCGACACTGAGTTCAGGTTTGCTTATTAGTATAGTGCCTCGTTCGGAGCGCGTTAACATACCTACGTTTTTTCTTAAAATATTAATCAATAAATCATATCAATCAAATTGTCACGCCTTTTTCCCACAGGGATAGGCAGAGAAAATGGAGCGCCACCTGCCACGATCCTGACACGACTTCCTCGCTTCCTTCACATTCACATTTCTTTCAGCTCTATGGTTATGGACACTAGGCAACCTAGCTTTTTTGAGTATGTCTCCGATTTGGTCGGAAAACACAATGGTATAAAATATCAATGGTTGATTTAATGAAATCATTTATCAATCAATCAATCAAATTGTCACGCCTTTTTCCCACAGGGATAGGCAGAGACAATGGAGACAATTTAGTTTTAATAAAGTCATTTAATTGTCTTTTAAATTATGTGATCGGTGATACCCATATTTTCTTATTAGCATTTATTACTGTATAAAAGGTAAGCATGTATCTTCTTTTATTTTTTATTTACTGTTTTGTTATTTTTTCCTTTTGTACTAATTTTTATATACATATCATAGATGCTGTATGAGTCAGGGAAAGACGGGGTTATCCTGTAACACAGTGTCTAACGCAGACCTAGACAGGGACCTTCAATTCACAGATTTATAATGTAAAATTTGATGTTAAAAAAGAATTTTTAATTTTTTAATTTTTTATTTTAGTATGGTAACCCTAGTGACGTAGCCTCCTTCCTGATGTTACTCGCGTGATGAAAATGATGTATTGGTCATACTCGTACATGTGAATGACTTTCTTTCACTTTCATACGAGAATAGATATTCTTCCCGGTGCATTCTTTAGACATTTTATTTCACAAATTAATTACCTATGTTTATTTCCTATTAATAAACAATTTTTTTTTTGTGACTCGACATATGACAGCACCCCGCCTGATGTTAAGCTGGAATACAGTCCTTGAATGAAAGTAACTTAAACTTTATGCTCAAAAGTACAAAAGCGGAATTAATGCCAAAACCGACGACTGTTTTATCCTTCAGCTCACTTTTAATTGTTAGAGAAATAAATACTTTAAAAGAATTATCCGCCTTTACCACGGAGAATGTTCCGCTCTTTAACCTTGCACAAGTTGGGAAAAGCATCTGCAATTGGCAGGCTAACTAAAAGGTTCGGTGCGACATTACTTTGTAGAATAATTGACAAGTGCAATGCTTAACCAGCCCACGTGTTCTCCCCATCCTATAACCTTGGATCCTTCAAGCGGTGCGCAAAAAAGCACCTTTGGCCGGCATGAACTGATTCGGCTTTTTTCAGCCGGCACTCTTGGATCTTACTTTGCTTAACATTAGGAGGGTCGAAGTCAGATGTCGAGTTACAATAATAATAAAAACTATTTAGTTAGTATTTTCTTAGATTTTGCGCAAAAAAAATTAATGAATTAAACAAATTTTATGCAGCTTACTATCGCGTTTATTTGGTTATTGATTTTAATTTTTTATTATTCCGACGTTTCGAGAGCTTTGCAGCCTTCGTAGTCGCGGAGAGACAATCAATACCCAAAAATAAACGCGGTAGTAAGCCGCATAAAATTTGTTCAATTCATTTACTTATAGGTAATTGATAATTTAAAAAAAATAGTCTTGTACTTATCTACCTAATGATAATAAATTTTTATCTAATTATTATTAACTAATTGATTATGTTTTAGTTACATTTATGACTCAGATTATTTCCTTAAATGTCTCATTTTTTATTATTGTGACGCGACATATGACCTTGGCGACTGCAACTACAGTTAAATATCTGCATATAACAGTCGTATGTACTATGGCGACCGGCAACTTGCAACTTCCATGCCGCAACGCGACTTAGTTACTTCACGGTCTGTACACTTGTAAGTACTACCGCGGATAGGCTGAATGGGCAAAGGACCGCTACTAACTTCAATGCTTCTGGACTATAAAGATGTGGACGAAGCATAAGACTATTCGAACAAATAAATATATTTCTATCCTTTTACATTTCTATACTAAGCTACTATAGTGCTTGTACTATAGAAACAGGCAGGGCCGTCTTAAGCATATTCAGCGCCGGGGTGCGAAAGTCAAGGCTCCGCTCGCGTGGTCTCAATGTAGTAGGTACCTATCGAAATTTATGGCGGTCGGCATGCGCCCCCTAGGACTTTGCGCCCGGGTGCACCGCACCCCTTGAACCCCCGGGTAAAGACGGCCCTGGAAACAGGGCGACCAAAGAGCTTATATTAAAGATAGTAGAGTAGCAAATAGTTATGAACCGGCAACTCTCGGTTTACCTGATCAAACGTGTCCTCGCACAGACGATATTCGTCACAACGATTAATAGTCTCGTTTTATTGGATTTAGCCTAGCTTTTATTATTTTGACAATCGCCGACGAAGGACGATAATCGTTCTAACTTGCCCAACCTAACCCCGCTGACAATTGCACTACCACTTTACTATGGAACCACATCATGGGCTATGTTTTGTGGTAAATTTTATTGTGTTTTAAACGATTTAAATTGTATATTTTGCATTCATATTTTAACTATCAATCAATCGAATTGTCATTCCTTCTAGGTATAGGCACAAGAAATACCTAAAATCGTGGCAGATTTTAGGTATTTCTTGTGATATATTCTCGTCATAAATGCATTTTCGAAACCATGGTAGAGTCTGGTAATGCGCAAAAGGCGGAAGGAATGACCTATGCGAAATAAATGATTTGATTTTAACTTCAAGCTCTCTGGAATTGAATTTAATAAAGTACTTACCTATATTTGTGTTATCAATATAACAAAAATATTAGTCCAAAGATGTGTTCGGGGCAGATCACTATTTGGTCAAAATTATATATTTGTTTTGTGATATCGGCTTCTCCCTGCTAAATAAATATTGTCAGAGCATTGACCTCTCTACGGATGTATTTTAAATACATAAGTAAAATTCGTAGTGTGTCAAAAACCGTTATTTTTATTTTATACATTGTCATTTGAATGGTTAGTAGGTTCGTTTCTTTGTCGAACAATCGACAAGTGAAATGCTTGATTGTGGTTTTAAAAGGGTTAGACAGACGGGGGTCATTTAGCGACCGTAGACACGACAACCAAGATTGTGGTATTAATGTATCTTTGATATTGTACTTTAGTCGTTTTGTTTCAATAATACAAGCACAAGTAAACATAGAAATGTAAAATATTTATATATCTGCGCCAGTCTGCGAATTCGGGGTGTCCGTCTGTCTAGCTATACCTACAGATCATTTCACGTGGCTCAGTCGCGTTCCAGGATTCCAATCAAGTGCAGTTAACACGGGGTTATCACGAGGCGAATTTAGTTCTTCAATATTTATCGTTCAACAAAAATTTAATATTGACTGTAGCGTTCTCACGGTTCAATAATAATCGACTCAACATTACACTATCTGTCCATTTTCCATTCCACGCTCTTTTCCCACAGGGATAGTCAGAGACAATGGAGCGCCACTTCATCTGCCACGATCCAGACACAACTCCCTCGCTTCCTTCACATTCACAATTCTCTTCATACAAGCTCTATGGTTATGAGCACTAGGTGTTATAATATACTTAAATTATCTTTAACTATAGTTAGTGTTTCTGCAATAAGGTGTTTTGATAACCAGTTCTAATTAACATATTGAAAACTATTTTATATTGCATCATTAACAATGTTTAATGAGATTATTGTAATGTTTTTTTCTAGACGCAATCTGCGTTCGGTTGCGAAATAAATCTATTAACTTATTTGTTAGAGATTGCTGGTTTAAATATGAAAACACAGATAGTGAAATGAACAGTAGTTTATCCTAACAATGTTTTTAACTTTCAGTAGGCAGACATGTGCCCAGTCTGCCGATGTAGTACCACTAGAAATGTAACGACTCGACTTTTCAACCCGGGGTTAAACCGAGTTGAAACCTAAACCGAGTTGGGTTGGTTAACATATACAATTTGAACTATTATATACTTAAGTATATATAATTTTATATCAGACACCAAATTTACTTAGTTATATTTGACATCCTTTTTTATAGCAAACCAAACTGTGTATTAGGCAATTTAGATTGTAGGACCGAATTGTGAACTCGATTTGTAACCCGGTTTGAATCGAATTCATAAATTTATGGTTATCCATATTTTAAACCGACGTAACTCGGTTCGACAAAATTCCGTGATCGTCCCATCTTTAAGTGCCACCACTTTTTTTTTACATTTCTATACTAAGCTACTAAAGTGCTTGTATCATAGAAACAGGACAACCAAAGTACATATATCAAAGACACATTGGTACCGGTGGGTGGTCTCGAACTCGTGCTTTCCGGTTTGTGTAACTACACACGGTCGCCTTGTCACGTTTCGGTATCAGCTTTAAAATTGCCGGTTGCAATTAGACACTTGGCCCTCTACAAATTGAAGAGAGCCAAGAGTTTAATAAGGAAGAGTACCTATTATTCTAGGTACAGTAAGAAGAGGAGAGTATCCTAGTGTGAAGTTAAAGAAGTCTAGGTAAAAAACTATAAAACCCTCCCTAGCACTCAAGGCTTGCGCATGTTGCGCCGAGCTAAGAATACGAATTTTGGCCTATATCGATAGGTAATCTACTGTTCCTTACTTCTACTATACTCACTATGTTCGTAGTTTGAATATTGTTAAGCATCCGGCTTAACGACTATTGTATATTAATTTAAGTACTAAATACCGGATCTTAGTGATAAAGTGGAATGTTATACCCGCCTATGTATGTAGGTACTCCTTTTATTCTACCTTTGGCCGGCATAGTGAACGCTAATTTGCCAACTTTAACTGAACCAACTTTAATTGAACCGATGTATTTGTTGGTACCAAATGGTTCGCGTTCTCCAGAGTTCTCGTAACCTCTGCATCACCTACAACCCGGGCAGCTCGCTGCATTGAATCCAGGGCATCAAAACTTAACTGTAGTTTCCTAGGCTTTATAACTTAGGAAGGAACTTCCTAGGCTTTACTGCATCTTGTTAGTTATTATACTATCGAATAAAAGAACATTAGTGGATTTTCCGACTCGCAAACAAGCAAACTTATTTACAAATTACATGCGACACAAATCCATCAATAACCAACAACAATACGCCAATTCTATTGGCGGTAACAATCGCGGAAACGGCGAGAAATGTTCATTCACGAAACGCAAGTACAAATTTATAAACATTGGGTTGACAAACGGAAAAAATAGATACACGGGATGTTCGGAACGTTAGTGTTTTCATAACATAGGCGAAACGATTTAGCTACGGACTAGGTGGCGGAATAGAACAACTCTTGCGCACATCCTGTGTGTTAGTATACATACATCAGCAGATTTACGACTCTTTCCCCACAGGGATAGGCAGAGACAATGGAGCGCCTCTTCGTATTGCCATCAAGCAAGCTACGCATGAGGTCAGATCATTTTTTTCATTTCAATCTTTTTTGCATTTCTATACTAAGCTACTAAAGTGAATCAGGAATCATATCATAGAAACAGGACAACCAAAGTCGGTTTGCGTAACCATTGCACTACCACTTGGTAGTGCACCACGGGGTAGTACCACCACTTAGCCGCGTTTCGGGTTCAGTTTGTAAGTTGTTTCCCAGTGTTTCCCAACGTGGGGCCCACGCCTCACAGGGGGGCAATCTAATAGTTAAGGAAGGCAATTTAAAAATGGACTCGACACGACTTTAACCCTTTCGCTTTGGGTTATTTAAATGCAATGCTAAATATCGGTGACAACAAAAAAGGCAAATTCCTTAGAAAAATGCTGTAATCATTTATATTTCTTGAGGAAACAAAACAATTTTTAAAGGTTAAAAATTATGTATGAGGGTATAAAATTTTTAGAAATGTTAAGGTGGGGCATGGCCTAAGAAAAGGTTGGGAAACACTGCTGTTAAGCGATTTTCCTGTAGTGCCTAACGATTCTATTATTATGAACTTGCCAGTTACTAGGTTTTATCTTAGATGACCGATACGAATGCAAACATAGGAAGAATCCTTATCTCGTTTACCAAGAAAGTGGACTGTACCTTACTATTTATATCTAATGAATAAATACTATAAAATATTTATTATATTATCAATCAATTGTTGCGCCTTTTTCCCAAATGGATAGGCTACGATTAACAATTCTCCTCATACAAGCTCTATTATTGTGGGCACTAGGCACACTAGCTTTGTTCCTGGGTCTGCCTCGTTTGACGCATCCATCCATATCGGATTTATAAATTCCTTTTGTCAATCGACTTCCACTCATCCTTTCCATGTGCCCAAACCATTGAAGCATTCCTTTGTCAATCCTTGTCACTACATCTCTTCTTTCAAACCGTCCCTCCACATACATTATAGGTACTAATACAAGACACTTTAAATTGCATAACTAACATTAGATAGATGAGACGGGGATAAGTCACAAAAAATTGAGAGAGGTAATCTATTTAGAACATACATACGAAATGAGTGACGCATGTGTGAATCTTAGGTTCGATTCCCGGACAGAGTAAAGATTTGTTTTGTTTCTTATTTGTAACTAGCCACCCGCCCCGGCTTCGCACCGTAGCAAATGTATGTAGGTACTAATGAGATTTTAATATAAATTTGCAAAATTTCCACTTCAAAATACTAAAAAGCTTGGAGTTTAATTTAACGTTGAAATACGTAAGTTACTCATTATTTTTGCCGTACTTGATTAATATAAAATTTCATGCAAATATGTCCAAGGAATAAAAAGTTTCATACAAACTTTTATCCCCTATTTAACCCTCTTGGGGGTTGAATTTTAAAAATCCTCTCTTAGTGGATGCCTTCGTCATATGAGGGATACATGTGGGAAATTTCAAATTTCTAGCCTTAAAATTGTTCATTACAAATATTTGTTAATAAAAAAAGAGGATGATATTATATTTAAGAATACTCAAGAAAGCTAACTTTCCTAGTGGCCAAAACCATAGAGCTTGTATGAAGAGAATTGTGAATGTGAAGGGAGTTGTGTTAGGATCGTGTCAAATGGCGCTCCATTGTCTTTGCCTATCCCTGTGGGGAAAAGGCGTGACAAATTGATTTGATTTGATAATTATCTTGAAAGTTGCTTTTAACCTAAATATTTCAAGTGATTTGAAAAATTACTTATTTATCAATTCTTGTAGAGTTACTGAATTTATCCGGTAGTCTAATCTACACGTAGATTTAGATTACTTGTGCAAAAGTGTCGAAAATGTCCTTATCTACTTTATTTACGAATGTAACACCAATTTGGGCAAATAAAACTCTCATAAGAAGCACACAGAAATAACTTTTAAGAAGTACTTTATATTTATATCTATTTATATTTTATTGATAACGTTTAAAAAGTGTGGTTCCGTGGATATTTTTTTATTTATTTAGGAGGTGGGGAAATAAATAAAATTTCTAAGAGGAAGGCCTATGTTCAGCAGTGTACGCCTTCTGGCTGATGATAATGATGAACATTTCGAAGACCTTCTTATAAAAAACAGGAGTCCGCAACCAAAGAGCATGTATGAAGGAATTTTGTATTGAGACACGATCTGACTTCGACCTTTGTCAAAATCGTAAAAGAAGCACTCTATTGTCTCTGTCTGTTCCTGTGGGAATCAAAACGTGAAATTGATGATAATAATATTTTTTTCCAAATTTGAAAAATGTGAGATTTTTCTAATATTAACAGTTTGAATCTTAATACATTATTTCTATACCAAGCTAATGATTAAATAGTTCATTCTATAGTTAGCTAGCGTGCTTAGTTGTATATCATAGAAATTAGAAATATAATAGAACAACTAAAGTATACGTATCAAAGGTACATTGCTATTAGAATAAGAATAGGACGGGCTGTTGACTAACTTCACTTGACTGATTCAAAGGTGTCTTTTTCTTGACGGCCCGCAAAGAAAATGACACCATACTAAAGTGAAGTTGGTTGGAGAGTTAGACGTCACAAAATGGCGCCGATTCCGTCCTATTCTTATTTTAATCGCATTATATGGGCTAGGGTTTTTTTGCGTTTACACACTAAGCTAATAAAAGTGTTTGCTTCAAAGAAACAGAACGACCAAAATTCAACAGACGATCTAAGATACATTGGTACTGGCAACTGTTTTGAACCCATGCTCTACCACTACACCATTTGACGACAGGCGTGGACGAACGGTCAGCGATTATTTTTTTGAGCGTAAAGTCCCGGGTTCGATTCCCGGCCGGAGCAAATATTAGGTTCATAGCTTTTATTTGTAATATTTAATAATAATATTAAATAATGCAAATATTTGTTAATAAAAAAGAGGTGGATATTTGCTTCGGGTCTGGTTATCAAAGAGTGGTAGGCAGTGGTACCCAGTCTGCCGGCCCAGGGTAGTACCACCACTTACAAGTATACAGACCGTGCAGTGATTTAGTCGCGTTGCGAGATCAGCTTGTAAATTGCCCGTTCCAACTAGGCCGGCATAGTGGATGTGACTGCTACTTACAGATATTGAATTGTAGTAGCAATGACATTCATTCATGGTCCACACTCCAGCTTAACCTTAAGCGGGGTTCTGTCAAATGTCGAGTCACAATAAAAATAAATATTTTTACTAAGCATAACAACTAATGTACCTCTCAATAACAGATACTGTTTCATTATTGTCAGATCATATAGGGCTCACTCAATGTTTGTATAGGGGCCGTTATCGGTCACTTTAGTGTCGAACCCAACACTCTGAGATGCGTAAAGCAATATACGTATTAGATATATATATATATATATAATATATATATATTTTTTAATGAGACTCGACATTTGACAGCACCCCGCTTGATGTTAAGCCGAAGTGTGGTCCATGAATGAATGTCACTGCTACTACAATTCAATAACTGTGAGTAGCAATCACATCCATTATGCCGGCCTAGATGGAACCGGCAACTTACAAGCTGATCCCGAAACGTGACCAAATCACTTCACGGTCTGTATACTTGTAAGTGGTGGTACTACCCCGGATCGGCAGACTGGGCAACACTGCCTATCACTATTTAATTCTATTGTAAGTGACGGGATATATGAGAACCATTACCGCATACAGAGAACCCCCGGTTCAAAACCAGTTGCCAGTACCAATGTATCTTTGATATGTACTTTGGTCGTCCTGATTTCATGATACAAACACGTTTAGTAGCTTATAATAGAAATGTTCTTTGGTCAGCATAGTGACGGCGACTGAGGCAGCCGTGAACTAACTTGTTTTTTCAGTTGTCTTCACTCTTGGACCTCCTCTTGCTTATCATGCGGGTCGAGGTCAGATGTCGTGTCACAATTAAAAATATGTAAAAAAAATATGAATAAAGTAAATACACACACCCAGCAGGCGACTGCTACTATAGTTATTAAATGCATTTACTATGCCAGCCTATCTCATGTTACAAGACCGTGGTGTAGTGGCAGTGCAATGGCTACGCAAACCTAGAGCACGAGTTCGAAACCACCCACCGGTACCAATGTATCTTTGATATGTATGTACTTTGGTTGTCCTGTTTCTATGATACAAGCACTTTAGTAGCTTAGTATAGAAATGTAAATAATAAAAATAATATAGAAAAAAACGATGATCCCAAAAAAGACTTGCCAGTCAGGACTGTGGTACCCAGTCTGCCGATCCGCCACCGATAGTGGATGTGATTGCTACCCACAATTATTGAATTGTAGCAGGACCACACTCCATCTTAACATCAAGTGGGGTTCTGTCACATGTCGAGTCAAATGTCAAATGTCAAATGTCAATCCGTGTTACAGATTACGCTCGTACGGGTAGTTTCCAGTAAGGACGCGGATAACTGGTGTAATGCAAACATTTACATATTTAGATACACTGGCCTAATTCTAATATTTAATTTACAAGATCGATTGCTCTGCGAGAGAAGGACAAACATGCATACTGACTATATAGATACTTAGATACAAATATGTAGACATATCCAGTGCCGTAAATATCCTTTTCTGCGCTCTGTGCGAGCTTCTGTAAGTGCGCCCTTGTTTTTTTTTTTTTAATATTATAGACCTTAGAGCAATGCTATGTATAGGCCTTTATTTTATTCAGGTTGATAAAATAAAGCACAAGGAACTTGGTGTTGATGGACTAATTATCTAATATTTTGGAAGAAAGTCGAAAAAATAATAGCCATTTAATTCTTGCGCCCCCCCAGCGTCTATGCCCTGTGCCGGGGCACCGGTGGCACCGCCCTATGTACGGCACTGGACTATCTAGAACTAGATCCAGGCGAACTCGTTAAGACAGGGATCTTCGACGATATCTTATTTTGAAGTAGGTATAGTTGGGGAACGAGCTAAATGAATTCGGGGGCTGAGGTGCGGTGGGGCGTGAGACGACCACCACACGTATCTTAGTGACCGCTTTTAGTGACGCTCATAGCTCGGCGATGTCATTTAATATCGATAAAAACGTGTCCATATTTTCTTTGTTTGATTATTGAAAATTTAGTGAGTTAATGGAATAAAAGAGAGTCGTCATCCGTATTCAGGTTAGAACCATTATTAGAAACGTGATTAAAATGTGTGAAAAAGAAAAAAAACATGCAGTCACTATTCTCAAAATTAAATTAATATATAATTCATTAAAAATTGTTGCTGTCTAATGTTTATACTTCAATTTAATACACATTTATAATTTTTAACAACTAAATCTATTTGCATTTTAAGGCAAGTGTGTGTTTATTGTTATCGACATTTTGAATGTTACTTCACTATTCATAATAGACACGTGACCATGACGTCACAACTGCATTCCTCGCACGTTTCTTTAACTCGTTCCCCTACTATACTTTTGACGATCAAATAACTATACTCCTTGAAATGTTATCAACTCAAAAATATGTATGTGTAAAGAAGGAATGCTCAAAAATACTTAATCGAACAGAATTTACAAATACTTTATATTATTTAAGAAAAAAATTATGCAGCTTTATCATAATGGTATTTGATTTCCAAGTTCTTGGTTTTTTAAGCGATAACCATTAGATTTTTTTCGTAAATATGAAGTCAATTACTAAATTGGACACTTAATCGGCTAGATATTTAATTTAGTACACGGTTTTCTGAGAATTAACAAAATATGAAATATGAAGTTTAATTCGCGCAAAATCTAAGAAAATACTATTAACAAAATATTTTTATAAAAGGTACGTACGAATTCGTATGTAAAACTTCGCACGCTCAAAAGTGATGTGCAAATGTCAACCTTATTTCGCCTAAAACACGTTTTGTTCATATCGCAGAGATTCCTCGCCTTAAGCGCGGGAAGTGTGGCGATTTCTGCTGAGAACCTCAAACTGCGCAAACACGCCAACCTCGGTACAGGTTACGAATTTGTGCCGTTTGGAGTCGAAACTATGGGCCCTTGGGGACCTTCAGCCAAGCGCCTGGCCAAGAAGTTGTCCAAGCAGCTGACGGAGACGTATTAGCCTAGCTATACAAATGGAAAATGTTGTCAGTCTCTTAAGGACTATCTCTGCTGGGACGTCTCTAGATGATATATTTTATTTATAGTTAACAAACTTATATATATGTTAAACATATTAATTACTTAAATATATTAATTAAACAACAAATATATTAATCTAGAATCTTGATATAACAAAATATCAAGCACATGGTGTACCAGGGCCCTCAATAGATTAAAGACTGCGTACTGCGTGTATGTCCATCCTTAATTCTAGTACCGCCATCTAGTGGCGTGAATTTGCAAATAGACTTGATAAAGTTAATATTTTTTAATGGTTTTCAATTAGTTTTAGTGGTAATAAAAGTGGTATATGACAGGCGTGGCTGATTGGTTAGCACACCAGTTTGTTAGCATTAAGTCCTGGGTTCGATTCCCGGTCGGAGCAAATATTTATTTCATAGCTTTATTTGTAATCTTAATATAAAATATTGCAAATATTTAATATTAAAATAGAAGGGGCAGATATTTGCTTCGGGTCTGGCTATTAAAGAGTGGTAGGCAGTGGTGCCCAGTCTGGGTACCACCGCCGGGGTTATACAGACCGTTAAGTGACTTAGTCGCGTTGCGGGATTAGCTTGTAACTTGCCGATGCCAACTAAGCCGGCATAATGGATGGTGGATGGTATTCTTGCAGTTATTTCAACTGTAGTAGCAGTCGCCTCCATTTATGGAAACCACTCCATCCGGCGGCCATCAGCTGAAATGATGTCATATAGTACCTACATATTATGTCGATTCTCAATAAAAAAAATAAGGAAACATTATTTTAAAGAAAATGTCCCTTGAATGTCAATAATCTGTGAATCGTAGTTGAATAGATTCTTATCTAACAAATCGATATACAAAAAACCTTTGCTGAGCTATAACATTTTATAAAATTAATTATATAGAAAATATTTACAAATTAAGTAGGCGGTAGTGGCCAGTCTACCGATCTGGGGTAATACCACTATGTACAAGTGTACCGTGAATTTACCGACGTTTCGGGATGAGCTTGAAAGTTGCCCATTTCCAATTAGACCGGCATCGCATCCACAGCTACCCCCAACTTAACATCAGGCGGAGTAACGTAGTTTTATTACAGCCCCAAAAAAGCCTTTATTTAGCTCTAAAATTCTTATTTATTTCAAAATATAACAAATAATTAGATATAATAACTAAATTCACAGCACGTAAATCGATGCCAAAACAAATTGTAAAAATTAATACAAAATCGATTTCTATACCTACATAATATGTTTGTCATTAAAAATAAATAGTTCACCTCAATTTATAATAATAATCTCAATGATAAGCAATATTTATAATACTGATAAAAGACAAAAGACTTATACGCCATCTCCACATTATCATTTCGCGCTCTTAAAATAAACGATCCACCTGAATTAACGTCCGACTGGACAATCTGTAGCAGAGCGACGAAACGATCGATGCTATCCGTCTCCCTTACTCGTTGCTCGCGCGAGATGTGCGCTCTCTCTTTCACCGCTCGTTGTACGGCTACTCTCGACCAATCGGCGGCCATCTTTTGCTCCCCCGAGAGCAGAACGACAGTGCGTACTCTCGCATCACACACAGACGACATCTCGCCGAGGGAGGTTGTCGCTCTCGCGGAGAAAGACCCGTCCGCGGCCGATACGAATTATATTATTTTTTAATTTTAATACTTAGTGTAAAGGACATTTTTACTTGTGTTTTTCTTCATTTGGTTTAGTGCTCAACTTATTTATTTTTAACTGTGAAGTGAGATTTAAAGGGACTTTGAAAGTGATAAAGGACATTTTTTGAAATAAAATTCCGGGGCCCACCTGATATTATTAAATCTATCCACGATTGGGTAAGTAAGATAAGATTAGCATACTATTACGGACAATGTCCAACTGTTTTAGGATAGTCACGAATGTGGATTTAATAAGAGTTTTTGTGTTTTAGTAGCGTAAAGAAATTAAATTGTAGTTTAATTTGTAAGCTTTTAAGTTTAACGACCAACTCGATTTTATCTCGTTGGTTAGGGCTTAATCTTGAATAAATTAGATAATATTATTTAATTATATATATATATTATTTTAATAATTTGATTATTCCGTTTAGAATCTTCTAAGATTTTGGAGCTTTCTACGATTGTACCTTTTAATTTATCTTAATATTTCTTTGCCCCTAAGGTTAACTAGTGGCATTAAGTTCGCCTTTTTATACAAAGTGCATGAAGTTTTATAATAAAATACAAAATAAAGGAGAATTAATAATGTTTAAATTGCATTTTGTTTCTAAATTATTAATGAGCACTGAATAATAATCATCGTTAATTAATATGGATATCAGGAAAAATAATATCGTAATGAGAAAGTATTTTTTTAAAAACTATTTAATCTTTTTTTATATAAATTAACTATTTAGGTAATTTAGAAACTAAAATCAAATTACTCAATATCAAATTAGTTTTTTAATAATGAAGTCAATGATACGGAATACATTTTATTTTCTTAGATTTTTCGCGAACATTGATTAATGTATTAAACAAATTTTATGCGGCTTACTATCGCGTTTATCGGAATACTATTTACTATCGGAATACATTTGCTAATTATATAAGTATTTGTAAGTTTTAAGAAATAAAACAGACTATATAATAACGCATAGTATGCATTCTTGAGAAAATTGCAATGCGAGGGAAGTGAAAGATCGAACCCAGGATCGAGTGAAAGTGGCGCTCCATTGTTCCTGTCTATCCTTCTGGAATTGAGGCGTGACTATAGGTTGATTATAAATAACTAATTATAGTTATTTGCGAAACTAAGTTCAAAAACAAGTAATTATTTTTTTAACATCTACCAAAACACATTTTTTCTACTTTTACCGTTTTAATTAAAGTATCCAATAGTTAAAAAAAAAGATAATTTATTTATATAATCCAACAGATTATACATAAATAGTTAGTAAAATTACTAATAGGATATACAAAATCAAAACAAATGTGAACTTCAAGAAAAATAATTTAAAAAAATTAGTATTTCATTGGTTTTTTGAGCGAACATTGATTATTGAATTAAAACCGTCGGATTAATAAAAAAAATGTAAAATCAAAAACCAAAATAAACGCGATAGTAAGCCGTACAAATATTAGCTTAACACATTTAAACGTGCTTGTAGGTTTCATAGAAACTGCGCGACCAAAATACTTATATCAAAGAAACAGTGGTCTTAAACCCTTTTCGTTTATGTGACCATTTTATAGCCACAAGATGACGGCCGCATTAAGTATTTAATAATAAGTCATTTTTTTAGATGCTATTATTTAATTAATAGTTAAAATTTAAATGTAAGTTAATGTCTAATTAGCCATTCTGCGTATCTATTATCTAATGGATACCCTCAGGTACTTAAAGAGCTTTATTATAATTTTTGTGTCTCGACATACCTGTGACAACTTCCCGCCTGATTTTAAGCTGAAGTGTGGTCTATAAACGGAGGAGGTGACTGCTACCACAGTGAAATAACTGCAAGTAGTTATCGCCTCTATGCCGGTCTAGTTGGAATCGTCGTCAAGTTAATTCCGAAACGCGATTGAGTTACTTCACGGTCTGTACACTTGAAAGTGGTGGTACTACACCGGGTCCGCAGACTGGGCGAAGTGTGGTCCATGAATGGACAATAATCCACAATTCTCTTCAAGCAAGCTCTATGGTTATGGGCACTAGGCAACCTAGCTTTTTCGAGGATGTCTCCGATTTGGTCGGAAAACACCCTCCCGAGTCCGCCTTGTTTAACGCATCCATTCACATCATATTTATAAATTCCTTTCGTTAATCTATTTTCACTCATCCTTTCTATGTCCCCAAACCATCGAAGCATACCTTTGTCAATCCTTGTCACAACATCTTCTTTTAAACCACAACTATTAGAAACTGTGTTCAGTAATATATTTCTTCATGTTTTTTTATTGTGCCCGACATATGACAGCACCCCGCCTGCTGTTTAGCTGGAGTGCGGTCCATGAATGGAGGTGACTGCTACTACAGTACAATAACTGTAAGTAGTAGTCACTCCCATATGCCGGCCTAGTTGGATTTTGCAACTTACAAGCTAGTCCAGAAACGCGACTCGCAGTTATTTAACTGTAGTAGCAGTCACCGCACTCCAGCTTAACATCAAGCGGGTGCTGTCATATGTCGTGTCACAATAAAATAAATATATAAAGTATTCATGAAAAAGTCAATGCACAGCTGCCAAGCACACACATGCACAGCACATGCATTCATGGACCACACTTGGCTTAACATCAAGCGGGGTGCTGTCATGTCTAGTCACAATAAAAAAAACTATTATTTAATTAATAGTAAAAAAATAAATGTAAGTTAATGCCTAATTAGCCATTCTGCGTATCTATTAACTAATTTACTAATATATTTAATCTGTCTATTTAGCAGGTACTTTAAAGAACTTTATTATAATTCTATTACCACTTTCAAGTGGATAGACCGTGAAGTAACTCAATCGCGTTTCGGAATCAACTTAAAAGTTAACGACTCCAACTAGACCGGCATAGAGGCGACAACTACTTGCAGTTATTGAACTGTAGTAGCTGTCACCGCACTCCAGCTAAACATCAAGCGGGTGCTGTCATATGTCGAGTCACAATAATAAAAAGTCCCCTATTTGATTGAGAAAAAACATAACAATTAAATCGCCGTCACTTGATGATAATCTCGAGTGCAATAATCATAATCATCTCGTTATGACCTAACACCACCTAACACATCTTAAAGCAATCTTACATGATAAAAGCAATCTGAAAGATAACAAGTTAACAAGTGTAAATCTTATTATTAACTATTATTGACGACAGGCGTGGACGAACGGTTTAGCGATTGGTTTGTTGCGCGTAAAGTCCCGGGTTCGATTCCCGGTCGGAGCAAATATTTGTTAATAAAAAAAGAGATGAATATTTGCTTCGGGTCTGGTTATAAAAGAGTGGTAGGCAGTGGTATTTTGGGCTTTTATGTACTACTTTTGTAATGTCCAATGATGAGAAAATATATAAAACTATAAACATTTTCTTTAAATTGCTGTGCAATAGAGTTATTTGGAAAATAAGATATGGATTTTGTATCGTCTGTCAATTACAAAAACACGCCACATTAACAGTTCTGTTTTGTACTGTCATAATTATAGTTTGTTCATTTTGCACATAACTATGCAAAATAAAGGATATTTTCCAATTGCATTGTAATCTTCGTACATCAAATTATTTTATAAAATGTATATACAAGTGTTAATACAATTAAGCCCAAGTCTCCATACAAAATGTATGATGTCCTTTGCAAATATTTGTAAATAAAAAAAGAGCCAGATATTCTGGTCTGGGTCTGCCTGTATCATAGAAACAGCACGACCAAAATACATATATAAAAGCAACCTTGGTACCAAGCTGCTTTAAACCGTCTCTTGGTTTGCTTGACTACGACACCATGGACGCCTATTACCAAATATTAGATAGATAGATATATAAGTAATATTTGTTAATAATTATCAGAAAATATTTAATGGATGAAGCAAGCGACACTGAGAAGTAATCGTGGTGTTATTGAGAGATATCAATATCACAATATCTAATTGATAATGTATCTTAAACAATTTGTCTTGAAATTAATTTTGTTGTTTTTCTTTGCATAAGTTTTAAAACAGTGTTTCCCAACATTTTTTAAAACCAAGCCCCATCTTAACATTTCTAAATTTTTTATGCCCCCCATACATGATTTTTAATCTTTAAAAATTGTTTTGTCCCCTTAAGAAATATATATAATTACAGCATGTGTTCTAAAAAATATGGCTTTTTTGTTAAATTTCTCACCAATATCTAGCATTGCATTTAAATAACCCAAAGCGAAAAGGTTTGTGTCGAGTCCCTTTTTAATTGCCCCACTGTGGGGCGTGGGCCCCCACGTTAGGAAACACTGTTTTGAAGAGTCCCGGTAACTGCCCAGGGCCTTCACCATAGAGGGATCTCCAGGTTTTTGTTATAACCGGCGACTTTTAAGCTGAATCCGAAACGACATAGTTGTTTTTTTTATTGTGACTCGACATAATGACTGCACCCGCCTGATGTTAAGCTGGAGCGCGGTCCATGAACTGATACTATAGTTCAATAACTGTAAGTAGCAGTGACGTCCACTATGCCGGCCTAGTTGAAACCGGCAAGCTTATCCCGTCACTTCACGATCTGTATACTTGTAAGTAGTGGTAGTACCCCAGATCGGCAGACTGGGGACCACTGCCTACCACTCTTAAGTGGTCACATGACTGCCTATACCGCTACTTAACACGCAGATCCGGAGTTATTTACTAAGCATATTTTTAGATAAATGAACTCTTAAATTCGGAAATCGGAAAAAAACTCCTAAAACACACTTTGTTTTATATTAACACGTAAAACAAAACAATTGAATTATTGGAAATGGTAAATGGTAAAATTAATAACTTTTTTAAACAAATTACTTATCCAAAGAAAAATGATACCTATTCATAACGAAACACAATTTCGCTGGTAGGCAGAAACAATTGTTGGTCTCTTGCCCAGTCTGCCGATCTGGGGTAGTAGGTATACAGACCGTGAAACCGGGATCAGTTTTTTTTTATTGTGACACGACATCTGACCTCGACCTGCCTGATGATAGGACCTGCAAGAGGAGGTCCAAGAGCGACGACGACTGAGAGAACCGAGCTTGTTCACAGCTGCCCCAGTCGCCGTCACTATGCCGGCCAAAGGTGCTTCGGTTGATGGTTCCAACAAGGCCGGTATAGTGGATGTGACTGCTACTTGCGACTATTTAACTGTGGTAGCAGTCGCTCTTATTCATGGACCGAACTACAGCTTAACATATGTGAGTCCACTCTTTTTTTTACAATAAAGCTACCAAACGAGCATAGAGATCATAGAAACAGGACAGCCGAAAAACGTACTTATATCAAAGATACTAGTACATCAACCCGGGAAGTGGTTTTGAACTTGAGGCTCTCGGTTTGCGTGGCTATTGCACTACCAATACACACGGCGAAATACATCTTCTATATCCTACTATAATATTATTATAAATGTGAATGTGAGTTTGTTTGTTACGTTTTCACGCAACAACTACTTAACCGATCATCATGAAACTTTGTACACATATTTTTGGAGGTACTAGAAGTAACATAGGATACTTTTAATTTAAAAAAAATACTATAGTTTCTAATTGACTATAGTTTTAGCTGTTTGGAATTTTTCTATATTTATTTTTATTTCCGTCTGTCATTTTTATATGAGTTATCGAGTTATAAATACAAAAAAAAGGGATATACAGTCGAATTGAGAACCTCCTCCTTTTTTATGATTGTGTAATAAACCTAATTATACGCGGGTGAAACCGCGGGAACAGCTAGTATGTCATAAAGTAGCTAAATTCACGTGTCGATATTCAAGTAAACCGTCGAATTTTAAAATAATAAATCTCTTGATTTTTTTTCACAAAATAAGCATAAGAAAGATGTGCAAACTATTTGCCATTGACCTCGTTTTATTAAAGTGTAGCGGTAACATCAAATAAATTTTAAATTTAATTTAAGAATAGAATTTAAGTACTTTTGACTTTAACATATTTTCAGTTTATCGACATAAATTATTAATGCAATTTAAATAAAACATTCATCTCAATAAATTAAACAAATTTTATGCGGTTTACTATCGCGTTTATTTTGGTTTTGATTTTACAGTCTCTCCGTGTCCATGATGGCTGCAAAGCTCTCGAAACGTCGGAATAATAAAAAAATAAATGTAAAAACAAAACCAAAATAAACGCCATAAAATTTGTTTAATTCATTAATCAATGTTCGCGAAAAATCTCAGAAAATACATTCATTTCAACTCAACAGGCCTCGATTATTTTAATACTTACTTACATTATGGCGCTGAAAAAGCAGCTAAATTGCGTCGCTCTAATATTTGACATCCTTGTAACCAATCAGCGAATGAGAAATCAAGAGGTATCAATTTGATTGGTCACCTGCAACCGCAGCGCAATTTCACTGCTTTTTCGACAGCATAATGTATTAAAAGAATCGGGGCTTAGTTCGAAGAAAAGATGGGATGAAGGAATGGATGGAGATGGGTGTCACTTAGGGGTCAGAGCTGTCGCGCGTTAGGCGACAGACCCTGGTTTGATTCCCGATCCGATTTGCACGCGTGAACCCTTTATAAGATTCTTGTTTGATCTAATTAGAATAATAAGACCATAAGATTTTGCGTAAAGTATTTGACATATTAATAATCGTTGATCGTGAAGTGACTTAATCGCGTTTCAGAATCAGCGCGATGAAAGTTGCCGGTTCCAATAAGGCCCACATACCACTGTTACTTGCAATTAGTCACCTAGACTGTGAAGTGACTTAGTCATAACGCGACTAAGTCACTTAACCTTGGCGATACGTGAAAAAGCACCTTTGGCCGGCATAGTGACGGCGACTGGGGCACCCGTGAACTAACTCGGTATTATCAGTCGTCGTCACTCTTGGACCTCCTCTTGCTTATCATTAGGCGGGTCGTGGCCAAATGTCGTGTCACAATAAAAATAATCTACATCAGGGTGGTACTTTTTAATAACCAGATCCGAAGTAAATATCCGCTTCTTTCTTTAATAACAAATATTAGTTATATTTAACCTCATTAATGAATAATACAAATAAAAGCTATAAAACTTTTTTACCCCGACCGGGATTCGAACCCGGACTTTACGCTTAACGAACTACACACTAGTGCGCCACACCTAAGGTCAAAATATCTGCCATTTATTATTAACAATAATTTCTATGAAACATTCTTCGTCATTGTTAAAGGAATACATCTTGCAATTTCTATTGGGTTAGACGCTTGTTCAAACAACGCTTAATGCGTAGATATAAATATAATAAGAATACATTCGCACAAATATTTTTCAACTTTCAAATGAATAATATTTACCTAATATTTTAGATTGACGAAAGGAATTTATAAATCTGATGTGGATGGATGCGCTATCCCTTTTTTCACACGGAAAGGCGGAGACAATAAAGCGCCACTTTGTTGTGCCAGGATTTCCTCGCTTCCCTCACATCCACAATTCTCTTCATACAAGCTCTACAGTTATGAGCACTAGACAACCCAGCTTTCTAGCTTTCTTAAGGATGTCTCCGATTTGGTTGTAGAACACCCTTCTGTTAAGGTATAAAATGAAAATCCTTATTGGAAAACGTAAGGGTACTGTAATAAAAACAACAAAATTAAAAAAATTATAGGTACTGTACATTTTTTCTTACTTAGCAAAAGTAGTAAACAAACTTTCGGTATGATGACGGATTAATAATAAAAAAACAATCACTACTGACGCGAATCAGTACGAACATATAAAAATATCTATGGATTACTTTAAAATATATTTTTTTTTATTATTATCGGGTCACAACATTTGTCATTTGTGAATTTACTATTTCCATATACCTAAACAATTTCTTTAAATAAAGGGCATGCGAAATGGTGATTTTCATGTTTGTTTACTATTTGTGCCAAATAAGAAAAAACACAGAATATTCTGTTAGATAATCCGCGCCCCACAAGGTTTAATAGGTATTATTGTTAATAATAAATAGTACATATTAAACAATTATAAGGCGACCGTGGTGTAGTGGCAGTGCAATAGTTACACAAACCGAGAGCACGAGTTCAAGACTACCCACCGGTACCAATGTATCTTTGATATACGTACTTTGGTTGTCATGTTTCTATAATACAATCACTTTAGTAGAAATGTAAATAAATATAAATTTAAAAAAATACTTTACAAGTATTCATGAAAAAGTCAATGCACAGCTGCCAAGCACAACGACCTCCTCATATGCATTTCCAACTATTATTGTTATTTTTTAATCAATAATACTTTTAAATACAGTATTATTTATCTATTTGATTATATAATATGGTTAAGTTACAGACGGAAAAGTTGCGATAACTTACTTAGCTGCAAAGCGCTCGAAACGTCGGAATAACCAAATAAACGCAATAGTAAGCCGCATAAAATTTGTTTAATTCATATTAATTTTTTTCAAATTACAATTCCTATCAATCACGGACGAGTTTAGCGAATGTTAAGGCGACCGTTGTGTAGTGATCACGCAAACCGGGAACACGGGTTTAAAACCACTTGCCACGACCAATGTGTTTTTCGTAGCTTAGTATAGAAATATAAATAAAATTAATGATTAAAATTAAAAAGTAGAATCGAAAGTGCGTAAAACAGTAATTGAATATGACATATTGGATTATTTTCGCTTTTATTGAAGGTAACGAACTGTAACATGACAAATTTGTACGTGGGTACATATTGCTAAATACCTACAATTTATTTGTGACAAGGATTAATAAAGGAATGCTTCGATGGTTTGGGCACATGAAAAGGATGAGTGAAAGTAGATTGACAAAAGGAATTTATAAATCTCATGTGAAAGGATGCGTTAAACGAGTCAGGCCCAGGAGGGTGTTTGCCGACCAAATCGGAGACATCCTCAAGCAAGCTAGGTTGCCTAGTGCCCATAACCATAGAGCTTGTATGAAAAGAATTGTAAATGTTAAGGAAGCGAGGGAGTTGTGCCAGGATCGTGGCAAGTGGCGCTCCATTATCTGTGCCTATCCCTGTAAGGAAAAGGCGTGACAATTTGATTGATTGATTATTTGCATCAAGCAGATATTTATAACTGCTACAACAGTTGAATGACTACAAGTAAAAGTCGCATCCATTATGCAAGACGACCGTGGTGTAGTGGTAGTGCAATGGTCACGCAAACAGAGAGCACGGGTTCGAAACCGCTAAAAGTGCATATACATAGTACCTTTAATATATGCACTTTGGTCGACCTTTTTATATAAGCACTTTGGTAGCTTAAAACAATGTTATTTTAGTCACGCCTTTTTCCCACAGGGATAGGCAGAGTCAATGGAGCGCGACTTGCCACGATCCTGACATAACTCCCTCGCTTCCCTCAAATCCAAAATTCTCTTCCTACAAGCTCTACGCCTTGTATGAAGAGCCGATACAAGCTTATGGGCTCTAAGCAACCCAGCTGAATAAATAAAAGATAGATAAATTTTGTTGAAAAAAATCAGCTTTTTTAGATTTTGCGCGAACATTAATTAATAAATTAAACAAATTTTATCGCGTTTATTTTGGTTTTGATTTTACAATTTTCTTTTATCATTCCTATGTCTCTCCGCAACCACAATGGCTGCAAATGTCTCGAAACGACGGAATAATAAAATAAAATTGTAAAATCAAATCCAAAATAAACGCGATAGTAACCTTACTCTCATATGAAATGTCCCTAAGATTTAACTGGAATGTAATAATTTGTAGAATATAGTTTTAGTTTTGATTTGATAACTTACATCCTTTTTATAAAAACGAACTTACCGGTCTCTGATTACTAATGAACAATAGAACTCGAGTGAATATTTCACTCAGCACCTTACGAGGGTTGTCACAAAAACTTCTATAACATTTTTTCCCTTCTAATAAGAATTCTATTGGAAAAAGTTCCTTCGTAGTTTTCTAAAAATGTACCAGGTATAGATGGAAAAGTTTCATAAGATATATAAAATATCAGCTTCTAAGTTGCCAGTTCCAATTAGGCTGGCATAGTGGATGCGACTGCCAAAAGCTCGTTATGTTTCTATGATATAAGCACTTTAGTATAATAGCTTAGTATAGAAATGTAAAAAAAAGGATTTTATAGTAATGTAAATAAAACATAACAATAAAAAAATAACATTAAATTTATATAAATTCATATTTATATTGTCAAATATGTAAATTCTTCTGTTTCTTTAGATGTAAAGTTACAAAGTAGTGATACCGTTTTATAAATGCATTGTAAAGTGAAAACCCTACCAATTGTATGCGAAAACCGTGCTCGTACTAAGTAGTATCTTTCACTGACGCAATATAGGCTCTGTTGTCAATGACAGACCGATGCCTAGTGTTCTGTCACTAACTCATAGTTTAAATCACATTACGTAATTTAATAGATTTCCCTTCGCAACGTCTCCAAGCAAACTTATAATTTACATTTACCGCTTATTTGTAAAACTGTTCCGCAATAACGTATGCAAATGAATTATAGGAGTTTACGCGTATTTTAGATTTACTTTTTTTTATTGTGACTCGACATATGACAGCACCCCGCTTGATGTTAAGCCGAAATGTGGACTACTACAATTCAATAACTTTGAGTAGCAATCACATCACTATGCCGGCCTAGATGGAACCGGCAACTTACAAGCTGATCCCGAATCGTGACCAAATCACTTCACGGTCTATATTCTTGTAAGTGGTGGTACTACCCCGGTCCTGTCTCGGCAGACTGGGTACCACTGCCTACCACTCTTTAATAACCAGACCCGAAGCAAATATCCATCTCTTTTTTTATTAACAAATATTTGCAATATTTTATATAATTATTAAATTATAAAATTATTACTTTTATAAAAAACTATAGTTTTAATTTATTAAGAAAAGCAAGGATTATGGTAAGCGAGGAAAGGTCTAAGACCAACTTTAAAGTTATTTCAGTTTACCCACATGTCCGGCATAGTGGCAGGGACTAAGGCAACCGTACTCGGAAACAGTTTATTCAGTCGTTGGCGTTCTCGAAAGTCCCTCTTGCTTACCGGGCTATATGTCGCGTCATATGAAAAATAAACCCAGAGCTATTTTAAATTTATATCATGAAATAAAAATAATAAAAAAATTATAGTAAAATTTATTTACTCGAGTGACAACCCTAAAAAGTGTGATTGGAAATTTGACTATCGTGAGGAAGTTTAATTATTAACACGTTAATCGTGATTCCTTACTTTTATTAATGTTGTCGTATTTTATTACATGTTGACCTATTTTCTTGGCCATTCTTTAAAAAAAAGGGATCTGCGATGCTTAACCAAATGGATTATGAAGGAGAATTGTGGATGTGAAGGAAGCGAGATAGTTTTTGTCGGGATCATAGAAAGTCCGTTGTCAATCAACCAAATAAATTGTCAAACCTTTTTCTTACAGAGATAGGCAGAGACAATGTAGCTCCACTTGCCACGATCCTGACTCCCTAGCTTCCCTCACATGAATCACTCTTGAGGATGTCTCTGATTTGGTCGGAAAACGCCTATAATTCTTCTGCCTTAAATGAGACAGATATTTTCTCCAGGTCTGGGTATTTAAAAGTAGTAGGTAGACTAGACAGTTTTTCTCAGTCTGCTGACCCGGGGTTAGTACCACCACTTTCAAGTGTCCAGACCATGAAGCGACTCGCATTTTGGGAGTAGGCCGGCATAGTGTATAGCTTAACATCAGGCAGGGTGCTGTCGAGCCCAATAAACAAGTCTTGCCGTTATAATTATGGGTGTGAGGGTAGCGAGGGAGTTGAATCGGGATCGTGGAAAGTACGCTCTATTGTCTGATTTTCCCTTGTGGGAAAAAGGCGTGACAGCCTGTTTGATTGATTGATCTATTTTTCTAATTACCCCTTTATATATATTTAGTTCTGGATTTTCTCTGTGCTAAATCATTATATCTCTTTCTTGTAGGCGGCGTAGGGGTCGTACGTCGCGGGCGATGCAGGGGGCGGCGAATGCGCCCGCGGCACCCGCGGCTGAACCACCCTGCTCACGAGGTAAATAACTATATACCCTTATATTTCTTTAAATAAAATTACCTTTAAAAGCCAGGAGTTGTGGTTACTGCCACAGCAATACAGAAATCGCTGAATCAAGGGGGAAGATGTCTGGTGGTCAGCAAGGGAAGGCCCAAGAGAGCCGACTAGGGTGTGGCAGGTAGGGCACATAACCTGCGGGTTAGGTTGGGCAAGTTAAAACGATTATCGTTTATCGTCGACGATTGGCAAAATAATAAAATTAAGGCTAAATCCACCAAAATGAGGCTATTGATGATATGATAAAACGTGTCGCGTTTTATTGGATTTAGCCTAGCTTTTATTATTTTGACAATAGCCGACGAGAGACGATAATCGTTTTAACTTGCCAACCTAACCTCGTTGGGCGCCATTGAAAGGAAGACGCAATTCGCAAATAAATAAACTTAAAAATAATTATCAAGTAATGAAGGGAAAATCAGTCTGAGTTAGAGTTTTTTTCTTAAATTCACCCAGATGAACGTTGAAAACTAATTTAAATAAATTCTCAAGCATTTATTAAGTATATATTATGTTTAATTTACATTTAAGTAAATTGCATAGGGGCGCAACCTCGATTCTTGCCCTGGACGCCATATCCGATCAGTACGCCAATGGTTATTTGTACAGTGTTATTATCCTAGGCAGTACCATCACTTTTAGGTGTACAAACTGTGAAGTTACTAAAATGCGTTAAGGGCTTAGCTGAGAAGTCGCCGGTTCTACTAGGCTGGCGTAGTGCACTAGATGTTAACTTGAATGCAAGCTACTGCTCCATTTGCAGGCATGTATATTCCATTATGCCAGACACGGTGGTCGATGGATAACCCTGACTGCGAAAGCCTTAGCCGATCGCTACTCTGTTGAAATTTGCATATTTTGTACCGTAATTCCTGTCACGTCCACCAACAAACAGGATGTTATGATAATAAGTTTTTATTGGGCTATGATCCCATCTCAATGGTAACCTGATCGATCATCCTATAGCTGAATTGCTCACTGAATCGTGCGCACGCGCACAACATGACCCCTCAGGTATTTTTATTATTGTTCGCAACATAGAATTATTGTGACGCTTTTATTGAGCTGTTAATAGTGTCCTACCGCATTCATCTTCAATTCATATAGGGATTAATTAATCAAATTAGTCCACTTGTCACGATCCTGATACAACTTCTTCGTTTCTCTTACATTCACAATTTTCTTCATATATGGATTATTTATAAAATAACATAAGAAACGTTTTTTTTTACAAAAATCGAGGACAAATGTCGAATCTCCAAAAAAAAACCAGTAAATCTATCTAAAAGAGCACTTTATATTTAGTAAATATTTCAAAGTAATAAAAGTTAATAAACACAAGGTTGTAGTAAAAAAAAGTGCATTCCACTGTTTACTGAAGTAATAAAATAAAAAACAAGAACTTTGAAAATATGTAGATCGACGTTGCATAAAAGGCTATAAATTTCTTGTGATTTCTTCTCGTCATATGCCTTTCCGAAATCATAGTAGTCTGATAATGCCCAAGAGCTGAAATAAATGATTCGATTTTATATTGATTTACTCTCTCACAAACTGACCGACCATAAAAACAATTTTTGTAAACACAAATCCACGAACATTGTTTACGAAATAAAAGATTTTGTGATATACTATCGCATTTATTTTGAATATCTGACGTTAATGAGACTATTTTATTTGAACCATGACTCCTATCATGGTTTAAATAAAAATTTGATCAATCAATCAAATTGTCACGCCTTTTTCCCACAGGGATAGGCAGAGCCAATGCCACGATGATTTCTAGAAAAAAAATGATTTTTTAAGAAAACATCAAGCTTCCCCATACTAGCGTACAGGCCGTAAAGTGGCTTGGCTTAATCGCGTTTCGGGATCTGTTTGTAGGTTGCCGGTTCCAAGTAGATGCGACTTCTACTTGCAGTTATTTAGCTATAGTAACAATCGCCTTTATTCATAGACACGTAAAATCAGGCGAGGTGCTGTCATATTGTATTTATTTTATTTTATTTACATTTCTATACTAAGCTACTAAAGTGTTTGTATCATAGAAACAGGACAACCAAAGTACATATATTAAAGATACATTGGTACCGGTGGGTGGTCTTGAACTCGTGCTCTCCGGTTTGTGTAACCATTGCACTGCCACTACACCACGGTCGTATGTCGAATCTCTTATATAAAAAAATCTTCCCGGTACAAAGTTCTGTGTAAAAAACATAAAAGTAAATAAAATTAGTTTCACTTTGAAATAGTAAATTTGTTGTATGTCTTTCGTGTGTCGTTTTTACATTATTTGGGGCAAGATCTCGAGAGAGGCATCCTTTTGTGTTACAAACACTTGTGTCTACAGTTGGTGTTTAATTTTCATCTGATGAGGCTCTATTCTTGACCAGATCTTACTTCGAAATGTTTTTTTTGCCTCATCCAAAACCACAATACAATAAAATCTCACGTTACTAGTTGGAACTTAAGCTAACGCCGAAGCGCTACTGAGCTTTTCTGATGTTTGAATTTGAATTAAACAAATTATATGCGGCTTACTATCGCGTTTATATTTGGTTATTGATTTTACAGTACGCGATAGTAAGCCGCATAAAATTTGTTTAAGTCATTAATCAATGTCCGCACAAAATATAAGAAAATACTGCATATTTCTAATATTAATTAGGATATGTAAAAAATTGCAATCAGTTCCAAAGTTGCATTAAGTTGCGTTTGCGATCTGGACACAAATTTAATGCAGCTTGCGGTAGTAGACAGTTTTTTAAGAGTGGTAGGCAGTGGTGCCCTACGCCGACCCGGGGTAGTACCACCACTTACAAGTATACAAACTGTGAAGTGACTTAGTTGCGTTTCGGGATTAGCTGGTAAATTGCCGGTTTTAATTAGGCTACCTACAGTTATTTAACTGTAGGTAGCAGTGACTTCTATTCATAGACCGCACATCAGATTAACATTAGGCGAGGTGTTGTAAAAAAAATAATCAATTAATCAAATCAAATTGTCACGCCTTTTTCCCACAGGGATAGGTCTCTCATTGTCTCTGCAATAGAGCGCCACTTGCCACGATCCTGAAACAACTCCTTCACTTCCTTCACATTCAAAATTCTCTTCATACAAGCTCAATGGTTATGGGCACTAGGCAACCTAGCTTTCTTGAGGATGTCTCCTATTTGGTTGGCGAACACCCTCCTGTCCTAGGCCTGCCTTGTTTAACGTATCAATTCACATGAGATTTATAAATTCCTTTCGTCAATATATCACTCATCCTAATGAAAAGAAATAGATGCATTAATTAGTGAGTTTCAAGAATAGAGCACCGCGGCCGGCTAGATGTGTGCCGAAACATGGAAAGATGCTATTGCGCAGTGATAAATATGTTGATGATGTTATAAAGCCTTTTGTAACACGGATTATTATTACAAAATTGTTGACACAAACCGAAGATATAATCAATAGCACCTGAGCTCTTATTTATTTCCTTCTACGTATGAAAAATAATCAACTTAAATAGTTTTTTTTTAATGTAGCTCGACATATGACAGCACCCTGCTTGATGTCAAGCTGGAGTGTGGTCCATGAATGGATGTTACTGCTACTACAATTCAATAACTGTAAGTAGCAATCACATCTATGTCGGCCTCATTGGAACCGGCAACTTACAAGCTGATCCCGAAACGTGACCAAATCACTTCACGGTCTATATACTTGTAAGTGGTGGTACTACCCCGGATCGGCAGACTGGGTACCACTGCCTACCACTTAAAGTGGGGCTCTATTGTCTCTGCCTATAACTGTGGGAAAAAGGCGTGACAATTTGATTGATTGATTGATATCATATTATTTATATTTTTTTCTTTTTATTTCCCGCCTAATGTTAAGTGGAATGCAGTCTATAAATGAAGGTGACTGCTACTACAGCTTCCTTCACATCCACAATTATTTTCATAGAAGCTCTACGATTATGGGCATAGTGGAATAGGTGTCGTAAATTGGACCGGAACTTAAAGGATGACATAAAAGCTAATCAGATAAGTTGGCCCGTTATTCTGACTGTTCGTGCCGCCTTCAACAAACTCATCCTAAACAGATAAGGATACGTCATTTCTATGGTAAATAGTATTCGTCACTTCGCTCTCGTTACAATTATGTTTTCCTTGTTTTTTTTTATTGTGACTCGACATGTGACTGCACCCCGCTTGATGTGTGGTCCATGAATGGATGTCACTGCTACTACAATTCAATAACTGTAAGCAGCAATCACATCCACTATGCCGGCCTAGTTGGAACCGGCACTTACAAGCTGGTCCTGAAACGCGACTAAATCACTTCACGGTCTGTATACTTGTAAATGGTGGCACTAACCCGGATCGGCAGACTGGGTAACCACTCTTTGGTAACCAGACCCGAAGCAAATAACTCTCTTTTTTTATTATCAATTTTTTGCAATATTTCATATAATTAATAAATATTACACATAAAAGCTATGAAACATATTTTTACTCCGACCGGGAATCGAACCTGGGACTTTACGTGCAACAAACCAATATCTGACCGTTCGTCCACGCCTGTCGTCATAATTTTCATATATTCACGGGTGGTGGCTAAAATAGTCATTAAATCTAGGAAAAGGTACTCGAATGCGCGGATGTGACAATTTCATTACTCATAAAGGATTAATAAATAGATTGTTATTTCTTACATGTGAGTGACTTACGTTATCGATTGATAATTACGATGAAATATAAAATTGACTAACATAGTTGCATCATTCATTTCATTATTAATCTCTACTCGTTATTGTTATTTCATTTCTTTTATTGTGACTCGACATATGAATTTCATTAGCCCAAACTGAACATTTTACTAACTTCATACTTTCCAAAACCTATTTTTTGTTTATTAAAATCAATCTCTTTGAGACGCACTTTTCTTTCAGGGACAGGTAGAGCCATGATGCGCCATTTACCACGATCCTTACATAAATCCCTCGCATTCCTCACATCTACAATTCTCTTCATACAAGCTTTAAGGTTATGGGCACTAGGCAACTTAGCTTTCTTTAGGATGTCTCCGATTTAGTCGAAAAACACCCTTCTGGGTATAATACTTATAAAAGACTTACTAATAAAAGTAGATTATTAAATTAATATAAGCTAAGCTAAAACATGTATTAATTTATTCTCGCGTTTTTGCTGATTGAGAAATATCAATCGCAATCAGACCGAGCGATTAGATCTCTGAGTTTATATAAGTAAATACTTTGATCAGCCAGTTTCTATGATATAAGTAGTTTAAATAACAAATGGAGCTTGCGGATTAAAAAAAAAACATTTTTTTTTGAATGAATCCTAGTGTTTAAATAGTAAACAGAGGTAAACAACCTTTGAACACGTGTACTAACTACTGTTTGGTACTTGTCTACGTGACTATTGAACGTAAATGCCTAATAAAATGTTTAGATAATCTGATCCGAGCGATCAAACTGTTGTTTGTCAAAAATACATTGGTAACACCAGTCTGCTACACGTAAATTCCGAGTTTCGATTACCGGTCGGAGCAATGATTTGTTTCATATCATTTATTTGCATATTTAAAAAAAACGCATCGTAATCAGTTCATTTGTTTAGGAGCTACGATGCCACACACAGACACACAGATACACAGACACGTCAAACTTATAACACCCTTCTTTTTGAGTCGCGAGTTAATAAATTACAAATATTTGTAAGTATCGCAGTCAAATGTACAGACTGGGAAATGACTTAGTTGCGTTTCGGAAGCAGCTTGGACGTTGCCGCAGTTTCAACTAGCTAGCCAGCTGGATGCAAATGCTACTTACAGTTAACTGTAGGTGCTGTGTTAATATGGAGCCAATAGGAATCAAAAGATTTTTCTTAGTAGCATAGAAAAAAATAAGGCTACCGTGGTGTAGTGACACTGCAATGGTTACTTAAGCAAACCGAAAGCACGGTACTAATGTATCTTTGATATTAGTACTATGGTTGATGTTTCTATGATACAATAAGTTTTAGTAGCTTATTATAAAAATAAAAATAAATTGTTCTGGTATATGGTCATGCAAAATTTTCCTTCAACAGATTTAATTTAGATAAAGTCTACACATAAAAAAAATAACTTCGCAGATAATTTTCTGTTAATCTTCGGCCAAAATATGTCAGCAGATAAAGCATTTTGAGTTGATAAAGCATTTCCAATAATTAGTTTGCAATTGATAAGAATTTATGAGAACAAAGTCGCAATAAAGGTGCGCCTTTAAATCATCATTAAAAAGTAACGTTTCACATACACATAGTTTTGTTTTATTACAAATAAATATTGCAAATAAAAACTATGAAACAAATTAAAACTATGAAACAAAGGCGACCATTACAGGTACTGCAATGGTTACGCAAACCGAGAGCACGAGTTCGAGACCACCCACCGGTACCAATGTATCTTTGATATATGAACTTTGGTTGTCCTGTTTCTATGATACAAGCACTTTAATAGCTTAGTATAGAAATGTCCAAAAAAATTGGCTAAGGGATCATGACCGTGATTACGCGTTGTATATATGACCTTTACTTACTCGATTTGTCCACTTGCTAAGCTCTTAAAAGTGTATCATAGAAACAGTACAACCAAAGTAGATACATATATCAATTTAATTTAAACCTCTACACTACGTTCGCCCTAAACTATATAGTTTATATCAAGCATCGATGTTTCATCATTCATCATGCGATGTTTCATCACGCTTTAAGAGTGGTAGGCAGTGGTACCCAGTCTGCCAATCCGGGGTAGTACCACCACTTACAAGTATACAGACCGTGAAGTGATTTGGTCGCGTTTCGGGATCAGCTTGTAAGTTGCCGGTTCCATCTAGGCCGACATAGATGTGATTGCTACTTACAGTTATTGAATTGTATTAGCAGTGACATTCATTCATGGACAACACTTTGGCTTAACATCAAGCGGGGTGCTGTCATATGTCGAGTCACAATGAAAAAAAAAAGCTCAAACATCGATAATATTAAGTATAATGTTATATATACTTCAAATCGTATAGTATATTTGTAGTATAGGCGACCGTGGTATAGTGGTAGTAAAATGTCGTCGCAGGTTCAAAACCACTCGCCAGTACTAATGTAAAGTATAATGTATATATACTTTGTCCTATTTCAATAATAGAATTATATTAAGTAGCTTAGTATTGAAATGTAATGTAAAATAGTTCATTGACCTCTATAGGAAAGCTTAAAAAGTATTAATTTAAGGTTTCATTACTTAAAACACTTCACGTATTTCTGTCACGTGTTACGTGATCACGTATTGTCGCCATCTCTCCGAGCCCTGCGGGTTTATCACGCGCCTTATACACGAAGCACGATACTTTTTTTTATTGTTACTTGACATATGACAGCACACCTCTATTCATGGACCGCACTCCAGCTTGAGTGCGGTCCATGAATGGAAGTCACTGCTACTACAATTTAATAACCTGTAATGCCGGGTTATTTCTGATCCCGAATCTTACAACAATAATAAGCTTGTATAATAGAAACAGGACAACCAAAGTACAATATATATTAAAGATACATTGGTACCGGCAAGTGATTTTGAACCCGTGCTCTCGGTTTGAGTAACAATTGCTCTACCACTACACCACGGTCACCTTATAACATAACCTTCGAGTATGTCTAACAAGTTGGTTCCCTTCCCGCCATTTCTGTCCTATAATCGCTCGTCGCTCGGAGTCGCCCCCGCCCGACCATCGCTGTTCGTGTTCACAGGTTAAGTTGTAGCGCTACATTCGTCAAATTATTTACAAACTGAATATAAAAGGCGTCAAGTTATTAAAAAAAGACAAAGGCCCTGCGAGTCATATAAATGACACATTAATATTCAGGTGGTTATTTACATCTCGGCTCATTCCGATGCGCAGGCGCACTAATTGGGACGCTTTTCCGTTCGGTGAAAGCGACGGTGGCCGATCGAATGGAAAACATTTTGAATTGTTTTTATTTTTGGGCCAGCATTGTGACGGCTACTAGGGCAGCTAGGAACTGAGTTGGTTTTTCAGTCGTGGCTCTTTTGGATCTGCTGGATTGCTGCAGTAGGGGTTCCATACTTCTCTCTTTGCTATTTACCTTTGTATTAATATCTTTTATGTGTTGGTATCTGAGTAGAGCAACGTGGCTTGGTCCAAAATACAATTATAATTTTGGTGGTTTATAATTTATTGATAATAATTATTATTTAAACATTCATTTCTTAATTAAGTCGAAGGTCCGCAGTACCCATGCGGACCTACAGTATGAAGATAATTTTGAAGGAAGGAAGTTGTGTCAGGATTGTAGAAAGGGAGCTTTTATTGTGTCTGCCTATCTCTGTAGAATTTAAAGCGTGAGATTGATGATATAATATAAATTGAATTGTATAGTATAGTAATGAAAATTGAATAAGAAAGATAAAAGAAATCGCGTTCGCATTGTTAGAATGCGACCGGGGATCGAACCCGTGTCTGTCGTTTAATTGTGATTAATTTTTACAATAATAATACTAGAGCATTGTAATATGTAAAAAATTAAAAACATAACAAATGTATTGTTTTATTAAACAGTAAGTACGGCACGCGTTCTTAAAGGAAATACATTTTTCAAGTTGAAACGTACGCGGAAATCGCATTCGCCCAAACTTATTATTTTATGTAATATTCTAAGAATACTAACATTTAGTTTCTTTTGTGTATTAAATTAATAAATCAGCGATTTTGAGGTCGACCTTGCTGATTTTGGTCAATGTAAAATTCACATCAAAAATAACCTTACGGCAGAAAACGACGACGTTCTAGTACAGTTTACCTGAAGAACTTAGGGCTGAAAACACCCCTATTGTATAGATTGATATTTTGTTGTACTGTACTATTAATTACTGGTACTTTAGGATTTCGCTAAACTTAGTATTCGTAAAATGTAAACTAGTAGAATTCAAAAATATAATTAGATAACAATCATCGACATTGATAGGAATTAAATAGAAATTATTCCAGTTTCTTTTACATAATATATTTTTGTAACTATTAAAATGTGTAATTGTAAAAATTTGTAAAATCAAAAATCTCATTCCACAATTCCCACAGGGACTCCGTTTACACAATCCCGCTTCCTTCACATCCAAGATTCTCTTCATATAAGCTCTATGATATAGACAAGAAAATTTGCACTTTTAAGACTCTGCGACTTATACATTGTCTCCGTTTTATTTATCCATTCTTTCAGTGTTTCCAAACCATTTTAATCTTTGTCACTACATCTTCTTACAAATAACAATTTTCACACACACGTCGGATTAAGCATATTATACCATGACCGTTTGGACGTTTAATCTGCTCATGAAGTTAAGTATAAATTAAAAAATTGTTGTTCATTATAGTCACAATAAATAACAACAATTTGCTCCTTCAAACGTAATTATTAATTCATACAAAACTTTATCAAACGTCAAAACAGTCATCATGTTGTGCCGCTGTATAGTAACTAGTATAAACTGTATCGTTTTTTTAGCCTACAGCGCTCGCGGATTTCCCTTTTCTTTACATCACCATAAAATCGTTATCTATATTGTATTCTCTACCTATATATCAAGCAATTCTACTACTTTTCGAATTACTAATAATTCCTATTATTAGTAATTCGAATGATAAATCATCTTATACGTACATTTTATCTACAAAGTAAAATTCGGGGAACAAATGATATATTGTCCGTGACTTCCTCCTTCCCGCCTTCCTCTATGGAATGTCAAGTAGCATCCCCGACGTAACGGTGGCCTCTTCAACTTTAACTATACATACAAGTGCTGCATCAATTCAAAACACAGTAACCAAAATACATTTCACAGTTTACACACACTGGTCATGCGGGCACATCGACAGTCGAAATTAAAGGTTCAGCGCGTCGTTTCTTTCTAGATTAATCGACAAGTGGAATACTTTAGGCTTAGTGTGAAAAAGCTTCTTTGTCTGGAATAGTAACGGCGACAGAGGCAACAGAAAACTGAATCGATTTTTACACTTTATCAAGCAAGTCGCCTCCATAAATGAAGCGCACTCCAGTTTAACATAAATATCTATACAGTGTTTTTATTTCTGCATCCGATTATAAGTTAGTTACCTTTGATTGATATGGATAAAACGTCGTTGAGTTGTCCGAGCGATACCGCTTTCTTATACACTCGACTAAGTTCAAACGGTACTAGTGAATTATACGGCTTGTATCTTCAAGCCCTCATTATTCAGTGTCGCCATCGAGAACAATTATATGACATTCGGACCAGTGGCCGGGACAGCCCATTGTCTACAAATTGATAGTTTAATGATGGCCGTTTTGAGAAAGAAAGCTGTTCGCACAAGAAAGTTTTTAATCAATACAAATTAAGGATGACAATTGAGAAAGATATATATATTTTTAATTTATTTTGGCTACAAACAAACAATCAACAAATAATCAAGAAATCTTAAAAATATTTTTTTACAAGAATACCAGATAGTGCCGAAAAGTTTTAAATCTTCAATTTATGATATTGAACACAACTTTCTAATTAGCATTTTTTGAATCTATGAAAGGGGTACTTAAGATATATCTATATCACCGAATTGATAATTATAAGTTTTTAAAGAGCGGCATATTATGAATGTTATCGAGCATCGTTAGAAGAACCGACAACTGATGGGGAAGAAAGGTTCTAGAGTGGAGACCACGAACCGGAAGACGCAGCGTAGGTAGGCCGCCCACTAGGTGGACTGACGACATAGTGAAAGTCACGGGTAACCGGTGGATGCAACTGGCATCTTGTCGTTCGAAATGGCGTTCTAAAGGGGAGGCCTATGTTCAGCAGTGGACGCTTTCTGGCTGATGATGATGATGATATGAATGTTGCGATGCTTTGGGCATTTAAAAGGAGATTGACGAAAGATATTTATAAATCGGAAGCAGATAAAACGGAAGACATCCTCAAGAAAGCTGGGTGCTTAGAGCCCAAAACCGTAAAGCTTGTATAAAGAATTGTGGATGTGTGGGAAGCGAGGGAGTTGTGTTAGGATCGTACCAAGTGGCGCTTTATTATCTCTGCCTATCCCTGTAGGAAAATGGCGTGACATTTTTAAGGCGGGATCAGATTGTATGTTGCTGGTTCTATGTAGTAAAGAAACATTTCACAGTTACCTGTATAAAAAAGCTCTTCTATCACCTGTTTACCAATCATCGAATAGTATCACGAAATCACACTTCCTTTGAAAATATACGTAACACGCATCAAATATGGAATGGAGAAAATCACCGCCCAATAAGGATTTGCCATTTAGTACGGCATCTAAAGATATCCTGACGCCATAAAGGAAAAGAGCACAACTGACATTTTGTATGAAATGAGTTTTCATATTGGGAAAAAGTATTATTTATAAGGCGACATATCTCCCTCGCTTCCCTCACATCCACAATCTTCTTCATATAAGTGGTGGCACTACCTCGGATCGGCAGACTGGGCAAATGTCCAATTGTCTGCCTACGACTAAAACAACCAAACCAACTATAGGCGACCGTGGTGTAGACTCTGGTTCAAAATCATTTGCCGGTACCAGTTTATGAACAAGTTCCTTGGCAACGCGAGGTTGCTTCCGGAGGTCTGCAGGATCGAAAAGTATCCCTGGCCTTCCTGGAGGCTCCACTCAGAGGAAAACGTTGAAGAACGCACTAAGAAACCGCAGAGGACTCAAGTGCGGAAACGAGCCCGCACAGCCTACCTACGCTACTTTATGCTAGTAGTTGTCGGTAACCTCACTTCATCATCAGCCAGAAGGCATCCACTGCTGAACATAGGCCTCCCCCTTAGAACGCCATTCCGAACGACAAGATGCAAGTTGCATCCACCGGTTACCCGCGACCTTCACAATGTCGTCAGTCCACCTAGTAGGAGGCCTGGAGATCTGACTTACGAGGGGTATTTTAATAAGAACGGTTTTGACCTACGGCTGGTAGACAATTTAACTGTTCGTATCAAAAACGATCCGTTTGACAGATATAGGAACCGGGCATAATTGGTCCGCGGATGGACGGACGGACATACGTATGTCAATAATATGTTTCATTGATTGATTGTACCTAGTAAATTATTGAATCACACTTACACAATGAAATTATGAATGAAATTTTTAGACATCTTTGTTTAATGCAATTCGAACCAATTTCACATGATGTTTACTAACAACTATCTGTTTCCCTCCGTGCATTGTAAACTGATTTCAAGAATATAAGCCATTAATATATTACGTAGGTTACGTTTATATTTTTTAACATTTCTCTACTAAGCTACTAGGGTGCTTGTATCATAGAATCAGGACAACCAAAGTACACATATCAAAGTTATAATATAATACATTGGTACCGGAGAGTGGTTATGAACCCGTGCTCTCGGTTTACGTAACCATTGCACTATAGCTTGTCTAACTATAAATGACGCGCCCCTCCACTTTGTTAGTATATTTAAATGTGTGAATACAAATATTACTAACTAGCATTTATAACTATACTTCATCAGCTTCCTCCTCCTTATGCTCCACCCAGCAACTGAATGATCAATTACAATTGCATTTTCGGTGTGTTGCATCCATATTTTATAGTCGCACGTGTGCTTAAATGCAGTGGCAAACTATACCACTACACCACGGACGCCTTATAACAAATAAGTTATAACTTGTGCCCTTTTTTACTTATATGTACACGTAAGTATGGCCACCAATAAATTATGCATGTCAGGAGCAATGCCGCTTTCCGCTAACGGTAACCAGGTTATGATCATTCTGATGATCGACTCCTGATCACTGCCGTTATGAATGCTTAAAACATTTTAGACCAATGAGAAAGCGGTGTGCTGTACATGTTCCCCTTTGATTGGTCAATGAACCTTTGGTTTTTAGGGTTTTTTATGCGTCAACTCAAAATATTTTTAGAACTTTATTTGTGGCTGGCTATACGTACTCTAGGCAGCGTAGGTAGGCCTCCTACTAGGTGGACTGACGACATAGTGAAAGTCACGAATAACCGGTGGATGCAACTGGCATCTTGTCGTTCGAAATGGCGTTCTAAGGGGGAGGCCTATGTTCAGCAGTGGACGCTTTCTGGCTGATGATGATGATGATGATACGTACTCTTCTATATAGGTTTTATAAAAAGACGGCCGTGGTGTAGTGGCAGTGCAATGGCTACGTAAGTCGAGCGGCACGGGTTCGAAACCACTCACCGGTACCGATGTATTTTTGATATATGTACTTTGGTTGTCCTGTTTCTATGATACAAGAACTTTAGTAGCTTAGTATAGAAATGTATAATTAAAAAAAAATAAGTAGGATAGGTAGGTAAAGCAAGCGTGACTTTGATGATAGTTTTGTTCATCTTAGGTAAAATATCTATTATATTTTGAGGACAGACGTAGCGTAGTAGTTAGCACACTAGTCCGTTACGCGAAAAGTCCCAGGTTCGATTCCCGGTCGGAGCAACTATTTGTTTATATTTAATGTAATTTTGTTTTATTGTGACTTGACATAATAAAAGACAGCACCCCGCTTGATGTTAAGCCGAAGTATGGTCCATGAATGAATGCCACTGCTACTACAATTCAATAACTGTGAGTAGCAATCACATCCACTATGCCGGCCTAGATGGAACCGGCAACTTACAAGCTGATCCCGAAACGTGACCAAATCACTTCACGGTCTGTATACTTGTAAGTGGTGGTACTATCCCGGATCGTCAGACTGGGTACCACTGCCTACCACTCTTTGATAACCAGACCCTAAGCAAATATCCATCTCTTTTTTTTATTAACAAATATTTGTAATATTTAGTATTATTAAATATTACAAATAAAAGCTATGAAATAAATATTTAATTATAGTTAAATATACTGTTTTTTTTTTTAATTTATTTAAAGTCGCTCTAATAACAAGGTCCTTTGCGACTACAGTAGATATTTTGTTTCAGTGGAGATTTTAACTATACTGTTAATTTTATCTGTTTCTCAATACTTTACAATGGAGTACTTTGTATATTACCAAATTAGTCACGCGTATTGAATATATTTGATCCTATTAATGACTTTCCTTTGCATCTTAGTCACTTGGTCGCACCACTGTGTTGACGTAAATCGCTGTGACGTCACAACATTGTTGTCGAGTAGGGAATTACTATGACAATGTGTCTTAGCCTAGATTTGTTTTTAACTCCAGAATTTCTGAATAAAACTATTTTTTTGCGGCTTACTATTGCGTTAATTTTGGTTTTCATTTTCCATTTTTTTTAGTATTCCGGCGTTTCGAGAGCTTTGCAGCCATCGTGGTCACGGGGAGACCACGAGGGCTTAATTTCGATAGCCGGAAATTCGCATTCGCAAAAAAAATCCCGGTTCTGGGAACGGCATATTTCCCGGGAACCCGGGAACGAAACCCTAACTCCTCATTATATCTGCTTTCATCACTCGACAAACATTCCTTAATGACCGTTCATCTACAGTGTTAATTCTACTCTCATGCTTTTTCTGTCACACGCAGCATTCACTTCCATACATTAATGTACATTAAATAAAAATAATCATAATAGTAATTGATTTGATATTTCGAGTGGGCGATGCTTAAGCGAGTGCTTCTTTATACTTTTTAGGTAAATCTAAAAGGTATCTTATCACAAAGAGATTATGACAAATAGCAATAAATATATCAACAAGAAAAACATTATCTTTGTGATAAAAAAATATATTAAAATCTCATTGAATATGTACTGTTTCAAAATATCATGTAAACACGATCTTTACGTACTTGAAATTTTCACGCAATATGCGCATTTACAAAAATACCATTTTTTTTTCTATACTAAACTACTTAAGTGCTTGTATCATAGAAACAGTACAACCAAAGTACATATATCAAAGATACATTGGTACCGGTGGGTGGTCTCGAACTCGTGCTCTCCGGTTTGTGTAACCATTGCACTACCACTACACCACGGTCGCTATTTACACAAATATATACTATTTTTTATTGAGACTCGATATCTGACCTCGACTTAACTGAATAGCATCAAAGGAACGTACAGGGCCCTCATTCGATCGATCGAAATAACGAATATTTGACATATATAGATCAATCAATCAAGCAAATTGTCACGTCTTTTTCCCACAGATATAGGCAGATACTCCCTCGCTTCCTTTACATTCACAATTCTTTATACATAGGTTGCCTGTTAAGTTTCGGGATTGGGCAGTATTGCAATCTGGCAATTGACAGCTCTATCGTAAAGTTGGACATTTTTGAGCTTATACGTACTCAGAACGTTTTGACATACAAGCGCTATTTGTGTTGTTTACAGTAACTTAAAGATTCATCTCGGCCCAAAAATGGAATTAAACCGTGAACATTTTCGTGCGATTATTTTTTACAACTATCGACGTGGATTTTTGGCGATGAAGCTCCATCAAGGACCAGTGTTTATTGATGGTATGGTGAATTCAATCGTGGTCGCAGTTCACACCGTCGTCCAAAATCAGTTGTTGTTCCGGAAACAATTGATGCTGTGCGCGAACTGATATTACAAGATCGTCATGTGACCTATCGTGAGATTGAGACAACCTAAGGCATTAGTGATACCAGCATACATTCAATATTGCATAAACATTTGACTGTCAAAAAACTTTGTTCGCGTTGGATCCCACACAATTTGTCAATCGCTCAAAAAAGGCTCGTGTCGATTGGTCGAAAGAAATTCTCAAAAAATACGATCGCGACACGATTGGTTCAAACGCATGCAAAAGTGTATAGATCTGCATGGGAAATATTTTGAAAAACAATAAAGTGATTTTTGATGATTAATGATTGTTTTTGTTCTCTAATCCCGAAACATAAAAGGCAACCCTTGTTTAGATATTTGCTCTAAACTAAAACTAGATACTAAACCGCATTTAATAGATAAAAATATTTGGTTCTAGTAAAAGAAACATATATAGGTATACATAGATAAAATAACTTTGTTTAATAGCCAAAACCTTAACCTAAATTGATTTCTAAAAGACATATTCTTAACACCTTGAATATATATACCTACCTATTTATATTATCTTTAATCACTTCGTTTGTTGGAATGAAAAAATATAATCCACAGAAACTCGTTAAGCGCGGGAAGTGCGGCGATTTCTGCTGAGAACCTCAAGCTGCGCAAATACGACAACCTCGGTACTGGTTACAAATTTGCGCCGTTTGTAGTCGAGACAGCCCTTGGGGACCTTCAGCTAAGCGCCTGACCCAGGAGTTGTCCAAGCAGCTGACGGAGAAGGCTGATGACAGGAAGGTTGATAATTATTTCTGCCAATATTAGCCTTGCTATACAAAAAGGAAATGTTACCAGTCTTCTTGGGACTATCCCTGATGTGACGTCATTAGATAATGTTTTTTATTTATAATTAGTATAAGTACTTTTAATTTTATCTGTTTCTTAATAAAGGATTTATTTTTAACATAAAAAACTCAATCAATCAATCAATTAAATTGTCACGCCTCTTTCCCATAGAGATAGGAAGAGACAATGAGGCGCTCCATTGCCACGATCCTGACTTCCTTCCTTCACATCCACAATTATCTTCATACAAGCTCTAAGGTTATGGACACTAGGCAACCTAGCATTCTTGAGGATATCTCAGATTTGGTTGGAAAACATCCTACTGGGGCCTGCCTTGTTTAACGCATCCATCCACATTAGATTTATAAATTCCATATATATCTAAATCTATTATTAGTGCCCATAACCGTAGTGCTTGCATGAAGAGAATTATGGATGTGAGGGAGTTGTGTCAGGATCGTGGCAAGTGGCGCTCCATTGTCTCTGCCTATCCCTGTTGGGAAAGTCGTGACAATGCAAAATCGTTATTGTATTTTAGAGATAATGTCGCGTGACTCATTTACGTATAGGTAGGGTAGGCCTGAGCAGGTGTTTGCACGAGCCGAGCCTATCGATTTCTTTACCGGTCACTGTCTCCTCTCTTTTTATGGCTTTGTACGATAAGTTTGTATTTTCCGTTAATTTTTTTCAAAAAATAATCAAAATTATTGACGAATTTGACTTAAGTTCGCGTGTATTTAAGTAACTTTATAAAGGTTTTATTAAATTGTGGGGTTTCAAAAAAATCACTAGTCAGTCTAATTGGAACTGGCAACTTTTAAGCTGATTTCGAAACGCGACTTAGTCTTTTCACGGTCTGTACACTATGCAAGTGGTGATACACTGTACAATGAATATTGAAAAATATCTGCTATATTTTTCAATATCAAAACTATTTATTAAATATTAATTACAATGCGATGAAACCGACCGGGAATTGAATCTAGGACTTACGCATTGCGAACTATATTCCTTATTTCAATGTATTTTTCTACTGCATCATACTACATTAATCAATGCAGTTTTTTATAGATGTTTATAATAAATAATTATATTTTTAAATATATACAATAAAAATATTCAAAAAAGGCTAATGTAAAATAAAATAACAATACAATAAATTATTGAAAATATAAAAAGATGTTTGTGAACTAGAAGTAGAGTGGCACCATCTGTTGTTGAATAGCGAAGTTAAATCATCACCTTTAATATTATGAGGATCATTATATGTTTTAAAATTTGTACTTACTAAGATTTATGGATATTTTTACCCGGCCATATTTATAGGCTAGCATAATGAATACCACTGCTATTTGCATTAATTTAACTGTAGTAGCAGTCGCCTACATTCTAGTAACGCACTCGAGCTTAACATAAGGTGCCCGAATCTCTTTATACAGTAAAGAATAGCATTATTATCTACATTTAAAATTCAAAATGTATTATTGTTACAGATATAAAAGCTGATAATACCACCAACGAAAGCAAAGTCGAAGAGGATAACGACCAAAGCATGGAAGATACCAAAGTTGATATTAAATCACCTCATAACATCAGAACCAGCATAGACAGCGACAATAGATCAGATAAGAGCGAAGATGAGGAAATGAGGAGGGCACGCAAACGTGTCGCTTCACCAAGCTCCCCAACCACCACATCAAACAACATCAAGAGATCCGTACGCCATGAATGCAAACCCTGCAGATTATGCTTCGATACAGTAGACGCTTATGAACGTCACCGCTTTACTTCTCATAATGATGAACCCAAACCAGCCTTGGATCAAATTGCCAACATGATCGGCAATAAAAGAGCCATAGATGCCCGATTCGGGTGCGATCGTTGTTCACTCGACTTCCCCAGTATACAAGCTGCAAGTATACACAGAAAAACCTGCACGAAACGCACTATAAGCCCAGACCGAGAACGCAGAGAAGATTTCTTTGCTAAATTAGATCTTACAAATAGATCTTTTGGTATTGGTGGTACACTTACTCCCCCAATGGAGCGCTATGCTCCAAAGTTTGATGATATGAATATTAAACATTTAGACTCTCCAAGAGATCTAGCTGACATACAGTCTATTCTTAATGTAACATCCACTAGCAGTCTTCTTGAGAGGTTAACAAATGGTAGAATTGGTCTAGATAACCCTATTCTCACTCCACCTGATACCGGTGGTAAGGAACGTGACCAAGAAGAAACGCAAGACAGTTTTGCAGCTGAATTTCGACGTATGAAACTACGAGGAGAGTTCCCATGCCGTCTATGTCCAGCTAAATTCCCTAATCTCAGAGCTCTCAAGGGTCATAACCGCGTTCATCTTAGTGGAAATGGTCCAGGTCCGTACAGATGCAATATGTGCCCCCACGCTTCTTTAGATAAGGCTGCACTCGTACGCCACATGAGAACCCATAATGGAGACCGACCTTATGAATGCGCAGTTTGCAATTACGCCTTTACTACTAAAGCCAATTGTGAACGTCATTTGCGTAACAGACATTCCAAAATAACAAGAGAAGACGTTAAGCGCTCTATCATATATCATCCATCAGAAGATCCAAACAATGATGAAGTTAATTGTAAAATCACTCGAGATGAGGTAAAGCGATCTTTAGCTTTCCATACACCTGAGACCGAGAGGCGAAATGATAATGCAGGTCGTGACAGTCCGCTGTCACATTACACTCCTACTTTCTTAACTGATCGCCAGCACGTATCATTAACACCCAATTCTCTGCCTGATACACCAATCCCTACTGCCAAAGACACGCATTTGCACAGAATCAAAGTGAAAGAGTTTGGGCAGTTAAGTCAAATACCAGAATTCAGACAGCCAGAGCTATCCTTTAAGCCTAAAACTGTAGAACCTGAAACTTATGATAATGATGCTCCAGTAGATTTAAGCATCAATGATTATAATAATTGCGATGTTCTTGATCTAAGTAAGAAAAAGGGAGACACTAAAAACGACGAGCCTAAACCAGCCCCGCGATCGTTTTATGACGCTGATTCAGCAGCCGTTGCGATGTCTGCCTTCGAAAAAACTCGTCTGCTCTTGGCTCAACAAAACCTTTTTGAAAACCCATTGTCAAAGCTTGATAAAGCTTACTATGCACAGTTTTCCCAGTTATATGCTGGTGGTATGCCTGGCTTATCGGCGTTGGGTTTGCCCCCATCTTTCCCGATAAATCCCTACTTCCTGCAGCCATCATTTTTTCACCCAGGTGACTCCCAAGAACTTGCCGAGATGAAACAACAAATACAAAAAGAAATCATTCGCGGTCTTGGCATGTCCGGTGGCCGAATAGTAACTGGTATGGAACCAGATATTGCTCTACCTAAACAAGAGCCAATAGATGAAGATCAGCGTTCACTACCCCGTGAAATTACACCACCACCGCAACCCCCTCAACCTGATTCGCCTCACCTACCAAATAACACAAATCAAACAGATTCGGTACGATTGGTGATTAGGAATGGTGTTTTAATACCAAAGCAGAAACAACGACGATACCGCACTGAGAGACCATTTTCTTGTTCTCAGTGTTCAGCCAGATTTACTCTCAGATCTAACATGGAAAGACATATTAAACAACAGCATCCTCAGCATTGGAGTATCAGACGCCCATCTCCTCGCGCACCTCCAACTTACACTCCTGCTGATGGGATCGGTCTTGACAGCGTTAAATTTGCTTTATTGGCTAGACATCTTGAGCGTCCACTGCATCAGAACGAAATATCTAGGAATTCTCCGATTCGTCGTGATTCAGATGAAGTTGCAGACAATGAGGACGATGAAGAAGATGCTTTAATTATAGATGAAGAAGACCCAGACGTAAAGAAAAACGAAGGACACCTAGCTGCGCGTCGAGCGGCCGCTGAGATATTGATAGCATCTCAACAACAAGAGATAACCAAAGATTTTGACTTAAAAATTGCTGGAAATTTGATCAATAAACCAGCCCTAAGTGGTGAGAAAGTTGAAGAACAAATTAAACCTATTCCGGAAGCCCTACCTGTTCCTGTCGCACGCAGTGATGAAGAGGAGGACGAAGAAGGTCTCGTAGCTTCTACCAGCGAAGGAACAAACTCTGGCAGTGATGAAAACAAGTAAGTTATATTAAATTAAAAAAATCCTTGAAAATATTTATAATAAGTATTATACATACCGAAGATAATAACTGTAGAAAATATTCTAATTTTCATATATTTTTTCAGATCCGAATCAGATACCAACAATCAACCCCCCAAGAAGAAGTCGGCTTACAGTTCTGCTCCAAATAGAGTATCTTGCCCCTACTGCCACCGTAAATTTCCTTGGTCATCATCATTAAGAAGGCATGTCCTTACTCACACCGGACAAAAGCCATTCAAATGTCCTCATTGCACTTTACTTTTCACAACCAAATCGAACTGTGATCGTCATTTGCTTCGAAAACATGGTGGATCAGCTCGAGCTGTTTTAGCTGATCCAATTACTGACACTATTCCGCCACCACAACCGGCTAGCGATTTGTTAGGAAGAAATGTCCCTGAGAGGCCTTTTAAGTGCGCTTCTTGTCCCACAAGCACCTTTTCTTCGTTAGACACCTTGAAGAAACACATGTCCTCAAGGCACGGAGCTGGTGAATCTCAACCTAGCTCCCCCAACTCTGATAAACCTGAGGTTCATGAGCATCACGAAACTACTTCTGAATGTGGCTTGTCATTCAAATGTCATCTATGTGAGAGTGCTTATGGGGATAGATGTGGTGCATTGAAACATTTGGCGACGACGCATACAACTGAGTACGAACAGTTGGTCAACAAGGGAGCTCTGGAAGCTGCGAGTGATAGGAGTGAAAGCGCTGATGATGACGACCGCGGGAAGTTTCCTGACCATGCTAATAGAAAGGTAATGTAATCCGTTTTGTGTTCGTATAAAATATTAATTAGTACATATTTTGATTTTCGATACAAGGCGACTGTGGTGTAGTGGCAATGCAATGGTTACACAAACCGAGAGCACGAGTTCGAGACCACTCACCGGTACCAATGTATCTATGATATATGAACTTGGGTTGTCCTGTTTCTATGATACAAGCACTTTGGTAGCTTAGTATAGAAATAATTTAAAAAAACATCGGGCGCTTCAAATTCTAATAAGTCTTTTTTATCTTTGTAGGTTGTGTGTGCATTCTGCGTGCGTCGTTTCTGGTCAGCGGAGGATCTTCGCCGACACATGCGTACTCATTCCGGTGAACGGCCATTTGCCTGCGATTTGTGCGAGCGTCGATTCACATTGAAACATTCCATGTTGCGTCACAGAAAGAAGCACAGGGATGAACCCGAGCCTACCGACGATGATGAGATAACACCACCGTCTACTCCTGTTGCTGAGAATCTTTCTAACGGGTAAGTTTTCTTTACCTAAAGAGTAAGAGTGGTAGGCAGTGGTACCCAGTCTGCCGATCCGGGGTAGTACCACCACTTACAAGTATACAGACCGTGAAGTGATTTGGTCACGTTTCGGGATCAGCTTGTAAGTGGCCGGTTCCATCTAGGCCGGCATAGTGGATGTGATTGCTACTCACAGTTATTGAATTGTATTAGCAGTGACATTCATTCATGAACCACACTTTGGCTTAACATCAAGCGGGGTTCTGTCATATGTCTAGTCACATTAAAAAATTAAAAAAAACTCTTTAGTTCCTAAACCTGAATAAGATTCCAATAGGCCGGCATATCAGATGCGACCAGTGCCTGATAATATCGCCTTAAACGCGAAGCGCTTAGGCTATGCTTCACTTCTACTGGAATATTTAATACCCATATTAAATCCAGAAAAGTTTATTTGTAACAAACAGTTTTGTTTTATTTAATACCCTAAAATTGAGAACCTAAAGCAAGCCAAGGGCCCCTTGCCAGAATTTGCTATAGGCCCCGCATCTGGCACTGGATACGACTGATGTTTGCAAACATTAAATTTGCCTGTGGTAGAAATCGTCTCCGCTAATAAATGGAATTTTAAGTAATTTCTATTGTTTAAAAATACTATTCTCCTAATTAAAACTTTCTTAATTCCAGATACCGTTACGACGAGGAATCAGGCAACGAAATACCGAGCAATGTCAACAATAACAACTCCCCGCCTTCAGGCCCTTATGAGAAAAAACTAAAAATACAAATGGCCCCACGAAAGAACTCCTCCGAAGGCGAGAATGATGCGGAAAATGGCGGCGATTTGATCGGTAAACTACTCGGTATACAAGACAAGTCTATAATAAATAAACTTTTGTCTTCGCCCGAGGAGGCGGCAAAATTTTTGGGTGTCAATAAATGAGAGTACGCTTTGGTCCTCGTTGGACCAAGAATAATTTTGGCGCCGCGCAGCCTAGTGTTGCAATATAAGAAAAATACAGCGCCATCTTGTAGTGAATAGTTGAACCAACACCCCGTTATGAACTTAGATTGACTCACGTTTGTATTGCTTACTCCGAATTTACTTTAATTTATTTTTTATTACTTTTTCTCTGTATATAGGAATTTTATTTATTAATAAATGTCTTTTTCTTATTTCTTAATTATACAACTAAAGAAAGTAATTTCGGGATATGCAATTAGTTATATCGAAAAATATAATTTTTAATGAAGTGCCTTGAAAAAATGCCTTAAATTTTTAATGACCGTCCTTTCTGCCTTAATTTAATTACATATATTTATATAATACACTGTGTGTGTTTGTGTGAAAATTAAAATTAATGCAACGATATTTTTGTTAGTCCAGCTATAGATAGTTTAAAATAAAAATTATTAGATTTGTATATGTGTATAGAATAGATTCCGTAAGATATAAAATCTAAATTATGATTATATTTATACTTGAAGTATAATTGTAATTTATTTTTTATTCAGCGATTAAGGAATTAAACCCGGTTTAATCAAACTTAAATCCTAAATTAAATAAGTTTGGTAAAAACGGCCAATAATATAATATATTATTTCCTTGTCAATTATAATCTTAGATCTGTAATATATTTTTAAAAATACGAATACTAATTATTTTATTGCATTTTTAAAACTAGTCTTTACTTTTTTTTTAAATTTAATCTTAGCACAACTGTGTGAAATCCTTTTATTCTTTAACTTATTCTCTTGCACTTACGCCCTTTCTTAAGCGATGATTAAAATAAAAAAAAGCACGTGATTGGTTGATTGTCCGGTACTTCCCCAATCCACCAATGGAACGTCTCATTTGTATTTGGAATGATTATTTTAATAGTTGTTTGGGAAAATGGTTTTTATTTCCAAAATTATTTCTAGTCATAATTTTTGATCCTAAGCTTATATGCCAAACAGTAAGACATTCATTCACGTATAGTCATAATAATTTAAGTGTTTAAATATCTACATTTAAAAAAAAATCTTCACTGTACTGGTCTATGCAAACTTTACTTTTTTTAATTTACATGCAAATTTGAACGTTAACAGTTATTGCATTAAGATTGATAGTTCAATTTTAAGGAACCATGAGTAAGTTTATTTTAAATAATGGTTAAGATAATGATAAAGAACTTGCATCAACTGTATAATTATACAAAATAATTTATATATTTTTTTACAGTTTACTGTAAAATTGATTTTACCTGAAATATTTTTTGTTTCAAATTTAAAAAATCTATGCCCAAATTGTAAAGAGATCGTTTGGGCACAATCAAAAATGACAACATCGAGTACTTAATTGTCAAATTCATGTTTATTTAAATAATAATATAATTTGTAATTCCTAATAATTTACTATTTGCTCAAAATGGCATTTTAATTGTTTCATTAACCAACGAAAAACTAGGTTATATTTTTTTATTAATTTGTAAATAATAGACAGCTATATCCAATCTATTACAAACGTGCAAACTGCGTCATAAAAATCTTTAATCGTATCTCTCGTCGCACACAGGCTTCTTGGAACTGCCATAGTGTTGTGCATTGCTGTCAAAACAAGGCATTGTCGATAACAGAAATAATAAACAGTGCAAGGTTTAGAAAATGATTCAATTTTGTTTATGAAATTTCGTTTTGTTTTTGATATTAAATGGTAATATATTACTTAATAGTTACTCGTAAAACAACAATTTCTTTGCTATCAAACTTACAGTTACCTCCTACCAATACGTGCAGAGCGTTCTTGTCTATAACTTTTACGCGTGCCACTACGCTTTATCCTAATTTTTTATGATTTATTTCGCACGTTTGTAATGGCCTTATAGTTAGTAAGTTCTAGGGTCCCTAGTGCCTACGGAAGTATTGTATATTGTATTTTTAATGTATGGAAAGGGTAGTTTTGTCAGGATCGTGGAAATCAAGGTCTACAAGCTGTCCCTATCCCTATAGGAATAGAAGCGAAAAGTTATCATGGTGTAGATCTCTTATTGTAAATTAAAGTAGAATTTAATTATTGTATATTTTTATTTTAAAATTAAGTCAGAGGTTTTTTATATTTTTTTATTTATGAAGAATTGGATTATAATGTTATTACGGAATCATTTTTTAATTTTGAAATTTATAATGTTGAGTTCAACTCTTTGGTTATTTACAGTTTTAAGTTAGATTAAGTAATTCAGTCTCCTGAACCAGGATTGACGAATCATACGCTAGAAATTACCTAAGTTCATTTTGTGCTTTGTAAATAGGTACTAAGATTTGAGCTACAAACCAAATTAGTCTAGAATTTAATGAAAAAACTAGTTTGATAGAAGCTTTTAGAAATATGTTTTCGGCAATAATGTTAAGTAAGCAATCGGATCCCGCTTATCGTCAATTATTTTAATAGTATTATAAATTGTGTAGATTTTTTTTTGTTCAATATGGCCAGTATTTAAAATTTGTTTGTATACATACAACTTGCTTTATGAAATTTACTTTATCTTTATAAAATTATAAATGCACTTGTAGCTAAATTAGTACTAAAAATAATCGTCTTAATGCCATAGTTATATTGAAAGAAATATTCTATATTTGTAAGAAAATACTTTACAAATTAATTTTTTGGTAGAAATTAAGAAATATTGATATTGTGGCAACACCGCTTGGCCTTAAAATGTAGTTTGTGTGTAGTGTGTTAAAAAAACATTGCTCGTATAGTTTTTAATTATTAGAAATATCTAATATTATATACCAAATCTTTTATTATTATATAAGCTATTATTATATTTAATGGAACACAGCTGTTTTGCCTCTCTGGTTTATTTTGCAATATGGGTGTCGTTTAAAAAACGTTTTTTTGTGAAATATAATTGTACTTAATAAATGTATTTGGGTCTTTTATTTGTACCTTCCCTAGAGATTATTAATTATTAAAAAATATTAACCGATCTATTAATTTTAATTAAAGTGTGAAGCATTTATTTACCGCTGCAGTTCAATGTGACCAAGGCCTAAATTTATTAATTTATGAATACAAATTCAAACAAACGCGGGTATTTCAAATAATATGCCAGTTTATAATGGCATACTTCACATGAACATTTCTTCAAGAAAGTAAGTTAACAATAATTCTAAACAGTTTTAATAATAAATTTAACAACAGTTTTATTTAATTATGGGACGCTATTAAATTTTATTAATTACGAATGAATAGATAGATAGGTATTTAATTTTTCTATTATGGCTGCCGGATGCCTCTGCCTCGCTAGAGTCGTGTGATTAGTTTTTATTATTTTATCTTGATTATTCTATTTTAAAACTAATTAATTGTGTAATTACAATGATAACATATGTGCTAGGAGATTGTGCAATTGCCAAAATATCCAATCAAGTTTACGCTAAAGTGAAAATTGTTAAGAATGAGGAAGGAATTTTTTTCGACAACAAAAGTAAGTTCTATATTTAAATTCTATTTTTATTTTAAATAAAGAGTTAGCTTGAGGCCTCGACCTGACCATGAACCTGTTATTATAATCAATTATATGTGAACTTCGGTCAGTGCTGGATAGAGCCAGGGGCCCGTAGTAAATGCGAATTAGACAAACAGCTAGAACTCCTTTAAGTAATTTAGATGTAGCCAACTTGCAGAATAATGTACCAAAACTATGTATTTGGTAGTTTTTTGGGGCCATAGCCCATAGCCCGCGACTTATGGGACCTGCTATAGGGCTTATCAGGCACTGGTGTACTTTGGTCGCTTAGTTTTTTATGATACAAATGCGTATAGAATTAGTAGTTTGATATAGATATCGGAGACATCCTCAAGAAAGCTGGGTTGCCTAGTGCCCAAAACCGTAGAGATTGTATGATAAGAATTGTGGATGCGAAGGAGTTGTGTCAGGATCGTGACAAGTGGCGCTCTATTATCTCTGTGGCAAAGACGCGTGACAATTTAATTAATTAATATAGAAATTATAAAAAAGGATTGAGCATATATTTAATTGGTTGCATATTAGCTGCAGACCTAAATGTTTTATTATAGTTTAAGGTGCATAATTTGACAACTATTTATGTGACTAGTCATCAGTCACATAGGTAATTCTAGCCCAGTCTATCGTCTATGAGCCTCCCTAGCACGGCAATCCAAGAAGCAAGATAAAGAACCTCAAGGAATATTATTGTAACTCATTTAAAATATTTTTTAACATCAAAATGTAAAAAATATTTATTAAAGTTTTCAATGTGAAGTTTTACACAACGTTTAAATATATTTTTTGGACATTTCATTGCGCTGTTCTGATAAGTTATTTAAAATGTGTTGCAATCATATTCCTTGCAGGTCTCTATTTTGCTTCTTGGATTGCCGTGCTAGGGGGCAGAATAGATATCTATCAATCTCTACATTACCTTCAATATACTGCTAAAAATCAAAATAAAGACAAATAATATGAGAAAACTATGTAGTTTTAGGATTATCAACAAATCAGGAAGGTCTGTGTATAGAAGAAACAATCTGTTATCATGTTGAAATATGTAGAACGGAGCAGAAGATCTGGTTGCCATGGAAATATCTTAGGCTTGGGGCACGCTCCAGACCATATTATGGAAAGGACAAGGATAAAGTTTCAACACCTAAAAATGTTATTACCAGAAAGGTGTATTACTTGATTTAGATTGGATCAATTTTTATTTAAAATATATAATAATTATAATAAATATTGCAAATATTTGAAAATAAAAAAAAGGTGGATATTATTAGGCTGTGATATCCAGTCTGCCGATCTGGGGTAGTACCACCACTTACAAACTTACAAGTATACATACTGTGAAGTAATTTAGTCGCTTTTCGGGATCAGCTTGTAAGTTGCCAGTTCCAACTAGACTGGCAATGTGACTGCTACTTAGTTATTGAATTGTAGTAGCAGTTGCCTTTATTAATGGATCACACACCAGCTAATACTAGCTAAATAAAAAACAACGGTCTGTACATTTAAAAGAACACCCTGGTTTGGCAGACTGGGAATTTATCACCTGCCTTCCACTCTTGAAACTCATATACATATTTTTTATCGTGACTCGACATCTGACCTCAACCATGAAAGAATGCCGTCGTCTGAAAAAAAAAACGAGTTCACGGTTGCTTCAGTTGCCGTCACTATGCCTACTTAAGGTGCATCGCTTGTATGTATAAATGCAACCGTGGTAGTGGAATGGTCACGCAAACCTAGAGTCCCCGTTTCAAACCTGCTTACCGGTTGCTTTGATACATGTACATTGATCGTCCTGTTTCTATGATACAAGCATGATTAGTAGCTTAGTGTAGAAATGTTTAGAGAAAAGAAAACATGTTGATTGTTTTAGAGAAAAGTTCATCCCGATCACACAGTCCCAATGAATGTTAAGAAGCATACATCTGTGAATCCGGATTTGAACACGACATACGACTTACGTCACAAGGCCAAAATGCAGGACCTATACGAAAATGCATTTAAAGATTTTGTTAGACGAGGCAAAGAAATGATTTTTGATGAAATGTTGGACCAGTTCCCATTTGGTAGTAATTTTGATAAATATTACAGGTAATTTATATTTTTTTAATGAGTTACGACATATTTTGCTTTGCCTTGTGGTAAGCTAGGTTGCCTAGTGCCCATAACCTTTTGTATAAAGAGAATTGTGGATGTTAAGGAAGCGAGGAAGTTGTGTCAGGATCGTGGCAAGTGGCGCTCCATTGTCTCTGCCTATCCCCATAGAAAAAAAGGCGTGAAAATGGATTGATTGATTAAACAAGAAGTCCAAGAGCGCCGATGATAAAACAATCTGTTTATGGGCATTAAGTTAAATATAATCTCTATGTTAATGGGTAAAATAAAATAAAAAAACAATGGCTTCAAACGTTATTTTTGGAGGTACTAGAAGTAACATAGGTTACTTTTAATTTAAATTGAGTCGAATTGAGAACCTCCTCCTTTTTATGACTGTGTTATAAACCAAATTTTACGCGGGTGAAACCGCAGGCACAGCTAGTCTTTGATATAATATGTACAGTTTCAGCTGTTTTTTTTTGGAATTTTTGTATATTTATTTTTATTGCTGTCTGTCATTTTTGTATGAGTTATCGAGTTATAAATACAAAAAAGAGATATACAGGCGAATCGTATTTTTACTTTTTATGACTGTGTTATAACCTAATTTTACGCGGGAGAAACCGCGAGCACAGCTAGTATATTTATATTTTTTAAATTATTTATTGAAATAGTAATAACAACTTTACAGATTTATAAGTTGTGATATTCCAACAGAGGACAAAATAAGTTTGATAATTGAAAATATATTAACAGACACTGAAATTGAGAAACATTTATATCAATGTTGGAGATTTAATATTATTTATAGAGAAGAGAAGAGTGATTCTACGGAAATTGTTGAAGATGGAGATGTGGTAAATATCAGTTATGAATATTGGAGGGTGATTTACGACTAAATCGGAGGCATCCTTAAGAAAGCTGGGTTGTCTAGTACCCATAACTGTAGAGTGTAGAGTTTGTATGAAGAGAATTGTGGATGTGAGGGAAGCGAAGGTGTTGTCAGGATCGTGGCAAGTGGCGCTTTATTGTCTCTGCCTATTCCTGTGGGAAAAAGGCGTGACAATTGAATTGATTAATATACATATACACTAAACAAAATATTTCAAATTCCGTAGACTCAAGAAACAAATTAACCACCGCGTTGTCTAAAAAAAATTAATTGACAGTTCTTAATACTAGAATCTTGCAGCTTCAAAAAACTATTTTCAGTTTGTCGATATGACCATTTTTTACTGAAATACAGCCTGTTAAGAATCGCTTAAAATTTTCGAAAATTATTTTGGATCTTTAATTTTTTCCATTTAAGTGACTTATCTGCACTAATATTATAAAGAGGAAAGATTTGTAAGTTTGTTTGTAACGAATAGGCTCAAAAACTACTGGCCCAATTTTATAAATTCGGCCCAAAAAAAAACGATTTTGGACCTTTCATTTTTTTCCATTTTGGTGACTTATCTGCACTAATATTATAAAGAGGAAAGATTTGTAAGTTTGTTTGTAACGAATAGGCTCAGAAACAACTGGGCCGATTTTAAAAATTCGGCCCAAAAAAAACGATTTTGGACCTTTAATTTTTTTCCATTTTGGTGACTTATCTGCACTAATATTATAAAGAGGAAAGATTTGTAAGTTTGTTTGTAACGAATAGGCTCAGAAACAACTGGGCCGATTTTAAAAATTCGGCCCAAAAAAAACGATTTTGGACCTTTAATTTTTTCCATTTTAGTGACTTATCTGCACTAATACTATAAAGAGGAAAGATTTGTAAGTTTGTTTGTAACGAATAGGCTCAGAAACTACTGGGCCGATTTTAAAAATTCGGCCCAAAAAAAACGAAATCTTGAATAATGTAACCCAAGGTGTGTAGAAATTTTGCTCCTAAAATTTCTTACATCGCGTACGCTGCGAAAACTATTGACGATAAATAAAATAGTGTTCTATATATTAATAGTACTCATGATTACTCACAATAAAGTCTGCCATGGTATATGTCTAAAATGATTTGATTATTAAGGCTGATTACGTATGTGTATATACACTAGACACAACAACATACGTTTAATGGTAGGTACAAAGATTATGTATACATTAATCGTGCGATGTATTTTGACCCGGGCAACGCCGCGTTACGCAGCTAGTAAATTATATTTTTAATATATTTTTTTTTGAAGGCACCCAATATTGTTGTACCGAAGACACTCGTATCCGTACATATAACTTGGTGTTTGGTTTGTGGCAAAAAGGATGATATAAAACAATGTGCAGAATGTCCAGCAGCATTTCACATGGACTGCAAAGACGAGTGGATGGTTACCATATTACGTAAGTCGATCAGTTTTCAGACAAATCGGAGACATCCTTAGGAAAGCTGGGTTACCTAGTGCCGATAATAGTAGAGCTTGTATGCAGGGCCGCCGCTACCATATGTGCAAAGTGTGAAAGTGTGCAATGCACACGGGCGCCATCCTTTAGGGGCGCCAAAACCAAGGGCCCAAAAAAGTTTCCAAAAAAAAAAACAGAAATAATAATTAATACATGTAATAAAATCGTAACCGGTCGATGTCGGACATAGAAGTGAGAATAACCTTTATAAAGGAGCTTTATGAATGCAATAGAACCCAAAACAAAGCACCTACCTACCATCAAAAAAAAGATAATCCAAAATGTCTTAAGGGGCGCCAAAATCCTTTTTGCATACAGGCGGCAGTAGCCCTTACGGGGGCCCTGCTTGTATGAAGAAAATTGTGGATGGGAGGGAAGCTTCGAGATGCCAAGAGATGGTTATGGCAACAAGGCAACCTAGCTTTCTTGAGGATGTCTCCAGTTTGGTCGGCGAACACCCTCCTGGGCCAAACGTCAAAACTCCTCCTTTTTCCAGATCGTAAAAACCCTCAAAAGTTCATCCAGGACACGGTGTTAATACGTGAGAAGAAACTATCCAGTACTAGGACAGTGCGGGCTTATAAAAAGAATTCTCGTGCCAATTTGTGCCCAAGTTGTACTTGGGGCCCAGATGTGGGTTACGGCGACGTGGTTTGGCACAAATTGGGCCACTTATGCTGGTGGCCGGCTAAGGTGTTGACCCCTGGCACTTTGCCGTCTTGTTTGATAACTAGAAAACATGATGTTCAGCAGTGGCCTCTCAGATATTATGGTACGTAACTCAAAAGACGACTACTACTACATTCACATCCGCTCATTATAAAGCATGGGCTTTTAGAATGCCAAGGGGAAGTCCCGGACGACTGAAGTCCTTTACCGGGCTGTTTTATTTACATTTGTATACTAAGCAACTAAGAGTACTTGTATCATAAAAACAGAACAACCAAAGTATAGATGGGGAACTAGTTAAACAGATTCGGGGGCTGAGGTGCGGTGGGGCGTCAAAAAACCTCTACCCGTATCATAGTGGCCGCTATTAGTGACGCTCATAGCTTGGCGATGTGATTTAATATCAATAAAAACGTGTCCATATTTTCTTTGTTTGATTATTGAAACATTAGTGAGTTAACTGAATAAAGGAGAGTCGTCATTCGTAGTCAGGCTAGAATCATTATTAGAAATGTGATTAAAATGTGTGAAAAAGAAAAAAACATGCAGTCACCATTCTTAAAATTAAATAAATATATAATTCGTTAAAAATGGTTGCTATCTAATGTTTATACTTTAATTTAATACACATTTATAATTTTTAATAACTAAATCTATTTGCGTTTTAAGGAATGTGTGTGTTTATTATTATCGACATTTTGCATTTACTTCACTATTCATAATAGACATGTGACCATGACGTCACAACTGCATTCCTAGCGCGTTTATTTAGCTCGTTCCCTTACTATACATACGAGTATATCAGAGATATATTGGTCAAGTGTACAGACCGTAAAGTGACTTAGTCGCGTTTCAAGATCACCTTGAAAGTGCCTGTTTCAAGCTGGCATAGTGAATGTGACTATGCAATTATTTAACTATATTAGAAGCCATTCATTGGCCGCACTCTAGCTTAACATCAGGCGGCTCTAGCTGTCATACGTCATGCCACACATAATATAGAAAACAAACCTTTGCACAGTCCATATTATTTTAACCATACTAATTTGATGAATTAAACAAAGGACATCATTCATTTTGGGCTTTTATGTACTACTTTTGTAATGTCCATTAATGAAAAAATATATAAATGGTAGTTTTGATACTTGTATTAATAAAACTAATAACAATTTTGTTTTTAATTGCTCTGCAATTGAGTTATTTGAAAAATAAGATATGGATTTTGTATAATCTGTCAATGAATGCCATATTTGTTTGCTTTAACCTGTCATAATTATAGTTTGATCATTTTGCACATCTAAACTATGCACTAAGGATAAATTCCAATTATATTGTAATCATCGCAAATCAAACTATTTTAAAATGCATATTAAACTGTTAATACAACTAAGACCAAGTTCCCATACAAAATGAATGAAGTCCTTTATGCGGCTTACTATCGCGTTAATTTTTGGTTATTGTTTTACAATTTTTTATTCCGACGTTTCGAGAGCTTTACAGCCATCGTGGTCACGGAGATAGTAAGCCGCATAAAAGTGGTTAATTTCATTATTCAATGTTCACGCAAAACTAAGAAAATACCTTACTAACTTGCTCGCTTTTATATTAACCCGTAGGCACGTTAAATTACTCGTGGAGTGATGCTAGCCGCATGTGCTTGTTTCTGCCCTGCCATACGTCTGCATTGGATGAGAACAGACCAGAGGACCTCCAGGATGCTGTCATGGATGCATGCGACGATTATATTGCAGTTTATCTAACATAAAGTTTGCATGGCTTAAGTTTACATTTCTAGACTATACTTGACTTTACAAACGTGCAAACGAGTCTTAATTTTTATCTAAAATAAAGTTTGCATGGCATAAGTTTACATTTCTATATTATACTAGAACCATTACAAACGTGCAATCCGAGCCAGATTATTTATCTAACATAACGTTTGCATGGCTTAAGTTTCAGTTCTCTACTATACTAGAGCAATCAGAAACATGCAAACTGAGCCATAATTTAATTTAACAAAGGTTGCACGGCTTAATTTTACATTTCTATAATATACTTAAAAGTATCAGCAACTCTCGCTCGCAAGCTTTATAGAATTGCGTATAGCTGTAAAAAAGGCATCTTCTATAACAGGTAATAAAGAGTTACTACAGATACCTGTGTGAGAGCAGCGCATCCCTTAATCGATAACAACATGTGCAGCCTTCGCACAACCCTTTGACATAAAAGATTAATTACTCAGTTTGCACGTTTGTAATGACTCTAGTAAAATCTTCTTATGATGTTTGCATCATAGCAACAGGGCGACCAAAGTACATAATCGGAGATACATTGGTAGGTACAGTACAGACTACTTTCTAAGAATAAGGCGGCCATTGTGTATTGGTAGTGCTATGGTTACGCAAACCGAGAGCATGGATTCAAAACCACTTGCCGGTATAACTTGTCTAACTATAAATGACGCGCCCCTCCACTTTTTTTATTTTATTTAAATGTGTGAATGCAAATATTACTAACTATACTATTATACTTTATCAGCGTGCTCCTTCTTTTGTGTCCAACCAGCAACTGAATGATCAATTACAATTGCATTTCGGTGTGTTGCATTCATATTTTATGTTTTCTCGTGTGGTGCGGTGGAGGGGCGCTTCATTTCGGGTTAGACAGACTATACCAATGTATCTTTGGTCGTTCTGTTTCTATGATACAAGCACTTAAGTGATTCAGTATATAAATGTAAATAAAAATAATAAGAGACCACGTCTTAAGAATCCAATTTAAAAATTATTAAATTTTTTATTTTTATATATTTTTTAAATCTTCAAAATGTCTGAATCACTAATTTTATTATCTTTATAATCATAGTAGTTTTTTTAATGGCGACTCAACATTGACCTTGACTCGTCTGGGTTTTAAGAACGCCCACGACTGAAAAAATAGTTCCAGTCTACTTCAGCCACCGTTGCTATGCTGTCTATTATTAGCACTATAATGAAAGGAAGTATTTAATAAGTATACTATTTAACATTGGTAAATAAAATTAAAGCTAGGTTGCCCAGTCCCCATAACCCTGTATGAAGAGAATTGTAGATGTGAAGGAAGCGAGGGTGTTGTGTCAGGATCGTGGCAAGTGGCGCTCCATTGTCTCTGCCTATCCCTATAGGAAAAGGGCGTGACAATTTGATTGATTGAGTGATTCAAATAAAATTATGTTAAAATAAAACGCATATGCATATTACAAAATTAATTTCTTTTATTTGCATAAAAATAATACTTTTTACAACAATCCCTAATTTATAATAAACCTTATAAGAGAATTAACTTACTTTTGTACTTACATAAAAACTATTACCAAGCATATTTTAAATATATATACATTTTTGGAGTAATTCCCTAGCCTGGTAACCCCTTGTACACTTTTCGAGCAGATTTAAAATATAAATCGTTATAAGATTTTATATTATAAGATAGATCATAACGATTTAGTTAAGGAGTTTTTTCGTGATTTTTCCTTGATCTCAGTTACAATCAAGGAAAACTGATTGATAAGTACCATGAATTAAAAAAAGTGACATGCGTCATAGAGTTTTAGTGTTGCCAATTAATAAAATAAAACTAAATTAAAAAAAGATCAACTACATAACTCGTCGGAAATTTCTGTGAATTTCCAATACTTCCCCGCACCCACCCATCGTTTTTTTTTATTAGTATTTCGATGACGTCATTAAAAAAACTAAGTTTTACAGCATATTGGCTGGCGAGCTTAATACTATTAGGCTTTCTCTCACAGTTAAACATAGCTAGATGTGAGCGGACATTGGAAAGAAAACAGATTAATTTGACGGGTTATATATCTTTTAACGATATTTTATTCCTTATTATTCAAAAGGCGTGACAAAATGATTGATTAAAACTGAAATATATAATATATATTTATTGAGTAGCGTCTGAACCCCAGGCGGTTTTAAGTCTACCAAAAAGTGTACGTAATTAAAATCCTTAGAGCAAAGGATGGAGGGGCTAAGGAATACCCGAATTCGAATTGTTTATTAAAGAAGAGTAAATAAAAATAGCACATAGCAATTTATATTAAGTTGAAAAGTCGCCCATGTTCAAATTACCAGACTTAATTCTTTACTTAAGCGTTAAAAGGTGAAAGAAAACGCTTAAGTCGGGCGCTATTCTAGAACAATTTAAAAATACATAACTATACATACATTTTTGAGTAAGAAACTAACACGGCGTTCTCACGAGGCGAATTTAGTTGATCAACTGCAAAATCGTCCGCGAATTTAAACCGTCTAAACAGACTTTCAATCAAGTTGAAGCAATAGTTTCGGTTCAACAAAAGTTAAAGATCTTTCAACTTTCATTGATTCAATTAGTAGTTGACGGCAAATTGACTCGTCTGAACTTGATCGTTCAACTTACATTGAATGATCAATCCAATCAGTCAGTCAATCAGCGCGGTTAAGTATGTATTGTATTGCTCTGTCACCATTTTTTTGTTTGTTTGTAAAATTATGGCGCCCGCATCCACGATAAAAATGCTAAAATGGACAGATAGTGTAATGACACGTGTAATATTGTCATTATTTGCTTTCGATTTCTTCTTGAACGATAAATATTGAACAACTAAATTCGCCCCGTGAGAACGCCGTATAAAGTTCATAAACGGTTCGAATAATTTTATGACAAAACATTTTTTAATTATGACATTTTTCCTTGATCTGCCTTACGCAAAAGCAAGAGGAAGTCCAAGAGTGCCGATGACTGCAAAAAAAACAATTCAGTCACGGTTGCCTCAGTCGCCGTCACTACAACAATTTGACATTATCTCCATGGAACTTCGGAGCACAATTTCAAGAGACTGCCACGTCTATAGACCGGCTTATCTATAATATAGATTCATAATTCGGATTAAGTATTCGAAACAATATACACAATATTTAAAACGGATATAAGACGCTTACTTAATTCTAACGTTTAAACAATTAGATCGATTTTGATCAGCAAATAAATTCAAGGTAGACAGAGTGGTATTTTGTGTTTTTTTCTCTTTATGAATGAATGTCACTGGTACTACAATTCAATAACTGTAAGTAGCAGTCACATCCACTATGCCGACCCAGTTAGAACCGGCAACTTACAAACTGATCCCGAAACACGACTTCACGGTATGTATACTTTTAATTGGTGGTACTACCCTTGATCGGCAGACTAGACACCACTCTGATAACCAAACCCGGAGCAAATATCCACCTCTTTTTTAATAAACTAATATTTGTATTTTTAATAATTAAATTAAATATTACAAATAAGAGCTTTAAAACAAATATTTTCTCCGACCGGGAATCAAACCCGGAGCTTTCCGCTTAATGGACTGGTGTGGTAACCACTACGCCACGCCTGCCGTCAAAAGTTTGGTCGTTATTCTGTTTAGTGTATAAGTTGTAGTAGTTGCATATAAAGCATTGTTCTATGCACACAGCCGTCATGGTTAGTAATATTCGGAGAGCTGGCGGCAAAAATCGACAAGAGTTTAGTAATGGCCCATAATTCAATATGATTTAGTATTGATGGTGTACATTAGTCAGCACCCACCCGCAAGGTCAGGTAGTGGAACACCTGGCGGCGGCACGCTTTGATGTATGTAAAATTACAACATGCTCTATAAGTGTTTAGTAATAACTGAAAATTGGCAAAAAAAACTATAGTATAAAAAAGGGAAAAAAAAGTAGTCAGACTGCATTATTGTGGAACGCTGCGAGTCAGCACGCCACATAAGTTGTCGCCGGAACTATGTCAGTGCAAGAGCTTGGTAATGACTAAAAATTGCCATACTGCTTTATTATTATATATAATTTAATAGAAAAAAAATAGGCAAATCGTTGGCTCATGTATACCCTCATTACTAAATCATATGAATTATGGGCCATTACTAAACTATTGTCGATTTTTGTCGCCAGCTCTTAGACTATAAAGTATTAACAACAATAACAAATAAGGCCAGTCGTCAACTGAACCTTACAGACCGCGGGACAAGTTGACGACTAACGCACAAAATATATTTTTAAAAAATTAAGTCACTGTAGAAACAATATAGAATTCTTATTAGAGGTTTATTTGCATTTTTGGAAGGTAAAACTTCTTTATCATGGTGATTTGAAACTAAGACGGAAACGAAAAAGCGAGAGTAAAAAGAGAATGTATGTATGGGCTTTAATCGTATCATATATAACGATAAAGCCCATAAATAAAGCCGACCTGGAATGTCATAAAACTTTACCAGTCTCACTGGAGGATGGGCAGCAGCGTCTTCTTAACGTGTGGTGAGTATACTGCGTTCCCCAAGCCTCCTGCCAAGCGTGGAATTATGAACGACAAAATACCGGTAGAAGCAACTGGCATCTTGTAGATCAGAATGGCCTTCTAAGGGGGAGGCCTATGTTCAGCAGTGGACGTCTTCCGGCTAATGATGATGATGATGTAATGTATTGTATTTTTCTGTTTTTTTTTTAATTTAGACTTGACATGTGGCCTAGTTAGCCTAGGTTTTAAGTCTTTAAGGATATAAGACTTAATATACATTTTAGCATAATAGGAATGTATAAATCATAAACCTATAGTCGTCCACATCGATAACCAATCCGGATAGGATTCTGTCTGGACAGTACTAGGCTACTTCAACGCTTTTTAGGGTGCAACAGTTTTAAGACATGGTGACGTCATAACGCCCCTATATAGTGTCCATGTACTACTGTGAAAAAAAAGTAGTAAGACTTTTCAATTTAAAATTACCATGCTTAGCCAAATGCAAATATTATTATTTCTTACGTTGGCACTACCTTACCTGGCGTCTTTGCATAATTTACGTGACATTTATTTATTAGTTACGGTTGTTTTAAAAAAAGTTAAAAAAAAAAAATTAAGACGGTGAACATTTTTTTTGTAACAAAATTCTTAAAAGTTAAAATTGCTGAATTTCAAATTAAGAAAGAAAACTTAAAATTAGAAGTTATCGCCAACAAACGTAACTCATAAACAACTGACCCTTCTGCAGTGGCGTAACTATACCATCTGGGGCCCGTGGCAAATTCTTATGATGGGGCCCTATCAGTAAAAATCGTCACGTTGTACTTAGTTTAATTTTAATAAACCACTTAAGTAGTTATCCAACACTAATAACAATTTTATTTCCAAGAGCATCATGGGTTTATACATTTACACTCACCAGCCTATATACGTCCCAGAGCTGGACATAGGCCTCTTCTCTAAAAGTTTATATAATATATATACTTTTCAAGTAAAATAAAATACTCAGGTACAATGTTAAAAAAAATCTGAGCTCGTGGCCTCTTGGGTCGGGGGCCCGTGGCATTTGGCCAGCCCTGCCACCCTATAGTTACGCCACTGCCCTTCTGTCACGTAAATAAGGCAGAGCAGAGACGTCAAGGTTGTACCCAACATAAGAAAAAAGTTTATGCATTTACACAAGAATTTTAAATTGAAAAGACTTACTACTTTTGATTACAGTGTTATACCACAAATAATATTAGGTATATTTTAGATAGCTATCACCCATGGTGGCCATTAAAAAGTTAAGTTTATTTTATTTACAAATTAAACCTCTAATAAAACACTAATTATAATAACAGTATTAACATAATTATTAGATGTCTATTTTCAATTTATACGAAATATTGCCTTTGAAATCGAAGTAATGAATAAGTACAGTTCTGACAAAACAAGAACAAGATTCGGGGCTGTATAAAGTAAGTAGTAATAAAAATTAAATAGATGAATTCACGCGTACACATCAGTCAACTACGACCGGGTATCGAACCCGATGTAACGTTAACTTGAAACGACCTCAACTGCATTGGAGCTTGCATCTGTTATTAACCCGGCAATATGAAACGTGACCCCAGCAGTAAAAATGTACAATAAAAAATAGGACAAAAATTTGACGCGAGCACGTAAACTTAGCTTAATTGACAGAACGATCACGCGTTAAGCGACAGACACCGGGTTCGATCCTTGGTCGCAGTCAACTGATGTGCACGTGTCTATCTATCCAATTTCATAGTATGAAGTTCATACAGTAATAATGCTATAGTGCGGTCACGAAGCAGAATGAATTTTGTACAATGACGCATCACTACCTGGGCACTAATGACATGGCACTACCCTGTGCCACACGTGCGCCACGCAATATTTTTATATGCGAGTGACAGTAATGGTTCATTGTACAAAATTCGTTCTGCTCCGCGACCGCACTATAGCATTGGAATATGCCAATTATTAAGTGAATTGTATTGGCGCTCAAGTAAGCTAGTCTTGGTACAATGCTTTCTTTCCAAGGATTAAGAAGGGAGTGCAGGATTGGGCACATTGAAAGGATGAATTAAAGGAGATTGACGAAAAAGAATTATAAATCAGAAGTGAGAGAAGTCTGAAATCAACAGTGCCCATGACTACAGAGCCTCTAATAAAGTTTGTAGATATAAAAGAGAGTTATACAACTAGCGCTTGACTAAGAAGGTTCTTGTGGTATCAAAGCTTGCTCTTAGTTTAACAGAACTGTATACATATAAGGGGCTCCAATGATGCCGTAAAATACGTTAAAAACAGGGCGATTTTACGTCAAATAAGCACACATTGAACTGTAGTATAAGTCACCTTCATTCATGGATCGCACTCTAGCTTATCATCAAGCGAGTGCTGTCATATGTCGAGTCACAATAAAAAAACATAAAAATCTATATGACACCATTTATGTCAAACTTCCAGACACCACTAGATGGCGCTGCAAAACTGTAGCTAATATCTCGCAATCTATTTACGACACTCATTTAGATCTAGGCCGGCAAAGTAGATGCGAATGCTATTTGCAGTTTCTTAACCGTAGTAGCAGTCGCATCTATATATGGACCGCACTCCAGCTTAATATCAGGTAGGATGCTGTCATATATTGAGTCACAATAAAAAAAATGCTTGAAGTTATCGCCGAGGGTTGTGACATTTGTACTGTCATTTGCCAATACCATTGATTGCATAACAATCAGGGGGCCTAACCGCGCAACTTCAATGGAAATGGAATGCATTTCCATTTGTCAAAAAGTTACGCGGTCGCTGTACAGCGACTGCGTAACTTTTTGACAACAACTTTTCTTCATTCAGACAATGAATTTCAATGAACTTGAACTGTTAATGAAAATGAACATCGAATCTTAGTGTGTTGCGCGGCCGCAATTTTAATTTTATTACTTATTAATGGAGTCCAACTGTTAAAACGAAAACCATTATCATTGAGTTACGCGGTCGGCCGGACAAGATGACGTCACGTTTGTTAGTTTAACAAGATCAATTAGCGCATTAGCCACAGCGAGGCATATATTTTACAATACAAGTGGCAAGGAGAGGTCCAGTAAACAATTCGCGTGCGTATAGGAAGGTCTTTATTTCTCGCAAACGTATTTGACAGCTCCACTGGGCCCCCTAGTGGCAATAAATAGAACTAATGTATATACAATTTATATAAAACATTGACGCTTACAATAAATTATTGTCCATAAGCTTTACAAACCTAATTATTTACATTAATATTTTCTTAGATTTTGCGCGATTGATGAATTAAACAAATTTTATTTTGGTTTTGATTTTACATTTTTTTATTATTCCGACGTTTCGAGAGCTTTGCAGCCATCGTGGTCATGTGGAGACTGAGGTGTTGGTCGTCTTATTGGTTGATGCTGTTACTGTTTCCAAAAGTACCCCGTTTGATGTTTTGATTTTGTTTTTCTGTTCCCAATTTATTTCTAAACCAAATATAATCTAAACTAAAATAAACGCGATAGTAAGCCGCATAAAAATTGTTTAATTCATTATTTACATTAATTTAATCCGGGCTTATGAATAATGCACTCACGGCAAACAACAGGAATACAACGCCGCCGATTATTGTCACTGAAATTAAAAAAAAAAGATTATAAAAAATACATTTTTCATATCAAATCAATCAATCAAATTGTCACGCCTTTTTTCCACAGGGTTGGGCAGAGTCAATAGACCGCCACTCGCCACGGTCCTGACATAACTTCCTCGCTTTCCTCACATCCACAATTCTCTTCATACGAGCTCTACGGTTATGGGCACTAGGCAACCTAGCTTTCTTGAGGATGTTTCCGATTTATTCGGAAATCACCCTCCTGTATCTTTGATATAGGTACTTTGGTCCTGTTTCTATGATGTATAGATATGTAAAATAAATCAAAAAATTGTCACCCCTTTTTCCCACAGGGATAGGCAGAGTCAAAGAAGCGCCACTTGCCACGGTCCTGACACAACTCCCTCACTTTCCTCGCATCCACAATTATTCTCTTCATACAAGGTTATGGGCACTAGGCAACTCACTCATCTTTCTTGAGGTCGTCTGATTTAGTTCCATAATTTTCGATATAATTCTTAATATTCCGGAGGATGCTAGACGTGGATAATATTCAGATAATTCTTTTTACAGAGCAACATGAATTTGTCTCTTTTACGCTCTCAACAACTATCATTCCGTCCTACTTCCACTTGTATGTATGCCTAGTCGTGGTTAATCGTTTAAACTCGTGCCATTTGCGAACACTATAACTCGTGTAGGTGACATATCTACCTCATTTTATTAAATATCATTGGTTATATGTCATATTATTAATATCAGTAATGGAACGTGAATAACACATAATTTATTACATATAACTATACAACTATCTATTTAATTTTATTGCTAAAAGTGAACGTGACCAATAATACCACAATAAATGTCTTTAAGATATATAATTTAAATTTCCCATTCAATCGAGATATCTACATATAAATAGATATTACTATCATTTTTATCACTATCTCTGCGCATCCTATGTGGATATCTTTTATAACATCAGTAAAAGATATAGGAAACAATTTTATGTATCAAAGTGCACGTATCTGTAATCTACATACCTACGAACTATCTGTTTTATCTTTTATTTATGCACATCAGCTGTCAAAATCATTTTTTTTCTATCGAAAACAAAAGATTGAAAATAGTATCAATGCACTCTACGAGTTTATTCTCACGTAGCAAACGACTTATTATTTATAACTGTGCATAAATTCTTTAATAAAATCTTAACATGACGACAGGCGTGGACGAACCGTCAGAGATTGGTTTGTTCCCGGTCGGAGCAAATATTTGTTTCATAGCTTTTATTTGTAATATTTAATAATTACATTAAATTATATGAAATATTGCAAATATTTGTAATAAAAAAAAGAGGTGGATATTTGCTTCGGGTCTGGTTATCAAAGAGTGGTAGGCAGTGGGGTCTTAGAACGCCATTCTGAACGACAAGATGCCAGTTGCATCCACTGCTTATTCGTGACTTTCACTATGTCGTCAGTCCACCTAGTATATTTTAAACTATAGTTTCCAATTGACTATAGTTTCAGCTGTTAGGAATTTTTCGATATTTATTTTTATTTCCGTCTTGTCATTTTTATATGAGTTATCGAGTTTTAAATACAAAAAAGGGATATACAGTCGAATTGACAACCTCCTCTTTTTTATGACTGTGTTATAAACCTAATTTTACGCGGGTGAAACCGCGGGCACAGCTAGTGTTTCTATAAGTGTTTTTATCGCTAAAATATAATCACAACTAATTGAAACTGCTCATTAATTTCGTATTACCGACGCATTCATTTAAGTTGATTAGATTTCCTTTGATTTCATTACCTCATAATTTCAATCAATCAATCAAATTGTCACGCCTCTTTCCCACAGGAATAGGCAGAGACAATGGAGCGCCACTTGCCACGATCCTGACACAACTCCCTCGCTTCTTCATACAAGCTTCAACACAATTCTTTTCGTACAAGCTCAACGGAACACTAGGAATCCCAGCTTTCTTGAGGGTGTTCTCCGATTTGGTCGGAAAACACCTTTTAATTGTGACTCGACACCTCGCTTGATGTTAAGCTGGAGTGTGGTCCATGAATGGATGTCAATGCTACTACAATTTATTACATGCAATAACATCCACTATGCCGGCCTAGTGTGAACCGACAACTTACAAGCTGATTCCGAAACGCGACCAAATCACTTCACGGTTTGTATACTTGTAAGTGGTGGTACTACCCCGGGTTGGCAGACTGGGTACCACTGCCTACCACTCTATAAACCCTCCTGGGTCTGCCTCGTTTAACGCATACATACACCTGAGATTTATAAATTTCTTTCGTCAATCTACTTTCACTCATCCTTTCCATATGCCCAAACCATCGAAGCTTTTCTTTGTCAAAGTTTTAATAATGAAGATAAATAACTCACCAGTCCGAACAGAGATCTTCTGTGCAATCATTCTCCCACCAATCACAGCCAAGCCAGTACAGAGAGCGTGGCCTAGCGAACCGCCCACTATCACACCGATCGCATCTTCCCGCGTTGCTAAAACCACAGTTGCTAGTTGCGATCTGTCACCCCATTCCGCAATAAATGTGAGAGAGGCCGCTTGCAGAAATATTTTAACTATAGCGTTTCGTTTTCTCCTCGTGGTCTCTGCTTGACCCTGTTCAATCATCTCTAGGGTTTCTTCTTTTTCGTCCTGGAATTTCAATGTTTCAATGTTATTTAGATGAAAGGATATTGAGAAAAATTGGAGGCGAGTAGAAAGAAAAATCGGGAAAACAGATATTGTATGTCAACGCTATCTCCGTTCCAATAAACACGCTTCTAATCTACATTTAACAGTTATTTTAACAAAGCTACAGCTACTCGTATAGTGCGGTCGTGAAGCAGAAAGAATTTCGTCTGCTCTGCGACCGCACTATAATTCTAAACTAAACTTAATGGCGTCTCCGAAGTTAGCTGCGAGCGCTACTTCGCGCATAATACTCACAATAATACGCCCGCTATATCGTATTCTACGTATAGCGCAACGACTTACGGCTAACTTCGGAACCGCCATTGAGTTCGAATTGCATTATCTCCACATCAAAGAATCATTATTATACGCATGTCTAACTATATATACCAACAATACAACTATAATAACAATGAATTACAATCAACAACATTAAACGATAAACTTTATCTCGTGAAAATAAAATAGATGTAAATATAGCGTGATATACCTACAAAAACAATTAATTTTCTACTATTACTATACATGACGATTTAAAGTAGATTGACGAAAGAAATTTATAATGTGGAGAGATCCGTTAATCAAGGCCGGCCGAAAAGGGTGTTCTCTGACCAATTTGGAGACATCCTCAAAAGGCTAGGGTGCCTAGTGCCCATAACCGTAGAGCTTGTACGGAGAGAATTGTAGATGTGAGGAAAGCGAGGGAATTGTGTTAGGATTGTCTTTGCCTACCCCGTGAAAAAAAGGCGTGGCAATTCGACTTTTATTTGATAATACATGATTTTTTTTAAATATAAATTAGAAAATAGTGTTGAAGACGTATATAAGGTTTTAAAGAGTCGTAGGCAGATAGTTGCTGATCATTGCCCAGTCTACCGACCCGGGGTGGTACCACCAGTGGCGTAGCGTGGCGGGGGCGGAGGGTCAGCAAAATTTATACTAACTAAAATAAATCGTTAAAATTTGAACCTGAAATTCATATTTTTGTTGTACCTAAATAAAAATTGAAACTCCTAAATAAGGGGGCGGCAAATTCTTTTTTCTGCCCCGGGCGGCTGACTTCCACTCTACGCCACTGGGTACCACCACATTGTACATGCCGTGAAGAGACTAATCGCGTTTTAGGCACCAAATAGGCCCGGATCTATACTAATAAACGATTATTATTTGTTTTAAGGATAAATTAATGAGTAATTTGGGAGCTAAAATTAATTAAAAATTAAATAACTAAGATACGAACAAAGCATTACAGCTTGAATTACAACCGCCAGACAGGCATTTGATATGACAACAAAACAACATTCTTTTGTGTTCTAAAAATAAATATTAAGAAAAAAATATCACTAATGATCATTACACATTACGTTATTATTTTGTGCAAATTGTAGCTAAAAGTAATAAACAAAATCTGTAAAAAAAAAACCTTTTAAAAATCACAAACTTTATCCAGCGCAGATAGATTTTTACCGCAACACTGGAAGCTTTAAAACATCCTAATATCAAAACTTTAGAGCAGTGTTTCCCAACGTGCGATCCGCGCCCCATAGCAGGGCAATTTAAAAATGGACTAAACACGACTTTAACCCTTGCGCTTTATATTGCGCGTAGATATCGGTGACAAAAACAAAAAAGGCAAATTCATAAAAAATGCTTGAAATCATTTATATTTCTTAAGGGAACAAAACAATTTTTTAAGGTTAATAACTATGTATGGAGGACATTAAATTTTAGAAATATTAAGGTGGGGCATGGTCTAAAAAAGGTTGGGAAAAACCGTGCCAGAAACCACCAAAGCGGCGGGAGGAGACTTATTTGCAACTTAATGTTTGTCAATATTTGTAAAAAAAATGAACAAAATTGTTTTGACATTTACATTAATTAGTACGACTTAAAATATACAGTAACAGCGACTGAGAAACCGCGTGAACTGAATCGCTTTTGTTCAGTCAACGGTGCTTTTGAACTTACCATCGAAACAATTCAAGAAAACTATATATAAAAGTTCGATTTACCACTGAACGATTAAAAAATACTGTAATACGGACAAGTTTCTCACCGCTTATCGATAGACAATGTTTAGAAGTTGGCAAAACGAGTAAAGACCGACTTTGGAGACAAGATTGGTAAAGTGAGAACTGGAGTATTTATATTATATTAAATAAGATGGTAAGTGGCGGCTGGAGGGCAACCCCTTTTCCAGTCTTCCTCCTTTGGAAGGAAATCTTATCTTGGGCGGTGCTTTGCGAATGGCTTTGTTATCTTCTAGCGTCTGTCTTACCGAATGCAATCTGCGACAACCAGCTTGTTCCTATGAATAAACTGGTTAGTGAACTATCATACACATCGGATTCAATGACTCGCATGATTTCTGCCAGTCACCTGGCCGCCCCCTTATTTGTCGATATCTTTACAAGCGCGAAAACCCTAGTTGTCGATACGAATACTAATTGCGAACACGTCAAACTAGAGTTCTTCTCATACGAAACAACCTCACTTTGACATTTACTCGATCGAACTCTCAATCGAATTTCTGACAACATAAGACTGGCTGTGACTGAATATTTATATCGAAAAGCATGTGTACACCTAAATTAAGATGTTTCTTTTCAGTTCAATTTATTTCGTGTCCGTGTTATAACAATTATTGATATAGATTATAGATTAAATCAATACGACATAAAATACAAAAGCAGATAACACTGTCAAACTTATAAGAATAGCAAAAAACAATAGCAATATTGCGTTAGCTCCTGTGAGATAGCATTGACAACCTCTAAACTAATTATAAGGAATGTCAATATTGCATAATGTACGAACAGTAGAAGTTAGCTGCTGTTTGAGGGCATTGTCAACTAAAATCATTAAAAAAACAAAGCTTCTGCTTGTTTTTGGGTAGCATAGATTAGCAGCAAGCATACTCATCTTCCTCTTCTTTTAATTAATAGCACACGTGTTGTCTATATTAGTACAAACAATACTATTCTGACAATATCAAGTATGGGCTAAAAAACACCTTACAGGACAGAACAAATCATCACTCCCTCACAACCGTCGCCGCCCTACCCTTGGGCCAAAGAAGTCCAGATACTGATAAGAATGATACATCATAGACAATTCTGGCAGCAGTCTCTTTCCTTTCTTTTTCTTGTTTACGGCCAAGTAAAATGAATATAAAAATGAAACACGTAATTCATTACATGATGATGATCGTCTTAGTAAAGGATGATGATAATTACTATGTAATAATTCCACCATCATTACACCATATTACACATTAATATTTATGAAAAATACCAGCTTTTAAAATAGTTTAAAATTGCGCGACCTTGTAGTTGCCCCGCCAAAACTTCTGGCATCTATCTTCGTAATATAATGAAGTGAAAAATCTAAATACATTTATCATAGCCTAATGACGAAAAACTAAAAATATAAATGTCTAACTAAAAACAAACTAAAACATTATGTATAAAAATTCAAGTTCCTTTGCGATTGCTATTTTAACAAAAAAATAAGACATTCAAATGCTAAAATGTGTGCTAAGCTTAAGCAGTTATTAAAAAAACTAATTGTGTCGTACTGCCAGGCAATTTGTCCTACGTGGGCGACCAAACATATCTGACAGGAGGACTTGACCACTAGTTAGGGAAAAGAATTCTTTTCACCAGCGATATTTTACGTTAAATTCAAATTCTGTGTATTTATTTTTCGTAAGTTTGAGCATTTGAAACTTAATGTTTATTAATCATTTTTAAGGCCTTAAGAATGGTAGGCGGCCCTCCAATGTAGTACCTCCACTTTCGAGTGTACAGACTTTTCTGTGGCGTTTAAGGCTCAGCTTAAAAGCCATTCCTAAAGCCAGCTTAAAAATTTAAAACCCGAAAAAATACCTATTTGATATGGGCTTTTAAAACTAGGGTGAATAAAAAGTCCTTTAGTCGTCAACATAGGGCAATTTAGGCGATTAAAAAAACATCACCCTTTGTTGTACTGGTAGGCGAGAAGGTCCCGGTTGTGGGTCCTCTTGGCCATCGTCACGCGTTGGCGATTTACCAACAGAAGTAGGTTCAGACTCTTCATCAGAATGCTTTGATCTTTCCGTTTGTGTGTCCTGTACAGTACAAAACTATTTGGAGTAATTCGATTTTGTATTCGAATTAAATAGTAATCGAGTTTAAGTATTTGATATTGTAGACTTTCCTATTGTAAAAGAAAAGGGTTTAGTCCTTGACCATATAATCAATTCATTTCGAAAGTGGCTCACTTCAGCCATCCTTTCCCATAATGTATTTAATTTCATTTAGCATTCGAATTCGAATGAATTAGTGTTCGAAACGCATATCGTTCGTCTTGAAACGACACTTTTAAGTCAGTAGGTCAATTTAATTTTGTTTTATAAATAGACAGTCGCAAAGGAATTAAATATTATATTTATACTAATTTCTAAATAAAGTGATTTTTACTTATTTTCATACTTACTCAATATACCTAATGATTAGGAACTAACTATTCATCAGTACTCAGAGATACTAATGATCCATTAAATAACAGAATATTGTGTTTTCTGGGGTTTTGCATTGTTAATGAAACAAAAGATTTATGCGGCTTATTATCGCGTTTATTTTAGGTATAATTATTTTAATCCGACAAAATTCCCCGCAACTGCGATGGTTGCATAGCTTTCGAAACGTTGCGTCAACTTAATCAAATAATCAAAATAAACGGGACAGTAAGTCGCAAAAATGTTTTCTTTCATGTTACTATGGCCGTAATGTAATGTGCCGTAATGAGTTCTGACAACTCGCGTTAAGTACTTTCAGCCAATCAGACAGTATTATTTTGACAGTTAAGCAAAATAAATTCGAAATAAAGCTATCCTATTGGTGGAGATTTCTCACTTAACGCAGCGAAAGTGTTAACTTTTAGACGGCGGTTGCTTATGCGCGTCGATCGTGACGTCACACGACTAGATGACGTCATAGTGATGTAGCACTGTACCAGCAAAACAATTCCTTGAATACGTCACATTTTGGTACTTTGACAACTGTCGAGGATAATAGTTATAGTTTTTTTTAGAAATTAATAGTTATATGTTTATTTACCGGATAATTAGATCTTTGAGCACTAAGCACTAATCTTTAGCCGGCATAGTGAAGGCGACCAAGGCAGCCGTGAACAATCCGGTTTTTTCAGTCGTCTCTCTTGGACAACCTTTTGCTTATCATCAGGCGGGTCGGGTCAGATGTCGTATCACAATAAAAAAAGCGGTCAAGTTTTATTGTGTCTAATTGTAAAACGACATTGTAGTCTGGCATACCTCTAGCTCCTTGGCATCTAAATAACCTTTATTTAGCATGATATTTTAAATTAACTTTGGCTATTTAGATCAGAATATAATTTAATTAGAAAAAAAACTTTATTTTTAGTACTACTGTAAACTAAATCGGTTATTTCAGTAATGGCTCTTGAACCTCCCTAATTATTATATATATTATCAGGCATGTCGGGGTTAATTGTCGCGTCTCATTAAAACAATACGTAAATACATGTCTCGGCATGCTTTAAGCAAGTTCTATACCCTATTATTTTAACAAGCAAGTACTGGATAATTCTGTCTCATGAATCTAATAGCGAGAGAAAGAGATACGGCCATAGTGTTAAAAGTCTATTTAGCGTTTGTGAGAAAACGACTGTACGTACTGTCTGTATCACCCACAGGGAGAACGCTTCTTCTATAACGGCCTTGAAATTTCCCCAATGCAAATAGATAAACAACAACGAGCTCGCAACAATAGGTTCGACATAATATCATCTATGGACACAAAACTAAAAGCTTCCGAGGATCTAACTAGTAAACAGTTAGATCCAAATTGATGTTCTGGATGATTCTGATATTCCCTATAGGTATATAAAACCGCGGCCGGCACAGTAGTCAGTCCGGTGTAGACCAGCGATACAAATCCGTTTGAAAAACATGAAGTCAACTACAGTGACTTACTGAAAGTCTTATTATTTTAATATATGTTTTGACAGTTGTTATCTATTTCAATATAAGATTATTAAGCCGATAAAAATGCAAAAATATGCGGTGGTTTTTTTATTGAATCAAAAATTAGATAAAGATTTATTTTTATAACAATTAATAATTTCAATTACATTATTATTGTCTTTTTATCTATTTTTTATGAATGCATGAATGATTAATCGATTTAATGCCGTTGTTTTCATTTTTGTAATTTTTTATTTTTTGCTTTTAAGTCGCGTTATCTGATCTCAACTTGAATGATGATATCCATCTGGATATAATCCTACTTGTACTTCAGTCGTCTGATCATCTGATGATGCTGGATAATCGGTAGCACCACCACCGCACGGTGATGATGCGGGTGATACCCACCAATCTTTTCGTCTGACGAACAGGAGCACAGAAACTTCAGACAAGTAGCAAATATCTGCCTATTGTTTGATTTACAATCAATCAAATTGTCGCGCCTTTGTCCCTCACAGATAGGCAGAGACAATGGAGCGCCACTTGCCACGATCCTGACACTACTATAATAACTACAAATAAAGGAATCATATAATTATAAAATTATTAATCGTAATCGAATGAATACAGAGAAATATTATGTAAATGATTTTCTTAAAATATTAAACATTATACTTGATCTGTTTAAGATTTCATTCAACCTACAAAACATTTAAATTTGGTAAAATGGTCTCCAATGTTTTTATTGAGACTCGACAAACCGATCGCGTAACTTAATGACAATGAGCTTCGTTTTGACAGTTAAGCTCTATTAATGAGCTTTAAAACTGCGACCGTACTATGCTATTAGAATAAGAATAGGACGGGCTGTTTGAAAGTGTATTTTTCTTGACGGTCCGCAAAGAAAATGACACCATACTAAAGTGAAGTTGGGTGGACAGTTAGACGTCACAAAATGGTGCCGATTCCTTCCTATTCTTATTTTAATCGCATTATACAACACACTGAGAATCGATGTTCTTTTTCATTAACAGTTAAAGCTCATTGAAACTCATTGTACGAATGAATAAAAGTTGTTTTTGACACTAACAGCGACCGCGTAACTATTTGACAAATGTGAATGAATTTCATTGTAATTCCCATTGAAGTTGCGCGGTCGACCCCCCGACATGTGACCCCGTTTTGCCTGATGTAGCAAGGGAAAGTCCTAGAGCGCTAGATTAGAAAAACGTTTCAGTGCATTATTAGCTGTTTTTAGTATTTATTATTCTATTGACATCTTATTTCAAACCACATCTATCGCGCACTGTACTATTCCTTATTCTATCCGCTATCGCCACTCCACATACTCGTACACTTCTTATCGACCGCATTTCTACAGCGTTAATTCTACTATCATGCTTCTTCTCCCACACCCAACATTCACTTCCGTACATTAAGGCAGGAACAAGTACCGCATAATGAACAGCAATCCGTGGCCCTGTTTACCAGCTCTTAAATCCAGCGACCTTCGATCCATGGTCGCAGTTGACCGTTAATATTTCTATCCAATATCCATTACTTAATTTACAAAATAATACACAAATCAAACTGACCTGATCCTCTCTCCTTTTTAATTCCGACTGCACCTCCTCTAGCTCCTCTTGGCCCTCATTTGGGTCCATTTTAATACCGTCCCTCAGCATCTTAATTCCGAATATAGCGAACAACACCGCACTTAGATAGTACGTGTAGACTCTTGGAATAACGGTGGCTATCCAACCAAATGCTGCAGAGAGGACTGTCATGAACACTAGCGCAGATATAGCGCCAGCAAAGACGATTACTCTAGGATGTTTCATCGCCATTATAGCTGCTATAAAGAAGGTCTTGTCACCCAATTCTGATACAATAACAACTGATATTGAAGCTAGGAAGCCCTGCCAGAAACCGCCTTGGATTATCGTCGTTCTCTGCAAGAGAAATAAAAAAAATAGGTAAATATCTATACATATTAATAAAATTGGAGTGTCTGTTTGTAATATTGAAATAACCGTTTTTTACTACATGTATATGAATATATATACGGTACATACACCAAAATAACATTTTTTTCAATTTTTGTCTGCCTGTCTGTCTGTTCCGACTAATCTCTAAAATGGCTTGACCGATTTTGACGGGCCTTTTTTTAGCAGGTAGCTGATGTAATAAGGAGTAACTTAGGCTACGTTTATTTTAGAAAAAATCTTTTATAATAAATAAAATAAAAGAAAAAACATTTTCCCATACAAAATTGCGTGCGTTCAGAAATTTATTTTGTGTAAACTAAATTTGAAAACATATTATTATTTTATATTACCATTATTATTATCCTACTATTATTATAAATGTGAATGTCCGTTTGTTTGTTACGCTTTCACGCAAAAACTGCTCAACCGATCATCATGAAACTTTGTACACATATTCTTGGAGGTATCAGAAGTAACATAGTATACATTTTATTTAAATTTTTTTTACGAAAAATTAAAAAAATTGACAATTTTTTCCTATTATAAAAATAGGTGCAAGGCGTTGGTTCAAACCCTGAGTACTATAATACCATCGCACTGTATTACTGACAGTCACGTCAACATCCAATCCAATTAACTATACTATGGAGACTATACACTATACTTTCCATAGGCTATACTTTCAGCTGTTTGGAATTTTTCTTTATTGTTATTTCCTTCTGTCACTATATGCATATCCTACTATTATTATAAATGTGAATGCGAATGTTTGTTTACTAGAAGTAATATTGTTTACTTTTAATATAAAAAAAAATATATATTTTTTACTATAGTTTACAATTGACTATAGTTTTAGCTGTTTGGAATATATATTTATTTTTATTTCCGTCTGTCATTTTTATATGAGTTATAAATACAAAAAGTCGAATTGAAAACCTCCTCCTTTTTTATGACTGTGTAATAAACCTAATTTTACGCGGGTAAAACCGCGGGCACAGCTAGTACATAAGAAAATCGAAATAAGAAAATAAAAACAAGTTCAACGTTATGTACTTCTGCCAAGTAATATTGAAAAACTACACCATTAAAATAACTTTTATGGTAGAATAGACACATAAAACAAATAATAAATTATAAAAGCGATATTTTATAGAAGCGAAAGCTTGCCTAGTGCCCATAATCGTTGTGTCAAATTCGTGGCAAGTGGCGCTCTGTTGTCTTCGCCTATCCCTGTGATTGATTGATTGACCTCAACTTGATGGTAAGCATGAGGAAACCGAAAAGCGCCGTAAGATTGACAGGCATAGTGACGGCGACTGAGGCAGCCGTGAACAAACTCAGTTTTCTCAGTCGTCGTTACTCTTCCGCTTGCTTATCATCAGGCGGCACGAAGTCAGATGTCGAGTCACAATAAAAAAAATATAAAAATAACCTCGAGATCAGACGTGATGTTTCATTATAAAACGTGACCTGTCCTAAGTCTGTACGAGCCTGTCTACCTTTAAACAAAATAAATGCGTAACGATAATATGCAGTAAACATACCATGTTAATGGAACAAGTAAATATAAGTGTTTCAATGATAAGAAGCATCTTGGCGACTTATATACACTAACAGCCGGTTGTACCAAAAATTATAATTTACGAACTAGTAAAAAGTATCGTATAAGTAAAAGAAAAATGGGTTGCACCACTCTTTAACTTCACATTTAAAATTTACGTTTAACTGAAATTTTATACAGAGCTAAAGGACATCATTCATTTTAGGTTTCTATGTACTAATTTTGTTATTTCTAATGATAAAAACATATATAAATGGTAGTTTCGATGTAAAATTATTAACAACCCAATTTACGATTTCGTAATAGTAAACGTAATAGAATAAGTATAAAGTAAAACTAAATTCATAAATTGATTTTTTTTTAATGCTCCAATAGGAATGCGCGTCAATTTTAATTTTTTTTTTAAATCGTGACTCGATATATGCCAGCACCCCGCTATGGCTTTTTTGCCCCATTAGCAACCAAATGAAGGCAATACACGTCAATTTTAATATGGCTTTTTTGCCCCATCAGCAACTAAATGCAAGCAATACACGTCAATTTTCATATGACGTATTTGCTCCATCAGCACAACCAAATGCAAGCAATACATGTAAATTTAAATATGACGTTTTTTGCTCCATCAGCAACCAAATGCAAGCAATACACGTCAATTTAAATATGACGTTTTTTGCTCCATCAGCAGTCAAATGCAAGCAATACACGTCAATTTGAATATGACGTATTTGCTCTATCAGCACAACCAAATGCAAGCAATACACGTCAATTTGAATATGACGTTTTTTGCTCCATCAGCAGTCAAATGCAAGCAATACACGTCAATTTGAATATGACGTTTTTTGCTCCATCAGCAGTCAAATGCAAGCAATACACGTCAATTTTAATTTGACGTTTTTTGCTCCATCAGCAACCAAATGCAAGAATACACATCAATATTTATATAACTTATTTTAGCTCAATGCGCAATACACAAATGCAAGCAATACACGTCAATTTGAATATGACGTTTTATGCTCCATCAGCAGTCAAATGCAAGCAATGCACGTCCATTTTAATATGGCTTTTTTGCCCCATCAGCAACTAAATGCAAGCAATACACGTCAATTTTCATATGGCTTTTTTGTCCCATCAGCAACTAAATGCAAGCAATACACGTCAATTTTCATATGGCTTTTTTGCCCCATCAGCAATTAATGCAAGCAATGCACGTAAATTTTAATATGGCTTTTTTGCCCCATCAGCAAATGACGTATTTCTAATGACGTATTTTTGCTTTATCAGCAACCAAAAGGCCTCTCCACTAATAGAGCGCACTCCAGCTTAAGAATGGCATGCCACAATGAAAAATATGTATTAATTATCATAGATTATTAAAATTAGTTTTTAGCACACACTTAAGGCTTCGTGAAAGGACGTCCTTATAAACAGATATCAAGTAGGTAACCAAAATATATATATATTTATCAGTATTTGTATTGTTATTAAGTATAATATTATGAACAAATTTCCGCTCCTTCTGTATATATTTGTTTAATTTTATTTTGTTACAAACGCATGGATAGACGCCCTATTTAACCAAGTTGGATTCGTTTTATTGGTGATAAAATATATATAGGCTGGGTTGCCTAGTGCATGAGCACTAACCGTAAAGCTTGTATGAAGAGAATTGTGTATGTGAGGGAAGCGAGGGAGTTGTGTCAGGATCGTGGCAAGTGGCGTTCCATTGTCTTTGCCTATCCTTATGGGAACAAGTTGAACTGGTGCTAGAATTTGCAGAAAATGAGAGGCCGTTTACAGGTGGCCATCCTTCTAAGCAAATGCATTTTTCTATACAATTTTAATTACTCATTTATACAGTACTAGCATTGAAATAGGCCAAATCAAAACAGGGATAGGCAGAGACAATGGCACGCCACTTGCCACGACCCTAACACAACTCCCTCGCTTCTCTCTATCCACAATAATTCTTTTCTACAAGCTTTACGGTTATGGGCACTAGGCAACTAGCTTTCTAGAGGATGTCTCACATTTGGACAAAAATAAATAAATTACCTATAATCTATTTAATACATAAATAGAACCATGTTTAGGTTAAGTTTAACTATTTTATGTTTACAAACAAATTCAATATTATAATTTAGGGCATAATAATATTATGTAATTTATGTACTGACTGATATTTAAATAAGTAAACAATATATCGTCTATGAACTGGCAAAAGGTCCTATCTGAAAAAAATGCTCATTACTTTTTCTGTATCAAAATGTCCTATTTCGATTAGAGAGTGATTTTAAGTTTATTTAGTTATAAATTCGCGTCAATAAAGCTAATTTACTAAATACGTGTTTTTTTATTCGATAAATAACTTTACTACTTCAATAATAATCAGTTTTTTCACAGTCCTGTAAAGTTGCATGATAAAAGATAGGACTCTTTGCCAGTTCATAAACGATATAGCGGTTTCCTAATTACGCTTCGATTGCCATAATTACGACCCTAGGCACCTAGGCAGAGTGGAGCAACAATTTCTACGATCTTCACACAACTCTTTGGCTTCTTTCAGATCTACAATTGTCGTCATATATTAATAAAATCAAATTGTCACGCCTTTTTCCCACAGGGATAGGCAGAGACAATAGAGCGCCACTTGCCACGATCATAAAACAATCCCTTACATCCACAATTCGCTTTACTTTATAGTTATAGGCACTAAGCAAATTCAAGTCCTCTACATAAGGTTTTTTCTTAGATTTTGCGCGAACATTGATTAATGAATTAAACAAATTTTATGCGACTTACTATCGCGTTTATTTTGGTTTAGATTTTACACTTTTTTTTATTTATTTATTATATTATTCCAACATTTCGAGTGCTTTGCAGTCACCGTGGTCAGGGAGGGACGTCGTAATAAAAATAAATAAATTGTAAAATCAAAACCAAAATAAACGCGATAGTAAGCTGCATAAAATTTGTTAAATTCAAGACTTAAATTAAATTTCTAACAAATAGATAAGTACTAACAAATTACGCAACACATATATCCTTAATTCATTAAATTATTATAGTTAATAAAACGCACGCAACAAACGAGTTTATTATGACCTACTAAAATAAACTTATAAGACTAAGTTTACCGCACACTGGTCTATTTAGTTTATTTTCATGGGGTATATTTCGCGTATTTGTTGACATTTTCAAATTTCTATGAACGAGCTTGTATCATAGAAACACGACGGCCAAAGTACATATATGTACCAAAGAAACATTGGTACCGGAGCGGCAAGTGGTTTGAACTCGAGGCTACACCACGGTCGATTTTTTAATAGTTTTAAGTGGTTCTCAGTCTGCCGATTTTGAGTACCTAGTACCATCACTTCAAGTGTACGGACCGTGAAGTGACTTAGTCGCGTTGGTTACTCCACTGAGTTCACTACGCGACTGAGGCTTGCTGGAAACGGCCAAACCGAAAATGCGAAAACACATCATCAGTTTGCCTTTTGTAAAAAAGTAGTTAAACAATAAAAAACATTTATCATATAAAAATAACATAAATGTAAAAATAATAAGTGACCTGTCTGATGGTAACCATGATGGAGGTCCAAGAGTGCTAACGACTGAACAAAACTGCGTTCTACTACGGCTGACTAAGTCGCCATGACTATGTCGGCCAAAAAAATTAAAATTCTGATATGAATTACTAATAGTTACTTTATGAATGATGAAACATAGTAATAAACATGGACCGAGAAAGAACCCGGCGTCTGACGCATTTTCGTAACTTGTTTATAATGTTAAAATATGGAAAGAATAATTATATTCAATTAATCAAATTGTCACGCCTTTTTACATTGAGATAGGCCAAGCCAATGGAGCGCCACTTGCCACGATCCTGACACAACTCCCTCTTATTATTAGCCTAATTGATTGTCCTACTTTTTTTTTCCTTGACTTACGACAGTTTGTGGTCTGTCGAAACTATCGGAAAATTTATTTTAAAATAATACTAATGTTTAAAAGTTGAATTACATAAATTATCACGCTTTTATCCCACAGGGATACGCAGACAGTGAAAAAAAAAGTTTGCTAAAAAAACTAAAAAAGAAACGACGCTAATGGACTTTCTCTAGCAAGTTCTTCCTCCTATGAGGCAAGTTCTTCCTCCTATAAGGCAAGTTCTAGGCAACTCATGGTCATGTCGCGTTACAATAAAAAAAAAGTAAATATATATCCAGGTATTCGTCGTCCTGTTTCTATGATACAAACACGTTTAATAGCTTAGTATAAAAATATAAATAAAAAAGCTATATTTGCATGGCAATGGTGGCTGCAAGGCACAGTGACGGCGACTGAGGCAACAGTAAAAAAAAAAGTTTTTTCAGACTTTGGCGCTTTTAGACATTCCTTAGCAAACCATCAGGCAAGTCAAGGTCACAAGTCCAGTCAAAATAAATTTAAAAAAATTGTTAGTACAAAAGACCAACAGCCGGTTGTACCAAAAATTATAATTTACGAATTTGTAAAAAGTATCGTATAAGTAAAAGAAAAAATGGGTTGCGCCACTCTTTAACTTCACATTTTACATTTACGTTTAACTGATATTTTATACAGACCAAAAGGACATCATTCATTTTGGGTTTCTATGTACTATAGTTGGGGAACGAGCTAAATAAATTCGGGGGCTGAGGTGCGGTGGGGCGTGAAACAACCACCACCCGTATCTTAGTGGCCGCTTTTAGTGACGCTCATAGCTCGGCGATGTCATTTAATATCGATAAAAACGTGTCCATATTTTCTTTGTTTGATTATTGAAAAAATTGTAAGTTAATTGAATAAAAGAGTTGTCATCCGTATTCAGGCTAGAACCGTGGCTTAAAAACGTGATTAAAATGTGTGAAAAAGAAAAAGAACATGCAGTCACTATTCTCAAAATTAAATTAATATATAATTCATTAAAAATTGTTGCTGTCTACTGTTTATACTTTAATTTAATACACATATATAAATTTTAATAACTGAATCTATTTGCATTTTAAGGAAAGTGTGTGTTTATTGTTATCGACATTTTGCATGTTACTTCACTATTCATAATAGACACGTGACCATGACGTCACAACCGCATTCCTCGCGCGTTCCTTTAACTCGTTCCCCTACTATACTTTTGTTATTTCTAATTATAAAAACATATTTTATATAAATGGTAGTTTCGATATAAAATTATTAACAACCCAATTCACGACTTCGTAATAGTTAACGTAATAGAATAAGTATTTAAGTAAAGTAAAGTAAAACTAAATTCGTAAATTGATACTTTTTTGGTACAACCGGCTGTTAGTACACAAAAGCAAATCTGAAACCCAACAATAACAACTAAATTACCTTGACAATAACGTCAATAAACCACGACCGAAAATCCGAAGCCGGCTCCATAGTAAAATCACTACCATAGTCCGTAAAGAACTCCGTAGTAGAATCCATAAACGCAAAACTATCCGTCACATTCATTTTTACGAAATTTAAAAAACAAACACTCCAAATAAAAACTAAAACAAACGTCTTCACTAATCAACTAGCACATGTTCTATGCAAAGTAACTGTCCGGTGATAATATTAATCAGATAATTTTTAAAAACATTTTGGGATATTTCTTTATTTTAGGTATGTTTTTATTGCGTCTGATTACGGCGCGGTGATAACGCGAGCGAGTACATCGCCGGTGACATACAAACTGAAGGCTGAGCAAAGGAAAACATATCTACAGGTTGTTACATTAATATTTAATATTCAATTATTTTTTTATCGTGACACGACATCTCACCACGACCCGCCTGATGATAAGCAAGAGGAGTGACGGCGACTGAAAAAATCGAGTTAGTTCACGGCTGCCCCGGTCGCCGTCACTATGCCGGCCAAAGTTTTAAATAAGATATTTATTTATTTCTTTTTCATAGCCCCAATCAACCTTGTCCAGAAAGTGAAAAGCGGGTGTAAGTTATTTTTTTATTGTGACTCGACATATGACAGCACCCCGCTTGATGTTAGGCTGAAGTGTGGTCCATTAATGGATCTCACTGCTACTACAATTCAATAAGTGTAAGTAGCAGTCACAACCACATAGTTGGACTAAATCACTTAAAGGTCTGTATACTTGTAACTGGTGGTACTACCCCGGATCGGAAGAATTTGATGGGTACTTTGATAACCAGACTTAAAGCAAATATCCGCCTCTTTTCTTAACAGATATTTGCAATATTTAAAATAATTATTAAATATTACATTTAAAATGGTGGCACCCAGGAGAGGCGTGTTTTCTCACCAAATCGGAGACATTCTCAAGAAAGCTGGGTGGCCTAGTAGCCATAACCGTAGAGCTTGTATGAAGAGAATTGTGAATGTGAAGGAAGCGAGGGAGTTGTGTCAGGATCGTGGCAAGGGAAAAAGGCGTGACAATTTGATTGATTGATTATTATATATGTATGTTTCTTTTTATGTACGTATGTTAATTTTATTAGTGTATTTATACCTATTCTTATTATTTTGCACCTATCAGTTAATGTTAAATGTCTAACGGCATTAAATTTGCATTTGTGCATAGGCCATAAAGGCAATCAATCAAATTATCACGCATTTCTTCCACGAGGATAGGCAGAGTCAATGGAGCACTACTCGCTACGATCATGACATAACTCGCTAAAAACGACAATCCTCTTCATATGAGCTCTACGGTAATGGGCACTAGGACTAGGCAAGCCATCTTTCTTGAACTAAGATGATGGTTCATAAAATTTAAAACATGTTTTATCTAATATTTACAATTTTAATCCCCTAGTTGTAACTTATAACCAGTTCAACGTTGCCAAATACAAAATTTAATTTATAATTATTTATGCTAGTACTAAAACTAGGTAAATTGTCCATAAATTTTATAAATCGCTAGGCCGCGGCCCATTACTGAAGCTAACTAATATCAATCAATCAAATTGTCACGTCTTTTACCCACAGGGATAGGCAAAAACAACACAGCGTCACTTGCCACGATCCTGACACCACTCCTTTGCTTTCCTCACATCACAATTCTCTTCATACAATCTATATCAGTGTTTCCCAACCTTTTTTAGGCTATGCATTTCTATTTTTTTTTGTACTACATAATTTTTAACCTTTAAAAATTGTTTAGTTCTCTCTTCTCTTCTATATCTGCCTCATTTAACGCATCCATCCACATTAGATAACTAATCAATCAAATTATCACGCCTCTTCCTTACAGGAATAGGCAGAGACAATGGACAATGGAGCGCCACTTGCCACGATCCTTCCACAAATCCCTCGCTTCCTTCACGCTGCCAGTAGCAATCGCGCCTTGGTTGTCCTGTTTCTATGATACTTAAGTATCTTAGTATAGAAATGTAAATATCATAAAAAAAGATATAAGAAAGAAGATAAGGGATGAGGAGAAAGAGCAGTAAATGATGAAAAATGAAGACGTGTGGCGCTTTGGTTAGCATACCAGTCCAGTACGTAAGTGCCGGGTTCGATTCCCGGCCAGAGCAAACATTAGACACAGCTTAAATTTGTAATATTTTAAAATTAAATATTACAAATATTTATGCTCCGAGACTGGTGGTATGAGTGGTAGGCAGTGGTGCCAAGTTTGCCGATACGAGGTAGTACCACCATTAACAAGTATAAGGACTGTGAATGTTTGACAAATGTTTTTTTAATTGGGGCTTGATGTATTAATATCATCCCCACAACTTGCAATGTGACTGCTACAACTTGCAAGAAGCAATCGAATCCACTATGCCGGCTTAGTTAAAACCGATTTAGCGATTGGTTTGTTGCGCGTAAAGTCCCGGGTTCGATCCCCGGTCGGAGCAAATATTTGTTTCATAGCTTTTATTTATAAAAAAAAAATATATTGCAAATGTTTGTTAATAAAAAAAAGAGATGGATATTTGCTTCGGGTCTGGTTATCAAATAGTGGTTGGCAATTATTTGGTAGACCGTAAAATGATTTGGTCACGTTTCGGGATCAGCTTGTAAGTTGCCGGTTCCATCTAGGCCGGCATAGTGGATGTGATTGCTATTCACAATTATTGAATTGTAGTAGCAGTGACATTCATTCATGGACCACACTTACGCGACTAAGTCACTTCACGGTCTGTACACCTATAACTTTGTACTTTACGTTGGTTGTTCAGTTTCTATGATACAAGCACCTAGTTTAGTATATAAATTGAATCATACTTTACAACTAGAAGAATAATGATTAATATATATTCTTTTTAAATTGTTATTTGTCAATCTTGTTATTGTTATATTTTTTTGTTATTTTAAACAGATTTAAATGGCGTATTAAACAGGTTTTTGTACATATACAAAAATACTTAATATGCTTGCATAAAGGCGATGTCATGGTGTAGTGGTAGCGCAATGGTCACGCAAACCGACAGCACAGGTTCAAAACCACTGACACAAAACTCTCGCTTCCATCACATCCATGTGTTCTCTCCCTCCTATAACCTTGCATCCTTCAAGCGATGCGTGCAGCACCTTTGGCCGGCATAGTGACGGCGGCTGAGACAGCCATCTACTAACTCAGTTGTTTCAGTCGTCGGCACTTTTGGATCTCCTCTTGCTTAACATCAGGCGGGTCGAAGTCAAATGTCGTGGATGAAGGTGACATGTAACATTTTTTAAATTTTAGCGCGGATAAGGGATTTGGATCGTATACCTCATCCGCGCCAAGATTTAAATAAAAAATTAAAATATTACATAATAACACCTTCATGTCTATTATCTTACAAACTTTTTAATTGTGACGCGTCATCTGTTTTTTTTATTTGTGACTCGACATATGACATCAACCCGCCTGATGTTAAGCTGGAGTGCGGTCCATGAATCGAGATGACTGCTACTACAATTCCGTAATTGTAAGTAGCAGTCGCATCCACTATGCCGGCCTAGTTGCATTGCAACCGGCAACTTACAAGCTGATCCCAAAACGCGACTGGTCACTTCACGGTCTGTATGTATGTACTACCCCGCATCGGCAGACCACTACTACTTAACTATTGAACGCAATTTGCCTGATGGTAAGCAAGAGGAAATCCAAGAGTGTCGACGACTGAAAAAACTGACTTAGCGGTTGCCACACTATGCCTGCCAGACAAAAGAAATGGGGTGTCAGGCTCAGGGCCGTCTTTATCCGGGGGTTCAAGGGGTGCAGTGCACCCGGGCGCAGAGTCTTAGGGGGCGCATGCCGACCGCCATAAATTTCGATAGGTACCTACTACACTGAGACCACGCGAGCGGAGTCTTGGCTTTCGCACCCCGGCGCTGAATATGCTTAAGACGGCCCTGGTCAGGCTCGTGAAAAGTGGCGCTTCGTTGCCTCCACCTACAGTGGCGTAGCGTGGCGGGGGTGGCACATTTAGGGGGCGGCAAAATTTATAAAAACTAAAATAAATCGTAAAAATTTGAACCTGAAATTCATATTTTTTGTACCTATGATTGAAACTCCTAAATAAGGGGGCCGCAATTTGTTTTTTGGCCCCGGCCCCGGGCGGCTGACTTCCACGCTACGCCACTGTCCACCTATCTCTATGGATATTGAGCCTTAATTTTAAGCCATGACGCTTTTAAAGATGGTAGGCAGTGGTACCCAGTCTGCCGATCCGGGATAGTACCACCACTAACAAGTATACCGTGAAGTGATTTAGTCGCGTTTCGGGACCTATCAAATAGTGGAATTGTGGATGTGAAGGAAGCGAGGGAGTTGTATCAGGCAAGTGGCGCTCCATTGTCTCTGCCTATCCCCATGGGAAAAAGGCGTTAAGATTTGATTGATTGGTTGATATTTAATATTAAATTTAATATGTAATAAAATAAAACCTATATTAACTTATTTTTGTTTCATAAAAAATATACTTTTCAATTGAAATGTTATGGTCATAAAGATAAATACCGGTAATACAAACCGGCAAAGTTCAAAAACCTTTACAACCGCGCACATAGCTTGCTTGCAATGAGGTTGCGCAAATCGATTGCCACAAGATGTCCGCGCATACAAGATGCTGTGTGTGGACGGCACTGCCCATAGTTAGACGTAAAAAAGTAGCACACCCACATAAAGAATATCCTTGTTATCGAAATAATCAATAATAATATTAATTAATAATTAATAATAATAATAATCTACATAAATAAGCCGCGGTTTATATAAAAATCATAATAAAAATAATTGTTTTAGTTTAAAGAATTCAATAAAGTGTTTAAACTTATTATAATCCATGAATAATACTTTTAATAAAATAATTTGTAAAGACGAAATATTGAATCCAGTGCCTCGTTGACGTGGTTAAGAAAACGTAGCGCCGTTTGACAGATCGATACTCAATATCACCGGCGGGACGTGTTAAAAAAACACTATAATACATTGCTGAAGAATTGTGAAAATGAGCTCGTTTAAACGTGACAAGAAAGAAGAGGAAGTAGGCGGCGGGAATCCATTCCAAAACCTGGATAAGACAACAGTACTACAAGAGACGCGGTACTTCAACGAAACGCCGATCAATCATAGGAAATGCAGTCATATTTTGACGAAAATTTTGTACTTATTGAACCAGGGCGAAAAACTAACGACACAGGAAGCGACTGATGCCTTTTTCGCCATCACAAAGTTGTTTCAATCTAAAGAGATGATACTGCGTCGTATGGTATATCTTTGCATAAAAGAACTAAGTACAAATGCGCAAGACATAATTATTGTTACATCCTCGCTGACTAAGGATATGACTGGGAAGGAGGACCTGTACAGATCGGCAGCAATCCGCGCCTTATATTGCGTGACGGATGTCACAATGTTACAGTCAATCGAGAGGTACATGAAGCAAGCGATTGTTGATAAGAACCCGGCTGTGAGTTCTGCTGCGCTGGTCTCTACATTGCACTTCGCATCGACGTCAATGGATTTAGTTCGTAGATGGGCTAATGAATGTCAAGTAAGTTTTAAATGACAACTTTAGCATTCTAAAATTAGGTCTATTGCTTTAACATTAAAGTCTAATATTCTGTTAAATGGATTCATGGTAAATCCTAGGATCTCAAAGCTATAGCCAAGACTGGTTTATGTGTAAGCAGTTTTCATTGTAAGTTACCTGATAAGAAAACGCTACTAGTTAAGGAAGTGATAACAAAAAATATTCAAAACTAACTTTCTATATGAAACTGATTATTTCTTTAAAACATCCTAAATATTTTTTTACATTGTATTAATTTATTCTTAAAGTTAGTTATTTTGATTATATAAAATCTTTTTCACACAAAACTTTACATGTAAAGTCCATGTTCATTTCTGGTCGGAGCAATGATTTGTTTCATAGCTATGATTTGTTTCATAGCTTTTCTTTGTATAATTAATTAATTGAATAATACAAATATTTGGTAATAAAAAAGAGGCAGATATTTGCTCTGGTTGTCCTGAACCAGAGTCTTCCGATCCAGGGTAGAATCACCAGTTACAAGTGCACAGGTGCTGATTCCAAAACTTAGTCTGGATTTGGTATCAGTTTGTAAGTTGCCAGTTTCAAATGGCACGCGGATGCAAATATCCACCTGTTTGTTCTTTTATTAACAAATATTTTTAATATTAGTTATTACTAATTATTACATATTACAAATAAAACTATGAAACAAATATTTGCCTCAACCTGGAATCAAACCTGACTGCTTGACTAGTCATTTGACTAGTCAACAATTTTACTGTAATAACTACCGTTATTGCATCACAAGAATAGTCCAAAGCAACAGTAATCTAGTGAAATAGCCATGCGAACCAAGAAACCACTTGCTAGTACCAATGTATCGTCGCTCAGTTTCTATGATACAATGCTTAACTTAAAATGTCAAATAATAATAAAATTATAGTACATATTGTATTTATCCAAAATATGATTTATATATTGAAATGCTTAGTTCAGTTAATTTTAATATTTATAACTACTCTAATACTTGATTATAATTTTATTAGTATTTAACCTTTATTAAATACTAATTGAAATAGTTATAGGGTATTCTTTACTAAAAATATTATAAATAGATGATTTTTTGCATAACTTTTTCTGACCTATATTACACTTTTTGTTTTTTTTTTATTACTTTCCTGTTATTTATTAGTTTCTATGAACGGAATATAATAAAAAATTCCTCTGAGCTATGTCGCCTATATAGGTAGATTATAGAAAAACAGTATAAAATTAATGTGTTTAAGTCCTCTTCGTTTTCTTTGTACGTTCTTCAACGGTTCTCCTTCAGTGGAGCCACCCGATCTCCTCCATTCAATTACTAATGTGTTTATTTAATTTTAATTTGATTTGGTTTTCAGGAGGCCATCTCATCGGATACAATCATGGTTTCATATCATGCCCTCGGTGTTGCCTCAGCTATGAAGAAGAATGACAAACTAGCAACTACCAAACTGGTAAATAAATATATAAAGTCTTCATTAAAATCTCCCTATGCCCTTTGTCATCTAATCCGTCTGGCAGCAAAAATAGTGGAGAACGACGAGACTGACACAACGTCTTACGAATTCATCGAGAACTGTCTTCGTCACAAGTCCGAGATGGTAATCTATGAAGCCGCGTATGCAATTATTACTTTAAAAAATACAGCACGCGACCTAGCTCCCGCTGTATCTGTTTTACAACTGTTCTGCGGATCCACCAAAGCATCATTAAGACTTGCCGGCTGCAGGACATTGGCTCGGCTCATCAATAAGAATCCAACAGCGGTATCAGCCTGCGCCATCGATCTGGAAAATCTCATTTCTGATGAAAATCGTTCTGTGGCGACGCTCGCTGTAACGACCTTATTAGCCACCGGCGCTGAAAGTTCCATTGATCGTTTGATGAAACAAATCGCTACCTTCGTTTCCGAGATATCTGACGAGTTCAAAATAGTAATTGTAAGAGCAATCCGAAGATTGTGTTCAAAGTTTCCGCGTAAACATCAATCACTTGTTGGGTTCTTATCAGGCATGCTGCGCAACGAAGGAGGTATAGAATACAAGACTGCTATAGCAGATGCTATCATTGCCTTGGTCGAGGAGAACCCGGATGCCAAGGAAACTGGTCTGGCCCATCTATGTGAGTTTATTGAAGACTGTGAACACCCTTCCTTGGCCGTACGGATATTACATTTGTTAGGGCGAGAAGGTCCGAAGTCGCGTCATCCCTCACGTTACATTCGCTTTATTTACAACCGCGTAATCTTGGAGTCAGGCCCAGTACGTGCCGCTGCAGTGTCTGCTGTCGCTCAATTTGGTGCTCAGAGACCAGAACTATATCCGAATATCCGCGTGCTTCTGTCACGCTGTCAACTGGACGAGGACGACGAAGTGCGCGATAGAGCCATCTATTTTCTCGCCATACTCGACTCCGAAGATCAACAATTAATCTCAGACTTCATAATAAATGTTCCACAGCCAAATTTCGTGCTATTAGAAAAGGCATTGAGAGATCATCTCGCGACGCGGGCGGAAGAACCGTTCGACTTATCGTCTGTTCCAACTGTGGAAAAACAACGAGACAACCTGGACAAAGTGGTGGAGATAGAGCATCACAAACCAGCGCCTATCATTTCACGAGAGGAAAAGTACGCTGATCAGCTCGCGCAAGTGCCCGGAATAGAAACATTTGGACCGGTGTTCAAAACCAACGAGCCTATAGAACTTACTGAACCTGAAACCGAATACAGAGTTCGTTGCATCAAACACGTATATTCGCGGCATCTGATCATGCAATTCGAATGCACAAATACACTGACAGACATAATAATGGAAAATGCTTATGTTTTAATTGAGCATCCGCCAGAGTTCAAGCTCATCAGCGAGACCAATTGTCCCAAACTTGCTTATGACACTCCAGGAAACATATTCTGTGTATTTGAACTACCTGATAATAATTGCCTCAGCTTAGCTACGATGCTAGCTACCATGCACTATTCGGTGCGCGACTGTGACCCAACTACCGGTGAAACGGACCCCGAGGCTTACTCCGACACATATCCGCTAGGAGAAATAGAATTTGGCTGCCCAGACCAGTTGAGATCAAAATCCTACACCGAAGACGAGTGGGAATCCAGTTGGGATCGCGCAGGGACAACATGCGAGGCTTGCGACATGTTTACTCTATCAGAACGTGATTTGGATGAGGCTGCTAAAGCTGTCTGCGCGTATTTCGGGTTTGCTCGATCAGCTATTTCTGGTGACGCGGTGAAATTGGTACGCGGTGGCGGATTTTGGAGAGGGGGCGTACCTGTGATAGTGCGCGCCCGCCTCATTCTGACAGCAGAAGATGGCGTTACCATGGAGTTGGTGACACGCTCCTCTAAGAAAGACGTCGCACAATTGTTGCTGACAGCTGTCGGCTAATATAACTAGTGTTGTATTTATGTATTTTATTAGATTTAATTAAATATTTATTATTATCGCACGTATTAGTAAACAATTTGTTATAAGGAAAAGATACAATATAAAATATTATCATTGTCTCGCAAAAATTCATTTAATTTTTTTTTATAGGATACATAAAAATTTAATTATTCTGTCTCGACATACGACAGTACCCCGCCTGATGTTAAGATGGAGTGCGGTGCATGAATGGAAGCGACTGCTACTTACAGTTAAATAACTGCAAGTTGCAGTCACATCCACTATGCCATCCTAGTTTGAACCAGATACTTAAGCTAATCCCGAAACGCGACTAAGTCACTTTACGGTCTGTGTACTTGTAAGTGGTGGTACTATGCCGGCCACTACTGCTTGTGTTTAGGTTTATTATTAGAAAGTTAATAAAGAAACAAAAGCGGACTTTATCCAACATTATGCATTCCTAGTTTTAATCGCTTGTATTTTTGACATTTCGTTGTCTGAAAGGTATAGATTATTTCACCATGTAGATTATTTATTCATACGTCTTATTTTTTGTTAAAATAAATAGATAAACTAAAAAAAAAAATGTTTTTTATTGTACTAGCTCCTTTAGGATTTGAACTCGATTGTAAATAGATTTTTTTATTTATTTACATTTCTGTTTTAAGCTTTTAATGCTTGTTTGTATCAAAGAAAAAGTACGACCAAGTATATATCAAAGATACCGGCAAGTGGTTTTAAACCCACACTCTCGGTTTACGTGACCATTACACTACCGCTACACCACGGTCGCCTTCAGAATTTATAATAAGATGTATCTAAAAGGCCTGATGTTAATTGTGGATTTTAAGATTTGCTGGGGTTTTTAATATCAATCAAGTTGTCACGCCTTTTTTCCTCAAGGATAGGCAGAGACAATGGAGCGCCACTTGCCACGATCCTAAAACAATTCCCTCGCTTCCTTCACATTCACAATTTTCTTCATAAAAAGCTCTATGGTTATGGGCACTAGGCAACCTAGCTTTTTCTTAGATTTTGCTCGAACATTTATTATTGAATTAAACAACTTTTATACGGGCTTACTATCGCGTTTATTTTGGTTTAGATTTTGCATTTTTTTTATTATACCGACGTTTCGAGAGCTTTGCGGCCATCGTGGTCACGGAGAGACTGAGGTGTTGGTCGTCCTATTGGTTGGTGCTGTTATTGTTTCCAAAAGTACCCCGTTTGATGTTTAGATTTTGTTTTTTCTTTTTTCTGTTCCCGGTTAAATTCTATTTTTAATTACTCCGAATTGGTCGACAGTCACCCAAATAAAATAATCAAATTATATACATAATTATAAATTATTTTATGAATTTTTTTCATGAAATTTTATGAAACCTGTTGAGTGCGTATGAGATTGAACTATAATTCTCCCTTAGGGCGTCCTGCGGGGTTAGGTTGGAGCACTGTCGTTTAGCACTCTCGTCCAGACGATAGCTTCGCTCACGCGAACGATAGTAGCTAGGTTGGGACAGCACTCTCGTCCTTCGCCCAAATGTCAGTTACTAACGTTTTTATACTTAATTTTGTCTATGCCAGACGAAGCAAGTCCTGTCATTATTGTCAAACTTCAACTTAACATTGAATATTAAACGGTTATTTATAACCTAATATAAGATTTGTTTGGTTTGGACAAAGAAAACATACAATAACTACATAGTAGCAGATGAGATTCATCGTGGAATTTATGCAGAAGTAAGTTAAAATTAATATTATTCTAAAATTATTTAATGTACCTAATTGTTTTATGTGAATAAACAACCTGTGAAGAATATCCTTAAAAATAATTTATAATAGCTTAAACATTATAGCTAGTTTCGGCATACTGTTATAATTTTACAATTTAAAATATTTTTTAAGGCATGGTGATATAAGCAATATATTAAGGACACCGCAACCTCAAGGTGAATTAAGGAGAAATATAAACATCGATGGAAATAAACTGTGGAAGGAACTTGCTGTTACATTTGTCTGCAACAGGTGCTGGGGCGTTGAAAAATAAGGTATTTAACATTAATTATATCATCTTTTTGATGTAATCATAACACGATTTGGAGTGATATTAAATATTGTACGAAGAACCGTATGAGGTCACTCCAATTGGTACATAGCATCGATGGTACGATTAGCACTCTTAAGAGGCACCCAGAATTGTTGAAGATTAAAAAATCAATTTTAAATAATAATTGGTGAGAAAGCAGTGTGCAAGAGGCTGGCAATTATAATGTAAGAAAACAACAAATAAATTAACTTTGATGTCCAATAAATGTTAATAGTAACATGCCCACCTGAAAGTTCAAAGTATATTTAATGGAGTAACAGAATGACAGTGTGCATATACCTGTGAACATTAAGGTGTGATAGATTGATAAATTTGCTATAATTAGGCTTGATTGTGATATTACTTAATGCTTGGACTATTAATTATAATATTGGCCATTTTTATGTGTTGCATGCTGTTAATATATGTTATCACAAAATAATGATTATATTTATTATATAATTACATTACATTAATAACTGAATATTTAATTTTAACAATGATATTCAACAATTATATAATTAATAATCTTATATGAATAACAATTATATGAAAATAATCTTGGTCAAACAATTGTAGCACTCCGTTGTGTCTGCCTATCTCTGTGAGAATTGAGGCATAACAATTTTGTTTGATTAGAATTTTAGCCAATTACAATTGAGTATTGTTCCAGGTTGAAAATTTTGTCGAAGATGGATATACTGGTATAGTCCCTGCGGATAAAAAGAGTGCTGCCATTAAAGTAACTTCTTTTGTTACCTTCCTACTATATCAATAATTATGTGAATGTCTGTATAGATAAGCGGACTTGCCCCACCACAGTCATCCAGAGCCGATCCTTACACTCGGCTGATACAAAGAGTAAGTCAACAGTCAGCACTCTTTTTGCCAACATCTGCCAGGATCTATACCGCTTTTACTAAACTTTTTTAGGCAAGAACAGTCAGCATATATAAACCTATACATGATGTAAATTGTTTTTTTTTCAGATAGATAATCAGAAAGAGATGGAGGGGGAAAATGAGGAGAATATTCCCCAATGCCTACATACATGGGAATACAAGGGGTCCTATAATGTACTAAAGTTACAAGTCACAGTTAATAAACGCAGAGAATAGCTAGTATTATACAAGTAATTGTGATATGCAAATAAAATAACATGGATGGTGTAGCAAATAAAAACTGTATAGAATTACGAATTAATCAATGTGCTTTTATTACAAAACCTGGTCTATATATATTTCTATTGTGGCTCGATGTTAAGCTGGTGCGGTCCGTAAATGGATGCGACTGCTACTAAAAAACTGCAAGTAGCAGTCACCTAGAGGAACTTACAAGTTGATTCTAAAAAACTGACTTGAGTGAATCTTGGCGTCCTGAACAAGGTGCGGCAGTTCTTCGCGCCAGGGATTCGTCTGCTACTATACAAGACTTAGATTCGCTCTTGCGCGGGGTACTGTTTGTTCCTTTAGGACGGCTCTGCCAAGTGTCTTCTGAATGCTCTAGATTCATTGCACCTGTCCGAATTATAGGTCATGCGATTCGCATGACCTATAATTCGGATTCCTTTTGTTTTATGGATTGTAATTATGGATTCCTTTTGTTTGTTTTAAATTTATTTTATTCAAAAGTTTAGGTCTTTTATTCATCGATTGAGGCAGTACGAAGTCTGCCGGGTCAGCTAGTAAATAAATAAATTGTGGATGTGAAGAAAGCAAGGGAGTTATGTAAGGATCGTGGTAAGTGGCGCTCCATTGTCTCTGCCTATCCCTGTGGGAAAAAGGCGTGACAATTTGATTGATTGATTGATTAATGAAAAACCAATTTTGAGGTTGTTTGCATTGCATTTGCAAAACCCAGATGTTTGCATTGTGTCTGGTTAACTTCTTCTAGGACTTCACACCAAAAAGACTTCGCACAAAAAACTGAAGCTGGTAATAGTGTGGATGCTGCTTCTCTTGTATTAACGTTTTCTGTGCTGCTGCTGCTGCTAGGATCGCACAAGTCATCGAGTGTTGAAAAAATAATCTCAAAATTACTCTTCAGTGGTTTAACGGCGTCGTGATGAGCACTCCATCTTGTCTCTACTAGTCTTTTGACTGATACGCCGACACTTTTCATAAGAATTTCCTATCGATGTGTGGATGACGAAAAGAACGTGTAAACTCTTTCAACGGTTCCGAATAATTTTACACTTGAACTAACACTCTCGAAATAGTGTATTCCACATAAATTTAGTGAATGATTAGCACAAAGCATAAACAGCGCTTTAGGTTTGTGTTCCTTGATTTTTGCTTGTACACCACCATGAACTCCTGCCATGATTGCAGTGTTATCATATCCTTGGGCCCGACATAGATGTATGTCCAAGTTATCACTATCCAGTTATGTAAGGATATTATCAGTAAGTTTGACTGCAGTCATTCCAGCTATAGGGAATAAACCGAGAACTAATTCTTTCACTGCAACTTGATCGCCTTTAATATGCACACATCTGCTTACATAACTCATCTGATTAACATGTGATATGTCTGGAGTGCTATCGAAAAAATTCCAAAGTATTTAGCTTTGTCACCCCTTGGTGCTTGGTACCCGGGGCGGACCGCCCCCACCGCCCCCCCCTCTACGCCGCTAGTGCATGCGAACTCTGGAGTCCCTACAACTTCGTAGAGACATGGCGGCTTTGTGCATCGTGTATATCTTTGTCTTTTTATACCCGCATAGGTCGAGGGAAGCATCCGCATTTTGTCGACCGAAACGGCAGTCGAACTAAAAAGTTTGGTGCGTCTTTTCTTTGTAGGACAATCGATAAGTGGAATGCTTTACCAGTATATGTGTTCTATCCATTCTCTAACCTTGGTTACTTCGAGTGATGCGTGCGTAAATAAGCATCTTTGGCCGGCATGAAGACTCGGTTTTTTCAGTCGTCAGCAGTCGTGGACCTTCTCTTCCTTATCATCAGGCGGGGTGGGTTTCGACAGATGTCACAATAAACAAAAAAAGAAAGAAACAATATACAATCTAACTAAATATTGACGACAGGCGTGGACGAACGGTTAGCGATTGGGTTGTTGCGCGTAAAGTCCCGGGTTCGATTCCCGGTCGGAGCAAATATTTGTTTGAAATATTTAATAATTATATTAAATATTGCAAATTTTTTTTTTTTTTTTATTGTGACACGACATTTGACATCGACTTGCCTGATGATAAGCAAGAGGAGATCCAAAAGTGCCGACGACTGAAACAACCGAGTTAGTACGCGGCTGTCTCACCCGCCGTCACTATGCCGGCCAAAGGTGCTTCTTCACGCATCGCTTGAAGGATCCAAGGTTATAGGAGGGAGAGAACACATGGGCTGGCAAAGCATTCCACTTGTCGATTGTTCTACAAAGAAAAGATGCACCAAACTTTTTAGTTCGACTACCGATTCTGTCGACAAAATGTGAATGCTTCCCCCGACCAGTGCGGGTGTTACGGGTGTGAAAAGAAGAGATAGGAACAAGGTTAAAGAGCTCCTCGGAACATTCCCCGTGGTATAGGCGATAGAGGACGCAAAGAGCCGCCATGTCTCTGCGTAATTGCAGAGGCTCCAGAGTTCGCGTAACCTCTACATCTCCTATGATCCGGACAGCTCGGCGCTGCAATGAATCCAGGGCATTGAGAAGATACTTGGCAGAGCCGTCCCAAAGATGCGAACAGTACTCCGCGCAAGAGCGAATTTGAGCCTTGTATAAAAGCAGGCGAAGCTCTGGCGCGAAGAACCGCCGCACCTTGTTCAGGATGCCAAGTTTGCGGGAGGTGGTCTTAATAGCCCGCTCAATGTGATCCCTGTGATTCAGGTCGCTGCGAAGGGACATCCCTAAGATATCCAGTCTGTCCGAAGTACCAAGGGAAATGTTGCGAAGAGAAGGAAGGGGGATTTTTGGGTTTTGGTCGCGTTTTGGGATCGGGTTGTAAGTTGACGGTTCCAACTAGGCCGGCATAGTGGACGTGATTGCTACTCACAGTTATTGAATTGTAGTGGCAGTGACATCCTTTCATGGAACACACTCCAGCTTAATATCAAGCGAGGTGCTGTCATATGTCGAGTCACAATAAAATATTACAAATAAAAGTATGAAACAAATATTTGCTCTGACTAGGAATCGAACCCGAGATTGAAAGGCGACAATCCAATGGTTACGCAAACCGAGTGCACGGGTTCTTAACCACTTGCCGGTACCTTTGATATATGTACTTTGATTGTCCTGTTTCTATGATACAAGCACTTTAGTAGCTTAGTATATAAATGTCTAAAAGAGTTGCGCGAAAGGGAGTATGGTTTGAGAATGAATGTCTTGGTGATCAAATGTCTCTTGTACGCCGACGATCAAGTAATCCTTGCATCTTAGGCGTATGAGTAACATGAAATGGTTACTATTATTGTTCATAATGCGGTGCTTGTTCCTACATTAATGTATGGAAGTGAATGTTGGGTGTGGCAGAATAAGCATGTGAGTAGAATTAACGCTGTAGAAATGCGGTTGTTAAGGAGTGTATGTGGAGTGACGAAAATAAATAATAAAATAAGGAGGGTGTTCGCCGATCAAATCGGAGACATCCTTAAGAAAGCTAGGTTGCCTAGTGCCTATAACCGTAGAGCTTGTATGAAGAGAATTGTGAATGTGAAGGAAGCGAGCGAGCTGTGTCAGGATCGTGCAAAGTGGCGCTCCATTGTCTGTGCCTATCCCTGTAGTAAAAGGCGTGACATTTTGATTGGTTGATTGATTGTATATAAATTTTAATTTATATACAATACAATACAACTTTAAATTACTATATATATAACTTTAAAATTATAATTATAATTGCTATAAACATACATACACAACTTTGGCACATAAAAAATATTGAAATAGTAGCGCCAAATTAAGATTAGGATAAATAAAAAATATTATCAAATACAAACACGCAAATTTCACTATCGTCGACAATTGACATTTCTTCTCTCGTCCGACGACAGACGATTGTGCGCCAACCTACCAAATAAATGAGTTTTATATGAAGTATAACGTTCGCAGCTGTCATCATTCGACGACTCTCGTCCGAACGAACGTTCGTCTCGTTTTAGTGGCTCCAACCTAGCTTTGACTATCGTCGACGCGAAACGATTGTCGTTTTATGCGCCCAACCTAACCCCGCTGGCCTTAAATTGAAATATCCTGGTATTTCTACTTTTTAATTCTGGTTTTTAAAATATAGAGATGTCAACCTTAGGTATAAAGAATTAGTCCTATACCAAACGAGCGCATTATTATCGATAAATAATATCAGATCTGATAATGCGTCCCGATTCCTTGCACAAAACTGCGTCCTACTTCTATTGCGTCGTTATTATCGCAGCAGTGTGTAACTTCGTAGCTGTTTTTAGTACAATATGTACTAAAAACAGATATCGCAATAACGCATCCGGTATTACCGACCGATAATAACGCGCCTGTGTGATAGAGGCTTTAGCCTTCACCTGTACTGTTTACCATTTACTGTACTGTACACCTCAGTATTTCCCCTTATTATTCATAGCTAGCAGTTAAAGTGCAGGGAAATACCTTTATCGCAATATGTCAACAATTCGCATTATTCATAAAAATACAGGTAAAATATCATCGTTATGAATGTTTTTATTGTATGTTTCGTATCCCATGTTTATTTATATTATGCGATTTTATTCATATTTTTTTTATTGTGACTCGACATATGACAGCACCCCGCTTGATGTTAGGCCGAAGTGTTGTCCATGAATGAATGTCACTGCTACTACAATTCAATAACTGTGAGTAGCAATCACATCCGTTATGCCAGCCTAGTTGGAACTGGGTTAATCCTGCTTTTTAAATAAAGCCAATAAACTTACCTGTGTTGTTGTTGCCGCGTTGTCATGTAATTCTGGTACATCTTGCCCATACACCCACATCCACATTGAAGCAAGCAAAAATAGGACTATGGATCTTTTTTGCAACATTTTTAGTTTCTGAAACAAATTGTATTATTAATTAAACAAATTTAAGGCGACCGTGGTGTAGTGTCAGTGCAATGGTTACCCAAGCCGACTGGGCCCAATGTATCTTTAATATATGTACTATGTAGCTTAGTATAGAAATGTAAATAAATAAAAAAATGTGTGATTCAGATGGCAACCACAGAAGACAGACAGCGACCAGGCCTGGATCCATGCAAATCAGGGCTCCGGGAGAGTGAGAATAGAGGTGTAACAGTTAGAACTAATTTTAAAGGAAAATTGGAATGTATTGTGTATGAGTTTGTAAGATAAAATTTAAATTATGATAATCAAAACAAAACATTTACAAAAAGTATTTAAGTTCAATGATCTAGAGAATTGATATGACCTACTAAATAATAAGTTATTTAAATAACAGTAGCGACCCGCCCTGGGTTTGTACGTGTTGGAAACCCAGGGCGGGAAGACCATTGTTGTCATTGCGGAGCATGATTACAGACATGACGCCGGGAGAGACTTAATTATTTTATTGTGACACGACATCAGACTTCGACCCGCCTGTCGATAAGCAAGAGGTCCAAAAGTGGTGACAACTGAAAAAACTGAGTTAGTTCATGGCTGCCTCAGCCGCCGTCACTTTGTCGGCCAAAGGTGCTTCTTCACGCATCGCTTAAAAGATCCAAGGTCATAGGATGGAGAGAACACATGGGCTAGCAAAGATTTAGTATTTTTAAAGAGAGAATAATACTAATTCTCTATGTCAGGATATGAAAATGGTGCTATCTATCTGCCCATCCTTGAAGAAATTAAAAGGTGACATATTTAATTGGGTATATGTGCCAAGCCAAGTTCCGGACTATGATAGGTGTTATAATGGGGCATTGTGGTTTTAATAAGCACCTGTACAACCTCAACATATCCGACAGCCCCCTTTGTAGGGGATGTCTGAATGAGGAGGACTCAGCTGCACATGTGCTCTTGAGTTGCAGGAGTACAGGAGTGGCAAAATCGCTGGGCAATGACGCGGCGGACGAGCTGGCCAGGAAGGGATCGTCCTGTCAACCGATGGGACCGGGACCTATTGTGCCCCTACCATTTCAATTCCTACGCAGCTGGCTGTGCCAAAGAACAGGTAACCAACATGAAGACGCATGGTCGCAAACAACGGATTGCAGACAGTCCAGGGAAGCTCTCCCTCATATCGACAGACGCTTGACTGGACGTCTGCTAGACCTTAGCAGAGCCAAGCTCCGCACTTTGGTAGGTGTTATAACGGGGCATTGTGGTTTTAATAAGCACCTGTACAACCTCAACATATCGGACAGCAATGAGGAGGAGACAGCTGCACATGTGCTCTTGAGTTGCAGGAGCACAGCCTTAGCAGAAGCAAGACAGAAGTTCCTTGGCAACGCAAGGACGCTTCCGGAGGTCTGCAGGAACGAGAAGGGTCTCCTGGCCTTCCTGGAGGAGATCGGGTGGCTCCATTGAGGGAGAACAGTTGAAGAACGCACAAAGATACCGAAGAGGACTTCAAGTGCGGAAACGAGCCCGCTAAAGACTACAAGACTACAAGTGGCAAAAGCAAGACATAAGTTCCTTGGCAACGCGAGGACGCTTCCGGAGGTCTACAGGAACGAGAAGGGTCTCCTGGCCTTCCTGGAGGAGATCGGGTGGCTCCACTGAAGGAGAACCGTTGAAGAACGCACAAAGATACCGAAGAGGACTTCAAGTGCGGAAACGAGCCCGCAAATAACTACAACTATATGTGCAGTAAATGTGTTTGTTCCGAGCTTTGTCGCTACCAGGTAAAAAATACCACAAAGGTAATAATCAATCAATCAAATTGTCACGCTTTGGTCGGAAAACTCGCTCCTGAGCCTGCCTTGTTTAACACATCCATCCACAATTTACTATTATTATAAATGTGAATGTGAGTTTGTTTGTTTCATTTTCACGCAACAACTACTTAACCAATCATCATGAAACTTTGTACACATATTTTTGGAGGTACTAGAAGTAACATAGGATTGGATACAGCTGTTTGGAATTTTTCTATTAGTTTTTATATGAATTATCAAGTTATAAATACAAAAAAGGGATATACAGTCGAATTGAGAGCCTCCTCCTTTTTTATGACTGTGTTATAAACCTAATTTTACGTGGGTGAAACCGCGGACACAGCTAGTGAATTTTATAAATTCCTAATAATAGAGGCAATAAAAACATGTATAATATTTTTCTACATAGTTTAGTCTCTTGTTGGGAGTTATGTCAGGATCAGCAAGTGGCATTCCTTTGTCTCTGCTTATCCCTGTGGGAAAAGAGACTGCATTAGACTGCACCTTTTTGAGATAGGATTGCTGTATTCCATATGGGCATTTCAGCGCAATTGAGTGGTGGACCCCCCATGAAGCGGGTAAGTCAAGTGAAGCCTGACTGAAGTCAATGAATGTGAGGTATGACGATGCACTCCCTGCAAGGCTGACTGTTGGTACCACCATCTTGCAGCCAAGTGAAGTTAGGGAGAAAAAACTCCAATAGCAATGTATGGATTGTTAAGATGTCAAGATTTTAAAAAAATAGGACAAAAATTTAAAACCTCTATAATGTTGTTTCCAATATTAATACAGATTTTATTATAAATGTTACTTAATTTTTATTTATAATACAAAGGGAATGAAATTTAAAAGATTAATATGCATGTATCGAATAATGCATGTTATATGTATGCATATATATTGGGTATATTTTTATACAGTATTAGAAATGCTCTTCACTAAACATTTAGCACTTTAGATGCCGTATTTATTATTATTAAACAGACGAGCAGTTGTTACGATAACTGTTATTAAGAATATATCTATATTGTAGAATATAACTAAATCAAGTTTATGGAAATATAAAACAAAATTTGTTAAGTCTAGGCCAATGTCGTGATTTATATTTATAAAAGTCTATTTATTAAACAAACTTAACGTACAACATTGCATGATTCTCTATCATCAAATATGTAAATACAAATTTATTGATTATTGGGGCACTAATCTAATAATAGCTAATGTAGATGGTTTATTATTAAGTATTATAAGAGCATTCTTATGTCAGTTCTTATCATAACATTATATTTATGCTATAATTTGAGTTATGCGTAAAATGAATAACGTCACCGGTGCAGTTAAAACTTACTTTCGAACTTGAATTTTCACAGAATACAACCAAATACAATTTGTGTAATCAATTAAATTAACACTACGGACATCAGCAATTGCTGCACATGTTTAAAAAGTTATATATTAATCACATTTCTTTCTAATATTCATTAAATGTATTTTAGTACTTTTTTTTAGGAAAATCGTGACATCTATGCTCTACTGACAGAACTATTTGATCTTTCAGTGGCAGTTTGTTGGCAGAAATGATTAAGTTGTGGTGTTGGCAAAAATATAGTCGTGCATCTATTAAAATATAATATTCATATTACTTAAATATTAAGTATCATATTACTTAATATTTAGTTCAGAAAAATAGTTGAAATATAGAAAAAAATGTTGAAAAAGGAATATCTTATCTTTTTGGTAGTGTATTTTAGAACTCCCGTTGTGTGTATACCAAACGTAAATTGAATGTTATATGTTGTTTTGCAAAGAAAGCCAGAGAACGCCCAACCTATAATTATAAAGACGATTTGTTTACAAGAAAACTAAAATGCCGTTAGATACTAGAAGATTTACCGGCCCAGAAGATTCTGTTCCATATCAGTTTTACACAAAAAATTATATACGTAAACATGAAGAGATATCTAAGGAACTTTTGAACAATGTAAATAAACGAAAGGACGGTCGGGCTTTAGATGAAGCTGGTAGTATGTGTAAGTTAAAAGTTTTTAATAAAAAAATCTATTCTTTTTTTTCTAGATCAAATAAACAATCTAAAATTCTCCTTAAATGTTCTCTTTATCCTATTATGGTATTGTATGATCGTTCTAGGGCGTTCCCATTTTTCATAACCCACTTTCATCGTCATGTCATGCCTAGTTCCCACAGGGATAGGCAGAGACAGCGGAGCGTCAATTGTGGGCACTGCAGGAGTCTTTTTTTGGATTTTTCATAAATTCCCTGATTTTATCAAAAAACAATATTTTTTTATTATTTGCAGATATGAATATTAATGTAGTAACAGAAGCTAAGGGTTCAGCATATATTGAGTTAAGGGACACAAAAGTTATTTGTTCAGTATTTGATCCCAGAGAAATTCCCCAACAAAATGAATTTAGGTTTGTATAAAGGACATCATTAATTTTGGGCTTTTATATGAAATACTTTTGTAATGTCCAATGATTAAAAAATGTTAGTTTCGATACTTGTGTAACTTGTGTTGATAAAACTTTTTTAAAATTTTGCTTTTAATAGCTGTGCAATTGAGTTATTTGGAATTTAAGATATGGATTTTGTATCGTCCGTCAATCACAAAGACCATTCTGCTTTGAACTGTTTAGTTTTATCATTTTGCACATGTAACTATGCAAAATAAAGGATATATTCCAATTGTGAAGGAAGTCGAACTAAAAAGTTCGGTGCGTCTTTTCTTTGTAGAACAATTGACAAGTGGAATGCTTTGCCTGCCCATGTGTTCTCTCCTTCCTATGACCTTGGATCCTTCAAGCGATGCGTGAAGAAGCACCTTAGGCCGGCATAGTGGCGGCGGCTGGGGCAGCCGGGAACTGACTCGGTTGTACCAGTCGTCGTCACTCTTGGACCTCCTCTTGCTTATCATCAGGCGAGTCGAGGTCAGATGTCGTGTCACAATAAAAAAAAAATAAAAAAAAGTGTTTTGTCAATCAATCTAGTTGTGTCAGGATCATGTAGTGACAGTACACTGTCTCTGCCTATCCCTATTGGAATTAGGAAGTGAATGTTTAACTGGCAACTTACAAGAAACTTTCATTCAGAAAGAGACTAAATCACTTCACGGTCTGTATACTTGTAAGTGGTGGTACTATTCTAGATCAGCCATCTGGGCATCATTGCCTACCACTGTTCAAAAAAATCGACTATGCCTAAGTCACTCCAGATACATTAAGTTATTGTAAAATTAATCAGCTCTACGCAGTAGAAGTTGGTGTAAGAGTAATACCAGCAAAAACCTTGCATCATCTTTTGAAGAATATTGGCCTCCCAACAAGCTGATCCCAAAACATGACCAAATCACTTCACGGTCTGTATACGTGTAAGTGGTGGTACTACCCCGGATCGGCAGACTGGGTACTACTGCCTACCACTCTTTGATAACCAGACCTGAAGCAAATATCCATCTTTGTTTTTTTAACAAATATTTACAATATTTAAGATAATTATTAAATATTACTAATAAAAGCTATTAAATCAAATATTTGCTCCGACCGGAAATCGAACCCGAGACTTTACGCGTAACAAACCAATCACTAAACCGTTCGTCCACGCCTGTCGCCACGCTATGGACTTGGCACGGAGAATCCATGGATGTTAAGAAATTGTTTTTTATAGCCATCAAGGTGAGCTCAATTGTGAAGTAAGATATGCCCCATTCTCATGTCCTGGACAGAGAAGACCATTAGCTCCAGAAGAGGATGAAAAAGCACTCTCAGTAGCCCTAAGACAGGCGTTAGAACCAGCTGTCTGCAGATATAAATTTGCTAACTATCAGGTATAGACTGTAATTGATGCTAGTTTAGTTTCTTATATCAACATCACAATCAATATCCATCACAATTGAGGATCAAACATATGTTGATCCTCAATAAAAAAAAAACTAATTAATATACATATTATAAATACTTATATATTTTTTTACATTTCTATACTAAGCTACTAAAGTGCTTGTATCATAGAAACAGGACAACCAAAGTACATATATCAAAGATACATTGGTACCAGTGGGTGGTTTCGAACTCGTGCTCTTGGTTTGTGTAACCATTGCATTGCTACTACACCACAGTCGCCTTAAATATATGTATATTATTATTATTCAATAATAGACTAGCAGCTCTCGCTGATGTGTCTATATCTTCACTTGTGCACTATTCTGTTGTTAAGTATTTATCGAGTTTAATTTTAAATTGTGTAACTGTGTTTGCATTGACAACTTCTTCTGGTAATTTGTTCCAAGAGTTAACTACATGATTTGAACTAATTTACTATATTTTTCTACAGGTTGACATATTTGTCTACATCATAGAAAATGATGGATCATGTTTAGCAGCTGCCATCAATGCTGCAGGATTAGCCCTAGCAGATGCAGCAGTCCCTATGTATGATTTAATAACTGCATCAACCATTGCTGTATCAGAAAAGAGATATTTCACAGACCCAACAGAAGCAGAGGAATTTGTAGCTCTAGCCGGATCCTCTAATTCAGACCATGGTGTTGTAACACTTGCTTTATTGCCTGACATAGATCAAGTTACTCATTTCAATGTAATTGGGTCAATGGACAACACTATTGTAACTGACATTATGGACACTTTGATTTTGGAATGCAAATCTATGTTGCCAGCTATAAAAAAGTGTATATTAAAATATGTTCAGGAGAGTTTTGAAAGGAAAAATGAAGTTGAGTTGTTGGATAGGGATAGGAATGAAGTGTTGGATAGAAAGTTAGGGGAATGGAAAAATAAATTAAATTAATTATTTTATTTTAACTGTTATTTTGTGTTTTATTTTTTAACATAGATTAAGACTGTATTTTGTATCCCAACTAAACTCATAAAATCGGCAATACCTATATTGTATCATACTTATTTGAAATAAGCTTTCACCATAGTGTATCTTCATCAAGAGTGTAGATTTAAAATAAGTGTAGTGTCTGATATGTAACAATATCATTATAGCCTGTATCATAGAAACAGAATGACCATAGTATACTTATAAAAGATTCATTGCTGAAAATTAATCAATGAAAATGTTACACATTTTTCCCACAGGGATAGGCAGAGACAATGGAGCGCCACTTGCCACAATCTAGACACCCTCACTAGGCAACCCAGCTTTCTTGAGGGTGAATTTCTTTAACTAATCCTTTTCACTACATCGAAGCAATCCCTTGTCATTAGATCTTTCAAACCAAATTCATTGTGCACTGTACTATTAAATGAGGCATGCCCGGAAGATAATTCCGACCAAATCATAGACATCCTCAAGAAAGCTAGGTTGCCTAGTGCCCATAACCACAGGGCCTGTATACATTAATGTAATATCAATCAATTAAATTGTCACGCCTCTTTTCCACAGGGATAGCCAGAGACAATGGAGCGCCACTTACCACGATCCTTATACAACTCCCTTGCTTCCTTCACATCCACAATTCTCCTCATACAGGCTCTGTGGTTATGGGCACTAGGCAACCCAGCAATAGCACATTATTAACAAACATATATGGCTTTTGGACATTATTTGTTGTTTAATAAACTATGGATGGCATTGTTAATTTTTTTTATAAATAACAGAAGTTTGAAATTAAAACAATACTTTTACTTATTACACATTATATTTAAAACTTAAAATTACATATAAATTAATCTTCGGGTTTTTCCGGTGGTGGACCACAAGGCTGTAGCATTTTTTCCATTAAGTTAAACTTTACGCGAGCTTTTGTTTCATTTTCAACTATTGCAAAGTAGCTGAGAAGGTCTGGATGGCCCATGTAACTGCAACACGAATCTCTGTGTTGATTCGCTAACCATTCAAATTTTGATGTGTCGGCGTGACCAGTACCGATGTATTTACTCTGAAGATGCTCTAACTGGCTGTGAATATTGTATCTTTCGCCCATTTTAAACTAAAAGAAAGAAATACAATATTAAAGTAACTAACTTAAGTATAATAGTTTTTTTCGACAATGCTCTTTAAATATATTTAATCAGACTTAGTAGTATACTCACACAGTTTAAAAAGGGTTTAAATTAAAATAATATGTTAAAACGCAGAGTTAACAACTAACACGCCCAAGCCGAACCAAAATAAAGTTTGACAGTAATGACAGATAGGCCCATGCAAAAAATCATTCAGTAATCAGTTACAATTACAACATTTTACGACACTAAAAAGATGATTATAATTTAATAATACATTTAATTTTATTAAGTAATAATTGTAGATGAAATGCTATAAAAAATATATTTTTCTGTAATTATTTCGTTTCTTTTCTTGGAATATGAAGTAAACAACTGTCAATTGACTAAATTGAAGTTTATATTTGATCGATATTTATTATTTTACATTTAATAAGTTATTTTATACAAAAAACATGGATTCACCAGTATTAGATGATATAGATACTAGCGAGAAAACTTTACGCAAAGAAGCCAAAAAAATCGTTAGTAAAAAGTATAGTACTCTTGCTAAGAAATCGACCCATTTATTTTTACACGAAAAACAATTATATGAAATTGTAAGTAACTTCTTAATTAGGTATATAATTAAGTTTTAAGTAGTCTTACCGAACATAATAAGTAAAATTACCAACCTACCTATGAAATTTGCACTTCATATTCATTTAGAAGAAATTATTCTAGTTTAAAGACCTTTGATTAAAGTTTAATCACGAGAAACGTCAGTTATTCTGACATTTGCATTGGTTAATCAAATATAAGCTAGTTTCAATAAAGTACACCGTTACCGACCAACGTTAGTAAAGGGGCTGTGGGAACCATACTATGTACATATAGCTTGTCTAACTATAAATGACGCGCCCCTCCACTTTATTAGTTTATTTAAATGTGTACAAATATTACTATACTTTATCATATTTTACTATACCTTTTGTGTCTAACCAGCAACTGAATGACCAATTACAATTGCATTTTTTTTTTAAATTTGCTGTTATTCCGATCAGGAATTTTACAGCGCGGCTGAGAGGGGGGGGGGGGGGGAAGGAAGGGGCCGGCAAGCAGGCCGAGGACAGGCTCTGGCTTGCGGCCCAAGGGGGAGGGGACCGACAAGTAGGCCGAGGACAGGCTCTGACTTGCGGCCGTGGTTGAGAGGGGTGGGGGGAGGGCTCAAGCGTACTGCGCTAGGGAGACGACAAGGGCCCTCACAAAAATGCTGGTCTACAATTGCATTTTCGGTGTATCCATATTTTATAGTCGCACGTGTGTTTAAATGCAGTGGAGGGGCGCGTCATTTCGGCTTGGCAGACTCTACCATAACTCTTCATCTATTTCATGTTTATGTATAAATTTGCTTTGCAGGGTAAACAAAAGAATCCAACGCGTGTAATTTATGCCTATTTTCAAAACAATGACATAAGAAAAATCGAAAATTTAGGACTTATGTATAATCTAACACATTTACACTTACAATGGAACAAAATACAACGAATAGAAGGTCTTGATACATTACATAAATTAAAAAAATTATATTTGGGTAATAATTGTATTAGTGTTCTTGAAAATTTGGAGAATTTAAAGTATTTAGAGGAACTACATATTGAAAAACAAAATATGGATATTGCTGATGAGCTTTGTTTTGACCCAAGAACTATGATTGCGCTTGGTGTAAGTTAATTATTTGCAATTAATGTATTTATTACTTATGGTTAATTAGTTTTAAATTGACTTTAAAAATTAGCAATGAAAAACAAAATCACTCGTGCACAATGGTTGGCTGCGATCTATAATTAAACTTGACGCCTGTCGCATAACGCCGGACCGCGTTATAATTCGAGGATTAAAGACAAAACACAGGTAAAACTTCGGAGAAATTAAGAGATAGCTGAATTTTTGCACTGAATTTTTATTTTGTGGTTCTAAATAACATCCCAAATCCCAACATCCTTGCTGACAAAAGCGCCGCTAAAAATGTTATACGGGTTCAACGGTATTGTACGAAAAAAGTTGTGGATTTAAAGATCAAGACAGTTGTGTCAGGATCATAATAAATACGAAGTTGCAATCAGTTATTTTTTACATTTCCATACTAAGCTACTAAAGTGCTTGTATCATAGAAACAGGACAATCAAAGTACATATGTCAAAGATACATTGATACCGGTGGGTGGTCTCGAACTTGTGCTCTTGGTTTGCGTAACCATTGCACTGCCACTACACCACGGTCGCCCTAATGAATTTGATTGGATGATTAATAAAAATATATTTTGTTTTAGTCTTCTCTTAGAGTTTTAAATGTATCTGATAATAAAATAACAGGATTATCTTGGGTGAAACCACTTAGAAAATTAGAAGTTTTAATTGCAAAAAGAAACCTAATTGAAGATATTGAGGTTTGTATGCCTATCGTTGTTCCCATACCATAACTCCACCTATATTTTTTTTTTAACACCCGACCCAAAAAGAGGGGTGTTATAAGTTTGACTTGTCTGTGTATATGTGTATCTGTGGCTCTGTGTATCTGTGTGTCTGTCTGTGGCATCGTAGCTCCTAAACGAATGGACCGATTACGATGCGGTTTTTTTCATTTGAAAGCTGACGTGATCGAGATGGTTCTTAGCTACAATTGATGTAGATCTGATCAGGGGTTTCAAGGTCATCAGCTCGTTTTGTTACCTGCAGTAGCGATCTTAGACGCATAATAGGTAATAACTTTATTTTTAAACATATCTGTGACATAATATTTGAAACAAAAAAAAACAAAATACATGTGTGTTTTAACTGGTACCACTGAGCTACTCTGATGATGGAACTCGAAGGTAGGAGACGAAATCATGGATGGGTTTAAACTTAATAGGTTTACTAAGTTTGGACGCATTAGATTTGTCTTGACTGTAGGAAACTAAGTGTAAAAAAGTTAGTGCGATGAAATAAAATATTCTGGATCTAAATAATCTAATCATGGATCCTCTCAGATCAGCAATACAACAAGAAATGGACCTATAGTGCTTTACCTAAAATTGTTACTCACTACGAGCCTTTAGCTGGAACGGTTTCAAATTGATGACCTGGAGTATCTGATGAGGCACCATCATGCATTCTTTCAGATCAGCAAATCAACAAGAGATAGAACTATAGTGCTTTAACTAAAATTGTTACTCACTTAGAGCCATTAGCTGGACCGACATCAAATTAAAGACCGGGAGTATCTGATGATGCACCATTATAAATCCTCTTAGATTAGCAAATTAACAAGAGATAGAACTATAGTGCTTTAAATTTATAGATAGAATTCAATCCGACCATATTTCCCCGTCGTGATCACAAAATGAAACTCATGAGAAAAGCCTGCAACACGAATTTGGCATATCACTTTATAAGCAACGGAATTGTAAATATGTGGAACAAGCTGCCGGATGACGTATTAAAGTCCCCAACTATTAACACTTTTAAAAACAAACTGGACAAGTGGTTAGGGACTATAGATATAGACTATGGTGATAATTAAATAATTTATGAACTTTTAACCAGTGCGTGATATAGGCTTATCAGCAATGAGCTGCTCGCCTATAAATTAATAATAATAATAGAAATAGATTTAACTATAGTGCTGGGCCGTTATCAAATTGAAGATCGGGAGTATCTGATCATGCACTATCATGAATCCTCTCAGATCAGCAAATCAACAACAGATAATATCATAGTGCTTTAACTAAAATTGTTACTCACTATGAGCCATTAGCTGGACCGTTATCAATTGAAAACCTGGAGTAGTTATCTGATGATGCACCATGAGGATCCAAGGGATATTAAAAGGATATAACTATTGAGCCATGACTAATGTTGTCTATTACTATAAAGCTGGTGATATGACTACTAAAGGCGTTTCGGGGGTTCCTTTAAAATTTTAATTTTGATTTTATTATTATATAATTTAATAGTATATGTATTGCAGGATGCATCAGATAATTTATGCGTATTAATATCTCTAGTAGATGCAAATTTCATTGGGAATCCAATAACCAAAAAACATCGGTATAAAGAAACTTTAGTTGCAAGATGTTCACAATTGAGTAAGTAAATTAAGTATGTGATTTAAGTGGTTAGATTTAGGACCGCCATGAGGTAAGAAAAGAAATCAGCCTGTAATGCGTTATGTCCTTTCGCAGCGACTTGAATCACAGCCCCGGATTGTGAGGGGCAAATTTTATTTAACACTAGCTGTGCCCGCGACTGCGTCCGCGTGGAATAGTTATTTTGGGAATCATATAATTTTTTTGTTTACCTACCTGCTCAGCTTTATTATAAATTACCTATAGCTGTTACCCGCGACTTATTTTAGACGATTAAATTACGTAACCAATAGAATATATTTTAAAGTAGTTTTAAAAAGAATATATTTTAAAGTACTTCTGCGTAAATTATATTTTCAGTTTTATTTTCTTGTGCGCAAAACTCGCAGCCGCTTTGCAGCAGCAGTCTGCCGAGAACGCTTCTCTCCTTTTTTCGAGTCCTTTTTCTAGGCATTACAGTGACGAAGAAAGAACGAAGGAAATGAAAACTTAATCAAACTAACTGTATGCTTAAACTAAAACCTAACCTAATAAGAATTGTAAAACTTAACCTTGAAAGAATGTACCTACAGGTATTATTTACAACAAAACAAAAAAAGTGTTATTGTGAAAATATTAGAAACAAAATACTATACTTAAAACAAACACTACCTACTATAGAGAAAACTACTACAAAGAAAAATTGTATAAAAAAGGATTTTGCACGATGATATTATATCGTAAAAACAAATTAACGCTGCATTCAACCGATCAGTAGGGAGCCGACCGCATAGTATGCTAGTCTGGTTATAAATGACGCGCCCCTCCACTTTATTAGTTTATTTAAATGTGTGAATGCAAATATTACTAACTATACTATTAAACTTCATCACGTTCGTTCCTCCTTTGTGTCTAACCAGCAACTAAATAACCAATTACTGCATTTTCGGTGTGTTTTATCCATATTTTATATTTGCCCGTATGCGTAAATGCAGTGGAGGGGCGCGTCATTTCGGCTTAGACAGACTATACCTCGTAGAGCTACACCCCCCTCCGCCTCGCCCGCAAGCACCGCCTCTCCTCGCCCGCCGGTTAGCGCTCAACATGCGACGCGTGTGAATTTTGTTTCAGAGTTATTTTAAAATTGTATTATCTTATAAGATGTTTATTGAAATTATAGGTGATGTTAATGACAACTTTGTTCACAGTTAAGTACTCTTAATTAATAACACATTTATTTCGATAAAGAATAATATTATTATGTTAATACAACTCTGACAAATAATTTGTAATAATGCATTAATTTAGACCAAATTTGACTATCATAAAAACGGTTATTGTGAGTTAATCTTAAAAGATAGACATATACGGTCGCGGACATTTTTTTAGATAATTTAAAGAGGAATAATTCTTTCATACATATTTTTTGGGTATCTCGAACGGTTTTCGCAGCGCACGCAACGGAAATCCTCAAAAACGAATAATATTCCCCGTTTTTTTCACATTTTCAACTGTTTCTTCGCTTTTATAAGTCGCAACGTAATGTTTTATAGCCTAAAGCCTTCCTCGATAATTAATCTATCCAACACAAAAATAATTTTTCAATTCGAACCAGTAGTTCCTGAGATTAGCGCGTTTAAACAAACAAACAAACAAACAAACAAACAAACTCTTCCGCTTTATTATATTATAGTATAGTATATATAGTATATAGTATTATAGTATAATAGTATATATAGTATATAGTATAGATATCCGTACCTACTTTTATCTACCCACAGTCCCTGTGTAAATAAAATAACAAATAAATTTTTATTTTTTATGTTGTAGGAGTTTTAGATACAGTCATAATAAACCAAACTTCAAAAGTTTTTCTTCAGGAATTCGACAAAGCTGTAAGATTGAGACAATTACACAGAAGAAATAAAATTAAAATGAATAAGGATGGGGTATGTAACTTTGATGCAATATCTTTCCATTTTGATTCTTAGCCACTAATTAATAATTCTAGTAATTAATTTGTTTATTTTAATATTATAGTTGGACGACTTTTTTAAACTAAACATGTTACCAAACCAAAAAGGTTCAAGTTCTATTGGTATTCCCGAAAAACCACTCCAAAAATCAACAGGTAATTAACTTTAAAAGTCTTATAAGATTATTAAAAGTAATATATACAATTAAATAAAACTACGAAAATTCCTAGAATAACCATCAATCAAATCGTTTATTATTTCAGTTAATCCGATAAATTCAACATATTCATTTATGCCTAAATCTTTTTGGCGCAATAAGGCACCACCTTCTCAGCGCGAGATAGAATTACCACCAGCGGATGCAATGCATTTACCAATAAATATTATAGAAATTTCTGAAGGGCCAGTCATTAAAGGAATTTTGAAGAAACCGATGCCTATGAAATACATATAAACTTGTCTAGAATTATTATCAGTCAATTCATTCTTATTCTACTGGATACACCACTAAGATTTTATGTTTTGCGCGCCTGTTTTCGTAATTATTTATTTTTGACTTGTGTTTTATAAACTTGTAAATTAAATAATATTATTAATCAGTATTTGTAAATTATTATTATGGACGTAATAGAAAAAAGTTTAAATGTTCTTAATGAGGAAACTAGAGGTAAGTTAAATGGGTTTAAATAGTTTTATAACCTAAATAAAATCTGTAAATTTTAAAGATCTATTTTCAGCGGTGCATTTGCCGATAGATGATGTTAATGAGATTGAAGGTTTCCCACAGCCCCTGGAATTTTATAGGAATTACGTAGCACCAAATGTACCTTTGATATTCCGTAATGCAATTAACAATTGGCCAGCCTTATCTAAATGGAATTCAGATTATTTCAGGTATTTGTAGATAAAATTAGATTTCATTCAATTCAATTTACAGCCTTAGTTCTACATAGCCAGGGATAAGGAAGCGCCACTTTTCAACGTGCTGACACAACGATCTCGCTTTTTTTACATCCACAATTCTCTTCATACAAACTATAGTTATGAGTGCTGTTTTATTTTTTAACCAATAATATTCCTTGTTATTTCTGTTTAATTTTAAAACTAGCCTGTGATTTATAGGTTGGATTTGTTTTTTATATTGAAGTTGCAAGTTACAATACATCTGTCTAAGTCAAAATATTATGAATTATGGCTGCAGCGTTGCTAAAACCATAAAATTCTAACAAAATACATAATCAAGAAAACAGTGCAGAATAAATCTTATCTTGAACTATTCTTTTTTTATTGACTCAACATCTGACTACCACCTGGCTGCTGGTATGCATGATGGAGGTCGAAGACGACTGTAAAAACTGGTCTTATTTCAGTGCTGCCTCAGTCAACGTCACTGTGCCCGCTAAAAACTATTAAATATAAGCTATTGCTTAGGCTCTTTTCCACACTTGAATCCTTCGCGGCTTCTTGTCCAAAATGGAACTTAGTGCCATCTTTAACTTTTCACTCTCAGTGAAGCCACCCTGCCGCTAAGGCCAGGACAACTTTTATTGGTACACCTGTCTAGTAATTGATAAATATAAAATATTAGTAATAAGTAAATAAAAAATATTAATATTTAAAAAAGTGAAATAATTATTATTAAAATTATTAATAATAAAGAATAAATAAAAAGGTATATAACTAATAAATTTTCTCTAATAATAATTGATATATTTAAGTGTCTATCCATAAGAGGAAGAGCTTCTCGGGACTACCTGAACCTACATGAAGTTAATGTTAAAGATTTTATTTTCATTGAATGTGAGAAGTCCAATAGTGCTAACAACTGAAAAAAAAAAACAATTTATTCACTAATATTTTAACACATTTGGCCGGCATAGCTGAGGCCACTGTAAGCTGTTTTTTTTTTCAGTTGTCATCAGGCAGACTTAAATTGCCTGATGAGCACAATAAAAAAAAATTTTTAGGCAAAAAATACCAAAGAAAGAGGTGACAGTAACAGTAACGCCCAACGGTTATGCTGATGCAATAGCTGCTAGTGAAAATGATGAGGAATACTTTGTGACTCCATACGAAGTAGACATGACAATGGAAGAGTTCTTGGATACACTTGATGATAAGAGGTAAATGTTTGCATAGAAATTATTAGAAAAATCAATAGGGATGTATAGATTGCGGCATGTAAATATGTCAAGTCATAATAATAAAAAAATAGGCTTAGGCGTTTTCCATAGTGTCCTTTTGTTCAGCAACATATGTCGTCAATATACATTCCACCTCATACAATCACAATTACAGGTATAGCGCTTAACTGGTTGTTTTCCTGTGCTAGTAGGCAATGCGGAAGGGGAACATGTAAACGAAAACACACTTTTTTCTCTTTTTATTGTGACAGCATCCCGCCTGAAGTTAAGCTGGAGTGTGGTCCATAATGAATGTCAATGCTACTATAATTTAATAACTGTAAGTAGCAGTCACATCCACTATGCCGGTCTAGTTGAAACCGGCAACATACAAGCTGATCCCAAAACCCGACTAAATCACTTCACATTCTGATTACTTGTAAGTGGTGGTACTACCCCGGATCGGCAGATTGGGCACCACTGCCTCTGTATAACCAGGCCTGGAGCAAATATCTGCCGTTTTTTTAATAACAAATAGTTGTAATATTTAATCTTATTATTAAATATTACACCGGGAATCAAACCTGTCGCTACACACAACCCAATGTATTTTAGGGATAACTACGTAACATACATACAAAAACAGAATTCAAACTTAACAAGCGACTTTCCAGAGTTCCTTGATGATATTAATGTCATTGAATTTGCTAATGAAGCGTTCGGAATTGAACCCGAGGCTTCGAACTTTTGGATGGGTGATGAAAGAGCTATTACATCAAGTGAGTACTGTAAAAAGTCCATAATTTGTTAACCGACCTATTTATGGCGACTGTGGTATAGTGGTCAAAAACTCAATAGTAAGCCGCATAAAATTTATTTAGTTCAATAATCAATGTTCGCGCAAAATCCAAAAAACTCTGTTAAAAACCCAAAAAAGACACCACTGCCTACCACTCTTAGACAACCAGACCCAGAGCAAATATCCGCTTCTATTTTTTATTAACAAGTATTAGTATTATTATTATTTTATTGTGACACGACATCTGACCTCGTCCCGCCTGATGATAAGCAAGAGGAGGTCCAAGAGTGACGACGACTGAGAAAGCCGAGTTTGTTCTCGGCTGCCTCTAATAAGAATAAAAGCTATGATACAAGTCTTTGCTCTGACCAGAAATTGAACCCGGGACTTGCCGCGTAACTAACTGGTGTGCTATAACCAATGCGCCACATCTCTCATTAAGTTTTAGATCTTTTGCGGTTTAGACCTAGTATCATTAATAACCTTAATGTGAAATAATATATATCTATACCCAAAGAATTTGGAAAGAATAGAATCTGTGCTAAAATAAGAACTAATTCATTGTTATTTGTCTCATTTATATTATGTTTATACCACGCGTGACTGAAAGAGACAACTACTTGTACTTCAATTTCTTTATTTCGAAGGTTGGCATTACTTTTTTGCAAATACAACCACTTAATACAGCTTAATTAAAAGTCACGTGGTAGTAAGAGTAGCAGCATAATTGCTCCGTCATCCTTTCTTGAAGTATTTTAATGTCATTTGTTATTCTTGCAAATTAGATTGTCAAATGATCATCAAAACTAGTGACAACCTTCTAAATTACGAATGTAAAAATGTATATTCATCCCCTTCTGACTTATTTTTAATGCCATAAGTGAAAATAGTATAAACGGTTGTATTTTGTCGCTATTTTAGGGCTTCTTCTGTTTCTTAAGTCCAAATTCTTTGACTACCTGCAGCACGCTGTGATAGCCATTTTGACGTTTGACCGTTCATGAAGTTTTGTAATAAATTTATAGTTACATTTGTAGGAGAAAATGGCTGTTCTTTATTGTCACTATAAAGAACAATAATTAATCCTTCAAACGTAATTATTAATTTATACGAAACTTCATCAGCATATCAAACGTCAAAACGGTCTTCATAGCGTGCCGCTTGTATAATTTTATTATAGTATTTTCTTAGATTTCGCTCCAACATTGATTAAAGGCTCTTGAAACGTCGAAATAAATAAAAAATTGCGATAGTAAGCCGCATAAAATTTAATTAATTCCTTAATATTATTCTTTTTTCTTTCAGTGCACAAAGATGTCTATGAAAATATATACTGCGTAATAGACGGCCACAAAGATTTCATATTAATATCACCAACTGATTTACCATACGTGCCATACAGAACGTACTCTAACGCCGAGTACAGCTATAGAGACGGCAGTTGGACTATTGTACCTGGTCAAGGAGACTGTGTTACTCCATGGATATGTATAGGTAGGTGGTAGGTGGACTGACTGCAACTGGCATCTTGTTCAAGATGGCGTTCTAAGGGGCCTATGTTCAGCAGTGGAGGCCTTCTGGATGATCATGATGGTGTATATAAAGAGCCCATGGATATGTGGATGTCGATGACTGGACTTCGGTTGTCTCAGTCGCCGTCACTGCCGGTTGAAGCAGTGTACAAAATAACTATTTTTATATTTTAATTTCTATATTAAAGTGCTTGTATCATTGACAATATAAAATCCGCAACCATAGAGCTCGAATGAAAAGAATTGTGGGGAAAAGGCGTGACAATTTGATTGTATTTGATATATGTACTTAGTTGTCCAGTTTCTATGATATTTATCATCAATCAATCAATAAAATTGCCACGCCTTTTTCCTACAGAGATAGGCAGACAATGAAGCGTCACTTGCCACGATCCTGACACAACTCCTTCGCTTCGCTCACATCCACAATTCTCTTCATACAAGCTCTACGGTTATGGGCACTAGGGAACCCTCCTGGGCTTGCCGTTTAAGTACATTCAAGTTTTAAACCAGTGCTCTCGGTTTGCGTGACCATTGCATTACCACTATACCACGGTCGCCTTAAGTCTAACTATAAATGTTTGTCAAACTATAAATGACGCGCCCCTTCACTTTATTAGTTTATTTAAATGTGTGAATGCAAATATTACTAACTATACTACTATAATTTATTAACGTGATCCTCCTTTTGTGTCTAACCAGCAACTGAATGACCAATTACAATTGCATTTTCAGTGTGTTGCATTCATATTTTACATACGCACGTGTGCTTAAATGCAGTGGGGGGCGCGTCATTTCGCCTTAGACAGACTCTATTGAATTATTTAATTGAATTTCAGACCCACTAAATCCAGACTTCAAAAAGTATCCGGACTTCAATAGAGCGCGCCAGTACAATGTGAGACTCCATAAAGGTGATTGTATGTATTTGCCTAGCCTGTGGTTTCATCATGTTAGCCAGAGTCATAAATGTATTGCAGTGAACTTTTGGTACGACATGGCCTTTGATATAAAATGGTGCTACTACAAAATGCTGGAGAGTTTGTCTATGAAGGAAGTTCCTGCCGTTTAAATCAGATCGCTGAGCTTACAAGTATACAGACCGTGAAGTTGCCGGTTGCCGATTCCATCTAGGCCGGCATAGTGGATGTGATTGCTACTCACAGTTATTGAATTATAGTAGCAGTGGGGTGCTGTCATATGTCGAGTCACAATAAAATAATAATAATAATTAAAAAAAAAGGGGTCCAAAAAACTCGACGGGAATCTACGTTAGTGTGACAAAAAAACGGGGGTTCATAATTTGTAAGCAGGGGTCAGGGCCGTCTTTACCCGGGGGTTCAAGGGGTGCGGTGCACCCGGGCGCAGAGTCCTAGGGGGCGCATGCCGACCGCCATAAACTTCGATAGATACCTACTACACTGAGAACACGCGAGCAAAGCCTTGACTTTCGCACCCCGGCGCTAAATATGCTTAAGACGGCCCTGGCAGGGGTCCACGATAACTTGTATGTATTGAATAGTAAAGAACTAAAATGTTGGCTTGGCTTCACCTATTAATGTAGGTAGATAATATTTAAAGCTCAGTGACTGTTGCCTGTAAAAGCATTAATATAAATTCAGTACAACGTGTCGAGACTTGGAATGGCAGTTTTGTCAAGTTTTCTATGGTAGAAATGTAGTTCCCACCGAAACCAGCGAAGTTTTGAAACTGTTCTATGGGAAAAAAAAACGTTTAAAACTTAAATTATAAGTTCTACTTTAATTTATCTTTACAACATTACGTGTTTTTTCTTAACGGATGCGACCGGCCCGCACTCTAGTTTAACATTAGGCGATTGCTTTAGGTTTAAGATTATCTTTGTTTAAATTATGGTAATAAACTTTTTATTTATTTTTTTATAGTGTTTTTAATTTACTTCATAAACCTTGCCAAAAATACCAAAATCGAGTATTTGCTCTGGGTCTGTTTGTCAAAGAGTGGTAGGCAGTGGTGCCGAGTCTGGCGACCCGGGGTAGTACTAATAAGTATACAGACCGTGAAGTGACTTTGTTGCGTTTTTAGATCAGGTTGTAAGTTGCCGGTTCCAATTACTTGCAGTTATTTAACTGTAGTAGCAGTTGGCTCCATTCATTGAACCCGCTCCAGCTTAACATCAGTCGGGGTGCTGTCATATCTCGAGACACAATAAAAAAGTAATATGAAAAAATCTCAAAATATGAAGAAATTCTTTTTTCAAATTGAGTTATTATCTTAACCTGTCCGGGCGTTTGAAGGTACACTTTCGAACTATGCGACAAAATATACACTTGGTGAAGCGTATATCAAGAATATATCTTATATCAACAAGCATATAGGCGACAGTGGTGTAGTGGCAGTGCAATGGTTACACAAACCTTGAGTACGAGTTCGAGACCACCAACTGGTACCAATGTATCTTTGATATACTTTGGTTGTCCTGCTTCTATAATACAAGCACTTTAGTAGCTTAGTAAAGAAATGTAAACAAAATATCGACAATTTCCTATGAGTACAGCCATTTGCCGATTCGGGGTAGTACCACCAATACCAATTACATGTATAGGTACATACAGTAAAGTGACTTAGCAGCGTTTTGGGATCAGCTGGTAAGTTGCCAGTTTCAACTAATAATAATAATATTTATTTATTATATTAACAAAAGTGTTTTACAATAAGTTCCTTACTTATATAATACGTGTATACAGGATGCGATTGGCAAGCGAGCAAATATTTTTTTTAGGCTTCAGGTGTTAGTATTAGAACCCATTTTTGAAATAAAAAAGGATTTTTTTTTTCAAGATAATAAAAATTGTCCTGATAGTAAAACACTACTGCATGGTAAATAAACGGCGCGCGCGCCGCCACGTCCGGCGGCCTATACACGAAACGTGATAGAAGTGTGTCAAGGTCACCCCGCTTCCTTTAGTAGCCAGTCAGTAGCTAACGGCGCCCGCGAACGATCGCACGTGTCCGCCCGCATTGATACTTAAAAATGTCTTATTCATCTCGAGAGTGCTATGAAATGGTACGATGTTATCATTTATGTGGCGAGTCTGCACTCGCAGCCCAGAGGATGTACGCAGCAGCCATATTTTATCGAGGGGAGATTAACGGGAGGCACGTACCTTACAATGCTTCAAACAGTGATATCAGAATTTATGGACGAATTGCCGCTCGCGTTCCATAGGAATTTGTATTTCTAGCAGGATGGGGCTCCTCCTCATTTCGCTTCCGCTGTCCGCGCCTACTTAAATAGGGAATATGGTGACCGCTGGATCGGTCGTGGGGGTCCTGTTCCATGGCCACCACGTTCACCAGATCTCACACCATGTGACTTTTTTATGTGGGGCGAAATAAAGCGCAGAGTTTATGTTGAGGAAGCCCAAAACCGAGATCACTTAAAAACGCTAATAAAACGCGCGTTTAATGAACTAAAAAGCGATACGGTAGTTTTAAATAAAATAAAAAACAATTGTCAAAAGCGTGCAAAACTCTGCTTAGAGAAAAATGGAGTACAATTTGAACATTTACTGAAGTACTACTGAGTTATAATGGTAAGTAATTTCTGATAAATAATTAAAAGCTTTTACTTTTTGATAACAGATTTGTATTATTATTATTTTAGGTATTATTTAATTTAATTTGACTTTTAGTTTTGTTAATTTTATTTCTTGTGTGAAACAAAACAATAGTTGTATAATGTATCTCTTTCTAACACATAAAGCTAGATGAGAAGCCATATGCATCGAGCGCGGCTTTTTCTATCTCGCTCACACCCCCGAGACTTCCTACGAAATAGAGAGAAACAAATACAGGCTCAAATTTCTTAAGTCATTCATTCAACATTCGCGCGAACGTAGTTTAGGCTCACAATGATCGTCGACATTTTCAGGAAAACTTCTCTGCTCCGTTACTTAAGATTTTAGTACTGAGTGGTATTAAAATAAAAAATACATAGTTACTTAATTTTCTTTTAGTATTTATTATAAAAATATTTGCTCGCTTGCCAATCGCATCCTGTATAGTTATATTTTAGTTTAACGATGGTCTTCACACTAGGCTAGGCCTGTCCTGTGAAGACCTGGTTGAGTTCTAAGTTAGTAGTAGTTCTAAGAAATAGTGACTTTATAAGGTGATGTTTTACTGGTGTACGAGTACATGTAATTATGCAGGGCCGTCTTAAGCATATTCAGCGCCGGGATGCGAAAGTCAAGCCTCCGCTCGCGTGGTCTCAGTGTAGTAGGTACCTGTCGAAATTTATGGCGGTCGGCATGCGCCCCCTAGGACTCTGCGCCCGGGTGCACCGCACCCCTTGAACCCCCGGGTAAAGACGGCCCTGTAATTATGTACATGTAAGTGTGTGTTAATGAAGTGTTTAATATTGTGAATAAAATGTTTGTGTTGGTGTGTAATGTAATATGAATGTGGATGCGTATATGTAAATAAATATATGTGTAAGGGGGTGAGTGTGTATAAGAGTGAAATGCAAAAGGTATGTGAAGACATAACAGGTACTTTATTTAGTCACGAACAGTATCTTCTCTGTACTAGGTCGGCATAGTGGATGTGACTGCTACTAACAGTTATTTAATTGTAGTAATAGTCGCTTCCATTCATAGACCGCACTCCAGTTGACTACTAACCCAAAAATCAAATCAAAGTCGAGTTCTATAAAACATAAATAAAAATTCGCACATTTTTAGTCGGTGAGTTCAGAAGTGTGCTTACAATTCCTGTCTGGTCATATGTTTGTACTTGAGATGGGATGGCATGTATTCCTATATTTAATAACGGTTTGACTATAATATCATTTAATTCGACATGTCGGGGAAATAATGAGAGTTTTTTATGCGGCATCACATAATGACAGTATCTCGACTGACTAAGTGTCCACTTCAAATAGGTGAATTTTGACGACAGGCGCTGACGAACGGTTAGCGATTGGATTGTTGCGCGTAAAGGGTTCGATTCCCGATTACGATAGCTTTTATTTGTGATATTTGAATTATATTAAATATTGCAAATAATTGTTAGTAAAATAAATAATAGTTTAAAAAAACTAAAATAAAACACGCTTTTATAGCAAACCGAACTAAAAATTAGAAAATAAGAGTTTATTATTTATTTATAGTAGCAGAAGGTGAAACAATCAATCATAATTAATGACTCAAAATAAAATTATAATAACATTTAGGTTATAAACAGAATCATTTAATTCAGAGTGAAAAGCCGTGGGGTACTTGACATATTAAAGGTTACAATTATTATCATTCTATTGGCAACTATCTATGAGAGGAGAGTTATGGGAATGTTTTTTGTTTTGTTTAATTATAGTTAATATACTTTTAATTTTATCTGTTTCTCAATGAAGAATATCTTTAAAATATATACTTACTAAAAAAATAATAAAAAAACAATTTGACAATCGGTCTAAAAGCGGTCGACACTCTTATTTCTTAGTCGACTTTTTATAATTTTATTAGGACCTCACATGTCGACGTAAATGGTAACAGTGCATACACGCATAGCGGGAAGCCAAGAACAGGCTTTAAGGGTCATAGTAAGTTATTTGCCAAATATATAGCCTTTCTTTGCACATATATACAAGTTAGAAAGTCAATAAAACCAGCCTTTTAACTGTTTAGGAATATACCTATTTTAATATATATATATATTTCTTACAATTTCTATACTAAACCTGTTTGTATCAAAGAAACTAGGCGATCAAAGTATACATATCAAATATATATTGGTGTTTTTGAACCTGGAGTTCTCGGTTTTCGTGACCAATGCACGGTCGCTTTATCTATATGTATATCCATCCATAATATTGAAATAATTGATGAATGGGTAATCGCGGAGGAACCAGAACTCATTGCCATACAGTACGTATGAAGAGAATTGTGGATGTGAAGGAAGCGAAGGAGTTGTGCCAGGTTCATAAAAAGTGCCTATCCCTGAGGGAATGGAGGCGTGACAATTGAGGATGTTATTATTATAAAGTAATAATAATAATAAAGTAATTTATTTCCAATCTTAAATTACATGCATTTTAGTATTTTCTTAGATTTTGCGCGAACATGTATGAATTAAACAAATTTTATGCGGCTTACTATCGCGTTTATTTTGGTTTTGATTTTACATTTTTTTATTATTCTGACGTTTCGAGAACTTTGCAGCCATCGTGGTCACGGAGAGACAGCTAAAACACAAAGCTCTCGAAACGTCGGAATAATAAAAAATTGTAAAATCAAAACCAAAATAAATGCGATAGTAAGCCGCATAAAATTTGTTTAATTCATACATGCATTTTAGTTTTATTCATCCACACCGTGTTGATCAGAATTCTTGCTTAGGTATAGGCCTCCTTCAGCTTGTTCCAAGCTTCTCTGTCTATTGCTTTCTTTCTCCATTCGCTTCCTGCTATGCTTGTATGTCTTCTATCCACCTTTTTCTAGGAAGTCCCCTTCTTTTCCCTGATAGTTCCTACCATGTAGTTATCTCTAGTTTCCACCTTTTGTCTGTGGGTCTTTCTATATGTCCTGATATTATCTCCTTATATCTGATATTATGTCCTGATATGTCTTATATGATCTCTGCCTATCCCTGTGGGAGGAGGCGGGCGTGACTATTTGATTGATTGAATAACAGTATCTTATTAAACTACATATCAATCTGAATTTAAAGATTTAAATAAATGTATCGCGCACCATTTCTAGCCATAGTGATGACGACTGACGCAGTTAAATGTCATTTGACCTCGACTTGCCCAATGGTAAGCAAGAGAAGATCCAGGAGTGCCAGCGACTGGGATATAAACCAAGGCACAGCTTTACACATGGGTGGTTAGCGGTTTTCAATGTTGTCAAATTCACAAAATACAGAATAACCTGAAAAATATCCACTAATCATCCAATTTTTTTTAAGTTCACGGCAAACTAGCTGTTAGTAGAGATTACCATTCCATACGTGTGAGCATTCGGGATCGCATGTCCCGGCGTTAGAGCATTTAGTGAAAAAAAAAAGTTTTTTTTCTAAGTGATAATGTTGAAGAATACAGTTAAAAAATATTGTTCAAATGGCTGTAAAATTAATCAGTTTTTTATGGCTGTTTTCTGTAAGTTTTTATTTGCTGTTCTTTTTTAAAAACTTAAATTTAAGTTTTCAGTATGTTTTCATTTATTTTATATTATAAACTAAGTAAATGAAAAACAAAAACTAAAAAAGGGATAATATTGGATAGGAATAAATTAAATACTAACAAAACTATATGAATATTTATTTAGTGGCATTCCATTCTCTCTGCTTATCCCTATGAGAAAAACCGTGACAATTTAATTGATTAATTGATTTATATTTATTTTAATGCAAATATTTATATATATTTCTGTTAATCTAAATATAGATATATATATTTAATTATTATACTCGCATTTCCAAATTAATGTAAATTAAATAAGATAAATTTAAGTAAAAAATATTATTTGATTTTATAATTGTTAATTTAAATTAAAAACGACAGTTTCATATCACCAAATTTCAAACAATAAAACAGACATGAAAAGCGACCTTGAGGATGAGAATACAACTTAGAATACAGGTTAGACTCTTTTAGGGATCAGCTTGCAGTTTCCAGTTCTAACTAGGCCGGCATTGTGAATGCTGTACTTATTTGACTGTAGTAGCAATCTCCTCCATTCATGGACCGCACTTCAGCTTCATTGTGGCTTGACATATGACTGCACTCCGCCGGATGTTAGGCTGGAGTGCGGTCCATGAGTGGAGGCGACTACCGGCCTAGTTGGAATCGGCAACTTACAAGCTGATCCCGAAACGTGACTAGGTTACATCACGGTCTGTCATACTCGTAAGTGGTGGTACTATCCCGGATCGGCAGACTGGGCTTCTTTTTTATGAACAAATATTTGTAATTTTTAATCTAATCATCATCATTAAATATCATCATCATCATCAGCCAGAAGGCGTCCACTGCTAAACATAGGCCTCCCCCTTAGAATGTCAGTTGCATCCACCGGTTATTCGTGACTTTTACTATGTCGTCAGTCCACCTAGTGCAAGGTCTACCTACGCTTCGTCCTCCGGTTCAGCGCGAGCTGAAGTGGCAATCGGCTGGCAATCGAGGACCCGACAACCGATGGGGAAGAAAGGTTCTTCAGAACACGAACCGAAAGACGAAGCGTAGGTAGACCTTCCACTAGGTAGACTGACGACATAGTAAAAGTCACGAATAACCGGTGGATGCAACTGGTGGCAACCGGTGGATGCAACTATATTTTCTATTTTGTATTATTTGCATTTCTATACTAAGCTACTAAAGTGCTTGTATCATAGAAACAGGACAACAAAAGTACATATATCAAAGATACATTGGTACCAGTGGGTGGTCTCGAACTTGTGCTCTCTGTTTGTGTAACCATTGCACTGCCACTACACCACGGTCGCCTTTATATGAATTTTAACTACACACTATATTACATAAATATAAGATATGTTTTAACTAGTTATTATAGTTAACTTTCTTCAATTCCTAGAGTTAGGTTTCGTGATTATAATTATCTAGTATTTTAGTATTTATTTTAATACCTAACTCTATAAAATATACATTAAATTTGTTATGTTATTTTCTTTAAGTACTTCTCTATAATTACTATAAAACATTTAAGGGAAATTTTATAAATTAATGAACACACACACATACGCACACATACATACATTTATACTGGTTACCAGAGCCGTCTTAAGCATATTCAGCGCCGGGGTGCGAAAGTCAAGGCTCCGCTCGCGTGGTCTTAGTGTAGTAGGTACCTATCGAATTTAAGGCGGTCGGCATGCGCCCCCTAGGACTCTGCGCCCGGGTGCACCGCACCCCTTGAACCCCCGGGTAAAGACGGCCCTGCTGGTTACGTTAAGATTTTTTAAGTTATATTTTAATTTTTAAGCAAAAATGATTTAGTTACCTTGTAGTGTAAATACATAGCTAAATGTTAGAATTATTATTTAAACCTATTAATGGTATTTTTGTTTATAGTAGTAAATATCCTTACCTATATTATAAAACCTAAAGTTTGTGAGGATGGATGTTTGTTAACTTCGTCACTCTTGGACCTCCTCTTGCTTATCATCAGTCATCAGGCGGGTCGAGATCAAATGTCGTGTCGCAATAAAAAAAATTGATTGGATTATTACAAATATCAAATTGTCATGCCTTTTTCCCGTAGGGATAGGCAGAGACAATGGAGCGCCACTTGCCACGATGCTGACACAACGTGAAAAAAGCGTGAAAATTAAATTGATTTGATTTATTGGTGAAATTGTAAAATTACTAGATAAGTAAGACGAAAGGGCATGGGTAGTAAAAAAGTGATTTAATAGTGTACAGTCATACGTCAAAATAATGTGTAATTTAAGATAAAGTGTAAGGTTTGTTTAACGCGAGTATTTTTAGAAATATGGAAAAAAATATAAAGGAAACTGTCAAATTTATATTGATAAATTACTATGTTACTATGTGATTAATACACAATGTTGTTTATTGAGAAATGACACGACCTAAACACGTTTTTTTATTGTGACTAGACACATGACAGCACCTCGCTTGATGTTAAGCTGGAGTGTAGTCCATAAGTGGATGTTACTACTACTATAATTCAATAACTGTAAGCAGCAATCACATTCACTATGCCGGCCTAGTTGGAACTGGCAACTTATAAGCTGATCCCGAAACGCGACCAAATCACTTCACGGTCTATTTACTTGTAAGTGGTGATACTACCCCGGATTGGCAGACTGGGTACCACTGCCTACCACTCTTTAATATCCGCGTATTTTCTGTGTCTAATAATCCTGGAATGGATTTTACGTCAGACGGGGCGCATTGGCGCGTAATATCAGGGTTCGATTCCCGGTCGGAGTAAACATTTGTTTCATAGCTTTAGTTTGTAATATCCTAGGTCCAGCATGTCATTGATATGCAGAAGGAACAAAGTCGGCGACAGCACGAAGCCCTTAGGAACGTCGGCATTCACCGACACGTCGGCTATCCAGACCCTGTCAAACGCTTTGGAGACTTTCGGATATCGAGCGATCGTAGCTCCATGCGGACATCGCGTTGTCTGATACGGATATCGGGCATCGTATGTCCGCATGGATCGTCAATACGCGAATTTGTGGCAAAAACAGATATCATAGTAGATCACATCTACTATGCCGGTCTAGTTGGAAACGGTAACTTATTCCGAAACGCAACTAAGTCATTGCACGATCTGCATAGTTGTGGTGATACTATTTTGAAACGGTAAACTGTGTTCAGCCTACCACTCTTTGAACTTATGTGACTGAGTTCGTATGTTGGCGGGTCCAACGCGGCTGTAATAGTGGTTGTGACGGAAACTTTGCAGTTATTTAACTGTGGTAGCAGATGCTGTTATATGCCGAGCCACAACAAAACCTATTGAACTCTTAGCTTATCTTTACTTCATTAGATCCAAAGAACATCATTCATTATGTATGGGGACTTGGCCTTAATTGTATTAACAGTTGCATAGACATTTTTAAATAGTTTGATGTACGAAGATTACAATGTAATTGGAATATATCCTTTATTATGCAGTTAAGGTGTGCAAAATGATCAAACTATAATTATAACAGTTCAAAGCAGAACTGTTAATATGGCGTCTTACAAAGCGTGATACAAAATCCATATCTTATTTTACAAATAACTCAATTGCACAGCAATTAAAAACAAAATTGTTATTAGTTTTATCAATACAAGTACTGAAACTACCATTTAGATATAAGTTTTTTTGCATTGAAAAGTAAGGAGGTAGTTATTTTTAGATCGTATCCAGGCCTGTTTCAACCACAAATAGCATCTCACTATATATGGCTAAACACTCGACTGACGGGCTATCAGATTAAAATATTGCAAATATTGGTTAATAAAAAAAGAGGTGGATATTTGCTCCGGGTCTGGTCATCAAAAGAGTGGTAGGCAGTGGTACTCAGTCTGCCGATTCGGGGTAGTACCACCACTTACAACTTACAAGTATACAGACTGTGAAGTATTTAGTCGGGTTGGATCAGCTTGTAAGTTGCGGGTTCAAACTAGGCCGGCATAGTGTATGTGATTGCTACTTACAGTTCATAAATTGTAGTGGCAGTGACATCCATTCATAGACCACACTCCAGCTTAACATCATGCAGGGTGCTGTCACAATAAAAAACAATAAAAAGTTATCGCATTTATGGCAGCTAAAACAAAAGAAAACATTAGTCGGCGTCACTATGCTGGCTAGAGGCTTTTTTGTGGTTGAAGGTTTGGGAGTTTAGGATAGGGAGCATATCAACTACGTGTTCTCCTTATCTTGAAGCATTGGAGTAAAGCATTCCAATCAATCAATCAATCAATCAAATTGTCACCCCATTTTTCACAGGGATAGGCAGACATAATAGAGCGCCACTTGCCACGATCCTGACACAACTCCCTCGCCTTACATCCACAATTCTCTTCATACAAGCTCTAAGGTTATGGGCACTAGGCAACCCAGCTTTTATGAGAATGTCTCCGACTCCTATTTGCTATTATTTAACTATAGTAGAAATCCACAAGAAAGCTAGGTTGCCTAGTGCACATAACCATAGAGCTTGTATGAAGAGAATTGTGAATGTGAAGGAAGCGAGAGAGTTGTGCCAGGAACGTGGCAAGTTGAGCTCCCATGTCTCTGCCTATCTCTGTCGGAAATAGGCGCGACAATTTGTTGAATTATTGAATTAAACAACTTTTATGCGGCTTACTATCGCGTCTCTCCGTGACCACGATGGCTGCAAAGCTCTCGAAACGTCGGAATAATAAAAAAATGTAAAATCAAATCCAAAATATACGCGATAGTAAGCCGCATTAAATTTGTTTAATTCAATAATATGTAAATCTATGGAATTTTTCGTTAGAATTATAATAGTTAAATAATATAAATTATACCTGTATTTATTTGTATTAATTGGGAATCTATTTCGATATTTTCAATATGTATTTTTCAATTTCTATATTGCATATATTATTCTAGCAATAGAAGCGATTGTTAGGTTCTACAGTCAAACAACTGCAAGCAAGAAGCAGTTGCACCCATTACGCCGGCCTAGTTGAAACCGGCAATGTGATCCCAAAACGCGACTAAATTACTTCACAGTCTCTATACTTGTAAGTGGTGAAACAACCCACTGCCTACCGCTCTTTGAATTTTCATTTACAATTTGTGTTAAAAACGCCTGCTATTTGAGTGTTAAGACTAGTTTTCTTATATCTAGGGGTTAACATAAAGTTGTGTTTTTATTTCAAAACCAGTTCATGAGTCTATCCTAATGAAATGGCGACACGTGGTACTTACTATTCTGTTTGTTATTTCTTTTTTAATAGGCTAACTAAATTTTTATCATTATTATCGGTCCAACTACTGTTATTATTATTATTTTGCTAAATATTATGATTATCTGTATTTTCTATATCTTGTTGGAAGATTAGTATCGCAATTCACAGTTAAATATGAAACAATAGGAAATAAGTATAGCTGCCCCCCCTAGCACGGCAATCCAAGAATCAAGATAAAGAGCTGCAATGAATATCATAGTAACTCATTTTAAATAACGTAATAGGCCGACACATCAAAATCTTTAAAAATAATAATAAATAAGTGTTCAACATTGTTTTGTGTGAAGTTTTACAGAACCTAAAATATATTTTTTGGACATTTTAATGCACTGTTCTGGTTAAAATGAGTTACAATAATATTCCTTGAAATTCTTTATCTTGCTTCTTGGGTTGCCGTGCTAGGGGGGCAGCCATACTTATTTCCTGTTGTTTCATATTCAACTGTGAATTGTGATACTAATCTTCCAACAAGAAATAGAACATAAAGATAATCATAATATTTAGCAAAATTAAAGCTTATAACGCCTGATAAATAAATTAAACAAATAAATAAGCGCATTAAAATTAAATACTAATAAAAGCGCAATTATATAAATAATTTATCATAGTTTGTGTTTATTGAAATCTTGGCCGGCATATTGACGGCGACTGAGGCAGCCGTAAACTAACTCGGTTGTTTTAGTCGTCTCTTGGATCTCCTTTTGCTTATCATCAGGCGGATCAAGGTCAAATGTCGCATCATGTCACAATAAAAAAGTTTTTAGTTTTTAACTTTTCATGTTCTAGCATCTGTTTTTTTTATTTGAATATTCTTTTACAAGTCCAGCTTTTGTGTTAAACTTTAAAATTCTCTGTAATGTAATTAGGTGCGGTCTAGACTAATGGGAGGGTCGTTTAAGTTACATTAAAATGACAGTACGGGGACGTCATTTAGAATTTGTATAAAAATCAAACTTATTTATATTCAAAACGCTATTTTGTTTCAATGTTGAATCATGTATATGCCTTTTCCCACAGGTATAGGCAGAGACAATGGAGCGCCACTTGCCACGAACCTGATATAACTCCCTCGCTTCCCTCACATCCACAATCCTCTTCATACACGACTTATAATATTAAGAGGATCAATTTTAATTATTTAGATTTTAAATATTCAGCTATAGTTGGTTAGCACACCAGTTCGTTACGCTAAGTCCCGGGTTTGATTTCCGGTCGAAGCAAATATTTGTTTTATAGCTTTGATTTGTTATTTTGAATAAATAAATTAAATATTACAGCAATAAGTAATAAAATAAAAAGCGATTATTTTTTCTGAGGCAGTGCAATGGTTACACAAACCGTGAGCACGATTTCAAAATCACTTGCCTTTACCAATGTATCTTTGATATATGTACCTCGGTTGTCCTGTTACTATGATTCAAGCACTAGTTAGTATAGAAATGTAAAAAAATAAAAAGAATGGGAAGTTGTGCCCAGTCTGCCAAATCGGGGTAAAGATACATACCACTTTTTGACCCGAAGCTAATATCCGCTTCTATTGTTAAACAAATATTCGTAATATTTAATGTAATTATTTATTTCGACCGGGAATTGAACCCGGGACATTACGTCATCATTTCCGCGGATCAGGCTCATGTCACGGGAATATTGGCTTTATTTTAATTATACAATCATTCTCATTAACAAATCACGTGCAAGGAATCAAGGAAGCAACAATATCTTCCATTAATAATAATCAAGATCATAATAACATTCACAATGCAATTGCACAAACATATGCACAAATTAATTAATAGAAACATTATGTTTAAAACGTCGTTGTTGCTAACCAAATAACGTTTAAACAATTTTAGAAATTGATCTTTATTATAATGTCAATTATTCAACAGTATTTTTTTAGATTTTGCGCGAACATTGATTCATAAATTAAACAAATTTTATGCGGCTTACTCTCCGTGACCACGATGGCTACGAAACGTCGTAACAATAAAAATTGTAAAATCAAAACCAAAATAAACGCGCGATAGTAAGCCGCATAAAAATTGTATAATTCGTCAATCAAATCTACAATTTACTTCATACAAGCTCTACGGTTATGGGCGCTAGGCAACTCAGCTTTCTTGAGGATGTCTCCTATTCGTCCTCCTATTTAACGCGCCCATCCCCATCAAATGTATAAATTCCTTTCGTCAATCTACTTTAATTTATCCTTTCCATGTGCCCAAACCATCTAAGCATTCCTTTGTCAATCTTTGTTACTACATCTTCTTTCAAACCACATCTATCGCGCACTGTGCTATTTCTCATTCTATCCGCTATCGTTACCACATACACTCCTTATTGACCGCATTTCTACAGCGTTAATTCTACTCTCATGCTTCTTCTGTCACATCCAACATTTACTTCCATACATTAATGTAATTACTACTCGTATTATTGAATCCACTTTAAAGCTGATTACGGCCAGTCCTCCTATCACGGGAGAAAGATCAACACCTCCAAAGATTATCATCACATTTCTACCTTTTTTCTTACCTCTGATTATCAAATGTCTTTTGTCAATCTTCTTACAAGGCGACCGTGGTGTAGTGGTAGTACAATGGAAAACTAATGTATATATCTTTTTTCTTTTTATACTGTTTCTATGATATAAGCACTTTAATCGCTTAATATGGAAATAAGGATACAGTTTTTAAAAACAAAATAAAAAGTATTATTTTATCTATTTATTCCGTTAATGTTTTACTTAATTGTCAGCATATTGACAACGACTGACGCCATGTAAGTTATATCGTTTTTTCGGTCATAAGCAATCCAATCCAAGTCAAGGTCAGAGACCCAAATCTCTTAATACATTATGCCGACAAAAAGGAGTGAAACTCGCAATGATATTTGACATCTTCGTAACCAATCAGCGAATAACAAATCAATAGATAAACTACGTTGATTGGTCACTTGCGACCGCGACGCAATTTCACTGCTTTTTCGTCGCCACAAAGTAAGTATTAAGAGAATCGGGGCCCTGTATATTTTTTTAATATATTTTTTTTAATTTATAATGTTTCTTTTTATAGTAATAGTGCCAGCATTTTCATACGGAGCGGCTATTGGTTGGATGTCTCCTATGGCAGTAAAACTGACGTCTGAAGACACACCAGCGGATGCCCCATTATCAGAGACCAGCATATCTTGGATGGCATCCATTGTGTACCTCGTTGGGACACCAGCAGTATTCCTTTTTGCCTTCATTGTGGATAATTTTGGTAGAAAGAAAGCACTGATTTTGACTTCTGTTTCTATGGTTGTAAGTGTATTTAGTTATTTTAAAGTATCTATATAAAAATGGTAGTGTACGGACCGTGAAGTGACTTAGTCGCGTTTCGGAATCACCTTGTAAATCCAACTAGGCCGGCTTAATAAATACAACTGTTACTTGCGGTTATTTACCTGTCGTAGCAATCACATCCATTCATGAACCATACTTCGGCTTAACATAAGACGAGATGCTGTCATATGTCAAACCACAATTTAAAAAAATGTTATAAAATCCATAAAACATTTTAAGCGTGGAATTTCGAAAACTAAGTCTGAAAACAGGAAAATCACGCAGGAAGGGATTTGGTTAATGATAAGTATGTGAGCATTTTTTAAATTGTGACCTTGACTCGCCTAATGGTAAGCAAAAAGAGGTCCAAGAGTGCCGACGGCTGCAAAACCAAGTCTTCACGGCTGGCCAAGTCGATTTCACAATGCTGGCCGAAAGTGTTTCTTCACACATCTCTTGAAGGATCTAAAGCTATATGATGGGGAGACCACATGGGCTGGTAAAGCATTCCACTTGTCGATTGTTCAACAAACAAACGACGCACCGAACTGTTTATTTCGACTGCCGATTCGATCGACAGAATGCGGATGCTTCTCCCGACCTGTGCGGGTATTACGGGTGTGAAAAGACGATGTAGGAACAAGGTTAAAGAGCTCCTCGGAACATTCTCCGTATAGGCGTAGTATGCGATAGACGCATCAGAAAATTACCCAATATTATTAATTTTCTTCAGCTTTAAATTATGATTTTTCAATACGTTTTTTATAGTATTTTCTTAGATTTTGCGCGAATTAAAAAATGAAATAAAAAAAATCGACCTAATATCGCATTGTTTTGGTTTTGATTTTACATTTTTTTTTATTCCGACGTTCAAACATCAAACGGGGTAGTTTTGGAAACAATAACAGCCTCAACCAATAGAACAACCAACACCTCAGTCTCTCCGTGACCACGATGGCTGCAAAGCTCTCGAAACGTCGGAATAATAAAAAAATTATAAATTCAAAACCAAAATAAACGCGATAGTAATCCGCATAAAAGGACATCATTCATTTTGGGCTTTTATGTACTACTTTTGTAATGTCCAATGATGAAAAAATATATAAATGGTAGTTTCGATATTTGTGTTGATAAACCTAATAACAATTTTGCTTTTATTTGCTGTGCAATTGAGTTATTTGGAAAATAAGATATGGAATTTGTATTATGTGTCAATGAGCGCCATATTTGTTCTGCTTTGAACTGTCATAATTATAGTATGATCATTTTGCACATCTAAACTATGCAAAATATACACTAAATTCCAATTGCATTGTAATATTCGACAATCAAACTATTTTAAAATACATATAACTTTGTTAATACAATTAAGCCCAAGTCCCCATACAAAATGAATGATGTCCTTTGTTTAATTCATGTTTATATTTTCAGATATGCTGGAGTTTAAAAATATATTCAACTGAAACTTGGGTTTTAATAACAGCACGAGCTATGATAGGCTTTGGTGTGACGGGCGCTTACATCGTTGCGCCGCTTTACATTAAAGAAATAAGTGAAGACTCTATCAGAGGGATGCTCGGGAGCTTTGTTATACTGTCACAAAATTTTGGTAATTTGTTAGGGTAAGTTTTTATTTGCATATAAGTTTGACGCTACGTGGTCAATGATGTGATAAATGAAACGCTCAACTTAAAATCGTAAAGAAGATTTCACATCTTACAAGACCGTGAAGTGATTTGGTCACGTTTCGGGATCAGCTTGTAAGTTGCCGGTTCTATCTAGGCCGGCATAGTGGATGTGATTGCTACTCACAGTTATTGAATTGTAGTAGCTGTGACATTCATTCATGGACCACACTTCGGCTTAACATTAAGCGGGGTGCTGTCATATGTCGAGTCACAATAAAAAAAAGACTTCTTTCTTTCTTTTTGTTTATGGCTTTAGTATTTAACTTGCCAGTGTCAAAGTAAAAATATATGGTTCAATGTTAAAACATTGTCAAGTAAATATGAAGATGAACCCCGCGAGTGATGATTATTATTTATTTTTAACCAATTATTATTTATCTTTTATTCAATTATTATTTCTTTTTATCAATTATTATTTATCTTTTAATCAATTATTATTTATTTTTAATCAATTATTATTATTATTTATTTTTTATTTTTTTATTGTGACACGGCATTTATTTATTTTTAATCAATTATTATTTATCTTTTAATCAATTATTATTTATTTTTAATCAATTATTATTTATCTTTTAATCAATTATTATTTGTTTTTATCAATTATTATTTATCTTTTGATCAATTATTATTTATCTTTTAATCAATTATTACTTATTTTAATCAATTATTATTTTTTAATCAATTATTATTTATTGTTGTTATTGTTTGCAGTTATGTAATGGGCGAATATTTGAACTATTACGCCGTGTCATGGATATGTATGTCTATAGCATTGTTACATGCGATCACGTTTACCGCACTGCCGGAGTCGCCGTCCTTTCTGTTAAAGCGCGGTAAAGTCGACGTAAGTTGTTACTTTCAATAGGTGCCATAGTCTAATGACGTGACAGAGTCGATTGAGAGTTAGATCGACCTACTATCAAAGTGCATAAAGAATTTTAGGCTGTCATAGTGGGTGCGACTGCTACTTTCAGTTATTTAACTATAGTAGCAGTCGCCTTTAACCTTGGGTGCGGTCCTTAACATCAGACGGGGTGCCGCCAGGGCCGTCTTTACCCGGGGATTCAAGGGGTGTGGTGCACCCGGGCGCAGAGTCCTAGGGGGCGCATGCCGACCGCCATAAATTTCGATAGGTACCTACTACACTGAGACCACGCGAGCGGAGCCTTGACTTTCGCACCCCGGCGCTGAATATGCTTAAGACGGCCCTGGGTGCCGTCATATATGTCGGGCTACAAAACAATGTCATTTTGACATAGAACTTTGTGTTATCATTTTTTTATTGGGACTATACATTCAGACCTTGACTGATAGTAAGTAAGCAAGGGCACCGATGACTCAAAAAACCGTTCCATTAATTATTTTGTCTATTTTATTTATTTATAAACTTATGCAAAATTATACAAAGCGCTCGATGGGAGCGCGTCAGCCGGCTTTTTACGTCGATTGGTTACCTGCAAGAATGCCAAAATATCAGTGCAAGTTCGTCGCCAAGTCTATCTAGGCCGGCATAGTAGATGTGATTGCTACTCACAGTTATTGAATTGTATTAGCAAGTGACATTCATTCATGGACCACACTTCGGCTTAACATCAAGCGGGGTGCTGTCATATGTCGAGTCACAATAAAAAAAGTTATTTTAAGAGAATCAGGGCCCTGGTAGTCAATCTATTTTAGATAGCCGCTAAATAAAAGTAGAATAATTCCTTTTCAGGAAGCCCGTGAAGTATTAGCATGGCTGAGATGTCGTCAATCTGATGAAGTACTAATAACAGCTGAGCTGCAGGTGCTGATGGTTGAAATTGAAAGAGATAAAGAGAGTAACAGTAAAATGGCTTATAAGACATTATGTAAGTGTGTAGATTATATTTTATTAAGCTTGATGCGGTCAATGACGGAAGGCGACTGCTACTACAGGTAAATATCTGCAAGTAGCAGTCGGGCCCACAATGCCAGTTTAGTTAAAAACCGGAAAATTTTAAGATAATCCTGTAACGCGACTAAGCCACTGGTCTGTATACTTGTGGATCAGTACACTGGGCAAATTTCCACCAACTGTCTGCCGACCACAATTTGATTTGATTTGACATACTATAAATACTACAATGTGAATTGATTTGACATACTACAAATTGATTTGATTTGACATACTACAATTTAATTTGATTTGACATACTATAAGTACACCAATTTGATTTGATTTGACATACTACAAATACTACAATTTGATTTGATTTGACATACTACAATTTTATTTGATTTGACATACTACAATTTGATTTGATTTGATTTGACATACTATAAGTACACCAATTTGATTCGATTTGACATACTACAAATACTACAATTTGATTTGACATACTATAAATACATAGTAGTATTTCTCGTGTATTTGACCAATAGGCAACACGTGTAAAACGACTTGTAGTATGCTTTGAAAAGCGTATTTTTACTTGCCTGGTACATCGTGCAAACCTACGCGTCAACATATTTTACCGCACTGCCAATGCCCTACGTTCGAACAACTCTTTTGCTTTCTTTACATCCACAATTCTCTTCAGCATCTATTGTTATGGGCACTGCAGAACCCTGCTTTTACAAGAATATCTCCGATTTGATCAAGGAACAATTTGTCGCGTTGTTCCCGATTGTTTTTAGCATAACAACCCGCCATAGTACATACACCACATCATTATATTTCAAGTAAAAAGTAAACATGATTAATATTTGTTATGTTACAAGAGTATACTTCACCTTGGGTTTCTCCATTTCTCCTACAAAATATATAACAAGGTTATTCAAAAAAGATTACTCCGCAAGCAAAATAATCCAACTTTGGCAATAATACAAATAAAAGTAGAATACGAGTACACGAGGTAAACCTAGGAGGATGTTGGTGTTTTTCAACCAAATCGGAGACATCCTCAAGAAAGCTGGGTTGCCTAGTGCCCATAACCGTAGAGCTTGACGACAGGCGTCGCCGATTGATCAGAGATTGGTTTGTTGCGCGTAAAGTCTCGGGTTTAAATATTGCAAATATTTGTAAATAAAAAAAGGCGGATATTAGTTTGGGGTCTGGTTATCAAAGAGTGGTAGGCAGTGGTACCCAGTCTGCCGATCCGGGTTAGTACCACCACTTACAAGTATACAGACCGTGAAGTGATTTAGTCGCGTTTCGGGATCAGCTTGTAAGTTGCCGGTTCCAACTAGGCCGGTATAGTGGATGTGATTGCTACTTACAGTTATTGAGTTGTACAGTGTTACTGACATCCATTCATGGACCACGCTCCTGCCTAACATCAAGTGGGGTACTGTCATATGTCGAGTCACAATAAAAACATTTATCAATATGTTAATTTAAACAGTTTCAGATAGAACATCGTTTCGCGCATTCCGAATTATAGTCATAGTGACATTAGCTCGGGAACTTTGCGGCTGTTTGGCTGTCCTGCATTTTGCATCAACGATTTTTGATCGAGCTGGTGCTTTCGTACTTACTCCAAATCAGCAAGCAGCAGTTTTGGGTGCTGTGCAATTGGTAGGCAGTTGTACTGCTTCTACTTTAGTTGAAAGGACCGGGCGAAAGGTAGGTTTTTTTTATTGAGACACGAGATCGTAAATGAATACGGGGCGCATTGATTAGTACACCAGTCCGCGTACAGTCCCGGGTTCGATTCCCGATCGGAGCAAAAATTTAAATCGTTTTTATTGCAGATATTTGCCCCGGGTTGTTAAAGAGTGGTAGGCAGTTTGCTCAGTCTAGGTGGTAATTTGCTCAGTCTGCCAAACCGGGGTATGACAACATCCCGCTCCATGTTAGTTATAGACTCCATTGTATTTCATCGCACTAATATTTCACCTAGAGTGGAGACCACGAACCGGAAAACTCAGCGTAGGTAGGCCTCCCACTAGGCGGACTGACGACATAGTGAAAGTCACGAATAACCGGTGGATGCAACTGGCATCTTGCCGTTCGAAATGGCGTTCTAAGGGGGAGGCCTATGTTCAACAGTGGGCGTGTTCTGCTGATGATGATATTTCACCGCTTTTTCGTCGGCATAATGTATTAAAAATATTAGGACCCTGGATTAACTTTACTGCCTAATCTCTAGCTAATAACATCTACGCTATATTGTTTACCAACAATAAAATTAAAGGACAACATTCATATTGAGCTATTTTTGAACCCAATATAAAAAATATATTAATAGTAGTTTTGATATTTGTACTGTTAAAACTGATAACAATTTTGCTTTTAATTGCTGTGCAATTGAGTTATTTGGAAAATAAGATATTGATTTCGTACCGTTTTTCAATCACGAAGACACGCCATGTTAACAGTTCTGCTTTGAACTGTCATAATTATAGTTTGATTATATGCAATAATTAAACTATGCAAATAAAGGATATTTTTCAATTACATTGTAATCTTCACACATTAAATTATACTATTTTAAAATGTATATGCAACTATTAATACAATTAAGCCCAAATGCGTATTTGTGTATTTTTTAACAGCCACTCCTAGGAGGAACGTGTTTCATCTCAGGTCTAGGAATGGGAGCCTTAGGTCTGTGGTTTTACATGCACGAAGGTGTGGAGGTGCCCCAATTGGGCTCTTTGCCCATAGCAGCATTGTGCGTGTGCATATTTTGTGATGCTGCCGGATTGCAACCCATGCCATTCGTAATTATGACTGAGATATTCACTTTTAAGGTAAGTTATTTTTCCTTTTGTCTTTAATTTACTTTTAAGGCGACATATAATTTTGCCTGTTGTTTTACAGTCGTCGGTACTCTTAGACCTTACCAATAGGCGGATCGGGGTCAGATGTCGAGTCACAATAAAAAAGAGGATGTTCAAGAGCACTGTTGTCTAAAAGACCGATCCAGTTTTCGGTTGCCTCATCGACGTCACTATGCCGGCCAGAGGTGCTTTTACACGCTTAACTTAAAGAATCCAAGGTTTTAGGATGGGGCTGGTAAAGCATTCCACTTGTCCATGTTCTACAAAGAAACGACGCACCAAACTTTTCAGTTTAACTTCGGTCTGTATGTGGTTGTTTCCCCCGACCTATCACGGATGTAAAAAGACGAAGTAGGAGGTTAAAGAGCTCCTCAGAACATTCTGCGTGGTTCAGGAGATAGAGGACGCTGGAGTTGCCATGTCTGAGAAATCGCAATGGCTCCAGAGTTCGTGTGACCTAAGCATAACTCGGATAGTTAGGCGCTTATTTAAGAACATTTTTTTATTGACAGTGATGTCAGTACCCTGTCAAGCTGGAGTGCGGTCCATAAATAGATTTGAGTGCTACTACAATTCAATAACTGTACGCTAAACGCGACTCAATCATTGTAAGCAGTGGTACCCCGGCTTACCACTCTTTGATTACCAGACCCGAAACAAATATCCGCCTCTTTTTTTGATTAACAGATATTTGCATAAGTATTAAATACTACAAGTAAAAGCGATGAAACAATCTATAGTTGTTTCAGCTTATCCTTATTTGTTTCGATAATAGCTGACGGGAGACGATATTGTTCTTTTTTTTTTACATTTCTATACTAAGCTACTAAAATGCTTGTATCATAGAAACAGGACAACCAAAGTACATATATCAAAAATACGTTGGTACCGGTGGGTGGGCTCGAACCCGTGCTCTCAGTTTGTGTAACCATTGCTGCCATTACATCACGGTCGCCTTCTATTTGTCCCAAAGTTTTAAATCAAAATAAATTAAAATTTAAAACAATTTGATTTTTTCAACCTAACCTGACGAGCCGCCATTTAAGTTTAAATTGAATATGGCTTAGAATAATAATTTGTTTATTCTTTGCAGTTGCGCGGCACAGTGACATCACTAGTAATAGCTTTTGCCTGCATTCTAGCCTCAGTGCAGTTAAGACTCTTCCAACCGGTCGTTGATTACTTCGGCATGTACATGGTGTTCTGTATATTTACGACTGTGTGTATATTTAGCACCTTGTATATAGTATTGTATGTGCCAGAGACAAAAATGAAAACGCTGGATGAAATTTATGAAGAAATTGGTGGAAGAAAGAAATGCAAAGATAACGAGGCCGCAGTCACAAGATTGTAAATGTCTGATTAATATATTTAACTAAAAAGTGGGGATTCCCCCTGATTTACCCAATGGGGATGTAGACTGCATATTGTTCGCGATAGAGGGCGTATTGTCGACACGACTCAAAGGACTCAAAAGTAGCCCTAAAATAGCTACAAAATACAACCGTTTATACTATTTTTACTTATGGCATTAAAAAGAAGTCAGAAGGGAATAAATATACATTTTTACATTCGTAATTTATAAGGTTGTCACTAGTTTTGATGATCATTTGACAGAATAACAAATGACATTAAAATACTTCAAAAAAGGATGACGGAATAATTATGCCGCTACTCTTGCTATCACGTGACTTTTAATTAGGCAGTGTTAAAAGTCAACCAAGTGTATGTTATTGCAAAAATGACAACCTTTGAAAGAAAGGAATTGAAGTACCAGTAGTTGTCTCTTTCAGTCACACGGGTATAAATATAATATAAATGAGACAAATGACAATGTATTAGTTCTTATTTTAGCACAGATTCTATTCTTTCCAAATTCTTTGGGATGTATACTGCAAATTGTTCGCGATAGAGGGCGCATTGTCGACACGACTATAGAATACTGTCATTATCATACAAAATACAACTGATTTCCAAGATTGGTTAGATGAATGCTTCCTTTTATAGCTTCAACTATTTCACCATTTGCTGTGGTCACTGTAAATAGTTCGCAAAATAAAACACGTCGAGCCGAGCCACGTCACTGGTCCGTCGCTCCCCGCAGGACGATGAAATAGGTCTGACAAAGGTCGTGTCGACGTTGGCGCCATCTACACAAAGTTTTCGTTAGGATTCCCTTTGTCTGACATGAGGCTGAGCGGAGTAAATGAGTTAACAATACGATGAAAGTTTGTCGAATAGATTTTGGTAATACTAGTACGTCATAAGTAGTTTTTGTGAGTGGGAGGCAAGGAAGCCGTATTCCCTCCAACACCCAAGTCCAGTTTAATATTTTCTCCTATAGAAAGAGAATTATATAGCTTTCTCTCACATACTTACATTGCCTCCAAAGTTCGAACTTTACTCGCCTGGATTTATGGTTTTGGCAAAGCTGAATGAGGCCCACTGCAGTGCTGTCTTCAACCTATTGAGGGCCCTAGGCACATTCGTGGCCAAATGGAAAGAGGGGTTAGGCTCAGGCTCACAAAATATGTTACTACAAACTACTTATACTAAGCATATTTTAAAGCCTACTTTAGGAACTTTTTGACATTTGGGGCCTCCAAATGACCAGAGGCCCGGGGCGGAATGGCCCCCCTCCCCCCCTGTTAGCACGCCTATGGGTAAAAACAAATAACTTTGACATGTTCGGCGTGTACTTTATCAGGGCCGTCTTTACCCGGGGGTTCAAGGGGTGCGGTGCACCCGGGCGCAGAGTCCTAGGGGGCGCATGCCGACAGCCATAAACTTCGATAGGTACCTACTACACTGAGACCACCCGAGCGGAGCCTTGACTTTCGCACCCCGGCGCTGAATATGCTTAAGGCGGCCCTGTACTTTATAAACTTTTACCGTATTTTCAATTCATAGGCCACTGAAAATGGGAAGTGTTCTTTAGATGGACGAATGTCTCTCTCTCTTAAAAAGATGCATTTTTTTTCATATTTTATATTAAAAATTAAAATATGCATATTTTTGTTTTATTTCTAGACTTCGAAAACTTTTTATAGATAATAAAACACAACAGATACAAGCCATGGAATGTTTATTTGCAATGACATATACCATAACATCATTTATATAGAAGCTTTTTATACAAACAAAATATAGTCTCACTTTGCATAAAAAAATTGGCATTTAAATAAATATAATAGATTTCTTAACATTTTCAATCTGACATAAATTTTAATTTTTCACTAATTTTAATTACTGACGCTAAATTCAATTTTAATCCAATAAAAATTATGAGATTCATACATATTTTATCTACAATATTAAATTTTCGTTGCGACAGCAGGCTTCAAAACCTTATTTCATATTATTAGATGTCCATATCTATATAAATAGGTGATTAATAGGACATAATCTAACAAAGCGAGACTAGATTTTACACATTCACTCAACATAGTTTTTTATACATAAAATATGTAAAAACAGTTTTTTGGTTAAATAGTTCTTAATGCTATGTACTTAAACCTTTAGAATAAAAACGTCAAAACTTTATCAATATACGACATATAGGGACCTGTCAGGCAAAATCAGTCGCTATCAGTCAGCGTGAATGATAGTGACTGATAGTGCAACAACGGTCATACATTATATAGTGCTCTTAAATTTGTGCTTTTTTAGTTATTTATAAATAGTTAATAGAATATTATTTATTATATTAATTAAATCACAAATTATTTAAAATTCACACAAGGAGTATAAACGCTCCAAAGACTGCAAAACGTTTATTAATACTGTGACACTTTTTATCAAATGATCCATAAACATCTTTATGGATCACTTGAAGGATCCATGGCTATGGCTGCCTATCTATTAAAGCGGAGCGAGCTTGCGGAGCAGAGAAACGTAGAAATATTAACCAATAGGATTGCATAAAAAATCGCAAATCCCTGTCCCACTGCAGCTGAGCGGAGTTTTTATGCAATCCTATTGGTTAATATTTCTCCGTTTCTCAGCTCAGCAAGCTCGCTCCGCTTCAATAGACAGGCAGCCTATAGGATGAAGGAACACCATGTTGGTATAGCATTCCACTTGTCGATTGTTCTGCAAAGAAGCGACGCACCAAATTTTATAGTTCGACTGCCGATTCGGTCGACAGAATGCGGATGCTTCCACCGACCTGTGGAAAGTCTTCTCAAAGTCTTCTTTAGCGTCTATACCGGCTTTGGTATTCGTTGCCCCATGTTTATTCAATAAAAAAAATAATTTATTGATTTTATTATAATTTATGATCTTATTAATATAAATATTTATTTAAATATACAAATATTAATAACAAGCAATACTTAGTAACTCCCTAAATTTACTAATCCAATAAAATTGTAACATTAAATAACAAAATTCTGGCAACACTGGACTAAGTATTGCATGTTGAAAAAATAGAAAAACTTTCTCACCCATATTCTACAGCGTTTTTCAATAAACCTACATATGATCGAAGGAAAGTTTAGTGTTTCCTGCGAGTTTTCCTATGAGATGGTTTCCTATACAAATATGTAAACGTAGAAATATTTTTATACATAAATAAATTGTGTACGATTAATTTTATTATTACTTAAAAACAAGTTAGGTCGTTCGAAGGTTAGTTATTGTTTTCAGGCAACCGTAACTGCGTCGCTCTTGGTTTTGCACCGACGTCTTAGTTTACGGTTTCCTCAGTCGGCTTCACTATGCCGGCCAGAGAAAGATAGAGTGTAGCCATGTTACATTACTATTATAAACAACTTTAATTTAAAAAAATTATGCTACTTAAAATTATAATCAAAACAAAAATATAGACTCGTGAATTTTTGGTTTTAATTTTTATAATAACGGTCGCACTCAAAGATTTTAACGCATCATTAAGTAGCGATGCGTTAAGTTTTGATATAAATCTATAAATAAGAATAATAACTTAACGCTTGGTCTTTTTGTAACTGCGGTCGTCGCAACAAGGCCGAAACGTATTTAATTACCAATGAAAATTTAATTAAAAAAAAAAACACCTGGATAGACGCCGGGTTCTATCACCGACCTGGTTGCAGTTATAGATGTGCACGTGTAAATTTTTATTGTTAAATTTATACAGATAATTAATTGAATCGGAGTGACAAAAAATAAATTATTCAAGTTTAAAATGAAATAATATCTGAGCACGGCAGTAAAGATTTTTAAAAAATTATTAAAAATAATTAAAAAAATATTTTTTATTGATTGATGAAATAAGCTTAATTATATATGGTTTTATATATTTTTTATTTAAATATAAATAACTTACAATTTAAACATTTTAAAGGAATAAAATTCACTTTGTGGCGTCATTCTAATTGGCTAATGATCGTAGGAGCGAACGATGTTCTGGTATTACAGCAACAGGACGACCAAAGTACACATATCAAAGATACATTGGTATAGGCAAGTGGTTTTGAACCGGAGGCTCTTGGTTTGCGAAGCCATTCCACAACCACCACACCACGGTCGCCACGAAATTCTGTATCAGTTCTTAGTGGGTACGACTTGTGCAAACCTATGACAACTGTCGCTTCATTCATCGCGTTCCAACTAAAGAAGTAACTTGCAAAGTTAACATTATTTCAATTAAAATGTAAATAATCAATCAGGTAAGATATACCAATTAAAAAACATATTGCACTAATAAAACTCTTAAATAACTAAAAACAAAAGCTGCAAAAATACAAAATGGCCGTCTGTTTACTATTAAAGGTATGATTCCGCCGGCGAGTGCATACTGCTCTACTGGTTTGTATGAGATTGTGACACTATTGCGACAATCAGCATTTGCTAAGTCATAGATTATAAATATTATGTTTGGAAACAATATTAATGCGGCGGCTGCAGACTAGTGTCGCCTTGCACGAAATCAATCTCATACAAACAAGCAGTGCAGTCTGCAGTCGGCGGAATCACACCTTAACCTATTCTATGACGTAGAATAGTACCACTAAAAGCGTTTTGGAATATAAGGTGGAATAATACCTTTCTAAATTTAGTCAAGTATAGCATCCTAAATTCAGAAGCAAGGCTGTGAAGCAACACTTCACAGTTTTAATTATTATTGTGACTCGACATATGACAGCACCCCGCTTGATGTTAAGCTAGAGTGTGGTCCATGAATGGATGTCACTGCTACTACAATTCAATAACTGTAAGTATTAGTCACATCCACAATGCCGGCCTAGTTGGAACCGGTAACTTACAAGATGTTCCCGAAACGCGACTAAATCACTTCACGGTTTGTATACTAACCCGCATCGGCAGATTGGGTACCACTGCCTACCACTTTTAAACAGGTCCAACTGATATAGGTTTGTCGGCCGGGCCGCTGGTGGCAAGGTGGAGGAAGCTTTTCGCTCTGAATTGCCAGAATTAACCAAGGAGATAAAAGGATATTACTTTGCGGAATCAACGTTGCATATTCCAAAACGTACGAAATATCAATTAGATTAATTTATGGTAAACAGCGACCTACAAATACTAAATAAATATATATAACAAAAATAACAAAATTTGGTCTAATAACATTTTGGTAGCGAATATTGGTGGTAATTTAGTTTTTAATTCACGAATCAGTCTTTCCATAAGCTGAGCAAAAATTATAAGCGACATATTTATAAACCGGAACTAAAACTTATCCCCGTCAAAGAGACAACTAGTGACGAATCAAGAAATTGTTTTGCTGATGGTATTGGCTAATGCTACGTCACTACAAACATCTCGTCGTGTGACGTCATGAGTTAAGCCAGTGTTTCCCAACCTTTTTTAGGCCATACCCCACCTTAACATTTCTAAATTTTTTATGCCCCCCATACGTAAATTTTAACCTATAAAAATTGTTTTGTTTCCTTAAGAAATATAAAAATTACAGCATTTTTTTAAGAATTTGCCTTTTTTGTTAGTTTGTCACCGATATCTAGCATTGCATTTAAATAACCCAAAGCGAAACGGTTAGTCGTGTCGAGTCCATTTTTAAATTGCCCCCCTGTGGGGCGTGGGCCCCACGTTGGGAAACACTGATCTAAGCGCATTGGTAACAGTCAAGATAATACAACCATGACACAATTTTAGGATTTACAGTCAGTTGCACAAAGGCCTGTTAAAATATCAAAGGATGTTGATTTTTTTCACGCGATAGTAGGTCGCAAACATACCATTTCAGAAAAATACCATTTCACATATATTTATTGTTAGGTTATTAAATCGAATAAAGAAAATATTCGTAGCATAAAATGTCATTAAAACTTGAATTGGGCCGGCATAGTGACGGCGGCTGGGGCAGCCGAGAACAAACTCGGTTTTCTCAATCGTCGTCACTCTTGGACCTCCTCTTGCTTATCATCAGGCGCGACACAATAAAAAAAAGTTTGTTTCATTCAACGGCTTTTTCAAAACTACCATTTTGTTAGATTCATTGAACGGTAAAATTACGGTTTTACTGCAACTGACTTACAAAAATGACAATTTGAACAAAAACACACGACTTACAATCAGCGTACCATCAACTCATTATCAGACTTTAACTAAGATCCGGTTCATAAAATTCGCTGGCAAGAAATAAAATATAGGAATGCTTGGTACTACATTTTAGCAAAATATTTCACATTTTATAAACTTACGTTTTATCCCAAAAACACGTCAAACCGTACATACAGGTAAGCATTTTTCGAAAAACTGACGCTTCGATTTTCCCCAATATTTTTGGACTGAGATAAAAGAAATCGATAAAACGTTTTACGTTTTTATGACAAGTTTTCCTTCATTTATACAAAACAGGATTTATGTTGCATAAACCAATAATAAAAAATAGATAGAAAAATAACGGTCCACTACGACCGAGTGAGTTTTCCTATCCAATTTTTATCATAATTTATACAAGTTCGTATTTAAAAATAAATCTTTAATATTATTATTTTACAATGATATGAAAGTAAATTGACGCACCATAAAGTTTGTGAAAGATCGCCCATGTAGTCAGATCGTACAAAAATAGCGCAAAAAGACAACCATTTTTTTATTCATTACATGTTAACCTGTAGTGCCTTCCATGGATAAAGACAACTGCTACCATAGTTCAATCAATATATCAATATTCAATAGCAGTCGTATTCACTATGCTGGCCTAGTTCGGTCTGTAATTTTGAGCAAGATCATTTATATGGAGAAAATACATAGTTAAATCGGTAATACATTTTGGGTTTCTTGCCTCCATTAAGTCGATCTTTCACAAATCTATTTAAAAATTTATATTGGAAGAAAATTGACAGTATGGAAGACAGTAAACAGAATAGGACAGACAAATCGATTTAATAAACTTATTATATATTACAATAATTTCTAATTGAATCATGAGAAAATTAATAATATAAAAGACTAGTTCTGGACGGGAGTTTTTTTTTGCAATTTAATATAAGAACATAGTGTAAAAATATATAAATAAAAATTATATTTTAATACGGTCTTAGTTTTTTTAAACAAATAATGGAAACTATAGTTGATTTTGAAGCTGAAGAAATAAATCCTAAAATATCGAGAGAAGTTTCGAAATATCTCCTGCCAGATGAGCCGACGATATCAAAGTAAGTGTCGAACCATTCTGGGACAAGCTGATCCTCAACAGAGGAAATTGAAGGAACATTGAGAAGGCTATGTCCAGCAGTGGACAACGTAATACTGCAGATGTGTTTGGTATGTTACTTAAACATTTTTTTTGCGACATGTACCGAATTAGAAATTATTATAAAGGTTATATCGAAGTTAAAATAAGTTATTACAATAAAATATATCAATATGAAGCTAGGGACTAATCACTGAAGCAAAAGAAAGTACTTAAAAATAATTAAGTAATACTTACGAGTGAGTACAGGGCCTCCATTATCTTAATACACGACAGCGAAATGACAAACTTGCACTGATATTTGACAGCTTCGTAACCAATCAGCGAATAACAAATCAATAGGTAAACAACGTTGATTGGTCACTTGCGACCGTGACGATATTCTACTGCTTTTCGTCGCCATATATTGGAGAATCAAGACCCAGTTTCTGGCAGTAAGTAAAGTACTACGGTTAGTTTCGGCTTTGCAAAGCGTAGTCTCTGTTACTCAGCACCTATGTGACGTTTTACCAATGACATATTTCTGTTAACCTTTGTAAAATTTAGCTTAGGTCCTATGACAGATGCCAAAATGACTTTACTAGTCCCATCACAATTATAGTACTCGTATTTTTGTTAACAGATGTAACTTTGACGGAGCGGCAAGATTTCTTTTTGTTACATGATTTATTTGATTTATTGTAGTTTGTTTTAAAAATTATTGTGTTATTATTGTATAATATTATTGTATGATAAATATTATTGGTAAGCTATGGTTGTAACTACGAAAATAAATAACTTTGAAATGAACGATCGAAGAGAGACGCTGCTACAATGTTAAGTCGTCCGAAAATTTCTCATGTGTCACAGGACCCAAGCTACATTTTACAAAGTATAGTGCTATGTGCGAGTAAGACGACGACCTACAGAGCAGAGACTAGCCGAATCTGTTTCCTAAGCCCGATGTGCATCACAACCGGGAAATAATATTTAAACTACGTAACGCCTTTTTAGTTTTGAAAACGTGTATTTTTCTTACACTCGTATACTACTGTGGGCAATAAATAGTATGACTTTTTAAAGTCAACGCGATAGGTATTGCAAAGGACGCTAAAACAGCTCTTTGATCTTTTATTTTTTTCTTTAATGCCGATATATTGAATCTTCTTGTTGAATGCACTAATATTTTCATTGATTCCATAAAGAGTTAATTTCAAAGAGATAGAGATGCTTCCTACAATAATAAAATAAATAAAAGCATTTATTGGAACATGTCGATCAGGGCTAAGAAACCTCAAAGATTTTTGGGATAATTCTAAAGGTACTGGAATTGAAATGGTATACACGACGATGTCAGAGAGCAGATTTCGATTCTTATTGCGTGTTCTTCGTTTTGATGCAACAAACAGATCGACTAGCACCTTTTTCGTGTCAAATACGAACTACGGCATGTCAGTGAGTGTTCGAGCACTAATTTAATTATGCAGTGGACTCAGAAGTTTAAAACAATAGGATCAATGCAAAAAAACACGACTTCAAGGTCGTAAAAGGTCTGTGCGCGTCGACCAAACTATCAATCAAGTTCTAGAATCATTACGGGTGGGTCTCTAGCTGAGGAACGTTGCAGCGAATTTTGCACATTTATTCCATGCCAATAAGATCCAATTAGTGCAGGAATTGAAACAGGAAAGGAAAGGAATTGGACTTCGAATCAAGATTAAGTTTTGCAAATGAAATGTTCAGCACTTTCAGTAACATCATCTTTTCCGATGAAGCTCATTTTTATTTAAACGGTTTTATGAATAAACTAAATTCTGGCTTAAGACACTAGAGTGCAAAGGTTATGGTTTTCGGGCCGGGCCGGTTTTCTTTGAAGACAATCGCGGCCGAGCGGTAACCGTAAATTCCGACCGGTATAAGGCAATGTTGAGGGATTATCTGGCGCCAAAGTTGCAAGAATCGCGAGGTTACCCCAAAAACCGAATCAATTATATTAAATCATGTTTAAGTATAGTGCAATTATACGTGTAACTAAAATAAAATATAATGTTACTTCACATAAACTGTGATTGAACAATATTTATCACATTTATTTCTTTATAATATGAATAAAATTATATCCTGTACTTAAATTCATTATTAACTAAAGTATGAATTATATTTCATCTATTATCTATATAGCTGCTGTATATAATTTATAAGGTTAGGTTTTATTATTGTGCCGTCATCAGGGCACCCAGTAATACAGGTTGAGTATAGCCTAGTACAGGGGCTCCGGATTATTATAAAAAACCTTGTTTGAATAAAGATTTTTTGATTTGATTTGAAAACACTTGGTCGCCACGCCACGTGTCACACCTCAAATGAGAGCATGCATGTTGTAAACTGATTTCGCGGAGGGGTAACATATCCTGGCCCCAAGAAGCCTTGATTTAAGTCCAGCAGACTTTTTTTATCGGGATACTCCAATAACCTCAAAACATTGCGGCAATTAAAGTACAATATCAAAAAATGAAATGGAATCAATTACAAGATTTTCATGCCCAATTGGAAGAGTGTTGTAACCGCCAAGAATTATTGCTGATTATCTTATTACTGTTGAAAATTTAACGCCTTTATTTATAATAGTTTTTTTCCCTGTAATTTTTAAAAGTTTAACCAAACACGAGCTGACTTATGATGTCTCCCTGAAAGGATCTAAGCCTGCTGAAACAGTCACAGAACTTAGAAGGCAGATTGCCCCACTCTTCTGTGAGTTTGCTACGGAAGATGTACTCGAGAGCAATCTAGAATTCCATCTAGATCTAGAGGGTGCGAGGGTAATATTAAACAAAATCTCAGAAAATTTAAAAAAAACTGATAATTGCTTGGAAGGTAGTTTGACTTTAAGAACGAAGATATTAGTTAACCACGTTGAGGCGAGGCTAAAACGAATAAGCTTCTTAGACGAAGGGGAGCGGTCATCCCTAAACTCAGTTTTAAAACTATCAAGTTTGAAAGTTTGTTTTAAAATAGTTCAAAAGATTTATTGAACGAAATCCAGAGCTGTCTATTAGACAAGCTGGAGGTTTATCTGTGGCTAAAGAAGAAATAAATAACTTCTATGATCTTTTGATCAAAGTCTTGACCGAAAATGATCTGTTAGACAAACCGGAGAGATAAAACAATATGGATGAATCCGCAGTGCAATTGAATAATAAACCCAGAAAAGTCATAGCGAAAAAAGGTGCCAAAGTCGTCAATTCAATCACATTTGCCGAGAAAGGTGAAACAATGACAACCTTTGGCTATTGCAATGCAATTGGTAGTTTTGTTCCACCAGTGCTTATAATAAAAGGTGTGAATAAGAACCTGAATTTGAAGATGGACTTCCAGTAGCCTCAAAAGTTTATATCAATAAAAAAATCTGCATATACTATATACAAAAATCTGCAGGTCAAACAACTTACAGCAGGGGGGGGGGGGGGGGTTAAGCCAACTAAGACTGTGGCGAAACCCAAAAGTTGCGAGCCGGGGCAAAGCAAAGCCAAAGAAAGGGTGAGTTTACTTTTGTTAATTGCTCGGACTTTGTTTTAGTAACAATCAAATGCCATAGCCGATCCTGAATTAGATCATCCACAACGGAAGCGTTTTACATTATCACTTGGGCCGGTTGATATCATATAATGTACTTCATCAATGGTCACGGCTCATAAATAGACGAAAGAAGAAAAGGAACAGAAGGTTCAACCGGCATTACCCGGTAATGTGATTTTTAACTTTACTAATCAAATTGTTTAATTGCTAATAACGCGTGACAATTTGATTGATTTAATGTAACATCATCGTGGAAAAGTTTCATCGCACACTCAAAGTTGCTTTGAGGTGCAAGTTTGGAAGTAGCACATCTTGGGAGGACGAGTTACCCACCGTTTTGTTAGGACTGCGAGCTGCTTGCAAAAGTAAGTTTGTGAGGCGAGTTTATGTACGAATCGAAAATATAAGAAAAAAAAACCGGCTGTCCTATCTTGCGGCGCATAATCTCGGGGTGATTCGATCAGCAGACCACCACAAAAATACATGTATAGCTAAGCGGATAGCTGCATCATTCGTCCTTGCCGAAGAAACAAACCCCAACATTACACGAATCGCAAAAAAAGAGAAAAAAGAAAGGGTCCGTTGATAGGCTGCCCTATCTTGCGGCGCATAATCTCGGGGTGATTCGATCAGCAGACCACCACCAAAATACATGTATAGCTAAGCGGATAGCTGCATCATTCGTCTTTGCCGAAGCAACAAACCCCAACATTACACGAATCGCAATCGTAATTGCAAGTTTGTCATCAAAATTAAAGCAAAAATGAGAAAGTTCTGGAAAGAGGCGCGAACACTCTCTGAGTAAGAACTCCGAGTGGTTGGCTGGATATTTTACATTCCGTGTATCCGTCCACCACTCAGCGCCATTAAAAAGTGCTTTAACTCCTGGGCGTCCGTCAAAGGAATTCAATGAAGCAAGCGATAAGACGAAAAGAAGGCGCGTAGACGACCTTATTCAATTACGGGACGTCAACCAGTTGACAGTGGCAACTGAAATCTCAGCGCGATTGTCCGGAAATTGGAACTTGGCTACAGTTATTAAGAAAGCAAGTCACAGTTCCGAAAAATGTCAAATCATGAAACGAAGTCTTGATGCTAACGAAGAACCAAGATGTTTGACAAAGGAGGAGGCTTTGGCTTTATTACGTAGATGCCAAATCTACGAGTTACTCCTACAAGCAGACGAGAAAGTGGAGTATTAAACTAGGACACAAGATATTGCCTTCTATTTATAGTTCAAGGCAGGCTAAAATAGATTGTTTCCCTTCACAGATTTTCGTAAACAAGACGCATGCAGAAATTAAAGTTCAAGCCGTTTTAAACAAAACAGTCGAACGTTTAATTACAGCACAGCTAGAAGTTTTTAAATCATTGTCTCCGGGCTCATATTTTCCCTTATAAGCAAGTAGGGCTGAGATGGAAGTTCTGGTCATAGCACTTACAAACAGAAATTCACAAACAGTGAAGACACAGATGAGTTTTTGTTTGTTTTCTCATTTGTTGCGCTTCAATTACGTGACAATAGTGGTAACATTGTTTGGCAGAGTCCTCGACCATCTTCTTCTATATATTTTTGGCCGATTAAGATTTTTTTTCTCCAAAGAAACTACTGATTTTATTGTGACAGAGACCAATAAGATTTTGGAGGAAATAAACCAATTGGTACCAACAATAGGTAATGTAGATGATAATGAGATATCTATCAAACACGAATTACTGTTCACGATGATTGACGGTAAAGTGTGCAACGCCATGACTGAAACTTCCTCGGTACAAAAATGTTATATCTGTGAGCTACACCTAAATTTATGAATGATGAGACTAGGGAATTTGTAGTAAATAAGGAAAATCTTGGTTTTGGTATATCTCCCCTTCACGCTTGGATACGTTCCTTCGAATGTTTGCTTCACATAAGCTATCGTCTCGAAGTTAAAAAATGGAAAATTCGAGACGAAAATGACAAAGCAAACGTGAAGCAACGTTATTCCCGTATTCAGCATAGGTTTAAGGCTGGAATGGGTTTATTTGTAGATAGGCCAAAACCAGGATTTGGTAATACGAATGATGGAAATACTGCTCGTATAAATAATGATGGAATCCTGAACTAGCCTCAGATATAACAGGTTGAGATGTGACTTTAATAAAGAACCTTGGCACAATTCTCAGAACTTTGGCGTCAGGTTATGATATTAATGTAGAAAAAATTACTTCTTTCACACAGGACACAAAACAACTGTATCTTAGTCTCTATTCGTGGTATTATATGCCTGTGACCGTGCACAACATTCTTGTACACAGTGTAGATATTGTAAAAAATGCTCTTCTACCTATCAGGCAGCTTTCTGAGGCAGTTCAGGAAGCTCGAAATAAAGATTGTAGAAGATTCCGAGAGCACAATACTCGGAATCATTCACGTATCGCCACGAACAGGGATTTACTTAACATGTTATTAATCACATCTGATCCTGTAATCAATAGTCTTAGAGAAGTTCCAAAAAACCGACAAGTAAGATTCCTTCTGCAGTTTTCGAATTAATTATACTCTCTACTATAAATATAAGTTCTAGTGTAAGTCTCAGTAGTTTTAATCAAGTTGTTAGTATGTCAGATTATAATGTAGAAGATTCTTCAGAAGAAGAATTAAGTGATGTGGAATAAATAAGAGTTGTAAATGTTATTGTACTAATATTTTTTAAGTGATATATCCCACTAACTTTAATATTAATCGTAAATATATTGATTTATTTAATACTAAGTAAGTTTTGTGATCTGCATGTTATTTGAATATAAAAATAAATGATTGTTATTAGTCCAATGTCCCGTTGTGTAATTAGTAGCTAGATTAGTAGTAATTACGTATTTTATTCTATTGTTAATTCTTTTTCTATTGTATTTTTCTACCTGTCTGAATTAGGTATATAATATATCTATTTTTTTTTTGTTGTTTTCTTATGAAATCCGATACCCGACCTTCTTTTATTTATTTGTTTTGTGCTAAAACCGTAATAAAACTTCATAAGAAAGTCACACAACGCAAAAAAAACACAAAATAATTTTGTCCAGCTAGCATGTTAGAAACGAATCACTGTGAATAATAAAAAATTGTAAAATCTAAACCAAAATAAACGCGATGGTAAGCCGCATAAAATGAATGTTCGCGCATAATCTAAGACAATATTATAAATATTATCAGTTGTGAATCTGTGCGTGTGCTTATTTTATTTCTTCTAAAGAACAAACTTGCTCATTTTAATTTTATTGTTTTTTTTTTGTTTTATTCAATTTATTTGAGTGTATATATTCAGTGGTTATAGACAAAAGCTCCCAATAAATATAAATAAAAAATATATATCCAGTGGTAGATAACCGGAGGCAACATTTTTTTATGGCCTTGGTTATCGTCCCAGGGAAGTCACCACCGCTTCCGAGTGCAAATACTGTGAAGTGACTTCACAGTAACAGTTTGGAAGTTGTCCGGGTATATAACAAGTGATAGATAGACTGTGGTGTTGTTTTAGGCCCAGACTATCGTCCCGTGGAAGTTACCACCGCTTCCGAGTGCAAAAACTGTGAAGTGACTTCACAGTAACAGTTTGGAAGTTGTCCGGGTATATAACAAGTGATAGATAGACTGTGGTGTTGTTTTAGGCCCAGACTATCGTCCCGTGGAAGTTACCACCGCTTCCGAGTGCAAAAACTGTGAAGTGACTTCACAGTAACAGTTTGGAAGTTGTCCGGGTATATAACAAGTGATAGATAGACTGTGGTGTTGTTTTAGGCCCAGACTATCGTCCCGGGGAAGTTACCACCGCTTCCGAGTGCAAATACTGTGAAGTGACTTCACAGTAACAGTTTGGAAGTTGTCCGGGTATATAACAAGTGATAGATAGACTGTGGTGTTGTTTTAGGCCCAGACTATCGTCCCGGGGAAGTTACCACCGCTTCCGAGTGCAAATACTGTGAAGTGACTTCACAGTAACAGTTTGGAAGTTGTCCGGGTATATAACAAGTGATAGATAGACTGTGGTGTTGTTTTAGGCCCAGACTATCGTCCCGGGGAAGTTACCACCGCTTCCGAGTGCAAATACTGTGAAGTGACTTCACAGTAACAGTTTGGAAGTTGTCCGGGTATATAACAAGTGATAGATAGACTGTGGTGTTGTTTTAGGCCCAGACTATCGTCCCGGGGAAGTTACCACCGCTTCCGAGTGCAAATACTGTGAAGTGACTTCACAGTAACAGTTTGGAAGTTGTCCGGGTATATAACAAGTGATAGATAGACTGTGGTGTTGTTTTAGGCCCAGACTATCGTCCCGGGGAAGTTACCACCGCTTCCGAGTGCAAATACTGTGAAGTGACTTCACAGTAACAGTTTGGAAGTTGTCCGGGTATATAACAAGTGATAGATAGACTGTGGTGTTGTTTTAGGCCCAGACTATCGTCCCGGGGAAGTTACCACCGCTTCCGAGTGCAAATACTGTGAAGTGACTTCACAGTAACAGTTTGGAAGTTGTCCGGGTATATAACAAGTGATAGATAGACTGTGGTGTTGTTTTAGGCCCAGACTATCGTCCCGTGGAAGTTACCACCGCTTTCAAGTGTAAAGACCGTAAAGTGACTGTGTCGATTTTCGGGATCAGTTTGAAAGTTGACCGGGTTTTATTGAAGGAGTGTATATATTTATTTATTCTTTTCTTTTATTTACTATAAAACACCCCTATATTTATTTAGGTATTTATTTTTAATATATATTTTTTATTTTACCTACATTTTTTATTTTAACATTTTATTTTAGTATTCATTGAGCAAGGTTGTTTTTTTTAGGCATATATTTTTTTAACAGGCATTTTTATTATGTAACGTGTGTACAGTGGCAACGACCACAAAACTTTAATATTTTTTTGGATTTTTAAAATATTTTTATTTTTACTTAACCTCATTTTTTTAAATGCTAACTTTTACATTTTTTGGAGCAAGGTTTTAGCTAAATACTTTTTGTTTATTTGTCATAATATTTTTTTTTAAATCAATAAGTTGGTTATTGTTTAATTTTTTTGAATATAATTTCTTTGTGTACAATGGCAGCAAAGATAAAAATACTGAGATTAACAAAACACGAGTTGACTTACGAAGTCTCCATAAGAGGAGCTACGCCTGCCGAAACTGTTACTGAACTCAGAAGGCAGCTCGTCCCACTCTTCCGTGAGTTTCCCACGGAAGATTTCCTTAAAAGTGATCTGGAATTTAACTATTTAACTTAGATGTAGAGGGCGCGAGAGTTACATTGAATAAAATTTTAGAAAATTAAAAAAAAATGGTAAATGTTTAGAAGATAGCCTAATTTTAAGAACAGAAACACTAGTCAACCACGTTGAGGCGAGGCTTAAAAGAATAAGTCCCTCAGACGAAAGGGAACGATTATTTAACGAAACAAATAACAAACTAAAAAAAACTTTTAGATGACTTTGCAACAAACAATAGTGTGGATCCAGAGGAACCAACTCTCGCTCAGGATACCTCGAGACAATCCATAACACAGGAGGAACATTACGAAAATTCACATAAATTATACCTTATTACCGAAATTACAAAAATAAAATATGATGGTAAGTCGTGCGCGCGTGCCTTTATCCACCGCATGAGCTACTTTTGCAGGACTCGATCCCTGCCAACCTCCCTAGTACTCCAGTGCGCTACCGAGATATTCACAGGTAGCGCACTGGACTGGTACCGCACAGTGGAGCAGAGGGTCGACTCCTGGCAGGAGTTGTGCGAATTGGAAAAGGTCTACGTGCCGCACGACTTCGACGACAAACTTTTAGACAAAATTAAGAGTAACTTCCAGAAACCCGACGAACATATCCACATTTACTGCAAGCATGAGGGGCATGTTCCTAAAAATGGAAGACCCCCCTTCAGAAAACGAAAAATTAAAAATAGTTCTTAGCAATATGAAGCCGGATTATCTACCGGCAATAACCTTAGACACAATCAAGTTGTGTGGATGATCTAGTCACAGTCTGTGCCAAGTTTGAAGTATTACAAACAAGGGTGAGTAGTTCCCAGACCAAACAAACGAAAGAAGTACTTTCGTCGGATGATAGCATTAAAAAAGGATCGAATAATTTAAATTTAAATAAAAATAATAGTAAATCAAACCCAAATAGTTTTAGTAACTCTCGTAATTACAATAAACCAAATAATTATATTAACGCTCATAGTACTACATATAATAAAAAACCAGTCACATAGTATTAGCAAACCTTGTAATGCAATACAACCCTTTAATAAGTCTGTTTCTGTCCAAGATGTCGCGAGGACACGCACAGCATTGGAAAGTGCCCACTTTAGAGTAGAAGGCTATTCTGCTTTAAGTTTTTTTTTATTGTGACTCGACACATGACAGCATTCCGCTTGATGTTAAGCCAAAGTGTGGTCCATGAATGAATGCCACTGCTACTACAATTCAATAACTGTGAGTAGCAATCACATCCAATATGCCGGCCTAGATGGAACCGGCAACTCACAAGCTGATCCCGAAACGTGACCAAATCACTTCACGGTCTGTATACTTGTAAGTGGTGGTACTACCCCGGATCGGCAGACTGGGTACCACTGCCTACCACTCTTTGATAACCAGACCCGAAGCAAATATCCATCTCTTTTTTTTATTAACAAATATTTGCAATATTTAATATTACAAATAAAAGCTATGAAGCAAATATTTGCTCCGACCGGGGACTTTACGCGCAACAAACCAGTCGCTAAACCGTTCGTCCACGCCTGTCGCCTGTCGTCAAAGTGCGGCAAAGAAGGCGAAACATTTTATTCTTGCCCGGAATGTAATAAACAAGTACAGCAACCGTCCACTTCAAAAAAACTGAAGCCTAGAGGTTATTTTATGAAGTAACTGCCAAGTTACTTAATCAAAGAGGACTGGGAGAACTGGCTGCACTCCCTGAATTTTTTTTTTTTCATTTTATAGAACCGATTCACGCAATTCCACTGCTTTTTCGTCGGCATAATAAATTAGGAGAACCGGGTAGAACTACCCGCTCACGACTATTGGCGCAGATTAAGTGCAGGTAAGACCGACTCGTCGGCGGAGTAACGGAAATTGTGGTAAAGCGTAAGTCGTGCTCCGTCGGACGATCGGAGGAACACCGCGAGGGTTTTTAGTCGGTGCAAGCCAGACACTACCCGCCGCTCTCCCTACATGGGTGGCGGGTGTCCGAGAGGGATTTTTCCTCGCGTAACAAAAAAAGGTTAGAGCGATTCACATCATAGAAACAGAACGACCAAAGTACATTATATCAAAGATACATTGGTACTGGCAAGTGGATTTGAACCGGAGGCTCTATAGCATTTTTTGGACAGAATTTTATATACATTTTAACAGTATACTTCTGTTATACATCTTTTTTATATCTGGTACATGAACCAAATTTTCTATTACATATTTTCAAAATCTAAAAAGGCGCTTTTATCACCGGCTTATGGTTAATTTTAAATATAAAATTCATACTAATCACCTTTAAAGATACACCCCAAAATAACCTTTACGGTTATTGTAATAAATACGTATTCAGCTTAAAATCTAGTATAACAACTAGGTAAGTAAATATATCACACACTTAGAATAAATTATATAATTAGGTAATTGTTCAGTATCTTACTATTTTTTTTTAAATTGTGACTTGACATATGACAGCACCCGCTTGATGTTAACCCGAAGTGTGGTCCATGAATGAATGTCACTGCTACTACAATTCAATAACTGTGAGTAGCAATCACATCCACTATGCCGGCCTAGATGGAACCGGCAACTTACAAGCTGATCCCGAAACGTGACCAAATCACTTCACGGTCTGTATACTTGAAATATGTACATGAAATATTTGATTTTATTAACACAACAATAAAGGCTCTCCGTGACCACGATGGCTGCAAAGCTCTCGAAACGTCGGAATAAAAAAAAAATGTAAAATCAAAATAAATTATTACACAACATGAAGAGATATTATGCGACCCCACGCCCGCTATACTAGTGTCTCGTTAGATGCCGCCGGACGGACGAATGACAATTTGTATTAAATACCAACAACTGACCTCGACTGCCTAATGATAAGGTCAAAAAGCGCCGAGATCTAAAAAAATACGGTAACCTGTTGCCAGCCACTAAATGAATACCGTCACCGGATTCAAGTCTCGACTTTTTTGCAATACCCTCTAGCTGTGACTAATGTAAAACACGATATTTGACGTCGACTTGCCAGAAGTCCAAGTGTTCAGACGACTGAAAAATAAACGATTTTGTCTACATCGCCTCAGTCGCCGTCACTACTCACTATACTAACAATTACCCAATTATAACTCTTAAATACGAAATAACTTTACAATTTGGAAGAGTAAATATATGGTACTTAAGTACTTGCGACTATGTACGGGGAAAATAGTGGCCGGAACGTGCTGGTAGAGGCGGCGGGGTATCCTGAAAGGAAAAAAAGTATTTATGTTTTATTTATTTTATTGAGACTCGATGTTAGGCTGGAGTGTGGTCCACGAATGGATGCCACTACTACTACAATTCAATAACTGTTAGTAGCAATCACATCCACTATGCCGGCCTAGTTGCTTACTGGATATGATTGCTACTTATAAGCTTACAAGCTGATCCCGAAACGCGACCAAATCACTTTACGGTCTGTATACTTGTAAGTGTTGGTACTACCCCGGATCGGCACACAGGGCACAGCTGCCTACCACTCTTGATATTACTTCACATATTTAACTGTCTCTGCCTATCCCTATGGGAAATAGGCGTGATAATTTGATTTGATGATAGCAGGCGCTCGGAATCAGCTTGTAAGTCGTCGGTTCCAACTAGGTCGGCATAGTGGATGTGACTACTATTTACGATTATTGAACAGTAGTAGCAGTCACCTCCATTAATGGACCACACTCCAGCTTAACATTAGGCGGGTGCTGTCATATGTCGACTCACAATAAAAAAATGTTATTACAATTTTCTAGTCTAACTGCAGTGACTTACAGCCGGTTGTACCAAAAAAGTTTCAATTTACTATTACGAAATCGTGAATTGGGTTGTTATTAATTTTATATCGAAACTACCATTTATATATATTTTTTTATATCATTAGAAATAACAAAAGTAGTACATAGAAACCCAAAATGAATGATGTCCTTTAGCTCTGTATAAAATATCCGTTAAACGTAAAGATGTAAAATGTGAAGTTAAAGATGTGCAACACATTTTTCTTTTACTTATACGATACTTTTTACAAATTAGTAAATTACAATTTTTGGTACAACAGGCTGTTAGTGTAGTAAAAGTACCTTCATAGGTCTGTGTACACTTAAGTAAGAGTGGTGGCGCTTGACCTGGATCGGTAGGCGGGCACGTAAATACCAACTGTCTGTCTACCACTATTTTTTACATCAAAGTGCATGTATCATAGAAACAGGACAACCAACGTATAGCTTGTCTAACTATAAATGACACGCCTCTCCACTTTATTAGTTTATTAATTTTTTTTTATTGTGACCTTGACATACGACAGCACCCCGCTTAATGTTAAGCCGAAGTGTGGTCTATGAATAAATGTCACTGCTACTACAATTCAATAACTGTGAGTAGCAATCACATCCACTATGCCGGCCTAAATGGAACCGGCAACTTACTAGCTGATCCCGAAACGTGACCAAATCACTTCACGGTCTGTATACTTGTAAGTGGTGGTACTACCCCGGATCGGCAGACTGGGTACCACTGTGTGAATGCAAATATTTCTAACTATGCTATTATACTTTATCAGCGTGCTCCTCCTTTTGTGTCTAACCAGCAACTGAATGACCAATTACAATTGCATTTTCGGTGTGTTGCACTCATATTTTATGTTATCTCGTGTGTGTAAATGCGGTGGAGAGGCGCGTCATTTCGGTTTAGACAGACTATAACATATAAGTGTTTTTGGCAACTGGTTTTGAACCCGTGCTCTAGGTTTGCGTAACCATTGCACTACCACTACCTACGGTCGTCACTACACTACACTACATAACATAACATTAAAAAAATAAGAAAAAAGCGTGCAAATAAAAAAACCAACCTCAAAAATTTGCGTGCGCCAAAAATAATTTAAGAACACAATTTAACACTAGGTGCCAAACTCTGAAAATAATAATATCCAATTCACACAAAAAATAAAAAGTATTACAAAAACAAAACGAAGAAAAAAAGCATGAACAAAATTCGTACACCGGTCAAACTGGAAAAATGGACAATATGAGTGTAGAAAAAATGTAGTGAATCAAGAATACAGCATGGAAAAATAAAAATAAAAAATAGATAAAAAAAAACATTGTAAATCTGTCACATAAAACATAAAATTTTCGCTTTCCTTAGTTTAGACCTATATATTACTCATTAAATATACATATGTTATTGTCAAATCTTAACTCCCACAGGGATAGTCAGAGACAATGCAGCGCCACTTTTCACGATCCTGACCCAACACTTTCGCTTCCTTCACATCCCTAATAGTATTCATATAGACTATGTTTATTTTTTCATGGACTCGATTTCCGACTTTGCCTTGCCTGATAGTTAGCAAGGGTAAGTTCAAGAGTACTAACGACTGGAAAAGCAGCCTCAGTTTACGGTTACCTCAGTCGCTGTCACTATGCAAGCCAAAGGTGCTTATTTATGCATCGCTTGAGGGACCCAAGATTTATTTCTATACTAAGCTACTAATGTGCTTGAATCTTAGAAACAGGACAACCTAAGTATAGTTGGGGAACGAGCTAAATGAATTCGGGGGCTGAGGTGCGGTGGAGCGTGAGACGACCACCACCCGTATCTTAGTGGCCGCTTTTAGTGACGCTCATAGCTCGGCGATGTCATTTAATATCGATAAAAACGTGTCCATATTTTCTTTGTTTGATTATTGAAAATTTAGTGAGTTAATGGAATAAAAGAGAGTCGTCATCCGTATTCAGGCTAGAACCATTATTAGAAACGTGATTAAAATGTGTGAAAAAGAAAAAAACATGCAGTCACTATTCTCAAAATTAAATTATTATATATTTCATTAAAAATTGTTGGTGTCTAATGTTTATACTTCAATTTAATACACATTTATAATTATTAATAACTAAATCATGACGTGACAACCGCATTCCTCGCGCGTTCCTTTAACTCATTCCCCTACTATACATATATCAAAGATACATTAGTACCGGTAAGTGGTTCCGTGCTCTCAGTTTGCATAACCATTGCACTGCCAATTAGATTATAGGATGGGGAGAACACAAGGGCTGGTAAATCATTCTACTTGTCGATAGTTCTACAAAGAAACGACGTATCGAATCTTTTAGTTCGACTGCCGAGAGTTCTAGTGTCTGTACAATGTTTAATTACTATAATATTACTTAGTTGCTTGCTAAGTAGTTATAAGATATATATTTTTCATATATGTGGGAAAAAGGCGTGACAATTTGATTGATTGATTGACTTACTTGTACATTGTTGTCGTGAAGGTAATGCCTTGGCGGTTGTGGACGAGGCATTGGTTCATCACTGTCTTCATCCTCATCGAAGTCTGTTAAAAAAAAGGAAGCTGACGGTAAAAGAGGCGACTGCTACCACAGTTAAACCCAGCTCAATTAAAACCAGAAACTTACAAACTAAATCGTAGTGTGCCTTGGCAGGGCCCCGTATAAAAAATTGTTTGGGGGCCCTTAGGTAGGGTAGATGTCTCACAAAAGAAAAAAAAAAGTTTTTTATTAATTTTTGGTCACACACGTTGGGGGGTATAATTGATACAGAAGATACGGCGGTAGTTACGCCCCTGCTTACAAGCTAACTTATAAAAATGACTACCAAAAGTCTGCCTATCATTCTCATTTGAAAACAATCAATCAAATTTAGATTTGATGAAAAAAAAATTAGTTTTAGTTCTAAGTATAGTTTCGGAAAAAAGAGGCTGTGACATACGGGCGGACAGACAGACATGACGAATCCATAAGGGTTCCGTTTTTTGTCATTTGGCTACGGAACTTTAAAAACGACTACGCTTGACAATTTATCATCTGATTAAACAAAATTACTAACCTCGTTGTTTGCGGCCGCCCCCTTTAAGTGTGTCTTCAGTATCTGATCCTTCTGGAAAGTAAATTTAATAAAATAAACCTCATGCTATTATAATCTTTACAGCAGTACAAATAAAGTACATAATCCTTTACAAGCAAGATTACTACACTCCCATACAAGCGTAAGTCAAGACAATCAATCGTGACTGTTGAAATTATGTAATTATAATTAAACTAGCAGACCCGGCAGACGTCGTTCTGCCCGGAAAAGCAGCACCATATTTTTATTTTTATTTAAATTTCTATATTAAGCTATTAAAGTGCTTGTATCATAGAAACAGGACAACCAAAGTACATATATCAAAGATACATTGATACCGGTGGTTGGTTTCGAATCAGTGCTCTCGGTTTGTGTAACCATTGCACTGCCACTACACCACGGTCGACTTATATGATATTTTAAATTAAAATTGAATAATGCTGTTCATAATACGGTACTCGTTTCTACCTTAATGTATGGAAGTGAATGTTGGGTATAGCAAAAGAAGCATGAGAGTAGAATTAACGCTGTAGAAATGCGGTCGTTAAGGAGTGTATGTGGAGTGACGATAGCGGATAGAATAAGGAATAGCATAGTGCGCGATAGATGTGGTTTAAAAACAAGATGTAGAAACAAGGATTGACAAAGAAATGCTTCGATAGTTTAGGCATATGGAAAGGATGAGTGAAAGTGAATTGACGAAAAAAATTTATAAATCTGATGTGGATGCGAAGCTCAGGGGTGCAGGCTCCGAAGGGTGTTTTCCGACCAAATCAGAGACATCCTTAAATAAGGGTTGCCTAGTGCCCATAAACATAGAGCTTGTATGAAAAGAATTTTGGGCGCTCCGTTGTATTTGCCTATCTCTGTGGGAATTGGGGCGTGACAATAGATAATGATGGTAAAAGCATTAAATACAATTAAACAAACACAAAAACTACTGCATATTAGTAATTATGAATGTGCATTTGAGTTTTTATTTTAAATTTAGAGGTTAAAATAAAATAAAAGTTTTTTTAAGTATAACTTTTTTTCAGGAATTCCATAGACAATAATAAACGATTGTAAATTTGGTGGTGGTTTGACGAACTGAATTATCTCTTAACTTATATTAGCTGTAGGCAGACTCAGGAGGATGTTTTTGGACCAAATAGGAGACATCCTCAAGACGTCCTGGTTTGCCTAGTGCTCTTATCCGGAGAGCTTGTATGAAGAGAATTATGGATGTGAGAGAAGCGAGAGAGTTGTGTTAGGATCGAACTAAAAAGTTCGGAGCATCTTTTCTTTTTAAACCATCGACAAGTGGAATTTTTTACCAGCCCATGTGTTTTCTCCATCCTATGACCTTGGATCCTTCAAGCAATGCGTAAAGAAGCACTTTTGTCCGGCATAGTGACGATGACTGGGCATGCGTGACCTAACTGGTTTTTCAGTCGTCGTCACTCTTGGACCTCCTCTTGCTAATCATCAGGCGGGTCCAGGTCAGAGGTCGTATCACAATAATAAAAAGTGGATTTCCATTGTCTCTGTCTATTCCTGTGGGGAAAAAGCCGTGACAATTTGATTGAATGATTAAGATAATTAAAAATAGTTCAGCAATCCGCCAACAGATTTAACCGTCGTTTTATTGTATTAGTCTTAATTCATTCAGAATTCGAATCCTAAACAAAAAATACTCGAATGCACATTCGCTTTAAACACCAAGCATACCGGAATTGAGCTCCCTGACTAGTGTCGACATTGCGTTAGTAACAGAATCAGCGGCAAAAAGCAGATCACTGCGTAGACTTCGGTTATCTATACCCACTGCAAGGAAAAGCAATTCAAATGAAAGAAGCATCTTTACGAACTGATATTTGTCGATAATAAATATTACATACACCACACAAGCTGTAACTATACACAAACTAGTATTTAATGACGTTTAGTACCTATTCCTGTGGGAACAAGTCGTGGCAATTTGATTGATTGATTTTTAGCGGAGCATTATTCTTGTCAGAAAAGGAAAGGAGATATTTTACAGTACGCGTGTTGCGTACTGGGCTCAACTTAGCCCGTGACGTCTTCTTGTTGAAGCGCATATATATTGATTACTTTGTCGGTACATCGTTTGCGAGATATTGGACACATGCAACGCCATCTAGCGGTAGCATGTAGCGGTCGCTACAGATTGATAGAGTAAACATTGTTCATCAAGTAAAAGGATTTTGCACCTTTTTTACATTAATTTTATTTTAATCCGACGTTTCGAAAGCTTTGCAGCCATCGTGGTCCTGGCTGTTGTCATTTATTTCAATTGCCCCTGTGGGAAAAAGCCGTGACAATCTGATTGATTGAGCGCGAATATTGTTCATTAAGTAAAAGGATTTTGCGGCTAACTATCGCGTATATTTTATTTCAATCCGTCGTTTCGAAGGCTTTGCAGTCATCGTGGTCTCACTGGTTGTCATTTAAGGTGTAGTAGCGACCGCTACATGCTTTAGACGGCATTCCAAAGATGTTGTCTGCGCCGATGGATAGATGGCGTAGCATGTGTCCAATAACTCGCACACGATTTACCGACAAAGTAATCAGTATATATATATATACGCTCCAACAAGGAGACGTCACCGGCTAGTTGAGCCCTGTACGCAACACGCGTACAGCAGGAGATCTCCTTTCCTTTTCTAACATGTGAAACAATGCTCCGCAATAGTGTGATTTCGATGGCGACTGCAGACTGCACTACTGGTTTGTATGAATCTGTATGAGATTGATTCCTAATTTGCCCAGGGCCTCCCAATTGGTTAAAGACGGCCCTGTATAGGATCAGCTGATTTTCTATTCTTTGTAGTATGTTATAACATAAATAAATCGTCCTCCTTCTCTTCTAATTTATTTATTACGGAATCGCACTTTAAAGGTATAAAAAAACGCACAAACGACAAATTAGTGAGGGACCTAAATCGATAACCTATCTTAAACTATTATTTTAAAACAAAGTTATTCAAGTAGTGTAGTGTTTAGTAACATTTATTTACGACATTTTTTTTTATAATATTGATTACCGATATTAATTAGTTACAATATAAATCAAAGTCTTGTTTTCACTTACTGTTTGTTGGGCGTTGTTTCTGATGGAAGTTTCGGTTGTCAGGACCCATTCCCTCCATGCCTATAAAACAAGATTTATCTACAAATAGTTCAAAAAGATACTGCCAGATGGCGTTACCAACTAAGTAGGTATAGATGTAAAATAAGCTCTTAAACTTATTTTTTATGGTGACTCGACATCTTACCTCGATCCGCCTAATGGTAAGCAAGAGAAGGTCCAAGAGTGCCGACGACTGAAAAAAAAGCGCCTGCCCCAGTCGCCGTCACCATGCCGGCCAAAGTAACCAAAGGCCGGTTCCTACCTCCTACCCGTACAGGTCAGGAGAATCATTCGCATTTTGACGACTACCCGTTTTAAAAAAATCTAAAAGGTTCGGTGCGTTGTTTCTTTATAGAACAAGAAACTTGTGTTCTCTCCATCATTTAACCTTGGATCCGTTAAGCGATGCGTAAAAAAACAACTTTGGCCGGCATAGTGACGGCGGGTGAGGCAGACGTGACTTGAGACGTTTTTTTAGTCGCTGACACTTTTTAACCTCCATCATGACATCTCCAACCTCCTACCATAAGGCAGGCCAAGTTTAGATGTGAAGTCACAACAAATAAAAAAATGACATTGTATTTTATTTTTTGTCTGATGTTAAGCTGAAGTGCCTTCCATGAATGGAGGTGACTGCTACTATAATTCAATAACTGCAAGTAGCAGTCACATCCACTATGACAGCCTAGCAACCAGCTTGCAAGCTGATTCCGAAACGTAAGTCACTTTACGGTCTGTTCACTTGTAAGTGGTGGTACTACCCTGTATCGGCAGACTAAAAACCACTGCCTCCCACTCTTTGATAACCAGATCTGGGGCAAATATCCGCCTCTTTTTATTTACAATTATTTGTGATATTGAATGAAAGCTATGAAACAAAAATTTGATTTGACCGGGAATCGAACCCGGGAATTTACGCGTAACAAACTTGTGAGCTAACCAATGCGCTACGCCTGTCCTTATTTTCATTATTATACATTTCTATACTAAGCTACTAAAGTGCTTGTATCATAGAAACAGGACAACCAAGATACATATATCAAAGATACATTGGTACCGGTGAGTGGTTTCGAACCCGTGCCACTCGGCTTACGTAGCCATTGCACTGCCACTACACCACGGTCGCCATAGACCCTTTATAACAAAGTTATGAACAGAATACGAACCTAAACTATGCGTCATAGCGTTAGCGTCTATGCGTTCCCTTTCGCCAATCAGTGGAGTCTGCGGTGCACTACGCACCATACCACGGTTACTTACTTCCCTGTAACAAAAAGTTTCATAACGATATTTTTAGACTGTCTTGGGAATTTCCTCATTATAGATAAACAACGACGGGATCGAAACATTAGGCTCGACACAATATCATCCACTGGAACAAAACCGAAAGTTCGCGAGATTACCTGGTTGGATGTAATCTCTAACCAAGTAAGTGCCGCGGCCCGCAAGGCAGTAGTCTGGTGGGGATACCGAAACTAGCTATACGTCCGAAACGAAGATTCGGACAACGAGATCTGGACTACGATACGGCTTCAGGGAAGATATAAGGAAGACTTTGGCTTGACAATTGGACTCCGACCATTTGGATTGTGCAATTAAAGCAAATTTTTGCCATTGATTATATTCTTTAAGAACCTCGAGGAACTTAACAATATGTCGTATTGTATGAGCTTGTATGAAGAAAATTGTGGATGTGAGGAAAGAGAGTTCTGTGGGGAAAAAGCGTGACAATTTGATTGATTGATTGATTGTATTGTAAGTTACCTAGTATCAGCCTGTGCGGGTTGTCCTTGAGCTCCAGGAAGAGGTGGACTTTTAGTAGACCGCGGAGACGAATTGGGCGTAGATCGTGGAGAAGATTGTTGTGTCTGTAAATTATACAAGAATTATTTAAGCTTTTTTTCTTCTTCTTAATACCTATGATGTTTGTCCGGACTTGGGCATCGCGCTTCACCTAACTCTAGGACTTGCTGTTGCTCTTGGGGTACCAATCCAGTGGAGCCAGCGCTCTAGGTGACCTTAGCCTTAATTTGGCTATTCTTAAATTGGCTGCGGCACCCATTAAAACGCACTTGATTGCCAACTGAATTGCAAAATGTTAAATAATTAACTAAAAATAAACGCGATAGTAAGCCGCATAAAATTTGTTTAAACCAATAATCAATGATCGCGCAAAATGTAAGCAAATTCGATATTATTATTATTTACATTTCTTTACTAATCTACTAAAGTGCTTGTATCATAGAAACAGGACAACCAATCAATCAATCAAATTGTCACGCCTTTTTTCCACAGGGATAGGCAGAGACAATGGAGCGCCACTTGCCATGATCCTGACACAACTATCTCGCTTCCTTCACAATTCTCTTCAGGTATACTACGGTTGTACAGGACAACCATAGTACATAATTATATCAAAGCTACATTGGTACCGGCAAGTGGTTTTAAACCCGCGCTCCCGGTTTGCGTGACCATTACACATCGCCACCATGGTACCAACAAGTGGTTTTTAACCAGTTTCCAGCATTAAATAGATATTAATAAACAATTTGGTCGTCTAGTTTCTACGATACAACCATCTTTAATAGCTTAGTATAGAAATGTATATAATTTAAAAAGGTGTAGACCAGTATACCTTCAACATCCTCATCAATCCTTCAAGTTGTTGCATCAGATGTTTCCTTGACTCCTGCAACGAGGATAGATGGCCTTCCAGCTCGTCTTTCCTCTGCCTCAGAGCTCGTAACTCACTGACCAATGGCGGTGCTTCTCCCGTACCCGTCGCCGCTTCCGCTTCTTGTTGTCGTCTAAAACAATCAACAAAATATATTTTTATTGTGACGACATAAGACAGCACCACGCTTGATGTTAAGCTGGAGTGTGGTCCATGAATGGATGCCACTGCACTACAATTCAATAACTGTAAGTATCACATCCACTATGCTGGCCTACTTGGAACCAGCAACTTACAAGCTGATCCCTAAATGCGACCAACGGGAGACTGCTACTTACAGTTATTTCACTGTAGTAGCAGTTAGGCCGGCATAGTGGCGGCGGCTGAGGCAGCCGGGATCTGACTCGGTTATTCCAGTCCTCGACAATCTTAAACCTCGTCTTGCTTATCATCAGGCGGGTCGAGGTCAGATATCGTGTCGCAATAAAAAAAAACCTCCAGCAGTTCTAGCACCACACATTGTCATTGGGTCCTACCTCAGTCGTGCAATTTCTCTCATAATTTCTCTATTTTTGGCTTCCAGCTGGGATATAAGTTCTCTTTGTTGACGTGCTGCGTCAACTTCCGCGCCCTCGGATGATGAGCGACCCTGTGTCATAGAAGTGAATTTTTATTTATTTTTATTGTGACTCGACATATGACAGCACCCCGCTTGATGTTAAGCTGAAGTGTGGTCCATGAATGAATGTCACTGCTACTACAATTCAATAACTGTGAGTGGCAATCACATCACATCCACATAGTTGGAACCGGCAACTTACAAGCTGATCCCGAAACGCGACCAAATCACTTCACGGTCTGTATACTTGTAAGTGGTGGTACTACCCCGGATCGGCAGACTGGGTACCACTGCCTACCACTCTTAATTTGACTTTTGTATGCATATGCTATGCTACAAAGAGTGTATCATAGAAACAGGACGACCAAAGTTTATTAAAAATACAAAATATCTTATTCTGTGCGACCGTTTTTTTTTATTGTGACTTGACATATGACAGCACTCAGCTTGATATTAAGCTGAAGTGTGGTCCATCAATGGATGTCACTGCTACTACAATTCAATATCTGTAAGTAGCACTCACATCCACTATGCCGGCCTAGTTGGAAACAGCAATTTACAAACTAGTCGTAGTGCAATGGCCATGCAAACCGAGCGTAACAGGTTCGAAACCATTCGTCTGTACAGAGGTATCTTTGGTCGTCTTATTTCTATAACTCGTTTAGTATCACAAGCTCGTTTAGTATAGAAATAATAAAAAAAAACAATAGTCTCCACTTACCAATTCTGGTGTCAATGATGCTGATCTTCCAGCTCGAGGCTACAAAATTAAAAAATACAATAAATAATTTATGCAATCAAATTGTCACATCCTTCTCCCACAGGAATAGGCAAAGACGATCGAGCGCCACTTGCCATGATCCTGAAACAACTCCCTCGCTTCTTCATGTGTTCTCTCCATCCTATAACTTTGGATCCTTAAGGCGATGCGTGAAGCACCTTTGGCAGTCATAGTGACGGCGACTGGGGCAGCCGTGAACTTACTCGATTTTTTTTGTCGTCGGCACTCTTGGACCTTCTTCTCTTGCGTACCATCAGGCGACTCGAGGTCAGATTTCGAGTCACAATAAAATTTGTATACATAATAAAATTTTAATTTTAAAGCAGGAGTGCTGTCAATAAAAGGAGGCGACTGCTACTACAGGCAAAGTAAGTCGTTTTCCCTATGCCGGCCTAGTTAAATCGCAAAACACTTACCATAGTCCTATTTTCGTGTGCGAGTCTCGCGGCATATCTTGCAATTAATCTATGTTCATCGTCTACCCCTCGAGATAAGTGGTCCGCTATACCTGTGTTTAAAATACATCAATCAATCAATCAAATTGTCACGCCGGTTTTCTATAATTGCTATGCGATGCTTGTAATTAACGCAATTGTATCATAAAGAGTGGTAGGCAGTGGTACCCAGTCTGCCGATCCGGGGTAGTACCACCACTTACAAGTATACAGACCGTGAAGTGATTTGGTCACGTTTCGGGATCAGCTTGTAAGTTGCCGGTTCCATCTAGGCCGGCATAGTGGATGTGATTGCTACTCACAGTTATTGAATTGTAGTAGCAGTGCCATTCATTCATGGACCACACTTTGGCTTAACATCAAGCGGGGTGCTGTCATATGTCGTGTCACAATAAAAAAAAATAAAAAAAATAGAAACAAGATCATTAAAGTACATACTATGTAATCAAAGAGTAGTAAGACTTTTAATTAAAAAGGACATCACAAAAGGACATTTTGGGTTTATTTGTACTACTTTTTGTAATATCCAATGATGAAAAAATATATATATAGTAGTTTCGATACTTGTATTGATAAAACTAATAACAATTTTGCATTTAATTGCTGTGCAATTGAGTTATTTAAAAAATAAAATATGGATTTTGTATTATCTGTCAATCAACGCCATATTTGTTCTGCTTTGAACTGTCAATTATAGTTTGATCATTTTGCACACCTAAACTATGCAAAATAAAGAATAAATTCAAATTACATTGTAATCTTCGTACATCAAACTATTTTAAAATGCGTATTAAACTGTTCTTTTCTTTCTTCTTGTTTATGGGTTTAGTATTTAACTTGCCAGTGTCAAAGTTAAAATATATGGTTCAATGTTAAAACATTGTCAATTACAAGATGAAGATGAACCACGCGAGTGATTCATCAAATGATGATGATGATAGTGAGGTTGATGATGATTGTTTTAGTAAAGCGGCGGAAAGTCTTTACTAAAACTTCAGAAGGAGTCTTGGAGGGAACATGAAAAAACACGTTTCACAACTTTAAATTACTTGTTTATACTTGATCAACTTAAAAATTATTACTGGATAACAATTCCACCATTATTACACATTAATATTTATGAAAAACACAAGCTTTTCAAATAATCCAAAATTGCGCGTCCTGTCAGTTGCAGTTGCCCGCCAAAACTCTATTAAACTGTTAATACAATTAAGCCCAAGTCCACATACAAAATGAATGATGACCTTTCCGTGCATATACAAACCGCATTTTTTCTTATGTTGGCACAACCTTACCTGACGCCTCTGCCTAATTTACGTGACAGAAGGGTCAGTTGTTTGTGAGTTACGCTAACTTCAACCTCATAACCTACACCTAACAAAAAATACGTTTTTATAACAAAAAATGCAATTTATTTGCTGAATTTTTAATAAATCGTATTATAAATTATTTTTTATGGTTAACGCCAGTAAGGGTAACTCACAAACAACTGACCCTTCTGTCACATAAACTAGACAGAGACGTCAGTTAAGGTTGTGCCAACATAAGAAAAAAAAAGTTAAACATTTATCACAGTGTTATATGAAAAAAAAAAACAATGATACTGGCAAGTGGTTTTAAACCGGAAGAATCCTACTTCCTACTATTAATAAATGTGAATGTGAGTTTGTTTGTTACGTTTTCACACAACAACTACTTAACCGATCATCATGAAACTTTGAACACATATTTTTGGAGGTACTACGAGTAGAAGTAACATAGGATACTTTTAATTTAAAAAAAAATACTATAGCTTCCAATTGTCTATAATTGTATGGAATTTTTCTATATTTATTATTATTTCCGTCTGCCTTAATTTTACGCAGGTGAAACCGCGGGCACAGCTAGTAAATAATGAAAAGAACTTACTTCTATGCGTGGATCTAGAAGACCTGGAGTCTAAGGATCCAGTATTGACATAGCCGGCCACATACTCAGGGAATCCATTGTGGGCAGGCACAGGGGATGGGGGTCTGAAAAATAATTATATATGAATAAAATATGCAAAATATAAACTCGTAAAAGCAATAGAGATTAACTTTTTATTGTTCCAAATCGATATACATATAATAGTCGAACTAAAAGATTCGGTTCGTAGTTTCTTTATAGAACAATCGACAAGTGAAATGCTTTGACAGCTCATGTCTAACCTTAGATTCTTCAGGTGATGCGTAAAGAAGCACCTTTGGTTGGCATAGTGAGGCAGCTGTGAACTGGGGCGGTTTTTGCAGTTGTCGGCAATCTTGGACCTCCATCATGCTCCATCAAGCAGGTCGAAGTCAGATTTCTAGTCAATGATATTCACGTCCACCTTTTACAGTGAACAGTTACACACTAGCTTTTTGTAAGCAACACAGAGAGAACGTAAGTTACTGCCCATCAACGATTTCATATATTGTTATTTCATTTTTTATTACTCACACTATATGGCTTAGATTTAGTGTCCTTTCCGGCTGGTCGGGATAGCGCGGCAATTGAGGTCGTGTACGCTCTGGGACACAACGGAACGATTTGCGTAGTGTATGGCCTATTTGTTTTGATGGGGATTTCTGAAATGAATTTGAAAATTATAGCGGTAGGAAATTACTAAACGGTATTATTGTAAAAAAGTGTATTATTGTATAAAGAGTGGTAGGCAGTGGTACCCAGTCTGCCGATCCGGGGTAGTACCACCACTTATAAGTATACAGACCGTGAAGTGATTTGGTCACGTTTCGGGATCAGCTTGTAAGTTGCCGGTTCCATCTAGGCCGGCATAGTGGATGTGATTGCTACTCACAGTTATTGAATTGTTGTAGCAGTGGCATTCATTCATGGACCACACTCCAGCTTAACATCAAGCGGGGTGCTGTCATCAATAAAAAATGTTTTTTTATTGATGACAGCACCCTATTCCCCGCACTAAGCTGTAGTGCGGGGAATGAATATAGGTGACTGATACTACAGTTAAATAACTGCAAATAACACCCGCACTGGTCGGGGGAAGCATTCACATTTTGTCGACAGAATCGGTAGTCGAACTAAAAAGTTCGGTGCCTCTTTTCTTTGTAGAACAATCGACAAGTGGAATGCTTTGCCAGCCCATGTGTTCTCTCCCTCCTATAACCTTGGATCCTTCAAGCGATGCGTGCAGAAGCACCTTTGGCCGGCATAGTGACGGCGGCTGAGACAGCCGTGAACAAACTCGGTTGTCTCAATCGTCTGCACTTTTGGATCTCCTCTTGCTTATCATCAGGCAGGTCGATGTCAAATGTCGAGTCACAATAAAAAAATATATCAATCTTAAAAGTGTTTAACTACCCCAGATTGGGCAGACTGGGCAAGTGACTACTACTCCTAAACATCTACCCCTGAAAACAATATCATCTTCATCAAATATTTTTTATAAATAAATATTTTTAATGTCCAAGTGATAATAAAACATTACAAATAGATATCATGATGGAATAGTGGCGGCGACTAGGGCAACCGTGAAGACTCGGTTTTTACAGTCGTCAGCACTATTGGACCTTCTCTTGCTACCATAATTAAAAAAAACTTTGCTCCTACATTTTTCTAGATCGACAATTGTGTAGTTTGGCGATATACCACGCATAACTTTTTATTTATGGTCACTTGCCATCTTTTTTAAAACTTTTATTGTGACTCGACATTTGACAGCATCCTGCTTGATGGATGCCACTGCTACTACAATTCAATAACTGTGAGTATCAATCACATCCACTATGCCGGCCAAGATAGAACCGGCAACTAACAAGCTGATCCCGAAACGCGATTAAATCACTTTACGGTCGGTATACTTATAAGTGGTGGTACTACCCCGGATCGGCGGACTGGGTACAACTGCTTACCACTCTTTTATAACCAGACCCGAAGCAAATATTTTTTTATTAACAAATATTTGCTCCGACCGGGAATCGAACCCGCGACTTTACGCGCAACAAACCAATGGCTGATCGTTCGTCCACGCCGACGTTAAAATAACTGATATGCATGACTGTAGTGGCAATAGTACTTTACTGTCAGGTCAACAGCTCGTATTGTGTAACCGGGCCATAAGACGGTGCGGAACTTGAAAGTGGTGGTACTACCCTGGGTCAGCGGACTGTGCATAACCGGCCCACCTAAACAATTCAATTACTCTAAAACAATTCAATTACTCTAAAACAATTCAATTACTCTAAACAATTCAACACTCTAAAACAATTCAATTACTCTAAAACAATTCAAACAATTCAATTACTCTAAAGCAATTCAATTACTCTAAACAATTCAACACTCTAAAACAATTCAAACAATTCAATTACTCTAAACAATTCAACACTCTAAAACAATTCAATTACTCTAAAACAATTCAAACAATTCAATTACTCTAAAACAATTCAATTACTCTAAACAATTCAACACTCTAAAACAATTCAAACAATTCAATTACTCTAAACAATTCAACACTCTAAAACAATTCAATTACTCTAAAACAATTCAAACAATTCAATTACTCTAAAACAATTCAATTACTCTAAACAATTCAACACTCTAAAACAATTCAATTACTCTAAAACAATTCAAACAATTCAATTACTCTAAAACAATTCAATTACTCTAAACAATTCAACACTCTAAAACAATTCAAACAATTCAATTACTCTAAACAATTCAACACTCTAAAACAATTCAATTACTCTAAAACAATTCAAACAATTCAATTACTCTAAAACAATTCAATTACTCTAAACAATTCAACACTCTAAAACAATTCAAACAATTCAATTACTCTAAAACAATTCAAACAATTCAATTACTCTAAAACAATTCAATTACTCTAAAACAATTCAATTACTCTAAAACAATTCAATTACTCTAAACAATTTAACACTCTAAAACAATTCAATTACTCACATAAGCTGTATATTCTTTAACTTCATGTTCATTTGTATGCGTGCCGGAGACACGGCCGCGCCAAAAGCAGTCCTGGCACAGAGTATAATTGGCACATCTTGTGCAGCGATAACGGAAACCTGTCAGCGAGGCTCGGCGACAAGCGCTGCAAGCTAGAGGATGAACCACTGAAAACATAAGTTAAATCTTTACATAACAGAGGCGATTATTATTTTGATTCTATACTAAGCTACTAAAGTCCTTGTATCATAAAAACATAAAAACCAAAGTATATATATCAAAGATACATTGGTACCGGTGGGTGGTTTCGAACTCGTGCTCTCGTTTTGTGTAACCATTGCACTGCCACTACACCACGGTCGCAGTGCAAGGTCGGTCGATATTTTAATTATTGTGACTCGGCATATGACAGCACCCTTCTTGATGTTATGCTGGAGTGCGGTCCATAAATGGATGTTACTGCTACAATAATTCAATAACTGTATGTAGCAGTCACAACTACTATGCCGGCCTAGTTGGAACAGGCAACTTACAAGTTAATTCCGAAACGCGACTAAATCACTTCACGGTCTATATACTTGTATATAGATAAACTCTTTGATAAACAGACCCGGAGCTAATATTTAACTCTTATTTTCATTCAATATTTGTTCCGACCGGGAATCGTACCCGAGACCCCCGCGTAAAGGACTGGTAGGACACCACTACGCCACGCCTGTCGTCAAAATAAAATAAGTCATTTATAAAGGACTTAATATCTACGTCTCTCACTTACCATTTTCAACGCTGGCCAGTCTATGCAGCAAAGGTAACCAAACGAGACTAGGTGGTCCAGGATCAGACATCAATGTGTCCAGGAAATCATTCACAGTCACTTTTCCAGCCTGAAATTTTTTTTTGTAAATGAGACAAAATATTCCCGTTTATCCCCCTTCCTTCTCTTCGTAATGCAGAGGTTACACGAACTCTGGAGCCCCTGCAACTACGCAGAGATATGGCGGCTCTGTGCGTTCTCTATCGCCTATACCGCGGAGAATGTTCCAAGGAGCTCTTGGAACACCTTGTTCCTACCTTACCTGTTCACACCGTAATACCCGCACTGGTCAGGGGAAGCATCCGCATTTTGTCGACCGAATCGGCAGTCGCTAAAAAGTTCGGTGCGTCTTTTCTTTGTAGAACAATCGACAAGTGGAATGCTTTGCCAGCCAATGTGTTCTTTCCATCCTTGGATCCTTTCAGCGATGCGTGAAAAAGCACCTTTGGCCGGCATAGTGACGGCGACTGGGGCATCCGTGAACTAACTCGGTTTTTTCAGTCGTCGTCCTCTTGCTTATTATCAGGTGGGTCAAGGTAAAATTTCGTGTCACAATAAAAAAAAAACCTAACCTGGTTAGATTAATTTATGGTTAGACAAGCTATACCTGTGTAAATATATTTTGCGCCAAAGCATCAGTATAACTAAATGATGGTGACTCGTACACAGCAGCAGGCAAAGAGAGGACTTCACGCAAATAATCAGACAATCTCTTCATTAATAAATGCCCATTACCATCGGAGAGTTGGGAAAATATATCTGTAAAGAAAAATACACAGTGTAAGTTGGTCATTTGGCTAGTCAGCTAACCTGGGGTAGTACCACCACTTATAAGTGTATAGACCATAAAGTGACTCAGTCACGTTCCGGGATCAGCTTAAATGTTGCCAGTTCCAACTAGGCCGGCATGGTAAATACGACTACTACTTGCACTTCAGCTCAAAATCAAGTGGGATTCTGTCTAATTAAATAAAAACAATTGTAAGACAACTTTATGCATATTAATCAATCTAACTGTCACGCCTTTTCCCACAGGGATAGGCAAAGACAACATTGTCACATACAATAGAATGCAGACAGTCCAGGGAAGCTCTGTCTAATATAGACAGACGCTTGACTGGACGACTGCTGGACCTTAGCAGAGCCAAGCTTCGCACTATGGTGGGTGTTATAACGGGGCATTGTGGTTTTAATAAGCACCTGTACAACCTCAACATATCAGACAGCCCCCTCTGTAGGGGATGCCTGAATGAGGAGGAGACAGCTGCACATGTGCTCTTGAGTTGCAGGAGTACAGGAGTAGCCAAAGCAAGACAGAAGTTCCTTGGCAATGCAAGGACGCTTCCGGAGATCTGCAGGAACGAGAAGGGTCTCCTGGCCTTCCTGGAGGTGATCAGGTGGCTCCACTGAAGGAGAACCGTTGAAGAATGTACAAAGAAACCGAAGAGGACTTCAAGTGCGGAAACGAGCCTGCTAATAACCACAACTACAACTAGGCAAAGACAATGAAGCGCCACTTGCCACGACCCTGACACAACTGCTTAGTTTCCCTCACATCCACACATCCATCACTTATGCATCAATATATCAAATCTATCAAATCAAATTTTCACACTTTGTTCCCACAGGGGTAAGCAGAGACAATGGAGCGCCACTTGCCACGATCCTGACACAACTCCCTAGCTTCCTTCACATTCACAATTCTCTTTATCGGAGACATCCTCGAGAAAGCTAAGTTGTCTAGTGCCCATAACCATAAAGCTTGTATGAAGAGAACTGTGAAATATATCAATATAATAAATATACTCACATCGTAATTTGTCCATTAATTTTCCAGCGCACATTGTTGCTAGTGCGACCTTGATTGAGAACACTCGAATTTTACCAACATTCTCACTGAAAAACAACTTAAGTATAAAGGTTCGATTCTGATGGCGACTACAGTGGCAGTGCAATGGCTACATAAGCCGATTGCACGGGTTCGAAACCGATCACCGGTACCAATGTATCTTGTACTTTAGTTGTCCTGTTTCTATTATACAAGCACTTTAGTAGCTTAATATAGAAATGTTAATATAAAAATTAATAAATTTGGAAAGGCAAAAGGAAAATTAGTACGTATATTATTTTATTTTTTATTATTATACCTTTCTATACAAAGTATAATATCACTACTAAAAACCAAAGTACATATATAAAAGATACATTGGTACCGGTGAGTGGTTTCGAACCCGTGCCAAACGGCTTATGTAGCCATTGCACTGCCTCTACACCACGCTCGCCGTTAATATAGCCTAAAATGTTATTTTTATCTTCAGTAGATGAATGATGAGGTGAAAACACAACAGTGTTTCATCCATAACTTAGGGGTGAACAAGATGATGTATGTTATAATAAATCAGCGAAAGCCTTTAGTAAAACTTTGGTACAAGTCTTTTTTTTATTGTGTCTCGACATATGACAGCACCCCGCTTTAAATCTGTGAAACGGGTTTCTTTGTGCTCCCTCCAAGACGACAGGCGTGGACGAACGGTTAAGCGATTGGTTTGTTGCGCGTAAAGTCCCGGGTTCGATTCCCGGTCGAAGCAAATATTTGTTTCAAAGCTTTTATTAGTAATATTTAACATTAAATATTGCAAATATTTGTTAATAAAAAAGAGGAGTATATTTGCTTCGGGTCTGGTTATCAAAGAGTGGTAGGCAGTGGTACCCAGTCTGCCGATCCGGGGTAGTACCACCACTTACAAGTATACAGACCGTGAAGTGATTTCGTCATGTTTCGGGTCAGCTTGTAAGTTGCCGGTTCTATCTAGGCCGGCATAGTGGATGTGATTGTTATTCACAGTTATTGAATTGTAGTAGCAGTGACATTCATTCATGGACCACACTTCGGCTTAACATCGAGCGGAGTGCTGTCATATTGAGTCACAATTAAAGAAAAAGGCCAGATATCTTGGTCATTTCCAAACTCACCCAGTACTATAGGCCGACAGCAACCAGTTGAGCAACAAGGCGGAACAGGCTTCAACGGACACTTGATGAGCTGGTGGTAACCTCTTGTTTAGGTTATGGTATAGCGACGACACCAAAGTCTCCAATCTGGTCACGTTCACACAAGCACTAGGCTCCAATGTGTTGAGGGCATTCTCTCTAAACGCCTCTATTACGTTCCATATATCTATTACGTGTACTGTAAATTAAAAAATATATATATTGTGACTTGACATATGACAGCGCCCCATTTAATGTTAAGCTGGAGTGTGGTCCATTAATGGATGTCACTGCTACTACAATTCAATAACTGTAAATAGCAATCACATCCACTATGCCTGTCTAATTGGAACCGGCAACTTAGAAGCTGATCTCAAAACGTGATCATTTCACAGTCTGTATACTTGTAAGTGGTGGTACCACCTTGAATTGGCAGACTGGGTTCCACTGCCTACCACTCTTTGATGACCAGACCCAAAACAAAAATCCCCTTTTTTTAAAACAAATATTTGCAACATTTAAGGTAATTAAAAAATATTACAAATAAAAGTTATGAAACAAATATTTGCTCCGACCGGGAATCGAACCCGGGACATTATGCGTCCCCGCTTGTCGTCAAAACATCGCTCGAAGAGCCGACAATTGATGGGGAAGAAAGGTTCTGCCGTGGGGGACTGACGACATAGTGAAAGTCACGAATAACCGGTGGATGCAACAGGCATTTTGTGCATCTGATATATCTGCTAGAGTGGGAAGTGATTTTGAGCTGGTTATTGAAAGAAGAATGAAGAGGGAGACTATGCGTATCACATAAGAATTCAAATCGGGATTTAAGTTAAAGAATCTACTGTTACAAACACACAAACACGCAAAATGACGAGCAAACATTGGACTATTTTTTTTATTTTGATTTAACGATAAATAGCAATACATAATTATTAGTACAATCATAAATAAATAAACGCGATACAGTGGCGTAGCGTGGAAGTCAGCCGCCCGGGGCAGAAAAAAATTTGCCGCCCCCCTATTTAGGAGTTTCAATCATAGGTACAACAAAAATATGAATTTCAGGTTCAAATTTTTACGATTTATTTTAGTTTTTTTTAATTTTGCCGCCCCCTTCGCCCCCGCCACGCTACGCCACTGACGCGATAGTTGTGTCAGGATCGTGGCAAGTGGCGCTCAATCGTCTCTGCCTATCCCTGTGGAAAAAAGGCGTGACAATTTGATTGATTGATTGATCACTTTAAAATTATACAGTAATAATTTAGCCAAGTATAAAAGTAATAATTTATGATAATGAAATCACTGCTATAAATTAAAGAACTTATCAGCAATATATTGTATTAAACAAACATAATTACTAATAAAAAATAACTCTTAAATTGTATACCATAATATTCATTTTGCCTTGGATTTATCACCGATTCCATAATCCAAGGTTACTTTATGGTCCCTACATATAATAATCTTGGATCCTTTTAGCACCTCTGGCAACAAATACTGAGGCAACCGAAATTTTTCAGTCATAGGCACTATTGGACTGCTAACCATCAGGCAAGGTGGGATCAGATTTAGGGTCTCAATAAAAACAAAACACTTTGAAAACTGTTTTAAGGCGACCGTGGTGTAGTGGCAGTGCAATGGTCACGCAAACCAAGAGCACGAGTACCAATGTACCACCCACCTGTACCAATGTATCTATGATACAAGCATTTTAGTAGCTTAGTATAGAAATGTAAATATTAAACAAATCCAAAAAATCTCACTTTAAAAATACCATGGCCTCAAAATATTTTTATTATTAACCAAGCTATTAAGAGGAATCATCATCACATCTTAATTTCCACAGGAATAGGCAGAGACACAGGCTTTCTTCAGATCCACTACTCTCTTAATACAATCAATCAATCAAATTTCCTACAGGCGGAGAGAATGGAAAGCCACTATGATGATTTAAGAATATCCCTGATCATTTAGGAATCAAAAAACAAACAAAAACCTGTCACACCGTTTTCCCACAGAGATAGGCAGAGACAGTGAAACGCCATTTGCCACGATCCTGACACAACTCCCTCGCTTCCTTCACATCCACAATTCTCTTCATACAAGTTCTATGGTTAAATCTCAAGGAACAAAATGCGGTTAATAAATTAATGAACTTACAATTGCATTTTTTCTGTACATAGCGCAGTTTACACGCTGTCCTGTAGGAGGAGAACCTAATAAGGTCATAGTTTTGTTCCCTCATCTCCTGAAGAAGTTGGGAGCGAGGGTCGGCAGACATACTGCCAGTGTTTTCACGTTCTGAAGACATGTTTGAACTAGAAATAAAAAAAATAATAAGTTACAAACAGTATACAGACCGTGAAGTGATTTGGTCGCGTTTCGGGATCAGTTTAAGTTGCCGGTTCCAGCTCTATTCATGGACTGGTTGCTGTCATATTTTGAGTCATAATAAAGATTTAAAAAATTGTCAGTGGTTGGCAGCGGTACTCATTCTTCCAATTCAGAGTATTTTATTTAACACCTAAAAGTGTGAAGACGGTAAAGTAAGTAAAGCTTCGGGAGTTCTTCAAAGTTTCAACTAGGCTTGCATAGTGAATGCAACTACTGCTTGCAGTTAATTAACTATAGTAGCAGTCGCCTCCATTCAGACAAACCTTAGCTTAAGACCAGCTGTCATATTTCTAGCCAAATAAAAAAACCACTTGCTTGCAATAAAATCGCCCCACCCCAATGCTTTGGTTTAGAATTCAGAAAATATAAATATAAAAAATTAACTTTTACTTATGCCTATTTGTTTAACAAGAACCTAGGGTTACATAAAACCAGTTTTTACAGTGAGAAGGTATGGTTTATTGATTTTACAGACTAAAAAACCAAGTCAGTTAGGATTGCTTAATTTTTTATGATTAATTTTTAAGGTTAAATTCAACAAAACTTGGTAAAAATATCTTTATACAGTTGCTTGTATCCCTACCATGGCTCTTATCACTAGTTTTCATTCTGTTTTTCATTTACTTTTAAAATAGATTTTACACACACTGTAAAACAGTATGTGACCATGTGAATTGAAGCTGCACTTAGTAAAGCGTTTAGACCGTGGTGTGTGAGGGTACTTTGCTTTTCATAACCCTCCATCAAACAGTCCACTAACTCACAGTTACACCATGTACATGACAAAGTACATTGCACCAAAACACCAGTCAAGTATTTCTTCCTGAACTCAATTGTCCACTGAAGTATAAACCTTGTGTGCACTCTTTACAGCTGATCAATCTATGTGACCAAACCAGTCCAAATTAATACCACAACTTGAGTAAACTTGGTGGGTTTTGCATCCATTTATACAGAGAGTAATCACAATGAAGCTCAAATTGAATAATGAAATAATCATTTTTTAATGAATGATTATTTGATTAGTATTTTAAGATAAGGCAGTCACTAGGATTCCTTTTTTTTAAATAGGAAATGGGGGTGTCCACTGAAATAACATTTCACTAATCAAAATGTGAGGTATATGAAAATTAAGTTTATCATAACATACCTTTATTATATTAGCAGTTTTTGTTTGTCTACAGGGTTAATTAAGGGTGGGTTGATTGTTTTCGCATGCAAGTTTAGTTATATAATTCGTGGGTATAATAAAAATATAAAAGTATTAAAATATTATTAAAACGAGTATTAAAACAATTTTTTCGAAATTTATTATAAAATAATTTAAATAGTAGTAATTAGTTTAACATATTACCTTTAACAATTTTAATATTACTGGAAAATCAATATTATTTATAAAAAACAAATTAATTAATAAAAATACAATATCTATTTTGGGACCTATTTGCCACAGATTGTATTAGTAATGTTAGAAGAATGTCTTTCTTACCTTTGTGTTATCACTTTCTAACAATAAAACTATGCATAATGATAAAATCTTGTGACACAGTGTAAATATTTCTAAAAGTTATCGATTTAAAAGTATTTGTAAAACAGGTGTCTATTTACTGCCACCTTAAAGTCACTGATATAAACAAGCAAGTTTTAAAAGACTGTTATACGAGATTTACCAATCTACTAAATTTTATTTTTACGTAGTTATTAGAAAAAATGCAGGTATTTTAAAATAAATAAAATTAAGAATTTCCCATAAAAATTTGACAGTCTGCCATTGCAAACGTTCCGTTTCACCTATTTTAGGAACTATACTCTAGTAGTTTTATTTAAAAACGAATAATATTTTTTAATTAATATCCTTTTATTTAAAAATATTTATTGCGTAAAATCTAACTATCGTTGATTAAGTTTTATAGCTGGAAGATAAATGGAGTTTTTAAATATATGTTGGAACGTATCTTTTATTTTAATAAAGTTGTAGGCAGAGACAATTTGTTATTTATATCCTTGGAAACGATCATTTCAAAAATCAATTAAATATTCCAAATTGTTCTTCGTCTTCTTGGATAAGGCAATAAAATGAATAAACCACTCGGCCCAGAAGATTTTGCTGCCATGGAGAACCAGCTAAGAAACAGTGTAGAACAAGACCGTCATTATTGGAGGGTAAACGACATCAAATGTGATGCCGTCCATACTGCGAAAACTTACGAAGAATTTGCGTTAGTAATCATATACATTTATGAAACGAAATGTTAAAAAATACTATTTTTTCTTATTATTTGTACAGGGATCGTGTTGCGGCTGCAGATTTACGACCATTAGAGAAGAATGATTATAAGAAAAAGCCCGCGAGTTCTTGGAATCAATACGCTAAGCAAAAAGAGCGTGACCTGTAGGCATAATGTAATTCAATATAATATAGACATTTAAATCAAGAGATCCAGGATAGTTTCCAGTTTCATATATTTTTAATATAACTAAACTCAAACAGATACCTAATACAGTAGACGTGTCTTAGTATTTATGAGACCTTCAAATTGAATTTAGGACTGCGGAATTCACTAATTTGTTTTCATAAGGTATTTCTATCAGAAAAAATAAAGTAAAACAACAATTTACAATACATAGTTTTTTATTTATTTATCTAATTAGTAACTGAACACAGTCTACTCATAAACTTTGCTCAATTTATTTAATCAAAACATTGCTAACATAGTTTTTATTTAGTTTGCGTAGAATTGATACGAATGAATACAAAACTAAAATTGATAAAATTCGTACTTAAAAGTAATTTCACAAAAAAATTTATTATACATTTCTACTAAAGTGCTTGTATCATAGAAACAGGACAACCAAAGTACATATATCGAAGATACATTGGTACCGGTGAGTGGTTTCGAACCCGTGCTCTTCCGTTTGCGTAACCATTGCACTGCCACCTCACCATGGTCGCCTTAGTAATCATTAGAAATGCTATAAAATAAAATCCTCATTATTTTATTTTGTCTGCGAACTTGGACTTGCTTATTTTTTCTAGAAGCAGTAACATACAGTTCATTAGCATTGTTTTTTTTATTTTTTTATTGTAACTCGACATATGACAGCACCCCGCTTGATGTTAAGCCAAAGTGTGGTCCATGAATGAATGTCACTGCTACTACAATTCAATAACTGTGAGTAGCAATCACATCCACTATGCCGGATTATGATTTAACATAAGGGGAAGATACGGCACGAACACGAACACTAAGGAAGTAAAACCCATGCGTCGAGTTATGACGATGAGTATAAACATTTAAATATAAAAAATAATATCCAGTTACTGGAAATAATAAATGCATTTTAAATACGTAATATTAAAGCTCTAAATATATATTTCTACTATTATCATTTATTATATTATAAGCCCACAAATACCTACTTAAAAATACGTTTAATTTGAAATAAATATTCATTCACATTATTTTTATTCATTTAAGCAAATTTAAATGTATAGTACTTTTTTAATTGTGACTCGACATCTGACCTCGCCTTGCCTAATGATAATGCAAAGGTGCTGCCGACTGAATAAACCGACTCAGTTTGCACCATCAATAAGCCGGCTGAAGGTGCTTTCCACGCCACACTTCAAAGATCTAAAATAATAGGATGGGGCGAATACATTAGCTTAAATATTAGTTAGAAAATTCTCACGCGTGCACACGTTCAACTGAAACTGAGAATCGAACCCTGTATGCACTTGCGTCAGAACCTAGACCAGTGTTTCCTAACCTTTTTTAGGCCATGCCCCACCTTAACATTTTTAAAAATTGTTTTATTCCCTTAAAAAATATAAATGATTACAGCATTTTTAAAAGAATATGCCTTTTTTGTTAAATTTGTCACCGATATTTAAATTACCCAAAGCGAAAGGGTTAGAGTCATGTCGGGTCCGTTTTTAAATTGCCTCCCTTAACTATCAAACTGCCCTCCTGTTGGGAAACACTGACCTAGTCCATAATAAACCACTCAAAAAGCACCTCTGGCCGGGATAGTAGCATCGACTGAGTCAGCGTTTTGGACTTTCTCTTGATTAAGGCAAGTCAGGGTCATATTTTTTTAAGTTTCAAGACTTTTTGTGTAGGTTATAAATTATGATTTGTGGGCTACTATTCCTAGTTACTCTTAAACGAAAAATAAACAAATCTACACATTTAATATCTAATAATAATATAAATATATATTTTATTTACAACATTTATTGTGTATGTCACAGTTTTGTGTGTTTTTTAATCCTTTTTTAAGGAACAATCTTAACTAAAAGCTTAGCTTGGTTAAACAGTAATAAAAGCATTGCTTAATATGCTTATAATAAAAACAGTTACAAATAAATAATATTAATTGTCAACAAAAAAATCGGCCACCAACTCAATTATAGTTTTCATGACTAAAAGGAAGTTTTTGTTACTAAATGCAACGGAATGAAAGCACTCCCTTGCTTGTTAGGATCGTGCTAAGTGGCGCTCTATTGTCTCTACCTATCCCCATGGGAAAAAGGCGTGACAATTTGAATAATTTAATTGGTTTTTTAAATGAGTTATAAAACAAGAAGAACGGTTAATGTTTTTGTTGACTTATGTACGGTAAGTTTGGGAAAGACCGTCCGTCTATCTTATTTTTGATGTCAGAACTATGCAAAACTGATGTAGTTATTTTTTAATATATAAACTTGGCCTTTTATATACCAGTCTATCCCAAATATAACCTTTAATGCCACATGTAATGTTTCTTTTCATAAAATGGTGCAAGCAAGTCTATCCCATTGTTACGAGGGCGGTTCAATAAGTACCCGTGTTAGAAATGAAGACACGATTTTTTTCAAAAAAATGCTTTTTATTTTTCAACATAGTCCCCTTTTAGTAAGATACACTTCTCCCAACGTTCCGGCCATTTTTTTAAACCCTCCAAAAAATAGGATTTGTCGAACTCTCCGAAATACGCCTCTGTCCCGGCGATGACTTCCTCGTTTGAGCTAAATTTTTGTCCCGCGAGCCATTTTTTCATGTTAGGGAACAAGAAAAAATCGCAGGGAGCCAGATCGGGTGAATACGGGGGGTGCGGCAGCGATTCATAACGCAATTCATGCAGTTTGGTCGCGACAACACCAGATGAATGTGCTGGTGCGTTATCGTGATGAAACAACACCTTTTTTTCGCCAAATGTGGCCGTGTCTCCTTTAATTTTTTGTCGAAGCGGTCTAATAACTCACTGTAGTATAGTCCAGTGATCGTTCTTCCTTTTTCTAAAAAATCCATGAGGATGACGCCCTTCGCATCCCAAAAAATCGTCGCCATGACCTTACCGGCCGATGGGACGGTCTTCGCCTTCTTTGGTGCAGATTCACCGGGAGAAATCCATTGTTTTGATTGTTGTTTAGTTTCTGGTGTGTAATGATGAATCCAGGTTTTATCAACGGTGACAACTCGACGCAAAAAGTCCTTAGGATCTCGCTTAAATTGCCTTAAACACTGCTCTGAAGTTAACAGCCGCATCCGCTTGTTGTCCAGCGTGAGCAATCGCGGCACCCATCGGGCCGACAATTTTTTCATCTCCAACTTATCATGCAAAATATTAATTGCCGTTCCGGTCGACACACCTACGGCCTTAGCTACTTCGCGGACTTTCGTTCGTCGATCAGCGAGAATCATGTCGTGGACTTTTTCAATGATTTCCTCGGTAACCACGTCTGCCGGGCGTCCTGGTCGCTCCTCATCAAAAACGGATGTTCGCCCACGTTTAAATTCGTTAAACCAATATCTAACTGTGGTCATAGATGGCGACGTGTCTCCATAAACAGCATCCAACTTTGCTTTTATCTCCTCGCACTTTTTCCCATCCAAAAACATAAAGCGAATTACCGAACGATACTGCTCTTTTTCCATCTTAACGAAAATCACGAAACACGTCTGACTCGAATGGCTGCCAAATCGAAACTAACCTATTAATCAGTCTGAATTTTATATTAGCGCCGTCTGATAGATGGCAGCACACGATGATAACACTAACTTCACTCAGGAACACCCTCTGTCTTCAAACACGGGTACTTAATGAACCGCCCTCGTACTTATGTATAAAATATAACTGACGTGTACATAACCTCTAAATTGCACTAAATACGAACATTTTTACTAAGTATATTTATATATCACTAAACCTAATCGTTTTGATTGGAAACGACAGTTAAAAACTACATTAAATATAGGCTTATACGCGAGACTTTAATTTTTGGGCGCCTATTAGGCTCAACATATTATGACAGCACCCGCCATGAATGGAGGTGATTTCTACTACAGTTAAATAAGAACAAGTAGCAGTCACATCCATTATCGCGGTAAAAGCACCTCTGGTCGACATACTAAGTCGGTTTTCTATAGTCGTCGGCGTGGACCTCTTCTTGCTTATCATTGACCAAGTCTTGGTCGTTTCACAATAAACAAAAATGTACTAAGTATACTCGTACCTTTAAAAAGCTAACATTATGAATTAAACAAATTTTATGCGGCTTACTATCGCGTTTATTTTGGTTTTGATTAAATAGTTAGCCGCATAAAATTTGTTTAATTTAATAATCAATGTTCGCGCAAAATCTAAGAAAATACTAAGCTAACATTATTTTACAATTTTATACATAATTATGATTTATAATGCTATTTTAGCTTCAACTACAATTACACTACAAGGTTAAAAATTAATTAAAAAAGAAGCAAGAAAATTAGGGAAACGAGAGTGTCTAGATTGTGGAAAGTGGCATCTCCGCCTATCTCTGTGGCATTTGATAATGATGTTGTCTATTTCGTGACAAATAATAAAATCAATATTTATTCTTAATAGTAGTTATAAATGCATTCAACTAATATAAATTACAATCACTGGGGCAAATATGACTGCTACATGCGACCAACTTTCTATGTTTAACAATCGACAAGTGGAATGCTTGCCAGTCCATGTATTTCTCCTATTCTATTACCTTGGATCCTTCAAGGGAAGCGTGTAAAAGTACTTCTAGCTGGCAAAATGACGCCGACTGAGGCATCTTAATTGGTCTATATGCGACGCAGGGCACAAATAACATATGTTTTTGTTTTGCAACTGAACTTCTTTAAATAAATGGAAATTATTGGATTTATTTACTTTTATAATTTTATAATACATCACGAGATATTTATTTACAAAATATGTTTTTAATGCTGTTTTCGGAGTTTTTTTTTGTCTCCCCCGTGAAGTTAATTTGTGACTAAAATCTTAACTGACATGAAACGTATTGTAATGTTATTTCTGCATAAATTATTGTATGAAGTTGCAGTTAAACGACGTGCATGCACCTTTTTATTTATATTATCCAATTTTACTATACGGCACGCTATGTTGGCACTTTTGACGTTTGACCGATGATGAAGTTTTGTATAAATTATAATTACGTTTGAAGAAGCAAATTGACGTTTTTTTATTGTCACTATAAAGAACAGCAATTTGCTCTTTCAAGCGAAGGTATTAATTTATACGAAACTTCATGAACAGTTATAACGTCAAAACGGCCATAGCCATAGCGTGCCGCTAGTATAATTCGTACAGTGTATATATTTGCCTCTAGCATCAAAACCAACCACGAATGATATTACTTATGCTGTGTGATTGATTGATCTGAGCCTTAACCACTTGTTTATGATGTCATTAGCCTACGATAGTTGCCACTGTACTACAAAAGCAATAAAAATAGAGCTTTAATAGTCGCTTTTAACCCCGTTGTCAAATTAGCCCCAGTGGTCGACCTTTATGTTACAAACGGACGGCTATTATAAACAAAATGTAGGCCGACTTATACATAAAGCCAATGTCTCCAGGTGAACCGGCTGACTGGTGCACCGCCGCGGATAGCTTCGTGTTCAGATTCTGGTGATATACAGCAGGCCAGCCTCTGTAAAGATGAACTACGATAAAGCGACGATAAGGAATCAGACCATAACCACGAAGAATGTACTGAAGTTTGGTGTGTCGTTTCTTTGTAAAACAATCGACAAGTGGCTTTATAAGCCCATGTGTTCTCTCCATCCTATTATCTTGGATCCTTCTTACGAAGCGTCCATCATATATCCTATAAGCTGGCATAATGATGGTGACTGGGGCAACCGTGAACGCTAGGTTTTTACAGTCGTCGTCACTCTTGGACCACTAGGCAACTCGACATTGACAGCCAGTACTCTGCCTCATGTTAAACTGGAGTGCGGCCATCCAAATAGAGTGGCCAAGAAATAAAGCCATCTGGTACTATAGATAAACAAAATTACCTAGTTAGAACCGGCAACTTACAAGGTGATTCTGAGACGCGACTAAGTCACGCAACTAAGGTACTACCCTGGATAAGCAGAGAAGGCAGCACTATCTGCCACTTTTTAAATTGTCCATCACTAGAGGTGAAATGCCGGCCTAGTTGGGCAAAGCAACTTTTAAGTAGATGCCATCCGAAGGAGGCTCGATTTGCAAATAATAAAACCTAAAAATATTATTAAACCAAGGAAAAATCAGTTCTATTAATAGTGTTTTTCCTTGGTTTCTTCCAGATATGTCTAAAGGACGGTGGAAGCTTAGTTAAAGAATATTTTAAGCAAGATCTAATATGTTTTATTAAGTATAGATGCTTATTTTACATTTAGGTAACCAACGAAGGGGTGCATACTCGATGCTTGCCTTGGGCGCCGTATCTGATCGGTACGCCACTGCCGAAACGCGACTGAGTCACTTACCTGTTTACAAGTTCCTGATGTTGACAAATATTTGTAGACTGCGACGATTGGTATCATAAGTATAGAGGAGCAAGCGAGACCCCATCCCAGAATGATAGCCCATTGCGGATACATGTACTGCTGGTATTGCAACGGTTGTTGATACAGCAAGCCGAATACTACCACACCCTGCATGTACGAAGAACAATAAAGAGTCATTTATTACGTGCTTGTATCATAGAAACTTAGCGACCAAAATTTACATATTAAAGATATATGGTATCCCCAAGTGGTTCTTGGTTTGCGTGCCAATTTCACTACTACAAGGCCATCTAAAATCTCCGCCATCAGTGTCCCGCCTGATGTTAAGCTGGAGTGCGATCCATGAATGGAGGCGATATATGTTACATATACGAGTACCTATGTTTCGTGGTATAGGTATATGTTTATTACAAAAAATGTTAATAGAATATAAATACCCATATAGCATAGGTCGGGGGAAGCATCAGCATTCTGTCGACCGAATCGGCAGTCGAACTAAAATTCGGCTCTCCGTTTTTTTGTAAAATAATCGACAAGTGGAATGCTCTACCTACCAGCTTATATATTTTCTTTCCATAAGATCCTACAAGCATAGCGTGAAAAAGCACGTTGGCCGGCATAGCAACAGTGATTGAACCAACAGTGAAATGAGACAGTTTTTTCAATCATCAGCGCTTTTGGACCTTCCCTTTTTTACCCTAAAAATAATGAATCATATGAATACTTACAATAATAAAAATGGGGCTGACAAATTTCCAACATATTCTCCAATAGATCCCTGGTCTAAAGCCTAGCATCTCCTCCACATCATCAGAAAACCTCTCCAGACCTGAAAAAGTAGAGAAAATATATGTCAAGTCATAATAAAAATAATTTTATTTCTGAATTATTTACCACTGTATATTACGTTCAAACCAACTGGGCTTCGCTTAACGGCCGTTAACCGTTAATTTTCAATGTGAATGAAAATTATATTCATTCCCATTTGTCGGAAAAATTACGCGGTCCCTGTTAGTGTCAAAAACAACTTTTATTCATTCGGACCATTAATTTCAATGAGCTTAAACTGTCAATGAAAATAAACATCGATTTTCGGTGAATTGCGCGGTCGCAATTTTAAATTTGAAGCTTTTTTTTTAATTTAATTTAAATTAATTTAATTAAATTAATTTTTAATTTAAAAACTGTCAACTGTTCAGTAACACGGTCGGCCCGCAGGCCTTGGTTTAAGTCTTTGAGAGATTTTTGCTATCGGCTTGGACATATCTACAACGTTTACAAGACGTTGCGTGGCTGGATGGCGGACTTTCTGCGAAAAAGTTTTATACGCGTTGACAGCGCTTTGCGCAAGATATCGGTGAAGATATTCTAGGATATTGTTATAAACACAAAAAATGAGATTTCTCGTCATGCCTTTCGGCATTATGACAGCACCCCGCTTGATGTTAAGCCAAAGTGTGGTCCATGAATGAATGCCACTGCTACTACAATTCAATAACTGTGAGTAGGAATCACATCCACTATGCCGGCCTAGATGGAACCGGCAACTTACATGCTGATCCCGAAACGTGACCAAATCACTTCACGGTCTGTATACTTGTAAGTGGTGGTACTACCCCGGATCGGCAGACTGGGTACCACTGCCCACCACTCTTTGATAACCAGACCCGAAGCAAATATCCATCTCTTTTTTTTATTAACAAATATTCGCAATATTTAATACTATTAAATATTACAAATAAAAGCTATGAAACAAATATTTGCTCCGACCGGGGATCGAACCCGGGACTTTACGCGCAACAAACCAGTCGCTAAACCGTTCGTCCACGCCTGTCGTCAATTATGGTACAGTCTGACAATGCGCAAGAGTCGGAAGGCATATGCGAAATAAATGATTTGATTTTATTTACTTAAATGGTGGTTTTACATTTTATCACTTTCTTTATTTGACGTAATAATAACAAATTATATATTCCATGACCTTTGTCTCTTTGATAATGAGCTGAATTGGGTCGCTGAGTTATCAATAACAATTTGTTTACCTACCCAATATATATATTTTATTTTTTTATTGTGACTCGACATATGACAGCACCCCGCTTGATGTTAAACCGAAGTGTCGCCCATGAATGAATGTCACTGCTACTACAATTCAATTACTGTGAGTAGCAATCATATCCACTATGCCGGCCTAGTTGGAACCGGAAACTTACAAGCTGATCCCGAAACGTGACTAAATCACTTCACGGTCTGTATACTTGTAAGTGGTGGTACTACCCCGGATCGGCAGACTGGGTACCACTGCCTACCACTCTTTGATAATCAGACCCGAAGCAAAGATCCACCTCTTTTTTGATTATACTTAACAATATTGATTTAACTTATTAATAATAAGGGAATAACAGTGGTGGTCATTTTCTCAGTTCTGATCCAGGGTAGTACCACCACTTACAAGTGTACAAACCTACAAACCATGAAGTGACTCAGTTGGATATCCTCGGTTTTAAAAAGGTCATGGCGACTGGAGTAGCTATTGTTTCCATTCATGGGCCGATCTTAAACTTAACATCAGGCGGGGTGCAGTCATGTGTCGAGTTACAATAAAAAAGTCTGTATGAAGAGAATTGTAGATGTAAATTAATGAATGATGATGAAGACATACCGTCAAAACTTCAATCTACATTTTCCTATTCTATCTTTCCTATATCCAGCCCCACATTCAAAATCGGGCACTCGTATTATTTGACCATTTTTAGTAGTTTCTGTCGTAGAAGTCGTGACCCTTCTTAATTTTTCTAGGAAATTGAACACAGTTATGTTTTGCCCGGAATTTAAATTTATATTTATGAATAATATTAATACGAAAACCAATTTCGCGTCCATCACTATTAATTGTACTCGTTAAACTGATAGTAATATAAAAATAAACTGAGAAATACTTCCGTTTATTCTAACATTGAGTACAGTTGAATATAATAAAAACACGATTAAACGGGACGATCCAAAATATTGTTTCTTTACAACCCATTTTACGGCACTAATAAACTTTTTCTTTATTGTGACTCGTCATATGACATAATATGAATGGATACGTTAAACTAGGCAGGCCCAGGAGGGCGTTCTCCGACCGAATCGGAGACATCCTCGGAAAAGCTGGGTTGCCTAGTCCTCATAACCGTAGAGCTTGTATGAAGAGAATTATTGATGTGAGTGAAGTTTGGAAGGTTACGATTTGTTGACTGCCGTTCGTAACTGCCCATACAGTCATAATACTGCTCATTTAAATATGTTTTACTATTAATTTTACTGCTGTTAAACTGCTATAAAAATAGTAAAAATAGCGAATAAATAGTAAAAGCCAGGTAATATTGTGTTCAAGTGTACAACTTACACGAGTTCATACGAGTGAATGAATAAATAGAGAATGAATAATAGTAAGTGAATAATAATGAATGAAAAATAATGAGTAAATACGAGTAAATAAATATTGAAAGCCAGGTAATATTGTGTTCAAATGAATAAATAAATGAATGAATAAATAGAGAATGAATAATAATGAATGAAAAATAATGAGTGAATACGACTGAATAAAAAAATGAAAGCCAGGTAATATTGTGTTCAAGTGTACAACTTACACGAGTACATACGAGTGAATGAATCAGTGAATCAATTACCAACTCAATAAAACTCGCTTCTAAGAATATGCGACAATCTTAATATAAACATAAAATTATCTATATATTTTTCAATATTATATAATAAAAATAAATATAGATAAGTAAGGGACCAAGTGGCGAATCAAGGAGTGGTTATTACCTATTTTCCGGCTTCGCAAGAAATAATTTTATTCATAATATTCAATTTATATTCATTCGGTTTTCGCAGTTGTCGTCACTCTTGGACCACCTCTTCTTACTTGCCATCAGGTGGATCGAAGTCAGATATCGAGTCACAATTTAAAAATATATATACTATAAATATATGTTATACTTACTTATATTATAAACACAAAAAGTTAGTGAGTATGTGTGGATGGATGGATGGATGTTTGTTACTCTTTCACGCGTTTTTACTGAATGGATTTTAATGAAACTTTACAATAATATAGCTTATACACCAGAATAACATATAGGGTATAATTTATAAACATATTGTGTAAACAAAAAATAAAAGAAAAGAATAAACATCCGTTTGCCGAGTAAGCTAGTATTTATAAAAGGCAAACATAGGTCACAATGCAGGCCTTACCGTAGAACCATGATACAGCAACAGCTTCGAACAATGCAGAGCAGAGCAGTGAAATTCCAGCAGCATATGTGTCAAGGAGGTGAAACATGTAGATGCCACCCTGCGAACATTATAAAGATGATTATAAAGGACATCATTAATTTTGTATAGGGACTTGGTCTTAATTGTATTAATAGTTGCACATACATTTTAAGTAGGAAGATTACATTGTAATTGGAATATATCCTTTATTATGCATAGTTTAGGTGTGCAAAATGATCAAACTATAATTATGACAGTTCAAAGCAGAACTGTTAATATGGCGTTTCTTTGTGATTGACAGACGATCACAAATCCATACCTTATTTTCCAAATAACTCAATTGCACGAATTAAAAGCGAAAATGTTATTATTTTTATCAACACAAGTATCGAAAATACCTTTAATATTTTCATCATTGGACATTACAAAAGTAGTACAAAGAAGCCAACATGAATGATGTCCTTTATTTTATTGTGCCATATACGACAGGCGTGCCCGATTGGTTAGCATAACAGTTTGTTACGCATAAAGTCCCGGGTTCGATTTCCGGCCGGAGCAAACATTCGTTTAACAGCTTTTATTTGTAATATTTAATAATAAATAATATTAAATAATGCCAAATTTGTTAATAAAAAAGAAGCGGATAGCTGCTTCAAGTCTGATATCAAAGAGTGGTAGGCAGTAATACCTAGTCTGCCAATTCGGGCTGTTTTTTTTAATTTTTATTGTGACTCGACATATGACAGCACCCCCACTTACAAGATACAGACCGTGAAGTGATTTAGTCACGTTTTGGGATCAGCACGTAACTCGTCAGTTGCCGGTTCCAACTAGGAACCGGCAATAGTGGATGCGATTGCTACTTACATAACTTACATGATGTCAAGTCCCGATAAAATGTATACTCATATAATAATATATGGCAACTTATAAGTTGATCCCGAAACGCGACTAAGTCCCTTTATGGTCTGTGTAAACTTGTGAACGTGTTGTGTAACTTACCGGTGTCACATTAATGCAGGCAACACAGAATGACACACAGACGACGAGCAGTGTGAAATGTTCTCGCCGCAGCCATTTGGCACCACTCGCACGAGCTTGGTCCAACAGGCCAGTGATCACGCACTCCAGACCGCCCATCTGTGAAGGAAAAACATATATAATCATACAATCAATCAATCAAATTGTCACGCCTCTTTTCACGATCCTGACACAACTCCCTCGCTTCCTTCACATTCTCAATTCTCTTCATACAAGCTTTATGGTTATGGGCACTAGGCAACCTAGCTTTCTTAAGGATGTCTCCGATTTGGTCGGCAAACACTCTCCTGGGCCTGCCTCGTTTAACGCATCCATTCATATGAGATTTATAAATTCTTTTTGTCAATCTACTTTTACTCATCCTTTCCATGTGCCCAAACCATCAAAGCATTCCTTTATTAATCCTTGTCATTACATCCTTTTTCAAACCACATCTATCGTGCATATGTCGTGCCACAATAAAATAAACTATGCCGGCCTAGTTGAAACTGGTAACTTAGAAGCTGATGGAACGTCACTCACTGTTAGACGCCCAGGTAAACAGGTAACTAAATCCGAAGCTATCTACTTACGCCAGAATCCAATCCCAACATGATGAGCATAAAGAAGAAGAGCATCGCCCAAAGACTTGCGCCGGGAAGTGTCGCCACCGCCTCAGGGTACACTTGGAATACCAGACCCGGACCTATAATAAAAAAATATGAAAACATAATCACAGTTATAACTAGTTCCCTAGTCTACCAGTTAAAGCTTAGAAATTGCTGGAGAGGAGAATCCATCTCTTAACAACGAATGCTTTGACAGACAAAAGATGACACACCATGGTCAGTTGGTCACATTTATTCTATAATTTAGGTACCACTCTTGCAGTCCTTGCAATCCCTATTGAGGAAATCCCATTGATGGGGTTTACGTGACAAAATGATATTTTTTTGCACAATTTATTAGGTTTTTTTTTTTACGTTTTAGAGCTCTTTATACGCCTCTTAAATCTTAGCGTATTAATCAGTCTTCAATTTGATAGAAGCCAGCTAAAACTACGAAATAAGAAATAATTTTAGTTTAGGCACTATAGTTCTATCTCTTATAGTTTCTGATCTGAGAGAATCCATGATCAAGTACTCTAGCTTAACACAAGGTGGGGTGCTGTCATATTATGTCCAGTCACAATAAAAAAAAAGTATTAATGAGTTACCTTCAGTGGCAACAGAAGAGATGGGCACGCCTTGCTTATGAGACATGAAGCCCAAATAGGTGAAGATGACGAAGCCGGAGAAGAACGACGTGAAACAGTTCACCAATGTAGTCACAAGACAATCCCTGAATAGGAAGAAATATAATAAAATTAACTCTGCCGCTTTCATTCTTACAGGATACAAGAGCTAGTGATCGACAGTACAACCAGGCTGGCATACTGGGCTGATGAAAAAAGTCAATATTAAACATAATCAGAATTAAAAAACGTATTTTAAAGGGTCTTCTTGTGTTCTCGTTTCTCATTTGTTTTCCCCATCGTATAATTATGAATTCCCCAGGCTAAAAGTGCGTTTTAACTTTGTCTGGCTTAGTGCCCGATATCAATCGCATTAAAACGATCGCATTTATACGCGCTGAAAATACGCTTGGTTTGTAAAAGCACGAAGTGAAAATAAGTGACTGCACTTGTTTTCACTTCTATTCTACTCTGACCAGTCTATTTGTACACTAAAATATGCTGTGGCTTACTTATAAAAATGTCTTGGAAAGTTATAGGATGGACAAAACAACATTATTCCAATAACCTTCTACTTAAACTTGATCATTTGAAATTATGTTAATAAAATTCTTGATTTTTTTCAATCCTTATTTCTTCTAAATTCCAGCAAATAAAAAGAGCGCAGGAACGACTCGATTGTTACCTGGCTTACTTTTCGTTGTTCAAATATGTGTAGATTAAAAATTGTTTATTAATAATGTGCACGACTGTACGACTGTACTTCTTTGGCCGGGCGTAATGACGGCGACTGGGGCAGGCGGTTTTCCCAGTCGTCGGCACTTTTGGACCTATTCTTGTTTACCATCAGGCGGGTCGAGGTCAGTGGTCGAGTCACACTAAAAAAAAAATTAAAAGGTGCGCGGTCTTGCTGCCACCATAGTAATCCAGCCCTCTAGCACGGCAATCCAAGAAGCATGTTTTTTTTATTATTGTGACGACATATGACAGCACCCCGCCTGATTAAATAACTGTAAACAGCAGTCACATCCACTATGCCTGCCTAGTTGAACTCTCCTGGGCAAAAAGTTGTATTCAAACTAGGTCTTAACCTAAATTTCCCGCCGGTTGAACAAGCTACCGCTGGATATTAGACGTGCACCGTCTGTCTATGTCTTTAAACGATTAGTCACCAAGTTGTTTCTTGATAAACAGGAGCTCACGGCATCTACTTCATATTAAATAATTTGGTACAAATTATAATTGCGTATGTTTATTTTTACCTACATATATGTATATATATACTTGTGATACTTATATGTAGTTTATGTATATGTAGTTTGTAGTATATTTGCACCCTGCCCATAATTTCTCATCATCCCAAAGGTTAGTTGTTAGAGAATGCCTAATAGGCATTGTGGCATTAAACTCGCCTATGTACCTATTTTTAGGTATATTCTGGTGCAATAAAATATTTAAATAAATAAATAAATTTTATTATTTCATTGCTCGCTTAGCCTAAAAACTTAAACCCAAACTTACCGATAGCAATTATTATGAAAAGTATTGTAACTCGCGTATGACAAATGAACACCGAATCCAGCACCCACGGAGTAAAAGATTTGCACAGCAGCGTCTACCCATACCTGGTGGAAATGGAAAAAATGAAACAGCCGCAGTTAGAGGTTACCTTATCTCGGCTTACCTAGTGGTAGCCAAGGGAATGGCAAAGGCCCCAGTTTACTCAATTTCTATGACATATTTGATGACATTCCCGCCGGAGCAAATATTTGTTTCATAGGTTTTATTTGTAATTTTTAAGAATTAATTTATCTGTTAATAAATAAAAAGGCAGATAATTGCTCCTGGTCTGGTTGTCAAAGAGTGGTAGGCAGTGGTACCCAGTCTGCCGATCCGGGATAGTACCACCACTTACAAGTACCTATACAGACCGTGTAGTGACATAGTCGTGTTTCGGGATCAGCTTAAAAGCTGCTGGTTTCAACTAGACCGGCTGTTGGATGTGACTACAACATATAGTTATTGAACTGTAGTAGCAGTCAACTCCATTCATGGACCGCGCTCCAGCCTAACATCAGGCGGGTGATGTCATTTGTCGACTTACAATAAAAAAATCTAACTGTAACAGACCGTTTTCAAATTTTACTTCCGACGGGAATCCCGAGATCCACACGTCACTTGACATCAGACCTCAACTTGCCTGATGGTGGGCAAGGGCAGGTCCAAGAGTGCCAATGACCAATATAACCGACGAAATTCACGGTCGCCTCAGCAGCCCCCACCATGGCGGCAAAATAATAGGCTAAATACCTGTGTATCCTTCAACCGGCTAAGTTCTGGCTTCAAGTAATACGCAATGCCTTTAGTTGCTCCAGGTAACAGCAGTCCACGAGCGAGTAGTATTGATAGCACAACGTATGGCATGGTAGCTGTCAACCATACTACTTTACCTGAAATTAAATTCCCATTAGAATATCCAATTATAAATCTCATGTGAATGGATGCGTTAAACAAGGCAGGGAAAGATAAGTTGCCTAGTGCCCCAAACCATAGAGCTCGTATAAAGAGAATTGTGAATGTGAAGGGAGCAAGGGAGTTGTGTCAGGATCGTGAAAAGTGGCGCTCCATTGTCTCTGCCTATCCCTGTGGAAAAAAGGCGTGACAATTTGATTGATTAATTGAAAGCCACGGAGAATGTTCTAAGAATGTAATGAACAGCCAATTAATGTCCCAAAAGTCACGAATGGCTGTTCATAATGCAGTAAGTACTTGTTACCTTAATGTATGAAAACCAATGAGACGTGTGGCAGAAGAAGCACGGGAGTAGAATTAACGCTGTAGAAACGCGGTCATTAAGGAGTGCATTAGGAGTGACGATTGCGGATAGAATGAGTTAAAGCCAGTGCGCGATAGATGTGGTTTAAAAGAGGACGTAGTGAAAAGAATTGACAAAGGAATGCTTCAATTTTTATAATTATAAATCTTTATTTATAAATCTGATGTGGATGCCCTTAACGAGACAGACCCAGGAGGGTATTTTTCGACCAAATCGCAGACATTCTCCAGAAACCCGGGTTGCCTATTACTCATAATCGTAGAGCTTGTATGAAAAGATTGTTTCGCAATCAAATCGGGGATATCACATAATCAATCGATCAATTTGTCACGCCCTTTTCTCACATGGATAGGCAGAGACAATGGGGCACCATTTGCCACGAACCTGACACAACTTTCTCACTTCTCTCACGTCCACAATCCGTAACTAACCCGTAGCTATTTGAGCTTTTGAAGAGAATTGTGGATATAAAGAAAGTTGTGTCAGGATCGTGGAAATTGATTCTTTGTTGATTGATTGATTGTTCCATACAATTAAATTTGAATTACCTGAACTCTTGACACCTTTGAACAAAGACAAATAGAGCGTCACATACACCAATCCAAGGCAACCAACCAACTGCCATTTTGGTAGTCCCAAGTCGTTGAGACCCTCAGAATTTTGCATCTCCAACACCGCTCGACTGTTCATAAAAAAAAACATTGTTATTGGTATTTTAATCGCCTCATGTTACAGTTTGAAAACTGTAAGCCTTGATCCCGAAACGAGAAAGTTATTTTACGATTTGTATACTTGTAACCGGTGGATGCAGCTGGCATCTTGTCGTTCGGAATGGCGTTCTAAGGGGGAGGCCTATGTTCAGCAGTGGACGCCTTTGGACGTTTATTTTGGTTTTGATTATACATTTTTTTATTATTCCTACGTTTCCAGAGTTTTGCAGCCAACGTGGTCACGGAGAGACGCGTCGGAACGTTGGAACAATAAAAAAATGTAAAATTAAAACCAAAATAAACGCGATAGTAAGCTGCATAAAATTTGTTTTTCATGAAAGTTTGTTGCCAAGTCATTTCGCTATCGAGTAGTTATTAAGAGAAATAATATCTGTCGGTCGGATAAATATCTTTTATTTAAAAAATAAGGATACTCGTATATTGTAGACAATTACATAAAAGTATTGTGTGTGCGACAAATTGTTATAAAAGCGAAACGACAGGCGTGAACGAACGGTCAGCGATTGGTTTGTTCCGCGTAAAGTCCCGGGTTCGATTCCCGGTCGGAGCAAATATTTGATTCATAGCTTTTATTTGTAATATTTAATAATTCTAATAAATATTGCAAATATTTGTTAATAAAAAAAAGATATAGATATTTGCTTGGGGTCTGGTTACAAAAGAGTGGTAGGCAGTGGTACCCAGTCTGCCGAACCGGGGTAGAACCACGTTTCGGGATCAGCTTGTAAGTTGCCGGTCCAACTAGGCCGGTATAGTGGATGTGACTGCTACTCACAGTTATTGAATTGTAGTAGCAGTGACATCCATTCGTGGACCACACTCCAGTCTAACATCAAGGTGCTGTCATATGTCGAGTCACAATAAAAAATAAAATTCGCTGCACGATTTCCTGATCCTGCTCCGCAGCCGCCCGGTCAAGGATCAGGAACTCTATTTATTAATAAACGTAATTTAAAAATCTCACTGAAAGAACTCTGAAGCTGGTGTAAAATGAGACAGAGGTCCTTGGTATTTAATGTCAGTCCGGTTGGTCATGTTCCCAGAGGAATCCCAGCATTGGTCTGTATTCCAGGAGTTGTCGCAATGGAGCCAGGGTAGCTCTGACCTGGCTGATGATACGAGGAAGTAAAACGCCCAACCTGGGAAAAAAAATTAATCAAGTTGTCACGCCTTTTTTCCTAAGAGATAGGCAGAGACAATAGAGCGTTACTTGCCACGATTCTGACACAACTTTTTCGTCTCCCTCACATCCATAATTCTCATCAATACAAGATCTATTGTATGAGAAAAATATGTAGATAAATATTCATTAATTGAATTACAGCAAAATTCAATTATTAAAAAAATTATACGAGACATAAAATGATACCCATGTTTTTAACTACATATTTTACAAATGCATACGTTCTTGATTTAAACTCGGTGTCTATGATATAACCACGTTAAGTAACTTAGCCATTAAAAACAAATGTAGGACAAACAAAATTAATATTAGTACTCTTACAATATGTAGTTTCTATAGAAAGAAAAGTCGTCGGCACAATGACGACGACTGAGACAACCGTAACTAAGTCGATTTTTCAGTCGTCGGCGCTCTTGGTCCTGCCTTTGCATACCAGCAGGCAAGTCGAAGTCAGATATCGTGACGGCGAATGAGACAGCCGCGAACTGAAGCGGTATTTTCAATCTCTTGTACTCTTGGAACTCCCCTTGTACAGTAACAATAAAAAAGGAAAATGATGTATACTTACCGATGATAACGTTATAGTAAAATGAAACGTAAAATGCCACCATTACGGCACAAAATCCAACACCTGAAATTTAAATTTGTTTTTTAAAATCGAAATTATAAGCGGCATAGTGGATGTGATTGCTACTTACACTTATTTAACTATAGTAGCAACACTACCATTTATGGACGGCAATCCAGCTTAACATCAGCAGGGGGTATTATGTCAAAACACAAAAAAAAAGTGAGCCGTTGTAGGACGCCTGATAGTTGTAAAACAATAAAAATTCAAACTATTTAGTGCAGAAAACATGCATGTTTAATACACTTATTATTTAGAATTATTTAATACACTTTGACCACTTTGGCTTTGACCTTTACTTTGACTACTTTGGCATTGTCCTTTACTTTGACAGTTTTGACCTTGACCTTTACTTTGACCACTTTGGCTTTGACATTTACTTAAAATGTGCTCCTTAGGACTGAATATCACCAATACAACCACCACGAACGGACAATGAGACTGCAGCGTTTAATAATGCTTCTTAGTATACTGTGTACGATGCATAAAACTAAGGATTTTAATTATCGAAGTATTTGCGAGAGTTTGCAATTACTTAATGTATCTATTCACAGGGGTATTAAAGTGTACGAGGAATTTATACAATAATACTAAGTAATAAAGTTAGCATATATCATGGTAACATAGTTTGAATTACGCAGTAAAATTTGGGGGAATCCCATTAATTGGGAAATTACATTGTTACGAGAACTGCCTCGTTCTAGAAACCAAAGCCTTAATTCTGATAATTCAAAAGCATTTCAGCGATTCATTTTCACTGTGGGTTATTTTTACAGTCTACTAACATAAAGGTCACTAAAATTATGGCACTGCCTTGATTTGATAACACGACCTTTTTAAATCACCGTGTACTCAACAGTTATTTTCATGCCTACAATAGGTAACAAGAGGAGGATCTCACAGTTGCCTTAATGGCCATCACTATAGCGGCTAAAGGTCCTTCTTCACGCATCGCTTGAAAGATCCAAGGATATAGGATGGGAAGAACACAAATGTACTGTCGAATATTCCACAAAGGAATGACACTCAAAACCTTTTAGTTCGACTGGCGCGATTCGTGAATCGTCAATAGAATGCTATTAGATGAAGAATAGAACGGGCTCAGAGCCAGATTAAGCCAGCGCGGGGCCTATAGCAAATACTGTCAAGGGGCCCTTGGTTTGCTTTAGGTTCTCAAGTTTAGGGTATTAAATAAAACAAAACTGTTACAGCTATAAACTTTTCTGCCCCCCTAGCACGGCAATCCAAGAATCAAGATAAAAACCTGCAAAGAAAACATCATTGCAACTCATTTAAAATAACTTACCAGAACAGAATGTCCAAAAATATATATTTAAAGGTTTAATAAAACTTCACACAAAACAACGTAGAAAACTTTACTTCATTTTTTTAACATTTTGATGTACCAGCCTATTAAGTTATTTCAAATGAGTTACAATAATATTCTTTGCAAGTCTTTAGCTTGCTTCTTGGATTGCCGTGCTATAGGGGGGCTGGATTTGATATGGGCAAATTTAGAGATAACACTTTCAATATAAACTTTAATTTTCAAGTGAAAGTGAAGCATAGCTTAATCACTTTGCGTTTAAGGCATGCAAGATATTTGACGCTCCTATCTATTTTTTTATTTAAAACGGTCAGACAGGCGTTGAAGCGCTGGGCCCGTAGCATTTGCCACTCTTGCTACGTGGCTAATCCGGCACAGGACGGGCTGTTGACTAACTTCACTTGACTGATTAAAAGGTGTCTTTTTCTTGACGGTCCGCAAAGAAAAAGACACCATACTAAAGTGAAGTTGGTTAGAGAGTTAGACGTCACAAAATGGCGCCGATCCAGTCTTATTCTTATTTTAAAAGCATTATATCTCGTCGTGTGACGTCACGATAAGTCATTATCACGTGCCGGATATAGTGCTTACCTACCTTTAAATATAGGACATATTTTCCATAGCGTAATTGGCCCCTGCCTGTTATATTGGCCCAATATTAACTCCATATAAAACAATGGCACCGCGCCGAATATTAACATCAATGTATAGGGAATGAGGAATGCACCTGTAAATAATAAATAATCAATCAATCAAATTGTCACGGATAGGCAGAGACAATGGAACGCCACTTGCCACGACCCCGACAAAACTCCCTCGCTTCCTTCACATTCACAATTCTCTTCATACAAGCTCTATTAAACATCGATGGCTCTATGGTTATGAGCACTAGGCAACTTAGCTTTCTTGAGGGTGAATTAATTATAATTAATAATTACAATCGAATTAAACAATTTTTATTATTATATATATCCGTGACCACGATTGCTGCAAAGCCTTAGAAACGTTGAAATAATAAAAAATAAAATATTATAGAAGCCGCATAAAATTCATAGTGTTCGCGCAAAATCTAAGAAAATAATTATTATATTAATTTTTATTGTAACCTAGACTTGTGATATAGCAGATAGAATGATAGAATGAGTAGTGACGAGGATGGACAAAGGAATGCTTCGGCGGTTTGGGCACATGGAAAGGATGAGTGAAAGTAGATTGACGAAAGGAGTTTATAAATCTGATGTAGATAGGTGCGTTAAACGAGGCATACCCAGGAGGATGTTTTTCGACCAAATCGCAGACATCCTTAAGAAAGCTGGATCGCCTGTTGCCCATAACCGCAGAGAATATAAGAAGAATATTGTCATATGGGGAAAAGACGTGACATTTGATTGGTCTAACTCAGCGGGTGTTTTATCGTTTTAATATTTAATTGAAATACCAATACTTACCACCCCCATTCCTATAACACAAATAAGGGAACCTCCATACATTAGCAAGGTCCACAGCAAAACCAATGATTGAGAGGAGAAAGTCCGCACCAGTACCCCATGTCTCTCTGCCGTCATCTTCTACAAATAATACATTTATGTATTCATGCTGATATTCAGCTGGGGATTGATTCAGGAACGAAGTATCTATTTTTTTATTGTGACACGACATATGACAGCACCCCGCTTGATGTTAGGCTGGAGTGTGGTCCATGAATAGATGTCACTGCTACCACAATTCAATAACTGTGAGTAACATCCCTAGTTGGAACCGGCAACTTACAAGCTGATCCCGAAACGCGACCAAATCACTTCACGGTCTGTATACTTGTAAGTGGTGGAACAACCCTGATCGGCAGACTGGATACCACTGCCTACCACTCTTTGGTAACCAGACCCGAAGCAAATATCTACCTTTTTTTTAATTCAAAAATATTTGCAATATTTAATATAGTTATTATATATTACAAAAAAGCTATCAACAAATATTTGCTCCGACCAGGAATCGAACCCGGGACTTTACGCGCAACAAACCAATCGCCAACCGTTCGTCCACGCCTGTCGTCAACTATTTTTTTGTTGTGTACATATGACAGCACCCTGCCTGATATTAACTAGTGTGCGGTCTACCAAGGCGACTACTACTGCAGTTAAATAACTGCAAGTGGCAGTAGTATACACTATGCCGGCCTAGTTGAAACCGGCAACCTTCAAGATGATCCCGAAACGCGACTAAGTCACGGTCTGTATACTGGGGCATGTGAAGCGGACAGGAAAAAAAGGTATAATGTTCTCAAATTCGTTCATATTCGGGCTTATTGTACTTCTAGTAGATATGAAGGTAAATATTTTTTTTCTGATGTTTATTTCGCAAGGGCATCTAAATTATATGGGCATCTAAAATATGGTCAAAACTGAAATTAAGTAGTGGTATTAACCCGAATCGGCAGACTGGGCACCACTGCCAACCACTCTTTAGTGATGACAATGTTTCCGTTCTAAGAAGAAAGCTTACCAAAAATTTAAGTACTTACCATTTTTAAGGCTGTAAGTCCGTGTCCTTGTTGCAGCTTCATTAAAATATATATCTTCTTCTATCTCAATTTTTGGTTCTTCTGTAAGACAAAATAGTTAATATTTAAGTGGACTATATTTCCAGATTTTAAATACATGTGTCGGAAGATGAGTATCATATGAAAGACATTCCTTTTAAAGGTCTTAAAGACAAGGACATATAGGATGATTTGCTTTTTGTTTCGCACAACATACTTGTTAAAGGTTACAACTTGAAGAGAAATGACCATATATTTATTCATTTTAACATCTACCGTTAGTTTCATGAAGGTACCAATTTTGCTTACTTATGTAGAAAATATTATATGTACATACTTTTATAACAGGACAATGTAACGACAGATCCCTTTGTCGATTTGTGTTCTGTGGACAAAAAAATATTATTTAAACGATAAGACGATAAGAAAACGATAAAACGATAAACGGTAAGATGGACCATTATAGAAGTAAACCGTTCTATTTTATTAACAATATGAAATAGAAACAAAAATCACTATCATATTATCATTTGTAAACTATTTTATTGTAATAAAGTAGGTATTGTACTCTTTTTCTTAGATTTTGATTAATGAGTTAAATAAATTTTATGCGGCTTACTATCGAGTCTATTTTTGGTTATGGATTTTACAATTTTTATTGAGAGTTTCGAGAGCTTTGGAGCCATCGTTGTAACGGAGAGACTCGATAACCACGATGACTGCAAAGCTCTCGAAAGCTCGGAATAAAAAAAAACAATAACCAAAGTAAGCCGCATATTTTTTTTAAAATTCTTTGAATACTTTTTTCTAAAACCTAATTTATTTTCCTAATAATATGTGGATAGACAAACACACTACCTACATTCTTATCTCATAGGTAAATACAAAAATATGACCATAGTTGGATGGACTCTATAAAAATACCGTTCATTCTAACGCACCATCCCGCACAATAAAGACCATACTCAAGGCATCGTATAATAGGATTCCTTGGCGCAAAAATTCCTCAATAATTCCTTAAGAGGTGCTTTATTGGAATTCAAAAATTGTACCGCTAAATAAGAATTCCTTCTCGAGTATTTATTGGGAAAGAAATATGAATACTTAAGTGGGGGTTTTAATTAAAGCTCCGGTGTTGTTATGCTATTTACATGTTTAATTTAGATTATTTATTTATTTAGACTGGTCACACTAAACGTGTTCTGCGTCCGCTTGGTGCAACTTCTTTGTTGCTCAGGGCAACTAGGTTTTAATTCTGTTAATTAGCAAATATTTTGCGAAGACTCCAATTTCCTGCGATTCCATTGTGCATTATTTCGGCAGTCTACTAACACAGAAGTCGCAATGATTGACACTGCGATGTAATCGCTTCAATACAACCGTCTTTTCTATTTTTAAATGTTAACAGTATTAATTCATGTCTACAATAGGTTTCCGGGTTTCATAGATACAAGGATATGCCGTTAGTATGTGCCGTAATTATTAAAAATACGTTGTTATTATAATATTATTAAGTTTAATATAAAAAATAACACGAAAAAAATAATGTAAACAAGTAAGCCAAATGACTGAGAGGAGAGGCCACTGAGTTTTCACAGCATACAGGAAGGCGATTGAGTCATTTCACAGTCTGTTGACTTGAAAGTGGTGTTACTAACTACCCTGGATCGACAGACTGTGCAAATGACAGAATGACCACCACTTCTAAAACTGTGTGCTGGCGAAGCACCTAAGTATTGTCTTTTGAATGAAGACGTAAATGTAATACTTACTGTTTCTTTTCTAAAAGTGTGTGTTGTGATTAAAATGTCGCAAATCAATCATCGAAGAACCGACAACCGATGGGGAAGAAAGGTTCTAGAGTGGAGACTATGAGCCGGAAGACGCAGCGTAGGTAGGCCTCCCACTAGGTGGACTGACGACATAGTGAAGGTCGCGGGTAACCGGTGGATGCAACTGGCATTCGAAATGGCGTTCTAAGGGGGAGGCCTATGTTCAGCAGTGGACGCCTTCTGGCTGATGATGATGATGAATCAATCATTAAGCTCTCTGATTACAAGTAACATAGATATTATTAAAGACATTTTTAATAGATGTATTTCAAAAAGGGGTATCCGAGTTTTGAAATAACAACCGTTAAAATAAATTAAATTGAGGTAAATAATAGAAATTAAAAAAGTAAAAAGAAGAAACAATGACTAAATTTTTACGTTAGCTAATAATTATTTCGGTGATTATTAATTGACAACTTTAAAATTTAGTACAAAAGTTATTATATTTATTATATTTGAACGTTATCTTCTGTTTTTGAGAAGAGTATAATAGGCGAATGTAATATAGTTCTTGTGATTCGAAATCTGATCTTAACATGCCTGATAAAAATGATCGAGTTCCAAGAGTGTCGACGATGTTAAGGGCTTCCTTAGTCGCCACCACTCATCTAATCTTAAAGTAATCTGTTTAGTTATTTATTTAATAAATCAATTAAATTGTCATTTTTTTCTACAGGTATGGGCAGAGACATTGGAGCGCCACTTGCCACGATCCTGACACAACTCCCTCGATTCCCTCGCATCCAAATTCACGGCCAAGGAGTTGTCCAAGCGGCTAATAGAGAAATCTGAAGACAGGAAGGCTGGCAATTATTTCTGCCAAAGTATTAAGCCTTGCTATACAAAGGGAAAATGTTGCCAGTCTCCTTGGGACTATCTCTGATGCGACGTCATTAGATGATATTTTTTATTTATAGTTAAAAAATATATTTTTATTTTTTTCTGTTTCTCAATAAAGTCGTTTTGTAATATATAATAGGAATATACTAAACTAGACAACCTATACAAAATACTCCGCAGAGAAGTGAAAATCATTCAGGCGTATTCTATTCGAGAATTGATATTATCTTGCTAAAAACACTTTCACTTTTCATTATGAAAAGCTTATGAAATATTTGTTTAGTAGATTTCTTAATGGTTTTAGATGAAAATGTAGATTCCGACCTTAAATGTAGATTGTTTTATAATGTCAGTGCCGAATTAAGCCAGCGCGGGGCCTGTAGCAAATTCTGTCAAGGGGCCCTTGGTTTGCTTTAGGTTCTCAAGTTTAGGGTATTAAATAAAACAAAACTGTTTCATATAAATTTTCTGGATTTAATATGGGCAAATTTAGAGATAACACTTTCAATAAAGGTGACCGTGGTGTAGTGGCAGTGTAACACAAACCGAAGAGCACGAGTTCGAGACCACCCACCGGTACCAATGTATCTTTTATATATGTACTTTGGTTGTCCTATTTCTATGATAGAAGCACTTTAGTAGCTTAGTATAGAAATGTAAATATAAAAAAAGTAGAAAAAAAAATATCGACTTTAATTTTCAAGTGGAAGTGAAGCATAGCCTAAGCTCTTCGCGTTTAAGGCATGCAAGATGTTTTACGCTTTGGAGTTTTGGCGGGCAACTGCAACTGACAGGACGCGCAATTTTGAATTATTTGAAAAGCTTGAGGTTTTCATAAATATTAATGTGTAATAATGGTGGAATTGTTATCCAGTAATAGGTTTTTAAGTTGATCAAGTATAAACAAGTAATTTAAAGTTGTGAAACGTGTTTCTTCATGTTCCCTCCAAGACTCCTTCCGAAGTTTTAGTAAAGACTTTCCGCCGCTTTACTAAAACGATCATCATCAACCTCATTCTCATCATCATCATTTGATGAATCACTCGCGTGGTTCATCTTCATCTTTACTTGACAATGTTTTAACATTGAACCATATATTTTTACTTTGACACTGGCAAGTTAAATACTAAAGCCATAAACAAGAAGAAAGAAAAAAAACTCTATAACAATGGGCCTTGGTATTGACATTTTAACTCCATTAATGAGCTTCAACATTAAAATTGCGAGCGCGCAACACAAGAATCAATGTTCATTTTCAGTACCAGTTCAATCTCATTGAAACTCATTGTCCGAATGAATACAAGTTGTTTTTGACACTAACAGCGACATTTATTTGATTGTATCCTTAAGAACCCAGAGGAACATCAGAATAATATAAAACACGGCTAGGTAGATATTTTTCTGAAGTCACATTATTTACATTTCATTTAATATAAAAATACTTAATTCGTAAAAATCTGATAGCTCTTAGACACTTAAGTGATTTTGGCTTGCTACATTGTCTGCGATGAACGACACTAAAAACCAAACGAGGGAAGCCATTTAGGTTTTTATTTTTCTAACTCATCTTTAAATAAATATATCGTTTGAATTTATCAGAATTCTGTATTAACAAAAAACAATTAGGTAATCTAAACATACCAAGCACATCGCTCGAAGAACCGACAACCGATGGGGAAAACATGTTTTTGACTGAAGACCACGAAGCAGAAGACGTAGCGTAGGTAGGCCTCCCACTAGGTGGACTAACGTCATAATAAGGGTCAAGAATAACCGATAGATGCCCCGGCCCCGGATCGCCAGACTGGGTACCACTGCTTACCACTCTTTGACCCGACCCGAAGCAAATATCCGCTTCTTTTTTTACTGACTAATATTTGCAAAATTAAATATTAATAAATAATTTTAATAATTACAAATAAAAGCTATAAAACAAATATTTTCTCCAACCGGGAATCGAACCCGCGACTTTACGTGTAATAAACAGTTGTGCTAACCAATCGGGTACGTCTGACGTCACGCCTTAGTAGGTACTCACCAACAGCCTTAGGTGTACTTCCAGCAGAGCAATATCCATCATCACGTACGCTCCGGCCACCAGGAGTACCTCCAACTCCTCGATTTAATAAAGCTGGACTTGCTCTCTGTTCTTCATAAGACGGAGCCATGTGCGTAACGACACCGGTGCTGCATAAAACTGCCTGGTAATCGAAAACAATTATTAAGCGACAATATTTTTACAATTTAAAACGAGTTTCGTATCCTCGTGAGAACATGTTAACTTGTCATACGTGTATTATACGTGTATAGTGATTCTTTTACGAGTCACGTTGAGTGTTTTTATTAATGTAACAAGACATTTTACACATCCCGGTAAGTAAGTGGTTTTGAACCCGTACTCTCGGTTTGCGTAACTATTGCACTGCCACTACACCACGGTCGCCTTACACTACCCTGAATCGACAGAAATGGCAAATGACCCGGAGCCAGAACTGCCTCATTAATAAATTAAACAACAACTAATTTGAGAGCGTTTGTAACTTACCATTGTAGACATTTTATTGAGATCATTGTAAAGTTGTCTGTCGTAGGCCTGTCTTGAATTATCTGGCAGCGCTGTGACGTCAGGACGTATAGTGTGTTTGAGATCTAATTCCTGTTTCATTAATAAAGATTTGTTTATAATGAAAAAAATGACAGTCACTTGCACAAAGGCTAGTTAAAATTAAAAGAAATTAAAAGAAGGCCAATTCAATCAATCAATTAAACAATCAAATTGTCACGCCTTTTCCAGGGATGATACGGTGCCACTTGTCACAATCCTGACACAACTGTCTCGCTTCCCTAACATCCACAATTTATTCAATTTTAGGCGAATTTAAGTTGTACGAAATGTTATCAACAATTTGGACGACGATTGAGACGACTAAGTCGCTTTTTTCAGTCATCTCGGGCCACCCCTTACTCACCATCAGGCAAGTCGTCATGTGTCACAAAAAAAATATTTTTTGTCAAATAAATGGCGTGTACAAAAGTTGTTAAAACAAATCTAACAAAAAATTTAATAGACGTTAAAATTTAATGTTTTTTTTTTAATAAGACACGTCATTTGACCTCGTCTTGCCTTTCCATGGGGGCAATGTGGTAGGTAGTGGTGCCCAGTCTGCCAATCCGGGGTAGTACCATCACTTACAAGTATACAGACCGTGAAGTGAGTTAGTCACGTTTCTGAGATCAGCTTGTAATTTGCCGGTTCCAACTAGGCCGGATTAGTGGATGTGACTGCTACTTACAGTTAATGAATTGTAGTAGCAGTGACGTCCATTCATAGACCGCACTCCAGCTTAACAACAGGCGGTCATATGTCGAGACACAATAAAAAACATACGTTCAAAGTTGGGTTGCCTAATGCCCATAACCGTAGACCTTGTATGAAGAAAATTGTAAATGTGAGAGAAGCGAGGAAATTATGTTAAGATCGTGCCAAGTGTCTCTGCCTATCCCTGTTAAAAGAGGAGTGATTAATAGATTGAATTTACTTTTGCCTCAGTCGCCGCTACTGACTGAAGTGATTTTAAAAAGTAATCTATCTATCATGAACTACTCGTATCTATCTATATGTTTACTAGTAATTATAGTACGTCCTAAAAAAAGGTTATAAGTTCGTTAAAATAATTGCTTTCGTTTTACCAAAATTACTTAGGCTTTTAGTTAAATACAATGTCATCAAAAATACATTTAAAAATAACACTGAAAAAATACTCTACTACTACGTAAATTACGCAGAAGCATTATGGAAAGCGCAAAACTATCTTAGAAAATCATAGCGCGTCACATGTAGATCCTCGCAGATAAAAATAACGCTGAGAAACTTGTATATAAGATAGGCGGACTTGCTTTCACCACGGTCGTCCAGACCAGGGCTGTCTTAAGCATATTCAGTGCCGGGGTGCGAAGGTCAAGGCTCCGCTCTCAGTGTACTAGGTACCTATCGAAGTTAATGGCGGTCGGCATGCGCCCCCTAAGACTGCGCCCGGGTGCATCGCACCCCTTGAACCCCCGGGTAAAGACGGCCCTGGTCCAGACCTTGCTACTGCGCAGCTTGAAAGTCCGTTCGCCATTGGTTATTGCGTAGGCGCCATGTTTGGAGTCAGCGTCTCAGCAATTTCGGTTATAAACAATCACTTGTACCACCACTTACAAGTGTACAGACCGTGAGGTCGTGTTCGGAATCAGCATGTAAGTTGCAGGTTCCAACTATGCCGGTATAATGGATGTGAATGCTACTTACAGTTATTTAACTGTAGTCGCAGTTACCTCCATTCATTAACCGCACTCCAGCTTTAGACCAGGAGGGGTGCTGTCATATGTCTCAATCAAAAAACGTTCGGTTTTAGTCGGTGTTAGGTTGCATTTTGTGCGCAAATAAATATACCAGATATTACTTTTAATGTACAAATTATAAATTTATTTAACTGATAAAATTAAAAGTATATTAACTATAATTAAACTATAAATAAAAAATATCATCTAATGACCTCGCATCAGAGATAGTCCCAAGGAGACTGGCAACATTTTCCCTTTGTATAGCAAGGCTAATAAGTTAGCAGAAATAATTGCCAGCCTTCCTGTCTCCAGACTTCTCCGTCAGCCGCTTGGACAACTCCTTGGCCAGGCGCTTAGCTGAAGGTCCCCAAAGTATTTTAATACGTAGGTCGAATCATATAATATCGAAATCATTAGATAGAAAGAAAGGAAATTAATACCTGGGATCCCCTTCGTGAACCACTGCTGGAACTTCCACTGTCGTCACCTGCATTAAAGCATATATTTTATATATTGAATTGTGGATGTTGAAGAAGCGAGGGAGTTGTATCAGGATTGTGGCAAGTGGAAAAGGCGTAGCAATTTGATAGATTGATTAAATCGCAGGATCATATGATAAACCCGTACACAAGCTTCAAAAGTCTATCAGTCTGTGACAGAAGGAACTGTGACAGAGTCGTTTTTTCAGTCGTCGGAACTTCAGCTTTACCATCAGGCAAGTCGAGGTCAAATGTCCATTCACAACAAAAAAACCTTTCAAAGGTTAAACTTTTAAACCTTTGGCCGGTTCGGTATACAGGCTCTATGATTATGGACACTACAAAACCCTAATTTTTTCAAGAAAGTCGCTAAATTGACCAATGACCTTCTGAGCTGTCAACGTTTTATCCTTACACTAACCTTTGATTTATAAATTTCAATCGTTAAATTTATTATCCAAAAATTAAAATGAATGTGACATGAAAACCATTGTAAAGCAAATTGACAACCGAATAAACAAAAATAATTCTATAAATAAAACATAATTAATTGATGGTCCTCACTCAATTTCAACCGAACACGTTCTGCTTAAGTCACTTGACAATATAGACTTCATCATAATAGACACCTCGTTAGAATGTATAAGACTTTTTATTATTATTGTGACTTGACATATGACAAAACCCCTCTTGGTGTAAGCTCGAGTGCGGTTTAGGAAAGGAGGTGACTTTTATGATAAGGGATAGATCATAAAATATTTGTAATGGATGTTAAATTTAAGTAGAATTTACTTACTTAAATCTGGCTAGATACTAAAGTAATTATTTTAGTTATTTTTTATTATTATTAAGGTTTTTAGTATTAGCAGAATAGAGGTGTAATTAGTATAATTGTATGTTTACCAAATAAATGTTAAATTTAATTTTATTAACTCCCTAACGTTAAATCATCTTGCACGTCATAAAATATTAAAGTCTGATTTTACTATTGAATAAAATAAAAATACAATTTTTTTCTTATTCTTTATTATTTATTGTGGTGTCGTCATTGTGCGTCTTTCAGCATGGTTATACGAATTTAAATCTCAACCTTAAAACAATATATTGTCTTATTAGGAAATTCCTTCTAAATTGTTAAACTTTTTTTCTAGCGGTCACGCTTACTCACGGTGATATTGTAAGTGGATTCACAAGCATCTATAAATATTGTTCTACCTTTCCACAATTATTCCCTCTAGATACTAATAGCCTGTGCTTGACAAAAATCCATGTGTTTAATAAAAATACGTTTGTTTTTATTGCGTTTGCTTACGTCCCTTATAAACAAACTTAAGATAATAATAGGTAAAATGTGGGAAGCACGTAACTACGTATTTTTTTCGTTTGAAGGGCAAGCTTAGGATCAGGGGTTTTTTAGTTTTGCGGTTTGCACAGAATACGGAAATTAATTCATGGTGCATTCGTAATCTAGGTATGGTAATTTGCGTAGGAAACCTAATTTGAATATACATACATAAAAGTACATATAAGGAACGCTGTACTAGACACCATTTACTTCCTCTATCTGTCAGGAGAGACATAGGTGATGTAGCTTACTTGTTGATGATAGCTAGAGGAAATGTAGACAGCTTTCAACTCCTAAGCCGTGTGTCTTTGCGAGTACCCAAAAGAAATTATCGAAATCATGATATCCTCCATATACCATTCGCTACCACTAATTATAGAAAGTTCTCATTCTTTATTCGATCGGCAAAAACTTTTAATACATACTGTCCAACCATGGATCTGTACTGTAGCAATATTGATAAGATAAGAAAACACTTGTCCGTTGTATTACTCAATGAATATATGCCTTAAATTATATTTTTGTTAATGCTAAGATATTTTTATTGTAGTAGTTACTTGTTTTGTAGTATTTTAGGTTGATTTTTCGTTTGTATTATATATAGGTGGGAACTAATTAGGCTTAGTTTTATTATAGTTTGTATCTAGATTTATAAAATAGCTGTAAGTTTCCCTAAAATAAATAAATAAATAAATAAATATAACTTTACTACCTAATGCTTAGTTTTTTTACCTATCGACTTTTCTATCTAATGTGGCTTGATCCATTGTAGTAGGTTAATTCATACAAACCATCATCGTCTAATGCCAAGTCGCCAGTGCCGACGCTATTACCAAGCACGGCCATGCCCGCCATGCCGCACTATCTGCTAATTGCCCCTCTCCTTCATTGTAGAACCTTAAAACAAAATAGTAATATAAAACAGGGCCAAGTATAGTACCCTGAGAAACACCGGTAGGAATGGTATGTTCGATGTAGGTATGTTTGGAAATTCATTTTCTTAGTTACTGTATAAAGGCATATTATAATTAAATTATATTTCTGTTATTATAGGACATATAATAACAGAAATAAACAAGTTAAAACGAATTAGTTAAAGCAATCAAATGCAATGCATCACGTCCCAACAGCTGTAAGCCTAGAACTTATTCGAGTGCCACTGCAACATTTCAATCTACACAAATACTTATAATTATTATCAAGGGAAACTAGTTATGTTTCAAAAAAACGTCATTCAATTAGTATATTAATCCACAAACACATGTTTTGGTTATGAAGGCAATTAGTGAATTAAATTTGAAATTCGTTGTTATTACGTACAATTTATTTATTTATTTATTTATTTATTTATTAGGCATATTAACAGTTAGCATATTTTACATTGACAATTAACTAGTGTTTGGTTAAATTTTGTTAATTTGATAGTTTGTGCGAATTCAATTTCAATTGTAAGTTAGCTGCGATCCCTAATAAATAGATAAAATGACAAATTCTCACACGCCTTAATTAGTACGAAGATAGGCAGAGAGAATGGAGGACCACATTCTACGAACCTGCCATAAAAGTTAAAATACATTGAAATTTTACTACTACTAGTTTTTTTTATCATATTGTTTTTTTTTTTTGTAAAGACTCGACATATGACTTAAGAGTGGTAGACAGTGGTGCTCAGTCTGCCGATCCGGGGTAGTACCACCACTCACAAGTAAATGTAAGTGACAAGTATATATAACAGACCGTGAAGTGACTTAAACGCGTTTCGGGATCAACTTGTACTATAAGTTGCCAGCTCCAACTAGGACCGGCATCTTATTGAATTGAACTGGCAGTCATCTTTATTTATGGATCGCTCTCCAGCTTAAGGTTAGTGCTGTCATATGTCGAGTTACAAAACAAATTTATTAGAGTAGTCGATATTTTTTGTATTTTCAACCTGACAAAGAAACGAATGCCCAAAAGCCGTTAAATAAAAATACTGGCTCAACTGATGGCTGAACCGCTTGACCTTTGTCTTAACACCTCTTAACAGACCACTGTGTTGATACAAAAACAAGTAATGTGCTAATATTTACTACAACGACGTTCTATTTCTATAGATACGTCAGAATAGAAAGGGGAAAATGTGGGGAAATTTATCTATATTTATTAGGATTTTATTATGGCACATTCAATAGAATGTGCCATAATTTGACACGAATAATGTAATGGAGTCGTATCAGGATCGTGGCAAGTGGCGCTCCAATGACTCTGACAATTCCCGTGGAAAAAATGCTGATTTAGATATAGATTACAAGTATACAGACCGTGAAGTAATTTGGTCACGTTTCGGGATCAGCTTGTAAGTTGCTGGTTCCATCTAGGCCGGCATATCCACTATGATTGCTACTCACAGTTATTAAATTGTAGTAGCAGTGACATTCATTCATGGGCCACACTTCGGCTTAACATCAAGCCAATGCTGTCATATGTGGAGTCACAATATAAAATATATATATATATATATATATAGAGTCACAGTAATAGATTGGCGTAGATGTTTTCTATTACTGTGACTCTACATCTGATCTCGAGTTGCCTAAAGATATCTGACCCGAAACACGATATTTAAATGATACTATTAATAATCTAATACACTTTATGGAATGGCTTAGGTTCATCTAACAACATTTCTTATTGTGAACGATCATTGGCTCTCTGTGGCCACGATGGCTGCAAAGCTCTCAAAACATCGAAATAAAAAAATGGAACGATCATTAACCAACTATAAACGCGATAGTAAGCCGCATAAAATTTATTAAATTCATTATTCAAGATCCGCGCAAAATCTAAAAAAATCTAGTTAACTATAAAGATAATACAAAAAAAAGAACTTAATAATACGATTATTTTATAAATATCAACAATCAAATTGTCACGCCTTTTGCCACGATCCTGACCCTGACACCCTCGCTTCCATCACATTCACAATTCTCTTACAAGCTCTATGGTTATGGGCACTAGGCAACCTAGCTTTCTTTAGGATGTCTTCAATTTGGTCGGCGAACACCCATATGAATATTAATTTATAAATACGATTATTAATGAATTTTTCAAAACAGTTAAAATAAGACATAATTTTTTTAGAGAGTTTTTAAGTAATTAAGGCCGCGAAAGGCCATAAAATAAGAAATATACATATAAAAACATATTAAATGGTAAAAATATAAAAATCCGTCTGAAGATAGACAAAATGTTCGTATCTCAAAAAATATATCGTGATTGATGAAATATGTTATATGTGTGACAGATGACACTCGATCGAAAGATTTAACGACAACCACAACACATGACACATAAGCCACTGTTCCACGGAAGGCTACGCACAGGAACCTGAAGCAAAAAAACTTGTAACAAACACTAAATTTTGTTATTTTTTTTATTATTACCACGATGGCTGCAAATATCTTTAAACGTCGATATAATAAAAAAATGAAAATTCAATAACCAAATAAACGCGATAGTAAACCGCATAAAATTTGTTTAATTCACAAAACTAAGAACTAAGAAAGCTAAGTTGCCTAGTACCCAAAACCATAGAGCGTGTATGAAGAGATTCGTAAATGTAAAGGAAGCGAAGGAGTTGTGTCAGGATCGTGGCAAGTGGCGCTCTATTTTAGGCCGGCATAGTGGCGGCGGCTGGGGCAGCCGGGAACTGACTCGGTTGTTCCAGTCGTCGTCACTCTTGGACCTCCTCTTGCTTATCATCAGGCGAGTCGAGGTCAGATGTCGTGTCACAATAAAAAAAAAAAAATATTGTCTCTGCCTATCCCTGTGGGAAAAAGGTGTGACAACTTGATTGATGTGAATAGTACATGATCCCCTCATCAGATTCAGTTTCAGTCTCAATGACTTCACCCCGAATATACCACCTTATAAACAATTTTTTTTTAAATCGATCCATAATTGCCGGAGAATTTGGGGAATATATATATTATAAATCGTCAATATAGTCGTTAATTAAATGCGCATTATTAGGAATAACTTAAAAACTACTGTTAAGATCTTGATCAAAATTAAATAGGACCAAGAAGGCATAAGCTTTTAAATGAGAAAAGAATCATCAGAATCGGTTCACCCAAAAAGAAGTTATGAGGTAACACAAATAAAAAAACAAACGGCCAAATTGTATACCTCCTCCTTTTGGGGAAGTCGGTCAAAAACAAATATGTTTTCTGACTAATGTTCTGACTTTACACGTGTAAAGTATACCTATCTGTCTTTATAAAGTTATATAAATAAAATAATATGACATTTCAAAATATAATAATATTAGATAGAGAATAATAATATCACGAAGAGCTGTTGTTGACACACTTGGGTGGGGAGTAAGCACTGACGTTGACAGGAAAGGCCATTTAAATTGTATCCCTAACAATGTTGCCATGTTATTTAATTATCCTCTTTATTAATGTTAATATTGTTAATTGTTCCTCCATTTTAGGTGTTACGCATTATGTCCACATTTCTATACTTAGCTACTACATAGGCTTATATCATAGATAGATAGGCGACAGTAGTAGTGGCAGTGCAATGGTTACGCAAACCGAGAGCAAGGGTTCAAAACCACTGTTGGTACCAATGTATCTTTGATATGTACTTTGGTTGTCCTGTTTCTATAATAGGAAACAGTACAATAAAATAAATGTAATAAAATAGGTACCCAAAGTTTTTTAATTTTATTTTTTATTGTTTTATTTGACAGCATCCCTGGGTCCTGATTGACTAAAAAAATAACTTATTAATTAAAATTGCGACCGCTAACACAATAAGAATCGATGTTCATTTTTACTGACATTTCAAGAACATTGAAACTCATCGTCCGAATGAATAAAAGTTGTTTTTGACACTAATATCGTCCGCGTAACTTTTGACAAATGGGAATGAATTTCATTTTCATTCTTATTAAAGTTGCGCGGTCGGCCCTCCGAAGCAAATATCTGCATTATTATTTGTTATTAATAAATATTTGTTATAAGGTATTTGTTAAATATTAAGCCGGTACAAATAATTTCTATAAAATATATCGGCATGGGGATAACACTTATCAACTTTCCAACGTTTAAACACAATTTGGAACCAGGTCAGTTCTGGTATCGCCGGATACTTGCCGTTAGGTCTAGCTACAATATCTAGTAATATAATTACCTATCTATACATAACGTTTCAATTTTGTAAGTGGTACATATAAATATACACACACATATATATATACAGAATGTTTCTTTTAAACGGTTATCATATTTTATTAAAATTATAAATAAACAAGTCAGACACAAAATCCTAATTTTTATTATTTACGCGTGCAAGTGGATAAGATTGTCCTAGATATGTGATGTTGCGAAAAATATTATTTTTTTTCTCACTGGACGTAGGCTCCACAGTGGCATGCATCCAGGTGGTTTACCGGTTTAGGCGTGAAATAAAGAGTGGTAGGCAGTGGTACCCAGTCTGCCGATCCGGAGTAGTACCACCACTTACAAGTATACAGACCGTGAAGTGATTTGGTCACGTTTCGGGATCAGCTTGTAAGTTGCTGGTTCCAACTAGGCCGGCATAGTGGATGTGATTGCTACTCACAGTTATTGAATTGTATTAGCAGTGACATTCATTTATGGACCACACTTTGGCTTAACATCAAGCGGGGTGCTGTCATATGTCAAGTCACAATAATAAATAAAAAAAGGCGTGAAAACGTAACAAACAAACAAACAATTACTTTCACATTTACAATAATAGTTTGGATAAAGCCAATAGAATTTAGACATGCTGTATATTGTAAGCACGTGATACCCTTCCTGTCGATCTGTGGGATGCGTGTCCTTCAGCCTGTAAGCCTCACCATCTAGTTTAAAGATACCAAATATACCAAAATTAAGTGCCGAATTTGTGATAATTAGTGCCAAAAAATTAAAATTTGTGCCACTGTATCTTCGGAGATATACATAGGTGTTGGTGAGGCTTCTGGAATGAACCTCACCCTGTAAGTCTCACCATCAGATCTCATCAACGGTATGAACTATCGACACAATTCTAATTCATTTATCTTGTTCTAAATTATTGCCACCCGCCACACCAATTTTGAAGAATATTGCGTTTAAGATTCCCAAGATACAGGGGTTCCTTAGTGAGGCTTGTGGAATGAACCTCACCCTGTAAGCCTCACCATCATATCTCATCTACGGTATGAACTATCGACACAATTCTAATTCATATATCTTGTGCTAAATTTTTGCCACCCGCCACACCAAATTTCAAGAACATTGATACCGTATTTTCGGAGATATTAAACGTTAAACTCCTACATACATTTAGCGTTTGTACTAAATGCATGGATGTTAATAGATAGGCCCTGCTTTGGTAAAAAAAGTAATCTGAAACGTAAAAAACAATTAGTTTTATCGACAGTCGTTCGTGAGTCAAGGTCGCTCGTCTTGTCACTAATAAAAATGCCTTCCCGTGTTATAAAATCATGTAAAAATTATCCTATAAAACACCAAAAAGGAAGTAAAATTACATTATATGTATAAGTATCACTATTTTCAATAATATATCCGTTTTTAGAAATAATACGATTTATTTAATGACCTTGAATAGGCTCACTGTTCATATGGAGTTGAGATGAAAAAAGTTATGGAGTGGCTTTTAATTTTTTTTATAAATATAATATAATTTCTTGATTATATAATACTTATGTTTTAATTATAGCTCGTTTTTAGGGTCCCGTAGTAAAAAACTGAACCCTTATAGATTTGTCATGTCTGTCCCTATGTCACAGCCACTTTTTTCTGAAACTATAAGAACTATATTGTTGAAACTTGGTAAATAGATGTATTCTGTGAACCGTATTAAGATTTTCATACAAAAATAGAAAAAAAACAATACATTTTGGGGGTTCCCCATACTTTAAACTGAAACTCGAATTTTTTTTCAACAAACCCATACGTGCATTGTTTTCAAAAATGATATTGAGGTTTCTTATATTATTTTTTGATAAACTGAATTATTTGCGCGAAAGACACTTTCAAAGTGGTTAACTGTGAGTCCCCCCTGTAACTTCTAAAATAAGAGTAAACCGCAATTTACCTTTCATTCAAACAATTTTTTATTAAAGACTCGTAAAGCCGACTTCGTGTTATATCACTCTTTCATCAAAATCATTGGGGCAGATAGATAGACAAACATTCTAAAATCTTGTTTTATGCTTTAATATTACTAAATGAAAAATTCTACTTAAATACCGGTATTAATTATAAAATCTTACATTTTTTTAGTTTAAATTTGTTTAAATAGTCTTTAGTGTAGGTTTCCTCGAGAAGAAATTAGAAAAATGAAGATTTCTCTCGATTCCCTCATCAGATCCTGACTTGGGGACTTTGTACACTTTGAGAGTATACCTTTGCAAACAAATAAAGAATTTTCGAAATCAATCCATAATTGACGGCGAAATCAGGACGGCGAACATAGGAAATTAAAGGTTTTCCTTGATTTTTATGGGATCCTTTCATCAGATTCAGATTTGGTCACAATGGAATCGCCCCGAAGGTATACCATTGCAAAAAAAAGTTTAAATCGATTCATAATTGACGGAGAAATCGGGAAATATATATTAAAAATTGGTAATGCAGTCCTCAATTAAATACGCATTATTAGGGATAACTCAAAAAGCACAAGCTTCCAAATAAAAAAAACATCTAAATTGGTCACTCAGAAAAAAGTTATAAGGTAACACACTTTTTGTGAAGTCGGTTAAAAGAGAAACCATCGATTAAAGTATACACCTAAAATAGCCAAAATAAATATGATTTTATTTGCTTAACAAATTTGTAATTAACTTAAAGTAATGTAAATATTACAAAAAAAACTTTTAATTTTAAATATTGTTTAAAAAATATCCCCTGACGACTCCATTCCCTTTTCTTGTTCTAATTACTATTGTGACTATTTTTGAATTTTTATGCTCCAATCAGGAGCGGCGTGTGTGTTGATTGGTGCATTATGCGCCTCAATGACCTTGATTTGATACACGTGTCGTAGAAATCGCAGTGGTGCGCCAGGAACATTTTTATAGAGCGCGTTGTATGAAATGGGCCTATCTATATATAAACATCGATGTACAGAGAACTGTTTAGCGATAGGTTTGTTGCGCGTAAAGTCCCGGGTTCAATTTCCGGTCGGAGCAAATATTTGTTTCATAGCTTTTATTTGTAATGTTTAATAATTATAGTAAATATTACAAATATTTGTTAATAAAAAAAAGATGGATATTTTCTTCGGGTCTGGTTATCTAAGAGTGGTAGGTACCCAGTACCCAGTGGTGCCGATCCGGGGTAGTACCACCACTTACAAGTATACAAACCGTGAAGTGATTCGGTCACATTTCGGGATCAGCTTGTAAGTTGCCAGTTCCAACTAGGCCGGCATAGTGGATGTGATTGCTACTCACAGTTATTGAATTGTAGTAGCAGTGACATTCATTCATGAACCACACTTCGGCTTAACATCAAGCGAGGTGCTGTCTTATGTCGAGTCACAATAAAAAAAATAAAAAAACAGGATTTTACTACTTTTGACATTTTTTTGACAGACATATGACCTATTTATTTTTTTATTATAATATAAATTTACACAGTCTAGAACCCGAGAATTACCTAGGACCAAAATAAAATAAAATAACTAATTTACGTTGATCCGAAACGCATGCATGTGTCACCAAGGTCAAACTGCATACATGCCACGAAACAAAACACCTTTAATAATAATACATTTCTTTCACTCATCAGAACTTTAAACATAAAAAAATCCAAGTACTATCAAGTAATTGCAATCATGTACGCAAATATGGTCTCTAATTACATAGGCATAAGAGTAAAGTAAGGATAAAATGCGTTGCACAGAATTCAAAAGAACTTATAGCATAGCATATGTAATCTAAAATAGATCTTATTACTTAGCGAGTAACTCTATGTTTCTATGTGCGAACGGCAGGACAACCAAAATACAACGGCAAGTCCCTGTATCAGAATTCTGTTCATACAGGGACGGATTATATTATTTTTATTTAATTAGGTTTAATAACTAACATTAAAAATGAAAACATTATTTAAATACTTTTTTTATTGTGAGATACACTGACCTCGACCCGCCTGATGATAAGCAAGAGGAGGTCCAATAGTGACGACGAATGAAAAAAAAACGAATTAGTTCCCGGCCGCCCCAGCCGCCTTTACTATGCCGGCCTAAGGTGCTTCTTCACGCATCGCTTGAAGGATCCAAGGTCATAGGATGGAGAGAACACACGGGCTGGCAAAGCATTCCACTTGTCAATTGTTCTACAAAGAAAAGACGCACCGAACTTTTTAGTTCGACTGCCGATTCGGTCAACAAAATGCGGATGCTTTCCCCGACCTGTGCGGGTATTACGGGTGTAGAAGGACGAGGTAGGAACAAGGTTAAAGAGCTCTTCGGAACATTCTCTGCGTAGTTGCAGGGGCTCCAGAGTTTGCGTGACCTCTGCATCACCTATAATTCGAACAGCTTGGCGCCGAAATAAATCCAGGGCATTGAGAAGATACTTGTCAGAGCCGTCCCAGAGGTGCGAACTGTACTCCGCGCAAGAGCGAATCTTAGCCTTGTATAATATGAGGCGAAGTTCTAGCGCGAAGAACCGCCGCACCTTGTTCAGGATGCCAAGTTCGCGGGTGGTCTTAATGGCCCGCTCGATGTGGTCCCTGTGATTCAAGTCGCAGCGAAGAGACATTCCAAGAATGTCTAGTCTGTTTATTGCACAGTATAATAAAACACATGTACATAGGTACATGTTGCAAAGAGAAGGAAGGGGAGTAAACGGGGATTTTTTCGTCGAGAACGCATACTTGTCTACGTTGAACTGAACCAGGTTCTTGTCGCCCCAGTGGGTAATACGATCAAGAACCCCGTTCAGTCCCGGTACAACAGACTCTCTAATATCGGCTTTCTCCTGTTTGCCGGCTACGGGGAGGCAGTGTAGCGTCCATGCACCATGCTGTCGTCTGCATAGCAATGAATGCCGGATCCAAGGTCCAGCATGTCATTGATATGCAGAAGGAACAAAGTCGGCAAAAGCACGAAGCCCTGGGGGACGCCGGCATTCACCGACATTCTGCGCAATGCGCTTCCATCCACAACGACGCGAATGGAGCGGTCACGCAGGAAGTCGGCTATCCAACCCCGCAGACGGTCAGGTAAACCGTATGCCTCGAGCTTGGATAAAGGGCCGTTGTGCCAGACTCTTTGGAGATGTCGAAACTAACAGCAAGGGCTTCTCCATTACCATCAAACGTATCTGGGGTGAAGACGTGCGTGGTGTACGCCAGAAGGTCACTAGTTGACCGTTTCAGCCTGAAGCCATATTGACGGTCATTGATTAGCTGGCGACACATTGGCCGGTTGCACATTGGCCCCCCTCCAAGCCCGAGGCACACAGTCCGACGAGTACGAGAGCCGGTATAGCCTCGTCAAGGCGGGAGTCAATTCCGCTGCACACGTTTTAAGGACAAGCGCTGGGATACCACTGGACCACTGGACTTCCGGATATCAAGCGATCGTAGCTCGATGCGGACATCGCGTTGTCTGATACGAATCTCAGGCATCGTCAATACGCGAATCTTTGGAAAAGACTTCGGCCCGTGGAACAGCCTTTGCCGTATGCGCCAGTGAGCCATCAGGCTGTCTCAGCGGTGGCAGCACTGAACGACATTCTTAGATTCTACAGTCTTGGCAAGACTCCAAAAGCTGCGACTACCCGTTGGAAACGCGCTGTGCCTCCGCTCTTTTAAACACCTTTCTGCAAGGTGGCACGATAATAGGCTGCTTTCAACTCGTCCACGCGAGGGTCTTGATTTTTAGGACATGAAAATGAGGTTAAGTAAGCTAGGTTGCCTAGTGTCCATAACCATAGAGCTTGTATGACGAGAATTGTGGATGTGAAGGAAGCGAGGAAGTTGTGTTAAAATCGTGGTAAGTGGCGCCTATCCCTGTGGAAAAAAGGCGTGACAACTTGATTGATTTATTTTTATTAATCAATCAAGCGACTGCGACTCTACATATGCCATCACCCTAATGTTAAGCTGGAGCGTGGTCCAGGAATGGAGGTGACTGCTACTACACTTAAATAACTGTAAGTAGCAGTCACATCCACTATGCCAGCCTAGTTGAAACGGGCAAATTACAAGCTGATCCCGAAACGTGACTAAGTCACTTTACTGTCTGCATACTTGTAGTTACAAGTACCACTCAAGATGATCAGACTGGGCACCACTGCTTACCACTCTCTGACAACCAGACCCGCAGCAAACATCCGCGCCCTTTTTATTAACAAATATTTGTTATATTTAATTTAATTATTAAATATTACAAATAAAAGCTATGAAACAAATATTTGCTACAAATATCTGCTAGAGAATCGAACCCGGGACTTTCCGGGTAACGGTCAGCCTAATACTAACCAATCTTAGATAATTTAACAGTTAAATTATCTAAGTAACTAATAACCCTCGGCAGTGGACAAATTGTATTACGTAATTTTATTTTTGATGGAATTTCTACCTGCGCTCCGACCCTTTTAGGCTATCTCTTTCTATGCCATTGTTTCCGTATTGCTGTCGCATACATACTCGTTACGACGCGGTAATGAAAATTATTATTAAAATCTCGTTATGAAAATTAACACATTTTACTAGTGAAGTGTATCAATAAGCTGATATGTAAACTATTCAGCTTTTTGTGTAAAATTAAAGATGATTTCTAGAAACTACAAGACATTGATTATTTTTATCCACTATTTAAAACACATTTTTTTTATTGTGACTCGACTTATGGTATCACCCCGCTTGATGTTAAGCCGAAGTGTGGTCCATGAATGAATGGACTGCTACTACAATTCAATATTCAATGCCGGCCTAGATGGAACCGGCAACTTACAAGCTGATCCTGAAACGTGACCAAATCACTTCACGGTCTGTATACTTGTAAGTGGTGGTACTACCCCGGATCGGCACTGCCTACCACTCTTTGATAACCAGACCCGAAGCAAATTTCAATATATATTTTTTTTAATAACAAATATTTGCAATATTGAATATTATTAAATATTACTAATAAAAGCTATGAAACAAATATTTGCTCCGACCGTGGATCGAACCCGGGACTTTACGCGCAACAAACCAATCGCTAAACCGTTCGTCCACGCCTGTCTTCACATGAGGCATAGTATGTATTATTCAGCTAATTCGGCCAGTAATAACTATTTTAATACTATTATTTAACATGATACCACTACCTTTTATTTATAAACTAGTTGTGTCCGCGGTTTCACATGCGTAAAGTTTGGTTTATAACACAGTCATAAAAAAAGAGGAGGTTTTCAACTCGACTTTTTTGTATTTATAACTCGATAACTCATATAAAAATGACAGACGGAAATAAAAATAAATATATATTCCAAACAGTTAAAACTATAGTCAATTGGAAACTATAGTAAAAGATATTTTATTTTAATTAAAAGTAACCGATGTTACTTCTTGTACCTCCAAAAATAAAAAACGTAATAAACAAACTCACATTCACATTTATAACAATAGTAGCATATGCATATAGTAACAGAAGGAAATAATAATAAAGAAAAAATTCAAACAGCTGAATGTATAGTCTATGGAAAGTATAGTGTATAGTCTCCATAGTACAGTAGATTGGATTAGATGTTGACGTAACAGTCGGTAATACAGTGCGATGGTATTATAGTACTCAGGGTTTGAACCAACGCCTTGCATCTATTTTTATAATAGGAAAAAAAATTGACAAAACTTTTTTATTTTCGTAAAAAAAATGTATACTATGTTACTTCTGATTCCTTTAAGAATATGTGTACAAAGTTGCATGATGATCGGTTGAGCAGTTTTTGCGTGAAAGCGTACCAAACAAACGGTCATTCACATTTATAATAATAGTAGGATAATAATAATAATATTATAATATAATAATTTGTTTTCAATTCTTAACAGCTTGAACCCAAATAAATTTCTGAACGCACGCAATTTTGTATGTGAAAATGATTTTCTTTTATTTCATTTATTATAAAAGTATTTTTCTAAAATAAAAGTAGCCTAAGTTACTCCTTATTACATCAGCTACCTGTCAATAAAAGTCCCGTCAAAATCGGTCCGGCCATTCCAGAGATTAGCCGGAACAAACAGACAGACAGACAGACAAAAATTGTAAAAAATGTCATTTTGGTGTATGTACCGTATATATATTCATATACATGTATTAAAAAACGGTTATTTCAATATTACAAACAGACACTCCAATTTTATTATATGTATAGATGTATAATTCCAAACAATCTATAAGAAAGTAGAACCTTAGGAGTATAGTAACCTCACTATGTCGCCCATGAGGCCGATACCAGGACCAGGACCAGGACCAGGACCACACAGATAAGTGGCATAAATCGTAAAGTTTTTGCAAGTTTGCACTCCCTAAATGCATTGAAAAACTTTTTACCATTGAGTGCAAAAATCACACTAGCCCATAGTTTGCTTCTCCCCTTGATTGACTACGGTGACATTTGTTGCGTGAACGTGACAGAAGCTCAGCTGGATAAGTTGGATCGTATCCTTAATTCCTGTATTAGGTTCATTTTTTCTCTTCGAAAGTACGACCACATTTCTGAACATCGCAAGAAACTAAAATGGCTTGACATTCGCTCCCGACGGAACCTCAGAACAGTGTGTCTTCTTTTTACTGTTCTTAATGAACCTAATACCCCTTCATATCTGAAAGAACAATTTTCCTTCCTTTCCTCATTCCATGACAGAACCCTAAGGTCATCGGAAAACTCCCTTCTCTCCACTCCTGTTCATCGCACTAACTTTGTATCAAAATCCTTTTCAGTTGTTGCAACCTCTCTTTGGAACAATCTACCTGTCTCAATTAGGCAAGCACCGAATAGATATGTTTTTAAAAAACTGGTTTATGCACACCTTTATAAAACGTAACGGTTGTATTTTACTTTATTGTAATATTATGTTATATTATATTGTATTATATTATATTGTATTGTATTGTATTGTATTATATTGTATTATATTTTATTATATTATATTGTATTGTATTGTATTGTATTGTGTTATATTGTACTATATTGTGTTATATTAAGTTATCAGTTTTATATCTAATACTCCCATTTAACTTTTCGACTGTCCCGAAGGTTAACTGGTAGATAATGTCTAGCGGCATTAAGTTCGCCTTTACACAAATTGTAATAAAGTTTTTAAATAAATAAAATAAATAAAAAATATAAGTGTAAGGGAGAAAGCAATATGTGCTTCACAGTATACCGTTAAAGGTGTGATTTCGCTGGCAACTGCAGACGTTTTGTGTGAGATTGATTCCGTGCAAGGCGACACTAGTCTGCAGCCGCCGCGTCAATATTGTTTCCAAACATCATATTTATAATCTATGACTTAGCAAATGCTGATTGTCGCAATAGTGTCGCCTTGCACGGAATCAATCTCATACAAACAAGTAGTGCAGTCTGCGGTCTGCAGTCGCCAGCGGAATCACACCTTAATGCTATATATCAGAAGCATTAAGGTACTTACGGATAGGCATTTTGTAAGTAAATATAAATACATAATTATTATTTGTTTTACAGTTTTTTTTGTTGTTACAATTAATAAAGGATAATGTTTAAAACGTACATTTTTTTAATTTGTGTTTGTAATTTATTATTAAAATAATAAGTACGAGTATGTACTACCTACCTATTTTTCTCTTTTCCATTCAAACGTAGACCTTAAAATTGACAAAATGCACATTTATTCGCAAATCAATTTACATAAAATAAAAACGGTAATATGAAATTTATCGCTCGACTTGCGTACATATTCGTATCTACTCTGAAATACATCATTTGATACGCCTCTATAAAATAATTTCTTCATTTAATAAAATTAATAAAAATTCATTCAACTTTCATAAATAGTAATTTTACTTTTTAAATTTTTATTGTGACTTGACATAATCAGCACCTTACTTGATGTTAAGCTGGAGTGCGGTGTATGAATGTATGTCACTGCTACTACAATTCAATAACTGTGAGTAGTAGTAATATCCAGTATGCCAGCCTAGATGGAACCGGCAACTTAAAACAATCAATTTTTTACTATTTTTACTAACGTTTCTCTGTAAAGTCGACAAAACGCTCGCTGCACCACCTTAAGGGATACAATGGTATAAACTACTCTCGCGCACGTAATACGCCCATTCTTGGCTGCTTCGACGTTAGCCTATTGAAGACGAGTATTTTTCTATAATCCATTTTATTGTTTTATGATCTGCAGGTAACAAACCTTTTCTATTGGCATTAGCAAAAATATTGGCATTAGAAGCAAGTTATTTTTTGTTTTGTCTATTATAGACGGAGAGCCAGCGCCCAAAAAACTGTTTGAATTTACTAAAGCTATTTTTTTTATAGTTCATTAGAATGGTTGCGTACACAAACATACTGCGGTCAGTCAAGCGAACCTTCTCAGTTTCATTAAGGTGACTCAGATGCGCTATCAAAGGTGTCGTACCTGCGGGGTAATAAAATGAATTTACTAAGGCTGAAAATTGTTATACCACTTTTATATTGCATATAAATAAAGGTTGTAATGGTCAGTCAGCAGAATATGGGGACAGAGCTGGTCAGTCAGCCGCAATGTATGTGCAAAAAATAAATAATGTGCAATTCATTTACTACACTTCAAATTTTTTTTAGGAGTATTAAATATTATTTTAAACATAAAAAAAATAGTCAGTCATCTATTTAACGGGACAAGGTCCGCCAGTCAGCAAAAATAGAAATAAAAATTTCGCGCGCGCGCTCGGCGTTGGAAGCGATTTGAACAGGTAAGAGCGCAGGTATATTCGCACGCAAGAGGTCGAATGTATACACAATAGATCGGGGTCATTGTAACTCTAGTATAAGGATAGATAGACCTTTGTCTTATATAACGTAAAAATATAACGGCTTTTCTGCTTAATAGCATCAGTAATAGTTCAACTGTAGTAAGTGAATCATCTGTTTCTCAAAATGAACAAAGTTTGTGTACTCTGCCTCAAGAAGCATTAGCCATTAATACTGTTCAATAAGCCATTAATATTGATCAAGTATACCGCCAAGTCAATCAGAATTGTTGCAACAATTTCTAAGAGCTGCTTACATAGCAAATATTTGGGGCAATGCACATGCAAAAGTTATCACGGAACTGCCTCCAATCGATCACGGGTGGAAAATTGTCGAGGGAAAATATGAATTCGATTGGTATCAAGGCGATCAATTGCCACAGTTGGTCAACGATGTCGTCCTTCAACCTTCAAAGGAAAATTCAGGTATGCAAATAATAGTTAGCAAAGTAAAAAAAAATATATTATATACTAGCTGTGGTCGCGGTTTCACCCGCATAAAATTAGGTTTATAACACAGTCATAACAAAGGAGGAGGTTCTCAATTCGACTGTATATGCCTTTTTGTATCTATAACTCGATAACTCATATAAAAATGACAGAAGCAAATAAAAATAAAAATAGAAAAATTCCAAACAGCTAAAACTATAGTCAATTGGAAACTATGTGTACTTCCAAAAATATGTGTACAATACATGAAATGACCGGTTAAGTAGTTGTTGTGTGAAAACGTAACAAATAAACTCACATTCACATTTATAATAATAGTAGGATACGCATATAGTGACGGAAAGAAATAACAATAAAGAAAAATTCCAAACAGCTGAAAGTATAGTCTATGGAAGGTATAGTGTATAGTCTTCATAGTATAGTTAATTGGATTAGATGTTGACGTGACTGTCGGTAATATAGTGCGATGGTATTATAGTATAGCTTGTCTAACTTTAAATGACGCGCCCCTCCACTTTATTAGTTTATTTAAATGTGTGGATACACATATTACTAACTATATTACTATACTTTATCATCGTGATCCTCCTTTTGTTTCTAACCAGCAACTGAATGACCAATTACGATTGCATTTTCGGTGTGATGCATCCATATTTTATAGTCGCAGGTGTGCTTAAATGCAGTGGAGGAGCGCGTCATTTCGGGGTGGACAGACTCTACTCTATAATACTATCGCACCTATTAAAAATGAATAAACTAAAATAAAAATGAAGTATCTTTTTGTACGTGTAACTCCTAACCAAAAAAAACACCTGCCAATATCTAACCTCGGGCCTATATTACTTTAAGTACCAGGCGTTTTTAACAAATCGCTTGAAAACTCGCAAAAGGGACACAACCGTCAATTACTTTTGCCCTCACGCGACTGCCCGCGGGTTGCGCACTCAATGATGACCGACTTCTTCCCTCACCTCACCCGCCGTAGGATTTACGCGACACTATTTTGGCTATAATGGCTTACACGTAAGATATAGATATATACTGTCGCGGGCTTTTTTATTGGTCTATTTAAGATGCACATATTCATCATACATTACATATGTGTAACTCCAGCGTTTTTGGCAGCGCACGCCAGAATAGCTCGCAGATGGTAGATTTTTATTCTACTTACTTGACACTTATCGTCATATTTTGGACAATTCACACAATATCTTCATTAATTGTAGCCTATGTGTTATTCTGATGTATTAGCTATATTATTGTAAAGTTTCATTAAAATCCATTCAGTAGTTTTGGCGTGAAAGAGTAACAAACATCCATCCATCCATCCATTCATCCATTTGTCCATCCATACTCACAAACTTTTGCGTTTATAATATAAGTAAGGATAATTGCATCAGTTATTTTAATTTTTCAGATTCTCGATCAGAAACTCAATCGGAAACAACCGACATTGATGTTTCCGATAACGATGAAATCAATGAATTTGACGAGTCGGAGGAAGAATTCGATAATTAATGTTTCATTACTAATAATAATAATATTATTGAATTATAATTAATATTTTTTTTGTTCAATCTAGTCTGTTAAAGGCAATAAATAACGATTATAATAAAAAAAGAAGCAAGCCGTTATCTGCGATGCCGAGCGCGCGCACGAAATTATTTATTTCTATTTTTGCTGACTGGCGGGCCTTGTCCGGTTAAAAAGATGACTGACTATATTTTTCATGTTTAAAATAATATTTAATACTCCTAAAAAAATTGAAGTGTAGTAAATGAATTGCATATTATTTATTTTTTGCACATACATTGCGGCTGACTGACCAGCTCTGTCCCCATATTCTGCTGACTGACCATTACAACTTTTATTTATATGCAATATAAAAGTTGTATAACAATTTTCAGCCTTAGTAAATTCATTTTATTACCCCGCAGGTACGACACCTTTGATAGCGCACCTGAGTCACCTGTTCTCAGGTTCGCTTGACTGACCGCAGTATGTTTGTGTACGCAAGCATTCTAATGAACTATAAAAAAATTAGCCTTAGTAAATTCAAACAGTTTTTAGGGCGCTGGCTCTTGGACCAGTTTAGTTGAAGGTAAAGGAGGCGTGGCTTATGCTCCTGTCAGGCGCAAAGGAATATTTTGCTAAATGATGTTGCACAGATTTGGTCTATGGTACATGACTGTACAAACTCTAAATGTATGTAGAAGTTTAACATTTAATATCTCCAAAAATACAGTGTCAATGTTCTTGAAATTTGGTGTGGCGGGTGGCAATAATTTAGCACAAGATATATGAATTAGAATTGTGTCGATAGTTCATACCGTTGATGAGATCTGATGGTGAGGCTTACAGGCTGAAGTTCATTCCACAAGCCTCACTAAGGTACCCCTGTATCTTGGAGATCTTAAACTCAATGTTCTTGAAATTTGGTGTGACGGGTGGCAAAAATTTAGCACAAGATATATGAATTAGAATTATGTCGATAGTTCATACCGTTGATGAGATCTGATGGTGAGACTTCTGGGGTGAGCTTCATTCTGCAAGCCTCACCAACACCTATGTATATCTCCGAAGATACAGTGGCACAAATTTTATCTTTTTGGCACTAATTATCACCAATTCGGCACTTAATTTTGGTATATTTGGTATCTTTAAATTAGATGGTGAGGCTTACAGGCTGAAGGACACGTGGGATGCATAGTGAAGTGACTAATTGCCTCTTAACTCAATACAATGCAATTTCCATTTGACGATGACACTTGATATTACCTATTATTGAATACCTCATGTAGTAGTATAGGTAGGTTGACGAGAGACTGTGCAGCGACCGACCACAAAGGTTATTATTAGAATTCAAATATTATTTAGACTTGTGTGGTTGTCACAGTTTTAAACATCGATGCCGTTTTATAAAACAGAAAAGTGTCTTTTTCTCTATATAATTTTGTGTATAATAAAATCTACATATATATATGTCTTTTTTATATTTTAATTTTGCTTCGACATCCGAGTAAGGCAGCACCCTCCTGATGGTAAGCTGTAGTGTTTAATACTAACTGTAAGTCGCATCCACTCCACTATGCCGCGCCGGCCTACTTGGAACCGGCAACTTACAAGCTGATCCCGAAACGCGTCGTCACTTCACGATCACGGGACTTTATAACAACATAGCTTCGTCACTTCATGATCACGGGACTTTATAACAACATAGCTTTTGCTCCGACCGGGAATCGAACCTGAGACTTCCCGTGTAACAAAGAAAAGCACGCCTGTCGTCGCGTTTAAATGAATTAGTAATAAAAATTTGGATATAATGTGTTTTTACGGATGAACATTGGTATAATGCGATTGGGCGTCGAACCGGTGTCTGTCGGTTAACTTGTGACACAGCGCCTATGCGTTCGCATCGAAAGTAAAACTTAATATTTATGGTAAAACAACATTAAATGATTAATTATATTTTAATTGTTTTAAAAGTTTATAAAGCGTAATTGATATTTAAACTTTTTAATGAATCAAGATATTAAATTATGGAAAATTCTAATACGTCGCGTTGTTTTGGGCACATTAAAAAGATGGATCGAAAAAGATTTACAAAGAAAAGATTATAAATTAGAGGTGGGTGGAAGGACAAAACGGGGACGAACCAAATGATTGTTCTTAGATAAAACTGGGGACGAACCCAATTATTGTTCTTAGATTAAATTAGATTAGGGGACATTCTTAAAAAAAACAAAGGTCTGCAGTATCCACATAAAGACTTTGTAGATGTGGGGAAAACGAGAGAGTCTTAGGACACCAATAAATTCACCAAAGCTTTTTTAAAGAGTGGCTGGTAAGCAGTGCCCAGTCTGCCGATAGGGGGCAGTTCCAGCACTTACAAGCATACAGACCGTGAAGTGACTTAGTCCCGATTCGGGATCAGCCTGTAAGTTACCGGTTCCAACTCGGCATAGTGGATGTGACTGCTACTTACTTACCATTCATGGACCGCACTCCAGTTTAACATCAGGCGAGATGCTGTCATATGTCGCCACAATTTAAAAAAGAGACTCCTTTTAATATATATTTTAGTAATTATATTATATATATATATATATAATATTTTTATTATTGTGACTCGACATATGACAGCGCCCCGCTTGATGTTAAGCCAAAGTGTGGTCCATGAATGAATGTCACTGCTACTACAATTCAATAACTGTGAGTAGCAATCACATCCACTATGCCGGCCTAGATGTAACCGGCAACTTACAAGCTGATCCCGAAACGTGACCAAATCACTTCACGGTCTGTATACTTGTAAGTGGTGGTACTACCCCGGATTGGCAGACTGGGTACCGCTGCCTACCACTCTTTGATAACCAGACCCGAAGCAAATATCCATCTCTTTTTTTTATTAACAAATATTTGCAATATTTAATACTATTAAATATTACAAATAAAAGCTATGAAACAAATATTTGCTCCGACCGGGGATCGAACCCGGGACTTTACGCGCAACAAACCAGTCGCTAAACCGTTCGTTCACGTCTGTCGTCATTTTGTAAGGTTTTTAGTTTTAGGTTCATTGTTTGATAGTAAAATCATCCATTTAATATAAAAATTAAATTAAATTATTTATATTTATTGTATATTCATAAAGCTCTTTCGTACTCAGATCATTCAATACGATTTTGTGTTGTATGATCTGAGGTCACTAGCTAAACATCACTGACAACTGTTAGTCTACTTTACATCTTGGTTTGGTTCATAGTTGGGTTAATAGTTTTGCGTATAAAAACGGTGACCTTGTATTATACGAGCAACACAACTATAGCCATATGCAAATAATGATAACAATCTAAGGCATGCTTTAAGTGGTCTATCATAGCTCGCGTCAGCAAGGGTTGTCCGGAGACACGACGCCCCTGCTTAATGTACGAGAAGAGACAATTTAGACCCGATTTTTGTTAGGGTGTACTTGATTTGGGATAAGTCGAGGATTGATAGATGATTGCATTTTAGCTTAACTAAAAACGTTGTGTGGATAACCGACTGCCAGTACCGCAATTATGAAAGAACATTCTCGCTCTTTTATTAAGACGTGACATTCGACCACGAATTAAACAAATTTTATGCGGCTTACTATCGCGTTTGTTTTGGTTTTGATTTTACAATTTTGATTATTTCGACGTGTCGTGAGCTTTGCTGCCATCGTGGTCACGGAGGTCTCACATTAATCAATGTTTGCGCTAAATCTAAGAAAATACTATTTGACCATGACTTGCCAAGAGCGCCGATGACTAGAAATACCGGTATAAGGCATCAAAAAGTTCTTAGCGTAGTTTCTTTCTAGGAAAATTGACTAGTGAATTTATAGGACTATGTGTTCTCCCCATCGTAAAACCTTTGATTAAAGCAAAGCGTAAAAAAATACGATTAACCGGCATAGTGGCGACTGTGATTCTCGGATTTCCGCTTGCTTACCTTTACCGCTCGGCAAAAGACTTTGCCGTGTATTTACAATTTGTTTCTGTTCCGATTTTTCTTCTTTAATTTATTTTTTCTTCGTTAATTTTGTATGGGGACTTGGGCTTAATTATATTAACAGTTGCATATACATTGTAAATTAGTTTAATGTACGAATATTACAGTGTAATTAGAATATATTATGCATAGTTTAGGTGATTGACAGACTCAATTGCACAGCAATTAAAAGCAAAATTGTTGTTAGTTTTATTAATACAAGTATCAAAACTACCATTTATATATTTTTTCATCATTGGACATTACAAAAGTAGTACAAAGAAGCCCAATATGAATGATGTCCTTTTCAACCTTTCATACATGAAAGATGTTGATCCGACGTTATGGATGTTATATTTCTCCTATTATAAAAATTGTTGGTCACCCCACTCTAACCCGGAGATAACAACGGTCGACGTGACTAACTAGCAGTCCTAGGTGAGTTATAAAATTATGACCTCATAAAGTTTACGATAATGAAATTATGTGTTGGGGAAAAATGTTGATGTTAATGAGGTTTTTGTCTATTAGGCCGGCATAGCGGATTAACTCGCGCTATGTTCTGATAATTAGTTCTGATAATATTTTGGAAGTGAAAACTTCTTTAGCATTGATTTCATTCTTTAGTGATTTCAAATTTGATGAAACGGAAGTAAAACGGAACTTTTTTAACACATTAATTTGAAATCAAATAATCAGATCAAATTGTCGTGCCTTTTTCCCACAAGAATAGGCAGAGAGCGCCATTTTCCACGATTCTTACACAACTCCCTTGCTTCCTTCACATCCACAATACTCTTCATACAAGCTCTACGGTTATGGGCTCTAGCTTTTATTTATCTATAAATTGGTATATACAACAGGGGGGCTTTCTTGAGGATGTCTCCGATTTTATCAGAACCAAACCCTAAAATCGGGTATTTATAATAACCGACCACAGCTTAAAGTTTAAAGTAAATTTGTGTGTGAGGAAACTTCACTTGGATAACAGCAACCTGAATCATTTAGATAGAAGTATTAAAGTATAACTCATTAAGTCGCAGGCTTTGTTGTGCTTTAACCACGTAAATAAAGTTTTCAGGGCTACTCTAACTTTGTGACACACTGCAAGCTATAAGATAACGAAGTTCCTATCTCGGATTTTTAACACCGTGATACCTGCACAGGCTGGGCAACCGCGTTTTGTTGACCAAATCAGCAGTAGAACTAAAAGGTGTCGTTTCTTTGTGACAAATGAAATGCTTAACCAGCTTATATGATTTTTCGTATTTTTTAAACCCTGGTTTCTTAAATCTTTGGTCGACATAGTGACGTGTCCAAAAATCGAAAAACTATTTTATTTATTAAAATCTATACAAAACTGACAGAGGTTAGATTTTGACCAACTTTTGTTAAATTGAAAAACTTGTCATTAAGAGTTTTTTCATTCATATTTTTATTCTGCACAAATGCAAAATGAATATAATATATGTACTGTCTTTGATATGCACAAAACTATGTTAAACTTTAATTTATTTATTATGATAAAGTCCAAGAGTCCAAACCATTTTTTTTTACTGTGACTATATGATATGACAGCACCCCGCTTGATGTTAAGTCGAAGTGTGGTCCGTGAATGGAAGTCACTGCTACTACAATTCAATAACTGTGAGTAGCAATCACATCCACTATGCCGGCCTAGATGGAACCGGTAACTTACAAGCTGATCCCGAAACGTGACCAAATCACTTTACGGTATGTATACTTGTAAGTGGTGGTACTACCCCGGATCGGCAGACTGGGTACCACTGCCTACCACTCTTTGATAACCAGACCCGAAGCAAATATCCATCTCTTTTTTTTTATTAACAAATATTTGCAATATTTAATACTATTAAATATTACAAATAAAAGCTATGAAACAAATATTTGCTCCGACCGGGGATCGAACCCGGGACTTTACGCGCAACAAACCAGTCGCTAAACCGTTCGTCCACGCCTGTCGTCAACGTAACCTACTCAATTTATGTTCGTCGTTGTCACTATCAATTTCAAAATATCATTTACTATAATATCTTTTAGTGGTAAACATACCTAAACCACAAGACGGTCGACAAACTTAACTAGTTACACAATTTAAACTTGAAATCTTACCTAAAGACGGTGTTTCATTTCTCTTGCTGAAGAACTAATGCAAATAACCGCAACGAACTGAATGTTATATTAAAAATTAAAAACAATTAATTAAAAAAACGACAGAAGTGGCCGATTGGTGGTGCACACAAAGTTTTTTAGGCGTAAAGTGCCGGGTTTAATTCTCAATATTTATTAATAAAAAAAAGCAGATATTTGCTTCCGGTCTGGTTATCAAGGAGTGGTAGGCAGTGGTGCCCAGTCTGCCGTTCCAGGGTAGTACCACCACTTACAAGTATACAGACCGCGAAGTGACTTAGCCGCGTTTCGTGATTAGCTTGTAAGTTGCCAGTTCCAACTAGTCCGGTATAGTGTATGTGACTGCTACTGATCACGGACCAAGAGGCTCCAAAAACTATATTTAGAAGATAGAACTATAGCATCTTTACCTAAAACCAGTGGTCACTAACTGGTCTGCCAATGCCTATATAAGACTAGCAATTTTTTATAATATTATTATTTGTATTTCTATATTAAGCTACTAAAGTGCCTGTATCATAGAAAGATAACGACTAAAGTACATAAATCAAAGATATTAAATCAATACCGGGTTTTGAACCCGTGCTCTCGGTCTCCGTGACACCACCGTCGACTTAATGTTTCAAAAAGTTAATTTTTAGGACGACAAAGTTTATGCCCCACAAACTTTTTTCATCTAAATTATTCTTCAACATTCTAAGTTAAAGCATCATTAAAAAATGTTTTATTTTATCTCAAATTATGAACCCTTTCGCGTTGAAGACGTTAATCAGTTAATCTAAAGAAAATTTTGTAAATTATAATACTAGTTATATCTACTTCTTTTCATACAAGCTCTATGGTTATGGACACTAGGCAACCTAGCTTTCTTAAGGATGTCTTCGATTTTGTCGGCGAACACCCACCTTATATGAAGATAATTGTTCATGTGAAGGAAGCAAGGGAGTTGTGTTCTGCCTATCCCTATGGGAAAAAGGCGTAACAATTTGATTGATTGATTTACCTACGTTTTAATTAGGCGCCATATCGTCATCCTAAAATAAAATTCTGATACCGACCAAATGAAATCAAGGACCTCGATTCTCTCGACATTATAGCGTCGCAAAAGCAGTGAAATTGCGTCGCACTGTTATTTGTTATTTGACATCTTCGTAACCAATCAGCGAATAACAAATTAACATAAACTCTGTTGATTGGTCACTTGCGACCGCCATGCAATTTCACTGCATTTTCTTCGTCATAATGTATTAAGAGAATCGAGGCCCAAAAATGAAGCCCGGTGTATGTTAACAAAATAAAAGCTATGAAACAAATATTTGCTCCGACTAGGAATCGAACCCGGAAATTTCCGAGTAACGCTAGTCGTATGCTAACCAATACGCTAACAGTCGGTTGTACCAAAAAACTTTCAATTTACTAATTTAGTTTACTTTATACTTATTCTATAACGTTTACTATTACGAAATCGTGAATTGTATTGTTAATAATTTTATATCGAAACTACCATTTAATATATGTTTTAACCATTAGAAATAACAAAAGTAGTACATAGAAACTCAAAATGAATAATGTCCTTGAGCTCTGTATAAAATATCCGTTAAGAGTAAGTGTAAGTTAAACGTAAAATGTGAAGTTAAATAGTGGTGCAAGCCATTTTTCTTTTACTTATACAAAACTTTTTACAAATTCGTAAATTATAATGTTTGATAAAACCGGCTGTAAGTCTTTCGAATAATAGCCTGCAAAGCTGTCACAATAATAAACAAACGTAAATCATCCATATGGCTGTAGAATTTATTGTAAAAATAAACGTGACGTATTTTTCACGCTTGTTACAGAGAAAACAATGTCCGAATACACAAAACAATTTAGCATGGTAAGTAATAAGCATAGCATTTGCAAATGAGGAAGCAACTCCACCGTAGTAGCCTCTGTCAAGGGCAATGCACCATCACTTACGTATTCGTATGGATATGTAAATATTGTTACTGTTTCAACAAAGCTTTTTTGACCTGCGGGCCGATCGCGTGACTCAATGACAAAGATAATGGGCTTCATAGTATTTTCTTAAATTTTACGCGAACATTGATTATGGAATTAAACAAATTTTATGCATCAAGCGGGGAAGTTTTGGAAACAATAACAGCATCAACCAATAGGACGACCAACACCTCAGTCTCTTCGTGACTACGATGGCTGCAAAGCTCTCGAAACGTCGGAATAATAAAAAAATGTAAAATCAATAACCAAAATAAACGCAATAGTAAGCCGCATATAATTTGTTTAATTCAATAATGGGCTACGTTTAGACAGTTGAACTCCATTATCAATCAATCAAACAACCTATCACGCCTCTTTCCCACGGGGAAAGGCAGAGACAATGAAACGCCACTTGCCACGATCCTGACACAACTCCGGCTTCTTTTACATCCACAATTCTCTTCATCAAGCTCTAAGGTTATGGGCACTGGGCAACTTAGCTTTCTTGAGGATGTCTCCGATTTGATCGGAAAACACCCTCCTGGGCCTGCCTTGTTGAACTCCATTAATGAGTTTGAAAATTAACATTGAAACCGCGCATCACCCTAAGAATCGATGTTCATTTTCATTAACAATTAAAGCTCTCAATGAGCTGTACGAATGAATAAAAGTTGTTTTTGACACTAACAGTGACCGCGTAACTTTATGACAAGTGGTAATGAATTTCATTGTCATTATTACCATTAAAGTTGCGCGGTCGGCCTCCTGAGCTCCGGTTCTTTTAAAACACAAAAGCAAAATGACTTGTCCACGACCTATCACTGATTCATCGTCGTGACTTTAATAATATATATGTTATATCGATAGAGTTTTAGTGATATTGAGATGATATTTGTCGTTCTCGTAGGTAACCAATCAACGTAACTACTGAGGTGCGATTTTCTTAATACACGACAGCGAAATTACTTGGTAACGAACTTGCAATGCTTTATCCATGTGGATTTTGTACTAATCTAAAAAATGATATTAGTAGCGATGGAATTTTAGTGATATTGGGATGATTATTCCTTGCAGGTGTCAATCTTGTTCTTAGATTCCTGTGCTAAGAGGAGGAGGTGAAGTAATGGCGTCGTACTGGAACTAACCCTTTCGCCATAGAGGTCAGGCCTCGCCCTCAAGGGTATAATGACATTTTATACCTCAGCAGGGTTGGATTGACAAATAGATGTAACATATATGGAGGGGGTTTAACACTTGCTAATGATACAGGGTGTACATTTAACCTATAATTGACTTGTAATTTACCTATAATGCATTTAGTCATTTCTAACAGCATCCTACCAGATGTTAGGCTGGAGTGCGGTTCATGAATGGAGCAAGTAACTGTGGCATCCAGTATGCAGACCTCGTAGGAACCACCAGCTTTTAAGTTGACCCCGAGCTACGACATTCAATGTTCTCAAATTTTGAAATGCCTTGCACTTAGTGTACCAACTCGGCTACCTAGAAAACTAATCACTAACCTCTTTTATATTCCGCAGAGCAAAACAAGGGATATCATTCATTTTAGGCTTTTATGTACTACTTTTGTAATGTCCAATAAAAAATATAAAAATTGTAGTTTTGATACTTGTGTTGATAAAACTAATAATCATTTTGCTTTTAATTTTAAGAGTGGTAGGCAGTGGTACCCAGTCTGCCGATCCGGGGTAGTACCACCACTTTCAAGTATACAGACCGTGAAGTGATTTGGTCACGTTTCGGAATCAGCTTATAAGTTGCCGGTTCCATCTAGGCCGGCATAGTGAATGTGATTGCTACTCACAGTTATTGAACTTAACATCAAGCGGGGTGCTGTCAAATGTCGAGTCACAATAAAATAAAAAAAATGAATTATTTGGAAAATAAGATATGGATTTTGTATCATCTGTCAATCAAGGCCATATTTGTTGTGCATTGAATTGTCATAATTATAGTTTGATCATTTTGCACACCTAAACTATGCATATTAAAGGATATATTCCAATTACATTGTAATCTTCGTACATCAAACTATTTTAAAATGCATATTAAACTGTTAATACAATTAAGCTCAAGTCCCCATACAAAATGAATGATGTCCTTTATTCTTTAACTCAACGGTCAACAGAATGTGTAGATTGTGCAACGAGTTGATTCACAGGGATACTAACATAGATTTGTTTAATTACTCACTTAACTTAAAGGATTGTATTTTCTTAGATTTTGCGCGAACATTGATTAATGACTCTCCGTGACCACGATGGCTGCAAAGCTCTCGAAACGTCGGAATAATAAAAAAATTGTAAAATCAAAACCAAAATAAACGCGATAGTAAGCCGCATAAAATTTGCTTAAAGGATTGTCTAACAAAAATCTATAGTTTATTGTGATTTGGATAGTTTAACCTAGTATGTAATTGTAATTAATTTTAATTGTATAGATTTTATATTTGTATGTTTTTGAATGTTGTGCATATTTGTAATTGGTTGCATATTAGGAAAACAACATAAATATGCTATCTTTATCAATGTAAAATATGTTAACTGTAAATATTCCTAATAAATACATTGGTCCTGGCAGGTGGTTTTGAACCGGAGATATTCGGTTTGGCGGACCACTACACCACGGACACCTTATTTATAACGATATTTAATAAGTTTTTACTAACAAGAGAAAGTTCTTTCATATCTTTTCTTTATAAAGTGCATTTACCTTTAGGTAATTTAAAATGGAAGGGCATAAAAACTTTATATTGTTTCTTAGTAAAACAATTTCAAATTTTATATTTCAACCAGATTGCGTTTTCTAGTTTGCTAGGTAAAGGAAAATATTGAATTTGTAAATGCGTACCAAACACTCACGAATAATTAAATTCAAACATTTATTTAATTTATCAATCAAATTGTCACGTCTTTTTCCCACAGGGATAGGCAGAGACAATGGAGCGCCACTTACCACGATCCTTACACAACTGCCTTGCTTCCTTCACATCCACAATTTTCTTGATACAAGCTCTGTGGTTATGGGTACTAGCCAACCTAGCTTTCTTGAGGATGTCTCCGATTTGGTCGGAAAACACTCTCCTGGGCCTGCCTTATCCATCCACATCTGATTTATTAATTCCTTTCAAATCCCACAGGGATATACAGTGATATCGACGACACGCATAGCTCATTGATTAGTCATAGCACAACCGTCCGTTACGCATAATGTCCGGGTTCAATTCCCGGTCGGAGCTAAGTTTTGTTAATAGGTTTTATTTGTATTATTCAATAATTAGATAAGAAACAAACAAGCGGATATTTGCTCCCTCGCCTAACATGACAGCATCCCGCCTTATTTTAAACTGGAGTGCAGTCCATGAATGGAAGTGACTGCTACTATCGTAAATAACTGTAAGTAGCAGTCGTATCCACTATGCCGGCCTAATTAGAACCGGCAATTTACAAGCTGATGCCGAAACGTGACTAAGTCACTTTACGGTTCGTATATTACTTGTACGTTGTAGTACCACCCTGGATCTGCAGACAGGGTACTGCCTACCACTCTTTGACCACCAGACCCGGAGCAAATATCCGCGGCTTTTTTATTATTAACATATATTTGTAATATTTAATCTAAATATTAATATTACAAATAAAAGCTATAAAACAAATCTTAGCTACTCACGGGAATCGAACCCGGGGCTTTATAAGTTGCCGACCGCTCAACTAGGTCGCGACTAGTATTATTCAATCAATCAAATTTTCACGCTTACAGGGATAGGCAGTGACCTGCTACGGTCCTGACACAACTCCCTCGCTTCCTTTACATTCACAATTCTCTTCATTCAAGCTCTACGGTCATAGGCACTAGGCAACTGCTACTTAAAGTTACTTAACTGTAGTAGCAGTCGCCTTCATTCATGGACCACACTCCAGCTTAAAATAAGGAGTGCTGTTATATGTCGAGCCACAGTAAAGGAAAAATAGTTTGTCATATTAAAAGTTAAATAGTATTATTCCAAAGTACAGAGTGCACTTAAAAGATAATATTGTATTAAAGTGTGGTTTTGTTGACTCTACCTACGTGTATATTGTTCTCTAGCGACTCCATTTTGTTTGTTCACGGCCATTTTCAACACCAGTAAATGGATGTCTCATACTGTTATATTTACTCGTAAAAATCTTATTATATTTACTATTATTATCTTATTTTGTTGTTTATTGACTTACTAATAAATACTAGTTTTTATTATTTATTAATTAATTACATTTTATTAGTTATGTCCCAGCAGTCACCTGGGAGTATTTTATTCGTTTTTTTTTCCTATAACAGGACACAATGAATTGAGGCGACTGCATTCATGGAATGGACTCCAGCTTAACATCAGGCGGGGTGTTGGGCATTACGAAGAAGATAATTCCTTGATAGAATCGAAGATACTATTCTTGTAAAAACTTGAAGATATTCATTTTAAAACCTATCCACAGTAACCAGAGAGCCTGTATGAGAGATTTTTTTTAACATTTCTATACTTATCTACTAAAGTTTGATATATGGAATTTAGTTGTCCTGTTTCTGTGATACAATTGGGTAACTTATTATAAAACAAAAAAGAAAAAATATACACCAAAGATACATTGGTACCGCCTAGTGATTTTAAAGCCGTGTTCTCGGTTTGCGTAACCATTGCACTACCACTACACCATGGTCGCCTTTATGGATGAAAGATGGAAGAAGCGAGAGTTGTATCTGTATACTGGTTACCGGCGCTCCCTTATCTCTGCCTAACCCTGTGGGAATTGTATTGTGACAGGATAATAACATTTTAAAAATGATTAAACTATTACGTATAACTTGGAATAATGTAATCCAAAATTTAATCCGTGAATAAATCAATGAATTGTCATATTTTTTTACGAAGGGATAGGCAGTGACAATGGAGCGCCACTTGCCACGATCCTGACATAACTCCCTAGCTTCCCTCACATCAAAACTCTCTTCATACAAGCTCTATGGCTATGGGCACTAGGCAACCTAGCTTGCTTGAGGAAATAATATAAATAAAAATATCAATCATTTTAATTGTCACGCCTTTCTCCCACAGGGATAGGCAGAGACAGAGACAATACTACTTAACTTTTAATATGACAAATAAAAATCTGTGAATAAAAATAATTCAATGATTTTTCATGAAATTGTATATATAATATCAGTTAAACTACAGTTATGCCGTCAGCTTGAAACAAATGACCGTGAAACACGAAACACCGATTTCAGGGTCTGAAAATGTCTATTAATTAATTGGATTGTCAGATATTATTTTACTGTTAGTAATTTAAAATGTGTTTTCCCGAATCCTTTTAATAAATTTGAGTACGAAGAGTAGTAGCAGTTTTTTTTATTGTGACTAGACATATGACAGCACCCCGTTGATGTTAAGCTGGATTGTAGTTCATGAATGGATGTCACTGTTACTACAATTTTGACGACAGGCGTGGACGAACGGCGTTTCGGGATTAGCTTCTTAGGTGCCGGTTCCAACTAGGCCAGCATAGTGGATGTGGTTACTACGTACAGTTGTTGAATTGTAGTAGTAGTGACATCCACTCATGGACAACACTCCAGCTTAACATCAAGCGGAGTGCTGACAAATGTCGTGTCACAATAAAAAAAGTTTACTCTTTTTTTTGATTCTATATCTAACCTCGACCCGCCTTTTTTATTGTTTTATTTTTAGGAAATTAGGTTTTCTAACCACAATTAGATATTTTATAAAAATATTTCCTAACTAATGCCTAAGGCATTTTAATGAGTGATAAGCTACTTTCAAGAGTGCAGACCGTGAATAGACTCAGTCACGTTTCAGGATCAGCTTAAGAGTCGCCGGGTTCAACTAGGCTGGCATAGTAGATGCAAATGCTATTTACCTTTATTTAACTGTAGTAGCAATCGAATGATGTTAAGTTGGAGTTCACGTACTGCACTCCAACTTAACATCAGGCGGGGCGCTGTCATAATTTGTGGTGAAACAATAAAAACAAACTTGTGATCATTTGCCTACTACACTGTCGAAAGAAACGGGAAAGCGAGTCAGTCGCGTTTTGGGATCAGTTTGAAAGTTGCCGGAGTTCACATGGGAGTTCACATTTTTAAGTAAATGATTAAAATTTAAGTAGTTTAAACATTTAAGTAGATATTTAAGGAACTAATTTAACTGCTGAGAACCTCAAGTTGCGCAAATACGCTAACCTCGGTACTGGTTATTTGCGCCGTTTGGGGTCGAGACGAAGAAGTCTGGAGACAGGAAGGCTGGCAATTATTTCTGCCAACGTATTAAGCCTTGCTATACAAAGGGGAAATGTTGCCAGTCTCCTTGGGACTATCTCTGATGCGACGTCATTGGATGATATTTTTTATTTATAGTTAATTATTATTTTTAATGAAATATTTTTTAGGGAGATACGCAATAAAAATTGTATTTGCAAATATTGTTTTATTTTATGTTTACAGAATATATATTATTAAGATTTCAGCGTTAAGTGCACTTTTTTAGTTTATTATGTGATATTTATATTAAAGTAAAGAGGGCAGCAATTTATTAGCGTTAGGTGCAGTTTTCATTTAGTGAGATATTAGATTTTTATGTTATTAATTTTATGTTTTAGCGTTAACGCGGGCAAAGCGACTGAGACTAAACTGGGTATTTTATGCCAGTCATCAGTACTCTTCAGGCAGTACTACCATCAGGCAAGATAAGTTTCAATGTCGACTAGCTAAATAAAAAAAGTAAATGTTATTTATTATGTGAGTTATTAAAATACCGTACGTAAGGAGTAAATCATTGAAATTGTATTATAATAATAATTATATATTAGGAATTTAGTTTTAACTTTTTTGTTTATGTATTATAAGATAATAAAATATTTAGTAAGTAATTAAGTATGAGTATTTATTTTTAATCAGATGCATCATCAGATTAAAAATATTAAATTATATGTAACAATTTATAAAAATATATTTTTTTTTCTATCTATCTATAGAATTGTGGATGTGAAGGAAGCGAGGGAGTTGTGTCAGGATCGTGGCACGTGGCGCTCCATTGTCACTGCCTATCCCCGTGAGAAAGAGGCGTGACAATTTGATTGATTGATTGATCTATTTTCTTAGAACAGATTAGCACTTCTTTAAAAAAAATTGTCATTTATCCCTTCTTACTTTTATAATTAATAGCCACGATAAGAAAGTAAGATTGTATTTTTTTTATTTAAAAAATAAATACATAATTAGTATCACAAAATACACGTTTATAAGGCGACCGTGGTGTAGTGGCAGTGCAATGGTCATGCAAACCGAAAGCACGGGTTCAAACCACTTACCGGTACCAATATATCTTTGATATATGTACTTAGGTCGTCCTGTTTCTATGATACAAGCACTTTAGTAGCTTAGTTTAAAAATAAATATAAAATTAAACATATATTTATTATGAAATAAATCTGTATACAATAGAATGTTGTCGAATGAAAATGTAATTATTTAAATATCAATTAAAATATAATTATTTAAAATATAAAACACGGAAAATGTAAAAAAAAAATTATAAAGAAGGACAATAATAACTTAATTAATTAATAAAAAAAACCATCAAAAATATAAATATAAATAAACTTTAAATAATGAAATAAAAACTACTTACCAAGCCAAGAAAAAGCACACACTTAAAAAATAAAACCAACAAAACTTTTCTCAATTCAAACACCGCGCGAAGTTTTCACAAGGCTCGTAGTGGAGCGTGCGACCACTTCATAGACCACTATACGACTGAGCTTTGCTGAAATCTCACTAAGGGTTGATATATATAGGGTAGCTACGATTTATGAAAACTAAGGATAAAAAATTACTTAACAAAATCACGTTTTTCATAAAAATTCTTATTATAAATTTTAATTTAAATAGCGTCGTTTTATAGCTTGTTATGGTCTAATTTAAATCGTTTGAATACTAGACAGTGTACAGTCAAATTAGCTTGGAGATGTTTTTGCATTTGTAAGAACGCGTTTCCATTATGTCTTGGCGGCATTTAGTTACGATCTCCTAGGATTATGTTTAGTTTTAGTAGTAGTGTACAGACAGCAAATAAATAAATAAACAACTTTTATTTAAATATTTCGCCCAATTGTCCTTCGATATATGTTGCTTTAAACCTTTGCTTCCATCTGACCAAGATTTCGAGAGGGTATGTGACGTATGTATATAATATGCTTCGTCGGTGAAAACAATTAATCGGTTTTGTGCACGATATTCTGCAATTTTTATCAAATAGTTAATTCGTAAGTACCGAATTTCGTGCTTTTCAGTTAAAAGTTTCCGGTTATCTTTCGTATGCTTCCAATTAAAACCTAAGGATATGACGTGTTTTCGTAACGTGTGTTAATAATGGAAACGCGCTCTTAGGCGCACTACTACAAATGCAAAAACGTCTCCAAGCTAATTTGACTGTTAGTATTCGGTCGGTATAAGACGCGAGTAGTGATATAATTCGTTCGACAATACTTCAGAGTTTTACAGATACATTGAGCGCTGAGACTCGCCAATGGATAGAAGCTGGATGCAATTGCACATCAGCTCGGCATCATTTATAGAGTCAAAATAATTTCATTTCAATTAATTTGCTCTATGGTTATGGGCACTAAGCAACTCAGCTTTCTTAAGGATGTCTCCGATTCGGACAGGATTGTCCTAGGGAGTTGTATCAGGACTGTGGCAAGTGGCGCTTCATAGTCTCTGCCTATCCCTGTGGTTTGATTAAAGAATTTTACTAACATAGTCTATGAATTAAAATATTCGATTTATAAAATATATTATTATGTTTCGTTTTTGTATTATGTTTGAGGCGACCGTGGTGTAGTGGCAGAGCAATGGTTACGCAAGCCGATTGCACGGGTTTGAAACCACTCACCGGCACCAATGTTTCTTTGATATATGTACTTTGGTTGTCCTCTTTCTATGAATTCAAGCACTTTAGTAGCTTAGCTTAGAAATATATAGCTTGTCTAACTATAAATGACGCGCCCCTCTACTTTATTAGCTTATTTAAATGTGTGAATGCAAATATTTCTAACTATACTTTTATACTTTATCAGCGTGCTCCTCCTTTTGAGTCCAACCAGCAACTAAATGACCAATTACAATTACATTTTCGGTGTGTTGCATCCATATTTTATGTTTTCTCGTGTGCGCAAATGCGGTGGAGTACTACCTAGGCTATAAATATGATTTTTATTTAATTGTCAAGAAATCTGGGTTGCCTAATGCCCATAACCGTAGAGCTTGTATATAAAGATAAAGTCATAACTTATGTAAAATTGTAATGACGAATATAACGTGTTTTTCTTTTCTATTTTGAGATTTAAAGGACATAATTTTGCATTTTTATAGCTTTGTTTTTGTTATTAGCGCATGAAAAAACTATGTTAATATCAAAAAATCATTCATCATTTAAATAATGATGCAATAGTGATTTTTTTTATTGTGGCTAAACTTTTCTTTATATTTTATAAGACTCGACATCTGACCTCTTGGAATTTACTTATAAATCTAATGTGAATAGATACGTTAAACAAGGCAGGCCCATAACAGGGTGTTTGCCGACCAAATCGGAGACATCCTCAAGAAAGCTAGGCTTCCTAGTGCCCATAAACATAGAGCTTGTATGAAGAGAATTGTGAATGTGAAGGAAGCGAGTGAGTTGTGTCAGGATCGTGGCAATTGGCGCTCCATTGTCTCTGCCTATCCCAATGAAAAAAAGGCATGACAGTTTAATTGATTGATTGATTGACATCTGACCTGGATCCGCCTAATGGTAAGCAAGAAGAGATCCAAGAGTGCCGACGACTGCAAAAACCGAGTCTTCACGGCTGCCCCAGTCGCCGCCCCTCGCCGGCTTCTTCGCGCATAATTACAATGTAAGACTAGCGTGCGGTATATTGTTATTAAAATAAGAATAGGACGGAATCGGCGCCATTTTGTGACGTCTACAAAACTCTCCAACCAACTTCACTTTAGTATGGTGACTCTTTCTTTGCGGACCGTCAAGAAAAAGACACCTTTGAATCAGTCAAGTGAGTTAGTCAACAGCCCGTCCTATTCTTATTCTAATAGGATAGTACACGAATGGAAGCGACTGCTACTAAAGTTAAATAATTGTAAGTAGTAGTCCACTATACATTCACTAGTTATCCTAATTATATATTATTTTTTGGTCATATGCGTGAAAAAGTGAGAACCTAAGTGTAAGGAGGCAGATAGGATGGGATAAATCTTTATTCTCAGTGTAATTTTTATTTATTTATTTAAAACTTAACTAATTGTACTACATATAATTATAAACGGAGCTCTAATTTATTAATTTATGATTGTGTATTATTGTGAAAGAGTGGTAGGCAGTGGTAGTACCACCACTTCAAGTATAAAGACCGTGAAGTGATTTGGTCACGTTTCGGGATCAGCTTGTAAGTTGCCGATTCCAACTAGGCCGTCATAGTGGATGTGATTGCTACCCACAGTTATTGAATTGTAGTAGCAGTGACATTTATTCATGGACCACACATCGGCTTAACATCAAGTGTGGTGCTGACTATTGTCGAGTCAAAATAATAATAAAAAAGTTAAGTTAGCTGCGGATAGTAAAAAAAATAAAATCACAGGAATAGGCAGAGACATTGGAGCGCCACTTGCCACGATCCTGATACAATTCCCTCCCTTTCCTTTCATTCACAATTCTCTTTATACAAGCACTATAATTAGGGCACTAGGGAACCCAGCAGATGTATTCATACTCGTATATTTCAGTAGCTGCCACTCTTGGACCTCCCCATACGACTTAATTCCGATAGGAATCTTTAAAGACAACACTATCCACGAACTTGACTCAACTTTTATAAAAAAACAAGTTGCTTTCAAAGAACCTCTCCAATTTAAAGCAGAAACTATATTTAAGGTCGCCTTGTTCTTTGTATATCCTGATCACCCCTGAATATTAAATTAAACGGCTTACTATCGCGTTTATTTTTGGTTAATGATTGTAAAATCCACCTCCGATTTATAAAACCAGAAACCTTTCAGTACAAATATTTATTTATTTAATCTACTAATTCTTTTATTCCAGGCAGGATGCTGTCATATGTCTAGCCACTATTTAAAAAACAGTAATAATCTAATAAAGCGGAAACGGGCCATTTTTCTAAAACATCCAATGACGCAATATTCAAATGGACGTGTCACAAGAATAATAATAGTTTAGCTTAATTAGTAAAACTCGTAAATAACAACTATTTTAATTAGTAATTGAGCCACAATAAGAGGCCATCGTTTGGGGTTAACGTTTCCTCGACTAGAAGGTGTTGGTTTGATTCGCATTCAGTATTAATACAATACACATTTTTTTATAATGTGACTCGACATCTGACTTCGACTTAGTCAGATGTCGACTTATTTACCTTATAATAAACCCGACTTTAGGCGATAAATCTGCGTTATGAACAAAACGTGTTTTAGGCGAAATAAGGTTGAGATTTGCACTATAAGCGTGCAATGTTTTTCGTACGAATAATTTACCTTTTAATTTAGTGTAGTTAATTTTCAGAAAACCGTGTTCTAAATTAAATATCTAGCCGATTAAGTGTCCTATTTAGTAATTGACTTTACATATTTACTAAAAAAAACTTATGGTTATCGCTTAAAAAACCGAGAACTTGAAAATCAAAAACTATTTTTGTAATAAAGTGGCATAACTTTTTTCCTAAACAATATAATTTTTTTATAAATTCTGTTTGATTAAATGTTTTTTGAGCATTTCTTCTTTACACATTTTTTTAAGTTAATAACATTTCAAGAAGTATAGTTATTTGATCGTCAAAATTAGGATATCGTTGTAGATCCCTGCCTTAATTTATGTCTGCCTCAGTCACCAAAAAAGTTTTTACCATGCCTCGCTTGAGAGATCCAAGGTTACATATAGGCGGAGAGAACGATAGAAGATTTTAGGGTTTCACACTTTTTAGGGTTCCTGACACAACCGTTTCATTTAACAGGTGCTCCAGTTGCCGTTACCTTGCCGGTCAGAGGTGCTTTTTCCCGCATCACTTAAAGATACCAAGGTTATATGGATTGAAAGAACACATGGACTGGTAAAGTATTCCAATTATCAATTGTTCTACAAACTTTAATTAATAATTTATTCGACAAAAGTTGCGGACAAATGCGATAGCAAGCCGCAAAATATTGTTTATACCTACCTACAAATTACAGTTTAAATAAAAAAATTGTACACAATGTTATAAAAACATTGGTATTTTATTTCTTAGAATAGAATTAGTCTGCCATTCCGGGCTAATACCACCACTTACAAGTATACAGATTGTAAAGTGACTAGTCAAGTTTCGAGATCAATTCAAAGTTGCCGGTTCCAACTACGCTGGCATAGTGGATGCGACTGCTACTTGCAGATAATTAATTGTAGTAGCAGTTGCCTGTTTGTCGGGGCTCAATAAAAAATCGTTTAGTAAAGTACCTAAATGTATAAAAAAACATTGACTTCGAAGAACCAAGTTTGTTGGAAGAAAAATATCATCAAAGAACGCGAAAGTGTTGTAATTCTTAGTATTATTATAAAATAATGAAATTATAATCCAAAAAGAAAACTCGAAACGAAAGATTCCTTCGCAAAAGTCAGATTGAAGAAATTTTATTTTTCACAAAAACTTTCAACAAACTTTAATCCTCAGATTATTTCGTCTTAATTTTATTTCTACGAAGTGTGAAGAAGCACCGGCATTGGCCGGCATAGTGGCGACTGAGGCAACCTTTAACTGAATCGACCGTGGTGTAGTAGTCGCGCAAACCAAGAGATCCCGATTCAAAAGCCACTTGCTAAAACCAATTTATTCCCAATATAAAATGTACTTCATTGCACTTAATTCTTTGTCAATCAATTAATTGTCACGCCTTTATCCGCAGGGATAGGCAGAGACAAAAGAAGCACCACATAGTAGTAATGTAGTTTTTTTTTATTATGCCGAAACGCGACAGTCACTTCACGGTATGCTCTAAGAAAGGGCGACAGGCATGGCGCATTGTTCGTACACCAGTTGTACGCGTTATACCGCGTTCTCACAGGGCGATTTTAGTTGATCAATATTTGTCGTTTAACAAAAATTCGAAAGCAAATATTGACGGTAGCGTTCTCACGATTCAATAATAATCGACTCAATATTACACGTGTTATTACACCATCTGTCCATTTTAGCATTTTTCTCGTGGATGTGGACGCCACAATTCATATTTTATTTTACAAACAATCAAAATACTGGTGATAGAGGAATGCAATATACAGTACATAGGTACTCAATCGCGCTGATTGACTGACTGATTATTCAATGCAAGTTGAACGAACAAGTTCAGACGAGTCGATTCGCTGTCAGCTGTCAAATGAATCAACAAAAGTCGAAAGGTCTTCAGCTTTTGTTAAATAGATATTTATTGCTTCAACTTGATTGAAAGTCTGTTCAGACGGTTCAAATCACGAACGATTTCGCTGTTGATCAACTAAAATCGCCCCGTGAGAACGCCCCATTACCTAAGTCCCGGATTCAATAAAATGTTTGTTACATAGCTTTTATTTATAATATTAATAAATCAGAGACATCCTCAAGAAAGCTGGGTTGCCTAGTGCCCATAACCACAGAGCTTGTATGAAGAGAAATGTGGATGTGAGGAAAGCGAGGGAGTTGTGTCAGAGTTGTGGCAAGTGGCGCTCCACTGTCTCTGCCTCCAGTGGGAAAAAAGCGTGACAATTTTATTGATTGATTGATGATAAATTAGTTTAAATATTACAAATATTTTTAATAAAAAAAAAAGTATATTTGCTCCGGATCTGGTTGTCACCACGGCAAGTGACTTTGTTGTGTTTCGGGATCAATTTGTAAGTTTCTGGTTCCAAATAGGCCGGCATAGCGGATGTGACTGCTACTTGTAGTTATTTAACTGTCGTACAACGCCTCCGTTTATGGACCCACTCCAATTCAACATTAGGCGGGGTGCTGTCATATGTCGAGTCACAATAAAAAAAATTACATACTAATATTGTAATTGTAACATTATGTGTAACGTTCATCGGACTACAGTCACGTCCACTACAATAGTGGTTAAAATACTAAATACCTAGAAAGCATAAAAACGGATAAAACAAACAATAAGGCGTGGTGTAGTGGCAGTGCAATGGTTACGCAAACCAAGAGCACGGGTTCAAAACCACTCACCGGTACCAATGTATCTTTGATATATGTACTTTGGTTGTCCTGTTTCTATGATACAAGCACTTTAGTAGCTTAATTTAGAAATGTAAAAAAATAAGGCAACCGTGGTGTAGTGACAGTGTAATGGTTACGCAAACCAAGAGCACGGGTTCAAAACCACTCACCGGTACCAATGTATCTTTGATATATGTACTTTGGTTGTCATGTTTCTATGATACAAGCACTTTAGTAGCTTAGTATAGAAATAAAAAATAAAAATCATAATAACCACATAATACTTATCTTGATTCAATAAACCTTGAGCAGACCACTGATTTGGGTATTATTTGAAAATATTAATATTTAACATTACCCTCTTTTACCTTTATTACCTTTTTTACCTTTATAGTTTTTGCTTATCATTTATTATTAATATTTCTGATTTTTACTACTTTTCTCTTTTAAGGATCATTTATTTTATTCTTAGCCAAAATTTCCCAAAAGACAGCTTAAGAAATAAAATGGTATTTTGTTTTATACGTATACGAACAAATAGTATATTTTATACGTACATAAAAAATGTATTAGTGATGAAAGGTTGGAAGAACTCGTCGAAGTCGAACACAATGACTTTTTTATTGTGAATCTGACCTCGACCCTGATGGTTGTAAGCAAGAGGAGGTCCAAGAGTGCCCGCGAAGGCTCGGTTTTTGCAGGGGGCTGGGCTGAAAAAACAGAATCTTCACGGTTGCCCCAGTCGCCCTCACAATGCCGGCCAAAGGTGCTTCTTTACGCCTCGCTTAAAGAATCCAAGGTTATTAAATAGAGAGAACACATGGTCTGTGGCGACCATTCTAACGTCTCTCCTAATAAATTAAGTTTCTTTAGCGTATCTTTTCATAGTGCAATATGATTGAACGGCTAGTATCGCGAGTGCTGTTTTCACACGAGCGTCTGCGCTCAGTTTGCGTTTAAGTAACGCATACGCAACGTACACGTTGCGGTTCTGCAACGATTTAATAAGCGGCATAAAAACTTTGCGTCTACTTCTGGTCATACGTTTTCTTTACGTGCCTACAAAAAGCAAATGAGCTAGTCTGTAACATGTAAAAAGGTGGACGTGAAATTTGGTCTAATTCGATTTGATTTGTTAATTTTTTAACTTAGATATAATATTCTCTTTTCTATTTAATATTTCCTTTATTCTTTTTTTCAATTTTCCAATCATAAATAAATTTGATATAATTGTTAAAGGTTCGCGAATGTAATGTTACTTATATAAGGATTATTGCTTATTATGTTGTTAACCCAAATAAATAAAAAAATAAAAGCAGTCTTAAACCGACAGCACAGCTAGCGCTAAATAAAAAGAAAAATCCTTCATAGACATTGTTCTTCACATCTAACATTGTTTTAATTAATTGACAGATATTAAATAAAATGATATCTAAGAATTTCAGAAGGCAGAAGCGTCGATTAATGAGCGACACTTTTACGAGTGTCATCAAATAGTACAAAAAGGTTTAGCACTGAGTAATGGCCGACAATAATAACTAATTTTCACGACCAAATTAATTGCTAACTTCAATGATTTTTCTTGAAATTTTTAGGCGATTTAAAGAAAAATAATTGAGCTCTTTTCTTTGGGAATTGCTGGTGGATTAGGTATTTAAAAAATATATAGTTATATATAATTATATAGTAGATGGAAATGTGAAAGGGATTTCATCACCCCGAGTGACGGATTATAAGTAGAAATATTTTTTAAGGCAACCGTGGTGTAGTGGCAGTGCGCAAGCCGAGTGCACGGGTTCGAAACCACTCATTGGTACTAATGTATCTGTGATATATGTACTTTGTTTGTCCTGTTTCTATGATACAAGCCCTTTAGTAACTTACAATAAAAATGTATAATAATAAAAAAATAAAAAAAAAACTATTATCTGAAAGAGTTACTACTAATGCAATAAACAAATTTTATGCGGCTTACTATCGCGTTCATTTTGGTTTTGATTTTAATTTTTATTATTCCTATAAAATTTTTATTTTTTAATTTTTATTATTATCGTGGTCACGGAGAGACTGTCTCTCCGTGACCACGATGGCTGGTCTCGAATCGTCGGAATAATAAAAAAGTGTAAATTCAAATAAATTCAAACAATAAAGACATTAAAATTCAAACAATGGCTCAAATAAAATGCATTAATTTAAATATTATTTGTAAAACATAGATAGTAATAAACAGAGATGATCTAGATTCCAGTGCGGAGGCTAGAAAATAGAATTCCAATGTTCATATTGCATTCCACTTCAAGGACGACTCCTGACTCAATTAAACTGGAAATGGTGGCGTCCCATCGCGTCTAATTGATTAATTTAGTGATTTTATATGCAAATACGTTTTAAATAAATTACAATTACTTACTTTCCACATTTCTAGGCCATGTAAAGAAGCTCGATCGAGTGCACCAAACCTTTTTTAAAGCTGGATTATATTAGCCGCCTGATGTTTTTTTTTTATTGTGACTCGACATATGACAGCAGCTTGATTTTAGGCCGAAGTGTGGTCCATGAATGAATGTCACTGCTACTACAATTCAATAACTGTGAGTAGCAATCACAACCACTATGCCGGCCTAGTTGGAACCGGCAACTTACAAGCTGATCCCGAAACGTGACCAAATCACTTCACGGTCTGTATTCTTGTAAGTGGTGGTACTACCCCGGATCGGCAGACTGGGTACCACTGCCTACCACTCTTTGATAACCAGACCCGAAGCAAATATCCAACAAATATTTTTTATTTAACAAATATTTGCAATGTTTAATTATTAAATATTAATAATTAAAAGCTATGAAACAAATATTTGCTTAGACCGGGAACCCGAACCCGAGACTTTACGCTCAACAAACCAATCGCTAAACCGTTCGTCCATGCCTGTTAAGCTGGAGTGCGGTCTATCAATGGAGGTGACTGCTACTACAGGTAAATAACGGTTAAAAATACATACTTTGGTACATACTTAAGGACGTATGTATATTATATATATATATATATATAATTTTGATATGTACTATTTGAAGTCATACCCTCTGCCGCTGATACTTGTCTTTACTTCGCATTTCTAAATTTTACATCTCTCTACCACATAACTACTTAGGATATACAATTTTTCTTAAATATAATTATTTATTAAAAGATTATTAATTATAATTAAACTATAAATAAAAAATATCATCTAATGACGTCGTATCAGAGATAGTCCCAACCCAAAAAGACTGTCAACATTTCCCCTTTGTATAGCAAGGCTAATACATTGGCAGAAATAATTCAGGCAGAATATAACAGGCAGCCTTCCTGCCTCCGACTTCTCCGTCAGCCGCTTGGACAATTCCTTGGCCAGGCGCTAAGCTGAAGCTCCCTAAGGGCCCGTCGTCTCGACCCCAAACGGCGCAAATACGTAACCAGTACCAAGATTTTTGCGCAGATTGAGGTTCTCAGCAGAAATCGCCGCACTTCTCCCGTCTAACGAAGTCGCTTGGATGTGTGATGTGTCTACACAAGCCGCATCCCACACCTGCCCAGTTTCCACGGCCTAACAGTCATGCCGGGTCATTTGCCATCGCTCCGCGCAATACCAGAGGGTTTTAAAATTGCGGGCACTCCAACAGTGACAAGAGCCAGGATTAAATCATTTGCTGATTTAATAATCCCACTTTTAACCGTGACCCTTTTTAACCCCCGACCCAAAAAGAGGGGTGTTATAAGTTTGACTTGTCTGTGTATCTGTGTGTCTGTCTGTGGCATCGTAGCTCCTAAACGAAAGGACCGATTACGATGCGGTTTTTTTCATTTGAAAGCTGACGTGATCGAGATGGTTCTTAGCTACAATTGATGAAGATCTGATCAGGGGTTTCAAGGTCATCAGCTCGTTTTGTTAGCTGCGGTGGCGATCTTAGACGCATAATAGGTATTTACTTTACTTTTAAACATATCTGTGACATAACATTTGAAACAAAAACGTATACAAATACATGTGTGTAACTCTCAGAGCAGCAAATCAACAACAGATAATATCATATGGCTTTAACTAAAATTGTTACTCACTATGAGCCATTAGCTGGACCGTTATCAAATTGAAGAACTGGAGTTGTTATCTGATGATGCACCTTGAGGATTCAAGGGATATTAAAAGGATATAACTATTGAGCCATGACTAATGTTGTCTAATACTATAAAGTTGGTGATATGACTAAAGTGGTTTAAGGCGTTTCGGGGGTTCCTTTAAAATTTTAATTTTGATTTTATTAGTTCATATTACTTAGGCGTGTTTTTACCGGACTTCCCAAAAAGGACTTTTTATATTGTGACTCTACATTTGACAGCACCCCGCTTAATGTTAAGCTGGAGTGTGGTCCATGAATGGATGTCACTAACTGTAAGTAGCAATCACGTTTACTATGCCGACCTAGTTGGAACCGACAACTTACAAGCTGACCATGAAACGCGACCAAATCATTTCACGGTCTGTATCTGAGTACCAAGAAAAGTAAAAGAGTGGTATACTTTTACTTTTCTGGGTGACTTTTACTTTTCTGGGTGAACCGATTTTGATGCTTCATTTAATTTTGATCAAATTTTGAGTTATCCCTAGTAATGCATATTTAATTGCTGACTACATTGACGATTTTTAATGTATATTTCCCGATTATTATTATTATTATTTTTATTGTGACTCGACATTTGACATCGACCTGCCTGATGATAAGCAAGAGGAGATCCAAAAGTGCAGACGATTGAGACAACCGAGTTTGTTCACGGCTGTCTCAGCCGCCGTCACTATGCCGGCCTTCTTCACGCATCGCTTGAAGGATCCAAGGTTATAGGAGGGAGAGAACACATGGGCTGGCAAAGCATTCCACTTGTCGATTGTTCTACAAAGAAAAGATGCACCGAACTTTTTAGTTCGACTACCGATTCTGTCGACCAAATGTGAATGCTTCCCCCGACCAGTGCGGGTGTTACGGGTGTGAAAAGACGAGATAGGAACAAGGTTAAAGAGCTCCTCTTACTTACTCCGTCAATTATAAATGTAGTGACTTGAATTAGTGACTGGATTATGAATGTTCTATTTAGTGTAGTGACTTCGTGTGGTTCAGGAAGTCGATGCCATTTTTTTTGATAAAAGTTAATTTATTCCTTAAACCATTGGATGTAGGTACTAAAGCGTCCTCTCACGGAATCCTTGTCAAGATGTCATCCCACACGCACCCTTAAGTACGAGTAATTGAGAACAAAACGAAATTAATTACACCCTATGATATTTTAAGTTAATTTTTCATGGAGTCAGCATCCCTTAAAGTGTTCCGCTTTAACACATATAATTAGGTCAACGAGTTATTTCCTACACCTACGTAAAATGCTGTTTCTATATATTTTTTTATTATGACTGCACAATATGACAGCATCTGTCATATTGTGCGGCGGTCATACGAATAGAGGTGTACTACAGTTAAATAATGGCAAGTAGACGAAACGCATGTCCTATTGATTAGCTTAACACACCAGTCCGTTACGCGTAAAGTCCCAAGTTCTGTTCCTGGTCTTTTTTTATATTGTGACTCGACATATGACACATGAATGAATGTCACTGCTATTACAATTCAATAACTGTAAGTAGCAGTCACATCCACTATGCCGGCCTAGTTGGAACCGGCAACTTACAAGCTGATCCCAAAACGCGACCAAATCACTTTACGATCTGTATACTTGTATGTGGTGGTACTACCCCAGATCGGCAGACTGGGTACCAAAATAAAAAGTGGGTACTTTTTATTAAAAGCTATGAAACAAATATTTGCTCCGACTCGGAATCGAACCCGTAACTTTACGCGCAACAAACTAATCGTTAACCGTTCGTCCACGCCTGTCGTCGAATCTATCACAGATATAGGTAAGATAAGATATAAACATAGACTAAGGAAGGTATTTTATGTTACCTTGAAATCTATTGCAACATGCAACAAGCATCACCTGAACCCTCTGGACTCATTAAACCACCCAGGACTATTATCACGTAAAGCGCCTTGTCCCCGAGGAATTTCCCCCGAGCATTAGGGTAACAATGTTTTAGGAAAAAATAGGATTTTTTAATTTATATGTATATTTTTCTTATCTTATGTTAGTAGGTAATTAATATTATTAAATTGTATTTATTATATACTTTAATAAACTTAAATTTAAAATTTGAGTACCTATTTATGACAGCCACGACTTATTATTTAAATGTAGAGCTTAAATCTTTTCCCTTCTTTACTGTATAAGGCTCAGGTTGTCGTCCCGTCGATATCTCAATATCCTCGATGCTTGATTTTTTTATTATTTTACATTTCTATACTAAGCTACTAAAGTGCTTGTGTCATAGAAACAGAACAACCAAAGTAGATATATCAAAGATACATTGGTACCGGTGACTACACCACCACTACACCACGGTCGACTTCTTTGATAATTCTTCTTACGAAATGTCATCTTAATCACTGTGCATCTTTTATTATTGTGTTATAAGTATTGTTATCAACAGTTTTTTATTGTGACTTGACATGTGACAACACCCCGCCTGATGTTAATCTAGAGTGCAGTCCATGGCTACTGCTACTATAATTAGGCTCTATTTGCAGTGGATAGTGGATGCGGTGACTGTTTCTTGCAAATATTTATCTCATACATTTCTACTAGCAAATGTGTTTGATCAGTTTTAAAAGTATTAAAAGTGCTTTTCTATAATAAATTATTTTTTTATTATTATTATTGTGACTTGACATCTGACCTCGACCTGCCTGATGATAAGCAAGAGGAGATCTAAGAGTGACGACGACTGAAAAAACTGAGTCAGTTCACGGCTGCCCTAGCCGCTGTATAATAATTATTTAATTTATTAATTAAAATATTATAAGACATAATATCATTGAATCGGGTGTTTTTTTAGAGGGTTACAAATTTAAAATAAAATAAAACACCTAAAAATAAATTTCATTATCATGGTATTGGTTTTATTTAAAATATATTTTTATGCCATTAGTGATTAAAAATGATTTCAGGCATATGAGCGCTACGGCTAGCTCGAATGAAGCTAATTCGGAAAGTTCAATTTTCGACCGTATATTGGCTAGAACGCTCCGATTATTGGCTTCCAAGTGAGCCAGCGACTGGTGTCCGAAAATACGGTGCTCTTCTTCTTTTCCTTCGATCATTATTTGGCGCTAAATGGGCACAAAACTTTGAGACCTATTTTAAAACTAACTCATATGCCGTTGTCGAGATCCGATGAGAGCTTCACATACTATCTCCAAAGTAAGTAATCCATAGGTGTGAGATCACACTATCATGGAGGCCAGCTCACAGATCTATTATGCGCTCATCGAATGGTGTCCCGCGATGTATGGCATTTTGTTCAACTAAGGAACAAAAAGGGCGGCAATCATGGCTCTCCACTGACGGTAATATTCTGGCCGGTATTATCTCTGCAAGCGTTGTTTTGAAGTAAATCTATTTATTGTGGAATAGCAACACGTACTGACTACAAATATACCGCCAACTATCAAATAAATAATTAATAGAAATAGTATTGTCAATTTAAAAACCATACCTCTAAAAAAACATCCTATACTTGAAACTATAATAAACCCTGATTTAATACTCTTCTTGGTACAATGCCAAAACTTGCGCCGCCAATTACCTAGGGTATTAAGGTAGACCTCGGCCTTTCATCACTAAGCCTCATAGATTTTATTACTACCTATATTAATGCCAAATAATATATATTCTGCCCATCTAATAACTTTCAAGTCAACTACGTTTGACCTGCACCTTTGACCTGCATAGTCAGGATATTAGTAGGATATTAGACGTCTGTTAATGTCATTAAACGATTAGTCACCTTGTTTCTTGATAAACAGGAGCTCACGGCATCTAGTTCATATTAAATAATTAGGCATAAAATATAATTGTGCATGTTTATTTTTACCTACATATTAATACAATATACTTATGATACTTGTATGTAGTTTGTAGTATATTTGCACCCTACTATGGTATGATGAGATAATATATCTCATCATACCAAAGGTTAGTAGTTATTTTTAAGTTTATTTTGTGCAATAAAGGATTTAAATAGTAACGTCGACTGAGTTAACCGTAAACTGCATAGGTTTTTTTAGTCGTCGGCGCTCTTGGACTTCCCCTTGCTTACCATCAGGCAAATTGAGGTTAGGTTTCGCGTCTCAGTTAAAAACAAGAGTGCTATTTTTAGCGTAATATTTTTTTACCGATTCAATTTAAGATTCGCTTGAAGGATTTAAGGTTAGGAAGGATCCAAGGATAGAGGGAACATATAACCTGGTAAAGCATTCCACTTGTCGATTTTTTTTATTGTGACTCGACATATGACAGCACCCGGCCTGATTTTAAGATGGAGTGCGCTGCATGAATAGAGGTAACTGCTACTACTGTCAATTAACTGTAAGTAGCAGACACATCCGCTTTGTCGGCCTATTTGAAACCGGCAACTTACAAGGTGATCCCGAAACGCGACTAAGTCACTTCACAGTCTGTATACTTGTAATATTTAGTTTAACTGCCGATTCGGTCTACAGAAAGTAGAGGCTTTTACCGGCCTGTACGGGTATCACGGAAGTAAAAAGACGAGTTAGAAACAACGTTCTAGATTCAGGCAATAGAGGATCGACAAAGCAATAAATCATTTGTTGTTGTAAAAGCAGTCGTGAACTAACTCGGTTTTTTCAGTCGTCGTCACTCTTGGACCTCCTCTTGCTTATTATTAGGCAAGTCGAGGTTAGATGTCGTGTCACAATAAAAAAATATCCGGTAGAAATATGTAAAATCCATGGTTACCATGCGTAGGGGTCCTGTTTCTTCTCCCAAGGCCTGCAGGGAGGCTTTGCGGCAATTTCAATTATACGTATTATGAAATAGTTGTCTCCGACCGAGACCTCGATTTCAAGAATGTCACCGATATTGGTGATGCTGGAATTTCTGCCATAGAGTCAAGCGGGGTGGCTTTTCAACACCTTTTTTCTCATTTAGACATTTCGGCTGCGAACTTGAGAAGGTTCTTTGATATTATTATGGTCAATTTGGCTTATTTAATGAATTGCTGTGTTTTTATTGTTTTGTGGGAAAACACTAACGTAAGTAATGTTTTAAGGGATTAGGACATTTTTTTAAATTAATTTTTCAATTGACATGGGACCGCGCTCTGTCTGATGATAAGATGGAAAACGACCAATAATGGAGGCTTATAGTTTCCAATGATTGGAACCGACTACTTTAAGCTGTTCCTGAAACGCAACCAAATCAATTTACGGCCTGTATACTTGTAAGTGGTGGTACTACCCCGAAACGGCAGACTGGGTACCACTGCCTACCATTCTTTATAACCAGACCCGGAGCAAAAATTTGCCTCTTTTATTATTATTACTAGCTGTGCCCGCGGTTTCACCCGCGTAAAATTAGGTTTATAACACAGTCATAAAAACGTAGGAGATTCTCAATTCGACTGAATATCCATTTTTTTGTATTTATATCTCGATAACTCATACGAGTATACAAATGACAGACAGAACTTAAAATAAATATAGAAAAATTCCAAACAGCTAAAACTATAGTCAAACGAAAAATATATAGTCTTTTTTACTTAAAAGTATCCTATGTAACTTCTAGTACCTCCAAAAATATGTGTACAAAGTTTCATGATGATGGGTTAAGTAGTTGTTGCGTGAAAACGTAACAAACAAACTCACATTCACATTTATAATAATATAGTAGGATGTGAAAATTCTACTAATGAATAATAATTAATGGGCCTGAGATATTCTAAAACTCGACCAGTCTCACCAAGTATGGGTAGCAGGTAGGGTAGGTCCTCCTAACGTGCAGTGAGTGTACTGCGATCCCCAAGCTACCTGCCAAACGTGGCATCTTGTCGTTCGAAATAGCCTGCTAAGGGGGAAGGGGGGGGGGGTATGTTCAGCAGTAGACGTCTTCTGGCTGATGGTGATGATGATGATGCGCGTAACGAACTGATATGCTACCCAAAGCTTCACGCCTGCCGTCAAATGCCTTATTAGGAAATAGTTTTTGAAACTATGCGGAATAATTTCCTATCTACATATTCTAGGATACCTAAGTTATGAATTAAACAAATTTTATGCGTCTAACTGTTGCGTTTATTTTTTGTTATCACGGAGAGACTGACTGAGGTGTTGGTTGTCTCATTGGTAGAGATAGACGTCACAGTCATTGTCTCCAATCAACTGTTTCCAACCAACTGTGTCCAATAATTGATTGGAAACAATGACAACAATATTTGATTGGAAACTGTTGATTGGAGACAATGACAGCATCGACCAAAGGGACGACCAACAAACACCTCATCAGTCTTTCCGTGATAACCAAAAACAAAACATTCGAAACAACGGAAAAAATTGTACATCATTAACCAAAAATAAACGAGATAGTAAGGAAACTTTGCCTTTGGTCGGCATATTGACAGCGACTGAGGCAGCCATGAACTAACTTGGTTGTTTCAGTCATAGTCACTCTTGGATTTCCTCTGGCTTATCATCAGGCGTATTGAAGTCATTCGTGTCACAATAAAAAATAAGACATAAATCATTAATCAATGTTTGCGCAAAATCTAAGAAAATTCTACCTTAGTTATATACTAAGCTAGTTCTAAAACTGTGTCTCAAGGTAGTTTAACGTAAGCAATTTGTCCTCAATCTAAACCGTAATATAATAGTTGCTTGCGGCGAAACTAAACTAGTTTTACTCAATGATTAAAGTATTTGCTGAGGAGCTGCAGACTATTTTTGTTTAAATAGATGTAGTTTTCAATATTAATAACAGGCGTGACGTATTGGTTAGCACGCGGAAAGTCCCCAGGGGGATTCCCGGTCGGAGCAAATATTTGTTATTAAATAGAAAAGAGGCGGATATTTGAACTAGTCTGTCAAAGAGTAATAGGCAGTGGTTCTCAGCCTGCTGATTAAGGCCGGGACTCCACCAAAGCGGAGACGATTCGAGCGGAGAGGAGATGTTTTTTAATTAAACAACCAATAGAATTGTGTTATTGACACATCTCCTCTCCGCTCAGCTTCAGTGGAGATCGCTGTGCGGAGACGAGAGATGTGAGCGGCGTGCAGTGAGCGATGTCACCCTCCCCCCTCCCGCCCGCCAACAACATCGGTTCTCCAAAACCAATGTTTTCTTTTGTTTAGGTAGTATAAAACTATCGATTTTGCTCTTCAGACTGTATTTCTTTTTCGTAATAATAGCGACATAGTCTACCTTTCGAATCAGAACGCGTACTGAGCACTCAACGCCTCGCACAATCGCAAGGCTAGTCAGCACACATCTCTGCTACACGCTACACAGTACGCATTTCCGCACAGCTTCGCACGGTGTGTCGCGTAGAACAAGCTAGGTGGACAAAATTATTTTTTGATATTTTCTAGTTTATAGAGCTTGATTAGGTAATATTATGAAACAATAAGACATTTAAGATTATTAAAATACCGAAAATACCATAATAAAATATTTTATAATACACTGAGTTACCATTAAATTATTAAAACTATAAATAATCAACAAATATAATGAAGCAGATTAATATGTATATAAAATTAAATATATTATACACAAAAAAATTATTTATCATCATCGTCATCATCAGAATCTAAAATATGACAATGTTCCTCATTTTGAGGAACATTTGGTTGTGGGTGTTGTGGCAGAGATTTTGGCTCTATATTGGGTGGAACAACAAGTTTTAACACCTCTGCACACAAATTTCCTCCTTTTTTTCTTGGGACTTCACGGAGGCTATTGATCAAAGGATCAGATGTTACAATCATCATTGATAGTAAGTCTCTATTGGTGGCAATACGCGAACACTTTCTAGTGTTATGTTCTCGGAACCTTCGGCAATCTTTATTCCTAGCCTCTTGGGCTTCTTCAGAAAGCTGCCCGATTGGAACAATCGCATATTTGATCACCTCTGTACTGTGAATTAAAATTTTGTGAACAGTAACGGTCATGTAATACCACGAATAGAGGCTGAGGTATAGTTTTCTTGTGTCAACACAGAGATTGTTGAATTCCTCTAAATTTATCTCGTAACTAGATGATAATGCACTCAACAAAATATTAAATTTCTTGATGATTGTAACATCCAACCCTGTTATCTGTGCACTCAGTTCAGGGTTCGAAAAAAAACGTCGAGCTGTGTTTCCATCATTTGTTGAACCAAATCTCGGCTTTGGTTTGTCCACAATTAGTCCCATTTCATCCTTGAATCGTTGTTGAACTAGGATGGAGCGTTGCTTTACGCTTGTCTTATCCTCTTCGCTTCTAGCTTGCCACTTTTTATATCGAGCCTATAACTTATATGTAAGAAGCACTCAAAACAACGTATCCATGCATGAAGTGTAGACGTAGACAAACCAAAGCCGAAATTGTTTTGGTTGCTGTCGAAATGTCTAGATTCATCGTTCATCATCTTAGGGGTGGCACCACAAATATAACATTTCTGAGATGAAAGAGTGTCCGTCAAGGCGTTACACACTTTACCATCAGTCATTGTTAACAGAAGTTCATGTGTAACAGAAATTTGAATATTATCGATACTACAAATTGATGGAAGTAGGTTATTTATCTGTGTAATTACCTTATCCATTTCTACTTTAGTTAACTCACTAGTTTCTTTCGCAAAAATGAATTTAATTGGACGACAAAACATCGTAGATGACGTACGAGGGTTTTGCCATAAGATGTGTTTGCCATTTACTAATCTAATAGGAACAAATGAAAATGTGAATAGAAACTCATCAGTATCCTCGCCACTATCAAATTTCTGTTTATAAGTACTGTGGCCAGAACTTCCGTCACAACCCCATTTGCTAATTAGAGTGAACGATGAATTAGGATTAGGAAGCACACTATTTATAACTTCTTTCTGTGCTTCAAGTAAACGTCTTATGTTTTTATCTAAGATTGCTTGTAGATTTATTTCAGCACGTGTTTCTGTTACAATAATGTGCTCCTGAGGAGGATAACAGGCGTTTTTTGATTTTTTAATACAGTAATATGATGGAAATACATGATGCCCAGCTTTCATAGACCACATCCTCGTCTGTTTATAAGAGTGAGTAGTCGATTTGCTGTCTATATAATAAGCCAAAGCCTCATCTCCACTCAATTGCCTAAGGCTCTGCTCGGTTGTATATAGACCTGCGGAAGATGATTCTGGACATTCAGTAATGCCCCTAATCGCTTTTGCTACGTTTCTTTTTCCTGCTGAACGCACCGCCACTTCTGCAGCAGTCATTAATTCACCAGCAGTACGTGTTTCAACGAGATCTATAATTCAACGTTTTTTTGTTCTAAATGAGGAGTCTTCAAAATCTTTTAAAGGCCTTCCTGCTGGAGTATTGGACGTGGAAGCTTGTGGCTCAGCTGTATGAATCCGAAATTTAATACTATCAGCATCCAACCAGCTTTTATTTTTTGTCATAAAGCGCTCCTTTAATCTTCCCGCGGCCTCCCATTTATTGGAGATTTTTGATGAGAAGCTGGCCAATTTCACCTTAATATCTCTTTTACACTCTTCTGTAATGTCTTTTAAAGTAAATTTGGATAAAATGAAGTCATAAAGATGAACGTTTCTTTCATCTTTTTTAAGTTTAAGCCATTCTTCGAAAAACTCCCTTCTACTAATTGAGTGAATATACTCTGCAAAAATGCAAAAAAAACATGGTTATGCATTAGTGTGCAGACTAAAACGTATATCGTTATAAGCACAAATAACGCAGCTACAATATATAAAAAAAATAGCCCGGGTACATGTGGGAACATATTATTAAAGGTCCTTTAAAAGTTGAAATTAAACAAAACATGTTGCGTTTTGTCCCCTCAACGTTCAAAACCATATCCCACATTACTTAAACTTTGAAATATTGTTTTTTTTTTACTTAAAATATAGTACATACCTTTACAAATAAGATCCATCACTAAAACTTCACAAAAAACTAGGAATTGTCACAATTTGATGTTGTTGAAATAGCAGCAAAAATGCAACTGACTTATATTTGTAATGGCACTTACCTCATTAGTTAACTTTCACCCCCTATGACTCATCACTATGGAATGTTAAACAAAAACAATTCTTGGAACCGGAAGTTTGGGGGTTTTGTGCAAATTATTTAAACGACCATTTCCAGGAATCTGAAAATGACTTTTGTCCACCTAGCTTGTTCTACGCGACATACTGTGCTTCGGTGGATTCACACGAGCTGAAAAACATCTCTTCTCGCACAGCACACCGCACATATCTCCGCTTTGGTGGAATCCCGGCCTAGTAATCTTAATTTTATGGCAGAAGCATGAGTGGGATAACAAAATGCTGCAGATATGCAGTCAATAAAAAATAAATAAGAGGTAACGATTGCGGATAGAGTTGTGTGTGATTGATTTAAAAGATGTGGTGACAAAAATTGGAAAAGGTATCGGCTTAACATAATCTCATCAGGTTTAAGGCGTCAGACAGGTTCGATTCTCGGTCTCAGTAGAACAATGTGCTAGTGTGTGTTTTTTTTGTCTAATTTTCAATACATTTTTTACATTATTTATTAGTTTTTTTTTTTATTTGGATGAAGAGACTTTTCCTTTGGCTTCAAAATAAAAAAAATGTCATAATGATTTTTCAATATTTTTAAATGAATGATTTTGAATTTTTACTAATATGATTATTGATATGTGTTTTTGTATTATTTTAAAGAAATTGATTAGCTATTTGCAGACTTCAATTTAATTTACTGTTTTAGGTAAGAAAATTTTATAAATATATATTTTTATAAAACAAGGAATGCTTAAATGGTGGGCACATGGAAAGGATGAGTGAAAGTAGATTAACGAAAGGAATTTATAAATCTGATGTGGAATGTGTGTACAAGGCAGACCTAGGAGGGTGTTTCTCGATCAAATCGGAGACATCCTTAAGAAAACTAAGTTGCCTAGTGCCCATAACTACGAGCTTGTATGAAGAAAATTGTGGTTGTGAGCGAAGCGAAGGAGTTATGTGCCTATTTCTGTGGGGAAAAGGCGTGACAATTTGACTGACTGATAATATATTTCTTTGGCCAGCATAGTGACAACAAGGGCGACTGAGGAAACTGTAAGAAGAGAGGGTGTTTTTAGTGATTGGCACTCTAGTACCTCCACTTGATTTAAGCAAGTCGAGGTCAGATGCTGCGTCTCGATAAAAAAAAATATAGACAGGCGTCACTTTGCAGTCTGTATACATGTGAGGTCCCGGCTGATAAAAAGAACGCTGACTTGAGCTGCACAGTAAAAAATCGGCCGATCAGAAGAGCTCTGAACGACTGCGGTTGAAACAAGTCTACCTATCTATACAATCGTACACGTAGTTAATAATTTAAATTTTATACCCATGGCAGTGCCAGTGGCTTGGGGCCCTTAGTTTGCTGTGGGTTCTCAAGTTTAGGGTATTAAATAATACAAAACTGTTACAAATAAACTGTTCTGGATTTAATATGGGCAAATTTAGACATAACATTTTCAATATCGACTTAAATTTTCAAGTGGAAGTGAAGCATAGCCTAAGCGCTTCGCGTTTAAGGCATGCAAGATATTTGACGCTGCTATCTAAATTGTTATTTTTTTATTACGGTCAGTCAGGCGTTGGAGCGCGGGGCCCGTAGCATTTGTTACTCTTGTTACGTGGCTAATCCGGCACTGCCCATGCGTAATAAGGAAAATAAGTAGGTAACAAACAAGTATCTACGCAGCTTTATTGCCAGAGCTCTTTTTCTCTGCCGGCCACGCTACTACCCTGGATCCACAGATTGGGTACCACTGCCTACCTTTTTTGAAAACCAGTCCCGAAGCAAATATCCGCCTCCTTTTTATTAACAAATATTTCTATCGAATTAAACAAAATGCGGCTTTCCATCGCGTTTTTTTTGGTTTAGATTTTTCATTTTATATGGAGATACCGTGACCACGATGGCTGCAAAGCTCTCGAAACGTCGAAATAATAAATAAAATGGTAAAATCTGAACCAAAATAAACGCAATAGTACGCCGCATAATTTTTTAAAAAATTCATTAATCAATGTTCGCGCAAAATCTAAGATAATATTTCTAATATTGAATCTAATAAATATTACAAATATTAGCTGTAAAACAAATATTTGCTTCGACAGGGAATCGAGCCCGGGACTTTATGCGTAACAAACTGTAGTCAAAACTAGCTGTACTATACCTACTTATTCCTTAAATACTTATAGATAATTGTACCTGTGATTATATAAAAATGGCTGACAAAGGGAAATGTACGTTCGGCACACGAATGCCTATCGACATCCATATGCTGAACGAAATCATCTACAGAGAGATGAAGAGTTTTAAGAACTATAAAATCTACACACCTAATTTTGGATGTGAGTACTTTACTCAAGTTAATGGAGGGTAGTTTATAATTTTTGATATACGACCGTAGTGTAGTGGTAGTGCAATGGTCACGCCAGTGTAAAACATTGGTATCTCTAATGGATTACACAAATTGTAAAATCAAAACCAAAATAAACGCGATAGTAAGCCGCATAAAATTTGTTTAATTCATTAATCAATGTTCGCGCAAAATCTAAGAAAATATTATTGGTATCTCTATTTTTTGTAATATTCAATCTAAGCTATTAATTTGTTCGCCGACCAGGAATCGAACTCCGTTACTCTACGCTTAACAGTGCGGTGTACTAACCAACACGTGTCGTCAATTATTAATATATGACCAAGCTTCTTCATCATCATCTGGAAGATGTCCCCTTCTGAACAAAGGCCATAATTGCTTGGCAGGGGGCTTGGGGTGTACTCACCGTTAAGAGAACGCTGCTGCCCATTCTCCGATGAGACTGGTCGAGCTTTAGAACATCCCGAGTCCAACACCACGTTCTAATTTTATTCGTATTAATTTTCCTTAGCAATCCCCGTGACGGGAAAATTTTATGCTGCCCACGACCAGCTGAAGCAGGAAACAGAGGAGCAGGAAAGAAACATTGATAACTATCATCAGAACGTTTCGCAGGCACGTGCGAAAGGACCACATAGTAAATACCCAAGCCCAGTTACAGAAAGTCATTGGTAAGAAACACAGTCTTACAGCTAGGCCCTGATGCTCTCAATGCAACATGGCGACTAAATAGCAGTGAAATTGCTTTGGGATTTGGTATTCCCGCAGGTGACCAAACCAATCGATAGTTAAAGGAAATCATTCATTTTGTTTGGGACTTGGGCTTAATTGTATTAACAGTTTAATATGCATCTTAAAATAGTTTGATGTACGAAGATTACAATGTAATTGGAATATATCCTTTATTTTGCATAGTTTGGGCGTGCGAAATGATCAAAGTATAATTATGACAGTTCAAAGCAGAACAAAAATGGCGTTGATTGACAGATGATACAAAATTCATATCTCCAAATAACTAAATTGCACAGCAAATAAAAGTTATTAGTTTTATCAATACAAGTATCGAAACTACCATTTATATATTTTTTCATTATTGGACATTACCAAAGTAGTACATAAAAGCCCAAAATGAATGATGTCCTTACGTTATTGGTTACCTAAGAGAACGCCAAATAGCAATGCAATTTCATTGCTTTTCCGTCGCCATTATGTATTGAGAGAATGTCGCTTCTAAATAGAAAAATGTTTCTCTTTCTATATTGATTAATTTTATTATAATACTTTGTATGTTCCTAATCTGTATGATTATCTCAAAATACAGAACAAACAGTTTGTTCTGTATTCTGAGATGATTATTTAATTTCTAATTTGTATATTTTCAGTTACGGTTGGTTCTTCACCCCAATTTATCCAATTAATCGTAATGATAGACGCTTTTATCACCCTAGGAATATTAGTGAACATACCAAAATTGAAATTATGATAAGCAAGGCAAATCCAAGGAAAAAACATTAGATTACAGCTAGTTCTGAACTTATGGCGTCTCCGAAGTTAGTTGCGAGCACGACTTTGCTCTGTTACGCTCACAATAATAAGCTCTATCACCTACTTCGGGCCCCGCCATATCGTATTTTATGTATTGCGAATCGACTTGTGGCAAACTTAGCCATTAAGTTCGAATTTATTAATTATACTTAAATAAAAACATATAATAATTTTGTTGTTTTTTTGCATATTTTATAGTTAATTTCCGTATTTTAATATATACATAAGACGGCCGCGTGGTCAGGTGGTAATATAGGGATCACAAAAACAGAAAACCCCCGATTCATATAATTTTTAATTTTATGCACTTTGGTTGATTTGTTCTATGATAAAAGCACGTTTATTATAAAACTTAATTATAGTATTTACCTTCTTTGAAACAAGATCTGACCTCAACTTGCTCGATCGTAAGCAAGAGGAAGTCCAATAGCGCCGACGACTGAAAACATCATTTCACTTTACTGTTGCCTTAGTCGCCATCTTTATGTCGGTGAAAATATATAAGTCCCAGGATTTATTCCCGGTCTTGGCCATGATTTTAATGCTTTTATTTGTAATATTTATTGATTAGATTGAATTTATTTTTAAAATAAAAAATATTCTTATATTTAGTGTCGGATATTTGCTCTGGTTTTTAACAGCAGGCGGGGTGCAGGTTTCCCATATTGCTACTTCTCAGTTAGGTAGGTGGATAGGGTATATGCTTTTTTTTCGATTGGGGAACCATAAATAGAACTATATCTACCACATTTACAGAGCAATAACTAAAGATACTTAAGATACAAAATTTCACAAGTTTAGAGTCCCGTAACCAAGCGAGAGGACCCTTAAGATACGATATCTGAGTAGTTTGTAGTCCCAGTGCTTTCTCAAATTTTAAGGCGTTCTCAATGGACATTTCCAATTATCTCTATTAGACTACTAGGTATGATCTCTATTGAGCTTACTTAGTATTTTTCTGTGTGTTTAATTATAAATAAATGGTTGCAATTAATTTTATTCATTTTGGTTTAATGTGATGTATAAGGAAAAGGTAGCGCACTCATTTTGAATGCATTTGGCATTGTTATCGATCAATGAGCTTTCCAACAAGTTTCACATATTTTCGGCTAGATGGCAGCACATCAGTTGAACTTTTGACATAAGCTTGTCGTAACTAAAAAAGTTAACCATAATATTTAAGTTAATTCCAATTTACTAGTGATATTGTATAAGTTTAAATGCTATTTAAGTTAAAATGCTTTAATTATTTATTAGTTACGAAACTTTTAAGTGTTCAAAAAGTGTGTGTGAAGTGAAATTCTTAACCAATTACTTTAGTGGAGTTTCGTGTTTGTAAAAGGTATGTTTTTATAAATAAAACTGCATGTAATTAATATATTTAGCTTTAATTATTACTTTTATTATTACAATGATCAAGTGTTTCAAATATTATTTAAAGATTTTTATATTTATAACAGAGAAAGTCATATCGAACCTACTTTCTAGATGCACTTATAAAACCAACTTTTCTTTACTCTTAACATTAGTCATTAAACTTATATATTATTTAACAGCGGTAGGCAAACAGTTAGGAAAGTACTTTAGATTAAGTAACATCATAAATAGCAATGCATTGTTCTTTAGTTCCCAGTTCACCTGTGAACAATAAATAAATATTTGATATTGAGATGCTGTTTAAATGAGATTTCGATTCTAATTAACATTGCAGTTGCAGTTGCAAACTTATTCTGAAAATAATTTTACTTCTGGTAGCGACTACATTTTTAACATCTCCGGCACTGCGGGATATGCAGCCCCTTTGCCCTTGCAAACAAGTGGAGTTGGGGTTGGCAGATTTGAATTTGAGACAAAATTATACTTCTTTAGGAAACCTATCTATAAAAAAAATGATGCTAATATCAGGTGTTACCTTATCTAAAGCTGAGCCGATAATCCTGATCTGGAGTAGTACCACCACTTTCAATTGTATAGACAGTGAATGAGTAGAAGTGCAGTCCTTGAATAGAGGCGACTGCTACTACACTTGAATAATTGCAAGTACCCGTCGCATCCACTGTTCCAGTCTGGTTGGAACTGGCGATTTCAAGCTTATCCTGAAACATATCTGAGTCATGTACTTGAGTACACACGCTATACCATTAATTCCCAAAGTGGTCTAGGATGACCCCCAGGGGTCTACGAGAGACGATGGGGCCCTACGTTAGTGTGACAAAAAAATGAGAGATCACATTACGTAAGCGGTCCACAAAAAAATATCTGATTTCGATAGTGAAGAACTATAATGTTGGATTTACTTCACCTATCAATGTAGGCAGATAATATTTTAAGAAGCTATTACTTGTAAAAATATTCAGACATTGAAAGCACTGCTAAATTTTCATTAGATTTATTATTATCCTGAATCAGCACACCGGGCAAATGACTACCAGCATCTGCCTACCACTAAAAAACTAACACTCAGTGTTTATATTTAAGTATGATACCTTGGAGATAAACCAGATCAGCACCTGATTCTTTTGTGTAAACCACCACAAAGAATAACATTTATTGTAAGGTTCAATAAAAGACAAATTAATTAAAAAACAACTTTATTACTCAGTCATTGTGCTTAAAATTGGTAATACACAACAATTGCCGCTCACTTGCAGAAATTGAATCGGCATATACCTACTTTTGTTCTTAATACAATTTGTTCAATTAATTATTTTATAATTTATTAATAATAATTGAGTGGAAAATCAAGCGCACATACCAGTCAGCTGCGACTGAGAAAAATTAGTACTAGCATTGGAATGTGGCAAAATAAATCATTACTATTTGTTTGAGATACTGTGTCTGAAGTATCTATAAACATATCTCTAACACAGCGTTCTCACGGGGTGAACTTAGTTGTTCAATATTTGTCATTTAACAAAAATTTGAAAGCAAATATTGACTGTAGTGTTCAATAATAATCGACTCATTATTACATGTGTCATTACATTACATGTTCATTTTATCATTTTTCTCATGGATGCCATGATTTACATTTCATTCACTTTTTATTTTACAAACAATAATTGTCTGTCTGATTGGACTGATTATTCAATGCGAGTTGAACAAACAAGTTTAGATTCACTGTCAACTATTAATTGAATCAATGAATGTTTAAAGGTCTTTAACTTTTGTTGAACCGATTTATTGCTTCAACTTGATTGAAAGTCTGTTCAGATGGTTCAAATCGCGAATGATTTTGAAGTTCGCCTCGTGAGAACGCCGTATTATTGTCATCATATTCAGCTATGTTGGATCTAACTTAAATAAATATGACTGTTATATAGGAATATGATCACAACCTACAATGCAAGAGCTCTCTTCAAGAACAAGACGACACCCTACTTGTTTATACAAATATCACCTAAAGATGTAGTTTAGATATATGAGATTATCTCCGGAACTGCCCATCCAATGAAAATTCTTTGATCAATATTTAGAGTTTTGTAATGCACAAAGATGCTACAAAGTGCAGAAACAAGCCTGTACATTACAATAACTATGTTAAAAATGGAACTTGAGGTTGAACACAGGTTATTATTATTATTCAATAATAGACTAGCAGCTCTTGCTGATGCGTCTATATCTTCACTTGTGCACTATTCAGTTGTTAGGTATTTATTAAGTTTAATTTTAAATTGTGTAACTGTGGTTGCATTGACAACTTCTTCTGGCAATTTGTTCCAAGAGTTAACTACACGATTTGTTAAAAAATTGTAGTAGGTGTTCAGCTTTGTTGTTATGTATAGGCTCATTTTCGTACAGCTTCATTTATTTTATTGTATTAAATCAACTCTGCCTTAATCTATCTCTGTTGTGTATGAAATCAAACCTACACTGCAGTAGTACATATGTTTGAAGTAGCGTGAATGTTTTTCTATAGACAATTGTGATGGTCCCTGGGGTAATATCAACCTTAGGTTAGCACGGCACCTTGATTGACGCAACAGAATATATAAATTCCTCATTATGAACGTCTGGTTCTGGATTTTTGTTTTGATTTATTTTTATGCCTTTTCTTCCTTTTATCTGAGTCATTGCTATCGGAAGATGATGTTGATGATGTCGTCGACGATGACGATGATAATGAGGATGAACTGGATCTGTTAAAATAATATAAAAATTATAAATTAGAGTTATATAATCATACAACGTTATTTGAAAGAAGATGTAGTGACATAGATTAAAAAATCTATGTTGCAATTAAAAGAATGAATGAAAGGAAATTGTTAAAATAGATTTATAAATTAGAGGTGAGTTGAAATATAGACAACATCACATTTTATCCTAACATCAGGCAGGATAAGCATAAATAAATAATAATGCCTCTCATTTACAGAACATCTATAATTTTCTTAATTAAAGCTTTATGAATATGTTTTTTAATTAATGAGGCAATCAAATTGTCATGCCTTTTCCCATAGGGTTAGGCAGAGACAACGGAGCGGTACTTCTTACCGAAAATGATTCTGCCACTAAAATGTTATTTCAATAAGCTATTGTATACAAAAGTTCTTAATTTCGGTTTAGAAGTTATATAATACCCAACTCATCTGGATCAAACTATATTGTATCTTTGATTTACATACTTTTGTTATCTAGTATCTATGATACAAACCTATTATTTAATAATGTTTAAAAAATCATACCTAGATCTCTTAGGTCTCCTTTTTTTCCGTCTTTCCTTCTGCTCTTTCTCTTGTAGCTTTTGCCGGAGTTCTGCTACTCTTAGTTTTTGTAATGGGGTTAAGGTTTCCTCTTCACTTTCACTGCTTGTGCTACTTACATCCAGTACCACCTCTTTGTTTGGATCTATCTGTATGAATAAATGAAAAAGTTACTCCATGAGCTTTTATATATGAAGTTCTATATTTTTTATATATATATGAATATTATAAAAAATATAGTTAAAAATTTATTATATATGAAGCGTCATAATAAGTATGATGATGGATTCTTATAGAACTTGAAACAAAATGTTAGTAATTTTTTTTTATCTCGTTTGTTTTTCGCTACTTGACTTATAACAGCCTTGCCTTTTCTTAAGCGTTATCTTAAGAGTGTGGTCCAAAATTTTCGAAACCAACAGAATTCCTAAGTTTTTGATACAAGAGAGATAAATAAGCAAGTGGTAAGTGGCGCTCTATTGTCTCTGCCTATCCCTGTGGGTAAAAGGTGTGACAATTTGATTGATTGAGAGATAAATGTTTATTTTAACCAAAACATTAGTATTTATTAATATTATATATTTGCTCAACATATTATGACAGCTAAAGATGTAAAACTGGAATGCAGTTAATAGAGGCGACTACTGCAAGAAGTAGCGACATTCACTATAAAGGCCAAAATGGTACTACTGGTTTGTCTTTTTTCAGCTAAATTAATTAATATTTGTTGTTCACATTTTATAACATATATTCCCTCATGTGCTCTTTGACTTTTCCTTGCTTACCACTAGGAAAGGGCACGTCAATTGCAGAGACTCAAACAAATAATGTTTTACTTTTTTTAGCAAAATAATCAATTTTATTAATAAAAATTAATACGTAATTAATAAAAGAGTCCTGTTATTAAAGCATATACCTGATTATTACTGGAAACTACATTCACTATAGCTTTTAAAACGTGTTATATTGATAAATACTTACTTTTATGAAGTTTCTACATTGAAACGTTAAATGACCTGAATAACCGCATTTCTTACACGAAGCTCTTGAAGATTCTTTACCAGATTTTAGTATAAATTCACCGTAATTTGACATTCTTTTAATTATACTATTACAACAGATACAATAAGAATATTAAATTATGAAAAGTATCGAAAGTTCTAGTCGCAAAACACCTGAGAAACTTTTTTGACGTTATACCGCGTTCTCACCGGGCGATTTCAGTTGATCAATATTTGTCGTTTAACAAAAATTATATATATTAATTGCTTCAATTTGGTTGAAAGTCTGTTCAGACGGTTCAAATCTCGAACGATTTCGCAGTTGATCAACTCAAATCGCCTCGTGAGAACGCGGTCTTAGCAAAATACAGAGGAACGTTTCGTTACATTACTTATACGTGTTATTTTTTACATTAACACTACTAACGCATTAGGCTAAAACTTTAAAATATAATAATATTATTTTATTCTTGAATCGCCATAATTGCAAGATACATTTAAACGAACTCATTTTGCATTTTTAGGAAGAACATGTAATTCAAAGACATAATAAGAAATGATGTAATATGGCGGAATTTCTTCCGTTATGCGACGTGCTTTTCAATGTCATCTCCTTGGCTGGATATTTTTGTGATGTTGTTTTTGATGTGGTAATGGGCTATGCATTATTAGAACGTGGATACAAAGGCACATTTGCAGCGGCCATATCCATCGTTCTCACTTCGCTGCTAATATCTCAGGTGAGTGTAATGGAACGTAAAAACGATTACAGCGCCAACTTTAGGGACAAGTTGGTATCGATTTTGCCGCGCAAACTCATCTTGGGTGACGCGGATTTTTCCCGCCAAAATATGAATTTACGTTTTGATCAATTACAGATAATATCACTACGTTGGTATTTACATATATGGTCGAGTAGTGAAGAAACGCGAAAAGGTCGACCACCCTGGATGCCAGTACTTCTTCATTGCCTACAACTTGGCGTTTTGTGGCGATATGCTAAATTGTTTGTGCCAGTCGATTTAAGAAATGTTAAGCATGAAGTTAGAGATTTATGTAAGTTTTAATTTATAAATGTAAGTTTGTTTGTTACGTTTTCACGCAACAACTACTTACCCATCATCATGAAACTTTGTGCACATATTTTTGGAGGCACTAGAAGTAACATAGGATACTTTTAATTTTTTTTAAAATTACTATAGTTTCAGCTGTGTGGAATTTTTCTATATTTATTTTTATTTCCGTCTGCCATTTTTATATTAGTTATCGAGTTATAAATACAAAAAAGGGATATACAGAGTCGAATTGAGAACCTCCTCCTTTTTTATGACTGTGTTATAAACCTAATTTTACGCGGGTGAAACCGCGGGCACAGCTAGTTACTAATACTTAATTCAATTTTAGCGTTTGGATTATACATTTTTGTATTATACAAGAAATAAAATAAACTATTTTTTGTCTCATAGGTATGCTTCGTTTAGTTCATGCATTCTGTGAGGCGGCACCTATGTTGTTACTACAATTGCACGTTTTGTTTGAACACAAAATTGATTATAATACACATTCAGAATTCATTATACCAAGGGAACCAAGTATTGACGAACCAACTGGTAAGTTTGACATATTTTCTATACAGACTCGACATCTGACAATAACAATAATACCTTTTCTTCTAATGACACATGTTATAGCACCCCGCTTGATGTTAAGCAGGAGTGTGGTCCATAAATGGATGCCACTGCTACTACAATTCAATAACTGTAAGTAACAGTCACATCCACTATGACGGCCTAGCTGGAACCGGCAACTTACAAGCTGATCCCGAAACGCGACCAAATCACTTCACGGTCTGTATACTTTTTACCGAATTTTTGAGTTTGACTGCCGATTCGGTCGATAGAATGCGGATGCTTTCACCGACCTACCCGCACGGGTGTGAAAGGACGAGGTAGGAACAAGGTTAAAAAGCCCTTCGGAACATTCTCCGTGGTATAGGCGATAGAGGACGCACAGAGCCGCAATGTCTCTGCGCAGTTGCAGGGGCTCTACAGTCCGCGTGACCTCTGCATGACCTATGATTCGGACATCTCGACGCTGCAATGAATTCAGGGCATTAAGAAGATACTTGGCATTGCTGTCCCAGAGGTACGAACAGTAAGAACTCCCCGCGCAAGAGCGAATCTGAGCCTTGTGAAGTAGCAGGCGAATCTCTGGCGCGAAGAACCGCCGCACCTTGTTCAGGATGCCAAGTTTGTAATTTAGGTCGCAGCGAAGGGACATTCAAAGAATGTCCAGTCTGTCCGAAGCACTGAGGGAGATGTTACAAAGAGGGAAGAGGAGTAAACGGGGAAACGGTATTGGCGAATTTATGGTTAAATTAGTTTTTTTTTTCAGCTAATAAAGCGTTTGCGGAACTTAACGTGATATCGGCGTCCCTGTCCCTGTTTTCAGTGTGTTGGGCATTAGCAAGTTTCAGTAAAAATGTTAGACTACAGAATGTACATAGGCTCGTCCTAACATGGTTGGGTGTTATTTTCCAGGTGAGAATAATTTTGATATTTATATTTCAAGCTGGGTTGCCTAGTGCCCATAACCGTAGAGCTAGTATGAAGAGAATTGTGGATGTGAGGGAAGCGAGGAAGTTGTGTTAGGATCGTGGCAAGTACAGTTTCAATGTCTGCCTATCCCCGTAGGAAAAGGCGTGACAATTTGATTGATTGATTGAATAATACTTTAGGACTGCTTCGATGGTTTTAGCACATAAAAAGGATGAGTGAAAGTAGATTGACGAAAGGGATTTATAAATCTGATGAGGATGGATGCGTCGAACAAGGCAAACCCAGGAGGTTATTCCGACCAAATTGGAGACATCCTCGAGAAAGCTAGATTTCCTTGTGCCCATAAACATAGAGTTTGAATGAAGAGAATTGTAAATGTGATAGAAGCGATGGAGTTGTGTCAGGATCGTGGAAAGTGGCGCTCCATTGTCCCTGCCTATCACTGTGGGAAAAAGGCGTGATAATTTGATTGAAATATTGTTATTATTAACATTGGTTATTAAATTAAACAAATTTTATGCAGCATACTATCGCGTTTATTTTGGTTTTAATTGTACATTTTTTTAGAGTTCGAGAGCTAGTTTCGAGAGCTTTGCAGTCATCGTGGTCATGGAGGTGTTGGTCGTCCTATTGGTTGTTGTTGCTGTTATTGCTTCCAAAAACCCCATTTGATGTTTAGATTTTGTTTTTCTGTTCCCGGTTTATTTCATTTTTTTGCAAAAATATCTGACGGTTTGGCAGTTTGCTGGACTTGGGTTTGTGTATTATGGGGTCTCAGGTGTTAGATAAAACCAAAATAAACGCGATAGTAAGCCGCATAAAATTTGTTCAATTCAATATTGTTATTTTCAGTTTCTATGGCGTTTGGGCACCATATCAGCAAGGATATGTGCTCTGTCTGCCTATGCTTTGGTTTACAAATATTGGGTGTTCTTAGTTATAGGTGAGTTTTAGTATTACTATTGTGACACGTCATATGACACAGCACCACGCCTGATGTTAAGCCAGAGTGTGTTCCATGAATGAATGTCACTGCTACTACAATTCAATAACTATTAGTAGCAGTCATATCCACTATGCCGGCCTCGTTGGAACCGGCAACTTACAAGCTGATCCCGAAACGTGACCAAATCACCTCACGGTCTGTATACTTGTAAGTGGTGGTACTACCCCGGATCGGCACCACTGCCTACCACTCTTTGAATGCTCCTACATCCAATATATTTTACACAAATTAACCTAAAAATATAATAATTCAACTATAAATAAAAAATATCATCTAATGACGTCGCATCAGAGATAGTCCCTAGGAGACTGGCAACGTTTCTCCTTTGTAAGGCTAATACCTTGGCAGAAATAATTGCCAGCCTTCATGTCTCCAGACTTCTCCGTCAGCCGCTTGGACAACTCCTTGGTCAGGCGCTTGGCTGAAGGTTCAATATATTAAGTTTTAAATTATCATACTCTTTTCATTCTGGCACTGGCCACAAACCTCCTTTTTACTAACAAATAGTTATAATATTTAATCTAATCCTACTTCTTACTATTATTATAAATGTGAATGTGAGTTTGTTTGTTACGTTTTCACGCAACAACTACTTAACCCATCATCATAAAACTTTGTACACATATTTTTGGAGGTACTAGAAGTAACATAGGATACTTTTAATTAAAAAATTGCGAGTGGCAGGTGGCGCTCTATTGTCTCTGTCTATTCCTGTGGAAAAGGGCGTGTTAATTTAATTAATTGATTGACTTTCTTTGCTTACTATCAGGAAACTCGACGTTAGATGTACCGACTCATTAAAAAATCTTTTTTTATTTTTTACTTATTCCACAGGTCTACATTGGGTTTCGATGTTTCTGTGGTTGATATCACCAAAAAATGTGTTTCATGGCGAGAGGATAAGCCGACCGAGGAAGGCATACTTGTCAGCGCTGATAGCATTCGTTTATGTATTCGCTTATATTAATTTACAAGAATTAAATCCTAGGCAAAAAATGGTAAAATTATATATTTTTGTCTTTTTCACACTTCTTTACTTTAGCGCAAAAATCGTGTACAATCATACCCTACGGCCACACACTCGACGAGTGGCGAGGGAAATGGGCAGAGACATATTATGGCTGCGTTATTCGTTATGCTGCTCGTCATGCCCGGCGATCCATTTTTTGTCGGCGTTTTAGCGCGAGTCAAAGTTACAATGTTGTCGTCCATCGGAGCAACGCGATGAACATCGCGAGTAGGGGAGTGTGTGGCTGTTAGGGCAATATTCGCGGCATAAGAAATTCGTATTGGAGCAAAAAAAATATTTTCAATATAGATTCTGGAATTGATTGTAATTAAAATTATAGCATGATATTATCAGGCAAGTAGTCAAAAGAAAATGTCAATAATAGTAAAAATCTGTTTTTTGCGTCTGAAGCGAAAACTAAAGCTCTTACGAAAATAAGTTAAAAGTGAGACATGCGTGCATTTGCATATCAAATGTTGTAAACTTATTGCAACTTATACAAAAAGTTGCGATTTTTTCAACTGATTTGGACGGTGTTTTATTATCCGAAAAATCTAATTGTTATGGCGCGAGTCTGTTAGGAAAGAATTAAACTTCAACTTTACAAATTCCCAAATACATTTGACTAATGTAAAGATGTTTAAATAATCAATAAAATGGGTATTTTTTGCGCGCACAGTAGCGGGGCGCGTAGAAAAGAGAGCCGTCGCAATAGGTCATGTCACTTCCTTCTACTATTACAAAATATCGAGATCGAACATACCATTTTAAGAGTGGTAGGCAGTGGTACCCATCCGGGGTAGTACCACCACTAACAAGTATACAGACCGTGAAGTGATTTGGTCACGTTTCGGGATCAGCTTGTAAGTTGCCGGTTCCATCTAGGACGGCATAGTGGATGTGATTGCTACTCACAGTTAATAAATTGTAGTAGCAGTGGCATTCATTCATGGACCACACTTCGGCTTAACATCAAGCGGGATGCTGTCATATGTCGAGTCACAATAAAAAAATAAAAATGTTATTTTGTAAAAAAACACGTAAACCCAAGCAATCAATTCCTGATAGTTGAGTCTACATTTAATTTTTTTTTACTCCAATAGGAATTTCTTTGCCCAAAAAGCTAATTCCATCTGACTATACTATACTACTTAGAGTGCTTGTATCATATTCAAAGCCACTCACTGGTACTATCCTATTAGAATAAGAATAGGACGGGCTGTTGACTAACTTCACTTGACTGATTCCAAAGTGTCACTAAAGTGTGTGCATAATTTTTGAGTTGCAATCGAGTTTGAAGTTTACAATGTTTTTATATACTGAATTAAAGATTGCAACTTGTTTTGCACACCTATAAAATAAAATAAAGTGAAGTTGGTTGGAGAGTTAGACGTCACAAAATGGCGCCGATTCCGTCCTATTCTTATTTTAATCGCATTATACTAATTTATCTTTGATATGTGCACATTGGGCGTCCTGTTTCTTTGATACAAGCACTTTAATAACTTGGTATAGAAATGTAAATAAAAATGACTATTCCACTACTACACTACGGTCTTATTATTTCTAATAATATTTGTTTTGTTTTAGGTGACGTTTTATTGTGTAATGTTAATAGAGAATTGTTTGTTGATTTGTGCTTGGGCGTGGGGCTCCGACGTGGCGCCAATGCCATTGGCTCTCTCATGTTTGGCTGCCTTCATTGGCGGATTGGCGTTCATGCTCATCTATTATAGGTAAGGATTTATTTGTTCAGAATGATGTTCAAATGATAGATAAATATACTCTTTATTGTGCAAAGGACATCATTCATTGTGAATGTGAAGAAAGCGAGGGAGTTGTGTCAGGATCGCGGTAAGTGGCGCTCCATTGTCTCTGCCTATGCCTGTGGGAAAAAGGCGTGACAATTTGATTCGATTGATAGATCATTCATTTTGTATGAAGACTTGGGCTTAATTGTGTTAACAGTTGCATAGACATTGTAAAATAGCTGGAAGTTAAATAGTTATAATAAAGGTTAGCTGGTAGATAATGCCTAAGGCATTAAGCTCGCCTATGTGCCTTATTTTTGTGCAATAAAGAGTTTATAAATAAATAAATAAACGAAGAGAACAATGTAATTGGAATATATCCTTTATTATGCAAAGTTTAGGTGTGAATTGATCAAACTATAATTATGACAGCAGTTAATATGGCGTGTCTTTGTGATTGACCGACGATACAGAATTCATATCTTATTTTCCATATAACTCAATTGCACAGCAATTAAAAGTGAAAATTGTTATTAGTTTTATCAATACAAGTATCGAAACTACCATTTATATTTTTTTCATTACAAAAGTAGTATATAAAAGCTTACAATTAAATATTGTAACTTTAAATTTATAAATAAGTAGAAGCAACAGACAAATGACGGCCATATCGCCAACATCCTATGACCTTGGATCCTTCTAGCGATGCGTGAAGAAGCACCTTTGGCCGGCATATTGACGGCGACTGAAGCAGCCGTGAATAAACTCAGTTTTTTCAGTTGTCGTCACTTTTGACCTCCTCTTGCTTATCATCAGGCGGGTCGAGGTCAGATGTCATGTAACAATAAAAAAAAAGATCTCTTCCAGGCACCCAAAGGAAAGAAATTTAATTAAAATGTTCCTTTAGATATTATTGATAACAAAGTTCCTAATTTATTATTGTGACTCGACGTATGACAGCATGCCGCCTGAAATTAAGCTGGAGTGTGGTCCATAAATGGAGGTGATTGCTACTATAATTCAATTACTGTTAGGAACACTCGCATCCACTATGCCAGCTTAGTTGGAATGGGCCAAGCTGATCCCGAAACGCGACCAAATCACTTCTAATCTGCACACTAGCCCAGATTGACAACTGTCTGCCCACTACTCTTAAATTAATTAATTAGGATTTAAGTTACAACTTTACCTTTTGCCGGCATAGTGACGATTGACGACTGGGTTAACTACTAGATAATGCCTAAAGGCATTGAGTTCGTCTTATGTAAACTTTTGTGTGCAATAAAGAATTATTTTTTTATTTTTTATTGTGACTCGACATATGACAGCACTCTGCTTGATGTTAAGCCGAAGTGTGGTCCATGAATGAATGTCACTGCTACTACAATTCAATAACTGTGAGTAGCAATCACATCCACTATGCCGGCCTAGATGGAACCGGCAACTTACAAGTTGATCCCGAAACGTGACCAAATCACTTGACGGTCTGTATACTTGTAAGTGGTGGTACTACCCCGGATCGGCAGATTGGGTACCACTGCCTACCACTCTTATTATTAATAATTCTATTATTATGTTTTAACTATTGCAGGTATTTTCACGTCCGTCGTTTAGGCTATATATTAGGTGAAAACCAACAAGGCACAAACAGCACGAATGCTTCCTCACAGAATAAGTGTGGGAAACAGACATGCCAGAATGATAATCAAGCTATAGCGGGTGTTTTTAATTGTAGATTCACGAATCCTGTTGGAAAGTAAGTACTGTAGATTTATATACTATGTTTTCTTTTATAGGGGCTCGAAATATAGCGACCGAGGTGTAGTGGCAGTGCAATGGTTACACAAACTGAGAGCACGGGATCAAAACCACTTGCCGGTACTAATGTATCTTTGATATTTGTACTTTGGTCGTTCTGTTTCTATGATACAAGCACTTTAGTAGCTTAGTATAGAAATGTAAATAATTAAATATATATATATATTTATTTAATTATTTTATATTATATTATATATATTTAATTATTTACATTTCTATACTAAGCTACTAAAGTGCTTGTATCATAGAAACAGAACGACCAAAGTACAAATATCAAAGATACATTGGTACCGGCAAGTGGTTTTGAACCCATGCTCTCGGTTTGTGTAACCATTGCACTGCCACTACACCACGGTCACTAGCTGTCATATATACATATATATATATGACAGCTAACTGCTTGATGTTAAGCTGGAATGCGACTGCTACTACAGTTTAATAACTGCAAGTTATTTAGTAATAAGTGGTCTTAACATACCACTGACAACTGCCGGAGCAAATATCCGCCTCTTTTTTTATTAACAAATATTGCAATGTACAAATAAAAGCTATAAACAAATCTTCGCTCTACCGGGATTCGAACCTGGGCCTTTAGGCGTAATGGACTATATATTTAAGTAAAAAAAAATTTAAAAAATCAAAATTACTTAATTATTAAATTTAGGTTGTTTTGAACGAGGGTGCATAAATTTCAGAAACTTGCCTTTTAAATCCGCTAAACCGGTGTTTCCCAACCTTTTTTAGGCCCCATACGTAATTTTTAATCTTTAAAAATTGTTTCGTTCCCTTAAGAAATATAAATTATTACCGCATTTTTTTAGAATTTGCTTTTTTTATTAAATTTCTCACCAATATCTAGCGTTGCAGTTAAATAACCCAACCTGAACCGGTTAAAGTCGTGTCGAGTCCATTTTTAAATTGCCCCCTGTGGGGCGTGTGGGGCCCCAGTGTTGGGGAGCACTGCGCTAAACCGATGGTTGAATATGTCGAGCTGGTTATGAATAAGGACTGTTTCATTAAAAGCTCGACACATCCTAACCATTATTTATTTTATCTAGTGGTGGTGGTCGTAAGAAGAAGAAGCCCACGTCATTTGTGCCACCCCCAGCTGCCCCACACACGGCATTCTGGAGAAGACCCCTGCCTGCACATCATCATCATGTAAGTCATTAGCACTTTAAATAGGTTGCTGCAACTTCAGAGACTGGGCACCGCTGCCTAAAGAGTGGTAGGCAACCGTACCCAGTCTGCCAATCCGGGGTAGTACTACCACTTACAAGTATACAGACCGTGAAGTGATTTGGTCACGTTTCGGGATCAGCTTGTAAGTTGCCGGTTCCATTTAGGCCGGCATAGTGGATGTGATTGCTACTCACAGTTATATAATTGTAGTAGCAGTGACAGTCATTCATGGACCACACTTCGGCTTAACATCAAGCGGGGTGCTGTCATATGTCACCCACCGGTACCCTTTTATCTTTGATGTATGTACTTTGGTTGTCATGTTTCTATGATACAAGCACTTTAATAGCTTAGTATAGAAATAGCTTAGTATAATAATAAGTATCTTGATCTGGCTCGCGAGGTTGTCGACATGTGGGAGGTGAATGCAGCAATCATTGTGCAAATAATCGTGACTGCCAATGGTTTAATAGCCAAGAGCCTCGATGAACACCTAAAGAGGCTCTCGTTAGGTAGCTGGATCAAGCGTTTGATTCAGAAAGCGGTACTCCTGGACACGGCGCGTATTGTTAGGAGGTTCCTTTCTCAGGAGCCCTGACCACCGGTGGCTTTTACCCTGTTCCCGATGCCGGTGGACACCTATTTTTTTATATTATTAAATTATTTTTATTTTAAAAATATAAAAGTTAGAATATTATACAATAAATGGAATAATAATAAAAAAAACTCTAGTGTAGCAGTTGCCTCCAGCTTAACATCATGCGGAGAGCTGTAATACGTCGAGCTAAAATAAAAAAGTTTAAATCGGTCTTTTTTTTCTAATAGGGTGGATCATCAGAAAACGAGGGCTCAAGCATTGGATCCCGCGTTAACATACAACAAAAGTTACAAGAGAAAAAGCAGAAGCAATTAGCAGAATTAAGAGTTATTGAGGAAGAAATAAAACAAGGAAAACTTGCTAAAACGTCACCAGTCGCCGCTGAGGAAATCTACTGCAGCCTCCAAAGGCAACCTATACCCAGGTCTAAGACACACGGAGACCCACCCACCTGGCCAAGTGTAGACCTGTCCCCATACCAAAATTACCCCATTTTACCCCACAATTGTAATTTATATCCAACGTACACGGAATTATTTCCGAAAAACGAACCTTTAGAAACGCCAAGGTTTTACGAAGATACGTCAGTATTGCCAGATTATTTAGAGAACAGATCTAGTGGTAGAATTTTAAGTAGCAACACAGAGAATTATGATAATAATAATTATAAGTATGGGGAGGGGTTGTTTCCGTTTCCTTTGAAGTCTAAGATTGAAATGAAGAAACAAAGATGTCGGACGCCTGAGATATTGTTAGCGCCTCATTATTTAGATGGTTGCAGTCGACAAGTCTGCTGTCACTGGGGACCACCTTATACGTAAGTTTTTTTTCACAGGCAAAGGAATTTTAGTCCATACAGCCTACCTAGTCAGCTTATCAAAAGAAATTAAATTGTCACGCCTTTTTTCCGCAGAAACATCCAAGACGATGAAACGCCCTTTGCCTAGATCCTGACACAACTCCCTCGCTTTCCTAACATCCACAATTCATACAAGCTCTACGGTTATTGGCACTAGGCAACCCAGCTTATTCGAGGATGTCTCCGATTTGGCTGGAAAATACCCTTCTGGGTCTGTCTTGTTTAACGCATCCATCCACATCAGATTTATAAATCGCCTTTGTCAATCTACTTTCACTCATCCTTTTCATGTGCCCAAACCATCGCAGCATCCCTTTGTCAATCGTTGTCACTACATCATATTTTTTCACACCACATCTTTCCTTACTCCAAATACACTCCTTAATGCCGCATTTCTACAGTGTTAATTTTCTACAGCTCTTTTAGCGGAGCATTATTCCGCATGTCAGAAAAGGAAAGAAGTACTCCCAGCTGTACGCGTGTTGCGTCTCTTCGTTGGAGCGCATATATATTGTCGGTAAATCGCTTGCGAGATATTGGACACATGCAACGCCATCTAGCGGTAGCATGTAGCGGTCGCATGCTTCTTCTGCCACACCCAACATTTACGAAGCAATTTGATTAATAAGTCTGTTTTGTTTAATTAGTAAGAAAGAGGAAGCGGAAGTGAGCAGTGGTTCAGAGTCGGCGCAAGATATGCCAGCACGGCCTACGAGTGATATTGATAGTCAGGTAAATGGATAAAATAAGTATTATTGCAAATATAAGTATTAAATATTGCAAAATAAAAAATGGGGGTGAATATTCTCTCCGGGTTTGGTTGTTAAAGATTGGTAGGCAGTGGTGCCCGGAATAGTGCCACCACTTACAAGTATACAGATCGTAAAGAGACATAGTCGCGTTTCGGGATTAGCTTGTAAGTTGCCGGTTTCAACTAGACCGGCATAGTGGATGTGACTGTTGCTTGCAGTTATTCAACATCACTTCAGCCTAAAATATTAAAATAAAAATGTTTTGAAGAACTCCAACCGAATTCTGTCGAAAGCGACAGTCGAACTAAAAGGTTTGACATATGTATAGTTCCTCGGCAAAAAAAAGATCGCTGAGTTTTGAGCTGCGCAGTTTAATGATCAGCAGATTAGAAGGGCTCTGGACGACTGCGGTGGAAGCAAGTCCGCGCATAATTACAGTCGAGCACAAAATTAATAATCTTTAAAATTTTATCCACATTCGTAAAACGAATAGTCAGTAGGTAACAAAACAAGTTACTGCGCAGCTCGAGTGCCAGCGCTCATTTTTTCTGCCGGGATCTTTTTATCATTGTCAAATAATTTATAAGTGAAACGGAGTTTTGGCGGGCAACTGCAAGTGACAGGACGCGCAATTTTGAATGATTTGAAAAGCTTGTGTTTTTCATAATTGTTAATGTGTAATAATGGTGAAATTATTATCCAGTAATCATTTTTAAGTTGATTGAGTATAAACAAAGTAATTTAAAGCTGTGAAACGAGTTTCTTCGTGTTCTCTCCAAGACTCCTTCCGAGGTTTTAGTAAAGGCTTTCCGCCGCTTTACTAAAACGATCATCATCAACCTCACTATCATCGTCATCTTGTGATGAATCACTCGCGTGGTTCATCTTCATCTTGTAATTGACAATGTTTAAACATTGAGCCATATATTTTTACTTTAACACTGGCAAGTTAAATACTAAAGCCATAAACAAGAAGAAAGAAATTTTAAGTGAAATGGTCATGTGTTCTCCCCAACCTATAACATTGAAATTTTCATGGTAAAAAAGCACTCTTGCCGGCATAGTGACAACGACTATGTTGATATGTTTCAGATATCGCTACCTCGTTCATATACGTTGCCTCGTGAATTTCGTTATTTGAAACGCAGACCAAGGTTACGCGACACAAGAGCACCAAGCAACAATAGTAGTGATGGTAAGTTTCTATAATACTATGATCTTTAGTAGCTTAATATTAAAAAAAATGGCTGAAATAGTCGCCATACTGAACTGTCGCCATAATGGGACTGGGCAGGTCATTTTTACCGCGGATCTGATACCTTACGAGCAAAATGCACTACTATTCAAACATGGGCCCAAACGGAGATGGTGAGATAAGATAGATTGATGAAAAAAGAATAGAATAGTACAAATATTGATATATTTACAAGAATTAGTGAAGGTAGATTGACGAAAGTAACTTATAAATTTGATGTATACCAGTGTTTCCCAACCTTTTTTAGGCCATGCCCCACCTTAACATTTCTAAAATTTTTATGCCCCCCATACATAATTGAAAACCTTTAAAAATTGCTTTGTTCCCTTAAGAAATATAAATGATTACAGCATTTTTTCAAGACTTTGCCTCTATTGTTAAATTTGTCACCAATATCTAGGATTGCATTTAAATAACCGAACCGAAAGCGAAAGGATTAAAGTCGTGTCGTGTCGAGTTGAGTTTTTAAATTGCCCCCCTGTGGGTCGTGGGCCCCACGTTAGGAAACACTGATGTAGATGGATGCGTTAGAAGCAGACCCAGGAGGATGCTTGCCGACCGAATCGGAGACAACCTTAAGAAATCTGGGTTGCATACTACTCATAATCGTAGAGCGTGTATTAAGAGGATTGTATATATGAGGGAACCGAGGGAGTTGTGGCTAGTGGCACTCCATTGTCTCTGCCTATTCCTGTTGGCAAAAGCGTACCAATTTGATTGGTTTACTTGTTCATGGTGAAAGGCCTCGAATGTCGTGAGTCATTGAGCCTTTTATTTCAATTAGTTGGACAATTAAATTGGCTAATAATAATTATTTGTTTAAATTCATATTTATTTTGGGACTTTGAACCTAATTTGGTTAAATCAGTCCCATCCTAACTTAATCTAATTAACAAAATATATTAACATCTACCCTGAAATTATTTCTTAATACTAACTATTAATCTAAAGGACATCATTCATTTTGAGCTTCTATGTACTACTTTTGTAATGTCCAATGATGAATAAATATATAAATGGTAGCGTTGATACTTGCATTGATAAAACTAATAACGACTTTGCTGTGCAATTGATTTATTTGGTGATCAAACTATAATTATGACAGTTCAAAGCAGAACAAATGTGGCGTTGAATGACAGATGATACAAAATCCATATCTTATTTTATATGGATTTTGTATCATCTGTCATTCAACGCCATATTTGTTCTGCTTTGAACTGTCATAATTATAGTTTGATCATTTTGCACACCTAAACTATGCATAATAAAGGATATATTCCAATTACATTGTAATCATCATACATTTTAAAATGTATATGCAACTGTTAATACAATTAAACCCAAGTCCCCATACAAAATGAATGATGTCCTTTAACCTTTTATCTAAAAATCTAAGCTATTATATATCTATAATAATCCTATTATCTATTTCTAATTATTTTACTTATAAATGTAGAGAGATTTAGACAAAGGATCCGCTAAAATTGCATTAAAACTGCCAATAAACCCATTTGTTCAAAGGCTAGTAATAATAATTAATACTTGTCCAACAGGTGACGTGGACAGTGCAGGCGAGAACGACAGCGACCGCCGTTCAAATTGTTCAGCATCATCGCATAAACACAATTCAACATACATCGACGGGTTCAACTATGCACCGCAACGGCACAATGAATATAGGCCAGCAATGGACTATCCACCGTTATATAATCGTCCAAGAAGAATGCAGAGAAAACAGAATATTGCTAAGCCCGAGACTAAACTATGAATAAGGTTCTCTGATCTGCCAATAGAGGGCGTGTTACTTACAACTAAAGAACCTTCAAAGGCACTGTACACTTTTCCTTACTTGGCAGTGCCGGATTTAAGCATAGGCAACATAGGTGAAAATCTTATTTATTTCTTTGAGCGGGAAAAGTTGACATTTAAAAATTAACCACAAACGATTTGAGCGCCTCCACCACATGCTCTGCCTAAGGACCGCCCAAGTCTTAATCCGGCGCTGATACTTGGCAAAAGGAATAGCAACATTAACGTCCAGTTTTATTAAGAAAGATCAAAGTAACGATTCAAGTGTGTGATTGTTCGGTATTGTGTCGTACAATATTTTGATCGTACATTTTGATGGTACGTTAATTTGATTGTACAATATTTTGATGGTGCGTTAATTAGATCGTACATTATATTGATCGTACCTTATTTTGATAGTACGTTAATTTGATCGTACCTTATTTTAATCGTACATTATATTGATCGTACAATATTTTATTGGTGCGTTAATTTGATCGTACGTTATTTTGATCGTACATTTTAATATTATATCATATTGATCGTACAATATTTTGATGGTGCGTTAATTTGATCGTACAATATTTTGATGGTGCGTTAATTTGGTCGTACAATATTTTGATTGTTTTATACACTGGATATTATTAAACTCTATAATTGCCAAATACTTTTTTAGAGAATATTTAGTCTTTTTTTATAATTTAGATAAGTTACCCTAAAATACTAATTTATATTACTAATGCTCAATTTAATTATATATAGGGACGGCGACTGAGGCAACTGTAAGTGAATCGATATTTTCAGTCGTCGATGCTTTCCCTTGCTTACCATCAGGCAAATCGAAGTCAAATGTCGCGGTTTTAATAATAATAAAAAAAATGTTTTGTAAATTGTAGACTGTAAATAAACGTCGTTAAAGTCCATATTTGCGTTAAATTGCTTTTGGATTATTATTTTCGTGTCTATATTTAGCTACTAAAGTGATTGTGTCATAGATGACTGGCCGACCAGTTTATATGATACGAAAGGAATTAAATATACATTGGTACAAGTGGTCTTGAACTGTTTTCTTTTGATTTGTAAGACTATTTGTCTGTCACTACACTATGGTTAATTTCATTCTTTATTCATAAGCTTTTGCAGTCGACAATTTCTTAAAATCTAAACATTCCTAATATTCTATTTGTATAGATCTCGATTATAAGAATTTAACTTTATTATTAAATTATTAACTCAAAGATATTTAATTTTGTATATCTTTTTAACTGTATTATTATATAAAAAAACTTATGTATCATTATGTATAGTATTACGAGTAAGTCCGTCCATTTTTTGATATATTTAAAGAAAAGTAAATTGCAATTTTGTAGTTTTATTTCATTGAATTTTTACTCCATGATTTTCTATTCAGTTTGTGAAGTGAATGTTGGGTATGGCAGAAGAAGCGTAAAGTAAGAATAGGACCAAAGTACAAATTAGATACATTGGTAGGTGGTTTTGAACCCGTGCGGTCGGTTTATTTGCAAATATGTGTTAATAATATAAACTGTTATTTAGCCCGGGTCTGCCGATTCGGGGTAGTACCACCACTGGCAAGTATACAGACCGTGAAGTGTACTTAGTCGCGTTTCGGGATCAGCTTGTAAGCTTCCGGTTCAAAATAGGCTGGCATAGTGGATGTGACTGCTGTAGTAGTAGTCACATCCATTCATGGACCGCACTCCAGCTTAACATCAGGCGGGGCCTTTGCTGTCATATGTCGGGCCACAATAAAAAAAACGGGTTGCACTCCGGGAATGCCGGCAGAAGTAAAAACTTGAATATTAACGTTCTGCATTGGTTAGGGAATAGTTTTGCACGAATTGCTTTAATTATCAGTATAAAAGTATTGTTATTTATGTGGTAAAACACAATATTCATTTATTGCGCTATCGTATACAAACACAAGTTATATTACATTAAAAATTTAACACTTCAGAAACAGCAGGCGCAGGCACAAATTTTCCCCGCGCAGTAGAAAGAGAGGGGAATACTTCCTCTTCTACACCGCGCCGTCCCTCCGTCTTACGAATTTTCGGTTAGGTCACGTCCTGATGCGAGTTTAACATTTTTTACCAATCACAAAAATTGCACAACGCCGCTAAATAGGTTTATTTTTTAGGTTTATACTTTTAAACTGTTATTTGGTCCGGGTTTGTGGTACCCAGTCTGCCGATCCGCGGTTCCACCACTTGCAAGTATACAGACCGTGAAGTGACTGGTTCCAAATAGGCCGACATAGTGGATGACTAGTAGGAGTCACCTCTCCAGCTTAATATCAGGCGGGGAGCTGTCATATGTAGTCACAACAAAAAAAAATGCAACTAGGTCGACAAAGCTGCTTAGTTATTAGACCCCACTCCAGTATAACACGCTGTCATATGTCAAACCACACTATATTAGTTTTTATATTCACCATAACCATAGAGCTTGTATGAAGAGAATTATGAATGTGAAGGAAGCGAGGGAGTTGTTTCAGGATCGTGGCAATTGGCGCTCCATTGTCTCTGTCTATCCCTGTGGGAGGAAGGCGTGACAATTTGATTTATATTCACTAAACTCAGGGGAAACAATAGCAGGACCAAACAAATAAAACGAGCGATTGTGTTTATACTTTTTATTTCTATTTAATCCAATTGTAAAAGGGAACCAGTCACTCTCTATCACACCGTGTCACTACTGCTGCAGATCTCAGCCATATACACAAAATTAAGAATACAATACACAAATACACTTTTTGTATTTTATTACTAACTTATTATTTATGGTTTTGACGCGTCGACGTTGTTTTACAAGGTTTTTCTTTTGAAATACATGTTGACTTTTACTCGGAGACATCTGACCTCGGCTTGCCTGATAGGTAAGCAAGGCGAAGTCTAAAAGCGGCGACGACTGAAAAACAATACCAGTTCACGGTGGCCTCAGTCGCGGTCACTATTCCGTCTAAAGCAGTACCGCCTATGAACCATAAAATAGTCAATCGTAGCTGGGATTTGGTAGACTAGGGGACTATAGAAATAGGAACTTAAAAATGTAACTGAGATGCCAAACCTTGTAAAATTAAATGCATTTTATAATGAAGTTTTTCCCATAATGAAAAATCTCGATTATAAACAGCATTCGGCCAACTTCGCTGCGTCAAAACGTGCCCACGAAGTAACATCAGCCACAAAAACCATAATACAACTAGTATATAGAAAGCTTAAAACCAATTAAATGCTCTAACAGCACCGCAATCAAATTAAAAAAAAAACTGCGCAATTTAAAATAATCATGACACAGACCACACACACACACTAGACAACAAATACGATTTGTATTTTATTCACAACAGAAGGCTTTTGACCTCGACCCGCCTGGTCGGATCCAAGAGTGACGACGACTGAAACAACCGAGTTAGTTCACAGCTGCCTCGGTCGCCGTCACTATGCCGGCCAAAGGTGCTTCTTCACGTATCGTTTGAAGAATCCAAGGTTATAGTAGGGAGAGAACACATGGGCTGACAAAGTTTTCCACTAGTCGATTGTTCTACAAAGAAAAGACGCACCGAACGTTTTAGTTTGACTGCCGATTCGGTCGACAAAATGCTCAAGATTCTTGTCGGTCTGATGTTAAACTAAAGTGTGAAGATGCAGTCTGGCACTGTGAGAACCAGCCAATCGGAGCAAGTTAGCAAGTCCTTAGTTCTGCTGTGTCTAGTTGTATGTGGTCTGTACTTGAAAGTCTAGTAAACTGCCTAACTGTATAAAAATGCATATTAAAATTACTACAATTAGAAATGTACTACAGAGTCGACTGGAGAAAACCTACTAGGGGCCTAATAAAAAAAAGTCAATCTCGGCTTATGCCGGCTTCAATTGATTTGGCAAATAAGTCAGTGTTTCAGCGAATTTTACAGCATCAGACCCCTAAGCTATTAGGATAGTAAAATGTCTTAACATTTAGGCGACAGTGTGTTTTACTATTCAATAAGTCAGTTTACGGCTTTAGTATTTAACTTGCCAGTGTCAAAGTAAAAATATATGGTTCAATGTTAAAACATTGTCAAGTAAAGATGAAGATGAACCACGCGAGTGATTTGTTAAAAGATGATAGTGAGGTTGATGATCATCATTTTAGTAAAGCGGCGGAAAGCATTTACTAAAACTTCGAAGAGTCTTGGAGGGAACATGAAGAAACACTTTTCACAACTTTAAATTACTTTTTTATACTCGATCAACCTAAAAATTATTACTGGATAATAATTCCACCATTATTACACATTAACATTTATGAAAAAACACAAGCTTTTCAAATAATTCAAAATTGCGCGTCCTGTCACTTGCAGTTGCCCGCCAAAACTCCGTCAGTTTACTATTGTCTAACAGTTAAGGTGCGATTCCGATGGCTACTACAGTCTGCAGTTGGATTAAATACGCTGTACAAAGATGTGCAGTCGTTATAAAACTGCGTGATAAAGGATCACGCAGTCAGACATTCCATCTTTTGTTATTTTTATTAGTAGAGGAAGACTAATTATTCATGTTATTACATACTGCAAGGAAAAGAAAATCAGCTGATCCTATGATCAACAATGAAGAAAAGTTTAGAGACTATTGACGTTTAAATAAAAAACAATTCGATTTTAAACTCAGTTTTATTCGTGTCAACGCTCTGGTACTGCGGCCAGCTACACTAGTACATTCGAGACATACGGCGGCTGCAGACTGCAGTGTCGCCTTGCAAGATATCAATCTCATACAAACCAGTAGTGCAGTCTGCAGTCGCTATCGAAATCGCACCTTTACATCACCGAACGTTTTGCCGTACAGCTATCGTTTGAAATATAGATTAGGCTGTTAGATAAGATATAGAAATTTTAATTAGATTACAAGACTAATTTTTAATTAAATAGACTTACTTTAAGTTAGAAATATACTAGATTTTAAAAGATTTTAGATGTAAACTAACTAAGTTAGATGTAAACTGACTTAGTTAGATGTAAACTAACTTCAGATAGATGTAAACTAACTAAGTTAGATGTACACTAACTTAAGTTAGATGTAAACTGACTAAGTTAGATGTAAACTAACTAAGTTAGATGTACACTGACTTAAGTTAGATGTAAACTAACCAAGTTAGATGTAAACTAACCAAGTTAGATGTAAACTAACTTAAGTTAGATGTAAACTAACTTAAGTTAGATGTAAACTGACTAAGTTAGATGTAAACTGACTTCAGATAGATGTAAACTAACTAAGTTAGATGTACACTGACTTAAGTTAGATGTAAACTAACCAAGTTACATGTAAACTAACTTAAGTTAGATGTAAACTGACTAAGTTAGATGTAAACTGACTTCAGTTAGATGTAAACTGACTTCAGATAGATGTAAACTAACTAAGTTAGATGTACACTGACTTATATTCCAAGAGCTAGCGACGAAAATCGACAAGAGTTTAGTAATGGCTCATAATTCAATATGATTTAGTATTGAGGGTGTACATGAGTCAGCACCCACTCGCAAGGTCAGATAGTGGAACAGCTGGCGGCAGCACGCTTTGATGTATGTAAAATTTCAACATGCTCTACAAGTGTTTAGTAATGATTGAAAATTGGCAAACAACTAGTTTATAGTATAAAAAAAGGGAAGAAAGTGGTCAGACCGCATTATTGTGGAACGCTGCGAGTCAGCACTCCACATAAGTTGTCGCCAGAATGATATCGGTGCAAGAGTTTAGTAATGGCTGGAAATTGCCATACTGCTTTATTATTATATATAATTTAATAGAAAAATAGTCAGATCACAAATTAATGGAACAGGGGTAGTCAGCAGCCGCTTAAAGTGCGGATATCGAATACGCGCGGATGTTCGGGGAACTGACCTGTTTTATAAAATTGGTTTGTTGGGGAGCACTTTCCTGTTTTATAAAATTACAAAACTGCAATAGAAAACATTTTGACGTGATAACGTATTATAAATCGATGAACACCGGCTGCACGCCGGAAAAATGTCACGTTATGTTATGTTATGTGTGTGTGGCTGCGTGTGTGGGTGCTTGTGTGGGTGCGTGTGTGTGTGTGTGTGTGTGTGTGTGTGTGTGTGTGTGCGTGTGTGAGTGTGTTCCTTCCTCAAGAAAGCTAGGTTGTCTAGTTAGTGCCCATAACCACAGAGCCTGTATGAAGAGAATTGTGGATGAGAAGGAAGCAAGGGAGTTGTGTAAGGATCGTGGTAAGTGGCGCTCCATTATCTCTGCCTATCCCTGTAGAAAAAAGGCGTGACAATTTGATTGATTGATGAATAAATAATATTAATTGTAACTATTATCATATTAGTTCAATATATTTCAAAAATGTGTTTTATGTTAAGTTGTAAATAAATTGTTAATAGCACATTGATACTTGTAATTAATCTGTATAATTTAAGTTTCATCAATGTTTTCTTATGACATTATTACGTAAAACTATCGTCCGTAAACCGACTTTACATATAACCATTTTTTTAACAATAAATATAATACACCATCGTATATACAATTATACAGACCGTGGATTGATTTGGTCGCGTTTTGGGATCAGCTTGTAAGTTGCTGGTTCTAACTAGGCTGGCATAGTGTATGTGATTACTACTCACAGTTATTGAATTATAGTAGCAGTGGCATCCATTCATGGACCACACTTCAGCTTAACATCAAGCGGGGTGCCGTCATATGTCGAGTCACAATAAAAAAATATACTAAAGTAGGTGACTCGGCGAACTTAGTACCGCCTAAACGTCAATAAGTGACATGTTACTAAACTTGAGTTAATGAAAAAAATTAAATTATTATTTTCTTTTTATAAATAATACAACAGCCATACTCCGTAAACGATGTGCGGCCGCGCTGTTCAGAGTGCGGGGCAGCACCAACAGCATCTTGGCCATGGTTGCTGGCAGATGGGACAGTCGCTTTGTCAAGCACTGGACCAAGATGCATCTTAGTATATAGGTCACTAACATAGTCTAAGAAAATTGTTTACTAACAGATATGGATTTTTTGTCTGAAATAAAAGTTTCTTGTTTTTTTTATTTTTTTTTTATTTTATTTTTTTTAAATTTAATGATTAACTATATCACCTTTATATATTGAAATATAGGCATATATCCGTACGCGCTCCGAACATCCGCGCGTATTCGATATCCGCACTTTAAGCGGCTGCTGACTACCCCTGTTCCATTAATTTGAGATCTGACTATTTTTCTATTAAATTATATATAATAATAAAGCAGTATGGCAATTTCCAGCCATTACTAAACTCTTGCACCGATATCATTCTGGCGACAACTTATGTGGAGTGCTGACTCGCAGCGTTCCACAATAATGCGGTCTGACCACTTTCTTCCCTTTTTTTATACTATAAACTAGTTGTTTGCCAATTTTCAATCATTACTAAACACTTGTAGAGCATGTTGAAATTTTACATACATCAAAGCGTGCTGCCGCCAGCTGTTCCACTATCTGACCTTGCGAGTGGGTGCTGACTCATGTACACCCTCAATACTAAATCATATTGAATTATGAGCCATTACTAAACTCTTGTCGATTTTCGTCGCTAGCTCTTGGAATATTAAGTTAGATGTAAACTGACTTCAAGTTAGATGTAAACTGACTTCAGTTAGATGTAAACTGACTTCAGATAGATGTAAACTAACTAAGTTAGATATACACTGACTTAAGTTAGATGTAAACTGACTTCAAGTTAGATGTAAACTGACTTCAGTTAGATGTAAACTGACTTCAGATAGATGTAAACTAACTAAGTTAGATGTACACTGACTTAAGTTGGATGCAAACTGACTTAACTTGGATGTAAACATACTTCATGTTGGATATAAACTGATTTAAGATAGATGTATACTAACTTTAAGTTAGATTTACACTGACTTAAGTTAGATGTAAACTGACTTCAAATTTGATGTAAACTGACTTAATGAACAGTATAGTGATCTTAATAAAACCGGTCGACACAACTAAACTAAATCTATGTGTGTATAATTTACACAACTTACATAATATCCTTAAGAAATCCGCTAGAGACAAAAACTAAAGACAGAAAAAGAGCTTATTTATATGAAAAATAACTCTGTAATTTATGTAAAAATATCAATGATTTTCCATACATACTGTAGTGTACGAAAGAACAAATATGATTAATTAATTTATTATATTTTTTATTTGATAATTATTTAGTTTGACAATGTCAAAATTTTATTTAACAAATTAACTACAATATAATATAGAAATATCATTGAAAAACTAAATTCTTAATACCGAAAAGATTTTACAAATTTCCACAAACAAAATTCTTTCGTAGCCAAACATATTTTATACAAATCATTATTTTTTTCATTATTCTTACACAAAATATATATTTATTTTGGGATAATGGAGGTTTGAAATCCGTGCCTTAAATGTTAGAACTACTATGGTCCCAAACATATACAAAACTAAAAATTCAATGAAAATATATAAACGCCCGTTCACGTACAAGTAGCGGAGGCGATAGCGAGCGAAGTTACTGATTTTAAGCGTGTATTTGACTTTGTTTTTACTATGGCATGACTTATATTTCATATATTGTGGCGCAACGTTCAGCATCCATGAGTGGAGGTGACTGCTACTACAGCAACTTCAAGAAACCGTCACATTCAATCATCATCATTAGCCAGAAGGCCTCTCCTTTAGAACGCCATTTCGAACGACGAGATGCCAGTTGCATCCACCGGTTATTCGTGACTTTCACTATGTCGTAGACCACCTAGTTCGAGGCCTACCTACGCAAATTGAATATGCTGGCCTAATTGAAATATTTATATTTATTCAATTTCTATTTGACGCATCCTTAGAACGGTAACCAAAGTGAATCCAATTTAATATGTGTATATAAGGTTTAGGCTTTATCATGTTAGGTAAGCACTGTGCTACGTTATCTGACAGTCGTTCAAAAATCGAATAAATAGCTATACGTTATAGTTAAAAGTATACAGCTTGATAAGTTCGTGCAATATCCCGCTATCGCTTCCGCGCGTCAACATGAACCGAGCCAGTACGAAAGAAATAAAGTGCACGGATATTCTTATTAAAAATAACATAACAATGAAAAACACTGAGACCTCTGTCGGGCAAAGAAGGAATTATTACTTAAAAACTAGTGAAAATATATAACTACAACTTACAACCATATCTCACGCCAGATTATAAACATTTATATGAAACATAAAGGACAAATTACTGTGACACTTAACGACATATCTTAAAACTCGTCTTAACTTTTAAAACTTTGAAAAAAGGTGTTTTCTTAGATTTTGCGCATTGATTAATGAATTAAACAATTAAATAAACGCGATAGTAAGCCGCATAAAATTTGTTTAATTCATTAAGTTTAAAAAATACAGTAGAAACCGGTAACGGTCCATAGTGAAACTAAGGTCGCTCCCTCATTTGTCGATGCGGTATTCGTAATTCGACTGATTATTTTTTGTCGAAACGAGCATGCAGAGCAAGGTTTCATAACCCAAACAGCATCGGCTAACCAGGGAGCGTACTTAGTTTCAACTGACCAATCGGACGTCACTACATTGTTGACGGATACCTTTTCATCCATATTTATCAAAATCCTTTCAACTCAAGAAATTCAAATCAAACTTTGAATAATATCAAAGTTTAAAAAAATATTTATTCTTTCGACTTTAGAATTAACTAAAGCTACTTTTTACAGTAAATTTAAGAAATCGTATTTGATATTGCATTACGCTTTATGACAGCTTTGAAATATATTTTGTTTATAGCTGAACTTTGTTTTTAAAGTGGAAATTATATAATTATGATATATCATAAGTAACATCTTTATTTATTACACAGGTTATTTTTTAAATGCCTTGACCTCAATAGTTGTTTTTTATTTAGCTTGTCATTATATTTGGCTCGCCTGAATGCGATCTATAAATGGAGGCGACTGCCATGACAGTAGTAAATAACTGCAAGTAGCAGCCTGCATAACAAAAGAAGTTTTTGTGTCTCCTTAAAATAATTCTAGGTTGTTTTATGTCAAAACTTTACAGAAGCTTTAAACAATTGTCCTGTAGTTATTTATTCTTTACAGCTGTCGAGATATTTAAAAACGGTGTATTTTTAGCCTATTCATACCCGGTTCCTACAATAAACTATCCGTCATCGGTAACAGTAACCATTCGTAACATACGTTTCAAAAATATTATTTAAAAAAAAACAGTTTTACTATTTTTCATACTTTATGCTAGTAGTCGGTAACTTGACATACAAGGGGTATTTTATAAGAACGGCTGTTAGATAATTTAACTGTTTGTATCAAAAACGATCCGTTTCACAGATATAGGAACTGGGCGTTATTCACGTATTGAAACAAGCTGAAACCGTCACATAACTTGTACACAAAGCGATGCAATGGAGTTTAATTATTGCAGTTAAAAGTTTTAAAAGTTAAGATTGTTTTAATGGTATTATTTACCTTTATAATCTGATGCGATAGGTGTCGGATAACACTAATGCATGTAGGTAGTACTTAATGTTGACTTATTGTGGCCGAGGGGTCACCGTTCACGTTGCTATAAGCTGAAAACAAACAGATCAATCAATCAATCATTATCACAATTCATAAACACAGGGATAAGTAGTGATAATGGAGCAATACGACGTGGCGTAGTGGTGTGCTACCAGTCCGGTACGCTGGTATCCAGAGTTCTATTCCCGGTCGGAGCAAATATTTGTTAATAAAAAAGAGGTAGATATTTGCTCCGGGTCTGGTATCCGGGGTAGTATCACCACTTACAAGTATACAGACCGTGAAGTGATTTGGTTGCGTTTAGGGATTAGCTTGTAAGTTGCCGTTTCAACTTGGTCGGTATAGTGGATGTGACTACTACTCTCAGTTATTGACCAGTAGGGGCAGTCACCTCCATGGACCGCACTCCAGGCCTTCTAGCACGGCAATCTAAGAAGCAAGATCGACACGTGCTAGGAATATCACGTATCAAAAAATCCAATAATGCGTTATTGGATTTTTGGTATTCCTTGCAAGTGTCGATCTTGCTTCTTGGATTGCTGTGCTAGGGGGCAGCTTAACATAAGGCGGGTGGTGTCATATGTCGAGTCACAATAAAAAAAAACTTTTCACGATCCTGACATAGTTTTCGTGCTTCCGTAATAAAGAGAGTGGTAGGCAGTGGTACCCAATCTGCCGATCCGGGGTAGTACCACCACTTACAAGTATACAGACCGTGAAATGATTTGGTTACGTTTCGGGATCAGCTTGTAAGTTGCCGGTTCCATCTAGGCCGGCATAGTGGTTGTGATTGCTACTCACAGTTATTGAATTGTAGTAGCAGTGACATTCATTCATGGACCACACTGCTTAACAACAAGCGCGGTGCAGTCATATGTCGAGTCACAATAATAAAAAAAAGAGACACCGGATATTATAGAGAAGTGGAATGCTTCATATGCCTTTGTTGTGTTATCAATGTTCTATAATCATGAATTCATCATGCGAAGTGTAAAAAAGCACCTCTGGTCGCAAGTGGATAGTAAAGGTGACTGAAGCAACCGTAAACTGAATTACTCTTTTCAGTCTACGGCGCTCTTGAACCTTGCTTACCACCAGGTGAGATGTCGATACAAAAAAAATACATATTTAAAAATAAAACAAAAAACTTATAAATATAAATAAAAAGTAAAAGAAACAAAAAACAAAAACCAACCTTAACCGTGGGTTCTTAATATTCCCTCATTATATTTAATTTTTAAAAGAAAATAATGATAATTAAAAAAATGAAAATATATTATTATAATAATAATATAACTATGTAATTATAATATTCTGACATCTATTACTGCTGCTTACACTTAAATACACTGAAAACAAATTAAAAAAACAAAACATAAATAACAAAATAATAAATCAAAAAAATATATAGGTACTATATTTAAAGTCATCCCACAAACATATCTGACCCGGTGGCGAAAAGTGGAACTAACGACGCCATTTTGAAATGTCATTCGACTATTTTTGCGATTATCCACGTTACTTCGTGTATTTATCTTAAGTTTGGTAATATTTTCTTAGATTTTTAGAGCATTGATTAATGAATTAAACAAACTTTATGCGGCTATTTTGGTTTTGATTTTACAATCACGTCAGTCATGGAGAGAATAAAATTGTAAAATCAAAACCAAAATAAACGCGATAGTAAGCCGCATAAAATTTGTTTAATTCATTAAGTTTGGTATTTTAAGGTGTGGCCTGAATACATAATTAATACCCACTTTGAAAACAAAAAACCATTGGCAACACTGATGCGATGACAGCGGGTCAGAGAAATTTGTGGCAAATAAAAGTGCTTGATCATTTAAAGATTTTTGTATATATGGCTTCTGTCATTATTTGACAATTATTGACAAGTTTTTTTGTTTTTGTGGACACATTTTTCTAAGTGGGATACCCATTTAAAATTTTATTTGGAAAACCACTCCACAAAGCTTAGTTATATGTCATTTTTTGCAATGTAAATTTGTCTTATTTAAAATTTTCCCATACTGAGAAGGCAAAAGGAAAGACACGTTTAACAGCTTTAAATTACTTATCTATACTCGATCAACTTAAAAATGATTACTGGATAACAATCCCACTATTATTACACATTCATATTTATGAAACACATGCTTTACAACTAATTTAAAATTTGGCAGTTTCCCGCCATAACTCTCTTGGTTTAGTTGATTATAATTGGCAAATATACGACAAAAAAGAATATTAAAATACTCCTAATAAAACTGTGCCTAACAATCTAAACGATTAAGCATCTATTCGACGCACAGGATGTCCAACGATTTTTATTGGAATTTACAACTAATTCTGATAGATCATATATCACGGTTGACTTACCGACTTGACTGTGGCCTTAATGAAGTCCTTCTTATGCGCGAGGTCAAAGTCAGGATAATGGCTGTACACCTGCTTGCACACGGTCTTCATTGTGATCTCCTCCAGGTTGGCACCCTCCAGGATCTGCTTCACGCACTTCTTTATCTCATCGTCCTATTAATGTAAAAAATATAAATCATACAAAACTATTTATCATAACTCGAGGATAACGGTGGGGGCTGTTGTTTATCAGGAGTGCGGTCCACAAATGAAGGCAACTGCTTCTGCAGTTAAGCAGAAACTTTCAAGATCCCGAAACGCAACTAAGTCACTTTAATGTCCGTACATTCGAAAATGGTGGTATCAACAACTGTCTTCCCACCAATAGTATTTCATGGGGAAGGAAATCCACAGATCCCAAAGATTAACTGGCACAAAATTACTAAAGGCCTGCATAGTGGATGTGGCTGCTACTTAGTTATTTAACTGTAGTAGCAGTCACTTCCACTTATGGACCGCACTCCAGCTTAACATCAAGAGGGGTGCTGTCATATGTCAAGTCCCAATTTTCAAAAAAGTCAATCAGTTAGCCTTTTTATTTAGCCAATTAGTTAGCCTACTATTTATTTTTAGGTAAAATTCATTGAACATTATGATACACATTCAAACAAACGCCTAATAAAAGCAAAAAAAACTTAAAATTCTTCACTCAGTCTCCTGTGTCACGACTCCCTCTTCAGCAAACATCAATCAAATTATCACGCCTTTTTGTCACAGGGATAGGCAGAGACAAAGGAGCGTCACTTGCCACGATCCTGACACAATACCCTTGCTTCCCTCATATCCACAAATCATTTACCATAGTTCTTATACTTACAGTAGGCGGTCGCTTAGCCTTCTTATCCGCTGGTGTATCGGATTCCTCTCCGCTTTCCTCGTCTTCGCTTCCTTCCTCCTCTTCCTCCTCCTCGCTTCCTTCCTCATCGTCCTCGTCTGATGATGCCTTCTTGCCCTTCTTGGCTGGCGGCCGTCCTTTGCCTGCCGGTGCCTTCTTCTTGGCTATAACAAAATTACCATTATTGAAGAAAATCCGAGATTTAAGATTCCCAAGATGGATTATTGATTATTGTGAGAAGATTCTTAAAAAAACATGGGTCTTTATTTTTCTATTGTGACTCAACATATGACAGCACCCTGCTTGATGTTAAGCCGAAGTGTGATCTATTATTGGATGTCACTGCTACTACAATTCAATAACTGTGAGTAGCAATCACATCCCCTAAGCCCACATCGGCCTAATTGAAACTGGCAACTGCAAGCTGATCCCGAAACGTGACCAAATCACTTCACAGTCTGTATACTTGTAAGTGGTGGTACTACCCCGGATCCGCAGACTGGGTACCACTGCCTACCACTCTTTGATAACCAGACCCGAAGCAAATATATGCCTCTTTATATTACTAAATACTAATAAAAGCTATGTAATAAATATTTGCTCCGACCGGGAATCGAATCAAGGACTTTCCGCGTGACGGACTGGTGTACTAACCAATACGCCATACCCGTAGTCAAGTGACTGGACATGTGACCTCGACTTGCCGGATGATAAGCAAGTAGAGGTCCAAAAGCGCTGATAACAATAAAATCCGACTTAATTTACTGTCGCCTTCACTATGCCTGCCAGAGGTGCACATGCAGAGTATTCTAATTACTAAATTACCTGGTGGTGTGGGTGGTTTTCGTTTGACAGGTGTTGCCTTAACGCTCTTAGCAACTGGCTTGCGACCTTTAGTTGCGACTGCAGTAGCTGCTGCCTTGCCACGTTTCGATTTTGGCTCCTAAAAAAATAAATCCTTAATTTTCTGCATTTTTAATTAATTTAATTTCTAATATCTACATGGAAAAAAGTTTTATATATCATTGTGACATATGACAGCAATTTTTTTTTATTATTAAACGTTTCTATACTAAGCTACTAAAGTGCTTGGTATCATAGAAACAGGACAACCAAAGTACATATATCAAAGATACATTGGTACCGGTGAGTGGTTTGAACTCGGGCCACTCGGCTTACGTAGCCATTGCACTGCCACTACACCACGGTCGTATTTTAATATTAATATTATTCGCAATCCAGCTAATATTAAACTGGAGTGCGGTCCATGAATAGAGGACACTGCTACTACAGTTACATTACTGAAAGTTGCTGTCTGCTCCACTATGCCGGCCGCTTGTAAGTTGACAGTTTCAACTAGGCAGGCACAGTGGACACGACTACTACTTAAAGTTATATAACTGTAGTAAAATTCCCCTTTATTAAAGGATCCTATTCCAGCTTAACATCAGGCGGGGTACGATCATATGTTGATCTACAAAAAAAAAATTCAAAGAAACTCACATCAGATTCCTCGCCCTCGCTGCCAGATTCTCCCGCCGCCTCGCTTTCACTCTCGGAACGCTCACTCTCCTCTTCACTGTCGCTGTTGGCCTTCTTGCCACGGCCGCCTGATGCCTTCCGGCCCTGTAACAACAATATTATATTATTAAGTTTCTACGATGGTTTGGTTTTCGCGAATGAGCGGCCAAGTCTTACTCACTTTAACATCCTATAACCTTGGGCATTCAATCACGTTTGAAGCACTTTGACGTCGCCGGCATAGTGACGGCGACTGGGGCAACCGTAAAGACTCGGTTTTTGGAGTCGTCGGCACTCTTGGACCTCCTCTTGCTTACCATCAGGTGGGTCGAGGTCAGATGTCGAGTCACAATACAAATAAAGGTAGTCTGTACCCACTCTGCAGACCACCGGGAGGCTTTTTTATATAACAGCACCCCCTGCCTTGTGTTAAGTTGGAGTGCTCTCCATGAAGTTGTCTCAGTCGGCGCCACAAAACCGGCAAATGAATTCTTAAAAAACTGGATGCATACTTTGATGGTCCAGTTTCTATGATACAAGCACGTTTAATAGCTTAGTATATAATTGTTATAAGTAAATATACATATAAGAAAAATAATATACTGACCCGTGTCTTCTTTCCTGTCTTGGGCTTGCGTCCCCTCTTGCCCTTGGAAGGCCTACGTGCGCCTGTGCTCTTACGCTTGCGAGCAGGACCCGCGGGCGCCTCACCGGCCTCCGGGTCAAAATCAGAGTCGCCCTCCTCCGAGCCGCTTGGATTGAATGAACCCTGAGAATAAAATCTATTTTAATACAAATAAGAACAAATAAGTTTTTACAGTGCTGACGACTGTAAAAACCAAGTCAGTACACGGCTGCCCCAGCCGTCGTCACTATGCCGGCCAAAGGTGCTTCTTCGGGCATTGCTTGAAGAATCCAAGGTTATAAGATGGAGGGAATACAAATATATACAAAATATAAGAAATTAAAGCATCTTACGTCTGATTCGGAGCCATCCTTAGGTAGTTTGGGTCCCTTAACTTTGGTCTCGCTGTCCGACTCATATTCTTCATCGGAATAACCTTAGAAAGTAAAAATGTTAAAATATTATTATTAAACTTATACCACTTTGAGGGCATTAGGTCCGGAAAGCTCTTCCTCATATGGATAGCCGCTTGACTGGACGACTGCTAAATCTTAGCAGAGCTAAGCTCCGACAAACACAACAGCAACATTTCGTATAGCCGCTTTGTAGGTTGCTGCCTGAATAAGGAGGAAACAGCTGTCCATGTGCTCTTGGAGTGCAGTAGCGTAGCTGAAGCGAGGCAGAAGTTCCTGGTGTAGTGGCAGTGCAATGGTTACGCAAACCGAGAGCACAGGTTCAAAACCACTTGCCGGTATCTTATGTAACTAATGTATCTTTGATTTTGATATATGTACTTTGATATATATATGGAACTTTGGTTGTCCTGTTTAGTAGCTTGGTATAAAAATGTAAAAAATGCTGAGATTAAAAACTTACCTCTGTTATGAACCTTTACAGCGGCAGATCTCCTGGGCCGACCACCAGGAGTGGAAGCCGGCGTTGATGCAGGCTTGGCCACACCGCGGGAATGTGGGGAGTTGGGGCCAGGGTGTTGAAGGAATCCAACTATACGCGATGCCATGTCGCTTGGTGATCCTGGTGAAAGTATAATTTAATATAAACCTAATGACATCTCTGAAGTTAGGCCGCATGTCATAAAATACTGTGGGGCCGCAAGTCATAAGGTATGTTTTTTTTCTATTGTGACACGACATGTGACTTCGACCCGCCTGATGATAAGCAAGAGGAGGTCCACCAAGAGTGACTACGACTGAAAAAACCGAGTTAGTTCACGGCCACCTCAGTCGCCGTCACTATTATACATGCGCAAAACGCTTCCATCAAATGATACGGAGTGATATGTTTTTTTTCCATCGGAACTAGTTCACTCATCTAGTTCACTAGTTCATTTAGTTCAAGGAAGCGCATTCGGTTAGTTCATTCGGTAAAGAAAAGCTCCAGTTGTTATGAAAAATCAAGATATCCTTTCTATAGAATTATTTTAGATCATACACTTGACAAATGTACACAGAAACTATAATAAACAATAATTATAATCACAATTACCAATTCGCATAATTCAAAACTGCAAATATTCGTTAGAAAAATACGTTATAAAAAGACGAGTTGCTGCTCTCTTCAACATACTTACCTACCATTACTCGTAATGCACGCGGTGTAAATATTTTCTTTGGCACGCGGAGAGCAATGGATATATAAAATATACTTTCACGGTATTACGCGAAAATACTAGGTACGAGTAACGAACGAGGTACGATTCCGTACGAATGTAAGATGTGTTTATATCTCGTTCCATCATAGGAGTGGTGAGTGAGTGGATATGCGATGCATGACTCGGAACTAAAGGAACTAGAGACACATTTGAATTTGCAGTGAACGAGTGAGTGGTGTAGTACCAGGATCGGAAGTATATCATTTTAGTGACTCGTTCCGGAACTATCCAAGTCTAGTCACTATGCCGGCCAAAGGTGCTTCTTCACACATCGCTTGAAGGATCCAAGGATTAAGACAACCTTTACAAGTTCGCACAAATTTTTTATTAACCATTTATTTATTTATTCGTTTTATCTTTAGGCAAAATTTGTAAAGCTAATAAAATTAGTCTTCAATCAATCACTAAAATTGTCATGCCTTTTTCCCACAGGGATGGAGCGCCACGATCACGATCTCCCTTGCTTATGTTATACAGTAATGAGGACTAGGCAACCCAGCTTTTCTTAGGGATGTCTCTAATTTGGTCAGAAAACACCCTCTTCATCAGTTTTCAACAAGATTTTCTCTTCTTTCTCTTTTGATTAGCAAAACTTGAGCTGCCCCTTCCAAAATATTGCTATAACTAAAATTCATATGAGTTTTATACACTATTCAAAAGATATAAATATATTTCACCTTTCTTCTCCAAATCCAACATCTCGCACATGGTCCTCAATTGTTTTGGCTCCATTTTGGTTGTCTCTTCCAACTTAGCTTTGTAGTCCGATGAGCCAACAGTCCACTCGTACCCTTTGAACTTCTTTATGTTGCGCTTTACGTTGCGATCCAAACATAGTTGCTGTTGACAAGAAAACATTTGTTTAAAACCAGCCGACATGTCTACTATTTTTTAAGGCAAGCATGGTGTAGTGGCAGTGCAATGGCTACGTAAACCGAGTGGCACGGGTTTGAAACCACTCACCGGTACCAATGCACTTTAGTAGCTTAGTATAGAAATGTATAATAAAAATACATGAAAAAATATATATTGTGGCTCGACATATCAACAGTACCCCACCTAAAGCTGGAGTGTGGTCCATTAACCGGCACCTCAGAAGCTGATATCGAAACTTGACTAAGTCACTTCACTGTCTCAACATTTGTTAGTGGTGGTACCACTACCCAGGATTAGCAGACTGGGCACAACAGTCTACCACACCCGGAAGGCAACCAAATCCGGACCCTGATTCACTTTTTTTTTTGTATTTGTAATATTCAATCTAATTATTAAAGATTACAAATAAAAGCTATCAGACAAATCTTTGCTCTGACCGGGAATCGAACCTAGGAAACGCTGTGGTGTGCTAACCAATGTCCCACACGTGTCGTTGAAACACGAAACTTTTTTTTCTTGAGGCTCGAGTTAAGGTGAGGAAGCATGAGACTAGAATTAACGCTGTAGAAATGCGGTCAATAAGGAGTGTATGTGGAGTGACAATAGCGGATAGAAGTGACAAGGATTGACAAAGAAATGCTTCGATGATTTGGGCAAACAGAAAGGATGAGTGAAAGTAGATTGACAAAAGGAATTTATAAATCTGATGTGGATGGATGTATTAAAATAAGACAGGCCCAGGAGGGTGTTTTCAGACCAAATCTAAGACATCCTCAAAAAAACTGGGTTTCCTAGTGCTTATAAAGAGCGTGTATGTAGAGAATTGTGGATGTGAGGGAAGCGAGGGACTTGTGTTAGGATCAAGGCAAGTGGCGCTCCATTGTCTCCGCCTATCCCTGTGGGAAAAAGGCGCGACAATTTTATTGATTGATTGATATAAAATAGTGATGAATGTGTTTATAAATCAATCAACAACACTTACCCCATACAAATATTGATGTAGTATTTTCTGGTCTTGTGTCTTGAATCTGGAGAGTGATATCTCGACGTTGCCGATGTGACCGAGGGGTATACCTTTGCCTGCTGGCACGGGCACTGGAGGCTCAATTGGCTATAAACACACAAAAATATATAAAAATGTACAAAGATCATAATGTAATTGGAATATATCCTTTATCTTGTATAGTTTAGGTGTGCAAAATGATCAAACTATAATTATGACAGTTCAAAGCAGAACTGTTAATATGGTGTGTCTTTGTGATTGACCGACGATACAAAATCCATATCTTTTTTCTCTAATAACTCAATTGCACAGCACTAACTCACAGCAATTAATAGAAAAATTGTTATTGGTTTTATCAATACAAGTATCGAAACTACTATTTATATATTTTTTATTATATATCATTGAACATTACAAAAGTAGTACATAAAAGGCGAAAATGAATGATGGAATAGAACCTTTATAATAGAACTATTACAGCAGAGTTCCTAGTTTTGTCTTGTAGACGAGTATTTGTCGTGTGTTTCGGTTTTGCTCCAACTGGGAATTAAACCTGGGTCAGCAGAATTGCTTATTGTTGGATCTAGCAGATCTAGCAAATACAAACACAAATCTAAAAGATCATTAACTCAAACATCGATTGATATCGCTTTTAAGAATGTATGTGATAACATAATATGACAAAATTCACCTCTTTCTTAGGTTTAGGTTTTGGAGCCTCTTCCTCTTCTTCTTCCTCCTCTTCCTCTTCCCCGCCCTCGTCTTCCTCATCTTCTCCCTCATCATCATCGCCTTCTTCTTCCTTTACTTTTTTTGCTGGCTTAGCAGGCCTGTTTTACCAAGAAAACACTATATTATTTTTATTCTTTATTTACTGTATTTAACTCTTTATACCTAAGCATGTTAAGCTGGAGCCCGGTCCATAAATGGAGGCGACTGCTACTGTATCAGTCGCATCCATTTCGAAACGCGACTTTACGGTTTGTCTAAAAAAACATTTTATTTTTTATTGTAACTTGACATATGACAGCACCCCGCTTGATGTTAGGCTGGAGTGTGGTCCATGAATGGATGTCACTGCTACTACAATTCAATAACTGTGAGTAGCAGTCACACATCCACTATGCCGGCCCAGTTGGAACCGGCAACTTACAAGCTGATCCCAAAACGCGACCAAATCACTTCACGGTCTGTATACTTGTAAGTGGTGGTACTACCCCGGATCGGCAGACTGGATACCACTGTCTACCACTTTTTTATAACCAGACCCGAAGCAAATATCTCTTTTTTTTTTATTAACAAATATTTGCAATATTTAATATAATTATTAAATATTACAAATAAAAGCAATGAAACAAATATTTGCTCCGACCGGGAATCGAACCCGGGACTTTATGCGCAACTAACCAATCTCTGACCTCCACGCCTGTCGTCAAATTTCCTTCCTATTTAGCAAATACTTTGGGTAGGTTACTACACTTACTTTTTCTCTACCTTGGCCTTCTTTTTCCCCTTATCCTTTTCTTTCTCCTCTTCCTCCTCGCCTTCCTCTTCCTCGTCCTCATCCTCTTCTTCCTCATCCTCCTCATCTTCCTCTTCTGTATCCTGAACATTTCATAATACATATTTGTTAAATTATAAAATTGAACATTTACAGCAGCATTTGCAACACGATAACATTTTGTTAGATAAACTACTCCCTCCCTCTTCCCATTTAACCCATTAAGCTTGCATATCGTTGCGTGCGTACGCTTAAAATAGATTAAAGTTTCAATAAATTATATTGTAGAAACAGGATGAGTAAAGTATATTATATCAAAGATACATTGGTACCGGTGGGTGGTTTCAAGCTCGTGCTCTTGGTTTGCGTGACCATTGCACTGCCACTACACCACGGTCGCCTTATCTTTTATTTAAAAGGACACAGTTATTTTAATTATGACCCTTTAGATTTTAAACTAAGTATAATTCATCTTTTAATTAATAAATCATAAATTTTACTTGCATTTATTTATTTAAATCCTTTATTGCACCAGTATACATTTAAAAATAGGTACATAGGCAAGTTTAATACCTATTAGGCATTCTCTAACAACTAACCTTTGAGATGGTGAGAAATTATGGGCAGGCTGCAAATATACTACAAACTACAATTCCCTTAATGTTAAGTACCTGACTAAGCAGTCCGCAAGGGCACGTATGGTGAAACAGTACATACCTCTTTCTTAACCTTCTTAGGTGGATTCCTGGCCTTGTTATTTTCCTTTACATCCTCTTCATCCTCATCCTTATCATCATCATCTTCCATGGTTTCACCATTTTCCTCCTACACAAGTAAAATTTGATTTTGTAGTTAGAATTTCAATTTAATACGGTTGGATTCAGCGAATAAAAGGAATACGAGATATGGCTTATGTTAAGTCGTTTGCACTACTATGCGACTACAATCCCAGTCACACGACTGTATCTATGATTTACGTGTGAATTTTAAAGTCCATTTTAAAAAAGGTAAGGCGTGCGATTTTATGTTTTTGATCAAAGTTATAACAAGATATGACCAATATTAACACGTTCACAGTCCCACGATACTCAGGAGTCCACGACCTCTTTCGGGGTCGCATGAGACTATACTAAGGAGTCCGCGACCTCGAAATGTATTATGATGTTAAACAGTGAATGGAGGCGACTCCTAACATAATTACATAGCTGCAAGTAGCAGTCGCAATCGGTGACTTTAGACCTGATCCCGAAACGCGACTGAGTCCCGAAAGGGGTCGTGGACTCCTGAGTACAGACTCATGCGACCTCAATGGGGGTAGTGGGACTGTGAACATGTTAAACGAAATTTCCATCTATCGAAGGCGTTCAACACTTGGCATTCTTGTTGATCAATGAAATTGTCACGCCTTTTTCCCACAAGTATAGGCAGAGACGACGAAGCGCGACTTGCCACGATCCTGACACAACTCCTTCGTATACAAGCTCTACGATTATGGGCATTAGGCAACTGAGCTTTCTTAAGAATGTCTCTGATTTGGTCGGAAAACATGAAGTCAATTAATCTCATTTTGGACAAAGGTGTGAACTATTAACAAGCTCTTAGTGAGATAGATTTCTAGGCATCGGTTGTTATATTTCAAAAAGGGCGTGACCATTCGATTGATTGCTCGCTTTTGTTATTACTAACCTTCTTAACTTTTGCATCGCTTTCTTTCTTCAATTTAATATCCTCCTTAGACCCATCTGAGCCACCATCACTCTTCCCATTTGCTGTTGTCTTGCCATCACCTATTGGAACATGCATTGTTTATAAAATTATTGATTAAAATAAGATGATCCCGGCAGAAAAAAAGAGCTCTGTCTTTTGATTTGCGAATCATAAAGATCGGCAGACGAGAAGGGCTTTGACGACTCCGGTGGAAGGAAGTCCGCCTATCCCGAATACATATCCGATACAGCCATACACCCAATTTAATAATCTTTTTAATTTGATACATATGCCAAAAAACGTAAAGTAAGTAGGTAACAAACCAAATTACTGCGCAGCGTGCCAGCCTGCGCTCTTTTTTCTGCCGGCATCTATATCTCCCCTGATCGGCAGACTGCTTTTCGACAACTAGACCCGGGGCAAACTGCCTCTTTTTTTAATAACATTTTTTTATTTTTTATTCTGATACCTCGACCTCGACCCGCCTGATGATAAGCAAGAGGAGGTTCAAGAGTGACTACTACTAAATATAACAAATAATATCTATGAAACTAGTATTTGCTCCGGTCGGGAATCAAACCTGGGACATTACGCGTAACGAACTGGTATGCTAACCAATGCTCCAAGTCTGTCGTCAAAAATGTGTGCATTTTTTTTGATGTGACACGACATCTGATCTCGTCCCGCCTGATGATAAGCAAGAGGAGGTCCAAGAGTGACGACGACTGAAAAAACCGGGTTTGTTCACGGCTGCCCCAGTCACCGTCACTATGCCGGCCAAAGGTGCTTCTTCACGCATCGCTTGAAGGATCCAAGGTCATAGGATGGAGAGAACTACAAACGAAAGATGCACCGAACTTTTTAGTTCGACTGCCGATTCGGTCGATGAAATGCGGATGCTTTCCCCGACCTGTGCGAGTATTACGGGAGTGAAAAGATGAGGTAGGAACAAGGTTAAAGAGCTCCTCGGAACATTCTCCGTGGTATAGGCGATAGAGGACGCACAGAGCCGCCATGTCATTTAATGAAGGTGTTAGAAAACTCTTTAATTATTCTTAAAACATACACTGTTAAATCTTATCATAATAACTTCGACGGTCCTTATGTATAATATAGTAAGTATGTATATTTGGATATTTTTTTCCAAAAAAAAAACTAAACACAAAAGTTGACGAGTCAAGACTAAACTATTCTTAATTTATATTTTAAACATACACCTACACGAGTTTTAGTGTTCGCAAATGGCACGAGTTTAAACGATCAACCACGACTAGGAATACACACAAATGAAAGTTCCTATCCGTTATTGAGAGCGAATGAGAGACAAATATATGTTGCTCTGCATCGCGACACTGTGTTCAGGTTTGCTTATTAGCATAGTTTTAACGTGTCTTGTTCGGAGCACAAATTAAGTCTCTACCACACAGGCGCGTTATTATCGGTCGATAATATCGGATGCGTTATTGTGATAATGCGTCCCGATTCCTTGCACACAACTGCGTCCTACTGCCAATGTGTCGTTATTTATTTATTTATTAAGCACAACAACAGACAACAAGCTAAACACGCATTTTAAACATCAACTATGATTAAGTACAATAAACTTGAAGTCCTATTACAGTTATACATAACATTCAAGTAACATGATCAGAACAAAATACAATGAAGTTAAAATTTAATAAATTCTACACAAACTGATAAATAACTACAAAATTAAAAAAAATACACAATGTCAAAATATAAACTATATAGATAATTAAACAGAATTAAATATTAATTAGGAACAATAAACTTGAAATTATATTATGGTTATACGTATCATTTAAACAACATGGTCTAAACAAAACACAATGACATTAAAATTGAATAAATCACTACAAAATTAAAAATTGAAATGAAATAAAATAAACAATGTCAAAATATAACTAAATAGGTAATTATACAAAATTAAATAACTTATCAATGTAATGCATTTTTTTTCATGGAAAGACGACTCTGCTGAAATATATCACATTCCTCTGAGAGACTATTATAGTAAGAGCACATGCGATGCAAAGGATTATTTCTCGATACATTGTTACAGCTAAAGGGAATATAAAATAACCTATTTGTGCGTTGAGAGCGAAAGGGAACATGGAATTTAACCTTCTCAAGTAGTTTGTGTCCAAATAAACCCCTTACAATTGAATGAAGAGCACTGAGATCGGCAGCATTTCCGTTATTATCGCAGCAGTGTGTAACTTCGTAGCCGTCCTATCCTAATACATATGATACTAAAAACAGATTACGCAACAACGCATCCGGTATTACCGACCGATAATAACGCGTCTGTGTGGTAGAGGCTTAACATAACTACGTCTTTACTTAAAATATTATTGCATACATATTATACATAAGGAGCGTCGAATTAAGGCAAGCGTCCACAGTTCCGCATCATGCGCTTCGAACGGATCCGCAGTATACGGATCGCCAACACCCGTAGCGATCGGACGAGTCAACTTTCGGGTGTGACAATATTTAAGTATTCGTTGGTAGAAGACAAAAGAAGAAAGGGACGAGGTGCGTCTAAAGATGGGCCGGGCCGATCTTGAGTTTTTTTGAACCGAGTTAGGTTGATTTAAAAATATGGATAACCCGATCCGCAAACCGAGTTGACAATTCATCCGACAATCTAAATTACCTAATACACAGTATGGTTTGCTATAGAATTTCGGATGTCAAATATAACTAAATAAATTTGGTGTTTGATTTAAAATTATAATTACTTAAGTATATAATAGTTCAAACCGGTTAATTGTAAATGTTAACCGACCCAACTTGGTTTAGGTCTCAACTCGGTTTAACCCGGGTTAAAAAGTCGAGTCGTTACATCTCTAGGTTCGTCTACTGATCGGCCTTCCGTATGACGTCATCGGCATGCATTGCGTGCTGTCCGTGCGATGCGAATCAGTAGACGCAGCTGTATGAGGTTATAAAATATAATCCGCCGCGTCTTATGCAGAACTGTGGACGACTACCACAAAAAATAAATCTAAATAATGGTACGAACGCTTGTTGCCTGCCCAAACAAACACAAAATGGAGTTCCAGAGTATTAGTAATGAACAAACAATGAAGATGTGAGAAATCAGAAAACCCATTTTCCCTTGTAAAGTCTGACCTGCATTATCTGGATCTTTATCAACCTCATTTATTGGGACTACATCAGCGTTACCTTCGGGTTGAACTACGGACTCACCCTTCGAGTCCTGTGACGACTCGTCTCCCGTCGACTGTCCGTCACCTGCTCCGGATTTCTTGTCATCGTCCTTTTAATAAATAATAAAAAACACATTTTAGGAAATTTTATACATTTTTAATTTCTAATTATCCTACAGTTATGCCCGGTACATATTGGTGTACGTATCACGCAATGTAACGCCACGAACCATACATACCTATTGGCATCTGTTCTGTCGCGCGCACGAACCGCCCACATACCTATTGGCATCTGTTCATTCTCGCGCACGATGCGCCCACGTACCAATTGTCATCTGTTTTGTCGCGCACATACCTATTGTCATCTGTTCTGTCGCGCGCACGAAGACCCAAATACCTAATGTCATCCGTTCTGTCGCGCACACGAATCGCCCACATACCTATTAGCATCTGTTCTTTCGCGAGCACGAACACCCACATACCTATTGACATCTGTTCTGTCGCGCGCACGAACAACCATGTCGTTATGTGTGTAGGTAGGTATGTACCTATTGTCAACTATTATGTCGCGCGCAAGAACCGCCCACATACCTATCGTCATCTGTTTTGTCGCGCACGAACGTCAACATACCTATTGCCTACTTTTCTGTAGCGCGCACGAACCGCCTACATACCTATTGTGATCTATTCTGTCGCGGGCACGAACCGCCCACATACCGAATGTCATCTGTTCCGTCCCGCGCACGAAAACCTCTAACTAAAAACCTCTGCGTGTGAACATTTTTGGGTGGGATTTCAGAAGTTCGGCACGGCTTTAAATAGGATTTGAACCTTCCCCGTACACCGCGAGCTCCCGCATCTTTGTGTTCGTCCCAAAAACTGACAAATTTTGATACACTCTGCAAACGAGTACCTATTAATGCACGTGCCGACTATAAAAATCGTGTTACGTTACACGTTACATTTCACCAATGTGGACAGGGCATTAGTTTTAAGACTTCACATCGGGTCATATGCACCCGAAATGTATTCGTATGTAAAATGAAACTTATGATCTATATCATATTTTTAATTATGTGAAGGAAGTGTTGTGGATTATTCCGTTTGGTAATTTTTTAAGACCATTAGAGTCTGTCTTAGCCGAAATGACGCGCGTCTCCACTGCATTTAATCACACGTGCGAATGTAAAATATGGATGCAACACACCGAACATTCAGTTGCTGGTTAGTAAGACACAAAAGAAGGAGCACGCTGATGAAGTATAGTAGTATAGTTAGTAATATATGTATTCACACATTTAAATATACTAATAAAGTGGTGGGGCGCGTCATTTATAGTTAGACAAGCTATACTGGGGAACAAACCTTAGTACCAAATTGAATAAACCGCGTCTTAGTCTCAACATGGCGTATTAGGTGAAAAAATTTGCTAAAGAAATTTAATCTTATTAAAGACTATTATGTATAAGAAAATAATACAAGTTTAACAAAATGGGTTCCAAAGAATCTTATGTTTAATTTTAACCTTAAAATCAAAGTCGCATTTTAATTCACACAGGGATAGGCACAGACAATAGAGTGCCACTTACCGTGATCCTTGCTTCCATCACATCCACAATTGTTATCATACATCATTATTTTTAGACGACACTACTTTTTTTTAAATATCCCTGATTTGATCATGGAACATTCTGGGTTGTACCTTATGTGAAAGTTTTTTAATGCATTTTAGACCTTAGGTGGACTAAGGAAAGTGTTATAAAGAGTAACACCAGGGAGAAGGGGAGATGAGGGGGGAGGGGCAAAACTGGAATGAAAGGAGAAGGAAGCACTGGTGAAGGAATTTAGGCTGAATGTACTCAATGCTGATTTTGTGCAGAGTATTTTGTCTGAACTAACATCAGGGATATGTTGAAATATTATTTATTTCCTTCAGCGTTAACTCCCTACCAACTCCTGGAGGAGATCGGGTGGCTCCACTGAAGGAGAACCGTTGAAGAACGTACAAAGAAACCGAAGAGGACTTCAAGTGCGGAAACGAGCCCGCAAAAAACCACAACTAGATAAGTTTGTGTTTCATCACTATGCACCCAATTAAAATATCTATTTAGTGCAAAGACAAAGGACAGACACTTTCCACAGTCCTGACCTAACTTCCTCACTTCTTTTACAACTCTCTTTGTACTACAAACATGGTACTCTGCTATTCTATATATTTCTCCCTGTGGGAACATAGGTGTACCGTGCCATTGTAGTCAGTTTTATATACAAATTTATGTTAGGATGAATAAAAACAATTAGACCTACAAGACAATTATAAATTAAGAACAAACACTTTCTTTATAAGTAGAAACTATTAATAATCCATTATAATTAACAATCAATCAATCAAATTGTCGAACCTATATTTCCACTAGGATAGGTAGAAACAAATAATGTCCTCTTACTATGATCCTAACTGACTATATGATTAAATCATAGGCAAATTGGTTATGTTTGTCTGTTCATAGTATACAATTTCAATCAATCAAATTGTCACGCCTTTTTCCCACAGGGATAGGCAGAGACAATGGAGCGCCACTTACCACGATCCTTACACAGCTCCCTTGCTTCCTTCACATCCACAAATCTCTTCATACAGGCTCTGTGGTTATTTTAACAAATAGAAGTTATAAATACTAACAAAAATAGGATTTTGAGAGACTAGCTTTATTATTACTGACTATATAAATAGGATAATTGGTTAATAACTGCAAAAATATCAATTTTAATAAAAACTAAATCACAATGCAAAACATGAAAAGTATATAATTTCTAACATGAAAATAAAACATTGTATAAAATTATTTTTCTAAATTTTACATATTTCTTAATAAATAACGGTAATCTAACCCTTTTATATCAAACATTTACTCAAAATCATGATATAAAACGCGGTACTAATATTGACAAACAACTTTAGTCTTTACGCCTACCGCACAAGGTACAAAATTGAATTGTCAAATTTCCCGGTATAAAGGTACAACATAGGCGCATGTACGATAATTTCTATACGGGAAAATGAGATGTACTATTCACATAGCAACCAAACGCGCTTTGCCATTTGGTAAAATTTCACTATTTGCACAACTGCGTAATAATGCGATATTTCATTGATAAATTTAAAAAGAAACATGGCCACAGCAATAAAGGTCCTATGACATATATGTTTATTTACATAGCCGCTAATTTGCAATTTTTCATCTTCGCACATTTAGCTGCCGAAACATTACGACATCATTTATAGGCTATTTCTAATCTCAATAAGTGAGACAAGCAAATTACCAAGGTCATTCGGATTTTCTATCAATGTCATATTCACTTTGCACATTAACAAAGGCCCTGCACCGAAATGCAAAGGGGCGGGGGTGGTGAAAATATGTGATTTCATGCAAATTACTTCGTTAGAATCAGTTTCGTTAACTGATCAAAATAGCATTAAAAGTTTTCCATGCAAAAAGTTGAGTTAAAACACATCCCTTCCGAAGCAGTTCCCGCGTTTCGCGGGAAGCGAACGTTCTGTCAGCCATGTTGAGACGCAGACAAACTTTAGTGATATAACACGCAAATAACATAAGTCAGACACTATAACTATACTTAATTGATGCACTTCAACATAAAGAATACAAATACTAAAGCAAAATTCACTTATATACCTGATTATCACTGATTTTCGCTTTATCGGTATCACCCGACATTTTACTTTGCTAAGAAATTGAAAGCAACCCAAAGCGTCTTCAAACACCGGACAACACAAATGCACGCATTCAAAAAATACGTTCCGTTACAACGTTTTTTTTATATAAAATCTTTTAACAGATATTTAGTGATATAATTATTTACACTATATTTTTACTTTATGTGGAATAAAAATAAGTTAAAATTTATTGATATATTAAAAAGAAAATCGTAAAGCGATAGGTTGACTGTATAGCTACTTTGGAAAGTCGCAACTAGATGACGCTGCAATATTATAAAACTGACAGCCCTTAAGCCAATAAACCCAGTCTTTCTCGTGAGCGCTTTTTATAGTCATTTAAGACATTTATCCCACCGGCGCCGACAAGAAAGCAAGTAACTACAGACTGATTTCACTCTTAATAGATACACAATAGATGTAGAACCCGTGTCAATAAAAGAGATACATTTATATTCATAGTTTATTACTGACTCTTTTCACATTGCCTAACTCTAACTCCACTAGTTTGTTGCAGCGACAAGAGCTATCAAAGATAATATGGCTGACAAACACCGGTAGGATCTGAGTGCACGCATTAATTATTATTATTATTATTATTTTGAATTTAAAACAGTTATGGCCATCTAGTATCTAGCACTATTCGCTTTCTCGTCTGAAATGGGATAACTGCCTAAATAATATATTAATACAAATTCCAATTAGTATTGGCGGATATTTGCCCTGATTTGTCTTGTGGCCGTTGTACATTGATATCGCGTGTTTATTCATGGATCAACATTCTAGCCTTCTTATTATTATTACGCACCGCTATTGCCACGAACTGTTGTAGTAGTCTATCTAAACTCTCCGTTTAGTCCTACGCCATATTTGACTCTTTTATTATAATTGGAGGATAGAGCAGTATTTTTAAATTAGACCGGAGTGGTATGGAAAAATAAATATATACGAGTAGTAGGCAGGAGCATGCGATACAGGCTATACAAATATAATCAATATTGGAAATATTTGATGAAAAAAGAAGCGGATATTTGGTCTGGTTATCAAAGAAGGTAAGGAGTGTTTCCCAGTCTACCGATCCGATGGGACCACAAGTATACAGATCATGAAGTGACTTAGTCGTGTTGGGTTGAAACCGGCATAGTAAATGTGACTGCTACCTATAGTTATTAAATTGTAGTAGTAGTCAACTTCTTTCATGGACCGAAGTCCAGCTTAACATCGGGCGTGGTGCCTTCATATGTCGACTCTAATAAAAATAAAAGCTTTCGAGCGTCATGAGGAGTTAAAATCTAGCTAGGACCGTATAACGGAATGTATTATTTCAAATCCATAGACAAATTACCGAGTCTGGCGCGAAATTGCAACAACAAAATTAGGTTATTTTTACTACTTCCTAAAAAATAATTTATCGTAAAATAATTGTGTAGAAAATTGTATACATGACTAAAATATTTAAAGTAGCGGGTAATTTCTTTCATTTAGGTCAATTCTTTTAAAATGCAAAGCCAAGGAAAAATCGTTCTATTGTCTATGGACCGCGTCGTCTGATTTGCGACTGAGTGCTGGATTTTTGAGCGAATATTGCATCCTTTTAAGTTTTAATGTTAATTTAATGGCTGAGGAATTACTCGTTTGAATGTATATGCAGTTCAGCTAAATATGAGCGATTATTCTCCTATGGCTACGCTTCAAAACAATGGCCAACCGGCGGGATTCGTAGCAGCAGTGCAACGTGCGAAATTGGTAAGTATGCCATCACAATAGAAAAGTTTCATTTTTCTTTTACTATTCGTTACGTATTATAAGTATTTAAGTAACAAACATAATTAACTTAGTATTTTATTGTATATTGGCTGATAACCTAGTCGATAAGTTTTGTAACTGTAAAATTTTTGTAACGCATTCGTTGGGGCACCGTATGAATTATAATAAGTAGATGATTATAAAGTATTATCTATTTTTCAGATCTGTGTATACTAGTTACAGGTCAGACTCGTCTATAGATCAAACTCTCACTTCTAGAAATCTCTGAATGTACTAGACATTAAATGGTTGAATAAGTAGTTTAGATTGTGTATATTTTGTCTACGGTTATTCAGGATTAGTAGGGTTATTCAGAACACCATCACCACCATATAATATTTTGTAATAGTAAATCATTTAACTTAATTTTGAGGTGGAATATATCTTGAAATATGAGTATACAAGATTTAAATAAAACCAAATTCACTTTATTACTGTTGCATATTAGATATGTAAACTTTTAAAAGCTTAAAAATGCAAAACTGTTGTTTGATTTAAGTAAACAATATATAAAAATGAACATTTGTTCATATTATATGTGCTGCCATGACATTAATCCTATTGTGATTGTGCATAGTTTTGGACTCAATATGTGGCGCTGTTGAGTTCTTCACAGAAATCAACAATCCTGCCTATCATACCTCCGTTTTCTCAGAGATGATCAAAGATAAATGATCTTTATCTGCTTCTTTCCACCTAAGAAGTGGTAGGTACAAACTGCTAGTTTAAAATAAAATACGAAATTTTGATTTTAGGTGGCCGCGAAAATCGAGAGTGGAAGTAAACGTTCTTTAGAAAATAGTCCAGATAATTCATCATCAAGACATTGCAGTGAGGGACCACCAATTAAAATTAAAGTTTCTAATAGGTAAATATTCTTATTCTTTTTATTAATGGTGCCCTTGTTGTCTGTATTGAAACAAAACAATATCCTTTTGCCAATGTGAAGTATGATGAAAAATAACATATAACCATATCAACTCGCTGCTCCACATTTCCGCTTTAAAAGCAGAAGGATATGTGGATCAGCGCCACACGTAAGACTTTTATCCATCAGCCAACAATGGCTTTGCATGAATCTAGTAATGGTTTGTATGAATCTGTATGATGCAGCCACAGATATGAAGAATTAAGGCTGGGTCAGACCTAGCGCAGCGCGTGACGTGTGCATGTTCGCAACCTTTGCGTGTGCGTTCCAGCACTGACACACCGGATTGCTGCATACGCACACGTCACGCTGAGCTGCATACATCATGGACAGCTGAACACGTCACGCTGAGTATTGATGCGTGCAAGCTACTTTGACAGAAGCCATATTGTGTGCATTTGGCAAAAAGATGTTGCATAGCAGCAGTTCTTCTGATGAAGAAGCATTATTGTTGCTGTTATGCCAAGACTCTTCTGCTCCAAAGAGGCTTTGGGTCCATGATATTCATCTCATGTATCTCATATAGATTCATGCTCCATGCAATTTTTGTTATTTATGGAGACTCAACTTCTTACATTTACTTTCCTGATGGTAAAAAGTATGTAGTTTCTTCTTAAATAGATGTTTTTTTTAATAAAGTAATTGGGCTGTACTAATAACAATATTGCATGAGCTGCTGTGAGATAGCATTGTCATCTTTAATAATATTGAAAAATAATAAATAAATAAAAATATCCTAAATATTTTTTATTGTCACACATCTGACCTGCCTGATGGTAAACAAGAGTGCTGACAACTGAAAATAAAATTTGCTGTCACTATGCAGGCCATAAAACTTATCTATAATTTTATTTACAGCCCACCTCAAATGAATCCACCTCTACCACCAGGGCCGCCACCACCGTCTGCGCAGGATCTGCTCAATGATTATATTAGAGTACCAGACAAAATGGTTGGACTAAGTTAGTATACACTTTAATATTTGAAACCAATTGGTTCTTTATAACTATTTTTTCTTATAACTAGGTGTTCATAAACTCTATAGCAGTGTCTATCCCAACGTGGGTCCCTTTAACCCTTTTGCTTTGGGTTATTTAAATACAATGCTAGATATCGGTGACAAATTTAACTGTTGCTTAAATTTAATGCTGTAATTGTTTTTATTTCTTAAAGAAACAAAACAATTTATGAAAGTTAAAAATTATGTATGGGGAAGTGGAAGTGGGGCATGACCTAAAAAAGGTTGGGAACACTGCTCTATAGTATAGTCTATACTAAGCTACTAAAAGTGCACAACAAAAGTACACTATAGAGCTTGTATGAAGAGAATTGTAAGGCGATTGTGGTGTAGTGGTAGTGCAATGGCTATCCAAACAGAGTGCATGAGTTCAAGACCAACCATCTGTACCAATGTATCTTTGATATAAGTACTTTGGTTGTGCTGCTTCTTTGATACAAGCAAGCACTTTAGTACCTTAGTATAGAAATGTAAAAAAATGTAGTTGTGAGGGAAGGGAGGGAGTTAAGGCAGTATTGTGGGCGCTCCATTGTAACTACCTATTTCTGTAGGATAAAGGCTTGACTATTAGATTTTGATTGACATTGCCACTGGCAAGTGGTTTCTAACTGGGGATCTTCTGCTTGCATGACCATTTCACAACTACTATACCACTGTCATGTTAAATATCAGTGTGGATATTACTAATTTTTCTTAATATAAATAAGGCAATTCGCTCAGGGTTTGGTCATTTAAGAGTAGTCGGCAGACAGTTGATAGTCCTCTGCAGCAGTCCTTTGTGTGTTCTTCAGCAGTTTGCGTTCAGTGGAGCCTCCCTATCTTCTCCTTGAAGGCCAGGGACCCTTCTCGTTACTCAAGAGCACACGCGTGGCTGTTTCCTCCTCAGTTAGGGGGCTATTTGAAATGTTTGAGTCCGTCAAAAGCACCTTCACAACATCTGTAAAAATTTAAGTCGGCCGGTCAAGGGTCTATCCATACGATGAATCCGGGACTGTCTGCAAATAAAAGTTATAAATGTAATATGTTAAGCTATTTCAGTACAGCCGCTATGTTTTATGTATATAGTTTTTATATATTTTATATTAACATAATCAAGTCGCATATGTTAATATTAGTCTTGTTTACTTGATTTGAAACCAAGATGGACGACCTGCTTGATGCATTTGATAACTTCAGTCTACCAGTGTCTTAGGTTTCAATACCAATCGGTTTAATAGCATTTATTTGTATTTACTAGCTGCGTAACCCGGCGTTGCATCGCACGCTTAATATGCTGTGAAATACGTAACTCATTTTTGCTGTACAGAATTTCATGCAAATATGTTCAAGGAATATGAAGTTTCATACAATTTCCTATTTCAACCCCTTGGGGGTTGAATTTTGAAAAATCCTTCCTTAGTGGATGCCTACGTCATATGAGGAATACGTGTGCGAAATTTCAATTTTCTAGCCTTAAGGGTTTGGCCTGTGCGTTTTTATATCAGACAATCCTTGCCTTTTATATATATATATATATATATAGATTACAATGTATATTACAAAAATTGCATAGTGACGGCGACTGGGGCAACCGTGAAGAGTCAGTTTTACAGTCGTCGGCACTCTTGGACCTCCTCTTGCCATCAGGTGGGTCGAGGTCAGATGTCGAGTCACAATAAAAAAATATTTGAAAGAAGTTGTAGTAACAAGGATTGACAAAAGAATGCTTTGATTGACGAATGATGTGATGTGTGCCTCCAGGAAGGCCAGAAGACCCTTCTTGTTTCTGCAGACCTCTGGAACCATCCTGGCATTGCCAAGGAACTTCTGTCTTGCCTCCTCATTCAGGCAGCCCCTAGTATCAACACTTTTATAAGTGTACAGCCTGTGAAATGACTTAGTCAAATTCAAATAGCTGTAGTAGCAATCGACTCCATTCATGGACTATACTCCAGTTTCACATGGGGTTGGGTGCGGACATATGTCAAGCCAGAAAAGAAGTTCTGTTGGGAGTTTAGGAGGGGCAACTGCAAGTGACAGGACTCGAAATTTTCAATTATTTGAAATACTTGTGTTTTTCATAAATATTATTGTGTAATAATGGTGGAATTGTTATCTAGTAAACATTTTTAAGTTGATCGAGTATAGACAAGTAATTTAAAGCTGTAAAACGTGTTCCCTCCAAGACTTTTTCCGAAGTTTTGATAACAAGACTCCTTGTTATGAATCACTCGCGTGGTTCATCTTCATCTTTACTTGACAATGTTTTAACATTGAACCATATATTTTTACTTTGACATTGGCAAGTTAAATACTAAAGCCATAAACAAGAAGAAAGAAAAAAGTTCTGTTGTCTAGTTGTCATGTTTTATGTATATAGTTTTTGAGTCAGTTATGTTAATTTGAATCTTGTTTACTTGATTTATTTTCAAGATTTGGAAAGATCAATGACCTCTAGGTAAATTTATTTGAATGGAACATTTGACCCGTTTCTTTGGCCGACACATTGGTCTCTAGTGGTAGCCATTTCTCGCTATAGTATGTCTAAGCTGAAGTGACGCACCCCTCTACTGCGTTTACGCAATTGTAATTGGCCTTTTAGACATAAAAGGAGGAGCACGCTGATAAAGTATGATAGTATAGTTAGTAATATTTGCATTCACACATTTAAATAAACTAACAAAGTTAAGGGGCGCGTTATTTATAGTTAGACAAACTAAACATGAAGCGACAGGCTAACCCCGAGCCTGATGTCCATGGTATTTAAAGGGGAAGGAGGCGATAATCGCGCCTTCTTCCTATTTCAGGACGCCGAATAGAGAGAGGAGATGTTGTTTCTGGTAACCTTAGCGCATTGATTCCCAAAGTGGTCCAGATGAACCCCCAGGGGTACACGGGGGACTGGACAGGGTCTACGTTGGCATGACAAACAAATAGGGGTTTACACTTCGTGGGGACCATGAAAAATGATCTGGTTTTGATAGTATTTAATGTAGGCAGATAATATTTCATATTTATAAAACTTACATATTCAATTATGTAAGTTTTTTTACATATTCCAACTTGTCGAAATTTGAAAGCTTCTATATTTAGATCTCATTTCACATTTTGTCTTGTTTTGGGAAATGGTAAAAATGTAGCTGCAGAGGGTCCACCAGAACCAGTAAAATTTTGAAAATGGTCTATGAGAAAAGTTTGGGAACCTCTGCCCTAGCGTAAAGGATTTGTAATTGTATCATAACTGAATGTATTGATTTTGACTGATGTTTTCCCAGTAATAGGGCGCCAGGGGGAGCAAATCACGCGTCTACAAGCAGAGTCTGGCTGCAAGATACAAATGGGACCCGAGTCTGGAACTCCGGATAGATTATGCACTTTGACAGGAACACCAGAATCAATAGATAGAGCAAAGTAAGTGCTTTTTTTAACACGCTTTTATTAGCTCGACTTGTATGTATGCAACTATAGTCTGTCTAAGCCGAAATGACGCGCCCCTCCATTGCCCCACACGAGCAAATATAAAATATGGATGCAACACACCGAAAATGCACCAAATTGTAATTAGTGCTTCTGTTGCTGGTTAGACACAAAAGGAGGAGCACGCTAATGAAGTATAATAGTATAGTTAGTAATATTTGTATTCACACATTTAAATAAACTAATATAGTGGAGGGGCGCGTCATTTATAGTTAGACAAGCTATACTTGTATGTATTTCCTTAGATTTTGTGCGAACATTGACAAATGAATTTAAAAAAAATATAGTTTTTAATTATTATTAATTAAACAAACGGGGTAGTTTTGGAAACAAATAACAGCATCAACCAATAGGACGACCAACACCTCAGCCTCCACATGACCACGATGGCTGCAAAGCTCTTGAAACGTCGGAATAATAAAATATGTAAAATCCAAACCAAAATAAACGCGATAGTAAGCCGCATAAAATTGATTGATTTATGAGCTTACACATTATCTAATGTCGTAGGGACATCTTGCGAGTGAGACTTTTTAGTACTTACTGTGACTTGTGAATCAACGCGACGCGTCGCACGTTGACATTATGCTTCTGTGATGTTATGAGCCGAGAAGGATTTTAATACAATTCTAGGTCCATTGTTTTTATACACACACTATTTATTTTTATTGTGACTCGACATATGACAGCACCCCGCTTGATGTTAAGCCGAAGTGTGGTTCATGAATGAATGTTACTGCTACTAAAATTCAATGTCAATGTGATTGCAAGAACATCCACTATGCCGGCCTAGTTGGAACCGGCAACTTAAAAGCTGATCCCGAAACGTGACCAAATAACTTCACGGTCTGTATACTTATAAGTGGTGGTACTACCCCGGATCGGCAGACTGGGTACCACTGCCTACCACTCTTTGATAACCAGACCCGAAGCAAATATCCACCTCTTTTTTTTGTTAACAAATATTTGCAATATTTTAATATAATTATTAAATATTACAAATAAAAGCTTTGAAACAAATATTTGCTCCGACCGGGAATCGAACCCGGAACTTTACGCGCAATAAACCAATCGCTAAACCGTTCGTCCACGCCTGTCGTCAACAATAGACAATGGACCTAGAAATCAACTGAGCACCTGAATCAATCAATCAAATTGTCACGCCTCTTTCCCACGGGGATAGGCAGAGACAAGATAGACTGAGCACTTCTTGCAAAAAAATAAAACAAGCTTAGAGAAACGTATCATAAAAAGTAATTTGTCACTTTCTAATAAGGTGACATGTTGATAAATGACACTTCGAAGAAGTAACAGTAAAAAATATAATACATAAATCAGTTTTTTAAAGATATTCTTTAACAGTGAATTAATTAGGTATTTTTACCAAATTATTAAGAGTGTTTTCTGACCAAATCGGAGACATCCTCAAGAAAGCTAGGTTGCCTAGTGCCCATATAGCCACAGAGCCTGTATGAAGAGAATTGTGGATGTAAGGGAAGCAAGGGAGTTATGTAAGGATCGTGGTAAGTGGCGCTCTATTGTATCTGCCTATCCCCGTCGGAAAAAGGCGTGACAATTTGATTGATTGATTACTTCGAAAAGTCGTAATAAAGAAAATTAACTTGCTGTACTGCATCTGTAGAAGCAAATTCGGTTCATATAGGCTCTGTGGTTATGGGCACTAGGCAACCTAGCTTTCTTGAGAATGTCTCCGATTTGGTCGAAAAACACCCTCCAGGCCCTTGTTTAACGCATCCATCCACATCAGATTTATAAATTCCTTTCGTCAATCCAATTTCACTCATCCTTTCCATGTGCCCAAACCATCGAAGCATTCCTTTGTCAATTCTTGTCACTTCTTCTTCTTTCAAACCATATATATTGTATATATCGCTGGGTCCATAATGAGAACATATAATGCAACTGCTACTACAGTTTAATGACTGCAGTAGCAGTCGCATCCGCTATGCCGGCCTAGTTGGAACCGGTAACTTTCAAGCTGATCTGGAAACGCGACTGAGTCACGAAATGACTAAATGGTCTGTAAATGTTTTGACGACAGGCGTAGACGGTTTAGCGATTGGTTTGTTGCGCGTAAAGTCCCGGGTTCGATTCCCGGTCGGAGCAAATATTTGTTTCATAGCTTTTATTTGTAATATTTAATAATTATATTAAATATTGCAAAATTTGTTATTAAAAAAAGAGATGGATATTTGCTTTGAGTCTGGTTATCAAAGAGTAGTAGGCAGTGGTACCCAGTCTGCCGATCCGGGGTAGTACCACAACTTACAAGTATACAGACCGTTAAGAGATTTGGCCACATTTCGGGATCAGCTTGTAAGTTGCTGGTTCCAACTAGGCCGGCATAGTGTATGTGATTGTTACTCACAGTTATTGAATTGTAGTAGCGGTGACATTCATTCATGGACCACACTTCGGCTTAACATCAAGCGGGATGATGTCATATGTCGAGTCACAATAAAAAAATGATGGTGCTATCCCAGATCTCCAGACTTGGTGAATTACCTCCAACTATTGTTATCAATAAAAAATATTTAGATTGGTGTATCATCAAAATTTATTTATTATTTCCTTTTCAGGGATGAATCAATCAAATTTTTATGCGGCTCGAATAGTAGATTATTTTTGGTTAATGATTTTACATTTTTTTCATTATTCTGAGGTTCAGTCTGTCCGTGATCACAGTGACTGCAAAGCTCCTTAAATGTCGGAATAAAATAAAATAATTTTAAAAAGTAAAATCTTTAACCAATAATAAAAGCGATAGTATAATGCGATTAAAATAAGAATAGGACGGAATCGGCGCCATTTTGTGACGTCTCACTCTCCAACCAACTTCACTTTAGTATGGTGTCTTTTTCTTTGCGGACCGTCAAGAAAAAAGACACCTTTGAATCTGTCAAGTGGAGTTAGTCAACAGCCCGTCGTATTCTTGTTCTAATAGCATACAAAGCCGCATAAAGGACATCATTTATTTTGTATGAGGACTTGGACTTAATTGTATTAACAGTTTAATATGTATTTTAAAATAATTTGATGTACGAAGATTACAATATAATTGGAATTTATCCTTTATTTTGCATGGTTTAGGTGTGCAAAATTATCAAACTATAATTATGACAGTTCAAAGCAGAACAAATATAGCGTTGGTTGACAGATAATACAAAATCCATATTTTATTTTCCAAATAACTCAATTGCACAGCAATTAAAAGCAAAATTGTTATTAGTTTTATCAATACAAGTATCAAAACTACCATTTATATATTTTTTCATCATTGGGCATTACAAAAGTAGTACATAGAAGCCCAAAATGACTGATGTCCTTTGTTTAAATCAATAATCAATGTTCGCGCAAAAACTAAGTTCTATTGAATTTCTCAGGGAACTTGTGAATCAAATAGTTTGCAATCGTGGCTGGGAAAACGCTGATGGTCCACCGACATCTGTGCCGCCAATACAAAGAAATATTCCTGAAAAGTATTCCGGAGGAGGAGGTGGTACTGCTGTTGTAAGTACATTTATGTAGCTTTCTTTTAATTGACTAAGTTGTCGCAGCATAGTGACGGCGACGGAAGCAACTGTAAGCTGATTCGGTTTTTTCAGTCGTTGTCACTCTTGGACCTCCTCTTGCTTTTCATTAGGCGGGTCGAGATCAGATGTCGTGACATAATAAAAAATTAAAATAGTTGTCGCAGCATAGTGACGGCGACTGAACGTAAGTTGAATTGGCTTTTTCAGTCGTCGGCGCTCGTGGACTTCGGCTTGCTTACTGTCAGGTAGGTCGAGGTCTCATGACGAATATTAATGAAATTTAAAAAATACATATCAAGCAAGCCGGGACAGTGGATGTGACTGCTACTTACGGTTATTGAACTGTAGTAGCAGTCACCTTTATTCATAGACCGCACTCCAGCTTAACATCAGTCAGGGTGATGTCATATGTGGAATCTATATTTAAAAAATCACAAAGGCCTCATGCGTCATTTTGCATTGTCAGATTGTACTATGATTTCAGAAGGGCATTATGAAGAGACGAAATCATAAGAAACTCGTCAATTATATTGTATATTCACATAACAAATAAATATTTAAAAACGCGTGACAATTTGCTTGATTGATTGATTGAAAGGAACAGAATTTAAATATAAACATAATAAAAATGATATAAACAAGAAACCAGTCTGCAAAAACACATATTTTGTCGTAGGTTTCGTGTTCTGCTTTTCACTTCTTATTTTAATAATTCCGGTATTCTATTGCGGGTATTTAATTACAAGAAAGGTTGTATCACCACGTGAAGCGGGTCATTCATCGGAAAATAAGCAATTGAAACTAAACTCGAGTGAAACCCAACTTTAGAGATAGTGAATAGGATGCAAGTGGCGCTTCATTTTCTCTGCCTATCTCCATGGAAAAAGGCGAGATATTTTGATTTGAATATGAGGAGAGATGGAGAATTTAGACGAAGCTCTCTTCATGTGGGAGGAAATCTTGGAGTGAGTGGTAGGTTGGGTGACTCTCGGCGCCGATCGTGTTTTCTTACTGGAAGTCTAGAAGCCTTCCGCGATATGCAGACCCGCGGCAGTGGTTCAAATGTACCCAGCCTGCCGATCTTGGGTAGTACCACCACTTTCGGGCGACGTGAACCACTGTCAAGCCACAGTAAATTAAATGATCAGCATTCTAATGTGTCTACTGCGATTGTTTTTGTATGCGAATCCTGTTTTCTATGCTTCAAAAAAATATTTTTAGTATTTATTATTTACATTTCTATTTAGCCACTAAAGGGCTTTATCATAGAAACAGGACAACCAAAGTACATATTTCAAATTCAAAGATACATTACCGGCAAGTGGTGTTAAACCCGTGCTCTCAGTTGGTGTAACCATTGCACTGCCACTACACCACGGTCGCCTTAATGTTGACTACAGCTAATAGTAGAATATAAAGAAGATATCTTAAGATTATTCTAGGGCAATTTATGAGTTAACACAAGTAAAATGGAGGTATACAGAAGAAGGTACATAAAGTGTTTGGTTATATTTTAGGGCAGTGTTTCCCAAACCTTTTTAGGCCACGCCCCACCTTAATATTTTTAAAATTGTTATGCCTCCCATACATAATTTTTAACCTTTACAAATTGTTTTGTTCCCTTAAGAAATATAAATGATTTACATTTTTTTTTACCTCTTTTTGTTAAATTTGCATTGCATTTAAATAGCCTAAAGCGAAAGGGATAAAGTCATGTCGAGTTTATTTTTAAATTGCCCCCCTTAACTATCAAATTGCCCCCACTAACTATCAAATTGCCACGTTGGGAAACACTGTTTTAAGGTATATCTAGAATTTACTGGATCGTTGCTTGTCGCTTAAAAGAATATTGTGTCTAATGAAAAAACGTTCTTTTTTTTGTTTATAAGGAGGAGATAATGATACCTGGTCAAAAAGTGGGATTAGTAATTGGTAAAAGTGGAAAGACAATAAAACAATTGCAGGAGCAATCAGGTGTCAAAATGGTAGTTATACAAGAAGGACCAAATGCTGATGTGGTGGGTATTTCATGTTGCTTTTAATGCTTTAGCTGGCATAGTGACGGCGACTGACCGTAAAATGAAACGGTTTTTTCAGTCGTTGCCACTCTTGGACCTCCCCTTGCTTACTATTGTCTTTGATTATATATTTACGGTAGATACACAATTGCCGCTCAAAAAGCGGCGACTTAAATGCAAGTCCGAACTAATGTTGGAATTTGTTTTCAGTCCAAAGCGCAGATAGTGTCTGCGCCGATGGATAGATGGCGTTGCATGTGTAGCCATCGCAATATGTTCGCAGATAGGAACTTGAACCAATGAGATTGCGCGTCCAATATCTCGCAAACAGTTTATCGAAAAAGTATTAGTATATATATATATACGCTCTCACGTCTCTAACAAGAGACGTCTCCCCCTTCTCTCATTCACCGGCCGCTAGACTGAACTCGTCCGTAGTCCGCTTGCCGGCCCTTCCTTTCCCACACGAGTGCAGCAGGAGATCTCCTTTCATTTTTCCTCCTGTCCTATGTGGAATAATGCTCCGCATAATGCATTTTTATACTTCAAAACAATGTAAGGTTCAGTTTACAATTCACATTCAATTTACTTACATAGTTTATATCGGTGTAAGTGAATTCTGACGCGCGGACACTTTTATGACATTAATTTGTATGGGACTGTGTATCTATTAAAAATATATGATCGATGGATATAGTCTATAAAAAAATAATGATATTTAACCTCTAATTGCCTTGATGGAGTAAGCAAAAAGAGGTCTAAGAGCGCCGACGTCTGAGCACGATACGACTTAGTCCGCCACGCGCTAATGCTGGGTTCGAATCCCGGTCGAGCAAAAGGACATCATTCATTTTGGGCTTCTATGTACTACTTTTGTAATGTCCAATGATGAAAAAATATATAAATGGGAGTTTCTATACTTGTATTGATAAAACTATTAACAATTTTGCTTTTAATTGCTGTGCAATTGATTTATTTGGAAAATAAGATATGGATTTTGTATTATCTGCCAATCGACGCCATATTTGTTGTGCATTGAATTGTCATAATTATAGTTTGATCATTTTGCACACATAAACTATGCATAATAAAGGATATATTCCAATTACATTGTAATCTTCGTACATCAAACTATTTTAAAATGCATATTAAACTGTTAATACAATTAAGCCCAAGTGCCCATACAATATGAATGATGTCCTTTGTTCCATAGCATTTATTTGTAATATTTATCCATTAAATTGGATATTACAAATATTTGTTAAGAAGGAAAATGCTACTCCTACTTACAGGGATTTCACTGTAGTAGCAGTCGTGTCACAATAATGTCGTGTCACAATAAAAATAACCGTCAGTTTCGTACAAGCCATTATTAATATCTACTGCCGGTTGTACCAAAAAAGTTTCAATTTACCAATTTAGTTTTACTTTATACTTATTCTATTATGTTTACTATTACGAAATCGTGAATTGGGTTGTTGTGGTATTAAATTCCATGGGGTATTCAATTATTTCACTATCGGTGCTTGAAGACCTTGTTGAAGACATCGCGCATAGAATGAATGACAAAAATGACAGATTTTACTTAATACTTTTATGAAATATCCGTAAAACGGTAATGTAAATTGTAAAGTTAAAGAGTATTGCAATCCATTTTTCCTTCTTTCTTTTACTTATAAAACGTTATTTTTTACAAATTCGTATATTAATTTTTTTGGTACAACCGGCGTTTAGCCTTGATACTTGTATAAAAAAAGTTTTTTTTTTAAATTAATTAAATATAAGTAACTTATAATATACCTTTGGCCCAGGAGAAACCCCTACGAATCACAGGTGAGCCAGCAAAGGTGGAACATGCGAAACAACTCGTTTATGAACTGTTATCGGAAAGGGATCCGTTTGTTTTCGATGAATTTCAAGATGAGGAAGGAGGACATGGGGCTGAGGTAAGTGGAATTTTCTAAAGTCCCTACCGCGAGAAGCTGGGAATTAAGTACATTAACCATCTTTAGCAATTAAAAGTTAATCTAATCCAACCAAATTAATTTGACATTAGGATGGTATGCGGTACTTGGGTGTGGTATAAGAAGCATGAGAGTGAATTAACGCTGTACAAATGCAGTCATTAAGGATTGTATGTGGAGTGACGATAGCGGATAGAATGAGGAATAGCACAGTGCGCGATAGATGTCGGTTTGAAAGAAGATGTAGTGACAAGGATTGACAAAGGAATGCTTCAATGGTTTAGGCACATGGAAAGGATGAGTGAAAGTAGATTAACAAAAGAAATTTATGTGGATGGATTCGTCAAACGAGGCAGACCCAGAGGGTATTTTCGACTAAATTGGAGACATCCTCAAGAACGATGGGTCGCCTAGTGCCCATAACCGTAGAGCTTTAATAAAGATAATTGTGGATGTGGGGAAAGCGAGGGAGTTGTGTCAGGATCGTGGCTGGTGGCGCTCCATTGTCTCTGCTTGTCCCTGGGGTAAAAATGCGTGACAATTTGATTTCTACTCGAATATTCGCCATTTTGTTGTGGACGGGTTTATTCGAGTTTATAAGCCGCTTCAGGTTGGTTTTAATTTTTTTTTGTCCCAAATGTTGCTTTGTTTAGCTAGGGATGCATCCGATATACCGATATCAAAACATCGGGTTATTGCCGAAATATTTGAATTGGCGATATTAGTTTGCCGATACACGAATACATTTTGATTTTCTAAAACCACCCACAATCAGCATCGCACGCGACACAGCACTGCTATTTGCAACCAAAATTGAAGAGATGTCACTAAAATATTCTATCGCATCTGCAATGTTTAAATTTATTTCTTAAACCCATAGCATCATATTGATTTATTTAAAAATTAATGCACAATAGTACAAAGGCGGACTTATTGCCAAAGGCATTCTCTACCAGCGAAACCTTCAGAATGGTAATCCGACGATTTAGATAGGCAGAGACAGAGGAGCGCCATCCTGACAACTCTCTTGCTTCCCTCACATCCATAATTCTCTTCATACAAGCTCTACGTTTATGGACGCAACTCAGCTTTCTTGAGCATGTCTCTGATTTGTTTGGTAAACCTCCTGGGCCTGCCTTGTTTTACGCATCCTTCAACAATCAGATTTATAAATTTATACATAAATATTCTAATACTAAAAACATAAATACCACGTTTCTTATAACACATACTTTAATAATAATAATATTTTACATCTTTTAAAGCCTGCACTGTCCACATCGATATCGATACTTTTTTTTTTAAATATCGATGCATCCCTATTGTTTTTACAATTCCTAGCTTCTCGTGGGGATTTAGAATCATTGTTTGGCACGGTCTTTTATCCCGTCGAGACCCCCCTCCGCCGCTGCCCTTCACTTCCTTGTGCGTATATCTTTCAATAAATGTTTTTCTGTCTGTGTGTATGTGACTGAACTCCTCCTAAACGGCTGGACTGATTTTAATTATGTTTTTGTGTGTGTTTAAGTAATGACAGGCATGGCGCATTGGCTAGCACTCCAGTTTGTTGCGCGGGTTCGATACCCGGTCGGAGCAAACGCTTGTTTCATAACTATTATTTGTAATTAGACAATTAGATTGAATATTACAAATATTTGTTAATAAAAAAGAGATGGATAGTCAAACTAGGCACCACTGCCCAGGTGCCTAGTATGCCTATCGGCGTAGTAAACGTATACGGACCGTGAAGTGACTAAGTCGCGTTTCAGGATTAAGTTGTAAGTTCCAACTGGGCCAGCATAGTGGATGTGACTGCTACTTACACATTATTTAACTGTAGGATGTAGATATGTTATACGCTCTCCGAACGAGGCATGTAAAAACTATGCAGCATCCTGAACTCAGTGTCGAGATGCAGAGCAACATATATTTCTCTTCTTCGCTCTCAACTAATTGTTGTGGTTGATCAGTCAAGCTCGTGCCATTTGCCAACACTAAAACTAGGTGTAGGTGACGTATCTATCTCGTTTAACTGTCTATTAATATAATTAATATCATTGGTAGTAGCAGTCACCTTCATTCATGGGGCGCACAATGTAAAAACAGTTGGATCCGATAGGTGGCGCTGTAATCTCTTTTTACCTTCGACAGAATAATGCTAGTTCTGTTTGTATTATTTTTAATACTAATATTAGAATAATATACTTAATTTATTAACAAAACTATGTTGTTATTTATTATACTCCCATATTTAAATATCCAATAGCTTAATTGTCTACACTCGACTAACCAATTACTAATCCTATTTTTTTCACCTGGTATCATTATCTATTTTCATTGCTAAGTGTCAGTTTGAAGTATCTGTCATTAGGTGAGCATTTTCCGCCAATAGGATCGCTTTATTTCAAATTTCTTTTCCTTAACTGTCAAAATACGATTGTCTGATTGGCGGCAAGTACCTCACTTAAGAAAAATAATGTTAACGGATTATAACGCGTTTATAAAAAAAAACTGGTTTTATGTCACTTTAGACTTACTTTATAGGGGAGATGTCTGCCTGATGTTAAGCTGGACTGCGGTCCTTGAATGAATGTGGCTGCTAGTACAGTTAAATAACTGCAGTACAGACGCATTCGCTATGTTGGCATTGCTTGAGCCGGCAACTTTTAAGCTAATCCTAAAAGTAAAAGTGAAGCTGTCGATGGTGGTCGGACCCATCGACCTATAATCAGACCCGGATCAAATACCTGCCTCTGTTTTTATTAACACATATTTGTAATATTTAATCTAATAATTAAATATTACAAATATCAATCAATCAAATTGTCACGTCTTTTTCCCACAGGGATAGGCAGAGACAATGGAGCGCCACTTACCACGATCCTTACACAACTCCCTTGCCTCCTTCACATCCACAATTCTCTTCATACAGGCTCTATGGTTATGGGCACTAGGCAACCTAGCTTTCTTGAGGATGTCTCCGATTTGGTCGGAAAACACTGTCCTAAAATAAAATAAAAGCTGGGAAACAAATCTTTGGCCGACATAGCAATAGCGATTGGGTTTTTTTGTCCAACAAAGACCAGAAAAATGATGATTTTTATTAAGTTTTTTTTTCTTTTGATATTAGGAGCAAGTATTAGTACCGAAAATAGCTGTAGGCGTTGTGATTGGACGGAATGGTGATATGATCAAGAAAATTCAATTGGAAACTGGTTGTAGGGTGCAATTTCACCAGAAAAGAGACGATGGACCTGGTGATAAGAGGTTAGTTCATATTTTTATAAGTATACATACCGTGAAGTGATAAGTCGCGTTTCGGAATCGGCTTGTAAGTTGCCGGTTCTAACTAAGGCCGGCATAGTGCATGTGATTGCTACTTACAGTTATTGAATTGTAGTAGCTGTCACTGCTACTACAAAAAAACATTGATAAACCGCACTCCAGTTTAACATCAGGCGGCGTGCTTATATGTCGATTTAACGCCTGATGTTAGGCTGGAGTGCGGTTCAGGAATGGAGGCGTCTGTATCAGTCAATTTAATAATTTTTTTAATTGAGATTTTACATTTAACTTTGACTTGCCGTATGGCAAGGCAAGGGAAAGTATAAAAGCGCCGAAGACTGAAAAACGATACAACTTACAGTTATCTCAATTGCCGTTATTATGCCGGCTAAAGATCCTACTATTATTATAAATGTGAATGTGTGTTTGTTACGTTTTTACGCAACAACTACTTAACCGATCATCGTGAAACTTGGTACACATATTTTTGGAGGTACTAGAAATAACATAGGATACTTTTAATTAAAAAATATTTATTTTTTTACTATAGTTTTCAATTGACTATAGTTTCAGCTGTTTGGAATTTTTCTGTATTTATTTATTTCCGTCTGTCATTTTTATATGACTTATCAAGTCATATAAAATACAAAAAAGGGATATACAGTCGAATTAAGAACCTCTTCCTTTTTTATGACTGTATAAACCTAATTTTACGCGGGTGAAACCGCGGGCACAGCTAGTAAATAAATAATACCTAAAAATAATCAAAATTGTTTGCTTTTCAACAGATGTTTTCTTCAAGGCAAACCACATCAAGTAGAACAAGCTAAACAAATGGTGGAAGCTTTAATATCTAGTGTATCGGTGAGTATTAGACAAGTGAGTATTACTCTGATGGTAGGCATCCATGAGCATCCATGGTAGGAGATCGAAGAGCATCCACCACAGAAAAAATCGTTGCATTTAATGTCAAGTTTATCGTGTTATCGAGACTTTATACTTTACAGCCTGATATTTTCTTAGATTTTGCGCGAATATTAATTAATGAATTAAACTAATTTTATGCGGCTTACTATCGCGTTTATTTTGGTTTTGATTTCACATTTTTTTATTATTCTAACGTTTTGAGAGCTTTGCAGTCGTCGTGGTCACGGAGAGACTGAGGTGTTGGTCGTCCTATTGGTTGATGCTGTTATTGTTTCCAAAACTACCCCGCATAAAATTTGTTTGATTCATTACAACCTGATGTTAAGCTGGAATACGGTTCATAAATAGATGCAACTGCTACTACATTTAGACAACTGCAAGTAGCAGTCGTATCCACCATGCCCGCAATTGGAACCGGTAACTTATAAAGCTGATGCTAAAACGTGACTAATCACTCTACGGTCTGTGCACTTTTAAGTGGTGGTGTTACTTCTTCATCCAATATCCTCGCCAAGTTTATGGGTCTTTAGCTTAACACTTTGTTTCTTTCACAGAGACGAGAAAATGAAGTTAGAAACAATCCACGCTATAAGGATAAATATGGCGGAAGAGAGGGCGGTGGCGGAAGCGGTAGCGGTAGTGGAAGAGAGGACGGGGGCAGTGGCGGGAATAGGGATAATAATCAATATGAAGAAGAACATGTTCGAGTGACATTTACGCTGAGTCACGTAAAATGTGGACTTATTATTGGAAAACGTTAGTATGACCTCGATTTATTGCAGCGCTCGGCCGTCCGAGTTATAGGAACTCTCCTCCAACGAGAACTCTGTTGGCCCAGTATTTTCTTTCTGCCTAACATCTGATCTCTGTGTGCAAGGGAAGGTTCGACAAATGACAAAACCCTTTTAGTTTTCTTCTATTTATTTACATTTCTATACTAAGCTACTAAAGTGCTTGTATCATAGAAACAGGACAATTAAAGTACATATATCAAAGATACATTGGTACCAGTGGGTGGTCTCGAACTCGTGCTCTCCAGTTTGTGTAACCATTGCACTGCCACTACACCATGATCGCCTCTACACCCCGGTGCCCCGGGCGACTGTTTCAGGGGGTCAGCCATAAATGTTGTCACTATTGGATCTCCTCTTGCTTATCATCAGGCGGGTCGAGGTCAGAAGTCGTGTCACAATAAAAAAAAATGCCGCAAAAATTTGTTTGTTTTGCTTTTAACTATGCCGGCATAATGGATGTGTCTCCTACACGGACTCTACCTCAGCTTAACACCTCAGCCAGGCATGTGATCCACATTTTTTTTATCCAGGTGGCGAAATAATCAAACAGATCAATGCTCAAACGGGTGCACACTGCGAGTTAGATCGGCGTAGTCAGAACTCATCAGATAGGACTAGAACATTTATCATTAAGGGACCCGTTGAGAATGTTGAGCAGTGCAAGAGAATTATAACTGATAAGATTGGAATGGTAAGTGGCATCAGTCTAAAATCGTTGGTCGGCATAGTGACGGTGACTGAGGCGGCCGTGGACTAACTCGTTTTTTTTAGTCGTCGTTACTCTTGGACCTCCTCTTGCTTATCATCAGGCGGGTCGAGGTCAGATGTCGTACCACAATAAAAAATAACTTGAGAGGTGTCAAGGGACATTCGGATGGGACGAAGTTCCTTTCGATTAATTAGTGAAGGAATAGTATTTTTTTTTAAATTTATAATAATATTTTTTTTATTAACAAATATAATGTAAAATAAACTTAATCCGTAGGCTGAATTTTAGTAATAATTGGATTGTGGTAACTGAAGTAGGAAACATATGTTTGGGATTCTATTTTATTTAAATGTCTTGAAAAAAACTGCATCGATGGTATAGCTCTTATAGTTTCGGAAAAAAGTAGCTGTGACATACGGACGGACAGACAGACATGACGAATCTATGAGAGGTCCGTTTTTTACTACGGAACCCTAAAAAGTGTCGTTACAACTTTTGGTCTTAATTTTTTCCGTCTAGCCTCCTTTCGCAACGCGCGAAAAGGAACTTCGTTCCAAAAACTAAAGTAAGGCTCGATATATGACAGCACCCTACCTTATGTTAAGCAAAAGTGCCGTCTATGAATGGAAGCGACTGCTACTATAGTTAAATAGGCCCACTTTGAACCGGCAGATTCAAGTTGATCTTGAAGCTTGTAAGTGGTGGTACTACCATAGATCGACAGATTGGGCACCACTACGTAGTACCACCGGCCTTGACAGCATCCCAGCTTAACATAAGTCACAAAAGTAAACTTTTTTTATATTCAATGTAAAAATTAAAATTACAACTCTATTCTGCTAATACTAAAAATCTAAAAAAATAACAAATACATTATTTAAAGGAGTCCCTTTAGGCAAGGTTCCGAAGATACTGGCAGCGTTCCCCCTTTGAATAGCTAGATTAATTCTTTGTCCGAGGTAGCTCCCAACTCTTCGGTCTCATGTGATGTCGACTAACCTTTTTGCTAATTAAAAAGTAAACTAATTATTAATGTTATATGAATTTACCCACTAGCCAATAAACTTCATCGAGGAGGGCAACAACTCTGGTCCTGGTAACGGGAACGGCGGTAGCGATTACTACGGCGGAGGAGGAAGCGGAGGCGGCAATATGGGCGGCGGAGGTAGCGGCGGCGGTGGCGGTGGCGGTAATCCCCCTGTTGATGGTGGTTCATCCACGTGGGGCTACAACCCACAGTGGCATCCAGCGAATAATCAACAACAGCAACAATCACAGGTAAATAATCTTGGAACCTTCAAGCGGGTTTCTTACCTTTGGCCGGCATAGTGACGGTGACTTAGGCAACCGTATAAGGAAACGGAGCTCCTCTTTTGCTTAACATCAAGCACATCAGTTTGGTACGCGTTAAGTCCCGTGTTCGATTTCTGGTAGAGCATGTATTTTCATAGTTTTCATTTGTAATATTTTACAATTGTATTAAATAGTATTTTCTTAGATTTTGCGCGAACATTGATTAATGAATTAAACAAATTTTATGCGGCTTACTATCGCGTTTATTTTGGTTTTGATTTTACAATTTTTTATTATTCCGACGTTTCGAGAGCTTTGCAGTCATCGTGGTCAGGGAGAGACTGAGGTGTTGGTCGTCCTATTGGTTGATGCTGTTATTGTTTCCAAAACTACCCCGTTTAATAATAAAAAAATGTAAAATCAAAACCAAAATAAACGCGATAGTAAGCCGCATAAAATTTGTTTAATTCATTAATTGTATTAAATTTGCAAATATTTGTTTCGGGTTTGGTTTTCGAAGAGTTTGCAGTGGTACCCAGTCTGCCAATCCGGAGTAGTACCACCACTTACAGGTATACAGACCGTCAAGTGACCTTGTCGCGTTTCATTATCAGCTTGAAAGATGGCAGTTCGAACTAGACGGCATAGTGGATGCGACTGCTAGTTGTAATTATTTGGCAGTCGCCAACATTAATTGACCGCGTTCCAGCTTAATATAATGCGATTAAAATAAGAATAGGACCGGTATCGGCGCCATTTTGTGACGTTTAACTCTCCAACCAACTTCACTTTATTATGGTGACTCTTTCTTTGCGGATGGATGCCGGCCTAGATGGAACCGGCAACTTACAAGCTGATCCCGAAACGTAACCAAATCACTTCACGGTATACTTGTTAGTGGTGGTACTACCCCGGATCGGCAGACTGGGTGCCACTGCCTACCACTCTTTGATAATCAGACCCGAAGCAAATATCCGTCTCTTCTTTTTTTATTAACAAATATTTGCATTATTTCATATAATTATTAAATATTACAAATAAAAGCTACGAAACAAATATTTGCTCCGACCGGGAATCGAACCCGGGACTTTACGCGCAACAAATTAATCTGTAAACCGTTCGCCCACGCCTATCCATTCTTATTCTGATAGCATTATATATGTAAGTCTTTTCTTCTTTTGCTTTAGATACCAGTCCCAATCAATCCAGTAACGGGTCAGGCCGATTACTCATTACACTGGATCGAATACTACAAGTCAATTGGCATGATGAGGGAGGCGGAAGCCATAGAGGAACAAATGAATGAACAAAGGTTGAAAGAAATGCAGAAGCAAAGGCAGCCCCGACAATCTCCTCCGTGTAAGTATTAGTTCTAAGGTTCACCTTTTTTTTTAAATAATGACTTGACATAACAGCATTACCTATGATGTTAGGCTGGAGTGCGGTCCATTAATGGAGGTGACTGCTACTACAGTTAAATAGCCGGCAACTTTACAAGTTGGTTCCGAAACACCTCCAGTTTTATCTAAAAAGGACATCATTTATTTATGGCTTTCATTTTTGTAATGCCCAATGATGAAAAAATATATACATAAATGGTAGTTTCGATGCTTATATTGATAAAACTAATAACATTTTTGCTGTGCAATTGAGTTATTTGGAAAATAGGATATCGTTTCTCAATCACGAAGACACGCCATATTAAGAATATTCAAGTATACAGATCCTGAAGTGACTTAGTCACGTTTCGGGATCAACTTAAAAGTTGCCGGTTTCAACTAGGCTGACATAAAGTATGCGACTGCTTTTTACAATTATTTAACTGTAGTACTAGTCACCTCCATTCATGGACCGCACTCCAGTTTAACATCAGGCTGGGAGCTGTTGTATGTCGTACCATAATAAAAAAATTGGACCGGCCATAAATGAGTTACCTATATTTTGTTACATTTTATATTATAGCTCAAACGCCGGTGTCGAGCGCACCGACGACGTTCGTTCCAATGTTGGATGAGAATGGTCAACCTGATTACTCAGCGCAATGGGCAGAGTATTACCGCAGCTTAGGGAAGGCCAAAGAGGCAGAAGCTATTGAGAATCAAATTAAAATGAAGGTATATATATATATTTTTTATTGTGACTCGATATCTGACCTCGACCCGCCTAATGGTAAGCAAGGAGAGGTCCAAGAGTGCCGACGACTGTCTTAAAGGGTGCCCCAGTCGCCGTCACTATGCCGGCCAAAGGTGCTTCTTCACGCTTCGCTTGAAGGATCTAAGGTTAAAGCATGGAGAGAACACATAAGATAGTAATGCATTCCATTTGTCGATTGTTCTACAAAGAAACGACGCACCGAATCCCATGGGTATAATATATTAATTATATTTTAAAAAGTGGGACTCCTGGCTGATGGAAATCTACAGCCACACACTCCTCTACTCGCAATGTTCATCGCGTTGCTTCGATAGACGACAACATTGCAACTTTAACTTTTAAAAATCGATATAAAATGGATCGCCGGGCAGGACAGGCAGCAGAACGAGTAACGCAGCCACACTATGTCTTAGCTCATTTCTCTCGCCCCTCATCGAGTGTGTGGCCGCGGGGTTAAACATGAACAATTCCAAACTCTTTGGTATAGAAAATATGCATGAAAGGATAATTCATCAAAGGAAATTATATTAATGAATTGGATCAAAAATCCAATGAATGTCCACTGTGGTGTAGCGGTTGTGGAATAGCCTCGCAAACCAAGAGCTTCTAGTTCAAATCCACTTGCCGATATGTACTTTGGTCGTTCTGTGTCTATGATGCAATCGTTTTTACGTTACAAGCTACTTACTATACGTATAGGAGCTTAGTATTAGTATTAGTATCTTTATTTTTACCGCACATTTTAGGTTTGAGCGGTTTACTGCAAGCAGGAGCCAAATCTCTTGTCCCCTGCATACCAGATGCATTAGAACCTGACCTAGCTTTATTTTTCCTAGTGTAATTAAAAATTTCTTTCTTCTTCTATTTTTTATTTTATCTAAAACGAATTTTTTTCAACAGCTACAACAAAATCAAAACCCGAATCAGCAGTCAGATCAACAAATTGCATCACAACCAGACCAAGAAATTACAAATGAACCTGGCCAATCGCAAGAGGGTCAAATGCAGCAAATGTCTGGTCACATGCAGCAGATGTCTGGTCAAATGCCACAGATGCCTGGTCAAATGCCACAGATGCCCGGTCACATGCAGCAGATGCCTGGCCAAATGCAAATGCCTGGTCAAATGGCACAGATGTCTGGTCAAATGCCGCAGATGCATGGTCAAATGCCGCAAATGTCTAGTCAAATGCCGCACATGACTGGTCAAATGCCGCAAATGCCCGGTCAAATGCCGCAAATGCCCGGTCAAATGTCACAGATGTCAGGACCAATGTCGCAGATGCCTGGTCAGATGCCGCAAATGTCTGGACCAATGGGGCAGATGGGTGGACCGATGGGGCAGATGCCCGGTCCAATGTCGCAGATGCCAGGGCAAATGCCACAGATGCCTGGACAAATGCCACAGATGCCTGGACAAATGTCGCAGATGCCTGGCCAAATGCCGCAAATGACAGGGCCAATACCACCTCAATTAGTGTCTCAAGGGCCCAACTCTGGCAGTAATCCTAGTCCAGGACCACAGGGAATGTATGGTGGACAGTACCAGATGCCTTATGGCAATAATATGCCACAATATTCTGGTTACCAACAATATCCTTATCAGGCTGGGCCGAATAGTATGCCAAACACGACTGACGCAGATAATTAATAGGCAAGTAAGTGTATAGTTTTAAAATTTATCTGTTTTTAGGATTGTAGTATGCTTGTCCATAAAAGTGGAGCTCTGGTCTCGTCGCGCACGTCAATTTCGCGAGCGGAGCGAGGTTTTAATTTTGTTTAATTACCATTGATCAAAATTATCCAAGTTCCGTCCGCTCTTCTCCTCTACGCTCCAGTGGACTGGCAATATTATAATTAGTTTTTTTTAAATAATATTTTGATTTAATGTTGCTAGAATTAAGGTGTTATTTTTTCCAGCACTTTTATTTTAAAGTACTTTAAGCGAATATTTATTAAATATTAAAAAGTGTAGGACGCCGTAATCCAGTGTTTCCCAACCTTTTTAAAGCCATGCCCCACCTTAACATTTCAAATTTTTTTTATGCCCCCATTCATATTTTTTAACCTTTAAAAATTCTTTTGTTCCCTTAAGAAATATAAATGATTACAGCATTTTTTAAGAATTTGCCTATTTTTTGTTAAATTTGTGACCGATATCATTGCATTTAAATAACTTAAAGCAAAAGATTTAAAGTCGTGTTAGTCCGTTTTTAAATTGCCCCCCTGTGGGGCGTGGGCCCCACGTTAGGAAACACTGGCGTAGTCGTTTTATAAACATTCAAAAAGGGTGATTCTCATTTCAAATAAATGATTCATTGACCGTTTAAAATTTTAAAATTATTCCTATACTGATTTTCTTAGCGTATTCATTGTAGAAGTTTTTATTATTATTTATATGTATAAACGTTTGTTTGTTATCTAATGTAGTTTTTCAGATGGTGCTCATCAGTGGCAGATGTTTTAAATTATTGTTGCTATGTGTTTTTTGTTTGTCTGATTACAGAAGCCGGCTTACCTGTACGCAGTTGCAAGACACCTTATCATAAATTAGATAATTGTAATTTTAAGTATAAATTAGTTATAAGACCCTCTTAACATGTTTTAATGGAACACGAAAACACGCTGATCACGCGAATAAGCGTGCTAAAAACGCGCGAATACATATAGAATGCGCGAACTTGCGTTTTCGCGTTTAATTAAAACGAATCTAATAGTTGTATATTTGCTTTTTTTTTTCTTAATTTGTTCGGCGTAATTCGCCTGAAAGTTTTGTAAAATAGTTTTTTTATAAGTGTGTTCAAGCTTACCGTGTCAGTTTTGTACAGGTTATTAAGCAACTGCCAATAAGAGTAAGGAGTATGGCGCATAATAAATAGAGAGAGACATGTGAAATACGCATGTGTGAACGAGATGACTATATACCGCGTGCCTCCTGCTCTGGAAGTCAGGTATTAAATGTAGCTTGACGGTTGATGTCGATTGACAATTATCTAATTTAATATTTTTAATAGGTAGACTTCTTTTTGATTTTTGTATCCGTAATAGTTTTCGTATGTTTATTTGGTAATTTTAAGATCACAGACTTTATACCACTTGACTATGATTAATTGACAGAATAAAGCTCCATCCGATTTAACTCGCGCGTTTTTTTCGTCTTTTCTGTTACGACCCGCGTGGCGTACTGGTGTATTAACTTTGATTCGCGTTTGTCTTGATTTCGATTCCTGGATTTGGTTCATAGCATTTATTTGTATTATTTAATAGGAAAGACAGGCGTGGACGAACGGTTTAGCGATTGGTTTGTTGCGCGTAAAGTCCCGGGTTAGATTCTCGTTCGGAGCAAATATTTGTTTATTTGTAATTTTTAATAATGACATTAAATATTGCAAATATTTGTTAATATAAAAAAAGAGATGGATATTTTCTTCGGGTCTGGTTAACAAAGAGTGGTAGGCAGTGATACCCAGTCTGCCGATCCGGGGTAGTACAACCACTTACAAGTATACAGACCGTAAAGTGATTTGGTCACGTTTCGGGATCAGCTTGTAAGTTGCCGGTTCCAACTAGGCCGGCACAGTGGATGTGACTGCTACTCACAGTTATTAAATTGTAGTAGCAGTGACATTCATTCATGGACCATACTTTGGCTTAACATCAAGTGGAGTGCTGTCTTATGTCGAGTCACAATAAAAATTAAAAAAACATCGGATATTACAAGTAATTGTTAATATAGAAGAATAGGACAAATATTTGTTATGTTTAAAAGTTTTCTTGTTGATCGTGATGGGCTTTATTGTGTCAGTAAACAATCGCTTGAATATTGTCTATGTGGTGTACGTTGTCTGCTTAGGATTAAGACGAGGAACGAAGAGTGTTACTGAGACTGCTTTTTGGGTACACAACGGCGGCGGCGGCACGAAGATTGGTATTTTAAGCGGAAATTATTACGGTTGTTAATGATAGTTTTGTAAAATATAGTGCTAAAGTTAGAGTTCAAGGCAGTCTTTAGCTTTGCTCGCCTAAGTGACATTACACGTGATTGTTTCATACAAAAATTGCTGGTGACGAGAACGTTCCAATGACGAGTCGAAAATTATGAGACAATACGGTCTGAAATTTGAATATACATAGCAGAAGCATATTAGGCGAACCGTGGTGTAGTGGCAGTGCAATGGTTACACAAACCGAGAGCACAAGTTCGAGACCATCCACCGGTACTAATGTATCTTTGATATATGTACTTTGGTTGTCCTGTTTCTATGATACAAGCACTTAGCTTATTATATAAATGTAAATAGTAAAAAAAATATGTTGTCGTTGCTAAGATTCTGACATAAACATAGTATGTGTGACGTCGTCAGATGTAAAACAGAAATTGATTGTTATTAAAAGAATTTGTATTTAAATAAGATTAAGAAACACATTGTTCTTATTATTTTATTAATACAATTTCACGCGCAAGTAAGTAAGGATAAAGGCGTAAGAGTGTCATGCCGTTTGCCGTCACGGCATACGAGTCGGTCTTTACAAGTGAAGAGAAAATAGTATTCAATTTGTGTTAAAAATATTCGAATACCAGACCGTAGTAATTAAAGGATTGTGTTGTCTGTAAAGGAATCACTTGTCATGTAACTCAGTACAGCAAATCGCCTAAATATGTTAACTGGACTATTAGTATATTTAATTTAACACTTAATTTAAATTTAAAATTTGACTTTATCCAAAGAAGTCAGTTATATTTCGACTAGCTGAAAAGTATGAGTTTCGGTCTCATACATTTTAGTGTTATAAAACCATCATTATTTGAGTTTACATCGAGTTTTCAATTGATGCGCTGATAGGTTTAGTTCATTCAGTTGCTGCAGGAAGGCACTGTCTTTAGATCTCCTTTTTAGGCTTATGCCATTTAAATTAATAATTATTTATGTACTACTATAGCGTCCGTAGTGTTTGCATAGTACCTCATGCAGTAGTATCACTGATAACTAAGGGTTACTGTAATCAAAGGGTGGCCAACGTATCATGCCACCTTGCCGGAGTCTGTCGTGTTCTGGCTGATACGCTCGAGATTGTGTCACTTACATATATGTGTACCCTCATACACAAGCGCCAATAAGGATGTTTTTCATATTTGATATTCCCCACCCTGGGTCCATGGTAGGCATGGGGATGTTGCGGTTCGTCCTACTTATTAAAATTATTGTTATTTGAAACTTGTTTTAGACTTTCTGTATATATGCAAAATTTATATTTGTTATTAAGTTTTTCTAATTCAATTCTCAGCCCTTTTCTCAATTGAAGACTCGTTGGATTTATAATTAGTTGAGAATATTTTCAGTGGTCGACATCAGGCAAGCCGAGGTCTGATGTCGCAATTCTATAAAAAAAATACACACAATGTCTTAAACTATTATAGATTAAAACTAAAATGTAAGCGAATTAACACGTTCACGCCGGGGCCGATTATAATTTGTTTTGCTATTAGGCGGCGTTCAAATTAATATCGCGCTTCATCTGGCGGCGCGTGATTTTTGCCTGTTCAGACCTGTATACGCGTTGTTTGTTTCTCTGCAGTACAGTGAGATTTATTGTGCAAGTTTTTTAACTCGTGCCGTTTTTTCATCCTGACCACAAATTAACAAATGAACAAAAATTATGTTTCTGATACATTATTGATTATAATTATCATTAAAATTCAATGTTTAGTGCGGGTCACCGGTGACCCACGCCGCCTGATAGGACGGTTTAGTGCGGGTCACCGGTGGCCCACGCCGCCCGATAAGACGGTTTAGTGCGGGTCACCGGTGACCCGCGCCGGCGTGAACGTGTTAATAATGATTTTCTATACTTTGTCTTTTGTTTTGTAAAGTTTAATTTTATATGTAATAGAATAGAAAATCATTAAATATTATTTTCATGTAAAATGTGACCGTCTCATGTTTAAAACAAATGGCAACAGATTTGAACAGAAATGGCCAAGCATTATTTTCTAAATTTAATCAAATTTAAATCATTTAATATGCTAATAAGTCATACCTATTTCAAACGGGCTACAAATTGCACCGGAGGGTATTATCATGTCAATAACAAACAATAAACCGACACGTTTGATTAAATCACATTTATAGGCTTAGAATATTGTCAATTTTTAATTTATATTTGTATTTATATCTCTAAAAATATACACGAGAACCGTCAAATACAGCTAAAGTGTAGGGTAGATTGTAATTATCATTTCATTCATGTACCTCGTATAATTTGATTCTAAATATGACACTGTATTTAATATTCTTCTGTTAGTATTTTTGGTAGTTTTTTCTGCTAAAGATCAGTCGATGACTAAGCAAAAATATTCTAAAATATACGATCTTTCGTTTAAATAGTATAATCAGCCATTTTGAATGGATTAGTCAATCCCTAGTTAGGCATATTGCACAATTTATTTCGTGAAATAGATTTTAGTTAAATAATGGGAATCAAAGTAGCGGTTGTGTATTGATTGCTTAATTTCACTAGAAGGTGCCTTACGCTGACTAGTCTCATACAAAATATTTGCTTAGGTACAAGTGAAATTAGGCAAAAATATGTTTAAAAATATATATTTTTTGAAAAAGAAAAATATTCTCTTACGCTGTTTATGAAGGAATATATAGCAAGTTACTTGTTATTTACAATTAGGTTTCCCATTTTTAACTAAACAAATAGCATAGCAAATTGTTCATAACTTAAATTTTGTATATTATGAGAAAAATAGTCACTTTTTGATGTGGTGAAAACCTAAGTAACATGACACACGATTTGATATAACTTCACACTGACTTTTGCAACTTTTCACTTCTTCTTTTACAACTTGATGAGGATGACGTCGAGTCACAATAAAAAAACTTGTCTCAGATTTTTGTAATATGTCATTTGCAACTCGTCTCTGGATTTGTATCTTGTCATTCTGAATTTTTAACATGTCAGTTTGCAAATTGTCTTAGATTATGTTATGTTACTCGGGTAAGAACGGCGACTTTAAAAATCTCTAGTGCAATAAAAAAGATTAAAAGAAAAAAGAGAAAAAGAACAACTCTAATTCATTTCTTAATGTGACTGTCGCATTTCGTGTGAAAAAATAGATTTAACATATTTAAATTACTAATACAAAAGTATGTCCAATTATTCTTGAGGCACAATAAATTAAATATAATAATAATAGTCACTGTAGTGTTTGCATAGTACCTCATGTAGTAGTGACACTGATAACTAAGGATTACTGTTATCACAGGCTCGCCAACGTATTATGCCACGCGTCTGCCCTCGTCGAATGGTAGTTGTGTACTACGATACGCTCGAGACAGTGCCACGTGCATCTAGCAATAGCACATATATATAAATAAATAAATAAATATATATAAATATATAAATACATATATATATGTATTTATATATTTATATGTATTATATATATGTATGTATGTATTCCTCATACACTACAGTCACCTTTATTTGTCTTTCGAATAAACTTAAATATATATGATGGTGCTCCTTTTAAGTCCAAAGGGATCTGTGCCAGGAGTTTCACGCTCTTCCCTTAGCTATTGTTATTTTAATAATTCAGTAGTTGTTAGTTAATAACTTTTGGCTGGCATAGTGACTGCGACAGTAGTAACATAAATTGAATCGTTTTTTTCAGTCGTCTTGGACTTCCTCTTGTTTAAGATCAGGCAAGTTGACGTCAGATGTCTCTAATAAAAATGTATAAATGTAGTATTTATAACAGTGACAGTTTAAGAATAATTTAATCTTTGTACGTTAAGAAAAAACTCTCTGACACGTCCTTTAAACGATAATTTTATTTGCTATCCATTTTTGTGGGGTTATATGAGCCTTGACCAATAACTGCTTAAAGTATTATTGTCTTGATAAGAGCATAATTTTCAATTTTATTGGTATAGGCTTAAAGTCGAAAGTTCGCTGTATTGATAGCAAAAGCTGTATCAACATTGTAAATATGTTGATACAGTATTGCTATGTCGTTCGCGCAATAATTAAACGATGCATAGATACATATATTTTATGAAACTGGCCTTGGCGTAACTCTAAAACGGGCCAAGACGTAGCTCTAAAAGTGGCCTTGGCGTAACTCTAAAACTGGCCTTGGCGTAACTCTAAAACTGGCCATGGTTTAGCTTTAACACTGGCCTTGGGCGTTACCTCGCACTTTAAGAATCTATGTTCAAAGGTCATAGAGTCAGTTGTGCCTGTTTAATGTAGCAAAAATAGTTCGCTAATCCATTATAAAACAACTCGTGTCTATGAGAAGTCTTACCTATTCGTAGTTTGGTTTGTGTATGCTCGACTTTCAAACGAATTTTCAACTTAACATGGGGCTGCCCCTTTTAATCTCAGATTGGGAATATCAAATAAAATTATCGAGAGCAGGAGGCTATTGTAGAAGTTGGTCGAATTGGAAATAATTATCAAAAAAACAAAAAACTATTCTGCTAATGTCAAGGCTAAAAAGAAAGATATGACAAACATGCACTTTTACCCATGGGTATGGCGATCCCGACCGTTCAAAACAAACCATCGTTCCCCTACCTTTGGGCAAAAGCCGTCAAAGAAGTCAGAATCATTTTTGTCAAAGTTTTACAACTTTTACGGCTCTACTACTTTCTAAAATTGCCACCCTGTTATTTCTATATCGTATAATTATATTTAATAATTACTAATAATCTTGTTATTAGAGATTAGCGTATTAAGGAGAGGTGTTAACCACGCGATTGTTTCCCGCGGGATCTGTACAGGCCCGCACTTATGTAACATTTAAGATATAAAGTATGTTTTCTGTCCTAAATTGTGTATATTTTATTTTTTAAATAACATTTTTTTACAGGTTTCAGGTAAATCAATATATTTATAAGGCCACTGTGGTTGTGGAATAGCCTCGCAAATCAAGAGCATCCCGCACATAAACCACTTGCCAATTACCAATGTATCTGCTATATATAACGTTGATTAGATATGTATACTATATATGAAAAATGTTGTGTGTGTTCATTTATTTTCAACCATTTAAATATTTGTTGCAAAATCAGTAAACTCAATTATATTCCTTCAAACAAATGTCAAGATTTCATAGAATTTAAATAGAGTTTTTCGGGGGACGATAGCTCCAGGTGAATTCCTAGGGTGAGTTCCTGGGTTTGAGTTTACTAATCATTAATCTTTTTGTCCATGTACAATACTATTCTGCCATGTCCAAAGACATTGGCAGAATAGTATTGTATTAATATAAACATGAAGGCTATCAAATAAATTTAAAAAAATAGAAGATGATATAGCTACACTTTCCAACCTTATTATATAGATTAGGAAATAATTTATCTTCTAAATTATTTCCGTAAATATCCGTAAAATAATATTGATATAACAAAAAATCGGCCGTTTAATTAGCCACGCCAATTCTTTAAGTTTCTGATCGAATAGATGAGTTGGAAGAGTGCAAGAGAAAAGTTCCTTGCGCGAGAGAAGGGAATCGCAACCGTTCTCAGGTGCCATACATGATACACAACTACCTGTTTTTAATAAATTAGGGAATATCCACAGCCTAGACATGATAAAATTCATTGTCAAAGACTTCTTAGTCCATTACGAAGGTCGACAGAGCGGTTGACCTTATAGTAATTAGAAATAAGCTACACAATTAAACTATATTTTGATAACTAAATTATATTTTTAATTGATTATTATTGTCAGCTTATTTTTAGGTTAATTTTTTAGAGCTGCGTTCACCAATATTTTTAAATGCTAATCACGTCACGTCATAATTTCCGATGAAAGCTGTGCTTGAAATTTGGTAATCTGCCAGTTTCGGATTTGTAGAGCGTCGTCACTGTCACTTAATATTTATTTGCCGTTTTGAGGCTAGCTCGTCATTTTTAATGTTACTTGCGATATAGACGAAACGCTCTACAAAGTAGAAACTAGATTAGAATTTTAGTTCGAGGCGATTTAATTAACGGCCGCGGTTAACCGCCGTTTAAATTTTGGTGACCGGCACTATATATGATTTAATTATAATTTGATGGCATTATGTTTATTGTATATTTTGTCTATATGGATATTTTGACATTTGATGATGTGACTGTTAAAGGGCCAGAAGAAACCGTTAACATAAAAAGTCGAGACTAAAATCTTTTGGATTGTTGGTTGTGTTGACCCTGCTAAAGGAATCATAAGTATAGAGATGGTGAGTATTATATGTTTAAAATGTTGGTAAAATATATAGTAATAATATTACCATAAAATATATTTTTCTACTAGTAAGAGAAAAAGATCTATGGGGCATGATGACAGTCTCGAAAAATGCTTGATTCTATTCTTCGTGAATTCAAAAGTTGTAATTGATGTTTTAGTAGCTGGTTCAGATCCGGCTCGAAGGACCAAAAGTTCTGGATTGTGGTAGAGAGAAAAAAGTTGTTTCGCGACTTACATGTATTACGTAGATGCTGTTGACCTGTCAAGTGTACCCTTATATTTTACACCTGTTTTTAATTTATAGGGACGTAATTTAACCGATTTCATATTCATTAGTTTATTATTATTGAGACGTGACTTGCCTGATGTTAAGCAAGGGGAGGTACAAGGTATGGGAAGAACATAAGGGCGGGTGTTTAAATTTGTAGGTCATAGGTAAAGATTGGTTATTAAATCCGCGTATTGGTGTAAGACTGCAGGGCAACTACGAACACTCGGATATGATTCAATCCAAACTTTATGGCTACTCTATATAAATTTACGCGTAAGTCGATACGCAGTACATAAAATACAGTATAGCAGGGCTCGAAGTAGGTGAGAGAGCTTATTATCGTGCCTGAATCTGCGCGATCGCGTTCTCAGATAACTTTTGGAGGCGTCGTAAAGTTTCTGTACCAAGTACTATGACTTTTTTTTTAATTTTTGAGCAGCCCTTCCCAACCTTTTACATAGGCGGACCCCCTAGCGCCACCTTAGCATGATCTGCGGACCCCTAAAAAAACTTAACAGTACTCACATATGTCAAGCTATTTTATTCTCAAAATCTCATACTCTAATGCAGTGTTTTTGTATGTAAAAGGCTAGCCTAACCACCTATCACTTGACACATTATTCCATCTTAAAATTGAAAAAGGCAAAATGGTATGACTATAGTCGGCTGCATCACTATGCTTTCGTAATTTCTTGTTTTGTCCCCCCCTGGGATAGGCCCTCCAGCCTTTCCCAGGTTGGGAAAGGCTGTTTTAGAGTATTGCTATTAAAGTAGTGGTCGATTGTACGAATATTTTTACAGATGGGGAATAAGTTTAGTTACAACGTTGCAAACAGTACACTTCGAGTGTCTGTCATATGATGCTCAGCCTGTTATTAATATTGTGGTTTTATTCGACATAATTTGTGCAATCATACACTTTTTTAATTAAAAGAAAGGATTAAAATAAAAGATCACAATTTCATTTTGTAGTTTTATTTATTTAGCACCTAGTTTTAATAGACATTAATTTGACAATATTACGTACATATCATATCGTATACTTAAATCTATATTAATTTTTATTTCGAAGAAATCTCAGGATCGATTCCACATTGGCAGAGTTAGTGGAGCGCCGTGATCCTGATAACTATTATTTAAAAATAGGTTAAAAGTACCGCGCCTTGCTCTGAGGTCTAAATTGCGCTCATAGCGACTAGAACCTTTTCAATTCAGCTTGAAAGTTGCGGGTCTTTTCTGTCCATGGAGCGACATCAGACTGAGAATAATTCATGTAACAATATCAACCAATAGCGGACGGACATTGTATCATGTCCGACCTGTGATTGGCTGTTATAGTTTCACGCCATTCAAAACAAGACCTCCATGCAGGTATGTCAACGATACTTATAAAAGTGGTAATACTACCAGATACGGCTTATATTAATTAAAATTATAATGTCTGGAGACATGAGCGCCACGATTCTTTGCCCTTGTATTGAAAGGAATAATTGATACACCTCTTAAAACGGCGTTCTCACGGGGCGATTTGAGTTTATCAACTGCGAAATCGTTCGCGATTTGAACCGTCTGAACAGACTCAACAAAAGCATTAAAAATTAATTCAACAAAAGTAAAAACCTTTCTACTTTTATTAGTTCAACTAATAGCTGACAGCGAATCGACTCGTCTGAACCTATTCGTTCAACTTGCATTGAATAATCAGTCCAATCAGCGCGATTGAGTGCCTAAGAATTGTATATTGCATTCCTCTGTCACCAGTTTTTGTTTGTTTGTAAAATAAAATGTAAGTAATGGCGTCCGCATCCACGAGAAAAATGCTAAAATGAACAGATAGTGTAATATTGAGTCGATTATTATTGAATCATGAGAACGCTACCGTCAATATTTGCTTTCGAATTTTTGTTTAACGATAAAAATTGATCAACTAAAATCGCCCCGTGAGAACTCCCCATTAGGCCGGAATATTGACGGCAACTGGGGCAGCCGTGAAGACTCGGTTTTGTGAGGTCGTCGTCACTTTTAGACCTTTTCTTGCTTACCATCAAAAACCTTCTTGCGGACCATGAAGGTCAGATGTCGAGTCAAAACAAACCTAAATAAATTAATATCGTCTAGGAGAATTTTGTTGTGAGCATTCTGATGCTTCCGAGCTTGATGACACACTCGATGATCGTATTAGATGTGTTATTTTTGATAGTTGAGCTGTCGCCCAAGGCTGTAAAGGAGCCTTCACTTCCGTTGTTGGGAATATTCTGTAAAGGGTTAAAATAAGGTACATATGTTACAAAAGTAGACCCCTATAGCGCTGACATTGAAGCAGCGCAGTAAACAGAAGCACCTTTGGCCGGCGTAGTGACGGCAACTGAGGCAGCCGTGAACAGTCCGGTTTTTCAGTCGTCCTATTTTTTTTCACTAGTATCTAAATTATAAAGTTCGACATATCTCTAATAGTTCTAGAATGGGACAATATCCTACATATGCGAAAGAACAACGGAACTTTGTATAAATTATATACAACTACCAAGGTATCCGGCAAAAAAAGGAATTACTGGCGCCATATTAAACTGTTAATATATTTCGGCCTTGGTCATGTTAGTTTTGCCACTTTTTATAACACGTAATAAATATGTAACATCTACTATCCACTTACATTTTAATTTTGCTTCTGCTAAATACAGATTATTTATGTTAGAACTAAGAATTTTCTCGATTTTTTGCACATAAAAGTTATCGAGCAACACTAAAGTGGCGACACCCTCACTATGGGTTGATATCTGTGAGGTTTGGTTAAGGAGAAATTGATGTTTTTAAATTATGTCCAAATTATTAATAAAAACCTACCTGTTTTGACGAGTCTTAGCAGTTTTGGGCCTCATACGTTTTCTTCCAAGTCTTTGTGGTTCGGCTACGCTCTCCGCTTCGGCTCCACTTCCTTGACCTAAGCATCGAGAGATACAAGTATTATAATCCAAAACTCGCACAGCCGTATCCGAAGTAGTACCACCATTTTCAAGTGTACAGACAGTGTAGTAACTCAGTAGCGTTTTAGAATTAGCTTAAAAGTACCCGATTTTAATTAGACCGGCATAGTGGATGGTGCGGCTACTGACAGTCATTCAACCGTGGTAGTAGTAGTCTCCGCCATTTATAGGCATCGCTCCAGCTTAACATCAGGCGCAGTACTTTAATACGTTTGACCCTAATAAAAATACACATAGTACAAAAATAAAATATTTTGAACACTACTTTACGTAAGAACAGGCGATCGCGAAACAGCTATTATTAAAAAACTTCACTTACTTTGAGGTGGGCTGAGTTGCATGTACAGTAACAATAAAATATAGATCGGCTGGAAGGACCAAATGTCGACTTACCCACAATAAAAAGTGAATGTTCCTCTGAGTTCACACCAGTTGCGTGCTGAATGCACAATGGACGTGCAGCACGCATCCTTTCCGACTCTTCACGACCAACAAGAAAACTATAATAAAAATAATTTATTACTGTCTTATGGTTATAGGTATAGTAAGAGTACTCACTAGAAAAAATTGTCTATAAACCTGCTTGTATCAATCAATGTAAAGTAATATACAGATGATTTATTAGCCTAGTCCCGTACCCCGCCTGATGTTAAGCTGGAGTGCGATCCAGGAATAGAGGTGACTACTACTACAGCTAAGTAAATGCAAGTAGCAGTTGCTTTCAATATGCCGGCCCAGTTGTAACCGACAACTTTCAATGTGATCCCCAAATGCGACTAAGTAACTTTACCGTTTGTACACATAAAAGTAATGGTACTCCTGGACCACTGCCCTACCACTCTCTAGCCTATCTTTCCCATATAGCACTTTGGGCACGTGCACAGGGGCCCGCTAGTTCCTGCCAGATCATCAGACGGTAGTCAATATTTATTGGAAAAAAATATTTATACCGTAAAAATCAAACAATAATGACTGACCAACTCCTTTTTGTTGTCCGTTGAAGGGTTACTACCTCTTCACTCAACATAGATCTTTAACAGTAAAGGAATAATAATTATAAAATCAAGAACCTTGCCTATCAACTTTCTTTGTCTTATCTAACAAAATAGTGCTTTGTCAATCTCACAGGGCCAGGGCCTCCAATAGGTTAAAGACACCCCTCTTACCTATTGTTAGATTCATAATGTTCATCTCTTGGGGCGTCACTTTCTACAGCGCTGCTCTCTGAAGCGACCAAATACATAGATCTGAAAATAAGTTGAAACACTGAACAAATAACACTTAAAATAGGAGCAAATCGTCTGTTATTTAAAAAAAACTATTATTTGATTAATGAATTAAACAAATTCCGACGTTTAAAGAGCTTTACAGCCATTGTGGTCACGAAGAGACTGAATAACGTCGAAATAATAAAAAAAAAGTACAAGTATTAACCAAAAATAAACATAGTAGCCTCGCCCCATTAAATTCGATTAATTCAGCAATAGATTAATTTTTATAATAGGAAACTTGTGTGACTTGCATTAAATATAGAAGTTTAGCTTTTTTTAGTCACTCGACATAGGACCGCTTGTGGGCTAGAATCCAGTCTATGAATGGAGTTAACTGCTACTATAATTAGCAGTCACATTCACTATGCCGGCCCAGTTGGAGTTGATCCCGAAACGCGACTAAGTCGGTTTTAAATCGTCACTAACCTGGCTGGCACATAAAGATGTGGAGGCGGTGGTGCTGCCCGTCGTGATGCAGACCTCGCTCTTCGGGCACGAGATGCTCTGCCCAGCAATACAGTGTCTGAGAACATAACATAAATAATAAAACAATTTTTTTTAAGGAACCCCCGAAACAGCTAGTAAGAACAATAGTAAGAAACAAATTTGGTCATGACTCCTCAATTATATCTTTTAAGTAATTCCTTGCACCCTCATAATGCATCATTAAATACTCCAGATCTTCAATTTGATAACGGCCCAGCTAAAGTCTTATAGTGAGTAACAAGCACTATCTGTTGTTGGTTTGTTAAAAACAACTTTTATTCATTTAGACAATGAGATTCAATGAGCTTGAGCATAGCTCAATAAGAATGAACTTCGTTTTGTCAGTTGATCTCCATTAACCCTTTCAACACGACGCTCAACAACGCAGATTGTACCCGCGTACGGCCCGCTATTATCGCTGGCACGCGTATTGGCGTGCGCCGATCGTAGGTAAAGATTTTATTTACGCCATAGATGGTAAACAGTTTGTCAATTTACCATCTATGGTAAATTATATTTAAATAATTTTGGTTATAAATATAAGTTGTTTAATTTTTATTTTAATAATATTTTAGTTTTTTTTAACAATTTGTGTAATTTAATACGTCATTACGGAATAATTCATTTTATGTGGGCGCAAAGTATTCGGACCACGAAAATATCAAAAACTTCAATTTTATCTTTACATATCCCCTGGCGAGTCGTTTGAATTCGAAATGTAATGCCGCCAACTCGCCTAGTGAGTCCATTGTGAAATGTTTGCGGCACCCGAGGTAACTTCATGAAAATCGTAGTGGCATTGAACTTGATGTCGGTATGATGTAAGGCACTACCACAGGAATCCCCCAAAGTATATAATACCGTGACGGTATACTAATATACATTAAAATGCATAAATACAAACAGGGCCGTCTTAAGCATATTCAGCGCCGGGGTGCGAAAGTCAAGGCTCCGCTCGCGTGGTCTCAGTGTAGTAGGTATAGTAGGGGAACGAGTTAAAGAAACGTGCAAAGAATGCGGTTGTGACGTCATCGTCACGTGTCTATCATGAATAGTGAAGTAACATGCAAAATGTTGATAACGATAAACACACACTTTTTACTTGCGTATTTTAATTTAGTTATTAAATATTATAAATTTATATTTAATAAATGTTTATACATTAACAACAATAATTATTATTTAATCATATATTTAACCTAACTTTTTAACTAATTTAACTAAACTAAACTAAAGTTTTTTTTGTCGTCAACGCTTACGAAACTTTAAGGTGTCCATATTCATAAATCAGTATATTCTGTCCAAGCCGAAATAACGTGCCCCTCCACTGCATTTACGCACACGAGAAATATAAAAGAAGAATAAAACACACTGATAAAATAATTTTAACAAAAAATACGACTTTAATCAGTAAACTAGCAAAAAATAAATTTACTTCGCACAAAGTAATACGTATTTTCATTTAGTTAAATAGAAATTATTAAATAATTATTTTATAATTTTGAAGTCGGTATATACTATACTTGATTCTAACGAAGACGAATGCGATGAATCTGATGACCTTGATGATTCCGATAGCATAAGTGAAAAGTATAGCTAGTCTAACTATAAATGACGCGCCCCTCCACTTTATTAGTTTATTTAAATGTGTGAATACAAATATTACTAACTATACTATTATACTTCACGCAGGGCAGTTTAAAGTTTAGGACACGTTGGTACATTTTTTTTTATTAAATAAAAATCTTCTATGCATCTTCTTATAATGCCAAGGTCAAAGTCGTCAATATTAACATTACGTTTAAAATTTATCTTTTTGCCTTTTTTGTGGGTGATTTCAAAAGTAATGATCCAGCTAAAGTCGACTCACGTTTTATATTATTAATTGTGCTTTTAGGTATACCGGTATAATAACATGATCTATCAATACTTTTACATAAAGGTATAGTTACTATATTTGATAATTTTTCTTCTTCACACATTTTAATCACGTTTCTAATAATGTTTCTAGCCTGGCTACGGATGACTACTCTCTTTTTTTGAGTTAACTCGCTCATTTTGTAATAAACAAACAAAATAATTGATGACACGTTTTTATCGATAGTGCGCTATTAAGTGACACCGCCAAGCTAAGCGCGTCACTAATGGCGGCCAGTATGATACGGGTGGGAGGTATTTGCCCACCCGCTGCTCCTCAGGCCCCGAATGCATTTAACTCATTCCCCAACTATACCTATCGAAATTTATGGCGGTCGGCATGCGCCCCCTAGGACTCTGCGCCCGGGTGCACTGCACCCCTTGAGTCCCCGGGTAAAGACGGCCCTGAATACAAAGTCATTATTATTCAATAATAACGACTTTGTATAAGATCCCTGGCAAAAAAATATATCATCTCCAAACAAATTCGGACATGTTATGATTTATCTGCCATTATATTTATCCATCAATAAATGCGACCGATATTTATGAGGAACATAAATATGTTTTTTTTATTTATATTATTTCATTATCATGTTCAGACAAAATGTTGTCAATTTCTGATTTACGTTTGCCGTATGTGGATAAAAAAGATCATATTTTTAAATATCGTGATTTACAAAACGAAGGCTAGTATATTATTAAGAACATTGTATATAAGCTTGTATAGAAAGGACATTATCAACAAAACTTGTTTCGCGAAGATATCATCATTTTAGTTCGCACGCCAATTGGCGTGCGCCGTACGGTAAATAGGAAAAAATTTACGCCAATTGGCGTGCGCCGTACGGAAAGGGTTAATGGTCTTCAAAATTAAAATCTCTCCGTGACCACGATGGCTGCAAAGCTCTCGAAACGTCAGAATAATAAAAAATTGTAAAATCAAAACCAAAATAAACGCGATAGTAATTTGTTTTATTCATTAATCAATGTTCGCGCAAAATCTAAGAAAATACTATGAGCTTGAGCTGTCAATGAAAATGAACATCGATTCTCAGTGAGTTGCGCGGTCGCGATTTTAATTTTGAAGATCATTAATGGAGATCAACTGACAAAACGAAGTTCATTCTTATTGAGCTACGCGGTCGGCCCGCAGACGATATTATGTACTTAGGTTTTTGGTCGTCCAGTTTCTATGATACAAGCACCCTTGTACCCTTGTAGTAGCTTAGTAAAGAAATATAAAAAAGTCGGTCACAAACAAACCTGATATAGGATCACTATCGCTGTGTTCTTGCCGTTCACGTTTCCAACTTGAATCCGTCGCGGGAATATCAGAGCCAACACCAAACAACCCTGACATGGCACCAGCCACAACCACTTTCGCTGATTTCGCTTTCAACTAAAAATATAATAACACTCACTCGGGGTGTGGCAGAAGAAGCAGAATTGACGCTGTAGAAATGCGGTCATTAAGGAGTGGGTGTGGAATGACGACAGCGGATAGAATGAGGAGCACATTGCGCGATAGATGTGGTTTGAAAACAAGATGTAGTGACAAGGATCGACAAAAGAATGCTTCGATGGTTTGGACACATGGAAAGGATAGGTGAAAGTAGATTGTCGAAAGGAATTTATAAATCTGATGTGGATGGATGCGTCAAACGAGGCAGGCCCAGGAGGGTGTTTTCAGACCAAATTGAAGACAGTTTCAAGAAAGCTGGGTTGCCTAGTGCCCATAACCATAGAGCTTGTATGAAGAAATGTGAGGGAAGCGAGGGAGTTGTGTCAGGATCGTGGCAAATGGTGCTCCTTTATCTGTGCCTATCCATGTAGGAAAAGGCGTTTAAATGCGATTAAATCACTTGACGGTTTCTATACTTGTTAGTGATGGTACTAACCCAGATCAGCAGACTGGATTAAAAAACTGCCGGTATCACTACTTACTCTGTAATCAATATTGACTTCTGGCACATAGTCCAGATTGGCAGCCTGCGTTGCAAGTTCTTTTAATTTCTCCTCCTCAGTGTTTGGCAGTTCGGCAATCAATATCAGCTCAAACAAATAATCCCTGTACACTTGCTCATATGCTGATGATGCTGCAAAAATTCAATAAGTTAGACAAGATTTTTGGTATATCGCGTTCTTAATAATAAGAATATTTCTACAAACCCGACTACAATACAATAATTTTACGAAATATTTTTTAATGCCGGCATAGTGACGGCGTCTGAGGCAACTGTGAACTGACTTTCAGTCGTCGGCATTCTTGGAGCTCGTCTTGCTTACCATCAGGCGGTAAGATGTCGAGTCACTATAAAAACTTTACATTAGTTAGTTTAGTTTACACTGTCAGTCACATAAGCGTGTTTTTTTGGTTGTTTGTTTTCAACTATAGTTTTATTCTTTTAAAATATCTTTAGGTACTATGTACTATGCCAGTTTTTTTAAAAGTATTAATAATAATTTTTATTTACATCAACTAATTACTTAATTGTATTGAAACAATTTCTTAGCATCCATGGATTCTCCGTGCGGGTGCCGGGTAAATCGCGTCGCAGGCGGGAGAAAGAAGGCAGCGTTCCGGACTTGTGACCGAAATGTGGGCTTCCAAGCTTTTTGTGACATGTCAACACTCACCTTCCCTGCCTTCACTATCCCCTCTACCCAACCAACCAAATATTGTAAGACCCCACCAATGCCGCCTTCGACATACAATCTAAAAATGTGCTTACGGCTGACCTTGGGAGGCCAAGATTCTTTAGAAGTGCAAGGTTTGTGCTGGTATTCCCCTTGCACCAACAAAGTATACACAACATTTATACGAAAATTGTGATTAAGAAAACATATCTAAACATGAATCCTTTAGACGCGACAGTTTTTATTTATTTATTTACCTATGACCACCATCGTTGTTCGTTAGACTGGCCCAGCACCCTGATTAGGCCTCAAAAAAACACAGTGACTAGACTCATAAGTTGTTCCCGAAACGTGACACTACATATGACCTCGATTCGTCTGATGGTAAGCAAGGGGAAGTTCTAAGAAGACCCAAGAGGCTTTATCACGCTTCGTTACAAGGACCCAAGCTTATGTAATGGGCTGGTAAAGCATTCCATAAAAAACGCCCCTGATGGGTTCGATAGAATACGGATTCTTTCTCCGACCTTTATTGTTAAAATTGAACTTACCTAACGGCGTAGATAACGGTATAGCGATAGGCAGAGGAAATGTTGCCTGAGCCATTTGTTTACCAGCTGCCTGAGGTACTGGAGACCTGGGGAGTACCTCGGTTGTTGTTTTTGGTACTTCTAAAGTAGATTTGGTCTTCTGCACATTTTGTTGTGGTAATGTTGGCTGGGCAGATGTTGTTTTTCCGTTTATTAACAAATCCGGTGTTGGTTGCTTTTGAACATTTTGTGTTTGTAACACTGGAAAGGTAAAGTTAAATATAATCAATCAATCAATCAAATTGTCACGCCTTTTCCCCCAAGGGATAGGCAGAGACAATGGTGAGCGACATTTACCACGATCCTGACACAATTCCCTCGCTTTCTTCACGTCCACGTTTATTTTTAATGTGACTGACATTTGACAGCACCCCGCTTGATGTTAAGCTGGAGTGTGGTCCATGAATGGATGTCACCGCTACTACAATTCAATAATTGTAAGCAGCAGTCACATACACTATGCCGGCCTAGTTGGAACCGGCAACTTACAAGCTGATCCCGAAAAATACTAAATCACTTCACGGACTGTACACTTGTATAAAATTCTCTTTATACAAGCTCTACAATTATGGGCACTAGGCAACCCAGCTTTCTGAATTATGAATTATTATTACGCCTTACCTCGACCCGCCTAATGGGGAAAGCAAGAGGAGATCAAAGAGTTCTGACGACTGATGAAACTAAGTCAGTTCACGTTTGCTCCAGTTGCCGCTACTATGTCTGCCTAATGTGGAGTGATGATAGCGGATAGAATGAGTAATAGCACAGTGCACGGTAGACGTGGTTTGAAAGAAGATGTAGTGACAAGGATTGACAAAGAAATGCTGGACACGTTATAGGCACAAGAAGGACTCTGTATTTAAATTATACTGACCGGTTCCATTAAGGTCAAGGTCAGGAGCAAAGGCCATGACATCCAACGTGGCAGTCAGCGCTGATCCCACTCCATTCGTAAGTTCACTTGCATCATTACCCATGGCGCAGTCCGGTGGTACTGTTCTTGTGCTGAAATAAGGTCTTTGATATAAGTTTTTGTATAGTAGTACAAAATGTGTCTTTCTTGATATGTGTCAGCCAGCACCCCACTTAATGTTAAACTGGGCCCCGATTCTCTTAATACTTATGGCGACTTAAAAGCAGTGAAATTGCGTTGCGGAACTTTGTCCTCAGTCTCCGGACCACTTGGGAAATAATAAATAATTTTTTTAGTCATAATTTCAGGATAACCTATTAACGCTAGAACCGTACGACTTTGTTCCCATGTTTTTTGTAACTGTTCGAAACACCAATATAAAAACCCTTGTCAATAAGAATAAAATCAGCATCGACCTAAACTTCGTGTTGTTATTATTTAACCAAGTCCTTTTTTTATTGTGATATGACAGCACCCCGCTTGATGTTAGGCCGAAGTGTAGTCCATTAATGAATGTCACTGTTACTACAATTCAGTAACCGTGAGTAACAATCACATCCACTATGCCGGCCTAGATGGAACCGGCAACTTACAAGCTGATCCCGAAACGTGACCAAATCACTTCACGGTCTGTATACTTGTAAACTACGTTCGTCAAGCTACGCACGACCCTGCATATATAACTCTGGTAGAGAATCAGATTGGCCTTTTTTCCGCCTTTGTACCATTGTGCATTATTCTAAGTCATTAGGTTATTAAATAAACGAAATATATAAAAAGGATCACTATACTTACGGTCTTGGTGTTTTAGTTGGTGAAGATATAGAGACTCGGCCCCACATCAGCCTTCGCAGCTCCTCGCCGCTGATGCCACGACGCCTAAGCTCACTTATGGTTACTTTGCCAACACGCTAAAATATAAAGTAGCTAATTAGATATACGCAAAAGTCAGGATGGAATGGAATGTATAAGTGGCATGGGATCTATAGAGTGGCTATCCACTCCATAGATCCCATTCCATCCATTCTATTCTACCCATCCATCTAGTCCATGTATTCATATAGATAGATGAATACATGGAATAGATGGATGGGTAGAATAGAATGGATGGAATGGGATCTATGGAGTGGATAGATAGATGCATATATGGAATAGATGTATGGATAGGATGGATGAATGGATAGGTAGAATGAATTGTTCGCTGCTCTGATCTTGAACGTAAATTGTATCCGAAACACGACTTAGTCACTTGACGGTCTTTATACTTGTTATGCGGTCTTTATACTACACCGGAATGACGTAGGCACCACTGCCTACCACTCTGATATACAGACTTGGATAAAATATCCGCATCTTTTTTTAGCTATGAAACAAATATTTTCTTGACCGGAATCGAACCTGGGACATTACGCGTAACAAACTGATGTTCTAATCACTGCTCCACGGCTGTCGTCAAATATAAAAGAATATACCTTCCAATTAGCCAAAGCTCCCTTTCTTTGCTTAGCCCTTGTCTTAGCCTTCGATTTAATAACCATTACGGCGCGTTGCTCGTAACGAGGGTCATCAGAGGGGCCCAGACCAATAGAGTATTCTTGCAAGTATCTGTGGGCATCTTCTTGAGCCACAGAACGTTCTAGAGATACTACTATTTTGGCCCACTAAAAAGTATGAAAGATATTAGTATTCCTGACACAACTCCCTCGCTTTTCTCACGTCCACAATTCTCTTCATACATGCTCTATGGTTGTGGCGCTCAGTGGCGGATTAAGCCAGCGCGGGCCTTCTTTCAAGGGACCTATGGTTTGCTTTAGGTTCTCAAGTAGGGTATTAAATAAAACAAAACTGTTACAAATAAACTTTTCTGAATTTAATATGGGAAAATTTACAGATAACACTTTCAATATCGACTTAAATTTTTAAGTGGAAGTGAAGCATAGCCTAAGCGCTTCGCGTTTAAGGCATGCAAGATATTTTACGCTCCTAACTATCTAAATTTTTTTTTTATTACAGTCAGACAGGCGTTGGAGCGCGGGGCCGTAGCATTTGTTACTGTTGCTACGTGGCTAATCCGGCACTGAGGGAAAAAGGCGTGATAATTTGATTGATAAATAAATACTTATAAAATATGGTCATACTACTTACAGAAATTTATAGGTGTTAACCCTAGTGAGAAAGAATCCACCGATTTTAGGTAAAGGACTACATTCATTTTGGGCTTCTATGTACTACTTTTGTAATGTCCAATAATGAAAAAATATATAAATGTTAGTTTCGATACTTGCATTGATAAAACTAATAACAATTTTGCTTTAAATTGCTGTGCAATTGACTTATTTCGAAAATAAGATATGGATTTTGTATCGTCTGTCAATTAACGCCATATTTGTTCTGGATTGAACTGTCATAATTATAGTTTGATCATTTTGCACACCTAAACTATGCAAAATAAAGGATAAATTCTAATTACATTGAAATCTTCGTACATTAAACTATTTTAAAATGCATATTAATCTTTTAATACAATTAAGCCCAAGTCCCCATACAAAATGAATGATGTCCTTTGCCTTTAAAATTAAAAGCATTCCACTTTGTCCCCTTAAGGGGCTTCGAGGGGGCAAAGTGGAATAATGCCCTTTATATCGATATATTTAATAATTTATATTCCTAATTTCCTTTAAATATGTAAATACTTTCCCTAACTTTTTACTTTGACATTGGCAAGTTAAAAACTATGCCATTATAAGAAAAAAAAAGTGGAATAATGCGTTCTAACGCCAAGGCGCCAATAGATGTGCTTAACATATAAAAGTCTTACCTGTTTAACGAATTCCTTTTCGGATTGCTCAATGACGTGCGCGTAAGTATTACCCATCATAGCAATCAACATATTCAGTAATAATATAGGCACGAATACCATGAAAAGGGCAAACACAAACTTCGCCAAGTTTGGATACGTTGTCATGCCCAAGTCTGAATACTACGGAAGGAATAATAAACAAAGTGGAGTAGAAAAAACACGCATACACTATCGGTCTACTGCGACCGTGGTGTAGTGGCCGTGCATTGGTTATGCAAACCAAGAGCACGAGTTCGAGACCACCAAACGTAATAAATTGGTATGTACTTTGGTTATCCTGTTTCTATGATACAGCACTTTAGTAGCTTCTATATGTAGAAAAGTAGAAAAAAAACTGAAAATTTGATTAAAAAATCACGCATGTACCATCCATCGGTCAACTGCAACCGGGGATCGAACCCGGTGCGTACACGAACCGGTGCGTAAGTGATTATACACAGTACCAATACCCTGAAAAGGGCGAACATAAATTTCGCCAAGTTTGGATACGTTGTCATGCCCAAGTCTGAATACTACAGAAGCAATAATAAACAATTAATAAAGTACAAAGTCGAGTAGAAAAAAACACATGCACTATCGGTCAACTGCGACCGGGGATCGAACCCGGTGCGTATAAGTGACCGACTAATGTATGCAATACTTATAGGCAGCTGCTGTCTGCAGTCGCCGTCGGAATCGCACCTTTAATAAACTGGATTTTACACATTTTTTTTGTAATTAAAGAAATATATTTTGGCCTTGCCCTTGCAAGATATCTCCAGGCAGGGACTTCTCATTGGCTGAGGGACTATCACAACAACATCTAATCTGATGTTAACCTGGAGTGTGGTCTTACTACAGTTAAATATCTTAAATAGCATCTACTAGGCGGGCCTGATTGGAATCCGTAACATTCAAGCTGATACCGAGAAGCTGAGCCACTTCACGGTTTGTATACTTGAACGTGGTGGTACTACCTATCCCCAACTGTCATCCGTCCATACTCACACTGTAATCGCCCAATGTAATTTGGAACAATGCCATCCATGTGCTTGGGTAACTGGAGAATAAGGTAGTTTGGACATTTGGAAAACCTGCAACATATAACAAATTTGACAGTTTTTGAAGTTATAACTTCTTTTGGCGCGTTAGACCTCTTTTTACACGTCATTGTACTGCAGGCGCGGATCTAGAGAAGAAGGGGAGAGGGATCCGGGGCACCAGTCCGCTTATTATGTATCTTGCAGAAGCAACGCGACAGGCGTGAATTGCACAATAGTTGCTGTCAAACATCATTTTCGTATTACATATCAGCAATAGCAACACGACTGGCGACAATCGATTGCGATCCCTCTGCTGTGCGATCAGGGAACTAAAGCTGCATCAACGCTCTTGGTATACGTCAAAATTGGTATTATGTATGAGTTGCGACAGCAACGCGACAGCAGACACTAAGCAATTTGATCTGTCAAATAGCAACAACCCATGCCCTTGTTGTTCGTATATTGATATCGTATAAACGTTTAATATAACTCTTTTCGACAACATATAAAGTGAGTAATGTTTTGATAAATGATATGAAATTGTTAACAAGTGTACTTCGATCAAATATAACATCTCGTAACATTTTTATAGAGTACCAAGACTTTCGCTATGGCTCCTGCTTTTCTGATTATGGAGGCTTTTGCAGTTGTCGGTACTCTTGGAACTCTTCTTGCTTACCATCAGGTGGGTCGAGATGTAAAGTCAAAATAACCAAATTTATTAATCAATGTACGCGCAAAAATGCCATGAAATTAGTTTATATGTATTAAGAATGCGAATCTTACCTTTGTAAAGAAAGAAGAATGACTGCGAAAATCCGAATAGCACGATGCAGTATATAATGCCAAATGTGAACATGTCGCCAGTGATCATACTGTATATCATAGTTACAAACGGACCAGTTAAACGGACAGCACTGTAAATTAAATGGTATCTTAGTTAAATGGCGTCCCTAAAGTCCTGCTTCTATGATACAAGCACTTTAGTAGCTTACTATAAAAATGTAAATAAATACATAAAAAATAATCAAATGACATCTGCAAGGCTACCGTGGTCTTGTGGTAAAAAAATGGTTACATAAACAAAAAAGGCCTGGCTCGAAACCACTTGCCGGTATCGATGATTTATTATCAAAAGATTTAAACCTTTGTTTAATATAATTATGTACTTTGATAGCCTACTGCCTAGTTTCTATAATACAAGGATTTTTAGTATCTTAGCATAACAATGTCAATGAATAAAATTACAATAATAAATCAAAATTAAATAAACTCCTTATAGCAGGTACAATACCGCAAAAAAGATCCGCAATAGTCACTACATTCCTTAATGACCGCATTTCTACAGCGTTAATTTTACTTCCATGCTTCTTCTGCCACACCCAACATTCTCTTCCACACATTAGTGTAGGAACAAGTACCGCATTATGTACAGCCATCCTTGACTTAATATATATATATATATATATATATATATATATATATATATATATATATATATATATATATATATATATATATATATATATATTTAAAAAAGTTATAAACTCACCCAGCAAAGAACATAAGTAAGAACCAAGTACCGGGCAATGCAAATATCAGAATAGCTTCTTCAATCATTTTTTGTTGCATAAATCTAGCTGGAATACAAGCTAACAGCAAAACATTTGACGCTAAAAATATCAATTTTGCTGGTTCATGGACCTGCCAAATGGAAAAACTTTGAGACATCTGACCTCGACTTGCTTGATGGTAAGCAAAAGGAAGTTCAGGAGCGCCGACGACTAAAAAAAACAATTCAACTTGCGGCTGCCTCAGTCGCCGTCACTATTTCGCCCAAGGTTAATTTATCAGTAAATCAATTTCCATAGGCCCACAGGGATAGGCAAAAATAACGCAGACACTTTTTACGATCTTGACACAACTCTCTCACTTTAAAGTGTACAGACCATAAAGTGACTCAGTCGCGTTTCCGGAGAGGCTTGAAAGTTCTAACAAGGCCAGCATAATGGATGCTTTATGCCATAACAGTCGCCTTAATTCAGAAACCGCACTCAAACTTAGAGGGGGGGGGGGGAGGCTGTTGTATATCAAGCCTAAATAAAAATAAATTGTATAACTTATAATTTTCTTAGATTTTGCGCGAACATTGAATTAAACAAGTTTTATGCGGCTTACTATCGCGTTTATTTTTGGTTTTTTGGTTAACGAACTTACCAGCTGTTTAAAATAAGCGATGACTCCTTGATTTTTTATTTCGTCACCTTGTTGCAGTATTATATAAGCCATGGTGCTGCCCAGGGTTCCCAGTTCGCACGCCAGCCTAACACCACTTCTCACGTCTGTTATCTCCAAGCCCCAGTTTGGATTGTCGTCCGCCTCAGCGCTACTATGGCGGAAGTAAACAGCTACTGACAATAGGAGTAAATGCAAACCTAAGATAAGCAGTCGTTTCAGGAACTTTTTCTAGGAACAAAGAAACATAATGGTTATTAAATTAATAAAGAAAAGATGATCTAAAGCGTCGACACATTCCGTCAATGTCCCTGTCTTACGCCAACACGTTTACGTTCCCGCTTATTCCGACGCATTCTGTCAACGCCCCCGCTCTACACTGATGTTCAGTTAACGGTCCTACTCAACGCTGACACTTTTGGTCAACGCTCTCGCTCTACATTGAATTCGGTTACCGGTCCTGCTCTACGCTGACACATTCGGTCAACGTTTCCGCTCTACTACGACACATTCTGTCAACGCTCCTGCTCTACACCGACACATCCAGTTGTCGCTCCCGCTTCACGCTGACAAATTTGGTTCACGTTCTCGCACTACGCCGACATATTCGGTCAATGCTTCTGCTCTACGCCACATCCACATCCAGTTGACGCTCCCGCTCTATTCCGACACAATCTAGCAGGAGCTCTACGCCAAAATATAGCTCCTATTAGATATTCGTTCTATAACGTAAAAACTACTTTTAGGACAGTTCTGTGAAAATCAGGCATCAGGGGGGACGAGGTCAGATGTCGTGTCACAATAAAAATAAAAGGTAAATTAATAAATATAATGTGGTTATTAGATTTTTTTCTTATTTTTAGATTTTTTTGTATTAATTTATCTTCGCGCCAGAGTATCGCTTGTTAGCTTATACAAGTCTCAAATTCGCTCTTGCTTAATGTAACTTACTCTAGCGAATGTTTTCCATTTCTCTTCAAGTAATCTCTGTATGATTCCACCATCCAACATGTTCAAATGCTCCTGCTTGGTACCATTCAATATAATGAACAATGCTGAGTTCCAGTCTAGAAGAAACAAAGAAAATACTCATCATCAACAGTGGTAGGCCGTGGTGCCCAGTCTGCCGTTCCGGGTACCACCACTTTTACAACAGTGAAGTGAGTCGCATTTCAGGATCAGCTTGTATGTTGCCTATTTCAACTAAGACGCATAGTAGATGCGTCTGCTATTTATAGTTATTTTAACTTTAGTAGGTGTCGACTTTATTCTGGGATCGCTCTCCAGCTTAACATCAGGCGGGGTGCTGTAATTTCTCGAGCCACAATAAAAAAAAAATTAAGTTAAATAAACCTTACTTGTTCGTCCATCTGGTAGTAGAGTATCCAGCGCGTTCAACGGATAAGCGGAGCATGTTATATTAGAATACCTCCAGAACTCCTTAGCTGATAACTCCAACATCTCCCTGAAGACTGAAGCTCTGCCTAGCTGGCATGCTAGAGTGAGTGGTGTAAAGCCAGCTAAGTTTAACCTTCCATTACTAGCTGGTACCTTCGGGTGACGTAGAGCGTAGCCGAACATGTCCTAAAAAATGCCGTAATAATAAGTCGTAATAACAGGTTATCTATCGGACAGACATAGATATAGATATCTAGGGAATGTCCCTTCGCAACGACCTGAATCACAGGGACCACGTCGACCAGGATTTTAAGACATTGGCATCCTAAATAAGGTGCGGCAGTTCTTCGCGCCAGAGTATCGCCTGTTACTTTACAAGGCTCGAATTCGCGAAGAACTGTTCGCACCTCTGGGACAGCTTGGGCAAGTATCTTCTCGATACCAGTCATGTCGGCGCCCCTAGTAATTTTATGCTTACCATCCAGCAAGTAGAGGTCAGATACTGCGTCTTAATAAAAAAAAACTCACCAATTTATCGCAAACCACAACCATGTGAAGAATCATGTTGCCGAATGAATCCTGGGCGTCTGGATCTGCATCATATTCCAGAAGTAAATTGTAGACTGACTCGTTTGCACAGCAAGCTGCCCAAGCCAAAGGATACTCCCCTAAGTATGCTAGACCTTCATAGTTGGTCTGGCGACCAGGTGGCTCCGTTTGCTGATCGCGTGGTAAAAAGAAACTGCCTAAAAATAAATTAGGAAATCAATCAATTTTTCACGCCCAAGGCATTAAGATCTAGCATAGGCAGAAACAATGGAGCGCTACTTGTTACAATTCTGACACAACTTCCTCGCTTCCCTTACTTTCACAATTCTCTTCATACAAGCTCTACGGTTATGGGTACTAGGCAACCCAGCTTTCTGGAGGATGTCTCCGATTTGGCCGGAGTCTTAACGCATCCATCCACGTCAGATTTATACATTTTTTTTACCGTAGTTTAGTGGTAATTAAATGGTCACACAATCCAGAAGCTCCAGATTCAAAAAGTATAAAAAAGGATTCGTAAGGAATTGCAGTAGGATAATAATTCGAGATCTAGTATTCAAAAATGTTGTCAAACTTCATAAAACAAATACCTATAAAGTGAAAATATCTGCGCCTTGCCGAATAAGTTCCCTAACAACCCCGCAAACGATAGAGGTTGTTGGCCCTCCCCTCCAGTGGAATAAACCATAAACCACCAACATCATGCTGCCCTAGAATACTCACCAATAGCACGTTGACTGACATCAGCGCCTGCTTCCACGAGGTCTTGCACCAGTTCATTATTACTGTATGCAATGGCTAGATGCAACGAACTCGCACCTTAAATCACAAACAAATGCATTTAATTGTCAATTTCTTGTGCCAGAAGAGCCGGCCGCATTTCCCGGCGCTCAACGGTGTTGAACGAAGGGCTCTTGTCACTGTTGGAGTGCCCTCAATTTTAGAATCCTCTGGTATTGCGCGAAGTGATTGCAAGCGACCCGACGGCATGACCGGTGGGCCGTGAAAACTTGGCAGGTCTCTGGTGTGGGATGCGACATGCGTAGACACATTAGTCCCATCTTACGTCCTTGCTCCTTAAGCTCGCCAAGTGTGACGATTTCAGCTGAGAACCTCAAGCTGCGCAAATACGCTAACCTCGGTACAGGTTACGAATTTGCGCTGTTTGGGGTCGAGACGATGCGCCCTTGGGGACCTTCAACCAAGCTCCTGGCCAAGGAGATGTCCTAGCGGCTGACGGAAAAGTCTAGAGACAGAAAGGCTAGAATTTTTTCTGCCAACGTATTAGCCTCTCTATACAAAGGAAATGTTGCCAGTCTCCTTGGGACTATCTCTGATGCTATGTCATTAGATGATATTTTTTATTTATAGTTTAATTATAGTTAATATACTTTTCATTTTATCTGCTTCCTAATAAAGATTTATATTGTCAACTTTAAATATATGGAGTTAAGATAGAAAATGCAATGTAGCTTTTTTAAATTGTAGCTTGACATAAGACTGTACCCGCCTGATGTTAAGTTGGAGTAAGGTGAATGCTTTGAGTATACATATATAAATATTAGATAGTTAGGTTACCTAAATATTCTTCACCTTCGACAACATCTAGTGATAATCTTGGAAAACATTTTACTAACGTTCTTGCTAATTTTGTATGGACCTGTAACAACAACGCCTGATGTTAAACTGGAGTGCAGTCTATTAATGGAAGCGATTGCTATTAAATTAAATAACTTTAAGTGATAGTCGCAATCATAATGCTGGCCTAGTTGAAGCCGACAACTTACAAGATAATCCCGAAACGGGACTTAGTCACTTTACGGTCTCTATACTTGAAAGTGTTGGCACCAGCGGCACCAGGATCAGTTGCAACCAGCAACCGCGTAACTCAATGACAATGAGAATGAGCTTTGTTGTGACAGTTCAATTCTATTAATGAGCTTCAAAATTAAATGTTCATTTTCATTAACAGATCAAGATCATTGAAACTTATTGTCCAAATGAATAAAAGCTGGCTTGCCTAGTTCCCATAACCATAGAGCTTGTATTAAGAGAATTGTGAATGTGAAGGAAGCAAGGGAGTTGTGTCGGGATCGTGGTAAGTGGCGCTTGACAATTTGATTGATAATAAATATTTGCTTTGACCTTAACGACCTGCTAACGACCTTCCATTATTAACGATCTTATATTATGATTAGAATAAGAATAGGACGCGCTTTTGACTAACTTCACTTGACTAATTTAAAGGTATTTTACTAGACCAGTGTTCCCAAACTTTTTTAGGCCATGCCCCAACATTTCTAAAATTTTTATGCCCCCATACATAATTTTTATCCATTAAAAATTACTATGTTCCCTTAAGAAATATTAATTATTACAGCATTTTTTTTTAAGAATTTGCCTTTTTTTGTTTTTGTCACCGATGTCTAGCATTGCATTTAAATAACCCAAAGCGAAAGGGTTAAAGTCGTGTCAAGTCCATTTTTAAATCTCCTTAACTATTAAATTGCCCCCTGGCGTGGGCGCCACGTTGGGTAACACTGTTCTTGTCGGTCCGCAAAGAAAAACACACCATACTAAAGTGAGTTAAACATCACAAAATGGCGCCGATTCGGTCCTATTCTTATTTTAATTGCATTATACCTTAGTATCACATATAATGAGTACGTGCAGTAGCGACTCTCCAAGGGCGCCCCTATAACACATCTGCCAACAGGCTGTGTGGTCATGCCACTTGGCTAAAGGGTCGTAAGGTGATAGAGATGCCTCTATTGGTAAAACCACCTAAAAATAAAAACAATTAAAAATAAACTTATTTAAAAAATAGAGAAGGGGGCAGAATAGAGAAGAAAGAAGAGGCAGAAGAAGAGAGAAGAAGGAATAAGAGAGGGAGGCTTTTGCCCAGGAGTGGGACAAATAAATAAGCTAATAATAATAAATAATAAAACAAAAAAACAAAACACTTAACGACTAAAGCGACGATAGGGGATAGAATGTGAAATAGCACAATCCGCAATAGATTTATTTTTTATTATTTTGTTATACATATCTATACTAATAAGTGCTTGTATCATAGAAACAGAACAACCAAAGTACATATATCATGTACATACATTGGTACCGGTGGGTGGTTTTGAACCCGTGCCACTCGGCTTATGTAGCCATTGCACTGCCACTACACCACGGTCGCCTTAAGATGCAGGGCCGTCTTTAACCTATTAAGACAATAAATTTTGTCGACCGAAACAGCAATCGAACTAAAAGGTTCGATTACTGTTTCTTTGTAGAATAATCGACAAGTGTAATGCTTTACCAGACCAAGTGTTCTGTAACCTGTAACCTCGGCTCCTAGTGATGCGTGAAGAAGCACCTTTGGCCGGCATAGTGACGGCGACTGGGGTAACCGTGATGATTCGGTTTTTGCAGTCGTCGGCACTCTTGGACCTCTTGCCATCAGGCGGGTCGCTTTAAAGATTATATTATGTTGATTGATGAGGTATTTGTTATTGTGAATGGATGTAAACCGAGAAGGGTGTTTTCGGAGACATCCATAAGAAAGCTAGGTTGCCTAGTGCCCATAACCGTAAAGCTCGTATGACGAGAATAGTGGATGTAATGGAAGCGATGGAGCAAGTAGCGCTGCATTGTCTTCTCCTTTCCCTGTGGGAAAAAGGCGCGATAATTGGATAGATTAATTAAACGGGTAAATTTTAAATTTAGGTAGTATATTTTATTGTGAGTTTACAGTCGTTAGTTGACAGTTGCCTCAGTCGCTTTTACTATACAGTGTAAAAGGCATACCACTGTGTTAAGCCCGAGTGCGATCTATGACTAGAGGTGACTGCTACTACAGTTCAATAACTATAATTAGCAGTCACATCCACTGTTGGTTAACATCCTAGTTAAAACTGGCAACTAACAAGCTAATCCCGAAACGCGACTAGGTCACTTTACGGTCTGTTACACAAATTACCTGTTCCTGATCTCTGAATTTCCATCTCAGATATTCAGCTCTATTTATAACCCTTCCTTTACCACCAAGGTACATGTAGGCCGAGAATTCGTCTCTTATTAACTTCTCAGCAGCGATCATACCGCCCTTTGCGTACGTCTCAAGCAATAAACCACCTAAAATACATTTATTTATTTATAACTTTTTTTTATTATTGTGACTCGACATATGACAAACACTCAGCTTGATGTTTAGCTGGAGTTTGGTCCATGAATGAATGTCACTGCTACTACAATTCAATAACTGTGAGTAGCAATCACATCCACTATGCAGGCCTAGTTGGAACCGACAACGTACAAGCTGATCTCGAAACGCGACCAAATCACTTCACGGTCTGTATACTTGTAAGTGGTGGTACTACCCCGGATCGGCAGACTGGGTACCACTGCCTACCACTCTTTGATAACCAGACCCGAAGCAAATAACTATCTCCTTTTTTTATTAACATATATTTGCAATATTTAATATAATTATTAATTATTACAAATAAAAGCTACGAAACAAATTTTCGCTCAGACCGGGAATCGAGCCCGGGACTTTACGCGCAAAAAACCAATCGCTGACCGTTCGTCCACGCCGTCGTCAATTCATACTTTATTGTTTATTTACAAAATGCCTCTAGGACTTTTTAAATGGTGGTTAATACAATTTAGCCTAAATCCCCATACAAAATGATTTTCTTTAAAATCAACCACAGGTAGAGTCTGTCTGAGCCGAAATGACGCGCCCCTCTACTGCATTTAAGCACACGTATATTTAAGCAAGCGAATATAAAATATAAATGCAACACACCGAAAATGCAATTGTAATTGGTCATTCAGTTGCTGGTTGGACACAAAAGGAGGAGCACGTTATATAAAGTAACACATTTAAATAAACTAACAAAGTGGAGGGGCGCGTCATTTATGGTTAGACAAGCTATAGCACAATAATTAATGGTTTTGTGCTCACTGTTTTACCGAATGTCAATAAACTAAGCATACATACCTTAATGAAATAAACAAATTTTATGCGGCTTACTATCGCGTATATTTTAGATTTTACATTTTTTTTATTATTCGGACGTTTCAAGAGCTTTGCAGCTTGCGATAGTAAGCCGCATAAAATTTGTTTGATTCATTATTCAATGTTTGCGCAAAATCTAAGAAAATACCATATATACCTTTTTTGTAATCGGCCAGTTTATAAAGGACTGTTTGGTCTTCGCTTGATGCTTGAGATATGACTCGGTCTAACACTGAACCAGCTTGCAAGGCTCCGCTGGACCATAATTTACGGCAACCTGCACCCATTACTATAAAAAAAACAACACGCAAAAGAAGTGAAACCTTGGAAAATGTGAACTTCAAGATAATGAGACGAGTGTAAATTTTTAGGCTGATTTTAAGGATTATGGGTTTTTGTGCCCATTACCATAGAGCTATATGAAGAGAATTGTGAATGTATTTTTTTATTTATTTTTTATTATTGAGTCATATGACAACACCCCGCTTGATGTTAAGCTGGAGCGTGGTCCAGGAATAAATGGATGTAACTGTAATTGCTAATCACATCCACTATGCTGGCCTAGTCGTAACCGGCAACTTACAAGCTAATCCCGAAATCAAATACCTGTACAGTATAAACAGTCTGTATACCTGTGAATATCCGCCTTTTTTTAAAACAAATATTTGCAATATTTAATATAATTATTAAATATTACAAAGAAAAGCTATGAAACAAATATTTGCTCCGACCGGGAATCGAACCTGGGACTTTACGCGCAACAAACCAATCGCTGACCGTTCGGCCACGCCTGTCGTCAAAGGAAGCGAGGGAGTTGTGTCAGGACCGTGGCAAGTGGCGCTCTATTGCCTCTGCCTATCCCTGTGGCATTGTATTTCGTATTTTAATTTAAAACTAATGTTTTATAAATGGGATTAAAACTGTGAACCTCGTTTTGATGACGTCATGAATTTTATATCCAATCAAAGAAATCTAGGTTAATGAGTAATTGTATAATGCGACTTCCTAATTTTAGTACTCGTACCTACAAATGTACAAACCTGGTTTAATTTACAAGGAAAACAATCATAACTTCAAAATTACTAATTGCCCATTATCTACTTAATACACATTATAACAATAATTTAAAAATGGAACAAAATCACAATTACTAAAAACAAAACACGATTGTATTTTTTAAAGAAAACAATCGAACGCGTTACCATGACAACGGTATAAATATTATTTCTATGGAAACCGTAAATAGGCGCCCACGGAAAGCGGTAAGATTTTTTTTAAATTTTGTGAAAATTTTGACCCAAATCTAGACAACAAAAAAACATATCCCAAACCCATAATAAAGGACCAACAAATCGATATAAATAATGATTTTTTTTATATTATTTTCTTTAAATTTAGAATGCACGTATTTTACGTATGTATTTAACGTCTGTGATTTTTAGGTATTAGAGCAACAACGAAAGGTGGTGTTATCTACAGTACAGGATCATGTATAGAGAAACCTAAGATTATTTAGTATTATTATTTTTTAAATGTTATTTTAAATACTAAATCAAGTCTTAAAGTCAGGTATTGTGTATAGTACGCGACACGTAAGTTGGCAAGATTTTAACGTAGTGGGGGAACGTTTGCGCATGTACACTGGCGTGCAATAAAAAAGGGAATCTTTAGATACATAAAAATAATAATAGTAGTTTAAGTGAAAGTAGATTGACGAAAGAAATTTATAAATCTCATGTACATGGATGCGTTAATCGAGGCAGACCCAGGAGGGTGTTCTCCGACCAAATCGGAGACATCCTCAAGAAAGCTAGGTTGCCTAGTTCCCATAACCATAGAAGAGAATTGTATGAAGAGAATTGTGGATGTGAGGGAAGCGAGTGAGTTGTGTCAGAATCGTTGCAGGTGGCGCTCCATTTTCTCTGCCTATCCCAGTGGGGAAAAGGCGGGACAATGTAATTCATTGTTTTTTGAGTTTTTCGCGAACAGACAGACGCGCCGGGGGACTAATATTTAGTGATAATATTAGTATGATACGAAAACCAGTGGTCAAATTTCAGTGTACCCAAGTGTACGCGGGAGCGAACGGAGCGTGGACGCGGGAGTTGATGATCGACTGGCCAGCCAATCGCGCGCACAGAACTTTGTTACCTCATGCCCGGCGTCCCCCGCGTACCTAAACACACCTAAAAAACGATTTCTACGCATCTGACTACTCTTGCCAACTTACGTGTCGCGATCTATACCTATAGATTTAATGTTAGTGAGACAATGACAGAATTTTGTCACACATTTTGTTACTTTATGGATAACTTGGTAGACCTATACAAGGCAGACCCAGAAGGGTATTTTCCGACCAAATCGGAGACACATGTCTAGTGCCCATAACCATAGAGCTTTTATGAAAAGCGCGAATGGCTATTGCTGTCTCTTTTTGTTACATGTAACGCTGTCATTTAAATGAAGAGTATTGTATTGTTAGAATCAGCTTAAATATGATTTGTCTATCTACATAATTTGTCTTTGCTCTGACAGAAATAATATAGAGGTAGTGTTAGTTCTAGTTGTCTCTGCTCTCTATTGCACTCCGCGCTGCAGTCTGTGAGATGGCGCCCACCAAAGCAGCGGCGGAAGCGTCGGCTGAAAAGGAAATTTTGCTACAAGTTATTAATTTGTATAGAGAAATGCCCTATCTTTATAATAAAAGTGATAAAAACTATGACAATAAATCATTACGTGATGAGGGCTACAAGGTTTTATTAGAAAAATATAAAATGTTTAATAAGAGTGTTAGTATGGAAAGATTTAAAAAAAAACTTTGGAACTTAAAAACTACGTATTACAGGGAATTAAGAAGGGTGAGTCCAAAATGATACTTTTTACGGTCTGTAATACATTATTGACAAATAGGGTGGTTAAATGACAGTTATCGACCAGTTAATGCACTTTTTAACTAATCCCTGATGGTCTATTGCATTTATAACAAAGTCGACTCGTTATGACTATATTTTGGTTTGCGTTTTGAACATTTTTTTAAAATGAAAAAATCAATATTTAGTACTATAAATCAACACAAATAGTAAAACAATAAAAATATATTTACATTTATTAATATAATGAACATTCTAATTCTAATTAGACAATTAACAAAACATTATTAAGCTATTTCCTGTAAAATTGGTGTATTAGGTGGAAAAATCAAAACAAAAAACTCTACTCTCATGCTTCTTCTGCCATACCCAACCTTCACTTCCATACATTAATGTAGGAACAAGTACCGCATTATAAACAGCCATCCGTGACTTTTAGGACATTATTTGGCTGTTCATTATACTATGGATGGCACTGTTTACTATGCCCTTTTGCACTCTTCTCTCAAAACCATATATATATGGTGGGTGTCAGATATATTATAATGGCAGCTTCTTTAATTTAGTAGCCTTTTGGTCTAGCATTGTCTTGAAACAGCAGTGGGCTTGAGCAATTGACTAGCTTCAGTTGTGAAACAACTAGCTTTTTGCCATTGCTCGCTTTTACCTAAATTTTGTACCCCTGAGAGTTCAACTATGTCAACAAGTTTTGGCGGACCAAGAGATAAAATCATAGTGAACAAAAGGACATCATACATTTTGTATGGGGACTTGGGCCTAATTGTATTAACCGATGCATATACATTTTAAAATAGTTTGATGTACTAAGATTACAATATAATTGGTATATATCCTTTATTATGCATAGTTTAGGTGTGCAAAATGATCAAACTATAATTATGACAGTTCAAAGTTATGGTGTGTCTCCGTGATTGACAGACGACACAAAATCCATATCTTATTTTGCTAATAACTCATTTGCACAGCAATTAAAGGCGAAACTATTATTAGGTTTATCAATACAAGTATTGAAACTACCATTTATATATTTTTTCATTATTGGACATTACAAAAGTAGTACAAAGAAGCCCAAAATGAATGATGATGCAAAGGTGGTCGACTATCAAAGGTGGTCGGTAATCTAGCAAAACCACCCTATTACCTGTTTTATTTTTTTAGATCAATGTATCAAAACGAGCTGGGGCAAGATCGAATGATGTATATGTACCGACTGTATGGTACTTTAAGGCTTTAGATTTTTTACCATGTAAACATGTAAGTTTTTATAAATTATTATTGTGCCTCGACATGTGACAGCATCCTGCCTGATGTTAGGCAGGATGCAGGATGCGGATTGTGGTTAATGAATCGAGGCGACTAAAGTTAAGTAACTGCAATTTAAGACAACTGGTTATGCAAACCGAGTGCAATGGTTGCAAATGGTTATGCAAACCGAGAGCCATGGGTTAGATACCTGTTTCTATGATACAAGCACTTGTGTAGCTTAGTAAAAATACTGGAATCACCTCATGCAATACCTTCTCCACAAAATAATTGTAAACATAGAATTTTCTTAGATTTTGCGCTATCATTGATAAAGTGTGCCGATTTTAAAAAGTTCTTACTAAAATTATTTTAATTCATTTCCATTAAAAAATATAAATGTCATTTTCAAACTCATCTATTCTTTTGTTTTTTAAATTCTTTTTTTATGGCAAATAAATTAGTCTTTTTTCACAATTTCAATGGGTGCGTTTCATTTCTCCACGTCCTAGACCACGTAGCGTCAAATGCTTTGAGATGCTTTGTTGGCATTTATTAAAAGCAATGTCAGCACTTGGCGTCCCAGGAATAACTGTAAAATGAATAAACAACTTATAGTTATTGAACTGGTGTAGCAGTTACTTTCATTCATGGACCGCCTCTTCATCACTGGATCATCTTCACCCTTCATCCATTGTAGACATGAGAAATATATAACTGAATTTGCAGGTACAAGATTGTAAGATTCAAGACACATCGGTGGTCGTCATGAACAATGGGTGAGGTGACAAAAATATTAAATTATATTATTTTATTACAAATATTATATATAAAAAAAATTCAAAGATGCGCCGAATATTCCTTTGATATTCGGTATTCGGCGTATTTTCCCCTATTTGTAGCCTAATATATTCGGTTCGAGTATTTCTTTTTTCTTGGCTACATGACATGGTATAGAACTAAAAGAGAACATTTCTTATGTGAGATTTATTTTATATTAAAAGTCATAGAAAACTAATGAAGAATGAAAACACAACACAATTTTATTATTTTATAATCAAGCGCCTTATTTTTAACCCCCGACTCAAAAAGAGGGGTGTTATAAGTTTATCTTGTCTGTGTATCTGTGTTTCTGTCTGTGGCATCGTAGCTCCTAAACGAATAGACCGATTACGATGCGGTTTTTTTCGTTTGAAAGCTGACGTGATCGAGATGGTTCTTAGCTACAATTGATGAAGATCTGATCAGGGGTTTCAAGGTCATCAGCTCGATTTGTTAGCTGCGGTAGCGATCTTAGACGCGCTGTTTAGGACGGCAACCCTTGTACGTCGCTATGCGACGAAGATTGTTATTTTATGTCAAATAAATATGCCAATGTAAAAACACGTAAAAATGATATAATTTTTCCCTTAAAATGTTCATATGGCGAGGTTGGTTTGCAGTTTAGATCGATTACCTTAATTGAATATTTTAGGGGAAAAATTATAACATTTTTTACGTGTTTTTACATTGGCATATTTATTTGACATAAAATAACAATCTTTGTCGCATAGCGACGTACAAGGGTTGCCGTCCTAAACACGCATAAGGCTGGGAATACAAGTCCGATTTTCCTCTCCGATAGTCGGATCCGATTGTCTGATCAGACAATCGGAAGGCACTCGTGCCATACATTTGTTTGAATACTTAACCATACGCCAACTGTTCGTCCACGTGTGTCGTCAAAAATCTTTGCGAGATTGCCAGCATACACATCACAGCATGACCAGTATATGGATGGAAATCATCACTCAAGACCCAATCTTTGCTAGTGCCTTTAAGATATCTTAAGAGCCTTTTGCCGCACCTATGTTCAAATCCAATACTTGCATTTAGCTGGACCGTCATCAAATTGAAGACTGGGCAATCCGATGATGCACCATTATGAATCCTCTCAGATCAGCAAATTAACAAGAGATAGAACTGTAGTGCTTTAACTAAGCCTTTAGCTGGGCCGTTATCAAATTGAAGATCGGGAGTATCTGATGATGAATCCTCTCAGATCAGCAAATCAACAACAGATAATATCATAGTGCTTTAACTAAAATTGTTACTCACTATGAGCCATTAGCTGGAACTTTATCAAATTGAAGACCTGGAGTAGTTATCTGATGATGCACCATAAGGATCCAAGGGATATTAAAGGGATATAACTATTGAGCCATGACTAATGTTGTTTATTACTATAAAGCTGATGATATGACCAAAGTGGTTCCAGGCGTTTCGGGGGTTCCTTTAAAATTTTAATTTTGATTTTATTCTTTATTTGTAACGTAATCGTGCGATGTTTCGAAGCAAAGTGACAGCGCGGTGTGTGAGGTACGGCACGATTAAACCTGTTTACGCGGTATAACAATGAAATTGTAAACCGAATAATTCAGCCTAATATCCGGTACGGTAAAGGTTAAACCAAATAGTATTCGGTTATTAGGTGAAACCACTATTCGGCGCATCTCTAATATTTTTTATATTTTTACAATCACCATATTAAATGTATTATTTATTTAGAAATAAAAATATCTTTACCATCTAAGGTAACTCTAAAGGTGAAATTCCGCCGGCGACTGCAGACTGCACTACTGGTTTGTATGAGATTGAGTCCGTGCAAGGCGACACTATTGCGACATCCAGCATTTGCTAAGTCATAGATTATAAATATGATGTTTGGAAACAATATTAATGCGGCGGCTGCAGCTAGTCGCCTTGCACGGAATCTTTATTTTTTTTTTATTGTGACTCGACATATGACAGCACCCCGCTTGATGTTAAGCTGAAGTGTGGTCCATGAATGAATGTCACTGCTACTACAATTCAATAACTGTGAGTAGCAATCACATCCACTATACCGGCCTAGATGGAACCGGCAACTTACAAGCTGATCCCGAAACGTGACCAAATCACTTCACGGTCTGTAAACTTGTAAGTGGTGGTACTACCCCGGATCGGCAGACTGGGTACCACTGCCTACCACTCTTTTAATCATCAATCAATCTCATATTAATACAAACAAGTAGTGCAATCTGCGGTCTGCAGTCGTCGGCGAAATCACACCTTAATACAACAATCATATGATGATTGTGATCAAGAAGTCAATAAAAAGGCCAAAAAATACAACCCTACCTAGCACTCACTTACCGACCCGACTGTAAATATGGCCGGTGCCCCGAATCTTGTAATACATGACAGCAAAATGACTTGGCAACCTAAGAATATGGAAGAAATAGAAGCTGTGCTAATATAAGAATTATTTCAGTGTTATTTGTCCCATTTATATTATGTTTATACCACGTGTGACTGAAAGAGACAACTACTTGTACTTCAATTCCTTTCTTTCAAAGGTTGTCACATCTTTTTGCAATTACAACCACTTGGTTGACTTTTAATACTGCTTAATTTAAAGTCACGTGGTAGCAAGAGTACCGGCATAATTGTTCCGTCATCCTTTTTTGATGTATTTTAATGTCATTTGTTATTCTTTCAAATTAGGTTGTTAAATGATCATTAAAACTAGTGACAACCTTCTAAATTACGAATGTAAAAATGTATATTCATCCCCTTCTGACTTCTTTTTAATGCCATAAGTGAAAATCATATAAACGGTTGTATTTTGTAGCTATTTTAGGGCTCCTTCTATTTCTTAAGTCCAAATTCTTTGTTGGCAACTAACTTCCAATATTTGGCTTTCTCGTAGCAATCAGATTGGATCTCCTCTTGCTTATCATCAGGCAAGTCGATGTCAAATGTCGTGTCACAATAAAAAAAAAAAAAAAAAAAACAACAACAAATAATAACTAACTATGTTTGGTTACCTATGAGAATGCCAAGATATTTTGCTGTATCTTTGTATTTGCATCTTGCCTGTATTAAGAGAATCTAGGACCTTTGTCAGCTTTCCCAACTAGTCAGTATAATTAAATTTAAACTTAATGACGACGAATATTTGAATAATTTTACAATATGCGAAGTTCCTAGTATTTTCTTAACTTTTGCGCGAACATTAATTAATAAATTAAACAAATTTTACCCGGCTTACTATCGCGTTTAGAAAGCTCTCGAAACGTCGAAATTATTTAAAAAAATGTAAAATCAATAACCAAAATAAACGCAATAGTAAGCCGCATAAAAGAAAATACATTAAATTAATTTTGTATGGGGACTTGGGCTTAATTGTAATACGTTTTAAAATAGTTAATTGTACGAAGTTTACAATGTAATTGGAATATATCCTTTATATTGCATAGTTTAGGTGTGCAAAATAATCAAACTATAATTATGACAGTTAAAAGCAGGACTGTTAATATGGCTTGTCTTTGTGATTGACAGACGATACAAAATCCATATCTTATTTTCCAAAATTGTTATTAGTTTTATCAATACAAGTATCATTATAATACCATTTATATATTTTTCATTATTGGACATTACAAAAGTAATACATTTAAGCCCGAAATGAATGATGTCCTTTGTTTAATGCGAAGTTCATTTTGTGAGTAAATACTTCACTTTTAGATCTGGACGAAAAAGTACTGCTATCCCTACTCTGGATCTTCTACAACGACCTTCAATCAGTACTATTATAAATGCGTCGAAAAGCAGTATTAATGTGGCGGAAAGCTGTAAAAATGAGGCGGAAAGCAGTAAAAATGAGGCGGAATCCTGTGGGGGAAATGCCATTTCTAATCTAGATGAACTGAAACGAGAAGGTATTGACTACATTTTAATTTACCAGCATATATATTATTAGGTATGTGTTTTGACAACAGGCGTGGCTTGGTTAATACACAAGTTCGTTACGCATAAAGTCCCGGGTTCGATCCCCGGTCGGAGCAAATATTTGTTCTATAGTTTTTATTTGTAATATTTTTATTGTAATTAAAATTACAATAACGTTTTTATTGTAATGTCGCTCGAAGAACCGATAACTGATGGAGAAGAAAGGTTCTAGAGTGGAGACTACGAACCGGAAGACGCAGCGTAGGTAGTTGGATCCAACTGGCATCTTGTCGTTCGGAATGGCGCTTTAAGGGGAAGGCCTATGTTCAGCAATGGACTTCTTCTGGCTGATGATGATGATTTAATAACTAGCCACCCGCCCCGGCTTTGCACGGGTGCAATGTAGAGGTACTAATGTGTTTTTATTGTCAATAATAATATTATTGATATGATTAGAATATTCATACTATAGAATGTCTTCATGTACAATGTTTCCTTTACTTTTTTTTAATACAAAACAAATATATTTTTAGAGTTTAATATTAAAAGACCATGACAAAACTTGTCCATGTGGAAAAACATTTAAATGTATGCTTGCAACGTGACTTATAATTCAATATAAAAACATATTTACCGGAAATTGCAGGTGCTTAAATTAGAATAGTAAATCCGTACGATAACGGCATCGCGAATACTGATTTTTAGAAATTTTATATTTGCAACATTTTGTACAATATTATTTTTACATTTCTATACTAAACTACTGAAGTGTTTGTATCATAGAAACAGGACAACTAAAGTACATATATCAAAGAAACATTGGGACCGACAAGTGAGTTTGTGTGACCATTTCAATACCACTACACCTCGCTCGCCTGGTGTATAAAATAAACTATATTTGATGTAAAAAGAAATGAAACAATTTCTTAGCATCCATGGATTCTCCGTGCAGGTGCCGGGTCCATCGCGTGGCAGGCGGGAGAGCGAAGGCAGCGTTCCGGACTTTCCAATGTCTAGAGTTTTAGTTTTTGCTTTGCGTATTTAATAAATTTATACGTTGCATTAATTATTTATGAGTCTTTAGCTACGGGCCGACCTCGTAACTCTATGACAATAGGCTTTATAATTAAAATTGCGACCGCGCAACACACTAATCGATGTTAATTTTCAATAGTTCAATCTGATTGAAACTGTCCGAATAAGTAAAAGTTATTTTAACTCTAACAGCGACCGCGTAATTTTTTGACAAATAGAAATTAATTTCATTGTTATTACCATTGAAATTGCTTATTATCAATTTTATAACCTGATCAGTTATAAAATTGATGATAATGTTGTTCGACATAAACTTAAACTATATATTTTAAAAATCAGACTTACGACGAGTTTACCTCCCGAGTAGAGATACCTACTGGTACATAGTGAAATAGGCAACCTACTCACCATCCCTTTAAGTGACAATTAGCTTACTTGTTTGTTTACACAAACTACGTTAAATATGCCTTAATGTGACAAATCTTTATAAATAAAAAACGAATCCCCTTTTTTTGGTTGACAATGAGTAAGTATTAGGTAGGCAGTGGTACCCAATGTTCGGATTTAGGGCACCACTTACAAGAGTACAGACCGTGACTATTCGGGATTAGCTTGTAAGTTGCTAGCTTAAACTGTAAGTAGCAGTCACCTCCATTCATGGACCGCACTTCAGCTTAACTTCAGGCGGTGTGCTGTAATATGTCAAGCCACAATAAAAAAATCTACCAAGTTTGACAGAGTTTAGTATATACATACTTATATAGAGATTGGTAGAGTAAATAATTATTTTAACTAATTAAAAATGGCAACACTAAAATGGTGTCTAAATCTATTACCAGTTGATATATATGTGGGTAGTTTTAAGAGCCCGCATTCAGTGGATGCACGACTGAATGCGGCAGTCGAGTATCGAATACATTGATAACACGTAGTGTGCTGTTTTACTTCTAATAATTTCCATAAAAGACACAATAATTGGCGACGAGGAATCTACGCGTGTCTGGTTACAATATAAAAGTGTATTGTAATAAAAATGACTACGCAACAATGTCTGTTTGGTGGAAATTTAAACTTTGATCACCACGTGCACAATTGGGGTATATTCAAAAGCCGTTTTCTGCAATTTTGCGAAGCCAATGCGTTATCTGAGGAACCGGATAACAAGAAGCGAGCCCTATTGTTGTCCTTTTTCGCCGAAGATACCTACCGGGTTGCAGCGGAGGCCGTATTTCCAGAGTTCTTGGATAGCTTAACCTATAACAAAGTGATCGAAGCATTGGATCTACATTTTGTACCAAAGAGAAGCAGTTTTGCCGAAAGATATAAATTCTATAAGGCTGAACAGAGACCCGGCGAAGATCTGGCGGATTGGGCAACCCGAGTGCGCAGCTTGGCGCTGCACTGTGGTTTTAAATCAGAGCTAAATACAGCACTAAGAGATCGCTTTGTGTTGGGTTTGGAGAACATCAGCGAGAAAGAAAAATTATTTGCTGAAAGCATCGACACATTGACTCTGAAACGAGCATTAGAGGTAGCACAATGCGTTCAATGCGCTCGTGTGGCACTGCAGGAACAGCGCGGCCAAGGCAGCGGCGATGTGGTCGTCGGCGGCGCCGGAGCGAGGGGTCGGCAGGACGCCGAGTTCCTTGCGGCCGCGCCGGTGTTCGCTATGGGAGCGGGCAGGCCAGCGGCGCTTGGCGGCGCGCGCAGGCCGGCGGCGGTCGGCGGCGCGCGCGTTGCAGTCGGCGGCGGCAATAGTGAGACAAAGTGTAGTGTTTGCGGTTATAAAAATCATAATAAAATTGTGTGCCGTTTTCGCAATTATACGTGTAAAAAGTGCAATGTTAAAGGTCATTTAAAACGAATGTGTAAAAGTAATAGTCATTTGTTAGCCCTGGATATCGATGGTATGTACAATATTAATAATATACGCTGCATTGATGGTCGGCCTATGCAACAGATGGTGTCTGTCGGCGGCAAAGATGTGTTGTGCGAGTTTGATAGTGGTAGTGCCGTGTCGGCTATGCCATTATATTTGTATAATAAATTGTTTAAAGGTATTTACACTATTATCCCTTGTTCGGCATCTCTTAGTTGTTATAACGGAAGCAAAATATTTCCAATAGGTTATATAAAGCTGTCGGTGACCTATGAAGGTTGTACTAAGTTAATTAATGTTTATATTATTAAAACGGTGCATGCGCAGACTCCGTTACTAGGTCGCGACTTTATTAGTAAGTTTGATTTGCAATTAGGTAAAATTAATTATTGTGAGCAAGTTGACATTGATATTAGTTATTTAAAAAGTAAATACAGTAAAGTTTTTTTGGATGTTTTAGGATGTTATAATAAAGGAAAAGTAAGGTTAATATTAAAGTCTGAGGCTAAACCGATTTTTTTTAAACCCAGACCCGTACCTTTAGCGTTAAAACCTAAAGTCGAGCAAGAAATAAATAGATTAGTAAAATTAGGAATATTAGAAAAAATTGATTATTCCGAATATGCCACGCCCATTGTTCCAGTATTGAAAAGTGATGGCAATATAAGAATATGTGGGGACTATTCAGTAACATTAAATAAAATATTATTTGTAGATAATTATCCTTTACCACGAATTGAGGAATTATTTTCGAAATTACACGGTGGTCGGCATTTTTCCAAATTAGATTTGTCAAGTGCTTACAATCAGTTGTTATTGGCTAATGAGTCAAAACAATTAACGACAATTAACACACATAAAGGACTATTTAGATATACAAGATTAGTGTTTGGTTTGTCGAGTGCGCCGTGCATCTTCCAAAAAAACAATTGAATCGTTATTAGATAACATTGAGGGCGTGTGTTGCTTTATTGATGATATACTTGTGACGGGCCCCACCAAGGATATACATTTACAGAGACTGGAACAGGTGCTCAGTAGGTTACAAGAGGCAGGTTTAACATTAAAAGAAGAAAAGTGCAAATTGTTTGAAGATAGTGTAGAATATTTAGGTTTTAAAATAGACAAGTACGGTTTACATAAATCTGAAAATAAAATTGCTGCAATAGTAAATATGGCCTGTCCCAGGAACGTTTCAGAACTTAAATCTTTTTTAGGTATGATCAATTATTATAGAGCTTTTATACCAAACGTTTCAAGTATGTTAAGCCCATTACATATTTTACTTAAAGACGGGGTAAAATGGATTTGGGGACCAGCTCAGTTAGAAGCTTTCAGTAGGGTTAAACGTGAGTTGATGTCTGAACGTGTGCTTGCGCATTATAACCCTGATTACGAAACGGTGTTGACAGTAGACGCGGGGCCGGAGGGCCTCGGCGCCGTGTTGTCACAGCGTCAGCCAGGCAGCGCCGGAGCGGGTCTCGAACAGGTAGTGGCTTACGCTTCGCGCTCCTTGACAACAAGCGAGCGTAATTATGCTCAAATTCAAAAAGAGGCGACTGCTATTATTTTTGGTGTTAAAAAATTTCACCACTATTTGTATGGACGTGCTGTACCATTTATTTTACGCACTGATCACAAACCTTTAACATCAATATTTGGTTGCAAAAAGGGGGTACCGGAAATGGCCGCGAACCGTTTACAACGTTATGCTTTGTTTTTATTTGCATATAATTTTAAAATAGAATATGTTAAGAGTGAAAATAATGTGGCTGATTTCTTATCTAGATCGTGTACTAATGAGGTTGTATTAAGTTCGAATGCAACAAATAATGACTCATCGATGTATATAAATTTTAATGTTTTAATGAATGAATCATCGCCGGTCACCGCTAACGAGATTCGTGAAGAAACGGCACGCGATAATATATTGAAATTGGTCGCGTCGTTTATTAAAAATGGCTGGCATCGCAAACCTAACAATGTAGACCTTTTACCATATTACAAATGTCGTCTACAATTGAATATGGAGAACGGTTGTATAATGCGCGGGCATAAAGTAGTGATACCGCAAGTTTTTCGCGAAAGATTATTAAATGAACTACACAGTTCTCATTTCGGCATCGTGAAGACTAAATCGGAAGCTCGATCTAGAATGTGGTGGCCTAAGATAGATTCGCATATTGAGGAGCTCGTAGGCGCATGTACCATATGTAATGCGCTGCGCAGTGACCCGCCCAGTAACACGCAGTGTTGGCCGCGCGCGGGCTTGCCTTGGGACAGAGTGCATATCGATATGTGTGCTGTGGCAGGATACAATTTCCTTATAGTGGTCGATGCGCATTCCAAATGGGTGGAATGTTATCACATGGCGAAAACCAACACTCATTTTGTTGTTAGTAAGTTAGGCAAAATTTTTAGTAGATTTGGATTACCGCGTACATTGGTCACTGACAACGCCAGTAATTTTACTTCAGTTCAATTTAAACAATTTTGTGACGTAAATGGTATTAAACACTTAACAATAGCGCCTTATCATCCGGAATCGAACGGACAAGCGGAGAATAGTGTAAAGACAATTAAAAGAGGTATTAAAAAGATTTTAGCGTCAAACATTCATTTGTCTAATCCGATGTTTGATAGCATGTTAGCAAAATTTCTTTTCGATTATAGAAATTCAATACATTGTAGCACAAAGATGTCACCGGCACATATGATGTTTGGTCGTTCGTTGCGAGGCCGACTTGACTTGTTGCGGCCGCGCAATAATATGTACGATAATAATACATCGATATCCAGCGCTAATAGTACGTGCCATAATTCTCAACAGAAATCGAACAATAACAAAAAAACCGAGGAAAAGGAACATTAAATTTAAAGTTAATGATAACGTGTTGGTTAAAACATTCTTCAATAACGGCAATAAACACAAATGGGTGTCTGGCATTATTGTAAGCATAATTGGATCAAGAATGTACAGGGTGAAGCTATATGAGTATGACACAATCGTGAAGAAGCACGCCGATCAACTATGGCTGAAAACAATGGCAGAAGATTGTATACAACAAAAGCGTAATCCACATTGGTTAGCTGAGTATAGTGGTGCAGTAAATGCAGGGGAGGGGCTGTGCGGCGTTAGCTCGGACAGCGAAGTTCAACAGCGAGCGGCAGCGCCGTTGATGGTGACGGCGCCGGTTGCACAACAGCAGACTGCTAACAATGACGTCACCTCTCATAGTGGACGGACCCGTATTCCAAATTCGAAATATAAAGACTATCATTTGTATTAGTTTTATAAGGCTTTATATTTGTTTGTTTTGTTAATATTTAGGGTTGTTTGTTTATTAATTATATTTAGGAAATAGGTGGAGGGATTGATATATATGTGGGTAGTTTTAAGAGCCCGCATTCAGTGGATGCACGACTGAATGCGGCAGTCGAGTATCGAATACATTGATAACACGTAGTGTGCTGTTTTACTTCTAATAATTTCCATAAAAGACACAATACAGTTCAATATGGCGCCCGTAGTTACTATTTTTGCCGGTTCACAGATAACTTGGTAGACCTATCACTTTTCTTTATTTTGACTTTTTTGATGTTAATCTGAAATGCGGTCCATTAATGTAGGCGTCTGTTACTCCAGTTAAGTTTTGTTGCTTGCAAGTAGGCCTAGTTGGGCCAAGTCAAATCCAAGGCCTTAGTCTCTTCACGGTCTGTACACCTAAAAGTGGCGGTACTAACCCTGGATCGGCAGACTGGGCAAACGACCACCAACTGTGTGCTGTCATAATGCTTTAATATATTGTTCGTGATTATTTTAAATAAAATAAATTACTTTTATGCGTTTGACATTATTTAATCAATATTTATTTTATTTCTAGAAAATAAACTAATAGCGAATGCAGATAAAGAAAATTTCAAGCAGACCCTCATACGTATGGTATCGGCACATCTCAAAAAGGGTACACAAATGACAGGTGTTGAAATGTGGGCTGAAATAGAAAAAGCGATTGGCAGTGATTGTACTGTTTTATGGTAAGTAATTTATTTTATAACACAATTTACTGGCATTGATAGCACTTTTTTATGATACAAGTTATTGGCCGTAATAGCACTTTTCTATGATAATTTCTTTTATAATACAAGTTATTGGCCGTGATAGCACTTTTTTATTTTATAATACAAGTTATTGGCCGTGATAGCACTTTTTTATGATACAAGTTATTGGCCGTGAAAGCACTTTTTTATGATAATTTATTTCATAATACAAGTTACTGGAAGTGATAGCACTTTTTTATGATACAAGTTATTGGTCGTGAAAGCACTTTTTTATGATAATTTATATTATAAAACAAGTTACTAGCAGTGATTGTAGTGTTTTATAGTAAATACTTTGTTTTATGTACATGCGCTGTCATATGTCGAGCCTCAATAGAAAAAAAATATAAACATTAATTATTACAGGCAACGCATGAGGTCTTCAACCAAATCAATACTGAACCGTCTTTTAATAAACAGTGATTATACGGATTTAGTAAAGGCGACACGCACAGATTGGTTGATGTACGACCTAATATTGGTACACGAAACCTATGACGTTATATCAGTGGTAAGTTTGGGAACCATCAGACAAGATTAGACGTGACAACGTCTTATAATACGATGGAGCCGGTTGCACGCACGAAAAAACATGACTCATGCGGCGTTGCCACGCTCTGAGGCGTTCCATTTAAGGCTTGAAGTGCAAGCGAGAGCGCGGAACGAGCGACAAAGAGGCACAATCGGCCTCCGCGTTCGGCAGCGTTCGACATCTGTCTCTCTCCTACTTGAGTGAGCGATGCGTACTATTAATATTACTAATATTAATTCTAATAATATTTTTAATATACAATAAAAAAATTGACATAATTGTATTTATGCGTACAAATAAATGTAACTTGATCAATTCAATTGTGATTTCCATTTACCTTCTTCCCTATATCCATACCAAATATCTAAAAAACAAATAAAATCTAAATTTTCTTTTGAAAAATGCAACCATTCCATCAGTATTTTCTTATGACGTTGTCACGTTTAATTATCGTCAGTAGACCGACTTTACAGACAACCGATTTTTTTCAAAGTGAAAACTTCTTTAGCGGCGTTGTGCACTTTTTGTGATGGGTGAAAAATGTTAATCTCGCGTCAGAACACGTGACGAACGGCGCGGCGTAGGAGAAGAAGTATTACCCTCTCTTTCTACCGCGCGGCGAAAATGTACTTCGGTAATGTGCGCGTTTGTTTGTTATGGATGGAAGTTGATTTTGCTGAGAGATAAACTTAATGTTAAATAATTGTAATCTGAAGTGTTAAATTTTTAATGTTATAAAAATTGTCATGTTTCTGTACGATAGCGCAATAAATGAATGATAGTACTTTTATACTGATAATTAAAGCAATTCGTGCAAAATTACTTCCTAACCATTTCAAAATATCAAAAATGCAATAAAACGTTAATATTAAAGTTTTCACTTCTGCCGGCACTTCCTACAGACTCGTTTGTGCAACAGCTTAAACAGCACAAGTTTGTGCCGTATAGACTCGGCAATAATGGACGTACCGGTTTAGTGAAATGCCGGATAAGAGAGATTGTACTGTATATAGTAATATTTGTTACAGCCGGATAATTACAAATCGGATAAGCCACTTATGGAACTATTGAATTTAGTGTCGAAATATTCAATTGAAAGTTTAGACGTTGCAAGCTTACCAAATGCTTGGCTGAAACTTTCAAGGGAGTATAATAGAAAGTAAGTTAATAATTTATATTAAGTGTTATTACAATTAAAGTATTATACGAGAAGAGGTCCAATAGTTTGTGGAATAAAAGGGTTTCAAATAAAATGAAACAATAAATCTATTTTTCCTTTTCAATATAATCACCCGAATACATTTATTAGATCTATGAATTATGTTTTCTAAAACATCGTAAAAATTGTTTTTATCTTTCGCTTCAAACTGGGCCAAAATTGCCTTCAAAGAAAAAATTTCTTCCCTTCAAGTATTTTTTAAAATTAGGGATCTAGTGAAAATCACTACGGATCAGATCTGGACTATAGTGTGGGTGGACTAGTGATTCGCAGCCATTGCATATCTACTCTTATGAACCGGCGCGTTGTCTTGCAACACACCCTTGGTCAATTTTCCTTGCTCTTTTTCCTTGATGGCCTCTTTTAATCTTTCTAGTATCATTGCATAGTATTCTCCGGTTATGGTCTTTCCTTTTTCTTTGTAAACAATCGGTATTATCCCCCCACAATCCCAAAAAAACAGTAGCCATCAACTTTCCAGCCGACTCCGACACTTTGAATTTCGTTGGCGGCGGTGGCTCTTTTTATGCCATTGCATGGACTCCTGTTTGGACTTAGGCTCAAAGTAATGAACCTATGTTTCATCTCCGGTAACAATCCGCTCCAAATCTGTGCAGGTTTATCTCCACACAACTCCAAAAATTGTTTTGACGCACCGACGCGCTACTGTTTCTGAAGCGGCGGCGTAAGCATTATCGGTGCCCATCTTGCACTGACTTTTGTCATACCCGGGCGTCATGTAGTCTCTAATACTCCAACTAATGCAGGTAACTGATTTCTCTTCAAACTGGTGTCCTCCAGTACATTTTTTTTTACTTTTTCTTATGTGGTGGCCTCAACTGGCCGTCCTGGGCGGTAACACCAAAAAAGAACATTTATTTGCATATAAAAGCTATGATACAAATATATTCTCCGAACGGGAATCGAACCTGGGACTTAACGTAACAAACTAGTCTTCACATTAATGTATTCCATTCCAGTGGTCGTTTTTGTTCAGTAATGATGCTTCAAAAGAGATGGTATCAAATAAAGGATCAAACTAGACGGATTTTTTATGATTTCTGGTATAAATATCATAAAGATTTTGCCGCATGCAAAATCACGCCCCGATATTTGTTTATTGAGACTGCTAATATGTAAGTTTATCTTTTTTAAATTTTTTTTACTTGTGACTTAACATATAACAGCATCCCGCTTGATGTTAGCTGTTTCTACCTAGTCTTTACACCTGCAGTCGAACTAAAAGGTTCGGCGCGTCGTTTCTTTGCAAAACAATCGATAAGTGGAATGCTTTACCTGAATCCTTTAAGCAGACCCATCCTAATATTTTGAATTCTCCAAGCGATGCCCTTCTTTAAGCAGACCCATCCTATAACCTTGGATCCCTCAAGCGATGCTTTCCTTCAAGCAGACCCATTCTATAGCCTTGGATCCCTCAAGCGATGCCTTCTTTCAAGCAGACCCATTCTATAACCTTGGATCCCTCAAGCAAAACCTTCCTTCAAGCAGACCATCCTATAACCTTGGATCCCTCAAGCGAAGCCTTTCTTCAAGCAGACCATCCTATAACCTTGGATCCTTCAAGCGAACCTTTGGCCGGTATAGTGACAGCGACTGAACTAAGGGCGTTTTTCAGTCGCTGGCGCTCCTGGACCTCCTCATGTTGTTGTTTATATTCCAAAATATTGTAATTACTTTTAGGTTTCCGAATATAATAAGTACATATTTTCCAAAATGGGAAGAGCTCGTTGCACAAAAATTGGTCGTTTTACCTGAAGATTTTGTGAGTATGCCCTTTAATTTCTATACTAAGCTACTAAAGTGCTTGTATCATAGAAACAGCACAACCAAACCACATACATCAAAGATACATTGGTACTATGCCATTAGAATAAGAATAGGACGGGCTGTTGACTAACTTCACTTGACTCAAAGGTATCTTTTTCTAGATGGGACTATTTAGAAAAAGACACTAAAGTCACGTCACAAAAAGACACGTCACAAAATGGCGTCGATTCCGTCCTATTCTTATTTTTATCGCATTATACCGGTAAGTGGTTTTGAACCCGTGCTCTCGGTTTGCGTAACCATTGCACTGCCACTACACCACGGTCGCCGAACACACTTTTACTAGATTATATACTTCGTAGATCTCCCTGCAGATAAAAGCGCTGGCATTGAAGCCTTAGGCTCCTTTAAGCGATGCGTAAAGAAGCACCTTTGGTCGGCGTAGTGGCGGTGACTGGGGCAGCCGCGAAGACTCGGTTTTTGCAGTCGTCAGCACTCTTGTATCTCTTTTTGCTTACCATCAGGCGGGTCGAGGTCAGATGTCGAGTCACAATAAATTTAAAAAAAGTGTGATTTATATCGCCTTGTTGTGCACCGCCTAATTATCACAAACCAAAGTTACCGATATAGCCCGTAGGATTCTCAAGCTGAAGTGGCAATGGGCTGGCCACATCGCTCGAAGAACAGATAACAGATGGGGAAGAAAGGTTCTAGATAGGAGACCACAAACCGGAAGACCCAGCGTAGGTAGGCCTCCCACTAGGTGGACTAATGACATAGTGAAAGTCACAGGTAACCAGTGGATGAATCTGGCATCTTGTCGTTCGGAATGGCGTTCTAGGGGGGAGGCCTATGTTCAGCAGTAGACGCCTTCTGGCTGATGATGATGCAACATGTAGTGGAATCTATTAAAATGAAGGCCACTGGTGCCACAGACGAATGTCTCCAAGTCGCAGTCGTAGCCACTACAAGATAGTGCCAAGGCCTAACTGATTTTTGCAGCCATCAAGTTCATTCTGTAATCATCTTAAAATTTATATATTGACCCAACCTTTTTATTTTCAGGAAAGTATAATTAATCCAAAACCAATAGATACTGGTAAGTTTTATAATTTAATATCAGAATATATAAATTTTCTTTGTAGAACAATTGACAAGTGGAATGCTTTGCCAGCCCATGTGTTCTCTCCATCCTATGACCTTGGATCCTTTAAGCGACGCGTGAAGAAGCACCTTAGGCCGGCATAGTGACGGCGACTGAGGTAGCCGGGAACTAACTCGATTTTTTCAGTCGTCGTCACTCTTGGATCTCTTCTTGCTTATTGCAGGCGGGTCGAGGTCAGATGTCGTGTCAAAAAAATAAAATAAAAATCAAGTTACATATGTGCCAATATGTATATTGTTACATATTAAATAAATACACCATTTCCATTTGATTAAATTTGACCCGAACTGTTCAGTAAAAATAACATCTTTACATATTTCAACAACAAATCTTTATTATCACCTTTAAAATAAGCTCCTTTTGAGCCAATACAAGCATACCAACGCTTAAACCAATTTTTCATACACTTCTTGTAAGGCTGCCTGTCCATTGAAGCGAAGCGAGCAATTCATAGATTTTTCTCCACGATAATACACCGTTACATTCCAGCAAGATTGTGACCGTTATTTTGGCCAAACACGAAACTAGAGTCATCTCTCAGGCACCGTATTCTCCAGATTGATTCCCTAGTGACTTTTTCCTGTTTTGAAAAATTCGCTTCGGTGAACGCGCCATAAGTCCATTGAAGGCATGAAAATTAATTTGCTTAAGGAACTGAAGGCCAACCCAGCCAAGCCTTAGGCTGCCTGTCCATTGAAGCGGAACTAGCTTGCGGAGCTAGGAAACGGAGAAATATTAACTAATAGGATTGTATGAATTTTAAAACTAGCTCGCAAATCCCTGCCCACTGCAATCCTATTGGTGGAGAACAATCTATGGAACGAATTCATAGTAAACGATAAACAATCACCTTAGTTTTCGACCGACTTTGACGTGTTTTTTTTTTTGCTTCGGCTCTTTTTGAAGCGCTATTCGCTTGATTGTTCGGCAGTTTCGACGTCATGTTCGTAAACCTTCGCCTCATTACCAATAATAATACGTTTCATGAATGTAGAGTCTTGAGCCACATTGTCAAACATCTGTTTTGCGACCTCTACTCGAGGTCGTCTACTCTACATCTACGTCGTTTTTGTAAAATATTCAGGTCTTTTGGCCTAGCATATACACACTTCATGCCCAAAACATTAACCACAATATGTTGAGTCGATCCATAAGAGCTGTTGGGAGCCTTTTGTGGTGGTGCTCGATAACGCGACGATTACCGAGCACAATTCCTCAACATTTTACGATGTTTTCCATGTTAACAGATGTGGATGAGGCTCACATGAGGCAAGTTTTCGACGACTTCGCTGAATGCTACCACTCAAATACTTGCGTTGGCGATAAGATAGACCCTCCAAAACACATCTGCAACATTTTCAACGATTCCGTAGCCGTAATTATATTGAATTTAAAACACAAAATTTCACTCGTTGTTCAATTTTTTCCATAGTAAAAATCACCAGACTGACTTTTCTCGTCGTAAAGTAATAGCTGTACACTTATGGCGCTCTAACTTCACACGAATATCAACAAAGGTTGTACCAAAGTTGGGAAAAAAAATTGAATTTAAATCCTTAAAATTGAAAAAATCCGAGTCAAATTTAATCAGATCTTGTATATAGAAGCAAAAAAATAGTTTGAATGAGCGTGGGAAAAGTGAAAAAAATATAATTTTTATTTTCTACAATTAAAGATCGCAAGTTAACTAAACCAATAGTTTTTATTTCACTTCGATACGATACGTATTTACAAGTTATAATGCTTTTAAATTTACTTAAAACACTATATCTCGATTCATTAGCTGGCCTTCACTTAAGAAAACGTGACGTCACCGGATTCCTTGCTATACGGCCGAACATTCATTCATTATTCGCTTCGCACTGGTTTAGAATAGACCAAAGACGCATATTTATTAGTCTTGATTTAATTATTTATTTGTATAATACATTACTTTACGAGTTCATATAATAATGTACAAATAAATAAATTTATTTAAAAATTTTATTTCAAAACAGTCTTTTATTGACTGAACATTGAAATAAATATTTCTAAAAGCTATAGGCAAACACCGAGCTACTTTGTTTTTGGGTGGCCAAACTATAAACTCCCTGAAAATATTTGACAATATTTATTTTTATTTATTTAATTTAATAATAGATAAAAAATAATAGCTTATATAACTTTTATGCATGTTCATATTTTATTTCCCTATAAAAAAGTTGCAATCCTTGTCACTTGTCCCTTGTTCTTAGAATGTCCCTTCGCTGCGACTTGAATCACAGGGACCACATCAAGCGGGCCATTAAGACCACCTCCCTTGGCATCCTGAACAAGGTGCGGTGGTTCTTCGCGCCAGAGCTTCGCCTGCTTTTATACAAGGCTCAGATTCGCTCTTGCGCGGAGTACTTTTCGCATCTCTGGGACGGCTCTGCCAAGTATCTTCTCAATGCCCTGGATTCATTGCAGCACTGAGCTGTCGGAATTATAGGTGATGCAGAGGTCACGCGAACTCTGGAACCCCTGCAACTACGCAGAGACATGGCGGCTCTGTGCGTCCTTTATCGCCTATACCAAGGAGAATGTTTCGAAGACATGCACGCACAGGTCGGGCAAAGCATCCGCATTCTATCGACCGAATTGGCAGTCGAACTAAAAAGTTCGGAGCGTCTGTTCTTTGTAGAACAATCGACAAGTAGAATGCTTTGCTAGCACATGTGTTCTCTCCATCCTATGACCTTGGATCCCTAAAGCGATGCGTGAAGAAGCACCTTTGGTCGGAATAGTGACGACGACTGAGACAGCCGTGAACTAACACGGATTTTTCAGTCGTCGTCACTCTTGGACCTCCTCTTGCTTATCATCAGGTGGGTCGAGGTCAGATGTCGTGTCACAATAAAATAAATGTAAATAAAGAAAATAAGTCAGAGCTTGTCTGCTTGATGCGTTTGATTTAATAAAAGAAACGTCCTCAGTTTGACATTTGACAGTCGGTTGGTCGTTTGAACTAGTTCGCGAATAGCAGCTATAGAAAGAAAATAATATATCTTTTAGGCAACTTATATCGAAATGATCTTCACAGCAATGACGAATGCTTATGCTTGATTTTTTTTGGAGTCCCTTTTCATGACAATTCACCTTTTTTTTTCGTTTTTTTTCACCTTTTGGCACACAAATAAACATATTATTTGGTGTACTGATGGAAGTATTCGTACATTGAGAAATAATACAGTATTTATACACCGTGATTAAGAACATTATTATAATATTCCCGAATAATAAACATAACTTGCGCGCGACGAAGCTTCCCAAAGAGAGGTATGCGATGACGTCACGGCCAGCGCATGTGGCTCAACGAAAACATGAGCCGGTGGACATTTATTGCAATCTTTAAAAAAAATATTGTGAAGTAATTTGAAGACCTACAGAAAAACAAATAATGTCATATTTTAAGTTAAAATGTCTATATTTAGGAAAAAATATAAAATAAATACTGTTCCCACCCTCATTCTGTTAATAAAACAACTAATTTACAGAATCTGATGTTATTTTAGAAAGTGATATTGAAGTCGTAGAGATAGACGACAATAATGACCCAGAAGCAAATAACATTCCAACTATTAAAGATGAAATAATCGCTGAGTTAAAAGACGACCGTTCGCTGAGTCCAATACCAGAAGAGATGTTGCCTAAAATAATTAAAGTAAAAAGTGAAAGCGATGCAGTACCAATCGTAGAAAATTTAAATGACGAAAATTTAAGTGTAGAAAGCGATTGTTTGTCACAAATCCAAATAGTCGCAACAACCTATGTTCAAGAAGTAGATACAGTCATTGAACCAGACCAACAAGGCACTGGTAAAAATAAAACCGTTCCTCACGAAGCACTTGTAAAAAATGAACAAAAACAAACAAATGAGACAAATATTGAAGAAATAAATGATTTCAGTGATACAGAAGTATCTAATTCAATGAATAAAAACAATATAGTTGAAACAAAACCTAATACTGTAGAGATAAATGAAAATACGGAAATGTTAAGTAATGTTAATAAACTCATTAAAGAAGACGACTTTTTAGACCTTGATATCGTTGATGAAGGAATTGATTTAGTAGATCCTGACACTTACCTAGATACTAAGAGGCATAATGCAGAATTAGGTGCTATTAAAAGTAAGTTAATTTTATTTTATAAACGTTCTCCCATTCCTATTTTGGATCCTTCAAGTGAAGCGTAATAAAAAAACTTAAGCCGGCATAGCGACAGCGACTGAGGCTATCTTACGATACACATATAAGAGACAATTGCAAAGTATTTTTAATCATCAGGCAAGTCAAGGTCAGATGTCAGAGTCGGGGCACTTGACCAATAGGTTAGTTGTGGCACATTTATATGGCAATATGATTTAACTCTTTTTTACATGATATGACCGGAGTTTACCTCGTGTTAATTTAGTGTCCGGAGTTGAGTCCATAAGTGGAGATGGATTCTGCAGCAATAAAAATATGTTAGCAAACGAAAGTCGAATCCATCAACTATCGAGCAATTTCAATTTGAGCGATAAAAAGTTCTGTAGTTCACTGTTTTGTGATACGACTTTTTGAATGTTTTGGTTTACCATTTTGAAATGGACGTTTTTATTCGAGTTTCAGTTGCGCTTAAGGCAGCTTGTTTTTTTATCCAAATTTTGTCAATCTTTAAATGTTTGTTTACGCAACTTCTACCTTCTCGTGGAGGTTACTTTAGTCAAAGATTCTCATTCAAATATAAGAGTAATTCGTAAGGCGACCGTGGTGTAGTGGTAGTACCAATGGTCACGCTTCAAAAACCACTTGCCTGTCCCAATATTTCTTTGATATATGCACTAAGGTTCTCCTGTTTCTATGATACGTACAAGCACTCTTAGTAGCGTAGTATAAAAGTGTAAAATAAATATAATATATTAATAAAATTCTTCTTATGATTAATAAGTTTTATTTAACATTTGCAGAAAGAAACACAATGTATGAAAATAATGATAGAAATTATACAGAGGACAGTTCAAAGGCAAAAGGAAAATTTGATGAAAAATTCTTAATGTTGCCTATCGTATATACAACAAAATTGAACGATATGAAGGTATTAAAATCCATTAAAGACCTTACTTCAATAAAAATTGAAAATATTATTAATGATATTATTACTGAGAGCAAACCTATTTATAAAATAAATATTAAACAAACCAAAAAACCAAATGATTTGGTTAAAGAAAAAATTAGATGTGAATTTGGAAAATCTCTAAACATGGAACTGAGTGACAAAGACGATGCAGAAAATATCGACGCGTCAAATCCATTACTTCATAAACCAAAAAATTGCACCTATAATCCAATTAATTTGTGCAGAAATCCAGATTTCAACACACGATTAAAACGTCTAGGCGTCAGCTATTTGAAAGTAGAAAAAAATTGTCAGCTACTTAAAGCATGTAAGCCAATAACAATAGATCTTTACAAATTAGATGAAATAAAACTAGTTAATGGTGTTGTTAAATTACGAAATAATACGAGTAATTCAGAAAATTGTAATAATGTTAATATTGAACCTAATGACAGTACTATTGCAAATACAGTAGTGCCAACTGCTTTACCCGCTCAAGCGTTAATAGATAGAGCTAGTACATATGTGATCCAAAATAAACATTACAATAAAAATAATAAATTATCTAATTCATATAACATTGGCGTAAATAGTCCGAAGCCAACAACAAGTTGTGAAACTAGCACAAATGATGGAACTATAAAAGCAGAAAGTGTTAAGAGTATACCTACTTTAGTACCAAATATCTTACATACTATATCGACACCCTTATCTCCTAATCTACAAACTACAGCGCCGACAATAGTGGAAAACAAACATAAAGTAAGAAAAAAAAGAGATGTCCAAATACCACAATGGCTGACTCGTCCACTTCCTAAAGTTGTTCATGATGATGATATATTAATAACAGGGGACACTGTGAGGAAAATGTTGAATTTCTTTAACAAAGGCAATGTTTTTTATGACGGAGTGAAATCTAAGAACAAAAAAACGCCACCAGTGATAAATCCAGTTAAAAATTCTACAAAAAAAGCTATTTCTACGCCTGTCCCTGAAATCCCTCTGACTAATATTAATCCTCTACCCTTGATTCGAATGTGGTATACATTCAGAAGTTGGTGCTGTTGGGTGCGCAAGTATATGGAAGTAATAACAATGAAAATGACTGGTTTCAATGATTTGGCACCAAAAATTGGAAGGCATTCTTGTTCTAAAACTTTATGTTCATGTTGTTGCTTTAAATTTTGGAATGAATTTTTAGCGGATTGGTTCAAACGATCTGAGGGTGAAAGAATATTGCACGAGATAATGAAGGTACATTTTCCATTTGAGCGACCTAAATGTATGCCTCCTATGCCGCCAAAAACGGATCAAATTTCGAAAGACTCCACTAAGTTATTACAACCATCTTCAACAATAGTTGGTGTTACATCACAAAATTCAACCTCAAATGTCCCAATAGAAAGAATAATTGAAATTCCAATACGTAGTGAAAAAAGTGTATCCTCAGTATGTACTATATCTAAAAGTTACACATCGAGAGTTCCAGAACATCAGAAATTAAACGCAATAACATCTTTGAATAATAACTCTATTGGTGAATGTTCAAACACAATAGAAATTAGTTCTGAAAAGAGAACAATGAGCGTTGAATCAACTTGGTGGTCTCAAAGTGGGCAATTGATACTGGATACACAAAATAAAAAGGGTTCAATTTATCGCATATTGCCTCAAAAACCAGGCAAACGTTGGCTTAATATAGGCCCGAAAAAATTATTATTAACTACGGCAAATATTAGTGAAATTGAAAAGTCGCAAGTAGATAATAAAACTATAATAGATATTTCTAATGATGATACAGTACCCAGTGATGCTAACAATACACCGTTATCCTTAGAATTACATGCAGTTTCGGATTCTCCAAATCAAGGCATAGCTATAGACGGACAAATTGATGGAGCTAATGACTCAGCCAAGAAATCAATACTATCCGATTTAATGGAAATGTCAGGAATATCAACAGTTGACGTAGAACCGAAGATGTCGAGAGAAATCGAAATTCCAATGCCCAATTTTGTAGACTTATCAATAATAAGTTCTCTCGATGATATCAAGTGGTCGTTAGAAAAACAAGGGAAATTTTTTACGTTGTGTTTTGATACTGGTAAAATAGTATCTGTTATCATCGATAAAATAAAGAAATTTACGCCGAAACAAATAAGTGACGCTGTTATTGAAATTGAAGATTCCGATGACGAAGAAAAAGCAAACAAACCTACAAAACTGATCATTGATAATCGTATCAAATCAAAGAGAAAATCAAAAACACAAGGAACATTAAATGCAGAGAAAAAAATCAAAAACACGCCGAGAATATTGAAAACACAGAAAATGTTTAATATAAAGGAAAACTTAAATACAAAGCGTAAATCGTTTCTTTCTATTTTACAAAAAAACCTATACGACAATGAATTAGCGGAAGAGTATTTGGAAGAAGAGTATTTGTCAGATAGCTTTTTAGCAGAAAATGAGACGGTAGTAGATTGTGAAAGCTCTGATGAAGAACCACACGCGAAATTAAGGAAACTCGATAATGCCGTTCCAGTGGAATCACATTTTGACCTTCCGGTGGAACCACAAATTGTTCCTCCAGTGGAATTGTATTATGACGTTCCGGTGGAACCAGATGATGACGGGGAAACCATTTTAGGAATATAAGGAGGCTTTCATAAAGGCTTTCTGGATCCTAATGAAGTGATATACCTACTTATATAAAACGAAAAAGTAGTGTACTTTGTTTTATAGAAAAAGCGCTGTTGAAATGCGGTCATTAAGGGGTGTATGTGAAGTGACGATAGCGGATAAAATAAGAAATAGCACAGTGCGCCAGAGATGCGGTTTGAAAGAAGATGTTGTCGCAAGGATTGACGAAAGGAATTTATAAATCTGATGTGGATGGATGTGTTAATCGAGGCAGATCCAGGAGGGTGTTTTCCGACCAAATCGGAGACATCCTTAAGAAAGCTGAGTTGTGTAGTGCTCATAACCATAGAGCTTGTATGAAGAGAATTGTGGATGTGAAGGAAGCGAGGGAGTTGTGTCAGGACCGTGGCAAGTGGCGCTCCATTGTCTCTGCCTATCCCTGTGGGACAAAAGGCGTGACAATTCGATGGATACAAAAGCTACACTGGACCTCGACTTTCCCGTAGATAAGTAAAAAGAGCTGAAATACCGACTCATACACGGCCGTCACTTTGCCGGTCAGAGTAGTTCCTCACACTTCGCTTGAAGAATATGACGTGAAGAACACATGGGCTGGTTAAACATTTGTATCTACATCTTACAAGTATACAGACCGTGAAGTGATTTGGTCACTTACAAAAGGTCTGAAATACGAACTTATCTCGGAGACGAATTTCCGGTGACCATAAATCCTATCTAATAATATATATATATATATATATATATATATATATTGTTGTGACTCGACATATGACAGCGCGTGGTGCTTGATATTACGCCAAAGTGTGGTCCATGAATGAATGTCACTGCTACTACAATTCAATAACTGTGAGCAGCAATCACATCCACTATGCCGCCCTAGAACCGGTAACTTACAATCTGATCCCGAAACGCGACCACATCACTTGACGGTCTGTATACTTGTTAGTGGTGGTACTACTCCGGATCTGCAGACTGGTTACCACTGCCTACCACTCATAGGTGGACTGTGACATATAATAAGAACTCGGTGACCAAGTGATAACCAAAATAAAAAGCGGCCAAGTGCGAGTCGGACTTGCCCATGAAGGGTTCCGTAGCAGCAAGTAACATAATATAAAAGTTCTTGTAGTTCGTTGATCGATTTTTATATTTGAGTTGATTGAATGAAAGCTAAATTGCGGTTTTCGATTTATGGCGTATTAAAAAAATCTTACTAGATCTCATTCAAACCAATTTTAGGTGTAAGTTTGCATGGTAATGTACATCATATATTTTTTTAGTTTTATCATTCTCTTTTTTAGAAGTTACGGGGGGGACCAACTTTTTACCTCTTTGGAAGTGTCTCTCGCGCAAACTATTCAGTTTTAAAAAAAATGATATTAGAAACCTCAATATTATTTTTAAAGACCTACGAGTATGTATCGATAGACAGCCCACACGTATAGGTTTGATGAAAAAAAAAATTGAGTTTCAGTTTCAAGTATGGGGACCCCCAAAATTTATTGTATTTTTTTTAATATTTTTGTGTGAAAATCCTAATGCGGTTTACAGAATACATCTATTTACCAAGTTTCAACAGTATAGCTCTTATAATTTCGGAAAAAAGTGGCTGTGACAGACGGACAGACATGACTGCGGAACCCTAAAAAAACAGCAATAACGCTTAAATTGACCTTCAAAAATGTTTGTCGACCTCGACCCACCTGATGGTAAGCAAGAAAAGATCCATGAGTGCGAACGACTGCAAAAACCGAGTCATCATGTGGTAGTAGAAAGTTGCTGGTCATTTGCCCAGTCTTTCAACCTGGTTCGTACCACCACTTTTAAGTTGAGCAACTAAGACGCGTTGCTGAAACAACAATGCGACTGCTACTTGCAGTTATTTAACTTTTTTTATTGTGACTCGACATATGACAGCATTCCGCTTGATGATAAGCCGAAGTGTGGTCCATGAATGAATGTCACTGCTACTACAATTCAATAACTGAGTAGCAATCACAACCACTATGCCGGCCTAAATGGAACCGGCAACTTACAAGCTGATCCCGCAACGTGACCAAATCACTCCAAGGTCTGTATACTTGTAAGTGTTGGTACTACCCCGGATCGTCAGACTGGGTACCACTGCCTACCACTCTTTGATAACCAGACCCGAAGCAAATATCCATCTCTTTGTTTTATATTAACAAACATTTGTAATATTTAATATAATTATTAAATATTACAAATAAAAGCTATCAAACAAATATTTGCTCCGACAGGGAATCGAACCCGGATCTTTACGCGCAACAAACCAATCGCTAAACCGTTCATCCACGCCTGTCGTCAAACTATAGTAGCAGTCGCCTCCAATAACAGCTTAACATCCGGCGGGGTGCGGTCATGTGTCGAGCTACAATAAAGGTGAAATTCCACCAGCCACTGCAGACTGCACTAGTTGCAATGCGACAATCAGCATTTGCTAAGTCAAGGATTATAAATATGATGTTTGGAAACAATATTAAAGCGGCGGCTGTAGACTAGTGTCGCAGCCGCCGCATTACAAGTATCTCATACAAACAAGTATAGGGTGTCTAAGCCGAAATAACGCGCCCCTCCGCCGCATTTGCGCACACGAGAAAACATAAAATATAAATGCAACACACCGAAAATGCAATTGTAATTGGTCATTCAGTTGCTGGTTGGACACAAAAGGAGGAGCACGCTGATGAAGTATAGTTAGTAATATTTGCATTCACACATTTAAAGTATACAGACCGTAAAGTGATTTGGTTACGTCGGGATCAGCTTGTAAGTTGCCGGTTCCATCTAGGCCGGCATAGTGGATGTGATTGCTACTCACAGTTATTGGATTGTAGTAGCAGTGACATTCATTCATGGACCACATTTTGGCTTAACACATCAAGCGGGGTGCTGTCATGTCGAGTCACAATAAAAAATAAACTAATAAAATGGAGAGGCGCGTCATTTATAGTTAGACAAGCTATAGTGCAGACTGCAGTCGCCGGCGGAATCTCAACTTAACAAAAATAAAATACATACCTTATATACGAATTTATTTGTAGATATAAGGACTAAGATATAAACATTAATTTTAAGGCCAATTAATCGATTATTGATAGTAATTGATTAGTGATAATCTGATAATAGTCCAAGAAGTTGTTATGGTTTTGAATGGGACGTTGACATTCAAAAATAGACGTTAAGATTATTAATTTATTTATTTATTTCCATTTAGACGTTACGAGTACATAAAAGTGATATTACATATTGGTAATAATATGTCAAAAACCCTAGGTTAGGTTAAATTAGTTATAAGTTAACCAAATCCAATCGACTTAAAATACGGGTGGGTAATACGAAAGTAATGAGCAATTTCAATTAGTCAGATTATATTTAAGCTATGTATATTATATAAAGCGCTGTCGTTCAATGGTTTGTGATACAGGAACGTGTCCGACATCTTGAATGTAAACATTTGGTTCGACAATCTTATTTTTATCTTTTATTTATTAATCTTTTATTATTTTTATTAACGCGAGATAGTTGGTTTACACAATTTGTTGCTTTTCGGAATAGGTTTTCCTTTGGCCGGAATAGTGACGGCGGCTGAGACAGCCGTGTACTGACTCGGTTGTTTCATTCGTTGGCACATTTGGATCTCCTCTTGCTTATCATCAGGCGGGTCGAGGTCAAATGTCGTGTCACAATAAAAAAAAGGTGCATTTTTTATGTTTTGTGGACATGTAAATAAATCATAAACGTCCTAATATTTTGTAATGCACAAAATTATATCACTTGTACCAAACCATGGAAAGCACGCTCTATTGTATCTGCTTATCCTTGTAAAAATTGAAATTTTAATAAATCAAAGAGTCAAAATTTAAATAAGTTGTTTTATTTTTTCATATTAAACTATATTTAACAGAATTGAATACTATATTTGCGTGGTATATACCAGTTTGTTACGCGTAGAGTTCGATTTCGATTCCCGGTCGAAGAATCAAGACCGCAGATATTTGCTCCAGGTCTACTTGTCAGAGTGGTAGGCAGTGGCAACCCAGCTTTCTTGAGGATGTCTCCGATTTAGTCGGAAAATCTTTTTAAGCTGATTTTATTGTGACTCGATATATGACAGCACTCCGCTTAATGTTAGGCTGGAGTGTGGTCCATGAATGGATGTCAAATCTACTACAATTTAATAGCTGAGTAGCAGTCACATCCACTATGCCGGCCTAGTCGGAACCGGCAACTTACAAGATGATCCCGAAACGTGACCAAATCACTTTACGGTCTGTATACTTGTAAGTGGTTGTACTACCCCGGATCGGCAGACTGGGTTCCACTGCCTCACACTATGCTGTACTGCTGCTTAAAATCCATATCAGACAACGTTATGTCCGCATGGAGCTACGATTGCAAATCACAATGGGATTCCAGAATAATGCTTGTGCGTATTTTTCTGGAATGCAGGAGTATGCCGGGATGAGAGAGTCTGGACCGGCGGGCTTATTATGTATCTTGCAGAAGCAACGCGACAGGCGTGAATTGCACAATAGTTGCTGTCAAACATCATTTTCGTATTACATATCAGCAATAGCAACACGACAGGCGACAATCGATTGTGATCCCTCTGCTGTGCGATCGGGGAACTAAAACTGCATCAACGCTCTTGTTATACGTCAAAATTGGTATTATGTATGAGTTGCGACAGCAACGCGACAGCAGACACTAAGCAATTTGATCTGTCAAATAGCAACAACCCATGCCCTTGTTGTTTACGTAGATTGATATCGTATAAAGGTTTAATGTAACTCTTTTCGACAACATATAAAGTGAGTAATGTTTTGATAAATGATATGAAATTGTTAACAAGTGTACTTCGATCAAATATAACGTCTCGTAACGTTTTTTAGAGTACCAAGACTTTCGCTATGGCTTCTGCTTTTCTGATTATGGAGGCATTGAAATCAGCATAGAAGTTTACGACGCAGCTTGAGAAACAACGCCAGATCTATGGAGCTTTCTAACTTCAGTGACCACTACAGATTGACAAAAGAATTGTTCGCTAAATTGTGCACTGAACTTGCGCTACTATTGCCTCAATCACGCAGGGGAACAAGAGCGTATGTAGAATGCAAAGTAAGTTACTTATTTTATCCATACATATTGCAAAAAGACTAATAATATTAATATTCAATGCAAATCTTGTACTAAATTTAAGTATTACATGGTTCAAAGTAATAAATGCTACTCATGATGCTTACATTTGGAAAAAATCAGAAATTAATAGTCATATGCAGCAGCTCCATCAAAATGGTGAAAGTGCTGGTTTCTCAGTGTGTAATATCAGTTTACTTTGAACTACTGTAGATTCTAATGCATAGGAATCCATTTGTCAAATTTTTCATCCACTGAGGTCATAATTAGTAATGTATAATTATATAAACATTATTAATTACCACAGTATAGTTGTACCGCCTAATAATAATCTATTATTTACAATTATTTTCAGGAGATTCTGGGGACCCATTGAGGCTGTGGTTTCTGACACCGATAATTCATGATGACCCGAGAAGTGCAGAAGAACTTTATACAGATGTTCATTGCAGAGCCTGAGACATTGTTGAGCGGTGAATAGAGGTGCTAAAATCCCATTGGCGGTGTCTGCTGTCACATAGAGTGCTGCGTTATATTCACCATGTTGTGGCAAAGATTATAAATGTGTGCGCTGTGCTGCACAACATTGCCAACAGGCACAGGCTCCCAGTGCCTGAATTAGCAGTGGACGATGCTCAAAGAGAAGCAGACATTCGGGTAGCCAGACAATTATGAGGAAAATCAAGAGCTTGAACATGGCAGGCAACAGAGGCAAATTATTGTCCAACTTTTGTAGAGGAATATATAAATATATGACATATTTAGGTGTTTTATGTTTATTTTTCCTTTATAATTGTCATAAAACTTTGTTAGCATCGTTTTGTCCACACATACAATACATTCTTTAATAAAATCTATATATTTCATGCCTCTGCATCAACATTCAAAAGACTTGCATCATGTAAGTTGGAACAACTCAATTTTAACAAAAATAAATTGTTAACACAATCTCTATGTAAATGGCAAATTAAATAAAATATTATTTATTGGAATTATGTATAGGTATATTAAATCATAATTGTTTATACAGCACCAGAGTGTGTCGATATGTCCTCCACGCTGAATGAAAGTGAATCTGAATGTGATATAGATGTGAAAGAGATTGTGAATGCATTGAAAAGAATGAAAGTTGGAAAAGCGGCTGGGTGTGACAGAATAACTGTCGAGATGCTGAAGGGCGGTGGTCAGCTGGTGGCTTCCTGGTTGTGTCTCCTTTTCGGTAAGTGCTGGGTGAACGGTCTTGTACCAGGGGACTGGCGCAAGGCTGTCATTGTACCACTATACAAGGGGAGGGGGTCGCAACAGGAACCCAAAAATTACCGCGGCATCAGCCTTCTTAGTATTGTTGGCAAGTTGTATGCGAAAGTATTGATTGAAAGGGTGATGCATGAAACAGATGATAAAGTTTGGGATGCGCAAGCGGGATTTAGGAAAGGGATGGGATGTATGGATCAGCGGGCTTATTATGTATCTTGCAGAAGCAACGCGACAGGCGTGAATTGCACAATAGTTGCTGTCAAACATCATTTTCGTATTACATATCAGCAATAGCAACACGACAGGCGACAATCGATTGTGATCCCTCTGCTGTGCGATCGGGGAACTAAAACTGCATCAACGCTCTTGTTATACGTCAAAATTGGTATTATGTATGAGTTGCGACAGCAACGCGACAGCAGACACTAAGCAATTTGATCTGTCAAATAGCAACAACCCATGCCCTTGTTGTTTACGTAGATTGATATCGTATAAAGGTTTAATATAACTCTTTTCGACAACATATAAAGTGAGTAATGTTTTGATAAATGATATGAAATTGTTAACAAGTGTACTTCGATCAAATATAACGTCTCGTAACGTTTTTTTAGAGTACCAAGACTTTCGCTATGGCTTCTGCTTTTCTGATTATGGAGGCATTGAAATCAGCATAGAAGTTTACGACGCAGCTTGAGAAACAACGCCAGATCTATGGAGCTTTCTAACTTCAGTGACCAATACAGATTGACAAAAGAATTGTTCGCTAAATTGTGCACTGAACTTGCGCTACTATTGCCTCAATCACGCAGGGGAACAAGAGCGTATGTAGAATGCAAAGTACGTTACTTATTTTATCCATACATATTGCAAAAAGACTAATAATATTAATATTCAATGCAAATCTTGTACTAAATTTAAGTATTACATGGTTCAAAGTAATAAATGCTACTCATGATGCTTACATTTGGAAAAAATCAGAAATTAATAGTCATATGCAGCAGCTCCATCAAAATGGTGAAAGTGCTGGTTTCTCAGTGTGTAATATCAGTTTACTTTGAACTACTGTAGATTCTAATGCATAGGAATCCATTTGTCAAATTTTTCATCCACTGAGGTCATAATTAGTAATGTATAATTATATAAACATTATTAATTACCACAGTATAGTTGTACCGCCTAATAATAATCTATTATTTACAATTATTTTCAGGAGATTCTGGGGACCCATTGAGGCTGTGGTTTCTGACACCGATAATTCATGATGACCCGAGAAGTGCAGAAGAACTTTATACAGATGTTCATTGCAGAGCCTGAGACATTGTTGAGCGGTGAATAGAGGTGCTAAAATCCCATTGGCGGTGTCTGCTGTCACATAGAGTGCTGCGTTATATTCACCATGTTGTGGCAAAGATTATAAATGTGTGCGCTGTGCTGCACAACATTGCCAACAGGCACAGGCTCCCAGTGCCTGAATTAGCAGTGGACGATGCTCAAAGAGAAGCAGACATTCGGGTAGCCAGACAATTATGAGGAAAATCAAGAGCTTGAACATGGCAGGCAACAGAGGCAAATTATTGTCCAACTTTTGTAGAGGAATATATAAATATATGACATATTTAGGTGTTTTATGTTTATTTTTCCTTTATAATTGTCATAAAACTTTGTTAGCATCGTTTTGTCCACACATACAATACATTCTTTAATAAAATCTATATATTTCATGCCTCTGCATCAACATTCAAAAGACTTGCATCATGTAAGTTGGAACAACTCAATTTTAACAAAAATAAATTGTTAACACAATCTCTATGTAAATGGCAAATTAAATTAAATAAAATTTATTGGAATTATGTATAGGTATATTAAATCATAATTGTTTATATGTCGTTTTATTTTATGGTTTTTTTAAAATCAATCAAATTGTCACGCCTTTCTCCAACAGGGATAGGCAGAGACAATGGAACGCCACTTGCCACGAAACTGACACCTCCCTCGCTTCCTTCACATCCACAATTTTTCTCATACAAGCTCTACGGTTATGGGCACTAGGCAACCTAGCTTTCTTAATGATGTCTCCTGGGCCTGCCTTGTTTCCGTTCACATGAGATTTATAAATTCCTTTCATCAATCCACTTTCACTCATCCTTTCCATGTGCCCAAACCATCGAAGCATTCCTTTGTCAATCCTTGTCACTACATCCTTATTCAAACACACCTATCGTGCACTCTGCTAATCCTTATTCTATCCGCTATCGTCACTCCAGATACACCCCTTAACGACCGCATTTCTACAGCATTATTTCTACTCTCATGCTTTTTCTGCCACACCCAACATTCACTTCCATACATTAATGTGGAAACAAGCACCATATTATGAACAGCCACCCGTGACTTTTGGGACATTATTTGGCTGTTCATTATACTATCTATGGATGGCACTGTTACCCTTTTGCACTCCTCTCTCAATGCACTCTTCATCACACTTCCCATCCCTTGTAAACATACTTCTTAAGTAAACAAATTGTTTTACTTAACTTTGCATTATGCAAAAGGTTGCATTATGAAAAAATAAAAGTAATATAACATTTAAATTCAAAAACTAAATTATTTATTTAAATTATCTATCAACTTGAGCATTATTTCAGTGCATTCTGGTACATTCGGAGTTTATATTGGCAGCTTCCACCATGATCATTGCTGCATTGGCCAATTTCTTCTTAGCTGCAATCCGCCTTTCTTCCATATTCATAACCCAGGTGTGGCGCACTTTTGACTTATTACCTATAACATATATACAAGTAGTAAGGATAAAATAGATTTTAATCACTGTTTTATTAAATAATTGCAATAAAAAATGTTTTGAATTGAAATTGTGGCAGAGTGATTTGCCCTACAACTGGACCAAACTTTAGACTGACAGGTAATTAGTAGAACTGTCTGGCGCTTTACATTTTTGATAATCCCACATTTTGAATGTGTGGGGCAGCACAATCCTAAACTATCAAATGATTTATAATAATCTTATAATGATTTATAATAATAAATGAAATACTAACTTGTTTTACTCTTCTTAGTAGACTCATCAAAACAAAGTGATCTCTTTAGTTTGGGTCTAGAGCATTTTGCAGGACTACCAGTATCTAAAATGTATAATAATTCCAGGATTAGATTGCTTTCTCTTGTTATACAATTTTATATAGACACTATTCTTCTAACCATATGATGGTTGTATAATGAGAATTGTAAATGTGAAGGAAGCGAGGGAGTTGTGGCAAGTGGCACCTCATTGTCTCTGCCTATCCCTGTGGGAAAAAGGCGTGACAATTAGATTATTTTGATTTATTTTTCTAATGAATCTTGTGTCAATATAACTTTTTGAATGATTGTTACCACATTGTATTCCAGGCAGCATTCTCACCACATTTGAATTGTCTGGAGTATTTTCTTTGGACCTTGCACCAAGACCAACACGCTTGGTTAGGGCTGGATGAGTAGCCAAGTAATCCAAAAGTTCTTCGAGCTGCAGTTGCGACACACGGTGCTCCATTGTAAACTAAAAACAGTGACAATTAGTTTTAAATAGTATTACAACAGATTCTCATTAGAACATAGTAATCTATAAAACAAAAATATAAATATCTTTAAATACTTACATACTTTGTCTGTTACAACATCGATAGTTACAAACGAACGACTGCATTTTGAATGTTGTATTTTGTTTCATATACCTTTTGAAAGCCACTTAATAAACGATTTCTCTCATTTTTTATTAAATAAACGCTTAAGTTTCAACGAACACCATTATAAACAAAACACTTGACATTTCTGTATTAGTTCCACCTGTTGCTAATCGATTGCTAGTGGCGCTAGTGTTAGAGCTAAAAAGTGCATTTGACAACTAGCAGACGATTGCCCAGCAATAGCCATACATAATACGAACTTTTAAAGCGATTAGCAATCGATTGCGCGACAGCTGCGCGATTGTCGCTGTCTGCAAAATATCTGCTAATGATACATAATAAGGCCGCAGATCTTCTCTCTAAGATGCGTCAGCGAAAAAGTGTTGGCAAAACACCAGAAGGTGTTTTGTGCTTTTGTTGACCTTGAGAAGGCCTATGATCGAGTGAACAGGAGTGAATTGTGGCAGCAGCTGTCCGGGTTTGGGTTGGGGGAGCGTTTGGTCCGTGCACTGAAATCTCTCTATGAGGATTCCAGTGCATGTGTTCGAATTAACGGGGCGCTATCTGACTGGTTTGGCATCTCTAAAGGTGTCAGACAGGGATGTGTAGCGTCACCATGGCTCTTCAATCTATTCATGGACAGTTGTCTGAAAGAGTTGCGTGAAAGGAAGTATGGTTTAAGAATGAATGACTTGGTGATCAAATGTCTCTTGTACGCCGACGATCAAGTTATCCTTGCATCTTCGGCGTATGAGTTACAGGAAATGGTCACTATAATGAATGCGGAATTAGAAAAGAAAGGTATGAAAGTGAATGTAAGTAAAACTAAGGTAATGGTTTTGGAGAGAGAGGATGAAATGACAGAATGTGAGATAATGATAGACGGAAAGAAAGTGGAACAAGTCAAACAATTTGTTTACTTGGGAAGTATGTTTACTAGGGATGGAAAGTGTGATGAAGATATTGAGAGAAGAGTGCAAAAGGGTAACGTAGTGAACGGTGCCATCCATAGTATAATGAGCAGCCAAATAATGTCCCAAAAGTCACGGATGGCTGTTCATAATGCGGTGCTTGTTCCTACATTAATGTATGGAAGTGAAGGGTGGGTATGGCAGAAGAAGCATGAGAGTAGAATTAACGCTGTAGAAATGCGGTCGTTAAGGAGTGTATGTGGAGTGACGATAGCTGATAGAATAAGGAATAGCACACTGCGTAATAGATGTGGTTTAAAAGAAGATGTAGTGACAAGGATTGACAAAGGAATGCTTCGATGGTTTGGGCACATGGAAAGGATGAGTGAAAGTAGATTGACGAAAGGAATTTATAAATCTGATGTGGATGGATGCGTTAAACAAGGCAGGCCTAGGAGAGTGTTTTCCGACCAAATCGGAGACATCCTTAAGAAAGCTAGGTTGCCTAGTGCCCATAACCATAGGGCCTGTATGAGGAGAATTGTGGATGTGAAGGAAGCAAGGGAGTTGTGTAAGGATCGTGGTAAGTGGCGCTCCATTGTCTCTGCCTATCCCTGTGGGAAAAAGGCGTGACAATTTGATTGTTTATATGTCGTTTTATTTTATGTTTTTTTAAAATCAATCAAATTGTCACGCCTTTCTCCAACAGGGATAGGCAGAGACAATGGAACGCCACTTGCCACGAAACTGACACCTCCCTCGCTTCCTTCACATCCACAATTTTCCTCATACAAGCTCTACGGTTATGGGCACTAGGCAACCTAGCTTTCTTAATGATGTCTCCTGGGCCTGCCTTGTTTCCGTTCACATGAGATTTATAAATTCCTTTCATCAATCCACTTTCACTCATCCTTTCCATGTGCCCAAACCATCGAAGCATTCCTTTGTCAATCCTTGTCACTACATCCTTATTCAAACACACCTATCGTGCACTCTGCTAATCCTTATTCTATCCGCTATCGTCACTCCAGATACACCCCTTAACGACCGCATTTCTACAGCATTAATTCTACTCTCATGCTTTTTCTGCCACACCCAACATTCACTTCCATACATTAATGTGGAAACAAGCACCATATTATGAACAGCCATCCGTGACTTTTGGGACATTATTTGGCTGTTCATTATACTATCTATGGATGGCACTGTTACCCTTTTGCACTCCTCTCTCAATGCACTCTTCATCACACTTCCCATCCCTTGTAAACATACTTCTTAAGTAAACAAATTGTTTTACTTAACTTTGCATTATGCAAAAGGTTGCATTATGAAAAAATAAAAGTAATATAACATTTAAATTCAAAAACTAAATTATTTATTTAAATTATCTATCAACTTGAGCATTATTTCAGTGCATTCTGGTACATTCGGAGTTTATATTGGCAGCTTCCACCATGATCATTGCTGCATTGGCCAATTTCTTCTTAGCTGCAATCCGCCTTTCTTCCATATTCATAACCCAGGTGTGGCGCACTTTTGACTTATTACCTATAACATATATACAAGTAGTAAGGATAAAATAGATTTTAATCACTGTTTTATTAAATAATTGCAATAAAAAATGTTTTGAATTGAAATTGTGGCAGAGTGATTTGCCCTACAACTGGACCAAACTTTAGACTGACAGGTAATTAGTAGAACTGTCTGGCGCTTTACATTTTTGATAATCCCACATTTTGAATGTGTGGGGCAGCACAATCCTAAACTATCAAATGATTTATAATAATAATTGAAATACTAACTTGTTTTACTCTTCTTAGTAGACTCATCAAAACAAAGTGATCTCTTTAGTTTGGGTCTAGAGCATTTTGCAGGACTACCAGTATCTAAAATGTATAATAATTCCAGGATTAGATTGCTTTCTCTTGTTATACAATTTTATATAGACACTATTCTTCTAACCATATGATGGTTGTATAATGAGAATTGTAAATGTGAAGGAAGCGAGGGAGTTGTGGCAAGTGGCACCTCATTGTCTCTGCCTATCCCTGTGGGAAAAAGGCGTGACAATTAGATTATTTTGATTTATTTTTCTAATGAATCTTGTGTCAATATAACTTTTTGAATGATTGTTACCACATTGTATTCCAGGCAGCATTCTCACCACATTTGAATTGTCCGGAGTATTTTCTTTGGACCTTGCACCAAGACCAACACGCTTGGTTAGGGCTGGATGAGTAGCCAAGTAATCCAAAAGTTCTTCGAGCTGCAGTTGCGACACACGGTGCTCCATTGTAAACTAAAAACAGTGACAATTAGTTTTAAATAGTATTACAACAGATTCTCATTAGAACATAGTAATCTATAAAACAAAAATATAAATATCTTTAAATACTTACATACTTTGTCTGTTACAACATCGATAGTTACAAACGAACGACTGCATTTTAAATGTTGTATTTTGTTTCATATGCCTTTTGAAAGCCACTTAATAAACGATTTCTCTCATTTTTTATTAAATAAACGCTTAAGTTTCAACGAACACCATTATAAACAAAACACTTGACATTTCTGTATTAGTTCCACCTGTTGCTAATCGATTGCTAGTGGCGCTAGTGTTAGAGCTAAAAAGTGCATTTGACAACTAGCAGACGATTGCCCAGCAATAGCCATACATAATACGAACTTTTAAAGCGATTAGCAATCGATTGCGCGACAGCTGCGCGATTGTCGCTGTCTGCAAAATATCTGCTAATGATACATAATAAGGCCGCCGTTCTTTTTTTAATTTTGACATCTGACCTCGACTTGCCTGATCCAAGAGTAACGACTGCAAAAAAAAAATAGTTCATGGCCAAAGATGCTCTTCACGCATCGCTTGAAGGATCCATGGTTCTAGAATGGGGAAAGCATTTCACTTGGTTATTGATCTACAAATTATTATAAATCATTTGATAGTTTAGGATTGTGCTGCCCCACACATTCAAAATGTGGGATTATCAAAAATGTAAAGCGCCAGACAGTTCTACTAATTACCTGTCGGTCTAAAGTTTGGTCTAGTTGTAGGGCAAATCACTCTGCCACAATTTCGATTCAAAACATTTTTTATTGCAATTATTTAATAAAAGAGTGATTAAAATCTATTTTATCCTTACTACTTGTATATATGTTATAGGTAATAAGTCAAAAGTGCGCCACACCTGGGTTATGGATATGGAAGAAAGGCGGATTGCAGCTAAGGAGAAATTGGCCAATGCAGCAATGATCATGGTGGAAGCTGCCAATATAAACTCCGAATGTACCAGAATGCACTGAAATAATGCTCAAGTTGATAGATAATTTAAATAAATAATTTAGTTTTTGAATTTAAATGTTATATTACTTTTATTTTTTCATAATGCAACCTTTTGCATAATGCAAAGTTAAGTAAAACAATTTGTTTACTTAAGAAGTATGTTTACAAGGGATGGGAAGTGTGATGAAGAGTGCATTGAGAGAGGAGTGCAAAAGGGTAACAGTGCCATCCATAGATAGTATAATGAACAGCCAAATAATGTCCCAAAAGTCACGGATGGCTGTTCATAATACGGTGCTTGTTTCCACATTAATGTATGGAAGTGAATGTTGGGTGTGGCAGAAAAATCATGAGAGTAGAATTAACGCTGTAGAAATGCGGTCGTTAAGGGGTGTATCTGGAGTGACGATAGCGGATAGAATAAGGATTAGCAGAGTGCACGATAGGTGTGTTTGAATAAGGATGTAGTGACAAGGATTGACAAAGGAATGCTTCGATGGTTTGGGCACATGGAAAGGATGAGTGAAAGTGGATTGATGAAAGGAATTTATAAATCTCATATGAACGGAAACAAGGCAGGCCCAGGAGACATCCTTAAGAAAGCTAGGTTGCCTAGTGCCCATAACCGTAGAGCTTGTATGAGGAAAATTGTGGATGTGAAGGAAGCGAGGGAGGTGTCAGTTTCGTGGCAAGTGGCGTTCCATTGTCTCTGCCTATCCCTGTGGGAGAAAGGCGTGACAATTTGATTGATTTAAAAAAAATATAAAATAAAACGACATATAAACAATTATGATTTAATATACCTATACATAATTCCAATAAATAATATTTAATTTTATTTGCCATTTACATAGAGATTGTGTTAACAGTTTATTTTTGTTAAAATTGAGTTGTTCCAGCTTACACGATGCAAGTCTTTTGAATGTTGATGCAAAGGCATGAAATATATAGATTTCATTAAAGAATGTATTGTATGTGTGGACAAAACGATGCTAACAAAGTTTTATGACAATTATAAAGGAAAAATAAACATAAAACACTTAAATATGTCATATATTTATATATTCCTCTACAAAAGTTGGACAATAATTTGCCTCTGTTGCCTGCCATGTTCAAGCTCTTGATTTTCCTCATAATTGTCTGGCTACCCGAATGTCTGCTTCTCTTTGAGCATCGTCCACTTTGAGCATGTTTGAGCATGCTAATTCAGGCACCGGGAGCTTGTGCCTGTTGGCAATGTTGTGCAGCACAGCGCACACATTTATAATCTTTGCCACAACATGGTGAATATAATGCAGCACTCTATGTGACAGCAGACACCGCCAATGGGATTTTAGCACCTCTATTCACCGCTCAACAGTGTTTCTTGCTCTGCAATGAACATCTGTATAAAGTTCTTCTGCACTTCTCGGGTCAGCATGAATTATCGGTGTCAGAAACCACAGCCTCAATGGGTCCCCAGAATCTCCTGAAAATAATTGTAAATAATAGATTATTATTAGGCGGTACAACTATACTGTGGTAATTAGTAATGTTTATATAATTATACATTACTAATTATGACCTCAGTGGATGAAAAATTTGACAAATGGATTCCTATGCATTAGATTCTACAGTAGTTCAAAGTAAACTGATATTACACACTGAGAAACCAGCACTTTCACCATTTTGATGGAGCTGCTGCATATGACTATTAATTTCTGATTTTTTCCAAATGTAAGCATCATGAGTAGCATTTATTACTTTGAACCATGTAATACTTAAATTTAGTACAAGATTTGCATTGAATATTAATATTTTTAGTCTTTTTGCAATATGTATGGATAAAATAAGTAACTTACTTTGCATTCTACATACGCTCTTGTTCTCCTGCGTGATTGAGGCAATAGTAGCGCAAGTTCAGTGCACAATTCTTTTGTCAATCTGTAGTGGTCACTGAAGTTAGAAAGCTCCATAGATCTGGCGTTGTTTCTCAAGCTGCGTCGTAAACTTCTATGCTGATTTCAATGCCTCCATAATCAGAAAAGCAGAAGCCATAGCGAAAGTCTTGGTACTCTAAAAAAACGTTACGAGACGTTATATTTGATCGAAGTACACTTGTTAACAATTTCATATCATTTATCAAAACATTACTCACTTTATATGTTGTCGAAAAGAGTTATATTAAACCTTTATACGATATCAATCTACGTAAACAACAAGGGCATGGGTTGTTGCTATTTGACAGATCAAATTGCTTAGTGTCTGCTGTCGCAACTGATACATAATACCAATTTTGACGTATAACAAGAGCGTTGATGCAGTTTTAGTTCCCCGATCGCACAGCAGAGGGATCACAATCGATTGTCGCCTGTCGTGTTGCTATTGCTGATATGTAATACGAAAATGATGTTTGACAGCAACTATTGTGCAATGCACGCCAGTCGCGTTGCTTCTGCAAGATACATAATAAGCCCGCGGATCGCCTTTCGATTCGCTGTCAGCTATTAGTTGAATCAATAAAAGTAGAAAGGTCTTTAACTTTTGTTGAATCAATTTTTATTGCTTCAACTTGGTTTACTGTTCAGACGGTTCAAATCGCGAACGATTTCGCAGTTGATCAACTCAAATCGCCCCGTGAGAATGCCGTGTTATATCAACTATTCTCTTTTTTAGCACTCCAATCCCTGCTATTCTAACGGCCCTTCCACACTGTGGGCGAACACATTGCAATCATGATTGTCCCAATGACAGCGTACAGAGACAACTAACCTCTATATGTGTAGCTGTCCACAGAATCGTGCACCCGACATTTGTTTATTGTCATCCGTCCGGCAACTTTTATTTATTTAGTAGCTTTTTTGTATTTTTATTGTGACATTACCCAGTCTGCCGATCTGGGGTAGTACCACTACTTACGAGTATATAGACCGTAGTAATGGGGCGTTCTCACGAGGCGATTTGAGTTGATCAACTGCGAAATCGTTCGAGATTTGAACCGTCTGAACAGACTTTCAACCAAATTGAAGCAACAAATATCTATTCAACAAAAGTTAAAGACTTTTCAACTTTTGTTGACTCAACTGTCATTAATTTTTTCTTTCTTCTTGTTTATGGCTTTAGTATTTAACTTGCCAGTGTCAAAGTAAAAATATATAATATATATTTTTACTTTGTTTAAAATAAACCATATTATGGTTTAATGTTAAAACATTGTCAAGTAAATATGAAGATGAAGATAAACCACGCGAGTAATTCATCGAATGATGACAATGATCGGCGCGAATGTGTATTGTTTTCCTCCGTTTCACCAGTTTTTTGTTTTTATAAATTATGGAATCCACGAAAAAAATGCTAAACCATCACAAATAAGCAATATACACTTCCTAATTTCTTCATTATCCGCCATTTCGGTCATGAATATTAAGTCGATTATTAGAGATTGGATTTGTAAATAGTCTAGGTTTAGTTTATAATAGGAATGGCATCGCCATTAAAAAAAAAAGAGTCGATTATTATTGAATCGTGAGAACGCTACCGTCAATATCTGCTTTCGAATTTTTGTTAAACGACAAATATTGATCAACTGAAATCGCCCGGTGAGAACGCGGTGTAACAGTGACATCCATTCATGGACGACACTTCAGCTTAATATCAAGCGGGGTGCTGTCATAAGTTGTGTCATAATTAAAAAAAAAAAAAGATTTTTTTGACGACACAGGCGTGGACGAACGGTTTAGCGACTGGTTTGTTGCGCGTAAAGTCCCGGGTTCGATCCCCGGTCGGAGCAAATATTTGTTTCATAGCTTTTATTTGGAATATTTAATAGTATTAAATATTGCAAATATTTGTTAATAAAAAAAAGAGATGGATATTTGCTTCGGGTCTGGTTATCAAAGAGTGGTAACCAGTCTGCCGATCCGGGGTAGTACCACCACTTACAAGTATACAGACCGTGAAGTGATTTGGTCACGTTTCGGGATCAGCTTGTAAGTTGCCGGTTCCATCTAGGCCGGCATAGTGGATGTGATTGCTACTCACAGTTATTGAATTGTAGTAGCAGTGACATCCATTCATGGACCACACTTCGGCTTAACATCAAGCGGGGTGCTGTCATATGTCGAGTCACAATAAAAAAAAGATGCGAAGTATACTGGTAAAAAAGTTGTTGCTGCTATTTAAATAGGTAAGTAGGTACAAAGTTCCTTTCTGTAGCGAAGAAAATCACTGTACCCGTCGATTTGTAGGCGGAAAGTATGTTAAAAAGATAATACAGATAATACAAAACATTTTCTCTCTGTTAAAACAAAGGACATCATTCATTTTGTTTGGGGACTTGACAGTTTAATATGCATTTTAAAATAATTTAATGTACGAAGATTACAATGTAATTGGAATATCAACACGACGCTCAACAACGCAGATTATACCCGCGTACGGCCCGCTATTATCGCTGGCACGCGTATTGGCGTGCGCCGATCGTAGGTAAAGATTTTATTTACGCCATAGATGGTAAACATTTTGTCAATTTACCATCTATGGTAAATTATATTTAAATAATTTTGGTTATAAATTTAAATTGTTTAATTTAATAATATTTTAGTTTTTTTAAACAATTTGTGTAATTTAATACGCCATTCCGCGGACCTATCGCGTCGCGTCGGTCCTCAATTTGATAACGGCCCAGCTAAAAGCTCATAGTAAGTAAACGTTTTAGTTAAAGCACAATAGTTCTATCTCTTGTTGATTTACTCATCTCCTACCTTCGAGCTTTATCATCAGAGTAGCTCAGTGGTACCAGTTAAAACACACATATATTCATATACATGGGTGTGTCAAACGTGAGGTCACAGATATGTTGAAAAGTAAATACCGAACTGATGACCTTCAAAACGCTCATCAATTTTAGCTATGAACCGTCTCGATCACGTCAGCTTTCAAACTAACAAAACCGCAATGTAATCGGTCCATTCGTTTAGGAGCTATGATGCCACAGACAGACACACAGATACACATACGCGCTAAACTTATAACACCACTCTTCGGGGGTTAAAAAGAAGCGGCAATGACGTTCACAGTCACAAGTTCAAGCCAAGACCTTTAGAGGAGTTACGTTAATAAAAAGTAAGCTCAAAATCTTAAACCCGAGTACTGGAAAATCAAAACGCTCTAAAACAAAAATCAAGAAAATATTCTCATCTGATATTGTTATGTGCAAACTATTCGATATTTATTGTGTAATAAATAAACAACTTACATTTTTTTCGGGGTTATAATTTTGTGGAAAAAAAAGGTTTGCAGATCCGCTTTAAAAAAAAAATCACTTGTTAAGATTTTAACCTACCGCCTTTAATATGTAGAGGTACCGTCTTATGTCATTGTGTTACACACGTAAATATATTTTGAACAAGTGTATTATAGTTTATAATGAAATTCGTATTTCAAGTAGTTTTGATAAAAATTATGTTTGAATCATTCCCCATTATCGGGTGCTTCGCCGTATTCGGGTAAAAAGAAGCGGTGCTTTATTTGTTGTCTTTTTTTATTTTTATAACCAAGCAGTAATAAAAAAGTAATTGTTTTCACCAAACAACCATGTTTATCTAAAGAAAGCGTTTCTATAATTTCATTAGTAAATTTATCGAGAAATGGCGCAAGTAACAAAAAGAATTCATATTCAAAAGAGTTGCCTTTGTTACACTATCAGAGTCACCGACAAAAAAAACCCGTAGCAATAAATTATTTAGCAAAACAACTTTTAACATTATTTATAATATATTATGTTATTATAAACATAACAATGAAATTCTTAGAGGAATTATGATTAGTTATTTAAGGTATCAGCCTGAATTAATAAATTTTACAACATTAAATTACTTGTTTTAATTATGTGACCAAGCTATTCATGTCCGTTTGATAATAACTATTTGACCACGAAAATAGCAAAAACTTAAATTTATCTTTTCTTAATGCTTAGCGAGTCCTTTGATTTCAAACTGTAATGCCGCTAACTCGCCTAGCGAGTCCATTGTGAAATGTTTGCGGTACCCGAGGTAACTTCATGCAAATCGTAGTGGCATTAAACTTGATGTCGGTATGATGTAAGGCACTACCACAGAAATCCCCCAAATTATATAATACCGTGACGGTATACTAATATACAATAAATTGCATAAATACAAAGTCATTATTATTCAATAATAACGACTTTGTGTAAGATCCCTGGCAAAAAAATATATCATCTCCAAACAAATTCGGACATGTTATGATTTATCTGCCATTATATTTATCTATCAATAAATGCGACTGATATTTATGAGAAACATAAATATGTTTTATTTTAATTATATTATTTCATTATCATGTTCAGACAAAATGTTGTCAATTTCTGATTTACCTTTGCCGTATGTGGATAAAAAAGATCATATTTTTAAATATCGTGATTTACAAAACGAAGGCTAGTATATTATTAAGAACATTGTATATAAGCTTGTATAGAAAGGACATTATCAACAAAACTTGTTTCGCGAAGATATCATCATTTTAGTTCGCACGCCAATTGGCGTGCGCCGCACGGAAAGGGTTAAGCATAGTTTAGGTGTGCAAAATGATCAAACTATAATTATGACAGTTCAGAGCAAAACAAATATGGCGTTGGTTGACAGATAATACAAAATCTATATCTTATTTTCCAAATAACTCAATTCCACGGCAATTAAAAGCAAAATAGTTATTAGTTTTATCAATACAAGTAACAAAACTACCATTTATATATTTTTTCATTATTGGTCATCACAAACGTAGTACATAAAAGCCCAAAATAAATTATGTCCTTTATGCGGCTGCGACTTATGGGAATAAATGCTACGAGATAAATGCTAAAATGAACATAGTGTAATAACACGTGTAATATTGAGTCGATTATTATTGAATCGTGAGAACGCTACAGTCAATATTTGCTTTCGAATTTTTGTTAAACGATAAATATTGATCAACTAAAATCGCCCCGTGAGAACGCCCCATTACTATCTTCTTTATTTTTGGTTAATAGTTTCACATTTTTTCATTATTCCGACGTTTCGAGAGCCTTGCAGATGCTTGCAGCCATTGAGGTAAGTCTTTGCTACTTCATTGAGGTAATAATACAAAGAGAGGCAGAGCAACGCTTCACACGGGTAAAGGTAGTGTTGACCAAATGAAAAAGGTATGACCAACCGGGCGTCAGTCGTTTACGACAACGCGTAAGGTGTGCCTAGAAGAGCGATTTTATTTAATTTTATCGGAAAAAATGGTGATTTGTGCAGTAAAATCGTGCAAAAGTAGGTCAGAAATTCATAACAAAACATCTAAAATAACTTTTCACCGGTAAGTTGTATAATTTCTAGTTATATTAATGAAAACTGTCTACAGAGCACAGTAATGGACTCGCCCAAAGTGCGGGCGATACCATTGTTTATTCTCTCTTCTCTCCAAACCATCGATGCTCCAAACAGTAGACTAGACCCATAGACCTTATAATAAGTATGTAGTTATAACTCCCGTCAAATGCTAACACGCTTGACCTTGAGAATAAACCAACAAATTTTGTTTTATGTACGCTATGTCATTATTAAATTTTTAATTTTGATTTTCGTTAATGTTAAAGTGTTTGTTATATTATTATTAGTTATTCAAATTAAGTTGTTGTTATTTATATTATAGTTTTGTTGTTTTTAAAACTATAATACAAATATCAAGTTTCAGTTAAGCCTCTGAATATAATTCAAGTGAAGACATCGAAAATATGAGTAGAATCGTAATATTATAATAAATATTTTTATTCTTTCCGTTGTTTTTTTCTTTTCTGACCGTTACTTCTCCAAACGTCATTTCGACTTACTTTGACAAAGTCCCAGCGCATTGGCAAATGACGCGGGTTTTACCCCAATGACTCGACCGTTTCATTTGGGCGTGTGTAATAGTATGGATAAGACTTTTTTTCAATATTAAAATATATAATGAATTGTATTGTTGCAGTAAAATATCAGTGTTATTTAGTTATGTCCATATCAAAATACGAATTAATAGCAATATTATCATAGAATAATATTAAATGTTGATTTAATTGTTTAATTTTATTACATTGGAAAACTGAACTTTTTTTAAACTTTCTCATGCCAATGCCTATTATAAATTAAACGGTTATTAATTTACTATTAAACTCTGTTAGATTCTCTCGATGCGAGCTAAAAAGAGACAAATGGCGAAAAATCATCAATCGCGTGAACGCTACTCCTGATTGGAAACCCACCAAGAATTCAATGGTCTGTTCTTTGCATTTTCGGGATTCGGATTTTTATATAACTAATAAAGGACATCAATGGTTGTTTAAGGATGCTGTTCCATCTATATTTCAGGTAATTTAAATACATGTATATTCCTGTTTTGAATAACTGGTTTGTAGTGGCGCAACAATTTTCGTACTCAATACCATGTCTCAGGTTGAAGGTCTCAGGTTTGATCCCCGGGCAGCTCACAATTTTTTATTACATAAAATATTATTTCAAAAATTTCATAAATATAGGACATGCTTAATAACGTCAAATAAATTATATTTCCATAAACTAATATCAATGAAAGACATTGGTGGATTAGTATATCCATCAGTTGATGTTTTTAAAATAAACAATTGCTTAAAGAGCATCGAACAAAGTCAAGAAACAATTTTTTTTAAATATTTTTGCTAGCAATTGCTTTAAACACTGTATATTTTACAGTAAAAATATTTTCTCGTGTCTTTTTATGAACATTCAAGTGAGCATCCTTTTACTTTTAATCATAAAATATTGTTAATAAAAAGTATAATTGAAGAGTATGTTCGGGTGCGGCTTTATTACATAATAAAAAAGGAATCATACATACCAAGCAAATCGAAAATCTTTAACAAGCTTACTCTTTACCAAGGAACTTAAAGTACACATACACATATACGTTCTTTTTTTTATAGAAGCACAGCATGGACACGGCATTCACTAGATGTTGAGTAAAATGTCGTGTCCTTCAACAGGGGTGACAGGCAGTCAAGAATTTTTATTCTAATTTGACAAAGGTATCTTTCTAAGAGACAAGCCGGATCACCAGATGTCAATTTTCGTAACAATAGGTATAATAACTAAAAAGCTCAAAATTGAATTTGGAACATTAATTTCTTTTAACTTATCCACTATATTCTCATGACCATGACATGTTCTAAACACGTGCAATTTGTGTGTAACGGACGCTGTCTCCTGTTTCTGTTTCACATGCGGCTTTTGTTATAAATCTATCCTTCTCTTCATAATATCCTTCTCATCTCACACAACGCAGCCGTCCATATTAGACAGTTAACTTAATCCGTCTTTAGTCTTTACTACTTATACGGTCTATGCTTGTAGCAAACTGTGTCATCTAGCGAATGGAAGAATTAATAAATAAATTATAAGGTCAAACATTTTATAATAATGAGTGGATATTTAAAATTATTATTTAATAAGTGAATATGGATATTTAAAATTATTATTAAATAATAATTTTAAATATCCACTCATTATAAAACGACAATAAAACGATGTATAATTAAATATACCTTAAGAAAGTACGCAGAAACATTGAATTAAAATATGCCTTTACAATTTTGGTAGGTAGACAGCCCGCATACGAAATACAATTTTTCAATTGTTCGCGCTGCTAGTCTCAAGAATTTATTGACCTGGATATATCTGTCCCATTCACATTCCTCGCAACCGTCTCGCTCTAGTCAACAAAGTAGTGGGGGCGAGGAAAGCTGTGCCCCCGGGCCGCGCGCGTCGTCTCTCCGCTAACGAACCCGAAGGCCACGAACAGAAAATAATATTCTATCACATCGCTTTATAAACTACAATTACGATATGACTAAAAATATTTTTGCAAATAAATAGGATTTTAATAATATTTAGGAACAAAATGACAATATTTTATAAGGTTATTGTAGGTATTTACAGTTTTTTTTGCATTCATATTTCAATATAAGAGCGACGTGCGCCCACCGCCAAGGATGATATCGTAGTGTGAGAGAGCGAAACATGTTGCCGAGCTCGCAGCTTGTATATCTGTTTCGTCTTTACTTATAACGCCATCTTTTTTTCGCATGAAATTGTTCAGTTGCTACGTAATCGTCACAACGCGTGGAAGTGAGACGCATTCGTGTTATGATGTTTAACAGTGAATTGGCTATTGTAAATTTCTTTTAACAAATTAAAACTTATTGACTAGCTTTTTACTATAAATGATTTAATATAGTTATGGTAAGTAGATTTTACAATTTAACTTCTACTAGTTTTATTTTAATTTAAAGTCACATCATCAAGCTTACGCGTTGACGGCTTAAGGCCAAGTGGTCGCCATTTTTAATGCTTGAGCGCTGATTTCTCGGTGTTGCTACGTAAAAAATGCTTTATAAATTATATTTTACTTCATTTATTTAACTGAGTTTTACTTAATTTTTAAAATTAAAATTTTTCGATTTACTTTAAATTTATATATTATTTTTTTTTGATTTTGTTGAAGAGTAGGGTACATATAAATTTCTTTACATGTTGTATTATATTATGGAAAAAATGTAGGTATTTACGAGTATATTTTTGTCTGTGGTATAATTAGGCAGTTCATCTGGCAAATAGGTATTTGATTTAATCTTTCTTCACGATTGTTATATTGTCTATGGGCCGTGATGGGAAGTTGGGGGAAGTACCACCGTTTAAAATGTGTGCGAGTCTCCGCTTACTCGGTGGTGCATCTGATACCTTCAGTAGGTACTGACCATAAACAAAAATTATTTTAATTAGTAATATGGTAACAAATTTCAAATTAATTTCACAACGCAAATAACAAATATTTGGATGTGAATTTGAAATTTACTTGTCCAAATGCCACGTTAAATATGATGCAACTAGTACTTTCGTATTAAAAGAAATATATAATAATAAAAGCTTCGTCTACATTTGTTCCTTTCCCGCGCACTTCCCCGCGGTACACAGTACCCCTTTGCCCACAATTTATACTTACTGCCGCAGTGCGCATGTCCGTATAACGTTTATATTGATTATCATAACCAAATATCTTGAAAATAGTGACGGCAAATAAGGACTGTAAACTGACTCGGTATTTTCAGTCGTCGGCACTCTTGGACCTCCTCTTGCTTACCATCAGGCGGATCGAAGTCAGATATCAAGTCACAATAAGAAACAAAAGATTCCAGTTGTTACCCTATCAGTACACCTATTAGTTCTTTATTAAATATTGATATTTATATGTTTTGAGGTTAGAATTGTTAAAAGGATCGATTGTTTCATTTGTACAATAGGTAATGGAAGAAATACACGAAATACGATTTCTCATATCTATTATGAAAACCTTGCATTGCATTGATGAACCGTTCGTCCCTTGTTAAAAATCGTGGCGCTCACCTGCCTCTATCCTCTATTAAGAGCTTGTGTAGTAAATGCGTTAGTTACGAGCGTGCTTGTTGGGATGTAATCCAAATTATTGTTATAAGTAATTGAAAATTGTTTTTGTTAGTGTAATTTTTTAGGTTTTCTCTTACTATATAGTTTTTAATTCCTTTTTTTTGTGTAAAATTGCTATTTCTTTGTATGTACTATAATTATTTGGAAACTTTGCTGATTTGTTTTCTATTTTTATGTTATATTTTATGCATTGAATAATTGTATGTTTCCTTAATAAAGTTAAATAAATAAATAAGTAGAGTTTGTTATGACAATATTGACAATACGTTTGTCCAATAATATTGTATGAGTGAGCAGGAAAAAGGTGTATATATTTTGGTTTACATTACAAATTAAACAAAAGTTTCGATAAAAAATAAACAGTTGTAATGTGAAACATCTATCTATTGATGCGCCTTGGAAGTAAGACCGACAAGGCCTGTTTTATTTGTGAGTATGTTGCTGTATTCCATTGCGGACATTTCAGCGTTGGTAAGAGGTGGATCTCCCGTGAGGCTTATGATCCATCCGAAAACTGGAGTTGAAACTAAAGTCGAGTGAAGCTTGAATTTGCAGACCGATACAAATTTGGATTACGTCGGGATCACGAAGAGACCCGAAAAGAAAAATCATCGAATATGTACTGAAAAGGCAATCAAAGCAGTAAAGAAATTTTGTCGGAATGCAAAAAAAACCTCCGCGTTAATAAACATAGGCCTATATCGCGTATTTAGAACATACACGACTAGCAGCTTATAAAAGACGCACTGTTTACAAATTAAACGATAAGTTAATAAAACGTTGCGACTAATAATAACTTGAATATGCAAGAGAAAATATTCCCATAGAAAAAGTGCGTGTTTCATTCGATAATTAGCGACAACGTCTAGGTAATGTTAATAAGACCAATAAAGACAATTTTGAGTAAGCTTTATATTTTCGTTTTACATTTTAAAAACTAACGTTCAGAGCAATAAAAATGTTTTATAATGAAAAGAATCGATGTTTCCTGTATTTATGACAAGACTTGGTAGTTTTGTGTACTTAAAAATGTTCATAGATTAATAAGACATTTCTCGTTCCGTCCCACAAGATAGGCCTAGAGCTCTACATAATTAGACTAAATCATTTTAATTTTAAAACTTCGTTGTTCAGCTTAATGTCTTGCCAGTTTAACTTGGGGACAGAAAAGAAATGGTACGTAGGTGCTGAATGTTATACTTAAATAATTTTAAAATGGCAAAACAAAATATACCACACATACAAAGTTCTAAATAACTACAACGGATAATAATTAAGTAACAAATTACTTTTTGGCCGTTTTTCAGCCACCTTCCTTTTGCTTGGTGGAGGCGAGTAAAAGACAGCTCAATTAAAAAAATACACATATATAATATTGCATACAATCAATCAATCAAATTGGAGCGCCACTTGCCACGATCCTGACATAACTCCCTCGTTTCCTTCACATCCACAATTCTCTTCATACAAGCTTTAAGGTTGTGGGCACTAGACAGCCTGGCATACAAATACATAGATATATAACTTATAAATAAATAAAGTTTCTAATAATAAGTATTACATACGTATACGAAAATACGATACAACGAAATTTTATAGTCTTATTTATTGATGTGTTTATACCTAATTACGTCGTCGTGGTTTCAACTGTAACTTAAAATTATTTTAATAACCGCTTTTATTCGAGGACCTTATTTAATTTTATTCACGATAAAAAACGAGAAATACAGCGTATCTACAATGCGATTAAAATAAGAATAGGAGGGAATCGGCGCCATTTTGTGACGTCTAACTCTTCAACCAACTTCACTTTAGTATGGTGTCTTTTTCTTTGCGGACCGTCAAGAAAAGGTAAATTTAAATCAGTCAAGTGAAGTTAGTCAACAGCCCGTCCTATTCTTATTCTAATAGCATAGTAATAACTACAGTGCGTGAGTGCGCGAGATCAACTCATGATAGAGTTTGCGAGCTATTTATATAACCGGCCGCGCATGTGGTGGGGCGGGGTGAGGACAAACGCCACTGATAATACCGTAACCGGTCTTCGTAGGAAATTAATACACATTCTGATATTATCGCCTAGCGATTGCGAGAACGAGTTGACATTTCTAAAAAAAGTAGTTTGATATATAGGTATATGGCGCTAATTTTTTTACATTTTTATACTAAGCTACTAAAGTGCTTGTATTATAGAAACAGGACAGCTAAAGTACATATTATATCAAAGATACATTGGTACCGGTGGGTGGTCTCGAACTCGTGCTCTCCGGTTTGTGTAACCATTGCACTGCCATTACACCACGGCCGCCTTATATAGAAATCGGGATTTAATTAATTTTTTTTTTAAAATTATAATTAGGGTTTTTATTTGCGAATAGATTAGATAGTGGACTGGTAAATACTACATTCAAGTGTATCAGCCGGTGAAGTTGTAGCCTTTTGGAATCATCTGCAAAGATTTCGATTCCTTATAGGACGGCACAGTGGATGCGTCTTTTAATTATTGTACAAAAATAGGTAGACACATAAAAGGCAGACTTTAAGCCGTTACTGAGGCCTTCTCTGCCAGTCAACTTTTTGTTTGCGCAAAGAGTATAAAGGATAGTACGGAATGCGGGCGACGCATGGGGTGCGGCGCGGGGTGTCCACTCCACCCGCGTTCCGCCGCGTCCTCCGTCCGCGTTAATTTCGCCAAGTCGTAGTGATGTGCTTGATATAGCAGTGCATTTTAATCGATTTAAATTACAATTAGTAATTTTATTATTTATTATTGTTTTGAAGGTGTTTTTGAATTAGTGCTTGATTTTTAATATAATCAAATGTTTTTTTAAGGTGACTCGACATTTGACAGCACCCTACTTAATGTTAAGCTGGAGTACGATCCATGAATGGAGGTGACTGCTACTATAATAACTGTAAGTAGCAGTCACATCCACTATGCTAGTTGGAACTAAGTCACTTGACGGTATGTTTGTGGTGGGTACGGCAGCATCCCTGATCGGCAGTTTTTGAGGGCCTACCGCGGATACCACGAAGCATAAAAAGGGGGCAAAATCAATTTTTTAAAAATTCGGGTAGAGTGGGTATAAAAAATACAAACGGCAACTTTCAAATGGATACATTTTTTTCGGTTGAAAGAGATACGCTGCAGCGTAGTGAACGAAATAGGATATATCTGCATTCCTTTCTCACCGAATGACAATATTTATTTTACATTGTGAATTGACGAATTAAAAAGTTGTTGCCGTCATCATTTAATCATACGAACTCAACTCCGTACTCGTAAATTCTTGTTATTATTTCATTCTTAGTAATGAACAGACAAATAATATCCGAAAAGTAAGGGATGACTGTTCATAATGCGGTACTTGTTCTTACATTAATGTATGGAAGTGAATGTTGGGTGTGACAGATGATGTATTAGAGTAGAATTAATGCTGTTGAAGTGCGAAAAATGTATTTTCGATCAAATCCAATATATCCTCAAAAACCCAGCTTTTTTTAAGAATGTGGTGCCCATATTCTTAAAACTTGTTCAGGGAGAAGTAAGGAAAACACAAACACAAAAAGTGAGGAAAATTGTGTCCGGATTGTGGTAGGTGGATCCCTGTGGGAAAAAGGCGTGGTAATTTGATTTGGTATTCTTTTAATCAATGATTGCTATTGCTGCCCAGATAACCGGTGAACGCCTGACTTACCACGAAACCACTATCTTTTGGAACTAGACATTTCCGACGATTTAGTAACAATGGAATACAGAAACCGGCAAGTACTAAAAGAAGACATTATTGGGCTATTGCAAACCGGCTCTGATGCTACAACTATTGCAAAGCGTGTTGGATTCACGGTAAGAATTGCTTTTGTAGATATATCACTCTCCATTTATATAAATTAAAAGTACTAGTGTTTTCTTATTTGCCGCTGCCCGATAGATACAAGTATTACTAAGATTACCTTTACTTGCAGAAACGAACTGCCTACCGTTGGATAAAGAGGTATAAATCAGACGGCAACAATGAACGCCACCCACCTCTTCCTCGACCACGATTCACAACAGCCACTCAGGATGAAGATATTGAGGAAGCACATTTACGGGTGCAATTCAGACCGACACTTGAGACAGCTGTGCGGCATAATACTAATGTGAGTGTACTGTGTAGTTCGCGATTTCCTGCATTGAGGTCGTCCAGCCAGAAGATAAAGAGGCCAGGCTAGCTTTTGCTCTGCATTATTAGACCGTCGACTGGGAAAATGAATAGTTATATTTTTAGATGAGAAGCCATTTAAATCTGATACAAAAGTAACTTATATACGAATCTAAATAATAATATTTTTGGCATAGTTAATATTAATAAACGACGTACTATCAGGGAGCGTGCTAAATGACCGCGCTAGGAATGCAGTTGTGACGTCATCGTTACGTGTCTATTATGAATGGTGAAGTACATACAAAGTGTCGATAACGATAAAGAACCACTTTCCTTTACATGCTTTAAATGGTTTGAATTTAGGTACAGAATAGTGCAGAATAAGTAATTATAAGAAGAAGATTTGGCTGCAAATGTTGATCTTTATAAATAACTAGCTGCGTAATTTGGTGTTGCCCGGGTCAAAATACATCGCACGCATAATTGTTTAATAATCAGTTTTTCTATTATGTATGTAAAATCTTTATACCTACCAAATAACGAATGTTGTTGTATATAGTGTATATAAAATTGATTCATCAATAAACTTATCAAAATTATTATAAATCGAATTCAAAAGTAGTTTGTGATATAAAAAAATGTTTTATTTCATATTTACATTTTAGGATTAATTATAATATTATAATTGATCATGTTACAGATAATATTGAATTCGTGATATCTCCTAAACCTTCTCTTAAATCGGATCTTACATATCCGAATTTTAAAATACAATAAGCTATCTGTAGATGCTTAACCATACTTAAAAATTGTAATTTATTTGGATAAGGATTAATACCGTGGTACCAATAACATGGTCTGAAAATTCACTACCGATTTTAATAATTCTGTTACATGAAAAAGTAGTTATAGCGAAGAAACTATTATAGTTATATATTTACTAACGCGGAAGTTTTTGTAGATTTTATGTTTTCTTTAAAATTGTAGAACATTATTTTGTTCTATCGTCAATAGTTTTCACAGCGTACGCGATGTAAGGAATTTTATGAGTAAATTAGGTTACATTATTCTAGATTTGGTACGGAACCCTATCCTTTTTGAAAATCCACTATAGCATATGTTACTCACGAAGAATGTAGCTTTCTAATAGTGAAAGAATTTTTGAAATCGGCCCAGTAGTTTTTAAGTTTATTCATTACAAACATACACACACACACAAAAATACAAAACTTTCCTCTTTATAATATTAGTATAGATATAGAAGAATAAATACTTGTAATAATAAAAATTTAAAAAAACATGCTGTTATTTTATACAAAAATTAAAGTAGTATTTATAATTATAGTGGTTAAATGAATCAAAATCCCTTGATCTTGAATCAAATCCTTTTTTTTTATTGTGGCTCCACATATGACAGCACTCCGCTTGATGTTAAGCAGGAATGTAGTCCATGAATAGATGCCACTGCTACTACAATTTAATAACTATGAGTAGCAATCGCATACACTATGCCGGCCTAGTTGGAACTGGAAATTTACAAGCTGATCCCGAAACGTGACTAAATCACTTCACGGTCCGTATACTTGTAAGTGGCCTACCACTCTTTGAGAACCAGACCCGAAGCAAATTCCCATCTCTTTTTTTATTGACAAATATTTGCAATATTTAATATTATTAAATATTACAAATAAAAGCTATGAAACAAATATTTGCTCTGACCGGGAATCGAAACCGGGACTTTACGCGCAACAAACCAATCGCTAAACCGTTCGTCCACGCCTGTCGTCAAAATTGACATAAAATATGTTTTTATCCTAAAAAGAACTAAGAAACCTATGAATGTAAGTTTGCAGTTAAATAAATACATCGAATGAAAAACAAAGGCAATTATAAACTTTCGGTTACCTGGTTCACTGCGAGACCAGTACTTTGGTCGTCTTGTATCTATGATACAATAACTTTAGTAGAAATCTAAAAAAGTAGTTATTAATAATTAAGATTGGTATAATAGTCACCCAGTCTGCATATCTGGGGTTATACCACCAATCACACGTTTACGGAGCATGAAGTGACTAGTCGCATTTCGGGAGCAGCTTGTAAGTTGCCGGTTCCAGCTAGGCCGGCATAGTGGATGTGACTGCTACTTATAGTTATTGAACTGTAGTAGTAGTAACCTCTATTCTTGAACCGCCTCTTCATCATCGGATCATTTTCATTCTTCATTCTTTGCAATATACAACGTGTAACAAAAGGTCGAAATAAAATGTATGTATTTGAGCTCAAGATTCTTCTTAAAAAAATTCTTTCAAAAAAATACCATTCATTTTTTTATAATCTAGCTACAACTATAAGCCATGAATTAAATAGATAGGTAAACGAACAGGCGCGCGCACACACTCAGCGTGAAGCCACACGGTGCGGTGCGGCGTCGCATCGCAAACATTTTGCCGCATCACTGTACACGTGTGGCATGCGGCGCCGTTGTAAGCGGAGCGGGGACCTAGCGTCCCAGGACGTAAACCGGAGCAACACTTTCTCCCCCCTCGCGTCTCGCTTAATCGAAGAGCGGTGTGCCTGCGGTACGGCGCCGGAAGGCACCGTCTGGCATATCATTGTTTTTATATGCAGGACGCAGAGCTGTGTGAATCCCCTCTGCGACTCATTCACGTCTAAAGGCCGATGCGGGGACAACGGGGACGGGAATAATACAACGGTTTGCTCAAGTCATATCGACGGTTTCCGGGCTATTTGTTTTAAGCGACATTTTGGCCGATATTGACTTATATACATATTCGGAATCAGCGATTTTTTTTGCGTCGACTGAGTCGACTTTGGCGACGATCAGAGCACTTTTTTGGCGCTTCAAACAATGCCATTTTTTGGGGCGATCCGAAATTTCATTGTATGAACCGACGCGAAATATGTCCTTTTATATAGAAAGTGTACTTGAGCCACAAAAGTTTTTATTGCTTATTTACTTAAGCGTTTTTGCCTTACACACAAATCATCCAAACGGGTCATTTAAAGCGTTTTTCCTGAAGTTACATTTTATAGGTGAAGTTTGTTAAATCATTACACCTTCCTCAAAAAAGATATAGTCATGTCTCTTAAAACATTTAGCCTGAATCCCAAATTGGTATGCAAGGTAGCTTAATTCATTTCGCTTGCATCTGTTTTTAGTAAAAAAAGGCTATTAAAACATTTTGCCCTGTAGTTGAAACAGTCTTTAAATGGCAAATAAACCTTTATTCCTAAATCGGTTAATTTTTGATTGGTCGCTTCAAACAAATTAAATCTACAAGTACTAGTACTTCATTCATTTTTCCTATACCGATTACATCGAAAACTTAACATTCAGACACTGCAAATTTTGTATGAATCGTTGTACCAAATGTCGGTTAAAACAGAACATTTTCGCCGCTCGCGTCCATAAAACAAGCAAGTTTTTATACTATACCCCCCCGAACGGGCGCTTCAGTCTACACCATATCGTGCCATATACAATGTGTCCCAAAATTCAATGATAAAACTGAAACAGAGGGTGGCCCTGGTCATGACTAGACGAGAAAAAAATTGAAAAATATCCATTGTTTTTTTTAAGTTACGAAAAACATGTAATTTTTTCAAAAATTTACATCTCATTTTTAACTACCATGAACATTTTTTAAGATTTTTAATATTTAAAATATATTTTTTTTAATATTTTTGATTTATATTTTGTATCAGTAAGCTGAATATATCTGCTATTAATCACAATCATTGAAAACCCCAGAAAACATACAGTTTTTACATAAAAATTATTTATATTACATTTTTTGCTTGAAATGTTAAAAAAAATACTTTTAGTAGACTTTCACTCATCGTGGTGTAAAAAAAAAGTATGAATACTACTATGGCAAGTTTAATTAAAAAATGACGCAACTAATCAAGATTCTAAAATGGTATAATACTCTAGAAAAACTAGCCACATAAAAAAATACGAGTGGTATTTCTAAACAAGAACCAAATTTCATAAAATTGTTGTTTAAATTAATCACTTTTACTATGGGATCAAAACAGGTTTTTGTTAGTCAATATCATTTTAAAAGTAGAGAAAGAGAGATTTTACGTTAGAGCGAGATAGACAGATGTTAATTTTTGAATATAACAATGGGGCAAGTAGAGAAGTTGCTGTTATCAGTCAGTATGCTCTGTTCCTTTATTTACTGTGCACCGTTACGCATTAAATTGGCTTTCGTACTGACGACTTTTGGATTGGCTTTTGGACTCGATTAAGTGATCTGCAAACTGGACTGACCTGGCATTATTTTGGACTGTGATTGTGAGTTTTGTGAGTTGGACTTTTGACCTAGAGGACTGTTTTGTTTTTATCATGCCTACACGCTGGAATACGCTAATATGCACTTAATTTATGGTGAATGCCGAAGCAATGCAAACTCTGCTAGCAGATTGTATCGGGAAAGGTACCCAAATGCTCGAAGATTTTAGAGTATTTATAAATCTACATCAAGCGTTTTCGGAGGATCGTTTACCATCTAATAGGAGAAACGCTGGAAGACCAAGATCGGATCGAGATGAAGAAGTTCTGCATGAAATAGAAATGGATTCAACTACCTCGGTACGTGCCATAGAAGCAGCTACGGGAATACCAAGAAGTTCTGCTCATCGTATTTTAAAATATCACAGTCTTTACCCATATCACTACAGACGTATGCAGACGCTATTACCGCGGGACTATTCATTACGGGTCACATTTTGCCGTGTAATGCTACAAAAGCACAGGGAAGATTCTCAATTCTTAAAGTTTTATGGTCGGATGAATCAACCTGCAAGAAAGACGGCTATTTAAATCTTCACAATCTACATAGCTGGAATTATGAAAATCCACACCTGATGAGACAAGATAAATCCCAATACCAATTCAAGGTTAACCTATGGACGGGCATATTAAATGGAAAAGTGAGTGGGCCTTTTGAGTTACACGGAAACTTAGATGGCAATAGTTATTTGAGCTTCTTACTAAATAACTTGTCAGAATTATTAGAAGACGTGCCTCTAAGTGATTTACGATACTTATGGTTTCAAAATGATGGTTGCCCAGCTCACTATGCCCGTCCTGTGCGAGATTACATGAACAATGAGTTTCCAGGGCGTTGGATCGGGCGACTTGGTCCTATCTCATGGCCACCCCGTTCACCCGACCTATACCCCCTGGATTTCTTCTATTGGGGTTGTCTCAAAGACAGGGTCTACTCAAAACCCATTACAACATTGGACGAACTTCGCCAAAAAATCACTCAGGCTGCGGATCACATAAATGCTGGAAGTTATGCAAGACGAATATAACGATCATTTTTAAGGCGATGTCGTGCTTGTATTAATGCTGGTGGCAAACAATTCGAACATTTATTGTAATTAAATTCAGTAAAAAATTAAATGTTTTATTTCATTTTATATCCATAAACTCATTTTGGATACAAAATTACAATAATATTCAAAAATTAACATCTGTCTATCTCGCTCTAACGTAAAATCTCTCTCTCTCTACTTTTAAAATGATATTGACTAACAAAAACCTGGTATGATCCCATAGTAAAAGTGATTAATTTAAACAACAATTTTATGAAATTTGGTTCTTGTTTAGAAATATCACTCGTATTTTTTTATGTGGCTAGTTTTACTAGAGTATTATACCATTTTAGAATCTTGATTAGTTGCGTCATTTTTTGATAAAACTTGCCATAGTAGTATTCATACTTTTTTTACACCACGATGAGTGAAATACTGAAAGTAAAAATCTTACAACATTTTTAGCAAAAAATGTAATATAAATCATTTTTATGTAAAAACTATATGTTTTTTGGGGTTTTCAAGGATTGTAATAAATAGCAGATATTTAATTTATTGTATCAGTAATTTAGCTTACTGATACAATAAATAAATCAAAAATATTAAAAAAAAAACTGTTTTCATGGTAGTTAAAAATGTCAGATGAGATGTAAGTTTTTGAAAAAATTAAATTTTTTTCGTAACTAAAAAAAACAATGGTAATTTTAATTTTTTTTGTTCTTGACTAGTCATGACCAGGGCTACCCTCTGTTGCAATTTTATCGCTGAATTTTGGGACACATTATATGCCAAAGTGATTATTTTTGAGTACAACACGACATTTGAATAACATTATGTTATTAAATAAAAAATGGTAATTATTAATAGTTTTGTTTTATTAGTTTTAATTTTATTATTGAAACAACAAAGAGTTATTTCCCTTTTAACCAAAGTATTATTATGTTTTAACCGACTTTTTTTTTGAAATTTACGAATTTATTGTCATTTCAAACAATTACTTTTTAAATACTATTTGCCTCTTTAGTCATTTATCCTGTACCTCAACTGTGTCTTACTAGTCGTATAAACTAATTTGCCTTTTTCTGTTTTATTCATCACGTTGTAATTGATGCAATTAGCCTTACTCTAAAAAAATACAAAAGTTATACTTAAAGCGTTTTGCTTGAATCTATTACGTGCAACATTTGGTGCTTAAATCATTTAGCCTGCATCTACAAATTACTTAAGTATGGGCGTTTTGTATTAAGCGACATTCATATCTGCTAATAGCGCCTTTTTAAAAGAAGTATCTTAAACAAATTATGGGGAATATAATAAAAAAAAAGATAAATTTTACTTTTTTGAAAATAAACCAGGTTTCAAAAAGTTATGAATTTTTTTCTGGAAATCAAAACTTTAAATCGCTCTCCTGTAAAGTTTTAAAAATGTCGCTTAAAACAAATAGCCCGGAAACCGTCGATATGGTCAGGGTTGCCGCATGACATTTTTTGTTGAAACTTTGACATTCTATTTTCCTAAAATTATGAAGTTATCAGAGGAACGAATAAGGATACTTATCTATTGGTAACGTCCCCAATACTGCCTTTAAATATTATTTCGACCCTTTGTTACAACTAAATAGTTTATCTGAATTTTCAGGGACAAGAGTGTAAGATGGAAGGGTCATCGAAAGTTGTCACGAACAATGGGTAAGTTGACAAAAATATAAAATTCAATCAATCAATCAATAGAGTGCCAATTTTTCTTCTACTTATAAGTTACTTTTTACGAATTTGTAAATTAATTTTTTTGGTACAACCGGCTGTAAGAATCATGTTTATTTTCGTTAACAGTTAAAGCTCTTTAAAACTCATTATCCGAATGAATAAAAGTAGTTTTTCACACTAACAGCGACCTCGTATCTTTTTGACAAAGGACATTCATTTTGAATGGGGACTTGGGGGCTTAATTGTATTAAAAGTTGCATATACATATTAAAATAGTTTTATGTACGAAGATTACAATGTAATTAGAAAATATCCTTAATTTTGCATAGTTTAGGTGTGCAAAATGATCAATCTATAATTATGACAGTTCGAAGCAGAACTGTTAATATGGCGTGTCTTTGTGATTGACAGACGATACAAAATCCATATTTTATTTTCCAAATAACTCAATCGCACAGCAATTAAAAGCACAATTGTTATTAGTTTTATCAATACAAGTATCGAAACTACCATTTATATATATTTTCATCATTGGACATTACAAAAGTAGTACATTTAAGCCCAAAATGAATGATGTCCTTTTATTGTCATTAGTAATTACCATTGAAGTTGCGCGGTCGGCCCCCTGTACTGAACTCGCAGCTAACTTCGGAGACGCCATAAAGTTTGGAACTAGCTGTACACCATTAATTGGAAGGCGACCGTGGTGTAGTGGCAGTGCAATGGCTACGTAAGCCGAGTGACACGGGTTCGAAACCACTCACCGGTACCAATGTATCTTTGAGCAAGCACTTTAGTAGCTTAGTATAGAAATGTATAATAAAAAAAATTAATGCTTTTCTTTTCTATTTTGTCATTAACAGGGTCAATAAAACCATGATTTGCATGCTGTGCTCCAACAATACGGAGAGGAACCCGGACGTTGTGTACTTCACGTTCCCTCCAAATCCTTACAAGTAAGCTTTATCCTCTGTTTTATTTTTTAGGTTGTACAATGTATAGTGTGATAGAATTAAATTTCGCTCCATTTAAAATTTTTAAAAGTCGGATCAGCACAGAAAAAATACTTTTTTTTTTTTTTTTTTGTAGATTGAGGTAGTAGAAATTGATTAACATAAAATGTAACCTCTAAAAATATCAGCTAACGCCCAAAAAAATGGTAAAATGGGCAAAACAGGTATTTCGGCCCTAAATCAAAAGTATTAATAGATGTAAAAAAAGTTGCATACAAAATAAAAAATCCGACAAAACTAGACCCCGAGGATTTCTTTTTTGGTGGCTTTGGGTTGTCCCCCGTTAAGCCGCTGTTATTCTCAGCAGGCAACGGCCCGCTGGATGCTTATTTTTCCCGGTCTGTGTAGACCGGGAATGGTAGCCACTTTCTGTGGCACCTCTAGGCTATTTCTATATAGGGGCCGGGATGTGGCCCCTATGCTGTTGTTTTCTTCACCTCTCGGGGCGACTGAAAAAGACGATTCATTTCACTTTTGCCTTTTTTTTTTATTATTGTGACACGACATCTGACCTCGACCCGCCTGATGATCCAAAGGAGGTCCAAAAGTGACGACGACTGAAAAATCTGCCTCAGCCGCCGTCACTATGCCGGCCAAAGATGCTTCTTCACGCATCAAAGGCTCAAGATTGTCTCACGCGACAGCTTACCAGTATGTATTATTCTTTTTGTAGAAGAAGAAAATGGATGAAAATAGCCAATATGATGGATACGTGGAACGATTATTTGAATAAATTCACTACATACCGAATATGCGAAGTTCATTTTGAGAGTAAATACTTGATATATAAATTTGGTCAGAAAAGCTTGAAAAGCACTGCTATCCCTACTCTGTATCTTCTGCACCGACCTTCGATCAGTACCATTATAAGTGCGACGGGAAGTAAATATGCGGGGGAAAGCAGTAAGGAAATGACGGAAGACAGTGAGAATGCGACAGAATCCAGTGGGCGAAATGGCGGTTCTAACCAAGCTGAACTGAAAAAAGAAGGTATGGTATAGTCCAATAATCCCTATTATGAAATCCCCATTGATGGGGATTGTTAGACACGTGATACATTTTAGTCTAATTTTTCCCGTTGAATTGTCTAATTGGGAAAATTAGTCTTTTTTTGGTTTGATTTGGTTTTTGTCTAGAAATCCCAATTAAATATAAATCATTAAATATATGTTTTCCTTGTTTTGCGTTTTCTATTATGAAGATCTCCATTGAATATACATATTCAAATAAAGTAATAAACCGTAGAGCGTGTATGAAGAGGATTGTGGATGTGAGGAAAGCAAGGGAATGTCAGGATCGTGGCAAGTAGAGTTACGTTGTCTCTGCCTATTCCTGTGGGAAGAGGGCATGACAATTTAATTGATTTATTATAAAACTTGACGACCTCCCGTATCCAAACGCGAACAGAAACACACTAGTTTCAATGAAATAAATACTAATGACTTTTATACGTCTACTTTAGATTAGATTAGGTGTCATTTAATAATCTAAGCGTCTAACCAATGATATTTTAATAGGATAAGAGGTAGATATGTTAAACGCGCTTTTATTTTTATTGTGACTCGACGTATGACAGCACCCCGCTTGATGTCAAGCCGAAGTGTGGTCCATGAATGAATGTCACTGCTACTACAATTCAATAACTGTGAGTAGCAATCACATCCACTACGCCGGCCTAGATGGAACCGGCAACTCACAAGCTGATCCCGAAACGTGACCAAATCACTTTACGGTCTGTACACTACTACTACCCCGGATCGGCAGAGTGGGTACCACTGCCTACCACTCTTTGATAACCAGACCCGAAGCAAACGAGGCACGTTAAAACTATGCTAATAAGCAAACCTGAACTCAGTGTCGCGATGCATAGCGACACATATTTGTCTCTTTTTCGCTCTCCATAAGTATCATACCAACCTACTTCCACTTCGTCGTGATTGGCCGTTTAAACTCGTGCCATTTGCGAACACCAAAACTTGTATATAACGTATCTAATTCATTTTACATCAATCAATCAATCAAATTGTCACGCCTTTTTCCCACATGGATAGGCAAAGACAATGGAGCGCCACTTACCACGATTCTTACACAACTCCCTTGCTCCCTTCACTTCCACAATTCTCGTCATACTGGCTCTGTGGTGATGGTCACTAGGCAACCTAGCTTTCTTGAGTATGTCTGCGATTTAATCGGAAAACCGCATGATTACCGCATCCATCCACATCAGACCTATAAATTCCTTTCGTCAATCTACTTTTACTCATCCTTTCCATGTACCCAAACCATCGAAGCATTCCTTTGTCAATCCTTGTCACTACATCTTTTTTTAAACCACATCTATCACGCAATGTACTATTCCTTATTCTATCCGCTATCGTCACTCCACATACACTTCTTAACGACCGCATTTCTACAGCGTTAATTCTACTATTATGCTTCTTCTGCCATACCCAACCTTCACGTCCATACATTAATGTAGGAACAATCATTTTACATCATTGCGTGTAACATTATTTACTCAATATATCTTCTACTTCTAGCAAATAAACCAATAGCGAATGCAGATAATGAAAAATTCAAGCGTGCCCTCATACGTATGGTATCAGCACATCTCAAAAAGGGTACACAAATGACAGGTGTTGAAATGTGGACTGAGATAGAAAAAGCGATTGGCAGTGATTGTACTGTTTTATGGTAAGTAATTTATTTTATAACAAGTTACTGGCAGTGATAGCACTTATTTATTTTATAATACTAGTTATTAGTAGTGAATGCACTTATTTATTTTATAATACTAGTTACTAGCAGTAAATTTACTTATTTATTTTATAATACTAGTTACTATAGTTTGACCAATACCACTGTACCGCTCCTTGGTAGGTGCGCGGCGAGGTGGGGGCCGGGAAGGGAAGAGCATGAGTTCACATGAGATCGATATTGTCGGATAGATCTTACGATATCAGTTTACAGTTCTAAGGCTGTAGGCAATAGAATTTTATAGTCTGTGGACATTAAAAAAAATGTTCTACTTCTTGTCGGTGCCTGTGTTAGTTATGGAGGTCAATTTGTACCCTGCTAAAATAAGAATAAATAAGTTCTCCAGTGTAAAAACCTGTTGTTTACTTAATTTAGAATAATTAAATTATTTAATTGAATATTAAATAAGAGCTAAACTTATAATTCAAATCAGGATTTGTTTTATTGAAAATTGTTTAAATTAACAAACAAATAAACTATAATACATAAATATATATGTACTAAATTAACTAAAGTAATTTTAACATAGATTCTGCTTCAACTTCATCTTCCATTTCGCCTTCAACATCATAAGTCATAACGCACGACCCATCTTTGAATATTTGTCTCATGTGCTTCTGACATAAACAGTCGACAGTCGAGCGCAACAGCCGACGGTGCCCCCCGCCTCGCCGCGCGCATACCCAAAGCGCGGTACAGCGGTAATGGTCAAACTATAGTAGTGAATGCGCTTATATATTTTATAATACTAGTTACTAGTAGTGAATGCACTTATTTATTTTATAATACTAGTTACTAGTAGTGAATGCACTTATTTATTTTATAATACTAGTTACTAGTAGTTATTGTACTGTTTATGCTGTCATATGTCGAGGCTCAATAGAAAAAAATATGTTATATACAATAATTATTACAGGCAACGCATGAGGGCTTTAACCGAATCAAGAATGAACCGTCTCTTAATACACAATGATTATACGGATTTAGTAAATCCTATTGTAAGGATGACACGCACAGATTGGTTGATGTACGACCTAATATTGGTACACGAAGCCTATGATGTTATATCTTCGGTAAGTTTGGGAACTATCAGACAAGGGTTTTTTGACACATACTAAGCTGTACAAGCTCGTATAGCTTGTCTAACTATAAATGACGCGCCCCTCCACTTTATTAGTTTATTTAAATGTGTGAATACAAATATTACTAACTATATTAACGTGCTCCTCCTTTTATGTCTAACCAGCAACCTTATAACCAATTACAATTGCATTTTCGGTGTGTTGCATCCATAGTTTATATTTGCACGTGTGCTTAAATGCAGTGGGGGGTCGCGTCATTTCGGCTTAGACAGACTCTACAGACTTTTGTTTGTACAACCGTTTGAACAGCAAAAGTTTAATGGACGTGCCGATTTGGTGTAATGCCGGATAAGAGAGATTGTACTGTATATAGTAATATTTGTTACAGCCGGATAGTGCCACTTCGGATAAGTCACTTATGGAATTATTGAATTTAGTGTCGAAATATTCAATCGAAAATTTAGATGTTGCAAGCTTACCAAAAGCTTGGTTGAAACTTTCACGGGAGTATAATAGAAAGTGAGTTATTATTTTATTATTATATTATATGTGCATTACTTGAAAATACATATCTGGACAGGGCCGTCTTTACCCGGGGGTTCAAGGGGTGCGGTGCACTCGGGCGCAGAGTTCTAGGGGGCGGATGCCGACCGCGATAAACTTCGATAGGTACCTACCACACTGAGACCATGCGAGCGGAGCCTTGACTTTCGCACCCCGGCGTTGAATATGCTTAAGACGGCCCTGCATCTGGACCTTCTTTTGCTTATCATCAGGCGGGTCGAGGTCAGATGTCGTGTCACAATAAAACAAATACAGGTTGTTTTTTTATTGTGACTTAAGATATGACAGCACCCTTTTTTTCGTTGGGAAATCCTCATGGATACTCCTGGTTTCCTTGGTTTCTCAGGGTAGTAACGAATAAGCCGGACTCGTACCGGCTTAAACTCCACGGTGGCCTCCGTCATCGCGAACGCTGGAGATTGGGAGCTGGGGTACATTCGTCCGACATCTCCAGCGGACATGATATGATATGACAGCACCCGCCTGATGTTAAGCTGGAGTGCGGTCAATTAATAAAGGTGACTGCTACTATAGTTTAATGTAGTAGCAGTTCAATAATACTTGCCTAGTTTAAACCGGCTCACTACAAGTTGATCCCGAAACGCGACTAAGTCACTTTACGGTCTGTATACTTGTAAGTGGTGATACTACCCCGGATCTGCACTGATCCCCACTACCTACCACTCTTGGTTAACCAGATTGGGAGCAAATATCCATCTTTTAAAAAATAAAAACAAATATCTAAATAATACTAGCTGCGTAAACCGGCGTTGCCCGGGTCAAAATACATCGCACGCTTAATGGTTAAATAATTAGTCTCTTATGTATGTATACATAATCTTTATACCTACCCTTAAACGTATGTTGTTATAATATAGTGTATATAAAAATGATTCATTAGTTAACTTATCAAAATAATTATACATCAAATTCGAAAGTAATTTGTTATATTCAATCAATCAATCAAATTGTCGCGCCTTTTCTCCACAGGGATAGGCAGAGACAATGGAGCGAACCCTTGCTTCCTTCACATCCATTTGGTGTTTTCCGACCAAATCGGAGACATCCTCAAGAAAGATAGGTCCCAAAACCACAGAGCCTGCATAAAGAGAATTATTAAATTGTATTTAAAAATATATGTTTTATTTTATATTTACAATTTTAATAACACGGCAGTTTATTCGAACCGTGTCATTTTTCTTGCTTAGATAATTTTTATACCCGTCATAAATTCTAAACGAGTCCGATCTCAATACTTTAAAGTGGAATTTACACTTTTTTTTTTATTGTGACTCGACATATGACAGCACCCCGCTTGATGTTATACATACATTATCAGCCTTAATTATGAAATCGTTTAAATGGATAAGAATTAATATCATGCTACCAATATCACCACTATTCGATTCAACTTAATTATTAAGGTGAATCGAACAAAATCTGTTATTGTGCCTTAATAGTTAGGCGAATATCATCGCGGACTTTTTTGAGTAATCATGCGTACTATTAATGTGTAGAACACTATTTTATACATCGTTAATAGTTTTTGCAGCGCACGCAAAATAATGACTTATATAGGTGACATCTTGGCCCAAGGTGTTTTATTGTTGTTAGGTAGGAGGGATCTCTATTTTTTTTAATGGTGAATAGCCTATATTACCTGGTAAAGAAGTAGCTTTCTAATGGTCAAATAATTTTAAAAATCGGTCCAGTAGTTTCTGAGTTAAATAATAACAAACATACAAACAATCAAATCTTTCCTCTATAGATAGATTACAAACAAATATTTATATATAACCATAGAGCTTGTTAAAGATAGTTTTGAATGTGAAGAAAGCGAGGGAGTTGTGTCAGGATCGTGGCAAGTGGCGCTCTATTGTCTTTGCCTATCACTGTGGGAGGAAGGCGTGACAATTTGATTTATTGAAACAAATATTTGCTCCGAACGGGATTCAAACCCGGGACTTTACTAATGTCTTCCAATGATGTATTCAATTTCAGTGGTCGTTCTTGTTCAATAATGCTGCTCCAGAAGAGATGGTATCAAATCAAGGCTCAAACTAGACACATATTTTATGATTTCTGGTTCAAACATCATAAAAACTTTGCCGCATGCAAAACCACACCCAGATATTTGTTTATTGAGACAGCTAATATGTAAGTTTGCCTTTTTTAATTATTTTTATTGTGACTCGACATATTGCAGCACCCTGCTTGATGTTAAGCCATTCATGTGGTCCATGAATGAATGTCACTGCTACTACAATTCAAGAACTGTGAGTAGCAGTCACATCCACTATGCCGGCCTAGATCGAACCGGTAACTTACAAGCTGATCCCGAAACGTGACCAAATCACTTCACGGTCTGTATACTTGTAAGTGCAGTGCAGTCTATATGGAGTGCAGTCCATGAATGAAAGAAACTGCTACTACAGTTAAACAACTGTAAAATTCACATCCACTATGCCGGCCTAGTTGTAATCACCAACTGATAATGCCGAAAAGTGAATAAATGGTCTGTATACTTGTAAGTGGTGGTACTACCCCGGATCGGCAGACTAGACAACACTGCACCCCGGATGTGAAGCTGGAGTGTGGTCCATGAATCAAACCGACTGCTACTTTTGCACCAACTGTCTGCCTACCACTATTATTTTACGTCTATATTATTAGTATTGATTTTACAGGGAGAGGTGGCGCTTTTCTCCCGAAAATTAGGGACAGAAATAAAACTTTTTATTTCGGACTTTTCATACCCGCATCGACAGTCGAACTAAAAGTTTCGGTGCGTCGTTTATTTGTAGAACAATCGACAAGTGGAGTGCTTTATCTGCTTGTGTTCTCTCCATCCTAAAACCTTGGATGATTCAAGCGATGCTTTCTTTTAGGCGGACCCATCCTCTAACCTTGAATCCTTTAAGCAGACATTTGGCCGGCATAGTGACGGCGACTGAGTATCTGAGGGCGTTTTTTCAGTCGCTGGCGCTCTTGGGCCTCCTCTTGCTTACCATCAGGCGAGTCGAGGTAAGATTTCGGGTCACAATAAAAAAGGTGTCGTTGATATTTTTAAATATGGTTGGCTTGGACACATAGAATGGAGTGAAAAAGTACTTATAAATCTAATGTGGATAGATGCGTTAAGCAAGGCAGGCCCAGGCCAAATCGGGAACATCCTCAAGAAAGCTGGGTTGCCTAGTGTCTATAACCGTAGAGCTTGTATGATGAGTATAATTGTGGATGTGAGGGAAGCGAGGGAGTTGTGTGAGGAGCGTGACAATTAACGTTCCTTTGTCTTTGCCTATCCCTGTGAGAAAAAGACAATTTGATTGATTGATTGATTGATTTTAGGTTCCCGAATATAATAAGTGCATATTTTCCAAAATGGGAGGAGCTCGTTGAACAAAAATTGATCGTTTTACCTGAAGTTTTTGTAAGTATACCCTTTAAGTCAAATTAAGTTTGACCTTGACCTGCCTGATGGTAAGCATGGTGGTGGTCTAAGAGTGCCGACGACTAAAAACCGAGTTAGTTCTTGGCCGCCACAGTCGCCGTCACTATGCCGGCCAAAGCAAGGCCAAAAATGTGTTTTATATCGCCTTGTCGTGCACCGCCTGATTATTACGACTCACAACATGAAGTGGGATCCCAACAATGTCTCCAAGTCGCAGTCATATCCACTATCTTGGCCCAACTGATTCTTGCAGCCATCAAGTTCATTCTGTAACCATTTTACAATTAAATTATTGACGCAACCTTTTTAATTTCAGGAAAGTATAATTAATCCAAAACCAATAGATACTGGTAAGTTTTATAATTTAATAACCTAACATACTATTAATAAAAATAACATACATATATGTATATTGTTATGTATCCAATAAATATATAAAGAAACAGAAAAACAGGTTTTAAGTCTGTTAATAAAAACTTTTAATTTACAGAATCTGATGTTATTTTAGTAGAAAAGGATATCGAAGTTGTAGAGATAGACGACGATAATGACCCAAAAGAAGACTCAGCACCAAATAACACTCAAACTATTAAAGATAAAATAATGGCGGACTTCGATGACGACATATCGGTGAGTCCTATACCAGAAGAGATGCTGCCTAAAATAATTAAAGTAAAAAGTGAAACCGATGAAGTACCAATGGTAGAAAATTCAAGTATAGAAAACGATTGTTTGTCACAAATCCAAATAGTCGCAACAACCCATGTCCAAGAAGTAGATACAGTCATTGAACCAGACCAGCAAGGCACTAGTGAAAATAAAACCGTTCATCACGAAGCACTTGTAAAAATTGAACAAATTCAAACAGATGAGACAGATATTGAAGAAATAATCGATCTTAGTGATAGTGAGACAGAAGTCTCTAAAAACAATATAGTTGCAACAAAACCCAATACTGTAGAGATAAATGAAAATACAGAAATGTTAAGTAATGTTAATAATATCATTAAAGAAGACGACTTTTTAGACCTTGATATCGTTGATGAAGGAATTGATTTAGTAGATTCTAACACTAACCTAGATACTGAGAAGCAGAATACAGAATTGAGCACTATTAAAAGTAAGTTAATTTCATTTTATAAACGTTTTCCCCATTTTTATTTTTTATTGTGAATCGACATATGACAGCGCCCCGCTTGATGTTAAGCCAAAGTGTGGACCATGAATGAATGTCACTGCTACTACAATTCAATAACTGTCAGTAGCAATCACATCCACTATGCCGGCCTAGATGGAACCGGCAACTTACAAGCTGATCCCGAAACGTGACCAAATCACTTCACGGTCTGTATACTTGTCGGCAGACTGGGTACCACTGCCTACCACTCTTTGATAACCAGACCCGCAGCAAATATCCATCTCTTTTTTTTATTGACAAATATTTGCAATATTTTATATTATTTAATATTACAAATAAAAGCTATGAAACAAATATTTGCTCCGACCGGGGATCGAACCCGGGACTTTACGCGCAACAAACCAGTCGCTAAACCGTTCGTCCACGCCGTCTTGGATCTTTTAAGCAATGTGTGAAAAAACAACTGACCGGCGTAGTGACAGCGACTAAGGCAATCGTGAAATACACATATAAGAGACAATAGCAAGGTATTTTCAGTCGTCGGCGCTCTTGGACCTCTCCTTGCTTACCATCAGGCAAGTCGAGATCAAATGTCGAGTCGGGGCACTCAGGCAATGGGTTAATTGAGGCACATTTATATGGCAATATGATTTCAGCATAAAATGCTAATTTTTCTTTTTACACGGTATTACCTCAGTTTACCTTATATTAATTTGGTGCATGGAGTGGATCTGGTATATTGGGGAGGCCTATGTAAACATAAAGCAGTGGACATCTTCTGGCTGATGATGATGAAGATTGCTTAATGTTCGTTTATTTACACAATTTCTACTTTCTCGCGGTTGTTACTTCAGTCGAAAACTCTTATTCAAATATAAGAGTAGTTCGTAAGGCGACCTTGGTGTAGTGGTGGGGCAATGGTCACGCAAGCGAGAGACCCCGCTACAAAAACCACTTGCCGATGCCAATGCATCTTTGATATTTGCATTAAGTTCGTCCTGTTTCGTACAACGTATAAGCATTCATAGTAGCGTAGTATAGAAATGTAAAAAAAATATTATTAATTCTTATGATTAATGATTTCTAATTTAACATTTGCAGAGAGTACCACAATGGATGAAAATCTTGATAAAAATTATACAGAAGTCAATTCCAAGGCAAAAGAGTATTTCGATAAGAAACTGTTAATGTTCCCTATCGTATATACAACAAAATTGAACGATATGAAGGTATTAAAATCTATTAAAGACCTTACTTCAATAAAAAATGAAAATATTATTAATGATATTATTACTGAGAGCAAACCTATTAATAAAATAAATGTTAAACAAACCAAAAAACCAAATGATTTAGTTAAAGAAAAAATAAGTTGTGAATTTGGAAAGCCTCCAAAAATGGAACTGAGTGACAAAGACGATGCAGGAAATATCGACGCGTCAAATCCATTACTTCATAAACCAAAAAATTGCACATATAGTCCAATTAATTTGTGCAAAAATCCAGATTTCAACACACGATTAAAACGCCTAGGTGTTGGCTTTTTAAAAATAGAAAGAAATTGTCAGCTGCTCAAAGCATGTAAACCAATAACAATAGATCTTCACAAATTAGGGGAAAATAAATTAGTGAATGGTGTTGTTAAATTACGAAATAATAATTTAGAAAATAATATTAATATTGAACCTAATACCAGTACTGTTGCAAATACAGTGGCGCCAACTGCTTTACCCGCTCAAGCGTTAATAGATGGAGCTAGTACATATGTGATCCAAAATAAACATTACAATAAAAATAATAAATTATCAAATAATGGTTTACAATTAAAAATCAGTCCAACTCCTAAAAATACATATAAAATAGGCGTGAATAATCCGACAATGAGTTATGAAACTCCAAAAAATGAAACAACTATACCCACCATAGTAAACAATATCTTACATAAATATCTTACAGCACCCTTACCTTCTGACGTACAAACTACAGCACCGACAATAGTTGATAACAAACCTAAAGTAAGAAAGAAAAGAGATGTCCAAACACCACAATGGCTTACTCGTCCACTTCCTAAAGTTGTTGATGATGATATATTATTAACAGGGGACACTGTGAGAAAAATGTTAAATTTCTTTAACAAAGGTAATGTTTTTTATAACGGAGTTAAAAACAACAACAAAAAATCGCTACCAGTGATAGATCCAGTAGAAAATTCTGCAGAACAAGCTATCTCTACGCCTGTCCCTGAAATCTCTCTAACTAATAGTAATCCTCCACCCTTGAATCAAATGTGGTATACATTCAGTAAGGGGTGCTGTTGGGTGCGCAAGTATATGGAAGTAATAACAATGAAAATGACTGGCTTCAATGATTTAGCACCAAAAATGGGAAGGCATTTTTGTTTTAAAACATCATCTGAATGTTCATGTTGTTGCATTAAATATTGGGATGAATTTGTAGCGGATTTGTCGAAAGGATCTGAGGGTGAAGGAATATCGACCGAGAGAATGAAGGTACATTTTCCATTTGCGCGACCTGAGCCTTCCAAGCGTCAAAAAAGAGATCGTATTTCGAAAGACTTCACGAAATTATCACAACCGACTTTAACAATAGTTCCACTAACTTTAACGAATAATATTTCGGAAGAACCCGTGATCCTAAATACAAATCCTCCGGTAATTCCAAATTTGAACATCGAACCGGAAAAACAAAGTACTCAAGTTGGGTCAAAAAGATCAGAATTTAACATGGATCCAGTTACTCCACCCATAAATATTGATCCTAATAATTTGTTAATTAATATGTCTCCAATTAGTCCACCTATAAATGTAGATGCAATCACTCCAGCAACGTGTCCAGGCCAGATTTTTTCAAGTTCACCAGCTGCTGTATTTGGTGTTACATCACAAAATTCAACCTCAAATGTCCCAATAGAAAGAATGATTGAAATTCCAATACATAATGAAGAAAGTGTAGCCTCAGTGTGTGCTACATCAAAAAGTTCCACATCGAGAGTTCCAGAACATCAAGAACCAAACCCAATAACATTACCTATTACATCTTCAAATAATAATACTATTGAGGGACGTCTAAATCACACAATAATGATTAGTTCTAAAAAGGGAAAAATAAGTATTGATGCAACTTGGTTGTTCTCTCAAAGTGGGCAATCAATTCAGGATATGCAAATTCAAAATAAAAAGAGTACAATGTTTCGCATATTACCTCAAAAACCAGGCAAAAATTTGCTTAACATAGGTCCGAAAAAGTTATTATTAACTACGGCAAATATTAGTGAATTTGAAAAGTCGCAAGTAGATAATAACACGATAATAGATATTTCTAATGATGATACAGTACCCAGTGATGTTAGCGGTTTCTCTAAATCAGTTTCGGATTCTCTAAATCAAAGCATAGCTAAAGACAGACAAATTGATGGAGCGAATGACTCGGCCAAGAAATCAATACTATCCGATTTGATGGAAATGTCAGGAATATCAACAGTTGACGCAGAACCGAAGATGTCGAAAGAAATCGAAATTCCAATGCCCAATGTTGTAGACTTATCAATAATAAGTTCTCTCGATGAAATCAAGTGGGCGTCAGAAAAACAAGGGAAATTCTTTACGTTGGATTTTGATACTGGTAAAATAGTATCTGTTATCATCGATAAAGTTAAGAAAGTTCGCCCTCAAATGACACAAATAAGTAACACCGTTATTGAAATTGATGATTCCGATGACGAAGAAAAAGCAAACAAACCTACGAAAATAAAACTGATCGATATTAATCATGTTCCATATTTGATAAAGAGAAAATTAAACACACAAGGAACATTAAATACACTGAAAAAAATCAAAAACTCACCGAGAATATTAAGAACACAGAAAAAATCAAATACACAGGTAAACTTTAATCCACAGGGAAAATCGTTGGTTTCTATTTTAAAAAACAATATGTACAAGAACAAAATACCGGAAGAGCATTTGGAAAAAGAGTATTTGTCAGATAGTTTTAATGCAGAAAATGAGACTGTACTAGAATGTGAAAACTCTGATGAAGAACCACTCTCGAAATTAAGGAAACTCGATAATACAGTGGAACCACAAATTGTTCTTCCAGTAGAAGCATATTTTGACGTTCCGGTAGAACCAGATGATGATGGAGAAACCATATTAGGTATATAAAGAGACTATCATATAATATAAGAGGCTTTTCGGTTACATAAAACGAAAAAGTAGTGCTAAAGCTGTAATATTTTTTGTATTATTTAAAAAGCGACCTCGATTGCCTGTAAGAGCGCTGGTGACTAAAATACCGACACGTATACGGCCGTCACTATGTCTTTGAATCTCATTAAATGGAGTTCAATTCAAATGTCAAAACGAAGCTCATTCTCATTAAGTTACGCGGTCGGCCCGCAGCTCAGAGCGCGTCTTAAGGAGTTCGTTCTCCAGTGTACGTCTCATACTCCTCTATGATGTCACGTCCACACGACTGGACAAGCCTTATCTTACAGTCAACGTTAAAGTCATACACAGAGTGGTAAACAGTTGGTAGTAATTTGCCCAGTCTACCGATACGGCGTAGTGTACAAGTGTACAGACCGTAAAGTGACTCGTTATGGGTTCATTTTGAAAGTTGCCGGCGGCAACTAGGCCGGCATGGTGAGATGCTACTGATATTTTCATTTATTTAACCCTAGTAGCAGTCCTCTTCATTCATAGGCCTCACTCCAGCTAAATAATAAAAAAAGTGATAAGACCAAGTAAAAATGTTACTTGAATAATAAAAAAATCAATAAATATATTTTTTCTATATATTTTTAAATTTACATAGAATAAAATTATGTATTGTTGATTGGCGAGTATTTTGTTTGTATTGGAAGCATCAGAAGATTTTTCTTAGGACAGATTGCCGAGGACAGATATCATGTCCTAATAAAATAACAAATCTGCATGTATAGTTTTTTATTATTATTTGTGATATTATTATTAGATAGGATTTAAAAAAAACTTTTTTTAAGGATGTAGGATTAAAAAAATATAGTTGGTAGGATTTTAAAACTTGGTAACCGGATTTTCGTTCCCGGAATAAGTTGTATTTATTGTATTAGGCCTTAGGTAATAATAATGGACTTTATTATTTTTTTCGAAACTTGATCAAAATATGTGATGATACTCCATTCAAGTCCCTAGGGACCTGTGCCAGGAGTTCCATGCTCTTTACATACCATAATTTAGTTATAAATAAATATGTTTAGTAAATACATAAATAAATATACAAAAATAAGTTCTATGCTATTAGAATAGGACGGGCTGTTGACTAACTTCACTTGACTGATTCAAAGGTGTCTTTTTCTTGACGGTCTGCAACGAAAAATCACCATACTAAAGTGAAGTTGGTTGGAGAGTTGGCGCCGATTCTAAAATAAATTGCGCATGCATTATAAATGTTTTTTTTTTTTAATATTATGATATTATTTTATATTGTTAATATTAGATTTCTTCCGGTTTGACAGCCACAATGATGATAAAAAATACATATGTATTATATACTACTAGGAAGACAGTCTAAATCAGTGTTTTCCAACGTGGAGCCCACGCCTCCAGGCTCCTTTCGCTTTGGGTTATTTAAATGCAATGCTATCGGTGACAAATTGAACAAAAAATGCTGTAATCATTTATATTTCTTAAGGGAACAAAACAATTTTTAAAGGTAAAAAATTTTGGAAATCTTAAGTTGGGGTTTAAAAAAAAGGGTACTCGCCTAAAAAAGGTTGGAAAACACTGGTCTAAGTTGTCCGTCAATTTAGACTGTCTCTAAATTACTCGTTTGCTGCTCTATCCTAAAACCGATTTGGACATATGGCATACTGCTAGTAAAAGTAACATCTCTAGCCCTCAACGCACGCAAAATCTAATTTTACGCGTAATAGCTGGTACACCATGGCATGCTCGCAGGACTATCTGGAAGTACCACCAGTTTCTCAAAAAGTTGAAAGACAACAAAAAAAAATATTTAGAGCGTTTAAAAACACACCCAAACGCTCTCGCAAACCAGCTGGCAAAAATAATTCCTACTAAAAGACTAAAGAGAGCCCAAGTGCTAATGAGGACTAGTAGCTATTACTTCTGTCACTGCAACAGCCAACATTACACGCAACTGATTATAGTTATTCGATTGTTGGCGAGTTAATCTAAACAATATATATATATATATATACGAGTTTATTTGTACGAAAAAAGTCAATAGACTAAGATATAAACAGTAATGTTAGGGCCAATTAATCGATTATTGATAGTGATTGATTAGTGATAATTATTGGTCCTAGCTGTCAATGTCCTGTTTTTAAAGGACATTGACATTTAAAAATAGACTTTAAGAGCTTGTATTGAGGGTGATATTACATATTGGTAATAATATGTAATAACAAAAACTAGGTTCAATTGTAAATGTTTTCCTATTTTAATACTCTATGCGAGATTCCAGTCCCGGTCACAAAAGGCTATAAAACTAAGTATAAACCTCTACTGAGTTAAAAAAAATTATAAGTTAACCAAATTAAAAATGTACTTAGGGTTATATAAAATTATAATGAGCAATTTCAATTAGTTGGATTATATTTTAGATATATAATATAAAGCGCTGCCATTCAATGGTTTGCGATACAAGAACGTGTCCGACATCTTGAATGTAAACATTTGGTTCGCTATTTTTATGTAGACGCGATTATTCTTTTATCTTTTATTTATTAAGTTGCTTGTTATCCTTTTACTTATCGCGAGTCCATGGTAGGTGGTTTACACAATTTATGGGTTTTTGTAATGGGACTGGTCCAATATTGTGTTTTGTAGACATGTAAATAAATCTTCTATAAATGTATATAAACATCTAGGTATTTTGTGTTAATACTCAAAATTATGTAATCTAAACTTGTATCAAACGATATAAAGCGCGCTTCATTGTCTTTGTTATTCATTAAAATTTGAAGCGTGGCAATTTTAATTTGAATAAATTAAAAGATAAAATTTTAATAAGTTGTTTTATTTTTTATAAACTATATTTAACAATAACAATTGGCATTGTGCATTGGTTAGAACACAAGTTCTTTACATGTAGTTATTTTATCACAAAAAATATATGCAAAATTAAAATAAATTATTTGTAATAAAAGGTCGAACCAAGAATCGAACCCGCGTAACAGACTGGTGTGCTAATCAATGCGCCACGCCTGTCATCAAGAAACGCATCTCAATAAACTTTTATTAATGTCGACCGAAACATGCTTATCTATATCATAGAAGCTGTGACTTTTATCTGACTACTACATTAAATTGTTTTGTGATGGCTTTCTCAATAGCTTTGTGTATTTCATTTACTTCCTCTTGTGTTAATGTTCTCTCAAGATGGCGGTAAACAATACTGTAGCACAGGCTGTGTTTCTTTGTCTTTGGATGTATGAATTTATCTTTTAATTTGACCTGGAAATAAATACATATATATGCATTAAAAAGTGGATAGTTCACAGGGGTTAGAAAAATTAAAAAAAGTAATAGTCGGCAGGTCCTTGTACCGTCAATTTTATTTATTACATACAAGCTGATCTTCGTAGTTGCGTTCATCTTGATGAGTCGGACAACTTTTAATATTGTAAAAAGTCTTGAATATGCAGCCCACACACCTAGCTCTCAAACAAGAATATTTCAGAATAACATTTTTAAGGTCTCGAACCTTAAGAATAGCAGGCTTTTTAGGAATGGCAGGCACAATGGTCACTGTCTGCTAATCTGGAGTAGTACCACCACTTTTAAGTATACAGACCGTGAAGTGACTTAGTCACGTTACAGGGTCAGCTTGAAAGTTGCCAGGTCAGATAGGGAATGGGACTACTTGTAATTATTTAACTAAAGTATAAATGGAATTGTGGACCACACTCTAGCGAGGTCATAAAAAAAAGGTTTCATACCTGCTCAACTATATCACCACCAATATCCCGAACCAAATCATAGAAGTCATTACTCATAAAGCTATCAATAGTCAAATTTGACGGCAACCAAAAAGATATATCATTTGTGCACTGCGGGTACATTGATACTGCCTTATAGGTTATTTTCTCATTCAAACCTTTACCTTCAAATTGACTTAGAAACCCACTATCATTACTCCACATCAATCTTATATCTGGTATCTTATATAGGGCCATTGCAAGCCGTTCCAAACCCAAGCCGAACGCATAAGCTATGGTATTATTCGGTCCTGCTTCTGCTAAAATTTCATTTCTGACTATGCCACATCCTAGGACTTCTAACCAGTCTTGATCGTAAAATATCTCCAACTCCCACGAGGGGTGCGTAAAAGGAAAGTATGCCTCGACCCATCTATACTCTATATTTTCACCAAATAGCGATTTTACCATTCCGAGAAGGTGAGACTTCAATTGGGTCTCCATCAGCTTTGTGGCCTCTAAAGTGTGACAACTTTGTTTCAATGGGTCTGAAATTGAGTTTTTGTGTTTATGAGGGTTTTCCGGGTCAAAATGCGGCTCAAATAATTGCAAATCTGTGTCGTTTGGGAATAGTTGTTCTCTATGTTGAGACCTTACTGCATCCAGCTGTAAATGCAAGGCAATACAGATTAATATATTTTGTTGCTTTGATTTTTTTAAATTGTGACTCCTCATCTAACTCGCACTTTTCCATTTTCTAAAAAAACAACTAGCCATGACATCAGCTGTTGAAGAATGCCTCATTTAATTTTTTATTTGCTTGCAATGTAGCTTGCAAATGTGCCTACTTTAAATTTTATTGCAATAAAAATTTTTCATATAATTCTCACCTGATGAAACACAGGAAAATGTGTTGAATCAATCTCGTCTCTCCTATAAACATCTCCAATCATAAGGAAATTTTCTAAGCCTGACTTCAGAAGGTCACTCTGGTGTGCTGTCATGTGGGCCCTTAGCAATGTATTCTTATTTATGTAATAGCAATCAGATTTAGCCCGACTTACATGATCCTCCGGAATCAATAGATCATCAAAATTCTGTCTTACAGAAACAATAGGGGATAAATTATCATACACACTGAATACAGGTTTGCCCCTACGCGTGAAAGTGGCATAAAAATAATTAACAATTCTTTGTCTAACCATCGACAATGGATGGTTTTCACGTAAATGCAAATTTTTGTTTAGATATGAAAGTATTTTAGGTGTTATGTTTGTGTAGTCGTCGGCTATGAATTTTTTATTATTTACGCTTATATTTGCAACAGATTTTGGCGCTGTACTGTATTTATTTCGTAATAAATACGATGTAATAAATTCGTGGTTACAAATTGATTTATTTGTTGCTGCAAGCCTAGTAAAAGACTTCATTTTGAAAATACTCATTGTTGCCTTTCAGTATAACTGTTATTAGCACTTATTTTTAATCATGCAATAGTAAATAATTCATCAAAACATCTTTACTTTAATTATGAGCGAAATATTTACTAGGTTATGTTTATTTTGACAATAATATTTTTTTTACCTATCATTAAATTCTAATCAATCCAATTTTATTAAATTATTCACAATTTAAACGGATATAATAAATTAGACAATAATTGAATAAACAGATAATACTGTATTTAAAAAAATACTGATTAATATGGGTACCAAAGCCAATAACAGCTGTCCTGTCATATTGAGTTGACTGATAAGAATTATAACCTGTAAGGAGTTCGACATTTTCTTTTATAACTATTAATATTTTGCAGAACATACCAATAAAAATATTTATTATGAGTAAAAAATATATATTGCATGTTGCCCAACTTGGTGCTGTAGGATTTTCGGGGTATTGTTTGGGTAGTTATATAGAAAGTGGAAAGAAAACTGTCAATAATGAAAAAAGTGTTTTTGTTAGTGGAAAAACTATTAAAAATATGCCAGGACTTCCTATATTTGGTACAGTATCAGCTGCAGCCCCATTTTCTGATAGCGGAAAAGTAATGGAACGGGTACTTATTCTTTTATACAATTACTTAGAAATTACATAATTTTTCTCAAACAATTTCGGCACCCGCACGGTGAATCCATGGATGCTAAGAAATTGTTTCATTTTACTGACAGCCCGGAGAGACGGGATGACACTGGAAAGACAGGTGACACTGGAATAGACAGGTGACGACTGGAAAGACAGTAGACAGCATGGAAAGACAGCCGGGGGCTAAGGCCTAGCAAGCCAGGCCCCTGTATAAATCGCTAAAAACAAAAAGAGTAATACCCCTGGGACAGTCCGAGAGGGGGGGCGGAAGAACTGTCCACAGACATCTTTAAACAACAACTCTGGCGAGAACACGGAACTCAGATGCCCTACGTGCGGGAAACTATACAAGAGACAAGCCTGGTTCAAGAAACACTTAAAAACCCATGAAGGGAGTGAAGCACGACAGTCGTTGGTAAGTTCTTCACTTTGTACTACGGATAGAGTGAACACTCATACATCTCATGGTACACCTAAATCGGGTATCAACCAGGAGTCCATGAACATCAGGACACGTCTTAGCATCCCATCAATTAAGGATACAACTTGGAAGGCTCATGATCACAATTTGGCCGTCAGGCTTGACTGTCCTGGCAATAAACAAGATCTAGATAGCCAAGTAAAGACCTTCCAAGATACTATATATAACTACTTTAGTGAGCACTATCCACCAGCAACAGCTTATGCTCACAACAACAAAGAAAATACTTTTAAGCTAAAAATGAGACGAAAAAAGAGGGAATTGATAAAGAAACTTCGTTGGGCGAAGACTATGGGGGACAATCATCTGTGCCATCAGTTGGCCAGAGCTTTAAGATCTATTCTGAAATTAATTCAAGGAATCAGTCTCCAGATTGATGACCATCACAATCAGTTTAATAGGGCCAAACACGAGGTAGCTTTTGACAAAAACCCATTCGTCTATGCAAAAAAGATCTTTAGCAAAAAAAGTGGACGACTTTCGCTGACCAAAGAACAAATATACCAATACTACAGTGAGACATATGCAAAGACACATAAAGAGGAGTCATATATCGAACCACCTACACTGCGGCCTGATAATCCTAGCGTTGATTTTCAATGCAGCCCACCAAGCATTGAAGAAATTGAGGAACAAATTAAAAAGAAAAGTTCAGGATCAGCGCCAGGCCCAGATGGGATTCCCTACATTGTGTTCAAAAAATGTCAACACGTACGTAAGCATTTACATAACATCTATGGTAAAATCTGGTCAAGCAAACAAGTGCCGAAAGCTTTCGGAGAAGCAGTTTTTGTTCTCATTCCTAAGACAGCAAACGTGACTCATCCAACGGATGCAAGACCTATCGCGTTAACAAATACTGTGTCTAAAATATTCTTTTCAGTTCTACAGGTAAGAATGTCGCGCTTTATGACCAATAACAAATACTTTACACCGCAGCACCAGAAAGGCTTTTTGCCGGGCATTTCTGGTTGCTTGGAGCACAACACCTTGCTCGGGGAATGCTTGAAAGATGCCAGGGAGCACGAGCGACAATTGACTGTCTGCTGGATAGATCTTGAAAACGCTTTCGGATCTGTCCAGCATCAGTTGTTGCAAACTGCACTAAAGTGGTATAACTTTCCATCAGTGGTCATGGACATAATTGCCAACTATTACAATAAGTTAAGTTTTGTCATTGCAAACAAAGGTGTTTATACCGATCCTCTAAAGTATAATGTAGGATTATTTCAAGGATGCTGCCTATCACCTGTAGCTTTTAATATCATCATAAACATACTAATTGATAAACTTAAGACTAAAGAGAAGAAATTTGGATATAGATTTAAACTAAACAATAAATATTCAGAGTCCATCCTAGCATTTGCTGACGACCTTGCAGTGCTAACGCGAAACGCAAAACAGTGTCAGGAATTACTGAAAGACATTGATCAGTTTTGCTCATGGACAAAAGGATTGAAAACAAAACCAACTAAATGCTTCTGTCTGAGTCTGGGCAGAAAAGACACAAAGTTCACCTCGTTTGATCCGGGACTGAACATGGCGGGGCAGAGGATAGCCCCTGTGGAGGAAGCTGTGCCTTTCAAATTTCTTGGCAGAAGGATTGACTTTAAGGGAAAAACTCCATCTTTAGAAGTAGTCATAGAAGGCTTCATTGAAGACATTAAGAAAATAGAAGAGCGGCCAATCGGCAATGTCAAGAAAGCCTGGATTTATGACAACTACTTAACATCCCGTCTCACATGGCCTTTTCTTGTCTATGATTTCAACAAATCCCTTCTATTTAAGCTGGATGCTGAAGTCATAAAAACGCTAAAGTCTTGGCTCGGACTGGCACGAGGCGCTGATTCCTCTACACTTTTTAGAGGTCAGCAGAATTTTGGAATGAGCTTCAAAAAACCATCTGAGTTATATAAACATCTACGTATAACTAAGCATCAAATCCTGACTAACTCTCGGGATAATTTAATTGCATCTCTTCCTAAAGATCCATTAGCCTCGGAGATGGAACCGAGACTTCAATTTCACAAAGCTTTTATGACCGGAGCACAGACAAGCAAAAAGGGATTAGGTTGGGAGAAAAAGAAAAGCGATAAAGAGGTGATAAAATCCTTACTCAAGCAGGACGAGGCACACGCCTATAGAGTGCACGCAACGACTCTAGAGGTACAGAATGAGTGGCTCACCCTAGGAGAGATATGTGTACCCCCAGCCTTGAAATGGCGAACAATAATGTATGATTGGTCTCCAGCGTTAGTAAAATTCTATCTTAACGCATTCCAAATGTCTCTGCCCGACCAGAGCAATCTGGTAAGGTGGGGTAAAGGCACTGATAAGACCTGTACATTATGTGGTCTTGCCGTGGGAACTGCGAGGCATATTCTGGTGGGGTGTGTCACTCTACTTGATAGGGGCTGTTACTCGCGGCGACACGATAAAGTCCTGGAAATTATCCGTGAAGCAGTAAGTCTTAGCATTGGCAGAGCTAGGAAAGGTTTGTCCACAAATGAAAGACATATTACTTTTGTGAAAGAGTCCCATCTCAGAAAATCACAAAATAAGCCTTTCTCGATCCTGCGCGACGCACCTGACTGGAAAATACTCATGGATACATTCGAAAAGCACTACAAGATACCTGAAGATCTAGCAGTATCAGCCTATAGACCGGACATTTTAGTTTACTCTCGACACTTAAAAACTATTATCATCGTAGAGCTTACCGTTCCGTGGGAAACAAACATTCCAAAGGACCACAACATCAAGTCCAACAAATATTATGATCTCACGAACGAGATGACGAAAAACGGTTTTAAAACTCAGCTCTACGCAGTGGAAGTTGGCGCAAGGGGATTACCAGCAAAAACCTTGCATCATCTTTTAAAAAATCTTGGCCTCCCAAGGTCCGCCGTAACCACATTTTTGGATCGTATGTCGAAGGCGGCATTGGTGGGGTCTTACAATATTTGGTTGGGTAGAGGGGATAGTGAAGGCAGGGAAGGTGAGTGTTGACATGTCACAAAAAGCTTTGAAACCTACATTTCGGTCACAAGTCCGAAACGCTGCCTTCATTCTCCCGTCTGCCACGCGATGGACCCGGCACCCGCACGGTGAATCCATGGATGCTAAGAAATTGTTTCATTTTACTGACAGCCCGGAGAGACGGGATGACACTGGAAAGACAGGTGACACTGGAATAGACAGGTGACGACTGGAAAGACAGTAGACAGCATGGAAAGACAGCCGGGGGCTAAGGCCTAGCAAGCCAGGCCCCTGTATAAATCGCTAAAAAAAACAAAAAGAGTAATACCCCTGGGACAGTCCGAGAGGGGGGGCGGAAGAACTGTCCACAGACATCTTTAAACAACAACTCTGGCGAGAACACGGAACTCAGATGCCCTACGTGCGGGAAACTATACAAGAGACAAGCCTGGTTCAAGAAACACTTAAAAACCCATGAAGGGAGTGAAGCACGACAGTCGTTGGTAAGTTCTTCACTTTGTACTACGGATAGAGTGAACACTCATACATCTCATGGTACACCTAAATCGGGTATCAACCAGGAGTCCATGAACATCAGGACACGTCTTAGCATCCCATCAATTAAGGATACAACTTGGAAGGCTCATGATCACAATTTGGCCGTCAGGCTTGACTGTCCTGGCAATAAACAAGATCTAGATAGCCAAGTAAAGACCTTCCAAGATACTATATATAACTACTTTAGTGAGCACTATCCACCAGCAACAGCTTATGCTCACAACAACAAAGAAAATACTTTTAAGCTAAAAATGAGACGAAAAAAGAGGGAATTGATAAAGAAACTTCGTTGGGCGAAGACTATGGGGGACAATCATCTGTGCCATCAGTTGGCCAGAGCTTTAAGATCTATTCTGAAATTAATTCAAGGAATCAGTCTCCAGATTGATGACCATCACAATCAGTTTAATAGGGCCAAACACGAGGTAGCTTTTGACAAAAACCCATTCGTCTATGCAAAAAAGATCTTTAGCAAAAAAAGTGGACGACTTTCGCTGACCAAAGAACAAATATACCAATACTACAGTGAGACATATGCAAAGACACATAAAGAGGAGTCATATATCGAACCACCTACACTGCGGCCTGATAATCCTAGCGTTGATTTTCAATGCAGCCCACCAAGCATTGAAGAAATTGAGGAACAAATTAAAAAGAAAAGTTCAGGATCAGCGCCAGGCCCAGATGGGATTCCCTACATTGTGTTCAAAAAATGTCAACACGTACGTAAGCATTTACATAACATCTATGGTAAAATCTGGTCAAGCAAACAAGTGCCGAAAGCTTTCGGAGAAGCAGTTTTTGTTCTCATTCCTAAGACAGCAAACGTGACTCATCCAACGGATGCAAGACCTATCGCGTTAACAAATACTGTGTCTAAAATATTCTTTTCAGTTCTACAGGTAAGAATGTCGCGCTTTATGACCAATAACAAATACTTTACACCGCAGCACCAGAAAGGCTTTTTGCCGGGCATTTCTGGTTGCTTGGAGCACAACACCTTGCTCGGGGAATGCTTGAAAGATGCCAGGGAGCACGAGCGACAATTGACTGTCTGCTGGATAGATCTTGAAAACGCTTTCGGATCTGTCCAGCATCAGTTGTTGCAAACTGCACTAAAGTGGTATAACTTTCCATCAGTGGTCATGGACATAATTGCCAACTATTACAATAAGTTAAGTTTTGTCATTGCAAACAAAGGTGTTTATACCGATCCTCTAAAGTATAATGTAGGATTATTTCAAGGATGCTGCCTATCACCTGTAGCTTTTAATATCATCATAAACATACTAATTGATAAACTTAAGACTAAAGAGAAGAAATTTGGATATAGATTTAAACTAAACAATAAATATTCAGAGTCCATCCTAGCATTTGCTGACGACCTTGCAGTGCTAACGCGAAACGCAAAACAGTGTCAGGAATTACTGAAAGACATTGATCAGTTTTGCTCATGGACAAAAGGATTGAAAACAAAACCAACTAAATGCTTCTGTCTGAGTCTGGGCAGAAAAGACACAAAGTTCACCTCGTTTGATCCGGGACTGAACATGGCGGGGCAGAGGATAGCCCCTGTGGAGGAAGCTGTGCCTTTCAAATTTCTTGGCAGAAGGATTGACTTTAAGGGAAAAACTCCATCTTTAGAAGTAGTCATAGAAGGCTTCATTGAAGACATTAAGAAAATAGAAGAGCGGCCAATCGGCAATGTCAAGAAAGCCTGGATTTATGACAACTACTTAACATCCCGTCTCACATGGCCTTTTCTTGTCTATGATTTCAACAAATCCCTTCTATTTAAGCTGGATGCTGAAGTCATAAAAACGCTAAAGTCTTGGCTCGGACTGGCACGAGGCGCTGATTCCTCTACACTTTTTAGAGGTCAGCAGAATTTTGGAATGAGCTTCAAAAAACCATCTGAGTTATATAAACATCTACGTATAACTAAGCATCAAATCCTGACTAACTCTCGGGATAATTTAATTGCATCTCTTCCTAAAGATCCATTAGCCTCGGAGATGGAACCGAGACTTCAATTTCACAAAGCTTTTATGACCGGAGCACAGACAAGCAAAAAGGGATTAGGTTGGGAGAAAAAGAAAAGCGATAAAGAGGTGATAAAATCCTTACTCAAGCAGGACGAGGCACACGCCTATAGAGTGCACGCAACGACTCTAGAGGTACAGAATGAGTGGCTCACCCTAGGAGAGATATGTGTACCCCCAGCCTTGAAATGGCGAACAATAATGTATGATTGGTCTCCAGCGTTAGTAAAATTCTATCTTAACGCATTCCAAATGTCTCTGCCCGACCAGAGCAATCTGGTAAGGTGGGGTAAAGGCACTGATAAGACCTGTACATTATGTGGTCTTGCCGTGGGAACTGCGAGGCATATTCTGGTGGGGTGTGTCACTCTACTTGATAGGGGCTGTTACTCGCGGCGACACGATAAAGTCCTGGAAATTATCCGTGAAGCAGTAAGTCTTAGCATTGGCAGAGCTAGGAAAGGTTTGTCCACAAATGAAAGACATATTACTTTTGTGAAAGAGTCCCATCTCAGAAAATCACAAAATAAGCCTTTCTCGATCCTGCGCGACGCACCTGACTGGAAAATACTCATGGATACATTCGAAAAGCACTACAAGATACCTGAAGATCTAGCAGTATCAGCCTATAGACCGGACATTTTAGTTTACTCTCGACACTTAAAAACTATTATCATCGTAGAGCTTACCGTTCCGTGGGAAACAAACATTCCAAAGGACCACAACATCAAGTCCAACAAATATTATGATCTCACGAACGAGATGACGAAAAACGGTTTTAAAACTCAGCTCTACGCAGTGGAAGTTGGCGCAAGGGGATTACCAGCAAAAACCTTGCATCATCTTTTAAAAAATCTTGGCCTCCCAAGGTCCGCCGTAACCACATTTTTGGATCGTATGTCGAAGGCGGCATTGGTGGGGTCTTACAATATTTGGTTGGGTAGAGGGGATAGTGAAGGCAGGGAAGGTGAGTGTTGACATGTCACAAAAAGCTTTGAAACCTACATTTCGGTCACAAGTCCGAAACGCTGCCTTCATTCTCCCGTCTGCCACGCGATGGACCCGGCACCCGCACGGTGAATCCATGGATGCTAAGAAATTGTTTCATTCATTTATGAATTAAAATTTTAAGAAAACTATTAAAAATAAAATTATAATTGTAGATTTATTATAGTAGAGTGTTTTCCTACTAAATCGGGAGACATCCTCAAGAAAGCTGAGTTGCCTAGTGCCCATAAGCGTAGAGCTTGTATGAAGAGAATTGTGAATGTGAGGAAGCGATAGAGTTGTGTCTGGATCGTGGCGAGTGCCTCTTCATTGCCGCCTATGCATATCCCTGTGGTAATTAAGGGATGAAATTGATGATAAGCCTCTTTTAAACAACAAGTGTTTTTATTGTAAGATATTGACTTGCCTGATGAATAGCAAGAAGAGTTCTAAGAGTGCTGACGATTGAAAAAAACAATACTGTTCATGTTTGCCTCAGCCGCAACCATGAACCAGTCGCCGTTGCCACTGTTCAGCCTAAAATGTCACTGTGAAATGATGATATGTTTTCAAACCATAATTTTTTAGGTTTCCGAGATAATGAAATATGGTTTTCCTGGCTTAGACCATGTTAGGTCATTTGATGATTATGTATTATCATATGATCGTCGCAACAGAGTACCACATTGGGTTTTTGAGCATTTAACAAAGGAACATGTGAAACCGAATGATGCTGTAGACAGAACAAAATGCCAATTCACACCAGATGAAAGTATACATCCGTTTTTCAGGTATTATATATAAGGAATGTATATATAATTAATTATCAATCAATCCACACTTTGATAACCAGATCCGAAGCAAATATCCACCTCTTTTTTTATAAAAGTATTTGGAATATTTAATATAATTATTAATAAAAGCTATGAAACATTTTTTTCTGGGGATTTTACGTAACCAATCGCTAAACGTTCGGCTACGCCTGTCATCATTTTAAATCAGATTAACACACCTTTTTTTTCACAGAAATAGGCAGATGCAACAGAGTGGCGCCACTTGCCACGATCCTGACACAAGTCCTATTTATTAGCTGTAAATAAACCTCTTTCCACAATCCTTATGATACTTTCTTGCCTCCTTCACTGCATTGTTTTATGGTGAAAATTATTGAAATAATAACTCATGCTTCAGATCTCAAAACTCTGATTACAAAGGTTCAGGGTTTGACCGCGGACACATGGCTGCTGCGGGCAATCACAAAATGGATCAGAAACATGTGGATCAAACATTCTTTTTAACTAATATGGCACCACAGGTTTGTTTTTTTTATATGACTCAAAACATTACTCCATTAAGCTGGAGTGTGGTTGTTGTAGTTATGTGCGGGCTTGTTTCCGCACTTGAAGTCCTCTTCAAGTTTCTTTGTGCGTTCTTCAGTAGTAGAGCCACCCGATCTCCTCCAGGACGGCCAAGAGTCCTTTCTCGTTCCTGCAGACCTCTGGAAACGTCCTCGCGTCGCACAGGAACTTCTGTCTTGCTTCAACTACTCCTGCACTCAACTTAAGAGCAAGAGTGCTCCTCCTGCTGCCTCCTCCTCATCGAGGCAGTCCCTACAGTAGTGGCTATCTGATATGTTGAGGTTATACAGGTGCTTATTAAATCCACAATGTCCCGTTATAGCACCTACCACAGTGCAGAGCTTGGCTCTGCTAAGATTTAGCAGTTATCAGGTCAAGCATCTATCCATATGAGGAAGTGCTTCCCGGGACTGCCTGCAGTCTGTTGTCTGCGACCATTCACTTTCATGCAGGTTACCTGTTCTTTGGCGCAGCCAACTACCCAGGAACTGGAATGGTAGGGGTATAATAGCCAGAGTGTTGTCCATGAAGCTTAAGCTGCAACTACAGCTAAATAATTGCAAGTAGCAGTTGCTGGGGGTGCTGTCCCCTGCACAACCTGTAACTTGCAGTTGCACAACAAAATTATTTTTTTTTATCTAGGTTGGTGAAGGCTTCAATAGACATGCATGGAATAATCTAGAAAAATATGTTAGAAAATTGACTAAGATATATACAAATGTTTACTGTTGTACTGGACCACTCTATCTGCCCAAGTAAGATTTATCTTTTTTATTAACATGCTTTTATTAGCTGCAGAGACAGAGACAATGGAGGGCCAGTTGTCTTTGCCTATCCTAATGGGAAAAAGGCGTGACAGTTTGATTGATTTTATTATTAGTTTGACTTGTATGTATGTAACTATGTTATGGAATCTTTCGAATTAATTTTCACCTACTTCCAGACATCTGAATAATATGAAAATTTGTACTCAATAAAATCCGATGGCAATACAATATTTTCATTAAACAATTTTTTTGGCCGGCATAGTGACGGTGACTGAGGCTTTTTCAGTCTTGGGCCTCCTCCTGCTTACCATTAGTTCACATGGTCATATAAGCGTGTTTTATTAGTTTTTTAATTTTATCAATCAATCAATCAAATTAAATTGTCACGCCTCTTTATCACAGGGATAGGCAGAGATAACGGAGCGCCACTTGCCACGTTCCTGACACAACTCCCTCGCTTCCTTCACATCCACAATTCTCCTCATACAAGCTCTACAGTTATGGGCACTAGGCAACCCATAATTTTACTTTAACTATAGTTTTATTTATTCTTTCTGTTTTTGATTACTAATTTATTTATTTATTTTCTACAGGAAGGAAACAGATGGGAAGTCCTACATTAAGTATCAAGTGATAGGTTCAAATTCGGTTGCAGTTCCCACGCACTTCTATAAAGTTATAGTTGGCGAAAATAGCGATGGTGCGCTCGACATGGAAGCGTACGTGATGCCAAACCAGAAGATACCGGATGAGACACCAGTGACTAGCTTTATGGTATGAACAATATTTTTTTAATTCATCATCAGCCAGAAGACGTCTACTGCTGAACATAGGCCTCCCCCTTAGAACGGCACTCCGAACGACAAGATGCCAGTTGCATCCACAGGTTACCTGTGACTTTCACTACTATGTCGTCAGTCCACCTAGCGGGAGGCCTACCTACGCTGCGTCTTCCGGTTCGTGGTCTCCACTCTAAAACCTTTCTTCCCCATCGGTTGTCGGTTCTTTGAGTGATGTGGCCCACCGCCAAGCCACTTCTGGTTATCAAAGAGTGGTATCCAGTCTGCCGATCCGTACCACCACTTACAAGTATGCAGACCGTGATTTAGTCGCGTTTCGGGATCAGCTTGTAAGTTGCCGGTTCCAACTAGGCCGGCATAGAGAATGTGACAGATATCGAATTGAAGAGTAGCATTACATTGTTTTACAAACGAGACGCGTCAAACCTTTTAGTTCGACTGCCGATTCGATCGACGGAGTGGGAATCTTTCAATGCTTTCACGCGATAGTAAGCCAGCCGCATAAAATTTGTTTAATTCATTAATCAATGTTCGTGAAAAATCTAAGAAAATTCTATGTATAAATGATATTGGTAATATATGTTGTAATGAGTGTTCTAGGATCGTGGCAAGTGGCGCTCCAATATCTCTGTGAGAAAAAGGCGTGACAGTTTGATTGATTGATTGTTCCAGGTACCGCCAGAGTCAGTAGAACGTGCCGCTGGACTATTATTCTTCGACAAAATACATAGAAGTAAATTGAACAAAATAAACGGAAATAAAGTTTAGTTAATTTAATTTATTGTTAGTTAATTTATATTTGATATTGTGATTTAAATATTAATGACGGATAATATAATTTAATTTAAAAAATTTCATTTTTTTTAATGATAAATAAAATCACACGATCCACGGCATAACTTCCTCGCTTATCTCAGATCCTCAATTCTCTTGCAAGCTCTACGGTTATGACTTATGGGCACTAGGCAACCCAGCACTTGGTCGGAAAGCACTCGTCTGAGTCTGGCTCGTTCAACGCATTCATCCACATCAGATTTATAAACTGTCATTAATCCTTTTCATGTGATCAAACCATCGAAGCATTCCTTTGTCAATCCTTGTCACTACACCTTCTTTCAAACCACATCTATCGCGTACTTTTCTCATTCTATCCGCTATCGTCACTCCTTCTACAGCGTTAATTCTACTCTCATGCTTCTGCCACACCCAACATTCACTTCCATACATTAATGTAGTTACAAGTACCGCATTATGAACAGCCATCCAGCAAAGAGTGGTAGGCAGAGGTACCCAGTCTGCCGTTCAAGGGTAGTACCACCACTTATAAGTATACAGACCGTGAAGTGATTTGGTCGCGTTTCGGAATAAGCTTGTAAGTTGCCGGCATAGTGGGTGTGATTGCTACTCACAGTTACTGAATAGCAGTAATATCCATTCATGGACCACACTCCAGCTTAACATCAAGCGGGGTGCTGTCATATGTTAAGTCACAATAAAAAATAAAATCTGTCTTCTCTGACTTTATTTGGCTGTTCATTATTATAGGTCTAAATGGAGAGATGTAATATTTAGATTCCTACAGACCGTAAGGTGCCGTGAGTGGACAAATAAATAGGCTAATGTTTTTTATTTGACGACAGGCGTGGACGAACGGTTTAGCGATTGGTGTGTTGCGCGTAAAGTTCCGGGTTCGAAACCCGGTCGGAGCAAATATTTGTTTCATAGCTTTTATTTGTAATATTTAATAATATTAAATATTGCAAATATTTGTTAATAAAAAAAAGAGATGGATATTTGCTTCGGGTCTGGTTATCAAAGAGTGGTAGGCAGTGGTACCCAGTCTGCCGATCCGGGGTAGTACCACCACTTGCAAGTATACAGACCGTGAAGTGATTTGGTCACGTTTCGGGATCAGCTTGTAAGTTGCCGGTTCCATCTAGGCCGGCATAGTGGATGTGATTGCTATTCACAGTTATTGAATTGTAGTAGCAGTGACATTCATTCATGGACCACACTTTACATCGCTTAACATCAAAAAATATTGCTCGCCTAATGGTAAGCAGAGGATCCCAGAGTGCCCACGACTGAAAAAATCGCGTTAGTTTACGGTTGCCTCAGTCGCCGTCACTATGCCGGACAAGGGTGCTTTCTCACGCATCGCTTGAAGGATCCAATTTTACACTAGTGACGCCGCTGAACCGTTTAGTTTGCCCTAACCAAAATAATGGGGTATCGTGAAAGTAGACAATGTAGGCCGACATAGTGACGGCGACTGAGGCAACCGTGAACTCAGTCGGTTTTTCAGTCGTTTGCACTTTGACCTCCCCTTGCTTACCATCAGGTGAGCTTTTAAGTTGCAGGTTCAAACTACGCCGGCTTACAGTGGTTTAACTGTAGTAGTCGCCAAGATTAATGGGTCGCACTTCATCTTATCATCGACAGAGTCCTGTCATATGTCGAGACACAATTATTTTAGAACATTCTCTATGGTATAGGCGATAAAGAACGCATAGAGCCGCTATGACATTTATATTGTCTCTGCCTATCCCTGTGGGAAAAAGGCGTGACAATTTGATTGATTGATTGAAATAAAAACATCCAAAGTATATATAAAAAACGTGTATATATTTTAATATATCAATCCTTATTGATAATTATATTAATTTTCGTCTTCATCTGATGCTGCGCCATTCTGTTGTGGCGTATCGTCGCCTGCATCACCCATACCTGGAAGAAAGTTTTTTTTTTATTGTGACTCGACATATGACAGCACCCCGCTTGATGTTAAGTCAAAGTGTGGTCCACGAATGAATCAATTCAATAACTGTGAATAGCAATCACATCCACTATGCCGGCCTAGATGGAACCGGCAACTTACAAGCTGATCCCGAAACGTGACCAAATCACTTCACGGTCTGTATACTTGTAAGTGGTGGTACTACCCCGGATAGGTTTAGTAAGTATAGTGTGAAGTGCATAATAGTCCAACGTATCATCATGTCACGCTTTAAATCGCACAGGGATAGGCAGAAATAACAAAGCGCCACTTTCCACAATCTTGACACGCTTCATATATTTTATTTTTCGATACGAAGACAATGTACAGTATCAATCACATCCACTATGCCGGCCTAGTTGGAATCGGCAACTCACATGCTGATCTCGAAACGCGACTAAGTCACTTGACGGTTTGTACACTTATATTACCGGTTTGTATGGATATTAGTGTACAAACTGTGGTGGTACTAACCCAAATCAGTACATTGTGCCCGGCCTATCACTTTTAAAATTCTATTAATAAGTAATCTACCATTATCCTCATCTTCTTCAGCGGAGTCACCAGCGACTTCTGCATTTTCAGCCTCGGCACGTTCCATCTGTCTTGCCAACTCGGCTTCATCAGTTGCTGTTACAACTTTAGGCTGGAAAAATATTATATTTTTATTGTGGGATTAGGTAACCGCAAAGAATTTGAACTTAAGAAATATACAACCGTTTATACGATTTTCACTTATGGCATTAAAAAGAATCAGAAGGGGATGAATATACATCTTTACATTCATCATTTAGAAGGTTGTCACTAGTTTTGATGATCATTTGACAACCTAATTGACAGAATAAAAAATGACAAAAAAAAAACAAAAAAGAATGACGGAACAATTATGCCGCTACTCTTACTACCACGTGACTTTTAATTAAGCAGTATTTAAAATCAACCACAATTACAAATGGTTGTATTTGAAAAAAAAGCAGTGCCAACCTTTGAAATAATGGGATTGAAGTACAAGTAGTTGTCTCTTTCAGTCACACGTGGTATAAACATAATATAAATGAGACAAATAACAATGAATTGGTTCTTATTTTAGCACAGATTCTATTCTTCCCTATTTTTGACTGCGTGACTGCACTCTGCCTGACGTATGAGCGAATGCTGCCACAAATAAACGCCTAAGTCCACCATTGCCAGCCTACCTGACTTCCAGCAACTGTGGTCTGTCCATCGTGAAAGGGGCTCAACATATGGTAGCACCCTTGATGTTAAGCTGTATTGCAATCTATGAGTGCACGTGAATGCTGCTGGCATTTCCTCGGACTTGCAGACCGGGGAAATGGCACCAACTGGCACCATTCTTAAAAATTACCAATTTTAAGGTGCAATTCTGCTGGCGTCTGCACTACTTGTTTGTATGAGATTGATTCCATGCAAGGTGTGCATGATATAGGCATATCAGCAATGAGCTGCTTGCCTATTAATTATTAATAATAAATAGAATGTAACTCTCAATCGGACAGCCCCCTCTGTAGGGGATGCCTGAATGAGGAGGAGACAGCTGCACATGTGCTCTTTAAGTTGCAGGAGTGCACGAGTAGCCGAAGCAAGACAGAAGTTCCTTGGCAATGTGAAGATGCTTCCAGAGGTCTGCAGGAACGAGGAGGGTCTCCTGGCCTGCCTGGAGGAGATCGGGTGGCTCCACTGAAGGAGAACCGTTGAAGAACATACAAAGAAACTGAAGAGGGCTTCAAGTGCGGAAACGAGCCCGCAAATAACTAGTGAGTAACTCACCGCCATTTGTATATTGAAAACGCCACCCGCTTTAGTGATGTTCTCTTTAATTTGATCAATTGCATCTTGGAGTGCTTTCAGTCCATCAGTCTTTTCAGGCGTTGATGTGGTCATAACTGAAAGCATAAAAATGATATTTGTAATTTTTATATTGACAAGCAACTTTTTCCTAGACTTGCCTGATAGCAGACTGAAAAACAGATTCACACATAAGTCTTATTGATCACTGGTTGCAGTCTTTTTTTTATTGTGACTAGACACCAAATCACTTCACGGTCTGTATACTTGTAAGTGGTGGTACTACCCCGGATCTGCAGACTGGGTACCACTGCCTACCACTCTTTGAATATATATATTTCTTCCTAAATAGCATTATTAACCAACTTTTGTCTTTGTCTAGCTAGTGGTTATAAAAATGCCTCATGAACCAAGGTACACCGGTTCGAAACCATACTTGAGTCTCCTAATTTATTATTATTATCAATAATAGACAAGCATCTTTCTGATACGTCTATATCTTTACTTGTGCACTATTCAGTTGTTAGGTATTTATCGAGTATAATTTTAAATTGTGTAACTGTGTTTGCATTGACAATTTATTCTGGCAATTTTTTGCAAGAGTTAACAAAACAATTTGTTAATGTTTGGGTTGAGCTTTGTTAGGACTCGTATTAGTACAGTATTATGACCACGAGCCCTGGTATTATCTTTAGTTTTAAACATAGACTTTAATTGGGGCACATTATAGTGATCATTTAGTATTTTGTAATTTCTATGATCTAATATTCTAGCATGTTTTGTACTTTAAAATGTAAAAAAAACTTACCATATAAAGGAGGTGCTATAAGATTAATTTTGATTGGCATTTCTACTGTAGAGACAGTGAGACCAGCTCTCAAAGCAGCTTTGACAGCATCAATTCCTTCGTAGCCGTAGCAAGCACATTCAATATCTGCACGAATTTTGACAGCTTGAGATGTTAGCTTCCTTTTTATGTTGGCCAATAGTACCTCTTTTGTGTTCTCGTCTAAACCACACTCGTCTAGTACTGATGGATCTCTGTAATCAAATAATATTTTTCTATTGTGTCTCGACATATTGTTTTCTTGGTATTTTCTTAAATTTTGCGCAAACATTGAATAATGTATTGTGACAGTCTCTCCGTGACCACAATGGATGCAAGTCTCGAAACCCGGAATAATAAAAATTGTATACTTAATAACCAAAATAATGCGATAGTAAACCACATAAATTTGTTATATATTTTTATACATTTCCATACTAAGCTACTAAAGTGCTTGTATCATAGAAACAGGACCACCAAAGTATGTATATCAAGATATATTGGTACGGGCATGTGGTTTCGAATCTCTCGGTGCCCGCGGTTTGCGTAACCATTGCACTATAACTAAACCACAATCGCCATATGGCAGCATCTGCCCTGATGTTAAGCAGGAGTGTGGTCCATGGAGATATTTTTCGGCACATTAGCAACTGCAGATTCCAAAAGTCACTTCACAGTGTGTATACTTGTAAGTGATGGTACTACCCCAGATGATCAGACTGGGCACCACTGCCTACTACTTTTAAACATATATATTTAGATAGAGTTCAACTTACACTGCAGCCTGCTTAAAGAAATCATAAGCAGATGCTTTTTTCTTGTATTTCTCTTCAAAATGCCAGGCTGTACGTTGATATAGGTCTTCTAGTTGCTCTGAGCTCTCATAATGTAAAAGTTCAGCCACATGTCGGAGGATTGAATTGACAGCTTTGGCTTTTGCATACCTCTCTGTGCATTTATCAATGTCTTCTCCGGAAACGCGACGTTTTGACAAGTCTATGTAACCTGTAGAGTTTTATACACAGTGCTATTAGTTACGCCAAATAACAAGTTTTGTTATACAAATAAAATTGTATATTTTATGTCCCATTGGCACCAAAGTTTAACATAAAATACCTTATTGCAACAAGCTTAAAAAAAAAAATCTAAATCCATTTTCATGTCTAAATAAATAAATAGATAAACAAACATAAAAAAGTAATATGAATAAAAACAAGGGATAGTATGAGGTATTGTAATTTTTCATTTTTTCTGACTTAATTTCTACGTTAATTTCTAGAACTTACAAAGATTATCTAGTGGCAATTAATTGGTCAATTAAGTTATATACATATTTAATTAACAAATATAATGAGATCTATACAATATAGGGGCTTTTTTAGGGCTAGACATATGACAGCACCCGGCCTAGAGTATGGAGAACTTAAATAGAGAAGATGTCTGCTGCTTTATGAATCACAAAAGTAAAAACACACTTCACTCACCCTTTTCTTTATCAACCCTGATAACAACAACAGGCTCTGTTTTTCCAACTCTGATTAATTTGTTGATAGACCTAATACGACGTCTGGACAACTCAGAGAGCAAAATCATTCCCTCAATATTGTTATATTCGAGAAGATGAACGTATGCGCCCATTTCTGCAATGGACCTCACGTTCACCATAACCACATCTTCCACTTCAGGATATTTCTCCTGGTAAAATCGACACGATAACGGCATTCTGCAATGAACCCAAAAATCACAGATATAACCTCAAAAATCGTATCGAATATAAAAGAAATTAGTAACACAAGTCGCTAATACGGTCTACACACCTTGCCAATTGTAAATACTAGTACAAATTAAATACGTTTTTAAATAATTATTTAGTTATAATGAAATAACGCAACAAAACGTTCACGTTGACGAAAAGACAAATTCGACAGTTGCGTTTCGTTTGATGCAGTTGACGCACAGACTACAGAGTTGACGTATGTAAACCTTTTACATCTAGGTACAAAATAAGTTATTGCATTTAAATTATTAAGGAATAGTCATTACGCTTTTTCATATTATAAAAAATAATATAAAAAAGTGTTAGGTTTTGTCTCATCTAGGAAAATTAGTATTTTTATAGATAAAAAAGTGACAAAACACAATAATAATTAACTAATCAAACTCTTCAAGAACGTTTTAAGTTTTTATAAATATGTAATTAATTATTAACAAAACTATAGCATAGTTTTGTTATCTGTAAGAGAGTTGCTAACTTAGCTTAACCAAATTGTGCGTATGACCAAGACTGTAAAAATATTATAACATATTTTAGGCGGCAAAATTGAATTTCTGCAATCAACCAAGATGTTATTTATAAGTCATTATAAAGTTACTAGTGTTTTATCTTCATCCACTGAAGACATTATAACTATTTTATGGAAGACTAGGCTTTGTGAACTAAGTTGCCTTTGCCTTTCCAGAAAGAGAGAAATGAACTGAGGAAGAAGAAGAATGAAACATTTGTTTCTTCGTGTTTCCTCCAAGTCCAAGACTATAATAGTTAGTCTTGTTTGTCATCACTTTTGTCATTACTAGTATAATAGTTATCTGTGTTTGTCATTGCGCCAGGCGTGTTGAAAAATATGTAAAATCGTAAAAACATTTATTTTTGAACACGATGGTGAATACACTCTGCGAATTAATTAATAATTGTGTGTATAATACATCCATTGAGCTCATTGTTTCAAGCAGTTTCGAGTATTTACAAAGAAACAAACTGCATTGTGTATATGTTATGGGATACACTTCCTTTTCGACTAACTGTTGAATATTAAATAAAATATATTATTAGTTAAATCAAACAAATTTTATGCGGCTTACTATCGCGTTTATTTTGGTTTTGATTTTACAATTTTATTTTATTATTCTAGTCTATTGTTCGTCGGAAACGTCGGAATAGTAAGCCGCATAAAATTTGTTTAATTCATTAATCAATGTTTGCGCAAATTGAGGAAACTATTATATTATTAATTATTTTTATCCAACATATGGCAGCAGCCCGCCTGATGTTAAGCTGGAGTGAGGTCCGTGAATGGAAGTCACTGCTAATACAATTTAATAACTGTAATTAGCAGTCACATCAAATGCCGACTTAGTTGAAACTGATAACTTACAAGCTGATCCAGAAACGCGATTCACTTCACTTGTACACCGAAACGGCATACAGGGCACCACTTCCAACCACTCTTTGACAACCAGACCTGAAGCAAATATCTGAGTCTTGTTTTATTAACAAATATTTGTTTTAATCAAATTATTAAATAATACAAATAAAAGCTATGAAACAAATATTTGTACCCACGGGGACTTTGTGCGTAACGGACTGGTTTGCTAACCAAAACGCCACGCCTGTCGTCAAGTAGGTGATAGAGCTTATTGTTGGCGCTCGCAACTAACCTCGAGGACGCCATTTTTGAATTGAATTATACCACCCATAAAAACACACATTGTCTATTAAAGAGTCTGTCACGCAAAGAATTAATTGATATATCACCCAACGCAGACATCTGAAATATAAACCCAGTCTTTGTTATAGACCGCACTCGCGCGTCTGTGCACGCGTCTTAAAATTGCGCGCGAAAAATATTTTTTAAAATTATGCTTGGATGTTGGATTTAGTTATTTAGGCTTTTAATAATAAAATGGCGTGTTTGTGGTGAGTTTTATATAACTTTTTATAATAATTATTAAAATATCTGAGGCGACCGTGGTTTAGTGGTAGTGCAATAGTTACGCAAACCGAGAACACTGGTTCAAAACCACTCGCCCAATGTATCTTTGATATATGTACTATGGTTGTTCTGTTTCAATGATACAATCACTTTAGTAGCTTAGTAGAGAATAGTAAAATAAAATCAAAAAAATAAATGGTATGGTCTTACTAAGAGCCTAAATAGATAACCATTAAGTTTACATAATAATGAAAAAAATTAAACTATTAAACTAACTATTAAAACTAAATAAAATGGTAAAAACCGAACTCGTTACTAAAATCATAACATTGAGCCAATATTTGCCTAATCATTGAATTAATTGGAGTTGTGTCAGGATCGAGGCAAGTGATAGTAGTGGTAGTGCAATGGTTACGCACAGGGCCGTCTTTACCCGGGGGTTCAAGGGGTGCAGAGCACCCGGGCGCAGAGTCCTAGGGGGCGCATGCCGACCGCCATAAATTTCGATAGGTACCTACTATACTGAGACCACGCTAGCGGAGCCTTGACTTTCGCACCCCGGCGCTGAATATGCTTAAGACGGCCCTGGTTACGCAAACCGAGAACACGGGTTCAAAACCAATTGCCGGTGCCAATGTATTTTTGATATATGTACTTTGGTTGCCCTGTTTCTATGATACAAGCACTTTAGTAGCTTAGTATAGAAATGTAAAAAAATAAAAATAATTTATGAATAGATCTGCCTATCCCTGTGGGAAAAAGCATGACAATTTTATTGATTAATTGTTGGCATATTATATTTATTTAAGATAGATTTTTTTTTCTAAGAGTGATAGACAGTCTGACGACCTTGGGTACATATAGTGGGGCCAATCCAGACCGTGAAGAGACTTAAGTAGTCGCGTTTAGGGAAAATCAATCAATTTGACGACAGGCGTGGACGAACGGTTTAGCGACTGGTTTGTTGCGCGTAAAGTCCCGGGTTCGATCCCCGGTCGGAGCAAATATTTGTTTCATAGCTTTTATTTGTAATATTTAATAGTATTAAATATTGCAAATATTTGTTAATAAAAAAAAGAGATGAATATTTGCTTCGGGTCTGGTTATCAAAGAGTGGTAGGCAGTGGTACCCAGTCTGCCGATCCGGGGTAGTACCACCACTTACAAGTATACAGACCGTGAAGTGATTTGGTCACGTTTCGGGATCAGCTTGTAAGTTGCCGGTTCCATCTAGGCCGGCATAGTGGATGTGATTGCTACTCACAGTTATTGAATTGTAGTAGCAGTGACATTCATTCATGGACCACACTTTGGCTTAACATCAAGCGGGGTGCTGTCATATGTCGAGTCACAATAAAAAAAAAAAAAAATCAATCAATTAAATTGTCACGCCTCTTTCCCACAGGGATAGGCAGAGATAATCACATTGTAAGTTCCAACCAGGCCGACGTGAATGTGACTGCTAGTTACAGTTATCGAATTGTAGTAGCAGTTACCTCCATTCATGGACCACATAGCTTAACATCAGGCGGGATGGTGACATATGTCGAGCCACAAAAAGAATAAAAGGCATTAAATTGGTGACGGCGACTGAGATGATAATGAAACCGTTTTCTCGAGTCGTCGGCGCTCTTGGATCTCTTGCGCAAGAAGTCAGATGCCGCGTCTCACATAAAAAATACTAATAATATTAGATTTTATTTATTAAAGTAAGTATATTAGGTTTCAACAGTGTCTGTCAATCTATATTGTTTTAAATTCTAAAGGCGTATCGTGAATCTAGGATTAATTGGCGGCGGTTAAATTCAAAGGAATGCTTCGTAGGTTTGGGCACATGGAAAGGAATTTATAAATCTGATGTTGATGGATGCGTTAAACGAGGCAGACCCAGGAGGGTGTTTCCCGACTAAATCGGAGACATCCTCAAGAAAGCTGGGTTGCCTAGTGCCCATAACCTTAGAGCTTGTATGCAGAGAAATATGGATGTGAGCAGGGCCGTCTTAAGCATATTCAGCGCCGGGGTGCGAAAGTCAAGGCTCCGCGCTCGCGTGGTCTTAGTGTAGTAGGTACCTATCGAAATTTATGACGGTCGGCATGCGCCTCCTAGGACTCTGCGCCCGGGTGCACTGCACCCCTTGAACCCCCGGGTAAAGACGGCCCTGGATGTGAGGGAAGCGAGGGAGTTGTTTCAGATTCGTGGCAAGTGGCGCTCCATTTTTTCTGCCTATCCCTATGGGATAAAGGCGTGACAATTTTATTGATTGATTGAGAATGTAAGCGAAGACTTATACGACTACTTTCGTATTTAGTTTTGTATAACTGAACCGATCGGGTATTTTAGAAAAGTTAACAGCTATCTATTACAGCTAGCGACGGCGAAACTAAAAAAAAAATGTCTGTATACTTGTAAGTGATGGTACTACCCCTGACACCAATGCCTACCACTCTTAGAATGAAAGCGACAGTGCCGGATTTAAGCATAGTCAACATAGGCAGCCGCCACCACACCACAAAAAAACGAATGCTCGAAAAACTTATACGAAAATAGTTTTTTTTTATTTTTTTTTGTGACTCGGCATATGACTACACCCCGCTTGATCTTAAGACGAAGTGTAGTCCATGAATGAATGTCACTGCTACTACAATTCAATAACTGTGAGTAGCAATCACATCCACTATGCCGGCCTAGATGGAACCGGCAACTTACAAGCTGATCCCGAAACGTGACCAAATCACTTCACGGTCTGTATACTTGTAGTTGGACTAAAAACTATTTTTCTTCTTTAAGCGGGAAAAGTTAACATTTAAAAATTATCAACAAACGATTTGAGGGCCTCCAACACATGCTCTGCCTATGGGCGGCCGAGTCTATTATAAATCCGGCGCTGGAAAGCAAAGCATCCACAGAGTTCTTATATTATTCCTCTAAGGAAGCATCAATTTTTGGAATAGCGACGGCAATTGCGGCAATTTTAAACTGAGTCTGTGTCTTCAGTTACAAGGAGGTCAAATGACGCATTACAATTATGTACTGGATGCAATATGTAACAAAAAATCAATCATCAATAAAACACCTAATAATAACCTCCGACGCTGTACAAGCAATCAAAAATATATGCCAATGATGATTTCAATGTTGGCCCACTTTTCTATATCAATGTTTAATGATCATCAAATTGATGCCATCTGATTGGATGACCTGATTCTGGTGTCCTTCAACCGCCAATCAGAACCTCATCTGTCAATCTAATATTCCTCAATCTTATTTAGGTTGTTTTATTAAACGTAAGTCTAGTTTTCTAGTGTATCTGGAGTGACGTTAGCGGATAGAATGAGGAATAGTACAGTGCGCGATAGAAGTGGTTTGAAATCTTTGTTGTTTTGTTACCTAGTTATATGACCGTTGTTTTAAATAACACTTCGGTATTCATAGTAAATTAATATTCATAATTGATTGGCCTTCATGTTTTCACAGGGTATACAACACGTTTACTGTCGTCTTAATTCTGAATATTGGTAGAATTAGAGGTGATACAGGTGAGTGAATCAAATAAAAATAATTTAATTACAGTTGCAAACTCTCCGCAAATATTCTTTATAATTAATTTAGTCTTATAATGAATTAGTAATTATTTTTTGGGCTGTCTACATTTTACCTTCATTCAGCTTTCATTTATAAACCTCTTTCGTCAATCTGTATCAGTTCATACTTTTATTATGGCAAGAAAAAAACGAAACATTTCCTTCTCAATTTAATATAATAATATTTTATTGTGACTTAACATATGAAAAGACCACGCATGATGTTAAGATAAAGTACGGTCCATGTAGTCGACTACTACTAAAGTTAAATACAACTGCACGTAGCAGTTGTATCCACTAAGCCGAACTACTTGGAACCGATATCTGGAAGCTGATCTTGTAACAAGACTTCATCGATCTTCACTTCACAGTCGATGAGATTCACCTCTTGAAAGTGGTGGTCACTACTGGGAATCGTCATAATCAATATGCGAGAATTGAAGACGGCGTGGACAAACAAAATCGGGGTTCGATTCCCGGTCGGAGCAAATATATGATTCATAAGTTTATATTTTTAATATTTAATAATATTTGTTAATAAAAAAAGAGGTGGATATTTGCTTCGGGTCTGGTTATCAAAGAGTGGTAGGCAATGGTACCCAGTCTGCCGATCTGGGGTAGTACCACCACTTACAAGTATACCGACCGTGAAGTGATTTGGTCACGTTACACAGTTATTGAATTATAGTAGCAGTGACATCCATTCATGGACCACACTCTAGCTGAACATCAAGCTTTCATGTCGTGCTTTCATATGTCGAGCCACAATTAAAAATAATAAAAAAATTCACAGATAATGCCACAACTATTTCACCGTTCGGTCCATGTTATCCAGTCAGACCTGGGGATGTGGACTTCCAAACGTTTGATCTTATTGCTGTGTATCGTTTGGATAGACCTGGAACACGTGGAATCAGTATGGTGCAAGGGTCTAGTGAACTACAAAGGGCATATCGAATTTATGAAGATGCCAATTTAACTTTGCCCATTAAGTGAGTTTTAGATATTTTTTTACTGTTTTTTTTTCAATGATCATTAGGTCTAGATCTACCTAATGATAAACTGGAGTGCGATTCATGAATGGAGACGACTGAGTTAACTAATTGCATGTAGCAATTAGTTAGTATCCACCATGCTAGTCTAGTTGGAACTGGCAACTTTAAAATTGATCTCGAACTCGACTGAGTCGTTTTACGTTCTCTACCTACACTTGAAAGTCCACCACTTTACTTACACACCAATTTAAACCAATTTACTCTTAAATACCTAGCCCAGAGCAATTACCTCTCTGTATTTAACAATTAATAAAAACATTATTTATTACATTTTCAGACAAGTATTCCCAAAGGGACTACCAGATCAGTTTTCAATAATTGGAACATTCAACGCTAGAGGCCAAAGACAACCATGGAATTTGATTAGAGCTAAATCATCAGTTTTGGATTTCGCATTAACCTTACTTCCATGGTCCAAACATATTGTAATTACAGCTGGTGATTCAAGAGCGATGTTTTATTCTGACGAGGTTGGTATAAAAAGTTCAATAATTGCGTAAGTTAGGTGGAGTTTGATTCTTCCTTCAATGTTATGCCTATGAGCCTGTATGAGCTGAATATGGGTTCATAACCGAGCGATCATAGTGGCTTGCATCCATTATTCGAACACATTAGGGAATAAACATTTACGAATAAAACACATATTGTAAATGTCAAAAGAGCTTTGTTATTCAGTTTCATTTTCAATGCGCTTTTATGTCAGTATAGTTGAAAACCTTCTTTTTACAGTTGTTTTCAGGAGGATGGCACAAAGTTCACGCAGCGATTACAAATGAAAGTATACATCTAGCTGTAGATTGTATGGAGGTAAGTAGGTAATTTATACCTTTAAGACTATTTAATTTTAGAGGGATGACCATGTTCCTTGAGGAACACCTACATTTAATTATGAATTATCTACTTGTACATTAAATATATAAGCTGCATATTTTATTCCTCTAATCTAAACTTTTTATTGTGAATTTTTTATGTCGTGCACGCTTTTATCCCTAAGTTGTGTCGAAGAAATCATTAACGTAGACTTTGTCTAAAGCACAAGGCAAATGATTTGGTTTGATCAATTATGTTGTAGATTTTTGAGCTGCCAATAGAAGGTCATGATTTCAGCAACGCAACCACTGTGTCTATTGTTACTGATGAAGACGGAAAACCAGCTGCGGTAAGAAATTTATCTGTTAGTATGTATTTAAAGTAGAATGGTTAAGGCTATAAGGACTTCCTCAAACGCAATCAGTTCTAAAGCTATAATATGCGTTGTGCCTAAAGATAAAATTGATTTTTTAAGAGTTTGCGTTCTCAAGTTTATTGATTTTGCGTTTATTGATTTTTTTAAATTGTATTGCAGATTGATTTGCAGTGGTTATCTCTAAGTTGTAATCTATACAACATAACTGATGAAAGTTGTGAAGAATTGGTACGTAAGAAATATTATTATTAATTTCGTCGCATTTAAGGTTGGAAAATTCAATACTTAAGGGTGAATTTCGCATAGCATCGATGCCCTTTGCCAATAATATGATAGCGGCTTGTATAATATACACACATATCTTGTCAAACACTGAAACATAATTTAAACTTTATTGTTTTGATAGGATTATAGGACATATCATTGAAATGGTGTCCAAATTATACCTTTCGACAGTATACTTTTATTTATACCAAAGAATCATCTTAAAATAGTGAATTTGTTAGCATTTTCTATTAATATTTAGACATCTGTATCATAGTCTGACGTTCTGGGAGTTTCAAAGAGATACACAAAGAAATGCTAATCTCGAAAGAATCTATCCCCAGTTCTGAGTCTTTTGTTATTTTTCTACATAAATCAATCAATCAAATTTTATAAATCTGGATCCGTTAATCGAGGCAGACCAAGGAGGGTGTTCTCCGACCGAATCGGAGACATCTTTAAAAAAGCTAAGTTGGCTAGTGCCCATAACCATAGAGCTTGTATGAAGAGAATTGTGAAATAATGAATAATGAAGAGAAAAGCGAGGGAGTTGTGTCAGGACTCAGAACCGTAGCAATGCGTGACAATGTGATTTTTTTTTTTTTATATGCAATGGTTAATTCGACAAAATTCTAGACGTTTACATTTATTATCATGTTTTCAGGGTCAAGCTGAACCATTGAGGATGGATGCGTATGACGATTTTATTGTATGTAATCTCTTTATTAATCGATATTAAACTCTTTTAAAGTCGAAAAATCAATTTAAATAAAAAACAACAAATTATATCGCGTCCGTGGTACAGTGGCAGTGCAATGGTTACGCAAACCGAGAGCACGGGTTTAAAACTACTTGCCGGCACCAATGAATCTTTGATCTGTTTCTATGATACAAGCACTTTAGTAGCTTAGTATAGAAATGTGAATATTAATAATAAATGTATGTTTCAGGATGTAGCACCTTCAGGCGGAACAGATCAATCTTTGTTTATTTGCAACACAACATGCCCACCTGTGAGTTTATGTTTTTTTATATATTATGATTTAGTATCTGAACCAGCGATTGAAACAACCGACTTAGTTTTCGGTTGCCTTAGTCGCCGTCACTAGTCGGCCAAAATTTTATTATTTACTAAGTAGCAGTCACATCTACCATGGCTTCAGAATGGCTTATGACAACGGAGACCACAAGAAACTCGTTAATCATAGCCCCTTAATAAATATAATTTAAAAAATATATAAAGCTTAATTCGTGACTTTAATCAATCAATCAATCAATCAAATAAATTGTCAAGCCTTTTTTTCCACAGAGATAGGCAAAGATAAAGGAGCGCCACTTACTACGATCCTGACACAACTCCCTCGCTTCCCTCACATCCATAATTCTTTTGAAACAAGCTTTTTTTTATTGTGACACGACATCTGACCTCGACCCGCTTGATGATCAGCAAGAGGAGGTCCGAAGTGACGACGACTGGAAAAACCGAGTTTATTCACGACTGCTTCAGTCGCCGTCACTATGCCGGCCAAAGGTGCTTCTTCACGCATCGCTTGAAGGATCCAAGGTCATAGGATGGAGAGAACACATAACAGCTCTACGGTTATGGGCAACCCAGCTTTTTTGAGGATGTCTATGATTTAGTTGGAAAACAACCTCCTGGACCAACGCATCCATCCATCCACATCAAATTTATAAATTCCTTTCGTGACCTGATTTGCAAAATCTTTGTTCGCTATAGGGTCCAGTTGGTTTACCAGGATCACCAGGTGAACAAGGTCCGAGAGGTTTTACAGGATTACCGGTGAGTAGTTTTTTCACTTGTTATAGTGACTCGACATATGACAACACTTCTATTGATGTTAAGCTCGATACATGAATGGAAGCGACTGTTAAACACAGTTACATAACTAAGTAGCAATCATATCTACTATGCCGGCCTAGTTGGAACCGGCAACTTACAAGCTGGCCCCGAAACGCGACTAATTCACTATACGGTCTGTATTCTTGTAAGTACTACCTCGTTTTAATGAAATAGAAAGTCTTCATTATCTTTTCTTTTCTTGACACTTCATCATTTTAATCCTACTATCCTACTTATGTTATAAATGTGAATGTCCGTTTGTTTGTTACGCTTTCACACGAAAACTACTCAACCAATAATCATGAAACTTTGTACACATATTTTTGGAGGTACTACAAGTAACATAGGATACTTTTAATTTATGTTTTTTTGACTATAGCTATTTGGAATATATATTTATTTTTATTCCGTCTATCAATTTTATATGAGTATCAAGTTATAAATACAAAAAGGATATACAGTCGAATTGAGTACTCCTCCTTTTTTATGACTGTGTTATAAACCTAATTTTACGCGGGTGAAACCGCGGGCACAGCTAGTAATTTATATCTCATTAAAAAATACATTGATTTTAGATTAAGATTAAGACTTATTTAGATTAAGACTAAATAAATGATTTAATGGATTATTTCTTTAGGGAATCCGAGGGGAACAAGGACCACAAGGATTATTAGGCCCACCAGGACTCAAAGGAGAGAAAGGTGAACCAGGAGTAGCTGTGAGTTCTAATTACAATTATATATTTTTTTAAATTGTGACTCCACATATGACAGCACCCCGCTTGATGTTAAGCTGGAGTGTGGTCCATTAATGCATGTCACTGCTAATACAATTCAATAACTGTAAGCCGCAGTCACATCCACTATGTCGGCCCAGTTGGAAGCGGCAACTTACAAGCTGATCCCGAAATATGACCAAATCACTTCACGGTCTGTATACTTGTAAGTGGTGGTACTACCCCGGACCGGCAGACTGGGTACCACTGCCTACCACTCCCGTACTCTTTTCAAGAACTGAGACCCAGCAACTGTTTTCACAATGTAAGATAGCGACTCATGTGAATTCTTTGTTCTTAGAGAGTCATAGAAGGAGATGGTGGCCCACCAGGGAAGCCTGGTCCAAAAGGAGAGAAAGGTGATAATGGACAAAAAGGTAATTAGTATCAATCAATCAATCAAATTGTCACACCTTTTTCGCACAGGCTAAGACCATGGAGAGCCATTTGCCACTATCCTGACACAACTTTCTTGCTTTTTTCACATCTACAATTCACTTCATACAAACTCTACGGTTGTGGGCACCAGGATTTTATAAATCTGATGTACATGGATGCGTTAATCGAGGCAGACTCAGGACCAATTTAAAGTATTCTGACAAAATTGGAGACATCCTTAAGAAAGCAGGGTTGCCTAGTAACCGTAGAGCTTGTATGAAGAGAATTGTGGATGTAAAGAAACGAGGGAGTTGTGCTAGGATTGTGGCAAGAAGCGCTCCATTGTCTTTGCCTATCCCTGTGTGAAAAAGTCGTGGCAATTTTGATTTAAAGTGTTTTTCCTTCTATTTGAATTAATTCAATAAAGTCCCATTGAATCCTTTTTCTGATTTATAAATCTCTTTTGTCTATTCTTTTCATCGTGCCCGTAAGTGAATAATCATCAAAAATAATGACTAGTTTCATACAGGTGAACCAGGCTTTGATGGGCTAGTTGGGCTGTCAGGAATTCCAGGAGAAAATGGTGCTCAGGTATTGCAAACAAACTAACATAGTAAATTACGAATTATCGAAAAGTATTTTGTATTGTGGTTTGAAGTTTGAGTGTGCCTCGCCTGATGTTAGACTGGAGTGCGTTAATAGCTCTCTAAATAGCTCTTGTGTCCACTATGCAGGCCTAGTTGACTCTGGCAGCTTACAAGTTGATCCCAAAACTCCACTAAGTCAATTTACGCTCTGTGCTAAGTGGTGCTTTAACTCGGATCTTCAGCTTTTCAGTTGACGACAGGCGTGGATGAACGGTTTAGCGATTGGTTTGTTGTGCGTAAAATCCCAGGTTCGATTCCCGGTCGGAGCAAAGATTTGTTTCATAGCTTTTATTTGTAATATTAAATAATTATATTAAATATTGCAAATATTTGTTAATAAAAAAAAAAGGTGGATATTTGCTTCGGGTCTGGTTATCAAAGAGCGGTAGGCAGTCGTACCTAGTCTGCCGATCCGGGGTAGTACCACCACTTACAAGTATACAGACCGTGAAGTGATTTGGTGATTCGGTCACGTCACGTTGCCGGTTCCAATTAGGCCGGCATAGTGGATGTGATTGCTACTCACAGTCATTGAATTGTAGTAGCAGTGACATTCATTCATTGACCACGGCTTAACATCAAGTGGGATGCTGTCATATGTCGAGTCACAATAAAAAAAACTATTTTTTTAACGGTTTTAAAAAGCTATTTTCGCTTAACATACCCAGATTTCATATGTCGGCCCACATATATATAAATAGGGGTTTTATTTAAAAAAATATATAATTTTTAATAAATTAATCAAATACGACGTTGAAACGTTTGGAGAGCTTTCAGCCATTGTGTAATATAAAAAAATTGTCAAATCATTATCCAAAAATCAACGCGAAATAGCCGTAAAAAAATTGTTTATTTCATTATTTAATGTTCGCACATATTCTCAGAACAAAATATTATTTAATACAATATAATAAAATCGTTTACAGGGTCCTCCAGGGCATCCGGGTCCACAAGGACCACCGGGTCTTCCTGGACCACCTGGAACATCGTTTGCCCTGAATGCTTCAGTTTTAACAGGTAAAAATTATATTTTTTATTATCGTGAACTAAGGCAGCCGTGGTGTAGTGGCAGTGCAATGATTACGCAAGCCAAGAGCACGGGTTCAAAACCACTCACCGGCACCAATGTATCTTTAATATATGTACTTTTCTATGATACAAAGATTGTAAATGGTTTTTAGTTAATTTATCAACCAATCAACATGTTACGCCTTTTTCCCACAGGGATAGGCAGAGACAATGGAGCGCCACTTGCCACGATCCTGACACAACTCCCTCGCTTCCCTCAAATCCACAATTCTCTTCGTACAAGCTTTATGGTTTTGGGCACTAGGCAACTTAGCTTTCTTGAGGATGTCTCCGACTCTCCTAAGCCTGCCTCGTTTAACGCATCCATCCACATCAGATTTATAAATTTCTTTCGTCAATCTACTTTCACTGATCCTTTCCATGTGCCCAAACCATCGAAGCATTCCTTTGTCAATTCTTGTCACTACATTCTCTTTCAAACCACATCTATCGCGCACTGTGCTAAATCACTATCTATTGTTCCAGTGGCGTAGCGTGGCGGGGACAAAGGGGGCGGCCTGCCCCGGGCCGCACATTTAGGGGGCGGCAAAATTTATTAAAACTAAAATAATTCGTTAAAATTTGAACCTGAAATTCATATTTTTGTTATACCCATTCTTTAAACTCCTAAATAAGGGGGCGGCAAATTTTTTTTCCGCCCCGGGCGGCTGACTTCCACGCTACGCCACTGTATTGTTCAAAATTAACAAAAGGAATGTCAGTCCGAAACGCCACTGAGTATCTTTAAGATGTGTGTTATCCCAGGGTTGGCGATATACTGGTCTGTGAACTACTACAGCCGTGAAGTGACTAAGTCCCATTTCGAGATCCGTCTGAAAGTTGCTGGTTGGAATTAGGCCGGCATAGCGGATGCGACTTGCTTGACTTAAGTAGTAGTAACCTCAAATATTGGACCGCACTTCAGTTTGACTTTCTGGTTTTTAGGTCTAAAAGGTGAGCGTGGTGCACCTGGATTAAACGGTCGTGATGGTCTTCCAGGAGAGAGAGGGCCACCGGGAGTAGATGGAACTATGGTAAGACCTCAATCAATCAATCAATCAATCAATCAAATTGTCACAATTTTTTTCCATCGTATCCAAAGCTAGTATCCGCCTCTTTTTTTAATAACAAACATTTGTAATAATCAATCTAATAAATCAATCAATCAAATTGTAACGCCTTTTTCCCACAGGGATAGGCAGAGACAATGAAGTGCCACTTGCCACGATCCTGACACAACTCCCTCGCTTCCTTCACATTCACAATTCTCTTCATACAAGCTCTATGGTTAGAGGATGTCTCCGATTTGGTCGGCGAACACCCTCCTGGGCCTGCCTTGTTTAACGTAAAGATTCCTATTGTCAATCTACTTTCACTCATCCTTTCCATGTGCCCAAACCATCGAAGCATTCCTTAAATATTTATTAAATATTACAAATGAATGAAACTAACCTTTGCTCCGACCGAGAATCGAACCCGGGACTTTACCCGTAACGCACTGGATGTCTCCGATATGACCAAATCGGAGACATCCTCATGAAAGCTAGGTTGCCTAGTGCCCATAACCACAGACCCTGTATAAAAAAGAGTTGTGGATGTGAAGGAAGTAAGGGAGTTGTGTAAGGAGCGTGGTAAGTGGCGCTATTGTATCTGCCTATCCCTGCGGGAAGAAGGCGTGACAATTTGATTGATTGACAGGTATGTAAAAACACAATCAAAATAATTTATTTTCAGGGTCCACGGGGTTATCCAGGTGAAATGGGAATGTATGGACCAAAAGGGGATACAGGTCCTGCTGGAGAAAGAGGTCCGGAAGGTTCACAAGTAAGTTTTATTTTTAAATCTTTTTTAAAAATAGTGACTCGACATATGACAGCACCCCGCCTGATGTTAAGTTGGAGTGCGGTCCATAAATAGATTCAATAACTGTAAGTAGCAGTCACATCCACTATGCTGACCTAGTTGAAATCGGCACCTTACAAGCTAATCCCGAAATCGGCAGACTGAGCACCACTGCCTACCACTCTTAGAAACAGGGCCGTCTTTACCCGGGGGTTCAAGGGGTGCAGTGCACCCGGGCGCAGAGTCCTAGGGGGCGCATGCCGACCGCCATAAATTTCGATAGGTACCTACTACACTGAGACCACGCGAGCGGAGCCTTGACTTTCGCACCCCGGCGCTGAGTATGCTTAAGACGGCCCTGCTTAGAAAATATTACCTTACTTTAAAATAGAACCTTAAAAAATCATGATATATTCCAGGGCCAATCAGGACCGCCAGGACCTCCAGGAATTCCAGGAGAAAGCAGAATGTCAAGTAGCCCACCAATACCTGGTCCTCCGGGGCCTAAAGGAGATAAGGGAGAGGTAAGTCAATCTTCCCGAATGTAAAAGAAGTGCTGGCGCATTAATGGTTGATGACAGGCGTGGCGTATTGGTTAGCACAGTTCGTTCCCTGGTTCGATTCCTGGTCGGAGCAAATAGTCTTTTTATAGAGCAACGCAAGAGGAGGTTCGGGAATACCTACGTAGTGGTAGTGCAATGGTTACACAAACCGAGAGCACGAGTTCGAGACCACTCACCGGTACCAATGTATCTTTGATATATGTACTTTGGTTGTCCTGTTTTTGTGATACAAGCGCTTTAGTAGTTTAGTATAGAAATGTAGAAAAAAAACCACGTTTATGACTATGAAATGTTTATTTATTTATATGAATCGATAGTAAGAGAATCGAAAGATAAACAAACAAAACCTCGGAAATTTTAACGATTTATTTCAGTTTTTATAAATTTTGCCGCCCCCTAAATGTGCCGCCCGGGGCGGGCCGCCCCCTCCGCCCCAGCCACGCTTCGCCACTGGCTTACACATGACCGTCTAAGTTTTTTCTAAGTCACTTCGCGGTCTGTCCAAGTGGTGATACTACTCTAGCAGACTGGGTACCACAGCCTACCACTCTTAGAATCTATCATTTCATTGACCTTATTAAAGTTTTTCTGTAATAATTTCAGATGGGCAGTATGGGTTTGGCAGGACTATCGGGAATTCCTGGTATACAGGGCGCACCAGGACTACCAGGACCAAGAGGACCACCAGGATTACCAGCCTCACCACTTACTTCTTATTCTTTGGTAAGATAAAATACTTACAGGTCAGGGAAGGAATCCGCATTCTGTTGACCGAATCGGCAGCCGAACTAAAAGGACGACAATTCTCCTTATCCTATAACCTTGGATCCTTTAAGCGATGCGTGAAGAAGCACCTTGGACCTCCATCATGCTTATCATCAGGCAGTTCGAGGTCAGATGTCAAGCCACAAAACGTTTTTTTTTATGTGACTCGACATATGACAACACCTCGCATGATGTTAAGCCAAAGTGTGGTCCATGAATGAATGTCACTGCTACTACAATTCAATAACTGTGAGCAGCAATCACATCCACTATGCCGGCCTAGATGAAACCGGAAACTTACAAGCTGATCCCGAAACGTGACCAATTCACTTCACGGTCTGTATACTTGTAAGTGGTGGTACTACCCCGGATCGGCAGACTGGGTACCACTGCCTACCACTCTTTGATAACCAGACCCGAAGTAAATATCCATCTCTTTTTTTTTTATTAACAAATATTTGCAATATTTAATACTATTAAATATAACCCTTGCGCGCGACCACTATTCATTGGAATTATCATCAAGAAGACGTTGGACATTGGTAGACGTCCACTGCTGAACATAGGCCTCCCCTTTAGAACGCCATTCCGAATGACAAAATGCCAGTTGCATCCACCGGTTATTCGTGACTTTCACTATGTCGTCAGTCCACCTAGGGGAAGGCTTACCTACGCTGCGTCTTCCGTTTCGTCGTCTTCACTCTAGAACTTTCTTCCTCATTAGTGTCAGTTCTTCGAGCGATGTGGATCATTGGAATATGGAATATATGAAATATCTTTATTTGTTCTAGAAACAATCTCTGACAGAACATGAAGTAAGAAGTATCTGTGAAGATCTAATAAGAGGTTTGACTCCATTTATCCATTCTTTGTACACTTCTTATGACAGCAACCTGATGTTAAGCTGAATTGCATCCATGAAAAGGCAGACCCTGGAGGGTGTTTTCGATCAAGTCGGAGACATCCACGAGAAAGCTGGGTTGCCTAGTGCCCATAACCGTAGAGTTTGTATGAAGAGAATTGCGGATGTGCGGGAAGCGAGGGAGTTGTGTCAAGATCGTAGCAAGTGGCGCTCTATTGTCTTTGCCTGCCTAAAGGCGTGACAACTTAATTATTTGATTGATTGAAAAGGCGACTGTTGATATATAATTGCAGTTATTTTCCATGTTGTTGCAAACAATTTCCATGTTCCCTTTCGCTCTCAACGCACAAATAGGTTATTTTATATTCCCTTTAGCTGTAACAACGTATCGAGAAATAATCCTTTGCATCGCATGTGCTCTTACTATAATAGTATCTCAGAGGAATGTGATATATTTCAGCAGAGTCGTCTTTCCATGAAAAAAATTGCATTACATTGATAAGTTATTTAATTTTGTATAATTACCTATTTAGTTACATTTTGACATTGTTTATTTTATTTCATTTCAATTTTTAATTTTGTAGTGATTTAATTAATTTTAATGTCATTGTGTTTTGTTTAGACCATGTTGTTTAAATGATACGTATAACCATAATAGAATTTCAAGTTTATTGTTCTAATTATTATTTAATTCTGTTTAATTATCTATATAGTTTATATTTTGACATTTTGTATTTTATTTTAATTTTGTAGTTATTAATCAGTTTGTGTAAAATTTATTAAATTTTAACCTCATTGTATTTTGTTCTGACCATGTTATTTGAATGTTATGTATAACTGTAATAGGACTTCAAGTTTATTGTACTTGATCATAGTTGATGTTTAAAATGCGTGTTTAACTTGTTGTCTGTTGTTATGCTTAATAAATAAATAAATAAATAAATAAATAAATTAGCAGTCGCAACATTTAGGCCGGAACGCAACTAAATCACTTCACGGTCTGTACATTTGAAAGTGGTGTTATTACACCGGTTTGGCAGACTGGGAAATAAGCATCAATCCTGGTTACCACCAATAAATACCCAGACTCGGAGCCTGCCTCATTTTCTTTGCATTGCTTTAAAACAAATCTTTGCTCCGACCGGACTCAAATGCTGCCAAGCGTTTATTATAGTAAAGTAGTAGGCAGATAGGTAATTTGCCCAGTCTGCCAATCTGTAGTATCCAAGTTTACAGACAGTGGAGTAACTCAGTCGCGTATCAGATTTAGCTTATAGGTTGCCACCACCAACTAGTTCCTAAAAATGACTGCTACGCCCAGTTACCTATTTACCTGTAGTGGCAGTCGCGTCTGTTAATGGACCAAAGCTTAACATCAGGCGGGGTACTGTCATTTGTCCATCCATTCATAAAGGATTATTTTTGTTTCAGATCGTTTAAAGGATATTGCTTCGGAAATGGTTGGTCCACCTGGGCCTCCGGGACATGGGAAACGTGGTCCACGTGGACGACCAGGACCTGTTGGTATACAAGGTAAGAGTGGTAGGGAGACAGTACAGACTGTAAGATGATTCGGTCGCGTTTCGGGATAAGTTTGAAAGCACCAAGGAACCAGCAACTTTCAAGCTGATCCCGAAACGTGACTAAGTTAATTTACGGTCTGTATACTTAAAAGTGGTACTAGCCCGGATTGGTAAACAACCAATTGTCTGTCTCTCTTATCCAATTTTTTTTAAATCTATATTTATTGGGAGCTTTTGTCTATTTAGACATGTCATCTCCATAGAGCCTAAAACATAAAATCAAATTCATCTTAAGTCTATTCGGGAGGATGTCGCGGATGAAGGGAAGAAATTGTATTAAAAAATTTATAACATCTCTGATGCCGGTTCAGATAAAATACTCTGCGCTAAACCAACATTCACTAGATTTAGTTTAAATTCCTTTACCAGAGCTTCCCTCCCCTTCTTGCTCTTAGAGTTACCCAAATTTAATATTAACCAAAACTGCTTATCAGGAATACCAGGAGAAGCTGGTTTTCCTGGGGCTCGTGGACATCCCGGTGAACCTGGAGAGCCAGGAAGACCTGGAACACCAGGCCCTATGGGTGATAAGGGCACTAAAGGAGACAGGGGGCCTGAGGGTGTTGGATTACAAGGGCGAGATGGTGAAAGAGGTTTACCAGGTAAGATTTTAGGGGAAATCCTACGGGGATTCTAAGGATTCTTAATACCAAAGATATGGGTTATGCAGATAATGATCCATCATGAATCATCCCGTTCCATACATATACAAGTATATTTTATTTAGACTCGACTTCTGACCTCCACTTGCCTGGAGAACGAGCCAATGACTGAAGAAACCGAGTTAGTTCAAAGTTGCTTCAATTGCCGTCACTATGCCGGCCAAAGGTGTTTTCTTTTACGCATTTCTCCGAGTTCGAACGTTTTAGTTTAAAAATAATTTTCATTTTGATATTTTTAAAAATACAACGTTTTCGCTGATAACTAAAAAACTATGCAATGTTTCCGAGGTTTAATTTTGAAAGCTTGACACTCCAATATACTGCTACTTACAGTTAAATAACTACTTACAGTAACTGTAAGTAGCAGTCACTTTTTTTTTATCACGCCGGCAACCTAGTTGGAATCGGCAACTTACAAGCTTATACCGAAACTTATAAGTCACTTTACGGTCTGTAAACTTGTAAGTAACGGCGACTGAGGCAGCCGTGAACTGACTCGGTTGTTTCGTCGTCGTCACTCTTGGACCTCCTCTTGCGTGTCGTGTCACAATAAAAAAAGTAGTGGTATTACCCCGGATCGGTAGATTGGGCTCCACTGCCTAAAGCTCTTTAAAAAAAAGTTTGGTAATATGATTTATTTTTATTTTAGGTATAATCGGTCCTCCAGGTCCAGAAGGCAGATCTGGTGAACGTGGCAATCCTGGGCGTGATGGTATGGTTATGAGATTTATAAATTAAAAACCAGTTCTCATGTTCAGACAATACAAAATACAGTCATTGCGCGGCATAGTGACTGTGACTGAGGCAGACTGAGTTGTATTTTTAATTCGTTAGCACACTTGGACCTCTCCTTGCTTACCAGGCAAGTTGAAATCAGATGTCGGGTCACAATATTATATTTTTAAATATTGTGTCTCAACAGCAGCACCCTGACTGATGTTAAGCTGGAGTGTGGTCCATAACTGGAGGCGACCACTACTAGAGTTTACCTAGTAGCAGACGTATTCAATGTGCCGGCCTAGTTGGAACCGGCGATTTCATGGACCGCACTTAACACATCAGGCGAGTTGTTGTTTATATGTCAAGTCACAATAAAAAGAAGACATTCTGCTCGTATTCTATGTTAAAACGACCGTGGTGTAGTGGTAGTGCAATGGTTACACAAACCGAGAGCACGAGTTCGAAATCACTCACCGGTACCAATGCATCTTGATCCTTGGATTCTTCAAGCGATGCGTGAAGAAGCACCTTTGGCCGGCATAGTGACGGTGACTGAAGCAGCCGTGAATAAACTCGGTTTTTTCAGTTATCACTTTTGGACCTTCTCTTGCTTATCATCAGGCGGGTCGAGGTCAGATGGCGTGTCACAATAAAAAAAAAGTTCTTTGGTTGTCCTGTTTCTATGATACAAGCACTTTAGTAGCTTAGTATAGAAATGTAAAAAAAAATGGCCGGTTTTTTTATTGTGACGCATAATCTAATCTTTCCTGATTGTAAGCAAGGAAAGGCACAAATTGGCGGATCATTTGCAAAGTCTGTCAAAGGTGCCACCGATTGAAAAAACCGAGTCAGTCACGGTTACCTTAGTTGCCGTTACTATGCCGGCCGAAAGTGTCATTTGGTCTTTTGGCCGAGCTAGTTTCAGAGTTGTTCTTGTTTTGTAGGTCCAACAGGTCCAAGAGGCTCTCCAGGTCCTCGTGGTACATGTGATTGCGCCCCATCATTTCTTGTCAACCCTCAAGGGAATAATAAAGGATAAATTTTATTTTAATATTTTTATACTGTGATTTTAATAATTGTTTAATTATCTTCTTGTTTTATTTTAAAATCAAATTGTCACGCTTTTTCCACGATCCTGACATAACTTCTTCTCTCTCTTCACTATCTATAGCTTGTCTAACTATAAATGACGCGCCCCTCCACTTTATTAGTTTATGTAAATGTGTGAATACAAATATTACTAACTAAACTACTATACTTTAATAACGTGCTCCTCCTTTTGTGTCTAACCAGCAACTGAATGATCAATTACAACTGCATTTTCGGTGTGTTGCATTCATATTTTACATTCGCACGTGTGCTTAAATGCAGTGAAGAGGCGCGTCATTTCGGCTTAGACAGACTCTACAATTCTCTTGCTCTACGAGCTCTATGCTAAGCTAAGTCGTCCAGCGCTCTTTTAATCTGCTGATACGCACCTCAAAAGTCTGCCGGGAACTATGCTAACTATCGCGTTTATTTTGGTTTTGATTTTACATTTTTTTTATCCAATAGGACGACTAACACCTCAGTCTCTCCGTGACCACGATGGCTGGCTATAAATTGAGAATGTGTACTTTTTTATATATTTTTTTATTGTGACTTGACATTTGACAGCACCCCGCTTGATGTTAAGCTGGAGTGCGGTCCATGAATGGATGTCACTGCTACTACAATTCAATAACTGTAAGTAGCAGTCACATTCACTATGCCGGCGTAGTTGGAACCGGTAACTTACAAGCTGATCCCGAAACGCGACCAAATCACTTCACGGTCTGTATACCACTGCCTACCACTCTTTGATAACTAGACTCAAAACAAATATCCGCCTCTTTTTTATTAACAAATATTTGCAATATTCAACATAATTATTAAATATTACAAATAAAAGCTACGAAACAAATAAAATTTTCTCCGACTGGGGGTCGAACCAGGGGCTTTACGCGTAACAAATTAGTGTGAACACCAATGGACGATTGGTATGCCTGTCGTCAAAACTAAACCTCCATCCTATGACCTTGGATCCTTCAAGCGTTGCGTGAAGAAGCAACTTTGGCCCGCAGAGTGACGGCGATTGAGGCAGCCGTGAATTAACTTGTTTTTTTCAGTTGTCGTCACTTTTGGACCTCCGCTTTGTTATCATCAGGCGGGTCGAAATCAGATGTCGTGTCACAATAAAAAAAATAATGTGTTCTTCATTAATAAAACTGTCATAATAATCTTTCCATCTTATATTCAATCAGAGAAAAGTAATAAAGGAATACAACATCAATTAAATTTACGCATTGGCGTCGACATCCTTAACAGATTCAATTTCACTCTTGCAAAAGAAACACTGATTGTTATTTAATAAATGTTGCATGATGCAGGATCTGAAAATAAAAAGAAATGATTTAGGTCATTGATTTATGATTGGTCTCCCTGACGCTTCGACTAGATGAAGCATTCACCCGTGTCAGACACGCATCGCAAACTACGCTGAAACAGCGTAGTTTGATCAAATATGGCTCAGTGTTTTCTATGATACAAACAAATTAAGTAGCTGTTTGGAATTTAAAAAATAACAATTCCCTATTCTATGGGTTAATAGTTTATGTTAGCAACATTATTTCGTTCACGCACGCAGGTATCGGCCACGTGGATACACGATTACGACGCACACATCAGAGTAAACTGGGAGCGGTTATATCGAGACAGTTTGTATGAAAGGCTCTATCTAGTCGTAGCGCGACCAATCATTAATCTATAGATTTAGGTAATGAAATTAAACCGAAATAGCTGCCGTGGTAATGGAAAGTTCACCTCTGCCGCATGTATTTTTTTATTGTGACACGACATCTGACTTCGACCCGCCTAGGCCTGTTGTGCCGCTATGTCGGCCAAGTGTGCTTCTTCACGCATCGCTTAAAGGATCCAAGGTCATAGGATGAAGAGAACGTGGCAGTAGTGAGCTTACCCCATAATGCATAAAGCTATGCATTATGGGGTAAGTAAATGCAGTAAGTAAAACCTCATCTTACTTCCTTACCTCATCTTTTTATACCCGTAATACCCGCATGGGTCAGGGAAAGTATCCGCATTCTATCGACCGAATCGGCAGTCGAAAACAATTTTGTCAAGTGAAATGCTTTACCAGCCCACGTGTTCGTCACATCCAATAACATTGGAAGCGTCCATAAGCTTTGACTGACATAATGACGGCAACTAAACAACCGTATACAGATTTAGTATTCTTAGTCGTTGGCACTCTTAGATCTCCCTTTGCTTACATCAGACACAATAAAAAATGTATCAACAGCACAGTGTCATAATGCCTTTTGGTGATTGGTTCAATCAGTCAATCAATCAAATTGTCACGTCTTTTTCTCACATGGATAGGCCGAGACAATGAAGCGCATCCTCACGAAAGTTGGGTTGCCTAGTGCCCACAACCCCAAAGCTTGTATGAAAATAATTGTGGGAGAAGCGAGTTGTGTCAGGATCGTGGATAAGGGTTAAAAAGGAACATACTTGCAGGATTGATGTCCACACGGAACAAATCTGGCATCAGCAGGTCTTGCATAACAAATTGTACATAGCAATTCAGACTGAGCGCTAGAACCAGGGGATTTAGTATCCTTCTCGAACCGAAGACGTTCAATAACAAGTTCTAAGGCTTGCAATTCTTCAGAAGTCACATCATCAGGAACTAAGAGAGGAAATATAACTATAACAACAGCACGCTATGATGGCCGTTTGAACGTTTGCACTGTTCATAAAGTTTCGTATAAACTAATAAATACGTTTGAAGGAACAATTGTTGTTCTTTTTTTATTGTGACTCGACATATGACAGCACCCAGCTTGATGTTAAGTTGAAGTGTGGTGTATGAATGAATCCCACTGCTACTACAATTCAATAACTGTGAGTAGCAATCACATCCACTATGCTGGCCTAGTTGAAACCGGCAACTTACAAGCTAATTCCGAAACGTGACCAAATCACGGTCTGTATACTTGTAAGTGGTGGATAATACTCCGGATCGGCAGACTGGGCACCACTTTGATAACCAGACCCGAAGCAAATATCCGCCTCTTTTATGGTTTCATTAACAAATATTTGCAATATTTAATATAATTAAATATCACAAATAAAAGCTATGTAACAATATTTAATCTGACCCGGAATCAAATCCGAGACTATACGCACAACAAACCAATCGCTAACCGTTTGTCCAGCCATCATAGCGTGCCGTTGGTTACAATAAGATTACAATGAGCAGAAATAAATGTCAAAGTGATGACTGATGACTACGAATAAGTATACATTACTCATTGGTCCATCAGCTGTTAAATTTACACACGAATATTCGACACCGTCACCTCGAACGAAAGAGCAGCCTCTTGCGGGGCGCTAATTTTTTTTTTCTCATGGAAAACTGCTGTTTACAATAAGGTCATACAAAGTCATAAAACCTCAATAATGATAGAAAAACATACTAAAAGTTAAAATTGGCCAGTTTTTCTTTAATCAACTAATTTTACTACTTCTTGAATTCCTATTAGCAATCAGGATTATAAATCTGTTATGAATTAAATCAACTTAATACTAACAATCATAAAAGGAGAATATCTTCTTCTTTCCCCTCCCCACCATGAACTCGAGAGCATTTGATAGGAAAAGGGGTTCATTCACCAATGCCTTCGTAACTTTTGATAGATGCTGTTAAATTATTGAAAATAAAGAGGATTTTATAAACCATTATTTTTATTGCATATAAATGAACTACCAGCGTTGGTACTACCACATTTAAATATTTTCATCATCAACCATAAAGCAGTCCACTGCTTTACGTAGGCGTCCCGCAGGGCACGCCATTCAGATCTGTGTTGTTTCGCCATCTAATATATGACGGCGATTCCTTTAAAAGGCAGTCTTTAAAAATCATCAGTCGCGCAGAAGAACACGTAAATGTCACGACTCAGTGCCATAGCGCCACCTCTGCTTTCAGAAAGCAGTCGCTTTCGCTCGTATAACCCAGCTTAGCTCAACATCAGGCGGTGTGCAGTAATAAATCTTGCCTAATATAAATATATAAAATACCTATACTTACATCAGGGCACAGTTTAGGTTCTAGTATACCAAGTAGACATCCAGCAATGGGAGCCAATGCCACATAGTAATGTACTCTGTCCATTTCTGGTAAGCCACGCGTGATTAAACGACTAAAGGCAGCTCCTCCACCCGACCTTACACATACTCTTGACAGAACTGCCATTAAAATCTAGACACGGACAGATTTTATGTTATATTCAAAGAAACACAATGAATATAACATAAACGATCTTGTAACTCAGACATATATTTTTATATGTATTTATAATTCACTTGACAATACATTGTAATACCTTATTGCTATTTGGGGAAATGCTGGCACTACTGTTAAAAAAATGTAGGTACCTAATTCAAAACAAGGGCGTTAACCTAATCTAATAAGACATGAAACATTATGCAAGGAAACAAAATTTCTTTTTACATATTCTTTTGAATCTTTCAAGCATCGCGAGAACGTGCATCGCCGGCATAGTGACGACGACTGAGACGATTTGTCAATTTTTTAAGTTTTAAATTATTACATTTAAGAATAAAAGTACCTGACAAGTTCTTCCAAGTAATAGATCATTTTGATTATCACTCGTTTCAGGCTTCGTCAGTAGATATGGCGACAATGTCAAAGTCATTTCTAGTGCTCTACATAAACCATGGTACAGGTCAAAGCACGTGGCACATAATTTAACTTGTCTTGCTTCTAACTGGGTGTCTTTTACCACTCTATCCATCTGGGGAATTACAGGAATAATTTTTAATTTTTCGGATGATTTATGTTTTATTTTGTTGACATTTCTATAGGTACTAAGCTATTAAACGTGCTTGTATTATTGAAACAGGACATTCAAAGTACATATATTATAAAAGATATATGTAAGTACCGACTTAGTTTATGGTCGGACCGGTCGTCTTCACCATGATGGCTAGTGGTGCTTTTTCGGCGAGTTAAAACGATTATCGTTTCTTGTCGACGATTGGCAAAATAATAAAAGTTAGGCTAAATCCACCAAAATGAGACTATTGATGATAACGATAAAACGTGTCGTCGCACAGACGATATTCGTAACAACGATTAATTATCTCGATTTAGCCTAGCTTTTATTATTTTGATAATCGCCGACGAGAGACGATAATCGTTTTAACTTGCCAACCTAACTCCGCAGCTTCGTTTGAAGGATCTAAGGTAGAGTATAGGATGGGGAGACTGATCGATCGTTTGACAAAAAACATTGTAGGGGCTCTAGTTTTGTCAAACATGTCCACAAACTCACATCAATATGGCAACTTATGGTACCGTATCTAACAAAAGGAAATGAATAAAATTGTTAACCTCTTGCATCATAGTAATGAATTCAGAGAAAGCCCAATTGAGTTGACTTAATAGTGAATTCAAATAGACTCCAGACTCCTTGGGATGTGTCGAAATGTACTCGCGTATTCTGCTCTGTATCACCTCCGAAGGGCACGGACCTAAACAGTAAAAATGTATTGTTACTGAACTGTTTAGTTTACTTATACCTATTTCATCAAAGAGGGCCGTGGCTTGGCTTGGCTTATGTACTTGTGTTTCCAAATACTACAAGTTTCATTCTTTTATTGTGACACGTCTTGCCTGATCTTCGTCTTCCAGGCAAGGGGAACCGACGACTAAAAAACGACTTAGTTTTAAAAACACCGTCAATATGCCGGCCAAAATTGTTTATTCACTTTTCTTATAGGAAAACAGTGAAGGAAAATTTGTGAAATAATCCTCAGGAATGAAATGTGTCTGTAGGCGATACACTTACTAACTTCCTGCCCCCCTAAAACGACAATCCAAGATGCAAGATAAAAGCCTGCAAGGAATATTATTGTAACTTAATATAAATAACTTAATAGGCTGGTACATCAATGATCAAAACGTTTAAAATAAAGCTTTAAGCTTTCTACGTTGATTTGTGTAAAGTTTAACAGAACCTTTAAATATAATTATTGGGCATTTTGATGCATCATTCTGGTAAGTTATTTAAAATGAGTTTCAATGATATTCCTTGCTTCATGGATTTCCGTGCTAGGGAGTTATTATAGCTTATATGGCTAAATGATTTTCTCCGTGCCTGCTTAATGTGGTAGACAGATAATTAAGGTTCATTTAATCTTTTATATTATCATTATTTTATCATTATCCGAGGTAGTACTTTCAGGTGAAGTTACAGTGACGTTAATCCGTCACGAGATAGAACGGGATTAAAAAGACGATTTAAGAGCTCCTCAGAACACTAAACGTGGTATAGACGACAAAATAATGCCAAAAGGCCGCCATGTTTCTGCGTAATTTGGTTCGAATTGAATTATGTTCTACATATTGGAATTAGATTCACAATTTCATCTACTGCCGAAACCTACAATCCAATGCATGACAGTGAGACGATATCAAAACTTACCAAAGCATTGACTCATGAGACCAGCATCAACTTTAGCACCCAAATTGTTAACCGTTGGTTCTCTATCACCATATCTGTGGAAAATAAATTTTCCTTTAATAAATAATTTAATTTAATAATAAATAATAGGTAGACTAAACTAAATGACATCATTCATTTTGTATGGGGACTTGGGTTTAATTGTATTAACAGTTGCATATACATTTTAAAATAGTTTGATGTAATTACAATGTAATTGGAATATTTCCTTTATTATGCATAGTTTAGGTGTGCAAAATGATCAAACTATAATTATGACAGTTCAAAGCAGAACAAAAGTGGCGTTGATTGACAGATGATACAAAATCGATATCTTATTTTCCAAATAACTCAATTGCACAGCAATTAAAAGCAAAATTGTTATTAGTTTTATCAATACAAGTATCGAAACTACCATTTATATATTTTTTCATCATCGGACATTATAAAAGTCGTACATAGAAGCCCAAAATGAATGATGTCCTTTTATTAATTGAAATACAATTTCAATTAATCAAATTGGTAAACCTCATTCCTGTAACTATAGGCTCTCATTTACTTTATTTTATTTTATTATGACTTGACATATGACAGCACACAGCTTGAGTGTGGTCTATGAATGTCACTGCTAATACAATTCAATAACTGTAAGTAGCAATCACCTCCAATATGCCGGCCTAGTTGAAACCGGCAACTTACAAGCAGTTCCCGAAACGTGACAATCACTTCACTTGTAAGTGGTGGTACTACCCCGGATCGGCAGACTGGGTACCACTGCCTACCACTCTTTGATAACAAGACCCGAAGCAAATATCCGCCTCTTTTTTTATTAACAAATATTTGCAATATTTAATATAATTTTTTTTTTGTCACGCAATTTTTTTGTCACGCCAACATAGACCCCCGTCGAGTCTCCCGTGAACCCCTAGGGGTCCACCTGGATCACTTTGGAAAGCAATGCCTTAGACCTTCGAAAGTTCAATGCTCTAAGCATAAAAATATGACAAGAACTCACTTGGCAGCGAGATGTGGCCATTGTCTATGATGAAACCCGAAGCCAGCGCCATGCCAGAACCTCACCAGCACCCAATTGGATTGCGCCCAAGCACGATTCTGGTATGGCTTCAATAACTGCTCTATCATATACATTTGGCTGAAAAATATAAGTATAGTAAGGAAACGAGCTAAATAAACGCGCTCGCAATGCAGTTGTGACGTCATGGTCACGTGTCTATTTTTAATAATTTATATATATTTTAAATTTTGAGAATAGTGACTGCATGTTTTTTTTCTTTTTCACACATTTTAATCATGTTTCTAATAATGACTCTAGCCTGACTACGGATGACGACTTTCTTTTATTCAATTAACTCACTCATTTTTCAATAATCAAACATAGAAAATATGGACACGTTTTTATCGATATTAAATGACATCGCCGAGCTATGAGCGTCACTAAACGCGGCCACTAAGATACGGGTGGTGATTGTTTCACGCCCCACCGCACCTCAGCCCCCGAATTCATTTAACTCGTTCTCCAACTATAGGTTAAATAATTAGGCAATCTGTTGAGGCCTTTTTTCTGCAATCTGGGAGTGCTTTTTTAATTTTTATTGTGACACGTCATTTGATTTCGACCCGCCTGATAATAAGCAAGAGAAGATTAATGTTAGTTCACGGCTGCCTCAGTCGCCGTCACTATGCCGGCCAAATGTGCTTCTTTACGCATCGCTTGAAGGATCCAAGGTTATAGGAGGGAGAGAAGTAATAGGAGACCAACTAGGAGTGCTGTCATAACTTTAGGGTGGAAGAACTATAGTCGCGCTTCGGGACCAGCTTAAAAGTTGGTCCCGAAGCTCAAGAAAGCTGGATTGCCAAGCTACAATAACAAAAGGCAATAAACTAGTTAACTTTTTTACACTTCTTGCATCTTTTTTTTAAATTGTGACTTGACATATGACAGCACCTCGCCTAATGTTAAGCTGGAGTGCGGACAATAAATAGAGGTAACTATAGTTAAATAACTGCAAGTAGCAGTCACATCCACTATGTCGGCCTAGTTAAAACCGGCAACGCGTCTAAGTCTCTTCACGGTCTGTATATTTGTAAGTGCTGTTATAACCACCGATTTTGTTATCTTTGTTAACAAAAAAATTGTAAATTTAATCAAATAAAAGCTATGCATTCAATATTTGCTCCGACCGGAAATTGAACCCGGGACTTTCCGCGTAACGCCAGTCGTGCTAACCAATATGCCTCGCGTGTCGTAAAAAACAATAATTTCTTTCGGCTACAGCCTATAGTACTAAGGCTACAATGGTGTAGTGGCAGTGCAATGGCTACATAATCCGAGTGGCACGGGTTCGAAACCACTCACCGGTACCAATGCATCTTTGATATAATATATGTACATTGGTTGTCCTGTTTCGATGATTCAAGCACTTTAGTAGCTTAGTATAGAAATAAAAATTAAAAAAATACTCACTGTTTTTGTGTAACACGTTCAATAGCTCTCATTGTTGAAGTTTGTGTGGCGAAAGATGCCAAAGTTTGAACCAGTGATTCCCTTGTACTTGCCAATACTATTCTATGGTCAGCGAATTCAGAACACAAAAACGAAGCACATGACACCACCAATTCTTCCCATTCTGCAATGTTTTTTGTATTAAAAATGTTAAGAGTGGCGGAAGAAGCATGAGAGTAGAATTAACGCTCATTAAGGAGTGTATGTGGAGTGACGATAGCTGATAGAATAAGGAATAGCACAGTGCGCGATAGATGTGGTTTGAATGAGGATGTAGTGATAAGGATTGACAAAGGAATGCTTCGATGGTTTGGGCACATGGAAAGGATGAGTGAAAGTAGATTGACGAAAGGAATTTATAAATCTGATGTAAATGGATGCGTTAAGCAAGGCAGGCCCAAGAGAGCTAGGTTGCCTAGTGCCCATAACCGTAGAGCTTGTATGAAGAGAATTGTGAATGTGAAGGAAGCGAGGGAGTTGTGTCAGGATCGTGGCAAGGGGCGCTCCATTGTCTCGGCCTCTCCCTGTGGGAAATAACGTGACAATTTGGTTGATTGATTGATAAATTAAAACTTAAATAAACTTTTACTTTTTTAGTTGTTGATTTTACAAAGCCGCATAAATTTTGTTTAATACAATAATCAATGTTCGCGCAAAATCTAAGAAAATTCTATTTACAATTTTAATTTAATTTACACGGAATTCTTAGACTTTGAGCGAACATTGATCTATGAATTAAACAAATTTTATGCGGCTTATTATCACATTTATTTTTGGTTAACGATTGTTCAATATTTTAATAATTCGACGTTTCGAGAGCTTTGCGTTGGTCGTCCCAATGGTTGATGCTGTCATTGTTTCCAAAACTATTCACAAAAAATAGTTTCATTCGTCAATTGTTTTCACCATGGTGTGGGATGGGTTGTGTCATTTCTGACACCGAAAATAGCGCTCTTATGGCCCCTATTTACGCTGAGACTTGTATTAGATACGGTTTCTGAGATCTGTCTCAGAGATTTTGGGTCAGTTTCAACCTCCATACACACGATGATTTTTGTATAGTTGAGATCAATGATTCATGTCGCAGTACAAATCTCAGCGTGAATGGCCACCATTATGCTTTAATGCTATAGTGGCGTGTTGGGTCAGGACCTCCTCTCCAAAATATGGCTGAATATGGATAGGTCTCCAGGGGGTTGTCTGTGATCTGCTTTTCTCCTTCGTACCCACCTGGGTGGTTATACTCTTATCTTATTTTTGTTTTGATTTATCTTAGTAGTTTGTAATATTATTTTCATTTTGGCTTGACCACACCACGCCCGATGTTAAGCTGGAATGAGGTCCATAAATGGAGGTGACTGCTACTACAGTTGAACAACATTACAGCCACATTCATTATTTTGATCCGGAGTAGTAGTTCTACTCCGGATCAAAAAAAAAAACACCACTCCTAAAAGATTTTGTAAAAAAAACCCCTAAGTTATTCTATTCAACATAAAAAACAATTGTCACGCCTTTTTCTCACAGTCATAGGCAGATTCAATGGAGCGCCACTTGCCACGATCCTGACTCAACTCCGCTCACATCCACAATTCTCTTCGTACAAGCTGTAGCGACCGCTACATGCTACCGCTAGATGGCGTTGCATGTGTCCAATATCTCGCATACGATTTACCGACAAAATAATGAATCTTATTAATATAGTCACCTCCATAGCTGAAAAACTCGATGTTAAACTCTCAAATGAAGACATAACATTCGCGATACGCGCACAACAGCGTACTGCGGACAAGAGACCAAAACCAATAATAGCCAAGATGAACTCTACCCTTAATAGAGATAGATTAATAAGCGCAATAAGAAAGAAGAGAGGGTTTAATACTGAGGATCTGGGATTAAGAAAGGATGGCGTAGCTACGACCAGTATATACATTAACGAGCACTTAACTTCATTGAACAAACAACTGCTTAGGTTGACAAAGGCTGCAAGTAAGGAGATGGGGTTTCGATACACTTGGGTGAGAAATGGGAAGATATACGTTCGGAGAAGCGATACCAGCCCCGTCATCAACATAAACTCTCAACTAGATTTAGTAAAAATCCGCTCATAGTTTTGGATATATTATTGTCACCGTTTATAGTTTTGATTGTTCTGGTATTATTTCATTTAATATTAAGATTACTCTATGCTAAATATCACATACACACATGCACTCACACATACATTTACACCCACAAATTCACACATTTACACATACAAACTATATCACATTTTGACTCTATTCCTGTACAACATAACTCAAGTAGAGAACACATGTGTTGCCTGTTTATGGTTGGACGTGTGTACATATTGCCATTCTTATCTGATAATCTTATAACTAAATTGCATTTCTTATTACCTCTAACTCTTATAGGTGATAAGTGTTTGCAGATTTCTGCGCTTGGATGGGTTAATTTAGGAATTTTAGTAGATAAGGATTATTATTATTATTTATTATTATTATTGGAATATTAAATATCTAAATGTTTTTTTTATATCATTTTAAATGGGAAGTTTAACAATTTATTTGCAAAACACTCGAAGCATACGAGGCAAATGCCTCGAATTTCGTTTAGGATTACTTTATAATGAATTCGATGTTGTAGGTATTACAGAGACCTGGCTGTTGGATGGAATTCTCGACTCCGAAATTTCGGACAACCGCTACGACGTGCACCGATGTGACCGCGACATAGCCGCGACTGGATGCGTGCGCGGAGGCGGCACACTTTTACTAACAAAGAGACACTTATCTGCACGTTGCATACCTGCATCATACAACGCAGGCCCAAGCGGCTCACTTTTCGAAGCTATTCATGTCATGATCCCAGCACGAGCTGTGGGTTCTTCGGAAGACTTACATGTGCTCTGTCTCTATATCCCAGGTACACGCGTTAGCTCATCCGATACACTGCTGGATGAAGTTACAAATTTCTTAGAAACAACGTTCCAAAAACATAGTGAGGGGAACTTTTTAATAATGGGAGATTTTAATATGCCGCACGTAAACTGGGAAAGCGATAACGATCACAACAAATTAGTCCCATCGGGAAAAATTTGCGGTCTTTCAATGAAGAGGTTTTTGGATTTTTTGCATCTTTCTCATTTAACCCAATATAACAACATACCTAATGATAATGGACGATTTTTAGATCTTATATTCAGCAACACCCATATAGAGACCCACCGAGCCACCATGCCGATTGTTCCTGAGGACTTACCAGATCTATCACTAAAAATAACTGACCTAACCATAGTACCGATTAAGGAGCCTCCTAGAAAGATCTTTGCTTATCACAAGGGCGACTATGTGGGAATGTGCCAGTACTTAAACGGTGTGAATTGGTCTGATACACTTAGCGACAAGAGCGTAGACGAGGCGGTAAGCACATTTAATAATACTTTATGTGACTGCATTGAACAATATATCCCCCACTACTGGTCTAAATTAACAACATACCCCCGTTGGTTTTCTAACAGCTTAATTAAAATTATCAAAGAAAAACGTAAGTACCACAAACGTTGGAAAACATATCATAATCCTAGGGACCGCGATACATTTGTGTTGCTTAGAAAGAGACAAAAAAAAGTGCAGTCACAATGTTGGTCACGGTTTGTACATAACACTGAGTCTAAAATAACCCATAATCCAAAAGAATTTTGGAGATATGCAAAGACTCTAAGGGGCGGCGGACGTATGCCAGCGCAGCTTAGCATTGGTGCCCACACTTTATCTGGCTCATCGGAAATATGTGAAGGCTTTTTAAATCACTTTCAATCTATTTACAGGGATACGAATATTGTACAAAGAACAGATTTTGAGGATAATTTTAAAAATAGTATAAGCAACGTAAGCATTAGTCGTGACCTTGTATTAAAGTATCTCAAGAACATAAACGAGAATAAAGGGCCGGGCAGCGACAACATCCCACCGATTGTCGCCAAACGCTGCGCGGATGCGTTGTCTACTCCTCTTTTCCATGTCTATGAAATGTCGCTTACCGAAGGAGTATTTCCGAGCAAATGGAAGGAAGCCATGTTGGTGCCTATACACAAGAGCGGTTCAAAAACTAAGGTAGAGAACTACAGACCTGTCTCTATTCTATCTGTGTTTGGAAAGTTATTTGAGAAAATAGTTTACGACCAAATTTATCCGTTCATTCGCGATGTGATTCCGCAAAACCAGCATGGCTTCATGGCACGCCGCAGCGTCGTCACCAACCTCGCGAGTTTTACGAGCGATATAATCGGGCACATGGACGAGCGTTTGCAAATTGACACCATTTACACTGACTACGCTAAGTGCTTCGACAGATTAAATCACGATATACTAATTAGGAAGTTGGGTTGTGCCGGAATTCATGGCGACTTACTGAGATGGTTCGATTCATACCTGCGGAAACGATCTCAATCTGTTAAAATTGGAGCTTCACGATCAACATTCGCAATTATACCTTCTGGAGTCCCGCAGGGATCACACTTGGGCCCACTTTTGTTTAATATATACGTATCAGATATTCACGAATGCTTTCTTTATGCAAACTACTCTATGTATGCAGATGATCAAAAGATATACTTACCCATTGGCGAAAAAGATGACTGCCTACGTCTGCAGGAGGACCTAGACAGGCTTAGTGCCTATTGTATAGACAACGCTCTGGACCTAAACGTGTCTAAATGCCAGCTGATCACTTTCGCACGAATAAAACACGCCATTGAATTTAATTACACACTAAATGACAAATCTATAAATAGAGTCAACAAAGTTCGCGACTTGGGAATAATACTGGACCCAAAGCTGACATACACCTGTCATTACGAACACATTGCAGGCAGAGCACTTAAAATGCTGGGTTTTGTGCTCAGAACTACTAAGCATTTCAAGCAAATGAAATCATTTTTACTGCTTTACTTCGCATATGTGAGATCGGTTCTGGAATTCGGCTCGTCAGTCTGGTCACCTATTTACGAAGTGCATATCCAGAGGTTAGAGGCCATTCAACGTCGGTTTTTAAATGCGATTAAATACAGAATAAATAACAGAGCTGGTATTGACCTACTTAGCTTACAAGATCGTCGGGATATTGCGGATGTTAGCCTTTTGCATTCCATCATAAACAACAAAACCGATTGCCCTAAACTAATGGAACAAATAAAACTACGGGTGCCCAACATGCGTCTACGCAAGCGATCTCTCACGTTCGCAACCACGTCTTCCATCTCTAATTATACCAGGAGTTCGTTCATTAATCGCAGCTGTAATACCTACAACATCCGTTTCAATGATCTGGATATTTTTTATTTAAGTAGCAAGAAGGGATTTAATAATGAATTAGTTCAGATATGCAAATCAAAGAAAAAAGGGTCGACACACGCACACACACACACACACACACACACACACACACACACACACACACACACACACACACACACACGCGTATGTGAAATAAGTATATGAGTATATAAATAAGTATATTTTGATTTTATTTTATTTTTATTAGGAGCTAAAAAAAAATAAATATATATAATAAAATGGACTATATTTGGCTTTGGAAATGTACTATTATGAAATGTTTCGTCAAAGATGTATTTAGCTGTAAGTCTTAATAAATAAATAAATAAATAAATAAATGAATATACATGCGCTTCAACGAGAAGACGTCACCGGCTAAGTTGAGCCCAGTACGCAACACGCGTACTTTTCTAACATGCGGAATAATGCTCCGCTAAAAAGCTTTACGGTTATGGGCACTAGGCCACCAATTATTCTTATATTAATGTATAAGGTAAGTATTACAACAGAATGAAATATTAATAAGTAACCCACATATCATTCATTTCTATTCTTAGACTAATCTCTCACGCAACGCGTCCCTCGCCAGCAATAAAACCTAATAATCAATAAAATTCAGACTATAAACACACTTTTTAAAACTAACCACAAAAACGTAGTGGCGACAGCGGTCGGAGCAAATATTTGTTTCATATCTTTTATTTGTAATATTTAATAATATTTGTAAATAAAAAAAGAGGTGGAAATTTACCCAGTCTGGGGTAGTACCACCACTTACAAGTATACAGACCGTGAAATGTTTCGTGTCGCGTTTCGAGATCAGCTTGTTAGTTGCCGGTTCCAACTAGGCAGGCATAGTGGATGTGACTGCTGCCTACAGTTATTGAATTGTAGTAGCAGTGACATCTATTTATGGACCACACCCCAGCTTAACATCAAGCGGGGTGCTGTCATAAGTCGAGTAACAATAAAATAAATATAAAAAAAAGGATTGACAAAGGAATGCTTCGATGGTATTGGCACATAGAAAGGATGAGTAAAAGTAGATTGCTAAAAATAATTTATAAATCTCATGTGAATGGATACGTTAAGCAAGGCAGGCCCAGGAGGGTATTTTCTGATCAAATCGGAGACATCCTCAAAAAAGCCAGGTTGCCTAGTGCCCATAACCATAAAGCTTGTATGAAGAGAATTGTGAATGTGAAGGAAGCGAGGGAGTTGTGTCAGGATCGTGGCAAGTGGCACTCCATTGTCTCTGCCTATTCCTGTTGGAAGAAGGCGTAACAATTTGAGTTTTTAATTTTTATTTAATTTTTATGTTTAATTCTTCAAAACTATGTTTTAGCTTGAAGACTTAAACGTTAACACGCGGTTAAAATCTACTCTGTTTTAATATTAATACGAATTTCAATCACAGCGCGCTTTCGTATGCATCTTTTTATTTCCAGTAAAACGGGTATGAGCGAAGCGGAGTCTATATGTTAGTGATCTGTGATAAAGCTCAATCATTGAATCGTCAATAATATATATTGCTTTTACTAAAATGTTACTTCAATCAAGTTATTGAGTACAAACAAACACTTGGCCGGCATAGTGACGACTACTGAGGCAACCGTAACAGGGCAATCCCACGAACAGGGTCCAAGCCACCAATGTGGTCAGGGCTCCTGAGAAAAAACCTCCTAACAATACGCCTCGTGTCCAGAAGTACCGCTTTCTGAATCAAACGCTTGATCCATCTATCAAACGAGAGCCTCTTTAGGCGTTCATCGGGGCTCTTGGCTATTAAGCTATTAGCAGTCACGACTATTAGCAAAATGACCTCCCTGTATCCACCTCCCTCATGTCGACAACTCATGTCAATCTTTCTCAGCTTTGACGAGGTTCTCATCATGAGGGACCGCCACATCAACATTCTTATTATTGTTACCTGGTATTTGATGTACGGGCACAGTAGGATGCATATACAGGCGCAGCGTATTACACAATTCAAGTAATGTATCCACGTGGTATTCAGGAACAAACGCAAACAGCGACGCTGCATATCTTTCACCTATAAAGGATGTAAGTGGTAGGCTGTAGAGATAAAAGTAATGTAGATGGATATCGGAGACATCCACAAGAAAGCTGCGGGCTTAGGTTGGGCAAGGTAAAACGATTATCGTCTCTCGTCGTCGATTGGCAAAATAATAAAAGCTAGGCTAAATCCACCAAAATGAGACTAATGATGATAATGATCAAACGTGTCGTCCCACAGACGATATTCGTCACAACGATTAATAGTCTCGTTTTATTAGATTTAGCCTAGCTTTTATTATTTTGACAATGGCCGACGAGAGACGATAATCGTTTTAACTTGCCCAACCTAACCTAATGGGTTGCCTAGTACCAATAACAGTAGAGCTTGTACGAAGAGTATTAAGTGAGGGAGTTGTGTCAGGATCGTGGCTAGTGGCGGTTCATCGCGCGTATCCCTGCCGGAAAATAGCGGTTTTGGGCACTAGGCAACTCAGTTTTCTTCGGAGACATCCGAACTGGCCGGAAAGCACCTCCTGATTCTGCCTCGTTAAACGCAAAATTATAAATATGATATTTCTAAGAAAATACTATGATAATTTTCTTTCGCCGACACAGTAACGAGGGCTGAGGCAGTCGTGAACCGAGTAGGTTTTTTCAGTTGACGGCACTCTTGAATCTCCATTATGCTTACCATCAGCCAGGTCAAGGTCAGATGTCGTGTCATAATAAAGAATGATGAAAAACCTAATTAAAAATCTTACAAGCACCTTGTTGAACTTCATTCTGCGAATTGCTTGATGGAGTTGTTGTTGAAACAGGTGTCGTTGGGCTATAAATACAGATAATATTTTTATCAATTAATCAATCACAAAGATAGACAGAGACAATGGAGCGCCACTTGCCACGATCCTAGCACAACTCCCTCGCTTCCCTCACATACACAATTCTCTTCTACCCAGCTTTATTATTATTATTAGCCTATTTATTTCGCCTACAGCTGGATAAAAGGCTCTTTTAATCCCATGTCTGAAGACACTTTACGGTCTTAAGCCACGAATTATTGTTGAAGTTTCTTATCTCGCCATCTTTGTTTGCACCTACCGCGACATCTTCTGCAATTTGGGGTCCACTTCGTTGTTGACTTTGCCTATGTATTCTCTCCATCCTCTAATCTTGGATTCTTCAAGCGATGGGTGAAGACACACCTTTGGCCAGCATAGTGACGGCGACAGGAGGGGCCGTCAGCTGATGCGGTTTTTTAGTCTTCGGCACTCTTGGACCTCCTCTTACTTACCATCAGGCAGGTCGAGGACAGATGTCGAGTCACAATAAAAAAAGCATCAGACATGAAGTAGAGATGAGTCCCACTTGAGATCTTAACAAATCTTCCTCGCATTCACAATTCTTTTTACAAGCTTTACGGTTATTGGCACTAGTAACCTAGCTTTCTTGAGGATGTCTCAGATTTGGTCATCCATCCACATCAGATTTATAAATTCCTTTTGTCAATTTACTTTCACTCATCCTTTCCATGTGCCCAAACCATCGAAGCATTTCTTTATCAATCCAGGATCGTGAAATTAAAGCTCAATCGTCTCTACCCAATCTTGTGGTAAAAATGAGCAGTTTAAGATTAATTAGCCAGTTCAACGCTTTCTTCGCCAATTCCACTCCAATGCGAGGTTTGGTTTGAACGAAAAACTATATTCCAATTACTCATTGAAAAAGAGTATGTGCGCTTACCTTTGATCTGAACTGGAAGTATACTCCAGCTCCAAAGACGCGTAACTGCTGTTACCAAGCATCGAACTCTTGTCCTGAAGTATCTCCTTACTGGATACCTAAAAGGTCAATTTTTTTCCAAGTAAGAAACATTTATCACAAATGATAGTTTATCAATCAGTTAATGTGATGTCGCGTGTAATTTTAATTTTGTTTTGTAAATTGTAATTAGACATGTGAACTCGACCCGCTTGAACGACTTGAACGACAGGCGTGGACGAACGGTTTAGCGACTGGTTTGTTGCGCGTAAAGTCCCGGGTTCGATCCCCGGTCGGAGCAAATATTTGTTTCATAGCTTTTATTTGTAATATTTAATAGTATTAAATATTGCAAATATTTGTTAATAAAAAAAAAAGAGATGGATATTTGCTTCGGGTCTGGTTATCAAAGAGTGGTAGGCAGTGGTACCCAATCTGCCGATCCGGGGTAGTACCACCACTTACAAGTATACAGACCGTGAAGTGATTAGGTCACGTTTCGGGATCAGCTTGTAAGTTGCCGGTTCCACCTAGGCCGGCATAGTGGATGTGATTGCTACTCACAGTTATTGAATTGTAGTAGCAGTGACATTCATTCATGGACCACACTTTGGCTTAACATATTGTCGAGTCACAATAAAAAAAAAAAAAAAAAAGGTAAGCAAGAAGAGACCCAAGATTGCCGGCGACTGCGAAAATTGAGTCTTCACGGCTACCCTAGTCACCGCGACCATGCCGGCAAAAGGTGCTTCTGCACGCATCGCTTGAAGGATCCAAGGCTATAGGATAGAGGGAACACATGGGCAGGTATGGCATTCCTATCCTAATTTCCATGAAGATATGCAGTGACCATAAAGTACCACTTTCCAAGACACAGCTTTTTCATAATTTCTTTTTAATTTTATTTAGACCTAAGAAGGTTAACTGGGATTGAATAATCTAGCGGCATTAAGTTCATCTTAGTAAAATAACACATTACCAAAACTTCTGTTGCATAAGTACTATCAGATGCGAGTCTCATAGAGTGTAGTACACCAGCAAACTGTTTCGTTAAATTCTGTTGCCTCCTTCTAGTCCAAACAGCACCTATTATCCATCCCATTTGCAGAGCACTCGTTTCTAATTTCTCCTACAAAAGAAACACATTTTTAAATCCTATATTCTTAGATCTCTCACTAGGTTTTAACGTATTGCACTGCACAAAATGTTTAGTTAAGGCGACCGTGGTGTAGTGGCAGTGCAATGGTTACGCAAACCAAGAGCACGAGTTCGAAACCAATCACCGGTTCCGATATATCTTTGATATATGTACTTTGGTTGTCCTGTTTCTATGATGCAAGTACTTTAGCAGCTTAGTATAGAAATGTATAATAAAAAAAATAAAAAAAGGATGTTCTGGAGAACTCTTTAACCTTGTTCCTACCAAGTATTAATCATTTGATAAAACCTGCTCGGGTCAGGGGAAGCATCTGCATTCTGTCCACTGAATCGGCAGTCAAACTAAACTGTTCGACGCGTCATCTCTTTGTAGAACAATCGAAAAGAAAGCCTCACGGCAGTCTCGAGGCACAATAATATTTAAACAAACACGACTATACCATCTGTGAGCTTTGATGGCCCTTTTTACGTTTGCATCGTCCATGATGTTTCATATAAAATAATAATAACGTTTCAAGATATAAATTTCTGTTCATTATTGTCACTATAAAGAACAGCAATTGTCCCTTCAAACGAAATTATTAATCTATGCAAAACTTCATGATCGGTGCAAACGTCAAAATGGCCACAAAGCGTGCCGCTGGTATAGTATAGGTTTAATAACCCTTTAGACCAGTGTATTCCAACGTGGGGCCCACGGGGGGCGATTTGATAGTTGAGGAGGGCAGTTTAAAAATGGACCCGACACGACTTTAACCTTTTCGCTTTGGGTTATTTAAATGCAATGCTAGATATCGGTGACAAATTTAACAAAAAGGCTGTAATCATTTATATTTCTTAAGGGAACAAAATAATGCTAATGAATAATGCCTTTACAAATAATCTAATTACCACATAAACGCTTTTAGATCTTTCCAATTCTATTAAAATCTTTTCTGATATTTCCTTCTTCTCTGCTGGTGCTTTGTTTGGCGATGATGATTCTGTGAAATTAAGATTTTACTTTTAAATCCTGATTTGGAAAGGATGAGTGAAAATTTATAATCGAAAGAAATTTATAAATCTGATGTGGATAGATGCGTTAATCTAGGCAGACCCAGGAGTACCATCCTCAAGAAATCTGAGTTGCCTAGTGTCCAGCACCGTAGAGCTTCTATGGAAACGAATTGTGGATGTGAGGAAAGCAAGGGAGTTGTCAGGATCGTGGCAAGTGACGCTCCATTGTCTCTGCCTATCATTGTGGGAAAACGGCTTGACAATTTGATTTGTGTATTAGTGTATATGTAAATTAATTTGTATATTTTCTATATGTATTTATTTGGTTTTTCATTTGCACCATACTTTTCTCACTAACATCGCCGTCGAATCCTAAAACGACTAGTAGGGAATGCCTTTGGCATTAAGTCTGCCTTTGTACAATTATGCATTAAGTTTTTAAATAAATAAATATTATAATATTATAAATAAATAGATCTAGGCCGGCATAGTGGATGTGACTGCTACTTACAGTTATTGAATTGTAGTAGCAGTGACATTGATTCATGGACCACACTTCGACCTAATAATAGGCCAGTCTGTCTGTGATTTTGGGTCGTCGAGATCCAGTAAACAAAATATGCAAAAAATAGGACATTTTCTGTAGAATTCGATACACTAAAATTAAAACAACTGACAGAAAATTAAGGGCCAAGTTGGTAAAAATTGAAAAAAGTTTAATACAAATGTTATAGAAATATGAATTACGGATCGAACTAGGCCAGTTGGACTTCAATGTATTAACAAACAAATTATTTATTTAAAAAAATGGGGATTCGAAATAGACTGACTGGCCTACAACATCAAGCGTGGTGCTGTAATATGTCGAGTCACAATAAATAAAAAGAGTGATAATATACCAGTATTATTAATTTCGTAGGTTATATTTTGTATTCTTTGTTCAATGTCGTGCAAACAATCCGCCATGTCTATTTGGTTGTCTCTCACTTCACACAACTGGAATTATACAATTAAAATAGATTTAACCACAGACCGTGAAGTGATTTGGTCGCGTTTCAGGATCAGCTTGTGAGATGCCGGTTCCAAATAGGCTGGCATAGTGGATGTGACTGCTACTCACAGTTATTAAATTGTAGTAGCAGTGACATCCATTCATGGACCACACTCCAGCCTTACATCAAGCGGGGTGCTGTCATATGTCGAGTCACAATAAAAAAAAAGATTTACTAGTTTATATACAAACGACTTTATAATGAATAACTGTTTGGAGGACAAGTAGACCAATATGTATCTTTAATTTATGATGTACTCTGGTCGTGCTATTTTCATGATACAAGCACCAAGCGCCAGCCAATCTATTAGGAGCCAAAATCATAATATAATATGATAGAAAGTAATAAACTTGCTCCACAAAATGCCTAGCCTGGAATACGAAAGCCTGGTTGGCTCACCGTTAACCTTCATGCACTTGTGTTTTTTTTTTTAATTATATCAAACGTTGGAGAAAGGAGCGCTACTATCAAGTAACTGCTCCGGGTTGTCCGGCTGCCAAGCGCTGATCCACCGTTGTGGGCACGATGGGCATGCTCGCAACCTTAACATGCTAACTGTCATGCCCTAGTAAAAAAACAAGTTTTTCAGTAATCTGATTGTAATTATCTTGAGCAAACAAACTAACAATTTTCACGTTTATTAATTTATCAGGAGGGTGTTTACCGACCAAATCGGAGACATTCTCAAGAAAGCTGGGTTGCCTAGTGCCCATAACCGTAGAGCTTGTATGAAGAGAATAGTGGATGTTAGGAAAGCGATGGAGTTATATCAGGATCGTGGCAAGTAGTGCTCCATAGTCCCTGCCTATCCCTGTGAGAAAACGGCGTTACAATTTGTTTGATATTAATTTACTAGTGATCGCCCCACGGCTTTGCCTATGTGGAACTTTTACACTGTACAAAATCTTGGTCAGGGCATCATAGTTTATAAAAAAGTAGGAATGCACTTTGTTGATAATGAGTGAGTTCATGGCTGTGACCACAACCATTTTTAAAAGCTGGATCCGCATCTGACAAGATGTATCACCACTTACAAGTACATGACATGACATGTACAAGTACAGGACATGAAGTGACATTCGCGTTTCGGGATCAGCTTGTAAGTTGCCGGTTTCAACTAGGCCGGCATAGTGGACGTGACTGCTACTTATATTTTTTAACTGTAGTGGCAGTCGCCTCCATTCATGGACCACACTCCAGCCTAACATCAGGCGGGGTACTGTCATATTTCACACTAAAAAAGCACGTTAAGTAGCTTAGTATATAAATGTAAAATAAATTACCTTTTCGTCATATTTTACAGCAGCGCCATGATATAGAGCCAATAGACCATCGACAAGTCTTAGGTATGCAGTTTTAATATCAATACGACCTGAACCAGGCATTAAGGACGGAGAACCTTTCATGGAAAACACTGTTCCTTCTGGATTCCTGCTTTAAGAAATATAGCTATAAATAAATCTAAAACATCGACCGCGGCATTATGCTTTTGAGGCTTTTGAGGCCACAGCACATTGTCAGTTAAACATGAAGTTACGATAGTATTTTCTTAGATTTTGCGAGAACATTGATAAATGAATTAAACAAATTTCATGCGGCTTTATCTCGTTTATTTTTGGTTATGGATCTTACATTTTTTTTATAACGATGCTTCGAGAGATTTGCAGCCATCGTGTTTATTTTTATTGTGGCACGACATCTGACCTCGCCTGATGATAAGCAAGAGAAGGTCCAAGAGTGACGATGACTGAAAAAAACGAATTAGTTGCTGGCTGGTGTCACTATGCCCAGGTAAAATCAATCTATGGAGAGTAAAATCAATAAAAAAAAATAAACGCGATAGTAAGCCGCATAAAATTTGTTTAATTCATTATTATCAGATGTTTAAATTATTTTGTATGGGTACCCATGTATGGGTCTTGAGTGTATAATCAACACTATCAACTTTATAGTTTTTCATTTTGTATCTGTAAGTCTACAATTATAACTTTATAGTTTTTCAGTTTGTATCTGTAAGTCTACAATTATAACTTTTTGATAATAATACCATATTGACCTTAATGGTATCGGTGACATCTGAGGTTGCAAAAATCGTGCCATCGATGATATAACCTGCGGCAATGTGGCTGTTCTTAGTGATCCTGCCGCCATCACGTCTAAAATAAAACAAAATCTTTTTATCATCATCATCAGCCAGAAGATGTTTGACATTTGAAAAAAAGAGGCTTTTTCTTCGGGTCTGTTTATCGAGCGATGTGCCCAGCCACTTCAGTAATTTGTATTTTTTTTTATTGTGACATCTGACAGTACCCCGCTTGATGTTAAGCCGAAGTGTGGTCCATGAATGAATGCCACTGCTACTACAATTCAATAACTGTGAGTAGCAATTACATCCACTATGCCGGCCTAGATGGAACCTACAACTTACAAGCTGATCCCGAAACGTGACCAAATCACTTCACGGTCTGTATACTTGTAAGTGGTAGTACTACCCCTGATCGGCAGACTGGGTACTACTGCCTACCACTCTTTGATAACCAGACCCGAAGCAAATATCCATCTCTTTTTTTTATTAACAAATATTTGCAATATTTAATGTAATTATTAAATATTACAAATAAAAGCTATGAAGGGACTTTACGCGCAACAAACCAGTCACTAAACCGTTCGTCCACGCCTGTCGCGTGTCAGGATCAGCTTGTAAGTTGTAAACGCTATAGTAGATAAAACTGCTACTTTAGTTAATAAATTTTAGGAGCGGTCACCTTTATTCATAAACCGAACTCCATCTTAACATCAGGCGAGGTTATCATTGCTCAACTAAGATCGAACCTGGGCTCTGACCGCTAAACTACATAGGACCTATGCGCTAGCGTATAATTTCTTGTGCAGAATAGGTTGTGTTGTCTGGTTCTGTTTTTAAATATTTTTTTCACCAACTGACAGGTATTAAGTATAACTGCAAAAATTATAAAGTGAATCTTGCATAGAGCTTGTTTGAAGAGAATTGTGAATGTGAGGGAAGCGAGGGAGTTGTGTCAGGATCGTGGCAAGTGGCGCTCCATTGTCTCTGCCTATCCCTGTGGGAAAAGGGGTGACAATTTGATTGATTGATTGAATCTTGCATTTTGAAATCAGCCTGAAAAGTGCTGAAGTTCAGGGAGGCCGGCATAGCGGATCCAGACTGTTACGCCTATATATAAAATGGATTGTTACCTGTGTCGAGTCCACCAGCTCTATTATAAATAGGTTCGAAACTTTGTATAAATAAATTATCTTCACCCAAAACATTAACCAAATCTTGTCTACAAACAAACATTAATAATGAAAATCTGCTGGCACTGTAGTTCTTAAAATTATTTACATTTCTATATTAAGCTACTAAAGTGTATCATAGAAACAGGACGACCTGAGTACATATATCAAAGATACATTGGTACCGGCACGGGCAGAAGCGTAGCGTGCCTTAAAAGATTTCTCACAAATTAAAAAATAATGTTTGCATAAAATTAAAAGAAATATTTATTCTTTATAATTATCTGTCACTTTTTCCAAAATTTTTAAAAACAATTCAAATTAAATATAGGATTTTAGGAGGTTTTTATTAATTTTTGTTTACGCACGTTTGGGGGCCCCGTATAATTGATACGGCGGTATCTACGCCCCTGGGCACGGTTTGCGTAACCATTGCACTACCACTACACCACGGTCGCCTTACACATACCACTATACTAGGATTGTATGTATATAACAATTTACTAACATATAAAATAAAATAAAAAACAACAAAAAATATGAAACTGATACTACCAATGATATTTTAATAAGAAAAGAGGCAGATATGTTACATGCGCTCCGAACGAGGCACATTTAAACTATGCTACAAGCTGGTTAGCTAGTGATGTACTTGTGTTAAGAACATAATTTAAAATATTTATAAAATATATTATAATTTAATTATTTTATTTGTTTTTTTATTATTATTTGTGATATTTATTTATTAACTTTGTCTCATTGTTTTATAACTATAAAATATAGATTTTTTTGTCATAAAGTTGAATTAAAAAATAGACGTCAATGGCGACCCTTCAAAGTAATTTTTTTAAATGTATTATATTATACAACTTGGTTTATTACATTACCAATCAATCAACCAAATTGTCACGCCTTTTTCTTACAGAGATAGAGACAATGGAGCGCCACTTGCCACGATCCTAAAACAACTCCCTCGCTTCCCTCACATCTACAGTTCTCTTCATATAAGCTCTAACATTATGGGCACTAGGGAACCTAGCTTTCTTGTTCTTGAGGATATCGCCGATTTGCTCGGTAAACACTCTCCTAGGTATGCCTCGTTTAACGCATCCATCCACATCAGATTTATAAATTCCTTTCGTAAATCCATAATTCATTGATATTACCTTAAAGTTCTGACTAAAAAGGGCAACACTCCGCCCAATCTGTCAACATTGTAATAATCCAATTCGCCGTCCAAAAAACTGTTCGTCGGTACATGTATTGGAAAATGCCTAAAATCAATCAATCAATCATTTACGTTGTCACGCCTTTTTCCACAGGGATAGGCAGAGACAATGGAACGCCACTTGCCACGCCTAAAATATAGTAATTAATTATTAAGGTTTTTTAATTGTGACATGTCTACATATATTAAATAGCACGCCGCTTGATGTTAAGCTGGAGTGCGGTCCATGATAGGAAGTGACTACTACTACATAGCAATAACTGTAAATAGCAGTTACGTCCACTATGTCGGCCTCGTTGGAACCAACAACTTACAGACTGATCCCAAAAACCGACTAATACCGTAAGTCTGTATACTTGTAAGGGGTGGTACAAACGGGGCACTACCACCCTTTGACAATTAGACCCGGTGCAAATATCGATAATCATAAAGCCTCTTTTCTTTATATTAACAAATATTTGTAATATTCATTTTATTTATAATAAAATAAAAAAATAAAAGCTATGAAACAAATATTTACTCCAACCGGGAATCAAACCCGGGACTTTACGGGTAACGAACCGGTAATTCCGAAACACGACTAAATCACTTCTGTATACTTGTAAGTGGCGGTACTACCCCGGCAGACTGGGTACCACTGTCTACCATTCTTTACTCTTACAATTCTGCAGGCAATATTAGTTTTGGAAGCATACACCTTCGCGGTCCAGCTTCATCAAGCGGGGTGCTACAGTAAAAAATGGTTTAATTTGATACTAACTTATTTCCGAGTGGATTTTCTTGCCATAATTTCAGTGTGGCCATCAGGAGTCTGTCATGACAACACCAGGCTATGGCTGGGGTGTTCCGGGACACATTGAATAGCCTCTGGAAACAAGTAAGAATAAAACCTAATCCAGTGAAATAGGTCAACGCTACGCTTGAGAAAACGTCAAACGTGATCTATCAGTGATGTTTCTTTGCATAACAAACGCAAGAGGATGCCTACGACTGAAAGAACCGAGTTAGTTCACGGTTGCTTCAGTCACCATCACTATGCCGGCAAAAAAAATGAAACTATTGTATTGTCATCGGTTTTTAATATGTATACAAGTTTTTAACCGACTTCAAAAAAGGAGGAGGTTATCAATTCGACCCGTATTTTTTTTTTATGTTTGTTACCTCAAAACTTTTGACTGGTTAAACCGATTTTAATGATTCTTTTTTTATTTGAAAGCTGGTGCTTCCCGTGTGGTCCCATTTTGTCCCATTTTCCAATTTGGTCCAGTTCTGATAATGGCATCCATGAGAAAATCATATAAGTCTTAAATTTGCAACATTCTAATTCATGTTTGTTTGCGGATAACTTCGTTGTTTATGAACCGATTTTGATTATTCTTTTTTTATTGGAAAGAAGATATTTCAAAGGTGGTCCCATGATAAAGAAATCAGGGTTTAACCGACTTCAAAAAAGGAGAAGGTTTCTAAAATGACTGTATATATCTTTTTTATGTTTTTTCGCGGATAACTTCGTTGTTTATAAACCGATTTTGATGATAAGGGAATCAAAGTTTAACCGACTTCAAAAAAAAGAGGAGGTTTCTCAATTCAGCCGTATATATTCGTTGTTTATGAACGGATTTTGATTATTCTTTTTTTGTTGGAAAGAAGATATTTCAAAGGTGGTCCCATGATAAGTAAATCAGGGTTTGAAGATGGCAGACCAGAGAAATCGAGGGGAACTTCCAAAAAAATCGTAGGGGCGACTAGTGCGTTTGTTAAGTTTTTTTTTCATTATGTCTAATCGTTTCCGCTATCATTTTCCGTCTCAAGCAATCATCGTCTCCTCATTCGAGAAGCATCTTTGTTCGGTCTACCCATCACTTAAAATAGTAAAATAAAATAATTTCTAACAAAAAAAAACCGACTTCAAACAGTAAACTTAAAAGCAAAAAATAAATTTTCTTCGCACAACGTAAAACGTATTTTCATTTAGTTAAATAGAAATGATTAAATAATTATTTTATAATTTTGGAGTCGGCGCCGAGTCAATGCTTCAACAACCTTACAATATATCAAAGCAATTACAAAATAATAACAGTATTAGAAAAATATAAGAATCGGTACCTACTAACTATCAAAGTAACTTTTTTAATATTATGTACCTAAATACTGGCTTACAAACTACTAGTAAATGAAAACGAATTATGAAAAAACACTGAATACAACTTAGACATATAGTAGCTATTTACATAACAAATGTACTCGAAATATAACTGTTGAAATAAAACAAAAGAATTTACTAAAATGAAATACTCAAAATGGAATCAAATGACATTTAAATATGAATAGTAGCATGAACGTATTAAATTTTTAAAAATCACAATGTCTTTTAGCAAAACCAAAACAAGGATAATAAGGAAGTACTGATAATTACCACAGAACAGATATTTCGTGATAATTACCTACTAATATTATCGTCAGTTGTTAGAAAGATTCATAATATCTGTACACAGTTATTGTTTTACTTGGCACCGACTTTAAAATTATAAAATAATTATTTAATCATTTCTATTTAACTAAATGAAAATACGTATTACGTTGTGCGAAGAAAATTTATTTTTTGCTTTTTAGTTTACTGTTTGAAGTCGTTTTTTTTTGTTAGAAATTATTTTATCAAATAATTCAGACCTCTAGATGTGGGTGAAGATTAATTTGCAAGATTCCGTTACATAGTTACATACATACAAGTCAAGCTAATAAAAGCGTGTTAAAAAGGGGGAGAAAGCCTTAGAAGTGAAAAACAATTAAAAGTTCGATGCGTCTTTTCTTTGTAGAACAATCGACGAGTGGAATGCTTTGCCAGCCCATGTGTTCTCTCCATCCTATGACCTTGGATCCTTCAAGCGATGCGTAAAGAAGCACCTTTGGCCGGCATAGTGACGGCGACTGAAGCAGCCGTGAATAAACTCTTTTTTTTCTGTTGTCGTCACTTTTGGACCTCCTCTTGCTTATCATCGGGCGGGTCGAGGTCAGATGTCGTGTCACAATATATATTTAAAAAAAAATAATAATGAAAATATATAAATTTATTATTAACGAATTTATAAATCTGACGTGGATGGATGCGTTAAACGAGATAGACCTAGAGGGTGTTTTACGTCCAAATCGGAGACATCCTCATGAAATCTGGGTTGCCTATTACTTATAATCATAAAGCCTGTATGAACATAATTATAGATATGAGGGAAGATAAGCGTTGTGTCAGGATTGTAGCAAGTGGCGATCCATTGTCTCTACCTATCCCTGTGAGGAAAAGGCTGACAATTTGATTGTTTTGTAATTTATTGTTAATTTATCAGTCATTTTCATAGTCTTTTGTTTACTTAATTTAGCGTTTTTATTTGTGAATTGTAAGGCGGTGTGTATTCAAAAATAAAAGACAACCTTGATAATAATCTATTAAAATTATTAAATGTATTGATTATCGCCCGGTTCCTATATCTGTCAAACGGATCAATTTGATACAAACTGTTTTTTTTATTTTACATTTTTTTAATGTATCTAGTTATAACCCCCGTCAAATGCTAACACGCTTGACCTTGAGATTAAACCGTCAAATTGTACTGTTAGCAACGCTTTCAAGTAAACACGTTATTTTGTTTTATGCACGCGCTGTCATAATTGTATTTTTTGTTGAGTGTTTGTTATATTATTAATAGTTATTAAAGTTAAGGTGATGTTATTTGTATTATAGTTTTGTTGTTTTTAAAACTATAATGCAAATAACAAGTTTCAGTTAAGCCTCTGAATATAATTCAAGTAAAGACATCGAAAATATGAGTGGAGACGAAATATTATAATAAATATTTTTATTCTTTTCGTTGTTTTTTTCTTTTCTGACCGTATTTCTCCAAACGTCATTTCAACTTACTTTGACAAAGTCCCAGCGCATTGGCAAATGACGCGGGTTATACCTATTTTTATTTTGTCTATCTATATTGTCGGATTATCATCCTAAAGGTGTGACTGGTAAAATATGCCTTTGGCATTAAGTCCGCCTTTGTACTATTGTGCATTAAGTTTTAAAATAAATAAATGTAGCTCAAAAACTAAAGTGGGACTGGGCAGGTCATCTCTGTAGCATGTCTGATGCATTATGGGCCAAGTCCACTACTGAGTGGACTCCAGATTGCAGAAGACATCGCGGCAGGGCCAAACAGAGATGACGAGATAAGATGGACTCCTACAATAGCTCGTGTCGAATTCGCTAAATGTCGTGAGTTATGGAAAAAAGAGAGGGAGGCCTTTGCTCAGCAGTGGGACTAATAATAAATAAATACCATGTCTAATATACAATTGTCCATTATATAGCGTCTAAACTTTTCTATAAATATTTTCCTTGTCGAAGGCACTATGTTGGTACCATCGCTGTTGTCCAGTAGCATCAGGAGAAATTCCAACTGAAATAAATATAATAAATATGGAATCAGCGGTTGGTTTGTTGCTTATAAAATCCCGGGTTGCATTCCCGGTCGGAGCAAATATTTGTTTCATAGCTTTTATTTGTAATATTTAATAATTATATTAATTAATGCAAATATTTGTTAATAAAAAAAATTAGGAGTTGGATATTTCTTTCGGGTCTGGTTATCAGAGTGGTAGGCAGTGGAACCAAGTCTGCCGATCCGGGATAGCACTTTCAAGTATACAGACGCTAAAGTGATTTGGTTGCGTTTCGGGATCAGCTTGTAAGTTGCCTTTTGTAAGGGACTTTACGCACAACAAACCAATCGCTGACCGTTCGTTCACGCCTGTCGTCACGTTACCTATTACTCATAACCGTGTAGAGCTTGTATGAAAATGTGTCAGGATCGTGGCAAGTGGCGCTCTACTGTCTACTGTGGAAGAAACACGTGACGATTTGATTGATTGAAATATTATATTGTATACAGGGATGGGCAGAGTTTCTTACTATGAGGCTGTTGATATGACTAAAGTGGTTTTAATTTTGATTTTTATTATTATTTAATGTAACCCGACATTTGACCTTGACCTGCCTGAAGGTAAGCATGATGGAGGTCCAAGACTACCACAGTCGCCGTCACAAAGCCAGTCAAAATCTCCGGTCTATCTCTCTGTTCATGAGAAACTGCTTTTTGGTCCTTCGAGCCGGATAATATGTATTAAGTATTGACCTGTATCTGTTCAAGAGGCGCTATAGCTTGGGTTATTTTAGCACAATCTTCTTTGTAACGCTTCTCTATAACATCATCGCTTTCTTTTTCTTCTTTATCTGTAACATGAGGGACAAAATAAAATATTTCTATAAATAATTGAGTCAATTCTCGGCTGCCACAGTCGCCGGCACTCGCGGCACATTTAAGACGACCGTGGTTGAGTGGTAGATAAATGGTCTCGAAAACAAGAGCTCCCGGTTCGATCCTATTCGCCAATACCAATGTTTCTTTGATATAATGTACTTTTGTTGTCATATTCCTAATGTAAATAGTACTCGTATAAGTGTAAAAAAATCTGGTACTACCCTGGATCCACAGACTGCGCAAATGACTATCGACCCTTGGATCCTTCAAGCGATGCGTGAACACCTTGGATCTCCTCTTGCTTATCATCAGGCGTGTCGAGGTCAAATGTCTTGTCACAATAAAAAAAACTGTATGCCTACAATTCTTTTCTAGGTTTTAAATCTATCTATAGAAATCTATTTATCAATAAAAATAATGGAGGTCGAAAATATTTTCTTGACGTCCAATTACTTAAAAGACACGTTGGTTTTGCACGAAAGCCTGAACCGCTCGCTTTACTTTTTTTTATTGTGACACGCTATCTGTTCTCGACCCGCCTGATGAGAATCAAGAGGAGGTCCAAGAGTGACAATAGTAATATTATTAATTTATAGGAGACGTGATCGTATGTTTTTTACATTCCTATACTATTTTTTTGGCCGGCATAGTGACGGCAACTGAAGCAATCATACGATGTTTTTTTTATGTGACTCGACATAGTCAGCACCCCACTTATGTTAAGCTGTAGTGTGCTCCATGAATGGATGTCACTGCTACTACAAGTTGTAATTACATCCACTATGCCGGCCTAGTTGGAACCGGCAACTTACAAGCTGATCCCGAAAGGCGACTAAATCACTTTACGGTCTGTATACTTGTAAGTGGTGGTACTACCCCGGATGGACATCTTCTTGCTTATCATTAAGTCGAGATCGGTTGTCTAATCTCTGTCCTGAACGAGTATCTCATATAACATGGGGAATGTTCAGAGGAGCTCTTTAACCTTGTTCCTATCTTTTAGTATTGCTTCCGTGGCAGTGGCGTAGCGTGGCGGGGACGGAAGGGGCGGCTCGCCCTGGCGGCACATTTAGGTGGCAGAAAAATTTATAAAAACTAAAATAAATCGTTAAAATTTGAACCTGAAATTCATATTTTTGTTGTACCTATGATTGAAACTCCTATTTAAGGGGGCGGCAAATTTTATTTCCGCCCCGGGCGGCTGAGTTCCACGCTACGCCACTGTCCCGTGGTACAGGGTCGCAACTATTGCCGCTATTGACAGAATTAGCAGTCGAACTAAAAGGTTTGGTGCGCCATTTCTTTGTAGAACAATCGGCGAATGGAATATTTCATCGCCTCGATTCTCCTTATATATTATGACGGAGAAAAAACAGTTATATTGCATCGCGGTCGCAAGTGACCAATCAACGTCGTTTACCTATTGATTTGTTATTCGCTGATTGGTTACGAAGATGTCAAACATCAGTGCGACGAAATTTCACTGCTTTTTCGACGCCAAATTTATTAAGGGAATCAAGGCCCTGTGCTAGCTAGGGAGGCAGGCAACCAAAAACTTATTACATACCATTAATTTTGGAATCTGATTCTCCTAAAACAGGAGTTGGTCTTTTCCACCAAGGATCGCGGATGATTGTTCGCAAAATTTTATCATCCGGACATTTGACATTTAGGAAATTATCAAACCTATAAACATGAAATAAGTAGGTATTGTACTTCAATTCCTTAGTGCTCCGCCGATTGTTCCGTATTTAAACAAAGTAGTATTCGCATTCGATGGCTACTCTCACACGTTTAATAGTAATCAGTTTTTTTTTTTTTTTTTGGATGAATGTACGGTTGTCCAAGCCTCGATTTCTTTAAGACATCATTCCGTATTTCGTGTGTGCTACCAGATGCACGTGTCTATCGGTTGTCCGCATTTTATTGTAAATTTTAGTGTAAATAATTATACAATCTTACTCTAAATGGGTAAAAGGCAACGAGAAGAAGCTGAAAACGAACAAGCAAATTGACAAATACCGTAGAAAATAAGATGGTTGGAGAAACGGAGCTCCACGAATACGACGCCATCACGGTCGCCCTCAACGTTTTTTCGTTTTACCTGCATGAACAAAACGATTCAGGTAAATACCGATACTGTTTTTTTTTACATAAGTGGATTTGTTGCAACCAAAATGTTTTAATACTTCGTGAGACTATAACGTTCAATATTTATGAATTATTATTGTGATTGAGTGTAGTTTGAAAAACTGCAATGCCACAATTTATAATTACTGTTATTGATGGTAGTTTGAAAAACTATAATGTGACAACTAATTATAACTGTGCTTGAGTGTAGTTTGAAGAACTGCAACGTCACAATTTATTTTATTATTGTGCTTGAGTGTAGTTTGAAGAACTGCAACGTCGCAATTTATTTTATTATTGTGCTTGAATGTATTTCGAGGAATTACATCGTCACAATCCAATATTATTACCTCTTGAGCATGGGTGAACCTACGTCGTCCATATATTGATGTGTATGATTTTTATTAGAAAAATGTACTATATATAATGAGAATCCTAATTCAGGTTACAACATTTTTACCCAGGGTTTATGCTTTTAAGCACCAACTCAATAAAGATTCGAGGTCAATAAACTCTTGACCTTGTTTTATTAGTCACTCTAGACCAGTGTTTCCCAACCTTTAAAAAATGTTTTTTACCCTTAATAAATATAAATGATTACAATATTTAAAAAAAAAAATTGCCTTTTTTGATAAATTGGTCACCGATATCTAGCATTGCATATAAATAACCCAAAGCAGAAGGGTTGAAGTCGTGTCTAATCCATTTTGAAATTACCCTCCTTAACTATCGAATTGCCCTGTAAGGCGTGGGCCCCACTTTGGGAAACACTGCTCTAGGCCATACCAAAGAACGTGAGTGCCAGAACCAGCCATACACAACTAGAACCCACAGACCGTTGGTCAAAAAGTTAGTCTGGTGTAAAAAAAAAAAAAAAAGAGAGAGGGAAAATGTATTTAACACAATGGTTAACCCTTGCAAAATAAACCCTGAGGTCACATATGCAATCAATAAACCCTCTCTGAAGAGGGATAAAACAAAAAGTATTCACTATTTTGCCATGCCATGCAAATACAGTAAATCACAGTATTAAGAATAAAATTATACGGTGTTATATAGATATATCAATACCGCCATTTATTAATATAAAAATGTTCAGAATGTCAGAAAGATACTGAAAAACTTATTTCAATGAACTTCTCTTTAAGAAGGTTTTTAGCCTCAGGCTAGTTCAGGTGAAGTTGCCAGAGATGCAGCACAGGACTCAACTCCTGAAATATCCCTTTTTGAAGTCAACTTTGGACTTTTGGTGATAAAATGGGAAATAGTAAAGCTGCAGCAAGTTCGACCACTGATTTTTTAAATAAATAAAATCCTTTAAACTACTGGGGACTCCCTCGGAAGACTATGTGAGAAGGTGGTTGCTACCAATATGCTGTTACGAAAGGCAACAACAAACAGCGTCAACAGACGATTACAATATTTTTACAAGGTACCCTCTGACATATTTATTTATTTTTCATGGATCTGGGACACAATATTCCATTTAATAAAATACCTGTATAAATCTAATACCTGTACAATAAGTCAGGTTCCAATTGGTCAGGTTGCCTAATTTCTAAGGAAGAAATTGCTGACTTTAATAGTTCAATAAATGAACTGTTATGTAAAGGTGCTATTTATCTTGAGCTCACCAGAGTCCAATTAATTTATATCCCCACTATTTGTCTCCAAAATAATACATATAAAAAATAAAAGTTTTATTTTTTAATCCTAAAAAATTAACATCTTTTAAAATTGAGGAAATACGTACTGCTCTTAAATTATTAATAACTGCTCTGGATTTTTTTACATGACCAATATTGATATTAAAGATGATTTTGACACCCATACATAAATATAATAAAAACAGGAATTATACTTCATTAGTATATTTAAATGTTTAGATAAAGACATAATAATCATGTCTAATGGCCACAAAGGAGACTTATATATTGGTAAGTTTATATTTTATTATAAACACAACTAAAAGTAAATTAATTCCACAAGCATAATGAATGAGAATAGGTTCTGAAAACATGACAGTTGGAACAAAACACGTCCTATTCAAAGTTGGCCACTATTACAGGCATGCTATATGCAGAATGTCCAGGACTTCAGGTGTAACATAATATAGCTGATGCGCATACAAAACAACTTGAACTATGGAAATGCATTAAATAATAATAGATATAATAGCCAAGTACCAATATCACAAGGTGCCAATAATTAACTATCCTGTTGACAAAATAATTTGTTTCACTTTCATAAGAATCAATTAATCAGCCAAAATAAGTAATTTATGCAGATGCATTATTGTTAAATTGCGGTTATGTTGTACCACTAATAGGGTTCGGTAAGATTGATAAATAAATAAATGAACACAATAATTACCTAAATTTACTGGCTGTCTTTTTGCTTTAAAATCATTTACATGTAATAAAAGTAAGTAACTGCTTTATCATGTTAAGAATTAACAACACCACATCTTGATAGTCTAGCTAAACTAATTTAGCAGTGGTGTAAGCATGCAAGTATGTGCGTATAGACAGATTATATACCATCAAAAACAATACTGCTTCAAATAAAATCAGTTGACACTGCTTCAAGACAGTTTAACAATAGAACCTAGTGAAAAACGGCAAAATATGCCTTTTATACGATTATTTCAGGTTTTGGTATTTCTAAAAAAGATTTGTTTGCCTCTACACATAATCATAAGTGTAAGTTATATATTTGTTGGCGACCAGACCACTATGCTATCGCAAGAGATTCTTTCACAATCTCATGGACGTTTTCCATACAGGACTTTTTACAAATATCATTCGTTTTCCACCCTTTTCAATTATAATAAAGCTTTTCTAAATTTTGTAACAAGGCACCTAGGGTAATTATAGTTGGCTCATATTGACCATTGCAACCATTGCCTGTAAGTGCAGGTGCTTCATTGTCAATAACATTTTGAAGCAATGTAATACATACCTAATTGTAGATTATTGTAATAGTAAAAAAAAATAGTATCACAAATATACAGATACATTACACTTCACAGATAGGTAAGATTTCTCTTATTTATTCTTATTTATTAACCTTTTTCTAATACTTCTAATAAAGGCTATAGTTATAATTCAGTAAATTGGTATATTCAGCAATAGCCCTCATTTACCAAATGAACTTACCACTGACATTTGTGTTAAGATACTATCTAAGAGATTTTTAGGTTTCGCCCACAAACTCGAAAATATGATTTAAGAACCCAATGTTTGTTAAGAATTATTATATAAATTATATCCAAATGAAAATATTTCACTTAATTTGTTATCCAATGTGATAACATTGTTAGCTCTTGTCACCGCTCATAAAGGATAATCCTCATCTTTAATTAAATATAATAATATGATTATTTAAAATATTGCAAGTTAAAATATAAATAATAAATTTCAATAAACCTAGGGCCAGGTCGTACACAACCAACTTTATTATTGCCTCTATTGTATAAATCCTAAAATATCTTTTGTAAAAGAGAGTTTATCTGCCCTGCACAAAACTCTTTCAGTTATATAAATGAAAAAAAAAAAAATCTTGTTCGTTAACAAACTTTAAGCAATTAAAATAAAGATACACTTTATATCTTGATATCTATGACATACACTTGAAAATCATAGTAATGGTCATTTGTCAACATCTACTATTTAAACATTAGGAGAGAATATTGACACTATTCGTAGAACTGTTGGATGGTCCGAAAAATCCAACACTTTTGCAAAAATTGATTTAAAAAAAATAAAAATATATATATATATTATATATATATTTATTACTTGTACTAGATCACTGTAATGACTTAGAGGACGCATAATTATATAAATTTAAGAAATAATTGTTATAGAACTAAGTTAATGTGATTGAGGAGTTCTGATCATCCAAATGTCTGGTAATACTTCCATTTCAGTCCACAAACCTTCAACCTTTAAATATCTACTTTGTTTAAATACGGAACAATCGGCGGAGCACTAAGGAATTGAAGTACAATTGAGAATCAAACGAACTTACCTGTAAGTGAAGTTCGATGATAATTGTACGAACTTCCTTAGTGCTCCGCCGATTGTGAAAGCCACACCCTCCCACCTCTACATGTAAATAGGTAGGTGAGTTTCAGGTTTGTAAGCACAGGAACACTATAAACAGAATGATGTCTTAAAGAAATCGAGGCTTGGACAACCGTACATTCATCCAAAAAAAAAAAAAAAACTGATTACTATTAAACGTGTGAGAGTAGCCATCGAATGCGAATACTACTTTGTTTAAATACGGAACAATCGGCGGAGCACTAAGGAAGTTCGTACAATTATCATCGAACTTCACTTACAGGTAAGTTCGTTTGATTCTCAATTATTGACGAGCGACTTGACTGTCTTTGACGTCACGCGTGGTGCATTGGGAACTCTCGATTCGACTCCCGGTCAGAGCGATTTTTTTTATATAATAATAAAAAGAGACTGATAAATTAAACTATTTTTTTGCAGCTTACAATCGCGTTTATTTTGGTTTTGATTTTTTATTATTCCGACGTTTCGAGAGCCCTGCAGCCATCGTAGTCACGAAGAGACTGAGGTGTTGGTCGTCCTATTGGTTGATGCTGTTATTGTTTTTAAAACTACCCTGTTTAATGTATTTATTTTGTTTTTTTGTTCCCGGTTTAATCTTAACGGAATAAAAATAAAATTGTAAAATCAAAACCAAAAATAAACGCGATAGTAAGCCGCATAAAATTTGTTTAATTCATTAATAAAAGCGTGTCAAAAAGTCTACTTACGATATTTTACTAAAGAAGACATATTTGACGAGATGATGTCGTGTTTCCCTGTGCTGCATCAGACCGCATAATACATAGACCACTTCTATTTGCCGTTTGAATTGCATATCCTGAAGAAAATATGACAGAATAGTCGCTATCACACAAATATATTTAAGGCGACCGCTGTGTAGTGGCAGTGCAATGGTTACGCAAACCATTGATAACACATATGGTTGGTTGTTTCTATGATACAACAACACTTTGGTTGTCCTGTTTCTATAATACAAGCACTTTAAAAGCTTAGTATAAAAATGTATATAATAATAAAAAATACATATATCTACATATATAAATCATATGGCAGCATCCCGGTTGATGTTAGGCTGGAGTGCGGTCCATGAGTAGAGGTGACTGTTTTAGGTAGCAGTCACATCTATTATGCTGGCCTAGTTTTAACGACAGGCGTGGACGAACGGTTTAGCGACTGGTTTATTGCGCGTAAAGTCCCGGGTTCGATCCCCGGTCGGAGCAAATATTTGTTTCATAGCTTTTATTTGTAATATTTAATAATGGTAAATATTGCAAATATTTGTTAAAAAAAAAAGAGATGGATATTTGCTTAGGGTCTGATTATCAAAGAGTGGTAGGCAGTGGTACCCAGTCTGCCGATCCGGGGTAGTACCACCACTTACAAGTATACAGACCGTGAAGTGATTTGGTCACGTTTCGGGATCAGCTTGTAAGTTGCCGGTTCCATCTAGGCCGGCATAGTGGATGTGATTGCTACTCACAGTTATTGAATTGTAGTAGCAGTGGCATTCATTCATAGACCACACTTCGGCTTAACATCAAGCGGGATGCTGTCATATGTCGAGTCACAATAAAAAAAAACACCTTCTTCTGTCTTGTGTCTATGACACAAGCACTTTAATAGCTTAGTATAAAAATGTAAATAATTATAAAAAAATACATATATCTACATATATAAATCATTGTGATTCGACATATGGCAGCATCCCGGCTGATGTTAAGCTGGAGTGCGGTCCATGAGTAGAGGTGACTGCTACTACAGTTAAATAACTGTATAAGTTTTAGGTAGCAGTAACATCTATTATGCTGGCCTAGTTCGAACTGGCAACTCACGAGCTGATCCTGATCCAAGATACATTGGATCCTGCCGGTACCAATGTATCTTTGGTACTTTGGTCGTCTTGTTTTTATGATAGTAGCTTAGTATAAAACTCTAACCTGAGTAACTAAATCATAAAGCAAACACTCCCTGACGACACAATGCTCTATAATATCGCAAAGAGCCGATTCATCTAAAAACGTCCACAACCAATCCAGTAAGATACATAGGCGGATCTGCGGCTGCGCTAAAAATTTCTTAGCTAAGTCAACCTGTAAAACAATAAACAAATTGATCATATTCTATTTAAATCATCAGCTTGATTCAAACTTTATTACGTCTCCGAAGTAAGCTGCGAGCGCGATTTCTCGTAGGTAAACTCACAATCAATAATTTTAGGTAAAATGAGGTAAATACACGAGTTTTATTGTTCGCAAATGGCACGAGTTTGAACAATTAACCACGATACAAGTGGAAGTAGGACGGAATGATAATTATTGAGAGCGAAAGAGACGCAATCGCGATACCAAGTTTGCTTATCAGCATAGTTTTAACGTGCCCCTAAAATTTGGTAAGGCTAAGGCTACACAGGTATAGTTGGGTGCGGTGCGGTGGGGCGTGAAACGACCACCACCCGTATCTTAGTGGCCGCTTTTAGTTACGCTAATAGCTCGGCGATGTCATTTAATATCGATAAAAACGTGTCCATATTTTCTTTGTTTGAATATTGAAAAATTTGTGAGTTAATTGAATAAAAGAGAGTCGTCATCCGTAGTCAGGCTAGAATCATTATTAAAAACGTGATTAAAATGTGTGAAAAAGAAACAGAAACATGCAGTCACTATTCTCAAAATTAAATTAATATATGATTTATTAAAAATTGTTGCTGTCTAATGTTTATACTTCAATTTAATACACATTTATAATTTTTAATAACTAAATCTATTTGCGTTTTAAGGAAAGTGTGTGGTTATTGTTATCTACATTTTGCATTTTACTTCACTATTCATAATAGACACGTGACCATGAGGTCACAACTACATTCCTAGCCCGTTCATTTAGCTCGTTCCCTTACTATAGGTGGTACGCTAAGCGGTGAGATAGGCACATGTATACTAGTGAACTAGCTAATGCAAAGTGACAGGAGCGGCCACACCAAGTAGTTTTCTAGTTAATTTTAAAAGAGTCATCGCGACGTGTTCACTTTTATACAAGTGAATGAATTTGTAGCTAAGCAAGTAGCACGAGTGCGGCCACTTGTTATCTTACCACATAGCGTACCACCTAGTAATTCTAGCGTAGCACTAAGCGTACCTTCCTGTGTGGCCTTAGCCTAAGACTTGCCTCGTTCGGAGCATATCTAAGTTTAACATATCTACGTCACAATAATGAATCTATTATCTACTTCTACACCGCTTTTTTACTATAAGCTAGGCCTTAAGCCACTACTTGGACACAAGCTAATACTGAAACGCGATTGAATCACATCACATCAACATCAAAGTAGTGGGTGTTCCTAGCCGGGATCTGCAGACTAGGTACGATTGTACAACTGACTGAAATCCAGACCTGAAGCAAAACACATCCATCCACAATAATTACTGTAGAATCAATAATCAATGATCCTGACACAACTTCCTCGCTTCCCTCACATCTACAATTCTCTTCATACAAGCTCTACGGTTATGGGCACTAAGCAACCCAACTTTCTTATATAAGATCGACAAAATTAATTATATAATACATATAATTAATTTTGGAACGCAGGGTGAGTGATAAATATTGTAAATGTACCGATAATATGCATCATAACTAGATCTCTGGTAAAATATGCTATTACCGCTGAGAATGGCCAAAATATGCGTTTGCATATGCGAATATGCAAACGCATATAATCCGGCCTCTAGTAATATTATTTCCTTAAATTTTGCGCGAACATTGATTAATAAATCAAACAAAATCAAAACATCAAACATGGTAGTTTTGGAACAGCATCAACCATTAGGACGACCAACACCTCCGTCTCTCCGTGACTACGATTGCTGCAAAGCTCTCGAAACTTCGAAGTAAAAAAAAATGTAAAATCAAAACCAAAATAAACGCGATAGTAAGTCGATGGTAATAGTAATAAAAAACATACATAACCATTTTGCACAGCACTGAGGTAAAAATCTCTAACGCTTGATTCGCATACCGCATTCGATGTAGTCAGACCTAACATTGCTCTAAGTCTAGGAAGTAATTCTGATATGACAACATAGGACGATTTTAATACAATACCAAGTTCCATTACTACTATCCTTGTTATAGACATCAGGAAAGCCTGCAAAGAAAATGAGGATTTATGGAGAACGAGCGAGTTATGGAGCTTCATAACCGTAACCGAATCCGTTGTAAAAGTTTCGGATAATTACGGATAGGGACGGAGACTAATTGAAAAATGTTAGGACAAGCTTTTAATCTTAAAATTCCTTAGAAATCTCATATCCGTAACCGAAATTATCCGAAGCTATCGGATGTTCCGTATTAATTACATATCCGTAACCGTATCTGTAACCGTTTTAATATTATTGTTAACGTAATCAATAACATTCATAACATCGGATTGTCGCTTTTTTATTAACGTTTGTACAATTTTAGACAGACAAACAGTAAAACAAAATTCTTTATTGCACAAAACAAAAAACTGGCGTCCATGAATAGAGGTGACTGCTACTACAATTCAACAACTGTAAGTAGCAGTCACATCTACTTTGCGGGCCTAGTTGTGAGCGGCAACTTACAAGCTGATCGCGAAACGCGAAATAAGTGAAAATATGAAACAAATGTTTTGCCCAGAGCGGAAATCGAACCCTGGACTTTACGCGTAACAAATTGGTGTGCTAACCCAATCGGCCACGTCTGTCGCAAATATTAACATGATGTAAAATTGGCGGCCTTAAGAGAACGTACATAAGACTCTAAGATTTTGTAAGAATACGCACGGCCTGCCTTACGGCAAGCGCTAGGCCAAAGTTCTACTCCAAAAAATACGAAAACTCAGCCAAGCGACAACCATGAATCCTAAGCACTGGTCTACCCTTAGACACCGCCCAGCAAGATAGCAGGAGTCCTTTCGAGTATAATAACTTAAGCACCTTAAATTAGCATATAGACGACGCGATAGGTATTAAACTTTAAAAGGTATTTACTTTTTTTGACATCAATTTCGAGTTATCATTTTCAATTGAAGACCGTGGTGATGGTTTTCTTGTGTACATGGAATGTTCACTGTGGATTTTTAGAGCTACTTCATCTTCAGAAGGCTTTCCTTGTTCCATTTTTGCCTGCAAATTATACATATTCTAATTAAAAACAATATTTACCTCTTTAAAAAATGTTTCTTATGAAATCTAGCCTTGGTAAAAATGAGCCTTAACCAACGTAGAAAGAAAACAGGAGTTTGAGCTCTGCCTCGTTTAACGCATCTATCCACATCAGATTTATAAATTCCTTTCGTCAATCTATTTTCACTCATCCCTACCCCATGTGCCTAAACGATCGAAGCATGTCTTATTCAAACCTTCTCACTACGTCTTCTTTTAAACCCATCTATCGCTCACTGAACCATTCCTAATTCTATTCGCTATCGTCACTCCCTATACACTCCACAATGACCGCATTTCTACAGGATTAATTTTACTCTCACGCCTCTTCTGTACATTGCGAGAGGCGAATTGTTGGATCTAATCTCGCAGACAAACCAAGGTTGACATGGGATTTTATGTTCTTTTCCCACATAAAAGCCTGCACGAACTCGTTTTATGACCGTCTCACCCTGCTGCGTTAACTAAGGTCTATCTACGTAGTATCGAATGTTACCTATTAGGCAGTAGACGTAGTTAGAGGTGCCTGTCTGGTCCCATTATTTTTTATACCATCCCATCTTGGCTGGTATAAAAAATAATCAATCAATCAATCAATTGTCACGCCTTTTTCCTACGAGGATAGGCAGAGACAATGGAGCGCCACTTGCCACGATCCTGACACGGCTCCCTCGCTTCCTTCACACCCACAATTCTCCTCATACATGCTCTACGGTTTCGAGCACTAGGTAACATAGCTTTCTTGAGGATGTCTCCGATTTTAATCGGAAAATACCCTCATGAGCTTGCCTTGTTTAACGTACCACATCAGATTTATAAATTGCTTTCGTCAATCTACTTTTACTCATCCTTTCTATGTGCCCAAATCCTTGTCACTACATCTTCTTTCAAACCACATCTATTACGCACTGTGCTATTCCGTATTCTATCTGCTATCGTTACTCCACATACACTCCTTAATGACCGCATTAAAAAATAGGAAAAGTTCAATTACCTTACTTGGTTTATTAGAAAGGGGTCGTATAGGTGGGTGTATAAATTCTTCGAGTAATGAGTCAATGAATTTAAATAAAACAGAAGCTCGAGAACATTCTTTGGTCGGTGGCAGTTGTAGTGGTGCATAGCCATCTATTGGGAAACTGAAAATTTAACGATTTGTTATTCGTTGGTTACCTACGAGAATACCAAAATATCAGCTCATGTGTTCTCTCCATCCTATAGCCTTGGATCCTTCAAGCGATGCTTAAAGATGCACCTTTGGCCGGCATATTGATGGCGACCGGGGTACAGCCGTGTACTGACTCGGTTTTTCGTCGGCATTCTTGGACCTTTTCTTGCTTACCATCAGGCGGGTCGAGGTCAGGTCAGTCACAATAAGGTCGGATCTTAGGACAATTAGGTCCCTGCTTGGAAGCTGTCGGCGAGTGGATGCTGTCATATGTCGAGCCACAATAAACACATTCCTTAGAGACGTATCACATTTCTTTACCTCAGTTTTCAGTTGAAATAAAATATTTATTTCACAGCGAATTTATTTATGTATTAAGTTTACTCACACGAAAGGCACGTGTCCAAAATTTGCATACAAATGCTCCTGCATGGCAAGCGACACAGCCGGGAAGTAAGCCAGCCCTGACCCGTGGGACACTTTTTCGAAGGCAACACCTAAAGATCTGCCATTTCTGTTAAAATGAAAGCAAAATGTAGTTTAAACAAAAACAATCAAGCATTTTTAAAAGTCGTTTTATAATTCGGAGTAGTACTGTAACCCTCAGAGGCCTAGGAACTAAGTTGCCGATTCCAACTATGTCGGCATAGTGGATGTGATCGCTACTCACAGTTATTGAATTGTAGTAGCAGTGACATTCATTCATGGACCACACTCCAGCTGAATATGTCGAGTCACAATAAATAATGGAAATTTGGAATGCTTTGCCAGCCCATGTGTTCTCTCCATCTTATGCCCTTGGATCCTTCAAGCGATGCGTGGAGAAGCATTTTTAGCCGGCATACTGACGGCGACTGAGGCAGCCGGAAACTAACTCGGTTTTTTCATTCGACGTCACTCTTGGACCTCCTCTTGATTATTGTCAGGCGGGTCGAGCTTATATGAAGAGAATTGTGGATGAGAGGGAAGCGAGGAAGTTGTGTCAGGATCTGGCAAATGGTCCATTGTCTCTGCCGATCCATGTGACAAGGCGTGACAAATTAATTAAAATAGTCGCCTCCCACTCCAGTTTAACATCAGTCGATCCACAATTAAAACTGTGCCGAGCCTTTTCAAGTTCGCAGTATTTTTTTATTTTTTCCCATTTCTATACTAAGCTTGTATTAAAGAAACAGGACAATCAAAATGTACCAAAGTACATTTGTGGACGACAGGCGTGGATGAACGGTTTAGAGATTGGTTTGTTGCGCGTAATGTCCCGAATTCGATTCCCGGTCGGAGCAAATATTTGTTTCATAGCTTTTTTTGTAATATTTAATAATTATATTGAATATTGCAAATATATTTGTTAATAAAAAAAGAGATGGATATTTGCTTCGGGTCTGGTTATCAAAAAGTGGTAGGCAGTGGTACCCCGTCTGCCGATTCGGGGTAGTACCACCACTTACAAGTATACAGGCCGTGACGTGATTTGGTCACGTTTCGGGATCAGCTTGTAAGTTGCCGGTTCTATCTAGGCCGGCATAGTGGATGTGATTGCTACTCGGGTTTGGTACCGGTGGGTGGTTATGAACTCGTGCTCTCGGTTTGTGTAACCATTGCACTGCCACTACACTACGGTCGCCTTTTATAACAATTCATTGTCATTTCAACACATTATTTTTTTTTGTTTTTATACTATTTTTGTCTTCTTTTCAATTTCAACTTGAGCCTTTCATTTATCACGTCATTGACCACGTAGCGTCAAAAAACTAAACACACCTAAAAAACTCCAACGTTCCCTTATCCAGGTTGATGCAAGACCCGATGACGTCACCGGGCAACCAGGCTTCCCCATATTCTGACGTGACAACGTTCCATTTACGCACCCGACCACCGTCGTAGGCATATGAGTGTGCCGTGTCACCCACACCAGTGTCCATGGAGAAGGAACACGCGGAAGTGCACCAGCCTATCTGTTGGGGAAACAATGGACATTATTCTTTTTATATGGGGACTTGGGCGTAATTGTATTAAAGTTTACTATCAATTTTAAAATAGATTGTAATGTTATTGGAATTTAACCTTTATTTTGCATAGTATAGGTGTGCAAAGTGATCATACTATAATTATGACAGTTCAAAGCAGAACAAATATGGCGTTGATTGACGGACGATACAAAATCCATGTTTTATTTTCCAAATAACTTAATTGCACAGTAATTAGAAAGCAAAATTGTTATTAATTTTATCAATACAAGTATCGAAACTACCATTTATATATTTTTTCATCATTGGACTACTCAGTCTTACCTTAACTAAATGAGATCTCAAAAAAAATTAATCACCTGCATAATGCCCTTGGTCCCGAGCTGCACCTCATACATCCATTTACCGGAAAATATACAGCACGTAGCTCGTATTGTTGCGAAGCTGGAAATGCCTTGAACACTGACTCTCTCATCTCCAACCAGTATTAATCTACCGGTTCCTGTTTTAAAGTATTTCAAAGATTGGTAGGCAGTGGAGCCCAGTCTGCTAATCCGGGGTAGTACCACCACTTACAAGTATACAGACCGTGAAGTGGCTTAGTCGCGTTTCGGGATTAGTTTGTATGTTGCCGGTACCAAGACAGCACCCCGCCTAATGTTAAGCTGGAGTGTGGTCCATGAATGGATGTCACTGCTACTACAATTCAATAACTATAAAAAGCAGTCACATCCACTATGCCGGCCTAGTTGAAACCAGCCACTTATAAGTTTATCTCATGACGCGATTAAATCACTTCACGGTAAGATTTTACGAGTATTACTACTTGCAGTTATTTACCTGTAGAACCAGTCGCTTTCATTCATTTACCACACTCCAGCTTAACTCCAGGCGGGGTAGTGTCACATGTCGAGCCTCAATACAATGTACCTACAATGTACCTAATGTACCTACCTAACATCAATATAATATGTACGAGTAATTACGCAATCTTACACAAAGTTGTGTGCGTAAATTACATCAATGTCAGAAGGATGTTAAGTCTAACGTCTAAATTAAATTGAGTAACAGTACCAGTTGTAGCATCAAAAACGACGATTTTAGGCCCAACACGACCCGGTCTGTTGTCTTCGTTACCATCAGATGCCTAAAAAGATATAAATTAATAAAATAAAAGCATTTCTTATTCAAATTAATAAAAGGGATATCGAAAAACTCTTGCGATGTCGCAATATCTCACCTCGACTACCCTGATGGTGTAGTCGACTAAAAATACGTTTACAGTTTTTTTGGACGTTTCAGTGGTGCTCAGTCTGTGGATCCGGGGTAGTACCAGCCGGCTGCAACTGATACTCACAGCCAGGGCCGTCTTAAGCATATTCAGCGCCGGGGTGCGAAAGTCAAGGCTCCGCTCGCGTGGTCTCAGTGTAGTAGGTACCTATCGAAATTTATGGCGGTCGGCATGCGCCTCCTAGGACTCTGCGCCCGGGTGCACCGCACCCCTTGAACCCCCGGGTAAAGACGGCCCTGCTCACAGCTTTAGTAGCAGTTACCTCCATTCGTGGACCGGACCAGCCTAACAATGTTCGATACGATTAGTGAAGCGACTGGTCGTTTGACATAGCCTCCATGCCAAACTTGCTGTAGAACGACATAAAAACCGACACAATAAATTAAACTTATCAATAAAATTAACTCTATTTAAAATTGATGTCAAAATTGTAATGTCGAACATAGGAACCAATTTCATCCTTTCCATCGATTTTTTTTTGTGACTCGACATGACAGCACCCCGCTTGATGTTAAACCGAAGTGTGGTCCATGAATGAATGTAAGGTAGTTATTTAATTATTTAATAAAAAATTATTTAAAAATTTTGTTTGTTAGTATTTTGATTTTGAGCGATTGATTAATAAAATAAACAACATTTATGCGGCTTACTATCGCGTTTATTTTGATTTTGAGTTTACATTTTTCATTATTGGGTCTGTATTAGATGGGTCGTAACTCGTAGCCCAGACAACTTTGAGAACCACTGTTCTAGATTCTAAACTATAAACACCATTGCGAATGACTTACATCAGGAGTGTAAGTCCCAGAATGTCTTCTTCCACTCTTTGATTTTGGTGTTAACTTTGTATCAATCACTTTGCCCAAGTTGTCTTTAACGTGTATAAGATATTTACTTCGTCTGAAAAATAATAATGTTACTTTTCACACAATCAAATTAAAACGCGCTGTCCATTGTCTTTATCCCCGTGTATATCTCCCTCAGGAATAAAGACAATGGAGCGTCACTTGTGAAGAATTGTGCATGTGAGGGAAGCGAGGGAGTTGTGTCAGCATCCATTGTCTCTGCCTATCCCAGACAGACGGAAATAAAAATAAATATAGATAAATTTCAAACAGCTGAAACTATGGTCAATTGAAAAATTGGTAAAAACTATGGTAAAAAAATATATATAATATATTTTTAAAATTAAAAACATCGGGGATAGTTAGAAATGATGGTAGGCGTCCGGACGGGATGTCATTAATTCTATATACTAGAGGCCGCGCACTGGTTTGAGATGCCACATGTATTGACACACTCTGTCAGTCACATGCGACATCCAGCCATAAGAAACCTGGGGCCGCTGCAGAATCAGCCGCACGCCTTAAGCGCAACAAGTACGCGGATTGGTATGGATTGATGATGGTTCATCAATCACCATTTCATTCCATTTGCAGTTGAAACTATGGGCCCGTGGTCCGAGGAGGCTCTTGTGTTCTCCCGCGAGCTTGGCGAGAAACTCCACTTGGCGACGGGTAGTAGAGAATATCTCGTTCAAAGGGTCAGCCTCGCTGTTCAACGGGGGAAGGCAGCGTGTGTCCTCGGCACACTACGCCCATCGAATAGTCGTTATTTTATTTATTAATTTTTAGTTTTTAATTAGTTTTTAAATTAAAAGTACTCGTATCCTATGTTACTTCTAGTACTTCCAAAAATATGTGTACAAAGTAGTTGTTGCGTGAAAACGTAACAAACAAACTCTCATTAATATTAATAATAATAGCTGCATACTAACTGCATTTGAATATTATTGTTGTCTTTCACAAGCATCTCATTTCCGAATACCCTCCGAATAGTGTCATGTACCTCGCCCTTAGTTCCAGAACTGCTGCACACCCCAAACATAGATTTCAGCACGTTCATTATAATTATATTTACCAAAGAGTATGTTTATTAAAATAAACAGTTATTAACAATGTTGATAAAAACACGTCAAAGTCAAATGTCAACTTTGGAATGACATTTATTTTCTTGTCGTCATTTGTAAGACAGTGGCCATTGCTGGTTGGTATTTGGCTCAGACTACTTTTTTTGTTGTGACTTGTCAGCTGATGGTAAGCATGACTGGGGTCCAAGAGTGTCGACGACTGAAAAAAAACCGTTACAGTCACGACTGTCACGCATAGCTGAAATGAAAAAATATACACTGGCGAAGCATTCCACTTGTCGATTATTCTACAAATAAACGACTTTGTTACGTTTCGGATTCAGTTTGTAAGTTGCTTGTTCCAACTAGGCCGGCATAGTGGATGTGACTGCTAATTACATTACCTCCAGCTTAACATCAGGCGGGGTGCTGTCAAATAGCTCCGAAAGTATAAAAACTGTATAATACTATTTCTTTGGACTCTATAAATATATTTAATGGCAAAAATATTTACTTAAGGTCCATATCTTTTAATAAAAAACTCTCGCGAGAGTTAATTTAGAGTCACCATAAACAATTTTCATAGCTCATATAAACTTGTGCTGCGAGTCCCTAAGCCTCTATTACGATTTAGTATAGCAAACATTTTAGACGTTATAATAAAACAAATACACCAATTTTCCCATTATTTTTTTTATTTTTTATTGTGACTCGACGTGTGACCCCCGCTTGTTGTTAAGCTGGAGTGTGGTCCATGAATGGATGTCACTGCTACTACAATTCAATAACCGTAAGTTGAAACCACATCCATAGTGGATAGTTGGAACCGGCAACTTACAAGCTGATCCCGAAACGCGACCAAATCACTTCACTGTCTGTATACTTATAAGGTGTGGTACTACCCCGGATCGGCAGACTGGGTACCACTGCCTACCACTCTTTGATAACCAGACCCGAAGCAAAAATCCGCCTCTTTTTTTATTAACAATTATTTGCAATATTTATTATAATTATTAAATATTACAAATAAAAGCTACGAAACAAATATTTGCTCCGACCGGGAATCGAACCCGGTACTTTCCGCGCAACAAACCAATCGCCAACCGTTCGACCACGCCTATCGTCAAAATTTCCCCAATTGGACACTTCAATGGGGGAAATTGCGGTTTGAAATATTACTTGGCTAATAATTCCCATCAATGGGGATATCATGATGGGGATTTTTGGACCATACCAAATTCCCAACAATATGGCAGTCACCGGTTTCGCTGGGTTGCCCGGAATCGATATCGATGGTTACTAAAGAATTGTTAAATAAAAAGCGTAAGATCCTTCAGCGACTGAAAATTGTTTATTTATATATTTACAGTAGGTATACATAATAAATTTTAGAAGGAAAATAATGACTGAAGGAGCACCTTTGGTCGGCATAGTGACAGCGACTGAGGCAGCCGTGAATTAATCAGTTTTTCGCAGTCGTCAGAACTCTTGGATCTCCGTTTACTAGCAGGCTGGTTGAAGTCAGATGTCGAGAAACAATAAAAAACGTATGAGTTAAGAATTACAATACTTATTCTGAAGCCCCTGTAACAACGCAGAGACATGGCTGATTTGTGCGTCCTCCATCGCCTATACCACGGAGAATGTTCCGAAGTTCCGAAGAGTTCTTTAACCCTAGTTAGTTCTTTAAACGTCGAGGTAGGAAACCTCGACGTTTCAAACTCGTAATACAGGTCGGGGGAAGCATCCGCATTCTGTCTACCGAATTGCAGTCGAACTAAAAAGTATGGTGCTGTTTTTGTTTTTTTTTGTAGAACAATCGATAAGTAGAATGCTTTGCCAGCCCATGTGTTCTCTTAATTCTACAACCTTGGATCCTTTAAGCGATGCTTGAAGAAACACCTTTGTGACGGCAACTGAGGCAGCCGTGAACTAGATCGGTTTTTTCAGGCGTCGTCACTCTTGGACCTTCTATTGCTTATCATTAGGCGGGTCGAGGTTCAAATGTCGTGTCACAATAAAAAAAAAGATGTGAGCTATTTTAATTATTTTGTATGCCGTGCAACTATAAAACATATAAAAAATACAACGAGAGCTATCATCATAATAGAGGTACTAGCGCAACTTCCTATGAAATTCGCGGCTCTATAAATATACTGGAATTTGTCCTTTTATTTTTACAAAATATTTTAAGTCCTTTTCTTTTCAAATAGAGGTACATTTTCCTCTTTTTGTTAGCTTCAATTGTGTGCGTCTTAAGAATAATTCTGCTAATAACTAATTAGAATTATTAAAACGGTACTGAAACGACGTTTCGGTTCTGTTGCAAGACCAGTGGTGACGAAAAGACTAGTCCCAGTCTTTAGTCAGTCAGAACTACCCGCAGTCTTTTCGTGACCACGACTTTTGTAGCATTGTGACCCGTTATGGAGGCTACTACTACTTCAGTTAAATAGTCGCTATTAACAGTCGTAACCACAATGCTGGCCTAATTGGAACTGGCAACTATTAAGGTGATATTCGAAACGCGACTGAGTTAATTTACTGTTTCTACACATGAAATTGGTTGTACTTGTGCTTACCACTACCTACCATTCTTATACAACCAGGCCCGAAGCAAATATTCGCCTCTTTTTTAATTACCAAATGTTTGTAATATTCATTATAAAATTTTACAAATAAAAGCTAGGAACATTTGTTTGCTCCGGGAATCGAACCCGGGACTTTACGCGTAAGAAACGAACGCTCTATGTGTGTCGGCATACAAAAACAAAATCGAAACAACTTTGTACTTATCACTATTTGTTAGGTAAAATAATAAAAAATAAGAAAATAAAAACCACATTATTTATTCGTGGAGTTTCTAAAAGTTTCTTTATTTTTCGTCCTCAAATTGCTTTGTTTACGTAGTACAAGGATGCCTAGTTCATGAATAACATCCTAAAAACCTAGTTTTTATTACAAAGTGAATGTTTGTAGAATAAACAAATAAAATTTCATTGTTATTTCGAGAGAAAACTTAATAATAACTTGTTTTTCTTATGAAACAAAACAGATATTTTATAATGCGAATTTATCCAAGCGGTCAGCCTAGCGTGCTTATCCAAATGGTACAAAAAAGGCCGTTAAATTGGTGCCCAGTTTGCCGACCCGGGGTATTACCACCACTTGTACCGTGCAGTGACTTAATCGCATTTTGGGATAAACTTAAAAGTTGCCAGTTCCATCTGGGCCGGCATAGTGGATGTGACTGCTACTTACAGCTATTGAATTGTAGCAGCATTGACATCCATTCATGGACCACGCTCCAGCTTAACATCAGGCGGGATGCTGTCATTGACGACAGGCGTGGCCAATTGTCCAATGATTGGTTTGTTGCGCGCAAGGTCCCGAGTTCAATTTTCGCTCCGAGCAAATATTTGTTTCATAGCTTTTATTTATAATATTTAATAATTATATTAAATATTTGTTATTAAAAAAAAGGCGGATATTTGCTTCGAGTCTGAATATCAAAGAGTGGTAGGCAGTGGTACCCAGCCTGCCGATCCGGGGCACTTACAAGTATACAGACGGACCAAATCGCGTTTCGGGATCAGCTTGTAAGTTGCCAGTAAGTTGCAGTTGTAAGTTGCTGGGTCGGCATAGTAGCAGTGACATCCATTCATAAATCACACTCCAGCTTAACATCGGGCGGGATACTGTCATATGTCACAACGTAAAAGGGGGTAAACGGAAATACCAAAGTTTTCATCATGGCTCGAGGTCAGATATCGTGTCAGAATAAAAAACAAAAAGTGTGCTTTTGCTTTTTTCAGTAGTCTAAAAAAAGCTGAATAATGATTTCCAAAGAATCTGACTAATCTTCAATTTTATAATTAAGTTTTAGTTATCAATACAAAAAGGGATATACAGTCGAATTAAGAACCTTCTCCTTTTATATGACTGTGTTATAAACCTAAATTTACGCGGGTGAAACCGCGGGCAGAGCTAGTATGTAATACAGCGCCATTTTAAATTTAAATTTCAATAGCTCTATCAGGCAGCCTGTCTGTTAGAGCTGTTAACTAGCTATAAATCTCAATAAAGCTAAGCAATGATAAATTGTATATAAAAAGCGACAAAATAAACAATTACATACAAAGTAAAATAGTGTTTATGATTCAGATTATTTCACAGACCAAATAGTCACTAGACATCGTATTTTAGGATTTTTTTTTTATATATATAAACGATTTATTAATTTTATTGTGACTCGACATAATATGACTGCACCCGCTTGATATTTAACTGGAGTGCCGTCCATAAATGAGGTAAGTGCTTCTCCAGTGTCAATAACTCCAAGTAGCAGTCACATCCACTCAACTGAACCACACAATCCGGTTCAGTTGGAACCGGCAACTTGCTGGTCCCGAAACGCGATCAAGTCACTTTACGCTCTGTTATTTAACTGTTGTTGCAATGCCTTTATTTATAGACCGCATTCCTTATCGCTTATCGATGTTTAGCGCGAACAAACGAAATAAAGATTTACCTAACTTTTTTTATTGGCAGGCCATCTCTGTCGCATGTCTTATGCATTATAGACAAAGTCCATTACTAAGTGGAGTCCACATTGTAGACTCCCACAATACGTATAGTTCGTGTCGAAAGACCGCAAAAATAGTCATAAATATTCATTCAAAAATTAGTCATGAGTCATGGAAAAAAGAGAGAAAGGCCTTTGCCTAGCAGAGGGACAAATATTTAATCAATCAATCAAATAATCACGCTTTTTTTCCACAGGGATAGGCAGAGACAATAGAGCGCCACTTGCCACGATCCTAAAACATTCACAATTCTCTACATACAAGCTCTACGGTTATAGGCACTAGGCAACCTAGCTTTCTTGAGGATGTCTTCGATTTGTGTTCTCTCCATCCTATTACCTTGGATCCTTCAAGCGATGCGTGAAGAAGCACCTTAGGCTAGCATAATGACGGCGGGCTAAGGTAGCCGGGAACCAACTCGTTTTTTTCAGTCTTCGTCACTCTTGGACCTCCTCTTGCTTATCATCAGGCGGGTCGAAGTCAAAAGTCGTGTCACAATAAAAAAAAATAAGCTACTAATAATAAAATAAATTTTATGTAGATGTTTCGAAGACACTCCAGCCATCACAGCCGGAGGAGTACCACGATAGTTATCCGCAAGAATATCCTCGGAGCTTTAGCCAGAACAAACACAGTGTAATGTAGAGTCCATTGGTAGTTAGTTGTTTTCTAATACATTTAAAAATTATTTACGTTTGTCCGACGTGTTTGGAAGAGATCAAAAGGGCAATGTGTGCTTGATCAAATACAGTGTTTTTTCAGTTATTTTCAGTGTCGCCATCTGTTAAGTGCTTATTTGTAAACAGATTTCAATTTTCATGTTAACTGAATGTATTTTTGGATTATGCTTTTATTGAATCAGAATTTTTTGCTCAGATAAAGAGTACTGTGTTTTTTTTATTTTATTTTATTGTGACTCGACATATGACTACTACAATTCAATAACTGTGAGTAGCAGTCACATCCACTATGCCGGCCTAGTTGGAACCGGCAACTTACAAGCTGATACCGAAACGCAACCGAATCACTTCACGGTCTGTATACCTGTAAGTGGTGGTATTTTTATTAACAAATATTTGCAATATTTAATATAATTATTATTGCCGCAATAATATTGTTTGCAAACATCATATTTATAATCTATGACTTAGCAAATGCGGATTGTCGCAATAGTGTCGCATTGCGTGGACTCAATCTCATACAAACCAGTAGAGCAATCTGCAGTCTGCGTTTCGGAATTAGCTTGTATGTTGCTTGTTCCAACTGGGCTGGCTTAGTGGTTGCGAGTTTTATTTGCAGTTATTTAACCGTAGAGCTTGAATGAAGAGAATGTGAGAAAACCGAGGGAGTTTTTTTAGAATCGTGAAAAGAGAAACTCCTATGTCTATTTCTTTTGAAATGTAGCTTAGCCCTTACCTTCCTTACCATCTGGCAAGTCAGTCGGAAGTCGTGTCTTAGTTTAAAAAAATTGATGGATACTTTATATGATACTTTATATGATGGATACTTTATACTTTATATGAGAATGTAATTTGTTTTAACTATTCCTTAAAATTTTGTATCACAGTAGCCTCAGTAGCCGTCACTATTCTGGCCAAAATTAAAACTTTACGACTCGATAAACTTTCGAGATTAGCTTGAAAGTTGCCGGTTAGATTAGATTAGATTAATGACTTTTACACGTCAAGTTCAATAACAATAATTAATAGAACAAGATTTACAATAAAATAAATACCTACGACAGCAGCAGATACCATTGTCAATTTAATAAAAGTTAACACCAATAACAATATTGCGTGAGCTGCTGTGAGATAGCATTGTCATCTTAAAAAATATTGAAAAATATGTAAATGTCTAATCTAAGTATACATAATGAAAACAAATTTTCATGCGGCTTACTATCGCGTTTATTTTGGTTTTGATTTTACATTTTTTTATTATTCCGACGTTTCGAGAGCTTTGCAGCCATCGTGGTCACGGAGAGACTCTCTCCGTGACCACGATGGCCATAATTTATTAATCAATGTTCGCGCAAAATCTAAGAAAATACTAAGTATACATAATCTGAGTATACTGAACTGTACATAATGCAGAAACTGCAAAAGTTTGCTGCTGTATAAGGGCATTGGTTCCAACAAGAGTTCCAACCTAATAGTTAATAATAATAATACCTTACATAGTTTTTTTAAATTTACATTTCTATACTAAGCTACTAAAGTGCTTGTATCATAGAAACAGAACAATCAAAGTACATAAATCAAAGATACATTGTACCGGTGGGTGGTTTCGAACTCATGCTCTTGGTTTGTGTAACCATTGCACTGCCACTACACCACGGTCGCCTTAGTTTCTATAGTATAGTATCTAAGTGCAGCTAAGACATCCTTAAGAAAGCTGGGTGTCCATAACCGTAGAGCTTATATGAAGAGGATTGTGGATGTGCGGGAAGAAAGGGAGTTGTGTCAGGATCATGGTGGCGCTCCATTGTCCCTGTTTATCCCTGTGTGAAAAAGGCGTGACAATTGATTGCTTTAAGCTTTCATTAGGCATTTTTTTGTTATTATACATATCTATACTAAGCTACTAAAGCTACTATCATAGAAACAAGACAACCAAAGTACATATAACAAAGATACAATGGTAACTGTGAGTGGTTTTAAACCCGTGCCACTCGGCTTACATAGCCATTGCACTGCCACTACACCACGGTCGCCTTAAATACCGATATTCATCTCAATAGCATAATCGTAGTTAACTACAGTTTCACAAACAATATTTAATCAAATAGTTAATTTGTGGTAAAATGACCGAATGATGAGTTTATGATGCTTCAATGAACAAGAAGATTAAATGACCTCATTCCAGAAGTGTTTTGGGTAGTCAGTAAATACAAATTCTATTTATAAATTTTTGTATACGGACCAAACCGGACACATCCTCAAGAACCTAGTGCCCATAATCGTGTTGTATGAAGAGAATTGTGGATGTGAGGAAAGCGAGAGAGTTGTGTCAGGATCGTGGCAAGTGGCGCTCCATTGTCTCTGCCTATCCCTGTGCGAAAAAGGAAGGCATCACGGGTGTGAAAAGCTGAAAAGCTCGTCTGAACATTCTCTGTGGTATAGGCGATAGAAGTTTTATAAAATTGAATTAAACAAATTTTGTGCGGCTTACTATCGCGTTTATTTTGTTTTTGATTTTACTATTTTATTTTATTATTCCGACGTTTCGAGAGCTTTGCAGCTATCGTGGTCACGGAGCGACTGAGGTCTTGGTCGTCCTATTTAATCCATTAATCAATGTTCGCGCAAAATCTAAGAAATAATTAATAAAATTTTTAGTTCATCATCATCAGCCAGAAGGCGTCCACTGCTGAACATAGGCCTCCCCCTTAGAACGCCATTCCAAACGACAAGATCCCAGTTGCATCCACCGGTTATTCGTGACTTTCACTATGTCGTCAGTCCACCTAGTGGGAGGCCTACCTACGCTGCGTCTTCCGGTTCGTGGTCTTCACTCTAGAACCTTTCTTCCCCATCGGTTGTCGGTTCTTCGAGCGATGTTTTACAATTTTTAGTTATTTCATCTGTTATAACATAGCTATTTAACCTGAATATCATTTTCATACTAACTCGTCTAACGCGTCGCATCACATAAGGCATCAAGTTTGCTTTTAACTCGCTAACTTCAAAACTTCCCCCTTACTCGTAGTTATGGAAATACCACATATTAAATAGACGCCGCATCCAAAATGTTTTTTAACACGTTTTTATTATGTAATAGTTCATATACTATTTTTATTTACATTTCTATACTAAGCTACTAAAGTAGCTATCATAGAAAACAGGACAACCAAAGTACATATATTAAAGATACGTTGGTACCGGTGGGTGGTCTCGAACTCGTGCTCTCGGTTTGTGTAATTGCACTGCCACTTGATACCAGTTGGTTTTGAATCTGCCACTACACCGTCGCCTTTTATTAGCTCGACTTGTATGTATGTAACTATGTAACGGAATCTTTTAAATTAATTTTCACCCACTTCTAGAGGTCTGAATTATTTGAAATTTTGTACACGTGTTAAAAACCGATAACAATACAATAATATCGTAAAATATTTTTTGCCCGGCATAGTGTCGTCCACTGAGGCAACCGTGAATGACTCAGTATTTTCAGTCGTCGGCATTGTTGGACCTCCTTTTACATACTATCAATTAGGTCATATGTCGAGTCACAATAAACAAGTACGCTCTAGTACATTTAGGCGTGTATTTTTTTGTTTTTTAACTATAGTTTTATTTTTATATAATGCGTTGTCTACTAGTATGTAGTCTGTGTCACTACACACACATTAAGACAACTTATTTATACTAAAGTAAAACTAAACCCTAAAGTTTAGAGCATAAAGTACAAATTTTAATAACAATTTTACTAAAATAACTGTTATTCAAATTTAAGTTCTGTCTTAAACGTGGAAGATTAAATATTGTGTGGACAAAAATGAAGATGTATAGTGAAGTTGGTAATAGTATTAGCTATATCAAATTTTAGAATTAAAACTGATATGTAAAGGAATCCACAATTTGAGACGCTTTATCAATCAATCAATAGATGCAATCATTCAATCTTAGGTCTTAATTCTCACAGGGATGGGTAGAGACAATGGAACGCCACATTGCATGGTACTTTTTTAAGTGGCATAGTGGCGGCGGAGACTCGGTTATTCCTGTAAAAGTTATTCCATCGAATTCAGATGTCGAGATTTTCAAGTCATTTTTTAAAAATAAATTAAATAATCTTTATGCGACTTACGATCACGTTTACATTTGGGTAATTTACATTTTTTCTGACGTATCGGAACCTTTGCAGCCATCATGGTCACGGAGAGAAACGTCGGTACTAAAATTAAATATTAACCAAAATAAACGCGATAGTAAGCCGCATTAAATGTGTTTAATTCATTTTAGAAAAGTAAGAAATTTTATTTTTTTATTTGTGACAGCACCCCGTCCCCGTAAATGTGACTCGACATCTGACCTCGACCCACTTGATGTTAGTAAGCATATCTTCACGGCTGCCCCAGTCGCCGTCACTAAGCCGGTCAAAGGTGCTTCTAGATCCTTTTTAGTAGTTGAGGCCCCTCTCAAGCAAGTTAAGAACGACTTTTTTTTATTGTGACACGACATCTGACCTCGACTCGCCTGATGATAAGCAAGAGGAGGTCCAAGAGTGACGACGACTAAGAAAACATGGTTTGTGCACAGCTGCCTCAGTCGCCTTCACTATGCCGGCCAAAGGTCCTTCTTCACGCATCGCTTGAAGGATCTAAGATCATAGGATGGAAAGTACACATAGTTTTTAGTTCGACTGCCGATTCGGTCGATAGAAACCGGATGCTTTTCCTGTCCTTCGTATAACGGGTGTAAAAAGACGAGGTAGAAACAAGGTTGAAGAGCTCCTCGGAACATTCTCCGTGGTAGAGGCGATAGAGGACGCACAGAGCCGCCATGTCTCTGCGTAGTTGCAGTGGCTCCAGAGTTCGCGTGACCTCTGCAATCAAATCAATCAATCAAATTGTCACGCCTTTTTCCCACAGGGATAGGCAGAGACAATGGAGCGCCACTTACCACGATCCTTACACAACTCCCTTGCTTCCTTCACATCCACAATTCTCCTCATACAGGCCCTGTGGTTATGGGCACTAGGCAATTTAGCTTTCTTAAGGATGTCTCCGATTTGGTCGGAAAACACTCTCCTGGGCCTGCCTTGTTTAACGCATCCATCCACATCCGATTTATAAATTCCTTTCGTCAATCTACTTTCACTCATCCTTTCCATGTGCCCAAACCATCGAAGCATTCCTTTGTCAATCCTTGTCACTACATCTTCTTTCAAACCACATCTATCACGCAGTGTGCTATTCCTTATTCTATCCGCTATCGTCACTCCACATATACTCCTTAACGACCGCATTTCTACAGCGTTAATTCTACTCTCATGCTTCTTCTGCCATACCCAACCTTCACTTCCATACATTAATGTAGGAACAAGCACCGCATTATGAACAGCCATCCGTGACTTTTGGGACATTACTTGGCTGTTCATTATACTATGGATGGCGCCGTTCACTACGTTACCCTTTTGCACTCTTCTCTCAATATCTTCATCACACTTTCCATCCCTAGTAAACATACTTCCCAAGTAAACAAATTGTTTGACTTGTTCCACTTTCTTTCCGTCTATCATTATCTCACATTCTGTCATTTCATCCTCTCTCTCCAAAACCATTACTTTAGTTTTACTTACATTCACTTTCATACCTTTCTTTTCTAATTCCGCATTCATTATAGTAACCATTTCCTGTAACTCATACGCCGAAGATGCAAGGATAACTTGATCGTCGGCGTACAAGAGACATTTGATCACCAAATCATTCATTCTTAAACCATACTTCCTTTCACGCAACTCTTTCAGACAACTGTCCATGAATAGATTGAAGAGCCATGGTGACGCTACACATCCCTGTCTGACACCTTTAGAGATGCCAAACCAGTCAGATAGCGCCCCATTAATTCGAACACATGCACTGGAATCCTCATAGAGAGATTTCAGTGCACGGACCAAACGCTCCTCCAACCCAAACCCGGACAGCTGCTGCCACAATTCACTCCTGTTCACTCGATCATAGGCCTTCTCAAGGTCAACAAAAGTACAAAACACCTTCTGGTGTTTTGCCAACACTTTTTCGCTGACGCATCTTAAAGAGAAGATTTGATCCATACATCCCATCCCTTTCCTAAATCCCGCTTGCGCATCCCAAATTTTATCATCTGACCTCTGCATCACATATAATTCGGCGATATATCAAAAATACATTGATACCAGTTGGTTTTGAACCGGCAACTCTGGGATTGCGTGAACTCTACACTATCGTTGACTTTTCCACGTATTATAAGCGTATCCGGTTCTACTGCGTAGCATTCCCAAATCAATAATATTTCTCATAAACATCTGATTTTCCTGGAAGTGTTTTCACGTACTGCGTCTTTACACCCACATAAATATAAGTCTAGACTTCATCCTCCTCATGTCTTAGCTTTTATTTATTTAGTTCTATAAACTATAATAGTAAATAATATCGGTAATTAAGGAGTGAATGTGGAGTGACGATAGCAGATAGTTTAAGGAATAGCACAGTTCGCAATAGATGTGGTTTAAAAGAAAATGTAGTGACAAGAATTGACAAAGGAATTCGATGGTTTGGGCACATGGAAAAGATGAGTAAAAGTATTATAGATTGATGAAAGGAATTTATAAATCTGATGTGGATGGATGCGTTATACGAGGCAGAACCAGTAAAGTCAAGTTGGAGACTCCAATCTCCGATCAAATTGGAGACAACCTCAAAAAAGCTGGGTTGCCTAGTGCCCGTAGCTGTAGAGCTTGTATGGAGAGAATTATGGATGTGAGGGAAGCGAGGAAGTTGTTTTAGGATCGTGGCAAGTGCGCTCCATTGTCTCTGCCTATCCCTGTGAGAAAAAGGCGTGAAAATATAATTGATTGATTGACTCAAACCCGTTCACTACCTTAAGGTTGGTTGCGTCTTTTTAGAGATGAAAAAGAGCTATTTATTAATAAGCCTATCAGTTGTATTTTTTTTAGAATTCTTTCAGCTTTTGTAGTACAATTTGGCCTTTAAGTTTTTTTTTATCGTGACGACATCTATAAGAGTGACGACGACTGAAAAAACCGAGTTAGTCTACGGCTGTCTCAGTCGCCGTCACTATGCCGGCCAAAGTAAGTTGGTTGCAAATCACATATTTAAATTAAAATTTTAAATAAATATTACACGAAGAATTATTAAGGCATATAAATGCACATTCGATTTAAAATTTCACACAGAATGCAAATTTTTCGTGCCAGCTTCGTAGCATGTGACGGTCCGTACTCTTTAACTATACTATAAGTCAAAATCAATCAAATTAAATGTCACGCCTCTTTCCCGCAGGAATAGGCAGTGACAATGGAGCGCCACTTGCCACGATCCTGACACAACTCCCTCGCTTCCTTCACTTTTACAATTCTCTTCATACAAGCTGTATGGTTATGGGCACTAGGCAACCTAGCTTCCTTGAGGAACTACTATAAGTATCTGTTGGAAATGATGCGAAATATTATATCTTAATACATCGTAAAAATACATAAAAATATCGTTTTAAAGTAAGCTACTTTATGAAGATTTTTCCATTATACGACTGAATTAAAAATACATAGCTACTTACAGAGTTCCACTTATATTTCGTCAATTCAATTTCGTTAGGTTACACCACCCAGGAGTGCCCCGCCCGCCACGTATTCACCCCCTAGTTTTCATTCATTCGTGGCTGGACCGCCACGGAGTACGAACGCGTCGCTTTCAGCGGTATCCTCGATCGTAGTGTCGTGTCTATTAAACATAAACAAAATATTATTTTTATATTAAAATAATTATTGTTTAGTGCTTTTTTTCTGTGAGCGATTTGTAGGCGGTTTAAAGATTATTCTAGAAGGTATGTTTTAATTTATTTGTTGCCTGAAAATGAGTTTTTAGTGTGAAATAGACAATGATGTGAAAGTATCTTATTTTCGGGGTTTTATTGTTTTTTTTTTTACCATTTTTGCTTAGTTAGGTAAAATATTTTTGTTAATGTCTTGCATTTTTTCGTTTGTTTTCTTTTCTTGACATATGACTGCACCCCGCTTGATGTTAAGCCAAAGTGTGGTCCATGAATGAATGTCACTGCTACTACAATTCAATAACTGTGAGTAGCAATCACATCTACTATGCCGGCCTAGATGAAACCGGCAACTTACAAGCTGATCCCGAAACGTGACCAAATCACTTCACGGTCTGTATAATTGTAAGTGGTGGTACTACCCCGGATCGGCAGACTGGGTACCACTGCCTACCACTCTTGTTTTTATTTTTATATATTTTTTACTTATTTATTAATTTTATATAAAAACAATTTGTTTTATTAAAAATAGACCGCATTCCTATAAGGTTTTACCCCGTCTATATTTAATATATTTGAATTTGTTTTTTATCTGTTCATTTTGGTAAATAAATAAATGAGTAGGTATTTTCAGTCGTTGGCACTCTTGGATCTCACTTAATTACCATCAGACAAGCCAAGGTCAGATGTCGATGACAAATAAACAAATATATTCATTTATTTAACATTTATTATTATGATAAAATTAAACGTATATTAAATATAATTAATTAATTAAACTATAAATAAAAAATATCATCCAATGACGTCGCATCAGAGATAGTCCCAATTATTTTTTATTATAATTAAACTTTGGTATTTTTGTTAATATCTTGCAGGTATGTACTATAGCTTTTTTATTTATTAATAAATATAATACATTATTTTAATAAATATAGACCGCAAACCTATAAAGCTCGGCGTGGTCTATATTTAATGAAATAAGTATGAGTTTTCTTTTTTAATTTTCACTGTAAGTCGTTTAGGTAAATAAATAGGTAAAAAAAGGTATTATGTACTATCGCACTTAATGTAAAGTCGGACTTTTCAGTCGTTTGCACTCTTGGACCTCCCTTATTACCATCAGATAAGTCGAAGTCAGATGACGACACAGACAGGCGTGGATGAACGGTTTAGCTATTGGTTTGTTGCGCGTAAAGTCCCGGGTTCGATTCCCGGTCGGAACAAATATTTGTTTCATAGCTTTTATTTGTAATATTTAATAATTATATAAAATATTGCAAATATTTGTTAATAAAAAAAAGAGAATGATATTTGCTTCGGGTCTGGTTATCAAAGAGTGGTAAGCAGTGGTACCCAGTCTGCCGATCCGGGGTAGTACCACCACTTACAAGTATACAGACCGTGAAGTGATTTGGTCACGTTTCGGGATCAGCTTGTAAGTTGCCAGTTCCAACTAGGCCGGCATAGTGGATGTGATTGCTACTAACAGTTATTGAATTGTAGTAGAAGTGACATTCATTCATAGACCACACTCCAGCTTAACATCAAGCGGGGTGCTGTCATATGTCGAGTCACATAACTACTAGTCACATAGTGGATATGACTGGTAGTTAGAATCGGCATCTTACAATCTGATCCTGAAACGCGACTAAGTCACTTCACAGTCGATACACTTGAAAATAAAGGTACACTAACCCGAATGCCCACACCCGTCTCCGCCTATACACAAAGGGAAACAAAAGAAAGCTATATATACTTGTACGAGTGTGTTTTTTCGGTAACCTCCAAACTTAAAGCCAATCAATAATAATAAATAATGTATGTTAATGAAACCGCTAACTCCGTTTATAAATAAACATCCACAATTTGGGCAAACCTTTTAGAGGATTTATATGCCCAATATTTGTTTTACAATATATTTCTACACTAACGAATGTTGTACGAAAAGAGTTTTAATTTACAAAATTAGTTTTGCTTTATACTTATTTTATTACGTTTACTATTACGAAATCGTGAATTGGGTTGTTAATAATTTTATATCGAAACTACTATTTATATTATGTTTTTATCATTAGAAATAACAAAAGTAGTACATGGAAACCCAAAATAAATGATGTCCTTTGGCTCTGTATAAAATATCCTTTAAACGAAAATGTAAAATGTGAAGTTAAAGAATGGTGAAACCCATTTTTTCTTTTTTTCTTTTACTTATACGATTTTTTTTACAAATTCGTAAATCATAATTTTTGGTACAACCGGCTGTAAGCTACTAAAAGTGCCTGTATATGTTTTTTTAAGTTTATTTTTAACATTTCTATACTAAACTACTAAAGCGCTTGTATCATAGAAAGAGGACAACCAAAGTACATACCTTTAGGCGATCGTGGTGTGGTGGCAGTACAATGGTTACACAAACCGGAAAGCACGAGTTCAAGACCACCCACCGGTACCAATGTATCTATGATATGTGTACTTCTTAATATATATACAAGCACTTTAATAGATTAGTAAAGAAATGTAAATTTAAAAAAAATATATGTCTCAAAGATACATTGGTACCGGCAACTGGTTTTGAACCCGTGCTCTTGGCTTGCGTAACAATAACCTTTGCACCACGGTCTCAGGACATATATATCAAAAACATATTGTCTCCGATTTTATCGGAAAACACCCTCCTGGGCCTCCTTCGTTTAACGCATCCATCCATGATCCATCCACATCAGATTTATAAATACCTTTCGTCTATCAACTTTTACTCATCCTTTCTATGTGCCTAAACCATCGCAGCATCCCTTTGCAATCCTTGTCACTACATCTTCTTTTAAACCACATCTATCGCGCTCTGTGCTATTCCTTATTCTATTCGCTATCGTCACTCTAAATATATTCCTTACAGACCGCATATCTATAGCGTTAACTCTACTCTCATGCTTCTTCTGCCAAACCCAACATTAATTTCCATACATTAACAATTACCGCATTATAAACATCCATCTTTGACTTTTAAATAAAAATTGTATGGCAGAATATGACAAAGTAGTAATAAAGTGCAGCTACGAAGGCGCTACGTAGACGGTACATCTTATAAAATATTCATATTTTTTTTATAAATATTTAAACGATATTTAAACTTGTTTTTTGACCAAATCGGAGACATCCTCAAGTCACATCCTAAAGCAGCTATTAGTACGTAAAAAATTATATATATACGAAAACTAAAATAATTATATTATTTGGTGACTCGACATATATGACAGCACCCCGCCTGATGTTAAGCTGTTAAGCTGAAGTGCGGTCCATGAATCGAGGTAACTGCAACTACAATTCCATGACTTTAAGTAGTGGTCACATCCACTATTCCGGCCTGGTTGAAACCGGCAACTTACAAGCTGTATCCGAAAAACAAATAAGTCTCTTCACGCTATGTACGAGTATACTTGTAAGTGGTGGTACTAACTACCCTGGATTGGCAGACTAGGCACCACTGCCTACCACTCTTTACGGTTCTTGGGTGTATATGATATAACTCCTTATTTCTGTATTTTGGTTTACTACAATTTATCAATAAAAAAAATACGTGAATAAGAGTATTGGACATTATTCATTTTGGGCTTTTTTGTACTACTTTTGTAATGTCTAATGACGAAAAAATATATAAATGGTAGTTTCGATACTTGTGTTGATAAAACTAATAACAATTTTGCTTTTATTTGCTGTGTAATTGAGTTATTTGGAAAATAAGATATGGATTATGTATCGTCTGTCAATCACAAAGACACGCCATATTAACATTTCTGCTTTGAATTGTCATAATTATAATTTGATTATTTTGCACACCTAAACTATGCAAAATAAAGGATAAATTCTAATTACATTGTAATCTTCGTACATCAAACTATTTTAAAATGCTAATGCAACTGTTAATACAATTAACAAGTGCCCACAATCTTAGAGCTTGTATGAAGAGAATTGTGGATGTGAAGGAAGCGAGGGAGTTGTGTCAGGATCGTGGCAAGTGGCGCTCCATTTTCTCTGCCTATCCTCATGGAAAAAAAGGCGTGACAATTTGATTGATGGATTGATAATACAATTAAGCCCAAGTCTCCATACAAAATGAATGATGTCCTTTTATTGGATTAATTATCTTCTGTGATCAATTTTATCCCTGGTTTATAAATAGCATTATCATGTAAGAACCCCTGTCATAGAGAGTATGTACGAAGCTACAGCTAAGCTTAGTTTGAAAAGTTTTAGGATTAAGGATTACCAGCATGAGGGCCGGAGTTTTAAGGGGCTTAACATTAGAATATAAATATAGAGCGTGTGTGACTAAGTAGGAACGTAAGAACTTATATGATCAGTAGCACTTTTTTGTGTAATTCATTGCTAAAGGTCGTGTTTGTCTTTATTATTCATTCGGATTTAATCGTCTCGGGTTAGCAGGCAAGAAAGTCCCAATATGGTATTTTATTGGTGTACGTCCTAATAGTGTTATGACCTCTACTTTTCTTACTACAAACACTTTAACAATTTCCTTACTACACCTTTTTAAATTCAAAAAAGATACAAAATAAACAAATGAATTCAATATAAGAAGATGCAATAACAAGTAATGAACATAACAATAAAATAACAAAGGAATGCTTCAAAAGTTTGGGCACATGAAAAGGATGAGTGAAAGTAGATTGACGAAAGGAATTTATAAATCTGATATGGATGAATGCGTTAAACGAAGCAGGGAAAACAGGTATTTTCTGACCAAATCGGAGACATCCTCTAGAAAGCTTGGTTGCCTAGTGCCCATAACCGTAATGCTTGTATAGAAGAGAATTGTGAATGTGAAAGAAGCGAGGGAGTTGTGTCAGGATCGTGGCAAGTGGCGCTCCTATGTCTCTGCCTATCCCTGTAAGAAAAAGGCATGAAAATATGATTGATTGATTGATAAATAATTTCAACTATAATATAGTCATTTCTGATAGCCTCAATTATTACAACACAAGACATAACTTACGACTGTTGTCTTTAAAGTCATTCGCACTCTATTATTATACCCCAAGGACCAAACTTTGGTATAAAACTTATAATTAAACCACGTGAATGTTTTCAACCCCTATTTATATAACTTTGCATCCCCTAATTGGGATTAAGGATAGTTGGGTGAAAGTTATTTTATACTCGTATAATAGAATTATTCTATTAAAATTTTACAGTTAGGATGTTGTCTGACCTCTATTTGTTCAAAAACGCTGACCACTGGAAAAACTAATTGAAATTAAAGTCATTAAGGATTGTATGTGGAGTGACGATAGCGGACGAATGAGGAATAGCAGTGCGCGATAGATGTGGTTTGAAAGAAGATGTTGTGACAACGATTGACAAAGGAATGCTTCGATAGTTTAAATACATAAAAACGATGAGTAAAAGTAGATTGACAAAAGCAATTTATAAATCTGGTGTGAATGGATGCGTTAAACAAGGCAGACCTAGAAGGGTGTTCTCCGACCAAATCGGAGATATCCTCACAAAAGCTATGTTGCCTAGTGCCCATAATCAAAGAGCTTGTATGAAATAATTGTTTATGTATTTTTTGCTGTCATAATATGTCTCTCGCGTATGACTGCAATAAAAAAGAAAAAAAAAGTCTGTGAAAGTTTTTTTTTTTAATTTTTTTTTATTGTGACTCGACATTTGACATCGACCTGCCTGATGACAAGCAAGAGGAGATCCAAAAGTGCAGACGATTGAGACAACCGAGTTAGTACACGGCTGTCTCAGCCGCCGTCACTATGCCGGCCAAAGGTGCTTCTTCACGCATCGCTTGAAGGATCCAAGGTTATAGGAGGGAGAGAACACATGGGCTGGCAAAGCATTCCACTTATCGATTGTTCTACAAAGAAAAGATGCACCGAACTTTTTAGTTCGACTACCGATTCTGTCGACAAAATGTGAATGCTTCCCCCGACCAGTGCGGGTGTTACGGGTGTGAAAAGACGAGATAGGAACAAGGTTAAAGAGCTCCTCGGAAGTATTTAATAAACGAATACTTTCTTGAAGTATTAATCCAAAACAAATAGGGTAAAGGCTACTGTTACAGTCATTTTGATAATGAGGGCATGGAATAAACTGTGCCAGGGTTGTCACTGTTCCGGGATAACGAAGGAAGTGGACACGGATAATAAAATCCCACTTTCCGGAGGTATGTTATGTCGAAATGTGGTTGTACAATGTTTTTTTTATTGTGACTCGACATTTGACCTCGACTTGCCGCAAGAGGAGGTCCAAGAGTACCGAACCAACGGGCCGACCGCGTAACTCAATTGCAATGAGCTTTGTTTTGACAGTTCAACTCCATTAAGAGCTTTAAAATTAAAATTGCGCCCGTGCAACACACTGAGAATCGATTCATTTCATTCACTCGTATTCATTTTCATTAATAGTTTAAGCTTATTGAAGCTCATTGTCGGAATAAATAAAAGTTGTTTTTAACACTAGCAGCGACCGCGTAACTTTTTGAGATATGGAATTGAATTTCACTATTATTTCCATTGAAGCGCGGTCGGCCCCCAGTTCACGGTTTCCTCAGACGCGATCACTATGCCTGCTAAAGGTGCTTATGTGACTGTAAAGCTACATGAAGGGTATTTTTCTGGTGGCATTTATAAACCCAATTTAAATACCTACTGAGATAGACAGAGATAATTGAGCGACCCTTTTTTTAAGACGCGACATCCTAACATCCCGCTTCCTTCACATTTCCCGATCTGATCAATGTATGACATGACCGCATCCTAGCGCTAAATTACTCTAAGAATATATGGCACTTTTAAAAGCCACTTTTGTTTACATAGTATTTTTTTACTACGGATTCCTAAATTCTTGACATGATTTTTTTTATATTCACAAAGGTTGAAATTCAAGTTTTTTTAATTAGTAGGGATCTGTCATACATTACATGGTTTATCATAGTTAGTTATTATTAAGGCGGCCGTGGTGTAGTGGCAGTGCAATGGTTACGCAAACCGAGAGCACGAGTTTGAGACCACATACCGGTATCTTTAATACACATATTGTACTTTGGTTGTCCTGGTTCATGATGCAAGCACTTTAGTAGCTTAGTATAGAAATGTAAATAAAATAAAATTAAAAAACCCTATTAATATTTTCTTAGATTTTGCGCGAACAAAATGTTTAATTCATTAATCAATAATTAATTAAACATTTATTATGCGGCTTACTATCGCGTAAGTCTCCGTGACTACGATGGCTGCAAAGCTCTCGAAACGTCTAAATAATAAAATAAAATAGTAAAATAAAAACCTAAATAAAAGCGATAGTAAGCTGCATATATTTTTTTAATTCAATAAAATAAACTATTATTTCTTTGTAAATCGATAAACTTGTAATTGACAACCCTTGTAGACCCGGACAACACCCTCGTATATAGGCCACTAGGAGGGCAACAGATGATATTCTTGTACATACAGTCTGCAAGTAAAATAATACGATTATGTGAACAAAACACGCAAGTTTTACAAAAGAATACATGTTTATGTATTAAAGACATCTATACTAATATTATAGAGAGGAAAGATTAGTTAGTTTGTTTGTAATGAATAGGCTCAGAAACTACTGGGCCGATTTTAAAAATTCTTTCACCATTAGAAAGCTACGTTCTTCGTGAGTCACATAGGCTTTATTGGATTTTCAAAAACTTTAGTTTTCTGTACAAATTCTCGAATAATATAACCCAAAGTGTAAAAATATGACTTATAAAATTCCTTACATCGCGTACGCTTAGAAAACTATTGACGATAGGTAATAAAATAGTGTTCGATATATTAATAGTACTCATGATTACTCACAATAAAGTATGCCATGGTATATGCCTAAAATGGGTTGATAAATAAGGTCGATTATGTATGTGTATATACACTATATACAACAACATTCGTTTAATGGTAGGTACAAAGATTATGTATACATACATAAGAGAAAAACTGATTATTTAACCATTAAGCGTGCGATGTATTTTAACCCGGGCAACACCGGGTTACGCAGCTAGTATTTAATAATTCTTTTAAATATTGCAAATATTTGTTATTTTAAAAAATAGGTGGATATTTTCTTTGGGTCTGATTATTAAAGAGTGGTAGGCAGTGGTACCCAGTCTGCCGATCCGGGGTAGTAACCACCACTTACAAGTATACAAACCGTAAAGAGATTTGGTCGCGTTTCGGGATCAGCTTGTAAGTTGCCGGTTCCAACTAGGCCGGTATAGTTGATGTGATTGCTACTTTCAGTTATTGCATTGTAGTAGCAGTGACATCATGGACCACACTCCAGCTTAACATCAAGCGAGGTGCTGTCATATGTCTAGTGACAATAAAACATAAAAAAACATGTAGGACATTTTATAGTAGTCATTGTCTAGTAATAATTACCCTCTGCCCGGACATCCTCGGCCCTCTCGAGTAATCTCGAATGAAACACGACCCCCCATTTTGTGAGCTATAACTCATTCCATATGATATATTGCTTTTTGTGTGCTTTACTGACCTAAATATCATGTTAATACGTTCTTTATTTCATCTCCATTTTTTATGATTCTCTACTCTATTTATTGAAGTAAAAACTTCTTTAGGCGCGTTGTATGGGGAGTGAAACTAGCGAGGTATAAGCGTCATTTTGTTTCCCTATGTTTAGGTCCCAGGGGATCCGCGGACAAAACAAGAAAATTACGAAAGCATAATGGTGCAGCCGAATTTAGTCAGATCATTTTGCCTTTCAGTTTCAAGATGGAATAATGTGTCAAGTGATAGGTTAGCCTCTATCACTTGACACATTAAACTCTAAAACACTGCATTAGAGTTTAATTAAGATTTTGAGAATAAAATAGATTGACCTATGTGAATACGGCAAAGGGGTCCGCGGAACATGGTAAGCTGGCGCTAGGGGGTCCGCCAACTCTGTAACAGACCATTTTTACACTAATTTTTACTTATGCCAGGAGTCCTGAGACCCACACATTTTTCAAAGCTTAATTATTTATAAAATAGGTAAAGTTAATCAAAGAGTGGTAAGCAGTGGTGCCCAGCCTGCCGACCCGGGGTAGTGCCACCACTTACAAGTTTACAAACGTGAAGTTAGTTTGTCGCGTTTCAAGATTCGCTTGTTGATGACCGGGTCCATTTAGGCCAGCTTAATGGATGCGGCTGCTACTTGCAGATATTTAACTGAAATGATCGTCTCTATTCTTTGACCTTCCTAAGACACTCCAGCCTAACATCAGGCAAGGTGCTGTATACTTTTTGTAGTGAAACAACTAGGTAAAAAGTAATTTTGTAGTTTAACATTGCGTATCTGCAGAGTAATATTGTCTTTGAGTGGGGATGATCTTTATCCGCAACCCTGACTACGGGGAAAACGATTAAAAAAAGAGAAAAAACAGCTTTTCAACTACAACCCTTAGAAGTTAAAGAGTTGGGGGTCGAACAATAGATGACTCGTATAATGTAACTTATTTTCTTCTGAAGTAAGTTGGATTTTGGACTTTACAACTAAACATTTTTTATGTAGTAGGCAGTGGTTCTCAGTTTGCCGATCCGTAGTGGTACCACCACTTACAACTGTACAGATCGTGAAGTGATTTAGTCGCGTTTAGGAATTAGCTTGTAAGTTGCCGGTTTCGTGGATGTCACTGCTACTTGAATACACATAAGTCAAGCTACTAAAAGTGTGGTACTAAGCATCGGTTTTTAAAACGTGTATAAAGGACATCATTAATTTTGGGCTTTTATGTACTACTTTTGTAATTTCCAATGATGAAAAAATATAAAAATGATAGTTTCGATACTTGTATTAATAAAACTAATAACAATTTTTCTTTTAATTGCTGTTCGATTGAGTTATTTGGAAAATTAGATATGGATTTTGTATTATCTGTCAATTAACGCCATATTTGTTCTGCTTTGAACTGTCATAATTATAGTTTGATCATTTTGCACACATAAACTATGCAAATAAAGGATATATTCCAATTACATTGTAATCTTCGTACATCAAAGTATTTTAAAATGCATATTGAACTGTTAATACAATAAGCACAAGTCCCCATACAAAATGAATGATGTCCTTTTCAATCAGACTTCTAGAAGTGGGTTAAAATTAATTTAAAAGATTCCGTTACACAGTCACATACACACAAGTCAAGCTAATAAAGGCGTGTTAAAGAAGAAAACAAATACAGCACACCCTAACATAGGCGACAAAAGCGACATAAAGTGGAGTTATGACTTTACTCCCCTAAGGTGTGTGTTATTATACGAAATCTTTCCTTGTTTCCTTCCCTGTTTGAAAAAATCCTGTTGCAAAAACTTTGCGACCTTGACATATATTTGGAGTTTTTATCTGTTGAAATTTGGCGATGTAACTTTTTTAATTTTATTTTTTTATTGTGACTCGACATATGATAGCACCCGCCTGATGTCAAGCTGGAGTGCGATCCATGTATGGAGGTGACTGCTACTACAATTCAATAACTTCAAGGCGACCGTGGTGTAGTGGCAGTGCAATGGTTGTGCAAACCGAAGAGAACGAGTTCGAGACCACCCACCGGTACCAATGTATCTTTGATATATATACTTTGGTTGTCCTGTTTCTATGATACAAGCGCTGTAGTAGCTTAGTATAGAAATGTAAATAATAAAAATAAATAAAAACTGTAAGTTGTAGTCACATCCACTATGCTGGCGTAGTTGGAACCGGTCACTTACAAGCTGATCCCAAAACGTGACTAAATCACTTCACGGCCTGTAGGTATACTTGTAAGTGGTGGTACTACCCCGGATCGGCAAACTGGAAACCACTGCCTACCACTCTTTGAAATTGAATTAGTATTTTCCCATTTAATCCCTAAAACAACTCCTAAATGGATAATAAAGTTAAAAACAATTTCAAATTATATTTGCAAACATACAAACAGTTTTATCTTCTTACTAACAAGATTGTTTTTGAGTTGACAGCTATAAACATTCATATTTAAATAATACTTTAACATTTCTGACCACTGCGACAAAATAACACAATAATAACAATAAAAGGCAACCGTGGTGTAGTGGCAGTGCAATGGTTACACAAACCGAGAGCACGAGTTCGAGACCACCCACCGGTACCAAAGTATCTTTGATATATATACTTTGTGTGTCAGGATCGTGGCAAGTGGCGCTCCATTGTCTCTGCCTAAGAAGGCGTGACAATTTGATTTGATTTGGTTGTCCTGTTGTTATGATGCAAGCACTTTAGAAGCTTAGTATAGAAAAGTAACGAAATAAAAAAATAAAAAAATATATTGTGACATGACAGCTCATGTTAAGCTGGAGTACGGTCCAGGAATGGAGGCGAGAGCTACTACAGTTAAGTCTGAAAATAGTCGCATCCACTACGTCAATCTGGTCAGAACTAGCAACCTTTATATACGATATAGCAAATACGATAATATTTTCTTAGATTTTGCGCAAACATTGATTATTGAATTTAAAAACAAATATGCGGCTTACTATCGCGTTTATTTTGGTTTATATATTTTTATATTATTATTATTATTAAACAGGCAAGCAGTTGATAGACAACTGATAATCGCCTGTATCTGGTTTCAATTAAATGCCTTAACAATCTTGTTTTTGTTGGTATTGTCCAAAAACTTGTCCAGTCTATTTTTAAATTGATTAACAGTCTCAGCTGACACAACTTGTTCTGGTAGGTTATTCCACTCTGTTACTAAGAAAGTGCTTGTGAGGGTTGTTGTTAGACCATGATTTTCGTAGCTTTAAGGAATGACCTCTCAAGTTTCCTTTAACAGACCGTCTGAACATCTTGTTGAATTATTATTTTTTTAAATAATAATTCAGCAAATACGTGCTTGTAATGTCCAAACTAATTAATAAATATTAGAAATTAATGCTATAAGTAAAATGATTAGATACGTCACCCTTCACGAGTTTTAATGTTTGCAAATTTTGAACGATCAACCACGACTAGGAACACACAAAAGTGGAAGTAGGACGGAATGATAGTTGTTGAAAGCGAAAAAGAGACAGGTTTAGGTTTGCTTATTGACATAGTTTTAACGTGCCTCGTTCAGAGCGCTTATAACAATTTCTTAAAATATCATTCTATGAGACAAACATTTTCCCAAACGGGAATCGAATCCGAACGTGCATTGTTTTAAGCAATAAGAAATTTGCTTAAACAGATGCTGCTGTGGTCACGTTTAGTTACTTGACAACTTCTTTTCATACTATTTTTTATTGAGACTCGATTTCTAACCTTGACTTACCTGATTCTCTAAATTATACTATTGCGACGATAGGTTGTAAAATTGTATTGCTTTTTTATATTAATTTACTTATATCTTTGTATCTTATCTTTGATATATGAACCAAAGTACATATATCATGAGTACCGGTGAGTAGTTAAAAAACCCGTGCTCTCGGTTTGCGTGACCATTGCACCAATCAACGTAGGTTACCTGTTACCTGTTGCTGCTGCTTTGGTTTGCTGATTGTACTTGTGAGAATGCCAAAAAGCAACGCAATTTCACTGCTTTTTCGTCTTTAAGATATATTACGAGAATCTTGGCCCTAAGAAAAACAAAGGACGCTAACGACTGATTCAAAAACGGAACCCTTATAGATTTGTCATGTCTGTCTGTCTGGCCATTAAAAGATACACCAGAGTTCAGTGAAGCACAAAAACTAACTTTATTTTTATCATACCCACATTAGCAAAATACAAAATTATAAACTGTCAATACAGAAACATAAACAAATACATAATATACCTTTCCCTGATATTGGTTTAATTGTACTTCAATTCCTTAGTGCTCCGCCGATTGTTCCGTATTTAAACAAAGTAGTATTCGCATTCGATGGCTACTCTCACACGTTTAATAGTAATCAGTTTTTTTTTTTTTTTTTTGGATGAATGTACGGTTGTCCAAGCCTCGATTTCTTTAAGACATCATTCCGTATTTCGTGTGTGCTACCAGATGCACGTGTCTATCGGTTGTCCGCATTTTATTGTAAATTTTAGTGTAAATAATTATACAATCTTACTCTAAATGGGTAAAAGGCAACGAGAAGAAGCTGAAAACGAACAAGCAAATTGACAAATACCGTAGAAAATAAGATGGTTGGAGAAACGGAGCTCCACGAATACGACGCCATCACGGTCGCCCTCAACGTTTGTTCGTTTTACCTGCATGAACAAAACGATTCAGGTAAATACCGATACTGGATTTTTTTTACATAAGTGGATTTGTTGCAACCAAAATGTTTTAATACTTCGTGAGACTATAACGTTCAATATTTATGAATTATTATTGTGATTGAGTGTAGTTTGAAAAACTGCAATGCCACAATTTATAATTACTGTTATTGATGGTAGTTTGAAAAACTATAATGTGACAACTAACTATAACTGTGCTTGAGTGTAGTTTGAAGAACTGCAACGTCACAATTTATTTTATTATTGTGCTTGAGTGTAGTTTGAAGAACTGCAACGTCGCAATTTATTTTATTATTGTGCTTGAATGTATTTCGAGGAATTACATCGTCACAATCCAATATTATTACCTCTTGAGCATGGGTGAACCTACGTCGTCCATATATTGATGTGTATGATTTTTATTAGAAAAATGTACTATATATAATGAGAATCCTAATTCAGGTTACAACATTTTTACCCAGGGTTTATGCTTTTAAGCACCAACTCAATAAAGATTCGAGGTCAATAAACTCTTGACCTTGTTTTATTAGTCACTCTAGACCAGTGTTTCCCAACCTTTAAAAAATGTATTTTACCCTTATATTTAATAAATAATTACAATATATTTTTTTAAAAAATTGCCCTTTTTGTTAAATTGGTCACCGATATCTAGCATTGCATATAAATAACCCAAAGCAGAAGGGTTGAAGTCGTGTCTAATCCATTTTGAAATTACCCTCCTTAACTATCGAATTGCCCTGTAAGGCGTGGGCCCCACTTTGGGAAACACTGCTCTAGACCATACCAAAGAACGTGAGTGCCAGAACCAGCCATACAAAGTATTCACTATTTTGCCATGCCATGCAAATACAGTAGATCACAGTATTAAGAATAAAATTATACGGTGTTATATAGATATATCAATACCGCCATTTATTAATATAAAAATGTTCAGAATGTCAGAAAGATACTGAAAAACTTATTTCAATGAACTTCTCTTTAAGAAGGTTTTTAGCCTCAGGCTAGTTCAGGTGAAGTTGCCAGAGATGCAGCACAGGACTCAACTCCTGAAATATCCCTTTTTGAAGTCAACTTTGGACTTTTGGTGATAAAATGGGAAATAGTAAAGCCGCAGCAAGTTCGACCACTGATTTTTTAAATAAATAAAATCCTTTAAACTACTGGGGACTCCCTCGGAAGACTATGTGAGAAGGTGGTTGCTACCAATATGCTGTTACGAAAGGCAACAACAAACAGCGTCAACAGACGATTACAATATTTTTACAAGGTACCCTCTGACATATTTATTTATTTCTCATGGATCTGGGACACAATATTCCATTTAATATAATACCTGTATAAATCTAATACCTGTACAATAAGTCAGGTTCCAATTGGTCAGGTTGCCTAATTTCTAAGAAAGAAATTGCTGACTTTAATAGTTCAATAAATGAACTGTTATGTAAAGGTGCTATTTATCTTGAGCCACCAGAGTCCAATTAATTTATATCCCCACTTTATTGTCTCCAAAATAATACATATAAAAAATAAAAGTTTTATTTTTAATCCTAAAAAATTAACATCTTTTAAAATTGAGGAAATACGTACTGCTCTTAAATTATTAATAACTGCTCTGGATTTTTTTACATGACCAATATTGATATTAAAGATGATTTTGACACCCATACATAAATATAATAAAAACAGGAATTATACTTCATTAGTATATTTAAATGTTTAGATAAAGACATAATAATCATGTCTAATGGCCACAAAGGAGACTTATATATTGGTAAGTTTATATTTTATTATAAACACAACTAAAAGTAAATTAATTCCACAAGCATAATGAATGAGAATAGGTTCTGAAAACATGACAGTTGGAACAAAACACGTCCTATTCAAAGTTGGCCACTATTACAGGCATGCTATATGCAGAATGTCCAGGACTTCAGGTGTAACATAATATAGCTGATGCGCATACAAAACAACTTGAACTATGGAAATGCATTAAATAATAATAGATATAATAGCCAAGTACCAATATCACAAGGTGCCAATAATTAACTATCCTGTTGACAAAATAATTTGTTTCACTTTCATAAGAATCAATTAATCAGCCAAAATAAGTAATTTATGCAGATGCATTATTGTTAAATTGCGGTTATGTTGTACCACTAATAGGGTTCGGTAAGATTGATAAATAAATAAATGAACACAATAATTACCTAAATTTACTGGCTGTCTTTTTGCTTTAAAATCATTTACATGTAATAAAAGTAAGTAACTGCTTTATCATGTTAAGAATAAACAACACCACATCTTAATAGTCTAGCTAAACTAATTTAGCAGTGGTGTAAGCATGCAAGTATGTGCGTATAGACAGATTATATACCATCAAAAACAATACTGCTTCAAATAAAATCAGTTGACACTGCTTCAAGACAGTTTAACAATAGAACCTAGTGAAAAACGGCAAAATATGCCTTTTATACGATTATTTCAGGTTTTGGTATTTCTAAAAAAGATTTGTTTGCCTCTACACATAATCATAAGTGTAAGTTATATATTTGTTGGCGACCAGACCACTATGCTATCGCAAGAGATTCTTTCACAATCTCATGGACGTTTTCCATACAGGACTTTTTACAAATATCATTCGTTTTCCACCCTTTTCAATTATAATAAAGCTTTTCTAAATTTTGTAACAAGGCACCTAGGGTAATTATAGTTGGCTCATATTGACCATTGCAACCATTGCCTGTAAGTGCAGGTGCTTCATTGTCAATAACATTTTGAAGCAATGTAATACATACCTAATTGTAGATTATTGTAATAGTAAAAAAAATAGTATCACAAATATACAGATACATTACACTTCACAGATAGATAAGATTTCTCTTATTTATTCTTATTTATTAACCTTTTTCTAATACTTCTAATAAAGGCTATAGTTATAATTCAGTAAATTGGTATATTCAGCAATAGCCCTCATTTACCAAATGAACTTACCACTGACATTTGTGTTAAGATACTATCTAAGAGATTTTTAGGTTTCGCCCACAAACTCGAAAATATGATTTAAGAACCCAATGTTTGTTAAGAATTATTATATAAATTATATCCAAATGAAAATATTTCACTTAATTTGTTATCCAATGTGATAACATTGTTAGCTCTTGTCACCGCTCATAAAGGATAATCCTCATCTTTAATTAAATATAATAATATGATTATTTAAAATATTGCAAGTTAAAATATAAATAATAAATTTCAATAAACCTAGGGCCAGGTCGTACACAACCAACTTTATTATTGCCTCTATTGTATAAATCCTAAAATATCTTTTGTAAAAGAGAGTTTATCTGCCCTGCACAAAACTCTTTCAGTTATATAAATGAAAAAAAAAAAAAAATCTTGTTCGTTAACAAACTTTAAGCAATTAAAATAAAGATACACTTTATATCTTGATATCTATGACATACACTTGAAAATCATAGTAATGGTCATTTGTCAACATCTACTATTTAAACATTAGGAGAGAATATTGACACTATTCGTAGAACTGTTGGATGGTCCGAAAAATCCAACACTTTTGCAAAAATTGATTTAAAAAAAAAATATATTATATATATATTTATTACTTGTACTAGATCACTGTAATGACTTAGAGGACGCATAATTATATAAATTTAAGAAATAATTGTTATAGAACTAAGTTAATGTGATTGAGGAGTTCTGATCATCCAAATGTCTGGTAATACTTCCATTTCAGTCCACAAACCTTCAACCTTTAAATATCTACTTTGTTTAAATACGGAACAATCGGCGGAGCACTAAGGAATTGAAGTACAATTGAGAATCAAACGAACTTACCTGTAAGTGAAGTTCGATGATAATTGTACGAACTTCCTTAGTGCTCCGCCGATTGTGAAAGCCACACCCTCCCACCTCTACATGTAAATAGGTAGGTGAGTTTCAGGTTTGTAAGCACAGGAACACTATAAACAGAATGATGTCTTAAAGAAATCGAGGCTTGGACAACCGTACATTCATCCAAAAAAAAAAAAAAAAAACTGATTACTATTAAACGTGTGAGAGTAGCCATCGAATGCGAATACTACTTTGTTTAAATACGGAACAATCGGCGGAGCACTAAGGAAGTTCGTACAATTATCATCGAACTTCACTTACAGGTAAGTTCGTTTGATTCTCAAATATACAAAAGAAGTTAAACAATCCAGCATTATATTACTTGCTGCTACGGAACCGTTCATGGGGAGTCCGACTCGATCTTGGCCGCTTTTTTTATAGTTGTCTAAGTCGCCGGGCGGCCAAATCGCATACATCGGAATTGTAAATGTAAAACAAAGTGAGTTTTTCCAGACCATTAATATATAATTTGTAACGTGTCGAATGTTAAAACATTTCGGTATGTGTTTACATGTTTGCGGTACACGTTCCAGTCCCGGATTTATTAAACATAATTTTTATATGCACGTATTTGGGTATGAGTTTTTTTTTATTGTGACACGACATTTGACCTCGACCCGCCTGATGACAAGCAAGAGGAGATCCAAGAGTGACGACGACTAAAACAACCTAGTTAGTTCATGGCTGCCTCAGTCGCCGTCAATATGTCGGCCAAAGGTGCTTCTTCACGCGTCGCTTGAAGAATCTAAGGTTATAGGATGGAGAGAACACATGGGCTGGCAAAGCATTCCACTTGTCGATTGTTCTACAAAGAAAGGACGCACCGAACTTTTTAGTTCGACTGCGGATTCGGTCGACAAAATGCGAATGCTTCCCCCGACCAGTGTTTTTTTTTATCATTATACATTTCTATACTAAGCTACTAAAGTGCTTGTATCATAGAAACAGGACAACCAAAGTACATATATCAAATATACATTGGTACCGGTGAGTGGTTTCGAACCCGTGCCACTCGGCTTACGTAGCCATTGCACTGCCACTACACCACGGTTGCCTTACTGACATTAAATTAAACATTTTTATGGGCTCAAGATATGACAGCATTTTGTCTGATATTAAGCTGGAGTGTGGTCCATTAATGGAGATGACTGCTACTACAGTTAAATAACTGCAAGTAGAATTCACCTCCACTATGTTAGCCTAGTTGGAACGGGCAACTTACTGATCCAAAACGCGACTAAGTAACTGCATGGTTTGTAGGTATACTTTTAAGTGGTGGTACTATCCTGGATTGGCAGACTGGACACCACTGCCTACTACTAAGTCTAAAGCAATCAAATCAATCAAAATCAAATTGTCACGCCTTTTTCCCACAGGGATAGGCAGAGACAATGGAGCGCCACTTACCACGATCCTTACACAGCTCCCTTGCTTCCTTCACATCCACAATTCTCTTCATACAGGCTCTGTGGTTATGGGCACTAGGCAACCTAGCTTTTTTGAGGATGTCTCCGATTTGGTCGGAAAACACTCTCCTGGGCCTGCCTTGTTTAACGCATCCATCCACATCAGATTTATAAATTCCTTTCGTCAATCTACTTTCACTCATCCTTTCCATGTGCCCAAACCATCGAAGCATTCCTTTGTCAATCCTTGTCACTACATCTTCTTTCAAACCACATCTATCACGTAGTGTGCTATTCCTTATTCTATCCGCTATCGTCACTCCACATACACTCCTTAATGACCGCATTTCTACAGCGTTAATTCTACTCTCATGCTTCTTCTGCCATACCCAACTTTCACTCCCATACATTAATGGAAGCACAAGCGGAACAAGCACCGCATTATGAACAGCCATCCGTGACTTTTGGGACATTATTTGGCTGTTCATTATACTATGGATGGCACCGTTCACTACGTTACCCTTTTGCACTCTTCTCTCAATATCTTCATCACACTTTCCATCCCTAGTAAACATACTTCCCAAGTAAACAAATTGTTTGACTTGTTCCACTTTCTTTCCGTCTATCGTTATCTCACATTCTGTCATTTCATCCTCTCTCTCCAAAACCATTACTTTTGTTTTACTTACATTCACTTTCATACCTTTCTTTTCTAATTCCGCATTCATTATAGTAACCATGTCCTGTAACTCATACGCCGAAGATGCAAGGATAACTTGATCGTCGGCGTACAAGAGACATTTGATCACCAAGTCATTCATTCTTAAACCATACTTCCTTTCACGCAACTCTTTCAGACAACTGTCCATGAATAGATTGAAGAGCCATGGTGACGCTACACATCCCTGTCTGACACCTTTAGAGATGCCAAACCAGTCAGATAGCGCCCCGTTAATTCGAACACATGCACTGGAATCCTCATAGAGAGATTTCAGTGCACGGACCAAACGCTCCCCCAACCCAAACCCGGACAGCTGCTGCCACAATTCACTCCTGTTCACTCGATCATAGGCCTTCTCAAGGTCAACAAAAGCACAAAACACCTTCTGGTGTTTTGCCAACACTTTTTCGCTGACGCATCTCAGAGAGAAGATTTGATCCATACATCCCATCCCTTTCCTAAATCCCGCTTGCGCATCCCAAATTTTATCATCTGTTTCATGCATCACCCTTTCAATCAATACTTTCGCATACAACTTGCCAACAATACTGAGAAGGCTGATGCCGCGGTAATTTTTGGGTTCCTGTTGCGATCCCTTCCCCTTGTATAGTGGTACTATGACAGCCTTGCGCCAGTCACCTGGTACAAGACCGTTCACCCAGCACTTACGGAAAAGGAGACACAACCAGAAAGCCACCAGCTGACCACCGCCCTTCAGCATTTCGATAGTTATTCTGTCACACCCAGCCGCTTTTCCAACTTTCATTCTTTTCAATGCATTCAAAATCTCTTTCACATCTATATCACATTCAGATTCGCTTTCATTCAGCGTGGAGGAAACATCAACACACTCTGGTGCTGTATTATTATCCCCCACAAATAAACTTTCAAAATAATCCTTCCATCGTCCTAACACTTTCTTCTCTTCAGTCACTAAATCACCATTCGAATCCCTAACCACATTCACTTTAGACTTCTCCAGTCCTCCCCGGGCTATCTTAACCTGTTTCCAGAACAGTTTAATATTATCCCGGAAATTTCTGGAGAATTTTCTCTCTATATCCTCTTTCACATCTTTCTTCTTTCGTTCTATGCATTCTTTCATTTTAATTTTAATTTTAGTCTAAAGCACATCTTTATTTATTTATTATCAAATCAAATAATCACGCCAAAGGCATAAAACGTAAGGCCAATTTTGTTAAAGTCAAAATCAAATGTCGAGTCACAATATAAGACTATGTCAGGATTGTGGAGACATAGTAAAAGTAGCGGGTAAACGGTGGATGTAACTGGCATCTCGTCGTTCGGAATGGCGTTCTAAGGGGGCGGCCTTGTTCAGCAGTGGACGCCTTCTGGCTGATGATGATAATGAGGATTGTGGAGATCAGCCTAGTCCCGTGGGAACAGATACGCACAGCCAATGATATTTTAAGAATAGACGTAGATATGTTATACGTGCACCTAATGGGGCACGTTAAAACTATATAAATGTCGCGATGTAGAGCAACATATATTTGTCTCTTTTTCGCTCTCAATAACTATCATTCCGTCCAACTTCCACTTGTATGTTTTTGCGAACATTAAATCTCGTGTGGGTGACGTATCTATACATTAAACATCATTGCGCATGTCCATTGTTAATTTATTAGTGTTTATAATAATGGCCGCCGTAAAAAGTAGACAAAAATAAACAGTTAACTTTTAAGATACATTTAAAATAATATAAATATGCAATTAATGTACTAATAAAGTTTTGTAATGGAATTTATTGGAGTAATGAAATAAATTGTATAATAAATTATACAGTCGGATTCAATATACAGTACGTAAGAGAATATATATATATATTTAATTGTGACAAGACATCTGACCTCGACCCAAGCAAGCAAGAGGAAGTCTAAGAGAGCCAACCGAGTTAGATCACGGTTGGCCGTCACTTTGCCGGTCAAAGGTGCTTCTTCACGCATCGCATGAAGGATCCAAGGTTATAGGATGGAGACAATGCCGTCTTTAACCTATGGGGGGCCCTGGGCACGTTAAGATAATGGCGCCAATTGCCACGATCCCGACATAACTCCCTTGCTTCCCTCACATCCACAATTCTCTTCATACAAGCTCTTCGGTTATGGGCACTGGGCAACTCAGCTATCAAAAAATGTAGATAAACCTTTTATAGAATTTTCTGTTTAACAAACACTCTGTATAAGTAAGAAAAACGAATACGAAGAAAAAGCAAATAAAAGATTCAGTAATAAAATGCATGTAAAAATATACATGGAAACTTTACAGATTTTCGCTCGTTGAGAAATGAGAAAAAGAATGATAACTTGGTATAAAACATAGACCGTACAATAATAGACTCCGCTGTATCAAACACTGTCAATTGATACATTTTGTGTTCTTCGGAAGTTTTATTAAAGTTTTACTGCCCGCCTTAAAATCCTCATTCTCGCTTTTACCTGAGGCAGCCCTGAACATCTCGGTTTTCTCAGTCGTCGTTTCTCTTGGACTTCCTCTTGCTTATCATCAGGTGGGACGAAGTCAAATGTCGTATCACAATAAAAAAAATAAGATGAAACACTTATACCAGCCTGCGTCACCTTCGACACTGTTGCGAACCTCAGTAAATTAATTAATATGTAGTGTTTGTGTTTATCCCTAAGCCCAAAGGTGGGAGTATGTTGCGATTTCATTTTAATTTCAGCTGTTTGTAAGTTTTCTTTATATATTTTTATTTCCGTCTGTCATTTTTATCTAGTTATAAATACAAAAAAAGGACATACAATCGAATTGAAAACCTCCTTTTTTTATTATAACTAAGTTATAAACCTAATTTTACGCGAGTGAAACTACGGGCACAGCTAGTTAAAAATGAAAAGACGAAGAAGTGTACTGCTATTGGCTACAATCATTGTGATCGTTTTGTTACTCCAATAGTGACCACGGGCCTAGTTGTCCTAAACATAATGTACTATAAAAGAACCGTGGAAGATAATGTACTATAACAGAATATGGGCTTTTACCGTTGCTTACAAACTCAAACCGATTCACAGTATTATATACCTAATCTCACAGTGCACTAGTAAACCTATGTTTTTACCTAAGATTTAGTAACAACATTGGTTTAGGTTAAGATTTAGATAAGTAGAAGCAGGCCACGCGTCGTCTTACTAAATCTTAGGTCTTTACTTTTGAACTACGAACGTTGTTAGTGCAAGTAAGACGTCTATTAGTATATGGCCTGTGATAACAAATCACTACAACGTTTTCAGTGACAAAATACTTGTTACAAAAGTTTTTTCAGTACCTTTGAATTTATTATTTTCATATCATTTTATTTGTGAGTTTTAAATTAATGAAAGCAGGTTTAAATTAAAAACTTTTGAAAGTATTATTTTGTATGTGACTTACAAAAAGAGACAGAGATACGGTCAAAAAAAATTGTCAAGTCTTTTTCTCATATGAATAAGCAGAGACAATGAAGCGCCACTTGTCACGATCCTGACTCAATTCTCTTGCTTTTCTTACATCTACAATTCTTTTTATACAAGCTCTACGATTATGGACACTGGGCAACCGAGCTTTCTTAAGGATGTCTACGATTTGATCGAAAAACACCTTCCTGTTTTAAAGCATCCATCTGCTTTCACTCATCCTTTTCATGTATCATGTGCCCAAGCCCAAACCATCGAAGCATTCCTTTGTCTATGCTTGTTACTACATATTTTTTCAAACCGCATCTATTACGCATTGTGCTATTTCCCAACCCAAACATTAATGTAGGAACAAGTACCGCATTATGAACAGCCATCCGTAACCAGTCTATAGATTTAGAAAATTACCTATCTAAACCCATAAAATAGAAAATCTGAATTTTAAAGTATTTAATTATTTAGTAAAATGTAAGTAATTTTTTATTTGTTTAACTTTTTTTTTATTGTGACACGACATCTGACCTCGACCCGCCTGGTGATAAGCAAGAAGAGGTCCAAGAGTGACGACGACTGAAATAACCGAGTAAGTTCCCGGCTACTTCAGTCGCCGTCATTATGCCGGCCTAAGGTGCTTCTTCACGCATCGCTTGAAGGATCCAAGGTCATAGGATGGAGAGAACACATGGGCTGGCAAAGCATTCCACTTGTCAATTGTTCTACAAAGAAAAGACGCACCGAACTTTTTAGTTCGACTGCCGATTCGGTCGATAGAATGCGGATGCTTTCCCCGACCAGTGCGGGTATTACGGGAGTGAAAGGACGAGGTAGGAACAAGAATATAAACAAGGAATATAGGAACAAGAACTAAATATAAAAGATATAAATATCCAATTTTATTAATTTAAAAAGATTAAAGCAAATTTGTTTTTGATCGTACAAAGAGTTATTTTTTTATAATAAAATATTCCCAACAAAAGGAAAGCCTTATTTGAATTACAAATTATATTATGATTTCTACGAATTTACCACGTGTAAGCAATCAAGCTGGGGGCGCTATTCCCACTCTAAGCCACTTTGGTTTTCAAAATTACCTGTGAAATTTAAAGATAATAGGGCAACTTACGGCTATTTATACTCGTAAGTAAGACCACTTACAATTTGATGCAGATAAGCAAACTAAAACACTATTAAATAAATTACAAAACTAATAATTTCTAAATCAATCAATCAATCAATTTGTCGCGCGTTTTTCCCACAGGAATAGGCAAAGACAATAGAGCGCCATTTGCCCCAATTTGACACAACTCCCTCGCTTCCTTCACATTCACAATTCTCTTCATACAAGCTTTACGGTTATGGGCACCAGGCAACCTAGATTTTTTGAGGATGTCTCCGCTTTGGTCGGAAAACACCCTCCTGGGCCTGCCTTGTTTAACGCATCCATCCACATGAGATTTATTAATTCATTTCGTCAAATACCTAAATCTAACAGACGTTATTTTATAACGTAAAATTAAAAACAAACACTATACTACTACATAATTAAAAGTTAAAATAAAAACAATTTATACTTATTTACCATACATATAGTATTACTGCTTATTAAAATATAGATTATAACAAAAAAAAGCAATTTATTAATCTGACGTGGATGAATGCGTTAAACGAGGCAGACCAAAGAGGGTGATTTCCGACCAAATCGGAGAAATCCTCAAGAAAGCTGAGTTGCACAGTGCCCATAACTGTAGAGCTTGTGTGAAGAGAATTGAGGAAGTGAGGGAAGCGAGGAAGTTGTGCCTGTATTTTTTTTCCCCCAGTGGCGTAGCGTGGCGGGGCGGAGGGGGCGGCACATTTAGGGGGCGGCAAAATAAATAAAAAACTAAAATAAATCTTTTAAATTTGAACCTGAAATTCATATTTTAGTTGTACCTATGATTGAAATTCCTAAATAAGGGGGCGGCAAAATTTTTTTTCCGCCCCGGGCGGCTGACTCCCACGCTACGCCACTGACTCTTCCTTCACATTCACAATATAATAATTATAATTAGAAACTGTTACAACCAAGAATAACAACGTAAATATCATATCATTTATCTCTAATAAAACCATTAAAATCCTAATTTACTCAATTACAATTTAGATTCGAAACGTGACAAGAATAAGCATTTTAGATTTTGATATTATATTTTAGACTCTATTCCTTTGGCAATAATGGTTATAATAGTAAATTAAATCAGAGGAATTATCTTTTAATAGCAAACGAATGTATTTGAATATTCATCCTTTGTAATAACTACATTATTTTGTGTTGCTATGGAAATAAACCTGGATTATTACAAAGAATTTGGACTTAAGAAATAGAAGGACCCCTAAAATAGCTACAAAATACAACCGTTTATACTATTTTCACTTATGGTATTAAAAATAAGTAAGAAGGGGATGATAATACGTTTTTACATTCGTAATTTAGAATGTTGTCACTAGTTTTGATGATTATTTGACAACCTAATTTGACACAATAACAAATGATATTAAAATACTTCAAAAAAGGATAACGGAACAATTATGCCGCTACTCTTGCTACCACGTGACTTTTAATTAGGCAGTATTAAAAGTTAACCAAGTGGTTGTAATTGCAAAAAGTAGTGACAACCTTTGAAAGAAAGGAATTGAAGTACAAGTAGTTGTCTTTTTCAGTCACACGTGGTATAAACATAATATGAATGAGACAAATAACACTGAATTAGTTCTTATTTTAACACAGCTTCTATTCTTTCCAAATTCTTGGGATTATTATACTCTGATATTTATATTTTTTTATTATTAAGACGCGGCATATGACCTCGACTAAAAGTGGTAAGATCCGCGGTAGTACCACCACTTACAAGTCTACAGACAGTGAAGTGATTTCGTCGCGTTTTGAATTATCTTGTAAGTTGCCGGTTCCAACTAGGCCGGCATAGTGGATGCGACTGCTACTTGCAATTTAACTGTAGTAGCAGTCGCAGCCATTTATGGACCACACTCCAGCTGAACATCAGGCGGTGTGCTGTCATAATATGTTAAGCCACAATGAAATAAAATTGCCTGGTGGTTAGCAAGGAGAGATCCAAGTCCGCCTTTTTTCCACAGGGATAGGCAGAGACAATGGAGCGCCACTTGCCACGATCCTGACATCCATAATTCTCTTCATACATCCTTAGTATAGAATTTAACGAAAAAAAAACGAAAGCAGCTGTCACATCCACATTTTTTTATTATTGTGACACGACATCTAATCTGAAAAAAAAAACAAGTTAGTTCAGGCTGCCCAGTCACCGTCACTATCCCGGCCAAAGTATATCAGCCAAGATAAATTCCTTTTACTTTAATACTATTTTTATATATTTCTATATTAAGCTACTAAAGTGCTTGTATTATAGAAACAGGCCAACCAAAGCACATATATCAAAGATACATTGGTACCGGTGGGTGGCCTCGAACTCGTGCTCTTTGGTTTGTGTAACGATTGTACTGCCACTACACCACCTGATACTGATACCGATCCGAAACGCGACTGAATCACTACAGTGACATAGGTTTAAATTTCAACATTAAATAACTTAATTATAAACTAAATACGGATTATTAATTTAATACAAGCTCTTGTTACAATGAAAGGCTCTTTAATAAAGTCGCTTTAACAAAGCTTAAAGGGATATCTCCCGTGGGTGTGCGAATCAGGGATCGGGTGTGGGAGACAGCGAGGAGCGCTGCGTGTGGAGTAGGGATGTTTTGAAGCTCCTTAGCCGAAACTATCGGATATCCGAAATAAAAACCTATCCGTAACCGAATCCGTTATAAAAGTTTCGGATAATTTCGGATAGGGGGTTGTGGGGAGTGGGGAAAATTCTTAAAATTCTTTAAAAAAAATAAACTCCGTAACCGATTATTATCGGTTAAAAATAACTCCATAACCTATTAAATTATCGGATGTTTCTAAATAATTACATATCCGTAACCGTATCTGAAACCGGTATAATATTATTTATATTATATTATCCGTATCCGTAAAAAAATAATCTCCGTAACCGAAATCATCCGAAACTATCGAATGTCCTAAATAATTGCATGTCCGTAATCGTATCTGAAACCGGTATAATATTATTTCTATATCCGTATCCGTAAAAAAAAAATCTCCGTAACCGAAATTATCCTAAACTATGAAATGTTCCTAAATAGTTACATATCCGTAACCGTATCTAAAACCAGTATAATATTATTTCTATATCCGTATCCGTATCCGAAATTAAATATAACATCCCCAGTGTGGAGTTTTGGAACTTGGAGATAATTACTGAATGATATAGGTATACAGTCGACACAAGCGTTGATTATATGTATAATCATATTATGTAATTCACCAAAATGAAATGTGCTACGTTGGTTTTATCTATTTATTTAAGTAACTAAGAGTTAAAAACTTTTTTTTATTGTAACACGACATTTGACCTCGACCCTCCTGATGATAAGCAACTATGCCGGCCAAAGACCACGACCTGCCTGATGATAAGCATGAGAAGGCTTTTGACGACAGGCGTGGACGAACGGTTTAGCGACTGGTTTGTTGCGCGTAAAGTCCCGGGTTCGATCCCCGGTCGGAGCAAATATTTGTTTCATAGCTTTTATTTGTAATATTTAATAGTATTAAATATTGCAAATATTTGTTAATAAAAAAAAATGGATATTTGCTTCGGGTCTGGTTATCAAAGAGTGGTAGGCAGTGGTACCCAGTCTGCCGATCCGTGTTAGTACCACCACTTACAAGTATACAGACCGTGAAGTGATTTGGTCACGTTTCGGGATCAGCTTGTAAGTTGCCGGTTCCATCTAGGCCGGCATAGTGGATGTGATTGCTAGTCACAGTTTTTAAATTGTAGTAACAGTGACATCCATTCATGGACCACACTTTGGCTTAACAACAAGCGGGGTGCTGTCATATGTCGAGTCACAATAAAAAAAAAAGAAGATCAAGAGTGACGATGACTGAAAAAAAACTAGTTATTTCACGGCTGCCCCAGCCGCCGTCACTATGCCGGCCAAAGTTCTTCTTCATTCATCTTAATTTTCCGTGGTATAGGCGAGAGGACGCACAGAGCCGCCATGTCTCTGCGTAGTTGCAGGGGCTCCAGAGTTCGTGTAACCTCTGCATCTCCTATAATTCGGACAGCACGGCGCTGCAATGAATCTAGTTTATAATTTTATGTTCGAATATAAGTCGTTACACAACTTAACATTCGTGGAGACAAGAACAGTCTTTAATATTTAAGTACTTATATATTACAGTATTTTGCATAAACTATAAGTAGAGATGTAACGACTCGACTTTTCAACCCGGGTTAAACCGAGTTGAGACCGAAACCGAGTTGGGTCGGTTAACATCTACAATAAACCGGTTTGAACTATTATATACTTAAGTACTGTGTCGGGTTCAGTCAGCGCGGGGCATGTAGCAAATTCTGTCAAGGGGCCCGTAGCAAATTCTGTCAAGGGGCCCGTAGCAAATTCTGTCAAGGGGCCCGTAGCAAATTCTGTCAAGGGGCTCGTAGCAAATTCTGTCAAGGGGCCCGTAGCAAATTCTGTCAAAGGGCCCTTGGTTTGCTTGGTAAGTTTAGGGTATTAAATAACACAAAACTGGTGCAAATAAACTTTTCTGGATTTATTATGGGTAAATTTAGAGATAACACTTTTAATATCGACTTAAATGGAACTTCCTTTCAAGTGGAAGTGAAGCATAGCCTAATCGCTTCGCGTTTAAGGCATGCAAGATATTTTACGCTCCTATCTATATTATTATTTTTTTACGGTCAGACAGGTTTTGGAGCGCGGGGCCCGCGTAGCATTTGCTACTCTTGTTACGTAGCTAATCCGGCACTGCTTAAGTATATAATAGTTATAGATCAGACACCTATAGTTGGGGAACGAGCTAAATGAATTCGGGGGCTGAGGTGCGGTGGGGCGTGAGACGACCACCACTCGTATCTTAGTGGCCGCTTTTAGTGACGCTCATAGCTCGGCGATGTCATTTAATATCGATAAAAACGTGTCCATATTTTCTTTGTTTGATTATTGAAAATTTAGTGAGTCGTCATCCGTATTCAGGCTAGAACCATTATTAGAAACGTAATTAAAATGTGTGAAAAAGAAGAAAAACATGCAGTCACTATTCTCAAAATTAAATTAATATATAATTTATTAAAAATTGTTGCTGTCTAATGTTTATACTTTAATTTAATACACATTTATAGTTTTTAATAACTAAATCTATTTGCATTTTAGGGAAAGTGTGTGTTTATTGTTATCGACATTTTGCATGTTACTTCACTATTCATAATAGACATGTGACCATGACGTCACAACTGCATTCCTCGCACGTTCCTTTAACTCGTTCCCCTACTATAGTTTATTTAGTCATACGTACACATCTAAAAATCTATAGCAAACAAAAATATGTGTTATCCCCCAGTACTTTACCCATGAATGAATGCTTATTATTTACTAATCAAGAATTTACTTTGTTTCAGATCAAATCGAAAAAAAATCTGTAAAAATCTAACGATAAAAGCCATATTATGATTGCTAACAAACAAAACTGACAATAAATAAAAGCCAAAATAATACTTATCTTAATAACGAGTTATTTGACACTTAAAATATATATTTAAAAAATTATACAAACTATATTATACATTACTATACATTATACACAACTGTATTACTATATAATAATAAAACATACAAATAATTACTCATTTTGATATAAAATTAAATAAAAATACAAGATGAGTTTCGATTCAAATTCGTCCGCCAAAAGGCTTAACTTAGACAGGGCCTCCAATTTCATGAGACAATTCCGGGATCCCGATTCAAGAGAATTGAAGAAATTGTCCGCTAATCAATTCATGGAAGTGTGGAGTCACTATGACAAAGATGGTAAGTAATACATGTTTTTAATGGATTCTAAATTAATCTTGTTCAATATCTATGTATACTAATATTATAAAGAGGAAATATTTGTAAGTTTGTTTGTAATGAATAGGCTCAGAAACTACTGGGCCGATTTAAAAAATTCTTTCACCATTAGAAAGCTACATTATTTGTGAGTAACATGGGCTATATTGGATTTTTAAAAAGAATTGTGGGGGTGAAGGAAGCGAGGGAGTTGTATCAGGATCGTGGCAAGTGGCGCTCCATTGTATCTGACTATCCCCGTGGGAAAAAGGCATGACGATTTAGGCGACCGTGGTGTAGAAAGCCGAGTGCACAGGTTTAAATCCACTCACCGGTACCAATGCATTCTTTGATATATGTACTTTGATTGGTTTCTATGATACTAGCACTTTAGTAGCTTAGTATAGAAATGTAACAAATAATCAAATGAATAATTGATCTATATATTTATACCCCGTTTATCAGACTAGGCTTCAAAATAAATTCAGTTTACATTTTTGGGTTTTTAGTTAAGTTTTTATTTTAATAAAGACATAAAGATAAATAATGGTAAAACTAATGAAGAATGTGTTTATTAGGAAAAAGTGAAAAGTAAACCTTAAAAGGGGAACCGACTTCTACAACACAAGAAGCACTAAAACGCTAAAAATAAAAACCCTACCAATAACTTTATTAAAATATTATTGATATGTGCTGCCTACTGATCGATTAGAATTCACAATCAATCCACAATTAACAGAGAAATTGGTCATTAAAAATAGAAAATCAAGGTTTTTCCTTCTCAAATTCTGATTCAGTGAGTTGACATTGAAATCAACTCGAAGGTATACTCTTAACTAAAAAGTAAGGAATTGGTGTGCTCTTACCAATGCGCCACGCCCTTAGTCAAAACTGCGTGCCGACCGCGTAACTCAATGACAATGGGCTTCGTTTTGACAGTTCAACTCCATTAATGAGCTTTAATATTAAAATTACGAATCGATTTTCATTTTCATTAAAACGGCGTTCTCACGAGACGATTTGAGTTGATCAACTGCGAAATCGTTCGCGATTTGAACCGTCTGAACAGACCTTCAACCAAGTTGAAGCAATAAAAATTGATTCAACAAAAGGTAAAGACCTTTCACTTTTATTGATTCAACTAACAGCTGACAGCTACAGCTACAGCTACAGCTACTCGAATCGTCTGAACCTATTCGTTCAACTTGCATTTAATAATCAGTCCAATCAATCAGTCAATCAGCGCGATTGAGAACCTAAGCATTGTATATTGCATTCCTCTGTCACCAGTTTTTTGTTTCTATGTAAAATAAAATGTGAATAAAATGTAATTTATGGCGTCCGCATCCACGAGAAAAATGCTAAAATAAACAGATAGTGTAATAACACGTGTAATATTCAGTCGATTATTATTGAATCGTGAGAACGCTACCGTCAATATTTGCTTTCGAATTTTTGTTAAACGATAAATATTGATCAACTAAAATCGCCTTGTGAGAACGCCCCATAACAGTTTAAGCTAATTGAAACTAATTGTCTGAAAGATTAAAAGTTGTTTTTGACACTAAAATGAAAATTAATTTAATTTTCATTCTCATTGAAAATGAAATTCACAATATTCATTTTAAAGCTAATTAATGGAGTTCAACTGTCAAAACGAAGTTCATTCTCTTTGAGTTACACGGTCGGCCCGCTGGTCTACTGTCTGCCTGCAAACTTAAGTCTCATACGACCGTAAAGGCGTCCGTGGTATAGTGGCAGTGCAATGCTACGTAAGCCGAGTGGCAAGAGTTCGAAACAACTTACCGGTACACATATCAAAGATACATTATCTTTGATATATGCACTTTGGTTGTCCTGTTTCAATGATACATGCACTTTTGTAGCTTAGTATAGAAATGTATAAAAAAGTATTATTAATCATACTCTTATAAAAAAGGTCTTAAACACTTGCTACGATAATATCTGGTGACCTCAACGCCTCTAGGTTAACACCGAGCAAGGACAGGGGTCACTTAGAGTCACTTATAACGACAAAAATAAGCGCACTTAAGTCTCAGATGAGCTTTTATAACTATCTGCCGATCTACTTCGTAGCAATTTTAGTTTAAGCACCACTCTCATATTAAATTAAAAGTTTAAAAGTATAAAAGCCTGATTCATAAAAACTGATTTTATGAAATGTACACAAATATGACACACCCATCTTGATGTTAAGTTCGAGTGTGGTCCATGAATGGATGTCACTGCTATTACAATTTTAATAACTGTAAATAGCAGTCACATATGCCGGCCTAGTTCGGTAACCTACAAGCTGATCCTGAAACGTGACTAAATCACTTCACGGTCTGTATACTGGATACCACTGCTTACCACTCTTAAATTATTTCTTACTTGATATGTTTTAATGTGTATTTAGGATGTGAATCTAACCCTAGGCGGTTTAGATTCACAATTGGACCCGGTAGGTGACGATGTAATCGTTTTTTTTATGTTCTGGCAGGACAACATTAGTCAAGTGGGCTAGTTTTTTTTACTTATTTTTTATTGTGATACGATATCTGACCTCGACCCGCCTGATAATAAACAAGAGGAGGACTGAAACAACCGAGTTAGTTCACGGCTGCCTCAGTCTCCGTCACTATGCCGACCAAAGATGTTTCTTCAGGCATCGCTTGAAGGATCTAAGGTCATAGGATAAATAGCTAATTTATTATAAATAGATAATTAAAATTGAAAAAAAATAATTCAAATTTGAAACTAGACAATGTACAACGCTTATATTTACAAAGTAGAATGTTTCAAAACAAGAGAACGCACTTTGTTAACTTGAGGTAGTATTCCCCAAGGATACTACAAGGCTCTTTGAGAAGGCTTTATTTTGACAATTATATATATACGCGTATTTATCAAATATAAGACGGTATAATATACATATATATTTAATATATATCGCTCTAAGAACCGACAACCGATGGGGAAAAAAGGTTCTAGAGTGGATCCCGCGAACCGGAAGACGCAGCGTAGGTAGGCCTCCCACTAGGTGGACTGACGACATAGTGAATGTCACAAATAACCGGTGGATGCAACTGTCATCTTGTCGGTTTGAAATAGCGTTCTAAGGAGGATGCCTATGTTTAGCAGTGGACGTCTTCTAGCTGATGATGATAAAGATGAAGACGGTTTACAAAAGTGTTATAACGAACAAGAACTATTAATACTTTATATAACATTTTTTTGCGACTTAGCATCTAACCTTGATTTGCCTGGTAGGAAGAAAAGGTCCAAGAGAGCCGACGACTGAAAACCGTCACTATACCGGCCACGGCAGGACCGTTTTCCGGACAGGACGGCGTCTGCCGGGTCCGCTAGTATATATAATATAAATGTTCAAATATGTTCAGGGCCGTCTTTACCCGGGGGTTCAAGGGGTGCAGTGCACCCGGGCGCAGAGTCCTAGAGGGCGCATGCCGACCGCCATAAATTTCGATAGGTACTATACTGAGACCACGCGAGCGGAGCCCTGACCTTCGCACCCCGGCGCTGAATATGCTTAAGACGGCCCTGAATATGTTAAATATTATATAAATAATACTTGTCACTTCCTATTCAACATTGCAAAGGAAAATTACTTACCTAAACCTATACGCAAATCAAAAACATCTACCCATCCCAGAAGTATATTGAAGCCTTAAAGAAAGCCTTATTTGAAGAAACACATCAAAGAGAATCCCTCTGTGTCACACATCAAACTAGACGCTTATTTGACTCAAAAGAAACCCTTTCAAATAAGCAACCTTGAAACGCTGAAAACTGCCTGATAATATGTACTATTTTTGTACATAATTAGGTGATTAACACGATTCCTATTGTGACTCGACATGCTGATGATAAGCAAGAGGGAGTCCAAGAGTGATGACGAATGAAAAAACCGAATCAGTTCACGGCTACCACAGTCGCCGTCACTATGCCGGCCAAAGGTGCTTCTTCACGCATCGCTTAAAGGATCCAAGGTTATAGGATGGGGATAACACATGGGCTGGTAACGCATTCCACTTGTCGATTGTTCTAAAAGTGGAATGCAATATGGCAGGAGGTACGACTTTTAAAGAATGAAAGAGAGTTGTGGTAGGCCCACTTTGGTGCCCAGTCTGCTCACTTACAGTCTGGTACAGACAGTAAAGTGACTTAGCTACGTTTCGGGATCAGCTTATTATTCCGACTAAACCGGCATAGTGGATATGCCGGCTACTTAAAGTTATTTAATTGTAGTAGCAGTGACATCCATTCATGGACCACACTCCAGCTTAACATCAGGCGGAATGCTGCAGCATCTATTTTTTTAGTTTACATTTCTATACTAAGCTAACAAAGTGCCTTGTATCATAGAAACAGGACAACCAAAGTACATATATTTAAGATACATTGGTGCCGGTAAGTGGTTTTAAACCCGTGCTCTCGGTTTACGTAACTTTTACATTGCCACTACACCACGGTCGCCTATTATAAAATAAAAAATATATTGTGGAAGGAGACCATTGTCTCCGCTTATCCCTGTGTGAATTAAGGCGTTACAATTTGTTTTATTAATATCCTATTATAGTACCTTTATGACATTAACCTAGCTGTACATAACCTGACATTAACTGTGTATATAAAATACGCGTGTCAAAATTTACGCGCATGATGTCCTTAGTAAATACTTCAAATAATTTTAGTAAGTTCACACGAGCTACGAAAGCTTTCAAGGCATCTACCACACGATTGCCGTCACGTCGCATAATTCCTAAAAAGGTACAATACATTGCTGTCTTTGTTCCAAGCAATTTAGATGGTGAAGCGTATCACTTTTTTATTTTTTCTTGTCTATGGCTTAAGCGCGCTCTACACTCTTGCGAAAATCTCGCGAGAACGCAAGAAACATGTGAGAAACGAGAATGTGGAAGCAAGCGGTCCATTCTTTTCTCAGTTCTTTTCTCGTTCTCAGTTCTCTTCGTTGTTCTCCAGCTTTTGTCGGTTTTTTAACGCGAGACAAAGAGCGCGAGAACGTGAAAACGGGTGAGAACGTGTACTGACTCCACACTCGCATGTTTCTCAGTAATCTCGCTGAGAATCTCCTGAGATTCTCGCGAGAATATCTCACAAGAATGTGGAGCGGGCTTTAGTCTTAAATTACCAGTGTCTAAGTATACAATGTTAAAACCAAAGAATTTGGAAATCATAAAATCTGTGCTAAAATAAGAACTAATTCATTGTTATTTGTCTCATTTATATTATGTTTATACCACGTGTGGCTGAAAGAGACAACTACTTGTACTTCAATTCCTTTATTTCAAATGTTGGCACTACTTTTTTGGAAATACAACCAAATATCTGCCGCTTTTTTTATTATTAACAAATACGTTATTTATTATAAACAAATTCCTATTTGTAAATTCAGACTCGTGAGTTATAGGAAATAGTTACTATTATGAATGCCGAATTGGAAAAGAATGGTATGAAACTGAATGTTAGTAAAACTAAAATAATGGTTTTGGAAAGAAAGGATAAAATGACAGAATGTGAGATAATTAATGATAGACGGAAAGTTCTGTTTACAAGGGATGGGAAGTGTGATGAATATATGTAGAGAAGAGACCAAAGGGGAAACGTAGTGAACGGTGCCATCCATAGTATAATGAACAGCCAAAAAATGTCCCAAAAGTCACGGATGGATCATAATGCGGTACTTATTCCTGCGTTAATGTATGAAGGTGAATGCTGGGTGTGGCAGAAAAAGGGTGAGAGTAGAATTAGCGCTGTAGAAATGCGGTCAATAAGGAGTGTGTGTGAAGTGACGATAACGGATAGAATGAGGAATAGCACAGTTGGCGATAGATTTGGTTTAAAAGAAGATGTAGTGACAAGGCCACTGTAGCTTATATGAGAACCAAGTAATGTACTACGCGTATTGAAATTTAAAATCATGAAACATGATTAGTTGTAGAGGCTTTTGAAGGAGGGGTAATTGAGTCACATTTCATCTTTCATTGCGTTAAATATTTCAGCTTTAATTAGTAGTTGTTTAATTTTATTTTTACATTTTATATTTATTAGGACGTGACATCTTATTTATTATTGAGACTCGACATATAACAGTACTCCGCTCGGACCGTAGTCTATGAATAGAGGCGATTGCTACTACAGTTAAATAACTGCAGTCTCATTCACTATGTCAGTCTAGTTGGAACCCGCAGCTTACAAGTTGATTCATTTGTATTATATGAATATTTGATAACTAGCTGCGTAACCCGGCGTTGGTTTTGAAAAGATAGAACGGCTAATAGTTAAATAGTTGTTCTCTTATGTATGTATACATAATCTTTGTACCTACCATTAAACGTATGTTGTTGTATATAGTGTATATACACATACATAATCAGCCTTAATTATCTAACTAATTTAGGCATATACATGGCAGACTTTTTTGTGAGTAATCATTAGTACAATTAATATATAGAACACTTTTTTATATATATCGTCAATAGTTTTCACAGCTTACGCGATGTAAGGAATTTTATGAGCAATATTTTAACACTTTGGGTTATTACTCGAGATTTCATACGGAATCCTAATCTTTTTGAAAACCCAATATAGCCCATGTTACTCACAAAGAATGTAGCTTACTAATGGTGAAAGAATTTTTAAAATTGGCCCAGTATTTTCTGAGCCTATTCATTACAAACAAACTTCCAAATCTTTCCACTTTATAATATTATTATAGATAAAGCGCCAGGTACTTGCTCCGGGTATTTAAGAGTGATTGGCAGACAGTTGGTGGTCATTTAGCCACCAATTGTCTGGTGGTCTGCTGATCCATACAGACCGTGAAGTGATTCAGTCGCGTTTCGTCGAGATCAGCTTGAAACATGCCAGTTCTAATTAAGCCGTCATAGTGGATACGACTGCTACTTGCATTTATTTAATTGTACTAGAATTCTCCTTCACTCATGGTACGCACTTCATCGTGCGAGGGGTGCTGTTATATCTCGAGTCTTTATATATAAAAAAACACCAACACCACGCTGTTTTGTATTTGCTTTTATTGGGAGTTTATTTATTTATAAATTCTTTCATCCAATACTGAACATAGGTCTTCTTCTTAGAACCCCATTCCGAACGACAAGATGCCAGTTGCATACACCGGTTATTCGTGACTTACACTGTGTCGTCAGTTCACCTAGTGGCAAGGCCTACCTACGCTGCGTCTTCCGGTTCGTAGTCTTCACTCTAGAACCCTTCTTCCTCATTGGTTTTTCGAGTGATGTGGCCAGCCCATTACCACTTCAGCTTGCAAAACCTACGAGCTATCTCTGGTACTTCGGCGAATATCCTCGTTCCCGATTCTGTCGCGCCGATTTAGAATCCCAATTTAGAAATCCGATTTAGATGGGATTCTGTTAACTTACAGTTATGTACAATGGCGAACTTAACTCTCGGTATTTTATACTAGCTAACGTTTGAAAATGTGGCAAAGGAAGGAATGAAAAATATATATTTTGTTTTTATAAGTCGGAAGTCTGAGACAAGGTTACTTCCTTGTAAATAAGGGCATCTGGAATATGGCTGTCAACGGCTAAATATATTTTGAACGTAAACATGTTAGGTTAACTTTGTGGAAATCATCATGTTTGGGATAAATCTAAAGGTACGCGTTAAACGATTTATTACTATCAATTTAAATGTATATAAATTTTACGAATTGACTGACCCTCATAAATTCAGCCCTTTTGCTGCTCGTAAATTAATGATTATATGTCTAGTTTTATTCACGTCTTACACATATTTAAAAGTGAATGGATGCGTCAAACGAGGCAGGCCTAGGAGGATGTTTGCTGACCCATAACCATAGAGCTTGTATGAAGAGAATTGTAAATGTGAAGGAAGCGAGGGAGTTGTGTCAGGATCGTGGCAAGTGGCGCTCCATTGTCTCCGCCTATCCCTGTGGCAAAAAGGTGTGACAAATTGATTGATTGATAAAAAAATTTGACGCATGTCGATTACAGACTATTATGTCATTAAAATATTGGTTATGGCGCAGCGTATTGGTATCAGTCCGTTACGCGGAAAGTACCGGGTTAAATTCCCGGCCGGAGCAAATATTTGTAAATAAAAAAAGAGACGGGTATTTGCTCCGGGCCTGGTTGTCTAAGAGTGGTAGGCAGTGGTGCCCACTCAGCCGATCCGGGGTAGTACTACCACTTACAAGTGTACAGACCGTGAAGTGAGATGACATTCTTTCACAAAAGAAATTCGCCCTTTCATTTGTGGACAAAACTTTCCTAAATAAGAAAATCCTACTATTATTATAAATGTGAATATAATTGTTACGCTTTCACGCGAAAACTACTCAACCGATCATCATGATTTTTGTACACATATTTTTGGAGGTACTAGAAGTATCGTAGGTTACTTTTAATATTTTTTTTACTACAGCTGTTTGGAATTTTTCTATATTTATTTTTATTCCCGTCTGTCATTTTTATATGAGTTAACGAGTTAAAAAATATAAAAAGGGATATACAGTCGAATTGAGAACTTCCTCTTTTTTTATGACTGTGTGATAAACCTAATTTTACGCGTGTGAATCTGCGGGCACAGCTAGTACTAAATAAATATTAAAAAAATCAACAAAATCATACACTTGCTTTCCATCAAGCTAGTCAAGGTCAGATGTCGCGTTTTATTATAAATCATACAGTAATGGCGGACGTTTTATTATTCTTTCACGAGTTACGTTTCACGCATGTCCCATGGGCGTTACCTCTATAACTCACTGTATGTATTTTTCAGTTATACAAGTGATATTTGCGACTGGCGACTTAGTTTGAGATTGTTTTAAACTTCATTTCTTTTTATTGTGACTCGACATATGACAGCACCTCGCTTGATGCTAAGCTGGAGTGTGGTCCATGAATTGATGTCACTGCTACTACAATTCAATAACTGTGAGTAGCAGTCACATCCACTATGACAACTTACAAGCTGATGCCGAAACGCGACAAAATCACTTTACGGTCTGTATACTTGTGAGTAGACTACCCCTGATCAGCAGACTGGGCACTACTGCCTACTATTCTCCAGAATCTTCAATTGTAAACGTAATCTAATTTTTCTTTTATAAATAAATAAAATTGAAACAAAACACCTGGATATTGTTTTATAAAAGAATAATTTTATGAAAAGTTTATTTTTCAATATTGTTGAAAGGGATTTATTACTCGTATTTTCAGATAAATTGGTGTTTGATTGAATCCACGTTTGAAATTGTTTATATTAATTTTCTTTTCATAATTGAGTGTTGCTTATCATAAGGCAAAACGAGAGAGGTAGGCAATGGTGCCCAGTCTGCTGATCCGAAGTAGTACCGCCACTTACATGTGTACAGACTGTGAAGTGACTTAATCGCGTTTCAGGATCAGCTTGTAAGTTCCATCTAGGCCGGCATAGTGGATGTGATTGCTACTCAGTTATTGAATTGTAGTAGCAGTGACATTCATTCATGGACCACACTTCGGCTTAACGTCAAGCAGGGTGCTGTGATATGTTGAAACTCAATAAAAAATATATATTAAAAGGTTCACGATTCAAAAAACTTGCCGATACCAATGTATTTTTATATATGTTTGTACATTGATTATTTAGTTTCTATGATACAAGCTAGCCCTATTAAGCCCGGTTACTATATCTGCCAATCGGATCGTTTTTAATGTGGACAGTAAAATCAATTCTTAGACGACATTCCAGCTTATAATTAGATAGGGTGCTGTCATATGTCGAGACCCAAAAAAAAAGTAAAAAGTAGTATACAACTTTACTTTAGCTACCTTTTGTTTGTAAAAAGGTTTACAGACAAGGCCGGCGTAGTAGATGTGACTGCTACTTACAGTTATTTAATTGTAGTAGGATTGACATCTATTAATGGACCACACTCCAGCTTAACATTAGGCGGTGTGCTGTCATATGTCGAGTCACTATAAAAATTAAAAAAAAAAACAATTAAGGAATTTTAAATGTAAATTTATTACACATATAAATTTAAGTGTATTTAATTTTATTATATGATGATAATCCTGTTTATATTATATTGTGTTGTGTTGTATAGTATGGTATAGTGTGGTGTAGTGTGGTATAGTATATGTGTTATACATGTCATTTATGTTTATGTATCTATATATCAATCAATCAAATTATCACTCCTTTTTCCCACAGAGATAGGCAGAGACAATGGAGCGCCACTTACCAAGATCCTTACACAACTCCCTTGCTTCCTTCACATCCACAATTCTCTTCATACAGGCTCTGTGGTTATGGGCACTAGGCAACCTAGCTTTCTTGGGGATGTCTCCGATTTGGTCGCAATCTATATATCTATGAGCATATTTATATTTATGTATATATGAATTATTTATATATTTTTCATAATGTAAATGGTTACCTATTTTTTTTGCACCCTAGCCCTTATCTATATTGTCGGATCAACATCCTAAGGTTTGACTGGTAGAGAATGCCTTTGGCATTAAGTCCGCCTTTGTACTATTGTGCATTAAGTTTTTAAATAAATAAATATTAGACCGTAAGAAGAATAATCAATTCCCCTAGTTCACGCAATATGGATGTTAAGAATTTCATTATAGCAAAATTCTCCCGAAATTTCATTCACGCTCCAAATATTTTAATGATTGGGCGAAAGGTGCCTTTATAAAATAAAATTTGGGATGTTATAAGGGCCGGTACTTGAATTCTAACTTAAGTATGTTGTTATGCTAAGGGTTCTTATATTATACCTATATAAAGGTACGCAGAAAAGCATCAGAGTAGAATGTGAGTAGAATTATAGAATTATACATTTCTATACTAAGCTACTAAAGTATAGTTTGTCTAAGCCGAAATGTCGCGCCCCTCCACCGCATTTGCGCACACGAGAAAACCTAAAATATGAATGCAACACACCGAAAATGCAATTGTAATTGGTCATTCAGTTGCTGGTTGGACACAAAAGGAGGAGCACGTTATATAAAGTAAAGTAACATAGTTAGTAATATTTGCATTCACACATTTTAGACAAGCTTATATAATAAAGATACATTGGTACCAGTGGGTGGTCTCGATCTCGTGCTCTCGGTTTACGTGACCATTGCACTGCCACTACACCACGGTCGCCTAGAAGCAATATTGCCGAAACAATTGCATTTTATTGAAATTGCTCCATATTGCTCCACTAATTACTCTAGATTGATCCATTCATGTTGCCGGGCAATTATTGCCGGAATAATTGCTTATGTAAGAGCACTTTAAGGACCCTTAAAACCTTATAAGGGTCCTTGATGACAGGCGTAGCGTTGTGGTTAGCACTGGACTGGCCGTTACGCGGAAAGTCCTGGGTTTAATTCCCAGTTGTTTCAAAGCTTTTATTTGTAATATTTAATGTAATTTTTAAAATTACAAATATAATATTAATTTAATATTATTTAATTAAAAAAAGAGTTGGATATTTGCTCCGGGTCTGTTTAAAGAGTGGTAGGCTGTGGTGCCATGCCGATCCGGGATGGTACTACCACTTACAAGTATACAGACTTGACTTAGTTGCGTTTCGGGATCAGCTTGTAAGTTGCCGGTTCCAACTAGACCGGCATAGTAGATGTGACTACTACTTACAGGTATTTAACTGTAGTAGTAGTCACTTCCATTTATGACCCGCACTCCAGTCTATTTATCAGACGGGGTGCTGTCATATGTCGAGTCACAATAAAGAAAATCCTTCTGAAATTATATTTATGAAACGAAAAACCTTTTTTATGTATTTATATTTAGGTAAGTATGTTTTGGAATACCATCCCTAAGATCAATCAATCCCCGAGTGGGTTGAGATATTGAAATTTTGACAAATTGACGCAGACAAAAAGGCCAGCTTAAATATTTGTGGAATCCTTTATTATATCTATCTTGGAAAAATTCATGCTAAAAAAATTTTTTGACTCGACTTGAAATTTTTTTTTTGTGACTCGAAATGGTAAGCCAGATAGTAAGTAAGAGGAGGTTCGAAAGTCCCGACGACTGAAAATTTCGATTCAGTTTCCGGTTGCCCCAGCCCGTCATCAGTCGTTTTTAATGAACATACAATCAATCAATCAAATTGTCACGTCTTTTTCCCACAGGGATAGGCAGAGACAATTCAGAGCCACTTGCCACGATCCTGACATAACTCAATAATTTAAAAATATTTGTTAATTAAAAAAGAGCCAGATATTTGCTTCGGGTCTGGTTTCCAAAGAGTGGTAGACAGAGGTGCCCAGTCTGCTGGTCTGGGGTACTACCAGCCACTTACAAATGTATAGAGCGTAAGATGACTTAGTGGCGTTTCGGGATCAGCTTGTAAGTTGCCGGTTCCAACTAGGCCGACATAGTGGATGTGATTGCTACTTACAGTGAATTGTAGTAGCAGTGACATTAATTCATGGACCACACTTCGGCTTAACATCAAGCGGGGTGCTGTCATATGTCCTCACAATAAAAAAAGCTAAAATAAAATTATGAAACTAAATATGTTGCTTAGTACTCAAGGGCACAATGCCTAGGTTACATTAATAAATAATTTGATTACCTACAAACAAGTCAAGAGCAATTCGGCCATGAACTCACTCGGGCGGCCATTTTGATTTATTATTATCCTACGCCCCGATACTTGGCAGATATTTATATATATGCTCCGACCGAGAATCGAGCCCGGGACTTTACGCGTAACAAACTGGTAAGCTAACTAAATGACCACGCCTGTAGTCAATATTTTTTAAAGGACATCATTCATTTTGGGCTTTTACGTACTACTTTTGTAATGTCTAATGATAAAAAAACATATAGATGGTAGTTTCGATACTTGTATTGATAAAACGAATAACAAAGCTTTTAATTAATAGCTGTGCAATTGAGTTATTTGGAAAATAAGATATGGATTTTGTGTCTGTCAATCAACGCCACATTTGTTCTGCTTTGATCTGTTATAATTATAGTTTGACCATTTGACCATTTTGCACACATAAACTATGCATAATAAAGGATATATTCCAATTACATTGTAATCATCATACATCAAACTATTTTAAAATGCATATTAAACTGTTAATACAATTAAGCCCAAGTGCCCATACAATATGAATGATGTCCTTTAACCTATACTTCATATTAAAATTGTATAATATTTAAGACTGGTAGTTACGTAGTAATTACTCAAGTTTGAAGGTTGAAAAACACTGGTTCATGTGAGAAAACAGATTGTAAACAAATTTAAAATTTATTAACTTTCTAATTGTAGTGAATTTTGTACAAGGACAACTTTTAATTAAGGAAATTCCCACTAATTTTATATTATTACGTTTTACTCACGATACCTTAAAAGCAGGATCCGCCCATAACCATAGAGATAGAATAAGTTTTTTTATTGTGGCTCGACATATGTTAGCAACCCGCTTGATGTTAGGCTTGAGTGTAGTCCATGAATGGATGTCTACACATCGGCCTAGTTGAAACCGGCAACTTATAAGCTAAATCCCTTTACGGTCTGTATACTTGTAAGTGGTTGTACTACCCCAGATCGACAGACTGGGTACCACTGCCTACTCTTTGATAACCAGACCCGAAGCAAATATCTGGCTCTTTTTTAATTAACAAATATTCGCAATTTTTTTAAATATATATATTACAAATAAAAGCTATGAAACAAATATTTAATCCGACCGGGAATTGAACCCGGGACTTTACGCGCAACAAACCAATCGCTAACCGTTCGTCCACGCCGTTAAAAGTCTTACCTCTCTTAGGATCGTAGGACCTATTCTGTGGTAGTAGCGACGTAAAGTTTTGATTGATTGATTGATTGATATGACACGAATTTTGTATTAGTACACATATGACTACTAATCGGCTTGTATGAAGAGAATTGTGGATGTGAGAAAACCCTTGTTCTTCTCACATCCACAAGCACCTTTGCACCTTTGCAAAAACCGAGCTGTAAACTAACTCGGTTTTTTCAGTCGTCGTCACTTTTGGACCTCCTTTTGCTTATCATCAGGCGGATCGAGGTCAGATGTCGTGTCACAATTTAAAAAAAATGCATTTACGTGTGTACGTGTCAGTTTTCAATGTTTCCGATGATCTAAGTGATAGAATTGAATTGCAAAAGCAACTTTATTAGGTACATTTCATTATTGCTGGGTCAGTCATCTTGATTCCTAGAACACTAAACTAAACAACCAGAACCTTTCCACGAACTAATAAAAATAAATTCTGTTATAAAAGACGAGTCATCATTTTGAATTCTTTCTTTCTTTATAAATCAATCTATAAAATCATCACGCCTTTTCTCATGTGGATAGGCAGAGACAATGGAGCGCCACTTGCCACGATCCTAACACAACTCCCTAGCTTCCTTCACATCCACAATTCTCCTCATATAAGCTCTACGGTTATGGGCACTAAGCAACTCAGCTTTCTTGAGGAAAATCTGAAAACGCCCTCCTGGGCCTGCCTTGTTTAACGCATGCATCCACATCAGATTTATAAATTGCTTTCATGAATCTTCTTTCACTAATCCTTTCCACTCACTCATGTGCCCAAACCATCGCAGCATACCTTTGTCAATCCTTGTCACTACATCCTCTTTCAAACCACATCTATCACTTCATTATAAATCAATTATATTTCCAAATTGTTATTTCTTTTACCAAATCATCAATTTTATTACTATTATAAAATCAATAATATTAAATTACAAAAAAACAATTATCTTAATAACTATCCTAATAATATATTTTTCTAAGAAATGATTATTTGAACCAATTTCATGTATTACAGACCACATATATTAGACACCACATTTAATTTTATTATTATACATTTCTATACTAGGCTACTAAAGTGTTTGTATCATAGAAACAGGACAACCAAAGTACATATATCAAAGATACATTAGTACTTGTGAGTGGTTTCAAACCAGTGCCACTCGGCTTACGTAGCCATTGCATTGCCACTAAACCACGGTCGCCTTATGAAAAATTAAAAATTAATATATAAACATTGGATTATATTTCGACCAATCAATCACTCTGTCACGAATTTTTCCCACAGGGATGGGCAGACAACATAGAAGTGCCGCTTGGCACGATCCTGACATAACTCCTAACTTTCCTTCATACACGCTCTTTGTTTATGGGCACTAGGAACCCAGATTTCTTGTGGATGTCACCAATTTAAAATAACAAAATAAGATAATCAAAAAAAAGAAAAAGAAACCGCAAATTCAATTTTACATCTACTGCAGAAACCTCTCCCTCCAGTAAAGCGCTAGTGGGGATGTTATGGATATGGAATTTCGAATACTGATACAGATATAGAAATAATATTATACCAGTTTTAGATACGGTTATAGATATGTGATTATTTATGAACAATTCGGATTCGGATAATTTCGCTTACGGATATTAAGGAATTTTAAGAGTAAAAGCCTGTCACATGTTTCATTTAGGTTCCACTTCTATCCGAAATTATCCGAAACATTTATAACGGATTCGGTTACAGATTCGGTTACGGATACGAAGCTCCATAACATCCCTAGGCGCTAGCAGGGTAGATAGATATAAATTCCTTCTGCAGCGACACAAACATTAAAATATTTTTTTTATTGTGACTCGACATATGACAGCGCCCCGCTTGATGTTAAGCTGAAGTGTGATCCATGAATGGATGTCATTGCTACTACAATTCAATAACTGTAAGTAGCAATCACATCCACTATGCCGGCCTAGTTGGAACCGGAAACTTACAAGCTGATCCCGACACGCGACCAAATCACTTCACGGTCTGTATACTTGTAAGTGGTGATACTACCCCGGATCGGTAGACTGGGTACCACTGCCTACCACTCTTTAAAAATAATATTTGTTATAGGTAATGGCTACATAGAGGGAACAGAATTGGATGGTTTTCTCAAGGAATTCGTCTCGAGCGCTAATTTCACAGACATAAGCCCAGAGGTGAGTGAATTTATATATAATTTTAGGTATGTAGTTCTCACCATTCCATAAGCTTGTATCCTTCAAGCGATGCGTGAAGAAGCACTTTTGGCCGGCATAGTGACGGTGACTGGGGCAACCTTCAACTGACTCGGATTTTACTGTCGTCGGCACTCTTTTGCTTATCATCAGGCTGATCGAGGTCAGATTTCGAAGCACAATAAAAAAAAGTAGATCGACCTCTGAAAAACCGGCAATAGTTACTTGCCTACGTAGTTACGGCGACTTAGGCAACCGTTAAATAAAGCGTCCAATTCACGGGACACATTGTTTGAGCCGTGAAAACAGAAAGTCCCGCCTTGGACAGTCGGCAACCTTTGTAACTCCCCTTAGAGCGTAACTCAGCATTCTAAGGTATTTTACCATCTGTTAGTCCACAATAAATACAGAATTATTAAATAAGACCTTGTAATAATAAATTAAATAATCAATAATTTTCATTTAGACGACAGGCGTGGACGAACGGTTTAGCGACTGGTTTGTTGCGCGTAAAGTTCCGGGTTCGATCCCCGGTCGGAGCAAATATTTGTTTCATAGCTTTTATTTGTAATATTTAATAGTATTAAATATTGCACATATTTGTTAATAAAAAAAAAGAGACGGATATTTGCTTCGGGTCTGGTTATCAAAGAGTGGTAGGCAGTGGTACCCAGTCTGCCGATCCGGGGTAGTACCACCACTTACAAGTATACAGACCGTGAAGTGATTTGGTCACGTTTCGGGATCAGCTTGTAAGTTGCCGGTTCCATCTAGGCCGGCATAGTGGATGTGATTGCTACTCACAGTTATTGAATTGTATTAGCAGTGACATTCATTCATGGACCACACTTTGGCTTAACATCAAGCGGTGTGCTGTCATATGTCGAGTCACAATAAAAAAAAATTTAATGCCATTCAATTATTTTATTTGGAATATTACCGTTATTATTTATTAAATTATTTTTTTTATATATTTTATACATATATATTCTAAATTAATAAAAGTTCACAGATCCTAAACTTACCGTAGAACGATTTAAATCTTTGACCGTAGACGTAGGCAGTAAAGCAGATGCATAACCAAAATATATTTATACTAGCTGTGCCCGCGGTTTCACCCGCGTATAATTAGTCATAAAAAAGGAGGAGGTTCTCAATTCGACTGTATATCCTTTTTTTGTATTTATAACTCGATAACTCATATAAAAATGACAGACGGAATTGAAAATAAATATAGAATAATTCTAAACAGCAGAAACTATAGTCAATTCGAAACTATAATAAAAAAATAATATTTTTTTAAATTAAATGTATCGTATGTTACTTCTAGTAGGTACCTCCGAAAATATGTGTACAAAGTTTCATGATGATCGGTTAACTAGTTGTTGCGTGAAAACGTAACAAACAAACTCACATTTACATTTATAATAATAGGAGGATGTATTCTAAATACGCGTCTAAATAAAATAAAAAAATCAATTACTATAGTTACATTATTGATCTTTACCGTCTTTAATTAGTTATTCAAGATATAAGATTTTTTTTATTATAAATAGTACATCGCACACCGTGTAGAGAGTAAATTCAATAATCTGAGATAGCTGCTCATGTCCGCTATAGCGGTCTAGATTAAATACAGTTAGTAAAATCGGAAATGAAAATACATAATAAATTCGTGAGTAGAATATTTTATGAAATGTTTCCGCCGCTCAACCTCCTTCATCCCATTTCCTTCGTAATAGCATTTGAAAGCGTTTAGCTTTGTAGGCAATTTATAATTTTATACTCCCCTCTTTGGCACGGTGTGTTATGATCACCTTAAACATCTTACGACGTGCATTTACGTTTAATTTAATATTAAATTTTAGATTAAAATGTTGTTAAATGTACAAACAATCAACACTGTCTTGGGATATTTTGTATTTTCTCAATTCACATAAAATAATTGTAAATAACATGTCATCATCAGTCAGAAGGCGTCTTCTGCTGAACATAAGCTTCCCCAAAGAATTTGGACTTAGAACACAGAAGGAGCCCTAAAATAGCTACAAAATACAACTGTTTATACTATTTTCACTTATGGTATTAAAAAGATGTCAGAAGGAGATGAATATACATTTTTACATTCGTAATTTAGAAGGTTGTCACTAGTTTTGATGATCATTTGACAACCTAATTTGACAGAATAACAAATGACATTAAAATACTTCAAAAAAGGATGACGAAACAATTATGCTGCTACTTTTACTACCACGTGACTTTAAATTAAGCAGTATTAAAATTCAACCACAATTACAAGTGGTACAAGTGGTTCAAATTAAAGGAATGGAAGTACAAGTAGTTGTCTCTTTTAGTCACACGTGATATAAACATAATATAAATGAGACAAATAACAATGAATTAGTACTTATTTTAGCACATATTCTATTGTTTTCAAAGAATTTGGGCTTCCCTTTGGCTGAACAACAAGATCCCAGTTGCATTCACCGGTTACCTGTGACTTTCACTATAATCTCAGTCCACCTACGCTGCGTCTTCCATTTATAACATAACTCGTAACATCTTTATAAAGCCCATTTATCAGGCTAGACTTCAGAATAAAATAAAATTATTTTTTACATTAAGATTTTCATACAATCGAAATCAATCAAAAAGTCATCACTTTTTATCACAGGGATAGGCAGAGACAATGGCGGGCCACTTGCCTCTAGACACAACCTCACATCCACAATTCTTTTCATACTCGTACAAGCTCTACGGCACTAGGTAACCCAACTTACTTGAGGGAAAAACAGTTTTTTAGGCCAAATAATAAAACTTTCATACAATAGCAATCATTCATAACCTAATTGTTATAACAGATTAAAATAACTCACGATTATGGTACTTATGAAGTTACAATAAAATCTAAAGCTGAATGGTTCCTTTTTAAGTAATAACCTTCAATACAAAATGCTTTCAAGCAATTATACCTTTTTTGTAGGCAACCATTTTAGTTTTATTGTGGCTTGACAGCACCCGCCTGATTTTAAGTTGGAGTGCGGTCAATTAATGAAAGCGGAGGGAACTGCAACGCGATCTGACTGATCTGACGAACTAATCCCGAAAAGCGACCTGAACTTGTAAGTTACTACCCGGATTGATATATTGATTTCATATTTTTTATTATACTGACGTTGCAAGAGCGTTGTAGCTATCGTGGACACGAAGATACTGGTCGGAATAAATAATAAATGTAAAATCAATAACCAAAATAAACGCGATAGTAAGCCGCATATTTTTTTTAAATTCATTAAGCAATATATGTGCAAAATCTAAGAAAATACTATGATACATTTTATTTATAGTTTAATTATATAGGTAATATAATTATATTTTTATTTGAGTAATTAAATAAATATACCTTCAATATATAATCACCTATTGATTTGTTATTCGCTGATCGAGTTTTAGCTTAACACCAGGCGGGGTGCAGTAAACTATAGACCAGTGTTTCCCAACCTTCTTTAAGCCATGCCCCCACCTGAACATTTCTAAAATTTGTATGCCACCCATACCTTTAAAAATTATTTTGTTCCCTTAAGAAATATAAATGTTTACATCATTTTTTTTAAGAATTTGCCTTTTTGTTAAATTTGTCACCGATATCTAGCATTGTATTTAAATAACCCAAAGCAAAAAGGTTAAAGTCGTGTCGAGTCCATTTTTAAATTGCCCCCCTTTACTATCATATTGCCCCCCTGTGGAGCGTGGGCCCCACGTTGGGAAACACTGCTATAGACGATTGGAAAAGACTGCCAAAAAATAACAACGTCTTTGAAAGTTACGCGGAAATCTTTTCAAAACAATTTTGTTTAGTAAAAGTTAAACTTAAAATTGGACAATGGGCAAAACAACAACAAATAACGTGTGCAATATGTCCAAACGTCGGAAATAATAAGAAAACTTGGTAAAGACCTTGCAAAGCTGATACTATAGGTGACTAATATTATATTATATTATATTATATTATATTATATTATATTATATTATATTATATTATATTATATTATATTATATTATATTATATTATATTATATTATATTATATTATATTATATTATATTATATTATATTATATTATATTATATTATATTATATTATATTATATTCTACTGTATTATGTTATTCAGTTTTATATCTCATACTCCCATCATTTAACTTTTCGACTGTCCCGAAGGTTAACTGGCAGATAATGTCTAGCGGCATTAAGTTCGCTATTATACAAAATGTAATAAAGTTTTTAAATAAAATAAATAAATAAATAATATTGTGGTAATGTAGTTTGTATCAAATGTATAAAGAATAATAGTAAACAAGATGCTACTAGGGACTACAATTCTGAGGAGACTAATTTTTATTTAATGTTATTTTCTTAATTAATAACTAGTTTATAGATTGGATCGTCCCCATTTCATGCGTCCACACACACCGTTGCTTACCATCTTAATAAAAGTTTTCTTAACTGCACTGAATCTGGATATAATTATCATCATTATCATTAATTATTCCATTTATTTATTTTTTATTTTATTTTTTATATTTTTAAAATAAAAATAAATTAAAAATATAAACAAATAGTTGTCCACCGGCATCGGCAACAGGGTCCAAGCCACCGGTGGTCAGGGCTCCTGAGAAAAGAACCTCCTAACAATACGCGCCGTGTCCAGGAGTACCGCTTTCAGAATCAAACGCTTGACTACCTCGTACCACTCTGAACAGTTTTATTGATATTAAAGTAATGTACGTTTGGCGTAGGCTTTATTCATTACGTGTCAGTCGCCAGCTGAGAACATTTGGCTCGTTTCCAGGCACACAGCTTGCCAAAAGCTGTCGTGACATCGCGGCAAAATTGTACACGTAATAAATTCAACGCGAAGGTTTATTTGATTTTACTGGTTGCATTTCTGTAGTAAAGATATAGAAAATGTTTTTTATTGTGACTCGACATATGACAGCACCCCGATGTTAAGCTGGAGTGTGGTCCGTGAATGGAGGTGACTCCTACTACAGTTGAACTACTGCTACAGGCCTAGTTGGAACCGATAACTTACAAGCTGATTCCGAAACGCGACCAAATCACTTAACGGTCTGTATATGGTGGTACTACCCCGGATCGGCAGGCTGGGTACCACTGCCTACCACTCTGATAACCAGAACCGAAGCAAATATTTGCTTTTTTTTAAACCAAATATTTGCAATAATTAATATTACAAATAAAAACTATGAAACAAATATTTGCTCCGTCCGGGATTTATAAATTCCTTTCGTCAATCTACTTTCACTCATCCTTTCCATGTGCCTAAACTATCGAAGCATTCCTTTGTCAATCCTTGTCACTACATTTTCTTTCAAACCACAACAACACACGCTAACAAAATCCGATCAGAAACCTAACAAGTTGATGTGACATTTCCAAGTATAATGTAACGTAATTTCGTGTTGGAATTAAGCCTGCCAAAACCAATACAGCCTTTCTAATAACACGACACGTTACAATGAAACTTTTGTGACTTTCATTGTTAAGATTGATATATGGAATTTATAAATCTGATGTGGACGGATGCGTTAAACAAGGCAGGCCCAGGAGGACGGATTCAGACGGATTTTCAGACGGATTCGAAGACATCCTCAAGAAAGCTGAGAAGAGAATTGTGGATGTGAAGGAAGCAAGGGAGTTGTGTAAGGATCGTGGTGAGTGGCGCTCCATTGTATCTGCCTATTCCTGTGCGAATAGGCGTGACAATTTGATTGATTAAATGATTAATATATAAAAAACTATAAAATTTTGTAGCACTTAAAATAACTACAATATCTAAGATTTTATAACTAGAAATTAAGACGGAAATCGCTTAATATTATAGCTATATTTTAAAGTTTTGAAAATGTTTTCTAACAACAATAACTCAGTTTACTCCGGCCCGGAAGGAAGCAAGAAAGATACGAGGAAAATTCGATACAATATTGTACTAAATAACTACAATCTAGTTTGCAAAAGGCAGTCGAAGTAAATATTTCGGTGCGTCTTTCTTTGTAAAACAATCGACAAGTGGAATGCTTTGCCAGCCCATGTGTTCTCTCCCTACTATAACCTTGAAGCGATGCGTGATGAAGCACCTCTCAACAAAAAAAAGCAAGGTGAAGTCTAAGGGTGAGATCTATAAAGCGTGCTCAGACTTAGCTCTGACTTTACTCAGAATAAACTTTGCTGAGTGTGTGCTAAGCAAAAACTTCATATTGGTATTTATAGTGGTATTTGTCTAAGCATACGCTAAGCTTAAACTCAGCGAAAACTCAGGTGATAGTTCCGTTTCAAGCATATTCAATAAAAAGATTTTAATTTTGGGCAATTTCACACCATAAAAACGGAACACTTTAATTACATTCTATTGTGTATATAAAGGAATACGACTTAAAAGTATAATATATGAGTAAAAATATAATAAAAAATGGCAAAATGTTTTATCCAGTGTTTCATATAAAGCTAGTTTGGATTGTTGAAACGGAACTTCAAAACCGAATCAATCTCCTTGCTACATTTTTGTTTATTATTATTTAATTACGTTTGTTTTGTTTGTTATTTTGTTTTATATTTATCCACTTTGGCTTGTTTATTTGTACTTGGACTCTCTTCTGTAAAATACGTTTGACCCTGGCTTTGTACAACGGACTTTTGGACTTCTACTTGTGATATACCTGGAATGCATATTCCAGGTATATCAGGTATAGCAAATTGAAATCAACCAAGAATGGAGAACATTCAGCGAGTTCTAACATCTATAGAAAACATGGACCGCCTTACAACTTTCGCCGACAATCCAAGAATTCCACGAATGCCCAAAATATACGTTCGCAATAAATACTACCAAAACCCCTACGAATTATATGATGAAAATGAATTTAAAAGAAGATACCGCTTTTCTAAAGACACAGTCAAAAATGTTATTTTGCCTCAACTCTTACCGCAGTTGAAACGATACAATTACCGAGGACTACCAATACAACCAGACATCCAGATATTAATAGCATTGAGGTTCTATGCTACAGGATGCTTTCAGGTAACAAACTGCATAATATAGTACTAACTACAATGTATATAGAGAAAGTAGCAATGCTATTCTAACGACTAATAAAACAGACTCAGTCGCCACAGTCGCCTTCACTATGTCGTCAAAAAAAAACTGCGTGTTTATTTGAATTATTACTTACATTCAAACCCGCACGGATCTAAAAATGTATTGTATATACTTTTAGTTAGTTCAACTTGTAGAATGTAAGTAAGCTTACTGAGTCGTAAAATTTTATGGTGGCTGATCTTTCCTTTAAGTTACTACGCGATAGTGCCAGAGATTGGCAGAAATATTGTTATTTTATTGACCATTAAAGATATCTTTGTTTTATTGTTTATGTTTCTTTTTTCCTCCGACATATAAAAGACTTTAGTTTTTTCTTCAGCTCAATTCACCATCATGGCTTAGTATTAAATTTTTCAGTGTCAAAGTAAAAAAAAAGTTCAATATTATCAATCAATCTAATTGTCACAGGGATAAGCAGAGACAATGAAGCGGCACTTGCCACGATCCTGACACAACTCCCTCACTTTCTTCTCATTCACAATTTTCCCCATACAAGCTCTTTGGTTATGGGCACTGGGCAACCTAGCTTTCTTGAGGATGTCTCCGATTTGGTCGGCAAACACCCTACTGGGCCTGCCTCGTTTAACGCATCTATTCACGTAAGATTTATAAATTCTTTTCGTCATTGTTCAATATTAATACTAGTAAAAATTAACATGAAGATGAAACACGCCAATATTTCATCATAATGAGTTTTACCGTTTAGACTTAGAATGTCAACACTCGGTCTACACTATTATTTTTAGAGGCAAAGAACGAGGCCGCACATCCTTTTTTTTTCATATATGTTTTCTACTTCTACCCAAGCTTGAGGCATATAATTGTTTTCCACGTAGAGAATTGTGGATGTAAAGGAAGCAAGGGAGTTATGTAAAGATCGTGGTAAGTGGCGCTTCATTGTCTCTGCCTATCCCTGTGGGAAATAGGCGTGACAATTAGATTGATTAATGTAGATTTCCATAATATCCAGGTTTACTCATGCGTCGTTTTTTTTTTAATTAAAAAACTTACTTATATATTTATTTAATAATTATATTACAAGATATATAAATATGTATAAATATAATAAATATAAATAGATAAATAAATATGTAGTTATATTTGATGATAATATGCAAAATTAAATAAATATCAGATGTTTTAGTCAAATTTTGACAGTTTTTTTTTTTAATTAACTTAGGCACGTCCCCAAACGTCAATGATATAATAATAACCATAGCCAGCGTACGATTGAATCCTCAATGAAACGTTGTTATGACCAACGCCTCCGTTTACTAAGAACACTGATCCGTATTGGGAGTAGCCAACTTCGGTTGCCTGCACGGAGCTGATCCAAGTGGTTGCGTTGCCGCGGTAGATAAAGTCTTCTGTTTGGATCGAATTGACGACAGCGGGGCGGTACATCACTTGCCTGGAGATATAAATAATTTACAAATTAGTATTTTTTTTTTATGTTGACACAACATTTGAAATCGACCCGCCTGATGATAAGCAAGAGGAGATCCAAAAGTGACGACGATTGAAACAACCGAGTTAGTACACGGCTGTCTCAGCCGCCGTCACTATGCCGGCCAAAGGTGCTTCTTCACGCATCGCTTAAAGGATCCAAGGTAGGATGGAGAGAACATATGGGCTGGCAGAGCATTTCACTTATCGATTGTTCTACAAAGAAAAGACGCACCGAACTTTTTAGTTTGACTACCGATTCTGTCGACAAAATGCGAATGCTTCCCCCGACCAGTGCGGGTGTTACGAGTGTGAAAAGACGAGATAGGAACAAGGTTAAAGACGGTTGGCTCAACATATGACAGCACTCTCTCTGATGTTAAGCTGGAGTGTGGTCCATGAATGAATGTCACTGCTACTACAATTCAACAACTGTAACCACATCCACTATGCCGGCCTAGTTACAAGCTGATCTCGAAAAACAACCAAATCACTTCACGGTCTGTATACTAATAAGTGGTGGTACTACCCCAAATCGGCAGACTGAGTACCACTGCCTACACTCTTTGATATAGCTTGTCTAACTATAAATGACGCGCTTCTCCACTTTATTAGTTTATTTAAATGTGTGAATACAAATATTACTAACTATACTACTATACTTTATTATCGTGCTCCTCCTTTTGCGTCTACCCAGCAACTGAATGACCAATTACAAATGCATTTTCAGTGTGTTGCATTCATATTTTATATTCGCACGTATGCTTAAATGCAGTGGAGGGGCGCGTCATTTCGGCTTAGAGAGTTACCACTCTCTTGATAATTTTATTTATTTATTTCTTTGTACAGGCGGACTTAAAGCCCCATGGCTTTATCTTCCAGTCAACCTTAAGGAAAACAGATAGTGAAAGGCAGAAACAATGTTTAGCATAGATACAACTTTTAGAACAAATAAAAAAACTTAACACTAAAGACTTAAATACCAATAAACGTACATATATTATAATAGGTAAAAATACATAAATAAATGTATATTGAAAATAATATCTATATTCTATATTCATCCAAAGTACTATGATTTTTGAGTGAGATGTTTCCTAAGTTGGCTGATGATAGTTATAGAATAGTTTAATATACTACCTATGCAAAAGTTTGTCCCCGTAGCTGATAGAGCCAAGTGCGAAGTTGGCTCTTGTGGTTGGAATGACCACGGAGGTGGAAGCGAATCCAATGATGCCCACCGCGGCCAGCACACACAATAATACGGCTTTCATTTTTCTGTAAAAAAAAACAGGATCGTTGAAAGTAGTGCTCCATGATCTTCTTGGCGTAGATTTTTTTATTTTATTATTGTGACACGACATTTGACCTCGACCCGCCTGGTGATAAGCAAGAGGAGATCCAAGAGTGATGAAGACTGAAACAACCAAGTTAGTTCATGGCTGTCTCAGTCGCCTTCACTATGCCGGCAAAATACCAAAACATTTGATACAATATGTAAATAAATTAATCAAACAAATTGTCACGCCATTTCCCCACAGGAATAGGCAGAGACAAAGGAGCGCCACTTGCCACGATCCTAACACAACTCCTTCGCTTTCCACAGATCCATGTTAATTAAATACATGTTTAGTTATAAAAATAAAGAGCCTTATAAAGAGTACTTATAACCAAAAAGCATTTAGAAGAGAATTCTAGACGTGAAGAAAGAAAGAGACTTGTGTCAGGATCGTGGTAAGTGGCGCTCCGTTGTCTCTGCTTATCCCTGTGGAAATTAGGGCGTGAAATAAATGTATATGCTAATATAAAATATGTATAGAGAGCAATCGTAGAGATCAATCTTTCGCAAGGTTATGTTTACCGCAGCTTTGATTAACGACGAGCGGATAATTGTTTATTTTTCAATCATTTTCAAGGCTTCAGTGTGGTTCTGAAAAAGGTATTGTTCAGCGTTTTATTAGCTGCAACTGAAAAACTGCTAGTCATAGACAGATTTTCCTGCAAATATACGATACCTTAAAGCAATAGTGAGATTTTATCTTGTAAAATAGTCAATCAATCAAATATTTTTTCCACAGGGATAGGGAGAAACCATTGAGCACCACTTCCTACAATCCTGACACAACTTCCTCGCTTCCCTCACATCCACAATTCTCTTCATACAAGCTCTATGATAATTGTCACTAGGCAACCCAGCTTTCTTGCGGAACTCTCAATATTAAAAATATAAATTAAATTAATAAACTAAACACATTTCATGCGGCTTACTATCGCGTTTATTTTGATTATACAATTTTTATTATTATAAAAAATTGTAAAGTCGTATAAAATTTGTTCAAATAATTAATCAATGTTCTAAATCTAAAAAAAAAACAATAAATAAAATTGTTAAACATGAAGGTTGTCATCTTACAATCAATGACATCACTTAGCAAAGATTGTAGAAAAAATATCACTAAAGCAAATATAGCATTAAAATAAATGCATTTAAGAGTCTCGTGATTAAATTATATTTAATTTCTGCTTGTTATACATACATATACTTAAAGCAAGAGGTAACCAATAGCGTCACCGACTGAAAACCCGACTCAATTCACGGTTGTCTTAGTAGCCGTCACCATTTAGGCCACAGGGCTGTATACCTATATAACTCATTTATTCGTAATGCCCCAATTTCAACAGAGACAAGCAGAGATAATAGAGCGCCACTTTCTACGATGGTGACTCAACTCTCTAGCTTCCTTCATATCCAGTGTATCACTTAATTTAACAAACTTTTCCTCTTTCATATCAGCGTCAGATTACATTTACTGCATTTTATTTTTACTTATAATTAAAATTATAAATATGAAAATTATTGCTAGAAATATTATATTAATCAATCAATTAAATTGTCACGCCTTTTTCCCATGGGGATAGGCATAGACTTGCCACGATCCTTACACAACTCCCTCGCTTCATACAAGCTCTATGGTTAATGGGGTGCCTAGCCCATTTTGGTTAAGGATATTTCTGATTTGGTCGGAAAATACCCTCCTGGGCCTGCCTTGTTTAACGCAGTCATCCACATCAGATTTATAAATTACAATTTAAATTAATATAAATATGAAAATTATTACCAGCAATATTATTAAAGTAAAAGTTACTAAATTATTTAACTAAACTTACCGTTTATTTATGTCGCTCTCCTTGTTCGAATGTGAAGACAGTCACAAGATGTCCTCCTTTCTGATAAAATGGATTATTAATAACGCAGTATCTTTAACATCTCCAACGTCTTGTTATCAGTCTCTCTATCATGTATTTTATTACAAACGTTACCACGCCCGTCGTCAACCTTACGACGTCATAGCGTTATTATCAACCCTAGCGATTTTATGTCAACCTATGTTAGGATTGACGAAAGGAATTTATAAATCTGATGTGGATAGATGCGTTAAACAAGGTAGGCCCAGGAGGGTGTTTTCCAACCAAAACGGAGACATCCTCAAGAACGCTGGGTTGCCTAGTGCCCATAACCATAGAGCTTGTACGAGTATGAAGAGCATTGTGGATATTGTGCAAGGGAGTTGTGTAGGGATAGTGGCAAGTAGCGCTCCATTGTCTTTGCCTATCCCTGTGGAAAAAAGGCGTGATAATTTGATTTGATTTGATTCATGTTAGGATTTTCTTTAAAAATTTTTGGACCATGTTTTAGCAGTTTTAGGTTACCACATTCGCCGTCTAGTCACCAGAGGTGATTTTATATTAGCGAATTTTTCGTTTCTGCTTTTTCAAGTCTATAATAATGAAAAACCAACATTGAAAAATATCAATCATCCAAATTGTCACGCGTTTTTCCCACAGGGATAGGCGCCATTTGCCGCAATCCTGACACAACTCCCTCGCTTCCTTCACATTCACAATTCTCTTCATACAAACTCTATAGTTATGGGCACTAGGCAACCTAGGTTTCCTGGGGATGTCTCCGATTTGGTCGGCAAACACCCTCCTGGGCCTGCCTCGTTTAACTTATAAATTCTTTTCGTCAATCTACTTTCACTCATGTTTTCCGTGTGCCCAAACCATCGTAGCATTCCTTTATTAATCCTTGAAAAATACTCGATAGGTATCAGTTAATCAATAAAATTGTTATGCCTTTTTTCCCACGGGGAATATCAGAGAATAAGGAGCGCCACTTGTCACGATCCTGACACAACTCCCTCGCATCCACAACTCTCTTCATACAAGCTCTATGGTTATGGCCACTAGGCAACCCAGCTTTCTTGAGAGTATCGTTATTATATAAACTACATGGTTGAGTGTACTGATAAGATAAAATCTTGACTGTTATATGAATCATTTTGTGATATGTGATAATAATTTACATCTCAACACACAAATCGCTCAAAAAAGACTTTGAAATTCGTCATATATTTTCCCCGAGATAAGGACTTTTCCGGAGTTGCGGCAGCGCAATTCGAATCAAAATATACCTATTCAAATAAATTCGTCATGATCATGCATTTTACGGCTTACTGCCCACAGGGGTAAACAGAGACAACGGAACACCATTATCCACTATCCTGCCTGACTTTATTAAATTCTATGCAACCTAAAATAGCGTTCTTTAGGGCGGACCTACGTTCGGCTAGATCATCATCATCATCTTCAGCCAGTAGGCGTCCACTGCTGAACATAGGCCTCCCCCTCAGAACGTCATTTCGAACGACAAGATGCCAGTTGCATCCACCGGTTATTGGTGATTTTATTCGGTCATTCGGCTACATATGGTATAAAATTACTCAATGTCGAGTCACAAAAAAAAGATTCCGATTTGGTAGGAAAACATCCTTCTGGGTCTGCCTCGTTTAACGCATCCATCCACATCAGGAAGCAGACAGCGAAACTTCAATGGGAATGAAAGAGAAATTTATTCCCATTAGTCAAAAAGTAACGTATAAATAAAATAATATTAATAAAAAGTTAGTTTCAAAAATAACTTTTATTCATGAATTAAACAAATTTTACGCGGCTTACTATCGCGTTTATTTTGGTTTTGATTTTACAATTTTATTTTATTTTATTATTCAGTCTCTCCGTGACCACGATGGCTGCAAAGCTCTCGAAACGTCGGAATAAAATAAACGCGATAGTAAGCCGCATAAAATTTGTTTAATTCATTAATCAATGTTCGCGCAAAATCTAAGAAAATATTAACCTTTATTCATTCGGACAATGAGTTTCAATTATCTATTAATGAACATCGATTATTCTTACGCGGTCGAAATTTTAATTTTAAAGCTCATAATGGTGTTACACTGTCAAAACGAAGCTCATTCTCATTGTCAATTAAATTACGCGGTCGGCCTTTAGATTGTTAGTACGACTATCTTTTTATATTCTCTATACTAACAGCCGGTTGTACCAAAAAAGTTTCTATTTACGAATTTAGTTTTACTTTTACTTTATACTTATTCTATTACGTTTACTATTACGAAATCGTGAATTGGGTTGTTAATAACTTTATATCGAAACTACCATTTATATATTATATGTTTTTTATCATTAGAAATAACAAAAGTAGTACCTACACAGAAATCCAAAATGAATGATGTCCTTAAGCTCTGTATAAAATATCCGTTAAACGTAAATTTAAAATGTGAAATTAAAGAGTGGTGCAACCCATATTTCTTTTTTACTTTTACTTATACGTACGATACTTTTTACAAATTCGTAAATTAAAATTTTGGTACAACCGGCTGTTAGTGTGGATTGTTTTACCGGCCCCTGAGTGAGTCTCCGAGAATAAATGGGATTTCGCGACGATTGTTTGAGACTTTGTACTTTTTCTAATTTTCCCGTTCCGTTCATTCTTCGTGTAATTTGAAGTATTATTCCTTTTTTTGCTGTATTGTTCATATATTTATGTTAAGAGTGGTAGGCAGACAGTTGGTGGTCATTTGGCCAATCTGCCGATGCAGGGTAGCACCACCACTTACAAGTATACATCCTCATCATCATCAGCCAGAAGGCATCCTGCTAAACATAGGCCTCCCCCTAAGAACGCCATTTCAAACGACAAAATGCCAGTTGCATCCACCGGTTATTCGTGACTTTCACTATGTCGTCAGTCCACCTAGTGGGAGGCCTACCTACGCTGTGTCTTCCGGTTCGTGGTCTCCACTCTAGAACCTTTCTTCCCCATCGGTTGTCAGTTCTTCGAGCGATGTATTGCAGACCGTAAACCGTTTGGTTGATCCTAAAACGCGACTGTTTTGGGATTAGCTTGTAAATTGCTGGATGAAACTTAATTTTTTTACGTTTCTATATATTAAGCTACTGTAGTGTTTGCATAGTACCTCATGCAGTAGTGACACTGATAACTAAGGATTACTGTAATCACAGGCTCGCCAACGTATTATGCCACGCGTCTGCCCACTCGTGTTCTGCCGATACGCTCGAGACTGTGTCACGTATATCTAGTAATAGTACGTGTATAAATATGTGTACCCTCATACACTACAGCTACTAAAGTGCTTGTGTCATAGAAACAGAACAACTAACGTACATAATTATTAAAGATACATTGGTACCGGCAAGTTGTTGTTTTGAAACCGTGCTATCGGTTTGCGTAACCATTGCACTATTACTTGGTGTATTAAGTAGGCGGCAACTAGACATAGTGGCGTAGTTGGTTGCGACTGCTACTTACAGTTATTTAACTGTAAGTAGCAGTAATTTCAAAGTAATTTTCAGTAAATTTTAGCTTATAACTAAAGTTAAGTAATTAATTAAATTTGTTTACAATTCTTGTTGTTAGCCCCAAGATGGAACATAAAAATGCTCCTTGGAACATAATATAATTTTGCTCGTAAAGTTAATATCCCTTACAGAAGGTAAACTTATACCTCTTGTTATAGGTAAAGTACCTAATATTATTAGGACTTCAGCAATAAAAGAGAAAACTATTGAGACACGCTCAAACAAAATAATAAACTTCTACGTTTCTTCTTTATTTTTTTACATTTCTATACTAAGCTACTGAAGTGCTTGTATCACAGAAACAGGACAACCAAAGTACATATATCAAAGATTTATGAACCTTATGAACCGTATTTTTGAACCTCTCGGTTTGCGTAACCATTGCACATTGTACTCGCCTTATATGTATTACAAATTGTACCTAACATGAATAACATTCCTCTTAAGAAATGTTTGTGATGGGCATATTTGACGACTCACGTGCCATTTCTTAGTACACAAGTCCTGGGTTGGATTCCCGGTCGGAGTATTTATAAATGACAATTTGGGCATAATATTGGGATTTTTTATATTGACACATTTTAAATTGTAATATTTTTTACAATGACCACACCATAAAATCGAGGCTATTTTTTACAATCAGTTTTTTTAAGACGTAATAAAAGAGCGTTACCAAAACTGACTACTTTAGGATAGCTTTAAGCGGCATCTTTCGTTAAAAGATTGTTCTGTAGACGTGTATTTTTTTTTAAATTGTGATGACATCTGAACTCGGCCGCCTGATTGTATCGCCACACCAGTGTTACCACCAGCCTATGAGTTTCTACGTGGACCTTCCAGGAGCTGTCTCCGTGGTCTTGAGTAGTGAGTGGTCATAAGTAGCGACTGATTTTTGTAATACTCTCCTTTAGAGGCTGATTCATAATTTAACCTAACATATCTGGATATAGGGACAAACTTACGTTGTACAATATATTTTATTTAATGTCACTACTTTTCAACTAGGCCGGCATAGTGGATGTGATTGCTACTCACAGTTATTAAATTGTAGTAGCAGTGACATTTATTCATGGACCACACTTCGGCCTAACATCAAGCGGGGTGCTGTCATATGTCGAGTCACAATAAAAATAAAAATAAATAAAAAACCTATTTTATTTATCTCTTATCTTTTACCTACTCAGTAGACTTCGTGACATTTAGCAACTACATCTTAAAATAAAACTAAACAAAAATTACATCATTTAAATCCATATTTTAAATGGAAACCTATAGCTATCCTAGCAACGTATCATATTTTAAAGGATATTAATCTGATTTTTCAAGTTAAGAATCTAAATATTCGTATGTTTTACAAACTCCCTTTTTTTCTTTCACGGAGCGAATAGCGTCGGCGACTCCGGCATTCGTTTCCTAAATAGGTTTTACCATTTGTCGAAACTCATAGACTATTATCAATCAATCAATCAATATGTCACACCTATTCTCCACAGGGATAGGCAGAGACAATGGAGCGCCATTTGCATCGATCCTAACACAACTCCCTCGCTTTAGGCGCACTAGGCGGTAACCAAGCTTTCTTGAGGATGTCTCCGATTTGGTCGTAAAACAACCTCCTAAGTCAGCCTCGTTTGACGCATCCATCCACATCAGATTACAAATTCCTTTCGTCAATCTACTTACACTGATCCTTTCTATGTACCCAAACCATCGAAGCATACCTTTGTCAATTCTTGTCAATTCACTGGTATAGTAATTGTATTGTATTTTGTTGCAGGCTGTGTCAGATTCACTGGTATAGTAATTGTATTGTATTTTGTTGCAGGCTGTGTCAGATTCACTGGTATAGTAATTGTATTGTATTTTGTTGCAGGCAGTGTCAGATTCGATGCTAGTGGAACTGAAGGCTTGCTTCATGGAGGCGTATGATGACAATCAAGATGGGAAAATTGATATAAGAGAGGTTTGGGGTTTTTTATTGTGGACGCCCTGTTTGTAGTTAAGCTGGAGTACAGGTTATAGATGGAAGAGACTTCTAATAAAGTTAAATAACTGTGGCATCCGCCATGCCGGCCCAGTTGGAACCGGAAAGTTACAAGTTGATCCCGAAACGCGACTGAGTTGCTTCATATCCGTACACTTGAAAGTCGGCAGCCTAGGCAAATGATGATCACCTGCATGTCAACCACTCTTAAGAACCCAGATCTAGAATGATTAAGTATTTTGACGACAGGCGTGGACGAACGGTTAGCGATTGGTTTGTTGCGCGTAAAGTCCCGGGTTTGATTCCCGGTCGGAGCAAATATTTGTTTTATAGTTTTTATTTGTAATATTTAATAATTATATAAAATATTGCAAATATTTAATAATAAAAACACTCTTTGTATGGTTAACAAAGAGTGGTAGGCAGTGGTACCCAGTCTGCCGATCCGGGGTAGTACCGCCACTTACAAGTATACAGACCGTGAAGTGATTTGGTCGCGTTTCGGGATCAGCTTGTAAGTTGCCGGTATAGTTGATGTCATTGCTACTTACAGTTATTGAATTGTAGTAGCAGTGGCATCCATTGATAGACCACACTCCAGCTTAACATCAAGCGGAGTGCTGTCATATGTCGAGTCACAATAAAAAAAAGTACACATCTGGAATATCTAATTAAATTGACATTTATTTGTATTATTTAAACTTATTTTATTACAAATAAATGCTATGAAACAAATCTTTGCTTCGACCGAGAATCGTACCCTAAACTTACGCGGTGTTGACCAATGCGCCACGCAGTTCGTCCTTGTCACAAAAAGTACATGTCATTATAGACTGTAAGTACGTATTCCCTATAATAAAGTGTCAAAGGATATTCTCGTGTCAAATTAAGTTTTCGTGGGCGTATATTTTGTGCGTAGGACGACGTGATCTAAAAATAGTTCTATTCACTAGGGACGTTCAATTATCATTGATGTCTTTACTAAGGACATCGTACATAAAAAGAATAAATAAATTGTCACGCTTTTATTCCCACACGATCCTTTGTTCCGTTGCTTCCCACACATTAAGCGTGGAAAATTGAAATTGACACCAAAACATGAGAATACAGATTAAGTGGGAATAAATGTCAAAGTTTTGTTAAATCATTGATTACGTAGTTTTTTTTCTTATTTACATTTCTATACTAAGCTACTAAAGTGCTTGTATCATAGAAACAGGACAACCAAAGCACATAAAATTAAAAAAAAATGCATAAGAGCTCTTTGCGATGCACATTTGTTAGACTCTTGCAGACCACTATTCCGAAAACACAAACTTTTAACTCTTACCTGTTTATATATACAGCATTGTTGTATTTTTGTAAAGGAAAATCCTAACCTTTTCCCAATTAAAGTATTTTATTTATTTTATTTTTATTTCTTTAAGGATAACTTACAGCTAACTAGATATATATATAAGTAGATAAGTTGTATACAGTAAAAAAGGCCAGTAACAAGTTACCACCGATAATTAGGTTTAAAAATAGCTTAATAATCTAACTACGATAAATAAATCTAAAAATAACTTACGACTAAGAGTGGGAACCCATAGCATATCTGCGTGTAAGCAAGCGTTTTAATGACGCTGGCGTTGTAATGAAGGGATCAATGTCAGCACAAAAATCATTATAGTAATTGCAAGTTCTTATAAAAAATGCATTTTGTATATAGTTGGTTCTGGCAAATGGTACGTGAAAAATCCTCTTAATTCTAACAGAACAAGGTACTTTGAGTCCTATGTACTGAAGCAACTCAGAACAATCGACTTTAGATTGGAGAATAGCAAGCAGATACGCAACGTCCGCGATGGAACGACGCAATGAAAGGGGTAATAAGTGATGGCGCCTACACTTATCATTATAACTCAACTGGCTCTGTCCAGTTCTGTGACATATATATCTCAGGAACCGCCTCTGTATGGATTCAATGCGATTTTTATATACGCTGTAGCAAGGGTTCCATACTTGGGATGCGTATTCCAGATGAGATCGTACTAGGGTGCAAAACAGGACTTTTAGGGTTTTAATATTCTTGAACGTCCTACCCATTCTAATTACGAATCCCAATGCTTTGGAGGCTTTGGTAACTATGCTGTTAATATGCTCATCAAAAAGCAACTTACTATCAAGAAGCACACCTAAATCAATAATATTATTTGTTTGAGATAATAAGTGATCTTTAATATAGTAATCGAATTGAATTGGTTGTAGTTTCCGCGTAAACGTTACAACTTTACATTTTAGCGGATTTAGGTCAAGTTTGTTTGTTGCACAGTAGGTATCAAGTCTATTCAAGTCCTTAAGAAGGTCCTCACAATCCCCCACAGTATTAATGCTCTTTAAGATCTTCATGTCATCAGCAAAAAGCAGGACTCTGGAGTGTTTAAAACATAAATCAATATCCTGTATAAAAATTATAAACAGTAAAGGACCAAGTAAAGATCCTTGTGGGACTCCCGACGGTATCCCGGACCATCCTGATATGTAACCACATGTAGCTATAGCTTGTGACCTATTTCTGACATAGGAACAGAACCATCTGAATAGATCTCCATGTATTCCAGCTTTAAACAGTTTGTGCAGCAAGATACCATGATCTATCCACTAATTCAAGGAGAAGGTACTACAATTTAGTAAATATATCCAAATTTAACCTTAGTACATCAATAAAAAATTCGTATAGTATGGCAGTCAGGGTATATAATGCACTACCAGATGATCTACGTTCACTATCCGGCAAATTGTTTAAAATAAAATTAAAACAGTGGCTTGTTGAGAAATGTTTTTATAGCATTAGAGAGTTTTTACCATAACATTAATTACGAGAAGTACAATTATATACTTGTGCAATTTTAATTTATTGACATATTTAAATAATAATAATGACTAATATATTAATTTAATAATAACATTACTTAACAATATTTGCACGCCAGATTTGGCAAATATGGCAGATATAACATAAACCAATATGTAACACCTACATTTTTAACCCATATTAAGCAAATAAATAACTCATTTCATTTCATTTCATCAAAGATACATTGGTACCGGTGGGTGGTCTCGAACTCGTGTTCTCCACTACACCACGGTCGCCTTAACTCGACATATGACAGCACCCCGCCTGATATTAAGCTGGAGTGCGTTTCATGTTAGTTGGAACCGGCAACTTACAAACTGATCCCGAAACGCGTCTACATCACTTCAGTCTGTATACTTGTGAGTGGTGGTACTACTTCGGATCGGCAGACTGGGCACCACTGCCTACCACTCTTAATTGCAAATAGAGTGAAGAATGCATGTGATAGAATACATATAATGTGATTTAAAAGATGAAACAAAAGATGTAGTCCTGACTTTTTTCCGTTGCTTCCCACACATTAGGCTTTGAAAATGACACCAAAACATGAGATTACAGTTTGAGTGGGAATGAATGTCAAAGTCTTGTTAAATCACTAATTACGCATGTTTGGGTATAGAGTGGAGAATACATGTGATATTTTACAATGTGTTTTGAAAGAAGATGTGGTCGAAATGACACCAAATGATGGGATAACAATAGGTGGGAATAAATGTCAAAGTTTTGTTAATCTAAGATCAAATTGTAAATAGAGTGAAGAATACATGCAATAATATTAGGTAAAATGGGGTGAATACGTCACCTACACCAGTTTTAGTGTTCGCAAATGCCACGATTTTGAACGATTAATTACGACTAGGCGATACAGAGAAGTGGAAGTAGGACGAAAAATAGTTATTGAAAGCGAATCATAGACAGATATATGTGGCTCTGCATCGCGATACTAAGTTCAGGTTTGCTTATTAGCATAGTTTTAACGTGCCTCGTTCGGAGCACGTATAACATATCTACGTCTTCTTTTCAGATATCATTGAAGACATGTGATAAAATTAAAAATATATTTTTTACCAAAAAATTTAGTAATTTCTTTGTCACCACACGATCGTTTATTCTGTTGCTTCCCACACATACACATTGAGCATGCATGCAAACTGACACCAATAGATGGGATAACATGTTAAGTGGGAAAAAATGTCTAAGTATTAACAATTATTGATTTAAGAAGATGTAGTGACAAAGATAAGAAAGGTATGTTGTGAATTTAAAAGAAGCGAGAGAATTGTCAAGAACCTACTCGTATGATAATTGGTGTTGATGATTATGCAACAAAAAATGTTTGTGAATAGAGTAACAATGATCTCAAAATGTAGCTAAAAAGAAAGTAATGTCACCATCTTGTGACAGTTTGTAGCACAGTAAATGAACGTCGTTTACAGTATACGAATGCCTGCTGTATGCTGTCCATGTAGGGTTATTAACTATGGACATTTTTCTGTACGTCTTCGTGCGTCACCCCAGGCGAGAAAAATACTATTTGACAGAAGTTCCCACCTGCCTACGTTGGCACCAACTATTGTGAACTAGTTTAAACTAGAAATTAAATTAAATGGCAGCCCTGCCTAAATATACATTATTGAAAATTCAATTCTTCAGGAATGAGTTTAAATTGATTTACGTTTACAAAGGAATGTTTTAGACAAAAGGTATTCATAGAATTTAATTATTTTCTTTGGTAAGTTTATCTTCGTGGGCTGATTTTATCGACATTGAAAATTATTGGTATTAAGATTGATATTGAAGATAAGGTTTAAATCAGAGAATAAAAAATATAAGATACGAGGTATTCAGTATGAGTGAAAGTAGATTGACGAAAGGAATTTATAAATCTGATGTGGATGGATGCGTTAAACAAGGCAGGTCCAGAAGGGTGTTTTCCGATCAAATTGAAGACATCCTCAAGAAAGCTGTGTTGCCTAGTGCCCATAACCACAGAGCCTGTATGAAGAGAATTGTGGATGTGAAGGAAGTGAGGGAATTGTGTAAGGATCGTGGTAAGTAGCGCTCCATTGTCTCTGCCTATCCCTGTGGGAAAAAGGCGTGCCAATTTGATTAATTGATTGTATTCAGTAAGTAGTAAGAATGAGGTGTACACGGTGGTCCATGAATGGATGTCACTGCTACTACAAATCAATATCTGTAAGTAGCAGTCACATGTTGGCCTAGTTGGAATCGGCAACTTACAAGCTGATCCCGAAACGTGATCAAATCACTTCACGGTCTGTATACTTGTAAGTGGTGGCCCTGGGTCGGCAGACTGGGTACCACTGCCTACTACACTCTTTGATAACCAGACCCGAAGCAAATATTCGGCTTTTTTTAATAACAAATATTTGTAATTATTTAATTCTACAAATAAAAGCTATGAAATAAATATTTGCTCCGATCGGCAATCGAACCGGGGACTATACGCGCAACAAACCAATTGCTAACCGTTCGTCCACGCCTGTCGTCAAAAATCTACGTCCGCGTATACATATAGATTAGTGAAATGTTTTTGTTAATGTGTTTATTATTTTTGACAGTTAGCTCAACTTTTGCCGATGGAGGAGAACTTTCTGTTGCTGTTCAGATTTGATAATCCCCTCGAGTCCAGTGTCGAGTTTATGAAGGTACGTATTTTTAACACGTTTTTATTAGCTCGACTTGTATGTATGTACTCGTAACTATGTAACAGAATCTTCCAATTAATTTTCACTCACTCTCAGAGGTCTGAATAATATGAAAATTTGTACACGTATTAAAAACCGATGACAATACAATATTTTAAATAAATAATTTTATTTGTCCGGCATAGTGACGGCGACTGAGGCAACCGTAAACTAAATCGTTATTTTCAGTCGTCGGCATAACCTTAAACCTTCTCAGTGGGACATTGGATATTATTCACTTTTCAGTTCACATTCATATAAGCGTGGTTTTTTAAGTTATTTTTTTAACTTTAGTTTTATTATTGTGACTTCACATATTATGACAGCGAGCCTAATGTTAGGCTGGAGTGTGGTCCATAAATGAAGGAGACTGCTACTACAGGTAACAAACTAAGTATCAGTCACGGTCTAGTTGTAACCAGAAACTTACAAGTTGATCTACCCCAAATCGGCAGTCTGGGAACCACCACTCTTTGACAACCGAACCCGAAGCAAATATCCGTCTCTTTTTTAATAACAAATATTTGTTATATTTATTCAAATTAATATTTTTTTAGATTTTGCGCGAAATTTTATGCGGCAAAACTCTCAAAACGTCGGAATAATAAAATAAAATAAAATAGAATTGTAAAATCAAAAACCAAAATAAACGCGATAGTAAGCCGCAAAAAAATTATTTAATTCATTTATTCAAATTATAAAATTTTACAAACAAAAGCTATAAAACAAATATTCGCTCCGACCGGAAATCGAACCTGGGTATTTCCCCGTAACGGACTGGTATGCCAACCAATAAGCCACGTCTGTGGTATCATAGAAACCTTCCTATATTGTGTTTTAAGCGCACTCTGCCCGTGACCTTTACCTCATTCATATATCGTTTTTAATGTCAACGATGGATTTGGCTCTGATTCAAGTTCGAAACAAGCACTCCACAGATAGTTATAAGTTATTTAAACAACGTGCTTTATTTCATATCAAAGTGAAATTCGCCGTATAATGAAATTTTATTACACGGCCGACCGCGTAACTCAATGACAATGGGCTTCGTTTTGACAGTTGAACTCCATTTATGAGCTATGATTCTTTGTGTTTCGTTTTCATTCACAGTTCAAACTCATTGAAACTCATTGTCGGAATGAATAAAAGTTGTTTTTGACACTAACAGCGACCGCGTAACTTTTTGACTAATGGAATTTACTATTCATTATTTGTTATAATGTTTTTAATTAAAATAAGTGCTTGGACGACCAAAATATTTTTAACAACGATACATAGGCACTGGCAAGAGGTTTTATACCCGTGCCCAATTGCACTACCACTACAACCCAGTATAAAACAAAGTCGCTTTCTCTGTCCCTATATCCTTATGTATGCTTAAATCTTTAAAACTACGCAACGGATTTTGTTGCGTTTTTTTTAATAGATAGAGTGATTGAAGAGGAAGGTTTATATGTATAATAACATCCATTAAATAGTGGAGAAATACTGTTATTTTTGAGGTTTCTAATGTGATGTCGTAAATAATTACATTGTTTTCCGCTTATATTGCAAACGCAGGCTGAACCCTACGAGATTTATCAAAATAATGTACTAAGTATTGTACACATTGAAAGGGTCTACAGAAAACTCCGCGATGGTATATGTCTATCTCTTATGGATATCCCACAATAACATATTTTTGTCATTTACTTTTTACGACAAATAATGGCTAATTTTGGAAGCGATTTTAACCAATACAGCATTAATCCTTATCCAATTAAATACCTTAAATACATTGTTGATTTAATATAGATACCGATGTTGTATCATTTATAAAGAGAGAAAATTATATTAATTTTCTCAATTCACAACATCTTGAGTTAAGCTAATCTGTAACGTGGCATTCATTTACTTTTAGGCGGTACGAAGTTCGCCGGATCAGCTAGTATAAAATTATTAACACTTTTTTAAATTAAACAATTTTTTTTTTCAACAATAACTAAGTTTTTTTTGCTAATTGTATTGTTAATGTATATTTGTTTATTTATAGATTTGGCGCGAATATGACACTGATGGTAGCGGTTATATAGAGGCTGATGAATTAAAGGTATAATTTTAATATCAATCAATCAAATTGTACACCTTATTACCACAGGGTTAGGCAGAGACAAAGTCACAACTCCCTCGCTTCTTTGACATCCACAATTCTAGTTGTGGATGTCAAATTAAAATTCAATGTTTAAATTAAAATTCAATCAAATAGTCAAATTGTCACGCCTTTTTCCCACAGAGATAGGCAGTGACAATGGAGCGCCACTTGCCACGATCCTGACACAACTCCCTCGCTTCCTTCACATTCACAATTTTCTACATACATACTCTATGGTTATGAGCACTAGGCAACCCAGCTTAAATTAAAATTAAAGTACATTAATCTGGCCGGCATAGTGACGACGACTGAGACAAACGTGAACTGAATTTTCAGTCGACTTCCCCTTGCTTACCATCAGGCAAGTTAAGGTCAGATGTCACATCTCAATAAAAAAAAACATTTAACCAAGAATAATAGTTTTTGGGGACAGGCGTGGCACACCGGTCTGTTACGCATAAAGTTTTGGGTTTGATCCCCGGTCAGATATTCATTAATAAAAAAGAGGTGGATATTTGCTTAGGTGGTTATAAAAGAGTGGTACCCAGTCTGCCGATCTGGGATAGTACCACCACTTACAGACCACGAAGTGACTTAGTTGCCGTTTGGGGTTAACTTGTAAGTGCCTGACTTTAACTAAGCCGGCATAGTGGATGTGACTGCTACTTACTGTTATTTACCTGTAGTACTAGTCACCTCCATTCATCCATCCATTTAGACGACACAATAAAAATAAATTAATTCTTATTTTTTAATTTCACGTGTAAAATTCCAGAACTTCCTTCGGGATCTACTAAAAGAAGCGAAGAAGATAAACGACGTCTCTGAAGATAAATTGATTGAATACACTGATACTATGGTATGTAATACATCTAATAGGCCGGCATAGTGGATGCTACTTACAACTGTTTAACTGTAGTAGCAGTCACTTTATTCATAAATCGCACACCTTACATGAGACGAACAACAACAAAAATCATTTTATCAAATTGTCACGCCTTTTTCCCATGGGGATAGACAGAGACAATGGAGTGCCAATTGCTACGATCCTGACACATCTGCCTCACTTCCTTCACATTTACAATTCTCTTAATACATGCTCTATGGTTATGGGCACTAGGCAACCTAGCTTTCTTGGGGATGTTTTTAAAGTCACCTTTTTGGATATCTCGCTATTTACTATGGTCTCTATGTCTAAATTAAAATTATTATATATGTTTTTTTCAGCTTCAAGTATTTGATTCTAACAAGGATGGGAGATTACAGTTGTCAGAAATGGCCAAGTAAGTAAACGAACATTTGTATTTATATGTTGATAAGTTGCAACGGAAGCTGTTACGTATCGTAAGCAAACAGTTGCTGCCCCCCTAGCACAGCAATCCAAGACGCAAGATGCCTGCAAGCAATATCATTGCAACTCATTTTAATTAACTTACCAGAACAGTACATTGACTTTGACGTACTTTGACGACAGGCGTGGACGAACGGTTTAGCGACTGGTTTGTTGCGCGTAAAGTCCCGGGTTCGATCCCCGGTCGGAGCAAATATTTGTTTCATAGCTTTTATTTGTAATATTTAATAGTATTAAATATTGCAAATATTTGTTCATAAAAAAAAAGACATGGATATTTGCTTCGGGTCTGGTTATCAAAGAGTGGTAGGCAGTGGTACCCAGTCTGCCGATCCGGGGTAGTACCACCACTTACAAGTATACAGACCGTAAAGTGATTTGGTCACGTTTCGGGATCAGCTTGTAAGTTGCCGGTTCCTGGTAGGCCGGCATAGTGGATGTGATTGCTACTCACAGTTATTGAATTGTAGTAGCAGTGGCATTCATTCATGGACCACACTTTGGCTTAACATCAAGCGGGGTGCTGTCATATGTCGAGACACAATAAAAAATAAAAAAACATCAAGATATTTAAACGTTATGTAAAACTACACACATAAAAATCAAAATTAAAATTTTAAAGGAACCCCCGAAACGCCTGGAACCACTTTGGTCATATCATCAGCTTTATAGTAATAAACAACATTAGTCATGGCTCAATAGTTATATCCCTTTAATATCCCTTGGATCCTTATGGTGCATCATCAGATAACTACTCAAGATCTTCAATTTAATAATGGCCCAGCTAATGGCTCATAGAGAGTAACAATTTAGTTCAAGCACTATGATATTATCTGTTATTGATTTGCTGATCTGAGAGGATTCATGATCTTCCGATCTTCAATTTGATAACGGCCCAGCTAAAGGCTTAGTTAAAGCACTACAGTTCTATCTCTTTTTTTGCTGATCAATTGATATCAATTTGCTGATCTGAGAGGATTCATAATGGTGCATCATCAGATTGCCCGGTCTTCAATTTGATGACGGTCCAGCTAAATGCTCTTAGTGAGTAACAATTTTAGTTAAAGCACTATAGTTCTATCTCTTGTTGATTTGCTGATCTGAGAGGATTAATGATGGTGCCTCATCAGATACTCTCGGTCTTTAATTTGATAACGGTCCAGCTAATGGCTCATAGTGAGTAACAATTTTAGTTAAAGCACTATAGGTCCATTTCTTGTTGATTTGCTGATCTGAGAGGATCCATGATCAGATTTTTTAGATCCGGAATGTTTTATTTTATCGCACTAACTTTTCTACACTTAGTTTCCTACCTTCAAGACAAATCTAATAAGTCCAAACTTAGTATACCAAAAAAAAGTTTGAACACATCCAGGATTTCGTCTCCTACCTTCGAGTTCCATCATCAGAGTAGCTCAGTGGTACCAGTTAAAACACACATGTATTTGTATACGTTTTTATTTCAAATGTTAAGTCACAGATTTGTTTAAAAGTAAAGTAAATACCTATAAGGCTGGGAATTCAAGTCCGATTTTCCTCTCCGATAGTCCGATCCGATTGTCTGATCAGACAATCGGAAAGCACTCGTGCCATACATTTGTTTGAATACTTAATACACGTCAGATCCGATAGTCGGATCGGATGTCAGAATCGGAAACAACGCCAAGGCGCTTACGATTTTATGGCCGATCCGATTGTCTGAAGGTGCAGTTTTCATACAGAATACAGAAACAAAATAGACGTCCGATTCCTACTTCCGATTTGTAAATAATTTGCTCAGCAATATCGGACGTGTATTCCCAGCCTTATACGTGTTTAGAACGACAACCCTTGTACGTCGCTATGCGACGAAGATTGTTATTTTATGTCAAATAAATATGCCATTGTTAAAACACGTAAAAAATGTTATAATTTTTCCCCTAAAATATTCAATCAAGGTAATCGATCTAAACTGCAAACCAACCTCGCCATATGAATATTTTAAGGGAAAAATTATAACATTTTTTACGTGTTTTAACAATGGCATATTTATTTGACATAAAATAACAATCTTCGTCGCATAGCGACGTACAAGGGTTGTCGTTCTAAACAGCGCGTCTAAGATCGCTACCGCAGCTAACAAATCGAGCTGATGACCTTGAAACCCCTGATCAGATCTTCATCAATTGTAGCTAAGAACCATCTCGATCACGTCAGCTTTCAAATGAAACAAACCGCATCGTAATCGGTCCATTCGTTTAGGAGCTACGATGCCACAGACAGACACACAGATACACAGATACACAGATACACAGATACACAGAGCCACAGATACACAGATACACAGATACACAGATACACAGACAAGTCAAACTTATAACACCCCTCTTTTTTGGTCGGGGGTTAAAAATAGCGTTGAAAACAATTAATATTTTTTATATATTTTGATTTTCCGCCCTATTGAGTACTTTTTCTTGCTATAAATGAGTTACAATAATATTCCTGGCAGGTCTTTAGATTGCCGTGCTAGGGGTGCTGGTCATTCCGCTGATTCGGGGTGTACCACCGTGAAGTAATTCAGTTGCCGGTTCCGACTAGACCAGCAAAGTGAATACGATTGCTAATTTTAGCCGACATATCTGATGTTAGCAAGAGAAGGTCCAAGAGTGCCGACGTTTGCAAAAACCAAGTCAATTCTCGGTCGCCGCCACTTCATAAATGGGTAGCTCCTCCAGCTTAACATCGGAAGGGGTTGTTTGCCATTCCATTCTAAATTTTTGACGACCGAAGTTGCGTTGGTTAACACCCCAATCTGTTACACGAAAAGTCCCAGGTTTAATTCCCGGTCGGAGCAAATATTTGTTTTATAGTTTTTATTCGTAATCTAATATACTAATTAGATTTGTATTTTTGTGTGTGTGTATGTATGTTTGTAATGAATAAACTCAAAAACTAATGGGCCGATTTCAAAAATTCTTACACCATTAAAAATCTACATTCTTCGTGAGTACCTATGAGCCTATATTGGATTTTCAAAAAGTTTTGGGTTCCGTACGAAATCTAGAATAATGTAACCTAAGGTGTACAAAAATTACTCATAAAATTCCTTACATCGCGTACGCTGCGAAAACTATTGACGATAGAACAAAATAATGTTCTACAATTTTAAAGAACACATTAAAATCTAAAAAAACGTCCGCGATAGTAAATATATAATTATAATAGTTTCTTCACTATAACTACTTTTTCATGTTACAAAATAGAAAAAATGATTATATAGAAAAATGATCAATCAATCAATCAAATTGTCACGCCTTTTTCCCACAGGGATAGGCAGAGACAATGGAGCGCCACTTACCACGATCCTTACACAACTCCCTTGCTTCCTTCACATCCACAATTCTCCTCATACAGGCCCTATGGTTATGGGCACTAGGCAACCTAGCTTTCTTAAGGATGTCTCCGATTTGGTCGGAAAACACTCTCTAGAAAAATGATTGATTATATAAATTGATAAAAAAAAACTGATGATTAACCTGGGCAACGTCAGGATACGCAGCTAGTATTTAATAATTTGAATAAATTTACAAATATATAAAAAAGAAACGGATATTTCCTACGGGTCTCGTTGTCAAAGAGTGGTAGGCAGTGGTACCCAGTCTGCCAATCCGGAGTAGTACCACTACTTACTTAAGGCGCAGCCGAGAATTGACTGACTTTCAGTCATCAGCATTCTTGGACCTTCATCATGCTTACCATCTATCTGGCAGGTCAGGGTCAGATGTCGAGTCACAATAAAAATTAAATAATTATGAAAAAACAGTATAAAATAACGAATTTAGTTTTTTAAATCGAATTGAAGACCCTTGTTAATTGTACAGCGTTAGTGCCTGCCCGTTCATTTCCTCTGATTAATGGATTTCACAGACAGTTCGCCAATTTTTACCTCCGAGAGAGACATCGGGAAATTAAAATACGCCATTTATAAATGGTGTATTTCTTTTATGTATACCTTTTTATTATTATTATACATTCCTATACTAAGCTACTAAAGTGCTTGTATTATAGAAACAAGACAACCAAAGTACATATATCAAAGATACATTGGTACCGGAGTGGTTTTGAACTTGTGCTCTCGGTTTTATTTTATATCTTCCTATTATTACACATCCTATTTTTTATTGTGACGAGACATATGACAGCGCCCCGCCTGATGTTAAGTCAATGAATAGATGTGACTGCAACTATAGTTAAATCACTGTAAGTAGCAGTCACGTCCACTATGCCAGCCTAGTTGTAACCGGTAACTTACAAGCTGATCCCGAAACGCGACTAAGTCAATTCACGGTCTGTATACTTGTAAGACTGGGCACCACTGTCGGCCACTCTTAAAACTAGACCCGGAGTAAATATCCCTCTTTTTTTAATAAAAATAATTGTTATATTAACTCTAATTATTACATATAATAAAAGCTATGAAACAAATATTTGCTCCGACCGGGAACTGAACCCAGGACTTTACACGTAACACACTGGTGTGCTAACTATATCGTCACGAGTAACGTTTTTTTTTTTATTGCGACACGGCATCTGACCTCGACCCGCCTGATGATAAGCAAGAGGAGGTCCAAGAGTGATGACGACTGGAACAACCAAGTTAGTTCATGGCTGCCCCAGCCGCCGCCACTATGCCGGCCTAAGAAAACGTATTGATTATTTATTCCTAATCAATGATAATACATAATTAATTAGTTTACGAAATGTTTCAGGCTTCTGCCCGTGAAGGAGAATTTCTTGTGCCGCCAAGTTTTTAAGGTAATTTATTATTTACTAAGTCGTAGCATCATGTCAAGTACACTCGCACGTCACTTATTTAACTCACTCCAATTTTAATATTAACTCGCAATGTGAAATAATAAGTATGCAATCTGAAATCATACATATTTGTACTACCTTGCAATAGTATTATTAATATAATTATTCTTATTTTATTTCTACTAAAACACACTTTGATTTTTATTTACATTTCTATACTAAGCTAAGCACTTGTATCATAAAAACAGGACAACCAAAGTACATATATCAAAGATACATTGGTTCCGGTGAGTGGTCTCGAACTCGCTATCTCCGTTTTGTGTAACCATTGCACTGCCACGGATGCCTTGTTAAATTTATACCTTAGTTCTAGGAATAAATGTAAGGTAAACTGTAGATCTCGCATCAGCAGTCGAACTAAAAGGTGCGTTGCGTCGTTTCTTTGTAGACTTGACGCATTATTTTTATTAACAAATTTTAATAACAAATGTAGGTTAGCCAATGTACTGTAGTGCATTAAATATATATTATTAATAAAACCAAATTAATACGTACTGACATGATTCTGTATAAATAACATTTGCGAATTAACTGTGGTTGCAGTCTTATTTTTCACTTCGAGTTACACGAGTTGCTTCATTCTTCCTTCATATTTTCGTTTTGTTTTCGATATTTTCAAAAGAGAAAAAAAGTTGTTTGGAACCATAGAGTTATCACTAATTTCATAAACAGTATTCCTAATAAATTACGACCGTGTGTAAAATATTTATACTTACATAAAGCAAAAACGTAAAATTGCTCTGAACAATAATAAAACTTTATTCGTCAGCCTTCTAGTCGTCAGCGCTAATGTATCTCTGCTGTTTCTATAACACCGAAGGATAGTACATTTCAAAAAATAGGTAAAGTCATATTGTAGCTATCAATCTGCTTTTATCATAAAAACAGGACGAACAAAGTACATATATCAAACTTGGTACCTATAAGTGGTTTGAACATCACGCTCTTAGTTTGCAAGGCCATTCCACAACTACTACACCACAGTCACCTCTAATATCAATCAATCAATCAAATTGTCACGCCTTTTTCCCACAGGGATAGGCAGAGACAATGGAGCGCTACTTACCACGATCCTTACACAACTCCCTTGCTTCCCTCACATCCACAATTCTCCTTATACAGGCCCTATGGTTATGGGCACCTCTAATAACTCTTGAATAAATATTAAATGCTGAAAACTGAAAACAAAGCGATAGTATGGTATACTTTTCACTTCATTTCTTTCTAAGCAAATGCATGATAAATTTTTCCCACGTCAATTCACGAATATCTGGAACTTTGACTCGCGAAGCATTAAGGCTCTTTAAGCTCTAAGGACGCCTTGGGCGGGCGACATTCATTCGAGCATCGTTATTCAGTCTCAGATAAATCTTTTTAAAGACCGTTTTCACCAAATTTAAATCTCTACCTATTTTTTTATTTACTTTGATTAAACATAGGGAACCAATTGACATTACTTTATATCGTTCGCTTAGTGGTGCAAACAGTATTACCGTGGTTCAATGACTAAAATTAACACTAAACGACCGTTTGACAAATGTAAATTTAATCTTGGAGAATAAATTAACAATTGTCAAACGTTTGTTTAGTGGTGCAACTGTCCATTGTATATTAATGATTAAATTGACATAACATATTTTAAACGTTTATCTATTTGTGCTACAAATGTCATTTTATTTTCAAAAATTATATTGATATTTGTCGAACGTTTGTTTAGTGGTGCAACTGTCCATTTTCTCAATGATTCAATTAACATAATATGAACGTTTAACTTATGTTAAACGTTCGTGTATTAAAATCGGTATTTGGTATAGGAAGTTTCATTTATCTTTTTATTATCATTTATCTTAACTAATAAATCAACCTCTGGAACTCTTCCTTTACGTTATAATTTAAGACTTAACTACAATAAATGTGATTTCACTAAGGTTACCACTGATCTACGTTTGGTCGAATGGGACAAAGTACTCCATTCTGATGATATTGATGTCTGCGTCGAACAATTTTATAGTACCTTACTTGAAATTTTGCAAAAACATACTCCTGTGGTAAGAAAGCATGACAATAAATTTCCTACATGGTATAGCAACTCATTAATGAAGTGCATTGCTGAAAAAAAGCGATATCATAAAAAATACAAAAAATACGGTAATCCACGGGACTATGATTCTTTTTCCATGCTACGCAAAAGAAGTAAAGGTCTTATCCGGGAATGCTATAGCACTTATTTATCCTCGGTGGAGGAATCTCTTAATGACAATGTCAAAGCCTTTTGGCGATACGTTCATAGCAAGAAAGGCACGCGCTCTATTCCGCAGACAATGTCCTACCGTGGCAAGTTTTGTTCAAACGGACAGGAAATTAGCGATTTGTTCTCGAGCTTCTTTGGATCCGTTTTTAATAATGATAAAACTGTCATTGCTAATCTACCACAAACAGTACCTGACCACTCTCACTTATTAAGTAAAATGCACATACACGAGTCTGCCCTTAAAGACAGGATAAAAAAAGTAGATAAGAATAAAGGTGCAGGGCCGGACGGAATCCCGTCAATGCTTCTTAAGCTGTGTGGTGAAGGACTATGTAAACCGCTTTACATAATATACAATAAATCTATACAAACTGGATCTTTTCCCAGCAGATGGAAGGTGGCTAATATAATCCCTATTCATAAATCTGGAGATATATCACAATGCGAGAATTATAGGCCTATTAGTATTCTTTCCTGCTTTGCTAAATTGTTTGAGTCCCTAGTATATCCATATATATATAATCACTTTAAGCAATTTCTTTCAGAAAGCCAGCATGGGTTTGTCAAGGCTCGATCCACTTTGACTAATCTCTTAGTCTACAAAGATTATCTATGTAAATACTCGTCTAAAGGTGGTCAAGTGGATTCAATATATACAGACTTCTCTAAGGCCTTCGACAGAGTTAGCCATAAGCTGTTATATCACAAACTCAAATCATATGGTATTCATGGTAATTTACTACGTTGGCTCTCCTCATATATTAATAATAGAACACAGCTTGTAGCAATCAAGGGTTATCTTTCTGCTCCTGTTCTTGTTACCTCAGGTATTCCGCAGGGTTCACTATTGGGTCCTCTGCTTTTTAACATTTTTATAAACGATTTAGTGTTTAAGATATCCTGTCCATGTTTACTGTATGCAGATGATCTAAAAGTTTTTAATAAAATAGACAATGTGAATGACTGTTTTAAATTGCAAGATGACATAGACATAATTTCAAAATGGTGTGAAGATAATAGCATGTCTCTGAATGTTAAAAAGTGTTCGGTTATATCTTTTACTCGTAAGGTCCAATACATAGAATATAATTACAAAATTAACGATGTCCCACTTGATAGAACTACTGTTATTAAAGACCTTGGAATTCTGTTCGATCAAGAATTGTGTTTTAGACAGCATTATGAACACCTTATTAAGAAGAGTACCCAAACTCTAGGTTTCATTTTAAGAATAACCAAGGACTTCAAAAATCCAAATAGTCTTCTAACCCTATTCTACAGCCTTGTGAGAAGTAAACTGGAGTATTGCTGCTTAGTTTGGTCGCCTTTCTATGAAGTACATATTTACAACATAGATAATATCCAAAATAAGTTCCTAAAAATACTTGCTTTCCGTCTAAATTTGGGGCGGTGTCTAACCAACTACAAAGATAGAATGGAAAAATTTGGGGTGCAGTCACTTTGTAATCGTCGCAAACGATATGATATATTATTCTTACACAAAATTTTACATTCATCAATAGATGCCCCTGAGTTAACTTCTCTTCTTAACCTCAACATTCGCTTTAAAACCCGTTCGCCACCGACTTTCCTTTTACAGGCGTTCACAAACAACACCTCCTACTATAACCCAATAGTAAGAATGGCCCGTGCATACAATGAACTCAGCGCTGACCATAAACAACTAGACATATTTAATGACAGGTTCACTATATTTAAGAGGGCGGTTTCTGTTATATTCAAATCATCGTAGTTTTATCCTATTTTTTATTTTGTTTTCTTCTTTTTAATTTTGTCTTATTTTGCATGAATTTTTAATTATTATTTTAAACTATCTTTAATTATTTGATTTTATTTAATTGTGACAATTTGCATGAAGCTTTTTATATTAATTTTTATATATGTTTTGATCTAGTTGTGTGTATACACTTTGGGTTGCAGACTAGAATTTTCTACGGCTTTCTAAATTTTCTATGTTCAATCTTGTCTGCAATCTGTTGTATATGCCAATTCATAAATAAATAAATAAATAAATTTATCACACAATATGTGAAATTGAGTAAAAAAATAAAAAGTATTTTTTTGTTTTCGTTATAACATAAACACAGTACCAACCCACAAAACCCAAATGTGCGAACTACGATCTATATCTGCCCCCTAAACTATAGTTTTCTCTTGACTTCAAACTTATTAAGGTAGTAAAATTATCATCATCAGCTTATGGATGCCCCACTGCAGGATTTGGTCACTCCCCCACGCTTGCCAATGCGTTTTGGGCTGCGACCTGCCGTTTTGTCTTAATTTTGATTATGAAGTTTGGCGTAAGTTCAAGATATTACTGTACCTTTTCACCCATTCCGGTTGCCGGCGGCGGCGGGTACAGGCATGTAGGGTAACTTTCACACTATCCGACGTGATGCCCATACATTTCGCGACGGGTATCCAGACCCCTTAGCACGGCAATCCAAGAAGCAAGATAAAGACCTGCAAGGAAAATTATTGTAACTCACTAAGTACTCAATAGGTCGGCAAATCAAATTGTACAAAAAAAATCGTTTTCAACGTTGTTTTGTGTAAAGTTTTACAGAACGTTTAAATATCTTTTATGGACATTTTGATGAGCAGGTCTAGTAAGTTATTTAAAATGATATTCCTTGCAGGCCTTTATCTTGCTTCTTGGATTGCTGTGCTAGGGGGGCAGCACCGACTACCCGGCAACTTGAACGTGTGAAAAAGCATTAAAGACTCAATGCCGCGTACGGTTTTTCACGCACGATTTTACTTCCACACGGTTTTGTAGACGCTTTGGATTTTCGCTCTACATCTGTGAGCATAAATCCAAAGCGTCGCGAATACTTATTGGACGTGACATGAAGTCAAAGGATACTATAGTTAAGGGGAGAATACTCTTCATACTCCCTATTTAACGCTTCATTTCTGCTTGTCTATCTTATCTATGATCTGTCCTAATTCACTGGCGCTTGTGTTTCGCACACCTAGGAGGGCATAGAGGTAAGTCCTCAATATCAATTAAATGGTAGTAGAAATTGCATGTGAGAATGTTTTAGTTAGATTAATTTTGTTATTTATAAGTAGATTATTTTTTACACAATAATTTCTGTTATATTTTAACAATTTGAATAGTAAAATAATAATAATATTTAGAATAAGCTTATAATAGAATCTGTCGCTGTATTTAGTTATTTTATTTTATTTATAAGCAACTTATAAGTGTATACCGGTGCCCTTAAAGGTTTTGTGCTGTCGCTGACATTATTTCTTTTGCATATCAAAGACCTTGGATCCGGAATTCATTGCTATGCAGACAGCAAGGTTCACGGATACTACACTGCCCGCCCTGCAGCCGAAAAACAGGAGATAGCCTGGATGAGAGAGACAGTCGTTACGGAGCTGAATTGGTTCTTGGTCGCATTATTCGCGCAATATGTCCAACGCAAATATGACACAATCGTGTGTTCTAGACGAAAAAAACCCGACCATAATGTTAACACTTCCCTTGGTACCTCGGACAGACTGGATATCCTTGGGATGTCCCTTCGCAGCAACTTGAATCACAGAGTCCACCTCACAGAGTCAGAGCTTCGCCTGTTACTATACAAGGCACACATTCGCTCTGCCAAGTATCTTCTACATGCCCTTGATTTTGCAACGCCAGGCTGTCCAAGAGCTGTGGAGGTCACGAGAACTCTGAAGCCCCTGCAACATCGCATTGACATGGCAGCTTTATACGTACTTTATTCTGTGGAGCTCTTTAACCTTGTTCCTACCACGTCTTTTCACACCTGTAGTACCCGCACAGCTCGGAGAAAGCTCCGCATTATGTCGACCGAATCAGCAGTTGAACTATAAGGCTTGACGCGTGGTTTCTTTGTAGAACAATCGCAAGTGGAATTATTTACCAGCTTATGTGTTCTCCCCATCCTTACCATGCCTCCATAACCTTATCCTTTGAGCAAAGCGTGAAAAAGCATAGTGGCATAGTGACGGCGCCTGAGGCAACCGGTGTTTTAAGGGTAGGGGGAACGATAGGGAGAACACATAGTCTGGTAAAAAATGTCATTTGTCGATTGAAACCATGCCTTTTACTTATTTAGAGTTGTTTTTGCGTGTTTAATGCGTAGAGCTGCCAGCCGCAAAATAAAGTACATATATATTACATTAGAGTTTTCAAATGTTAGAACAATTTATAATAGATAATAATTGTTATGATTTCCTTAGTAGCTTTTTGCTTGTATTTAATTAATTTACTGTCAATTAATATATGTAGAATTTAGCTTGTAAGTATACCTACATAATATGTTATTTAGTAGGTAATCTAGAGTTATATAAAGCCATTCCTGTGGCCACCCAATTTTTTTTATTTAATAATTATTTTTTATTTAATAATTATTATTATTTAATTATTATTTTTATTTAATTATTTTTAAGAGTAGTAGGCAGATTAATCGCATTGTCAATCAAGGCAATCAAATTGTCACTCCTACAGTGGAGTGACAATGAGGCGTAACTTGCCACGATCCTGACACAACTCCCTCGCTTCCCTCACATCCACGCTATGCATCCACAATAGATTTTCTGAAAATTTTTGCGTTTGAATTTCCAGGGCGCAACAAAATTGACCAAGGATGACATCGAGAGGGTTTTCTCACTTTACGACAGAGTAAGATGTTATATTCAGTTCAATCAATCAAATTCCCACAATCAAATCATACTTCTATGCCCAGGCTTAGATAACGAAACGTCACTTTCTACGATCCTAACACAACTCTCTAGCTTCCCTTACCACTATAATCTCAAGTACTATCTATGAACTTGGGTTTCGGCTTGATCAAACAAATCTTCTGCTTCATCCCCGTTTTATTGTTCCACTCTCTGATCTATTTAGTTTAATCTCAGATCATATAAGTATAGTAAGAAATACAGCTAAATGAACGCGCTAAGAATGCAGTTGTGACGTCATGGTCACGTGTCTATTATGAATAGTGAAGTAAAATGCATAATGTCGATAACATTAAACACACACTTTCCTTAAAACGCAAATAGATTTAGTTATTAAAAATTATAAATGCGTATTAAATTGAAGTGTAAACATTAGACAACAACAATTTTTAATGAATTGTATATTAATTTAATTTTGAGAATAGTGACTGCATGTTTTTTTTTCTTTTTCACACATTTTAGTCACGTTTCTAATAATGATTCTAGCCTGACTACGGATGACGACTCTCTTTTATTCAATTAACTCACTAATTTTTCAATAATCAAACAAAGAAAATATGGACACGTTTTTATCGATATTAAATGACATCGCAGAGCTATGAGCGTCACTAAAAGCGGCCACTAAGATACGGGTGGTGGTTGTTTCACGCCCCACCGCACCTCAGCCCCCGAATTCATTTAACTCGTTCCCCAACTATACATATATTACATAATATGATCTGAGAGTTAAATCGAGCTTTCAAGCCGTGCAGTCATTTATTTAAGTATCTACATAATGCCTACTAAGAGTCGATACTTCCGCCAATTTTCTGAAATTATACCACATTGCCCGGCAAAGTCGACTCACAAAAAAACTTTGATCAAAGAATCCACAGACACGATAGAATCCATAAAGTTAGTAGGCTGTGGTGTCGATTCTACTGCCGATGTCGATTATCTGAGTTAATACAATTATTAACTATATTGATTTAAATATCAATCAATCAATCAAATTGTCACACCTTTTTCCCACATGGATAGGCAGAGGGATTATTTAAATAATTGACAATATAACCGACATCATTGATATCAGAGAAGTCACAAAGTTACATTGCGGTGTAGCGTGGGAGTCAGCCGCCGGGGGCGGAAAAAAACATTGCCGCCCCCTTATTTTGCAATTTCAATTATAGGTACAACAAAAAAATGAATTTTACGTTCAAATTTTAACGATTTATTTTAGTTTTTTCAAATTTTGCCGCCCCATAAATGTGCCGTCCCCTCCGCGCCCGCCACGCTACGCCACTGCAAAGTTAATAAACTTAGCTTATAGTGTCGGTTCTATTGACGCCCAAATAAATATATATATATATATATTTATATATATATATATATTTAAATATAATAGAATAAATGCCCAAAATATAATAAATATAAATTACAGGACAATAACGGTTCAATCGAAAATGAAGAGCTACGTGGATTCCTTAAAGATTTATTGGAATTAGTTAAAAAGGTAATTTTATTTTAATATAATACAACAAAGTACTTACATCCACTATGCTGGCCTGTGGAATTGGAGACTATGATATATAGCTTGTCTAACTATAAATGACGCGCCCCCTCCACTTTATTAGTTTATTTAAATGTGTGAATGCAAATATTACTAACTATACTTCATCAGCGTGCTCCTCCTTTTGTGTCCAACCAGCAACTAAATGACCAATTACAATTGCATTTTCGGTGTGTTTTATCCATATTTTATACTTGCTCCTGTACATAAATGCAGTAGAGGGGCGCGTCATTTCGGCTTAGACAGACTCTACCACTCGATTTGAACTGGCAAATGTGACACATAACGTTTTCGACTCGATTAGCGACACTTTAGCGTACGTCCGACTAAATCACTCATTTTATTTCTTTTTCGCAGGACTACGACGCGCAAGATCTTCTGGAATTTGAAGAAACAATACTGCAAGGCGTAGAATACAGTAGCGATGGAAAGATCAGCCGCAAACAACTAACAATGATACTTCTTGCCCTTGCAAAGCATAACCAAGAAGAGGAACCAGCTATCACACCCTGAATAGTTGATTTTATGGTTAATCTGCAACTGATCTCAAAAAGATGTTTTGATGAGGATTATTTGATTTCTCGATCTTCATACTAATAATCATACCAGTTGCAGAATAAACCTTTCAATCGACAAAGGTTGTAAATCCATAGATCCATTTACAACCTTTGTCGATTTTCTTTCTTTTTTTCAACAGTGAGGTAATAAGTATCGATTATAACATAACTGTTCTAATATTTCCTCAAACTCTTTTCTATCACGTTTAACGCATTTGCAGAATAAACCTTTCAATCGACAAAGGTTGTAAATCCATAGATCCATTTACAACCTTTGTCGGTTTTTTTTTTCAACAGTGTGGTAATGAGTAACGATCGTAAGTCGCATTTTTAGGTTTACGAAGATTAATGGAGGTGTTCAAATTGTTATTTATTAATATAATGGTGTAGGTCCCGGGAGATATACCTAAAGCTCGTAACTAGTTTTGTTGCCTGTGTATATCAACTGTAATATTACAATTATGTGCACGATTATGGATTAAATCGATGGATTTGTTACAAGGCAGACCCTGGAGTGTATTTTCCGACTAAATCGAGGAAATCCTCAAGAACGCTGGGGTTGCCTAGTGCCCACAACCATAGAGCTTGTATAAAAGAGTTATGGGTGTGAGGAAAGCGAGGGAGTTGTATCAAAATCGTGGCAAGTGGCTCTCCTTTGTCTCTGCCTATCTCTGCGGGGAACAGGCGACTGTGGTGTAGTGGCAGTGCAATGGCTACGTAAGGCGAGTGGCACGGGTTCGAAACCACTCACCGGTACCAATGTATCTTTGATATATGTACTTTAGTTACCCTGTTTCTATGATACAAGCTTTAGTAGCTTAGTATAGAAATGTATAACAAAAAGAAAAAGAGTGGTAGGCAGTGGTACCCAGTCTGCCGATCCGGGGTAGTACCACCACTTACAAGTATACAGACCGTAAAGTGATTTGGTCACGTTTCGGGATCAGTTGTAGGTTGCCGGTTCTATTTAGGCCGGCATAGTGGATGTGATTGCTACTCACAGTTATTGAATTGTAGTAGCACTGACATACATTCATGTACCACACTTCGGCTTAACATCAAGCAGGGTGCTGTGTCGAGTCACAATAAATAAAAAATAAAAAGATGTGTGAACTTGCCCTACCAGATAGTCGTCCATTATCTTTTATCTGCCAGGACCTATATCATAATCGAGATGCAAGCGTCACATTAATTGTTTGTTGATTTGTTGTTGCTCTCTTATAGAATAAAACAATCTATTAAATTAAACAATACAGTAAAAATAGTAGGTAATACATTAATATTTATGATAAATAATATTTAAATTTACTTGTAATCCGTCCCCTTCATCATGAAATTATATCAATTAACATTATATATATATTTTTATTTACTTTATGTAAAAGGACATCATTCATTTTGGCTTCTATGTACTACTTTTGTAATGTCCAATGATGAGAACATATATAAATGGTAGTTTTGATACTTGTATTGATAAAACTAATAACATTTTTGCTTTTAATTGCTGTGCAATTGAGTTATTTGGAAAATAAGATATGGATTTTGTATTATCTGTCAATCAACGCCACATTTGTTCTGCTTTGAACTGTCATAATTATAGTTTGATACTTTTGCACACCTAAACTATGCATAATAAAGAATAAATTCCAATTATATTGTATTTTTCGTACATCAAAATATTTTAAAATGCATAATAAACTGTTAATACAATTAAGCCCAAGTCCCCATACAAAATGAATGATGTCCTTTAAAACAATTTGATGAAGCTCTAATCGCAGAGAAATATTTTAAAACAGAGATTAGCATATTTGCTCTATAAAATAAATACATATTCCTAATCTATTTTTATAGTCTAGTCGACAAAAATTGATACTTCAAAATAATAATAATAAACAGAGGCCCCAACCGATCACATCTTAATAGCCATATTTATTAGGCGAGTTGTCAAGACTTGCATCAAATTGTGGTCAATATCTATTAAATGCAATTATATTTTATGGATTGGCATAATAGCTACCGGAATCAGCTAAGAATAATTATTTATCTGTAGTAGTCACCAACACTCATGGATCGCATTCTAACCTAACACCAGGGAGTATGTGGCCAATATAATTTTTTTGAAGTAACTATAGGTAATTTTGTCCTTATTAAAATTAAGAGCTTTTTGTATATGTATGTTGAGGACGTATTATGTATGTGTGAAATGTACGCGTATTGTATGTAATTTTTTTTGTAATTCACATTATTGTAATCACATTATTACATAAATCATTTTTTTACCATAAAAATAAATAACCGATTTTTTTGAACATACTATAAAATTATGTAAAACCGAAGTTAATATTAGATTAAAATTACCGATACTTAGTATAAATATGTTATGTGGGGTTCATTAGGGTTGACATTTAAAAATTGACAATTACTATTAAAAAATTAGGCATTTCAAAAATATTGCGTCCTTAGAAGCCAAACTTATGCCAAATATTTAAATAATAGTAATTATACTTTTTATAAAATAATATTTTTAATACACATAACAATACACCAGAGTCTAAACTGCTGAAACCATTTCTTCTATTTTCGTTAATATGATCTATATTAACACGTTGAACGCCATGTAGGTCACCGGTGACCACACTCTGCCATAATCAAGGCGCCGCGTTGGACACCGGTGACCTCAGAGCAGACCGGTTTTCAAAGTGAATTTGTGCGCCGTGGGTCGCGTTTACTACAGATTTTGCGTAACGGGGTGACCGGCATGGCGCTGTAGAACAATTCGCCGAAGTAGTTTTCGCCTAACTTAAGATTTTGTTAGTATAAAGCCATTTTCTATGAAAAAAAGTTTGTACGCCACTAATTGAATATGTTGGTTACCACTGAATGCTGATAATATTGTACGGATTGGGTTGGAACTTAGCATATATAAGTATATAGAAAACAGCTTATGAATGACAATGCGCGACTGCGGGGTGCGGGTGACCGGAGTACGTGACCTCGTGGCGCCATAGTAACGAAATTGTCTATTTTCACATTACAGCGCCACAACGGACACCGGTGACCTCAACACGTTTTTTAGGAATATCTCTGAAATAAGGGCTTAGATCAAAACCTTACTAGGACATAAGCACGAATCTTGAGATACTGCATCGAAGGAAAGCAAAAAAAAATAATGTAAAAATCGTATTTTCACTATGGCGTTTAACGTGTTAAGGCAGTATAGACTCAGATGTGCACTAGACCTAAATTGTCCTAACAAATTCTCTTACTTTTTTAATTAAAACATTAGTGAATTAATTCGACATATCATCTGTGAATTTATGAATAGCCTTTTACTTTATTATCTTTCATTTAAATTTTTCATCATAAAAAAAACTAATTCCTATAATTAAATAGGTATTCTTAGTCACTAAAAAAATCTTCTATATCGTCGTTTCATTATAATTTTATATAAAAAAACAGGGAATGTACGAGGATAATTATTTAACTCGTATTAATGAAGAATAATTTTGTGACTGTTTCGCTAGTATTTTGTGCTAACATTTGACAACCAACAAGAATTCTTGCACGAAATACTTTTGCGACTAGACCTCAAAAATACGTGGGTTAACCTGACCACGGACATGAACACTACTTCAAATTCTATATTATACTCTGTGTTTTATGTTAATTTGTTATTATATTTAAATGTATTGTCCTGTCGTATTAGGTGTTGTTTAAATATATCTGTGTTATATGTTGTGATGAAATAATATTTAGCTTTAAAAAAATGTTGTAGGTTTGCCAACAATAAAAATATCTCAAAAAATCGTTGGCATCCCTATCAATACTTAAGCACAAAAAACGCCAAGTTGTATGTAGGTATAATTATATTAGACGTTATATTATAAAATTCACTTTAATAATGTGTAGTATTGTTCTTATTATCGTATTATCAACAAAATAGGTATATTTTTATTAATGTGGTTATCAGGCCTGGCACTATATGTGAAGAGTGAAATGTTTGTTAAAAATATATATTTATATTTGTAAAATTGTTTATCATTACTATATAAGATCTTCCTTCCCCCTAAATCCTTCCTAATAAAAAACACATAGTATAATATATTATAAAGTATCAAGTTTGTTTATTTCAAATAGCCTTTTAAATTTTGCCGCTCATTTCTTGTCTATGGCCTTCTGCCAAGTAATGAATAAATTCCTTGTATCTTTTTTATTCATTTCTTCATTGTAATTTCACCTACTTTCGTATTTGTTTCTTATCATAATAATATTTAAAATTTTCCTAAAATATTATTTTATGATTCGTCTATGGTTATACGTTTTTTCAAGCGGCGTCCGTCGCGCCCGTTCCCCACCCACCCGCCATTGTAAAGGTCGTTTGCCGTGATCGTGGATCCATATTTTTACGAGTTACTCTTGTAAATATAATTATAAAATGGGTGTTGATGTAGAAACTATTTCCCCTGGAGATGGTAAGTACATATTTTATTTAAATATAACATTAGAACAGAAAATATTTTTTAGGAGAAAATCATAAAAAACGTGATTCAACATTCAGTTTTATTGCTCATTATTTTCGCTTAAATACATATTAATTAAAAAGTACATATTCAATAAAATTAATATGTATGATACTGCTATTAATATGCTTTTTATACGTATATTGTGGGTAATTTAATGGAAATATCAAGAATGATAGGTTATAATGCATATAAGAAACGAGTGTTTTTTTTTTATCTGTATGATAATTTAGTGAGTCTTACTAAACAAATATGAATTATTATTTCGCTTATGATTTTTGTTTAAAAATAGACTAATAATATGTTAGATTTACATTAGACTCGGCTACAATGACATGACAACAAATCCTATCCTATCAACATTTTGTTTTAATTTACAGTGATAATTTATTTTGTATTTGTGGTTAATCCACAATTATTCGGACATTTATTAGTTATTTCAAGCTCCCATAAAAGTGATACTCATACCGCTGGGCTATGGTCATCATTTTTATAAATTTATTTCAATCAAGCAACCAAATTGTCACGCCTTTTTTCCACAGGGACAGGCAGAGACAACGGAGCGCCATTATCCACAATCCTAACACTACTCCCTCACATCCATAATTCTCAAATAAGCTTTACGGTTATGGGCTCTAGACAACTTGGCAGATTCCTCCAAATTGCCTTTAATTTATTTGATTTATAAAATTCCAGGCTCCTCGTACCCAAAGAAGGGCCAGACTGTGGTTGTACACTACACTGGTACTCTGACAAATGGCAAGAAGTTCGACTCATCACGCGACCGTGGAAAGCCTTTCAAATTCAACATTGGAAAGGGTGATGTTATCAAGGGATGGGATGAGGGTGTTGCCAAGGTATAACTATTTTAAAATATTATTATAACTAGAGTCAAACTAAAGTGGGACTGGGCAGGTCATCTCTGTCGGATGCATTACCACTAGTCCACTATTGAGTGGCTCCAGATAGCAGAAGACAAGACATAGCAGGCCCAAATGGGCATGGCGAGATGAGATGAACTTCTACAATAGTCATAGTAAAAGGAGAGGGAGGCCTTTGCCTAGCATAAATAGGCTAATAATAACTAGAGCTTGAATGTCAGGGAAGCAAGGGAGTTGTGTCAGGATCGTGGCAGGTGGCACTCCGTTGTCTCTGTCTATCCCTGTGGGAGAAAGGCGTGATAATTTGATTGATTGATTATGGCTGATGCAGGCCTGGTGTTAAGCTGAAGTGTAGTCTACAAATAAATGAAACTGCTACATCAGTTAATTAACTGCAAGTCGAAACCACTATGCTGATGATTCTGACACAAGACTGAGTCACTTTATGATCTGTGGAAGTGGTAAAAAGTGGTAGTAGTAACCCAGATCAGCAAACTGGACTAATAACCACCAACTGTCTGCCCGCAACCCCTGGCAGCCATGAACTGACTCGGTTTTTCCAGTCATTGTCACTCTTGGATTTCCTCTTGCTTATCATCAGGCGGGTCGAGGTCCGACAATAAAGATAAAAAAAACTTATGGGAGTAGGATGGATATAAAAACATAATAAAATCTGTCAACTTTATTTCTTAAATAGGTCAGAAACTATAAAAATAATTACACATCACTTATCCCACTTGAATTTAAAATATAATAACCTCTTTACCTATGTTTCTCTAATTCTGCTGGCTAATTCATAGTTATATTTCTGACCTCTACTTGCCTGGTGGCCAAGAGTGCTGATTGTAAAACCCATTTCAGTCTGTTTGCCTCATTTTTTACACTATGCTGGACAAAAATTTGTATAAAAAAACTGTGTATTAGCCTTATTCGATGTAGTGTAAAGTCATAGCTAAAAATATATGTATGTGGCTAATGAAGTGTTAATGCTTGTTTATGCTAACAAATCTATTTATAGTATAAACATGCTTGAGTCACTGGCTTATAAGCAATGGGGTCTATATTGCACAGTGAAATAAGTTGAAATTAGTATGCTAGGTATGGCATAAGAAACATAGGTATAGTAGGGGAACAAGTTAAATGAATTTGGGGGCTGAGGTGCGGTGGGGCGTGAAACGACCACCACCCGTATCTTAGTGGTCGCTTTTAGTGACGCTCATAGCTCGGCAATGTCATTTAATATCGATAAAAACGTGTCTATATTTTCTTTGTTTGATTATTGAAAAATTAGTGAGTTAATTGAATAAAAGAGAGTCGTCATCCGTATTCAGGCTAGAACCATTATTAGAAACGTGATTAAAATGTTTGAAAAAGAAAAAAAAAACATGAAGTCTCAATTCTCAAAATTAAATTAATAAAAATTAATCAAATAAAAATTGTTGCTGTCTTTATGTTTATACTTCAATTTATTACACATTTATAATTTTTAATATCTAAATCTATTTGCATTTTAAGGAAAGTATGTTTTTATCGTTATCGACATTTTGCATGTTACTTCACTATTCATAATAGACACGTGACCATGACGTCACAACTGCATTCCGAGCGCGTTCCTTTAACTCGTTCCCCTACTATAGGTTTAATGCTGTCATTAAAGAATGCATGTGGGGTAATGATTGAGAATAGAGTAAACGTGATTTAAAAGATGTTCATTATACTATGAAGATTGAGAATGGTGTATTGCGATGGTTTAAGCACATGGAACGAATGAATGAAAGGAGATTGACAGAAGAGATCTATAAATTAAAGAAAAAGGGAAAGATAAAACAGGGACATCGCGTATAGGGTCTAGTCGGACGACAGGCGTGGACGAACGGTTTAGCGACTGGTTTGTTGCGCGTAATGTCCCGGGTTCGATCCCTGGTCGGAGCAAATATTTGTTTCATAGCTTTTATTTGTAATATTTAATAATATTAAATATTGCAAATATTTGTTAATAAAAAAAAGAGATAGATATTTGCTTCGGGTCTGGTTATCAAACAGTGGTAGGCAGTGGTACCCAGTCTGCCGATCCGGGGTAGTACCACCACTTACAAGTATACAGACCGTGAAGTGATTTGGTCACGTTTCGGGATCAGCTTGTAAGTTTCTGGTTCCATCTAGGCCGGCATAGTAGATGTGATTGCTACTCACAGTCATTTAATTGTAGTAGCAGTGACATTCATTCATGGACCACACTTCGGCTTAACATCAAGCGGGGTGCTGTCATATGTCGAGTCACAATAAAACAAAAAAAGTGCCTATAACCATTGAGTCTATGAAGGAAGTAAGAGATGAAGGATGAAGCACATGCACAGCTGTCTCCTCCTTATTCAGGTAGCCCCTACAGAGTGGGCTGTCCAATATAAGCAAAGTTATTTAAAAAGAATTTTATTGCAATTTCAGATGTCTGTCGGTGAGCGTGCCAAGTTGACCTGTTCCCCTGACTACGCATACGGTTCCCAGGGGCATCCCGGTGTGATCCCACCTAATTCCACCCTGGTCTTCGACGTCGAACTCTTGCGCCTCGAATAAAACTAAGCTTAAATGCGTTATTTTACACTTAGTACAATTTTCGGCATTTCAATTATGATTTTTCAAATTTCTAGTAGGATTTTTTAAGTTTTACAATGAATTCTTGTACTTTAATTTTGTTTATGATTATGTACATCCAGCTAAACGGGAATAGTCCTATGCAAATGTGATGGAACAGTTAATAGCACTTTATAATCTAATCACAGAGATTTGTATCGCAACATGTATCAAAAGCTATTAATAATGCTGGAGGTATCTATTATACCGAACAAGTAGATTATGTATCGTGATATAAATATCAGTGTGTGTATGGATGTTGAAACTGATACAAATCTCTAAGACAGGCCTCAGATACCGTGTCTGATGCAAAAATCTTATGAAAAGAGGCCCTAACATCAGAGTTGTGCTAAAATAAAAGATCCTATTAGTGATGATGTACCTCAAATAAAGTATGGTACAGTCACTCGCTATTGCTGTTTGTGTTCAAAATATAATTATATATTTTTTATGATTTAACTGTTGCATTGAATCTGTAAATGCATTCCATTTGCATTTCTCTTGTAACGTCACTGTTTTGTGTGTTTCTTACTTTTAATGTACTCCCAAGCAATAACTAAATAAATAATTACAAGTAAGCCGTGTTTTTTATTTTAGTATTCATTTTACATTATTGTCCTGATCGCATAGAGGTTTTTTGCAATGAGTAAAGTTCCGTTCCAGGACAGAGCGTAGATTTTCTTAGCATATTTATTTATTATTGAGCTTTGACATCCTGCTGGTCCATGAATGGAGATACTATGCCGGCCTACTTGGGACCGGCAACTTAAAAGCTAATCCCGAAACGCGACTAAGTCACTTCATGGTCTGCATACTAAGTGGTGGTTTTACCTCGGGTAGGCAGACTGCAACCAGACCTGGGTCAGTTATCTCTTTTTCCTGCTAACCAACTACTAGAGGCTACGATTTAAATATTTGCTCCGACTAGGAAGCGGACTGGTGGCTCGTAAATAATAATTATGATTTTATTGTAATTAGGCAGGCCCAGGAGAGCGTTTTCCGACCAAATCAGAGACATCCTCAAAAAAACTGGGTAGCATAGTGCCCATACCTATAGAGCTTGTGTAAAAAGAATCGTGGACGTGAAGGAAGCGAGGGAGATGTTGTCTAACTGTGGAAATAGTTTGATTTTTTAAAGCCTTACTTACGGCTTGTACCTATGAGGTATAGCCAGCAGACGAAATATTACCTGCCTTCAGCGCGTCAAGAGCTTGAAAGACAGATTTAAATACACTGTGCCAATTCATGCATTACTCATAATTTTGTATTTGTCGCTATGGCCTAGATGCCATTTATGATACATGATCTTTTCTCTGTTCTATGTGCTAAATACGAATATGGTAACGATGTAATTTGTAATCTTCATGTATATTTCTAAGGCACTCTTTCGCCAACCTTTGACTTGTGCAGTTCACTCAAATATAACAATTATACCTTTACCTTTAATTCTATTATTTATAGCCTTCCACCAACTCTTCGTCGAAATAGCCGACAACTAGGCAAAGTGGTGACCCCGACGTGATGGCCGTAGCGGGATTGAGTCCGCTACGGCCAGTGATGCTCCAGTGATGCTGACGTGATCTCCGTGATAGCACATCTGAATCAGCTTTCCACCAGCGGATCTCACTGATTCCAGATTTCAAGAGGCGCATAGACACGGGGGTTAGATTTCGCGCATACGAAGAGTCAGGATACTTTGATGTATAAAATGGGCCATGAACTTTCGCCTCAATCCAGCTACGCCCCGCATCGTTAATTGATGCTGATTTTTGCCGATGCTGACTTTCTCGCTGCACGCCTGCACTTTCTACTATCGGTTAACCAGGTATTACTTTTCAACACATTTCAACGTGCTGGCACCCACAGTCATGCCGACCGCTGTGTCTCGTGCCCGCTTATAATTTTGCCGCCGCGCCCCGACATACACATCATTGAACATACAACTGTGGCGTCGAGCCCCGTTCCTGCCGTACGTGTTAACATGCCAGACGCCCAACTGTCGCGTTAAGCCGCATTCCTGCGTCCGTGCGACCATCCGGACACACAACCGTCAAGACGAACCGCAGTCTACTTATCGTGCTGACCCGCCGGACATCCACTCGTCGTGCCGCAGCCCTGCACTTCGTGCCAACGCATCATTGAAATTGTGTCATTTTCGGAAGACTCACTAGTACTACATTTTTAGATTTTATTTATTGGGACGCCAAGAGCTGACATTGCTTTTGATAAATGCCGACAGAGCATCTCAAAGCAACGACTTTCTCTCATCCAGTACCATGGTGTTTTTCTCTTACTTCTGCACTCAGCCATGTGCACGTTCGAGACACCTTTCAGCTACTTAGCGGCAGTCCCACGGTACTAACACGTACCATGTTGTCCTTTCTTTCTTTCTCTCTCTCCTGTGAACTCAGATCTTGGAAAGCATAATAAATGTAATACACGCACGAACTCGTCACCTTGCAGCAGCTTAGATAAAGTCCCAAGGAACTATTACGTGTCACCTTGCAGCGACTTAACGAAAGTCCCAAGGCACTGTCACGTCACCTTGCAGCGACTCAACAAAAGTCCCAAGGCACTATTACGCGCCACCTTGTAGCGACTTAACGAAAGTCCCAAGGCATTTTCGCGTCACCTTGCAGCGACTCAACATACCCCAGACCTTACCTGCCACCGACATATCTTTTTGACGCCTTCAAAGCGCAACACGATCTATGTCACCCCGGCATAAGGACTACGATGAAGCAAAATTCTGCGACAAATCAGCTGCTTACCAGTTTTACTGACGACAAAAGCCAACCTCCAATTTGCATAGATCGCACTACCAGGACAGATGACACAAATGCGAAGAGTCGATGAACCTAAAACATATCTATTACAAAGTGACACAAAAGGACAGATGGCACAAATTCATAGAGTCGATGAACCAATAACATATCAATTACAAAGTGACAAAAATGGACAGACGACACAAATGCACAAAGTAGATGAACGATGAACAATCTCAAATTCAAACACTTCAGACATAACGGGTAATAATAACAATAACAATCTTTACCGAACCCGATCCGGACGCCCTAGTAAACCTACTGTACGTTTTATGCAATAATGACAGTTGCAACTTGTCTTTAGTCTGTGTTGGACACTGAAGATTCACTCACAATTTATCATCTTTTATCACTCAGCAATATTTTTCTTCACCATTTGCAAGATGGGAAAAACTCAAAGTCATGAGCAAGTTGTGATTGCCCAAACAGGAGCTGGAAACCAGGCGGACTCTAGTCTTTTCCACGAGATAACACACAGCAAGTTAGACATCATCATTATCATCATCGTAGCAACACTAATAATCGCATTTTGTTACATTCTGATGAGGTGTGGAAGAACCAGATATACAGCTTTCCTGAGAACTGAGATGAGAGATTTGCGAGACAGTCGACGAAATAACGAAGGCCAACGCCCTGCACCAACATATTCCGTGGCCTGATGACAGCAGAAACAGTAGTAAAAAAAGTGTACTCGCGAGTTATAGTTTCGGGGTCGTGCGTATAGCTTTGACGAAGGACTTTAGTTAAATAATAACAACATGAAGATTAAGACGATACTGATTTAATTCTTATTCACAATGGTTTATATATTGGTGTCGAACAGTTACAGAAAAACATGGAAGATTCCATCCCATGATTCTAGCGTTAATACATTATTCTGATATTGATAACTTTAGTGATAAAAGTAATTTATTAATTTCAGTGATAAAAATATATTATTATTTCTCACGGGATCCGAAGATCGGGGGCAAAGTTTACATCCTATTTCTATTGATAATTATAATTTATACTATGTCTGTTACGCCGACATAACTCGCGTTATGTGTTATTTTTTTTCTCTTTCTTCTCTTAATGAACTTTATTTTTTTTAACACTGTATTCACATTATGTAAGCCATTTATTTTATTTTTTAGTAGAAGTTAATTATTTTTAAAATTTAATAATCAATTCATAAGTTATTCATATTATCACATGTCAACCTAGCAATTCACATAAGTTTACAATGATTTATACTTACACCTTTATACATACAGTAGTTACATAAATTTACATATTTTTTTCTTGTATATGAAGAAAGACTCAGGCAATAATTTGTTTTGTTATACTTATACAGTACTTTAACATTTTATTTACTCTAAGTATTTTTTTCAGTGTAGTAAAAAAAAATTTTTTTGGAAGGGAAGTATTGTGCCAATTCATGCATTACTCATAATTTTGTATTTGTCGCTATGGCCTAGATGCCATTTATGATACATGATCTTTTCTCTGTTCTATGTGCTAAATACGAATATGGTAACGATGTAATTTGTAATCTTCATGTATATTTCTAAGGCACTCTTTCGCCAACCTTTGACTTGTGCAGTTCACTCAAATATAACAATTATACCTTTACCTTTAATTCTATTATTTATAGCCTTCCACCAACTCTTCGTCGAAATAGCCGACAACTAGGCAAAACACCATGGTTTGCTAAAGCTGATGGAATGCACGAATATTTCAAGATCTGTTTGGCTACACCCGAATACGCTAGTAGTTAGACTATATGAAAATAGAGATGCTACTTGTACTCAGAGGACAGATTCTGTAGCTAGGAGGATGGCGCGATGGCCCATTCCTTACAACTTATGGGCAACCGCCTGAAGGCAATAAAAAAAAGTAAAATGTAGTATGACGTAATCGCAATTCGGGATCAGCTTGAAAATTGCTGGTTACATTAATTTATGTACTAAAGTGCTCAATGAATTTGGCATTTTTTGGAATAATTATGTCGGCAGTTGAAACCATTGATTATGCTAGTGATCAATATTTTAAGAAAAGACGTTATACGCGCTCCGAACGAGGCACATTAAAATTGTGCTAACAAGCCTGGACTCAGTATCGCAATGCAGAGCAACATATATTTGTCTCTTTTTCGCTCTCAATAACTACCACTCCGTCACTACTTCCACTTGTCATGGACCGTTTGCGAACTCGCGAATACTAAAACTCCCGTACATCACGCATCTACCTCATTTTACTTAATATCATTGCTAGTGATAATCTGATTCTGATGGTTCTCCTTCTCAAAGGTCACTCATTTCGCCAGCACCAGTACATCTTCGAAAATAACATTTTGTTTTTTTTGGCATATTTAGTATCTCCAAATTCCATGGTTAGAATCACAGGTTCAATACACCAAAATCTAACATTCTAGGACAAGGAAAGGTAAATAAAAATCTCATCGACAAATCGATATCGTTTTTTTTATATATTAAATGAAATATAATATCTCTGTATTTATTTTAATGTCTCATGATAATCTAATCACAAAATGTAATCGCAGACAAAAATGTGAACAAAAATAATTCTTAAGACCCCCGCAGAACACAGACTCTTTATTCGAGCGATAGTTGATTTTACGACCTTAAGTTACAGTAATCGGACGGTACTTTGCAGGGTCTAATCGGTCGCCCTTTTTAGAGACCTCTTGGCCTCTTAGCAAGCCATACAACCTGACGAGTATGAGGGCTGGTATAGCCTTGTCAAGACTAGGAACTATACCAAGACTATATGGGATACCATCGGGCGTATTGGACCCCGATTCTCTTAATACATTTGGCAGCGAAAAAACAGTTATACAGAGTGTTACAAAATACCCCCTAAAGCCGAAAAGGGGTTAAATGGTCTCTTATAAAGAGTCCAATTATAGTATTTTGAAATAATGTAGAACTTATTGCAAAAAAATTCACTAAATATTTCGATAATGTTCCAACCCTGTTTCAGTGAAATCAAAGAGTAAATTACATAGAACTATCATAATATTCTGAGTTAAAATACATAGCCATTTTTAGAAAATACGAGTAGTTGCAAAATCAACAAATTTCAAAACTTTTGCAAAGATGATTTGAATTTGACAGCATATTGTTATTATTTTGAAGCCAGTACTTTGAACATATTAGGATGGTTGAGATAGCAAACCTTTGTGAACATAAAAAAGAAAAATGGTTAAAGTAAAATTATTAGAAGTATTGAGAAAGTAAAATTATTATTATCTCTCTGTAATAATAATCTTTGCCTTCTGACATGACAGATACTAGGGTTGGCAATATTTTTGGCTTAATAATTTATGACATTTTTTACGGCTTATTCTGTAACATCCAGTATTGCGTCGCGCTCGCAAGTAACCAATCAACGTAGTTTACCTATTTATTTGTTACTCGCTGATTGGTTACAAAGATGTCAAATATTAGTGCAACATTTCGCTGTCATGTATTAAAAGAACCAGCGGGGTTAGGTTGGCAAGTTAAAACGATTATCGTCTCTCGTCGGCGATTGTGAAAATTATAAAAGCTAGGCTAAATCCACTAAAACGAGACTATTAATCGTTGTGACGAATATCGTCTGTTCGACGACACGTTTTAATATTATCATCAATAGTCATATTTTGGTGGATTTAGACTAGATTTTATTATTTTGCCAATCGTCGACAAGAGACGAAAATCGTTTTAACTTGCCCAACCTAATTCCGCAGGGCCTTGGACCTTGGACCATCAGACGGTGGCAGTGATGAAGGACAAAAGTTAAAAATAAATTTCATCGTTAAAAAAATTAGGGAATATAGCAAAATGGTTTCTGATAGTTTTAAAAATCTAAGTAAAAAAAATAATTTATAGCTTTGAAATATATTTTTTACAAGACAAGGCTTTACATGTGGTAAAAACAATATTTTTCACTGTGATTATTTTATATTCACTATTAAAAAATATCTATATATATAATTCGTTTAAAACTACCCTCAAAATTGGATAGTCTTGTTAAATATATTTTTATTGTGTCTCAACAAGATCATTGTAATACCGACACATTGAAACAACAGGCTTGTTTTATTTTTATAGATTTATAATATAACCTCTAATGATAAAACATATCAGTAGAAACAACTATGTTGCTCGTAACTATTTTGAAACGTTACGTACTGTATGTAGTTTAAAAATTGCACTATTGCAAATAATAACATTTTTACTGTGCAAAAAAAGGTATCAATCTTGTCACTGTATCAAACTTCTCGGTTATTACCCAATAATTCTAATGCACTTGTCATCTTCATCTGATTAAGAGCCCAAACAAACTATTGGACGAATAAATGTCTGTGGTCTGCAGGGTCTATTATTCTGGCCGTGGCTTAAACTATTCCAGAGGTCCCTACACTGACAGAAATAATAATGAATTTTTACTAAATTATCCACAATAGATAAGTCGATTTTCCACGATAGATATTAATAAAAAAAATGTTAGAGTTACGGTATAATAAAACATGCAACTGTGGTTTAAAATAACTGTCATTTTCGTATTAGAAAAACATTTCATGAAACTGTTTCAAAAAAATCTGTTTGTAGTGTGTAAAATTATTTAATATTACATAAATTATTGCAACTGTGCAAACTACCACAATCGTGAAAATGATCGCAGCTGTGAAAATTACCTCATCTGTGAAAATGATCGCAACTGTGAAAATTACCGCAACTGTGCAAATTATTACAACTGTGAAAATTACTGCAATTTGAAAAATCAGATAATAGTTAAGTATTATTTGTGTCAGGTAGGGATTTCAATCTATAATAATTCAATCAATCTAATTGTGCGTTGTAGTATACACAGATTTTAGCTTCTGGAATAATCGAACGAGGCATAATTTTAAACTTAATACACAATTCCTTCATAATAATTTCAATTATCATTACTTATAATAATATACAAGATTAAACTTAAAAAAATATATTCTTAATTAAATTTAATACTAAATCCAATTCAAACATTAGCTTATAGACAAAATTTATTAATTAAAAATAATAACATGTCAGGCATAGTTGAATGCGAAAAATATTTAATAAACATTTTCCACATACATCATCGTAAGTACTATAATTAGGTTCTTCTATTGCACTTAACTATATTTTATTAATTCAATAAAGTCGCTGCACTTGCAAGACCGTGGAGTGACTTAATCGCGTTCCGGGATCAACTTGAAAATTGCCGGTTCCAACTGGGCTGGCTACTTGAGTGGTCACCTCTATTCATGGACGCACCCCAGCTTAACATCAGACAAGGTATTGTCATATGTCGAGCCACAATTTGTGTATAAGATCCACAAAAATTAAACTTAAATTTCTATAGCTATTATATAACTCTATAATATATGCTTAATTATTAACAAAAATTCAGTTCTTTACGTTAAAGGCAACGCTTTCAGTGGGCCTAAGCTGAGCAGACCGTCCGCACCTAGCGCTTGCAACGAGTCTATCCTACCAGTCTTAGCACTTTGCACAGAAATCACAGGAATGCCGAAGCAGCCACTAGCTTCTTCCCTATTCGCGAGAGGTATGAAGCTGTAGATACCCAAATCACTTAGTTTCTTCAAGTTCTCCTCCTGCGACAGATCGACGACAGGCAAGCCGAGCTCGCGGTTGGCCCCGTTCATTGTATGGAACACGCGTCTGTGATGCTGCAACTGTAGGGATTTCGTATAAACCGCAGGGCACTCGTCGCATTTGAACATGCTCATCTTCGCGTACGGATGGGCGGAGCTCATGTGCGCGATCAGAGAACTTTGGTTGCCGAACATTTTCCCGCAAACTGTGCACGAGAGCAACTCCCCGCCGCCGATCTTCGCCTCGGGTATGGTGAAACCACTGGACCGAGAGCCACTGTGTTTGACGCTCACGTCGGAACCCAAGTTGGGGATGCGCGGCAACGGTCTTTGTGGGGATGGCGAACGACTCTTCGGTTTCTGCTTCACCATAATGCCGCGCGACGCAAGAACATTCGCCATCGCGTTGGCCTCCTTGTTGACCGGCGGTGGTTTTTTAGTTATTGTGACACCTTTCCCGATAGCAAACTTGTCTTTGGCGCTGTGAACCCGTTGTATCAGTGGCATGCCTTCCTGCTGCTTTTGCATAGACATGACGTGACAATCCTCGTTGTCGTGCTTGTCCGGCAATAACATGTCGCGGCGCTTGGAAGCCGGGCCAGCGGGCGGGCCGCCGGGACGTTTGACCTGCATTCGTGGTCCAGGCGCCTTGCCGCGCGGAGAGCCTATTGTTGTACCTGGACGCGGTCCCGAGGGTCCCCCAGGGCCTCCAGGTCGTGGTCCTAGACGTATACCCGGATGCCTCATGCGAAGATTACCACCCACCTGTGCCGACGGTCGAGGACCCGACACCGTTGAACCTGGCGTAATTGTCTGAATGTTTTTAATTTTTATTCCAGTGCCAGGAGGTTTCAAACCGCCCGGACTAGAAGCCGTTGGAAACGATTGCATATGAGGACCAGCAATAGCTCCGGGTGCTATTGTTGGCGATTGTCCGGGAATCATTGAGCTGGGTGCCATTGGATTAGCAGGTTGCCCAGGTGCCATATGATTCATAGGTTGTCCAGGTGCCATATGATTCATAGGTTGTCCAGGTGCCATTTGATTCATAGGTGGTCCCATTGAATTCATTGCGGAATTTTGTCCGTAAACGGCCTGTTGCATGCCCTGTAGCGGTGATTGTGAATACGGAGTATCTGGCGCAGTTGAATAAGCACCCATCGGACCAGCTCCAGGATACGATGTTTTTGGCATGCTATTCGTATAAGGCGTTTGGCCCGGAAAACTTTGTTGGCCCATATAATTTGCTCCGTTGTAATTTTGTCCAGGCATTTGTTGACCTTGAGAAGGGTACATGTTACCATTACTGGAATAAGGCGGAGGAGGTCCCATTTGTCCGGGAGCGTATGCGTTATATGGCTGATTAGGCATCATGCCTCCTGCCCCAGGATAAGCCTGAATATTTATCATCACGTTCTGTTGATGTGTGAAAGGACTGGAGTTTGGGCCCCCCACGTTAGATAACTTTCCAACTTGTTCAGCAAGTTGTTTAACAGGGAATAATGAGGACAACAATGCGTTAGATGAATTAGGGCTGTATGGGAGTAGATGGGAACGCGGTGGACCCGCAGTCACGATCGTTTTTGAATGACCAGTATTTCTGATGTGCATATCAAGCATTGCCGGGTCTGTGAAGCGAGTGTTACACACATCACACGTATGTTGGCTGCCTAGTCTATCCAATGATATGTATTCATTAGTGTCTATTTGATCTTTTCTGTTTGGCGAAAATAGACTATCAAATATATCTTCTACACCTTTCTCGCCTAAATCAACAAGAGGCTTTGTTTCATTGTATGATGGATAATTGGAATTACCAAGAGGAGTAGACATGGGGCTCATTAATCGGTTAGAGAGAATATTAATTCCCGCTTGATGAGAGCTTGAATTAGTGATCGAAACTGGTGTGTCCACTTTCTCAATCTTCGGTACGATTGAGGGTTTAACGTCTGGAGCTGGTGTAGTTGACACTACACAACAGTCATCGTCGTCATCATCATCACAATTAATCTCTATTATGTCTATCTCTTTTTTAGGCACAACTAATGGTGTTGTACTTTGATTTGTTTGATTTGCAATAGATGCTTCACTTTCGGTCTTTACTTTTGCCGTTGCAGGTATTGCAGGGATATGATTGCTTGGTTCTACTGGACGTGGTGATAACCTCTCTGATTTTATAGTTTGTTCAGTAAACAGAGGCTTCGCAACTGCATTATCGGTGTTGTCAATAATTTCTTCTTTTATAACTCTCTCATTAGGTTCAGCAGGTGTGTCATTTGTGCTATTTTTCACTAACATCCTAATGGGTTTTGCTACTATTACTGGTGGATCTGTATCTGACGATTTAATAATTGAGGATTTTAATATTGTAATAGGCTTAACTTTTTTCTGTGGAGATTCTGTTTTAGTGGAACTGTTATCGCTACCGTGACTTTCTGACAAAGCCTCATTATCTGATTCTTCGTCATGATTATTAGAATGTGGCTTATCGTCATCGGAGTCCTCCATTTGTTCATCCGGCGGAGCCTCCTCATCACTGTCCTCATTGTCTGATGTTTTAAAATCTTTCAAGCCATTAATTACACTAAAGCTTTTTGCATTATCATCAGATTTTAATTTTAATTTGAGACCACCTAAATTACCTAATTTTTTCATAATATCACTGCTATTAGATTTATCTGCTACATCTTCTTGTTTTATGGATGTTGTATTCTTAACTGTAAATCCTAGACTGCCTAATTTGTTAAGTGCTTCTTTTCCTGAATATACTGGTGTGCTTGACTTTATAGAAAGGCCTTGTTTCTTTAGTATCTGTGATATGTCTACCTTTTGGGGCGCTTTGGGTAATGTTTGAGGGGTTTCTTCTTCTTCATCTTCATCGGACCAGTTATCTTCGGAATTAGCCGTTTCTACTTCGTCTGGCACTCTGTTCAATAAAACATACACTGAAGTCGACACGTGTGTCAATAAATGTTTTTCAAATTCGCCCCACTTTGTATAATCTTCGTCACAAGTGTAACAATGATATTCTTGCTTTGGTTTGCTAATTAATGCCCCAGAATTTTGTAATTTCTTTAATAAATTTGCTACGTTATTGTTCTTCGCAATCAATTCTTTTGGTTCATTGCCAAAACCGGTGAATTCATCATCGTCTTCCGCTGAAATAGAAATAAAAATGTCTTTATATTTTGTGCTGTCACAATATTACATAAATGGACTTACAGATAGATTTACAGTGAGAAGTTCAGGAGTTATTTGATACAAAATTCCCAACTCTGGCCCTCTCCTTATCCATTTTCATTGTCGAGATATATTAATTACCATATAATAAATAAATACATTATTATAGGGTAATAATATTAATTCAATTATTTGCAAAAAAAAAGCATACTCGCTGTGATTATACATCATAGCTTCAATAACTCTTTTTATTGTTTATATATAATAAACGATAATTACGATAACTGACGACTTGCCAGATGGTAAGCAATGAGAGGTATAAGAGCGCTGACGACTGAAAAACCGTTTCAGTTTACGGTTGCCTCAGTCGCCGCTACTTTATTATTATTGTGGCTCGACTAATGGCCTGATGTGGTCCATGAATAGAGCGACTGCTACTACAGTTACATAACTGTAATAGTTAATATACCGGCTGTTTTACTTAAAGAGTCAAAATTACAGTATGGTGAAACCGCATAAGCTGACATATTATTCCACTTGTGATTGTTCTAGACGACGAATGCTTACCCCGATCAACTATAACTAGAATAACAACATAAGAAAAAAACATGCCACAGAAATCAAACCAAAAAGAAACAAATATAATTACAGAGAGAAATAATTTCCATTTTACAATAATTTAATTTGAATAAAGAAATTATGTTATGAACTGATTTCGTTTTTATACAAAAATTTTATATTTATGAAGAAGTATTAAATTAATAAAAGCAACTAACCTGATTCTTCATTCACAGGTGAGGGGGGTAAATCAGTTTCAGTGCTTGCAGCCATCGCGGTTCTGCAAACAAGCAGTTAAAATGGATTTAATAAACATTTAATAACTTGAGAAATATAGGGCAGAATCTATTCGTTAAAAAAAAATAACCACTATGAATCATTTAATAAGGAAAAACAATGGACTTTAACGACAAGAATTAGCTACATCAATAAAATAATGGGTCTCATCAACAAAATAATGGGCTTTATAAAAAATATAATGGACTTTATCAAGAAAATAATGTGCTTCATCAACAAAATAATGCACTACCAAGTCCTAAATCAAGTAATTTAGAAATTATGCAATAGACAAGACTGAGTAATCGGCGAAAAAATTTAATAACAAAATTAATGCAACATCTTTGCTAAAGAACATCATTCATTTTAGGCTTTTTTTGTACCACTTTTGTAATGACACAACTCCCTTGCTTCCTTCACATTCACAATTCTCTTCATACAAGTTCTATCGTTATGGGCACTAGGCAACCTAGCTTTCTTGAGGATGTCTCCGATTTGGTCGGAGAACACCCTCCTGGATCTGCCTCGATTAACGCATCCATGCACATGAGATTTATAATTTTTTTCGTCAATCTACTTTCACTTAAACTACTATTATTATTTTTTATGAATCTAAAGAGACCTTTTATTAATCCTTTTACCTTTATAATCAAACGTTCCCCCACTACGTTAAAATCTTGCCAACTTACGTGACGCGCACTATACTCTGTTTTTGCGTAATTACAATCACATGGGTGATGGTGTTGTATTAATTGGGCGATACAATCTTCGGACTCTCCTAACGTTTGTAAGTGTTTACAGATCATCTTCGGCGACTAGCTGACATGCTTCTTGGTGGTATGCAAATTCGTTACTTCCCAAGGCAAGGCAAGTTAAGGATTTATTGGTATTAGGATTGTGTTGTTATAATTGGTTATGCCTTGTTAAGTATAGAACGATAGTATAAATAGTCAGGTACTATAGGCATCTCTTATTCGAATCTACTGTATGATTTAACTGTAATGGCCTTATCTAATAACTGTATATTTTTTAAGGTTAGTAAATATTGTATTTACGTCAATCTGAATAATAACTATTTCAGTAACGATATGTTGCGAGTCTACAATGCTGGGGTATATTTTATTTAATTGCGAGATTGTATCGCGTTTTCTAAGAGTTGTAAGCATATTTATTTTGGGTTGCATGAAGTTAAGACATCCGGCGTGATATTTTTTGCTATGAAGCGCGGTTGTGAAGGCAAGTTGTGATTATTACTAATCACTATCTCTGTAAGTGTTATTTTTTTTTCAAGTCTAGCGGTCTTAAGGGTAAGTGATATATTTTTTTTAATCACTATCTCTTGTTCGCTTAATTTTTTGTTTGTGTTTTTATGTCGTCTCTAATCGATATTTGGGTGTTAATGACAGATTTGGGTTGTTATATTGGAATGGGTTCTTTTTTTTTTGATTTTAAACATTTGTCGTATTTATTTATTACTAGCTGACCCAGCGAACTTCGTACCGCCTAAAAGTGAATGAATGCCATGTTACAGATTAGCTTAACTTAAGATATTGTGAATTGAGAAAATTAATATATTTGTTTCTCTTTATAAATAATACAATATAGGTTTTTAAGCAATATATTTTTTACTGATATGCCAAAATGTACAATTTGTTTTTATTTCTCAACATCCTCCCAGCAAAGAACAGGAATAAATAAAGTTGTATATCAAAGAAAATAAATGTCTTCTTAAATCTATTTTCAGAGGTGCCATAATGCGTCCATTTCTCGTTGCAGATAATGCATTCAATACCTATAATTATAATGTACCATCTGATATGTAAATGATAGTTCGTACACCAGCCTGTTAGGTCATCTCATGTTTCTCTCTTATGGGGATATTTAAAACTATTAATCTCGTCACTAAGAATTAGTTTAAACTTTCAACAAACCGTCTATGTAAACGTTAATTACATCAGTCCTTATATCCATTTTTTTCTTTTATAAAAAGATCCTTGTTTCAGCATTCCATAATTCACCTGAGCTGTTATTATTATGTTTATCTTTCTTTAATAAGTTCAAGTTTTGGCAGATAAAATTGGCAGACTTTATCGTTTTCTCTCATTAGTAACATTGAGCGTGCCTTTTTTAGGCCTGCCTAAAAAAGGTTGGGAAACACTGCTTTGGGGTAATAATATAATTTAAATTCTGCAAATTTAATAACTCCACAGAGACCACAGAGCGGCACTTTCCACGATCCTAACAGAATTTTATTAATCTGATCCTTCTGCTGATGTGTTTAGGTATCATTGTAGGGTATCTAATCACAGCTATGCCAAAAGACCTGTTGTCTGTATGAGAATGTGGGCGGCTCATGCCAACAATTTTCTATGCAAAAGTCTTTATAAAACAAATAGATATCCTTCACATTCATAATTATCTTCATACAGGCTCCTAAGGTTACCAACAACGCGGACCACTGCTTCTTTTAAGATTTTCCCCGAATTTATTGAGTTCGGGGAAATGACAACTCAGTTCACGTTCGCCTCAGTCAATCACTATGCCGGCCAAAATGGACAACAATAATAAGTAAGTATGGTTATTCTGTTGGGTAAATATTAGACTCTGTATTAAACATATCTCTCTCGGTAAAAATTTAAGAACAAGTCACAAAACAAAACATAATAAAGAAAACATGCAATATAATTTTTCTTTTTACTATTTTACAGCAAGACCAAAAGTAAAGCAACAGTGGTTTAGCAGTAGTGAAATGGTTTAAAACAGTGTTTCCTAACGTGGAGCCTACGTCCCACAGGGCAATTTTTTCGGATAATAAGGGGAGTACAATCAACAATCCCTCAAAGTTTCAAGCGGTTAACAAGCAAAAATTTTTTTTTTAAATAATTCAAAATTTGCAACCTCCTCGTACGTTTTGGCTGGAAAAATTGTAGTAGTATAGTTTGGGTATAAACTTCATGTTAACCGAAGTTTAATTCAGTTAACAAACGAAAAAAATATTTTTTTCCACCCTCGCGTATCTCTGTTGCCGCCAATTTGGGAGCGTTTGTGCAATGATAAAAAATGTTTGGAATCGCCTCAGGAGCATTGTAACCAAGAGCCAGCCGGTTAACAGCTCGATGCTCCAATTACGCATCATTGCTTTGAATATACACAGTCTGGCCATAAACATTGTTACAAATATATAAAAACAAAACGATATAATTATTTGAATTTGGAATCTGACATTATCATTTGAATAATGTTTTTTTTTTATCAATTCACCAATTCAACTTCAATTCTCCCTTTCTGGGAAGGCAAAGGAAACTTAGTCCGTACAGCATAGGCCGTAAGACTAGTCTTTCGTTATTATGTCTTCAGTGGATACATGAGAGTAAAGATGATGGTGATAGTTTTAGTATCAATCAATCAATCAAATTGTCACGCCTTTTTCCCACAGGGATATGCAGAGACAATGGAGCGCCACTTACCACGATCCTTACACAACTCACTTGCTTCCTTTACATCCATAATTCTTTTCATGCAGGCTCTGTGGTTATGGGCACTAGGCAACCTAGCTTTCTTGAGGATGTCTCCGATTTGGTCGGAAAACACTCTCCTGGGTCTGCCTTGTTTAACGCATCCAACCACATCAGATTTCCTTTTCGATTTAAATTCCTTTCGTCAATCTACTTTCACTTATACTTTCCATGTGCCCGAACCATCGAAGCATTCCTTTGTCAATCCTTGTCACCACATCTTCTTTAAAATCACATCTATCACGCAGTGTGCTATTCCTTATTCTATCTGCTATCGTCACTCCACATACACTCCTTAACGACGGCATTTCTACAGCGTTAATTCTACTCTCATGCTTCTTCTGCCATACCCAACCTTCACTTCCATACTTTAATGAAGGAATAAGCACCGCATTATCAACAGCCATCTGTGACTTTTGGAAGATTATTTGGCTGTACTATGAATGGCACCGTTCACTACGTTACCCTTTTGCACTCTTCTCTCAATATCTTTATCACACTTTTCATCCCTAGTAAACATACTTCCCAAGTAAACAAATTGTTTGACTTGGTCCTCTTTCTTTCCGTCTATCATTATCTCACATTCTGTCATTTCATCCTCTCTCTCCAAAACCATTACTTTAGTTTTACTTACATTCACTTTCATACCTTTCTTTTCTAATTCGTCATTCATAATAGTAACCATTTCCTGTAACTCATACGCCGAAGATGCAAGGATAACTTGATCATCGGCGTACAAGAGACTTTGATCACCAAGTCATTCATTCTCAAACCATACTTCCTTTCAGCAACTCTTTCAGGCAACTCTCCGTAAATAGATTGAAGAGCCATGGTGACGCTACACATCCCTGTCTGACACCCTTAGAGATGCCAAACCAGTCAGATAGCACCCCATTAATTCGAACACATGCACTGGAATCCTCATAGAGAGATTTCAGTGCACGGACCAAACACTCTCCCAACCCAAACCCGGACAGGTGCTTAAAGCTTAAAGCGGTGCAAAAGCTTTACTAAATCTATTCTTACGGAGTCTTGAAGGGAACACAACAAGACATGTTGAACAGCTTTCAATCACTTGTCTTTACTCGATCAATTCAAAATGATTACTGAATAACAATTCCACCATTATTACACATCCCGAAACGTGACTAAGTCAGTTAACATTCTGAATACTTGTAAGTGGTGGTACTACCTTGGATCGGCAGACTGGCCATCTCTGCCTACCATTCTTTGACAACCATTTTCTTATTTTTATACCAAAAATTCTTAAATTTTCTTGTAATATATTAAAATGGATGTAGTGAAGAGAAGCTAATTAGTCTAATGGGTACAGGCTTTTGGTAGATAATGATACTGTAAACTAAGAACTTCGGGTTCAATTCGGCAGTAAGAATGAAAGGATGTTATAGAAGAAAGATATTCTCTTAACAGTATTCATGGCAAGACTTGGTTAATGTCATATTTGTTGATGAAGATTTGATTTTGAAGATTGATTTGTCACCCAACTGCTGTAGTGTTGTACCAACACTAAAGACTTTACCAAGGTGGACTTATAACTTACTAAAGCTAACAGAAAGCAGTTCCAGGAAACTGTGGAAAATGCTGGAGAACACAATTGTACAACAGCAAAGGAATTATGACAAGCATAACTATGAAACATGGTAATTATAAACAAAAACAATAATTCATTTAACTACAATCAAAACATAACCTTCACATCACATTAAATTTTCTAAAACACTTTTCTAACTAAATTATATAAAAAGGCATATGTCCTAACTACAAATGTACATGCATTTTAATTAAATTAAAAAGATTTTCAGTACTCACCAAATTTCAAAAGGTCATCATAATATTTCCGCAATGGACGCAAATTAAACGCCGGTCTAAACGAAACTTGATTTAGGCCACACTTATAGTACTTTATTTTTACTTAGTAACTATTTTTTATTATTGTAACAGTTTAATAAATATATAGCAAAATTAAAACAGAAATGTTTTTGCGCGAACAAATGTCAAGCTAGTTCAACACAAACAAAATGGCTGGTAGAAAAAAAATCTTAGCACTTTAATTTCGATTTTAACTTGCAATTTAAAACAATCGTATCGTTCGAATTCAATTACTTATCAAAGCACGATTACATTAATATAACATAACGACAAGGTCAAATATGACTGAATAGCAATTATTATACCAGTTATACACGAATAAACTGGCACTTTAATGCCGACTCAACTACACAATGGCATAAGTTGAGCACAGTCTCGCTCGCTCACTCCTCACTCCGCTCGACTCGGCTAGCGCAAAGCAAATCCCTTTGGTCGCCCCAGCCCGGCCCCTGCTCACTCTTATAATTGTTATCTCGCTCACTCTAAGCCAGTTATATATATTCCATCTCTGTCACTCGAGCGCTATGCTCGTATATAGAATGTTCATAGTCATCGATCAACGCTTATTTTATTTGTAATCACCGCACCGCACCGTGTTCGTTTTTATGACCTCGAGCGTCTCAAGTCTGAAACGGCAAATAATAATAATAGCGTTGTCGTATAAAACTGTATTACAAGGATTTTATGCTCTATGGACACAAAATTTGCGTCTAACATTAAAGTTGTTATATTTAAGTATTTCTTATTCTATACAACACTGGTGATACTTTGTCAAATAAAAAAAGGTATTAAAAAGTAATTGTTAATAGAGTTCTTTTTTGTATAAATTGTTTAGGCGTCCTTTATTTAATGTCGACATGGGAGGTGGTCGGTGATGGCATGCGCAGTGCGCAATATAGTTTCGATTTTTCCCCGGCAAGTTTGCTTTCCCCCTGTCCCCCATGGAATATACAATTATGTTGCCCCTTCGTACAATATCTACATCTGTAGAACAGAAGTAGAGGTACCATTGTAACATTTCATTGTTCTACTTCGCATTTCTACTTGGATTTGATATTTTATAAAACATTTGATTTTAGATTATGTAGTTAATATAATGGAAAGTAATACTGCGATTAAAGTTGATTAAGTTACAGAATTTATGTGTATGAGTATCGCTATCGCGTTTAATTAAGATAAAGTTTTTATAACTGCAATAAAAATAGCAGAACAATAAAATAGCTACCAATCAGGTTTTTTTATATTATCATGTTGCAATAGTAACATTATTGTCATTGATATTTACGTTTAAATGGACGCTCGGCTGTTGGAAGTGAATTCGTATAAAAACGGGTGTGTCTTAATTTGAATGTGGATTCGAATATGGATGTGCATAAGAATTTGGTTGTGGATTTGAATATGGATGTGCATTATTATTTTAATTTGGATGTGCATTAGCATTTAAATTATGTTGTTGTTTTGAATATGGATGTGCTTAAGCATTTTAATTTAGACGTTGATTTGAATATGAATGTAGATTTGAGTATGGATGTGCATAATAATTTGGATGTTGATTTAAATATGGATGTGCATTAGCATTTGGATTTGAATGTTGTTTTGAATATGGATGTGCATAAAAATTTAGATGTTGATTTGAATATGGACATGCATATAAGCATTTGGATGTGGATTCGAATATGTATTTGCATAAGCATTTTAATTTGGATGTTGATTTAAATATGGACGTGCATAAGCATTTGAATTGAATGTTGCATGTGGTATTGAATATGGATGTGCATTAGCATTTAAATTTGGATTCGGATGTTGTTTTGAATATGGATGTGCATAGGAATTTGGATGCTGATTTGAATATGGACATGCATATAAGGATTTGAATGTGGATTTGAATATGGATGTGCATAAGAATTTGGATGTTGATTTGAATATGGACATGCGTATAAGCCTTTGGATGTGGATTCGAATATGGATATGTATAAGCTTTTGAATTTGGATTCAAATTTTGATATAAAATGGTAGTGAATTCGAGTTCGGATTTGACTGGTTGTGGATTGTAATTTGGATGTGGACTGAAGTTTGGTTGTCAAATTGATTTTATTTTATGATTGAATCCACAGCCAAGTTTAAATCAAAGTCGATTTGTATTTGGATGTGGTTTAAACTTTGGGTGTGGATTAAAAAGTGAATTCTATTTTTGGATGTGGATTAGCAAGAGGATTTAAATTTGGATTGAACTTTGCATTAGATTATAATTTAGATGTGGATTTGGATACGAATTAGAAAGTGGATTTTCGATATGAATTCAAAATGCGGCCGTGGATCGCAGTGCATTGGTTACGCACGGGCTCCAAACCACTTGCCGGTACCAATGTTTGTTTGATATATGTACTATGGAAGTTCTGTTTCTGTGATACAAGCACTTAATTAGATTAGTATAGAAAAGTAAAAAAAATAATTGGACAGTGGATTGAAATTTGGATGTGGATTTGAACTTAAGGTAAATGTAAATAAGAGTACGAGCACTATTTTCAGTCATCAGCGCTTTTCGATTATCTCTTGCTTACCATAGGGCAAGTTCGAGCAAAAAATTGCGTCCTAACAAAATTGAAGTAATATAACTACATATAACAGTAAGGAAAAATAATTTGCAAGATCATTGCTGACCTACCTACTGCCAGGGAACGAGCTAAATTAACGCGGTAGGAATGCAGTTGTGACGTCATGGTCACGTGTCTATTATGAATAGTGAAGTAACATGGAAAATGTTGATAACGATAAACACTCACTTTCCTCAAAACGCAAATAGATTTAGTTAATAAAAATTAAAATGCGTATTGAAGTATAAACATTAGACAGCAACAATTTTTTATGAATTATGTATTAATTTAATTTTGAGAATAGTGACTGCATGTTTTTTTTTTATTTTTCACACATTTTAATCACGTTTTTTATAATGATTATAGCCTGACTCTATGACGACTCTCTTTTATTCAATTAACTCACAAAATTTTCAATAATCAAACAAAGAAAATATGGAAAATAAATGACATCGCTGAGCTATGAGCGTCAGTAATAGCGGCTACTATGATACGGGTGGGGGTATTTTGACGCCCCACCGCACCTCAGCCCTCGAACGTATAGATGGGAAATGAGTTAATCGTCCCCATCTATACGTTGAATTTTCGATGAGGAATTTCCTTATAAGAACTACAATGGACAATATAGTTCTTATAAGAAATTTCCTTAAATATTGTAATAACAGAGATCCGCGCGGATTTGTGGAACGGTACATACATAATTGCATACTTACGAATGTCCGTACCGTTTATAAATATGTATAAGGATATAAAACGGTAAGTGTGTATATTGTTGTATAATAATATTTTCATTATTATCTTATCTATGAAACCGTAGGTATATTACAAAACATTTGATATCTATTTGTGTAGTTATGACCTAAATCATTAGTGTACTGGATATACTCGTAGGTATTAAATATTATCATTGTTATAAAAGTATTTATATAATGTACAATAAATGTATCATACATTACATATTATATTCTACACTATGTATTATACATATTATGGCTCGTATATTATCTATATAGTCCATTCTATTCAACATAGAATAGACTATATAGATTATATACTATAACAGTGTACGTTCCGCTGGGAAAAAAAACGTAACTGTTCGGCGTCGCGTCATCATTAGCCACATGGCCCACGGTGCGCTATCCGTCTCCGCCACAAACACACGCACACACACACTCACTCACACGCACACAAACACACGAACACACACACATACACATGAACACACACACATACACACGCGCACGCACACATACACTCAATTTTACTCTATGCTAATTGAATGTCAATGTAAAACTGCGCTATTTTTGCTTCATCATTGGCTGTTAAATAAACGGGAACCAGCGGGGTTAGGTTGGCGAACGATTATTGTCTCTCGTCGACGATTGGCAAAATAATAAAAGTTAAGCTTAATCCCATAGATATAAATAATATTTTTTATTTATATCTATGCTAAATCCACCAAAATCAAACGTGTCATCGCACAGACGATAATCGTCACAACGATTAATAGTCTCGTTTTATTGGATTTAGCCTAGCTTTTATTATTTTGACAATCGCCGACGAGAGACGATAATCGTTTTAACTTGCCCAACCTAACCCTGGGAACGACCCAAAAGAATGTTCTTTAAGGAAATGGTGATCAGGGGTCTACATTGTCATTAACCTTAGAGTTTGTATGAAGATAATTATGAATGGCTCTATTTATTCTTGAAGAAATTTAGGCGTGACAAGGAAATAGATTACAAAATCTTAATTTTATTGTCAAATAATGAACTCATTAAATCCAAGAAGACCGACGACTGAGCCACTTTTCTGTCAAATTACGGGTGTCAAAGTGACATCAATGTACCAAAATAAATCCATCTGAGTCTAAGCCGGCCGCAGAGTTTCTAAATGTACATGAGCCAATCGCATGCGCTCGGCCATTGACCTCCTTGCCTGACTCAGGCATGCGTTTCAGTTCAACAGAAGAATAGTGTATGTAGATTGTAGATAAAGAATTTATATTGCCTCGAGTGGGGGAATATACGAGTACTTATGTATAATATAAAATGTACTATCTGGGGGAATATATCGACGGTTTCCGGGCTATTTGTTTTAAGCGACATTTTTAAAACTTTACAGGAGAGCGATTTAATGTTTTGATTTCGAGAAAAAAATTCATAACTTTTTGAAACCTGGTTTATTTTCAAAAAAGTAAAGTTTTTCTATTTTCATATTATATCCCCCATAATTTGATTAAGATACTTCTTTTAAAAAGGCGCTATTAGCAGATATATGTGTCGCTTAATACAAGACGCCCATACTTAATCAATTTGTAGAATCAGGCTAAATGATTTAAGCACCAAATGTTGCAAGTAATAGATTCAAGCAAAACGCTTTAAGTATAACTTTTGTATTTTTTAGAGTAAGGCTAATTGTATCAATTACAACGTGAAGAATAAAACAGAAAAAGGCAAATTAGTTTATACGACTAGTAAAACACAGTTGAGATACAGGATAAATGACTAAAGAGGCAAATAGTGTTTAAAAAGTAATTGTTTGAAATGACAATAAATTAGTAAATTTCAAAATAAAAGTCGGTTAAAACATAATAATACTTTGGTTAGAAGGGAAACAACTCTTTGTTGTTTCAATAATAAAATTAAAACTAATAAAACAAAACTATTAATAATTACCATTTTTTATTTATTAACATAATGTTACTTAAATATCGTGTTGTACTCAAATAAGAATCACTTTGGCATATAATGTGTCCCAATATTCAGCGATAAAACTGCAACAGATGGTAGCCCTGGACATGACTAGTCAAGAAAAAAAAAAATTGAAAAATATCCATTGTTTTTTTTAAGTGACGAAAAAAAATATTTTTTTTTTCAAAATTTGTTTACTTGGAAAGTATGTTTACTAGGGATGGGAAGTGTGATGAAGATATTGAGAGAAGAGTGCAAAAGGGTAACGTAGTGAATGGTGCCATCTATAGTATCATGAACAGCAAAATAATGTCCCAAAAGTCACGGATGGCTGTTCCAAATGCGGTGCTTGTTTCTACATTAATGTATGGAAGTGAAGGTTGGATATGAGAAGAAGCATGAGAGTAGAATTAACGCTGTTGAAATGCGGTCGTTAAGGAGTGTATGTGGATAGATACTGCGTGATAGATGTGGTTTGAAAGAAGATGTAGTGACAAGGATTGACAAAGGAATGCTTCGATGGTTTGGGCACATGGAAAGGATGAGTGAAAGTAGATTGACAAAAGGAATTTATAAATCTGATGTGGGTGGATGCGTTAAACAAAGCAGGCCCAGGAGAGTGTTTTCCGACCAAATCGGAGACATCCTCAAGAAAGCTAGGGTGCCTAGTGCCCATAACCACAGAGCCTGTATGAAGAGAATTGTGGATGTGAGGGAAGCAAGTGAGTTGTATAAGGATCGTGGTAAGTGGCGCTCCATTGTCTCTGCCTATCCCTGTGGGAAAAGGGCGTGACAATTTGATTGATTTTTTGCTTAAAATGTTGAAAAATTTTTACTTTCAGTATTTCACTCATCGTGGTGTAAAAAAAAGTATGAATACTACTATGACAAGTTTTATCAAAAAATGACGCTACTAATCAAGATTCTAAAATGGTATAATACTCTAGAAAAACTAGCCACATAAAAAAATACGAGTGGTATTTCTAAACAAGAATCAAATTTCATAAAATTGTTTAAATTAATAACTTTTACTATGGGATCAAAACAGGTTTTTGTTAGTCAATATCATTTTAAAAGTAGAGAGAGAGAGATTTTACCTTAGAGCGAGACAGATGTTAATTTTTGAATATTATAGTAATTACCTACTTTTACTTTGTATCCAAAATGGGTTTATGGATATAAAATGAAATAAAACAACTAGTTTAAACAATAAAACATTTAATTTTTTATTGAATTTAATTACAATAAATGTTCGAATTGTTTGCCACAAGCATTAATACAAGCACGACATCGCCTTAAAAATGATCGTTTTATTCGTCTTGCATAACTTCCAGCATTTATGTGATAATGTTGTAATGGGTTTTGAGTAGACCCTGTCTTTGAGACAACCCCAATAGAAGAAATCCAGGGGGTATAGGTTAGGTGAACGGGGTGGCCATGAAATAGGACCAAGTCGCCCGATCCAACGCCCTGGAAACTCATTGTTCAAGTAATCTCGCACAGGACGGGCATAGTGAGCCATACCATAAGTATCGTAAATCACTTACAGGCACGTCTTCTAATAATTCTGACATGTTATTTTGTAAGAAGTTCAAATAACTATTGCCATCTAAGTTTCCGTGTAACTCAAAAGGCCCAATCACTTTTCCATTTAATATGCCCGTCCAAAGGTTAAGGTTGAATTGGTATTGGGATTTATCTTGTCTCACCAGGTGTGGATTTTTATAATTCCAGCTATGTAGATTGTGAAGATTTAAATAGCCATCTTTCTTGCAGGTTGATTCATTCGACCATAAAACTTTATCCAAGAATTGAGAATCTTCCCTGTGCTTTTGTAGCGGCGGTAATAGCGTCTGCACACGTCTGTAATTATATGGGCAAAGCCTGTGATATTTTAAAATACGATGAGCAGAACTTCTTGGTATTCCCGTAGCTGCTTCCGAGGTAGTTGAATCCATTTCTATTTCATGCAGAACTTCTTCATCTCGATCCGATCTTGGTCTTCCAGCGTTTCTCCTATTAGATGGTAAACGATCCTCTGAAAACGCTTGATGTACATTTATAAATACTCTAAAATCTTTGAGCATTTGGGTACTTTCCCGATACAATCTGCTAGCAGAGTTTGCATTGCTTCGGCATTCACCATAAATTAAGTGCATATTAGCGTATTCCCATGGTGTGTATGGTAGCGGCATGATAAATACAAAACAGTCCACTAGGTCAAAAGTCCAATTCACAAAACTCACAATCACAGTCCAAAATAATGCCAGGTCAGTCCAGTTTGCAGATCACTTAATCGCGTCCAAAAGCCAACCCAAAAGTCGTCGAGAGCCAATTTAATGCGGAACGGCGCACAGTAAACAAAGGAACAGAGCATACTGACTGATAACAGCAACTTCTCTACTTGCCCCATTGTTATATTCAAAAATTAACATCTGTCTATCTCGCTCTAACGTAAAATCTCTCTTTCTCTAGTTTTAAAATAATATTGACTAACAAAAACCTGTTTTGATCCCATAGTAAAAGTGAATAATTTAAACAACAATTTGGTTCTTGTTTAGAAATACCACTCGTATTTTTTTATTTGGCTAGTTTTCCTAGAGTATTATACCATTTTAGAATCTTGATTAGTTGCGTCATTTTTTGATAAAACTTGCCATAGTAGTATTCATACTTTTTTTACACCACGATGAGTGAAAGTGTACTAAAAGTATTTTTTTTTAACATTTTAAGCAAAAAATGTAATATAAATCATTTTTATGTAAAAACTATATGTTTTCTGGGGTTTTCAAGGATTGTGATAAATAGCAGATATATTCAGCTTACTGATACAAAAAAATTAATTTTTTAAAAAAATACATTTTTTTCGTAACTTAAAAAAAACAATTTTTTAATTTCTTTTCTCGTCTAGTCATGACCAGGGCCACCCTCTGTTGCAGTTTTATCGTTGAATTTTGGGACACATTGTACATGGCACGATGTGGTGTAGACTGAAGCGCCCGTTCAGGGGGATATAGTATAAAAACTTGCTTGTTTAATGGACGCGAGCGGCGAAAATGTTTTGTTTTAACCGACATTTGGTACAACGATTCATACAAAATTTGCAGTGTCTGAATGTCAAGTTTTCGATGTAATCGGTATAGGAAAAATGAATGAAGTTATAGTACTTGTAGATTTAATTTGTTTGAAGCGACCAATCAAAAATTAACCGATTTAGGAATAAAGGTTGATTTGCCATTTAAAGACTGTTTCAACTACAGGGCAAAATGTTTTAATAGCCTTTTTTTACTAAAAACAGATGCAAGCGAAATGATTTAAGCGACATTGCATACCAATTTGGGATTCAGGCTAAATGTTTTAAGCGACATGACTATATCTTTTTTGGGGAAGGTGTAATGCTTTAAGAAACATCACCTATAGAATGTAACTTCAGGAAAAACGCTTTAAATGACCCGTTTGGATGATTTGTGTGTAAGGCAAAAACGCTTAAGTAAATAACCAATAAAAACTTTTGTGGCTCAAGTACACTTTCTATATAAAAGGACATATTTCGCGTCGGTTCATACAATGAAATTTCGGATCGCCCCAAAAAATGGCATTGTTTGAAGCGCCAAAAAAGTACTCTGATCGTCACCAAAGTCGACTCAGTCGACGCAAAAAAAAACGCTGATTCCGAATATGTATATAAGTCAATATCGGTCAAAATGTCGCTTAAAACAAATAGCCCGGAAACCGTCGATATGTTCCGTTCTGTTTCGTTTTGTTTATAATGTCTTTGTCCTAATAGTACCACACAGAATAAAAATTATTTGCATATATTAAACTTATACTGTGGTACCGTGTCCAAGGTAAAATATTTCCTAATAACATGAAATATTTTACGGATGTTTTTTTGGATTATTGTTCAAACGTCAAAATAAAGTCCATTGGATTTTGTAATTTTGTATTGCTATACCTATTTCTATATCGTTACACATTCAACCAATGAGGTGCTTCCTTGGTCAACTGTCAAAATTAAGACTATTTGATTGGTTAAATTACTATAGCATTATACATTCAACCAAATAAGTGGTGCATTGGTATTCAACTATATAAATGAAGCCCATTACAATTTATCATTAAACTTACGAGACAATGGACTGGGATTTGTCTTGTATTTACTTAACTTAATGTTTCCGAAATTGACTCGCGGTGGATCAGCTTGAGAAACATTGAGCACAGAATGACTGCGCCCCTTCCGTACTCTGTGGTACGGCATTTTATATATCGCTACAAATGTAGCGACTGTACTTTTAATTCTCCTTATGACGTCATATCATTTCATGAATTCTACAAGGTCGTGATTCTTTATAGCTAGACGATTTAACGTTATCGTTTTTTTTTTGCGCGAACTTGTTTTATCATTTAATACTTAGCTCGCATAGAAGGGCATTTATTGTGTTGCTCATGTAACAGATGTAATAAGAGCATACTCTTTATAACTATAATAATTGATTACTTAAGTAATAGAATCCAAAAAGTGAAAATTAATGGTAAACAATTAGCAGGGTTAATTGTAACAATGGGGGTGCCCCAAGGATCAGTTTTGGGACCTTTTCTATTTCTTGTGTACATTAACGATCTCCCTCGCCTCATAAATGACGCTCATGAAATAGTTCTGTTTGCAGATGATACATCACTTATATTTAAAGTAAAACGTGGACAACGAGAACTTGACGAAGTAAACAGTGTTCTTTCCAAGATAGTTAATTGGTTCAGTACCAATAATTTATTGTTAAATGAAAGTAAAACCAAATGCGTCAGATTCACATTGCCTAATGTTAAGTTAGTAAAAACTAGTGTAAGGTTATACCAGGAAATAGAATCGGTCCAGTTGAGTTTTCTTTTGTGGTGGCTTTGGGGTGTCCTATGTTAAGCCTATTCTCAGCGGGCAACAGCCCGCTGGATGCTTATTTTTCCCGGTCTATGTAGACCGGGAATGGTAGCCACTTTCTGTGGCACCTCTAGGCTATTTTTATATGGGGGGCGGGGTGTGGCCCCTATGCGGTTGTGTACTTCACCTCTAGGGGCAGGGGACGACCCTCCGGTGGTCGTCCGCGGTGCGGCGCGATACCTTGGAGATGGGTGTGGTGGTTGTGGTCGGCTCGATCGAACAGTCTTCGAGAGCCTGGCCACAAACCGCTCGATGGTTCCCATCTGCAGGTCTTCGTACAGGTTGGTGTTGCGCATGAACCACGGGGCGCCCACGGCCGCGCGCAGAGAGATGTTCTGCTGGGCCTGGATCCTCTTCTTGTTCGTAGCGGACAGTAGATGATGCCACGCCGGAGCAGCGTGAATTGGTCCAGCAAACTGTCTTTCTGGGCGTAACATTGGACTCTAAACTTCAGTGGGGACCTTATATTAAGAAATTGTCGGGCAGACTTAGTTCAGCAGCATATGCAGTAAAGAAGATCCGTCAATTAACTGATATTAAAACCGCGCGCTTAGTTTACTTTAGCTATTTCCACAGTATTATGTCCTACGGCCTACTACTGTGGGGTAATGCTGCTGACATGAATGTATTTTCGTTCTCCAAAAGAGAGCTGTCCGTGCTATTTACGGTATGAGATCCCGGGAGTCATTAAGAGAAATGTTTAAAAAAATCAATATAATGACTATAATGAATCAATATATATATGAGAATTTGTTATACACTCGTAAGAACATTAATAATTATCACAAAAACAGTGATCGTCATAATTTGAATTTAAGATACAAAGATAAACTTGCTGTGCCCACCACATATAGGCTCCACAAAATAAGTAATTCTTATAGCTGGCAACTGTATCCGTATGTATAATACGGATGTGCCTGATTTTTCAGTAAATAAATTAAAAAAAAAAACATTAAACATAAATTGTGCCAAAAGACTTACTAATAGCATTAGAGATTTCTTTGACGACAAGGCTGCTTGGCAGTGAATGAATTGCTAGTTCTCAAGATAAAAAAGGAGTTATAAGAATATTGACTCGACATATGACAGCACCCCGCTTGATGTTAAGCCAAAGTGTGGTCCATGAATGAATGTCACTGCTACTACAATTCAATAACTGTGAGTAGCAGTCACATCCACTATGCCGGCCTAGATGGAACCGGCAACTTACAAGCTGATCCCGAAACGTGACCAAATCACTTCACGGTCTGTATACTTGTAAGTGATGGTACTACCCCGGATCGGCAGACTGGGTACTACTGCCTACCACTCTTTGATAACCAGACCCGAAGCAAATATCCATCTCTTTTTTTTATTAACAAATATTTGCAATATTTAATATTATTAAATATCACAAATAAAAGCTATGAAACAAATATTTGCTCCGACCGGGAATCGAACCCGGGACTTTACGTGGAACAAACCAATCGCTAAACCGTTCGTCCACGCCTGTCGTCATGACAACGAAGTTTTTTGTTTTGTATTATTATGATAGCGTAGTGACAAGGATTGATAAAGGAATGCTTCGATGGTTTGAGCACATGGAAAGGTGAGTGAAAGTAGATTGAAGAAAAGAACTCATGTGAATGGATGCGTTGAAATGGAATGGAAAAAGTGGGTGTGACATCCGGACGGACACAGACATGATGAATCTATGAGGATTCCGTTTTTTGCTACGGAACCCTAAAAACTTGTTTCAAATCGGTACCAATGGGCAAACTGCGGCGTTAGATGGGCAAGTTAAAACGATTATCGTCTCTCGTCGGCGATTGTCAAAATAATAAAAGCTAGGCTCAATCCAATAAAATGAGACTATTAATCGTTGTTAAGAATGTCATCTGTGTGACGACACGTTTGATCATTATCATCAATAGTCTCAATTTAGTGGATTTAGCCTCACTTTTATTATTTTGCCAATCGTCGACGAGAGACGATTATCGCTTTGACTTGGCCAACCTAGCCCCGCTAATTCTTATATCTTTCCCTTGATTTAATTATGTAGTGACAAAGATTGACAAAGGAATCCTTCGATGGTTATGGCACATGGAAAGAATGAGTGGCCATAACCATAGAACTTGTATATTGAGAATAGAATTGTGGATGTGAGGGAAGAGAGGGAGTTGTGTCATAGTCTCTGCCTATCCCTGTAGGAAAAAGGTGTGAAAATTTGATTGGTAATGTTAATAACAAATATATATATATATATATATATATGCTAATAAGTAATAACTATAAATGCTTGATTTTTTAAATTACATTCTTCACCATCTCAATGCTTAGATCAGTTAGGAACACACTTTTTTTTAACAAATCATTTACTTTGGCGTGTGTTCCAGGACTCTGTTTTTGTGTTCAGTTTTTTTTTAGTTGTTTAGACTCGCCTTCTGACATTAAAATTACCTAATAGTATATGAAGGAAAGGAAAGTACAAAAACTGAAAAAACAATTCAGTATACAAATAGCACGGGTTTAAATGTCAACCATGACTTGACATATTGACGTATTGAGAGCAGAAAAAAACAATTCTATGTTGCTCTGCTATGCATCGTGACTCTGAGTTCAGGTTTGCTTATTAGCATAGTTTTAACGTGCGTCTTTCGGAGCGCCTATAACATATCTACGTCTTTTGTTCTTAACATATCATTATAAAATATTCTTGTGACAAAAATATATGAATGCTCTTCTCATCCAAATAAGATAAGTAGTTTTTTTAAATTTACTTCCATGGTTGCCTAATCCTTAAAATATTCCTTATCTATATTTGGCTTTCTGGTGATTTTTTTTGTTGTTGTTGCAGTCAAGTCGAGGTCAGATGTCAAGTGATTTCGCCTCGTGAGAACGCCGTGTCACAATAAAAAATCGGCCAAGTGCGAGTCGGACTCGCCCATTAAGGGTTCCGTAGCAACAAGTAACATAATATTAAGACTTTGATCGATGTTTTAATAATAGTGTATTTTTTAAATTAATAAAAAAAAATATTGATGAGTAAACATTATAATTAGGTACCTAAATGATAGGATTTAGATCTAACTACGATTTAGATCTAAATGCCAGCCCATATAGGGTTGTGATAGCTAAACAAGCTAATATATATTTCAGTTTGACAAGATAAAGTTTTATTCTAACATGAGTAGGTACAGTATTCCCAAATTAATAATGCGCATGCAGATCTTCGTAATTGTGGTATTCCCGGAAACACCCGAATCATTGAATCGTAAGAGCCCTAAACAATGCACTTGTATTTTGCACCTTGTTCGAAAGAAATAAGAGTCAATATCATGTGTACGCGATCGAAAACTTTCTTCCGACGCTCGGAAATACGACTGTTGTCGAACAGTGACGAATTGTGAAAAAAAATTGACATAAACGAAAACAGTGAAAAAATTTCTATGCGCATTAATTGTAAGAGCCCTAAACAATGCACTTGCATTTTGCACCTTGTTCGAAAGAAATAGGAGTCAATATCATGTGTACACAATCGAAAACATTCTTCCGACGCTCGGAAATAAGACCGTTGTCGAAAAGTGACGAAGATTTCTATGCGCATTATCACTTTGGGAGACCTGTATGTATTTTATGTATTTAGATGTGAGGAAATGAACAGAACATCTTAAAACTTATTAGGTTGACGTTTTATAGTAAGTATTTACCTATTTCTGAGCAGTAATTGAGTTTAAAAGAATAATTTCGATGTAAGTAATCAAAATAATTTTTATTCAACTAAAACATTATCATATCGTAAACGTACAATACTTAGCATTCGCAAATGTATCGAAAAATTAGCTCCGTGCTCACGAGCTTCAACAACGTCGGCCCTCGCTCTATGTGGTCTCTACCTGCCCGCTTGGGTTAGAACAGTCGGCAACCTGCCCCCCGCGCGCTTCGCACTCCTATTTGTGAAGCCACGCCCCCGCGAATTATAATAATTATTTACTTAGGCACCTATTATAGATTTATCATTAGAAAATAATAGCTCACGGTTTAGGCATAAGGTTTATGTTTATGAAATTAAATGATTTATTATTATTTTTATATTTGAGTTGATTGAATGAAAGGTATATTGCGGTTTACGATTTATGACGTATTAAAAAAAAACTACTTACTAGATCTTGTTCAAACCAATTTTCGGAGGAAGTTTATATGGTAATGTACATCATATATTTTTTTTAGATTTATCATTCTCTTATTTTAGAAGTTACAGGGGGGGGGACCAACTTTTTACCACTTTGGAAGTGTTTCTCGCGCAAACTATTCATTTTAGATTAAAATGATATTAGAAACGTCAATATCATTTTTTAAGACCTATCGATAGATACCACACACGTATGAGTTAGATGAAAAAAAAAATTTAGAGATTTAGTTCTAAGTATGGGGACCCCCAAAATTTATTGTTGTTTTTTATATTTTTGTGTGAAAATCCTAATGCGGTTCATAGGATACATCTATTTACCAAGTTTCAATAGTATAGCTCTTATAGTTTCGGAAAAAAGTGGCTGTGACATACGGACGGACAGACAGACAGACAGACAGACATGACGAATCTATAAGGGTTCCGTTTTTTACTACGGAACCCTAAAAAAGTACCGAGAGTTATAAATGCGGGGTCGTGCGTTGCTTGACGAAGGACTTGGGTTAAATAATAACAAAACGAAATTTAGGTCGATACTGATTTTTATATTTACATTTCTTTACTAAGCTACTAAAGTGCTTAAAGATACATTGGTACCGGTGAGTAGTTTTAAACCCATGCTCTTGGTTTGTGTAACCATTGCACTGCCACTACACCACGGTCGCAATTTTCTGCTATTATGACTAGCAGAACATTTTATTTTAATGCTAATTCAATCGAGTTTATTATCAACTCGGCTAAACTCACAAAAACAAGCTGATTACTCCTTTTACTCATTCTCGTAATAGACAAAAGATAACACCGGGACGGAGATAATACCCCACCCACTCAAGGCCATTGTGAAAGCACCACCCACACCCACACCGAGATTTTCTGCCGTAGGAAGACCCACAGAAAGAGGGGTCACCCACCAAGCGCCCCCCACCCTCCCTTTATACAAAATCCTTTTTTTCCTACCGCATATTGATTGTCTCCAAATTCGAAATTCACTTTATTTTGATTTTACTTTAGTTAATACTGAATGTGATTGAAGCGAAGGAGTTGTGCCAGGATCGTGGCAAGTGGCGCTCTATTGTCTCTGCCTATCCAAGTGGGAACAAGCGTGACAATTTGATTGATTGTAAGCAAATGGAGGCCCTAGATAGCAGTCGACTTAAAAAACCGTCTTCTTATACAATGTCTTAGTCACTGCTACTATTCCGGTATTTTTTGGCATAGTCCAATATTGTTTTGTTAGATAGTACTTACTGTTACTACACCAGCCAACTTTCCATTTCCTTTTGCTGGCATAATGACGGCGACTGAGGCAGCCTCGAACTGACTCGGATTTTTTTCAGTCGTCGACACTTTTAGACCCCCCTTGCAACATTATGGACCCCCTCTTTTTTGGCTGGCATAGTGGCGGCGACTGGGGCAGCCGTGAAGATTCGGTTTTGTAGTCATCGGCACTCTGGATCTCTTCTTGCTTACCATTAGGCGGTAAAAAGAAAGAACCCAAAGTGCCGACGACTGGAAAACCTGAATAAGCGTGAAGCCACACGGTACGGTGCGGCGTCGCATCGGAAACATTTTGCCGCATCACCGTACACACGTGGTATGCGGCGCCATAGTAAGCGGAGCGGGCACCTAGAGCAACACTTCTTCCCCCCTCGCGTCTCGCTCAAACAAAGTGCGGTGTGCCTGCGGTACGGCGCCGAAAGGCACCGTGTGGCATATCATTGTTTTTATATACAGGACGCTGCTCAGGCGCCGCGCCGCACCGTGTGGCTTCACGCTTAGTCTAGTCAGTAATATACTCACAAAAAAGTTCACTATACTACTTAAACTATACTTTTTTATACCGCGAGGCCTAAGCTAAGCTTTGCATTAGTGTAAATGCACATGGATAGTGTAGGTGTGACGTCGATGTAGAGAGAGACACGTTCGTTGCTTGGTGTTATTATGTGGGTAGTTGAAGAAGTACGAGTCAACAAGCATAGCGGCTGCGTCCGCGTCGTCAGTCGAATACAAGCCATGAAGCATACTACACGCTTGTTTTATTTATCATATCACCAGACATAACACATTTAAACCGGTTTATAATAGTCTTATATAGCTTGTCTAACTATAAATGAAGCGCCCCTCCAATTTATTAGTTTATTTAAATGTGTGAATGCAAATGCAAAATATTACTATACTATAACGCGCTCCCCTTTTTATGTCTAACCAGCAACTCAGATGTCGTGTCACAATAAAAAAGAAAGGTGACCAATTACAATTGCATTTTCGTGCGAACATAAAATATGAATGTAATATTTTATATTCGCACGTGCGCTTAAATGCAATGGAGGGGCGCGTCATTTCGGCTTAGACAGACTACTTTTGGTGATCACTTACACAAATGCAAAGCTCAGCTTAGACCTTGCGGACAGTACTAGCTTTTAACTGCAAAGGTTCCTGCAGCAATGGACTGTGTGCTCCAAATTGGCCACGCCTGTCGCCAGAGTAGAATAAAGTTGATAAATAAAACAATAAATAATATTAATATATTTATATTTAAATAAAACTTATTATATAAGCTAAGTAACACTCTAAAATGTTATCCAAGATCAATAATGAATTTAGCAATAGTGTTATTATATTCAAATCATTATTTGTGTAGTTTGCCCTAGTTTTAAACGTTCGCGTATCTTAAATACGTATTACATGCATAAGATATGCGATATGCGGATTTGCACATTTTTAGCTTCGTAAAATAAGATCCTAAATAAAATGTACAGGTTTAAAACAAATCGGCCAATTTCTTTTTAAGGTCTGGCAATACTGGCAGAAACTTTAAACATTTGCTCCTTCGAAATTTGAGAATCGTTAAAATAAATTGTTTATGAAAAATTTAATAATTATAAATGCAAATTTCTAAAACAATTGATTAAATTATAAGAATTGATTCAAATGAGCGTCCCTAGTGCCGCGGATCACTAGTTGCCATATTGTTTTGTTCGTTTGGTTACCGACGTTAGTCATGGAGAATGTTAGCTTTCCCTGAAACATTGACTTTTAAAAAACGTTTCTTTGTTAGGATATTTTATTCTTGAATTCCATTTTAGAGTTTGGGTTCTCTCTAAAAACCTAATATATAGACTTAAGTAATATATGCAGTTAAAATAAACGTATCAAACGTTCTACAATAAAAATAACACATATATCGTTTAGTGCTAGTTGCATCTTTTAAATAACGCTTGGCTTTATTAATGTTGTCTAAAACATTAGCCTTTAGATGTAAATTGACCAACTTATCTGTAATCTGAATGGTGTTGCCACTGTCAATTTAGTGTTGCTAACTAATTTTAATGTGTACAAAAATCGGGAATAATAAAGTCGCACATTGTATATTAGCATTTTTAATTATTTCGTCTTTATTTATGTATTGTTTCTAGTACAATTAGGAATTTTGTCTGTCTGTCTGGTTATTTTATTCTCGAATTTCATTTTAGAGTTTAGGTTCTCTCTAAATCTTTATTTATAACCTTATAGACCTAATTAATATTATATGCAGTTAAAATAAACGTATCAAACGTCCGACAACAAAAATAACACGTATATCGCATAGTTCCAGTTGCATCATTTAAATAACGTTCGAGATTATAAATGTTGTTCAAAAGATTAACCTATAGATGTGCCAACTTATCTGTAATCTGAATGGTGTTGCCACTGTCAATTTAGTGTTGCTAACTAATTTTAATGTGTACAAAAATCGGGAATAATAATGTTGCCAATTGTACATCATCATTTTGAATTGTTATTTTGGGTTTATTTATGTATTGTAGTACAATTTCGAATTTTATCTGTCTGTTATCTATAAAAACGGCGACTTCTGTTAAAACACTAGCCGGCATAGTGACGGCGACTGAGGCAGCCGCGAACTAACCTGGATGTCTCAGTCGTCGTCACTCTTTGATCTCCTCTTGCTTATCATCAGGCGAGTCGAGGTCAAATGTGTCACAATAAAAAAAACAAAAACCAATGTGCCTTGATTAGATCGGAAATATTCTTTAAAAAGCAAAGATCTTTAGTGGCCATAGAGTACTATATGACAACAATTCTGAATGAAATAAAACAATTTCTTAGAATCCATGGATTCTCGGTGCTGGTGCCGGGTCCATCGCGTGGTAGGCGGGAGAATGGAGGCAGAGTTCCGGACTTGAGACCGAAATGTAGGTTTCAAAGCTTTTTGTGACATCTACCCAACCAAATAAAGGAAGAAAGAGATTTGTGTAAATAGTAAAAATATTTTTCACATTCACATTAACGTAACGTAATTTGTATTTCACAGAAGCGAAACTAAAATCGGAATATTTATAAAATCGTGTTATATTTACATTGAATTATTATTATATTGGGTAATATAATTAATGAAAAATAGCAACACATGGCTATGACATTTCAAAATGGCGCCCGTAGTTCCAATTTCTGCCGGTTCACAGACAACTTGGCAGATCTGTACCTCACACACTAGACATACAGTTGGTACACTTATTAAATATTATTAATGAAGATTTAAATTATCCAAATAAATGCATTCAAAATAATTGTATGTGCGTCCAGAAACTTTTCGCTCGTTCGAGATGTATTTTTTAAATTTATTTGAAGTAAATATTTTTATATTTTCCTGACATTGAGTTATATGCTTGTCAGTTTTTGACAGAACTGTCAAATTACTGTCAAGTTTCTTTTTCAGATTGTCTGTTGTCTTGTCAGCTTCTGACGTCATTGTTTCTATATCTGAAACGAAAAGTGTTTTAAATAAAACCGATTAGTCGGATAATCGGAGACAACGCTGGGTTGCCTAGTGCCCATAATAGTAGATCTTACATGAAGAGAATTGCTTAACATCAAGCGGGGTGCTGTCATTTTATTCATTTTTTATTGTGACTCGACATCAGCACCCCGCTTGATGTTAAGCCGAAGTGTAGTTCATTCATTCATATGTCACTGCTACTTCAATTCAATAACTGCGAGTAGCAATCACATCCACTATGCCGGCCTAGATGGAACCGGCAACTTACAATCTGATCCCGAAACGTGACCCAAATCACTTCACGGTCTGTATACTTGTAAGTGGTGGTACTACCCCGGATCGGCAGACTGGGTAAGTGGTACACTGCCTGACTGACTACTCACCATATCCTTTGAAAGGCTTCTTCTCGTAATCCTTAAGATTCCTCAGCAACTCCTCAAGTGTTTTATGCCAAATCTTTTCATTGGCAATGTTTTCAACATTTCTATATATGGTTAGGTATGGCGAGAAGAATTGGCCTTTTGTGGTTTCCTCGTTGAATCGTTGAATTAACCTTTGCCTGCATTCGTGTAAGCTTTCGAATGACCACAGAGTTTCTCCACTAAAAATAGAAATTTGATGTTTATAACATAAGATGTCCACCCTCAAGATGGTTTAAGGGCCTGCGGGCCGACCGCGTAACTCAATGAAAATGAGCTTCGTTTTGACAGTTAAAATCCATTAATGAGCTTAAAAATTAAAATTGCGACCGCGTAACACACTAAGAATTGATGTTCATTTTCATTAACAGTTCAAGCTAATTGAAACTCAGTCCGAATGAATAAAAGTTTTTAACACTAACAGCGACCGCGTAACTTTATGACAAATGGGAATGAATTACATTGTCATTTACCAATAAAGTTACGCGGATTGTGCTCAAGATGGTTTCGTTTTCTCACGACTTGTAAGTGGTGGTTCTATTTCACTCCGAATAAACAGACTGGACACTTTTTCCCACAGGGATAGACAGAGACAATGGAGCGCGGACTATGCCACGATTCTAACACAGCTCCCTCGCTTCTCTCACATCCACAACTCCCTTCATACATGCTCTACGGTCATGGGCACTAGGCAACCTAGCTTTCTTGAGCTCTGTCTCCGATTTGGTCATAAACACTCACCTGGGTCTGCCTCGTTTAACGATCCATCCACATTAGATTTATTTTCTTTCGTCAATCTACTTTCACTCATCCTTTCCATGTGCCCAAACCACCGTAGTATTCCTTTGTCAATCCTTGTCACTACATATGTTTTCAAACCACATCTATCACACACTGTGCTATTCCTCATTCTTTCCGCTATTATTTAAAATGAATAACTCCATGCAGGTGTCAATTTATAGTTTTTTTTTATTTTCATTGTGACTCGACATATGACAGCACTCCACATGATGTTAAGGTGCAGTGCCGTCCATAAATGGATGTCACTGCGACTAAAATACAATAACTGTAAGTAGCAGTCACATTTACTATGTTGGCCTAGTTGGAACCGGCACGTACAAGCTGATCTCGAAACCCGACTAAATGACTTCACGGCCTATATACTTGTAAGTAGTGGTACTACCTCGGATCGGCAAACTGAGTACCACTACCTACAAATAAAAGCTCCGACTGAGAATGGAACCCGGGACTTTACGCATAAAGAACTGGTGTGCTGTCCTCTAAGAGTATTATACGTAGATGTCATTATTACCTTTCCAACACAAGTTTCCGATTCTTCTCTAAATTAAATCTATGTAAATAGAACTTCAATTCATCACTGAACTTTTTCTCTTGGCCGTTATCTGTGAAGATTGAAAGCATTTACTTTAGGTTTAACTCAATAAATATTACTATTTGACCTCCATCAGGCAGGTCGAGGTCACGCCGTCCTCCCACAGGGATAGGCAGAGACAATGGAGAGCCACATGCCACGATCCTAACACAACGCTCTCGCTTCCTTCACATTCACAATTCTCCTCATACAAGCTCTATGGTTATGGGCACTAGGCAACCCAGCTTTCTTGAGGATGTCTCCGATTTAGGCCTGCCTTGTATCCATTCAAACTAATTACTATACAGTAATGAGTAATATAATGTGGATGGATGCGTTAAACGAGGCAGAACATAATTAGCGTTTAATAGGCAAGAGGGTATTTTTTAACAAAATCGGAAACATCCTCAAGAAAGCTGGGTTGCCTAGTGCCCATAATCGTAGAGATGTGAAGAGAGTTGTGGATGTGAGGGAAGCAAGGGAGTTGTGTCAGGATCGTGGCAAGTGGCGCTACATTGTCTCTGCCTATCATTGTGGGACGTAACTATTTAATTGATTGATTGATGAGTAATGAAATGTGAATAGATAAAAATTACACAAGTACATCGGTCAACTATGACCGGGAATCGAACAGGTGTCTATTCGCGTGGATTTTTTCTATGCAATTTTCATAACTATGGTCATATTGAGTAATAATACATATACTAGCATTAAAATACGACTAAACATTAAGGCGACCGTGGTGTAGTGGTAGTGGAATGAACTCAAAAACCATGAGTCTTTTACTTTATGTTTTAATTTATTTTTACCTAAATAAAGTAAAAATAAAGTGAAGCATCTTTTATTTATTGCACCCTGCATCATCCAGGTACTCAATCTCCTATACTCCCTATAGTGCAAGTACCTTTATTTTCAGCAAATGATGTTTCAGAAATATCTAATAATTCCATGCTTAGTTCCAGTTTATTTTTATTTCTGTTGCGCTTCTGCTCGTAAAAGTTAAAGGTACTCCTTACTAATTCTGTCGACGTATCGCCATCTGGAAACAAAATTCATTTTCTAGGTATTGTAATTTTTATTGTAGCTCGACATACGACAGCGACGCGCCTAATGTAAGGCTGGACTGCGGTCCATGAATGGAGGTGACTGCTACTTACAGTTAAATATCAATAAGTAGCTGTCACATCCACTATGCCAGCCTACTTTGGCCGGCATAGTGACGGCGACTGAGGCAGCCGTGAACTGAGACTGTTTTTCCAGTCGTCAGCACTCTTGGACGACTATCATGCTTACCAAGAGGCAAGTTGAGGTCAGAAGTTGAGTCACACTAAAATAATTACGCTACATCTGCGTAAGACCTGGGGGCCGACCGCGCAACTTCAATGTTAATGACAATGAAATTCATTCCCATTTGTCAAAAAGTTACGCGGTCGCTGTTAATGTTAAAAACTTTTATTCATTCGGAGCTTGAACTGTTAATGAAAATGAACATCGATTCTTACAGCCAGTTGTACAAAAATATTAATTTACGAATTCGTGAAAAGTTATAAGTAGAAGAAAAAAGGAAAAATGGGTAACAACACACACAACATACACGAGAGAGTGTTGCAACTCATTTTTCCTTTTTTCTTCTACTTATACGTAACTTTTCACGAATTCGAAAATTACACTTTTTGGTACAACCGGCAGTTAGTGTTGCGCGGTCGCAATTTTAATTTTTAAGCTCATTAATGATGGAGTTTAACTGTCAAATCGAAGCCCATTGTCATTGAGTTACGCGGTCGGCACGCTGAGCCTCGATTCTCCTAATACAATATGACGTCAAAAAAGCAGTCAAACTACGTTGCACTGATATTTGACATGTTCGCAACCAATCAGCGAATGACAAATCAATATAAACTACGTTGATTGGTCACTTGCAATTTTACTGCTTTTTCGGCGGATGGAAGGAGCTTATAAATCTGTTGTGGATTGTCAACCAAATCGGAGACATCCTTAAGAAAGCTAGGTTGTCTGGTGCCCAGTATGAAAAGAATTGTGGATGTGAGTTCAGCGAGGGAGTTGTGTCAGGATCGTAGCAAGTTGCGCTTCATTGATTTATTTATTCGAAGAGAAAGGACAGAGACAGGCAACATAAAAACAAAAATAAAGCAATAGAGTGAAAGTAATTAAAATTATACCCGCCACCAGAATATTTCTCACTGTGAACAAAAGTGCACCCTTTGTGCTATACAAAATTTGCGATACAAATATCACCTTGGCCAGGTATATTAGAAACAGCTGCAGTATATGTGTTTGAATGCATTAAAACCGCTAGGTGAACTTCGAAGCACCTTTACTTTTCAAGTTAAGCCGAAAGTAGCAGCCTCTTGAGTTTGGCTTTAAAAGCGGCGCGGGAATTGCTGAATATATCCACGTCCACTAGCCGCCTGTTGTACATGTCGCATATCCGACGTACAGCCCCCCTAGCACGGGGTCAAGAAAGATTCAAGAATCAAGTTACGCGATAGACCTATCTTGCCACGTAACTTATCACAGAAGCGAGCATGGCCATTTCTTGTTTTGGATAATTCAACGTGATAAATATCTTATCATGTTTTTTTCTTTTATGTTTATTTTTGAGGCATTGCTACTAACTTTTTTAAATATTCATTCATTTCGTTCAATTCGGTCTTGAAACGATTTGTGAACAAATACTAACAGAAATTATACGCATAAGTTAAAGAGTTCAAATCATACTTGGAAATGCCAACTAACAATGAACTTTTTAATTGAACCGTATAGTTGTATTATGACTTATGGCAAATTTGAAGCGTATTTAACCGTTTTTTAATATTTTAATACGTTCTATGTGGTGGATAGTTTTTAATTTTATTAACATATAAAAGAAGAGATTTTTGTTTGAGATATTTATTTTTAACATTTTACTTTTAGTTCTTAATAGAGGAAATTATTGTAAGTTATTATTGTAAGTTATTGTACCTGTTAGTTGACTATATGTCAACTAACAGGTCCTTTGCAAACGGTGATTTTACCGGACCATTGGGTGCGAAAAGGCACCAGGAAGAATGGAAACATCTGGCCAACCTATTAGCGGAAGAAGGTCCAGATAAATCAATTGAGAAATGGAAGCAGGTTTGTTGATTATTTCTCATTTAATTTTATCATACTCTTATATATGTAGCTTATTGTTAAAACTATACCTCCTTGTTATGGTAATTTTAGACTTGGCGGGATATTAAACGCAAGGCTCGCACAGAAAATGCCTCGGCCAGTAAAGTTAAGACTGGAAATAATGCAGCTGAGGCTCCAGTTTCAATAATGGCAGAAAAGGTGCTTTCAGTAATTGGAACTGAGTCCTCAGCTGGAATTGGCCCACCTGAAGCACCGCTTCCCAGGGATGTGGTAATAACAAAGTATATGTAGATACAATTAAAATTATTTGTAGGTATATGAGGCTCCTTTTTATATTTACTTCTTCTCACACAGGTTTTTCAATATGAAGTTGCCCCAATAGAGGAGATAGAGAATATTCCACCTGAAACTACACCTACGCCAAAACAGTCAAGTCGACAGCTTTCTGTTATCCCGAAGGAGTTCGCAGATTTACAAAGGATGCAAAATTCCTTGCTTACTGTAATTATTATACATATTTTATCAATTAATCAAATTATTACGCCTTTTTCCCACAGGGATAGGCAGAAACAACGGAGCGCCTCTTGCCACGAGTCTGACACAACTCTCTCACATTATCTTATCATTACATCAATATTAACAATTCAATGGATTGACACATACGTTTCAATCTTCATAACAATAAATATGTTTCAGGATTTAGTGCAAGCTGTAACCGAGGGAAATAAAATAAAAAAACGGCGCAATGGAATTTTAAAAAGGCGTAATGTTATTTTACAACAACAAAACATTGTATTGGAAAGGTATTTAAAATAAAAGAATTATGTACATTTAAATATATGTATATTCAAAAAAACTGTTTATTAGGTCACTCCGTTTGGCTTGGGCGACTCTAAGAGTTTGAGCACCGTAGTTGGGAACCTCCCTTATGCTATCATCTCCAGGTTGCTGGACGGCTTCATTTTCAATAAAGTTCTGCATAGGAACCCTGAAATTTATTAATATTATAAGTTTATTTTTCTAATATGCACTATATTAGAAAAATGAACTTTAGAGCTATTTTTTAAACTCACCTATAATGTAACATCATATTGAATAATGTTGCACAAGCCATTATAAGCTGTGAACATTTTTCAAGCTCATAATGCAAAACTCTGTCTATGCCAAGACATCGGAATGACCCCTTTAAATACCCATTTGTGCGCTCTACACAATTTCGAGCTTTACAGTGCCACTTTGTGTACCTTTCAGCTGGAGTGTTTTGTATAGCATCCATGACAGGAGTCATGAGCCATGGCTCCAAGGCATAACCTGAATCCCCTAAAATGATAAATATTTGTTTTAGATTAACAAGATGAAGGAGATCAATATAGGTCAGGTGTCACTGGATAGAAGGCAGTGGGCATACAGATTTGAATTTCATAAGTTTGATTAGAAATTTTTAGTCTGTAAAAATTAAGAATAAATAAATCACCTTTAAAATTTAACATTTTGTTTTCATATCTTTCTATATAAAGTGAATGTAAGTAAAACTGAAGTAATGGTTCTGGAGAGAGAGGATGAAATGACAGAATGTGAGATAATGATAGATGAAAAGAAAGTGGAACAAGTCATTTGTTTATTATACTTGGGAAGTATGTTTACTAGGGATGGAAAGTGTGATGAAGATATTGAGAGAAGAGTGCAAAAGGGTAACGTAGTCAACAGTGCCATCCATAGTATAATGAACAGCCAAATATGTACCCAAAAGTCACGGATGGCTGTTCATAATGCGGTGCTTGTTCCTACATTAATGTATGGAAGTGAATGTTTGGTATGGCAGAAGAAGCATGAGAGTAGAATTAACTCTGAAAAAATGTGGTCGTTAAGGAGTGTATGTGGAGTGACGATAACGGATAGAATAAGGAATAGCACATTGCGTGATAGATGTGGCTTGAAAGAAGATGTGACAAGGATTGACAAAGGAATGCTTCGATGGTTTGAGCACATAGAAAGGATGAGTGAAAGTAGATTGACGAAAAAGGAATTTATAAATCTGATGTGGATGGATGCGTTAAACTAGGCAGGCCCAGGAGAGTGTTTTCCGACCCAATCAGAGACATCCTCAAGAAAGCCAGGTTGCCTGGTGCCCGTAACCACAGAGCCTGTATGAAGAGAATTGTGGATGTGAAGGAAGCAAGGGAGTTGTGTAAGGATCGTGGTAAGTGGCGCTCCATTGTCTCTGCCTATCCCTGTGGGAAAAAGGCGTGACAATTTGATTGATTGATCTACCTACCTAACAAAAAATAATTTCCGACCCGTGACCGATAGAGATGCATCATTTCCTGTTTGACCACTGAATTATTAAATATGAATTGATCATGAGTCCGCCCCGGATATCTTGAATTTATATTTAAAATTCTGCAGTCCACATCCACAACCTGAAAGTAAAGAATCAATCAATCGAATTGTCACAGGGACAGGCACTTGCACGATCCTTACACAACTCCCTCGCTTCCTTCACATTCACAGTTCTCTTTATACAAGCTCTATGATTATGGGCACTAGGCAACCTAGCTTTTTTGAGGATGTCTAAAAATAATTCTTGTTATCCTTGTTAATTGATATTATACAAATTGAACATTAAAAATAAATGATTTATATAAGTTTTTACTATAATGTAATTATAAGGGATCCAATCTGTAATATACTTACCAATTGGACATTAATAGACCAAAAGCCTTTCCTATTTTTAAATTGTATGCCATGTGGTTGTGGAGGTGGAAATATTCCCACATGGGTGCAGTCAATGGCTCCAAGAACATATGGTATTCCAAATTTATCCCTGAAGCCATTTGCTACCCTTCTTCTACCACTCTCATTTGTAGGAAATATAACCCATTTATGATATAAACTGAAATTTATAATAAAAACGCAATTAGTCAGAAATACTACATTTAAATAAAACATTACTTGATAATTACATTTCAATTAGAGCTTTGGTAAATTGGGTGAGGTATTTGCTGACAGTCGTTTGCCCTATGCAAACACTGTGATCCTGACCTGTGCCCCTCTGATAATTTCCATCGCCTAGGAGTCTTAATGATGTGAGGACCTAAACAGAAGCGAATTCGTTATTTTTATATCAAAGTAAAAGGGTAATATGATTATTTTGCTAACAAATTGGTTTCCTACCTTGATGTGCACCGGCAAACCATCATTCACATTTTTGGGTTGCAAGGCACTGCCAAGCTCCTCACACAAGTATAAGACCATCGGCTTGGTAAAACGGAAAACCCTTTGGAATTCTACATCGGGATATTCAAAAGGATTTGTTGCATCACGAATTTTGCGCCGATAAATCTTTCTCTCCAATGTTTCCGCTTGACGCGCCAACACCATTGACACTAAGTTTAAAGTCATTGTTGAGCATAAGGACACAAACAATATAATAACACAAAACATAACATTTTAAAAGCGACCGTGGTGTAGTTCTGGATACAAACACTTTTAGTAGCTTAGTACGTGTAAAAAATATATAAGTATATTAAATTGTATATAAATTAACAATTTTAAGTACCTTAAGATAGCAAAAATAAATTATTTTATTATTATAATAACGTATCTATGAACAAACGAAATCCAATGTATGTTTATCACCACCCCGTTTATATTGTGATAAAAATTTGTTTATCAAACGTCAAAACGTGATATCTTGGGGCACCCGTGCTCGCAAATCAAGATAACTTAGCGGCTATCACAAATTTTGTGTATCTTGCTTGACGACGTGCTCGCACCTTAACATTTCACAGCGAAAAGTCATATTTTGACAATCATGATATTTATCGTACTTCTTGGATTGCCGTGCGGAGGACATGGAAGAGATCGCAGGAGCGAGTCTGTCTCGAGGGGGCATTATAATAAATGCTGTCGTGAAATAAAAAACGTAACCTGGATGTTATTTAATATCAAATAAATAACCGTTAAAAGCTTTATATAAAATCACGACAAATAAAAAAAAGGATGTCGGCGTAGATTTTTAAGAAATGTTAAAGAAATATATAAAGAAATGTTGAGTCGACGGCTGCTGGACCAAATATTTAAATATTATAAAACTATTTTTAAAAATGAGCAGCAATGAAATGATTAATTTTGGTATAATAGATGCCTCGAAAATATTAAAAACGGTACGGGTTTTCACGTGTCAACAATGTCAAAATTGACATACAAAACAATAATATAAATATCTAACGACACGCAAAAACCCGTTTACAAAATGAGCATGGGATGAAGGTATTTACAATATACATATGCTCATAAACAAGTAAAAACGAGTCATGTAGCACCGTGTACCAGATTTGGACAACCGAGTAGGCCCCGACAAATATTGTACAATAGTGTCATGTCAGATTTTGATTGATTCGTCAGCATAATGTATTATTATTAAGATAGTCCTGGTTTGACGTCCAACATATGATGATGGAGTGCTCTAAGAAGAAGAAGGGGAGGGAAGCGCTGGTGAAAGAATTTAAACTGAATGTAGTTATTGTTAGTTTAGCGCAGAGTATTTTATCTAAACCAGCATCAGAGATATGTTATAAATTTTGCAATATTACTTCTTCCCTTCAGCGGCGACTTCCTCCCAAATAGACTTAAGATGAATTTGATGTTGTGTTTTAGGCTCTATGGAGCTGACATGTCTTAATAGACAAAAGCTCCCAATAAATATAGATAAAAAAAAATAAAAAAAATATAGTCCTGGAGTATGTAATACAGCATCAAAACTCACCCATAATTCTATCAGTAATAATGTTATCCTTTTGGAATCCGCGAAACATTATTAGTAAATTATTTTTAACATTTTGTATTCTTTGTTCTGTCTTCGTTAACGTACTTGTTAGGCGTTGTAACTCGGATTTCTTCGATTCCTATAAATGCATTTAAATATAAATTATAAGGCGATTGTGGAATAGTGGTCTGCAATGGTCACGCCAACCAAGAACACGGGTTTAAAAATCCCTTCCAGTACCAATGTATCTTTGATACATATATAATACTAGCTCCTCCCTGCATTTAACCACTTATATTATTATTATTTTTTTATTGTGACTCGACATATGACAGCACCCCGCTTGATATTAAGCCAAAGTGTCGTCCATGAATAAATGTCACTGCTACTACAATTCAATAACTGTGAGTAGCAATCACATCCACTATGCCAGCCTAGATGGAAGCGGCAACTTACAAGCTGATCCCGAAACGTGACCAAATCACTTCACGGTCTGTATACTTGTAAGTGGTGGTACTACCCCAGATCGGCAGACTGGGTACCACTGCCTACCACTCTTTAGCTCAGATACAAGCTGATAAAAAGTGAAAAAGTGGTATACACATCCTTTCAATCCTAATGATCCATCTTTAGGTATTAGGAAACAATTTTAGTTAACAAAATAAATACATTTTCCAACACAACAGAAAATAGACGCAGCCCCGTACATTTGGCAATCGATATTTTTTTTATTGTCACACGACATCTGGCCTCGACCCGCCTGATGATAAGCAAGAGTGGGTCCAAGAGTGACGACGACTGAAAAAACCGAGTCAGTTCCCGGCTACCTCAGCCACCGTCATTATGCCGGCCTAAGGTGCTTCTTCACGCATCGCTTGAAGAATCCAAGGTCATAGGATGGAGAGAACACATGGGCTGGCAAAGCATTCCACTTGTCAATTGTTCTACAAAGAAAAGACGCATCGAACTTTATAGTTTCGACTGCCGATTCGGTCGATAGAATGTGGATGCTTTCCCCAAAATTTATTTATTATTTATAATAACATTTTCGCTTGGTCTTCAAGGATCCTCTGAATGCAGCGATTCTTTCTTATGTCTGATTAATTTGTTCTATCGTCAATAGTTTTCGCAAGACAATGAGCTTGAACTGTTAATGAAAATGAACATCAATTCTCGGTGTGTTGCGCGGTCGCATTTTCAATTTTGAAGATCATTAACCGTTTTAGTGCTAAGCAATTTTTGCAATTTATGAAAATTGCTATAAGTACATACAATATATTGATTAATGTAATAAAAATAAAATGTCAATATTATTGGTAGAGTACGTCCACTCCCACGAAGCACCGAAAACACATTAAAAACGCAGCATTTTTGCGCTGGGTCGCATTTTAATATTAACGATCGCAGCGCTTTTGCGCCGCATAGCATTCTAACGATTAATGGAGTTCAATTGTCAAACCGAAGTTCATTTTTATTGAGTTACGCGGTCGGGCCGCAGAAGCGACAACGTTTGTAAACAAAACCTACCATGTTTTTATCAATTTTATCGATTTGTCTTAAGGTCGCGCCTGCCGTAGACTCAGGTAACTTGCCCGCAGCATAACAGCCACGGCGTGCGGATATATCGTCCAGCTGTACCCTGTAAATTGCATTACGTGCCTCCCCCTTCGCTTTCTCGCAGCGTAATAGTAATAATTCACGTCCTTCAGCCATTACATTCTGAAAATAATAAAAATACATACATGCTTGTATTATAGAAACCAGACGACCAAATTAACGACCACATATCAACGATCCTTTTATTTGCCAACAATGAATAAAGGCGAGCGTGGTGTAGTGGTTGCGCAATGGTTACGCAAACCGAGAGCACAGGTTCTAAACCACTTGTGTACTTTGGTTGTCCTGTTTCTATGATACAAGCATTTTAGTAGCATAGTATAGAAATGTGACTTTAAAAAATATTTTGTTAACAAAAAAAAGAACCGACTTTAAACAGTAAACTAAAAAGCAAAAAATAAATTTACTTCGCACAAAGTAATACGTATTTTCATTATCGGTTCCTAAACAACGAAGTTATCCGCAAACAAACATAAAAATATATATACAGTCGATTAGAGAAACCTTCTCCTTTTTTGAAGTCGGTTAAACCTTGATTTCATTATAATGGGACCACCTTTGAAATATCTTTTTCCAACAAAAAAGAATAATTAAAATCGGTTGGTAAACAACGAAGTTATCCGCGAACAAACTTAAAAAAGCATATATACGGTCGAATTGAGAACCCCCTCCTTTTTAGAAGTCGGTTAAAAAGTACAATTACAAGTTTGCGCCGTTTGGGTCGAGACGATGGGCCCGTGGGGTTTTTCAAGCAAGCGCCTGGCGAAGGAGTTGTCCAAGCCGCTGACGAAGAAGTCTGGAGACAGAAAGACTGGCAATTATTTCTGCCAACGTAATAGTCTAGCTATACAAAGGGGAAATGTCGCCTGTATACACTATAAATGTATGTATTTATACACTACTAATAGAATAATCTATTTTAAAAAAATATACTAACATGATATTCATTGAGTTTTTCGGCCAATTTCTGGTGTAAGACAGACATTGTCTTTTGATTTTTGAGTGTGTCCATCGTCAGGGAGCAGTGTAGGGCTGCACTCTTCGCTAACACCGATTGGGCTGTCTTCCTGTTTGGAAAAGAAAATTGTTTTAATATAAAATTGCTGTATAACAAAGAATTTCAGACAGGCCTCTTTGTAAAGGTTTTATTTAACCTTTACAAGGTTAACATATATATTTTTTTTTTTATTATTTTGGATTTATTTAAGAGCCCCAGTTAGCCAGACTGGAGTAGCACCACCACTTACAAGTAAACAGACCGTAAAGTGACTTAGTCGCGTTTCGGGATCATCTTATATTTTGTTTGTCGGGTCGATGCAGCGCGTGACAGCAAATTCACGCGCCTGCACAAATAACGCATCCAGTGTGTCATCTCTCATAGAGTTTCATGCATTACAACCGTAGCGTGCGCACGCATCCGGTCCGACCTGGGCTTAATTGTAGATTTTTTTTTATTGTGACTCGACATATGACAGTACCCCGCTTGATGTTAGGGCGAAGAGTGGTCCATGAATGAATGTAACTCCTACTACAATTCAATAACTGTGAGTAGCAATCACATCCACTATGCCGGCCCAGTTAGACCCGGCAACTTACAAGCTGATCCCACAACGTGACCAAATCACTTCACGGTCTGTATACTTACTTGTAATAGTAGGGGAGCCCAAGCGGGGATTTCTGGATTTACTCCAGCGTGACAGATTAAATTATGGGAGATACCTTGTACCCTGTAGAGTATATCTACCAAGTATTAGCCCTTAATACAGGGGGGTACGTGTATGGCAGCTGGTCAGAATTGTAAAAAAAATCGATCTTTGAATATACTCGAGCGCGTCAGATTAAGCTAAGGTGAGTTAATTACATACTAATAAGTGCACATTTTCTTAATCTGACGGATTGAGTATGACGGAAGAGAATGGGAAGGTCACAAACTTGTAAAAAAAAATCGTCACCTGGACATTCTCGAGCGCGGTCGATTTTAATTTTATTTTGAAGAAAAATGACTAAGAATTACTAAAATACTATAATCTGTCAATTTCAACAAGCCGAAGTAGCAAAAATCGTTGATAAAATTTTGTGCGAGCAGTTGCAGTAGAGCATGTATTCCCCACTCCGCGTCTCTCGTTCCCTTTCACTTCTTCTTTATCTATTACTCTCTCGCACAGCCTTAATATACAGGGTGTTACAAAACACCTCCTAAAGCCAAACCCCCTTAAAGGTGTTAAATGGTCTCTTATAAAATATTTATTTCAATAATGTGCCAACCCTGTTTCAGTGAAATTAAACAGTAAATTACATAGAACATATATTTTATGGAACGCCTATGAACATTTTGACCTAATGTACAATGTAAAAAAGTATAAACTGTACAAGAAAGAATATTTTAAGATCTTATCTTAATAAGATCTTAATAACCATAAATTAATTAGAAATAGTCTAAACTATACCGCGATTAGTGTGCTATAGTGAGTGTAACAATTACCTTTAGAAAAAATTTCGTTTTTTTATTCAAATTGTCAGATTAATGAAATCCCTTCAGATAATTGTCAGATTAAGGGTTAGTACAATTGGGTCATCTTACTGAACCTTCTGTATAAAAGACTGACGCGCTCGAGTATTTCAAATTAACGATTTTTTTACATTTTCAAAACTCCGCCACGTACTTGCTTCATGTCACCTAATCACCTAAACTTTAATATTTAATAGGTCCCTACGACGCTCGAGTAAATCCCCGATTAGCCTCTTGGGCTCCCCTACTATAAGTGGTGGCTCCCCTACTACCCCGGATCGGCAGACTTTCTTTCAGATCTCTTTTTTTTAATAACAAATATTTGCAATATTCAATATAGTTATTAAATATTACAAATAAAAGCTATGAAACAAATATTTTCTCCGACCGGGAATCGAACCCGGGACTTTACGCGCAACAAACCAATCGCTAAACTGTTCGTCCACGCCTGTCGCCAGTTGCATTCACTTCACTCCACTTTCCATTCGCATTGGACTACACTCCAGCTTAACATCAGGTGCTGTCATATGTCGAGTCACAATAAAATAATAATAACCTTTGTTGAGCATTATTCGAAGACAGCAGTTTTGAATTGGCATCAGAGAGTTGTCGTACAATAGCCACACGACGCTTGTACACATAATTCCACACTGTGCTGCTTGGCATATTCATTAGAGATGCTAGGTGTTCATCTGGAAGTAGATAACAAACGTTAAAAGCGGCATTGGGGGGGTCTCACAATATTAGGCTGGGTAGAGGGGAAGTCCATTACGCAGGTGTCCCAGGTTTGATTTCTGATCGGAGCAAATATTTGTTTCATAGCTTGTTTAATTCATATTGTTATAGTTTATTTGTCGTATTTAATTGTACAATTAAATATTACAAATATTGTTTAAAAAAAAGAGGCAGATATTTGCTCCAGGTCTGGTTGTCAGAGTTCCAACTAGGCTGGCATAGTGGATGTGACTACTCCTTACAGTTATTTAACTGTAGTAGCAGTTAACTCCATTCTTGGACCGCACTCCAATTTAACATCAGGCGGGGCGAGTCATAATGAACCATAATAAAAAAAATATAAATATAAAAAAAAGTGAGAGCAGTGAAGGTCAGCATTGACACAACACTTGACGCAAATACGTTAGACCTACTTATCAGTCACAACTCACAAGTTATTTTAGTAAAAAAAACTGGTTGCACTCCGGGAGTGCCAACAGGAAGAGCGGTAGAAAGAGAGAAGAATACCTCATCAATTTGATTGATTAAACTTCTTACCTAATTCACAATCAGAATTATCACTAACAGATGCAGTTGACGCGGAGGCCGCTGAAGGATTCGATTCAATGCTATTCTGCTTTATCAGCAAATTGACACACTTATCAACTTTCGTCTGTAAGAAAATACATCATCATCAGTGTACGGTCTCATCACAGTGCATTGTTTTTTGTACATCCGGCTCGAAGGACCAAAAAATATACAGTCCAGATTGAACACTTGTATGTTAATGTGAAGTTGGTTGAGGTACGTGGTGAACAAGAAAGACTCGCGAAGTTATTTATAGTTATGCCAAGTTTATTTATAGTTAGTTATAGTTAAGTTAAAGATAATTAAATGCAAATCTCTCTTGTGGTGTGCTCTGTTCGGCAGTGGTGGTTATCGTGGTATAGTGGTAGTATAGCTATAGATGTTTTTTTTTCTTTTTTACATTTCTATACTAAACTTTAGGTGCTTGCATTATAGAAACAGGATAACCAAAGTACATATATCAAAGATACATTGGTACTGGTGAGTGGTTTCGAACCTTTGCACTCATCTAGCGTAACCATTGCGCGGTAGCCTTTATGTGGTTTGAAAGAAGATGTAGTGACAAGGATTGACAAAGTAATGCTTGGACCCATGGAAAGGATAAGTGAAAGTAGATTGACGAAAGGAATTTATAAATCTGATGTGGATGGATGCGTTAAACGAGGCAGGCCCAGGAGGGTGTTTTCCGACGGCATCGTCAAGAAATCTGGGTTGCCTAGTGCACATAATCATAGAGCTTGTATAAAGAGAAATATGGATGTAAAGAAAGCTAGGGATTTGTGTTAAGATCGTGGAAGTGGCGCTCCATTGTCTCTGCCCAAAGGCGTGACAATTTGATTGATTGATTGAAGTCTAATAATAATTTTTAGACCCACCTGCACATCAGCACATTCATCATGCTGTTGAAAAGAGTTGGCAATATCTTGCATCTTTGTCAGATTATTTTTTAACTCTGTCAACTCCTCTGCCTGTCTTTCTAATAACCATACGCGCCTTTTGCAATCTTCAACGTGACGCAACACCTCTGCTCTTTGGGATACTGTAAGTTTAGGTCGGGTTTAAGCTATAATAATAAACTAGCAGACCTGGCAGACATTATCTTGCCAGGAAAAACAGCACCACTTTAAGAGTGGTAGGCAGTGGTACCCAGTCTGCCGATACAGGGTAGTGCCTGGCCCATCTTTTTCATTTAGCACCTTGGGCACGTGCCCAGGGCCCCGCGATCGAAAGGGGGGGTACGAAAAATCTTTTTATTTTTATTGTGACTCGACATATGACTCCAGCTTAACATCAAGCAGGGTAATATCATATGTCAAGTCACACTTAAAAAAATTAACATTCACATTTTTTTATTTTGCGATTCCATAATTACTTTTAATGAATGAGCCATCAGTTTTTAATATCTCACTATTTACTATGGTCTCTATATCTAAATTATTTATTCTTAATTTTCTTCCGCATATTCTATAGTGGAATTACGGCCAGAACCTTATGATTTTCTATTCTTTTTAGCTAAGTTCTCCTTATCCTATGCATGAAGAAGCACCTTTGGCCAGCATAGTCTGGGGCAGCCGTAAAGACTCAGTATTTGCAGTCATTAGCACTCTTGGACCTCTTCTTGCTTACCATTAGGTGGGTCAAGGTCAGATGTTGGGTCACAATAAAAAAAAAAACAATAACAATACTTAAGGCAACCGTTGTGTAGTGGCCATACAATGGTTATGCAAGCAGTTTTGAAACCACTTACCGGTACCATTGTATTTTGATATATGTACTTTGGTTTCTATGATACAAGCACTTTAGTAGCTTAGTATATAAATGAATATTAAAAAATTTTAAAACAACAAAAGAACCACTCTTTATGCAAATAGTAGTTGCAACTACTATTTGCAGAAGCATACACATTGTTCATAACACACTCCAGCTTAACATCAGGAGGGGTGCTGTCCTATATTGGCCACAATAAAAATGTGAATCCATGAAGTATTATTTTTATTTTTTACATTTCTATACTAAGCTAGTAAAGTGCTTGTATAATAGAAACAGGACAACCAAAGTACATATATCAAAGATACATTGGTACCGGTGGGTGGTCTTGAACTTGTGCTTTCGGTTAATTCAACCATTGCACTACCACTACACCATGGTTGCCTCTAATAAATAATACCTTTAAGAGCAACACTCCCCATTAACTCCTTCAGCTCCTTTTTACTTTCAATTAGGCTTGCTTGTGCGTTATTCAATTGTTCATTAAATTTATTATATTGTTGCCACACTTCCAATTCCAATGGTACTTTTATGTCATTCTAAAAATATTTAGGTATAAGCATAGAGACAGTTATTTAGGCAGCCGTGAAGACTCAGTTTTTCCAGTCGTCGTCACTCTTGGACCTCCTCTTGCTTATCATTAGGCGGGTCAAGGTCAGATCGTGTCACAAATAAAAGCAACGATATTAGGTATTTACGTTATATAAACCAGTTTTAGTGTTCTCAAATAGCACGAATTTATAAGGTCAACCACAACAAAGTGGAAGTAGGACAGAATGATAGGTAATAAGATCAAAAAAGAGACAAATACGGATGACGACTCTCTTTTTTTCAATTAATTTACTAATTTTTCAATAATCAAACAAAGAAAATATGGACACGTTTTTATCGATATTAAATGACATCGCCGAGCTATGAGTGTCACTAAAAGCGGCCACTAAGATACGGGCCACCGCACCTCAGCCTCCAAATTAATTTAGCTTGTTCCCCAACTATACATGTGAAGAAGGCAAGAGAGTTGTGTCAGGATGGTAAAATAGCACTCTGTTGTCATCTCACATCTAAATTCCCACAGGGATAAGCAATGAAGCGCCTCTTTCTACGCTCTAACACAACTCTCTTGTTTCCTTCACATCCACAATTCTCTTGATACAGACTATTTATGGCCACGGCAAATCCTTCGAGAAAATGTCGATAATAGATCACTAATTGAATTATATATATAGTGATATTGAAGAATTATATATATAGTGATATTCAGAAATTATTCATTAATACCTCTTTTAATCTATTTTTAGTATTCGATCGTTTAATATCATCTAAAAACACTTGGAGCCTCTTTTCCTTTACAACATGTTTAGATTGAACTTTTTCCATCATATTCCTCCATACTAAATATAAATCACCTCTACACATTCTGAAATGAAGTTATATTTTGTTATCTTATATTCACTTTATTAAAATCATTCTCCATAACAATTTTTGAACTATACTTACTGTTTCACTTTATCTATAGATGGGATTTTATCGGGAGGGCATCCCATAAGCAGAAGCCAATCGGCAAATTTTTGCGGTATTTCACTATTCATGTTTTCATAATAATATAACAAGGAATATTAAAATAAGATAAATACTAAAGTAAACGAGTTGAAGAAAACTAAATACCGTTATTGAATGAAATTTTGAAATTTGATTGACAGTTTATCATTCTTTAGTTCTCTGGGAAGGCAAAGGAAACTTAGTCCTTACAGCCTAGTCTTCCGTAAAATTGTAGATGTACAGGCTAGAAATTTTACCAACGCCACCCCAGCCGGAGAAATTTCAGATTCTCTATAAATGTCTATAACCGATCGATAGGTAAAATTTATTACTTTAAGTATTAAAAATAAAAAAATTTCTTACTCTTTTATTTTTCGAGTTGTTAAACCAAATATATATATTTTTAGGTTATGTTTTATTTTGTAATGCCACCAATAAAATATAGAATATTTTTACATTACTTCTTACGAATAATTTATAACTTACGGCCGCTAAAAAGTCAACATGATTAAATTTAAGTTTCTAGGTTATTAACATTGTTTAATTTGTTATTAATAGTTTAATAGCATAACGCCTGAAATTTATCTTATTTTGAATCTATTTGAATTGATTTATTGAATTGTCACGCCTTTTTCCTACAGGGATAGGCAGAGACGATGGACCGCCACTTGCCACGATCCTAATCCTAACACAACTCCCTCGCACCCACAATCCCTTCACAATATAAGCTCTTACTAAGCAACCGCAATCTACTTTGACTCATCGTGTCCAAGCCTTTGTGACAGGGTCTGGCACAAGGCCCTTCTTTCCAAGCTCGAAACATACGGTTTACCTGACCGTCTGAGTGGCTGGATAGCCGACTACCTGCGTGACCGCTCCATACGCGTGGTTGTGGATGGAAGCGCATCCTGCAGGGTGTCGGTGAATGCCGGGATTCCTCAGGGCTTCGTGCTGTCGCCGACTTAAATCCAGCATTCATTGCTATTCGCCTGCTATTACACAAATTGTATATAACAAGGCTCAAATTGCTTCTTGCGCGGAGTACTGTTCGCGGTTTTGGGACGGCTCTGCCAAGTATCTTCTTAATGCACTAAATTCATTGCAGCGTCATGCTGTCCGACTTATAGGTGATGCAGTGGTCACGCGAACTCTGGAGCCCCTGCAACTACGCAGACATGGCGGCTTCTTGCGTCCTCTATCGCCTATACAACGAAGAATGTTCCGAGGAGCTCTTTAACCTTGTTCCTACCCCGTCTTTTTACACCCGTAATACTCGCACAGGTCGGAGGGAGCACTCTCATTTAGTCGACCGAATCGGCAGTCGAACTAAACGGTTCGGTGCGTAGTTTCTTTGTAGAACAATCGACAAGTGGAATGCTTTACCAGCGCCATCTATTATATAACCATTAAAATAAAATGACCTTCTTAAATTATCTATCATGATTTATTATGTAGTTTAATCGAAATTTCATAGATGTCGCTTTTTAAAATCTAAATATTTTAATGAATAAATTACCAAATTTAAAAATTTCCAACTAAATCGGAGACATTCTCAAAAAAGCTGGGTTGCCTAGAGCTCATAACCGTAAAGCTTGTATTGTTAATGTGAGGGAAGCGAGGATCGTGGCAAGTGGCGTTCCATTGTCTCTGCCTATCCCTGTGGGAAAGAGGCGTGACAATTTGATTGATTGATTAATTAATTGATCTATAATCAATAAAAATACTATATTGCTGTGTATTATATTATTATTAAAAACTTGTTAGACTTGTTCATAAATTCGTCCCTGTATCAGAATTCTGATCACACAGGGACGGATTTAATTTATTAATTGTCATTAGGTTTTAACATTAATAATGAAAACATTATTTTAATACATAAAAATGAAGTCTAACTATTATTAAAAATGCGTCAATTTATAAACGAACCTGCGCTTACCAAAAGGGTTTACAACCTGACCGATTTTATCCCCTGTTAAAATTATGAACGGGGCTTTTTTTATTGTGACTCGACATATGACAGCACTTGATGTTTATCTAGAGTTCTGTCCACGAATGGAGGTGACTGCTACTACAGTTCAATAACAGTCACATCCACTATGTCGGCCTAATTTAAACCGGAAACTTACAATCTGACCCCGAAACGCGACTGAGTCAGTTCACGGTTTGTATACTTGTAAGTGGTGGTATAAGTCTATCCCGGTTCGGCAGACAGGCAGACAGGCACCATTGCCAACTACTTTTTAATAATCAGACCCGGAGCAAATCTCCAGCTCTTAAATATTTAATTCGATTAAATCTTACGAATAAAAGCCACGAAACAAGTATTTGCTCCGACCGGGAATCGAACCCAGGGCTTTACGCATAACAAACTGGTCTGCAGACCCAATGTACCACGCCTGATACGTAAACTAAACATTTAACCCACAAACCTATAATACTTGTTTCACAGTTTTTATTTTATATTTAATTTAATTAATTATTAAAAGTATTGAAGAGTCCAAGGGTCTGATTATCAAAAAGTAGTATGCAGTGGTGCCCGGCCTGAATTGAATTAGTGAAGTGAATTAGTCGCGTTTTGGAATCAGCTTGTAAGTTTTCGGTTTCAACTAGGCCGGCATAGTAGATGTGACTGCTATGTTATTTACCTGTAGGAGCAGTTACATCCATTCATAGGCCGAACTACAGCTTAACATCAGGCCCCCGCCATAAGTCATATGGCGAGGCACAATACAATAAAATAAAAATAATTACTCGCTTCTTTGCGTGTTCTATTGAAGGTCCTTTGCTCTCTGAAGACTCGGTCTTTCTTTTTAATTGACTGACTGTAGAGTTCAGACTTTAGAAGTAAATTATGAGCTTGGGCCATATTTATATATTGATGTAGAAGCAGCATATTTTTCTGAAATTGAAAATGTGACTTCTTCTCTATCTCACATTCCGAGAATCATTAAAATTACATTATCAGAGGAAATACATACCTACGTGTTAGGTGGTATTATAGAATACCAACCTGGACACTATGTTGCCTATAATAGCTCCTTAAACGGCACATGGAGAAAAAAAGATGGGTTACAAGACAAATGTGTCATTTTAGGAGATTCAAATTTACCAGCAATAAAAATTAGTGCTATAATATAATGTAAAGCTATAATATATAATATCTTACTAATATTATAAACGCAAACGTATTATAAATAATACCTCCAAAAATAAATATTAGAAGTAACATAGTAACATAGGTATGTATTTTTTTATTATAATGTTATTTTAATGATTTTCGGGATTTGTGATAAAAAAGAAGTCTTATTTTCAATTTCAGAAAAATATGCTGATACAATATCTATATATAAATATGGCCCAAGCTTATAATTTAGGTACTTCTAAACTTTGAACTCTACAGATTTGACAAAAAAGTTTTTTCTCTTGGAATATTCATTTAAATGATGATGAAGACTCCTGTATTTGTCGTTATAAACAATTGAATTATAAGTTAAAGGAATTACGAAAAAAAATACTTTTTTCTTTTTTTTGTCATTTTTATATGAGATCGAGTTATAAATACAAAAAAGACATACAGTCGAATTGAGAACCTCCTCCTTTTTTATGACTGTTATAAATCTAAATTTTCACGGGTGAAACCGCGGGCACAGCTAGTACAACATATAACGATAAGTGTCCTACTACACTTATTTTTATATAAGTGTAGTAGGAAATAATTGCCGGAGTTATCGCGTAACATACGAAAAAAGTCGTCATGTATCATTGATCATGTACATATAAAAAAGAATATACAGTCGAATTTAGAACTTCTTCCTTTTTTGGAATGTTTTGAGGGACGCGCGATTCAAAGACTGTCTAATAAACCAAATTTCATGCGGGTAAATCCGCAGGCACAGCTAGTTAAAAATAAATATATTTAAAAATGTATGATCAATGACTATAGTACATAATACCTCATTAGACTTCACATATAACCATAGATTTTAAAAAATATTGAAAGAAAGCAGTTTGGCAAAATAAAACAAACTTTGGTTTCTGAAGAATTAAGTATATATTTATTGGTTCTTTGCATGTAAGATTTATAAATATTGTTTTATGAAAAATAGTTTTTATATATTACCCAGTTATTATTATTTATTTTGTTTTTAAATACCACGAAAATTTAGTCGTTGTATTTTGAATAGGTTCAACTTCAAACTTCAAAACCCTTTGAAGTTTTGCAACGGTTCCCTGTGGCTCGACATAAAATAGCACCCCGCGTGATATTAAGCTAGAGTGCGGTCCATGGATGGAAGTAACTTCTACTACAGTTCAATGACTGTAATCTGCAGTCACATGCCGGCCTAGTTGTTATGGTCAACTTACAAGCTGATTTCGAAACGCGACTAAGCCACATCATGGTCTGTAAACTTGTAAGTGGTTGTACTACCCCGGATCGGCAGACTGGGCACCACTGCCTGCCACTCTTTAACAGCTAGACACGGAGCAAACATCCACGGCGAGACGAGTCCGTGAGCAATTATCTTCAAGGTATTTATACATTTGGCTAAAATTTGCGAATTTAAGCAGTCTTTCGAGATGAACCTAAGGGATCAATTAGTCTCAGGACTGTTAGCTACGAGAGCGCGTGGCCCGAACGTACCGCCCGAGACCATAAGCAAAATTAAATTTATCTAGATACTGATGTTAATATTATTATTTATATAGTAGCGACCTGCTATAATATAAACAATTATCAATGTTTGTTTAATTTAAATCTACAGCAATTATAACAGCCTTATAACTATAAACATTACCTATAATGGATCTCACTATTCTCAACTTATAATTTAGACAAAATGTGGTAAGTAGGTACATTGTTTTGCATATAATATTCTAACAAATAAAAATAATTTACCAAATAATCAATCAATCAAATTGTCACGCCTCTTTCCCACAGGGATAGGCAGAAACAATGGAGCGTCACTTGCCACGATCCTAATCCTAACACAACTCCCTCGCACCCACAATTCCCTTCCTAATATAAGCTCTATGGTTATGGGCACTAAGCAACCCCAATGCACTTTGACTCATCGTGCCCAAGCCTTTGTGACGGTCTGGCACAAGGCCCTTCTTTCCAAGCTCGAAACATACGGTTTACCTGACCGTCTGCGTGGCTGGATAGCCGACTACCTGCGTGACCGCTCCAGCACTAAATTCATTGCAGCGTCAATCTGTCCGAATTATAGGTGATGCAGAGGTCACGCGAACTCTGGAGCCCCTGCAATTACGCAGACATGGCGGCTTCTTGCGTCCTCTATCGCCTATACAACGGAGAATGTTCCGAGGAGCTCTTTAACCTTGTTCCTACCCCGTTTTTTTACACCCGTAATACTCGCACAGGTCGAAGGGAGCACCCACTCTTCACAAGTCGCTTAAAGGATCCAAGGTTACAGGATGGAGAGAATGGGACTGGTAAAGCATTCCCCTTGTCGATTGTTCTACAAAGAAACTACGCACCGAACCGTTTAGTTCGACTGCCGATTCGGTCGACTAAATGAGGGTGCTCCCTCCGACCTGTGCGAGTATTACGGGTGTAAAATGACGGGGTAGGAACAAGATTAAAGAGCTCCTCGGAACATTCTTCGTTGTATAGGCGATAGAGGACGCAAAAAGCCGCCATGTCTGGGTAGTTGCAGGGGCTCCAGAGTTCGCGTGACCACTGCATCACCTATAAGTCGGACAGCTTGACGCTGCAATGAATTTAGTGCATTAAGAAGATACTTGGCAGAGCCGTCCCAAAACCGCGAACAGTACTCCGCGCAAGAAGCAATTTGAGCCTTGTATATACAATTTGTGTAATAGCAGGCGAATAGCAATGAATGCTGGATTTAAGTCGGCGACAGCACGAAGCCCTGAGGAATCCCGGCATTCACCGACACCCTGCAGGATGCGCTTCCATCCACAACCACGCGTATGGAGCGGTCACGCAGGTAGTCGGCTATCCAGCCACTCAGACGGTCAGGTAAACCGTATGTTTCGAGCTTGGAAAGAAGGGCCTTGTGCCAGACCCTGTCACAAAGGCTTGGACACGATGAGTCAAAGTAGATTGCGGTTGCTTAGTAAGAGCTTATATTGGGAAGGGATTGTGGGTGCGAGGGAGTTGTGTTAGGATTAGGATCGTGGCAAGTGGCGGTCCATCGTCTCTGCCTATCCCTGTAGGAAAAAGGCGTGACAATTCAATAAATCAATTCAAATAGATTCAAAATAAGATAAATTTCAGGCGTTATGCTATTAAACTATTAATAACAAATTAAACAATGTTAATAACCTAGAAACTTAAATTTAATCATGTTGACTTTTTAGCGGCCGTAAGTTATAAATTATTCGTAAGAAGTAATGTAAAAATATTCTATATTTTATTGGTGGCATTACAAAATAAAACATAACCTAAAAATATATATATTTGGTTTAACAACTCGAAAAATAAAAGAGTAGGAAATTTTTTTATTTTTAATACTTAAAGTAATAAATTTTACCTATCGATCGGTTATAGACATTTATAGAGAATCTGAAATTTCTCCGGCTGGGGTGGCGTTGGTAGAAATTTTGGCCTTTAAATAAAACAACAAGTACTGCAATTATTAGACTGATGACTGACACTACTGACAGCTACGTCATAAGGCAAGTTGACAATTACTGGAGAAAATTCGAACAAAATATAACAGAAGTTGTCAAACGCCCGCCAGCGTGTCTGCCTGGAAAAAAATATGGCGGGGTTTTTAGTGCTTACAAGAATAAGTATCGATAAATAAAATCTTTTTATTTTGCACCCTTTATAATATATCTGTCGTTAAAATTCATACGTGGCAAAATCCACAATAAATTAAACTGTAGAAATCATGCTTTTTCTTTATTGTACATTTCAAAAGACCTAATCCTCTTTTTTTGACATTTAATATAATAGTTTAATGTATAATTAATATTTAAACAACCTCAGTAGTTATATGTGCTCTAGTTTTAGTAAATTATTGATATTATTTTTGGAGATGGCAAGATTTGATTTGAACCTAAAGAATTTGACTAGTTTTGATTTAACTGACAGTGGACATGGACAAATTTGAAACGAAAAAGCAGTGATGACGTAATCAGGGTTGACACAAGTAAAAGTAGGTAGGAATAATGGCTAAAGGTGTACTTTAATAAAATAGGTATTTAAATACCTATTTTATTAAAGTACATTGTTAGCAAAACCAGATTGTTTGGCGCGTCGTTTTTTATGGAATTATCGTCATGTAGAATGTTTTACGCGCCCATTTTACACCTCTTCCTATACCCTTGGATTGTTCAAGCGGACCATAAAGAAACACCTTAGGCCGGTATAGTGAAGGCGACTCAGACGAACGTAGTACTGCCTCGGTCTTTTCAGCCGTCAACACTGGTGAACTTTCCCTTGTTTACCATCAATTAAGTCAAGGTCACATGTTGCGTTACAATAAAAGAAGTAACACTATTTTCAGACTTAAAATTATTAATTTATGTATAGGTAAATTAAGAGAAAAAAACGAAATTTCAAACTTCTTCTGTAGGTTTGTTATTATGCTAGGTTCAACACAGATATATATGAAAATTCAAATGCTCATATTTATTTTCTCAGTCTTGTCCATAGAAAAATATATACAATTAAATTGATTGTTTATTATTTATTTGGTCAACTTCAAACTCATTTTATTTATTCGATCGTATCAAAATCGTTTTAATACGTGTTTGTAAGTCAACAAACAGTCACACAATGAATAGCACGACGACCAGTTGCGGCCAGCTCCCGCAAACCCTGCGAACTACAATTGGAGAGCGTACGATTGTCGGGCGATTCATGTAGTTCGTCAGCGCGGCTACGACAATCGCAGGGACCGAAATCGTGTCGTGAGTTTTAAAATAGTAATTTGAACATACATTTTTACATTCTACGGAAGTCATAGAATGCTTTGCCAGCGCATGTATTCTCTCTATCCTATAACCTTGGATCCTTCAAGCGATGCGTGAAGAAGCACCTTTGGCCGGCATAGTGACGGCTACTGGGGCAGCCGTTTTATTTTTCAGTTGTCGTCACTTTTGGACCTCCTATTGCCTATCATCAGACGGATCGTGGTCAATAGTCGTGTCACAATAAAAAAAAACTCACGAGCCCGAAAGCCCAAAACCGCCGCGGGCCCGACACCAAATCTTACCGTGAGTTCTTAGCCAATGTTACAGTTTGCGGATTTATATTTTTTTTCTTGTTTTGGCTCATAGAATTTTCTTAGATTTTGCGCGAACATTATTTAGTTCATTGTTTTTTTTACTTAAGTTAGATTACTTGTATACTTTTATTTATAAAAATAATTCCGCTTTATACTGATAATAAAAGCAGATAGTACATAATATATAGTACATAAAGCCATCTTGCAACACCCACAACCATTTGAATTTGCAATCCAACAATTATATATTTGACAACCCTGGTGATATCTAAAGTAACATACGAAAAGGATCAAATGAAGAAATAAAAACGTAATTACTTATAATTTATTAGTATTTAATATCCGTTTTTTGATTTTATTCGATATTGTTTTCTTTCTAGTTTGTCCTGAAGGTAATATTACTTTTTTACTATTCATTTTTTCTATTTAAATATTATAAAATCTTTACGGAGTACCTATTAATTAATGTAAAAAATGACATTTTAAAATCACATCAACATAAACCCTGCGTTATGATTGGTCGAAATTGATATAGCGCGTTATGTTCTAGGGATATGGCCACATTTGAACTAAAATAAGATAAAACGTTTGCATTTTGTACCATTTTCGGGTGGATTTAAACATTTTTGAATTCATACAGTCCTTTTATGTACTTTTATCTATTTAATAAATGTAAAATGTGAAAATCGAAAGTGAGGTGGATATGGCCACGTTTGAATTTTAACGACACATATATTAAATGTATAAAGAATAAATATATAAAAGTTATACCGGAGAGCTTATAAGAATTTCTTAAAAACTGGCTAGTATATGCGCATGACAGACATCGTGAATTGTACTATTATTGTAAATAACATAATTACGAACTGTTGAAATGCGTCACGCAATCTGTCGTCCGCAAACCTATAGTGTTTTGTATTCGTAGTTACCACAATACACATTTAGAAACATTAGAATTAGAACATTAGAATGTTTTGAATGACAAAGATTAGATAGAATAAAATGTTCAGAAAGGCTTTATATGTTTTTTTTATAAACATTTCTATCCTAAGCAACAAAAAGCGATTGTATGAAGATGCAACGAGGAAATGGATTTTAACGTTAAGGTTACGATCTTAAAATTAAATTTTAATAATTATACAACGTCAATTTTATTAAGTATCTTTAAATATTTGTATTTCAATAATTTACGTAAAGTGGTTTATTAATCGTCAACACTCTTGGTCATCCCCTCGCTTACCAAGAGCCAAGTCGAGTCTTTATTTAAAAATGATAAAAAAACAACACAGGTCCGTACCCTAGAACTATATAAAATTTAATATCTATACTTCTATACTAATATAATAAAGCGGAAGAGTTTGTTTGTTTGTTTGTTTGTTTAAACGCGCTAAACTCAGGAACTACTGGTTCGATTTGAAAAATTCATTTGTGTTGGATAGATAAATTATCGAGGAAGGCTTTAGGCTATAAAACATTACGTTACGACTTATAGAAGCGAAGAAACAGTCGAAAATGTGGAAAAAAACGGGAAATATTATTCGTCTTTGAGGGTTTCCGTTGCGTGCGCTGCAAAAACCGTTCGAGATACCCAAAAAATATGTATGAAAGAATTATTCCTCTTTAAATTATCTAAAAATATGTCCGCGACCGTATATGTCTATCTTTTAAGATTAACTCACAATAACCGTTTTTATGATAGTCAAATTTGGTCTAAATTAATGCATTATTACAAATTATTTGTCAGAGTTGTATTAACATAATAATATTATTCTTTATCGAAATAAATGTGTTATTAATTAAGAGCATTTAACTGTGAACAAAATTGTCATTGACATAACCTAATTTCAATAAACATCTTATAAGATAATACAATTTTAAAATAACTTTTAAACAAAATTCACACGCGTCGCATGATGAGTGCTAACCGGTGGGCGAGGAGAGGCGGTGCTTGCGGGCGAGGCGGAGGGGGTTGTAGCTCTACGAGGTATAGTCTGTCTAAGCCGAAATGACGCGCCCCTCCACTGCATTTACGCATACGAGCAAATATAAAATGGATAAAACACACCGAAAATGCAGTAATTGGTTATTCAGTGGCTGGTTAGACACAAAGGAGGAACGAACGTGATGAAGTTTAATAGTATAGTTAGTAATATTTGCATTTACACATTTAAATAAACTAATAAAGTGGAGGGGCGCGTCATTTATAGACAGACAAGCATACTATGCGGTCGGCTCCCTACTGATCGGTTGAATGCAGCGTTAATTTGTTTTTACGATATAATATCATCGTGCAAAATCCATTTTTATACAATTTCATTTTGTAGTAGTTTTCTCTATAGTAGGTAGTGTTTGTTTTAACTATAGTATTTTGTTTCTAATATTTTCACAATAACACTTTTTTGGTTGTGTTGTAAATAATACCTGTAGGTGTCATCTACATTCTTTCAAGGTTAGGTTTTACAATTCTTATTAGGTTAGGTTTTAGTTTAAGCATACAGTTAGTTTGGTTAAGTTTTCATTTCCTTCGTTCTTTCTTCGTCACTGTAATGCCTAGAAAAAGGACTCAGCGTTCTCGGCAGACTGCTGCTGCAAAGCGGCTGCGAGTTTTGCGCACTAGAAAATAAAACTGAAAATATAATTTACGCAGAAGTACTTTAAAATATATTCTTTTTAAAACTACTTTAAAATATATTCTATTAGTTACGTAATTTAATCGTCTAAAATAAGTCGCGGGTAACAGCTATAGGTAATTTATAATAAAGCTGAGCAGGTAGGTAAACAAAAAATTTATATAATTCCCAAAATAACTATTCCACGCGGACGCAGTCGCGGGCACAGCTAGTATATATATAAACCTAGATATTTTTTAATGTAACTTGGCAGATAACTGATTAGCCTGATGGTTCATGACGATCTTTGAATATTTTAACAGACAAGAGTAAGAAATATTCATTTAATATCGATGTTAAGGTTACATCACTAAAACAGTAAAGACACCACTGGAGGAAGAAATATGGCGGCGGGCTGGCTCATGATGTATGGGGTAGTGGGCTTGTGGCGTGTCGTCTTATCATCTCTTTAATCTTGAATTTGTAATTTATTATAGTTCTTATTATTAAATGATAATAAATAATACTTTGAATAAATAGCTATATTTTTATTTAATAATATAAAATGTTGGGAAACATAAAAAGCATAATATCATCCGTTCAAGATGGTATAACGTCTAATAACAACCTGCGGCAAACATTGCAAGAAGTTCAAAAAGTTAAATATATTTTCAGAGAAAAGTCCAAAACGCCACACGAAGCCAAAGTAAATTATTGCGCCGGTAGTGAAATCCTCAATAAATATCAGGAAGAATGGTCAGAAATGCATAAAAATGCTGATGAGAACGCAAAGAAAGGTGCTGAAATTGACAAAATTATATTAGAGGTAAATAGTGCTGCAGATTCTCGCTTAGTGCATGCAAAAGACTTAGCGCAGAGCCTTATTAACTTGCCGAAGTTATCTGCAGCTGTAGATGATTGTGTAGATAATTTAAAAGAAATACAAAATATGATAACAGTGGTGGAAGAGGAACTTGCTGATTTGGAGGATCTGTTAGAAAGAAGTCATTTGGCAAGAAAGAAAATAGAACATCACAATACCCTGAAATTGTGTGGGGTGCCAAAACGAAGTAAAAATTAACTTTTATTTTCCAATTTTCTTTTCATTGTTGTAATATTAGAATACTTTCTGTCTACTTTAAATAGTCTACAGTAATCTTTGGCTGATGCAACCATAAAATGAGATGGTTATGTCTCATTTTATGGTTGCATAAATACAGAATAGACAACGAAGCACTACTTTCCGTGACACTTCTCTCTTCCCTTTCAGAATTCCTTGTTTATCTCTGTGGGAATAGGTATGAAAGAATTTGCTCTGAATTGCCCATAACCATAGAACTTGTATGAAGAGGATTGTGGATGTGAAGGGAGCGAGGAAGTTGTGTGTCAGGACCGTGGCAAGAGGTCATGGGCCTTCATTGTCTCTGCCTATCCCTGTGGGAAAACGCAAGGACTTTTCTAGAGGTCTGCAGGTACAAGAAGGGTCTCTTGGCCTTCCAGGAGGAGATTGGGTGGCATGAAGAAAACCATTTAATAATACACAGAGAACTGAGGAGGACTCAAGTGTGGAAACAAGCCTGCACCTAACATAACATCCCTGTGGGAAAGAGGCATAACAATTTGATTGATTGATTGATTTAATTCATTTTGTGCATTTAACCACTGTAAGCTAAATCTATAATGAAATATTTCCTATTACATTCCAGGACCACCGCTATCTTCCCAACTGACTCTGGACCAAATACAGTTAGAAGATGACAATGCAGACCTGGACGAATTTCTTAATAGCTGACAAATAATTGTATATTGAATTATCTAGTTTAGTATTGATTATATATAGTTAGGTAAATATAATATATATTTAATATCATTTAGCGATACATGTCTATTTTTTTTAACATATCTTCACACATTTAGACTAAATTACTAAATGTGCTTGTATAGAAACAGGATGACCAAAGTATAATTTTTTTTATGGTGATGACATTTGACCACCTACCTAATAATAAGCAAAAGGAGGTCCAACACGAAAACAGAAAAAATGAGTAGTTCACAGCTGCCCCAGTCACCGTCATTATGCCAGCCTAATGTGCTTCTTCACGTATTGCTTGAAGGATCCAAGGTCATAGGATGGAGAGAACACATGGGCTGGCAAGGATACATTAGTACTGTGTCATGTTTAGATTTATGTTTAAATTATCACTACCCACACTTAAATATTTTTATAAATAAAATGAACACAGCTGTGGGTACAAAACCATACCTATGTGTTTTACATATTATACTGGCAAGTGTTTTTTTAACCAGAGGGTCTTGGTTTACAACCACTATACCATGCTCGTCACAATGGGAGTAATTTCTAAATCATATGTGGACAGTAAATTACAATCTTGGAAAACTATTGTAACTTATTATTTTTATATTCTTTTAGGGAAAATGTTATTTAAATATTTTTTTATTGTGACTGGACATATGACAGCACCCCCTTGATGTTAAGCACGAGTGTGGTATATGAATAGATGTCACTGCCACTACAATTTAATAACTATGTAGCAATCTCATCCACTATGCCAGCCTAGTTGGATCTGACCCCGAAACACAACAGAGTCTTTTCACGGTGTTCCCTTGAAAGTGGTGGTACCGCCACAGATTGGCAGGCTATACAAATATATTTAATTAAAGCAGGCTAATAAAACAACAGAATAAGAGTACATAATTTTTATCCCTTTAATTTAACTAAAATTCTATCCACGAATAAAAATGTAGAAAAAACAATTACAAAACTTTTTTATGACTAGAATTCAATTAGATTTTCTGACTAAATGTTTTAGGTCACCACCCCCATGTGCTGATGTTTTTATTTTATCACCAATTCTGTTTTTGGCTGGACATCTCTCATCTTCATCTGAACTTTCAGAGACATGCACCGTCAAATGCCTTTTCTTTGACGGTATAACATGTATACGTCGCTTTGAATTTTTATTATCATCCAACCGCATCGTTTTCGATTTAGTTTCTGTATTTAATATCGAATACAGTAGCGGTGTGTTCCCATTATTTTTTTTTACAGTTTTCCCTTTACGATCCTTTGCTTCATAATCTGTATCAGAAGCAGCCTTTTGATGATCCTTTTTTGAACTCCTTTGTGCTTTATTTGATCTGTGCGTTTGTTCTTTCTTTGCCCCCCTTTGGGGGGTATGGGAGTTTTTTAAATTCATCATACTTGACGTCTGTTTGCTGTTGAAATCGGGAAAATTATTCGAATAAATTACCAGACTGTCTACTTTGTCTTTGCAAAATTTTGCTTCAGTTTTCGGTGCGTTTTTTTCAGCTGAATTTCCACTACTGCAACTTGTATTGCTATTGCTTGTACTGTATTGTTCGACAGCTTCTTTTTCTAAATCACTAAATTTAGTGTCAATACTCTCATCTGATGCTTTATATTGCTCCAATGCCTCCTTTTCCAGCTCCTCAAATTTGTTCTCAGTACTTATAGTTTTGAGTCTAGCGGCTGGTAGCACTATATTAGGATTTAATTTCAATAATCCTGGTATCATAGGTTTCTTAGGTAGTTTAATATTTGATAAATTAATTGGTTGTGTACTTAAAACAGTGCTGTACAAACGTTTTTTAATTAATCCTATATCTGGTGTTACTGTGTCCGTAAACGTCACTTGATCTTCAGCAATGTCAGCTAATTTACAAGTTTCTCCTTCATTTAATTCAGTTTCTTTTATTTTATCTTCTTGCTTATGATTGGCTTCATTCATGTCATCTGTAACTTCTGTTTTTACTTCAAGATCCTCTTTAATTGTTATACCCTTCGAAGAGCTCGGTGAGTCAACGTTTTCAGCATCATTTGTAACAGATTGAGTGTTTATTCTTGGTGAATTTTGTGCTTTTGGCCACCAAGTAGCGTTGCGTTTATCTGTTGATCTATTTGGTCGTTGACTGGTTGGTGTGTAACGGCTGACGTTTGTACCTCTATAGTTGGGGCATCTAGGGACTGACGGTCGTGGTATGGAGGATGTTGTTGTTGGAGGACAGACGTTTGGATTGTACTGCTTCCATTGTAATTGTGGGGTGTCGAACTGGAACTAAATAAAAGTGTATATTAATAATAAGTTTTTAAACTGAACTTCTTATTACAAAGAACATGTTTTATAGACAAAGTAGCCATATACTTTGCAAGAAGCAACAGAAGTTTAATTGTCCAGTGTCATTTCTTATTGTGGCTCAAATCTACTTTGATGCAACCGGCAACTTTAGTGCAGATCCCGAAACTAGACTTAACTAACGAGAATAAAGCTACCCTATCCGGTGTAGTACCACAACTTTTAAATATACAGACCGTGAAGTGACTTGGTCGTGTTTCTGGTTTAGCTTGAATATTGCCGGCAGGTGCGTATTGGTGTGATACTACGAGTCACACTAATCGAGTCGAACCCAGTAATAAAAACTGTACTTACCTAAATTTTGACTTTTTTTTAAAGCTCATGACAGAAGCCCGCCTAATGTTAATTTGGAGTGTGGTTCATAAATAGAGGCAACTGCTACTACAGTTAAATAAATTCAAGTAGCGGTCGCTATTTCGGCTTATTTTAAAACGCGACTAAGTCACTTTACAGCCTCTACTATGGTAAGTGGTAGTACTACCCCGGGTCTGCAGACCGTGCAAATGACCACCAGCTACCTGGCTTCTACTCTTGGATTATTTTGTGAGGTTTACCTTGCAAGTAGGATCGCAGATCAGTGGCACAGCTTGTAAATTATAAGTTGGTGTTGGAGTATGATTGAATCTTCTTGGCTGGCGACGTCTTGCTCTAATCTTCCTTGGTGTCGATGGTGGTGAAATCCAGAGTCTTCTGACGCTGTCAACTCGAGCTGACAATGAGCTTACACCTGCTGGGCGCTCGCTATCTGTCAATTGGTGATTGTTAGGTCTCCCTGTCAATGGGTGATTGTTAAGTTTGGGAAAGCATCCGCATTTTATCGACCGAATCGGCAGTCGAACTAAAAAGTTCGGTGCGTCTTTTCTTTGTAGAACAATTGACAAGTAGAATCCTTTGCCAGCCCATGTGTTCTCTCCATTCCATGACCTTGGATCCTTCAAGCGATGCGTGAAGAAGCACCTTAGGCCGGCATAATGACGGCTGGGGCAGCCAGGAACTGACTCGGTTATTCCAGTCGTCGTCACTCTTGGACCTCTTCTTGCTTATAATCAGGCGAGTCGAGGTCAGATGTCGTGTCACAATAAAAAAAAGGTGATATCAAGCAGTTATTAGCCACTGCTCATCTAAGCGTGTCTTCATATGGGATATTAATACTCAAAAGAAGTTATTAGGGTGGTTGGAATAAGGCTGTTTTTTGTATAAAATTGGTCGGACAGACAATTTTTTTATTGTAGCTTGTCTTATAACAGCATCCCTCTTAATGTTATGAATGGATGGAGGCGACTGCTTGTCTAGTTAAATACCTATCTGCAGTAGCATCTACTATGCCGGCCTAATTGGAACCGACAACTTTCAAGCTAATCACGAAACGTGACTAAGTCATTTCACGGTCTGTATACTTGTAAGTGGTGGTACTACGCCGGATTGGCAGACTGGGCTCTGTAATACAGCCTGCCAGCTGTTTTTGCGGTGGAGGTAAAAGGACATCATTCATTTTGTATGGGGACTTGGGCTTAATATATAATTATGACAGTTCAAAGCAGAACAAATATGGCGTTAATTGACAGATGATATAAAATTCATATCTTATTTTCCAAATAACTCAATTGCACAGCAATTAAATGCATAATAGTTATTAGTTTTATCAATACAAGTATCTTAACTATCATTTAGATTTGTTTTCATCATTGGACATTACAAAACTAGTACATAAAAGCCCAAAATGAATGATGTCCTTTATCAGTCAATTCATATCCCTATCCCTACACAGCGATTTAATACGCAGGTACGATTTCAACAAATGAGCTGCAAAGGTTCATTCGTTTTGTCCGAGGTGGCTTGCATTTGCCGCAGTCAACCGATGTTTCCAGACTAGGATACACTTCACGTTCTTGCAGACCTTCTGGAGGGACCTCGGAGGTCTGCAGGAACCTGAAGGGTCTCGTATAAGACTAGAACGTAAATCGAGTGGACTGTAGCCGCAACTGTGTTGCTACATAGATAAATCCTTGCTACTATGGCTATGATGAGGATGAGCAGCCGTGCTGGAGTGTCTCTACATTGCCTAATAATTTAAGAAAGTCTACATAAACCGTACAAATCTTCTTCGTTCATTTTGTATTGGCGTCTACGTCGAGTTAAACCTCTTGGTTCCCGATCTTCCAAGAGTTTTCTGAACCAGTACTCCACCTAAATAGGATGTTTATTTTTATTTCTTACTAATTAAATTTAAAGTAAGTTTGGCGCTGTAAGTCTACGAAAATTAGTGATAGATCTATGGATATTAATGTTTTGTCTTGATGTTAAGCTGGATTGTGGTCCATAAATGGATGTCACTGCTACTACAATTCAATAACTAAGTAGCAATCACGTCTACTATACCGGCCTAGTTGGAACCGGTAACATACAAGCTGATCCCGAAACGCGACCAAATTACTCCACGGTCTGTATACTTGTAAGTGGTGGTACTACCCCGGATCGATAGACTAGGTATCACTGCCTCTCTTTTATAACCAGACCCGTGGCAAATATGCGCTTCTTTTTTTTTAATAACAAATATTTGCAATATTTATAATAACATAATTATTAAATATTACAAATTAAAGCTATGAAACATATATTTGCTTCGACCGGGAATCGAACTCGGGACTTTACGCGCAGCAAACCAATCGCTAACTGTTCATCTATGCCTGTCAGATTGATTGATTGATTATTATTATTAGCCTATTTATTAGTCCCACTGCTGAGCAAAGGCCCAGTCCCATTGATTGGTTGAATTATGTAGCTGGTGGAATGAAGCATGTATCAATCAATCAAATTGTTACGCCCATTTCCACAGGGATAGGCAGAGACAATGGAACGCCACTTACCACGATCCTTACACAACTCCCTTGCTTCCTTCACATCCACAATTCTCTTCATACAGGCTCTGTGGTTATGAGCACTAGGCAACCTAGCATCCTTGAGGATGTCTCCAATTTGGTCGGAAAATACTCTTCTGGGTCTGCCTTGTTTAACGCATCCATCCACATCAGATTTATAAATTCCTTTCGTCAACTTACTTTCACTCATCCTTTCCATGTGCCCAAACCATCGAAGCAATCCTTTGTCAATCCTTGTCACTACATCTTCCTTCAAACCACATCGATCACGCAGTGTGCTATTCCTTATTTTATCCGCTATCGTCACTCCACATACACTCCTTAACGACCTCATTTCTACAGCGTTAATTCTACTCTCATGCTTCATCTGCCACACCCAACCTTTACTTCCATACATTAACGTAGGACCAAGCACCGCGTGTATTAACTCGTTAATTACCTCGGGCAGCATCCAGCATTCGGTGAGATCAGAACTGGTACAACCGTTTCCATTGTAAGGACGGCTGCTAAAGTCTTCGTTTGTATTTGAATAGCACTTCTCTCTGTTGAAATATATTCCTCAAGTTAGTATTATCTACGCAGAGATATGGCTGCTCTGTGCGTCCTCTATCACCACGGAAAATGTTCTGAGGAGCTATTTAACATTGTTCCTACCTCGTCCTTTCACACCCGCAATAGTTAATACCCGCATAGGTCAGACATAGCATCCGCATTATATCGATCGAATCGGCAGTCGAACTAAAGAGTTCGATGCATCTTTTCTTATAGAACAATTGACAAGTAGAATCCTTTGCCAGCCCATGTGTTCTCTCCATCCCATGACCTTGGATCCTTCAAGCGATGCGTGAAGAAGCACCTTAGGCCGGCATAGTGGCGGCGGCTGGGGCAGCCAGGAACTGACTCGGTTATTCCAGTCGTCGTCACTCTTGGACCTCTTCTTGCTTATAATCAGGCGGGTCGAGGTCAGATGTCGTGTCACAATAAAAAAGGTGATATCAAGCAGTTATTAGCCACTGCTCATCTAAGCGTGTCTTCATATGGGATATTAATACTCAAAAGAAGTTATTAGGGTGGTTGGAATAAGGCTGTTTTTTGTATAAAATTAGTCGTACAGACAATTTTTTTATTGTAGCTTGTCTTATAACAGCATCCCTCCATCCATTCTCCTACATCCAAAGTGTACAACGCCGCTAAAGAAGTTGTCACTTCAAAAATACTACAATATTTAGGGCAGTATTAACAACTGAAAGATTATTAAAGACTAACTTAATTACTCAATCAAATTGTCACCCCTTTTTCCCACGGGGATAGGCAGACACAATGAAGCGCCACTTGCGATCCTGACACAAATTCCTCGCTTCACTCGCAATAGGCAACCCAACAACTTTCGTGAGAATGTCTCCGATTTGGTCGGAAGACTATCCTGAGTATGCCTCGTTTAACGCACCCATCCACGACCACATTAGATTTATAAATGCCTTTCGTCAATCTACTTTTACTCATCTTTTCCACTTGCCCAAACTAGCAAATATATAAATAAATTAAAATTACCTAATTAAAGGCACGGAAATTAATAAAACGGCTCTAAAGGGACTTTCTTTAAAAAACAGGGGAACTGTTCACAATTATAGAGCTTGTATAAAAGAGGTGAGAGAATTGTGTCAGGATCGTGTTTAGTAGTAATTAAATGAAGGTCGAGGTAAATAGTTTATTTAGGCGTATTAATTATAATGGCTCTTCAATCTATTCATGGACAGTTGTCTGAAAGAATTGCGTGAAAGGAAGTATGGTTTGAGAATAAATGACTATCAAATGTCTCTTGTATGCCGACGATCAAGTTATCCTTGCATCTTCGGCGTATGAGTTACAGGAAATGGTTACTATTATGAATGCGGAATTAGAAAAGAAAGGTATGAAAGTGAATGTAAGTAAACTGAAGTAATGGTTTTGGGGAAAGAGGATGAAATGACAGAATGTGAGATATTGATAGACGGAAAGAAAGTGGAACAAGTCAAACAATTTGTTTATTTGGGAAGTATGTTTACAAGTTACAAGGAATATGAAATTTGTGATGAGTGCAAAAGGGTAACGTAGTGAACGGTGCCATCCATAGTATAATGAACAGCCAAATAATATCCCAAAAGTCACGGATGGCTGTTCATAATGCGGTGCTTGTTCCTACATTAATGTATGGAAGTGAATGTTGGGTGTGGCAGAAGAAGCATGAAAGTAAAATTTACGCTGTAGTTAAGGAGTGTATGTGAAGTGACGATAGCGGATAGAATAATAGTACAGTGCGCGATAGATGTGGTTTGAATGAGGATGTAGTGACAAGGATTGACAAAGGAATGCTTCGATAGTTTGGGCACATGGAAAGGATGAGTGAAAGTAGATTGACGAAAGGTATTTATAAATCTAATGTAACGTTAAACGTTAAACAAGGCCGGCTCAGGAGGGTGTAAGCCGACCAAATCGGAGACATCCTTAAGAAAGCTAGGTTGCCTAGTGCCCATAACCATAGAGCTTGTATGAAGAGAATTGTGAATGTAAAGGAAGCGAGGGAGTTGTGTCAGGTTCTTGGCGCTCCATTGTCTCTGCCTATCCCTGTGGGAAAAAGGCGTGACAATTTGATTGATTTGATTAATTATTTTTATTGTGACTTGACATACGACAGCACCCCGCCTGATGTTAAACTGAAGTGGGATCCATTCAGGGCCGTCTTTACCCGGGGGTTCAAGGGGTGCGGTACACCCGGGCGCAGAGTCCTAGGGGGCGCATGCCGACCGCCATAAACTTCGATAGGTACCTACTACACTGAGAACACGAGAGCAGAGCCTTGACCTTTGCACCCCGGCGCTGAATATGCTTAAGACGGCCCTGGATCCATTAATGAAGGGGACTGTAGTAGCAGTCCCCTTCGTTAAATAACTGTAAGTAACATCCACTATGCCACCCTAGGTGGAACCATCAACTTATAAGCTGATCCCGAAACGCGTCTAAGTCACTTCACGGTCTGTATATTCGTAGGTAGTGGTACGGCAGACTGTGCCTACCACTCGTTGAATATAATATCCTAATCACATATTAACCTAAGTTCGTCATAATAAAAGTTTCCATAGTACTTTGCTAATCTGGATTCTGGTATAACATCTTTAACGCTAAGACGTCCGCCATTTCTTGAGTTTGTTTGTTTTTCTGTAATTGAGATCACGACACACGAAATAAGTCCAAGCGCAGACTTTAAGGTGTGGTTCCGATGGCGACCGCAAACTGCAGACCTTACTTGGATTGTATGAATCTTTATGGCCGAAAACTGCAGTGTCGCGTTACATCTCATACAGATTCATACAAACCAGTGGTGCGGTCTGCACTCTGCGGACCCAATCGGAACTACACCTTTAAAGTAAACATTTTCAACGCGTTGAATGAGCACTTCCAACCAATAGGAACATTACTATAAAGATATAAAAATCGAGTAGCAGAGACAGTGATCAAGTGTGTCGCAGTGCGAGAGAGAACGCTGCAAGAAGGCCCTCTCTATTTGTCTCTCTCACACAACAGACGAATAACGCGATAATTCTCGCCCTTTCATAAGTCCTATGTGGTAGAGAAAGACAAACAGAGGGGCCTTCCAGCAGCGTTATCTCTCGCACTGCGACATACAGGACAGTACTGGGTTCATTCTCTGTCTACGGGTTTGCCTCTCTATTCTTATATCTATCTCTTGGCTGTCAAAATAAGATTGATTGTCGAAAAGTACTCCCTCAACGCGAAACGCACCCAGGAAAACGGGAATAAAACTGCGTCTGTTTGTTGTCTTCACATAAGCGCGTTTAGTTGACGGTTAAAAAAATAATTTAGAAGCATAAACTATGAACATTTGAGTAATATTATATCTTATTTTTTATATATCAACAATTTATTATCAATTTTAATGTTATAGGAATAAAGTTCAAAATTAGATTGACGGCTATAATTAAATTGAACTTTTAATGAGCGGCTTTGGTTTGGTTAGTACCCATTGCTTAGAATGAGGATAACTGCCGGAAGCGAGGGAGGTGCGTCAACTTATGTCAAGACTGCACCTATCCCCGAAGACCGAAGGACTTACGTGCAGAAAGACGTCTTTAACTAGGGGATGATTCTGGAAAGCAGAGCCGGCTTTACCTATACCGACGGGGTGTGCAGACTTTTAGGGGATACCGAGCACCGTTCGCGACACCTCTAAGTAGGTATTCCATTTAGACTGCGTGCTTAATTATAGTGTACCAAGGCATTAATAGCACATGGGCTAGAAACGCGTCTGCTGGAAAGTGATAAAAGATTCCACAGAATCTTAGGCTAACTTACCTACATTTTAAGTTAGCGTGCTTACCTGACGCTTCGCTCGATTTATCTGCTTGTAGTCTCAGCAATTGGGTAAGATGGCAATGTAGAGTCCATAGACGCTAATAAACGTAAATAATAAATTATTAATATTGGTTTAAATCATATTTAGTGCTTGTAGATACAATATACCAAATAGTCCTCTAGCCTTTTTTAAAGTAGCAACACTAAGAATTTCCCTTTACCTGATTGGCTATTACAAATTCGTCTGGTGGTTCTGTAGTCCAGGTTAAATCAGCACAGAGGGCAACATGTGCCCAAGATGAAGAATAACGGTTCCCTTTGAAGCTCATTCAATGAGACATCTTATACAAAAGGACTCAGTAATTACAACTACTAATAAAATAAGATTATGTATAAAAATATAAATACAATTTAAAGATATTTGTGGAGTCTACAAAATAATAGCAAAGCTTATTTTCATTTATACGTCAAATGTCAATGATTTTATGTCAATATGATTGATGGCTATTGAAAGGAATTATTTTAAAAGTTTAGAACGAAAGAAAATAATTTACAATAAATAAATAAAGAATTTTATTTGATTTTATTAAATTTTAATAAAATAAATAAAGCATTTTACTGGCCACATTGGAGAAAAATCTTTTACCATCTTGTAGATCTTGTTTATGCGAGCAACCCCGCCAGTCTGCGCATTTGGAGCTTGCGGGTGGGATGTGTGCGTGTCGGTTTTATGGAAGAGCGGACATTGACAGTTTTAGTGCAATTATTTTATTTTAAATATTATTTTTTATTTCATTATTAATTACAATAAGTTTAATTTTTTCCTAATTAGACTCTAACATTCAAGTAAAAGTTTTGTGTGCAAAAAACGAAAAGAAAATACGTATAAAAGTGATTTTACCATTGTGAAAGATTGTGATTCTTTTTATTTTTAAGAAAATTATTAGGTTTTGTTTGTTATTTATTAGTTGCTGTTGTTGGTTGTGATTGAAACTGGTTTTTGGTGACCGTTGCGGTTTTTTTATTGACTATACATTAATATTTGCTATTGATATAATATAATTGTGTAGTGCAGTGAATGTCCGACTGTGTGTGGATGCGGTTTCGATCCTGTGCAACCTGTCCTAATAACCTGCTCGCTGGCATGGTAAGGTTCATGTTTTACTTATTATTTACATACCTATTATAAGTTATATAAAGGTTCAGACTCATTGGACTGAAATAATGGATGAAAGAGATTTCTAAATTAAAGACGAGAATATCGTTTCATTTTTAAATTGGGTTCACAAATTCTTAAAAAAACATGGTCTTAGTCTACATAACTGTTTAGTCTGCTAGGCTGTATGAAGAGCTGTGCCAGGATCATGGAAAGTGGCACCATCTCTGCCTATCCCCATATGTATTTGTCTTAGTGATGTTAAGTAACTTAAATTCAATAATATTCATAATAACTTAAAGTCAAGTATTAAAAAAAAATGTAGACATAAGAATTCTAAAAAGGCAAGAAACTTCTGTGAGGATTGTGAAAAGAGAGTTTCTGTCTGTACTTTTGGGACTGTAGGTCAAAAACAGATTTAAAACATTATTTTATTTATAAAATACTTGTATTATTTATAAAAACAAATAATTACATTAACAATCCTTTGTCTCTGCCTATCCCTGTGTCAAATTGATTTGAAAGTTCTAATACTCCTATAATGATGCATTGAATAAATCAGAGACTAGAAGGATAAAATGGGGATGCAAAAGAAGATGTTCTTTTATCAAATAAGGGGCTTATAACTTGTATGAAAATATATGTGTATGAGAAGAAAGCAAATTACTTAGTTATGTCAGGATGTTGGAAAGTTGTTTTCTATTGTGTTCTGTCTATCCTTGTGGGTATTGAGGCGTGACAATTTGATGTTAGTGATTACTATATTTAATCATTATTAGATCTATTTATTTAACTAATAACAATGTGATTAACTAATTCGATAATTACAACTATTTATGTACAATTAGGTATCATACTTAAAAGGAGACAAACAACAAATAAATTAAATTGTTGCCCCTAAACACCCATTAGTATATGTGGGGACAATCAGCATCACTTTTAATCAAAGCAACCGTGGTATAGTGGCAGTGCAATGGTTACACAAAACATGGGCACAATTTCAAAACCACTTGCCGGTACCAATGTATCTTTGACATATGTACTTTGGTTGTTCTGTTTCTATGATATAAGCACTTTAGTATGTTTTTTGCATTTATATACCAATCTACATCCACAATTCTCTTTATACAATCTCTATGGTTATAGGATATCGAGTATTAATGCTTTTTGAATAATGTCCATTATTCGATAATGAAATATTAGTTTTTATTAGGGTCTGACACGTGATAGCTCCCTGCCTGATGTTAAGCTGAAATATGAATAAGAGTGACTGCTACTACAGTTAATAGCTACAAGTAGCAGTCACATCCACTATGCCAGCCTAATTGAAACCAGCACGGTCTGTACACTTGTAAGGGGTGGTACTACCCCAGCAGACTGGGCTTCACTTCCTAATAAACTTCTAAGAAATACAAGAATGAGATAATTAATTCTAACAAATTATTATTTTCTAATTTACATACCTAGGAACTAGGTAGCTTTAAGGGTTGTATAGAAAAGAATGTAGTGTTTAAGATCAGCTTGTTAGTTTTCACTTCTATCTAGGTCGGCGTAGTGCATGCGACTGCTACTTGCAGTTATTTAACTTTAGTAGCAGTCGCCTCCATTCATGGACCACACTCCAACTTCACATTAGGCGGGGTGCTGTCATATATATGAAGGCGTCCATAAATTACGTGAGGTGTTTTTTTAAATTTTCTGCCCCTTCCTGCCCCCCCTAATGAGATGTCGTAAGATGTTATTCAACCCCCTCCCCTATCCCCCAATCTCATGTGAGATTTTCAAAATGTGGGTTTTTTATGTAGGCATTGGATTGTTGAATTGGAATGAATTAAATTATTTTCTTTCGAACGAATTAGTGAATGATCTTAATCGTAATCTTAAGCATGTACAATCTGGATTAAATGGACCAAACTAGTATAATTTTTTTTGTGTAGATCAGAAAAAAAAATTGCGTGATTTTTCCCGAGGCCCCCCCCCCCCCCCCTCTCTCTCAAACGTAAGACTCGACTCGACCCCCTTCCCTCTCTAAACATCTCACGTAATTTATTGACGCCCCCTATGTCTGGCCACAATAATAATGAAAAAAAAACTCAGGCTTAGATTTAATTTTAATTTTTTATTGTGACACGACATCTGACCTCGTCCCGCCTGATGATAAGCAAGAGGAGGTCCAAGAGTGACGACGACTGAGAAAGCCGAGTTTGTTCTCGGCTTCCTCACCCGCCGTCACTATGCCGGCCAAAGGTGCTTCTTCACGCATCGCTTGAAGGATCCAAGGTCATAGGATGGAGAGAACACATGGGCAGGCAAAGCATTCCACTTGTCGATTGATCTACAAAGAAAAGACGCACCGAACTTTTTAGTTCGACTGCCGATTCGGTCGATAAAATGCGATAATAATAAGATGTCGCGTGTCGTAATAAAATTATTATCAATAGTATTTGCAATATTATTAAAGATGTCAAACTTTGCAAATAGATGCTAATAATGTTATCTGAATTGCTGTTTGGCATATATAGAGATAACTATGGAATTGGAGAGTAGGTATATATTTGCTTTTTTTACTGTTAGTCTATGTATTTATATTAGCATTGATTTTTTTAATATATTGATTCAAGATAATAATATGAATTATTTATTTAAATCCTTTATTGCACCAAAATAAACTTAAAAATAGATACATAGGCGAGTTTAATGCCTATTAGGCATTTTCTAACAACTAACCTTTGGGATGATGAGAAATTATGGGCAGGCTGCAAATATACTACAAACTACAATACATAAACTACATACAAGTATCACAAGTATATTTTTATACGACAGGCGTGGACGAACGGTTTAGCGATTGGTTTGTTGCGCGTAAAGTTCCGGGTTTGATTCCCGGTCGGAGCAAATATTTGTTTCCTAGATTTTATTTATAATATTAAATATTGCAAATATTTGTTAATAAAAAAGAGATGTATATTTGCTTCGAGTTTGGTTATCTAAAAGTGGTAGGCAGTGGTACCCAGTCTGCCGATCCGGGGTAGTACCACCACTTACAAGTATACGGACCGTGAAGTGATTTGGTCACGTTTCGGGATCAGCTTGTAAGTTGCCGGTTCCATCTAGGCCGGCATAGTGGATGTGATTGCTAAATAAACATACATAAATAAACACTCGATGATTGAGTTATTTCTTGTGTTAATTATTTATGTAGTTTTATTCATGTAATATTGTTATCAAAATGTCGGGGTTTGGTAGCACGGTAACCCGCGTGCGCCAGGACCCTGGCCTCCCGCGACCTTGGCCTATTTTGCCGAATTCTACGAAATAGTACGTCGCGCCATTTTTTCAGTATTTAGAAAAATATTTTTTTATTGAAGAGAATTGTGGATGCGAGGGAGTTGTGTCAGGATTGAGGCAAGTTGCGCTTCATTGTCTCTGCCTATCTCTGTGGGATAACAGGGTGACAATTTGATTGTTTTTTTTATTGAAATGTGTTTTTATTATTTTAAGCTTTTTAATATAATATTTATTTATTTTAGGATCTGCTGGTAGATAATGCTTGGCGGCATTAAGTTCGCCTTTTGTATTTTTACTACAGTTAAGTTTTATAAATTATTGCTAAAGATCTTTTGCCAGCATATTGACGGCGACTGAGAGCTGACTTGTGTTTTCAGTTGTTGGTACTCTTGGACCCATGTAGAAGTCAGATGGCGAGATACAATAATCTCAAAAAGAAATACAATATTCTCTTCGTACATCGTAAATACAATATTTACTTATTCGGTGAAATTCGGATGGTAAGCAAGGGAAAGTCCAAGAGCTCCGACCCTTTTGAGCGAGAAATATTGTTTATTTTTTAAAATTTTGATAGGCGACCGTGGTGTAGTGGCAGTGCAATGGTTACGCAAACCGAAGAGAACGAGTTCGAGACCACCCACCTGTCCTGTTTCTATGATACAAGCAAGCACTTTAGTAGCTTAGTATAGAAATGTAAAAAATAAAAATGTTGTTTACGTTTGTCTCAGCCAGACCGGCTAAGTCGTCCTTTTTTTTTTTTTTTTTTTATTGTGACACGACATCTGACCTCGACTCGCCTGATGATAAGCAAGAGGAGGTCCAAGAGTGACGGTCGCAGGTATTTTATGTTATTTAAACTACATATATTTTATGATCTATGATACTGGTAAATCACGAAGAGTAACGTTCCCAAATCACACTAGGCACTTGATGGTATTAAAATTCTTTAAACATTGTCACATGCTTAGTTACAAGCGAATCTAATACCTATTCCTACATGTATACTGTTCAATATACCTTGATTTGTGACTTGCATAGCACTCGGCGTCTGGGGTCGTGTACTAAGGACATAACAATGAAGTCATTTACGAACTTATCTGAACTACTGGCAATGTTTACTGTTAGAATGTCATGATAAATATTGAGGAGGATTAATTATATTTTCTTAGATTTTGCGCGAACATTGATTAATGAATTAAACAATTTTATGCGGATTAAACAAATTTTATGCGGCTTACTATCGCGTTTATTTTGGTTTTGATTTTATTTTGGAATAATAAAAAAATGTGAAATCAAAACCAAAATAAACGCGATAGTAAGCCGCATAAAATTTGTTTAATTCATTAATTAATGTTCGCGCAAAATGTAAGAAAATTTTATGCGGCTTACTATCGCTTTTATTTTGGTTTTGATTTTACAATTTTATTTTATTATTCCGACTTTATTATTAGGTCAAAAAGTGGCAACAACTGAAAAACCGACTCAGTTCACGGTTGCCTCAGTCGGCGTTACTGTGCATGACAGCCAAAAGTATTTAAATTGATATTTTGCACTATCCTATGATCATGTTACTAAAATATGGGTCGTAAGAATTGAGGCCGGCATTAGGAAATGAATGTAATGTAATAAACGTTTTACTATGCAACCTAAATATTTATAGTTTAATTTTATAGTCTATTACTAAATATGTAGCTTTCTTCAGGATGCCTTCAGTTTAGTAAAAAAAATATATTTTATTGTGACTCGACATATGACAGCACCCTGCTTGATGTTAAGGAGTGTGGTTCATGAATGGATGAATGGATGTCACTGCTCCTACAATTCAATGACTGTGGGTAGCAATCACATCCACTATGCCGGCTTAGTTGGAACCGGTTATCCGTTACAAGTTACAAGCTGATCCCGAAACGTGACCAAATATCACTTCACGGTCTGTATACTTGTAAGTGGTGGTACTACCCTAGATCGGCAGACTGGGTACCACTGCCTACCACTCTTTGATAACCAGACCCGAAGGAAATATCCATCCCTTTTTGTTGTTAACATAATTTGCAATATTTAATATATATAATTAATAAATATTGCAAATAAAAGCTATGAAACAAATATTAGCTTCGACCGGGACCCGGGACTTTAAACCAATCGCTAACCGTTCGTCCACGCCAGTCGTCAAGAAACTTTTATTAGTGAAATATAATTAAAAATATGTCTTATGCTATACTAATCTATTTCAATTGTGTGCGTGCGTACGTGTGTATGTGTGTGTAAAGATTTAAACATATAAAAAAAACAATTTAATTATTTTGGCCATACGAAGTAACTAAACAAGCTTGTACCATTTGCCTGGCAACTGGATCGAACCGCTTGCTTCTTTTGCGGGTTTCTTAGTAAAAGTAAAAACTAAAGTAGGCGCTCATTAAACATTAAAATGAATAAGAAAACGGGCCACCATCACAATCGGCATACATTGTTATTATGAATGAACATTAAAAAAAACTATGTACCGTTCTCATACTGATTCCCAAGACAAGCAGATACGGATAGACATCGTATGTATGTACTTACTGTTACCATCAGGCAAGTGTAAACCAGATGTTGTCGCTTGAGAGTCAGTAAGGATTAACGTATTTTTTTTGTATTTTCTTAGATTTTGCGCGAACATTTATTAACGAAAAATAAACTTTATGCGGCTTACTATCGCGTTTTTTTTGTTTTATACTGGCGAAAATAACTGACGGTGTCATCTGGTTTGGCAGTTTGCTGGACTTGGGACTTAAGTTTGTGTATTATGGGGTCCCAGGTGTTAAATTGTATAATCAAAACCAAAATAAACGTGATAGTAAGCCGCATAAAATTTGTTTAATTCAGTAATTTTAGTTTATTTTAGTTTTCGTGCCAATTTTATCTAAGGTAGAGTCTATCGGTTTATCTAAGACTATAAGAAAATAAAATACATTGATGGTTTTATTAGCTTTTATTTTTTGGTTAACAGTACAAAGCATCATTGTACGGTGTTTTTTCTTTTATATTGTAAGTGAAAAGTTTAGAGGCATCAATGGAAATATCTAGCTTACATTCTTTCTTAGTTGGGTTAAAAGAATATGCGTTTGTATTCTTATTCACATGGGTAATTTTACTATTGATATTTGTATGAAAAATGGGTATTTTAGGTCAGGATAAATACAATAAAAAGAAAGAGTTTTTTTTATTGTGACACGACAACCTGGACCCGCCTGATGATTAGCAAGAGGAGGTCCAAGAGTGACGACGACTGAAAAAGAACCGAGTTAGACGCCGTCACTATGACGGCCAATTCTATTCTATTGAGTTGTATTTTTAGCTGGCATAGTGACGGCGAACTAACTTGTTTTTTCGTCGTCGACACTCTTGGACCTCCATCGTGTGTATCAGGCAGGTCAAAACACAATAAAAAAAACAGGGTGACATATTTCAAAAATACATTGTTACCGACCGGGAAGTCGTTTCGAACCCGTGCTCTCGATTTGACCATTAAACTACCACTACACCACGGTCGCTATAATAAACTTGTGTTTTTTTTAATATAAACATTGTTTACAAGTTTAAAGTACTTGTACATTATTAGATACATTAAAGTATTTGGTACAAATACACACTTTAAGTATCATGTTTTCTTTTTATTACGAAAGGAATTTATAAATCTCATTTGAATCGATGCGTTGAACAAGGCAGGCCCAGGAAGGTGTTTTTTGACCAAATCGGAGACATCCTCAAGAAAGCTGGGTTGCCTAGTGCCCATAACCATAGAGCTTGTATGAAGAGAATTGTGAATGTGTAGAAAGCGAGGGAGGTGTGTCAGGATCGTGGCAATTGGCGCCCCATGGCCCTGCTTATCCCTGTGGAAGGAAGGCGTAACAATTTGTTGATGTTGTCTATTTATTCTGTTTTGTGCAATAAAGAATTTTGTCTGTCTGTTTACGGGCAGGCGGTTATGAACCGGGTGTTCTTGGTTTGCGAGACCCATTACTATATCATGGCCAGTAGACAATGGGCTACATTATGTTGCATGAATATAATAATTGTGGCGTCTCACTGTCCACGGATGGTCACCTCACCGTGAAGACTGTTGCAACCGACAGTGGCTATTATGGTTGGGGTGACCATACCTGTATGTTTGAAATGGGATGCCACTTTTAACTAATCCGCCGACTGCTGTATTTTTTTATTATGACTCGACTATTACAATTGAGAAATTAAAATGACGATTCCCAAACGCATAGGCAGAGAAAATGAAGCACCACTTTTCACGACCCCGACACAACTTTCTTGCTTCCTTCACATTCAACATTCTTTCATTCAATTTTTATGACTAAGAACTGCGGTTTCTATTTTTTTTACTATTTTTTTCTTATTTTGTCCCCTTTATCCTTCTATTTACCTTTGATGTCTAAATAAAACTAATACCCCAAATTCCATTTCATTCCAAACCCCCAACTTGAAAAAACATAATATTTTCTTAAATTTTGCGCGAACATTGATTAATAAATTAAACAAATTTTATGCGGCTTACTATCGCGTTTGTTTTGGTGTTGATTTTACATTTTTTTTTTTGTTATTCCGACGTTTCGAGAGCTTTGCAGCCATCGTGGTAATGAAAAAAATTGTAAAATCAAAACCAACATAATCAAACTTCATCCCACAGGGATAGGCAGACACAATGGAGCGCCACTAAATAAAACCAAAATAAACGCCGCATAAAATTTGTTTAATTTATTAAAAAACATTTCTAAAAATACTTATTCCTAATAAAAACCTAACTAATACTCACCACTAAACAATATGGCTCGCTGATTACCACCATATTTCTATTAAAAACGAACATAACTTGAACATAAATATGAACATTGTTCACGGACCAAAAGTTGACCATCTGTCTTCGTGAATAAGACTATAACTTAAAGCCATACTCTCGACAACAGGCTTGGCGCATTGGTAAGTACACCAGTTCGTTACGCGTAAAGTCCCAGGTTAGATTCCCGGTCGGGGTATTTGTTTGCCGATCCGGGATAGAGTACCACCGTGACTGTGAATAAAATGCAGATACAGACCGATGAATAGTATACAAACCGTAAAGTAACTTAGTGACTCAAAGAACCGACAACCGATGGGGAAGAAAGGTTTTAGAGTAAAGACCACGAACCGGAAGACGCAGGGTAGGTAGGCCTCCCACTAGGTGGACTGACGACATAGTGAAAGTTACGAATAACCGGTGGATGCAACTGGCATCATGGCGTTCTAAGGGGAAGGCCTATGTTCAGTAGTGGACGCCTTCTGGCTGATGATGATGATGATAAAATCATAAATATGAACATTGTTCATGGGCCAAAGGTTGACCACCTGTTTTTGTGAATAAGACAATACATACTTTGAAACTAATTCATTACTTAAAAAGTTTTAAAATCACCCATTGTTTTTTTTTACAATTTAGGTAAAGTTATTTTACTGCGACTCGACATATGACAGCACTTAGCCTAATGTTAAACTGGAGTGCGGTCCATGAATGAAGGAGATTACTACTATAGTTAAATAACTGTAAGTAGCAGTCATATCCACTATGCCGTGGAGTCGGCAACTTACAAGCTGATCCTCAAACGCGAGACTAAATGTACTTTGTTCGTCTTGTTTCTATGATAAAAGTACGTTTAGTAGCCTAGTATAATATTAAAATATGGAAAGTATGAGTAAAAGTAGATTGACGAAAGCAATTTATAAATCTGATGTGGATGGATGCGTCAAACAAGGCAAGCCCAGGGGGGTGTTTTCCGATCAAACCGGAGACATCCTCAAGAAAGATAGGTTGCCTAGTGCCCATAACCATAGAACTTGTATGAAGAGAATTGTGGATGTGAAGGAAGCGAGGGAGTTGTGTCAGGATCGTGGCGGGTGGCGCTCCACAGTATCTGCTTATCCCCATTGGAAAAAGGCGTGATAATTTAATTTGATTGCTATAATATTAAATAAATAAAACTTTTAATGCCTTCACAATTGTTGACCCCGACGTGACCGTAATCTTTACATCAAAAATGGCGCCAAAACAATTTTAACCCACATAAAATGATCAACAAAAAATCAATAGCAACATACCTACCTACATATAACTTAGTTTCCATCTATAGAGTGACCAATTCACTTTACAGAAGAAGCTCGGCCAACGACCTGAGATTGGCGGACAGAAACTGCGAATGTGCAAAATGGAGACAAAGTATGTTAGTCGAAAACAGCGAATGTGTAACTAAAATTAGTGTTGAATCTTTTACTATAAGTTTATGATCCGAGATGATCTGAAAAGGGTTCCTTCTGCTTATTAATTTTTGACATGATTAATTATTGTGAAGGAAGCAAGGAAGTTGTGTAAGGATCGTGGCAAGTGGCGCTCCATTGTCTTTGCCTATCTCTGTGGAAAAAAGGCGTGACAATTCGATTGATTGATTGATGGCAGTACTATCTTTTAAATTTTGTTTGCGCATAAGAAAGGTAAGCTGCAGTGCAGTCCATGAACTACTAAATTTAAATACTTGAAAATCGCAGTCGCACCTTTTATGTCACCCTAGTTGGAACAGACAATTTATAAGCTGATCCCGAATCGCGACTAAGTCACTTTATCTGCATCATACCATGTGTTCTCTCCATGCGCGAAGAAGCACCTTTGCCCGAGACGTAGTGACGGCGATTGGGGCAGCCGTGAACTGACTCGGATTTTTCAGTCGTCGTCACTCTTGGACCTCCTATTGTTTATTATAAGGCGGGTCAAATGTCGTGTCACAATAAAAAAATACTTGAAAGTGGTGGTGATACAGGCGTGGACGAACGGTTTAGCGATTGGTTTGTTGCGCGTAAAGTCCCGGGTTTGATCCCCGGTCGGAGCAAATATTTGTTTCATAGCTTTTATTGTAATATTTATTAATATTAAATATTGCAAATAATTTGCTTTTATTTGTTATAATAAATAATTATATTAAATATTGCAAGTGTTTGTTAATCAAAAAAAAGAGATGGATATTTGTTTCGGGTCTGATTAACAAAGAGTGGTAGGCAGTGGCACCCAGTCTACCGATCCGGGGTATTACCAGCACTTACAAGTAGACCGTGAAGTGATTTGGTCGCGTTTCGGGATTAGCTTGTAAGTTGCCGGTTCCATCTAGGCCGGCATAGTGGATGTGATTGCTACTCACAGTTATTAAATTGTAGTAGCAGTGGCATCCATTCATGGACCACACTCCAGCTTAACATCAAGCGGGGTGCTGTCATATGTCGAGTCACAATAAAAACTTAGCCTCAATAAACTTATTCGCAATAGTTGCTTCGCGTGGGTACGACGACTGTTACCTTATACGGAAAACCTATTTCGCAAATTTGGCAAGCTTATTTGTTTGTTAGATGGTAGATTATAGCATTTTTGGTTTTATAAATCTGAAAGAGAATATATTTTCTAAAAAAAAATACGACTACCTCATTGTAAATAACACAGTGAAAATATAGTAACGAAATTGTAATCCAAAACAATCAAAAAGTGAAATGTCATTGTACTTTCTTTAATATCTCTTATTATACAAAATTACTTGAAGAGAATATATTTGCGTAATACTACATAATGTAAGATAACAAAAGAGTTGTGTCAGGATCGTGGAAAGTACTCCGTATTCTATGTAATTTATAAATCAATCAATCAAAAGGAATTTTTAAATCTGATTTGGATGGATGCGTTTAAACAAGGCAGACCTAGGAGGGTGTTTTCCGACCAAATCGCCGACATCCTCAAGAAAGCTAGGTTGCCTAGTGGCCATAACCACAGAGCCTGTATGATGAGAATTGTGGATGTGAAGGAAGCGAGGGAAAAAGGCGTGACATTTTTTTTATATTTATATAATTATAATTTTTGTTTTGTTTTTTCAATTACATTGTTCTTTATGTTTTTTGTTTAAATGCACGGCGCTATTGTCTCTATAAGAAGCAATTTAATCTGTACATTTGATAAATGTTTAAAGGGAGTTGTGTCAGGATCGTGGCAAGTGGCGCTCCATTGTCTCTGCCTATCCCCGTGAAAAAGAGGCGTAATAATTTTATTTGATTTGACATGTAACAGCACCCCGCCTCATGGTTACCTGGAGTGCAGCTTACCGCGTGATGTTCCTTCCTTCACATCCACAATTCTCTTCATACAGGCTCTGTGGTTATGGGTACTAGGCAACCTAGCTTTCTTGAGGAGGTCTCCGATTCGGTCGGAAAACACCCTCCTGGGACTGCCTTGTTTAACGCATCCGTCCACATCAGATTTATAAATTCCTTTTGATTGACTGGTGTGCGAACCAATGCGCCACGCCTGTCGTCATAAACAGCAACCACAATCAACATTGACGAGCAACATCAATTGTTCTCGATTGATATTGATTGGTTACAATTAGAATTTCATTGTATAAGTACTACTTCCTCCTCCTTTAGTTTTTATATGATGTGACAGATTGATTACTTGTTTTTATTGATATTGCAGGCGTGGACGAACGGTCTGCGACTGGATTGTTGCGCGTATAGTCCCGGGTTCGATTCCTGGTCGGAGGAAATATTTGGTAATAAAAAAAAGAGGTGGATATTTGCTTCGGGTCTGGTTATCAAAGAGTGGTAGGCAGTGGTGCCCAGTCTGCCGATCCGGGGTAGTAACACCACTTAACCACTTATTACAAGCAAGTATTATAGAAGTGATTTAGTCGCGTTTCAGGATCAGCTTGTAAGTTGCTGGTTCCAGCTAGGCCAGCATAGTGGATGTAATTGTTACTTGCAGTTATTGAATTGTAGTAGCAGTAACATCTACTCATGAACCACACTCCAGCTTAACATCAAGCTTAACGTGGCTCGACATATGTTAAGCTAGAGTGCGATCAATGAATGGAGTCACATTCAAGCTGATCTTAAAATACGACTAAGTCACTTACGTTTTGTATGGTGGTTTACGACAGATCGGTAGACTGGGCAGATGATAGACTGACACGGAGCAGTTACATTTTTTATATATATGATTATTGGTCAATCAATCAAATTGTCACGCCTTTTACTCATAGAGATAGTCAGAGACAGTGGAGCGCCACTTGCCACGATCCTGACACAACTCCCTTGATTTATTCACATCCACAATTCTCTTCATACAAGCTCTAAGGTTATGGGCACTAGGCAACCTATTGGATATATATATTTGTAGATATCATTTCGAAGAGATTTTAAAGAAGCAGGTTTTTGGTGTCTATATTCATAATCTGCATTAGGAAAATTGTAAATCTAAAGAAAGCGAAAGAGTTGTGTTAAGATCGCGGCGCTTCGTTTATAAAATTATCTATTAAAGATGTTTTAACTAATATAGTTCTCACAATAATAATAACTTCTCAGTAATATAAAAAGCCAAAAATCGTCGTCGTGGAGGTCAATAGGTCTAACTGACAAATTATTGAAATCGAGTTAAGTACACAAAATGTCTTTAAAAAGGCCAAAGAACACACGGATTTATATGACTTATTAAAGCGTGTGCTTTAAAAACCACAATATTATATATTGAATATATTATATTCAAAAAATACTATTATTTCAAGCACTCAACAACTTCAAACGCATTTTACGCAGAATATAGAACATGTGGAATAGCTCTATTGACTTCTACGGCGACGAAATACGTGGTCGTTGCCTTACTGGAAGTCGTGACTAGACGAAATTGTTTTCTCCTAAAAAGAACATTACTTAAATAGATTGTAAGTTTTTATTTCATCTTTTTGGATATATTTTTTTAATTTACACTTTTATACTAAGCTACAAAAGTGCTTGTATCATAGAAACAGGACAACCAAAGTACATATATCAAAGATACATTGGTACCGGTGGGTGGTCTCGAACTCGTGCTCTCGGTTTGTGTAACCACTGCACTGCTACTACACCACGGTCGCCTTTTGGATTGCTTTGATATTTATTATGCAGAACTTTATATGCAGTCTAAAATAGATCAGACGATAGATCATCAGACGATAATAAGGGCAGGTCGACGTCAGATATCGAGTCACTTTAAAAAAAACTATTGCACCATGGTTGCTTTAGCGAGTACTTTTAAGTACCTGACTACGTCCACTGTTATTTAATTAGAAACTGTATTCGACTTTCAAATTGTGTCCGTGTCTTCCAAACTAATGGTTAAAGGAGGTATGGTTCTGATGGTGGCCGCAGACTGCAGACCGCACTACTGGTTTGTGTTAATCTTTAGGAATCAAGATTATCGTTCAAGGCAAAACTGCAATCTGCGGCTACGCTATACATATTCAAAAACCGTGGTGTAGTTAGTGGCACGCAATCCGAGAGCACGGGTTCAAAACCAGCAACTGAATTAACAAAGACAATTGTATTTTCTCTGTGTTGCAAAGAGAAGTTAGTGGAGGGGCGCGTTCTTTCGGGTATAGACAGACTATAGTACGGTCTGCAGTCGAATCTGCGGTCTGCAGTCGCTATGGAAATCGCACCTTAAAGGCCAAAGATGAAATAGATTATGCATTTATAACAATTCACTATTGTTGCTTGTTGTATGAGTGCCATTCACTGCTAGTATACTTTCTTTAGCTATTTTTTTCTTTATCATTTTAATCTTATTGTTTGTGGATTTTCTAACTAAATATTTTTTTAATAATTATTAGTTTATTCAACAAAAGATATGTACTTAAATTTTACTTATTATTTTTTTTTTATTGTGACTCGACATATGACAGCACCCCGCTTGATGTTAAGCCAAAGTGTGGTCCATGAATGAATGTCATTGCTACTACAATTCAATAACTGTGAGTAGCAATCACATCCACTATGCCGGCCTAGATGGAACCGGCAACTTACAAGCTGATCCCGAAACGTGACCAAATCACTTCACGGTCTGTATACTTATAAGTGGTGGTACTATTCCGGATCGGCAGACTGGGTACCACTGCCTACCACTCTTTGATAACCAGACCCGAACCAAATATCCATCTCTTTTTTTTTATTAACAAATATTTGCAATATTTAATACTATTAAATATTACAAATAAAAGCTATGAAACAAATATTTGCTCCGACCGGGGATCGAACCCGGGATTTTACGCGCAACAAACCAGTCGCTAAACCGTTCGTCCACGCCTGTCGTTATGTCGTTTAATTAGTATTTACTTATTATGTCAGGCAGACAGTTGTTAGATGTGATTCAGTCAAATTTCGGGATCAGCTTGAATGTTTTTGTTTTTACTATACAGGCATAGTGGATGCGACTTCTACTATTTATTATTTAGCTGTAGTAGCAGTCGTCTCTATTTATAGACCGCACTGCAGCTTGAATATCAAGCTAACTGCTGTCATAAGTCGATCTCCAATAAATAAATAAAAAAACTATACCAATGTATCTTTGATGTATGTACTTTAGTCACCCAGTTTCTATACTACAAATAATCTATTTTTTTATTTTGGCACGACATCTGACTTCGACCCGCCTGATGATAAGCAAGAGGAGGTCCAAGAGACTGGGAAAACCCAGTTAATTTACGGCTGCCTCAGCCAAAGGTGCTTACGCATCGCTTGAAAGATCCAACGTCTGGATCCTTCATGAGAACACATGGGCTGGCAAAGCATTCCACTTGTCGATTGTTCTACAAAGAAAAGACGCACCGAACTTTTTAGTTCGACTGCCGATTCGGTCGATAGAATAAAACGTACTAAAGGGCTTTTGGTGAATTACTCGAGAGGATATTCACTAAAAAATCACTACAGTAGAACCTCGTTAAGTCGAACCTCGATAAGTCAAAAACCTCCAAATCTCGAAAAAATGTTTTGTTCCCTTCCCTTCAAACACCAAAACCTCCATTACTTGAAATCTTGACCCTCTGTTAGTCGAAATAATCACCGAGTCCCTCCAAGCCATTTTGGTACATATTTTCACTCTATAACTCGAAAAACTAAATTTGACCTCTGTATCTTGAACATAGCAACGTTTTATTTTACAACCTTTACAACTTGATCATTTGGATTTTATTACCTCTATAGATGCTATGCTCTACCAATGCTATAGATAGAGAACAACCAAATTATCTAAAGCAAAAAAAAAATTACTGACTTTTTTTAATGCCATATTTTTTATTTTAAAATGATTTGAAATAATGTTTGTAGGATCCTTTCATACATCCTCACATACACACATACATACAAACATACTTATATTCACACATCATATATTTACACCTAATTATATTTAAACATTTATTTACAATTCTTACATTAAATAATATTCGCATATTTAACTTAACCAAATTCGTGCGCGCAGTGGAAACACGACTCCCGCGCCGTCGCACACAACTGGTTACGGCAGTGAAAGACCGCTCGCGTACCGAGGAACACTGCTCCGCCGACTGTCTCGGAAATATTTGTATTTGTGAATATTTTTGTATCTTGTATCTTAAATCTTAATCTATCATTTCATATACTCTCCTTCCTTCTATTTAATATGGACTGTGTGTTATGTATTTTGTTATATTTGTGAAATTGAATATTAAATTACTTTGAACTATATTATTCGGACTAATAATTCAAACTCCACACACTACCCCATAACTGGTGACCCCGACGTGATAGTTCTACAAAAACAGTGATATCAAATGAGGGTAGTAACGTAACAACGCGTCGACAAAAGAAAGTGCGCGTTTCCACTGAACTACACGAGACGTCATCCGACTTTATAAATATGAACCTAAAAGTGCCTCCGTTCTCGCCTGAGGACCCTGAAATTTGGTTCGCGTTATTAGAAAGTCAGTTCGCCAGTCATGCCATAATTGAAGACGCGGTCAAATTCAATAACGTCGTCAACAACATCGATATCCAGTATGCCAAGACGGTTAAGGATATAATCCTCAACCCACCTGAGGAGAACCGATACCTGAAAATCAAGACGGAGCTGACCAGACGACTCACGGCATCTCACGAAGAAAAGGTGAAGCAACTGCTGTCTCACGAGGTTCTCGGAGACCGGAAACCATCCCAGTTTCTCAGACACTTACGAGACTTAGCCGGCCCATCCGTCCCGCTAGATCTTGTGCGTTCCATCTGGAGTACCCGCCTGCCGAACCACATCCAGACAATTTTGGCAGCTCAACCGACACATTCACTGGAGCAGCTCTCTGACCTGGCAGACCGCATTAATGAGATCAACTCACAGTGCAACATTGCGTCTACCAGCGCTCCAGAATACAGTGCCGGCGCCTCCAGCGAAATCGCAGAGTTGCGAAAAATGGTCGAACGGCTGTCTACCAAACTGGACGATTATACTCGCTCGTCCCGACAACGTTCCAGATCAAGGCATCAGCGATCATCTTCACGCAGCAAATCCAGGTCCACTTCCAACCGCAAGTATATTTTTTGCTGGTACCATACAAAGTTCGGACCTAACGCGCGTAAGTGCATCTTACCGTGCGAATACAAAGCGGGAAACGCCACGGGCAGTCGTTAATGGCGGCTGACGATTGCCCTGCCTCATCCAGTCGCCTCTTCGTCACTGACCGAGCAACCAACACCCAGTTTCTGGTGGACACCGGCAGTGACCTCTGCGTGTACCCCCGAGCAGCGCTACGTGACAGACGATCAAGGGCAGATTTACAACTCTGTGCAGCTAATGGGACCAACATAGACACTTTTGGTTATATAGAACTTAATCTTAATTTAGGCTTAAGGCGTGATTTTCAGTGGCGTTTTATTGTAGCAGACGTCACTAAAGCAATTATTGGCGTTGATTTTCTTAGTTTTTATAATTTAATGGTAGATTGTCGCAATCAACGCCTGATAGATAATTTAACCACTTTGTCATCTTATGCTTGTGTTGCAAATACTGATGTTCAGTCGGTCAAAGTAGTGACGGGCGATACAAAGTACCATAAAGTTCTTAATGAGTATCCCGAACTTACTCGCCCATCAGGCACACTGACGATTCCCAAACACAACACGAAACATTTTATAGAGACAACTCCAGGTCCTCCTATATCATGCACTCCTCGTAGACTAGCACCTGATAAACTTAAGATAGCAAGAGCTGAATTTGAACTCATGATGAAAAACGGTTCAGCACGTCCTTCCAAAAGCCCCTGGGCTTCACCTCTACACCTTGCACCTAAAAAAGATAGCGGTTGGCGACCTTGTGGTGACTACAGGTTACTAAACTCTCGCACCATACCCGACCGTTACCCAATCAGGCACATCCATGACTTTTCTCATAACATTGCTGGCTGCAAAATATTTTCAACCATCGACTTGGTGAAGGCTTACAACCAGATCCCTGTACACGAAGACCATATCCACAAGACGGCCATCACGACTCCTTTCGGACTCTTCGAGTTCCCCGTGATGACCTTCGGCCTTCGAAATGCTGGTCAGACCTTTCAGCGATTTGTCGACGAGATCACAAGAGGCCTTGATTTTACATACGCCTATCTCGACGACTTTCTCGTTTTCTCCCGCACTGAGACCGAACACGAGCAGCATCTTCACCAACTCTTTACCCGATTCAAGGAATACGGTGTACTAATAAACACCTCTAAGTGCGTTTTCGGAGCCAGTCAAGTAAAGTTTTTGGGATATCACATTTCCGAGACCGGTACCAAGCCTCTCGAATCAAAGGTCGAGGCCATATCAGAATTTCCCCCACCAAAAACCGTCAAGCAACTAAGACGCTTCTTAGGCATGTTAAATTTTTACAGGCGATTCTTGCCTAACGCTGCCAAAATCCAAGCGCCTTTAAACGCTCTTCTGGTCGGTTCAGTAAAAGCATCACATCCAATTGAGCTTACCGGTGGTACTCTAGCAGCTTTTAACAGCTGCAAAGAAAGCTTGTGCAATGCTGCTTTACTCGCACACCCAGACTCCACATCTCAGCTCGCTCTAGTAACAGATGCGTCTGACTTAGCCATGGGTGCAGTACTGCAGCAACTTAAAGACAGTGCATGGACACCACTTGCATTTTTCTCGCGAAAGCTGAGCCCTTCTCAACAGAAATACTCACCTTACGATCGCGAACTTTTGGCCATATACGAAAGCATAAAATACTTTCGACATATGCTAGAAGCACGACATTTCGTGATATATACGGATCACAAGCCGCTCAGTTTTGCATTTCGAGAACGAAAAGCCAACTGTTCGCCTAGGCAATTCCGTCATCTTGATTACATCTCGCAGTTCACGACCGATATACGCCATATTTCTGGCAAAAACAATGTCGTCGCAGATACATTATCTCGTATCGACGAACTGCAGATCCCAATAAATTTAGACCATCTCGCCGAATCTCAAACCTCCGATCAGGAACTACATGAATTTCTTGGCGATAATTACTCACTTCGACTACAGAAATTAAAATTTCCACAAAGCAATCTTAAATTATATTGCGACATCAGTCAGAAGTCTCCAAGACCTTTTGTGACCAAGAGCTTTCGAAAACAACTCTTCGATAGCCTTCATAACTTCAGTCACCCAGGCCCCAACGCCACTGTTAAACTTATAGCAGAACGATTCGTTTGGCCTGGCATGCGCAAAGACTGTCGGGATTGGTCGCGAAACTGCTTGGCCTGTCAACGCGCTAAAGTAAACCGTCACGTATCCGCACCTTTAGGTACCTTCGATTTACCTCGCGCCCGTTTTGCATTTATCCATGTGGATATTATTGGCCCTCTTCCAGTTTCTCAAGGCCATAGGTACTGTCTTACCATAGTGGATCGATTCACCCGCTGGCCTGAAGTCACACCAATGGCTGACATGACTGCAGAAACCGTTGGAAAGGCGCTTATATTATGGGTGGCCAGATTTGGATGCCCAACTGACATAGTCACCGATCGTGGTCGACAATTTGAATCTTCACTTTTTCAATATCTCGGCAAAATGGTCGGATCCAAACACAGACGAACAACCGCATATCACCCAGCTTGCAACGGCCTAGTGGAACGCTTCCACCGGCAACTCAAGGCTGCTATTATGTGTCATGCAGATTCCGACTGGGTAAATACATTACCTTTAGTCTTACTAGGCATTAGGTCTGCTTACAAAGACAGCCTACAAGCCTCATCTGCTGAATTAGTGTATGGAGAACCACTTCGTCTTCCCGGAGAATTTTTCTTACCGTCTACTCCGGATTCTACAGATATATCGGATTTCTCAACCCGATTGCAACGTTTAGTTGCAAAATTACAACCTTCACCGCCTGCGCGGAATAATAAAGACAAGATATTTGTCTTCAAAGACTTGTCCAGTTCGAGCCATGTATTTTTAAGGCAGGACGCATTGCGAGGCGCTTTACAACCTCCCTACTCCGGCCCCTTCGCTGTTCTCGAACGTGGTGACAAGATCTTCAAGATTTTGGTTAAGGGAAAACCTGTCACAGTATCAATAGACCGCCTAAAGCCAGCCTATATGCTAGTCGACACTTCCCCTAATCCTATGCCTATTACTACAACTACCCCTATACACAAACCCATTACCTCACCGGAACCTCCACCTTCTCAACGCGATAAACCTGATGAAGATACCGTTAGAACGACACGTTCTGGTCGCAGGGTTCGAATTCCAAATTATTATCGCCCGTAGTAACGGTCTCCGGGGGGGAATGATGTAGGATCCTTTCATACATCCTCACATACACACATACATACAAACATACTTATATTCACACATCATATATTTACACCTAATTATATTTAAACATTTATTTACAATTCTTACATTAAATAATATTCGCATATTTAACTTAACCAAATTCGTGCGCGCAGTGGAAACACGACTCCCGCGCCGTCGCACACAACTGGTTACGGCAGTGAAAGACCGCTCGCGTACCGAGGAACACTGCTCCGCCGACTGTCTCGGAAATATTTGTATTTGTGAATATTTTTGTATCTTGTATCTTAAATCTTAATCTATCATTTCATATACTCTCCTTCCTTCTATTTAATATGGACTGTGTGTTATGTATTTTGTTATATTTGTGAAATTGAATATTAAATTACTTTGAACTATATTATTCGGACTAATAATTCAAACTCCACACACTACCCCATATGTTGATAAATAAAATATGTTTGTCACCTCTGCAAGTTGAATTTTTATTTATTTTACCTCTCTAACTCAAAATTTATAAGAATAAACCTCAAACTCTTTATGTCGAATCAAAATCCGCCTAAGTCGAAATCCTCCATAAGTTGAAAACTCTATAACTCGAAATTTTTGGCGTCTCCCTTGATGTTCGACTTATAGAGGTTCGACTGTATAAGTATTGAATTGTTATCGACTCGAGGTCACTTTGAAATCTCCCTGACAATTTGTATCCAAATAATTGTCTGATACAGTTGCAAGGCTGTTTGTTTCGTCATTATGTGCCAGGTGTGGGCGATCAGGTAAATGTTGTTTATTGGTGGTTTTACTGAATAGCCAACTCACAGACCAACTACCTACACCATGCATTAAACTAAAACATGTATAGTTCCCGGCAGACAACTATACAAAAACGCTGGCATCGTAGCTGCGCAGTTTTCTACTTACTTTTCGGTTTACAAATGTGTATAAAGGACGTCAATTATTTTGGACTTATTTTGTAATGCCCAATATTATTGGTTGTTTCGATACTTGTATTGATAAAACTAATAACAATTTTGCTTTTTATTGAGTTATTTGAAAAATAAGATATTGATTTAGCATATTTTCTCAATCACAAAGCCACATCATTGTACAGATCTGCTTTAAACTGTCATAAATAGGGTTTGATCATTTTGCACACCTAAATAATAAAGGATATTTTCCAATTACATTGTAATCTTCGTACATTAAACTATTTAAAAATGCATATGCAAGTGTACAATTTAGCCTCAATCCCTATACAAAATGAATGATGTCCTTTTAAAATATTATTTAATATATTATGTACGACTGTATAGATAGGCGGACTTGCTCCCATCGTAGACGTCTAGAGCTCTTCTATCTGCCGATCCTTATACTGCGCAGCTCAAAAGACAGCGCTATTTTTATCTGCAAGCATCTTTACTAATCTTTGCACCAAAAGTAATCTTATTTTATATAGTGTTACTTTCTTGTAAATGGTGGTAGGCCTACAGAATACAGTACCAATGTACCTTTGATATGTGTACTTTGGTTGTCCTGTTTCTATGATACAAGCAGTTTAGTAGCTTAGTATAGAAATTAGTATATAAAAAGAAGCATTTGTTAGACTGCCTATCAGTCAGTGACACATAAACCTATTAAAACTTTAAAGGGAATTAAATAAAAAAAAATTTTCTTTGTATATTTAACAGGACTTTTAGGTCTAATTGACTTAAATCAATAAAGATTTAAATAACTTATAATATTTTGTTGACAGAGCTTTGTGTAACTTTTTTGCACGAAGCTCAAAGCTTCGGTTTTCTGTCATTTTCATCATCGTTTATGGTTCCTGTTCCTGTCGATGGCTTTTCTCGTAAGGATGTCTAGGAGGTATTTTGTCTGTTGACTTGATGTCAGTTGGTAGAAATGTGGCGATAAATATTGTTCATTAGCTTCAACGAGTTATATAAGGACGCACTTGCCCTGTATTTATAGGCCGCTAATTTTAAATTCCATTTGGTTAGGATTATTACTTGACTATTATCTCGCGCTTGGAAACTCTCTTAACGTGAGAACGTGACAGGTTATCCTTTGAATCTGTATGGTCCATCACTGGGTACTCCACATCCATAATTTTGTTTTATTAACCTTTAACCTCGCGAACGATGGGTCACCTCCATGAACTTCTTATTGTGGGGGCACCTTAAAAGTAAAGTCTATGAAACCAACCCCTCGATCATCACTGCACTAAAAGAAAATATCGTTCGCCAACTTAAGGGCATTCCGCCGTCACTTTTTGAGCGAGTTGCACAGAAAACCAAGGCTAGGTTCCAAGAGTGTGTCCGACAGGATGGTCGACATATCAATGGCATATTTTTTAAGAAATAAAATCCGTACTTTAATTCTCTGTAATAATGATTGAAATAAAATAATATCTCTCTTAACTCTTAGAAATCCAAATTCTGGCACCGGACACCTTTATATTTGAAACGGTGTCCGGAATCGGAGGCTCTTGGTTTGCGAGTCCAATTTACTACTACTACTAGTGCATACTTTTTGATGCGTGTTATTTATTAATGTTATTGTTACAGCGGCCTACATTGTTGGCCGAGTTGTTGATCATCCTTTCACTGCTCAACGTAATTAATTATCTTAGAGTGTGGTCCATGAATGAATGGACTGCTACTACAATTCAATAACTGTGAGTAGCAATCACATCCACTATGCCGGCCTAAATGGAACCGGCAACTTACAAGCTGATCCCGAAACGTGACCAAATCACTTCACGGTCTGTATACTTGTAAGTGGTGGTACTACCCCGGATCGGCAGACTGGGTACCACTGCCTACCACTCTTTGATAACCAGACCCGAAGCAAATATCCATCTCTTTTTTTTTTATTAACAAATATTTGCAATATATAATACAATTAAATATTACAAATAAAAGCTATGAAACAAATATTTGCTCCGACCGGGGATCGAACCCGGGACTTTACGCGCAACAAACCAGTCGCTAAACCGTTCGTCCACGCCTGTCGTCAAAATCTAACATAGAATATGTGATATGATAAATTAACTCCATTGCGTACTTAAGAAAGCTGGGTTACCTAGTGCCCATAATATTCCAAGAGCTAGCGACGAAAATCGACAAGAGTTTAGTAATGGCTCATAATTCAATATGATTTAGTATTGAGGGTGTACATGAGTCAGCACCCACTCGCAAGGTCAGATAGTGGAACAGCTGGCGGCAGCACGCTTTGATGTATGTAAAATTTCAACATGCTCTACAAGTGTTTAGTAATGATTGAAAAATGGCAAACAACTAGTTTATAGTATAAAAAAAGGGAAGAAAGTGGTCAGACCGCATTATTGTGGAACGCTGCGAGTCAGCACTCCACATAAGTTGTCGCCAGAATGATATCGGTGCAAGAGTTTAGTAATGGCTGGAAATTGCCATACTGCTTTATTATTATATATAAGTTAATAGAAAAATAGTCAGATCACAAATTAATGGAACAGGGGTAGTCAGCAGCCGCTTAAAGTGCGGATATCGAATACGCGCGTTTTTTCGGGGAACTGACCTGTTTTATAAAATTGGTTTGTTGGGGAGCACTTTCCTGTTTTATAAAATTACAAAACTGCAATAGAAAACATTTTGACGTGATAACGTATTATAAATCGATGAACACCGGCTGCACGCCGAAAAAATGACACGTTATGTTATGTGTGTGTGGCTGCGTGGGTGCGTGTGTGTGTGTGTGTGTGTGTGTGTGTGTGTGTGTGTGTGTGTGTGTGTGTGTGTGTGTGTGTGTGTGTGTGTGTGTGCGCATGTGTGTGTGTGTGTGTGTGTGTGCGTGTGTGAGTGTGTTCCTTCCTCAAGAAAGCTAGGTTGTCTAGTTAGTGCCCATAACCACAGAGCCTGTATGAAGAGAATTGTGGATGAGAAGGAAGCAAGGGAGTTGTGTAAGGATCGTGGTAAGTGGCGCTCCATTATCTCTGCCTATCCCTGTAGAAAAAAGGCGTGACAATTTGATTGATTGATGAATAAATAATATTAATTGTAACTATTATCATATGAGTTCAATATATTTCAAAAATGTGTTTTATGTTAAGTTGTAAATAAATTGTTAATAGCACATTGATACTTGTAATTAATCTGTATAATTTATAGTAGGGAAGCCCAAGCGGGGATTTCTGGATTTACTCCAGCGTGACAGATTAAATTAACGGAGATACCTTGTACCCTGTAGAGTATATCTACCAAGTATTAGCCCTTAATACAGGGGGGAACGTGTATGGCAGCTGGTCAGAATTGTAAAAAAAAAATCGATCTTTGAATATACTCGAGCGCGTCAGATTAAGCTAAGGTGAGTTAATTACATACTAATAAGTGCACATTTTCTTAATCTGACGGATTGAGTATGACGGAAGAGAATGGGAAGGTCACAAACTTGTAAAAAAAAATCGTCACCTGGACATTCTCGAGCGCGGTCGATTTTAATTTTATTTTGAAGAAAAATGACTAAGAATTACTAAAAAACTATAATCTGTCAATTTCAACAAGCCGAAGTAGCAAAAATCGTTGATAAAGTTTTGTGCGAGCAGTTGCATTAGAGCATGTATTCCCCACTCCGCGTCTATCGTTCCCTTTCACTTCTTCTTTATCTATTACTCTCTCGCACAGTCTTAATATACAGGTTGTTACAAAACAACTCCTAAAGCCAAACCCCCTTAAAGGTGTTAAATGGTCTCTTATAAAATATTTATTTCAATAATGTGCCAACCCTGTTTCAGTGAAATTAAACAGTAAATTACATAGAACATGAATTTTATGGAACGCCTATGAACATTTTGACCTAATGTACAATGTAAAAAAGTATAAACTGTACAAGAAAGAAGATTTTAAGATCTTATCTTAATAAGATCTTAATAACTATAAATTATATATACTTTTTCGTAAATAACAACGTCACAATTAATAATTAACATTTTACATTAAGGGTTCAAAATGTGCTCCGCCTTGCTCGATGCACATCCTCGCCGGTACATGGGCTGTGTGGCATTTCGCACCATTGTTGGTGTTATCTCCACAACAGTGGGCAATCTCCATACGCTTCTACTACTATATACCAAAAGGGTATATAGTACATAACATTTAATTTTTTATATCAACTAAACTTTAAAATTCGATAGGTCCTTACGACGTTCGATGGGTCCCAAGAGGCTAGGGCTCCCCTACTATTTTCATAATCTGATTCGGGTATGACGAAAGTGAATAGGAAGGTCACAAATTTGTAAAAAAAAACAACGTCACCTTGACATTCTCGAGCGCGGTCATTTTTGGTTTTATTTTGAAGGAAAATGTTCAAGAATAACTGAAAAAATATAATCAATTTCAATAAGCCGAAGTAGCAAAAATTGTTGATAAAGTTTAATGTATTGTATGGATGGATGGATGGATGTTTGTTACTCTTTCACGCAAAACTACTAAATGGATTTTATTGAAACTTTACAATAATATAGCTCATATTCCACACAGTTTCTGAGATATTATTACTTATTAGTAAAAGTGGGCAGTGATTGTGAGTGAAAGAGAGAGAAATAGTCTAAACTATACCGCGATTAGTGTGCTATAGTGAGTGTGTAACAATTACCTTGAAAAAAAATTTTCGTTATTTTTTCAAATTGTCAGATTTCAGAACGAAATCGAAATCCCTTCAGATAATTGTCAGATTAAGGGTCAGTACAATTGGGTCATCTTACTGAACCTTCTGTATAAAAGACTGACGCGCTCGAGTATTTCAAATTAACGATTTTTTTTACTTTTTCAAAACTCCGCCACGAACTTGCGTCATGTCGGAATAGTCAGTCTTTTGAATGGGAGCTTCTGTGGGGCTTATTTAACATCCCCTCTGAATGTCTGACGCGCTCGAGCAAATTTTTTTTTTTTTGTTTTTCTCCCTTTCCGTACTGCCACCCCCACCATGCAAACCGTCAGATTAACATACCTACAGTATTATGGACACGTGGAGTATATACAATATCAAAATCTGACGCGCTCGAGTATATTTTTTTAATTGTTTTTTTTTACATTTTTGAAAATCCGTACACCCTTCCCCCACCGCTAAAACCAAAAACCCACATAACATTTAATTTTTTCTATCACCTAAACTTTAATATTTAATAGGTCCCTACGACGCTCGAGTAAATCCCCGATTAGCCTCTTGGGCTCCCCTACTATTAAGTTTCATCAATGTTTTCTTATGACATTATTACGTAAAACTAACGCATACAGGGTGCTGTTGGGGTTGCCACGCTTCTGCAGTGCGTCAGGCATGTTTGCGGATGCGCATGTTGATGGGTTCAATGCCATACTCCGTAAACGATGTGCGGCGCGCTGTTCAGAGTGCGGGGCAGCACCAACAGCATCTTGGCCATGGTTGCTGGCAGATGGGACAGTCGCTTTGTCAAGCACTGGACCAGGATGCATCTTAGTATATAGGTCACTAACATAGTCTAAGAAAATTGTTTACTAACAGAATATATGGATTTTTTGTCTGAAATAAAAGTTTCTTGTTTTTTTTATTTTTTTTTATTTATTTTATTTAAATTTAATGATTAACTATATCACCTTTATATATTGAAATATAGGCATATATCCGTACGCGCTCCGAACATCCGCGCGTATTCGATATCCGCACTTTAAGCGGCTGCTGACTACCCCTGTTCCATTAATTTGTGATCTGACTATTTTTCTATTAAATTATATATAATAATAAAGCAGTATGGCAATTTCCAGCCATTACTAAACTCTTGCACCGATATCATTCCGGCGACAACTTATGTGGAGTGCTGACTCGCAGCGTTCCACAATAATGCGGTCTGACCACTTTCTTCCCTTTTTTTATACTATAAACTAGTTGTTTGCCAATTTTCATTCATTACTAAACACTTGTAGAGCATGTTGAAATTTTACATACATCAAAGCGTGCTGCCGCCAGCTGTTCCACTATCTGACCTTGCGAGTGGGTGCTGACTCATGTACACCCTCAATACTAAATCATATTGAATTATGAGCCATTACTAAACTCTTGTCGATTTTCGTCGCCAGCTCTTGGAATATAACCTTAGAGCTTGTATGAAGAGAATATTGTGAATGTGAAGGAAGCGAGAAAGTTGTGTTAGTGGCAAGTGGCGCTCCATTGTCTCTGCCTATCCCTGTGGAGAAAAGGCGTGACAATTTGATTAATTGATTTAGTTAGTCAATCTGACTCTATTATAAGTATACAGACCGTGAAGAGACTTAGTCGCGTTTTGGGATCAGCTTGTGAGTTGCTGGTTCCGAGTAGGCTGGCATAGTAGGTACGACTGCTACTTGCAGTTATGTATCTGATTTGTTCATTTATAACTTGTTTTGTCACGTCATCTTTCTTTCCCACAATTAATGAACGGAGCCGTCTGGAATTGAATACGTGTCCATTGATTAGAATTATTATTTCATTCATAATATTCATTGTCAATGTTTACTAAGCGGTCAATGTAACTCGTTCCCACGGTGGGTTGCTTCAATACCGGTCCTGGCTGGTAGTCTTTTTATTTTAATTATATTCTTACATTTGTATACTAAGCTACTAAAAGTGTATTGTATCACAGAAACTGGATGAACAGTTTTTTTTTATTTTTTTTTATTGTAGTTCTTCTAATGGTGCTGTTATTATAGAACTACTTTATTTTTTTTTATTGTGACACGACATCTGACTTTGACCCGCCTGCTTATGCAAGAGGAGGTCCAAAAGTGACGACAACTGAAATAAAACGAGTTTATTCACGGCTGCTTCAGTCGCCGTCACTATGCCGACCAAAAAAAGTTGGAAGAGTTTTCAATTAAACCCTTCATTATATGGTAATGATACTATATAATGTTATCAATTAAATAATTGTCACGCCTTTTCCCACAGGGATAGGCAGAGACAATGGAGTGCCACAAGTTCTCCTTAGTTGTGACAAGAAATCCTGACAACTTTCTCGCTTCCCTCACATCCACAATCCTCTTTGTCAATAATAATAAAATCAATCAATCAATCAATCAAATCAAATTGTCACGCCTTTTTCCCACAGGGATAGGCAGAGACAATGGAGCGCCACTTACCACGATCCTTACACAGCTCCCTTGCTTCCTTCACATCCACAATTCTCTTCATACAGGCTCTGTGGTTATGGGCACTAGGCAACCTAGCTTTTTTGAGGATGTCTCCGATTTGGTCGGAAAACACTCTCCTGGGCCTGCCTTGTTTAACGCATCCATCCACATCAGATTTATAAATTCCTTTCGTCAATCTACTTTCACTCATCCTTTCCATGTGCCCAAACCATCGAAGCATTCCTTTGTCAATCCTTGTCACTACATCTTCTTTCAAACCACATCTATCACGCAGTGTGCTATTCCTTATTCTATCCGCTATCGTCACTCCACATACACTCCTTAACGACCGCATTTCTACAGCGTTAATTCTACTCTCATGCTTCTTCTGCCATACCCAACCTTCACTCCCATACATTAATGTAGGAACAAGCACCGCATTATGAACAGCCATCCGTGACTTTTGGGACATTATTTGGCTGTTCATTATACTATGAATGGCACCGTTCACTACGTTACCCTTTTGCACTCTTCTCTCAATATCTTCATCACACTTTCCATCCCTAGTAAACATACTTCCCAAGTAAACAAATTGTTTGACTTGTTCCACTTTCTTTCCTTCTATCGTTATCTCACATTCTGTCATTTTATCCTCTCTCTCCAAAACCATTACTTTTGTTTTACTTACATTCACTTTCATACCTTTTTTTTCTAATTCCGCATTCATTATAGTAACCATGTCCTGTAACTCATACGCCGAAGATGCAAGGATAACTTGATCGTCGGCGTACAAGAGACATTTGATCACCAAGTCATTCATTCTTAAACCATACTTCCTTTCACGCAACTCTTTCAAACAACTGTCCATGAATAGATTGAAGAGCCATGGTGACGCTACACATCCCTGTAATAAAATCATTAAATCAAATAATCGTTGCAGCTTTTACAAAATTAACGCTTTACTTTCATAACATAAAAGCTGTATTTAAAATCGTAAATTTAAAAAAAAACGGAAAGCTCAATCAGTCTTGTCCATAAAATCGGATTACCGGCGGAAGAACGCTTAATCGCTAGGTAATACATAAACTATATACATTGCGCTAGACCTCACATCAACGGATTTTTAAAAAAATATTTATTTTTACGATTTTTGGCATTTGTCATCTGACCTCAACTTAGCTGATGGTAAATTCTAAAAACGCCGACGACTAAAAAATCGATTCAGTTCATGATTGTCATTACTATGACAGCCAAAGATACTTTTCACTGGTAAACAGATAGGCTGGTTAAGTTCGACAGCTGACAGAACGCAATAGATTTTTTCGCCGACCAGTGCGGGAATTAAAAAGACGAAGATCAAGGTTTCTATAATCTATATAAGACATTGTAATATTTTGCTCCATCCGGGCATCGACCCGGCACTTTACGCTGTACGGATTGGTGCTTTACTTTCCACGATCCTGACATAACTATCTCGCTTTCCTCACATTTATAACTCTCTACATACAAGCTTTATTGTTAGGCACACTACGGACTCTATGTATAAATACATTGGTACCGTTAAGTGGATTTAAACCCGTGCTCTCGGTTTGCGTAACTATTGCACTGCCACTGCACCACGGTATTTGTATGGAGAGTTATTCTATGGTGCCAGCAGCCATTGCTCTGTCTAGTGATTTGTAGTCTGTGCTTGTTAGTTGCCGGACGGAACAACCTTATAAGCTTTTAACGGGTTGTAGGTGATTATTAAAAGGATATAGGTAGGGGTAGGTAGGAGTGAGAGTTTTAGATAAACTGATAGATCTTGCAGGTAAACTACCACCAAAATAGTTGGTGGTCATTTGCTCAGGCTTTGTACAGACTGTGAAGTGACTCAGTCGCTGTTAGGGATCAGTTTGAAAGTTGCCAAGTCAGCATATTGGATACAATTGCTCCTTGCAGTTACAAGCACTCCAGGTTAACATCAGACGCGGTGCTGTCTAATGTCGAGCTACAACATATGAATAATCAATCCCATTATGTGGTCTTAAGGGCTAAAAGTGCTTGTATCATAGAAACAGGACGACCAAAGTACATTTTATCAAAGATACATTGGTACCGGCAAGCGGTTTCGAACCCGTGCTCTCGGTTTGCTACGTTCTCCTTATTACCATGTTAATTTTTCTTCCACGCATTCAGTCATGTACTAACCAGCGTATCTATCAAAATGAGAACTACCGTGAAATGCATATTTAAACACCTGTCCCCTTTGTTTGGTTAAAAAAAACTTGTATGCAACGGAGATTATGAAAAACTGGTTCCTTATTTTTGAAGCTACTAACTCAAACTTGACATTCTAGTAGGTAGTGCCGCCAACTTGTATGACGTTACGTAGTTTTTATTATTGTGACTCGACATTTGACAGCACCTTGCCTGATAGTAAACTGGGGTGCGGTCCATGAATGTATGTCTATGCTACTACAATTCAATAACTGTAAGTAGCAATCACATCTAGTTGGAACCGGCAATTTACAAGCTGATCTCGAAACGCGACCAAATCACTTGACGGTCTGTATACTTGTAAGTGGTGGTACTACCCCGGATCGGGAGACTGGGTACCACTGCCTACCACTCTTTGATAACCAGACCCGAAACAAATATCCGCCTCTTTTTTGCTGTGGCTCGACATATGACAGCACCGTGCCTAATATTAAATTGGAGTGCGGTCCATGAATAAAGGCTGTTGCTACTACAGTTGCATTCACTATGCTGGCCTGGTTGAAAGCGGTAACTTATAAGCTGATCCTGACACACGACTTTACCTCTGTACACTTGTTTTCGGTAGGCTGGTGGTGCCTACCTCCTTTAGACAACAACCCCCTCTTTTTATTTATTAACAAATATCTTTTATCTTATTACAAATCAAAGCTATGAAACATCTTTGCCCCGACCAGGAATTCAACCCGGGTCTTTACCCGCATTGGTGTGATAACGTGTGTGTTGTATAGATAACTCGGTTGCACTGTAAATGCGGTAATAACATTACGTTTGTCGTCGATGTGAATGAACCAAGGAGACGTGTGTAGAATAAATACAAGAACTAACAGCCGGTTGTACCAAAAATTATAATTTACGAATTTGTAAAAAGTATCGTATAAGTAAAAGAAAAATGGGTTGCACCACTCTTTAACATCACATTTTACATTTACGTTTAACGGATATTTTATACAGAGCTAAAGGACATTACTCATTATGGGTTACTATGTACTACTTTTGTTGTTTCTAATGATAAAAACATATATAAATGGTAGTTTCGATACAAAATTATTAACAACCCAATTCACGATTTCGTAATAGTAAACGTAATAGAATAAGTATAAAGTAAAACTAAATTGATCCATCTGATGTGGATGGATGCGTTAAACAAGGCAGGCCCAGGAGAGTGTTTTCCGACCAAATCGGAGACATCCACAAGAAAGCTAGGTTGCCTAGTGCCCATAACCCCAACATTGATTGATTGATTAAACTAAAGTCGTAAGTTAAAACTTTTTTGGTACAACCAGCTGTAAGACTTACAATAAGATATGAACCTCTTGCTTTTTGTACAACCCAAAGGTGGGCTGGCAGAGAAAATGTATGGCTTTAAGCAATGATATGAAGTAAAATTTGGTAGATACGTTATATACACCAGTTTTAGTGTTCGCAAATGGCACGAGTTTGAACGGTCAATCACGGAAGTGGAAGTAGGACGAAATGATAGTTATTGAGAGCAGCAATAAAGAGACAAATATATGTTGCTCTGCATCGCGACACTGAGTTTAGGTTTGCTTATTAGCATAGTTTTAACGTGCCCCATTCGGAGCGCGTACAACATATCTACGTCTTTTCTTTAAATATCATTGCCTTTAATTATCATTTGCTTCAAGTGTTGTTTAAGAATGGCAGGCAGACAGTGTTCTTTGCCCAGTCTGTCGAGGTAGTACCACTACTTTTAGATCGTGGAGTGATGCAATCGCGTTTTGGAGACTACAAGAAAAGTTGCCTATAATAGCAATTATAGCAAGACTGCTACTTGCTATTATTTGACTATAGTCAAGGTTTCAGGATCATTTCAAAAGTTTCCGGTTCCAATTAGACTGGCAACTTTCGAGTTTCCTTCAAAGTTCGGCAGTCGAGTGGTCGCGAGTGCTACTTTATTAATAAATTGTACTAGCAGTTATCTCCATAATTGGATTGCACTCCAGCTTAACATTAGACAATGTGGTCACATAAGGCGACCGTGGTGTAGTGGCAGTGCAAACCAAGCAGCACGGGTTAAAAACCACTTGCCGGTACCAATGTATCTTTGATATGTGTTCTTTGGTTGTCCTGTTTCTATTAGGCAAGCACTTTAGTAGCTTAGTTTAGATGTGTAAATAATAAAAAATCGAGCTTTAATTAAAAAGAACATTATTTTACATTTCTATACTAAGCTACTAAAGTGCTTGTATCATAGAAACAGGACAACCAAAGTACATATATCAAAGATACATTGGTACCAGTGGGTGGTAACCATTGTGTAACCATTGCACATGCATTTGAACAGAATAAAAATTGGACGAAATAGAAAAGCTTCTATTTAATACGTTGAATTGAATTGCAATTGTAAATGCCAAAGGTCCTGACCTACCTCTTTGCAGTGAATTGGGTCAGAGTGAGGTGTGTGTGGTGCCGTGCAGTGTAATTAACTGCATGCATATATAAGCTTTTATATTGTACTGCCGACTGAAAGCGACGAAAGCACATACTAATAGCATTATATAGAATGTTTCGAAGCTATTTAACCTTTTTTTTTTATTGTGACTCGACATATGATAGCCTGATATTAAGCTAGAGTGTGGTCCATGAATGGATGTCACTATTACTACAATTTAATAATGATAAGTAACAGTCGCATCCACTATGCCGGTCTATTTGGAACCAGAAACTTACAAGCTCATCCTGAAACGCGACTAAATCACTTCACGGTCTGTATAGTTGTAAGTGGTGGTACTACCCCGAACCTTGTTCCTACCTCGTCTTTTTACATCCGTAATACCCGAACAGGTCGGAGGAAGCATCCCCATTCTGTCGACCGAAACGGTAGGTAAACTAAAACGTTCGGTGTGTCATTTCTTTTTAGAACAATCGACAAGTGGAATGCTTTGCCAGCCCATGTGTTGTCTCCATCCTATAGCCTTGGATCCTTCAAGCGATGCGTGAATGAGCACCTTTGGCCGGTATAGTGACGGCGACTGAGGCAGCCGTGAACTGACTCCGTTTTTTCAGTCATCGTCTCCTTACCACTCACCGGTACCAATGTATCTTTGATATATGTTATTTGGTTGTCCTGTGTCTATGGCACAATCACTTTAGTAGCTTAGTATAGAAATGTATAATAAAGAAAGAAGTAAAATTAAAAACTGTGTAAACGAGAGCATGTAAAACAATTGCATAATCAAACTATAATGGCTGTAACCTCATTACAACGATGCTATCGCGAAACTTATCAGCGAAAACAGTTGCCATGCATTATTGGTTTAATTAACACTTTTTACTGTAACACAGAAAATGTACAATATGTTAGATAAATAAATCACGCTTTTTTCCCACAGGGATAGGCAGAGACAGTGAAGCGCCATTTGCCACGATCCTGACACAACTCCCTCGCTTCCGTCGAATCCACAATTCTCTGCATACAAGCTTTACTGTTGTAGGCACTAGGCAACCCAGCTTTCTTGAGGATGTCTCCGATTCGGTCGAAAAAAGCCTCTTGGGTTTGCCTCGTTTAAGGCATCTATCCACATCAGATTTATAAATGCCTTTCGTCAAAACTATCACAACATGTCATAACTGACACAACTCCCTCGCTTCCTTCACATCCATAATTATTTTCATACAAGCTCTACGGTTATAGGCACTAGGCAACCCAGCTTTCTTAAGGATGTCTTCGATTTGGTCGGAAAAACCTTCGTTTAACGCATCCATCCACATCAGATTTATAAATTCGTTTCGTCAATCTACTTTTACTCATTCTTTCCATGTGCCCAAACTATCAAAGCACGTCATATGTCGACAATTAATAATTTTAATATAGAAGCACTACGTGACTTTATTAATATGAAAGAGATATCAATGTTGTTGGCCACGTGTTTTATATTATCATGCAATGTAATCTTTAAATGCAATAAAGACATGCAGCTGCATCCAACATATGCATAAGAAGTATATTGGTGGTTTTGTCCCATTTGGGCCTAAGTTTTTGTTCCATTTGTCCCACGAGCGCATTGCTCGTGGGGACTATACGATAACACCTGAATGATTGGCAGGAAATTATAGAGAGAGTTTGTATAAAGGCTTTTTTTATTGTGACTCTACATCTGACCTCGACCTGCCTGATGGTCACCATGATGGAGGTCAAAGAGTGCTGACGATTGACTCCGCCTAATGTACTTCTTCACGCATAACTTGTAGGGTCCAAGGATGGGGTAAACACATAGGCTGGCAAAGCATTCCACTTGTCGATTGTTCTACAAAGAAACGACGCACTGAACCTTTCAGTTCGACTGCCGATTCGTTCGACTGCAGGTTCGTGGAAAGTGGTGCTCCGTTGTCTCTTCATTTTCCTTGTGATAATGTGATTGTTTGAGTTTGTATCTATTCTCATAATCACGAGTTAATTATGAATATAGATATTTTGTTTATTTATATAAGTTTTTTGATAGGGATAATGTCACATAAAAAAAACATGCGGTAGCATCCACTATGCCGGCCCTGTGTTTATGGAACATTTGAGGGTTTGGTACAATTGTGGGATGAACTAATGGGGTACAAACGGGAATAAATACTTTTTTATCTAACGTCAATATTAAAGAAATTGTCTGAGTTGACATAAACCGTGAGAATGTGAATCGTTACAAGTTTAATATTTTCCTTTAGATAATTTGTGTGTATGCATAAATAAATATTAGGTCTGCTCTCAATAAATGCAAATTCTACGATTCTTACCTCGTCTATTTTACTTCCGTGGAACCTGCACGAGTCGCCTATCCGTACTCTGTCGACTAGATCGGCAGTCGAACTTTTTTATTATTATTGTGACTCGACATATGACAGCACCCCACTTGATGTTAAGACAAAGTGTGGTCCATGAATGAATGTCACTGCTAATACAATTCAATAACTGTGAGTAGCAATCACATATGCCGGCCTAGATGGAACCGGCAACTTACAAGCTGATCCCAAAACGTGACCAAATCACTTCACGGTCTGTATACTTATAAGTGGTGGTACTACCCCGGATCGGCAGACTGGGTACCACTGCCTACCACTCTTTGATAACCAGACCCGAAGTAAATATCCGTCTCTTTTTTTTTATTAACAAATATTTACAGTATTTAATCAAATTATTAAAAGCTATGAAACAAATATTTGCTCCGACCGGGGATCGAACCCGGGACTTTACGCGCAACAAACCAGTCGCTAAACCGTTCGTCCACGCCTGTCGTCAGGGGTTTGGTGCGTAGTTACTTTATAGAACAATTGACAAGTGGAATGCCATGCCATACATCACTTACGCACACATCAAATATAAAATATGGTTAGATCATTCATTTGCTGGTTAGACAAAAAAGCAGGAGCACGCTGAAGAAGTATAGTTAGTAATATTTGCATTGAATAAACTAATAAAGTGGAGGGGCGCGTCATTTATAGTTAGACAAGCTGTACTAGTAGTTCTTAAATTATTTTTTAATGAAACTTAAATATGTTATAAAGCAACAGTAAGATATCTATGTAAGGTTTGTTTTCGTTCGTAATCCAGGAGTTCTCAATTCAAAACAACTTTTTGGTACCAATGTATCTTTGGTATATAATGCGATTAAAATAGGAATAGGACGGAATCGGCGTTATTTTGTGACGTCTAACTCTCCAACCAACTTCACTTTAGTATGGTGTCTTTTTCTCTGTGGACCGTCAATAAAAAGATACCTTTGAATGAGTCAAGTAAAGTTAGTCAACAGCCCGTCCTATTCTTATTCTAAAAGCATAGTATGTACTTTGATCGTTCTATTTCTATGATACAAGCACGTTTAAGTAGGTTAGTATAGAAATGTAAATTAATAAAAGAAAAGGATATTATAAAACACTAGTAATGCGAACCTTGATTTGTTCATTACCATTAAGGTTTCTAACCTCGAAATTTATAAAAAAAAACATATGTTTATACTTTAATTACATTGTCAGGTAGAGCGGAACAGTTTCTGTTATAATATGAATAAGTAGCATGAACCACGACTTCACTAAACTATTAGTTATGCCCAGTGGAATTGGCCACTCTTTCGAGGTAGACAATTGAAATGACGGCGACTAGGGCAACCGTTAAGGTTTTTACAGTCGACGGCACTCTTGGACCTTCTTCTAATTACGACCAGGCGGGTCGATTTCAGATGTTGAGACACAATAAAAAAAATAGAAATAAAAGCTAAGTATAAATTGTCTAATTATAAATGACGCGCCCCTTCACTTTATTAGTTTATTTAAATGTGTGAATGCAAATATTTCTAACTATACTAATATGTTTCAACAGCGTGCTCCTCCTCTTATGTCAGCAGCTGAATGACCAATTACAATTGCATTTTCGGTGTGTTGCATTCATATTTTATGTTTTTTCGTGTGCGCAAATGCGGTGGAGGACCCCTTTGTCATTTCGGCTTAGACAGACTATAACAAAAGTTTGCTTTGACCGGGAATCAAACCCGGCCACGCCTGCCATTAAAAACTTACCACACAGATGAACCGGCGCATCCTAGGCATCTCTCAATAATTTCTCCTCAGGGGGTTCTTGTTGGCTGATGGCTAAAGGTCTGACATGATGCTAAGTTTACTAATATTTTTTTATTAGTCCTCAATGATCATATTAATCTTTTGGGCATTTTTGCTCTGATTCCTTGTAGAGTGATATTGTTGTATCAGTACAAACAGCACAGGCTTTAATTAAAAGAAGAAGAAAAACTGTGCGCGATAGATGTGGTTTGAAAGAGGATGTAGTGACAAGGATTGAAAAAGGAATGCTTCGATGACCAAACCACATGGAAAGGATGAGTGAAAGTAGATTGACGAAATGAATTTATAAATCTGATGTGATGCGTTAAACGAGGCAGACCCAGGAGGGTGTTTTCCGACCAAATCGGAGACATCCTCAAGAAAGCTAGGTTGCCTAGTGCCCATAACCATAGAGCTTGTATGAAAAGAATTGTGAACGTGAAGGAAGCGAGGGAGTTGTGTCAGGATCGTGGCAAGTGGCGCATCATTGTCTCTGCCTATCCCTGTAGAAAAAAGCCGTGACAATTTGATTGATTGGTTTTGAGAAAAACTTACCACAATCCTGACACAATTCCACACACAATCATGGTCATGGTTCCTCTCTTTGATTGAGGAACTTTTGGTTAGTTTTGTATTTTCTTTTATACCAAATAATGTATCGATCGATTTAGCTTGTAGAGTTGCTCTGTGTACGATGCGCCGGCCGAGTTGAAGTGTATTTCGCAAAGTTTTACAGTTATCCACGACCGGTCAGCGCGGTGGGCGATGTGCTTCGTATTCTAAATTTATTGTCCCCAGGTTTTATGGACAACATATATATACTATAGCTTGTTTATTTAAATGTGTGAATACAAATATTACTAACTATACTAATATATTTCATCAGCGTGCTCCTTCTTTTTGTGTCTAACCAGCAACTGAATGACCAATTACAATTGCATTTTTCATGTGGAAAATTAATATTTTATATTCGCACGTGTGCTAAATGCGTCATTTCGGCTTAGACAGACTATACCCGGTTATATTATCTGTAGACCTGGGGCGTCGTTGACGTCACGTCGGTAATTAATAGATAACCACATAACCATAACCAGCCGAACGGTTAGCGTATGGTTTGTTGCGCGTAAAGTCCTGGGTTCGATTTCCGGTCGGAGCAAATATTAATAATAAAGAGTGGTAGGCAATGGTACCCAGTCCGTACAGACTGAAGTGATTTGTTCGCGTTTCGGGATTAGCTTGTAAGTTGCCGGTCCCAACTAGGCCAGCATAGTGGATGTGATTGCTACTTACAGTTATTGAATTGTAGTAGCAGTGACTTCTATCCATTTAGGGACCACACTCCAGATTACCATCAAGCGGGGTGCTGTCATATGTCGAGTCACAATAAAAAAACAGATTTTTTATTGTGACGACTGACCTCGACCCGCCTGATGATAAGCAAGAGGAGGTCCAAGAGTGACGACGACCGAAAGTGCTTCTTCACGCATCGCTTGAAGGATCCAAGGTCATAGGACGGAGAGAACACATGGGCTGGCAAAGCATTCCACTTGTCAATTGTTCTACAAAGAAAAGACGCAACGAACTTTTTAGTTCGACTGACGATTATTGTTTAAGTTATAGGTGTCATTGCTTTCATGTATTGAATAAAACACTAGTTTTTCATGTTTATCATTCATCAATTGAAGACATAATAACTATTTTAACTGAAGACTAGGCTTTATGAACTAAGTTTTTATTGCTTTCAATTGTACAAAAACTTAAATATTAAAGGTCTAATTTGATAGTTAAAACTATGAATAAATAAATATAATTGTAAATTGTTTTAGGTTTAGACCGTTATTATAATTAAAATAATTTACCCAGAAGTATCAGATATCTTTATCATCAAGGGTATTATATCATATGATATCATTTGTATCAGACAAGGGTCTTTAACCAGTGTGTGTTGCCAGTGATGACATATGGCACTGAGACATGGCCCCTAAATGTTGGCCTGTTGGAAAAGCTTAGAGTCACTCAGCGGGCAATGGAGAGAGCTGTGCTTGGTGTGTCTCTGCGCGATAGAATCCCGAACGAGGATATTACCGACATAGCTCGAAGTATTTGCGAGCTGAAGTGGCAATGGGCTGACGACATCGCTCGAAGAACCGATAACCGATGGGGAAGAAAGGTTCTAGAGTGGAGACCACGAACCGGAAGACGCAGCGTAGGTAGGCCTCCCACTAGGTGGACTGACGACATAGTGAAAGTCACGAATAACCGGTGGATGCAACTGGCATCTTGTCGTTCGAAATGGCGTTCTAAGGGGGAGGCCTATGTTTAGCAGTGGACGCATTCTGGCTGATGATGATGATCAGATATTTTTTATTTAAACTCGTATAATCCACTTAAAAACTATAAGTGGTTTTTATTACAATTAGTATGCCAAGTGTTAACCTACATAGTTATTTTATGCACTGATTCCAATGTATACTGTCGCATGTGCTCTCCGTTAATAACCGTTCATTAAATAGAATATACGGCGTTGTTACCACCAAGATTATTTAAATATACTTACAAGTTTTACTTACGACTTTTTTTGTTAGAACATCATCTATTTTTTTATTTATTGTGACTCGACATGACAGCACCCCACTTGATGTTAAGCTGGAGTGTGGTCCATGAATGGACGCCACTGCTACTACAATTCAATAACTGTGAGTTGCTGATCCCGAAACCCGACCAAATCACTTCACAGTCTGTATACTTGTACAGACCGTACTTGAAAGTGTTTCTTCATATTTACATGTCTATATTAAGCTACTAAAGGGATAGTAAAATTAAAATAGTACATATATCGGGCAGAGCAAGCAAAAATCACAGAGCGCCACTTGCCACGATCCTGACACAACTCCCTTACTTTCCCCTACATCCACAATTATCTTCATACAAGCTCTACGGTAAACTGAATTGTGGATGTAATAGAAGCGAGGTAGTCGTGTCAAGTGGCGCTCTATTGTCACTGCCTATCCCCGTGGGAAAAAGGCGTAACAATTTATAAATAATTAATTTATAAATCAAATCAAAATCATTTATTGTAAACATAGGATTACATGTAGGTGTACTTAATTATATATTCCTCTATGTTTCACCCATCGGGCATACAATAATTCATATATTTATGTCTAATTATACAATGTCAAAATAGAATTACTCAAATAAATAAATAAAAACATAATATACAATAGACTAGATAACCAATATAGAATTATAAACTAAAAAAAGATATATATTTAAAAGTTACTTTGTATATTATTCTATTTAATATGGCTACTAGTTATATAGTTATATTTTCCATTAAAACATAGTTAAAAGAAGAACATGTATAAATCAACTTCCTATGTTAAGTTTTTCACAGAATTAACGTTCACATCAATACAATTGTGATTATTCTCATAACTGGGTGGCACGTAATTAAAATGTTGACGGTATATGATGTAGATATAGACCACACACTACTAGACCTCACTACTGTCATAAGAATGTGTGTTGACATGTTTATTTTTATTATGTCTCGACATTTGACTTCTAAGAGCCTCGAGGACTGATGAAACCGACTCAGTTCAAGGTTGCCTCAGTCGCCGTCAGCATAGAGCCACTACAGTCACTTTGCGGTCTGTACACTTGAAACTGGTATTACCGCGGGTCGGCAGACTGAAAATAACCTTCAACTGTCTACTACTCTTAGATTGGATGAAGTATTAAATAATTGCAAGGAGAAATTACATCCGGCTGTTACTTGCATTATGTCAGCTTAGTTGAAAACGGCAAATTTTAGGCTGATATTGAAACGCGACTAAGTCACTTCATGGTGACTTCGTGGTTCTACTACCACGTTCAAGTGTATAGATGTATGTTTGTGTATATGTTGCCTGATGTATGTGTATGTATTGTTATATTATATTATATTTTTCATAACAAATATCATTTAAAAATAATATTAAATTATTTTAATGAATAATTTGCACCCAGCCAATCACAGCACAACACAACAAAGGTTAGCTGGTAGATAATGCCTAAGGCATTAAGCTCGCCTATGTACCTTATTTTGTGCATAAAAGAGTTTATAAATAAATAAATAAGAAATACTACCCCGGATCGGCTTGGTTGTTCTAATCGTATACGGACTTTAAATATCATACATCTGTTGTTTCCCTGCGACTTCTACTGGCATGTACTCTACAACCGTGTAATGTAGGCAATAAATAAAAACTTTATGTACAAGAGCGCACTTTCATTTTCCCGTGTAAAACTTTCCAGACTAGTCTGGACAGATCTTAGGCTAAGACAGATAAGAAAAATTATTTAATGCACAACACAGAATATAAGAAAGATTACAATCAATCAATCGAATTGTCACGCTTTTTCCTACAGTGATACACTTGCCACGATCCTGGCACAACTCTCTCACTTAATTGTTTCTCATTGTTAGCTTGTACCTGGGCTGATATGACTTAACGATCCCTGTGGTCCTTATGATGGACCACAGGGATGCAAGGAGTCCTATAATGTACTCAAGAGTCATAGGTTATAAACGCGGGAAACAGCTAGTAAATAAACCAAAGTTATATGATACATATAATGAAATATACACCCTAGACTTGATAGATATATGAATAGTCACAGTAACAATATATTGCGTACTTACGGTCCAAGGTTCTATCGCCCTTGACACTCTGAAAGTTACTTATTTTTAATACTACAAAGATGAGGTGTTCATCAAGATAAGAGATGTTTTTGATAAACACTTTTATTGTAGTTTATTTTAATTATATTTATTATATTTTAATTATATTTAGAAACTGTTATAGTTATATATATGCTATCACGGACTTTTTTGTAGATTTTAATGTGTTCTTTAAAATTGTAGGAGATTATTTTGTTCTATCGTCAATAGTTTTCGCAGCGTACGCGATGTAAGTAATTTTATGAGTCATTTTTTTTACACCTTAGGTTACATTATTCAAGATTTCATACGGAATCCTAAACTTTTTGGAAATCCAATATACTCACGAAGAATGTAGCTTTCTAATGATGAAGGAATTTTTTAAATCGGCCCAGTAGTTTTTAAGTTTATTCATTACGAACATACACACAAAAATACAAATCTTTCCTCATTATAATATTAGTATAGATAGATATTAGTATAGATATAGATTAACAACTTGAAAAAGGAATAATTCTATGGTTTTGGCACATGAAAAGAATAAAGTAGATTGACGAAAGGAATTTGTAAATCTAATTCAACGATAATTTAAAATGTTTTTTTCTTAAAACATCATTGGGTTGATTAACAACTTCTAACACGATTACGTTGGTTTTATTACATTTTTTTTATAATCCCGGTTACTCGTATATGCTCTATAAAGCGTTAATAACAGTGAAAATAATTATGACAATCAATCAATCAATGAAATTGTCGCACGCCTTTTACCAATTGATATTTAATCAATTTTGAGTAGGTTTTAAGAGTGGTAGGCAGTTGTGCCCAGTCTGCCGATCCGGGGTAGTACCACCACTTACAAGTAGTCTTACAGTTGTTTAAGTATAGTAGCAGTCGCCTTTATTAATGGACCGCACTTCAATTCGGACCGCGCTTAATATCAGGCGGGTGTTGTCATTATGTCGACAATAAACAAAATTCTATATATTATTGCATACACATAAAATTCTAAAATGTCACATAGTGAATATACTTGACACACAAAGAACTTGCGTGTTTAACAAATTAGCAATGCTCGTGATTTGTTGATGCAACAATATTAGGATTTTATAATAGTTGCAAATTGATTTTAAAATAGTTTATTTAGGTTAAACACACACACACACACACACACACACACACACACGCACAAACACACACAATAATTTTTATATTATTAAAAAAATCGTTTTTTATAAGAACTCAACGGATGGAGCACGTTACAGACTCCCCGATGTGATCTAAGATAAAAAAATATATCTAATATTTTTTGATAATCAATTATATTAACAATACTACAAGATTAATATAGAAAGTTATTCTGCCGACGTATAGCAATACAAAGGGGAAATGTTTCCAGTCTCCTTGAAACTCTGATGGGACCTTTTTTTTAACTACAGGTTTTTCTTTAAGTTTATAGTTTATTTATAATAATTTTGTGTATATTTAAGTATTAAACTTCAGAATATAATACAGAAAACAACACTATTCTATTTATAAATTTACTTTTTTATTGGGACGCAACTACCGATTTTAGGCGGTGTAGCAGGCCTGAAAAAAAAAACTCGATCTGGCCAGGGTCAGGGATGCGTTCGCTTGGAGCATACGAAATTATAAAATGAGGAGAACACAAACTGCTAAATCATAACACGTATCGATTGTTCTACAAAGTAACGACTAATAAAACCACAACAATTCAGGTCTTCTGTCGATTCGGTCGACAGAACAATTTTACAATGTTATATCACTAAAGTTTTTACCTAATTGTTTTGGCCATTGACAATTCTTATATAATAAACCGCGACTTTTAAAAATGTTGTCTATAAAGTGTAAAAATAATGTTCTATTGAGAAACCATTAGGTCAAGGCTCTTGGGGTTACCGTAACGATGCGGTCATTTGTTAATGTAAGCGGTTAGAAGTATTTAGAGAAAAATAAATTTTAATATTTTGGCATATTTTTTGTGACTTAACATATCACAGCACCCCGCTTGATGTTAAGCTGGAGTGCTGTCCATGAATGCAGGTGACTGCTAGTACAGTTCAATAGCTGTAAGTAGCAATTACATCCACTATGCCTGCCTAGTTGGAACCGGCAACTTACAAGCTGATCCCGAAGCGACTAAATCACTTCGGTTGTCCTGTTCCTATACAAGTCCTGTGATACAAGCACTTTAGTAGCTTAGTATAGAAATGTATAATGAATATAAAAAAGGCAGCCCTCTTTTTAACTGCCGGATATACTTCGCCGCCGGTTAACCAGCAACCGGGACGTATGAAAAGGCACATTCCGCTGTAAAGTGTTACCAAAGGTACATATAACAAATATATATATTGGCACCGGCAAGTGGTTATAAACCTGTGCTCTAGGTTTGTGTAACCATTGCACTACCACTACACCACGGTCGCCTTATTTTCTATTTGTCCTGATTCCTGTTTGTTCCTGACCTATTTGTTCTGACTATAAAAATAATATTTTATTTTTCTTTATTTACAGATATGCAACAATGTCGTGCATGTGTGAATAAAGAGGGCAGGCATAGCGCGAGTTGACGAATGATGAGCGCGGTGGTCCAACCCGCTGCTCGCCCACTCTGGTGGTATGGCCGCCCTGTCGTGCTACCAGCCCTGTCGGTCGCATCTGGCTCAGCCAGCTAGGTAAATAGTTCTTTCATGGCAATGAAGAGAATTGTGAATGTGAAGGAAGCGAGGGAGATGTGTCAGGATCGTGGCAAGTGGCGCTCCATTGTCTCTGCCTATTTCTATTCCCGGTCGGAGCAAATATTTGTTTCATAGATTTTATTTTTAATATTTAATAATTATATCAAATATTGCAAATATGTGTTAATAAAAATAAGAGGCGAATATTTGCTTGGGTCTGGTTATGAAAGAGTAGTAGGCAGTGGTACCCAGTCCGCCGATCCAGGGTAGTGCCACCACTTGCAAGTACACTGTGAAGTGATTTGGTCGCGTTTCAGAGCTTGTAAGTTGCCGGTTCCAACTAGGCCGGCCTAGTGGATGTGACTGCTACTTACTGTTAATAAATTGTAGTAGCAGTGACATCCATTCATGGAAGCTTATCATCAGGCGGATGTTGTCATATGACGAAGAAAAATTCAGTACAACCAAAATACATTGGTACCGGCAAGAAGTGGTTTTCTAGCCGTTGGCCCTTGGGTTTAAAACCACGTGCCGATACCGTATAGCAGTACGGTACCGGTACATGTATAGCAGCTTATTAATGAAAAATATAACATATTCCAGGTGTTTCAACGAAGAAGACCGATATCCACCACCATCGATCCAATATCGACGGCGTCAGTTCATAGAGAGATGCCACGAAGCACGAGGCTCCCGGCACAGGGACCCGATACCAGCTGAAGTTTCCGTCAAGAAGACCAGAGATGAGTTAACCAAGAATGCGGTCCAAAATGCACCATTCAATCGAAGGCTTAACGTAGAGTCAGGATGGTCTAAAGTGGAAGAGGTTAGGAAGAAGTTTGAAGGCGCGACTACGGTTTCCAGTAGCTTTTCCAGGTCGTTTGAATCGCCTCCCAGGTATTTGGTACTTTTATTTGCTACTATACTCATTTCAGTTAGCACATTTTGATCTTTGGCCGGCATAGTGACGGCGATTGTGGCAGCCGTAAGCTGAATCGGTTTTTGCAGTCGTTGGCACTCTTTGACCTCAATCATGCTTACCAACAGGCAGGTCGAAATCAGATGTCGGTCACAATAAAATCTGTACTTGTTTTTATTGAGACGAAACTAACTCAATAATAAGCAAGGAGTGAAGCGCCGTTGACCGAAAAAACTTCTCATCACTATGCCGGCCAGAGGTTTTTTTTCAAGTTACGCTCAAAGGCTTTAAGTTAATAGAATGGATAAGAGAATACACATAAATTGGTAAACGTTATATTTTTTTTTTTATAACGACACCAGACCTCGATCTGACTGATATTAAGCAAGAGGAGTTCTATGAGCGCCGATAACTGAAAAAAACGACTCGTGCACGGTTGCACCACAGTTGCCGGTTTAAACTAGGCCAGCATAGTAGATGTGACTGCTACTTACGGTTATTTAACACTACTAACAGTCACCGCCATTCATGGACCACACTCCAACTTAATATCAGGCTGAATGCTGTCATATATAATTTAAATTAAATGTATTCTACAAATTCAAATAAAATTATTGTATAAAAATAGGCGAAGATTGGCCGACTCGTTATTCGCAAGTTTTAAGCTTCCACGAAAGAAGGACAACATGTCGCAGCCTCGTTCCCTGATGCACCAACAGCAACAGTCCAAGAGGAAATCTGCTGTTGAGCTGCTGGCGGAGACCAAGGCGTTCTATGTTAAGTCGGAGACTGTTTTGGACCGAAAGCAGGAGTTACCTTTGAGGGTAAGTCCCTTTTTTTTAGCTGGCGGTAAGCAAAAGAAAATCTGACGCGACGACTAATTTTTCATGTTACGCTTGAAGGATTCAAGGTTGTAAGGATAGGGAGAAAGCTGGTAAAGCATTTCGGTTTTTTCAGAGCGCCGATGACTGAAAAAATCGGTTGCCTTAGTCGCTGTAACTTAGCCGGCAAAAGGTACTTCTTCACGCTTCGCTTAAGGGGCCAAGTTTATAGGGTGGGGAGAACACATGGACGGGTAAAGCATTCCAGTTGTAAATTATTCTACAAAGAAACGACATGCCGATTCGCCCGACCTGTGCTGAGTATGTACTCTGCACAGGTCCGGCATCGTAGGAACACTTGTACACATTCGTCGGATATACTCAAGTAAAATTAAGCAAAAATTCACCACTGTACAGTTACTACCAGGGTTCCGATTCTCTTACTACATACATTAAGGCGTCCAAAAAGCGTTAATCGCTTTAACTGATATTTGACATCTTCGTAACCAATCAGCGAATAACAAATCATTAGGTAAACGTTGATTGGTCACTTGCGAACGCGGCGCAATTTCACTGCTTTTTCTTCGCCATAATCGGGCCCAGCTGTCTGCCTACACGGTTATAGGCACTACGGCTCTACTTTATTCAGCATGACCCTGGTTTTGTCCTAAAACTTTCTTCTGGATTGTCTCCTATTATTTATTTAGTGTTGGTTTTGCCCATGCCCCTAGGGTTGCCTAGTGCCCATAACCGCAGAAGACCTTGTTTAAAGAGAATTGTGGATGTGAGGGAGTTGTGTCAGGATCGTGGCAAGTGGCGCTCTATTGTCTCTGCCTATCCCTGTGGGAAAATAGTGTGACAAAATTGATTGTATAAAACACTTGATAATTTTAATTTATTTTTGGCAGATGAGCACGGGCCTTGGTCAGGCTATCGCGTCTGGTGGCTGTCATCTCGTCAGCTCTGGGACGCTCAACCAAGATATGTGCTGCAATCCATGTAAGTTGAGTATCATCATTTATTAGTATAAATACCTCGACAGAATTACCTTGCAACACTAGTTTAATTGAATAAAATCGTCTGCACTCTTGGACCTACCCTTAATTACCAGTACAAGTGTTCCGACGACTGAAAGAAAAACAAGTCAATATGTCGCCTTAGTCGATGTCGCGTAGCTTAAAGGGAGGTGAGGAGGCCTTTGTCCAGCAGTGCTATAATTTAATAGTCTAGACCAGTGTTTCCCAACCATTTTAGGCCATGCCCCACCAAATAGTTTTGTTCCCTCAAGAAATATAAATGATTACAGCACTTTTTAGGTAATTTTCTTTTTTTGTTAAATTTGTCATGTAGTATTGCATTTAAATAACCCAAAGCGAAAGGGTTAAAGTGGTGTCAAGTCCATTTTTTGCCCCCTTAACTATCAAATTGCCCCCCATGTGGGGCGTGGGCCACACGTTGGGAAACACGGGTCTAAACAAAATATTTCTTTAGATGCAACAACTACTCGCGGCTTGGTGACGTCACGTCGTGCTGTGAGCGCCGGTGATGGTTTGCAGAATACCCTCAGAAGACTGCTGGAACATTCCGATAGTAGGGAGAATGTCTATTCACCCCCAGTGTACGCTGTCCGTGAGTATTTTATTTTACATGATTATATTAAACTCAAAACAAATGCTCCGATGGTTTGGGCACATAAAAAGGATGAGTGAAAGTAGATTGACGGAAGAAATTTATAAATCTGATGTGGATGTATGCGTTACACAAGGCAGGCCCAGGAGGGTGATTTCCGAACAAATCGGAGACATCCTCAAGAAACATGGATTACCGCAGTACCACCACTTACAAGTATACAGACCATAAATTGACATAGTCGCGTTTCGGAATCAGTATGTGAGTTGCCTATTTCAACTAGACTGGCGTAGTGGATGTGTTGTAATTGTAAGTAGTACTTACAATTATTGAACTGTGCTAGTCACCTCAACTCATGGACCACACTGCAACTTAACATTAGGCGGGTGCTGTCATATGTCTAGTCACATTTAAAAATTTAAAAATTATATTGCCTGGCCCCACTATTCCGGGCTAGCAAAACTATATTATTTTTTAAATAAACGAAATCTTTTGTTTTATAGCGCACAAAGTATTCTCAGACGCACGTCGAATGAAAGAGTGTTACGATCCGCGTTCACAATTGACTTCTGGAACGTTCTCCGGCACCTCATCATCGGGTATGTAACTTTCAAAACCACCTGCCGGTACCATTGTAACTTTGATATATGTACTCGGTTCGTTCTGTTTCTATTATACAAGCACTTTAGTAGCTTAGTATAGAAATGTGTTGAATAAAAATTAACGTTATACACAATGCATATACCACGGTTGCAATACAGGCAACGGAAAAGATATATTTTTGTCCATTTATTTACATTTTTATGCCAAGCTACTAAAGTGCTTGTATCATAGAAACAGGACAAGCAAAGTACCATATATTAAAATGTACATTGGTACCGGTAAGTGGTTTAGAACCCGTGCACTCGGCTTACGTAAATGCACTGCCAATACAACACGGTCAATTTGAATTTAATTTTATTAATTAGAAAAATAATATTTCAGGCACCTCTGGATCCAAGCCTCATCATAAAGACCAGGAGCCCAGGGACTATAAACGGCCACTAAGCTTCAATGATGCCAGGGTCTTCTTCCCCGAATCCTTCGTAATACCACGGCAGAGGGCAAACGAAGTTGTCATCAAGAATAATTATGTTTTACGTAAGTACTCATTACAAAATAACAACAAATATTTATTTAAATCCTTTATTGCACCAAAAGGCGTCTGTGGTGTAGTGGCAGTGCAATGGCTACGTAAGCCGAGTGGCACGGGTTCGAAACCACTCAACGGTATCAATGTATCTTTGATATATGTACGTTGCTTGTTCTGTTTCTATGATACAAGCACTTTAGTAGAAATGTATAATAATTAAATAATAATATTTAATAAAAACAGAAAAATAGTTACATAGGCGAGTTTAATGCCTATCAGGCATTCTTTATCAACTATACTACAAACTACATACAAGTATCACAAGTACATATATACATATATGTAGGTTAAAATAAACATACACAATTATATTTTGTACCAAATTATTTAATATGAACTAGATGCCGTGAGCTCCTGTTTATCAAGAAACAAGTTGGTGACTTGCATATAATTATACTGTTATTTACACATTTGCAAAACGAAAATTAGGTAGGTAACTTAACAATTTACTTATATACATGAATGCCAGTCCTATTTTTATCTGCCGTGATCTATACTACCCTGGATCAGCAGACTGGGCACCACAGTCCATTATTATTAAAAAAACATACCGCGTCCAATTCATTCCCAACCGTAGAGCTTGTATGAAGAGAATTGTGAATGTGCAGGAAGCGAGGGAGTTGTGTCAGGGTCGTGCCAAGTCTCTGCCTATCCCTGTGGGAGGGAGCGTGACAGTTTAATTGATTGATTGACTTAATTCACCGTATAAAATATTATATTACAGCGAGTTCCCATTCAAGTCCGGAAAACATGGAGCTTCCTGATCCTGTTTTGAGTCCCGAAGGAGGTGGTCATTGCGATGAGATTGGGGCCATAAGTCCACCGGCGCAATACGCACATTCTACGCACTCTAGGTATGATTTTTTTATGCATGATGTTAAGCTTTATGTTCAGCATAGTGAGGACGACTGAGACAACGGTAAACTAAGTCATATTTTTCAGTCGTCGGCGCTTTTGGATTACCCTCAGCAAGCTCAGGAGGTAGGATCGGGAACACTACCACACCACTTTTGTTTTTCTGAATCGTTTTTAAGATACACTGTTTGTTACCAGATTTCTCTTATTTTTTTAAACCAGCGGCACGCTATGGCGGGTTTTTTGACGTTTGCATCGTTCATGAAGTTTGGTATGAATCAATAATTACGTCTGAAGGAACAAATTGCTGTTCTTTATCATTTGCTCCATTAAACGTAATTATTAATTCATACCAAACTTCATGCACGGTTAAACGTCAAAACGGCCACCATAGCGTGCCGCTGGTATAGTTCTTAGTTGTGCTAAATAATACATTTATTTCAGATCTAATTCCCAATGTCAGCCACAAAATCGTCAGGACCAATCGCACAATATTAATAGTCACAAATCATTACCGGATCTCCATACGCACGTGCGGTGCTATAATGAACAGTGAGTGTTTCTATCTCTTTTAATGGACGGTCATGAGTACGGGAGTGATCGGTCCGTGCTCATGAATGCTTTATAATTCAATTCAAACTTATGGCGGATTTGAAGTTAGACGCAAGTCAATACGCACTATACTGGCTGTTTCAAAATAAGCCGTATAAATTATAATAAATTAATAATCCAAAAATATTGGCAACCCTAGTATCTGTCATGTCAAAAGGCAAAGATTATTATTACAGAGGGATAATAATAATTTTACTTCCTTAATACCTCTGATAATTTACTTTAATTATTTTTTCTTTTGTTCACAAAGATTTGCTATCTCAACCACCCTAATATGCTCAAAGTACTGCCTTCAAAATGAAATGGCTTGAAAATAAAAACAAAAACAATATGCTGTCAAATTCAAATCATCTTTGAAAAAGTCTTGAAATTTGTTCATTTTCCAACTACTCGTATGTTCTAAAAATGGCCATGCATTCTAACTCAGAATATTATGATAGTTCTATGTAATTTACTCTTTGATTTCAGTGAAACAGGGCTGGCACATTATTGAAAAAAAAAAATTTTCTTTTCGTAACAAAACATGTTACTGTTATTCGTTAACAGGTTAAATTAATATTATAATATAAGCTATTTGTAACAAACTAGTAAAATAAAAAAGTCTTGGTTCAAAGTCCATTTAGACCATACAGAAAAATACAGCTCGATACCATGCTTCTACGTTCTTACTGTACTTTTATATATAAATAATAAACAAGTATGTACCTATTAAAATTTAAAAAAAAATCCATTATACTTTTAATAATGGATTTATTAAATTTATACTTTAAAAACAAAAAAAAACTCAGTATAATTAACAATTAAGACCTCGAGTTTATTGTATTTTATTTTCCAGCGGTCATGTGATCGGCACAGAGACAATAGGCCGATCACCTCGACGTAGACGACATTCTGCACATCAGAGGACTGCTTCATGCTCTTCCAAAGGCACTAGGTATAGCTATGCTCAATTATTAGATGTTGGGTGTGGCAGAAGAAGCATGAGAGTAGAATCAACGCTGTAGAAATGCGGTCATTAAGGAGTGTATGTGGAGTGACGATAGCGGATTAAAGAAGGAATAGCACAGTGTGGTTTGAAGAAGATGTAGTGACAAGGATCGACAATCGCTTTGATGGTTTTGGCACATGGAAAGGATAAGTGAAAGTAGATTGCCGAAAGGAATTTATTAATCTGATGTGACTATGTCGCGTTTTGGGAACAACTTGTAAGTTGCCGGTTATAACTAAGCCGGCATATTGAAGGTGACTTCTGTAGTCCGTTCATGGACTGAACTCCAGCTTAACATCAAGCGGAGTGCTGTCACATGTCGAGTTCCGAACAAGCATGTACAATACATAATTTCTAGGTCGAATCACTCTTCGTTGATGTCATCGTGCGACGCATTTTCTGAACATCCATCGCCTGGCGAAGAAAACTACCAATATAATAGGTTAGTAAGACTTAGCAATATTGAACCTGGATGAGGATGGACTAATTGCCACGAACCTACAACTCAAACTACCTTTCCTTTTATAGTCTAGTAGTTAGCAAGGATAGATCCAAAAGCGCCCACGACTGAAAAAAAAATGACTTAGTACACGGTTGCCTTAATCGCCGTCACTATACATCATCATCATCATCAGCCAGAATGCGTCCACTGCTGAACATAGGCCTCCCCCTTAGAACGCCATTTCGAACGACAAGATGCCAGCTGCATCCACCGGTTATTTGTGACTTTCACTATGTCGTCAGTCCACCTAGTGGGAGGCCTACCTATGCTGCGTCTTCCAGTTCGTGGTCTCCACTCTAGAACCTTTCTTCCCCATCGGTTGTCGGTTCTTCGACTAAACATACCAAAATGTTATTTTTATCTTTGTCGCCAGTTATAGTAATCTGATATCCATTAAAACACACCTTTATTATAAAACCATATGTTTTTTTATTGTGACTCGACATCTGACCTCAATATTTCTAATCGAGATCTAAGAGTGCCTACGACTTAAAAAAAAAACGAGTCAAATCAAGGCTGCCACAGTTGTCGTCACTATGCTAGCCTAAAAGAAGACCGTGGCCTACTGGTAAATAAATGGTCTTAAAAACCCTGGTTCAAAGTCATTTGCCGATATTAAAGTATATTTGAGAATATCGATATTCAAAATATCATGTATTTGTATTGAAATGTATTTTGATCGTCCAGGGCCTTGATTCTCCTAATATATTATAGTTCATAGCGTCGTCGAAAGAGCTATGAAACTGCTTCGCCTGATCTTCGTAACCAATCAGCGAATAACAAATCAATAGGTAAACTACGTTGATTGGTCAATTGCAATTAGGGCGTGTCCTGTTTCTAGACGCCATATTTAGTATCTTAGTATTGACATGTAAAAATTATGAACTTTTTCAGCCGTTGCGGTTCGAGTTTCGCACGTGATTCGGGTGGTTCGAGCGGACACTACACACAGAGAAGTGCACCGCCACATCCTGCACCCAGGAATGAGGCTGTTATTAAGTAAGAATATTTTGCAATTCAATGGTATAGTTAGTATAGTATAGCATAGTATGGTATAGTATAGTTTGCATTGGTATAGTTCGCGTCACGTAAGTTGGCAAGAGTAGTCAGATGCGCAGAAGTAGTTTTTTAGGTGTGTTTAGGAATGCGGGGGGAAGGGGGTTGGCTGGCCAGTCGATTACACCGCCGTGTCTGTCTGTTCGCGAGAAACCCAAAAATCAATCAATTAAATTGTCCCGCCTTTTCCCCACAGGAATAGGCAGAGAAAATGGAGCGCCACCTGCCACGATCCTGACACAACTCCCTCGCTTTCTTCATTCACAATTCTCTTCATACAAGCTCTATGGTTATGGGCACTAGGTAACCTAGCTTTCTTGAGGATGTCTCCGATTCGTTCGGAGAACACCCTCCTGGGTCTGCCTCGATTAACGCATCCATGCACATCAGATTTATAAATTTCTTTCGTCAATCTATTTTTAACCCCCGACCCAAAAAGAGGGGTGTTATAAGTTTGACTTGTCTGTGTATCTGTGGCTCTGTGTATCTGTGTGTCTGTCTGTGGCATCGTAGCTCCTAAACGAATGGACCGATTACGATGCGGTTTGTTTCATTTGAAAGCTGACGTGATCGAGATGGTTCTTAGCTACAATTGATGAAGATATGATCAGGGGTTTCAAGGTCATCAGCTCGATTTGTTAGCTGCGGTAGCGATCTTAGACGCGCTGGTTAGGACGACAGCCCTTGTACGTCGCTATGCGACGAAGATTGTTATTTTATGTCAAATAAATATGCCATTGTTAAAACACGTAAAAAATTTTATAATTTTTCCCTTAAAATATTCATATGGCGAGGTTGGTTTGCAGTTTAGATCGATTACCTTGATTGAATATTTTAGGGGAAAAATTATAACATTTTTTACGTGTTTTAACAATGGCATATTTATTTGACATAAAATAACAATCTTCGTCGCATAGCGACGTACAAGGGTTGTCGTTCTAAACACGCATAAGGCTGGGAATACACGTCCGATATTGCTGAGCAAATTATTTACAAATCGGAAGTAGGAATCGGACGTCTATTTTGTTTCTGTATTCTGTATGAAAACTGCACCTTCAGACAATCGGATCGTCCATAAAATCGTAAGCGCCTTGGCGTTGTTTCCGATTCTGACTCCTGATCCGATCCGACTATCGGATCTGACGTGTATTAAGTATTCAAACAAATGTATGGCACGAGTGCTTTCCGATTGTCTGATCAGACAATCGGATCGGACTATCGGAGAGGAAAATCGGACTTGTATTCCCAGCCTTATAGGTATTTACTTTACTTTTAAACAAATCTGTGACTTAACATTTGAAATAAAAACGTATACAAATACATGTGTGTTTTAACTGGTACCACTGAGCTACTCTGATGATGGAACTCGAAGGTAGGAGACGAAATCCTGGATGTGTTCAAACTTTTTTTTGGTATACTAAGTTTGGACTTATTAGATTTGTCTTGAAGGTAGGAAACTAAGTGTAGAAAAGTAAGTGCGATAAAATAAAACATTCCGGATCTAAAAAATCTGATCATGGATCCTCTCAGATCAGCAAATCAACAAGAAATGGACCTATAGTGCTTTAACTAAAATTGGTACTCACTATGAGCCATTAGCTGGACCGTTATCAAATTAAAGACCGAGAGTATCCGATGAGGCACCATCATGAATCCTCTCAGATCAGCAAATCAACAAGAGATAGAACTATAGTGCTTTAATTAAAATTGTTACTCACTAAGAGCATTTAGCTGGACCGTCATCAAATTGACGACCGGGTAATCTGATGATGCACCATTATGAATCCTCTCAGATCAGCAAATTGATATCAATTGATCAGCAAAAAAAAAGAAATAGAACTGTAGTGCTTTAACTAAGCCTTTAGCTGGGCCGTTATCAAATTGAAGATCGGGAGTATCTGATCATGAATCCTCTCAGATCAGCAAATCAATAACAGATAATATCATAGTGCTTTAACTAAAATTGTTACTCTCTATGAGCCATTAGCTGGGCCATTATCAAATTGAAGACCTAGTAGTTATCTGATGATGCACCATAAGGATCCAAGGGATATTAAAGGGATACAACTATTGAGCCATGACTAATGTTGTTTATTACTATAAAGCTGATGATATGACCAAAGTGGTTCCAGGCGTTTCGGGGGTTCCTTTAAAATTTTAATTTTGATTTTATCATTTAAACTACTATTATTATTTTTTATGAATCTAAAGAGACCTTTTTTTATTGCACGGCCAGTGTACATGCGCAAACGTTCCCCCACTACGTTAAAATATATAAATATATCCTAGTTCCAGATATGGCAGTTACCCAAGTGATCAAGTAGCATCTCCTAATGAGGAATGGGTGTCTGCTCCACCGCAGTTCCAAGATGGGGCTCCTTCCCCACCTCTGCCGCCAACTCCAAGATATCCAGTCGCACATCCACAGTCTATAGTGGGGATACATTTCCAGGTAAATCATTGTATAGTTGTTTTACAGGCCGGCATAGTGGATACGATTGCTAGTATTAGCGCGCGAAAATTGTTAAAGTGTTTGTAGGATAACAATCTGCATTTTTTTTTGGTGCTGTAGATCTGTTTTTTTTTCCGCCTGATGTTAAGTGCTGTTAAGTACAGACCGTGAAGTGACTTAGTCGCGTTTTGTGATCAGCTTAAATCCGGCTGTTGCTAAGCCGGCATAGTGGATGCGACTGCCACTATTAGCGCGTAAAAATTGTATGTAGGATAACAATCTGTATTTTATTGGTGCAGTCGATCTGTATTTTTGGTGCTTAACATATGACAGCAACCCGCCTGATGTTAAGTGCTGCTGCTGTACAGACCTTGAAGTGAAGTGACTTAGTCGCGTTTTGTGATCGGCTTTAATGCTGCTGTTTCTAAGCCGGCATAGTGGATGCGACTACTACTAGCTTCTAAGAGTGATTGGCAGACCACCACATTCAAGTGTACGGACCTGGAAGTACATTAATCCCTCCTATCACGCGTTTTTATATTATGCGATTTCAATCCCCCGTATAACACGGGCATTCCCCTATATAACGCGGGGATTTCCCTATATAACGCGGGGATTTCCCACATACGATGTCGGTGGAACATTATTTTAGATAGTTCTGACTGTGACATTAACTGTTTTTTAGTTCATATGATTTTAATAAAACGTACATATTACGTTCATAACATAGTTTTTTCTTAATATTCGATTTAAACCCCCTGCAGCGAGAAAAGTTGAATATGCTGAATCATTTATACGCGTTATATGGGGGATTACTGTAATTCAATCGCGAATTGGTATTCGTTTAAAAATTACCGGTTCCAACTAGATCATTAAAGTGGATGTGACTGCCACTAGAAGTTGGTTAGTTGTAGTAGCAGTCACCTCTATTAATGGACCGCACTCCAGCCTAACATTAGGCAAGGAGTTGTCATATGTCGAGCTACAATAAAAAAAATGTTCACAGGCGAGTGCTCCACCACCCCAGTTTCAAGATGAACCGACTATGTACGACGGTTACGAGTATGAGACATGCACATACAAGCCACCAATTAAATGTATGTCCACTCCAAGGAAGGAGTGCTCCAATAGAAAATATAATAGGTATGTTATTTATATTAGACGTCAGAAGTAAACCATTTCCCACGCCCTTTATCTGAACTTATTACTACTTTATTTTTATTATGACTCGACATATGACAACACCCAGCTCCACATTTTCCAAGTAAGAAAAAATTTACAATAGCACAGTGCGCGATAGATGTGGCTTAAAATAAGATGTAGTGACAAGGATTGACAAAGGAATGCTACGATGGTTTCGGTACATAGAAAGGATAAATGAGAGTAGATTGATGAAAGGAATTTATAAATCGTATGTGGATGGATACGTTAATCGAGGCAGACCTGGCAGGGTGTTCTTCGACCAAATCGGAGACATCCTCAAAAAAGCTAGATTTCCCAGTGCCCATAACCGTAGAGTTTGTATGAAGAGAATTGTGGATGTGAGAGAAGCGAGGGAGTTGTGCCAGAATCGTGACAAGTAGCGCTCCATTGTCATTGCCTATCCCTATGGAAAAAACGCGTGACCACATTATGCTTGGTCTGGTTGGCTAACCTATGCGCCATGCGTTTCCGTAATAACACAAAGTCATGAGCACGGACATATCAACTCCCGTACGCATGACCTATGTCTTTAACCAATAAGAGCTTAGACTTCTATTGCTTCCGTGCTATTAACCTGGACATCTCGCTTTTGCGCGGAGTACTGTTCGCATCTTTGGGACGGCTCTGCCAAGTATCTTTTCAATGCCCTGGATTTATTGCAGCGCCGAGCTGTCCGAATTATAGATGCAGAGGTTACGCTAACTCTGGAGCCCCTGCATCTACGCAGAGACATGGCGGCTTTATGCGTCCTCTATCACCTATACCACGGAGAATGTTCCGAGGAGCTCTTTAACCTTGTTCCTACTTCGTCTTTTCACACCCGTAATACTGATCGGGGGAAGCATCCGCACTTTATCAACCAAATCGGCAGTCAAACTAAAAAGGTTCGATGCGTCTTTTCTTTGTAGAACAATCGACAAGTGGAATGCTTTGCCAGCCCATGTGTTCTCTCCCTTCTATAACCTTGGACCCTTCAAGCGATGCGTGAAGAAGCACCTTTGGCCGGCATAGTGATGGCGATTGAGGCAGCCGTGAACTAACTCGGTTGTTTCAGTCGTCAATACTCTTGGATCTTCTCTTGCTTATCATTAGGCGGGTCGAGGTGAAATGTCGTGTCACAGTAAAAAAAACATGTTTATTGAAAGTTAATGTATTGTATTATATTATTGTTTTAATTTTTTATTCTTGTTTGTACAGATACCATGAAAAGAACAGTGAGATGGTAAACAAACAGCCGCAATATCATGAAGTTCGTGTGCATAGAAGGGATGATAATCAGGATTATGTTAACGCGTCGCAGGTATTTTTTTTAATTTTTTTTTCTATACTAAGCTATTAAAATGCTTGTCTAAACTAATATTATAAAGAGGAAAGAATTGTAAGTTTGTTTGTAATGAATAGGCTCAGAACTACTGGGCCGATTTAAAAAATTCTTTCGCCTCCCTCCGCCGGGGATAGGCAGAGACAATGGAGCGCCACCTACCACGATCCCTACACAACTCCCTTGCTTCCTTCACATCCACAATTCTCTTCATACAGGCTCTGTGGTTATGGGCACTAGGCAACCTAGCTTTTTTGAGGATGTCTCCGATTTGGTCGGATAACACTCTACTGGGCCTGTCTTGTTTAACGCATCCATCCACATCAGACTTATAAATTCCTTTCACTCATCCTTTTCATGTGTCCAAACCATGTGCAAAAGATGTAGTGTCAATATTTGTCACTACATCTTCTTTCAAACCACATCTATTACGCAATGTGCTATTCCTTATTCTATCCGCTATAGTTATATAGTTATAGCTATATCCGCTTTATATAAATTTTCATTAACTTTTCAGATCCATCAACCAGAAGATGTGACTTCCCCATTGGGTACCTTCAAAAGACAAAGATGTCTGCGGTACAAGCAGCGACACTCGAGACCAATACTACGGTCAAAGTCGGATATATCTGATAGGTATTCCTTTTTTATAATCAATTGACCGTGGTGTAGTGGCAGTGCAATGGTTACGTTACGTAAACCGTAAAACGTTACGTATTTTTTTTGTTGTGACACGACATCTGACCTCGATTCGCCTGATGATAAGGAGGTCCAAGAGTGACGACGACTGGATTAACCGAGTTAGTTCCCGACTGCCCCAGCGCCGCCACTATGCCGGCCTAAAGATACATCTTTGATATGTGTACTTTGGTAGTCCTGTTTCTATGATACTGCTTGTATCATAGAAACAAACTTTAGTAGCTTAGTATAGAAATGTATAATAATAAAAATAAAACAATTAATTTGTCACGTCTTTATTGCCACAGGATAGGCAGAGACATCGGAGACAATTTCAATCAATCAAATTTTTACGCCTTTTTCCCACAGAGATAGCCAAAGACAATAGAGCGCCACTTGCCACGGTCCTGACACAACTCCCTCGCTTCCCTTGCATCTACAATTCATGAAATGATAATAGTTTTTAAACTTCTCATATTGATAAGTATTGGAAATTGTATTAGCAGCCGGCATATAAGTTGAAAATGGTAACTTTCAAATTGATCCCGAAAAGTTACTAAGTCGCTTTACGGTCTATATACTTGAAACCACTTTATACCCCAGATTGGCAGACTAGAATGCTTTGCCAACCCATATGTTCTCTACATCCTTTAACCTTGGATCCTCTGGCCGGCATAGTGACGGCGACTGAGGCAGCTGTAAACAGACTTGGTTGGTTCAGTCGTCACTCTTGGACCTCCTCTTGCTTATCATGAGGCGGGTCAAAGTCAAATGTCGTGTCACATAAAAAAAAACTGGTATCGGCAAGTGACTGTACCGGAACCGGCTCTCGGTTAGCATGACTATTAAACTACCATCGCCTTAAACGTTTTTTTTTAATTTTTTTTTTCTAACCTACGCAGATATCGACGCAACGATGGGCACAGTTCATCGTCAGCCCCTTGCGAAGGTGAAGATTCCCCAAGTGACGATAGTGTGGCGAGGCTCCATAGGTTCTTCGAGACCCTGGGCCTTGAGGAGCATCTCTTTGATACTATAGTCACAGAACCAGCACTTGAATCACCAATTTACTTCTCGGACGCAAGCACTGTGGATTCAAATCAATTAGCGCAGGATTATACTGTAAGTAGCTTTTTTATTGTGGTGCGACATATGACGGCACCCCGCCTGATGTTAAGCTGGAGTTTTATTTATTGTGGCCCGACATATGACAGCACTCCGCTTGATGTTAAGTTGGAGTTTTTATTTGTTGTGGCCCGACATCGCTACTCGCCACGATCCTGACACAACTCCCTTGTTTCCCTTACATCCACATTTTTCTTCATACAAGCTAGGGTTATGGGCAGTATGCCACCCAGCTTTCTTGAGGCTGTCTCCGATTTGGTCGGAAAACACCCTTCTGCGCCTGCCTTATTTAACGCATCAGCGGGATTAGGTTGGGCAACTTAAAACGATTATCGTCTCTCGTCGACGATTGGCAAAATAATAAAAGTTAGGCTAAATCCACCAAAATGAGACTATTGATGATAATGATAAAACGTGTCGTCGCACAGACGATATTCGCCACAACGATTAATAGTCTCGTTTTATTGGATTTAGCCTAGCTTTTATTATTTTGACAATCGCCGACGAGAGACGATAATCGTTTTAACTTGCTAACCTAACCCCGTAGATCTACACTTCAATCTTCTTCAAATTGTTGATTGTTTTGTTCCAGGTGAATGGACCACCGCAGAAGCAGGTGTACAGAAACATGGAGCCGCCAAGTATTGTGGAAAGGAACGCTCGCATTATTAAATGGTTGTGCAATTGTAGGAAGATACAGCAGGGGCCTTTGCCATGAATATAAAAAAAAAGAGATTATTAATTTCTAATAATGCTAATATAATTTACCTATTAAAATAAGACTATGATTTACTGCGTTTAAGGATAATATGCAGGGCCGTCTTAAGCATATTCAGCGCCGGGGTGCGAAAGTCAAGGCTCCGCTCGTGTGGTCTCAGTTTAGTAGGTACCTATCGAAGTTTATGGCGGTCAGCATGCGCCCCCTAGGACTCCGCGCCCGGGTGCACCGCACCCCTTGAACCCCCGGGTAAAGACGGCCCTGATAACATGAGTAGGTATATTACATTATTTACAACTTCATTAAGCTTGTCTCTATTTCCAAGTGTATTTACATCATCCAAATACATCGTAAAAAAATGTAAATACTTAGTTTAAAGTAAAAAATCATCATTCATTTTGGGCTTTTATGTACTACTTTTGTAATGCCCAATGATGAAAATATATATAAATGGTAGTTTTGATATTTGTATTGATAAAACTAATAACAGTTTTGCCTTTAATTGCTGTGCAATTGAGTCATTTGAAAAATAAGATATGCATTTCATATCATCTTTCAATCAACGCCATATTTGTTCTGCTTTGACCTGTCATAATTATAGTTTGATCATTTTGCACACCTAAACTATGCAAAATAAAGAATATATTCCAACTAAATTATAATCTTCGTACATTTAATTATTTTAAAATGTATATGCAACTGTTAATACAATTAAACCCAAGTCCCCATACAAAATGAATGATGTCCTTTAAAACGTCACCCCCTGTCACTGCCAAAAACTCATTTATTTTTAAGTTTCACGTAATTTTCTGAAGTTTAACGAATTTCATTATATTAGCATTATTATAAATAAAACTAAAATCTAAAAGGTTTAATAAATCGCTTGTTAATTTTGTTAAATATATTAATATGGATATCTCCATCGTTATCTCAAAATTATTATGTTTTTGAACTATTTAATAGGCTTTATTGTTGATTTATTTTAATAAAGATTTATTATTTTTATAATAAAGTTTGTTATCCGTTATACAACTGCGTGGTATGTCCATATCGCATTTATTTACTAACAAGATCAATAAATGCCGTCGCCGCTCTTGGGCTTCCCTTGCTTAAGAGCCAAGCCACAGCGGCGCCGCATCGTAAACATTTTGCCGCATCACTGTCCGGCATATCATTGTTTTTATATGCAGGGCGCCGCAGCGACGCAGCTCAGGCTCTAAGCAAGTCGAGATTACAACTTTCAATTTTAAAAAAATACCAACCCTTTACTTCGTACCACGCAGTTGAATAACGGAAAAGGAACGTATATGAAAAACAGCTTAAATCCAAATTAAAAAAAAAGACCATTATCAACGAATCATGGTATTTAAATGAAAATCGTATTTTTCGAACGAACGACTTACAAAATTAAAGTTTGTGAGCTTATTATAAAAAAACTAAATTATTAAAAATAATAAAAGACGAATGTAGTTTTTAAATTAATATTTTATTGTATATAGATTCGAAATGTCTTAGTTTTAAGCGATATTCATTCTTATTTAAAATATTTGCACAATAATCTGTTATACAATTACTAGGGAATCTGTTCTTGCCATGTCCCTAGGCCAGCATAGTGGATGCGACCACTACTATTATCTTACATTAATTGAACGCACTCCAGCCTAACATCAGGCAGGATGCAGTCATATATCATTTCCTAATAAAAGAAAATAATCTCTTTAATGAGTAACTTAGAGGCACATCGCAACTTTTTGTCGCTGCTACTTTTTGTCGATGCAATTTTTGTTGCTAGATTTTATTCAATAACAACGATTTGACTCATTGCTATGCGCATAGTCTCATTTAACACAATAAAGAGCATAGGGTGCACTATTAACACGTACGACTTTTATCGCATCAATAATAATAAGCGTGAAAAATGCTTTAATGTTATTTTTAGGGGCCAATTCAGCTGGATTTATTTTGCAGGAAATAAACTGGTAATGCTTTTTTAATGACGGCGATTGAAGCTACCGTAAAGCTCCTTGCTCACCATCTTGTCGACATGTTACATGACTCGACATGTCGCATCTCAAATGAAAAGACTGGCATTTAGAGTGATTTTTTATCGCGCTACTTTTTGTCGCTTCAAAACCGGCCCAACATTTTAATGTTATATTTTTAGAGTTAACAGCAAAATAAACTGCTAAATACTCTTTTAAAGTAATTTTGTGCTATATCCGCTTTATTTCCCTGGCATTTAGAGTGAGGCTAAATATTTGTGTCTAAATATTTTAAATATGAATAGATTTGTTCATTTAAAAGAATTTAAAATCGTAATACAGTCTCCAATAAACTAGCTGTACAATATTTTAAGTATTTGTTGGTGTAATTTCAAATGTTATTAGATTCAATTTTGATTGAACTGTAAGTACGATTTGTTTGATAATATCTATGTATATAATCTATTTCGAATTACATTAATTCATTAATAAGTGTAATTATTGCAAATAAAATATTACATAAACAGATTAAAAGTTGCTCGTAAGATGCCGGTTCCATCTAGGCCGGCATAGTGGATGTGGTTGCTACTCACAGTTATTGAATTGTAGTAGCAGTGACATTCATTCATGGACCACACTTCGGCTTAACATCAAGCGGGGTGTTGTCATATGTCGAGTCACAATAAATATATATATAAATATATTTTAAAACAATCCAATTGTCACGCCTTTTTCTTACAGGGATAGGCAGAGACAATGGAGCGCTACTTGCAACGATCCTGACACAAATCATTCGCTTCCCTCACATTAATAATTCTCTTTATATCAATAGATTAAAATATTATTTTTTAAATTTATATTTAATAAGTTTGACTTTGTATGCCTTTTTGGTTTGCAAACTAACCTAAGATTTATAATAATGAGTTATTTTTTATATTTATGTTTAATTGAATAGTTCGCCAATTCAGTCGCAAAGTTCTAGTATTTTCTTAGATTTCGCGCAAACATTGATTAATGAATTAAACAAATTTTATGCGGCTTACTATCGCGTTTATTTTGGTTTTGATTTTACAATTTTTTATTATGGCGACGTTTTGAGTGAGAGCTTTGCGGCCATTGTGGTCACGAAGAGACACAATAACCACAATGTCTGCAAAGCTCTCGAAACGTCGGAATAAAAAATAAAAATAAAAAAACCAAATTAAACTGTATAGTAAGCCGCATAAAATTTGTTTGATTCGCAAAGGTCTACTTGAAATAGCAGAACAAATATTTATTCGGGACTTCGAGGAGTGCAATTTCCGAATTTTCCGTATTCATCATCACCAGCCAGAAAACGTCCACTGCTGAACATAGGCCTCTTATGTTGATGAATTCCCCAATAAATATTTGTTCCATCAATTTGAAGTAGACGTTTCTGGTTTTATTCGAGGTTGCTTTTTTATTTGAATAATTAGAATCGCCGAATATTTGATAACCCAATTTTTATCTTGTTCCAGATGTATTAAGAATTTGAATCTGTATATGTAATATTATTTACAAAGATTACTATTAATAATTGTATAAAATATTGTTCCTGTTAACGGATTTGTCATTAATATTAAATATATTTAAATTGTTCATTCATAGTTATAATATATAGGGGCTGGTTATTCAACACTCACTTAGTTTATCACTAAGTCGCTTCCTAAGAAAAACTTTGCTTTACGGTAAGATTCCGATAGCGACATGATAAAAACGCAAACACATCTGTTTAAGTTAAGATTTATTGAAAGCGTCCAATTTTTGTCAAAATCATCAAAATACAAAAAGATTAATTTAAATTTTCCAAATAGTTCAAAACAATACTCGAGTGAGAATTGAATAACCAGCCTCTAAAATTAGATAGGTGTAATTAGTGATTAATAAGCTCAATTTTTATTATTATTATTATGATAAGTATTTTAATGAAAACAACTCTAATAAATATGTCTGTTGATTTAACCTACCACTATTTCAATTCTTAACAACTTTAAAAAATGTATCCCATCGCAATATGGCTAAAGCATGAAGCAAAATACAATATTCGGACATAGAGATGTATACAACATCAGAATCCCAAACACTGCAATGGCGCGTAATGCAAGCTATGACCTCGCATATAGCTTGCGGTCATTGAACTCGCGCATAATGGACGGGCACGATGTTACGCGCTTGCATTGCGGGTTGATTAACCAACTAAACATCTTAGGAAAACTAATAAATAGGCAACTATATGTCTGTCTTGTTTTAACATATTTCTTAATATAACTATCTCATTCACTCTTGGAGAATAATCTTAATACCGTTGACTTATCTTTTTATTGATGTACGGTCAGCTTCAAAAGTGATTTGGAATCTCATTCTTTTAGTGACCTGCCAACAACCTCAGATGAATAAATATAACTTATATGTTCGCAACATTTATTAATTATGTCTCGACATGTGACAGCACTCAGCATGATGTTAGGCTGGAGTGTGGTCCATAAATAGAGGTGACTGCTACTACAGTTCAATAACTATAAGTGGTACTGGGTACGTCAAAGGAGACCCGTGTCCAGTGGACGACTAATGACTGGCATGATGGTGATTCGTGTATAACATCATATGCACTGTATTTATCAATCAATCAATCAAATTGTCACGCCTTTTTCCCACAGGAATAGGCAGACAATAGAGCGCCACTGTATGTAAATTACAGAATATGCATAATTACCTAAAATAATAGTTTTATCTTTTCAAAAAACTATATTGTGCCAAATATGATTTATTGTTGCTTTTTTAATAATATTATTATACCTTTTTAATTATTATATATTTAGTACACTCATTAATTACAAACTCATAGAAAACTGCACAAATTCATGTAAAAACTACTATTTAACGCAACAAAGATATACTATTATATTTATAATAGAAGTACTATTATATCTATTTTAAAAAGTTACATTTATTTTATTTTTTGTGACTTACAAATTAGGCTTATTTTCGGCCCTCCCGGCTCATAATGTGACGTGATATATATTTTTATTATATGTGCCCACACGTTATCTAGGCCTCGATTATCCTAATGCATTATGGCGTCTAAAAAAACAGTATATTCGTTATTTTCTTTTTATTAGTAAAGCAAAAAGCTTTGTCTGGCGTCCAACGAATAAACTTTTATACGCGCGTTGATAAATTTTTGGACAATTCACAGCCTATAAATATATGCTTGAAGTGTTTAAACTCGCCGTTAATATGCCTAGTTTGTAAAGGACCTAAAATTGCATGTTATGTATGCAAGTATTGAAAGAAACACCAACTAATTCTGATTATCTTGTTCTGTGTTAGGGACCTCACGGACGAGCCAATAGGTGGAATGGCCCCGGCCGAGCCAAAACTCCCGTGAAAAGGCTCGTCCGTGAATGTCCGCATTTCTCAAACATTATTAAGACTGTCTTTTTCTCTTTTTAATTGTACATTCTGTGATAATATTTAATTCCCTTGTTTTTGTTTGAGAATTAACTTGAAATTATTATAATGTTCCGCTTTTTAATTAGGCCGATTTTAGACATATAGTATGTTTTTGAACTGATTTCTGAATTCTTTAACCTATTTGAGCCCCTAAAAGAGATTTAATAGTCTTAAATAAAGTAAAACATTTGATTAATATGTATTTTAATGGAAGCTATCAGCGTAGTGACTGCGATTAGATAAAACGTAGACTGCGGTTCTACACTCATCTCAAAGATCTCAACTGCTGCTGGTAGAAGTCTTATATCAATTCAAAATAAAGGAAAACCTTGTTGTTTGGGACTCATTTGGCGGCATTTGATGGCCTAGGATCATTAGTCTTACTATTTCATTGTCTCTCGAATTTTAGCCCAAATGCTAACGAAACTGATTTTACAAATGCGAGGTACATGTCAAAAGAGAAATAGTCTAAAATCAGCCTTTTTATATTCTTAATTTCGCTTTTATAATAATTTAATAAATGTTTCTTAACTATCTTTGACAGTTGCATATGTGCTTAGATTGTGATAATGATTTGTCAAAAAGTTACGCGGTCACTGTTAGCGTCAAAAATATCTTTCATTCATTCGGACAATGAGTTTCAATGATCTTTAACTGTTATGAGACTGAACATCGATTCTTAGTGTGTTGCGCAGTCCCACTATTCATTTTTAAGCTTAAGTCTAATTTGTAGTTTTGAGATCAACTGTCAAAACGAAGCTCATTCTGATTGTCATTGAGTTACGCGGTCGGCCTGCAGTTCAGAGTGCATTAGCAACTGCCAAGGTGATACGTTTGTTCATAATTTAATATGACAGTGGGGCGAATTCAACTACGGGGTAAATTCGTCCCTCTCTATTTTATAAATAGTTGTAGATTGTTTAGCATTCGATGCTTCCATTGTTGTAAATATGATTTACTTGTCTTGTTAGAAATTTGAATGTCAAGATAAATAATATATCGTGGTCTGAATTATTATTGTGTTTTATTTTGAATCTTTATATAGTCCCAAGTGCATTCTCGGTCGTAGCAAAAATTTGTATTATAGCTTTTATTTGTAATATTTAATAATTACAAATAATATAAAAGCTAGGATTACATACTACTAATATTTGTTAATAAAAAAAGAGGCGAATATTCTGGATCTGGATGTCAAATGTGCCCAGTCTGCAAGTACCACCACAAACAAATATGCAAACCGTGAAGTGACTTGGTTGCGTTTCGGGATCGGCTTGTGAGTTACCAGTTCCCACTAGGCCAGCATAGTGGATGTGACTGCTACTTACGTAGTAGCGATTACCTTCATTCTTGGACCACTCTCCAGCTTAACATCAGGCAGGCTCTTATATGTCGAGCCATAATATTAATAAAATGTATTTAAGATACATCCTCAAGAAAGCTGGGTTGCCTAGTGACGTAGAAATTGTCGAAGATAGGGAGTTGTGCCAGGATCGTGGCAAGTGGCGCTTCATTATCTCTGTGGGAAAAAGGCATTACAATATTATTGTTTTTTTTAATCAAAAATACATTGGGTTATGGGTTACGGTTGTAAAGTATATCATTACGATTTACTTAACATCAAGCGGGGTGCTGTCATATGTCGAGTCACAATAAAAAAAAACTTAAATTGCTACCGTTCGTTTTACTATTCATCAATAGGCGTTAGATAAGTTCTTGCTGTGGTTTATTTTATATTTATTTGCTATCACAACGCGTTATTGAAGACGTTCGGAAACTTACATTTTCAAAACCCTATAACCCTTGAATTAATTGAATTTAAAATATATAATATTTCTTGGTACATCACTAATGTGTCAGATTACTGTCAAAATGAGTTGTCAAAATGTTTTGCAATATTTTTCTTTCATCGTTCAGATAAAGGAACAATAGGGATAATATTAACATATTTTATAATCTAGATAACTATTTGCATTAGCTATAATATTATGAAATAATTAAGCTTATAAATTATAGTCCAATACTTTTGTATTAGTCATAAGTTTCGTGTTAGATGCTGGAAAATCTATTGTGGTATTTTCCTAAAGTTCAGCAGTAAAAATGGGGAATCAGCTGGTGGGGGTGGCTCCCTCACAGATTTATCCTGTCGAGCATTATTTAAGTGATCATCCAGAATTATCATTCGACCAGAGGTACGTGTTTTTATGTTTAAATTGTAGTTTTCTGTAGTTGACCTAATAATCATTTGTTTACTAATAATTGGTTCTTTATTATCACAGTATAATATTAATTATTAAACCAATTGACTTTAATCATAATAAATGGTAAGTATAATTGCTTATGAAGCATATAATATCATAAAAATTCTTAAAATATATTAATTTTAAAGTTAAAATATTGTTATAAAATGCTTTTATAGTCAGAAAACATATACTTAAACTTGCCCTGCTGCCTTGATACTTTGCAATAGTAGTCTTAGCTCTAAATATACTAATAATACTGTTGATCTGGGGTAGTACCATCACTTTGAAGTGTATAGTGTAAAGTGACCTAGTAGCATTTCGAGATAAGAATTTCTAAGCATTGGCGCTGAAGTTCTAAGTTAAGCTGGTTCTGATTAAGAGCTTGTATGAAGAGAATTGTGGATGTAAAGGAAGCGAGGGAATTGTGTCTGCATATCTTCGTGAGAAAGCGTGACAATTTTATTGATTGATTTAATAAAGTTTAGTGTTTGTGGTCATTTAACTGAAGACCGCCTAACATCAGATGAGGTGCCGTCCAAGTCGAGCCACAATAAAAATGAATATTCTAAAGAACATCTTTTATTTTGTATGGGCCCATTGTCTCAGCCACGGGAATAGGCAGAGACAATGGAGCACCACTTACCACGATCCTTACACAACTCCCTTGCTTCCTTCACATCCACAATTCTAAATGATGATGATGTGCAAAATTATTAAATTATTATTATGACAGTTCAAAGCATAACTATTAATTTGGTGTGTCTTTGTGATTGATACAAAATCCATATCTTATTTTCCAAATAACTCAATTCAACAGCAATTAAATGCCAAATTGTTATTAGTTTTATCAATGTATCAAAACTACCATTTGTATATTTTTTCATCATTGGAATTCACAAAAGTAGTTAATAAAAGCCCATAATGAATGATGTCCTTTGTTTCAATTTGTGTACAGTTATTTGCGGGCTTGTTTCTGCGCTTGAAGTCCTCTTCAGTTCTTTGTGCATTCTTCAACGGTTCCCCTTAGTGGGGTCCAGGAGGAGATTGGTTCCTGCAGACCTCGCGTTGCCAAGGAACTCCTGTCTTGCTTCCTCGTGTAATCTAGACCTATTTTGATTTACAGTTTGGGCTCAACTCGTTTTTTGAAAGTGGCCAGAGCTTCTTCGAGGGAAGGATTAGTGGTTGTCAAGGTTTTTGCAGTGCAAGACCCATCATTGCCACTTGCAGAACATAAGGAGAAAATACTCAGAATTAAAGACCAACTGGCATCAGCTTTTAACTGTTTACCATTTCAAAAAGTTGTGGTATGCTACTTTATTTACCTTTATTTAATAATAAGGCAGGCTTAGAGAGTGTTTTTGACCAAATTGGAGACATTTGCACGAAAGCTAGGTTGCCTAGTGCCCATAACCATAGAGCTTGTATGAAGAGAATTGTGGATGTGAAGGAAGCGAGGGAGTTGTGTTAAGATTGTGGTAAGAGACGCTCCATTGTCTCTACCTATCCCTGTGGAAAAATTTGATTGATTGATATAAAAGTTGTTTTATGATTTTCTACACAAATATTTAATCCTGATGTTTGAAAATATGAAGCAAGCAAGAGAATAGGAAATAGGATGGGAGAACACATGGGCCGGTAAAGCATTCCACTTTTGTTGAATGTTCTACAAAGACGCACAAAAGCTTTTAGTGATCCATTATCTGTGTCTATCCCTCTGACTGAACCACTTCATGGTCTATATACTTAAAAAAAATACTGTCCTAGATCAGGAAACTAAGGAAGTGCCAAGTATTTTTTTTATTTTGGCTGACATATGCCAGTACCTTCGGATGTTAAGCTGGAGTGCAATCCATTAATGTGGGTGACTGTAACTACAGTTAAACTAAAAGGTTTGGAGTGTTGTTTTTTATAGAACAAATAACATGCTCATATTCTGACATATATACTTTAGTTTTACTTACATTCACTTTCATACCTGCAAGTGGCGCTCCATTGTCTTTGCCTATCCCTTTGGAAAAAGGGCATGACAAATTGATTGATTGATAAATTAATATAGAATTTATGTTCCAGTTAACAGATAAAGCTGGTTTGTTAATGAGAGAGTATTGCAAATGTAGTGTCTATGATCGGATGTCAACGCGGCCATTTCTAACTACATTGGAGAAAAAATGGATAACATTTCAAGTTCTTTATGCATTACATAGATGTCATAAGTTAGGAATATGTCATGGTGATATTAAGGTAATGATTTTATTTATGAGTTAATTAAATATTTAGGTATAAATGTAAAGGTATACTTACAGCATGACATGTTTTTCTTAGTAGTCATTGATTAAACAAAAGGGGAAGATGTGACAGCCGACATAGTGACGACGACTGAGGCAGCCGTGGACTAACTCGGTTTTTCAGTCGTCATTCTTGGACCTCCTCTTGCTTATCATCAAGCGGATTGAGTTCAGATGTCGTGTCACAATAAAAAGAGTTCCATGCGTGGTACAATACGCATGGAACTAGCAAATTACGTCTAACTGACGCACTTGAGGTTACTGCCATTAGGGCACACCTACTCTCATTCTGTCTCGCTCGTGTCCCACTGTGACAAATATTCCTTCCCACTCCAGGATCCAAGGTCATAGGATGGAGAGAACACATGGGCAGGCAAAGCATTCCACTTGTCAATTGATCTACAAAGAAAAGACGCACCGAACTTTTTAGTTCGACTGCCGATTCGGTCGACAAAATGCGGATGCTTTCCCCGACCTGTGCGGGTATTACGGGAGTGAAAAGATGAGGTAGGAACAAGGTTAAAGAGCTCTTCGGAACATTCCCCGTGGTATAGGCGATAGAGGACGCACAGAGCCGCCATGTCTCTTCGTAGTTGTAGTGAAAACAATAAAACGCATGGCATATCTTCTCATTTTGTTTTAATCTAAGCTTACAGCATGACATATTTTTTAGTACAGTACAATCTCTTTAATCCAGCACAAAAAGAAAAGGCGCGTGTCATGGGCGGGTAGACGTGGAATACCCTCCCCTCACCATTTTCCTCATTGTGCACCAACAACTAAGTGTTATATAAATCAATTTCTTATTATTCATGGATTCTCAAGCAACACAGTATGCGAAGTCTGGATTGATACCTTCACTGTTTCACTGGCCACACGATGACCTGGCCATCTGTCTGAAAAAAATCTATGCAAATAAATAAAATTACTTAATTAATCAATTGTCACGCCTTTTTCCCACAGCGATAGGCAGAAACAATGGAGTGCTACTTGTCACGATCCTCACACAACTACCTCGCTTCCCTCACATCCACAATTCTCTTTATACAAGCTCTACGATTATGGTCACTAGGCAATCTAAAAAACCCTCCTGGGCCTGCCTTCTTTATTTATTTTATTACTAATTTTTAAAATGTCATTACAGCTAGAAAATATAATGGTAACATCGTGGTTATGGGTTCTGCTGACTGACATAGCATCTTTCAAACCCACATTTCTGCCTGATGATAACCCAGCTGACTTCAGCTACTTCTTCGATACGTCGCGCCGACGTTTATGCTACGTAGCCCCAGAGAGATTTGTTCGAACACAGGATAGTCATAGGAATATTGTGAGTTAATTATGCACTTATTTTTAGTGACATACTACTTTTTTTCAGCTCACGAACGAAGGTGACTGTTACTTACAGTTATTTAACTGTAAGTAACAGTGACATCCAATATCCTGACCTATCTGAAACTGGCAACTTTTAGGCCAATCAAGAAACGCAACTAATTTACTATACAGCACATTTCAAAGTGGTGCTTCTACTTTTATTGAAATAAAATTATATAATGTTTTTACTATTCACACCTCATATCATCCCTGATGTTAAGCTGGAATGCAGTCCATAAATGTAGTGGCAGTGCAATGGTTACACAAACCGGAGAGCACGAGTTCGAGACCACCCACCGGTACCAATGTATTTTTGATATATGTACTTTAGTTGTCCTGTTTCTATGATAGTAGCTTAGTATAGAAATGTAAAAAAATCATTGTCAGTAGCAGTTGCATCCACTATTGCCTAAATGTAACCGGCAAGTGCTTTTGAACCTGTGCGCTTTTGTACCTACAATTGAAAGTGGTGGCACAACCCCATATCGGCGGACTAGGCATCACTGTCTACCACTCTTAAACATTATTAAATATTACAAATTAAAGCTTTAAACAATTCTTAGTAAATACCAAGAATCGAACCCGGGACTACGTGTCAAAATGATGCTTGCAAGCCCTTTATCTTTTCTCACAGTAATATTTTATTGTTTATTTCTAGGGTGAAGACAAAGGTAGCCTCCTACTGAGTGAGTCGCCATGCAAAATTGGCGATTTACTACCAAGCATGGATATATTCTCAGCTGGGTGAGTTTTTAATATTATACTATACGACAGGTCATGCGTAATGGTTGGCACACCAGTCCATTCCTAATATTTTACAATCAATCAATCAATTAATTAAATTGTTACGCCTTTTTCCTACAGGAATTAGCAGCGACAAATAAATCGCCCCTCATCCTGACACAACTAACTCACTTCTCTCACTTCCACAAATCTCTCATAGATACAAGCTTTATGGGTATGGGCAATAGGCAACCTAGATTTCTTGAGGATGTCTCTGATTTGACTTGATCATGGCCTTGTTTAATGCATCCATCCAGATCAGATTTATAAATTCCTTTCGTCAATCTACTTTCACTCATCCTTTCCATGTGCCCAAACCATTGCAGCATTCCTTTGTCACTACATTTCTTTCAAACCACATCTATCGCGCACTGTGCTATTCCTTATTCTATCCGCTATCGTCCCTCCACATACACTCCTTAACGACCGCATTTCTACAGCATTGATTCTACTCTTATCCTTCTGTTACCCAACATTCATTTTCGTTTTTTACATTTCTATATAAAGCTAAATGTGTTTGTATCATAGAAACAGGACTACCAAAGTACACATATCAAAGATACATTGGTACCTGTGGGTGATTTTGAATCGGGAATTTGATTATTGGGTGAGCACAGGCGCCGATTTCATGCATTTTATTAACTGTTTACTCATAAACCGTTCCTTTTCAGCTGTGCCCTTCTGGAACTATGGAACGACGGCACCCCAGCCCTAGATCTCCCTGGTCTCCTGTCATATAGGAATGGCGAGGAGAGACCTCCTAGTATGTCACCGCCATCATCGTGTGACCCCCGTTTGACAACCCTGTTGCATTCAATGACAGAACGCAACCCTAAGGATAGACTCAGCGCTGAGCTTTATTTGGATAATGAACGGGGAAAGTAAGTTCTAATATTATTTTTATAGATATCTTTTTATCGCATCTGTACTTTTTTTTTTAAACAGTTGGATGCATTTTTCTTACCAGTCTGCCACTTTAGAATAGTACCACCTAGTTTAGTTCATATAAGCATTTTTAGTTTTTTTTTAAACTATAGTTTTATTGATTTTATTTAATATTTTACGATGATTAACATTAAGCTGCTAAAGTAGTTGTTTCTATGATATTGCTACTATCACAGAAACAGGATGATCAAAGTAAATATATCAAAGATACATTCATACCATTGCATCACCACTACACCATGGTTGTATTTATTCCAGATTATTCCCGGAATACTTCTACTCATTCCTCCAGTCTTACATGCTAATATTTTCCGCCCAGCCAATCTTGCCACCGGACGAGAAAATCTTACGGATACACCAGGACATTAGAAACATAATAAAAATCTTCACTCAACCCTCAGACGCTAAGAACTACAGAGATTTAGTTGAAGAGACAACTGTACAGCACACGGAGAACATAAATGACTTAGTAAGAGAAGGATTCCGAGTGTTAAATATAAATATCAAAGATGAGTACGAGGAGTTGAAGTGTCCGATGAAGAAAGTCCTCGGGCCGGACAATGAAGGGTTGATATTGATAACGTCGCTGGTGACGTCGTGTATCCGAGGGTTACACCATTGTACATCGAAGCTGTACTGTTTAGAGATATTGCATTTGTTGTGTGAGAATAGTAGCTCGGAGACTATATTGGATAGGATATTGCCTTATATTGTGAGTATACTTTTATCAATATGGTGGGTAAATCCAACTACAACTGCCTGATGTTAAACTGCCCCCCTAGCACGGGGTCGAGTAAGATTCAAGTTCCGCGATAGACCTATCTTACCATGTAACTTATCACAGAAGCGAGCTCGGCCATTCCTTGTTTAAGATAAATCGATGCGATAAAACCTTACAAAAAATATAATTATTTAGTTAAAAAAAGGCCAAAATATATTAATCACCAGCCCGTTCATAATGTGATAAAAATATAACGTCAAAATCTTATTTTTTGGAGTAGCCGTGCTCGCAAATCACGATAAATTCAAACAAAATGGTGGCTATCACACATATTGCGAACTCGCTTGCCGCCGTGCTCGCAACTTACAGTTCATGAGGAAAAGTCATATTTTGACAATCATGATATTTATCGTTCTTCTTGGATTGCCGTGCTAGGGGGGGCTGGAGTGCGGTGCATGAATGGAAGTAACTGCTACTACAGTTCAATAACTGTAAGTTGTAGTCACACCAACTATGAGGGCCCAGTTGAAACTGGCAACTTACAAGCTTATTCTAAATCCTGACTAAGTCTGTTGTACACTTGAAAGTAGTGGTACTCCAGGTCGGCAGACGTACTCCGGTTGGTCCATAAGGGGAGGAAACTGCTACTACAGCAACTTACAAGCGGTTCCAAGCAACTTAACAAGCTTTTTTATATTTTTTTATTGCAACTTGATGTTACTGCAAGAGGAGATCCAAGAGTGCCGACGACTGGAGGTTTGCTCGAGTCGCGTCACTATGCCGGCCAAAAGTGATTCTTCACGCATCGCTTGAAGAATCCAAGGTTAGATGGAGAGAACATATGGGCTGGTAAAGCATTTAATTTTTAGATTGTTCTACAAAGAAACGACGCACCGAACCTTTTAGTTTAACTGCCGATTCGGTCGACAAAATGTGTATGCTTTTCCGAAAAGATTAGGTAGAAACAATCTTAAAGAGCTCCTAGGAACATTCTCCGTGTTTTTATAATTTATAATTTACTATAATATGATATGTTTTTCAGATATATCTAAGCCATGACAGCGTATCCAGAGTCCGTGTCTTCGCTCTGGACATCCTAACAAGGTGTGTGTCCTTGATAGACACGTTGCCGAAGTCAGACACAAATGTGTTTCCAGAATACATATTCCCTGAGGTCGCGCCCAGAGCTACGGATCCATCTGTCGCTGTCAGAATCGCTTATGCTAATAATATAGGTGAGTGTTCATTCATTTATAGATGCTAGGCCGGCATAGTGACGGCGACTGAGGCAACCGTGAACTGCATCGGTTTTTTCAGTCATCGGTGCTCTAGGACAAGACGAGTTCAGATCTCGCGTCTCCAAAAACCAAATAAAATGACAATGTTAGGAATGTCCCTTCGTAGCGACTTACTTGTATCACAAAAAACTTGGCATCCTAAACAAAGTTCGGCGGTTCTTCGCGCCAGAGCATCGCCTGTTATTATACAAGGCTTAGATTCGCTCTTGCTCTGCTAAATATCATCTCACAGCCCTAGATACATTGCAGCGCCGAGCTGTCCGAATTATAGGTGATTTAAAGGTGAGGAGCGCAGAGGCATGGCGGCTCTGTGCGTCCTCAATCGTCTATATCACGGAGAATGTTCCAAGGAGCTCTATATCCTTGTTCCTACCTCGTCTTTTGTGTAAGGATATAAATCCAAATCAATCCGCCAGCCACCCAGTCTCTGCGGTCACGTTAAATATGTGTGCGCGTGCTTATATTACTAATGTCCATTTTTCCTTACTTGGCAAAAGTAGTAAACAAACATTAGGCATAATGTCGGATTAACAATAAAAAAACAACTACTACTGACGCTAATCAATACAAATATATAAAGATATCTATGAATTACAATATGTGAAAATGGTTTTATTATTATTATTAATATTAATATTGGGGCACAACATTTTTTATTAGTGAATTTACTGTTTCTATATAAAGGGTTTTATTCTGATTTCAATAACTTTTGTGAATTTGTTACATTGTGTATGCTTATTGTATAGAATAAAACAATAGTAAACAGTTTAGTTAGATAAAGGTCATGGAAAATGGTGATTTTCATGTTTGTTTACTATTTGTGCCAAGTAAGAACAAACACAGTATAGATCGGCGCTGACCGCTTTAATTTCTTTTCAGCAAAATTAGCGGAAACAGCTGTAAGATTTCTTGACCAAACGCAACATATGAATTGTAAAGAAGCTGCGAATATTAATTATGAAACAGAATTATCCGCGTTGCATGAAATGGTAACGTATATTACTTGTTTTGTTTAGATTTTTGGCACGATGAGTAAAAGTCAAAGAATTTGCACTTAAGAAATAGAAGGAGCCCTAAAATAGCTACAAAATCAAACCGTTTATACTATTTTCACTTATAGCATTAAAAATGAGTTAGAAAGGGATGAATATACATTTTTACATCCGTAATTTATAAGGTTGTCTAGTTTTGATGATCATTTGACAACCTAATTTGACACAATAACAAATGACATTAAAATACTTCAAAAAGGATGACGGAATAATTATTCCGCTACTCTTGCTACCACGTGACTTTTAATTAAGCAGTATTAAAAGTGAACCATTGCTAAAAAGTAGTGCCAACCTTTGGAATAAAGGAATTGAAGTACAAGTAGTTGTCTCTTTCAGTCACACGTGGTATAAACATAATACAAATGAGACAAATAACAATGAGTTAGTTCTTATTTTAGCACAGATTCTATTCTTTCCATATTCTTAGGTGAAAGTAGATTGAGGAAATATGATGTGGATGGATGCGTTAAACAAGGAAGGCCCAGGAGGGTGTTTTGCGACCAAATCAGAGATAACCTCAAGAAATCTAGGTTGCCTAGTGGCCATAACCATAGAGCTTGTATGAAGAGATTTGTGAATGTGAAGGAAGCGAGGGAGTTGTGTCAGAATCGTGGCAAAAGGCGCTCCATTGTCTCTGCCTAACCCTGTGGGAAAAAGGCGTGACAATTTGATTGATTGATTGATATATTTTTTATTATAGGTCAGATCTACAGTATCAAGTCTCCTAACTGATTCACAAGCAGTAGTGAAACGGGCACTTGTAGAGAATGGTATAACGAAACTGTGTGTATTTTTTGGAAAACAAAAAGGTATGTTTTTACATTTGTAATTTAGAAGGTTGTCACTAGTTTTGATGATCATTTGACAACCTAATTTGACAAAATAACAAATGACATTAAAATACTTCAAGAATGACGGAACAATTATGCCGCTACTTTTACTACCATTACTTTAATTAAGCAGTATTAAAAGTCAACCACAATTACAAGTGGTTGTACTTAATTCCAAAAAAACAGTGCCAACCTTTGAAATAAAGGAATTGAAGTACAAGTAGTTGTCTCTTTCAGTCACACGTGGTATAAACATAGTATGAATGAAACAAATAACAATAAATTAGTATTTTCTTAAATGTTGCGCGAACATTGATTATTGAAATAAACAAATTTTGTGCGGCTTACTATCGCGTTTATTTTGGTTTTGATTTTTCAATTTTTTATTATTCCGTCGTTTCGAGTCTCTCCGTGACCACGATGGCTGCAAAGCTCTCGAAACGGAATAATAAAAAATTGTAAAATCAAAACCAAAATAAACGCGATAGTAAGCCGCATAAAATTTGTTTAATTCAACAATTAATTACTTCTTATTTTAGCACAGATTCTATTCCTTCCAAATTCTTTGCATTGAACCATATTTATTTTACTTTGACACTGGCAAGTTAAATACTAAAGTCATAAACAAGAAGAAAAGAAAAGAGTTTTGGCGGGCAACTGCAACTGACAGGACGCGCAATTTTGAATTATTTGAAAAGCTTGTGTTTTTCATAAATATTAATGTGTAATAATGGTGGAATTGTTATCGAGTAATAGTTTCTAAGTTGATCAAGTATAAACAAGTAATTTAAAGTTGTGAAACGTGTTTCTTCATGTTCCCTCCAAGACTCCTTCTGAAGTTTTAGTAAAGGCTTTCCGCCGCTTTACTAAAACGATCATCATCAACCTCACTCTCATCATCATCATTTGATGAATCACTCGCGTGGTTCATCTTCATCTTTACTTGACAATGTTTTAACATTGAACTATATATTTTTACTTTGACACTGGCAAGTTAAATACTAAAGCCATAAACAAGAAGAAAGAAAAATAAATTGCCATATAAATATAATTATGATTGTTTATTTTGCAGCGAACGACGTTATACTATCTCATATGGTGACATTTTTAAATGACAAGGAGGCTGCTGCTCTAAGGGGTTGTTTCTTTGATAGGGTCGTGGGGGTGTGCGCCTATGTCGGCGTACATTGTGCACCTATATTACAACCGTTGTTACAACAGGTGTTTATTACATTTTGACATACATTTTTTTTAAATAATCATCAAAGTCCCGGGTTCGATTCCCGGTCGGAGCAAATATTTGTTTTTAAAGCTTTTATTTGTGAGATACTTGTATAATAATAAGATTAAAAATTACAAATATTTAATTAAATACCAGGCAGATATTTGCTTCGGGTCTGGTTATCAAAGAGTGGTAGGCAGTGATACCCAGTCTGCTGATCCGGGGTAGCACTGTGGCTGAGGCGCAAGTATACAGATGGTAAAGTGATTTAGTTGCGTTTCTGGATCAAAATTGTAAGTTGCCGGTTTCAACTAGGCCGGCATAGTGGATGTGACAGCTACTTACAGTTATTAAATTGTGATAGCAGTGACATCCATTCATGGATTAAGGTTTTTTTTTAAATAAAATTAACTATTTGAAATTTGCAGGGTTTAACTGACCAATCAGAATGGATAATTGCAAAAGCGTTGCGTGCGACAGCGAGTTTAGCTGAGTTGGGTTTACTGCAAAAGCAAGCCGAATGTGATTTGGTAGCTGAGAGCGCTCCTTATTTGGCACATCCCAATTTATGGGTAATTATTTAATATGTTTTTTATATATATTTTATACATTTCTATACTAAGCTACTAAAGTGCTTATATCATAGAAACAGGACAACCAAAGTACATATATCAAAGATGTATACGCCGCCTGAAACACCCAAATCACAATAAAAATTACTAAAACTAACACTTTTTAAAGAATAATGTCGATTTTTTGTGGCGTATTTTTAGACTCTAGTAGAACCTATTTATAATCTTTTTATTCTTTAGATTAGACACGAGGTTTGCGGACTAATATCCTGTGTTGCCAGCCTACTCAATCCAATTGACGTTAATTGTAAAATATTACCATTAGTGTGGCCACATTTAAAACATAAACTTATACAGGTAATCTATTATTTTCTTTAATCTTTATTTTTGTTGGGTTTTAGGCATTTTCTGCTTATGCCAGCCCCATATCACTTAAACCCTAATATATAATCTGCCCCGTCTAACTATATACAACTATACAAAACTTTTTCTCTGGAAAGACCACACGTTGCCTGATGTTAGACTGGAGTCGACTGCTGCTTGTAGACACAAGTAGTAGTTACAGAAATCAGGCAATTTTTATGCGGCTTACGATCGCGTTTATTTATTGTCTCTCTGTGACCACGATGGCTGCAAAGCTCTTGAAACGTCGGAATAATAAAATAAAATTGTTAAATCAAAACCAAAATAACGCGATAGTAGGCCGCATAAAATTTGTTTAATTCATTAATCAACGTTTGCGTAAAATCTAAGAAAATATTAGATATTCTTGTTTATTCAGGTAGAAAGAGCAGAGCTCCTTCTGGAGAGTTTATCTGACCCAATACCCAGGAATGTTCTGGATGCAGTATTGAGGCATCGTGATGTTGATCGTCTGGTGCAGACATTGAGGGAACGGAGAAATGACAGACTAAAGGTCGGTATCATTGATCAATCATTGGTATGTAATTATAATTAATTTTGACTATATAGATTTAATATTTGTATGTTTTTGAATGTTGTGCATATTTATAATTGGTTGCATATTAGCAAAAGAACATAAATATGAAATAATTGTCAATGTAAAATATGTTAACTGTTAATATGCCTAATAAATAAATAAATCAATCGATGAAATATATTTCCATTCCCACATCATCATCATCAGCCAGAAGGCATCCACTGCTGAACATAGGCCTCTCCCTTAGAACGCCATTACGAACGACAAGATGCCAGTTGCATCCACCAGTTATTTGTTACTTTCACTATGTCGTCAGGCTTACCTGCGCTGCGTATTTCGGGTAGTAGTCTCTAAAGAACCTTCCCTATCGGTTGTCGGTTCTCTTCTCGCACTATTGTATTTTTAAAGATTGCATAATAATTTATTACAGAAAGTAATTAGACAAATAGTAATCCTTTTAACCACATGGTACTTGCAAGATTTAAAATTGTATTTTTATTTTTTTTATTGTGACTAGACATATGACAGGGTGCCCGATGTTAAGTTGGAGTGTGGTCCATGAATGGATGTCACTGCCACTACAATTCAATAACTGTAAGCATCAATAAATTGTAGTAGCAGTCACATTAATTATGCCGGCCTAGTTGGAACCGGCAACTTACAAGCTAATCCCGAAACGCGACTAAATTGATCTGTATACTTGTAAGTGGTGGTACTACCCCAGATCGGCAGACTGGGTACCACTGTCACTCTTTGATAACCAGACCCGAAGCAAATATACGCCGCTTTTTTATTTGTTAATTTATTATAAATAAAACATATGAAACAAATATTTTGCTCCGACCAGGAATCGAACCCGGGACTTTACGCGTAACAAACTAATGTGCTGACCAATTCGCCAAGCCTGTCGTTTAATTGACATTCTATAGTTACTTTTTGTCGATTTACACTTGGTATAATTTATTGTTATATTTTTAGGTGAAACAAGGCACCATACCACAATATAGTGAAATGGGTCAGCAACTTAAGAATTTGTTTAGAAGACTAGCCTCTGACGGTAAGACTATTTTGTCTAATGAATGAAAAATAGAATAATTTACCAGCCCATATGTTTCACATCCCCTTACTACAACATGAAAATCGCCTGGAGGCATTTTGGGCCTTCTCTTGATTACTATCAGACAAAAATCTAGACCCAAACGTAGCTATCATTACACATATAGCGCTAATGGACAACTCTTTTGTGAACCCTGCAACCGCACATTTAAAACTAAAGTTGGTTTTGTGAGTCACATCATAGTACTGACTAAGGAGTCGCTGTTGCCGGACACGGCAAGGAGATCATCATCATCAGACAAATCAAGATCAATGAATTGTCACGACTTTTTCCCATAGAGATACAATGGAGCGCCACTTGCCACGATCCTAACATAACTAAGAGTGGTAGGCATTGGTACAAGTATACAGGCCGTGAAGTGATTTGGTCACGTTTCGGGATCAGCTTGTAAGTTGCCGGTTCCAACTAGGCCGGCATAGTGGATGTGATTGCTACTCACAGTTATTGAATTGTAGTAGCAGTGACATTCATTCATGGACCACACTTCAGCCTAACATCAAGCGGGGTGTTGTCATATGTCGACTCATAATAAAAATAAAAACTTCATCGCTACCCTCACATCCACAATTCTCTTAATACATCTACGTTTATGGCAACTTAGCTTTCTTGAAGATGTTTCCGATTTATTCGGAAAACACCCTCCTGGGTCTGCCTCGTCCCTACTTTTTTTATTTTCTTATTTTAGGCATGACGGAGCATGTTGAAAACCAGCTATTAGCAATGAGTGCACATTTAATCAAAATACAACGATCAGCAACAATTGTGAGTGATTATATATAAATAAAATCATTTTTTTATTGTGACTCGACATATGACAGCACCCCGCTTGATGTTAAGCCGAAGTGTGGTCCATGAATGAATGTCACTGCTACTACAATTCAATAACTGTGAGTAGCAATCACATCCACTATGCCGGCCTAGATGAAACCGGCAACTTACAAGCTGATCCCGAAACGTGACCAAATCACTTCACGGTCTGTATACTTGTAAGTGGTGGTACTACCCCGAATCGGCAGACTGGGCACCACTCTTTAAATACCACAATTAAAATAAATGGATTAAAAAGAAACTATTAGAGTATGCCAGCCAAACTTAATTAAAACTATATTTTATTTCACTTTTTTGCAGACCGTAACAGATGCCCCGGGACGTCTAGTGCTGACAAACAGGAATATATCGAAATCAGTACAATTGGAGGCGAATAATACGGAAACAAACATGGCGGCGAATGTTAATGAAAAATTGTATATATCCACACAAAATAGGTACTTATTGTATTTTGTAGAGGTTTTGTACCAACATTATTCATGAACATAATTTTGTTTGTTATACTCGCTCTACAAAGACCTCATTTATCCAATCAATCAAATTGTCGCGCATTTTCCCCACAGGGATAGGCAGAGAGAATGGAGCGCCACTTGCCACGACCCTAACAAAACTCCCTCGCTTCTCTCACATCCACAATTCTAAAATTGTCCCAGATTTTGTGCGAACATTAATTATTGAATTAAACAAATTTATGCGGCTTGTACAATCTTTAACCAAAAATAAACGAATTTGCGGTTTACACTATTGTAAACTGCATATTTGTTTAATCTATTGTTTATTTTATTTAATTTCAATTTGTAGCATTTTATTTTAACTTGACACATGACAGCATCCCGTTTGATGTTAAGCTGGATGGTCAAATAGAGGCGGATATTTGTTTCGGGTCTGGTTATCAAAGAGTAGTAGACAGTGGTACCCAGTCTGCCGATTGGGGTAGTGCCACTACTTACAACAATACAGAACGTGAAGTTATTTGGTTGGGATCAGCTTGTATGTTACCGATTCCAACTAGGCCTGCATAGTGGATGTGATTGCTACTCACAGTTATTGAATTGTATTAACAGTGACATTCATTCATGGACCACACTTTGGCTTAACATCAAGCGGGGTGCTGTCATATGTCGAGTCACAATAAAAAAAAATAAAAAAATATATGTCGAGTTACAATAAAAAAACTATGTATTTCAGACGTTCGCAGAAGCCGTCGTCTTCACACGAGAGTCATATGAACAGTGAATGGCAACACATGTTTGGGCAAACGCATGAAACAAACGTTAGACGTAAGTAATATTATTAAGCTGTTATGCGGAAAGTCCCGGGTTCGATTCCCGGTCGGAGCAAATATTTGTTTCAAAGCTTCTACTTGTATCAATCAATCAAATTGTCTTGCCTTTTTCCCACATCCTTACACAACTCCCTTGCTTCCTTCACATCCACAATTCTCTTCATACAGGCTCTGTGGTTTATTAATTTGATTAAATATTACTAATATTTGTTAATAAAAAAATAGGCGGATTTTAGCTCCGGGTCTGGTTGTCAAAGAGTGGTAAGCTGTTGTGCCCAGTCTGCCGATCCGGTGTAGTACCACTTACAAGTACAGACCTTGAAGTGAATTAATCGCGTTACGGAATCAGCTTGTAAGTTGCCGGTTTCAACTAGGCCGGCATAGTGGATGTGACAACTACTTATAGTTATTTTGGTAGTTTCGATAATTGTATTGATAAAAAGATTTAAAAAATAATAATTTTACTTTTAATTGCTGTGCAATTGAGTTATTTGAAAATAAGATATGGATTTTGTATCGTCTGTCAATCACAAAGACACGCCATATTAACAGTTCTGCATTGAACTGTCATAATTATAGTTTGATCATTTTGCACATCTAAACTATGCATAAAGCTAGGTTGCCTAGTGCCCATAACCACAGAGCCTGTATGAAGAGAATTGTGGATGTGAAGGAAGCAAGGGAGCTGTGTAAGGATCGTGGTAAGTGGCGCTCCATTGTCTCTGCCTATCCCCGTGGGAAAAAGGCGTGACAATTTGATTGATTGATTAAAACTATGCATAATAAAGGATATATTCCAATTGCATTGTAATCTTCGTACATTAAACTATTTTAAAATGTATATGCAATTGTTAATACAATTTAGCCCAAGTCCCCATACTAAATGAATGATGTCCTTTAATTAATTATAATTTTTTTCCCCAGCGGAGTCTTCTACTGGTAGCATATCGGTTTCTACAACTGGTGCTGCAACTCCAAGTCCTGGGGAACATAATATAGCTCATAGTTCACTCGTGCACGAGAGCTACGTACAGTGTAAGTAGGCCTTTGTATCTTTGACCGGAATAGTGACGGTGACTGAGGTGGTGTTTTCAGTCATTAGCGCTTTGGGACCTCGCCTTGCTTACCATCAGGCAAGTCGGGGTCAGATGTCGCGTTTCGCGTCTTGCTCGCTTGTAAGCAAGGGGAAGTACAATAGCGCCGACGACTGAAAAAAACGACTTATTTTAGAGGTTGCCTCAGTCCCTGCTACTCGGCTAAATTTTTAAACACGTTCTGAGATGTCAAAAAATAATTATATAATAAAATTCTCAAAGCACTCAGCCTGATTTTAAGCGACTGCCACTAAATTAAGTAGCAGTCACATCCACTATGCCGGCCTAGTTGGAATCGGCAATTTACAAGCTGATCCCTAAACATAACCAAACCACTTCACGGTCTGTATACTTGTAAGTGGTGGTACTACCCCGGATCGGCAGACTGGGTACCACTGCCTACCACTCTTTGATAACCAGACCCGAAGCAAATATCCATCTCTTTTTTTATTAACAAATAAAATTATTTAAGCATTATTTAATATAATTAATAAATATATATAAAGCTATGAAACAAATATTTGCTCCGACCGGGAATCGAACCTGGGACTTTACGCGCAACAAACCAACCGCTGTCCATTCGTCCACGCCTGTCGTCAATCAATGCCCCTTGTGTGATAATCAATGCCTATGTAGTGGTATTTTATAGTAATTTTGTTTTATGTTATTTTAGATAGCATGGCGCCATGTCGTGTTGAACTGCGCAATTTAACATCGAGAATGCAGCAGAAATTCAATAGAACATTAAGGTAAGTCGTTTTTTAATAAGGCAACCGTGGTGTAGTGGCAGTGCAATGGTTACGCAAACCGAGAGCACGAGTTCGAAACCACCCACCGGTACCTATGTATTTTTTATTTGTTCTCGCCCCGCCTGGTGTTAAGCAAGAGGAGATCCAAGAGTGATGACGACTGAAACAACCAAGTTAGTTCATGGCTGCCTCAGTCGCTGTCACTATGCCGGCCAAAGGTGCTACTTCACGCATCGCCTGAAGGATCCAAGGTCATAGGATGGAGAGAACACATGGGCCGGCAAAGCATTCCACTTGATATATGTACTTAAGTTGTCTTGTTTCTATGATACAAGCACTTTAGTAGCTTAGTATAGAAATGTGAATAAAAAAACATTATATTATTAATAAATTTTCTATACTAAGCTACTAAAGTGCTTGTATCATAGAAACAGGACAACCAAAGTACATATATCAAAGATACATTGGTACTGGTAAGTGTTTTTAAACCCATGCTCTCGGCTTACGTAATCATTGCACTACCACTACACCACGGTCGCCTTAAACGTTTTTAGTCATCCGCGCTCGTAGGCCTCCCCCTCAGACAAGTCGGTCGTAAGCAACGGTCGATGGTTACATAATCACGTCTCTAAATATAAAAAAATGTCCTTTTTTACATTTCTATACTAAGCTACTAAATATGATTCTATCATAGAAACAGGACCAGAGTACATATATCAAAGATGGGTAGGCATTGGTCCAAGTCGTGACCATTGGTACATTGTGACATTGTGAAGTGATTTAATCGTTATGGCCGGTTTAAACTTAGCCGGCATAGTGGATGTGACTACCACTTACAGTTATTTAACTGTAGTAGCAGTCACCTCTATTCATGGACCGCACCCCAGTTTAAAAGCAGACTGTTTTTTTTGCTGCTATCCATAATGAGTTTGACAGCATGGCTGAGAGATTGGGGAAGGGAGGGCCGGCAAGCGGGCTACGGACGAGCTCCGTCTTGCGGCCAGAGAGGGTGGCCGGCAAGCTGACTACGGACGAGCTCTGTCTTGCAGCCGGTGAGGTTCGGGAAACGACATGGGCCCGTCGGCAAAACCGATACCGCAAGTAAACCTGCGGCGTGCTCCTATCCGCCACCCAGGGGACGCGGTCAATGGGAGACCAGCAACTCCATACGAGATCAGGCTGGGTGTTCTATGTGGAGCAACAAAAATACATTAGTACAGGACAGTGGATTTGAACCTGGGTCTTCGGTTTGTGTGACTATTGCACTACCACTACACCACGGTCGGATTAATAAGTCGTTTCTAAAGCTTTCGCATTTGTTGTCTCTTTCAGACTCCAAGACCCGTGCGTGGAAAAGAGCGAGAACATATTACCACCACCAACATGGCGGCCAGGCAATCAATTATTAGCTTATTTACATGAACATAAGTATGTATTAAATAATTCAACATTTAAAAAAAGGCGATCTGATTGATTGATAAAATAATAAATTAGTAATAGAAATTCAATCAATCAACTTGTCACATCTTTTCCCCACTTGCTACGATCCTGACACAACTCCCTCGCTTTCCTCATATCCACAATTCTCTTAATACAAACTCCACGGTTAAAAGCACCGATTTGGTTCCGATTTGGTCAGAAAACACCCGACCAAATCGGTTAACGCATTCATCCACATCAGATTTATAAATTCCCTTCGTCAATCTACTTTCACTCATCCTTTCCATGTGCCCAAACCATCGAAGCATTCCTTTGTCAATCCTTGTCACTACGTCTTCTTTCAAACCACATCTATCACGCAGTGTGCTATTCCTTATTCTATCCGCTATCGTCACTCCACATACACTCTTTAATGACCACATTTCTACAGCGTTAATTCTACTGTCATACTTCTTCTGCCATACCCAACAATTACATCTACACATTAACGGTACCGGCAAGTGGTTTTGAACCTGAGGCTTTGTCTTACTATTAGACAAGTTCAGGTCAGATGTCGAGTCACAATAAAAAAAACTTGAGAGGTGTCAAGAGATGGAATGAATCGGATGGAACGAAGTTCCTTTCGATTATTTAGTGAAGGAATTGTAATAAAATTTCATGTTATATTTTTTATGTTATAATCATTATTTTTTAAAAATTTTATTATTAACAAATATAATGTAATATAAACTTAATCAGTAGGCTCAATTTTAGTAATAATTGGCTTGTGGATTCTATTTTATTTAAATGTGCGTCGATGGTATAGCTGTAAAAAACTGCATCGATGGTATAGCTCTTATAGTTTCGGAAAAAAGTGGCTGTGACATATGGACGGACGGACAGATAGACAGACATGACGAATCTAAAAGGGTTCCGTTTTTTTTACGGAACCGTAAAAAGTGTCGTTACAACTTTAAGTCCTAATTTTTTCCGTCTAGCCCCCTTACGCAACGCGCGATAAGGAACTTCGTTCCAATAATAATATTTTTGTTTCTTAGGGCTCGTGTTAACCGGCTGGTAACATTACCTACTAATCATAGTCACTTTGGATCATGTTCTGATGATGGTACTGTCAGATTATGGGATGCTGTCAAGTTAGAAGGCAATGCTTATATTAATAAGTAAGTTAGTAATTGTTTTTTGTTTTTGGCTTAGTATTAAACTTGCCAGTGTCAAAGTAAAAACCTATGTTCACTGTTAAAACATTGGAGTTTTGGCGGGAAACTGCAAGTGACAGGACGCGCAATTTAAATATATTATAAAGCTTTGTGTTTCTCATAAATATTAATATGTAAATGGTGGAATTGTTATCAAGTTGATAGACTATAAAAGTTATTTAAAGCTGTGTATTTATTTCTTCTTCCCTCCAGAACTCCTTGCGTAGTTTTAGTAAAAACTTTCCGCCGCTTTACTAAGAAAATCATCATCAACCTCACTATCGCGACCATTTTTTTTTAGTATTTACTCTGACATGACAGTGACGGCGACTGAGGTAGCAGAGAACTAACTCTGTTTTTTCAGTCGTCGTCACTCTTGGACCTCCTCTTGTTTATTATCAGGCGGGTCGTGGTCAAATGTCGTGTAACAATAAAAAAAACATCTCTGAATAATTATAGTGTTTTGTTATTTTTGTACGCCTTTAGGTCTAAATATGTGAGACCCGCACAGCTCTGGGGAAGCGTCCGCATTATTAGCGCGTGGTTTCTTTGTACAACAATCAGCAAGTGGGTTTACCAGTGATCACATGTCATGACAACCAAAGTACATATATCAAAGATACATTGGTACCGGTGGGTGGTCTCGAACTCGTGCTCTCCGGTTTGCGTAATCATTGCACTGCCACTACACCACGGTCGCCTTAATAAATTGTTTTTTTTTTATTGTTATGGCTCTTGGACTTCCCATTTGCTTACCAGATGCCAGTCGGATGTCTCATCTTAATAAAAAAATATCTCTTAGGTTATAATAGCCTACTAAATATATCAGTATATATTTATATGGACCGCACTCCAGGTTAACATCAGGCGGGGTGCTGTCATATGTAGAGCTACGATAACAACAAAGTTATTTATATTTCCAGATCTAAGAGTATGTATAACCGTGGCTCCAGTCCAGTTATTGCTTTGGCGCATTGCGAAAATGGACAATCGTTCGTTGCAGCCACGCAGGAAGGCTCTATATTCATATTAAGGTATGTTTTATTTTATTGTGACTCGACATTTGACAGCACCCCGCCTGGGGAAGCTGGAGGTCGGTCCATGAATAGAGGTGATTGCTACTTAAAATCAAAATCAAATTGTCACGCCTTTTTCCCACAGGGATAGCCAAAAACGATGGAATGCTACTTGCCACGATCCTGACACAACTGCTTCGCTTTCTTCACATTCTCTTCATACAAGCTATGATTATGGGTTATAGTTTTTTTATTAACTGCTACTTACAGTTATTGTAGTAGCAGTGACATCCATTCATGGACCACACTTCGGCTTAACATCAAGCGGGGTGCTGTCATATGTCGAGTAACAATAAAAAAACGTAACATTATATTAACGTACAATAACCATTTTGCAGACAGGACTCAAACTCTTCCCGCATGACTTTATCTCAATGCCGCCAATTGGATTCGTGCGAGGATGGCGGCGCCGTTGATGTGGCCAATGCAGGACATTGTGTTGTGGCGTATGCTACATTGTACGCAAGTTTGGTGGGATGGGATCTACGAGCACCCGGTATGTGATATTCTCTAAGATTTTCCATTATCAATTTCGCTCCATATATAACAGTTCTCCGCCTGATGATAAGCTAGAGAGCGGTCCATGAATGGATGCGTTTACTACTACTGTAGAATCCACTATACCGCCCTGCGGTAACTTGCGGTTGGGCAAGTTAAAACGATTATCGTCTCTCGTCGACGATTGGCAAAATAATAAAAGCTAGGCTAAATCCACCAAAATGAGACTATGGGTAGTACTGTCCTTCCTTTCCTATTTCGACAGGCGAACTTAAAAAGGTTTTTTTTACTTTCAGGAAATGCCTGGCGTCTCCAGGGTGATTTAAAGCAAGGTGTATTTACTTGTTTATACGCTAACAGCAACGGGTATTTAGCTGTTGGTACCTCCAGTGGGGCGATCAGTGTCTGGGATCTAAGATTCCAATTGCCGATCACTTATATTAATCATCCTAATTGTGAGTATATGATGCAAATTGTCTTTTATAAGGGCCGGCATAAGGGCGACTGAAATAACCGTGAATTGAGTCGGTTTTTCAGTCGTTAGTGCTTTTGGACTTTTGTTTAACATCAAATAAGTCAGATGTCGTGTCACAATAATAAATATGTTAAATTTTTCACATACGGTGGTGTGATTTTGAGAGTTTTTCACATTATTCAATATTTAAAAATAGGATCATTTTTTTTGTTTAAAATCACGGTCTGTACATTTGTTAGTATACAGACCTGGATAATTAAAAAATATTTCTTGTTACTTTTAAGAAATCTTTAATATCTTCAAGCGATGCGTGTAGAAGTACCTATGGCCGGCAAAGTCATCGCGACTGTTACAGCATCAGATGGTAAGCATCAGATGGTAAGCATCAGACGGTAAGCATCAGATGGTAAGCATCAGATGGTAAGCATCAGATGGTAAGCATCAGATGGTAAGCATCAGATGGTAAGCATCAGATGGTAAGCATCAGATGGTAAGCATCAGATGGTAAGCATCAGATGGTAAGCATCAGACGGTAAGCATCAGATGGTAAGCATCAGATTGTAAGCATCAGACGGTCAGATGTCGAGTCACAATAATAATATAATTGGTGCTTTGTATTGATATTGAGCGATTTGGTCGCGTTTCGGGATCATCTTGTAAGTTGCCGGTTTTATCTAAAGCCGACATAGTGGATGTAACTGCTACTTACAGTTATTTAACTATAGTAGCAGTGATGGACCACACTCCAGCCTAACATCAAGCAGGGTGCTGTCATATGTCGAGTCACAATAAAAGAAATCTTATATTTTCTAGCTGAACGTGTCCGTCGCATCGTGGCTAGTTCAGAGAGCTCGCGCGTGTGGGCGTGTGGGTTCAGAGACGCGGGCAGCTGGAGTTTGGAATCCACGCAAAGGACACATGCTCTGTGGCCATACACAAACTCACATCCCCCATTGCATTATACACCCGCTGTATGTATAGTTTCAGGCAGATTACCGTACGGGGTACCAGGCGTTAAGTACCGGGTTCGATTCCCGGTCGGAGCAAATATTTGTTTCATAGCTTTTATTTGTAATATTTAATGACAATATTTAATTATTTCAAATATTTGTTAATAAAAAAAAAGAGATGGATACCGGTACCAATTTATCTTTATATATGTACTTTGGTTGTTCTGTTTCTATGATACAAGCACTTTAGTAGCTTAGTATAGAAATGTAAATAAATAGCCATTTTATTTATTTAATTAGGAGACTACTTAGAAGAATGTTTCCCAATCTTATCGTAGCACCACTTTCAAGTGTACAACAATGAAGCGACTTAGTCGCGTTTCAAGATTAGCTGATAAGTTGCCGTTTCCAACTCTACCGGCCTAATGAATGCTATTCTTAATTCACTGTATTAGCGGTCGTTTAACATCACTTCAACCAGCTTAACATCACTTCAACCAGCTTAACATCAGGCGAGGTGCTGTCATGTGACAAGCAAAATTTTAAAAAGGCTTATTTAAAAAATAAACATTTATTTCGACTTACCACGGTGACCACGATGTAAAATCAAATCCAAAATAAACCCGATAGTAAGCCGCATAAAAAAAAGAAATCTAAGAAAATACTAAGGCTTATTTATCTATACTTATCTAATATTTAACTATGTTAAAATTCATTGATTGATTGATTGATTTACAGGCAAACCACTACATGAGCGCCCTCTACTGCGGTTCACTTCAAGGCCAGGAGTTCATTGTGAGCGGTGGATCCGACTTGAGACTCAGATATTGGGACCTTAGAAGGCCGGAGCACTCCTACGTGCTTCTACCAGCTTCCTCTGATCATAATACTGTCGCATTAAAATACAGGTATGTTTGTTTATAAGAGAATGGAGTGGTAGGCAGTGGTGCCCAGTCTGCCGATCTAGAACAGTACCACCTCGTACAAGTATACAGACCGGGAAGAGACTTGGTCGCATTTCGGGATCAGCTTGTAAGTTGCCGGTTACAACTAGGACGGCACAGTGGATGGAGTAGTCACATCCAATTATAGACCGCACTTTAGAGGGGTGCTGTCATATGCCAAGTTTCAATAATTAAAAAAATCGATTGGCTTTGTAAAGTCGATTCCCGGACGAAGCAAATATTTCTTTTATAGCTTTTATTTTTAATAATTAAATTATATTTCAAATACTTGTTAATAAAAAAATGGGATATTTGCTTCGAGTCTGGCAAAGAGTGGTAGGCAGTGTTGCCCAGTCTACCGATCCGGGTACTACACCACCACTTACAAGTATACAGACCGTGAAGTAAGTTACCGGTTACAAATAAACTATTTAGTTAAATAACTGTAATCTGCATTCCAGTTTAACATTTTTTTTTATTGTGACTCGACATATGACAGCACCCGGCTTGATGTTAAGCTGAAGTGTGGTCCATGAATGAATGTCACTGCTACTACAATTCAATAACTGTTCGTAGCAATCACATCCACTATGCCGGCCTAGTTGAGACCAGCAACTTACAAGCTGATCCCGAAACGAGACCAAATCACTTCACGGTCTGTATACTTGTAAGTGGTGGTACTACCCCGGATCGGCAGACTGGGTACCACTGCCTACCACTCTTTGATAACCAGACCCGAAGCAAATATCCATCTCTTTTTTTGCTCCGACCGGGAATCGAACCCGGGACTTTATGCGCAACAAACCAATCGCGGTTTACGCTCATTTTAGTTCGTCCACGCCTGTCACATCTGGCGAGGGCTGTCATAAGTCGAGTCACAATAACAAAAAATCAGTCGTCAGCTCTTTATTTTTGACACGACATTTGACCTCGACCAGCCTGATGATAAGCAAAAGGAGATCCAAGAGTGACGGCGACTGAAACAACCGAGTTAGTACACGGCTGCCTCGGTCGCCGTCACTGCTTCTTGGACCTCTACTTGCTTACCATCGACTCGACTACAAGTCGACTTACAATAAAAATTGTTATCCGTTACAGGAGTTGTATAATTGATGGTACAACAGTAATTCAAGAGTATAACAAACAGACGGGCACAGGAATCCTCAGCGCTGACGACAATATATATAAATCAGTGGAGAGTCGCGCCTTTCATCACATTTCACCAATAACTGACCTAACCATGGTCCGGGGTTCGAGTTCCAGGTGCTACCTAGTCAGCTCAGCTGCGGATGGTGCTATTAATTTGTGGAAATAGACTTTTAAATATGATTAAAGTGTGTATTAATTTAGACGACAGGTCTATCAGTCCGTTACGCGGGTGTTCCGGGTTCGATTCCCGGTCGGAGCAAATAATTGTTACATAGCTTTTATTTGTAATATTTAATAGTAAGATTAAATTTACAAATATTTGTTAATAAAAAATAGAGGCAGATATTTGCCCCGGTTATCAAAGAGTGGTAGGCAGTGGTACCACCACTTACAAGTTTACAGACCGTGAAGTGATTAGGTCGCGTTTCGGGATCAGCTTGTAAGTTGCCGGTTCCATCTAGGCCGGCATAGGGGATGTGACTACTACTTACATTTATTAAACTATAGTAGCGGTCACCTTTGTTCGTGGACTGCACTCCAGCTTAACTTCAAGCGGTGTGCTGTCATATGTCGAGTCACAATAAAAAAAATGAATATTCATTGAAGAGCCGCGTCACATGTTAAGTTGGAGTGTAGTCCATTAATATAGGCAACTGCTACTATAGTTAAATAATTGTCCGGGTGTAATGTGTGACGACCAACGCAACGCAATGCTAATATAGTCCGCGTCACGTAAGTTGGCAAGATTTTAACGTAGTGGGGGAACGTTTGCGCATGTACACTGGCGTGCAATAAAAAAGGGTCTCTTTAGATTCATAAAAAATAATAATAGTTTAAGTGAAAGTAGGCAGACCCAGGAGGGTGTTCTATGACCAAATCGGAGACATTCTCAAGAAAACTGGGTTACCTAGTGTCCATAAGCGTAGAGCTTGTATGAAGAGAATTGTGGATGTGAGGAAAGCGAGGTAGTTGTGTCAGGATCGTGGCGGGTGGCGCTCCATTTTCTCTGCCTATCCCTGTGGGGAAAAGGCGGGACAATTGAATTGTTTGATTTTTGAGTTTATCGCGAACAGACAGACGCGGCGGAAGACTAATATGTAGTGATAATATATGTATGTTACGAAAACCAGTGGTCAAATTTCCGTGCACCCAAGTGTACGCGGGAGCGAACGGGGCGTGGATGCCACGCGGTAGTCGATGATCGACTGGCCAGCCAATCGCGCGCACGGAACTTTGTTACCTAATGCCCCACGTCCCTCGCGTACCTAAACACACCTAAAAAACGTGTTCTGCGCATCTGAATACTCTTGCCAACTTACGTGACGCGATCTATACTTGTGATAGTGAAGCGGTCGGGAAAGGATGATATTTGACGAATACACAACCGTCCTGCAACACTTTATTACCGCAGTAACCATCTCAGTTAAGCGCTAGTTATAGAATTTAGATTTTGCGCGAACATTGATTAATTATAAAAATAAATTTTAAGTGGTTTACTAATTTTTTTAAATTATTTAATATTAATAATAAAAAAAATTGCAAAATTAATAACCAAGAATAAACGCAATAGTAAGCCGCATAAAATTTGTTAAATTCATTACTTATTTGGTATTATTTCTTAAGGGTTTTTAGTCCTAAATTCTAGTTATATTTTCTTTGGCTGATTGTACACTGTCATATATTTGATCATATGTCGTATATTTGATTATATGTCATATATTTAAACATTTGTCATATATTTGATTATATGTCATATAAATTTGACCGTGTAATTTGCGGCCTTAACTCAATTGTACCTTTTAACATACTGTTGTTATATAATACTGTGATTTTGTATAATGAATAAATGTTTGTTTTTAATTAAATTGGTTTATCTATTTTTCTTTTATAACCCTTTCCAGTCTTGTCTTTTGCATAACAATCAATATTCCTATCAGTCTAGGTTATGGACGATAGAAATTGCATGAACCCTATCTGCTGTGTGGTAAATAAGCTCGATAAAAAATAAATTTAAACAATTAGAATTGGCTCTAAAGAGATTAAAAATACGTCTAGAACCAATATTTGATTATTGGATTCGTAAAGAATGATCCAAAAAATACAAATATGTTAATTTGCAGTTATCTTAATTATAAAATGGGTAGTTAATTTTCAACCGTAACAAAGGTTGCAAAAATACTATTTTTCTGAATAAGCAATCAATATATAAATCTTAATTATGCAAAAAAATATTAATTACTGTTTTAGACATTTATTTTAAATATTTTTTATTAAATTACATTTCTATACTAAGCTACTAAAGTGCTTGCATCATAGTTACAGGACAACCCTAGTACATATATCAAAGATACATTGGTACCGGTGGGTGGTTTCGAACTAGTGTCTCGGTTTGTGTAGTGGTAGCTACCACTACACCACGGTCGACTAATATTCTTTATTGTACAAAATATGTTTGTTGCATTATTGCACTCACAAGGGGCGTTGACCTCGTTTATCAACACGCGGCCTTGTCAGGTGAGTTCATATTTTTATTATTACTCGATACGAACCCAACTGATGTTAAGCTAGCGTGCGGTCCATGTATGCGACTACTACTAAAGTAGCGGTCACATCAATCCATTATGCTGGTGTAGATGGTTCTAATAGTTGGCAACTTTCAAACTACGCGGGAAAAGGCAACTAAATCACTTCACGGTCTGTACAGTCGAATGTGGTGATCCTACCCCGAGTCAGCACTGTCTGTCTACTTTTATTTTAAGGCGGCCGTAGGTAGTCTAGTGGTAGTGGTTACGCAAACCGAAAGCACGGGTTCAAACCCACTTGCCGGTACCAATGTATCATTAATATATGTACTTTGGTTGTCCTGTTTCTATTATACAAGCAATTTAGTAGATAAATAATGAAAATACACTACACAACATTTATTGCATTAAGTAAATTCATTTTAAAAACTTATGATTATCATAATAACAAAACCATGAAATCATTAAAGTATACTATTTATATAAATTCAAATATAAAATATAGTTTTTCAGTGCTTACAATCTGCCAATAATGAAAGTGTGGCATCTCTCATCGGCGATTGTCAAAACAATATAAAGAAAGCTAGCCTGAAACCACTAAAACGAAACTATTAATCGTCGCTTCGAATAACGACGGCGCGATTACAAGTTAGATCAGTATTGTCAATGCAGTGGCGTAGAGTTTCGTTATATTTAGGGGGCGGCAAAATTAAAAAAAAACTAAAGAAATCGTTAAAATTTGAACCTGAAATTCATATTTTTGTTGTACCTATGATTGAAATTCCTAAATTAGGGGGCGGCAATTTTTTTTTCGCCCCGGGCGGCTAACTCCCACACTACGCCACTGCGTCAATGATCAGTCTCGTTTTGGTGGTTTCAGCCTAGCTTTATATTTATTAATTTATTATAAGGTGCATACCTTATATAATAAATTAATTTTATTACATTTTAAAAATCAAGGTTGTTTCCCTTTATTGAATACGCAGCAGTAGCAATTTTATGATAAAAACACGATTAATTAAAACGATGCCGCAGTCGTTTAGCGCTCTTCACAGAGTTCCCATTAAGAAGAGCACTAGTATCCGAGTGTGAACTATAAACGCAGGTGGGAACATCGCGGCGTTTCGTTTCCAAACGAGTAGTCGTCAACGAGTATTAGGTGTGGGCGCCCAGACGCGCATTACGGAGGAATCTTTTTTTATTTATTTGGTATAAAAGAATAAAAGTGCTATAAATTCTTGCAAAAACGATACTAGCAAATATTGTAAACAGAAATCTAGCGTGACATTTGACCAATAAGCATGTTTTAAGTACTTTTAAGCTTAATAAAAATCATGCATCGCGGGGGCGAAGGGGACATGGCGGGGGCGAAGGGGACATGGCGGGGGACGGACAAAAGTGCGGCCGCACCAACCCGCCCCCCGTAGTGATGTGACAATTGGTGCAACGTCGATATATTTTTATTGGTACCTAGGTTACGTAACTTAGTTTTATTGTAGAATGCAAATAAATTTAAAAAACTATTATTGTTGACTATTTTTAATAAAGCGTTGAAAAATATACAAGAAATTTATTAATGTATTTTAATGACAGGCTTGGCGCATTGGTCAGCAAACCACGCGTTACGTCCCGGTTTCGATTCCCGACCGAAGCAAATATTTGTTTCATATTTTTTTATTAAATATTATTATTACAAAGGTTTGGTTATCAAAGTGTGGTAAAGATGCTCCACTGCCTACCACAGATGTGTAGACAGTATACAGACCGTGTAGTGACTTAGTGTGAGTTTCGGGATCACCTTGTAAGTTGCCGATTTTAACTAGGCTGGCATAGTGAATGTGACCGCTGTTACTGTTATTTTACTGTACTAGCGAACATTGGCGACAAGCGTGGCATGTTGTGCTACTAGTCCGTTACACGGGTGTCCCGGGTTCTATTTTCGGTCGAAGCAAATTTTGTTTCAAAGCTATTATTTGTAATATTTAATACTAAAATTAAACCATTTAATATTTTTTATTTAAAAAAAGAGACAGCGGGTTTGTTTCGGATCTGGTTGTCAAACAGTAATAGGACGCTACCTGCCGATGTGGCGGTACTACCCAGTCTGCCGATCCGGGGTAGTACCGCCACTTACAAGTATAGAGACCGTGAATTGACTTTCGCGATTCGGGATCAGCTTGTAAGTTGCCGGTTTCAACTACGCCGGCATAATCGATGTGATTTCTACTTACTTTTATCGAACTGTAGTAGCAGTCACCTTTATTCATGAACTGCACTTCAGCTTAACATGAGACGGGTGCTTTCATAAGTCGAGTTACAATAAAAAAAGCTAAGTATAAAACATATCTGCTCCAGCCTGGTGTGTTACCCATTTTTATTTTTAACTTATTATACGTTTAAGAAATGTAATACTTATCAAATAACTATGAATAATAATGTTTTACTAATAAACGCATTACGGTTTGCATACCCGCCTATCGATAACACGGTACGGAGAGCATTATACATCACTACACATTTATATTCATAAATATAAATATCTATCGATCACTCGTCGACGACATGCATTGGGCGATCATTGCCATACACTCCCTCTAGTACATTATTACTCTGAGGCGCTCTTCTATCTGCCAATCCTAATACTGCGCAGCTCAAAAGACAGCGCTCTTTTTCTCTGCCGGGTTATACTATACTCATGAAACAAATACCACTAACATAATAAAAATGCAAAAATGAATCTTATACAATATAAACAATAAGTATTAAAATTACATAATTTCATTAGATGATATTTACTTAGATGATTCTCCATCATCGTCCCCAACATCTGCCAACAGTTTATCCAAGTCCACACCCTGGAACTTGGAATTCTGTGTGTTAGAAGCGTGGGCTAAGAATAATTCCTTTAGAAACTGCAGTTCTTTTGTAAGCGTTTTCACTTTTTCCTCCAGTTTCTGATTCTCATCCTTTAGTTTGCTGACACGCGTGAAAGTCTCTTGCGTGCGTTGCTTAGACTTGAATCTGCTCTTTTTTACTGCCTGCAAACAAACAAATTAAATAAAAAAAACTATGTCAGTCGACGGAAGTTATGCTCTTAATGTCCATTCTGTCTTTCTGTCCGCTTATATACATATTATCAATTATATTAAATGAGGCAGACACGTCACCAACACGAGTTTTAGTGTTCGAAAAAGGCACGAATTTGACTACATACATACAAGTGGAAGAAGGACAGAATGATAGTTATTGAGAGCGAAAAAGACAAATATATGTTCCTACATATATTTGTCTCTCAATAGCCAGTGGATTATTGACGAATAAAGTCACGAATAACGGGTGGATACAACTGGCATCTTGTCATTCGAAATTGTCGAGGCGTTTTAAGAGGGAAACCTAGGTTTAGCAGTGGACGCCTTCTGTCTGGCTGATGGCGATGATGATTGCTGTATTCCATCGCGGACATTTCAGAGTGGGTATGAAGTGGATTCTCAAGACTATCTAAAAATCGATGTTAAAACTAAAGTCGAGTTTTCGTCGACAATGATGAGGTTTTAGAGAGGCATCCGGTGGGCAACCCCTTTTCCTACGGGATTTTCTAGGGAGATCTTGGCGTGAGTAATGGGTTTACGGTTTCCTCAGTCGCCGTCACTATGCCAGCCAAATATATAGGCATATATTTTTTATTTACTTTTCTATAATAAGCTACTAAAGTGCTTGTATCATAGAAAAGACCAAAGCACATATTATATCAAAGATATATAGGTACCGGGAAGTGGTTGTAAACCCGTGCTCTCTGTTTGCATAACCATTGCACTGCCACTACACCACGGTCGCCTATTCTATTTGGTGTAAAGAAATATAAAATGTAGACATTTCTGTCTATCCTCAAAATGGTGAACATCCAAAAATTTACGTTCCCAGGAAAAAAATATGTAAAACAAGTTGTTACGATTTATTTATAACTGCGAACCTTCGAAGAAAATCATTATTTTGTATATTGCGCATTAAAATCAATGTGTTTGTGCCGCTCCTGTCTGGGAGATGTAAAGGTTGTTCTACATAAACGGTATCTATCACAAAGAACGATCTTTACCAGCCCATGTGTTCTCCCCATCCTATAATCTTGGATCCTATAACATTATCCTAAGGAATGTATACTTCTAAAGTTTGGCCGTCATAGTGACGGTGAATGGGATAACCGCGAGGACTCGGTTTTTACAGTCGTCGGCACTCTTGAACCTCCTCTTGTTTAACATCAGTCACAATTAAAATTTTTAATTCAGACAGAAAGAAATGCTAAACTATGTTAGTGCCCTATATATACTAAGATGTATCATGGTCCAGTGTTTGATAAAGCGACTGTCCAAACCATGGCCAAAATACTATTGGTGCTGTCCTGCACTCTGAACAGCGTGGCCGCACACCGTTTGCGGAGTATGGCATTGAACCCATCAACATGCGCATCCGCAAACATGCCTGACGCACTGCAGAAGTATGTACAATGTTCCTTGCTGCAGAAGTGTGGCAACCCAACAGTACCCTTTACGCGTTGTTATACTGTACGCGCAGTATAACAACATGCCTAACGATTTCTGCCATCCACAGTCTAGATGTATAGAATGTCGTGAAGTATGCCCTGAATAATGTTAGTTTGACTTGCGCAATGCAGCTGTAATACCTATTATTTGCGGCTCGGCCCAACTCGCGAAAACAACGAACGTTTAATGAAAATTGTAAGTTTCTGCACAACTTCCTGTGTCTGTAGGGACTTGGTATACTTTTAAATATCTCGTATATCAGCGTGCAGAAACAACAAAGCAGCATAGCTTCCCGATCATATTTTATGAAAACTATAAGCGTAGATAATAAGAAAGAATTAGCAAAAGAAGCAAGATAGTGCTAACGCTGTATTGCCACTTCAGCTTGCAAATTCTACGAGCTATCTCGGTAACTCTGGTTCTTCGGCGAATATCCTCATTTGGGTATCTGGTCCGCAAAGATACACCAAGTATAGCTCTCTCCATTACCCGCTGATACAGCAATACCCTTACAACAAGTAACCGCAAGCTAAATAAGTTTTGTTAGACGTCGTTTGAAGAAGTAGCTATAACGTATAGACGAGACAACTACTGGCCGCACGATTGTTTGTCTCTCTCACTCTGTGGCCAGATGTACTTTAAACCAGGGTAGGGAACGCTCAGAGCATTCTCTTTGTCCACAGATTTTACATAGATAAATGAATTTTCGAATGACTTTTATTCGGTATACTTTTATAACAAGGATTGACAAAAGAATGCTTCGATGGTTTGGGCACATGAAAAGTATGTGGATAGATGCGTTAAACAAGGCAGGCCTAGCAGGGTGTTTTCCGACCAAATCGGAGACATCCTCAAGAAAGCTGGGTTGCCAAGTGCCAAGTGAAGCGAGGGAGCTGTGTTAGGATCGTTGTAAGTAGCGCTCTATTGATATTTGATATAAAAAGACGAAAAACAAATAATGTTTCCATGATTTGATCGGTATTCGTCGTCACAGGTCTTCCGCCGTGGTGTCGTTTTCACCGGCTCTGAATCGTCGAAACCATTCCTCCGCGATTTAAAGTGATAGAGTACCATCCCCCAAAACACCATTAATCTCACGAAACGTTTCTCTAGCGGATTTGCCTTTAACGAAGGAAAACTTTAAAATAGCGCGTATTTCGGCGTTAGTGAACTCCATGTTTACACGTCTATAACTGTTCAACGCAATATCCAAACTAATCATGCATAGTCGTTTTGTAGGTTATGTCAAGACCTTTCAAATGATGTATAGTATTGCCAGATACGAGCTCTGTAGCGCTTTGTACATAGCCGCGAAATTCAAAAGACAAAAAGGCGGAAGGGAGATATTTCACAACCTATCAGGCAATGATATTTTAAGAAAAGACGTAGATATGTTATACGCGCTTCGAACAAGGCATGTTAAATCTATGCTAACAAGCAAACCTGAAATCAGTGCCGCGATGCAGAGCAACATATCGCTTTTTTTTCGCTTTCAATAACTAGAATTCTGGACTTCCACTTGTAGTCGCCTAGTCGTGGTTGATCGTTCAAACTCGTGCCATTTGCGAACACTAAAACACGTGTAGGTGACATATCTACCTCGTTTTACTTTTTATCATTGTAAGCAGGCATGTAAATATGAATCGGCTTAGTGTGTAGCGGCTATAACAGGATGAGGGGGTCCCGGCTCCTTCGCAACACAGATTAATTGAAGCAATCTGAACGAGGCATATTTCAACATAATATTAATAATGGCAAAAGGTAACAAAAGAATTCGTAATAACTTGTCTCCTTTCATCTCAAAATGGATGACAAAAGATAACGTATCTCCAATCTTTGTTTATTTCCATTCTTATTTAAATTAATAGTGCCACCGTAAACCTAGAGCCTCCGGTTCGAAACCACATGCTGGTAACAATGTATCTTTGATGTTATCTACTTTGGTCGTCCTGTTTCTATGGTAGGCTGATGTTTGCTCCGGAAGTAGTAGGCAGTAGTACCCAGATCCGGCGTAGTACCCAGCACTTACTTTTTTTTTTTAAATTCTGATTCGACAATTGCCAGCACCCCGCTTGATGTTAAGCCGAAGTGTGGTCCATGAATGAATGTCACTGCTACTACAATTCAATAACTGTGAGTAGCAATCACATCCACTATGCCGGCCTAGTTGGAACTGTGAATACAAAGTATACAGAACATAAAGTAACGTCGCGTTTACCAGGTTGTAAGTTGCCGGTTCTAACTAGGACAGCATAGTGAATGGGACTGGTACTTACAGTTAGTGACCGCACTTCAGCTTATTATATATTTCGAGTAACAATAATTATAAAAGCTCTCTGAAATGAAAATCAATACCTTAACTAATTAATTACTTATTTTACAAAATCCAATTAGAATCCACTAGAACTCTCTTCAAACGAGAAATAATTGATTAATTATCTATCCCTATTGGAGGTAACTAGGGGCGGGGGTTTGTCTGGCGAACGTTGTATCGCAATATAAGGTTTATAAGATACGAAATAAGATCAAAAATTGCGCGTGGAAGTGATAATTCTGTTACTATAGTAACCAGTGGTACTTCAATATACGTGGGCGAGGATGTTTTAAGAAGCTCTTTAACATTATTCCTATCCTTGTTATTTATTTCTATATTAAGCTACTAAGTACTTGTATAATAGAAACAAGACGAGAAAAGTGACGACAGGCGTGGACGAACGGATTAGCCGGGTTCGATTCCCGGTCGGAGCAAATATTTGTTTCATAGCTTGCAATATTTAATAATCATATTAAATGTGTTAATTAAAAAAAAAATGGATATTTGCTTCGGGTCTGGTTATCAAAGAGTGGCGGTGGTACCGAGTCTGCCGATCCGGGGTAGTGCCACCACTTACAAGTCAAGTAGTACCAATCACTACGAGATTAGCTTGTAAAGTGCCGGTTCCAACTAGGCCAGCATAGTGGATGTGACTGCTACTTACAGATATTGAATTGTAGTAGACCATGGACCACAATTCAGCTTAACATCAAGCTGGGTGCTGTCATCAGGAAAGTGTGTGTTTATCGTTATCGACATTTTCCATGTTACTTTACTATTCATAATAGACACGTGACCTTGACGTCACAACTGCATTCCTAGCGCGTTTATTTAGCTCGTTCCTTTACTATATATACGAGTATATTTAGTCGCTGAAAACAATTGGTCGGTTTTAGTCACGATATTCTTATTATCAATCGTAAGACACTATATTGTACTCGCGTCGAAATACCCAAGTGTTCAGCTCCATTTATAATTTACACGTGTTTATGTTAAGCTACAGAACGTGCTTGTATTATAAACAATGGCGAACCAAAGTTTTTATATGTTTGTTGTTTATAAATAATGTCCCACGTTTGGCTGTTCATAATGCGGTGCTCCTACATTAATATACGGAAGTGAATGTGGTCTGGCAGAAGAAGCACGAGAGTAGAGTTAACACTGTAGAAATGCGGTCATTAGGGGTGTATGTGGAGTGACGATAGCGGATAGAATAAGAAATAGCACTGCATAATAGATGTGGTTGGAAAGAAGATGTAGTGACAAGGATTGACAAAGGAATGCTTCGGTTTGGGCACATGAAAAGGATGAGTGAAAGTAGATTAACGAAGGGAACTTATAAATCTGATGTGGATGCGTTAAACGAGGCAGACCCAGGAGAGTGTTTTAATAACCGTTAACTCTACGGTTATACAACTCTATAACCGTAAAGTTGGGATACGATTCTCCTAATACATTTGACGTCTAAAAGCGAAATTGAAAATGAAATTGCGTTGCAATGATTTTTGACATCTTCGTAGTTTTAAGTTGCAGCCCAAACAATGTTTTTATGTAAATACTTGTGAATAGTATTTTCTTATATTTTGCGCGAACATTGATTAATGAATTAGCAAATTTTGTTCGGTCTCTCCGTGACCACGATGGCTGCAAAGCTCTCGGAACGTAGGAATAATAAAAAAAATTAAGTTAATACCCAAAAACAAAAGCAAAAGTACCGCATATTTGTTTAATTCAATAACTTGTAAATAAATACAAAGAAATGTATAAAAGCATGTAACCAAAAAAAAAAAAAAATGGCGGAATATAGTAAAATTGTCTTTTTATTCACGGATTCTTTAATTTAAATTATGACACTTATTAAAAACAAAGGTCCAGGAGTGCCGACGACTATAAAAACCAAATCAGTTCACGGCTGTCACAGTCGCCGTCACTATGTTGAAATGAGGGTAGGAAGTAGCATTCGCATTGTTTCGACCGAATTGGCAGTCAAACTTAACGGTACCGCGCGTTGTTTTTTTGTTGACCAATTGATAAAGAGTAGTAGGCAGTGGTACCCAGTCTGTAGATCCGGGGTAGTACCACTACTTACAAGCATACAGAACGTGAAATGATTTGGTCGCATTTCTGGGTCAGCTTGTAAGTTGCCGGTTTCAACTAAGCCGGCATAGTGGATGTGACTGCTATTGAACTGCTATCATTTATATTTCTTAAGGGAACAAAACAAAAGTATTTTCTTAGAATTTGCGCGTACATTGATGAATAAAACAAATTTTATGCGGCTTACTATCGCGTTTATTTTGGTTTTGATTTTCCTTTTTTTTATTATTTCGACGTTTCGAAAGCTTTGCAGCCATCGTGGTCAAGGAGAGACTGAGGTTTTGGTCGTCCTATTGGTTAATGCTGTTATTGTTTTCAAAACTACCCCATTTGATGTTTTGATTTTGTGTTTTCTGTTCCCGGTTTATTTCAAGTTTCTGCAAAAATAACTCACGATGTCATCTGGTTTGGCAGTTTGCTGGACTTGGGACTAGAGTTTGTGTATTATGTGATCCTAGGTGTTAATAATAATAATAAAATAAAAAATCAAAACCAAAACCAAAACAAACGCAATAGTAAGCCGCATAAAATTAGTTTAATTCAATTTTTAAAGGATAAAAATTATGTATGGGGGGCATTTAAAATTTTAAAAATGTTCAGATGGGGCATGGCCTAAAAAGGTTGGGAAACACTGATCTATAGTATGCATATAGGCAATGGCCGGGCTGCGTCGTACTGCACATGTGCGGAGTTGGTTGTTGAAAATCAATAAATGCAAGGCTTCAGGGGAGGAGGCCGCTCAATCTATTAATAGAACCTACAATTCTAGACTTTCACGATGCGTAGAACCAACTCTGCCTTAGAAATATTTCAGTAATAAACCCACGGGTAAAATAATGATCTTAGATTTTGCGCTACTATTACGTTTATTTTTGAGTAAGTTTATCGAGAGCTTTGGTCACTTTCTTGCATTCTTTCTTGACCACGATGGCTGCAAAGCTCTCGAAACGTCTTCACAAAAAACCGTACAATTATTAAGCAATAATAAACGCGATAGTGAAAATAGTATTTCTACTTAATACAAGAATAGATGACCTTATCAGGATAGGGCAAAACACTAAAGGTTAAATAAATACGCAGATTTTTTTTCGAAGGATTTGCGAAGGAATGCTTCGATGGTTTTGGCACATGAAAAGGAATTTATAAATCTGACGTAGATGGATGTGTTAAACGAGGCAGACGCAGGAGGGTAATTTCCGACCAAATCGGAGATATCCTCAAGAAAGCTGGGTTGCCTAGTGCCAGTAACCGTAGAGTTGGATCTCGATTCTCTTAATACATTTGACGTCGAAAAAGCAGTGAAATTGCGTTGCACTAATATTTGACATCTGAGTTTTGAGTTGCACCCCAGACAATGTTTTATGTAACTTTTGATTTGGGAGCTGTACTGGCTGCTACTTGTAAATATTTTTTTTAGATTTTGCGCATTGAACATTGATTAATGAATTAAACAAATTTTGTTTGGTCACGGAGACCACGACCATCACGATGGCTGCAAAGCTCTCGGAACGTCGGAATAAAAAAAAGCGGCCAAGTGCGAGTCGGACTCCGTAGCAGCAAGTAACATAATATAAAAGTTCTTGTAGTTCGTTGATCGATTTTTATATTGGAGTTGATTGAATGAAAGGTAAATTGCGGTTTTCGATTTATGACGTTTAAAAAAAAACTACTCACTAGATCGTTCAAACTTTCGGTGAAAATTTGCATGTATTTTTTTTAGTTTTATCATTCTCTTATTTTAGAAGTTACACAATTTTACAACTTTGGAAGTGTCTCTCGCGCAAACTACCCAGTTTATCAATAAGTAATATTAGAAACCTCAATATCATTTTTGAAGACCTATCCATAGATCCATCCATTGATTTTTTTTTAGTTTCCGTTCTAAATATGGGCAACCCGCAAAATTTATTGTTTTTTTTCTATTTTTGTGTGAAAATCTTAATGCGGTTCACAGAATACAACTATTTACCAAGTTTCAACAGTAGTTCTTATAGTTTCAGAAAAAAATATTATGGCTGTGACATACGGACAGACAGGCAGACAGACATGACGAATCTATAAGGGTTCCTTTGCTACGAAACCCTAAAAATGTAAAATTAATACCCGAAAACAAACGCAATAGTGCCTCATAAAATTTGTTTAATTCAATAACTTGTAAATAAATACAAAAAAATGTATAAAAGCTTGTCGCCAAAATAAAACAAAACTGGTGGAATGGAGGAAAAATGTCTTTTAATTCACGGATTCATTAAATTATGACACTTGTTAAAAACAAAAACTTTATTATTGTGACTTAACATAATGCCTTATGATGGACGTCCAGGAGTGCCGACGACTGTAAAAACCGAATCAGTTCAATCCAGTGCGGGTATAGATAGGAAGTGGGAAGTAGGAATTTCGACGACAGGCGTGGACGAACAGTTTAGCGACTGGTTTGTTGCGCGTAAAGTCCCGGGTTCGATCCCCGGTCGGAGCAAATATTTGTTTCATAGCTTTTATTTGTAATATTTATTAATATTAAATATTGCAAATATTTAATATTAATAAAAAAAAAGAGATGGATATTTGCTTCGGGTCTGGTTATCAAAGAGTGGTAGGCAGTAGTACCCAGTCTGCCGATCCGGGGTAGTACCACCACTTACAAGTATACAGACCGTGAAGTGATTTGGTCACGTTTCGGGATCAGCTTGTAAGTTGCCGGTTCCATCTAGGCCGGCATAGTGGATGTGATTGCTACTCACAGTTATTGAATTGTAGTAGCAGTGACATTCAAGTGGACCACACTTTGGCTTAACATCAAGCGGGGTGCAGTCATATGTCGAGTCACAATAAAAAAAAAAGTAGCATTCGCATTTTATTGACCAAATTGGGAGTCGAACTTAACGGTTCGGCGCGTTGTTTTTCTGTCAACCAATTGATAAAGAGTAGTAAGCTGTAGTAGCCAGTCTGCCGATCCGGGGTAGTATGTGATTGTGTGATTTGGTCGCATTTCGGGATCAGCTTGTAAGTTGCCGGTTTCAACTAAGCCGGCATAGTGGATGTGACTCCACTATGTCAAATTTCTTGGATCCTTTCATGGAGACGTGAAAACGCACTTTTGGCCGACACAATAAAAAAATCTAGTTCTTCTGAAATATTGATCAAAGTTCGGATAAGTTGCGCGTAATAAAAGATAGGAATTTTCCTTTGCGAAACAATCTATATTGCGCAGAATCTATTGGTGTGTAGTTTGAGTATGTTATTGGCGCATTGAATAGCACACTAGTTCGTTACGCGTGAGGTCCCAGGTTTGATTCCCGGTCGAAGCAAACATTTGTTAACAAAAAAGCAGATATTTGATATTTGAGTCTGGTTGTCAGAACGTGGTAGTAGGTAGTGGCGCTCAATCTGCCGTTCCGGGGCAGTACCACACTAATAAGTATACAGACCAAGCGGTGACTTAGTCGCGTTTCGAGATTAGCTTTTAAGTTAACGGCATAAAGGATGTGACTGTGGAGTCACATTCATCCATAGACCGCACTCTAGTTTAATATCAGGCGGGGTGCTGTCCTAAGTTGAGATATTGACATAGGACTATGAAGATATTGAATAATACGAGTATACGTAAATTTTTATATATTTTTATACTAAGCTACTAAAGTGCTTGTATCATAGAAACAGGACAACCAAAGTACATATATATTAAAGATACATTGAACCTGTGCTTTCGGCTTACGTAACCATTGCACTGCCACTGCACCTCAGTCGCCTTAAACGTATTGGAAAATATATTGCGCTGGGTCTATCTATGTCTATCTATAGTATGCATAATAGGCAATGGCCGGGCTGCGTCGTACTGCACATGTGCGGAGTTGGTTGTTGAAAATCAATAAATGCAAGGCTTCAGGGGAGGAGGCAGCTCAATCTATTAATAGAACCTACAATTCTAGACTTTCACGGCAATAAAAACAATGCATAGATCCAACTGTGCTTTATTTATTTAATAAAAGGTACACTTACAGCATAACATATACATCAATATTAATATCATTTAAAATGGGTACATATGTCTGCCAATTACAAGTAGGTATACACAACATGTACGAAAATTGTGATCAAGAAAACAAAAAATAAAAAAACAACCTTAGAAATATTTCAGCAATAAACCTATACTACGAGAAAAATAATTATCTTAGATTTTGTGCGAAAATTGATTATTTCGCATTTATTTTTGGTTAATTCTATCGAGAGCTTTCGTCACGGAGAGCTTTGTCTCCCTGTGACCACGATGGCTGCAAAGCTCTCAAAACGTCGTATTAAAAAAAATGTACAATTATTAGGCAATAATAAACGCGATAATAAGCCGCATAAAATTTGTTTAATTCAAAATAATGATCTCTTTTTTATTGGGACTCGAATTCTGACCTCGTTTGCTTAATGGTAAGCAACGCGATTATACTTAGTCCATGCCTAGGTTAACTATTCATCAAAATCATCATCCCCCTTAAAACGCCATTTCGAACGACAACATACCAGTTGCATCCACCGGTTATTCGTGACTAGGTTAACTCTTAAAATAACTAGGTTAAATCAATAAATAATACGGACGTTTAAGCGAGCACATGACCAAACATTTTTTTAATTTTTATTTAAAAAGAGGCAAAGACAATTGAGCTCCACTTGCCACGATCCTGACCCAACTCCCTCGCTTCTCTCACATCCACAAGTCTCTTTATACCAGCTCTACGATTATCGACACTAGGCAACTCAGCTTTCTTGAGGATGTCTCCGATTTAGTCGGTAAATACCCTCTGGGCCTGCCTCGTTGCATGCATTCATACACGTCAGATGACACAGAATACATCTTTTTTACCTCCTATCTAGTAAGTGTTTAATTCTGCCTACTCTCCGTAAACTATCCTATCAGTCCGTTACGCGGGTGTCCCGGGTTCGATTCCCGGTCGGAGCAAATATTTGTTTTATTGCTTTTATTTGTAATATTTAATAGTAGGATTTAATTTACAAATATTTGTTATATAAAAAAGAGGCAGATATTTTCTCCGGGTCTGCTTGTCAAAGAGTAGTAGGTAGTGACAACAAGTATACAGACCGTAAAGTGACTTAGTCTCGTTTCGGGATCAGCTTGTAAGTTGCCGGCATAGTGGGTGTGACTACTACTTACAGTTATTAAATTTTACGACTAGTAGCAGTCACCTCCATTCATGGACCGCACTCCAGCTTAACATCAGGCGGGTGCTGTGATATATCGAGTCACAATAAAAAATAAATGTCGAGGCCAACAAAAAACAACAAATTCAATTCAGAAACATGATCTTTTGCGAAGTACTTTTGTGAAATTAGTATTTCTGCTTAATACAAGAATAGATGACCTTATCAGGATAGGGCAGGACAAGGACGTCGCGCCCTTAACATTTTCATCCCACTAAAGGTTAAATAAATACGCAAAAAATATTTGCGACGGAATGCTTCGATGATTTGGGCACATGAAAAGGATGAGTGAAAGTAGATTGACGAAGGGAATTGATAAATCTGATGTGGATGGATGCGTTAAAGGAGGCAGACCCAGGAGGGTATATTCCGACCAAACCCGATCAGTTCACGGCTGTCACAATGCCGACTCATTTCAATCCAGTGCGGGTATAGATAGGAAGTAGCATTCGCATTATTTCGACCGAATGGCAGTCGAACTAAACGGTACGGCGCGTTGTTTTTTTTTTGTCGACCAATTGATAAAGAAGTGGTAGGCAGTCGTACCCAATCTGTCGATCCGGGATAGTACCACCACTTACAAGCATACTTTGTGGCGCTGCTCCACGTGTCCCTCTGAAAGCAGAGGGTGCGTACGCGTAGGGGCGCTGCATACCAGGACACACGGCCTCGAGAGGACAACAACGCAGTGCGATCATAGCGCTGCCGTAAAAGAGAAGAAAAACAGGCGGTTTTCCTTCTCTTATGTAGGCGGAGCTTAACAGCTGGCGTGATGGGGGTGATCCGTAGAAAGCCCTACAGGTACTCCCGAGCCATTGGATACAATGGTACTGGCAAGTAGTTTTGAACCTGTGCTCTCGGCTTGCGTAACCATTGCACTGCCACTACACCACGGTCGCCTTAAACATATTGGAAAATATATTGCGCAGTTTATCTATGTCTATCTATAGTTTGCAAATAGGCAATGGCCGGGCTGCGTCGTACTGCACATGTGCGGAGTTGGTTGTTGAAAATCAATAAATGCAAGGTTTCAGGGGAGGAGGCAGCTCAATCTATTAATAGAACCTACAATTTCACGACAACAAGAGCGATGCAAAGATCCAACTCTGCCTTGGAAATATTTCAGTAATAAACCAACGAGTAAAATAATCTTAGATTTTGCGCTAACCTTGATTTACTAACAAATTCAATTCAGAAACATGATCCTTTGCGAATAGACCAGTTGGGTGCTGTTAAAGAGTTTTTGCACGACGACGTGACGTAATGTCATCGTATAATTACATGCAAAATGCATTTTTTATAAGAACTTGCAATTACTATAATGATTTTTGTGCTGACATTGATCCCTTCGTTGCAACGCCAGCGTCATTAAAACGCTTCCTTACATGCAGATATGCTATGGGTTCCCACTCTTAGTCGTTAGTTATTTTTAGATTTGTTTATCTTATTTAGTTTATTAAGTTATGTTTATACCTAATTATCGGTGGTCACTTGTTATTGGCCTTTTTTCATGTCGAAAACTTATCTATTTATATATATATCTAGTTAGCTGTAAGTTATCCTTGAAGAAATAAAAATAAATAAATAAAATAATAATTGTGAATCTATACATGATAGTATAAATTATAAATGTATAGTAATATAATAGTGAGAGCTCCATTATTTAGCTTTTAAATTAAATTTGCGTCCGCGCAAACACACTGAGAATCGATGTTCATTTTCATTGACTCATTAAAACTCATTGTTCAAATGAATAAAAGTTGCTTTTAACACCAACAGCGACCGCGTAATTTCATTTCATTCGGCCCCTGTGACAGCACCCAGCTTGATGTTAAGCTGGAATGTGGTGCATGAATGGATGCCACTGCTACTATTCAATAACTGTAAGTAGCAATCACATCCATTATACCGGTCTGGATCCAGTTGGAACCGGTAACTTACAAGCTGATCCCGAAACGCGACTAAATCACTTCACGGTCTGTATACTTGTAAGTGTTGGTACTACCCCGGATCGGCAGACTGAGCACCACTGCCTACCACTCTTTAACAGACAAATATGCCAAAATATGCCAAAAAATTAAAAGCAATATTTAATTACCTCATTATTCCTGTCCCTTCTCTTCCTATAATCCTCGTCCTCGTCATCGGCATCACTTACGCCTTTCTTGCCGCGACGGTCAGCTTTCGCAGGAGGCATGCCTTTTGATATCATCAAAAAGCGCGAAATAACCTATGGAAGTGAAATTAAACCTTTAATAAACTATCAATCAATCAATCAAATTATCACGCCTCTTAATAAACTAATTTCATTAAAATCTATACTAATTGTACTACTATACTGTGTTTTTTCTTACTTGACACAAGTAGTAAACAAACACGAAAATCACCATTTCCAATGCTCTTTATCTAAGGAAACTGCTACTGTTTTATTTTATAGAATAAACATACACAATGTAACAAATGCACAAAAGTTATTAAAATCTCTAACATATTATTATTTTTACCATTTATATGGAAATGGTAACTTCACAATCAACAAATGTTGTGCCCCAATAATAATAATAAATATAAAACTTGAGAGGTGTTTAGGGACACCCAGATGGAACGAAGTTCCTTTCGATTAATTAGTGAAGGAATTGTAATATTTTATTTTTTTAATTTATAATATTTTTTTTATTGTTTTATTATAAACAAATATAATGTAATATAAACTTAATCAGTAGGCTCAATTTTAGTAATAATTGGTAACTGAAGTAGGAAACAAATGTTTGGGAGTCTATTTTATTTAAATTTCTTAAAAAAACTGCATCGATCTTATAGTTTAGGAAAAAAGTGTCTGTGACATACGGACAGACAGGCGGACTATAAGGGTTCCGTTTTTTACTACGGAACCCTAAAAAGTGTCGTTACAACTTTTGGTCTTAATTTTTTTCCGTCTAGCTCCCTTTCGCAACGCGCGATAAGGATAGTTCCAATAAACTATTTTCACAGTAATTCATAGTATTTTTATATATTCACATTGATTTGCGTCAGAAGTAATTTTTTTTTCATTAATGCGTCATTATGCCAAAAGTTTGTTTACCACTTTTGCCAAGTAAGGAAAAATGTACTATAGTCGCCTCCATTCATGGTCCACACTCCAGCTTAACATAATAAAAATAAATCAATCAAATTGTCACGCCTTTTTTCACGGGGATAGGCAGATATAATAGAGTGCCACTTGCCACGATCTTGATACAACTCTCTCGCGTCCCTCACATCTCCTCATACAACCTCTACGATTATGGGCACTACAACTCATCTTTCTTGAGGAAGTCTCCGATTTGGTCGGAAAACACCCTCCTTTAGTGATTAAAAGCTAAATTGTTATTAGTATATAAACTATCATTTATATATTTTTTTATAATTGGACATTAAAAAAGTAGTACATAAAAGCCCAAAATGAATGATGTCCTTTATTTCAAATCATATATATCATGTAAAACACTGTTTTGAAGGATTAAAACCAAGATAAAAACCAGCACTTAGGGATTGGATTTTATAGTAGGGTAAGGGGGGGCACAGTGGAACGCGGGGCAGAGTGAAACACCCGTAATAACTCTGTCAATTTCTAACATTCCATAGATTTTATTTGACAGCATAATCAAGTGCACAAGAGGCCATAATAATTCAGTTGTCAAAGTGAAGTTGTAGGGGTCGTGTGTTAAATAGTTTGGAAAATTGGTTTTTGACATTAATTTCATTAAAAATTTGATGTAGTGTTTTCCGATTTACGCGAAAACCGTAACATTTTATCCCTTTTATTTAGGTATGTAATTGGTGATATATTAACGAGCAAAACATAACCTAAAAGGGTAACCTAATAAATATAACGATTTTTGTTTTTATGAATCAGAAGAGGGGCACAGTGGAACGGGGCACAGTGGAACGGGGTACATAGGAACATGCTTAAATGCTTTATTGGACAAATTCTAACTGACTGTGACACTGAGAAGGACGAATATGATATCAGCTACCTGAAAAAAAGTGGCAAGTTTGACGGATTTCACTTTTCTCTAGAACCAGATATGGCAGTTGTGTCCAAAAATTACATAGGTCTCAAAATATTCCCACGAATAAGGGATATATAAACTAAAAGACAGGCCAACCTATTGTACATTCCACAACGCATCCATAAAATGAATAATTTCAATTATTTTATTTATTATTTTTAGATTTATTTCGCATGTTCTACTTTGCCCCTAGGGGCGTTCCACTCAACCCCAGACCTGGGGCACAGCGGAACAAAATTCTCATCCTGAAAAAATTCCAATAAATATTATAATAGGAACTTTTCAATATTTTTGGTTGGGAATTGATAGAGCAAAGACTGCTTAATATGTAAGTGATAGCCCCATTATGATTGAATAAAAGTTGATTTTTTAAAAAATCTAAATGCGTTTTTCGTTCCACTGTGCCCCCTCTTACCCTATAGGTCTCAATACCTAACTTTCCTAGTCTAGTTGCCTTATTCGTCACTATGGCGGCCAGACTTAAAAGCACATAATGCGATTAAAATAAGAATAGGACGGAATTTTTGTGACGTCTAACTCTCCGACCAACTTCACTTTAGTATGGTGTTTTTCTTTGCGGACCGTCAAGAAAAAGACACCTTTGAATCAGTCAAGTGAAGTTAGTCGTCAACAGCCCGTCCTATTCTTATTCTAATAGCATAGTACATATATTTTTAACTAGCTGTGTAACCCGGGGTTGCCGGTCGAGAAGTTTTTGAGTTAAAACATAAGAAACAAACAGAAAATCAAATCTTTCCGCTTTATAATATTGAAATAGATTACCTTTTTGTTTAGTATATGTTACAACAGCCGTGGTCGCTGGATGACTTTAAAAAGCACAATCTCGTTGTAGATCCGCTAATAAATCGCGCCACTTTTTGATGTTCTATCGATATTTACAGATTGTTCTATATTAGGTATTTAATTCGCGTAATTATATGTTACGCGCAACTTTATGTTATTTGTTTCACTGTACCAATGCGTTCTTGGTTAACTTTGACACTGTTATGTCAGTTTTGTGATAATACTGCGATGACTTAACCATGAAAAGAAGGGCAGACGTCGCGTGGATAGTCTGTTACTTGAAGTTTTATTACTTAATTTAATTTTTAAAGGACATCATTCATTTTGTGTGGGGACTTGGGCTTAATTGTATTAACAGTTGCATATAAATATTAAAATAGTTTCCTTTCTATTGCATAGTTTAGGTGTGCAAAATGATCAAAAAATATTTATGACAGTTCAAAGCAGAATTGTTAATTTGGCGTGTCTTTGTGATTGACAGACGATACAAAATCCATATCTTATTTTCCAAATAACTTAATTGCACACAATTAAAAGCAAAATTATTATTATTTTTATCAATACATACATACATTATCAATACGAAACTACCATTTATATATTTTTTCATCATTGGACATTACAAAAGTAGTACAAAAAAGCCCAAAATAAATGATGTCCTTTTAACCTATTACTATTTTTTAAATTTCATATTTAGTATTTTTTAATTTTAGTTTGTAATTCAATTTTTTAGGTAATTTTTAATTGTTGAGTTTTCTTATTCTGTAAAATGAATTTTGGGTACACTTGTAAAGGTATATCATACGAAACATTCATATCAAAATGATGGTAGTATTATATAAGTTTTTGTCATGTGCTAATGGTGTAGCAAACAAAAAAATAAAATAAATTAATAGACCTCATTTTGGGTTAACATCAGGGTGCTTAACACCAGCAGTCATGTATCGAGCCATAATAAACAAAGGTAAAACATTTGACATTAACTTGTAAGTTGATGAATTTAAAAAAAATATGCGGCTTACTATCGCGTTTATTTTGGTTTTGATTTTATAATTTTATTTTGAGAGCTTTGCAGCCATTACGGTCACGGAAACTTTTGTTTTTTTCATTAATCAATGTTCGGGCAAAATCTAAAAAAATATTGTCTTGGTTGCAAAACTTGTCAAGGAGAGGTCCAAGAGCGCCGACGACAAAAAAATGTTTCACCGGTCGCCATCACTATGCCGGCCAAAGTGCTTTTGCTGTTGCAGACTGCCTCGAATCACCAATTTTATCGTACTCTATTTTTTTTTTATTGTGGTTCGACATCTGACCTTGACCTGCCAGATGGTAAGCAAGAGGTCTATGAATGACGTCTAAAAAAACGAATCAGTTCACAACTACCCCAGTCGCCGTCACTAAGCCGGCCAAAGAAATATATATATTTTTTAAATTTTAATATTAGTATTTTTTAATTTTTGTTTGTAATACAATAGTAATTTAATTTTTATTGAGTTTTCTTATTCTGTAAAATGAATGCTGGGTACACCGGTAAAGGTATATATATATATATATATTGTAGTCGTAGCCTAAACCAATATCGACATCAGCTAGGATGATTTATGAGAGAATTTTTTTAAGCGTAGATTATTTGTATAGTTGAATATAGTTAGGGTAGATTCTAGATTAAGGTTTAAGTGACCATAGGGCTGGCATAGGCAGAAAATGCTTAAAGCCCACAAAAAAATTGAAATATTGTATATTGTAATCCCTCCCCTTCAACTACGTTAACTATAACCACTCATAATAAGATCTTCTTTGAACTTTGATTAAGTCGAGTTACTATTGCGCAATAATTGAAGATATTGCGCAACATTTACTTTTAATACGAAATATTATTTATATTTTACAATTGTATGTATTGTTTTTAGTGAGTCAGAATTGTTACACAGACTATTTATACTTACAAAAGATTGTTACTTGTTCAAGACGGGGACATTCTCAAAATGGCAGGGATCTGCAGTTCCATTTCCCAGAGCGTGTATGTAGAGAATTGTGTATGTGAAGAAAGAAAGCAAGAGAGTTGTGTCAGGATCGTGGCAAGTGGCGCTCCATTGTCTCTGCCTATCCCCTAGGGAAAAAAGCGTGACAATTTGTTTATTTTTACAATCTACTGTACTGTATGTCTATGGTTTCAAAAAGATACCACATGAAACTCGACATCGTCGTCTGGACGTTATTTTTTTTTTATTGTGACACGACATCTGACTTCGTCCCGCCTGATGATAAGCAAGAGGAAGTCCAAGAGTAACGACGACTGAGAAAACCGAGATTGTTCACAGCTGCCTCAGTCGCCGTCACTATGCCGGCCAAAGGAAAAACGTTGTTAGTGATTGCCCAACAACGTCCAAAACTCCTATGCTTTCACATACTAATCAGTGGTAGGCCGACAGATGTTCATGTGACGTCACGTTTCTGAATTAACCTTAAAGTTTTAGTTTTTTTTCTTGTGACTCGACATATGACAGCTGATGTTGAAGCAGGGACATGGCAGGAGCATGGTAAAAGCAGGAGTGTGGTCCTTGAATGGATGTCACTGCTACTACAATTCAATAACTGTAAGTAGCAATCACATCCACTATGCCGGCCTATTTGGAACCGGCAACTTACAAGCTTTTTTTATTGTGACACGACATCTGATCCCGCAACGCGACCAAATCACTTTACGGTCTGTATACTTGTAAGTGGTGGTACTACCCCGGATCGGCAGCCTGGGTACCACTGCCTACGACTCTTTGATAACTAGACCCGAAGCAAATATCCACCTCTTAATTTTTTTATTAACAAATATTTGCTATATTTAATATAATTATTAAATATTACAAATAAAAGCTATGAAACAAATATTTGCTCCCACTGGGAATCGAACCCGGGACTTTACGCGCAAATATCGCAAACCGTTTGTCCACGCCTGTCGTCAAAATTACAACTAGGCCGGCAAGCTGCTTGCAATTGTAGTTGCACTCGCCTCCATCTATAGATTGCAGTCCAGCTTAACATCAGGCGGTGTGCGGTGTCCTGTCATGTGTCAAGCCACAATAATAATCAAAAATAACCTTAACTTGCCCATCACCTTTACTAAACTCATAGTATAATGCGATTAAAATAAGAATAGAACGCAATCGGCGCCATTTTGTGACGTCTTATTCTCCAACCAACTTCACTTTAGTATGGTGTCTTTTTCTTTGCGGACCGTCAAGAAAAAGACATTTAAATCAGTCAAGTGAAGTTAGTCAACAGCCCGTCCTATTCTTACTCCTTTCGCACAATATTTTGCTTTTATTTGATTTTGGTCATGGGTCGTTGGAATTAAAAATGTTATTTTCACGTATAGCTTTCTTCAAAACATTTCAATAAAGACGATTTTAAACCTTAATGAATGTTTTAAATGATTTTTCAGGATAACTATCAGGTCCTCTCTATGGAGTGCTTTACCACGTACATTCGGCAAATTCATCGATCCTGCGGGGTTAGGTTGGACGAGTTAAAACGATTATCGTCGGCGAATGTTAAAATAATAAAAGTTGGCTAAATCCACTAAAACGAGACTATTAATCGTTGTGACGAATATCGTCTGTGCGACGACACGTTTGATCATTAACATCAGTAGTCTCATTTTGTTGGATTTAGCCTAACCTTTATTATTTTAACAATCGTCGACGAGAGACGATTATCGTATTAATTTGCCCAACCTAACCCCGATGAATTATAATAAGAATGTATTTTATTTACCTGATATTTTAATCCCACTTAAGCAGCATGAAAGAAAGATTTTTTCCCAAATAGCTATTTGGTTTTCTAATTCAATAAGTTTATTTTATTGCTAATATTTTATTATTTAATTGACAGTAATAAATTTTATGCGTTTTACTATCGCGTTTATTTTTAGTTAATAATTGTACATTTTCTTTTTCCGACGTACCAAGACCTTTGCAGCTATCGTGGTAACGAGAGAGAGCACGATGGCCACGATGACTGTAAAGCTCTCGAAACGTCGGAATTAATAAATAAACAATAATTAACTAAAAATAAACGCTATAGTAAGCCGCAAAACATTCACGTGTGAACTGTACAACGTTGAATTGCAACCAGGGATCGTTGTGCACGCTATCTAATTTTTCTATTCAATTTTCATTCGAACCTCAGGTCAGGTTTAGGCAAAAAAAACGTGCGAGGTTTATTTTATTTAGGTGAACTAAACTTAATCAAGGTCTTGATTCACTGAATATACCATGGCGTCAGAAAAACAGTGAAGGGACATCATTCATTTTGGGCTTTTATTACAAATGTCCAATGATGAAAAAATATATGAATGGTAGTTTTGATACTTGTGTTGATAAAACTAATAACAATTTTGCTTTTAATTGCTGTGCAATTGAGTTATTTGAAAAATAAGATATGGATCATAAAGACACGCCATAATAACAGTTCTGCTTTGAACTGTCGCAATTATAGTTTGATCATATTTCACACCTAAACTATGCAAAATAAAGGATATAATCCAAACATTGTAATCTTCGTACATCAAACTATTTTAAAATGTATATGCAACTGTTAATACAATTAAGCCTACGTCCCCATACAAAATGAATGATGCCCTTTCGTCGCACTGATATTTGACACCTTCATAACCAATCACCGAATGACAAATCAATAAGTAATCTTCGTTGATTGGTCTCTTGCTAGAATGCCAAATAGTAATGCAATTTCACTGCCATATTATATCAAGAGAATCGATGCCGATATCAATGGACAGTTGATCTATAAAACAACGCACAAAAAAAACTACCAGAAAAGGGATGTAAATAAAAGACTTTTACTGAATACATCGAACAACTTTTAATTCAATCTTAAATCGAGTTCTAAAACTGACTGTCGGCGCTGACCAAAGCTGCAATTTTACTAGTTTTGCACTGGACAATGACAGTGAAAAGAAAACTTTAAGCGTTAGAAATAAGGGTTATTCTTATATAAAGATGTCAATAGTATCTGTGTTTCACTGTCAAATAAAATATCCGATCGATTTACACAAAAAGACAATCTTGAGTAAAATTGGTCGTTTTTTTTTAAGTGTGGTCAGACATATGACAGCACGCCACCTGATGGTAAGGTGGAGTGTAATCCATGAATGGAGACGACCAATACTATAGCTAATAACTGCAAGTAGTAATCGCATCTACTATGCCGGCAACCCTAATGCCGAAACGCAACTGAGACACGATTACCTTTATTAATAGATGGTATTCTGCTTGGAGTGTTTATTAGATCTTATTGGCAGTGTAGTGTATGAGGGTACATACATTATATACACGTACTATTACTAGATATACGTGACACAGTCTCGAGCGTATTGGCAGAACACTAGTGGGTAGACGTGTGGCATAATACGTTGGCGAGCCTGTGTTACAGTAATCCTTGGTTTTACTACTGCACTGCATGAGTAGTAACTGCCGATACGCTCGAGACTGTGTCGCGTATGCAAATACTACAGACAACATTTTTGATTTGGTCGAACTCATCCATATAATTAGAAGGTCAGCGCGGACAGTCAACTGCAAAACAGACTAAACATTGACAAATGACGACACAAGAACGTCAAATTCTAATCTATTAACAGGGTTGTCACTACTTCACATTTACGATAAATTACACAATTGACACCTAGTTTGTAGAACATTAAACAAAATAACCATCGATCAAAATTTACTAACCAACAATTACTTATAGTACCACTTTTATAACTTACACCGATGTACAGTCCGCAAGGTCTAAGCTGAGCTTTGCATTGATCACCAAAAGTAGTCAGAATGCAGTATAACCCGGTTTAAACCAAGCAAAGCACTCACAAATGCAATGCTCAGCTTAGGCTTCGCAGACTTGATCAAATTAGCGCACTATAGTTCAATTTAAACTTAATGACGGCTCTGAAGATAGGCTCAAATCGATGCGCAATGCATAAAATACGATATAGAGGTGCTCGAAGTAGGTAATACATGCGCGAAGACGCACTCGCAGCTATCTTCGGACACGTCATAAAGTTTGGAGATAGCTGTACGCGCGATGAATGTCTGTCAGCTATTAGTTGTTACTTAGGCGCTATGTTCTAGGTCCGCGTCTTGGCAGTCGTCAGTTGGTTGTATTCATTCACGTTCAGTTTAAGTCAGCGCTCTTCTGTGCTAACGAATATTAGCGATGCAACCAGGGGCGTAGCTACAGCCGTATCTGCCGTATCATTTATACCAACAACAAAAATTATTAAAATCTTCCCAAGAAGAAACTTTAGAAAAACTAAAGTCATCATCTGCTTTAAATGATTTAATAAATCAGTTTGCCGAAAAAAAGGCATGGAGAGTGTATATTTAACTTGAATTGTTTGTGAAAATTTTGGAAAAAGTGACAGATAATTATGATGGATAAATATTGCTTTTAATTTTATGCAAACATTTTTTTTCCTTTGTGAGAAATCTTTATCCTTCCTTCTTTAGCCCTTAGCCCCCAAACAATTTTTTTACAGGGCCCCGCCATGGCTTGCTACACTACTGGATGCAACTTATAAAAGTGGTAGTACTACTGTAGCTGATTATTACGTTTTAACTAGTAGTTATATTTATTCAGACAAGATAATTTAAATAGACATTGACGTAGTTAATAATTATTAAAACTATACTTGAGTTTTAGGTTATAATAATTTTGGACAGGTTTTTTTTGTGACACGACATCTGACCTCGACCCGCCTGATGATAAGCATGAGGAGGTCCAAAAGTGACGACGACTGAGAGAACCGAGCTTGTTCCGAGCTGCCTATGTCGCCGTCACTATGCCGGCTAAAGGTGCTACTTCACGCACCGTTTAAAGGATCCAAGGTCATAGGATGGAGAGAACACAAAGCAAAGCATTCCACTTGTCGATTGTTCTACAAAGAAAAGACAGACGCACGCACCGAACATTTTAGTTCGACTGTCAATTCGGTCGATAGAATTTGTTGTGTAACGTACACCGCCTGATGTTAAGCTAAGGTGTGATTGATTCATATTGATACTACAGTTAAATTACTGCAAGTAAAAGTCGTATCCACTATGCCGGTCTATTTTTACCGGCAACTTTTAGTCTGAGCTTGAAACGGTAGATTGAACCACCAACTGTCTGCCTACCACTGTCTAAATATTATTATAACCTAAAAACTTGAGTATATTTTAAGTCCTACTTATAATATAAAACAGTAAATGCATACAAATAGAAAAACATTAATTTACAATACTATTAAGCCGTTCATCTAAAAGGCGACTAAAGTTGCCCGAGACCGCAGTAAAATAATGTTGTAAAACCCTAATCATTCTAGACATCCTCCTCATTCTAGTTGCCTAGTGCCCATAGCCGTAGAGCTTGTATGAAAAGAATTGTGGATGTGGCGATTAGATTGATTGATAAAACCCGAATAACACAATACTTTAAAATACTGATTTAAATAATTTTAAATTATTAAAATATAAGTTTTTTATTATTGTCACCCGACATCTTACCTCGACATGTCCGATTGTAAACAAAGATGGTAAAAAGATGGTTGCTCGATGCACGTGGCACGGTCTAGTGCGTATCTTAGAACACGAGTGCCCTGTGACAGGGGTAGACGCGTGGCATAATACGTTGGCGAGCCTGTGATTACAGTAATCCTTAGTTATCAGTGTTACTACTGCATGAGGTACTATGTAAACACTACAACCTCTAAGACAAATGGAGGTCAGATGCCGCGTCTCAATAAAAAAGTGTGATCGATACATATGAGTATACCTTGTTTAGCTTGCGAGTTTCAGCGATGCTTCAGCGAGATTTTACTAGTACCTAAGAGTCATCAGATTTATGATATAGGCATAACGCTTACCTGAGCAAGTCCTGCAGTGCGGAAGGGGGGGTTTCGCTCCCGCACCGATCCACTACTTTAGGAACCTCACAGTTAAGCGCTAGTATAGTAGTCACCGTGTAAATGAACAGCCTTTAAATACACAACATCGATAACACTACTAATGTTTAAACAAATCACAGTTAAATATAATTTTTAAATTCACATTTACGACTTCATCGAATAAAGTAATATTCTATAATAACAGCGAATCTACTATCTGACAGCAAAAACTATGCCAACTTTTTAAGCGTTTTAATATCATCTACTACGCATATGCAGTAGTGAAATGGCGGCTCAATTTTAGTAAAAAACTCTGTATATATAGAATTAAGAACGGTCCAATCGTTGCTCTTAAGACTTTTGAGATCAAATAAAGTTTAACAACCTACTTTATAAAAAAAAAATAGACACCTAGTTATAAATACTAAAAGACATGAATATTACATACTAAATATTTTTTTTATAAAAGTTTATAACTTACACAATAATAATTTTACTAGGAATAACAAAACTAAGTCCTACATTCTGACTTGTCAACTCACAGACTGAATTGTCAATTGTCGAGCGTTAAGCTTATAGGTAAATGGAGAGGTGCAGAGCGCAAGCTTCACAAACGACTCATATTGTCGTCTGTGGAGACTTTAAGACGATTTTTAAAGGACAAAATATTTGCTTAGATTCTGCGCGAACATTGATTAATGAATTAAACAAATTTTTTGCCACTCACTATCGCGTTTAATTGGGGTTTTGATTTTACATATTTTTATTATTTCGACGTTTCGAGAGCTTTGCAGCTATCGTGGTCATGGAAAAAGATAAACGTCGGAATAATAAAAAGATGTAAAATCAAAAACCAAAATAAACGCGATAGTCAACCGCATAAAATTTGTTTAATTCATGGAACAAAATAGTTAAGTTGTTTTTTTAATATTACACTGCCTGATGTTAAGCTGGTGTATGATCCATGAATAAAGGCGACTGCTACAACATTTAAATGATTGCGAGTAGCAGTCGCATCCGCTATGCCTAGTTGAACCTGCGAGCTGATCCCAAAACGCGACGGAGTCGTTTCGCGGTCTGTGCACTTAAAAGTAGTAGACCCGGAATAAAAATCTGGTTCGTGTACTTTATTAGCTTATGGGCCACAAATTAGTCTTGGTGTCCACTTGCGCAGGTTCAGTACGAGTAGGCAGCTAGATTTAAAAATATGGTTTAGCAAAATGTTTAAACAAAATGGGTGTCATTAAAATATATCTTAGTGGTCAGTGGGCAAAATAAGGTTAAGAACCTATGCTCTGATCATTAAAGCCTAGACCCAACTAGAGGTTATAATTCTATAGAATATGCATAGCTCTAGGAATTCTAGTTACTCTATTAAACAACTAATTTTAAACGCAACTGAACACTCGTCAATTTACTCTATAAATCTATATAAATGAATTTTTAAAAAGCATAAATTAAAAAAATAACGATATATATTAGATCATTTGAAATATAATAGAATTTATTTTAAAATTAATTTGCAAACTATACTACACAGAACAGTTAAACATTCGGTGACTATACATTTATAAATTATTATATTTCTAATTAAATTAATCGAATACATTCTATATTAAACCTACATTTTGCGTTATATCTAAAAAGCGTGTTGTAAGACCGTCATCACTATCATACTGTAATAATACTGTGGTAGCAGTCGCCTCTATTCATGGAGCGCACTCCAGTTTAAAATTAGGCGGCCACAATGACATATGACAGTGCGACGACAGAACTGTCAAATAACAATAAGGATCAGTAACTAAGAATTATGTAATAGACATTAGGTTTAATTATTAAACAATGGGTAACAGATAAAATTAAAAGTATTATATATTAACTATAATTAAACTATAAAAAAAAAAACATCTAATGACGTCGCATCAGATATAGTCCCAAGAAGACTGGTTACATTTCCCCTTTGTATAGCAAGGCTATAATACATTGGCAGAAATAATTGCTAGCCTTCCTGTATCCAGACTTCTCCGTCAGCCGCTTGGACAACTCCTTGGCTAAGAATTTGTACTATTCATTTAAGTAAATAACTAAGAATTTGTAATGAAGTGAAGACGGTCGATCAACATCTAGGCATTGGATTACATTAAATATATTCCATGCTAAAATCTCGACAAATAAATCATCATCCGACTTTACATGTCTAAATGCTTGTCGACAACTGCGGCGATTACTAATTTAATTTAATACCAGCAGATAGCAATACATTATTAAACATTTATTTATAAATACATATTTTACGATAAGCATAGTAAACCTACATTTTAGTGCGTAATAGCAATCTAGATTACGCAATTTAATAATGAACAATACTTATTAAATACAATTTTTGGTTTTTAAAATCTTAAACTTTTATAGCCTCAACTAAACTAGACGGCTCTAAACAATGGCAATGACACAAACAACTTAAAATTAAAATTAACTAACAACAATATGAATTTATTATTCCACGCAAAAGCTACGCACGTAAAGAGAAACCGTTTAAATCCGATTTACTTTATACAAAAACGATCTTTGTTTCAAGCACCTTCAAGTATTCATTTTAATAGCCCCGCGTGTAGGCTAGGTGCTTGCGTTGCAGTGAACACCGGCTTTAACACAGATTTATTCAAATTGCTTTGACAACCGACATCATAATGTCGAAGTTGTCAAATTACGTGTAAAATGACACATAATACTAACAAATAACAGTTACTAAGCCCATTTAATACACATAACAAATTGACGACAATTAACAATTAAAGAGTTTGATTAGAAAATATCAACCACAGCTTCACTTAATCTAGTCAAAGAAATCTGACACGCATCCTTTTACTTGTGTCATTAAATGAAGCATGAGATGTTCATTCAATGACATTGTCAGTAATGACAAATCAAGCAAATAGATCGCTAGTCATGTCTTTGAGCCCCTACAAAAATGTTACATTTATATACACTAATACATTTAAAAAGGTTATGGCTGCAATTCCATGATCTTGGCCCTAACATGTCATTGTCCATGCTGTGACCATAAAAGATCATGTTGCAATCGCTTGCCAATCAATATTCCCTGTGAACCCACAGGTTCTATCTGAAGACTATTTTTAAATATGGTATTTATGAAAAGATCAATTCAGTTATAGAGCAGTTGTTTGCTAAAAATAGTTGGATAAACAAATTTGATTATTTCAAATTCATGGAATTAGAGAAAATGATGTCATCAAACTGTCTGCATTTTAAAGTTGAAATACATTGAACACACACACGTTTGACATTTACATCTAAAACTTTTCTAGAAAGAGGTAAGTGTCACTGCAAACATGAGAGAAAAAGCATTAAATACTGACAAAAAGTGTCATAACTACAAAAATCACTTGAACCACTACACTGTCAAATCATTTAAATGTCACATAAAACTGTAATGACAATCGACATTACACTTTAAGAGATCAGATTATTTCGTCCTTAATAACTAAACTCAATTCCGAATGTCCTTAGTATGTCTGTGGTTATGGTAAACAACTATCATGTGGAATACCCCACAGATCCTCGGGTTAGTCATCTGTCACCATCACATTGTTGGGCCTTGAAGACTCCAACTTAGCAATCTGCTCACGTATATATATAAGCCTTTGCTCCTGAAGAGTAGCTTGGAGATCTCTGTGCCTTACAACGGCGCGGACACATTTTAATTCAGCCGATTCCCTTGTAAATTGGAGAAAATTCGTATATGCTTCTTTTGCATATCTGTTTGCTTCTTGCTCCAGCAATTCAGAGGGCCACCCTGTCACATGACTAGTCAAATCATTACGGACATAATTAACCAATGAAGGCGTCAACATAGGAGCTGGTTGGAGACTGAAGTTACCGAATGACTCCATCTTACGAGGCAAAGCTGTATCCAGATGAGTGACCTGGTCAGTGCTCTCGAAGTGTGTTGGAGTGGGAGGTCCATCATTTCTAGATACTGAGACACTGGTCACTGTTTCTGGTGCCTGACATATCTTTGGCAAAGCAGCAGCAAGCAAAGATATATTTTGAATGTCAGAACCCTCATTGGATGGGCCTGGCTTTTCTGAACTCTTGGATGTACTGGCTTGGGCCATATACTTATCAGTTGGTTTAAGTTTGTCAGGTGACAAGTAAGGTGAATTATCCTCATAGGGAACTAGGTGTATTGGTCTTTTCTGATCATGTTCATCTCGACTTGACCTCCAGTCAGGGCGGTATTTGGGATTGAATATTTCTGCCTCCCTCCTACAAGCATTGGGTCTTTGAAAAATATTTCTATTCAAGCCCTGTCTCCAACCCGTAGGTCTCTCCCATTGAGACACTTCACTTATTGCGTTATAATAGTAGCGTTTTCCTGTAGAGCTAATGTGTGATGACCACTCAGTTAAGGGGTCCTTTGCTAAAGAACTACTCTCTTTTGGTTTACTACTTCTGGTGGATGTGCTGGCTACTTCTGGACAATTCTTCTTTACAAAATCACCTTGCTTGAAGCAATGATTCCTATCACTTGGTTTATCTTTGCAATAGTTGTCTCTAGAAGAATATTTATCCCTAGAGGATTTATAGTTTCTATTCCTTTCCTTATAGGCTTTTGGGTACCCTCTGGAACTGTGGCCACGGTCATTAGGGCGCCCACGTTCAGTGTGATGACTGCGCTCACTTGGGTGGGTACGAGCATTAGGGTGGCCACGATCACTAGTATGACCGCGGTCACTGGGATGCCCACGTTCATTCATGTGGCTGCGATCACTAGGGTGCCCATTTCCTCGGTCACTATGACTATGTTGACTGTCGCGCGAGCCGTGCGAGTGTCCAGAGCTGCCATTCGGATGTTGCTGTTGGTCAGAATGGTGCTCAGGGCTATTGTGCTCGTGCGGAGGACGTTTTTCTTTCTTATTATTCCGATAAGAATTTGGCTGGTCTTTATCAAAATACATTATTATATTCCGTACCCGCAACTCAGTTTTTCAATTTACCACCATTTCAATAATAAAAACTAGAAAACCAAAAAAAACAATACGTCGGTCTACTTGTTTTTGCTTTGAAAATTATAAAGTGATGCAACGAATAATTGAAAAGTTTTTAGCTTACCAAATGTAATTTATGTTCAGCTATGTATTAACTATAATGCCTTGGTGTCTTCTTTATTGAGATTTAACGCACGTCTGTCCAACACAAAACACAAATGCTAAATCACAAAAATATTCCCACCTCCCAGTTGGGAATTGTCAATGTCAACTAAAAATTAATTTTGCGATTGCGCAAAACTTTATAAGAAATACTAATTTGAATGCCCTTTCTTATTTGAATAAAATGAGAAACTAACTGATATTGAAATTTAGCGGTTAATATTAAGAAGAGTTGAGAGGGAGATATTATTCATAATTAGAGTAAATGAGACAAATATTACGCCGGGAAAATACATTCAGTTTATTTTGTACTTTAACCAAGACGTTCAAGATTTTTATGTAATTGAAATCTTTATTTGATTAATTATTAAAAATAAATATAATTCTTTTTTTATACACAATCAAAATTGCACATATGTATTTAATGAATTAATCGTTTTATTTAACAATTAAATTAAAATACTTAAGATTTATGGAGTTATGAATTTAGGTTTTTGAACGAAACAAAATATAAATGCCGGCCATTTGCGCCGGTAATTTAATTTTGATTAAAGTTATATCGCGATCTTATGTGTGTTTGTTACATGTTTCTATTTATTGTAATAACTAAAACAGATTTTTAAGTGTGTGAAATAATAAAATCTCCAGTTAAAATGTCTGATTGGGATGAAGAACCAAGTGAACAAAATTTCGAGCATAAACCGCGAGTTTTTCGTCAATCTACTAGCAGAGGTTATCGCGGAGCTGGTGGACGGGGTGCAAGCAGCAGTAACTGGAGAGATCGTGATGGAAGGAATGCTCAGGGCGACCATAGAGCTGAACGAAACACTCATACATACCACGGTGATAATCGCAAGAATATTACGGTTGCGTCAAACATGGTTGGTCGCATTATTGGCAGAGGTGGCTCAAAGATTAAGGATATCGAGTATGAGACAGAAGTTAAGATCAAAATAGGTGAGTCAGATGGCACTAACACATCCGTTACGTTATTTGGTAATCAGGATGCAATTAGCAAAGCAGAAGAAATAATTATGGATTTGGTTGTGGAGAGGCCTGCTCCTCCTCCAAAGGTCTTTAATGAAAGGAAAACCGAAGGCAATAACTATGAAGACAATAATGAAGTTATAGATTGGGATAAAGTTAATGAGGAATATGATCGTAGTCAAAAAGAGAGGTACAGTAAACTACCTCCAATTGTTAAAGATTTTTACAGGGAAGACCCTGAAGTGGCGAAGATGTCGCCAACAGATGTGAAACGGTGGCGGCAAGCTAACAATGACATACAAGTTAAAAGAACATTTGATGAAAAGCCTGGCCTAAGACCTATACCTAACCCAGTGATTACATTCAAACAGGCTTTCCAAAATTACCCTGAGATCTTGGAGGAAATAAGGAAACAAAATTTCAACACTCCATCACCTATACAAAGTCAAGCATGGCCTGTTCTACTCAGAGGTGAAGATTTGATTGGTATTGCTCAAACAGGTACAGGAAAGACTCTTGCATTTTTATTGCCAGCATTAATCCATATTGATGGTCAACCTCCTAGAGAAACTGAAGGTCCCCTTGTACTAATTTTAGCACCTACCAGAGAACTAGCACTCCAAATTGATAAAGAAGTATCAAAATATCAATACAAAAATATAAAATCAGTTTGTATTTACGGAGGAGGTGATAGAAAGAATCAAATTCAGGCTTTAAAGAATGGAGTTGATATTGTCATTGCAACTCCGGGCAGACTTAATGACCTGGTCATGAGTGGCCATATAAACATTATCAACTTCTCATATATAGTCTTGGATGAAGCTGATAGAATGTTAGATATGGGATTTGAACCACAGATTAGAAAGTCCCTCTTTGATATCAGACCTGATCACCAGACTGTTATGACCTCAGCAACTTGGCCTTCTGGTGTGCGTCGCCTTGCAGAGTCATATATGAAAGACCCTATTCAAGTCAATGTTGGATCACTCGACCTGGCAGCTGTGCATACTGTTACACAGAAGCTAATGTTTGTTGACGAGGCCTTAAAAGAAGAAACATTGTTTGAATTCCTTGACAATATGAGTCCTGATGACAAAGTTATTATATTTTGTGGCAAAAAAGCTATAGCCTCACACATTACTTCCGAACTGTGTATAAGAGGGGTCAATTGTCAGTCTATACATGGGGACAGAGAACAGAGTGATCGAGAGGCAGCACTAGGTGACATGATAGATGGTACTGTAAATATTCTGGTGGCTACTGATGTGGCTTCCAGAGGTATTGATATAAAGGATCTGACCCATGTAATTAATTATGATTTTCCGCGTAATATTGAGGAGTATGTCCATAGGGTTGGTAGGACAGGTCGTGCTGGCAAGACTGGAATAGCATTATCGTTCATCACAAGGCAAGATTGGGCAAACGCTGGGGAGCTGATCAAAATATTGGAGGAGGCAAATCAGGAAGTGCCAGATGAACTGACAGACATGTCAAGGCGATTTTCAGATATGAAGTTAAGGCAGGAAAGGGAGGGTGGAGGGAGGGGCGGTGGCAGAGGGAGAGGGGGGAGACGGGGTGGGGGAAGATATGGAGGAGATAGATGGTAAATCTATGTTTGTAATGTTTTATTACTCAGTCAAATACTTGATGTAGTTGAATTATGTTTAAAAAAATAACATACTATTAGACACCATAAAATAGATGGGTCAGGATTGGAGGGGTCTAAACGAATGCAGGCAGCATTTGTTTGGTCGCTCCAATTGTTAATAGGATCCTTATAGTGGATGTGATACTTAGTCCAGATTGGTGTAACAAGCATATAATGTAATGCTTGAAAAGCATTTTATCAGTTTGGCGAGCACTGAACCCATACAACCTGTTATACCACGATACCCATACGATGTTCCTGGGTCTGCCTCGTTTAGGGCATCTATCTGCATCTTATATTTGCTATCGTCACTCCACATACACTCTTTATTACCACATTTCTACCGCATTTATTTTACTCTCATGCTTCTGCCATCCTCAGCATTTTCTGCCCGAAAGCCGGTTCCCTCCGCGCACAGGATGCAACGCCTGTTGCGTGCGCGCAATGCGTCTGAAATATGCGAATTGAGTTATATTACATGATACATTGCATGTTACGTTACACCAATCTGAACAAGGCATTATCAAGAATCAATGTATCTGAAAGTATACCGAATAAACGTCATTCGAAAATTCACTTATCTATGTGAAATCTGTGGACAAAGAGAATGGTCTGAGCATTCCCTACCCTGGTTTAAAGTAAATCTGGCCACAGAGTGAGAGAGACAAACAATCGTGCGGCCAGTAGTTGTCTCATCTATACGTTATAGTTGTATGCAATGATATTAAGTAAAACTGCTGTAGACACGTTATATACACCAGTTTTAGTGTTCGCATAGGGCACGAGTTAGAATGGTCAACCACGACGAAGTGGAACTAGGACGAAGTAATAGTTATTGAGTGCGAAAAAGAGACAAATATATGTTGCTCTGCATCTCGACACTGAGTTCAGGTTTGCTTATTAGCATAGTTTTACGTGCCTCTTTCGCAGTTCGTATATCTACATCTTCTCTTATTAATGTATGCATATTACAATCGTTTTTCATTAATTTAAATTTTGTTTATTATTTTTTTTAAAATATCTAATATTAAAATAGTCTATTAATCGAGATGGCCGCACAGCCGCGTTGTCTCTTTCTATCTTTGAGTGGTCAATTTTGTGAGGCTATTGCTCAGTCCATTCTCTATGTCTGTGGTTGAATCACAATGAGTATTTTAGACTATTTTAGATGAATTATTTTACTTATCCTGTCAAGTAGCATTGTTGGATAGTTTTTTCTCATAATATCATGTATGTTGAGTCCCCTTCTCACGTTTAGTTCATTTAAATTTTAGTAGGTATATTATTGCGTTTATTTACCTAAAAAGTTCTTAGGCATGTTAGGAAATCATTTTATTTTGTACGTTTGTCGACTGTGATATATGGTTGCATCTTCTTAGTTTTTAGGCTGTGTTGCTTTAAGATATTTTCCAAATGTAACGCCGCCAACGGTCTAAAGACGTGATAAGTCATTAGACATATTTGTCACGTTATTAGACTAGCTGTGTATGCAGAGGCACGCACGGGCACTAAATCTGCCTTTCCACCAGAGATGCAATTGATAGCAAAGCAGTGAGCGAATAGCCAAGCTGTTTATTCTTTCCACTAAAACTAAGGCTAGGAACTCACGGAACGATATTAGTCGCGACCGCGAGTTTGTTGCTACTGGACGACCGCAAAGTCGACAAGAAATAATCGCAAGTTGCGCTCTTTGAAATCGTAAAGTTGCTAACGATTTTATATATTAATTAAAAGTCGTCACTCTTGGACCTCCTCTTGCTTATCATCAGGCGGGACGAAGTCAGATGTCGTGTCACAATAATTTTTACATTCCACCGAAGTGCCCGCAACCGCACGGGCCTGACACATAATCGCTCCTTGTGCTCCTAGCCTAAATGGTATAGATGTTGAACGCGCGCTTTTTCGTAGCACACAGCTCAGCTACTTCGTACGTGGCTGATGGAGAGGCAGCCTAAAGAAGACGTTAGACAGTTGTATTTAGGGTAGTTTTCGTTTAAAGTTGATCGAATCAATTGCTGAACTATGTATTTATTTAGCGCTTTATGTCTTGTAACAGCTAAATGATGGCTAGAGTACAGTTAGACTCTGAGATCTATAAAGTGTGCTCTGACTTAGCTTGGACTTGTATGCTAAGCAAAAACTTCACATTGGTCTTTATAGCATACGCTAAGCTCCGTATCAAGTAAATTTAATAAAAACGTTTTCAATTTTGGGCAATTTTACATCAAAAACGCTACACCCTAATTGAATTCTCTTCTAGATGCGACGTTAACCCTTTCCGTACGGCGCACGCCAATTGGCGTAAATTTTTTCCTATTTACCGTACGGCGCACGCCAATTGGCGTGCAAACTAAAATGACGATATCTTCGCGAAACAAGTTTTGTTGATAATGTCCTTTCTATACAAGCTTATATACAATGTTCTTAATAATATACTAGCCTTCGTTTTGTAAATCACGATATTTAAAAATATGATCTTTTTTTATCCACATACGGCAAAGGTAAATCAGAAATTGACAACATTTTATCTGAACATGATAATGAAATAATATAATTAAAATAAAACATATTTATGTTCCTCATAAATATCGGTCGCATTTATTGATAGATAAATATAATGGCAGATAAATCATAACATGTCCGAATTTGTTTGGAGATGATATATTTTTTTGCCAGGGATCTTATACAAAGTCGTTATTATTGAATAATAATGACTTTGTATTTATGCAATTTAATGTATATTAGTATACCGTCACTGTATTATATACTTTGGGGGATTCCTGTGGTAGTGCCTTACATCATACCGACATCAAGTTCAATGCCACTACGATTTGCATGAAGTTACCTCGGGTACCGCAAACATTTCACAATGGACTCGCTAGGCGAGTTAGCGGCATTACAGTTTGAAATCAAAGGACTCGCTAAGCATTAAGAAAAGATAAATTTAAGTTTTTGCTATTTTCGTGGTCAAATAGTTATTATCAAACGGACATGAATAGCTTGGTCACATAATTAAAACAAGTAATTTAATGTTGTAAAATTTATTAATTCAGGCTGATACCTTAAATACCTAATTATAATTCCTCTAAGAATTTCATTGTTATGTTTATAATAACATAATATATTATAAATAATGTTAAAAGTTGTTTTGTTAAATAATTTATTGCTACAGGTTTTTTTTGTCGGTGACTCTGATAGTGTAACAAAGGCAACTCTTTTGAATGTGAATTCTTTTTGTTACTTGCGCCATTTCTCGATAAATTTACTAATGAAATTATAGAAACGCTTTCTTTAGATAAACATGGTTGTTTGGTGAAAACAATTACTTTTTTTATTACTGCTTGGTTATAAAAATGAAAAAAGACAACAAATAAAGCACCGCTTCTTTTTACCCGAATACGGCGAAGCACCCGATAATGGGGAATGATTCAAACATATTTTTTATCCAAAACTACTTGAAATACGTATTTCATTATAAACTATAATACACTTGTTCAAATTATATTTACGTGTGTAACACAATGACATAAGATGGAACCTCTACATATTAAAGGCGGTAGGTTAAAATCTTAACAAGTGATTTTTTTTTTTAAAGCGGATCTGCAAACCTTATTTTTTCCACAAAATTATAACCCCGAAAAAAATGTAAGTTGTTTATTTATTACACAATAAATATCGAATAGTTTGCACATAACAATATCAGATGAGAATATTTTCTTGATTTTTGTTTTAGAGCGTGATTTTCCAGTACTCGGGTTTAAGATTTTGAGCTTACTTTTTATTAACGTAACTTCTCTAAAGGTCTTGGCTTGAACTTGTGACTGTGAACGTCATTGCCGCTTCTTTTTAACCCCCGACCCAAAAGAGGGGTGTTATAAGTTTAGCGCGTATGTGTATCTGTGTGTCTGTCTGTGGCATCATAGCTCCTAAACGAATGGACCGATTATATTGCGGTTTTGTTAGTTTGAAAGCTGACGTGATCGAGACGGTTCATAGCTAAAATTGATGAGGGTTTTGAAGGTCATCAGTTCGGTATTTACTTTTCAACATATCTGTGACCTCACGTTTGACACACCCATGTATATGAATATATGTCTGTTTTAACTGGTACCACTGAGCTACTCTGATGATAAAGCTCGAAGGTAGGTGATGAGTAAATCAACAAGAGATAGAACTATTGTGCTTTAACTAAAACGTTTACTTACTATGAGCTTTTAGCTGGGCCGTTATCAAATTGAGGACCGGCGCGACGCAAGAGGTCCGCGGAATTATTATTAAATTTCACAAATTGTTTCAAAAAACTATAATATTATTAAATTAAACAATTTAAATTTATAACCAAAATTATTTAAATATAATTTACCATAGATGGTAAATTGACAAAATGTTTACCATCTATGGCGTAAATAAAATCTTTACATACGATCGGCGCACGCCAATACGCGTGCTAGCGATAATAGCGGGCCGTACGCGGGTATAATCTGCGTTGTTGAGCGTCGTGTTGAAAGGGTTAAACTTAAAATTATGTCGTATTATAAGAAAAAATGTGTTAAAAATGGCTATGCGTAAATGGGTAGTCTGGCATGTTGAAATGGAACTTTAAAAACAAACTGTTTATCTCTATGATGCTTTTACATTTTCTATTTATTTAACAAACCACGCGTTTATTTGTCAATTTAGAACTAAAACTATTTCCCCCTTACTCTTTCTCTCTTCCCTTCCCCTTACTCTACTCACTCTTTCTTAATGACGTTTCTAAGTGTTTGTAAAAACCAAATGAATTTGAATTTGACAGCCGCACAAAGTGTGGCAATAAGGATAATTTAAAAAGTTGTTTACGCAATAGTCTAACACTGTTATTACATACATCTTGTTTTAGTCGGTTAATAATGTCGCCGTTTACTTAGGCTTACGATTTGCTTAGCCTATGCTCAAAGTCTCGACTATAAGTTTCAATTTTGACTTATCCCGTGAGCATAGCTTGATCAAAGTCAGAGCACGCTTTATAGATCTCAGCTTTGCTTTGTTAGAATATTGCATGAATGGACAATAATTTGCTAGTGAAACTATCGCTTGGCGATGTATATCTAGTGTTGTCTATGATTTTTACCGACCTAATGTCGCTGGTTTGCAGAGATTGTATCTCTTTTTTTTAATTGATCCTAGTTTTAAGTTTCTTAACTTAATTGTTATTATAATATGTATATGACTTTAGAAAACAGACCGAGGTTCTGTGTTTATTTTGACCAATTGTGATTAGTTTAATTTTAAACATTTGTTATTTATTCTAACTCTAATTTGTAAACCTATTTTTTTACTAAAACAAGTTTTAGATGTGGAAGGGACATAATCGATCAAAACAAAAGAAGGCAATATTATCCTCAGTAGTTGTACAAAGAGTGGTAGGCAGTGGTGCCGTCTACCGATCCGGGCTAGTACCCACTACTTACAAGTATGTATATAGATGTGAGGTGACTTAGTCGCGTTTTGAGATCAGCTTCTAAGTTGCCGATTTTAACTAGGCCGGCATAGTGGATGTGACTGCTACTTAGAGTTCTTTAACTGTAGTAGTAGTCGCCGCCTCGTGTAGCATGTTGGTTTAATACAATGAACAATTTTTAAAAAGTGATAGGCAGTGGTACCTAGTCTACCGATCCGGGGTAGTGCCACCACTTACAAGTATACAGACCGTGAATTGATTTGGTCGCGTTTCGGGATCAGCTTGTAAGTTGACGGTTCCAACTAGGCAGGCCACACTTCAGCTTATTTTATATGTACAGCTTAACATCAAGCGGGGTGCTGTCAAATGTCGAGTCACAATAAAAATAATAAAAAATAGGTTTATTTTTAAGGGCGCTAATTGCAAATGTTTGAAGTGTACCTTCTATTCTTCTACATTTAAATATGTGAAATAAAATGTCTAATATTTACCAGTTTTACTTGTTTAATAAAACCGTTGTATGCATATTGCTTTTTATTTGTTATTCACCCTTCCTACTCCCAAAACAATGATATTTAAGTCAATCAATCAAATTGCCACGCCTTTTTCCCAAAGGCAGAGACAACTCCAATTTTAAGTATTGTGAATTATTATAGTCCTGAACCAATTTCTTAAGCTGGCTAAACTTTTCATCTGTGTCTATAGAGGAAACTAGTTTAATTTTTATGTAATTTGCAAAACCGTTACTAATGAAGTGCTTTACCGTCCCATGTGTGGAGGATCCTATTATCGTGGATTATTCAATCGAAATGGCCTGGCATACTGAGGCAGCCGTATAGACTGTTAACGGTATTTTTGGTCGCAGGCGCCTCCCCCTTGCATAACGTCAGGCAATGCGAATGACCACTCCGCTACGCATAAAGTCTCAGGTTCGATTCCCGGTAGGAGCAAAGATTTGTTTAGCGTCTAAATTAAATTGTATAAAAAGCAGATTGCTCCTGGTCTAGTTGTTGAAGGTGGGTGGTAATTTGATATTGCCCTATACCGACGGGTCAATAGGCGCGGACCAAAATCAGAAAACTATGGTTTCTATGCCCAGGGTCGCGCTATGTGCTCCAGTGTGTGGCGCATTAAAATGCCTAATAACGAAAATTTTTGTTAATATTTTTTACACAAGGCATGAAATAGAACGCCGAGTAGAAAATTCCTGGAAGAGCTATTGGTCCATGAAAAAATACATGGAGGGCAGTCTACCACTCTCCTTAAGAAGAAAGCATGTGCTGTCCTTACCTATGGTGCACAAACTTGGTCTTTGACAAATTACCAGAGGTCCAGGCTCGGGGTTTGTCAAAGAGCCAGGAGCGCAGTATTCTGGACGTAAAACTTACAGATAAAATTCCTAACACCATACTGCGAACGGCTAGCGATTGGTTTGTTCCGCGCAAAGTCCCGGTCGAAGCAAATGTTTGTTTCATGGCATTTATTTGTAATATTTAATAATTTTATAAATATTGCAAATATTTGTTAATAAAAAAAGAGGCGGATATTTTGCTTCGGGTCTGGTTAACAAAGAGTGGTAGGCAGTGTTACCCAGACTGCCGATCGGGGTATTACCACAACATACAAGTGATTTAGTCGCTTTTCGGGATAGGGGATGTGATTGTTATTACAGCTTTGAATTGTAGTAGCAGAGACATTCACCACACTCCGGCTTAACATCGAGCAAGGTGCTATAATATGTCGAGTCATAATAAAAAAAACCGCTTGAGGAAGAAGACGCTGCTCAAGCTGGGCCGAACAAGGGCGGACGGCGTGTCGTGACGGCGGAAACCCTGTATAAGGAAGGCAACGTCGGCGGAGCTTGCGGTCATAAACTGTGATACAAACGAGTACTCGCGGTTTTGCCGACTCAGACTGTTTCGTGGAAACGGCGAGATATAATACTAGATTGTATTATTCTTTGGCCGGCATAGTGACAGTGACTGAGGCAAACATGGTTGTTTGAGTCGACGTCACTCTTGGACTTCCTCTTGTTATCATCAGGCGGGTTGAGGTCAAATGTCGTGTCACAATAAAAAATATTAGGTGATTTTCATTGTTTTCCGAGTTAACATTCACATACCACCCTAAGCAGTTTTTATCGCATCTCAAAAAGTACCCGCGATCTCGTAAGCTTGAAGTTACAAGTGTGGTGACCGTGAAGTAACTTCGTTGCGTTTCGGGGTCAGATTGTAAGTTGCCGATTTTAACTAGACCGGTTAGAACTGCTGCTTGCAGTTATTTAAATTAAGTAGCTAACGCCTCAAATCATGGACCGCACTTCAGCTTTACATTAGGCGAGGTGTAGTCTTATGTCGAACCCTAATAAAACAAAATTCTAGTCGTTGATTTTTATATAAAGGAATTTTATATAGGAATTAAGAAAAAAAGTAATCGAGACTTTTTAAAAACCATAGCTAAGGTACGAATGAAAAAACACCTCATCAAACAGCTGTCATCTGGCCATGGACAACGGCTTACTTCTTGCTTGCTTCCACAAACAACAAATCCACCCATTTTGCTGAATTCTTCGTTTCTTCAAAAGAAATCTAACAGAAATGACTTCTAAAAGTGAAAAGGATCGCGTAAAGCAAATCCAAGACCGATGTCAGGGAATTTTAATGCAAATGCTAAAGGACGAAGACAATAAATACTGTGTCGATTGCGATGCAAAAGGTATAGTAAAAATTACCAAAATTATGCATTAATAACAGCTTACGTATTTATCATTTACTTAATTTATATTCAGAAATAAGATTTCATTTATTTTATTTGTAGTTTTGCTTGTGATATGCATGACCGAGGTCCTTGAACTCACTTTTGTAGGAAAAACGAAAGTGACTCACAATTTCCTTTCAAACTATCCTTGCTATCGCACCCCATTGTTTTAATATTCAACATGTACTCTTAGATTCATATGAATTAGTAAAATACATAATAGATATCATTGCATCGCGGTATCGCTTAAAAATGGTTGCCTTGAGAGTTTTATTAAAATTCAACCATATTTTAGTAAATATGATTGAATTCAGTTCTTATTTTCTGACGTGAGTCTCCTAATTAACAATGTGAACTAATTCATTAATTTAAAAATTACGTATTTCAAATGTAGGAAGCATTTTCTAATAAGGTATCAGTGAACTGCTTATTTGGTGAGAATTGTTTTTACAGTGTAGTTGATAGTTATTAATGGACTACCCATAAACTTAATGCGAGTGTCTTTGTTAATGTTAACCAGTCATGTAGACAAAAGACAAAGGAGCACTAACTTCTATGATCTTGATGCTAATTGTTCTGCCTCATGGTAAATCTAGCCGGGTTAAAAACAGAAACTCCATTCAAATAAAGTAAGAGTACTGTGCAGTACAAGCCAAAATGAGCCTTATATTTAGTGCAATATGGACAATTATTGCTTTTTTTTGTTTCCGTACATTTGTGGGCAGGTCATGTCCTGCATATTAATTTCTAATATCCCTGTGCATATAGAACTAAGTGTTGGTAGGCCTCTAATATTAATGTATTGATACAGGACCACGTTGGGCATCATGGAACTTGGGCATATTTCTGTGCATTAGATGTGCTGGCATTCACCGCAACCTTGGAGTTCATATCTCAAAAGTTAAGAGTGTAAACCTCGACTCATGGACACCGGAACAAGTGGTAAATATAATATAAATTATTTTAAAGGAAGGTAATACAATATTTATATTGAAACTGTGTCAGAACAAAGAAAAAAGAAAGACAGAATGCAACAAATAAATGGTCCAAGCAAGATTGTGCCTGGCATACACTACATATATAAAATGGCAACACTATAGGTGACTACACAAAGAGAAGGAAGGGGAGTAAACGGGGATTTTTTCGTTGAGAAGGCGCATACCTGAGTCTTGTCTGCTGCTTTGTACTGAATTAGGTTCTTGTTACCCCAATGGGTAATACAATCAAGAACCCGGTTTAGCTCCGCTACAACAGACTATCTCATATTGGCTATCTCCTGTTTACTGGCTGCGGGACGGGCAGGCGTGCTGTTGTCTGCATAGCAATAAATGCCGGATCCAAGGTCCAGCATGATATGCAGAAGGAACAAAGTCTGCGAAAGCACAGAGCCCTGAGGGACGCCAGCATTCACAGACACCCTGCGCGATGCGCTTCCATCCACAACAGAGTGTATAGAGCGGTCATGCAGGAAGTCGGCTATCCAGCCCCGCAGACGATCAGGTAAACCGTATGCTTCGAGCCTGGATAAAAGGGCCTTGTGCCAGACCCTGTCAAACGCTTTGGAGATGTCCAAGCCAACGGCAAGGGCCTCTCTATTACCATCCAACTCATCACCCCAGAAGTGCATGGTGTACGCCAGAAGGTCACCAGTTTCGGCCTACCGCCATATTGATAGTCATTGATTAGCTGGTGACCCTCCATGTAAGCCATTAATTATCCACTACATAATCTTGCACAGTACTGAGGTTACAGCTATAAGACAGTAGATGTACGAAGATTACAATGTAATTGGAATATATCCTTTATTTTGCATAGTTTAGGTGTGCAAAATGATCAAACTATAATTATGACAGTTTGAAGCAAAACTGTTATTATGGCGTGTCTTTGTGATTGACAGACGTTACAAAATCCACATCATTATTTTATTAATACAAGTACCAAAACTACCATTTATATATTGTTTTATCATTAGACACAAAAGTCACAAAAGTAGTACAAAAAAGCCTAAAATTAATGATGTCCTTTCATGGTAAAATATAGTTAAGTATTGTTTATTATAAAACAAGTATGTCTAAGCACTTTAATTTAACAAGGTATCACTTCAACAAATGGGCAATTCCCGTGCCAGGGCTGTGTACGAAGCTAACCTACCAGATTCATTCCGGAGGCCACAAAATGATACCTCATTGGAAGCCTTTATCAGAGCCAAGTATGAACAGAAGAAGTACATTGCTAAGGAATGGGTTCAACCTCCAGCACCTAAGGTTAATTGGTAAGTCATTAACATCATCTTGTAGTATGTACCAGCATAACTAATAGTCGCCTCCATTCATGGATCAGACTTCAGCCTAACATCAGGCGGAGTTCTTGTTGAGGCACTATATACAAATCAGTGTTATCACAAACATTTTTTTAATGTGGCTCGACGTATGATAGCACCCCTCCTGATGTTAAGCTGGAGTGCGGTCTATGAATAAAGGTAACAGCTACTACAGTCAGTTACATGTAAGTAACAGTCACAACCACTGTGCCGGCCTAGTTGAACCCAGCAACTTACAAGGTGATCCTGAAATGCGACTAAGTCACTTGACGGTCTGTATACTTGTTAGTGGTGGATTATCTTACAAGTATAATACCCTGGTTCGACAGAGGTGTAGCACTACTGCCTACCACTCTTAGGCAGTAGTGCCTGTTAATCCGGTCTGGTTATTAAAACCAGACCCGGAGCAAATATCTACTTTTATTATAAACTAATATTTATTTATTTGTGATATTAATAATAATTAGATTTAATATTACAAATAAAAGCTATGAAACAAATACTTGCTCCGACCGAGGATCGAATCCGCGACTAGTGTTCTAACCACTACGCCACATCTGTCGTCAAAAGAAATAATAGTTGTATGAAAAATAATAGAATCAAAACAATTTTTACTCCTTTTAGGGACAAAGAGATAGATGAGGAAATAGAAAGACAGAGGAAGAAGAAGAAGTCCAGCAATCTTGGGCCTTTACCAGCTCCCTCGGCTAGTGACAAGAAATACAATGTAAGTCGCCTTGTATGTATAGGAATAGGCAGAGACAAGGGAGCGCCATTTTCGTTTTTAAATCCACAGCTCTCTTAATACAGGCTTGATAGTTAGAGCCGTTGAGGACCGCTGTTCTCTCTCTAAATCTCTATCTCTAAATCTGTTTAGATCTGTTTTTAGATATCTCTTAGGTAATGTGGCAATGTGGGAAGTTGCCCTAAATTGGCATGACAATTTCATTGATTGATTGACATAATATATTTATTTTTGTTATTATTGGGATGCAAGGCAAGTCCAACAGCTCCGACAACTGAATGTTGTTTCATTTTGGGATTGTTTAATAAATAACAATTACGATTGTTATTTATTAAATAATGTTATTATCAATCATGTTTGATAATAAGATTTTGGTCACCAAAGTTCAAAAAACAACAGTCTTATTTTGCTATTTTTCAAATTCATCTAAAACTTTACAAATAAGACAATAGTTATTTTATTCCTAAAGTATTTACCAGCAGTTTACTTTTTTTCAATAGCGTTTACTTATAATATTACAGAAAAGCGACGTCATTCCAAGTATACCGAAACCCAAATCTTCTGTTAGTCCAAAACTAAGTCGGAGTACACCCAACAGTAGTCAAGTGGAAACAAATAAACCATCCAATGGTGCTGCAGATCTCCTGGGACTGGATACTGGGAAACCAGACACAAAACCTGCAAATGATGACATATTTTCAAGTTTCTTCTCCGCTCCTCAAGAAAAACCCACACCCAAACCCCAAGAAGTACCTGATTTAAAGACTGAGGAACAAAACTTCTTCAACCAACCAGCGCCTACGGAGAAAGAAAAAAACAAACTAACTAAAGATAGTATATTAGCTTTATACAGTCAAACGCCCAACGCGAATTTAGTTAATCAATATCCCGTGCAAAATCAACAATTCCAATATGGCGGATTCCAGCCGTCGTTTAATCAGCCAATGCAGAACGGCGCGCCACAGTTTCAAAATCAATTTCCACAAATGGGGAACCAATTTCAGAGTTTTGGACAAATGGCGCCGCAGCAGCAACAGTTCCAAGCGCAATTTAATCAGAATAATCAAGTTTTTGGTGGTGCGGCGCCTGGTCAACAGTTAAATCAGCAATTCGGTGGCATGAGCTTAGGTCAGTTTCCTAATAGTAATGTTGCGAGTAACGGAACATGGCAATAGAGATTACTTGTTAAGCAGAGGGGCGAGTTTTGCGCGACAATATCATTAATTCTGATTACGGGCTATAGATTTTAGGGCTTTGGTATTGTTTGGTTTGAGTTCATCATTAAATCAGCCAGAAGGCGTCCACTGCTGAACATAGGCGTCCCCCTTAGAACGCCATTCTGAACGACAAGATGCCAGTTGCATCCACTGGTTTGAGTTACGTTTTGTTTAATACAGAAGTAGATGTATGCTGCTTGCAGGCAATAATCTGGATAGCCTTGTACTGGTGTGACCTACCATCACAAGTACCAATAGGTTTGGTCTTTTTTCTGCCCTTTTATCGAAACACTTTTTTCCTGTCATTTATAATCCTGGATCCTTCGAGAGCAGTGTCCACTATCCGTGGCAGCTGTTGTCTTTACTCTTGGACCATGCTCCAATTTAATATTAGCCAGAATAAAAACAAGACTTGATTCAAATAATATCTAAGCCGTTTTAGTATAGTGTTTACTTGTTTAATGGACGGTTAACTAATTAGTCAATATTTGTATAGTTGTTGATATCTTAATTTGTTAATTGTCTATTAAACTCTTAATTTAATAATTAGGTATTGAAAATAAATTTAGGCTGTCCTTCCATCGAACGAATGGAACGTCATAATTAATGGATAAAATCATACTATCTGAGGGAGTTGCTAATGGGCTTCGATAGTGACGTCACACGACAGTATGACGTCATTAAACATAATTAACACATGTTTTGTTACTTTAGCAAATGCCAGAAATAATAAAAAATAATGTCATTGTGACGTATTTTAAAATTAAAAGCATTGATTGGTTTAATTTGTATCGCGTTACACAAATTGACCAATGACGTTGAACTGTCAAAGTAAACCACATAAAGATTGGTATTGCAGTCACGTGATTGCCCTTAAGGTGAATTTTGGTGACTCGAATGTTGTAGGCAACTAAAATTGTTAGGTTGCAGGCTTTTATTTTGGAGTTTTCACTGTAGGCTGTGCGAGCGAGTAATTGATAAAATAATATTTTTATTATATCGGTTATTTGCTGGTCTGGGTCTGGAATATACGGTACAGGTCTGGGATATCTGGGTCTACGTATTTAAGAATGGTAGCCAGATAGTTGGTGGTCATTTTCTCAGTCTACCGAACCCAGGGTGTTACTACCACAACTTAAAAGCCAGCTAGGTCGGCATAGTGGATACTACTGCTACTTACAATTCTGTAACTGTAGTAGCAGTCGCCTCTATCATGGACTGCACTCCAGCTTAACATCAGGCAGGGTGCTGTCATATGTTGACCAAAAAAATAAAAGAAATGCCTTACAATTACATAGATAGTATTTGACTAGGCTAGATCTATCTTCTGGATCGTCATTCCACTCTTCTCTGATTGATAGCGTTCTTCTCTTTCTCCATCTGTCTTAATAATAGATCTCTAGGTGGATGATTTACTTGTTACTTACTCAGTGTAGATCAGATCTAATGGTTGGACCTATTTACCTTTGGCCGGCACAGTGCGAATGCCTGAGGTAACCCTAAGTTGTGTCGGTTTTTTTCATACAGTTTGGCGCACTTGATCTTTCTCTTGCTTACCATCCATCAGGCAATGGATGGTAATCCATCAGGCAATCAACCATCCAATTAAAAATAACACTTCTATGAAACTTATTGCATTTCGACTGTTAGTATTTTTTAAATAATTAAGCTTCGTATTTGCAAACCAGAACCACATATAATTAGACACCTTAACTAATAGCCAATTCTTTTCTAGCAGAAGACACATTGAATTTATTTAATTAAAATCTGGCATTTAACTTTATTTGTAATTTAACAAGGAAGAAGATATCGGGTTTGATTCTTGGTCCCAGCTGCCTATTCTCGCTTATCATCAGGCGGGACGAGGTCAGATGTCGTGTCACAATTAAAAATCAATTTTCATTATTAATATGTAATATGCCAAAAAAATATCCTAATGAGCCACGTTAATTAACGACGTTAATAGATTATGACCGAATGAAAAGTAAATGAAATCAATTAAGGTAGCCTAAACTATAAATGTATCTTCGTCTACTTCGATCGACAGTCGGACTTAACGTTCAGCACGTCGTTTCTTTGTCGTACTATCGACAAGTAAAGAACCTTGGATCCTTCAAGTGGGGCTTAAAAAAAACACCTCTGGCCGGCATAGTGACGGCATTGAGGCAACCGTAAATCGTTTTTTTTGGCAGCGCTCACAATCAAGTTTACATTTTCTTACTTCAGGCTAAGTGTTATGTCGCGCGTCGTCCCTAATACGAAGCGATTTTAGTTAATCAACTGCGCAATCGTTCGCGCTTTGAATAGTCTGAACAGACTTTTAATCAAGTTGAAGCAATAGGTAAATATCGGTTCAACAAAAGTTAAAGACCGTTTATCTTTTATTGTTTTATTTGCGCGATAAAAATTGAACGACTAAAATCGCCTCGTAAAAACACCTTCGCCTGTCGCGTCTGTGAGCTGAGGTCTGCTAGGTCGAGGCTCGCTAAAGACGCGTTACGGCCATTTGTATAAAGACTTTCTACTGTTCATTTCCTGTACTGTGATTATACTGTTTTATTACGTACCCAGAGCTCATTTATTTTGAATTTACAATTTTTTATTTCTCCGACGAAAATTGTAAAATTGTAAGCCGCATAAAATTTGTTTAATTTATTAATCAATGTTCGCGCAAAATCTAAGAAAATACAGTGACAATTATTCAGTACAGTACTTAGCTTTCCATTAGGAGGTTTTTTACTGCGATTTTAAATTGATCTAAACATTCAATACAATTTCACTTGCTCTGGCAAGCTATTATACTACCCCCCTATTATACCTACAGCCCCTTCAATAGCTATTTGTTTTCTTCCTGATTTAGTTTTTAATATTAATAATAATAATAATAAATTCTTGATTGCACAGTAAAAACAATACAATGGGCGAGCCTTCTACCAGCTAACCTTTGGGAGAGGGGTAACAAAACATGAGGTGGGTGCTTATATCTAATATTTAAAACAAAAATGTTTGTATATCTTGTTTTACAATATAGTATAAACCAGTGTTTCCCAACCTTTTTTAGGCCATGCCCCACCTTAACATTTCTAAAATTCCCCCCATACATAATTTTTTACCTTTAAAAATTGTTTTGTTCCCTTAAGAAATATAATTAATTACAGCATTTTTTTTTAAGAATTTGCCTTTTTTTATTAAAATTGTCACCGATATCTAGCATTGCATTTAAATAACCCAAAGCGAAAAGGTTAAATTCGTGTCGAGTTCATATTTTAAATTGCCCTACTTAACTATCAAACTATTAATTGGGAAACACAGGTATAAACCATAATATAGGGAAATAACGGTATAATGTCTTCGTACTCGGTATTTTAGATAATATTTAAAATAATAATAATTGAAGAAATGGCGAGGTTTTTTTTTTGAAGCAATCATCACACAATACTTAGGTAATTATTTTTTATTTAGAATTAAATATTTTAAATAACACTAACAATTATTTGTCGGCCATTTTGTTTTGGTTTTTGGCGGGAATGTGGATGCGACGGCGACCGAGGCAACCTTACGGTTACTTACGATGAATCGTGTTTTTCAGTCGTCGGCGCTCTTGGACTTCCCCTTGCTTACCATCAGGCAAAGCGATGTTAAATGAAGTCTAATTTAAAAAAAAAACATACAACCAAATTGTATAGCTCCTTCTTTTGGAAGTCGGTTAAAAAGGCTAAATTTCTTCTCATTTATTTTTTGTTTACTCGCGTGTTTCTTATACCTATCTATTTAAAGTAACTTTCACAAGAAGCTAGAAATTCTGGTAAATTCGCAAGAGATTCGCAACATTTGGATCAAAAGAAAAATAACTAACGCGCGAACGATAACACTTCGAGCATTACGTGGCGTGATGCACCATCACAATCAGGGTCTTGATTCTCTTAATACAATATGGCGAAGAGAAAGCAGTAAAATTGCGTCGTGGTAGCAAGTGATCAATCAACGTAGCTTACCTATTGATTTGTTATTCGCTGATTGGTTACGAAGATGTCAAATATTAGTGTTAGTCCGTCTTTTCATGTATTAAAAGAATCGGAGCCCTGGACCAGGTAATATCGCTAGAATATAATCCGAAAAAATTGAAATTGATCATTTGTTTTGTATTTGGACGTGTAGTTCGTAGTTATACATAGCTATATAAAAGATTTAACTTTGTAGATGTTAATAACTTCTAGCTTGTTGTGTCAAGACTTTGGACAATTAAGGTACCTTATTGGTACCAATTTATACAAGCGGCAGGCTATGATGGCCGTTTAGTTGGTCAAGTGACCGTTTATGAAGTTTCGTATAAATTAATAATTAAGTTTGAAGGAGCAATTGTTCTTTATAATGACTATAAAGAACAGCAATTCGCTTCTTCAATCGTAATTATAAAGGACATCATTTATTTTGTATGGGGGTTTGGGCTTAATTGTATTAACAGTTGCATATACATTTTAAAATAGTTTAATGTACGAATATTAGAATGTACTTGGAATATATCCTTCATTTTGCATAGTTTAGGTGTGCAAAATGATCAATGATTTTAATTTGATAAATGAAATTATAATTATGACAGTTCAAACCTATAGCGTGTCTCCGTGATTGACAGACGAAACTAGGGTTGCCAACTTTTTTGACAAAAAAAAAAACGTATACAATTGTTTGAATAGGATAAAAATAAAGTATTTGGAAGAAAAATAAAGTATTTTTCAAATTTTATGCCTTAAAAACGTTTTTTTGTGCTTTCAGCATTTGCTAACAATTTGTTGTTATTTTTAAATATTTCAAAGCTTGTTTGACAATCATCATTTAAAGGACATCATTCATTTTGGGCTTCTATGTACTACTTTTGTAATGTCCGATATTGAAAAAATATACAACTAGTAGATTCGATACTTGTATTAATAAAACTAATAACAATTTTGCTTTTAATTGCTGTGCAATTGAGTTATTTGGAAAATAAGATATGGATTTTGTATCATCTGTCAATCAACGCTACATTTGTTCTGCTTTGAACTGTCATAATTATAGTTAGATGATTTTGCACACCTAAACTATGCAAATTAAAGGATATATTCCAACTACATTGTAATCTTCGTACATCAAATTAATTTAAAATGTATATGGAACTGTTAATACATTTAAACCCAAGTCCCCATACAAAATAAATTATGTCCTTTATATACTTAAATTAGCAATTCGTTTTTTACGCAATCACAATAAAGTATTTTCACATACTTTATTTGTATGCAAAAGTATAAAGTATAATTACCAAAAATAACGTAAGATACGTTATTATAAAGTATGGTTGGCAACCCTAGACGAAACAAAATATATACCTTATTTTCCAAATAACTCAATTGCACAGCAAATAAAAGCAAAACTGTTATTAGTTTTATCAACATTCGTCATTGGACATTACAAAAGTAGTACATAAAACCCCAAAATGAATGATTATCTTTTATACATTATGAGCGGGTCAAACGTCAAAACCGCCATCATAGCGTGCCGCTGGTATGGTTAATGATGTTCATACATTAGGTTTGTCATTGTAATAACCATTGCCTTCGCCATAATTCCTTATTGCCGCCAATTTTATCGTATAGTCAAAAAAAAGTTATTTGCATTATCTGGAATGTGATGGATTTATTTTTATATATAGATGCTATATTTTGCTTATATTAAAATAAAATAAAAAAGTATTATTTATATTAATAATTTAATTTTTTTAATTAAATTTTTGCACAGATTTTATTGTTTTTTTATTTTTATGTTGCTAATTTAGTTTTTTATTTATTTGCAGCACTTTGGATTATTCTTTTAAATTTAGACGAAATAAAAAAATTTGTATATTTTTTTAAATAATGAAAATAGGATAGGAAATATTCACGGTCGACATTGCATTGGAACATACCAAATAATAATATTATTAGATCATAAAATAGGAACTATTCAAGTTCCTATTTTATGACATCTTCAAAATCAACTGCGCGTACACAGTCACAATAATAAAAGTCACACCCACACCAACTTGACTTATGCCTTACTTCAGAGCCGCTATAAGATCGGTTACATTCGACTTTCGGATGGAACACCCACTGACCAAGAGAGTCTTACCCAGGTTGAAATATCCGCATTGGAGTATACACAAAAAATAGTATACTTTGGAGTCGGAATATTGCGAGCTGTGGGATAATAAAAATACCTCTATTTTACTAGAAACACACGCAGATGATACCCACAAAAAAGCGTTTAATAGTGTAACTGCTGTTAGCTAGAGCATATTCTTAACTTATCGTTAGTTTCGGCGTGCGGGGACCAGTGGACATTGTCTCTCCCTGACCGTAACAACGCCACCCAAGCTTATGAAACATTGAGGTTTTTTTTAATATCTAGTATTTACGGGTTGGGGTAGCGGTGGTCAACACTTACGTATCTTGCCGCGCAATAGCTATTTGAACTGGGTTTCTGTCTCTAACTCTGCTAGATTTATCATAAAGCGGGATAATTTTATTAGCGTCCCTCAGACATGTTTCGTAGGACGCATTATTTGAGCCGGGACGGTTGGCAATTCTATTTTAGCGGTAGTGGAGCTGTGCGGGAGAGGTGACATGTAGACGTAAACAGCCTTCCCCAGCCACTCTACAGCTGCAGAAACCTCTAGCGCTGTAATTTCTTTGGAACAACGTACCTTGCAAATCCTCTGCATGCAGCAATGGAAATATGGTAATAATTATGATTTATGAAAAAAACTGTTAATAATAAAGTTCTACCTGTCTAGTTTATACCACTTTTATAAGTTACTTTGATTTACCTGCGCATACGTTTATTTTATAATGACGCGAAACTATCTCAGCCAATCAGAGCGCGATGCATGTCCGTCCGCTTGTTGCGTAGGCGCCATGTCCGTCTCTCAGCAGTCGGCAGTTCATACACAATTCATAGTTGGTGCTTCACAGCGCAAACGAATATTGCCAAATATTCCTAGACAGTAACGATTCCTTGGTCTATTATTGCTACATATAAAAGTGGTATTGTACTTCTAATATGACAGAATTGCAATCAGCACACATATCGAAAATATCTTCGAAATACATAAAAAGGACCATTATATTTAATAACACATTAAAATATTCAATATAAGTACTTAATAATTACATAAATATGCGAAGTGAGAGCGATGTGTGTTGAATGGTTTAGATTTATTAATAAAACTAACTAAAAGCAATTATTTATTTTATTTATTCCTTATTTTCATTCCTAAATTTATAGGAATTCTTCTATTTGGGATATAAAAGCAGCTTAAGAACGGGCAAGAGATGTTCAATGTCCATGCAGTTTTTGGTATCAAACATTGCATATTAGTGTGGGGCCGACTTTAGAGTAGTCACTAGATTGTCTGCTCTGCTATTTTTGTGATAGTATGCAATAAATCTCTGACTCTGATTATCTTTCGCCTGAAAAGGCATAATTTTTTTATCACGTTTCATTACATGCGTAATTAAAACAATTGTATGAATCAATAGGTAACTGCGTAAAACGAAACGTGGATCCTTGAATGAGTTGTTGAGTCTGTTTGAATTTCAATACTTTTTGTAAATTATTCATTGAATTTATTTGAAAAGTGAATATAACAGTGTTTTAAATAGTAAAATGGAGCCATGGTAAGTAGTTTTCAATAAATAAAAGCGATGTTTATTCATTAAAAAAAGTTTAATTACCATTTCATTCATCCGCGGGCATGCGAGTAAAGTTGTTTTGGCGCGCGTCGCCATGTTGAGCGAACAGCTGTTTGGCTGTTGTCAGTCTTCCTTCGTTTTAATAATTTTTAATTTTTTAAAGGATTTACAAAACGTATGAAACCAAAAATTTTATAGAAAGTGCTACGAGTTAACGTGTGTGATAAACAAATGTGTATGTTTCGATATGGTTTTGTAGTTATTAGTGTTTGTGAAATATGGCTGGGATTATGCAAAACAACGATGTTCTTACCATGGATGATGAGTTGCAGTCCAAATGGAGCCGATTCTCGGACTGGTTACACTGCATTTGTGTAGTGACATTCGACTTAGAGTTAGGTCAGGCTATGGAAAGTGTTTACCCGCCAAGTGCGAAGTTGACAGACCAGGAGAAATCAAATATTTGTTATTTAGCATTTCCTGACTCTAACTCTGGTTGCATGGGTGACACACAGTTCCATGTGAGGTTACGCTCTCAAACGCCACTCACACATCAACAAAAGCTTTATAACGAGGAATGTATGCCGTCACTAAGTGCAGACAACACGCATTATTGGGGCTTCGTTTATTTTAGACAAGTGAAGGACCCCTCATTACCGCGGGGATATTTTCAAAAGAGCATAATGTTGCTCACGAGACTGCCATTTATAGATTTGTTTTACAAAGTAGTTAAGCTAATAGCACCTAAACATTTTAATGATGTGGAGAGTAGTCTGGAGGCTGCTTGCCACGATATAAATAGATGGCCGCAGTTAGACGCCGGTCAGAATGTGTTTCTACCATTACTGGGAACAGTATTTCAATCATATATACCTAATCAATTAACAGGGAAAATATCTAGATCAGATAATGCTAAGACTAAGGTCTCTGCCAATATTCCTCATATACTTGCATCAATACAGGAGGTTAATGTTTTTGATGCTCTCAGTACAGTTATTTCACATCTACATTTGTTGTGGGAGCTTGTACTTACAGCTGAACCTATTGTAGTGATGGCAAGCTCACCAACAGAATGTTCCGCTATGGTGCAAGCGTTGACAAATTTGATACAGCCACTGAACTATGCCACAGAATACAGACCATACTTTACAATACATGACAGTGAATTCAAAGAGTTCACTAGAAAGCAGCACAATCCACCTTGTGTAATACTTGGTGTGACAAATCCATTTTTTACGAAAACATTGCAACATTGGCCCCATACAATAAAACTAGGCGATCCAAATTCATTGAAAAGTAAACTGAGAAAAGTTAGTAATATTAAATTGTTAGATACAGCCCCTGGAGTTTATACTCAATATAAATCATTTTTAGAAAAAGATAAGACAATAATTAAGAGTCTTCATAATGGTATAAGAACTGATAGACCATCGGAAGCCCAAACGGCTATGCTTAGAAGGCATCTGCTTGAACTGACTCACAGTTTTATGATACCACTAGAAAGGTACATGGCTTCTCTAATGCCTTTGCAAAAGAATATTTCTCCTTTTCGTGCTCCACCTGAGCCTAACCCATTCAACCCGGAAGACTTTTTTGCAAGTCTAGAACAGACTGGGCCTCAATTGACATCTGGTATTAAAGGTGATTGGATAGGGTTGTATAAAAGGTTTTTTAAGACACCAAATTTTAGCGCATGGTTTCATCAACGACATAGCGACTTGACAAGCAAGTTACATGCACTACAGCTTGAGGCGTTGGCAGATAGTGATTTGAAGAAATGGTCAATTGGGAAACAAGAAGTAGAGATAATAGATATGGTGTTGAAACTACGGGAGGTATTAAAAAATAAACCTCCTGTTCAAGACAATACAAAGACTTTATTAGCTAGAAGATTGGAAGATCTAACTTGTGCACTTCCAGAAGATATGAAAAGTATATTTCATGTTTCCTCGTGACATACAGCTGATTGCTGCTCCTCACTAATTAGGGAATGCAGTAAGGACTGTAGTTTATATTATAGAGATATTACTGTTTCTTGTGTGTAACTTTTTAATGTAATAATGAGTTTTTAGATTTTAAACTATACTTTTCCGAGGTAAATGTTGACCATAAAAATATATTTTAAATACCCACTAAACAATGTTTAAATGAGTATTTAGAAATTGTTAACTACATAGTTGAAACGTTTGATAATATTAAATATTAATTACTAGTTAAATGAACAGTAAAACTTTTGTGTGTATGAATGCAGTTTGTTGTATTATGTATTTGTGTACAATTATATTGTCAATTTATTGTTATAATTTTAAGTATTATTATTTCAATGGGTCAATTAATCTGATTGTTTAGAAAATAAATTTAATGAAATGCATAATAAGGAGGACAAATCAAAATGTTTTAAAAGATCTCACACAAAATGTACAGAACTCATTTGGGAGCTAGCGATTAGCTTATTTTTGCTGACCAGTGATGGGATGGAAGCAATTATTTGTAATCCTGCTTACGTAATACTTTGATATTATTACTGTATAAATTTAAAAAAGAAAATTGGACAGAACTGGTCTGCACACCGAGCGGTCAAAATTTTATTCGGTCCAAAGGACATCATTCATTATGTATGGGGACTTGGGCTAAATTGTATTAACAGTTGCATATACATTTTAAAATAGTTTAATGTACGAAGATTACAATGCAATTGGAATATATCCTTTATTATGATCAAACTATAATTATGACATTTTAAAGCAGAACTGTTAATATGGCGTCTTTGTGATTTACAGACGATACAAAATCCATATCTTATTTTCTAAATAACTCAATTGCACAGCAATTAAAAGCAAAATTGTTATTAGTTTTATCAACACAAGTATCAATTACCAAATATAAAGTACTGTTTATATATTTTTATATCATTGGAGATTACAAAAGTAGTACAAGGAGCCCAAAATGAATGATGCCTTTTTATTTAATGCTAATTCATAGAAAGATATAAATTGTTATGGTGATGAATGTTATTTGTTATTTTAAGTAGTAATTAAGATTGTTGTCTAAACAATGGCTGTAAATTGCTTTACTAACATAAATAATAAACAAAGTATTATATTGATGATAAACATGGCTGGATAGGAAGGAAGCCAAGTAGAAACATAGTACATGATGACGATGAAAGTCGACATATAGCATGCTGAAGTTAAGAAGGTACAACTTAGGCAACAGTAAAATTGAAAGTATTTTAAGTTATTGCTACTTTTGAACCACCTCTCGCTATGTGCTCTTGACTGTGCGAACCGGGCGGCAGTATCAGGGTGCGCCAAAAACTTAATATAATATGATTGAAAGCAAAAATCTTGCTCCACAAAGCGCCTAGCATACGGAAGCTCACGATCGACATGTAAGAAAAAGGCACCACACCACAAGTGAATTTGATTAATGGTTAGCGATTAGTTTGTTGCGCGTAAAGTCCCGTGTTCGATTCCCGGTCGGAGCAAATATTTGTTTCATAGCTTTTATTTGTAATATTTAATAATAATATTAAATATTGCAAATATTTGTTAATAAAAAAAGTGGATATTTGCTTCGAGTCTGGTTATCAAAGAGTGGTAGGCAGTGGTACCCAGTCTGCCGATCCGGGGTAGACCTCCACTTACAAGTATACAGACCGTGAAGTGATTTTGTCACGTTTCGGGATCAGCTTGTAAGTTGCCGGTTCCATCTAGGCCGGCATAGTGGATGTGATTGTTACTCACAGTTATTGAATTGTAGTAGTAGTGACATCCATTCATGGACCACACTCCGGCTTAACATCAAGCGGGGTGCTGTCATATGTCGAGTCACAAAAAAAAGGAATTTATCTCAAATGCTGAAGAGAGGGGAGTGGCCATCAAGTTTCTATCCTGGTTCGAATCCATAGCTTTCCCATCTTCCCTCCATATATACTTGTCCCCCTTCCGGGTTATCGACTTGCGACACTTCTTATTGTATGCCTATCTCTAAACAACAAAGTTATGTAATTCTCTTTACTTTGTATTGTTAGTAATGTAAATATTATAATTTATGATACAAGGTCGGTTTACATTCTGTTAAGTTAGTAAAAGAATGTTGTAATTTGTTATTATTACAGTAATCTAAATTCTATGCATATGTAAATTTTACTTTTGTATGTGTAGAGTAAGAGACGAATAATTGTTTAATCGAATAAATGATTTATGCGTGGCCAAATTAGGTTTCTGTTAGTTTAATTTTACTCGTAAAATGTTTAAGATAGGCTATTTTCATGATAACGAAGGCTAAAAAGGCTTAGAACTAACTAAAATGGTTAAGGCGACTATGGTGTAGTGACTGTGGAATAGCCTCCCCAACCAAGAGCCTTCGGTACAAAATGCAAATGTATTAAGCTACTAAAGTGCTTGTACCATAGATACATTGGTACAGGCAAGTGGTTAGACCGTGCTCTTTGTTTTACGTGACCATTGCACTACCACTACACCACGGTCGCCTTAATCATCTTGGATATATGGTCTTTGATCGTCCTGTTTCTATGAAAAAACACGTAAAACTTTTTGGAAACTAGTGGAAACAGACAAATAATTAATAATAATAATCGTATTAAATATAAATCTCCAAAATAAAAAGCCAAAAGGCTAATATATTGTAATATTTTATTTAAATAAATATAGTTGTAACTGTTGATTATTCCATCCATTATTGTAAATTATTCCATCCCTCTATCATTTTATATCTTAAAGTTGGGAGAAATTATCGCAAGTTCTATTTGCTTGGTGGTTAGGGTCTGTAGATACCCTCTGAGGCACCGCCTAGCTAACTACTACGCTACGCCACTGATCATAGACCAGTTTGTTAAAACAACGTACAGATAGGTCCAAACTTTATGGCTACACCGAAGATAGCTGTGAGCGCGACTGCCCCGCAGTTACAACCACAATAATAAGCTGTATCACCTACTTCGAGCCCCACCATACCGTATACCGCCATTAAGTTTGAATTGAATTATATGTAAGGAAGGTTCGAAGGACCAACTGTCAAACATAGGGACAATGGATGATCTATAAACTCGTAGATGTCTTTGACGAATAATTACTTAATAAGCGAATACGATAATATTGTATAAAATGGAATAATACAACTAAATAATGATCTTTAAACATTGAAAGTCAATAAAAATGGCGGTACTTATTACTGTTTTACGAAATATATTTTAAATAGCATTAAATGATAATTTTATCTTTGTTGCAAATAACAATGTTGTAAATAACGATTAAAATTATTTGAACATAAGTGCCAAAGCTATCTTTAGTTTTTTTTTCAAAGAATCTTTCAAACATATTTTTGTAAGAGTTTATTAACACAAGCATTTTATATTAACCCAATTTAATAGGTCCACTCGGTCACATCTGTGCAATTCGACGTACCTACCACTTCCCCATAAACATCATATTCATCTCCGCGTTCGCTCTCGTCTCGTGCGGTACAAATACGTGTTTCGGAACTATGGAAAATTTGTGCTATTTTTACCTATTCAAGATTAATTATTCATCACACATATAATTATGATACTTTATGTATATCCCAAGAATATATCATTTTGCTAATTATATTTATATTTAGTTTTCTTGCCGTTACCGGCAACAGCGACTCCCTGGTCAATACCATGTTGATGTGCACTAATATGACTCGGAAGACCTATAATAACGATAAAAAAATATTATTTAGTAAAGTGTAATTAGAATCTAATCTATCTCCTCATTTCTTTTTACGAGTTTCTACACCGTACCTTAGTACTCCATGGACGCTAGGTGCACGGACAATGTCCTAAAAAGTCTGTAAATAAAACATAGCTTATTCTTAACTTGATCATAACCTATAAAATGCATTTCTATTCTATTTTAAACGAAACATTGCCTATTTGCTCAATATTTATTAAATAACATTTGTAATTATAGTTAGGTACAACGCTATTACGACAACAGACTTTTTATTCTCTTGATGTTAATAAACAAAAGCGAATTGACTTGTCCACAAACTGCCACTGCTTTATCAACGTGACTTTTAAGGTTCGCTTACACGGGCAATTAAAATTGCTCAATCGTGAGCAATGATGGTCTATTCTGACACGACAAAATATCTAATTTCAATTTACAGCATTGGCAACAAGCATCAATTTGTCAAAATGTTTTGCAACAGCAATAAGGAGCATTTTCAATTTCCATGTCCACTGTATATTTGGCAATTCGTATCAGTGACATTGAGCAATATTGCCGAAACAATTACCGCATTTTATTGTAATTGTTCCATATTGATCCACTAATAATTACTCCAGCCCCCCTAGCACGGCAATCCAAGAAACAAGATAAAAAACTGCAAGGAATATTATTGTAACTCATTTTAAATAACGTATTAGGCCGGCACATCAAAATGTTAAAAGAAATATTTATTAAAGTATTCAACGTTTTTTAGCGTAAAGTTTTACAAAACGTTTAAATATCTTTTTTGATACACTGTTCTAGTAAGTTATTTAAAATGAGTTGGAATGATATTCCTTGCAAGTCTTTATCTTGCTTCTTGGATTGCCGTGGTAGGGGGGCAGATTGATCCATTCGTGTAGCTGAGCAATAATTGTCTGAACAATTGCTGGTGTAAGAGCACTTTAATACTAATCTAAATAATAATATTTATTTATCAGTGTTATTGCGATGATATTTGACATTCTCGCCGCTATTGTGCATTAGGAGTATCAGGGCCTTGCGCATATTGTAACGTCAAAATATTAGAGTATTGTAGCGTCATAAACTTCTAGGCCTGAATGTAATTGTATGAAGAATAAGTCAAAACAACGGTCTTAAAAATTTGGGTCCTATGTAAGAAACGGCCTTTAATATACCTATTGTAAAGTATCCTACCTCACTATAAAATCGTTTAGTTTAGTAAAGATGTATTTTTGTACGAATCGTGTTAAGGTTTTGACTAATGAGTAACAGTTCAAAAGGACGCCACAAACTTAGTGACGCCACAAAACTTGTCGTTTGTGCTTTATATGTGTTGTGCTTATGAGTCGTCATTTGCCAATATTATATAGCCAATGTAGAATTTTTAAAACCGAAACCGATAGCGCAAGCCTTCAAAATTAAAAACATTGTTAAATATGAGTTAATTCAACCGCCAAAAAACTTTTTGATGCTGATAAGCATAGCTTGAAGCTAAGGCTGGTACAATGGTCGGACTTACTTTGTGACAGAAGTAAAATGCGGACTCTTCCAGACTAGTGGTAGTGAAATGATCACGCTAAACAGCTCAAAACCACTTGCCGGTACCAATATATCTTTTTTTATTGTCACTCATATGACAGCACCCCGCTTGATGCTAAGCTGGAGTGTGGTCCATGAATGGATGTCATTGCTACTACAATTTAATAACTGTGAGTAGCAATCACATCCACTATGCCGGCCTAGTTGAAACCGGCAACTTACAAGCTGATCCCGAATCGCGACTAAATCACTTCACGGGCTATATACGTGTAAGTGGTGGTACTACCCCAGATCGGCAACTTATGCCGATCTGGGGCATAAGTTGCCGATCATGTTAAGTAGCTTAGTATAGAACTTAGTATAGAACGGGCATGTTAAGTAGCTTAGTATAGAACTTCTATACATAAATATCAAATCATATAGCTTGTAAATAAATATTCTCAGTATAATAAATGTATAGATAGCATTATAAAATAAAACGATATAATTTTTTTTATATAAATTATTTTTATTTCAAACAACCATACTTTGTACCTTAACTTTGATGCTTGAGCGAAAATTATCAAAGGCAAGACCACTACATTCATACTCATAGCTTTGGGGTGACTATTGTAGGAAAATTGTCCCCTCCACTATGTCTCCTTTGGTGGTTTAAGGAAATATGTTTATTGGTAACAATTAGGGAGTAAAACTCCTTTACAAAGTTTAATATATAAAGAAGTATAGCCATAGATACCAATCAACCAAAATGTCACGCCTTTTTACCACAGGGAGCGCCACTTGCCACGATCCTGACACAACTCTCTCGCTTTCTTCACATCCACAATTCTCTTCATATAAGCTCTAACGTTAGATAGATATATAGAAACAGGGAATAGTATTAACCACATATTTTACTCTCAAGAGTACAAACCATGAAGTGACTTAGTCGCGTTTCCCTAGGTAAACACACTTCCCAAAGATTAAGTGGCAGAAAATGTCTAAAGCCTTATGTTTGCCTTTTGTAAACTAGACTATACCTATATAGTTGCTTGGTGCTTATGATACAAGCTTACAAACTACAAGCGCTTAACTGAGTAGGTTAGTACCTCCAGCAGTGGAGTAGTGCAGGAGGGGTGACAATTGAACGAAAACACACTCTGCACCACTTCACTACTACAGGAGCTCATTCAGTTAAGCACTAGTAGTATATATGAAAAGAAAAGTAATTAATAAAATTTTACGATCCCTTATAAACCAACAAACACATGACCTCAAATTAATTAACTAAAAATAAAACTAAATTATTTACAATCGACTAATAGGCGGTTTGAATTACATTCTATTGTAGCGGAATTTACTCCAGATATTATCATTGTCTGTGACTAATGTGTAGACTCCAGCGAGGGTGAGGCCTACTGCTGCTCCCAAGCCCATAGTTCTGAGTCCAGCGGTGCTTTTGTAGATCATTCCAGTAGCTGCGGCTGCTATGAAGGTATTTCCTGTATCTTCTTTATCTCGTAACCATGTGACTCCGAGGGCAAAGCATGAGTAAAATGATGCTATTATGCCTAATGTGCAGCCTGTTGTGGTTCCTGAAATTTTTAAATTAGGGATTTAAACAGAGATACTTATGTTTTCTTTAAAATGTCCATAGTGCCAATGTCTAGATGTTGTATCTAGTGTAAGAAGTGTGAGTAATGTCAGTATTGTGGAAAGTAGACATTGGGTTGCCTATTCCTGTGGGAATGGCGAAAGGCGCGGTAGGCAGTGGTGCCCTGTCTGCTGGTCCAGGGTAGTTTCACCACTTACAAATATATAAATCGTTGCATTTTAAAAACATTTTATAATCAAAGAATAATAAAATTACCTTGTTTCATTATATAATTAACTATTTGAGTTCGTCTAACTTTGCCAGTTTGTCCAGCTAGGGTAGTCGCTCTGATACCTTTGTAGAAGCCAGCCATGCCTCCAAGACCTGAAACAAGATATAAAAAATCTAGTATTTTGGACAACTGCATTTGAAATTATTTGTAAAACTAGTGTGTTCTTTAAACTAATGTACTCAAACAATTTGAAATATAGTGAATCATGCTATTTTATTTTCCCGCAGACACCTAAACGCCTCGTCACTAATACTGCCATTATCATTCTGATACTCACAAAATGGATGATTTTATTTGAAGACTAGGCTATGAGGACTAAAACTACTAACATTGATCATGCATTGTGTCCTATCATTTCAAGGTTTAACAAAAAGCATTTTTATTTTGAAAGCTAAACTTGGCTTACAAATAAATTGATAGTGAAAATAACACTTATAAAATCAAAGTAAATGTGATTATTTCGTTCATTTAATGTGTTTTAATTGTAAATTAGTAATCAATACTTATTACAATGTTTTTTAGGGTTCTGTTTGTGGAACATTGAAAGTGGTGCACTATTGTCACAGGAATTGTGGGAATTGAACCATAAAAAAATTGATACCTTGATATGGACAAATGGCTTATATACAGACAGGGGTTGGCAGTATTTATATTTTAGAATCATATAATAACTCTATTTAATAATAAAAACAGTATTAGATGACAAAAACATTTCTATTCTTATCAAATCTAATTTATTAAGCATGTACAAAGTTTAGGTTACATAAATATATGTAATTTTTAGGTTATTTTCATCAGAAATTTATTTTTTACTATCTTACCTGAACCAGTCATAAAAGACATTCCGATTATAGGCAATGCAACGTTGGATCTCTTTGCAGTTGTCGCCATATGACTATCATCAGGGTAAATGTAATCAGATTGCATTTTTCCTATATAGTTTGGATCAAAATTAAGATATGGGGAGAGGCTGGCCCCAGAACTAGAACTTGGCTTCTCATCATTTTTGTTTAGCGGCAGTATATCACCAAATATAGACATTTTAATTCAGCTATTGTATTATTTTTGCGATAAAAATCTAAACTTGCTAAAAACTACATGGGCGATTTCCTTAACTGTCAAAATATTTGAAGGTTATGTTTAGGTGTTGCCAGCGATAAATTTTCTTTTTAATTTTGAAGGCTTGCGCTAACGGTTTTGGTTATGACAAGGTTTTTAAAATTACATTAAGACATATATTATAAATAATTTATTGTTTTTTTAAGTGATGTCCACACACCTGAAGAAGTTAGAAGAATAATAAAAACTGCAAAATTACACGAATCAGAATTAACAGAGCTTACTCAAGTATTAAGATTATCTGATAACACCACACACAATTCGAATTTAAGGCTTATGTTATTGGATAACAATTTGCTGAAGGAAATAGAATCTGGAAGAGAATTAATTTTTAAAGGTAAGGTAACATATATTTCATATATATAGTGTGCTAACTAATGCGCCACGCCTGACGTCAACTTTTGAATATGTAAAATAACAATCTTTATAATATGGTGGGAGTAGCCCATGTACTTTAATGACTGGGAATTGGGGCATGTCAATTTAATTGATTGAACGGATAAATCTTTGCTATGTTTAAAGCAAGGTTAAACAGGAAAGCCAGCGCCGCCTTTCAGATATACTAGTACTAGTACCCTGGCTTTGTTTAAGCCTCATGTAAACAGATTTTAAAGCCAAGCCGAGCGAAAATAGAGCGCTTGCCTATTTCTATTATTTGCATATTTATCGGGTACTTCCTATTTTTCTACTATAACATCGCCCATTAGAATGTTTTGACACTGAATTAAACGTTCAAACGGAGTATGATGCACTCTAACTCAAATAAATAACGAAAATATTGATCTTAGTTTGTTGCCTAACTACAAAAATTATCTTCAAACAATGTCTTGCCTTTGGTATAATTATACATACAATTTTAGGTGATAACGAAGAAAACGTAGTTCTCTGCACAAACGACAAAACGTACGATGTCAGAGAAGCCGAAACTTCTAATAGTTTATTACTCGTACCGGAATTGTTATTTGCACAATCGACAGGATTAGACGAAACAATGAAAAATGACTCTATGGAATCAGACACGTCTTTAGACAAATCAAATAACAGCCTAAATAAATCGGCAGAGGATGATAATTTAGAACCGAGAAAAATCGTAAACAAGGATATAATAAACACATTATTTTCTTACTACGAACTTAAGCCTTGTAAACCTAGGTTAACTAAATTAAAAAGACTTCTAGAAGATTCCAAATTTCGTGGCTTGGAACAAGAATATGCAGTTAATAAAGAAAAATTAATGACATTTGAACATATATTTGAACAAATACAGGCCTCCAAAGTGGAACTGAGGGATGAACTAGAGAAGATACAAGCGGTTGAAATAAACGGTCACTTTAGACTTTTGGAATTCGATTACGAATTTCGTATTTTGTCTTATATGCTAGATTTGATAGATGAAAATTCTTGGTCCTACGATAAGGTATCTAAAGAAATATCTCTAGAAGCGTTAAAAGATTTAGTTCCCAGAGAAATAGTCGAAGCTATGTTTCGATTTTATACTATAGAAGAAGAAATTGATGGGGAAAAATATTATAAATATAAACAGGATAAAATTTGTCGGTTTCTAGCTAGAGTACTATTAAAAAATGCTGGTAAATTCAATTTAATTGAATTCCTTCAGGCATGGGCTGATTCTGTTCCAGATGGGATGTCTACCAGTGTAAGTATTTTTCACATTATTTACTTGGCCATGGCACAATATTAGTTATTAGTTTTACATACAGAAGTGACACTGATTTAGAAATGATGTAAGCAGATACTCTCAGAGATTTGTATCGGTTTAAACATTCATATACACGTTGATTTTTGTATAGCGATACAAAATCTAGTATTTCGGTATAATGGATACCTCTAACACGTCTGAAATACCTTCTGCAGTATTAAAGATTTATCTAATAAACATGTTGTATAATACCGCTTTGCCATCACGAGCCAGTGGCGTGAAACGGATACCGCTGTATCTGATGCTTTGATTCTTTAAAATCTCATTTACACGTTAAGATTAGTATCATAATACGGAATCAATGATCAATCAATGAGCGATATAAACTCAGTGTGAATGGGGGCCATAATACCTTGCTCTAGCTTGTATTTTTTCTATTTGCACACCAAAATTAAGCGTGCTTTCAAACTACCCGCGCTAGGGTTGTCGGATATAAAATATCAATAATTTTGTAAATTAATTATGGCTCTAAGCCCTAGCGCACACATGCGGAAACCGTATTAGGTTTTCAGATCAGGAATTCAGATTCTGAAACTTGAATGCTCTACTTACATACAAAATGTTCGACAATGCGCACATGTTCTTATTTTTTCCGTCCTGAAAAAAACCTGACGTTCGGTTTGGAATTCTGTCAGTGCATTCGGGTTGTAAGAATGGAAAAAACCTAGTGACGTCATCCCGAACGCAGCGCTCGCATACATTTTGGCTCGTCTGCCGCACACGGACGGAAATTTGCATTCGGAATTGCATTGAGAAAACAAAAATAGAGACGTTAAAGGTATTGGCTTGTTAGCAAATTTTAAAAGTACTTTTTCTGATTGGGAAACAGTGTAACAGCAATCAATTCGTCGTCTTTCATAATAACGTATGTTTTAATCCCCGACTCAAAAAAGGGGTGTTTATAAGTTTGACGTGTCTGCCTGTGGCATCGTAGCTCCTAATCGAATGGACCGATTACGATGCGTTTTTTTTTCATTTTAAAGCTGACGTGATCATAGCTCGAATTTATGAAGATCTGTTCAGGCTATTTAAGGTCATCAGCTCTTTTTGTGAGTTGTGGAGAGATCTTAGACGCATAATGCGTATTTACTTTACTTAAAAGCTACTCTGATGATGGAGCTCGAAGTCCGAGATGGGTTTACTATGTTTGGACTTATTAGATTTTTCTTAACTGTAGAAAACTAAGTGTAGGAAAATAGCTACGGTGAAAGAAAACATTTTGGATCTGAAGAACCTGATCATGGATCCTCTCAGATCAGCAAAACAAAAAGAGATAAAACTATAGTGCTTAAACTAAAATTGTTACTTACTACTTAGCTGAGCCGTTACCAAATTGAATATTTGGGGTTATACGATTATATACGATGCAACGGATATGTCCGAGATATAACTATTATCATAAGACTTAATTTGTTTCTTACTATAAGGCTTTAGCTGGGCTGTTATCAAATCGAAGACCTGAATACCTGATGATGCACCATGAGGATGCAAGGGATATTTAGAAGATATAACTATATTTTCTTAGATTTTGCGCGAACATTGATTAATGAATTAATCAAATTTTATGCGGCTTACTATCGTGTTTATTTTATTTTAACTGCATAGCGTTCTCGAAACGTCGGAATAATAAAATAAAATTTTAAAATCAAAACCAAAATAAACGCGATAGTAAGCCGCATACAATTTTATTAATTTAGATATAACTATGATGCAATGACTAAAGTTGTTTCAAGTGTTGTCGGGTGTTTATAATTTTTTTTTAAATTTTATCATAATAGCTTCTCTATTACTAGTACTTCTTACTAGTCGTAAAAATTCCTAATACAAAAAAACTGGTAGTGTGCGCTAGTGTCACGGAATTCCGGGTCTGAATTCCTGATCTGAATTCAGATCCGGAATTCCTGATGTGTGCGCTGGCACTAATTTGTGGTCTAAATAGAATACTTTTTTTGACGACAGGCGTGGACGAACGATTTAGCGACTGGTTTGTTGCGCGTAAAGTCCCGGGTTTCGATCCCCGGTCGGAGCAAATGTTTGTTTCATAGCTTTTATTTGTAATCTTTAATAATAATAAATATTGCAAATATTAGTTATTTAAAAAGAAAAGAGATGGATATTTGCTTCGGGTCTGTTTATCAAAGAGTGGTAGGCAGTGGTACCCAGTCTGCCGATCCGGGGTAGTACCACCACTTACAAGTATACAGACCGTGAAGTGATTTGGTCACGTTTCGGGATCAGCTTGTAAGTTGCCGGTTCCATCTAGGCCGGCATAGTGGATGTGATTGCTACTCACAGTTATTGAATTGTATTAGCAGTGACATTCATTCATGGACCACACTTTGGCTTAACATCAAGCGGGGTGCTGTCATATGTCGAGTCACAATAAAAAAAAAACTTTTTGTAACTCCAGGAATCATTGTTAGCGGGAATAGCGTTAATAGACAAATCTTGTACACCACAAGTTATATGGGGATTTGCTGAGGAGGATCTACCCGAAGATATTAATGAACGATTCAGAGTATTGTTCCAAGCTAAACCTAAATGGACTGTTGATCAAATTTCCCCCTATATACGGTGAGTATCAATAAAAGGTTTCCCAAATACGTCTTTCCTATAATCCTTTAAGTACAGTGTAAATCAGGCTTCAACTGCGAATACTGCCTTGTAATTATTGTAAATCAAAACTAACCTACAAACTAGAGGCCAAAGTGTTTTAATTAGCCATTAACAACAAATACCCACACTTGTATTTAGGGTTGAATCCGTCCCATGGACCACACGCGGTTTCCAACTACAGTTTCCGGTGTCAGTAAACAGTTTCCACCGAGCCAAGCATGCAATTCACCATTATAATCTTCATACGAGGTCCAATAAGGCGACCGTGGTGTAGTGGTAGTCTCGCAGAAAACCACTTTCCGGTACTATGCTATTAGAATAAGAATAGGACGGGCTGTTGACTAACTTCACTTGACTGATTCAAAGGTGTCTTTCTTGACGATCCAAGAAAAAGACACCATACTAAAGTGAAGTTGGTTGGAGAGTTAGACGTCACAAAATGGCGCCGATTCCGTCCTATTCTTATTTTAATTGTATTATACCAATGTATCTTTGATTAATGTACTTTGGCCGTCCTGTTTCTATGGTAAATAATAATATTGTATTTTTTGTTTTAGGTGTTACGCCACAGAGAAATTAACCGTGAATGCTCTGCTGACAAAACATGCGCGGGCATCGACACTAGACGGCGTTAGAGTGTTTTCAGCTAAACATATGAAATAGTTATAATATTGAACAGTCCGCGAGGTCTAAGCTGAGCTTTTGCATTTGTGATCACCAAAAGTAGATTCAGAAACCAGTATAAACCGGTTAAAACCAAGCAAAGCACGCGGCGCTATACTAGTACTATAGTATATACGCTATAGTACGCTATACTATATACTAGTCGATCTACACTATCTATATGCACACATACAAATGCAAAACTTAGCTTAGGCCTCGCAGACTGTACTATGCTGTTAGAATAAGAATAGTACGGGCTGTTGACTAACTTCACTTGACTGATTCAAAGGTGTATTTTTCTTGACGATCCGCAAAGAAATGGACACCATACTAAAGTAAAGTTGGTTGGAGAGTTAGACGTCACAAAATGGCACCGATTCCGTCCTATTCTTATTTTAATCGCATTATACCTTCCAATACTATCCCCGGCAATTCCTAATGCGCTTGAATCGTGACGTCACACGACGGGGTGAGGTCACGTTTGGATACCCTTTAACCAGCGAAATGACGTCATAGCTTAGGGTAACCATAAACGTTTTAAATAATGAAATTGAAACAAATAATTTATTTAGCTTTAATATTTTAATAATTAAGTTTGTGATTCAATTTTAATATTTTTAAACGTATGATATTTTAGCTGGCATAGCGACGGCGACTGAGGCAACCGTAAACAGAAATGGTATGGTTAGTCATTGGTGCTCTTGAATATGCTATGATATATTAAGTTGTTATATATAAAATAAAACTACAATATTAAAATGTCCTTAAAATTTATTATTCATTTTTATTTTTCATCAGTAATAAAATCATAATAACATGATTATATAAAAATATTTACTATAAAATGCATCAGGACACAAAGTCAACTTTGGGTGAAAATTTTGACAGTTTACTTTTTAAACTTAACTAACACAGCCTTCGAATTTCTTGCTTCATTAAACTTTTTCTTATTTTGCAATCTTTTTGCTTTACTAACTTTCGAGTGGTACTTATAAATAAAACCTATATACATTCTTATATTTAAATACATATCTTAGATCGTCAATTTAGTTAGAATATAACTTTAGTTTACTTTTAGATGATTCGGGCTGAATTTGGCAATTCGAAACAAGAACTTTTAGAACCCCGTTCCGAATTTTCGTATCGGTACAATTATTTATTAGAAAAATAAATATAAAAATAATATTTGAAATATACGCTACTTTAAATTGTTATTTTGGCTTATGATTGTTGAATATTTTTTCTTAATGTATTCAATTCGTTCCACATTTCTTCAGGCAGATCTTCACCGACCTCCTCCTTGAAGTATTTTTCAATTGCTTCCGACTGTAAAAAAGTCGTATTTTATGGTATAATACACAAAAACCAAATTATTGCCGGCTTTGCTAAATCCCGCAACCACACGCAGGTATCTATAATATGTACTTTGTTCGTCCTATTTCTATGATACAAGCACTTTAGTAGCTTAGTATAGAAATAAAAAAAAACGGTTCTTTTCATTCTATCTGATGTTAAGTTGGAGTGCTATTAATAAATGGAAGCGACTGCTACTATAGTTCAATAACTGCAAGTAGCAGTTGCATCTACTATGTCGTTCTAGTCGAAGTCTAGTTTCAAGCTGAACCCGAAACGCGACTAAGTCACTTAACAATTTATCTTTTAAATACCTCTTGTAACCAGAAGTCCTTAGGGATACTGCTACTCACAGTTAATGAATTGTAGTAGCAGTCACCTCCATCACACATCAGCTTAACATTATACGGGAGCTGTTATTTGTCAACTCACTACCATAGGTTAATAAATCCAAGTAGCAGTCAGATTTATAAATTCCTTTCGTCAATCTACTTTCACTCATCCTTTCCATGTGCCCAAACCATGGAAGCATTCCTTTTTATCTCATGTGGATGGTTGCGTTAAACTAGGCAGGCTAAGGAGAGTGTTTTCCGAACAAATCAGAGACATCCTCAAGAAAGCTAGGTTGCCTAGTACCCATAACCACAGTCTGTATGAAAAGAACTGTGGATGTGAAGAAAGCAAGGGAGTTATGTAAGGATCGTGGTAAGTGGCGTTCCATTGCCTCTGCCTATCCCCGTGGCAAAAAGGCGTGACAATTTGATTGATTGATTGAAGTAGCAGTCCCATCTAGTATGTCATTCTAGTTGAAATGTAGTTTCAATCTGATCCCGAAACGCGACTAAGTCACTTAACAATTTCTCTTTTAAGTACCTCTTGCAACCAGAAGTCCTTAGGGATACTGAAGAGTTCTTTCATGTTGATATCGCTCAAACCGTCTATGTTGAGAGCACCATCGCTGGGAACGTAGCCGAGTGGTGTTTCCCTGTGGCACTTCTCCTCATCACATCGTTTCAGCACCCATTCGAGAACGCGGGAGTTCTCACCGAATCCTGGCCACAGGAATTTGCCCTGCAAAGGTAATTTACGTTAGAGTCGTGAAAGATCTACATGAAATAGTCTTTAAAGGTTTTAAGGCAAAGGACATCAATAATTTTGTATGGGGATTTGGGCTTAATTGTATTAACAGTTGCATATACATTTTAAAATAGTTTGATGTACGAAGATTACAATGCAATTGGAATATATCCTTTATTATGCATAGTTTAGGTGTGCAAAATGATCAATCTATAATTATGACAGTTCAAAGCAGAACAAATATGGCGTTAATTGACAGATGACAAAAATCAATATCTTATTTTCCAAACAACTACATTACACAGCAATTGAAAGCAAAATAGTTGTTAGTTATGTTAATGCAAGTATCGAAACTACCATTTATATATATTTTTATCATTGGACATTAAAAAAGTAGTACATATAAGTCCAAAATGAATGATATCCTTTTATAAATTAATGAACACACACGCACACACACCCACACACATTCACACAACACACACACACAGAGAAAATTCTAGTCTGCAATCCAAAATGCATACACACAATTAGATTAAAATTAATGCAAGTTAAAAAATTAAAATAATACTTAAATAAAATAACAAATAAAGTTCATTCTGGTTGTTATAGAAAGAAAACCTCACCTGTTCATTCTTCCGGAACCAGTTGACGTGGAAGATCTTGGGCATCTTCCTACCAGCCTGTGGCATGGACAGCCAATGGCGGAGGTACTCGCCAAAGTTGTAGCCAAAGAATGGACGCATTGCGAATGGATCGTGCATCACCACTTTGCCCTAAATAATGATTAGAAATCATTAATATTGTAGTTTGGTAATAAAAACAGTCACCAGTTATTGCTCCGGGTCTGGTTGACAAAGAGTGGTAGGCAGTGGTGCCCAGTCTTCCGATCCGGGGTAGTACCACCACTTACAAGTATACAGAGCTAAATGATTTAATCACATGGCGGGATCAGCTTGTGTGTTACCGGTTCCAACAAGGCCGGCATAGTGGATGGAGACTTAGTAGCATTCACCTCCATTCATAGACCGCACGCCAGCTTAAAATCTGTCATATCGTATGTCGAGTATAAATAAAAATTGAATAATAAAAAAACGCCGTGAAATGATTGAGTCGCGTTTCGGGATCAGCTTAAAGTTGCCGGTTCTAACTAGGTTAGCATTGTGGATGAGATTTCCAAACTTTTTGTTATGAGCGTGTCGTACAGTCTAATCTAAATCTAATCTAAAATAAAAGATAATCTAAACACATGACTACTAGGAGAATAGTTTGGTTTGAAGGAATTAAGAATACTAATCTGATGTGGATGGATCAGTTAAAGAAGGCAGGCCCAGGAGGGTGTTTTTCGACCAGATCGTAGACATCCTCAAAAAAGCTAGGTTGCCTAGTGCTCATAACCATAATGTGAGAAAATAATTGTTGATGTGAGGTCAATGAGGGAGTTATGCTAGGATCGTGGCAAGTGGCGTTCCATTGTCTCTGCCTATCCCTGTGAAAAAAGGCGTGATAATTTGACTTGCTTTTAAAGAACTACTAACGCTATGTTCAGCTGCAGCAGTTGCCTCGGAACGCATACTGGCACCCATGAAGACACCATGCTTCCAATCCCTGGCTTCAACTACTAGAGGCACTCCAGCAGGGCGACGTCCACCCAGCAGGATAGCAGAAATTGGTACACCTTCGGCGCTCTCCCATTTATTGTCTATTATTGGACATTGACCAGCCGGTGTGCAGAATCTAGACGTAAAGATTATGTGTTAAAGTCTTTTTTTTTTATTGTGAGTCGACAGCACCCCGCTTGATGTTAGGCTGAAGTGTGGTCCATGAATGGATGTCACTGCTACTACAATTACTTATATTAAACAGATTATAATGAAAATAAAACTATAGTTATTAAAAAACACTTAACTTTAAATTTTATTTATTGTGATTCGACAAATGACAGCACCCGTATAATATTAGGCTGGAGTGTGGTCCATGAATAAATGTCACTGCTACTACAATTCAATAACTGTGAGTAGCAATCACATTTACTATACCGGCCTAGTTGGAACCGGCAACTTACAAGCTGATCCCAAAACGTGACCAAATCACTTCACGGTCTATATACTTGTAAGTTGCACTGTTCGTCCACGCCTGTCTTCAAAAGACGTCAAAGACTTACCTAGAGTTGGGATGGGCAGCCGGGGTCTTCTTGCTGGGATCCCAGGGTTGTCCCTTCCAGTCTGTCAAACTCTCTGGTGCAACGCCCATACCTTCCCACCACACACCGCCATCTTTAGTTTCAGCTACGTTTGTGAAAACTGTATTGCTGAATACAGTTGACATAGCGATCGGGTTGGTGGCTGCTGAAGTACCTGGAGTAAATTAAAATTTATTAATATTTTTGTATAAATTAGTAATCGCAGGAATTGAACCCGGTCTTTGTTGCTTGACGCAACTGATCCGACCACTAATTAATACCACCACAATACTATAAATTGTGAACTGTGCCATACTGCTTACAATATAACGTATTCATTTTCGATAGTTTATAATTTACTAGCTGTGCCCCAGGTTTCATCCGCGTAAATTTAGGTTTATAACACAGTGATAAAAAGGAAGGAGGTTTTCAATTCGACTGTATTACCCTTTTTTGTAATTATAACTCATATAAAAATGACAGAAAGAAATAAAGAAAAAATCCAAACAGCTGAAACTATAGTCAATTGGAAATATAGTATAGTAAAATAAAAAATATATTTTATAAAATTAAAAGTATCCTATGTTACTGCTGGTACCTCCACAAAAATGTGAACAAAGTTTCATGATGATCGGTTAAGTAGTTGTTGCGTGAAAACGTAACAAACAAACTCAAATTCACATTTATAATAATAGTGGGATACATACCTGACTATACTATTTATTTATATCTATCTGTATTATAATCTATAATGAATAGAATATAGATTGTAAACTATCTTACATTAATACGTTATATTGTAAGCAGTATGATTTAGTTCACAATTTATCGACAGTTTACAATCTCGCGATATAGATTATAACCTAACAATATTCACTATTATACGGTGACATATATACTAGTATTGGAAATGCTAAATACTAAAAATATTAAATAATTACCGCAACATGTCTTTGATATAAACAATTTATTCGTCCAGTTTCTATGATACGATCACATAAATAAAAATCCAAATTACCTGGTGCAACACCGAAGAAACCATTCTCAGGGTTAATGGCTCTCAGAACTCCGTTGCTGTCGAATTTCATCCAAGCGATGTCATCTCCAACACATTCTACTTTGTATCCTGGGAGAGTTGGTGTCATCATGGCCAGGTTGGTCTTTCCACACGCCGAGGGGAAGGCAGCGGCGATGTAACGCTTGCGGCCTTTAGGGTCAGTAATACCAACAATCTGTGAAATAAATTTATTTATTTACTTAATTAATTTTATAAAATCACAGCTCATATTCCTCGTATAAAGTCTTAACATGAGCCAGTTTGACTTAATATTTTATATCTAAGACATGAATAATACTAAAAAAATAACACATTATAATATACATGATAAAAAATAAAGATTAAAGATTAATTATAATAAATAATAGGTTGCCACTTGTCGATTCTGTTAGAACTGTCTCTGTGAAGTTGCAGGGCTCCAGAGTTCTCGTGACATCTGCATCTCTTATAGCTTAGACAGCTCGGCGCTGCAATATATCCACGGCAAAATAATGGCTAGTTCGGTCCGTCTTTCTTTGTAGAACAATCGACAAATGGAATTCTCACCTGCCTATGACAGCATTCCGTCTGATGTTAAGCCGGAGTCAGTCCATGAATGCAGGCGGCAGCTACTACATTTAAATAATTGTAGGTAGCAGTCACATCCACTAAGCCGGTCACTTCACGCGTGCCCGGCAGGCTGGGCACCACTGCCTGCTACTCTTAAAAATACTTCTACTTGGAGTTTGTACTAACCAACATATGTTCAGCTAACCATCCTTCCCTGCGTGCAATACCAGAACCAAGACGCAGAGCAAAACATTTCTTGCCAAGGAGACTGTTCCCGCCGTATCCACTGCCTGGAGGACAAAAAATAAAACATACATTAGAATACTATCGAGGTGGTGTAGTGTATTGGTAGTGAAATGGTCATTCAAACCAAGAGAATCCGGTTCAGAACCATTTGCCAAAGTATTATTTTTTATTGTTGATATATGCACTGGTCGTTTAGTAGCTTAGTGCAGAGATGTGAAAAATATTAAAACAATAAGGCAATTGTATACTAAATTGTCGTCGGCGCCTTGTTCGCTCAAGAAAATCGAGGTCAGATTTCGATCTTTAATAGAATTCATGAGTGCATATTAAAATTATGATTAAACAGGAGTGGCGGATTGTGTAAAGTCCCAGGTTCGATTCCCAGTCGAAGCAAATATTTGTTTCATACCTTTAATTTGTAATATTTAATGTACAAATATAGGTATTTGAAAAGAGCTCCGGGTCTGGTTATTAAAGGTGGTCTACCAATACCAAGTATACAGACTGTAACACAAGTATTAGTCGTGTTTTGGGATCAACTTGTAAGTTGCCGGTTTTAATTAGGCCGGCATAGTATACGTTGAAAACTTTGCAATTTCCAATTACGCCTAGCAGCGATCATCTCTCGCAAAAACTTACGAGCTCGTGAGTTTTGCAAAACCATGTTGCAGTGGGTTAGTCTTAAAGTTAAGTAGAATAGGGATAGAATCTTACCATAGCTGACGATTTCGTTGTCACTTGGTTTGTGTAAGATGATGGTGCGTGGAGGGTCACATGGCCAGCCAGGAGTACCACCACCGACACCAACGGAATGGAGACAACGGACAAACTCTTCGTTGCTACGGAGACTTTCCAATACTCTGTTACCTATTAAATTAAAAATATTAATGTTAATGCTGTGGTAAGAAGTAAATATTACATAGATGTCGTTTAAAAGAAGATGTAGTGACAAGGATTGACAAAGGAATGCTCAGATGGTTTGGACACATGGAAAGGATAAGTGCACGAAAGGAGTAGTGGGCACGTGAAAGTAGATTATGAATGGATGCGTTGTGAACACGGCAGGCCCAGGATTCTCCGGCCACATCGGCGACATCCTTTAAAAAGCTGGGGTGCCTAGTGCCTATAACCGTACAGCTTGTATAAAGAGAATTGTAGATGTGAAGGAGGCGAGGAAGTTGTGTCAGGATCGTGGAAAATGGCGCTCTATTTTCTCTGCATATCCCTGTGGAAAAAGGCGTCACAATTCGATTTGATTATATAATCTAGTTGTGTTGTGATAAATGTGATTTAAAAGAAGATGTAGTGACAAAGATTGAGAAACCTATGCGATGGGGAATAGGCATTGAAAGAATGGATAAAAGAAGATGGAAGTCTAGACAAATAAGACGAACACATTCTTAACCTCTGGTATGCCTTGCACCTCGAGCACTTTTGTACCCGTCGTGTGCCGGCAGAAAATAGAAATAACCAAATATTAAACCCCAAAATAACCGTGTTTTTCTTAAATACAGATTTAATAATGGGCATCATTTCACTTTAAGGTAATCATTCTATGATTTGTCAGAAAATATTTAAATATAAGTAATCGTTTTTACATAAAAAGGCAAAATTCGCAGACACACAGTTTGTCACGGATCCATGACACGGCAGACTCGCACTCTAAATATATTGTCACGGATCCGTGACCGCGGCATACAAGGGGTTAATAGAGCTTACCTGTATGAAGAGAATTGTGAATGTGAAGGAAGCGAGAGAATTGTACCAGGATCGTGAAAAGTGGCGCTTTATTGTCTCTGCCTATCCCTGTGGTTCCATTGATTGATTTATGTCGCTCTTCGTGTATTTTCTTCTTGCTTACCATCAGGCGGGTCAAGGTCAAATGTTGAATTACAATAAAAATACTACAAACACGTAATGATATATCCAAAACTTACCCATTCTTGTCATAACCCTCATGGAATAGACGACGTAGGGCGAGTCCGTTATCTCCACACCAATCTTGGAGAGAGGTGACCCAACTGGACCCATGGAGAATGGGATTACGTACATTGTACGTCCTAGAAGAGAAAATTATAAAAAAAAACAATAAACAAATTGGTCATTCATCATTAAAATAAATTTTATTTGGGCGAACTTCCCCGGATCTGGATCTGGGTTATAGACTAGGGAACCGGAGCTTCTAATCTAGATAGATTAAATATGTATGTATTCCGTATTTTGCATATTATATATTGTAGTATTTTTTGGGTTTCAATTCTAGACACTGTAAAATAAGGTGTAATCTGTTGTTGATCGTTTGCCAAATTAGATTGGCTAAATAATAAGCGACCGTGGTGCCTATCCCTGTGGGAAAAAGGCGTGACAATTTGATTGATTGATTGATTGACCGTGGTGTAATGGCAGAGCAATTAACACACAAACCGAGAGCATGAGCTCGAGACCACCCATCGGTACCAATGTATCTATGATACAAGCACTTTAGTAGCTTAGTATAGATTTGTAAATAAAATAAAAGCAGTTTGAAATTATTAAAGTTCAGAAGCGAGTGCTTTTACAATGAACCTGTGGAGTTTCATCTCTGGTATCAGTAGCGTTTAATTCGTGTTTAACTACAAATGGATATAGGATATATTAGATAAGTAACGTATTTAAATATTAAAGATTATCTAATATTACGTAAGTATCAAATTTTGTTCATTTAGCACATTTGATTTAACTGCTACCGGTTTTTCAAACATAAACATTGGCTAGTTAAATATTGACGTTGATGACAGATTAGTTATCTTGTAGTTTTTATAAAACACTGATTATATGAATAGTTTGTAATTTTATCAGCCTTCAATATATGGCCCCCAAAATACGAGTTTTTATTGTGTCTTGACATATGACAGTGAGGTACTTGATGTCAAGCTGGAGTGAGGTCCATGAATAGACGCTACTGCTACTACAGTTCAATAACTGTGAGTAGCAGTCACATTCACTATGCCAGCCTAGTTGGAACTGGCAACTTACAAGCTGATCCCGAAACGCGACTAAATCACTTAACAATCTGTATACTTGTAAGAGGTGGTACTACCCCGGATCGGCAGACTGGGTACCACTGCCTACCACTCTTTGATAACCAGACCCGAAGCAAATATCCGCTTCCTTTTTTATTAACAAATATTGGCAATATTTAATATAATTATTAAATATTACAAATAGCTATAAGACAAATCGACCGGGAATCGAACCCAGGAATTTACGCGTAAAAAACTGGTGTGCACACCAATCAGCCAGGCCTGTTGTCAACATGGTACTTCAACTGTGAAAATAGCGTCACTAGATGTTAACCTTGTTCAACCTACCTCTCATACATCCAGGGAATCGTTCTGAAATAGCATTCTCATAGTCATTTGGTGAAATATAGTTTCCAAGGGCGGATTTTTGACCAGCTCTTGCAATTGGTACTACGTCACGTTCCTTCTCGGAGCAGATGAAAGTGCGGGATTCCACACGAGCTACGTCAGCTGGGTCAGTGCGGGATAACCAACTGGAAAGATTTTTTTATAAATATGACGAAGGAAATCAAAATTATATATGTATATGACTAGAAGCAATTTATACGAATAACAGAAGTAATCTTTTTATGTTCCTATCGTAGTTTCAAGCCAGTCCCGGTGTTTGGCGCTCATCGAGTACTAATTAATTGCCCCGGCATGCGGGACTCTGTCAGAGTGGAACTTTATTTCCCTTGCTTAACGTGGGAACAAAAATGAAAAATGGTAATATTTTTTAATATAGGCGGCGACATTTCTCGCCAAATATTCCCACGGGGCGGAGAGCGGGCAGCGGAGGGCCGTTTTGTCACAGTGAATGTTGTAGTTTCAAGCTAAATAAATTCAAATCAAAACATACCAGTTCTCATACTTCTGCAGACGGCGGACGGTACCCTGCTGCTGCATCATTTGTAGCAGAACTGTGGCCTCTGCATCGGATCCATCGCAAATATGCACCTGGTCTGGTTGACACAGAGACACACTACGCTCGACAAAAGCTCGCACCTAAAAATACGATTTTTTTATTTAACTCCTTTGGGACCTTCAGCTAAGTGCCTAGCCAAGGAGTTTTCCAATCGGCTGACAGAGAAGTATGGAAACATAAAGTCTGGCAATTATTTCTGCCAAAGCATTAGCCCAAATACAAAGGGGAAATGTTGTCGGGGACTTTCACTGATGGGACGTCATTAGATGATATTTTTTATTTATAGTTTAATTATAGTTGATATACTTTTAATTTTATCTGTTTCTCAATAAAGGCACATATCACTACATAATATTATTATTGATACGCACTTTAGAATCTACTGAAAAGATCTACGTGCTAGATTTTTCATCAAGGATGCAGGAAGGCAGTATATCAGAAAATGAATTAAACCCTAATAACAATTTCGCTAATATACTATTTTTTATTTGGGATTTTTTCATTCATTGCCTCTTTCTTCTCTTTATAGAATGCGCTCTGGACCGACATTAGTTGGAGACTGGATAAAGGAGAGGTTTATTTCACTTGGCTGGTATGAAAAGTATATTTTTTTATTGTGACAATATTTTATTTGATTTCGACCGGCCTGATGATATGCAAGAGGAGATGCAAGAGTGACGACGACTGAAACACCCGTCTCAGTTCACGGATGCCTCAGTCGCCGTCACTATGCATCGCTTTAATGATCCAAGGTTATAGGAGGGAAAGAACATATGGGCTGGCAAAGCATTCCACTTGTCAATTGTTCTACAAAGAAAAGACGCACGGAACTTTTTAGTTCGACTGCCGATTCGGTCGACAAAATGCGGTTGCCTCCCCCGACCAGTGCGGGTATTACGGGTGTAAAAAGACGAGGATAAAGGAGAGGTTTATTCCACTTAGCTGGTATCAAAAGTAGACTTCTAGCGCTTAACTGAGGATAGTTTCGTGCAGTAGTGGAGTGGTACGGTGCTTTAATTCTCCTGCACCGCCCCACTACCACAAGAACCTTCTCAGTTAGGCGTTAGTGGTGAAGGCCTGTTGTAACTACTTTTCTTGGTTATCTAGTATCCATGATACAGATTTATTTTGTATAGATAAATAAATAATACACACCTTGGGTGTTAGGGCGGCAAGTTGGGGGTTAGGTTTGGTTGCACCTCGGATTGCAGTCTGATGCGCAGCACGACTGCATCCCAACGCTACCTGGGCGCATCTGAAATTAACAAAAGATTAATGGTTAATATTATCTTTTTACAATACACAAATGTGAGTGAGATTGTTGTGCGTGATTTCTGTATCTTTATTTTTATTGTGACTCGACATATGACAGCACCCCGCTTAATGTTAAGCTGGAGAGCGGTCCATGAATGGATGTCACTGCTACTATAATTCAATAACTGTAAGTAGCAGTTACATCTATTATACTGGCCTAGCTGGAACCGGCAACTTACAAGCTGATCCCGAAACGCGGCTAAATCACTTCACGGTCTGTACACTTGTAAGTGGTGGTATTACCCCGGATCGGCAGACTGGGTACCACTGCTTACCACTTTTAAACTTATTTTCTACACGGAAAAAACTTAAATTAATAGATAATATCTTTCAAACTACTGGCCAATCTCAAATCTTTGACTTCATCGAAATCTTTTTAACTACACACGCCTAGATTGACCTCCCAGCAGCTCCGGTTCTACAATTTTTTTGCGAATCGTGGTAGAAACTTGATAGTGTCGCCCATCTTTCCAGCGTTAATCATACTTAAAAAAATATTTAATTGTGCATAGCAATTTGAATTTTTTTTTAATGAAAATAGACGAATTAATAAAATTAGTTTAAATAAAATTCTCGAAATATATTTTTTATAGTTAAATTACCGTAGACTGAGTAGGATTTTCTGTAGCTCTTGCATTGGTCTAAAAAGCAATTACGCCTAAAAACATAATTAAACAGTTAAAATTACTATAAAACGCTTAATTAAGTATGTTTTTTTAGTGCCAGTAGGTTTTTCAATCGGAATTGTATTTTCTAAACGTTTACAAATCCATTTTATTTTTCAACACTATAACCGTAGAACTACGTTTTAAATTGCGAACAAAATAGTAAATATTATGACAATCACGCGGTAAAATTTATAAATACAACACATTATTGTATCCTTCTTTAAATCATTACAATTGACAAGTACCTCTCAAGATATAATAATATTTTTAAAACATTTCTTGAACATACGAGTAATGTAATAGGAGTAATATTTTTAGTCTTTAATTCACTAACAATAACAACCTTATAATACGATTATTAAATACCAAATATCAATCAATCAATATATATGTATAATAATAGACAATTGTGCATCTAAAACACATAATAAAGACGTTTCATATTCGGTTTATATCGGACCCGGACAGGACTGTATTCGGCCCAAATTATTTCTGTTGACCCCGAGGTATATCTCATAAAAGGACATCATTCATTTTGGGCTTCTATGTACTACTTTTGTAATGTCCAAGGATGAAAAAATATATGAATGGTAGTTTCGATACTTGCATTGATAAAACTAATAACAATTTTGCTTTTAATTGCTGTGCAATTAAGTTATTTGGAAAATAAGATATAGATTTTCCATCGTCTGTCAATCACCGCCATATTTGTTCTGCTTTGAACTGTCATAATTATAGTTTGATCATTTTTAACCCCCGACCAAAAAAGAGGGGTGTTATAAGTTTGACTTGTCTGTGTATCTGTGTATCTGTGTATCTGTGTATCTGTGTATCTGTGGCTCTGTGTATCTGTGTATCTGTGTATCTGTGTATCTGTGTATCTGTGTATCTGTGTGTCTGTCTGTGGCATCGTAGCTCCTAAACGAATGGACCGATTACGATGCGGTTTGTTTCATTTGAAAGCTGACGTGATCGAGATGGTTCTTAGCTACAATTGATGAAGATCTGATCAGGGGTTTCAAGGTCATCAGCTCGATTTGTTAGCTGCGGTAGCGATATTAGACGCGCTGTTTAGGATGGCAACCCTTGTACGTCGCTATGCGACAAAGATTGTTATTTTATGTCAAATAAATATGCCAATGTAAATACACGTAAAAAATGTTATAATTTTTCCCTTAAAATATTCATATGGCGAGGTTGGTTTGCAGTTTAGATCGATTACCTTGATTGAATATTTTTGGGGAAAAATTATAACATTTTTTACGTGTTTTAACAATGGCATATTTATTTGACATAAAATAACAATCTTCGTCGCATAGCGACGTACAAGGGTTGCCCGTTCTGAACACGCATAAGGCTGGGAATACACGTCCGATATTGCTGAGCAAATTATTTACAAATCGGAAGTAGGAATCGGACGTCTATTTTGTTTCTGTATTTTGTATGAAAACTGCACCTTCAGACAATCGGATCGGCCATAAAATCGTAAGCGCCTTGGCGTTGTTTCCGATTCTGACATCCGATCCGACTATCGGATCTGACGTGTATTAAGTATTCAAACAAATGTATGGCACGAGTGACTATCGGATCGGACTATCGGAGAGAAAAATCGGACTTGTATTCCCAGCCTTATAGGTATTTACTTTTAAACATATCTGTGACTTAACATTTGAAATAAAAACGTATACAAATACATGTGTGTTTTAACTGGTACTACTGAGTTACTCTGATGATGGAACTCGAAGGTAGGAGACGAAATCCTGGATGTGTTTAAACTTTTTTTGGTATACTAAGTTTGGACTTATTAGATTTGTCTTGAAGGTAGGAAACTAAGTGTAGAAAAGTTAGTGCGATAAAATAAAACATTCCGGATCTAAAAAATCTGATCATGGATCCTCTCAGATCAGCAAATCAACAAGAAATGGACCTGTAGTGCTTTAACTAAAATTGTTACTCACTATGAGCCATTAGCTGGACCGTTATCAAATTAAAGACCGAGAGTATCTGATGAGGCACCATCATGAATCCTCTCAGATCAGCAAATCAACAAGAGATAGAACTATAGTGCTTTCACTAAATTTGTTACTCACTAAGAGCATTTAGCTGGACCGTCATCAAATTGAAGACCGGGCAATCTGATGATGCACCATTATGAATCCTCTCAGATCAGCAAATTGATATCAATTGATCAGCAAAAAAAGAGATAGAACTGTAGTGCTTTAACTAGGCCTTTAGCTGGGCCGTTATCAAATTGAAGATCGGGAGTATCTGATTATGAATCCTCTCAGATCAGCAAATCAATAACAGATAATATCATAGTGTTTTAACTAAAATTGTTACTCTCTATGAGCCATTAGCTGGGCCATTATCAAATTGAAGACCTAGAGTACTTATCTGATGATGCACCATAAGGATCCAAGGGATATTAAAGGGATATAACTATTGAGCCATGACTAATGTTGTTTATTACTATAAAGCTGATGATATGACCAAAGTGGTTCCAGGCGTTTCGGGGGTTCCTTTAAAATTTTAATTTTGATTTTATGCACACCTAAACTATGCAAAATAAAGGATATATTCCAATTACATTGTAATATTCGTACATCAAACTATTTTAAAATGTAAAATGTAAATGTCCCCATACAAAATTAATGATGTCCTTATCCCTGTATTTTTAAAATTGAAAGTAAACGTATATAATAATTAAGCCATATTTGTAAATTGAATAAAATACAAGTTTTCGTTTACAAATCCATGAACTTGGACATTTTTATATATCTTAACTAGTTTGACAAGTGAATTCATGTTTTATTAATTACCATCACCTTGATTTAATTGCGAGTTTAACAACTCAAAGAATAAGAATATTAGTTAATAATGTTAAAACTGAGAATTAATAAAAGCAAAATTAAGTTTATAAAACTATAAGGGTTGCTGCAATCGCGAACATCCGAAATACGAAACCCGAAAATTAGGCCATTTTTTATTTATATTTACGCATATATCGTAGGACCAGAGAAGATAAGATAGTTTTTTTTAATCAATTTTTGCGATGCCATTCCCATTATAAACTAAACCTAGACTATTTACAAATACAAGCTCATACAAACAATATATACATCTCCCATACCTACATTATCACCTTGACATTAGTTAGATTGAACTCACAGTCTGTTATCGATTGACTTTTGTCACTTTATTAGATCCGTATCCGCAGATCTGTATTTTTACTACATAACCTGATACTCAAAGTAAAAGGGGATACTTATACATTAGTGTAGAATTATATATTATAATAATTATTAATAAATACATATTTTGTCATTTGTTATTTAAAAAAATGTAGGTACTTTATTTAATACTCGAAATATCTATTTTTTATTGTTATTTTTTAATTTTATTGTGACTCAACATATGACAGCACCTAGCTTGATGTTAAGCCGAAGTGTGGTCCATGAATGAATGTCACTGCTACTACAATTCAATATCCGTAAGTAGCAGTCATATTCAATATGCCAGCCTAGTTGGAACCGGCAACTTGCAAGTTAATCCCGAAACGTGACTAAATCACTTCACGGCCTGCAAACTTGTACTCGCACTAACATTATAAACGCACTAAATTGAATAGAAAACAGCTGTGTCGTAAATACGTAGACAAATTGACATAATCTCATTTTATAAAGTAATAAGATAAAATAATAGATAGCAAAATTTCGTTACAAAACAATACATTGAATGATAACTCTGTTACTAGTTGCTTTTGAGAGGTCAAGCGATAATGCCACTAAAATACAAGATAAACAGTTCAAAAGGTGAAAAAATCGCATGTTGTAATAGTTACAGGTTTTCATATCAGATATCTTTTGGAGGGTGTGGTGTATTGATTTATAATCAATAAGATATTATATTTTATATTATTGCTTTTTACATTTCTATACTAAGCTAAAAATAAAGTGCTTGTATCATAGAAACAGGACAACCAAAGTACTATAATAAAGATACATTGGTACCGGTGAGTGGTTTCGAACTCGTGAACACGATTTGTGTAACCATTGCACTGCCACTACACCACGGTCTCCTTATTACAACAATCAGTTGAAATACGAACAATTTTATGTTATGAAACTAAAATCTTTTTTATCTTTTTGCATTAGATCATACTTTTTAATACTTTTACAGAATTAAAGACACATCGATGTTAAAGACGCAGAGATTGACGAGTGCAAAGATCCCAAAATCAAATCCCATGATGATTTTGCCTTGGGTGTGTTGAAGTTAATTAATTATAATTAATTAAACTCATTAATCGATATAAAACGGTTTTAATTGCTTGTTAAGTAGATATTAGATATAATATTTATAATTAATAAATATTATATGTTTTGAGGCTAGTACTGTTTACAAAGCTAATAAGGAAATGTTCTTTATTTGTTTTAGTTCTAAGCCAAATAAAAAAATAAAAATATTAGTAATATTTTCTTAGATTTTGCGCGAACCTTGATTAATGAATAAAACTAATCAAAACCAAAATAAACGCGATAGTAACCCGCATAAAATTTGTTTAATTCATTATATTAGTAATTAGTTTTTCTTGATTTTAAGCTAAAACTGTCTAATTATTTTAGTAATTTATTGCGGATCTATTAAATATAAATCAACTAGTTTAGTTGCGTTATTAATTTATATCATGTTTTGATTTTTAAATATTTTTTTTCTTTCTCAATAATATTAGTTAGAATGGCTTGTACCCGATCCGGGGCGAATTAATCCCAAATTAGTTTTTTTTATTACATTAACAATTTATCTGGATAAAATTAAAATGTAAAAGATTCGATTTTTATGTATATTTGGATTCGGGGTTATTCTGGCGATTCACGATCGCCACAGTCGCGTGACTATGTCGGCCAGAGGTACTTTTTGCTACAAAATTATTGTTTTATCGTACAAATGTCACGAAATACTAGAATAATAAAAATACGTAAGTTTATTAAAATAAATACGATAGTGCGCAAAATGGCGCCCTAGCAACAGCCGTGTAGTTTAATTTGATTGCACGTATATTTAGAACAAGAGAGACGCATTTGTGAATCAACGTGCGGAGATTTATAGAAGATTAAAAAGTTTTTGAGGCTCGTTGGAGTGCGGTCTACGAATAGAGGCGACTGCTACTTCAGTTAAATAAATGAAAAAGCAGTCGGAACCGGCAAGGTAATCCCGAAATGCGACTGAGTCACTTTACAGTTTGTACACTTAAAAGTGTACTGTGACTTGGCAAGAGAAAACCGATTTACTTTATTCTTTAACTTAATTGTTTTAACATAAAAAAATATTTAAATAGATATTTTATTAATTTCCGTGATATTGTATTATTTGTATTTATATATGTTATTTTTTATTTGTTTGTTTGTATGACACCAAATTATCTTAACTTAAGATTAATATTTTATAAGTGTAAGAAATGTCAAATAGATTTGTATTACAATTAGGCAACGTACCTATTAATTTACTTTAACAAGATTCATTTTATACAAATATAGTATTATTTGTAAATGATGTATTTTATTAGGGTTTGAATTTTAATAATATGAGATTTGATTAATTGGTTAAAGAAATTAAATTAAATATATTAATAAACTTACTGGGCAGTTTTCTTAACATAATCTTCGGGTACGCTAACACTGTGCAACATTTTGATTATTTATTATATAAAAAAATACAAAATTAAAAGATTTTACTAATCGCGAACTTGAGCAAAGACGCAAAATTAATACTTTAAAATTGAAATATCCTAAAAGTGCGAATAAAATGAAATTAAATTTTATCAAAATTACTAAAACTGAACATGAATATCAACCATCTATAATATCCTATTATATTTAATCTAACACCCATTAGATGTGAAAAACCGCGCTTTCGGTTGAGGAATAAACGATTTTGCGCAAGAGTTTAAATATATGGTGGGCTCGAGCACGCTACGCTCTCTGATTGGCTGTTGCCGCGGGTGTGTCTATGACGTCACAAAACAACTATCTACTACACAGAAAAAAACGATAACAGCATATCAATCGTATGTTTTGCAATGTTTTTAATATGGTTTTAAAGTTTGATTTTACAGTAATTTCGAGATTTAATTACATCAGTGAAGGCGTGGTAAGCTATGGTCTTTATTGCGTCAGATGGTATGCAGCGTCGCGTCGGCGCATCAATCGCATGGTATTTATTATACAGTTACAATAACAAATCAGGGTTTAATGTTTAATTACTTTACATTTATTTTCTGCTGAGAACCTCAAGCTGCGCAATTACGCCAACTTCAGTACTGGTTACGAATTTGCCCCGTTTGGAGTTGGATGACCCTTGGCATGCAAGCGCCTGGCCAATATCAACGATACTTTGTTATAGTTCGTCTAACTTTAAATGACGCGCCCCTCCAATGTATTAGTTTATTTAAATGTGTGAATACAAATATTACTAAATATACTTCATCAGCGTGCTCCTCCTTTTGTGTCCAACCAGCAACTGAATGACCAATTACAATTACATTTTCGGTGTGTTGCAGCCATATTTTACATTCGCACATGTGCTTAAATGCAGTGGAGGGGCATGTGGTTTTTAACCGGGGCCTTTTAGTTTGCGAAACCATTTATCTAACACTACCACTGTCGCCCAGTTATAATCGTATTGTTTGTACCAACTACGGCTGGTAGGCATTATTGCCATTCTGCCGACCACCATTTACAAGAATACAAACTGTGAATTGACTTAATCGCGTTTCGAGATAAGCTTACAACTCGCCGTTCCAACTAAGCAGGCATAATGGATGCTACTTAGTCATATAACTGTAGTGACAGTCACCTCCATTCATAGACCACACTCCAGCTTAACATTAGGCAGGGTGCTGAATCAAAAGAAAATGGTAATATTTTCTTTACGTAGTTGCTAGTGTATTTATTTATATTTCAAATGACATAACGCGCTGTTCGTATCAGTTAGGCAATTGTTATCTTTGGAAACTTGTTTTTGGTGTAAACGTGTGTTGTAAAATGACCTTGAATATACTATTTAGCGCGTGTGAGTAAAACTATATATAGCCATAATTATAATAAAAATATTATAGATTCACACCATAGCTTGATGTTTAACCGTCGTAAAAGTAAATAGCAGTTGTATCCATTACCAATATTTTAAACAAATCGTAGTGCATGCAAATGAAACGTATAATGCGATTAAAATAAAGATAGGATGGAATCGGCGCCATTTTGTGACGTCTAACTTTCCAACCAACTTCACTTTAGTATGGTGTCTTTTTCTTTGCGGACCGTCAAGAAAAAGACACCTTTAAATCAGTCAAGTGAAGTTAGTCAACAGCCCGTCCTATTCTTATTCTAATATCATAGTAATGATATTAAGTAAAATGAGGTAGGTACGTTATATAAGCCAGTTTTAGTGCTCGCAAATGGCACGAGTTTGAACGGTCAACCACGACGAAGTGGAGGTAGGACGGAATGATAGTTATTGAGAGCGAAAAGAAACAAATATATGTTGCTCTGCATCGCGACACTGAGTTCAGGTTTGCTTATTAGCATAGTTTTAACGTGCCTCTTTCGGAGCGCTTGTAACATATCTACGTCTTTTCTTATTAAAATATCATTGATAATATAACCTAAAAATTACATAACATAAAAAACCGAATTGTTATTGAAATGAAATGAAAATTATTGCCTTAATTATGAAACAAAGAATAGGCGACAGTGGTGTTGTAGTAGTGTAAATGGTCACACAAACCGAGAGCACGGGTTCAAAACCACTTTTCAGCACTAATATATCTTTGATATATGTACTTTAGTCGTCCTGTTTCTATGATACAAGCACTTTAGTAGCTTAGTATAAAAATGTTAAAATAATGTTATTAATGTTGCTAAGTCACTTCATTTCTCATCAACTGACAATCAACTATTCCCACAGAGATAGGCAGACTCTCTCGCGTCTTTAACATCCGCGTATTTCTTGGAAAACTTTTAACACAAAAAACTTTTAAAGCCCTTACAATGTACAATATATATAAGCTATATAAGCTAGGTATATATAAGCTAGGTAGTTATTTTTACTACAGCACTGCAAATTACTAACAACAGGTTTGGTTTGCGGCCGAACATAGCTGATGTTGTTTGTTACGAAAGATATTTTGCGTTTAATCTTTATGACAAAAGGTAGTAAAGAAATTCACGGTCTGTATACCACTTGCAAGTATACAGACCGTGAGATGATTTAGTCGCGTTTTGGGATCAGCTTGTAAGTTGCCGGTGCAAACTAGGTCGCCATAGTGAAATGACTGCTACTTACAGTTTTTAACTTGTAGTAGCAGTGGCATCCATTCATGGACCACACTCCAGCTTAACATCAAGCGGGGTGCTGTCAGATGTCGAGCCACAACAATTTAAAATAAAAACTAATAATACTAGTAACTATAAATAAAAAATATCATCTAGTGACGTCGCATCAGAGATAGTCCCAAGGAGACTGGCAACATTTCCCCTTTGTATGGCAAGGCCCTATACGTTGGCAGAAATAATTGCCAGCCTTCCTGTCTCCAGACTTCTCCGTAAGCCGCTTGGACAACACCTTGGCCAGGCGCATAGCTGATGGTCCCCAAGGGCCTATCGTCTACTAACTACATACATACTAGTAACTTATCCAATTAAAATGGAAACTTTTCGATGACCTTTTCTGGTTCATTCAACTTAATATATCAGCTTGAAGCAACATTAAATGGACTTATTATGAAATATAATTCAAGATCACTTAAAATTGTTTATAAATTAGGTCGTTATCAGCCCGTGACCGTCGATTTAAATGCGAAAAGTTTCAACTCAAACACATTAAGACATCTGATGTGGATGGATGGATGCGTTAAACAATGCAGATCCATGAGTGTGTTTTCCGAGCAAGTTGAAGACATCTTCAAAAAAGCTGGATTGCCTAGTGTCCATTAACCGTAGAGTTTCTATGAAAATAATTATAGATTTGAGCGAGGGTGTGGTGTCAGAATCGTGGCAATTGGTGTTCCATTGTCTCAATATGATTAATTTTACCTTAGTACAAGGCCGATTAGGACGGCATGCGACTGCTACTTCCAGTAATTTAACTGTAGTAGCAGTCGGGTTTATTAATCGAGCTTAATTTATTGTAGAGGTTATTGCTAGTTGTGCAGGAAGGCAACGCCTACAAATGGCAGTAATTTTCTTTTACTGTTGCGCAAATGAGACCTAGATTTGTTACCTACGTTTAGTGCATACTACAATTGGGTAATATTAATTATAAATCGATAATAATCTATAAAAAATACACAGTTTTTACGAAAAAGGTAAAAGTTAAATACATATAAAAGGACATCATTCATTTTGTGCTTCTATGTACTACTTTTGTAATGCCCAATGATGAAAAAATATATAAATGGCAGTTTCGATAATTGTATTGATATAACTAATAACAATTTTGCTTTTAATTGCTGTGCATCGTCTGTCAATCAACGCCATATTTGTTCTGCTTTGAACTGTCATAATTATAGTTTGATCATTTTGCACACCTAAACTATGCAAAATAAATTAAAGGACAAATTTCAACTACATTGTAATCTTCGTACATTAAACTATTAGCTCCATTGCATATTAAATTTTTAATACATGTAGCTTAAGTCCCCATACAATACGAATGATGTCCTTTACGCGAACATAGTTTATGAAATAAAAGATTTTAAAATTTGGACCCAGCGGACGTTATCCTGCCCGGAAAACAGCGCCACATTAAATATGATATTTAAAATTTAACAGTAAAGTTTTAAGCAAGGTAAGTTACTATACCAAAGAAAACAGTTTTCTTTTTACGATAAATAACAAAAATAGAGTTTTCGTAAACATTGTTTATGAAATAAAAGATTTTGTAGTTTCTAATTTTATCTTTATAGGTACATTCTTCTGTGTGTGTTTTTGACTGAACTGAAATTTTCCTATACGGCTGGACCGTGTACTACTTGGTCTCTAGATAGTTTATATTCACATTTAAACTAAACTGTTTTATTAGAAAGCCGAAAGTAGAGTAAACTGATAAGGGCCTATCCCGACAATGTCTGTCGGGTCCGCAAGTTCAGAATAACAACCCGAAAATGTATTATAAATATAAATAAAAATCATTGCAGGTAGTTTTCCATGTTAAAACAACTAAATTTTAAATTAAGTTAACACATGCCCTCGGTCCCGTGACCACGATGGATGCAAAGCTTTCAAAACGCTTTCAGAACACCCGGCCCGGGGAAACAGTTTCAGGGGCGCCAAAATCATAATATAATAGATAAATAACTTGCTCCACAAAGCGCCTAGCATACAGAAGTCTGGTTGGCTTACTATCGTCTTTTAAGGGAAAACCACAACGCAGGCCTACACCACAAGTAAATAAGTGGCGACCGTGGTGTAGTGGCAGTGCAATGTTTACACAAACCGAGAGCACGAGTTCGAAACCACCCACCGGTACCAATGTATCTTTGATATATGTACTTCGGTTGTCCTGTTTCTATGATACAAGCACTTTAGTAGCTTAGTATATATGTATTTAAATGTAAATTTTAAAAATATAAAAAAAGTGAACCTTCTATATTTGTGAGTTTTTAAAGTTATTTATCTCAATCACAAGAGGGGCGCCACTACCAAGTTTCTGCCCCGGTTCAAAAAAAATCATAGATCCGAAGCTGCGGTTCCTGCAGCGTCCCTATGCCGAAACCTATACATGCCTACACTATGTAATACAATAACAAAAATGTATCTGTGTTGACAACCACAAAAAATGTAAGAGCGAAATGCGTTTATAATTAAATGTGGCGTCGCGAATCACAAAAGAGGTGTATCGACAAATTTTCCGCATGTTTAAAAATAGTTATGAATTATTTGGCGACGGATTGTGATTGGCCACGACCTTTCTTGTGTTACTAGCAGTGGTCTGATTGAGAGGCCGGTTTTGCGCAATGTTATCACCATGCAAACTAACGTCTATATTTTAATATTTTTAAAATATTTTATTGTACAATTCTATACTAAGCTACTAAAGTGCTTGTATCATCGAAAGAGGACGACCAAAGTACCGGTGAGTGGTTTGGAACCCGTGCATTGCACTGCCACTACACCACGGTCGCCTTTAATATCATTTTGGCCTTATTTTCGTGTTAAAAATGAGGACGTTCTTAACAAAGTAGAGTTGTTTAAGAAGTCCTTATTCGTGGATTATTAATTATTCATGTTCGTGGAAAGTGTCGCTTCATTGTCGCTGCCTATCCCTGTGGGAATTGAGGCGTAAAAGATTTCGTTATTTAAAGACAGATTTTTAAAACTTTGATTTGCATATTAGAAATATATATGTGCTGAATATTTTTGTTACAAACTGTTTAAAAAAATCTATAGCTTTAAATTATACGCAAAAATTAACGACCCATATTTTTTATTATTGTGGTCTATTATTTGTTGTTATTTTTATAACAATTCTACGCTATAATAAAATAGTCTTGAAAATAAAGTGACCATTTGACTAGTATAGTGTCTGAATCTATTTATAAAATAATGCAACTGTAATTGGTATGGTTCAGACCGATTTTAGCTGATCGAGCGAGTGTTTGAATCGTGAGGTTCGCCGTGACAGCGGTGTCGACGCTCTGGACACACACAAAATTGACAACGCAAAATATAGCCATTGAAAAACAATGTGATAGAATAATTTACTAAATAAAGGTCTCGTGATATTAACTAGAAATAAAATGGTTTTATTTCTAGTTACGAATCCAACAGAATCTCTTTTTTGTTTAGTACGAAAGCACATACCAATGTATCTGATTTTTATATTAGTCTGCAAGAAATAAGAAATGTATAAAAAAATTCAAAGTAGGATATCGCGTTTCAATAAAAAAAATACATATTGGTTGTTTATGTATCGTAAATATTGATAATATCGTAAAAGGATTGTATTGTCCTCGTTTAATCAAGTCTAAAGTCACTTGGAAGGCGTGTCTGTGACGTCACACGGCTATTAATGTTTAAGTCCTGTTTCAACATACTTGTTTTAATAAAAATCTATATTGATAATATGAATTGACGATTCAGAGCCACGCCTTTTCAGAAATTGATATTTTGTTTTTATTATTAGTTTTATTGTGGCTTGTATAAATGTGATTATGTCCGAAAAGCCACGGATGGCTGTTCATAATGCGGAACTTGTTCCTACATTAAGTGAATGTTGGGTGTGGCAGAAGAAGCATGAGAGTAGAATTAACGCTGTAGAAATGCAGTCATTAAGGAGTGTATGTGGAGTGACGATAGCGGATAGAATAAGGAATAGCACAGTGCGCGATAGGTGTGGCTTGAAAACATGGAAAGGATGAGTGAAAGTAGATTGACAAAAGGAATTTATAAATCTGATGTGAATGGATGCAGGCCCAGGAGGGCGTTTTCTTCAAGAAAGGTGGGTTGACTAGTGCCCATAACCGCAGAGCTTGTATGACGAGAATTCTGAATGTGAGAGAAGCGAGGGAGTTGTGTCAGGATCGTGGTAGGTGGCGCTCCATTTTCTTTGCCTATCGCTGTGGGAAGAAGGCGTGACAATTTGATTGCCTGGTGTTAAGCTAAAATAAAGTTTTAAACGGCAACTCTTAAGCGGGTCCGAAAAGCGACTTAGTCACCTCACTATCTAGTCCATCAATCCCGGGTAGTGCCACTTCAATTATACCAAAGTGATGGTACTCCTGCCTACTACTCCTGAAGGGGCTGAACCAGTACACTGCCTACACTTCTTAAGAAAATATTTCATCCAATTAGTTCTGCCACTAGATGTAATGGCGCGCGTGAATTATTTATTATTATTGTTGTTATATCCGTGTTTAGATAACAAATTATTATCAGCAAATAAATTAATATCATTATTTCTAATACTTATAAAATACGCAAAAGGGCAGGCAGAGGTCATGCGTCTACCGATCCGTGGTACTACACCGTTCACCGCTGTACAGACTGTGAAGTGACCGTGACCGTGACTCATGCGCGTTTCAGGATCAGCTTGTAAGTTAAATAGGACGTTTACTTCGCTACTACTAAATTTCAGTAGGTCTTGTGTTAAGGAAAACAAAAATACACTCGGACTGCGCAGTATAAGCAGTGCCGGATTAGCCACGTGGCAAGAGTAGCAAATGCTACGGGCCCCGCGAATTTTGGGGCCCCGCGCTCCAACGCCGGACTGACCGAAATAAATAAAAATAAGATAGGAGCGTAAAATATCTTGCATGCCTTAAACGTCAAGCGATTAGGCTATGCTTCACTTCCACTTGAAAATTTAAGTCGACATTGAAAGTGTTATCTCAAAATTTGCCCAGATATGGCATTTTTTTTTTATTGTGACTCGACATATGACAGCACCCTGCTTTATGTTAAGCCAAAGTGTGGTCCATGAATGGATATCACTGCTACTACAATTCAATAACTGTGAGTAGCAATCACATCCACTATGCCGGCCTAGATGGAACCGGCAACTTACAAGCTGATCCCGAAACGTGACCAAATCACTTCACGGTCTGTATACTTGTAAGTGGTGGTACTACCCCGGATCGGCAGACTGGGTACCACTGCCTACCACTCTTTGATAACCAGACCCGAAGCAAATATCCATCTCTTTTTTTATTTTTTTATTAACAAATATTTGCAATATTTAATACTATTAAATATTACAAATAAAAGCTATGAAACAAATATTTGCTCCGACCGGGGATCGAACCCGGGACTTTACGCGTAACAAACCAGTCGCTAAACCGTTCGTCCACGCCTGTCGTCGTATTTGTAACAGTTTTGTTTTATTTAATACACTAAACTTGAGAACCTGAAGCAAACCAAGGGCCCCTTGACAGAATTTGTTATAGGCCCCGCGCTGGCTTAAACCGACACGGATCGGCAAAACAGAAGGGCTCTGGACGATTGCGGTGGGAGCAAGTTCGCCTATATCTACATTTCGTCTGTTGAGAGCGAAAACCCTTTAAGTGCAACTTTTGGCGAAAATCCAATATAAACGCTATTAGATTATGTTTTTTGTTTTCTATCTAATGGTGTAATCAGTTTTTTGATATTACAATTCCAAGTGGTCAAACTGAATAATGATGAAAACAGATAAGTGTCAGAGAAGGTGATATACTTAGCGGTGAAATCACTTAAGTTGCGATGTATAATAATACAATTGAATTTATAAAAGCAAAAAACGGATATTCATGATTCTCTGATATCTGCTTATATGGTTATACTTGTAAAATGTTTACTAAATGTTTACTAATTATCTAATTATGTCGTTGGTACTTTTTAAATAACCTTAACCCTGTAGAGCGAAAATACAATAGGTAAGTACCTTTTATTACTAAATACGTTATAATTCAGAAAGTGCTAATAATACAGAATATTTACATACATAATACGTAATGAAACTACATTAAATTTGCTAAAGAATTGTATATATTACTTTGACAAATTAATATTAATAATAGTCCGCAAAGTAAGCTCAAAATTTACAAAAATTATAAATGCTGATTTCTCGATATTCATATTTTCAGAGGTAACGACGTTTCGCTCTCAACCGACGATATAAATAATATTTTAAATTTTATACACATGCATAATACGAAAAGTAACAAAACAAATTACTGCGCGCGCAGCATCAATGACAGCGCTCTTTTTTGCCGAGACCTATAATTTAGAATTACGCAGAAGCTATTAATGGTCGCGCAGTAAGTGACAGAATCCGGGTTGAATTCCCCGTCGCAGCCAACCAATATGCACTTATTTATAAGTGTATCAAAAAACAATAAAACATACTGTTATTTTTTACTAAGTGACGGCAGCGAGAGTTTTGTGTTTGTTCCGTTGTCTCTGCCATTCCCTATGTGAATTAAGGCGTGACAAATGTATTTATTGTTCTTAAACTGATATAATCAATAAAATTATTGATAGTAAGGTACTATGGCAATCCAATTGAGAATTTATTTACAATTATTTTTATCACTTTAATGATTTTATTAAACAAAATGGCGACGTGCGGTTTCGTGTGTATTGTGATAACCTTACGTCTGTTTGAACCTGGGAGAGGCCCCGAGTTTTCAAGAAACTAACAAAATTCGTTAAAAAATATTTTATTTTGGGACAGGCGCATTGGTTAGTCTTGGGTTCGATTCCCGGTCGGAGCAAATATTTTTTTCATAGATTTTAAGATTCAGATTGTCACGCCTCTTTCCCACGGGGATAGGCAGAGACAACGGAGCGCCACTTGCCACAATCCTGACACAATTCCCTCGCTTCCTTCACATCCACAATTCTCCTTATACAAGCTCTACGGTATAGTTTTTTTTTTAATATTAATTAATTAGATTAAATATAACATAGAAGCAGTGGCAATAAAATAAATGTAGATGTGGATGCGAAAGAGTTGTTAGGATCGGACATTTGAAAAGGATGAGTGAAAGTAGATTGACAAAAGGAATGAGGAACAGTGTGTGATAGATGTGGTTTGAAAGAAGATGTTGTGAAACAAGGATTGACAAAGGAATGCTACGGTGGTTTGGGCACATGGAAAGGATGAGTGAAAGTAGATTGACGAAAGAAATTTATAAATCTGATGTAAATGTATGAGTTAAACGAGGCCTTGAGGGTGTTTTTCTACCAAATCGGAAACATCCTCAAGAAAGCTAGGTTGCCTAGTGCATAGAGCTTTAACTTTAGAGCTTGTAGAATTGTGGATGTAAGCGAGTTAGTTGTGTCGGTGTGTAAATTTGGTTAATTATTGTTATATTTTTTTCTTAGCTAAGCTATTAAAGAAACAAAACGATCAATGTACATATATCAAAGATACATTGGTACCAGCAAGTGGTTTTGAACCGGAGGTTCCTAGTTTGCGTGACCATTTCACTATCATTAAATCACGGTTACCTAAAACCCGACAACGCATTGCAAGGCGTCTTTTTACTTCGGTGACAATAGAGCACCACTTACCACAATCCTTACACAAAATCTATGGTTATGGGCACTAGGCACCCCAGACTTCTTGAGGATGTCTCCGATTTTTTTTATTTTTGTTGGTATTGTGAATAACTTGGCTACATATAATTGTTATCCTTAATTGAAGGGTAACTGACATTGTCAACTAAATATATATAAATATTGAGTGATGTAAACAAGAATGGTTGTGTTTTAGTATATTCAATATAGTTAAACTATATACATTAACCAAAGAATTTGGACTTAGGACACAGAAGGAGCCCTAAAATAGCTACAGAATACGACCGTTTATACTATTTTCACTTATAGCATTAAAAAGAAGTCAGAAGGGGATGAATATACATTTTTACATTCGTAATTTAGAAGGTTGTCACTAGTTTTGATGATCATTTGACAACCTAATTTGACAGAATAACAAATGACATTAAAATACTTCAAAAAAGGATGACGGAACAATTATGCCGCTACTCTTGCTACCACGTGACTTTTAATTAGGCAGTATTAAAAGTCAACCAAGTGGTTGTATTTGCAAAAAGTAGTGCGTACAAGTAGTTGTCTCTTTCAGTCACACGTGGTATAAACATAGTATAAATGAGATAAATAACAATAAATTAGTTCTTATTTTAGCACAGCTTCTATTCTTTCCATATTCTTAGATATTAATTGTGTTTTTATCCACGTCCACATCCACTCGCAATCAGCCTCAACAATTTTATTTATAAATTGAAATAATTTACTAAAATAAATTAGAGATTTAACGGTGTGTTTGACTTACTGATTAGAATCACTTTTGCCTTTCTCGGTAACTAATGACTTTCTTTCACTTCTGCACGTAAAAAGGGAACAACACAGCATTTTGAAGCAAGTATAGCGCTAAGTTAGGCGCTGCGTGAACTACGTACGACTAAAAGGTCGTTAACGCATAGTTCGGGTTAAGTATGATTGTTTAATCGTACCTGCAAGCCTATCAGACCCACAGTTCCTTCCTACCTCCTTTATCTGATCCGTGACTATGGCCACGGGCGCTGATAAAGTTTACAAGACTATAGATATGCATTTCTTTATTAGATGTTGACTAGTTATGAATAGATATATATAGTCGGACAGACTAGACATTCTAGGAATGTCCCTTCGCTGCGACCTGAATCACAGGGACCACATCGAGCGGGCCATTAAAACCACCTCCCGCAAACTTGGCATCCTGAACAGGGTGCGGCGGTTCTTCGCGCCAGAGCTTCGCCTACTATTGTACAAGGTGCAGATTCGCTCTTGTGCGGAGTACTGTTCGCACCTCTGGGACGGCTCTGCCAAGTATCTTCTCAATGCCCTGGATTCATTGCAGCGCCGAGCTGTCCGAATTATAGGTGATGTAGAGGTCACGCAAACTCTGGAGCCTCTACAACTACGCAGAGACATGGCGGCTCTGTGCGTCCTCTATCGCCTATACCACGGGGAATGTTCCGAGGAGCTCTTTAACCTTGTTCCTACCTCATCATTTCACTCCCGTAATACCCGCACAGGTCGGGGAAAGCATCCGCATTTTATCGACCGAATCGGCAGTCGAACTAAAAAGTTCGGTGCGTCTTTTCTTTGTAGATCAATCGACAAGTGGAATGCTTTGCCTGCCCATGTGTTCTCTCCATCCTATAACCTTGGATCCTTCAAGCGATGCGTGAAGAAGCACCTTTGGCCGGCATAGTGACGGCGGCTGAGGCAGCCGGGAACAAACTCGGTTTTCTCAGTCGTCGTCACTCTTGGATCTCCTCTTTCTTATCATCAGGCGGGACGAGGTCAAATGTCGTGTCACAATAAAAAAAAAAAAAACATCTATAATATAGTAAAGTGCATGTTTTTACATTTTGCTACATACAAAAAGCTGGATCGCCTAGTGCCCATATTGTGGATGTTAAGGAAGCGAGGGAGTTGTGTCAGGACCGTGGCAAGTGACGCTCCATTGTCTCTGCCTATCCCTGTGGATAGGCAACTTTTTACCACTTTGAAAGTGTCTCTCGCGCAAACTATTTAGTTTAGAAAAAAATGATATTATAAACCTTTTTGAAGACCTATCTATAGATACATAACACGTATGGGTTAGATGAAAAAAAAAATTTTGGTTTCTGTTCTAAGTATGGGGACCCCCAAAATTAATTGTTTTTTTTTTATATTTTTGTGTAATAATCTTAATGCGGTTCACAGAATACATCTATTTACCAAGTTTCAACAGTATAGCTCTTATAGTTTCGGAAAAAAGTGTCAGTGACATACGGACGGACAGACAGACAGACATGACGAATTTATAAGAGTTCCGTTTTTTACTACTAAACCCTAAAAACATAACATAATATAAAAATAAACTAAGGACCATAAAGTAATAATTTACGATGGATAATAATAATTAATATTACTGGTTAACAGTTACTTTAGTGATAGTATTATTTCTTTGTGTTGAAAACCGGTCATTGCAGCCTTAAGGTCATACAGCAAAAATGTGAATGGATTCCCATACACTACGTAGTGCATCGCTTTAATTTCCTAGTAATTAATTATTCTTTGTTTTATACATCATATACATTTATACATCACGTGACCAAATCACTTCACGGTCTGTATACTTGTAAGTGGTGGTACTACCCCGGATCGGCAGACTGGGCAGCACTGCCTGTAATATATCTTTATAAATTTTATAAATATTACTGATTTCCATGAAAATTTCTAAAGTCAATTTAAAACAGTTAATTAAACAGTATTTTAACTACGATAGAGATCTGACAAACGTCGTGTCGCCGGTAGCACCATCTACAAAAAGAGCATCATTCATTTTGTATGGGGACTTGGGCTTAATTATATTAACAGTTGCATATACATTTTAAAATAGTTTATTGTAAAAAGATTACAATGTAATTGGAATATATTTTTATTAGGCATAGTTTAGGTGTGCAAAATAATCAATTATAACAGTTCGAAGCTGTGGCGTGTCTCCGTGATTGACAGACGACACAAAATCCATATCTTATTTTCCAAATAACTCAATTGCACAGTAATTAATAGCAAAATTGATATTAGTTTTATTTAATAAAACTACCAATATATACATTTTTTCATCATTGGACATTACAAAAGTAGTACAATGAAGCCCAAAATGAATGATGTCCTTTTGCGTTTGGTATCCCTAAGAAAATAGCCCATTGAAAATACGAGAAGTGATAAATTTAAGACAGATGTCCTTCTCGGAGATCAAACACTAATTGTCATCTAATTATAATGTTTATTAATATTGTATTGCAATCAAATTAGGATGGAAAATAATTGATAACGCATCGGTATATTACTGGGAATGTGCCCAGGGTTAACGTGAGGGTCAAACATATGTCTGGAAACTTTTATGTGTATCACATTACTGTTTATATGTAAACATGACTAATTAATTAAAATCAATCAATCAAATTGTCACGCCTCTTTCCCGCGGGGATAGGCAGAGACAACGGAGCGCCACTTGCCACGATCCTGACACAACTCCCTCGCTCCCTTCACACCCACAATTCTCCTCATACAAGCTCTACGATTATGGGCACTAGGCAACCCAGCTTTCTTGAGGATGTTTAACTCATCCATCCACATCAGATTTATAAATTGCTTTCGTCAATCTACTTACACTTATAAGAACCTATGTGCCCAAACCATTGCAGCATTTCTTTGTCAATCCTTGTCACTACATCCTCTTTCAAACCACATCTATCGCGCACTGTGCTATTTCTCATTCTATCCGCTATCGTCACTCCTTAATGACCGCATTTCTACAGCGTTAATTCTACTCTCATGCTTCTTCTGCCATACCCAACCAACATTCACTTCCATACATTAATGCAGGAACAAGCACCGCATTATGAACAGCCAGCAATAATAAATAATGTCCCAAAAGTCACGTGTTTAATATTACTGTTTATATGTGAATATGAATTATTAATTAAAATTGTATAGAAAAAATGGCAACCGGGATTCGAACCCTACGTCTGTTGTTCAACGCGTCTGCAGCACCATGTTTAATTTACCCATTACTATTAATTATTGAAAAAAAGATATTAGGTATTAACTTATAACTCTTTTTTCACACATTAATTTATTTGATTTATAAAAGATCAGTGTTAAGGGTTAAAATAGTTGAAAGACAGAAAGGTGAATTGGAAGACAGTTGACTGACTGATTAGGGGCTGACAATGGACTTACGAATCAAGGTCTATTGGGCGATCGTGGTGTAGTGGCAGTTCAATGGTTACGCAAACTGAGAGCACGTGTTCAAAAGCACCCACCGGTACCAATGTATCTTTGATATATGTACTTTGGTTGTCCTGTTTATATGATACAAGCACTTTTGTAGCTTAGTATAGAAATGTATAATAAATAAATAAAAAATATATATATATATTGTTAGTTATTTTCACTTAATATATTGTTTAAGCATTTTTTTAAAGTTTAATGCCTTTGTGACATATCAACGCTCACCTCCCCTGCCCTCATCATCCCAACCAATTATTATAAGACCCTACCTATGCCGCCTCTGAAATTTGATTTGTTATTTACGGATAAAAATAATAGGTAGGTATACGTAAATTTGCACAATAACAAAACTACATAAGCATTCATAATATATTATATAATATTGTTTTTAAAAAAAGTTTAAAACATGTGATTGATGATAATAAAAAAATATTTCTCTTATCTTTTATTTAAATAAAAGAATAAACTAGTTAAAACTACATTTAATCTATTACGTCACCATTTATTTTGAGTATCGCGAAAATTTATTTATTTATTTATTATACAATAATAAATAATATATATACATAATACACACTTTCAAAAATAATTTTTGTATAATAACTTTACCAATAATACAATTCATAGAGTTCAAAGAGTGGTAGGCAGTAGTACCCAGTCTGCCGATCCGGGGTAGTACCACCACTTACAAGTTTACAGACCGTGAAGTGATTATTTGGTCACATTTCGGGATCAGCTTGTAAGTTGCCGGTTCCATCTAGGCCGGCATAGTGGATGTGATTGCTACTCACAGTTATTGAATTGTAGTAGCAGTGACATTCATTCATGGACCACACTACGGCTTAACATCAAGCGGGGTGCTGTCATATGTCAAGTCACAATAAAAATATATATATACAGTTGCCGCGTATTTCCGATATTTGACGTTTAGAAAAGAACGTCGTGAATTGAAATAAATATTCAGATATAGGTAATGGTTTATTGCAGGAAAACTGTTTTATTGATACGCGACCTCGACCTCCACTTTACTGATGGTAACCAAGAGGCCAAGAGCGGCCACGACTGAAAAATCAGTTTTAACAATGAACATATGTTACTTTTTTGACACTGGCAAGTAAAATACTTAGCCATATAAACAAAATAAATAAGTTCAAGTCTTTCATGATTGACTTATAAATACATATTTTGTTAGTTATTTTTGCTATTAGTGATGGCCGAGGCACTTTATAGACAAGAAAAAATTATATTTATATTACCTCGGGGTGATTACAATATTTTTAAATTCGAACGAATGGGTTTTTTCTAGGCGTTACTGCTTTTGGACTTCCACTTACCATCAAGAAGTTTAAGTCATATGTCGTTTTACAATAAAAATAATACTAATATTCACTTAACCATTTAAAGCAATTCCCAAGATAACGAAATTAGGAAAATATACAAAATATATATAAAAATCGAAAACACGTAAGACTATGTTATAAAAAAATTCAGGCGCTTAAAAAGGCACTACATGGTTTTATATGAAAAAAAATATTCATAATTAAAGTGTGGTGGTGGCGAAATTATCCAAGTCACTTCCCAGTACTAATAGCATCTTTGATATTCGAGTATAGAAATGTAAAAAAAGACAAAGGAAGCTCCAGAAAATTCCGCCACAGCGAGACAGTTTCTCAACAACGTGTGGACATTTTCGGAAGTCTGCAGGAAGAAGAAAGGTCTTGGAAAAGATCGGATACCGCTCCGTGTTTTGAAAAACGCACAAAGAAGCCGCAGAAGACTCAAGTGGAGAAACAAACCCGTGCATAACAATACGGTATAGTGGGGCTCCAAGTAGGTGAGAGAGCTCATTATTTTGACTGTATCTTGGTGACGCTATAAAGTTTGCAACCTAATAAATCTGTATAGCAATTAGAAATGTGAAATTATTGTTTATGTGTGGATATCTTAAAGTATGATGAAACGGGGGTGTGTGGCCGCGCCTCTCTGACCTTAGCTTATCAATAACTTTTAATTGCGATAACATTATGACATAAATAATATTAATTTCAACACGCTTCAAATGTTGTTTGCGTATGTGCGTTCATTTCTAATAGTTTGGGGTTTAGTTTTTTTGCTATTGTTGCACTTTTAGGTTATTTTTTTATCGGTATATCCTTAGAATATAAGGATACAGTGAAACTTTGTTAATGTAGGATCATCTTTTTTTATCGTTATTATTGAGACGCGACATCTGACCTCGACCAAGAGCGCCGATGACTAAACATATCATTTTCATTAGGTATACAGCTACCTCAGTCGCTTTCACTATGTATGCTTCATTATGTATGGATACTATATTATACTAAAGATTTGTTTGATATTTAAAGTGGTAATTAAAAGAACCCTAAAGGACTTGTTAATTTAATTATATGAGTTAGTTATATAATGTAAACTAGTACACACATTATTTTTGGTATATATATGTTTTGTGTGTCATTATTTATTTTAACTTATAAATACTCAATACTTTGAATACACTTACCTTTTACTAATTCTTGAAAATATGGCCACCATTTTCGTTTCAGTGTATATTATTACGAACGTTACTATTCATCAGACTTCGCTGTTGATTGACAACTGCGTTCCTAAAACAATAAGTTTACATTATTATGTTTGTCATATAGAAAAATGCTGCTCATAGACGAGCGGTCCAAACCTCTAAGTAGGTGTCTATGATAAAAAATACGTTCTGTAATGTAGACATGAAATTTAGAAAAAAAAAGTAATTATATCTTAATGAGCATAGTTCTTAACAACTAGGTACTTTTGCTTTGTAGTTAGTATGTTAAAAATACATTAATGAAATAACTTTTTAGATTTGCAAATTATTATCGTGAAATTTTGAATTGAGGGACTCTCAGGGTATGATTCACTCTGAGGTAATTTTGTAAATGAAGTAATTAATTAGGTAACGAAGTGATTTATATAAAAGTAAAAGACAATGTCGAAATAAAGAAATTACGTGCGGCTCATTCCTTAGTTTTCTAATGTTTATTACGATAATAAAGATATCTTTACAGTTCCCGGGCTAAGTAAAGCACACCGGGCTTAGGAAAAAGGTAATCGGCTAATTTCCGTCTCTATTGCACCAACAGTGGGAGTTTAAAGAACGCACAAAGATACCGAAGAGGACTTCAAGTGCGGAAACGAGCCCGCTAAAGACTACAAGGGAGTTTAAATATCACATAGGCACTGATTAATTATATTATTATCTCTTTTTAAAGATCCTATGTGCATTATTTACATCCAAAAACTGTACTTTTTTATTTTCAATTTTAAAAATAGCCATGTGAATGAAAAATACTATATACGTGGTAAAAGTTTTACTGTATCTACTTCAATTTAGATTCACGTGTTAAAGATTGCGGCAAAAACATGAAAATACAGCAATAAAACATGTTATGAAAACAAATTTAATTAGTTATTTGCGATAATGAATTAAACAAAACCTTTATCAAGATATTTGCACAAACAGATTTTTGTTTTTGTGAATTCGCGCAAAATATTTATTAAATACAATATAGGTAAACAATTTATTGACTTTTATTTTTAAAGGGCATCATTCATTTTGTATGGGCACTTGGGCTTAATTGTATTACCAGTTTAATATGCATTTTAAAATAGTTTAATGTACGTAGATTACAATGTAATTAGAATATTCTTTATTTTGCATAGTTTAGGTGTGCGATGACCAAACTATAATTATGACAGTTCAAAGCAGAACAAATATGGCGTTGATTGACAGATAATACAAAATCCATATCTTATTTTTCAAATAACTCAATTGCACAGCAATTAAAAGCAAAATGGTTATTAGTTTTATTAATACAAGTATGAAAACTACCATTTATATATTTTTTCATCATTGGACATTACAAAAGTAGTACATAAAAGCCCAACATGAATGATGTCCTTTTAAAGTGATTTTTTTGAGTTGCGACGTTGACCTCGACTTGCCTGATTGTAAACAAGGGGAGGTTCTAAAGCGCAGACGACTGAAAAAACTGATTCATTTTGCCTCAGTGCCTACTAGCCATTCAAACTCCAAAGGTACTTTTTCATGCTTCGCTTTAAGGATCTAAGATTAAAGGATGGAGAGAACATATTGATTGGTAAAGAATTTAATTTGTCGTTTGTTCTACGAGGAAACGACGCACCGATTATTTTAGTGCGACTACCGATTAGTTCGACAGAATGCGGTGGCTTCCCTCGTCTTATGGGCTACTATAAGAGTAAAAGAATACTGTATATTCACCTCACCTCAAAATAATACCAATGCCATATTTTAGACATAAGGTACGTGTACGGTCAAAATTTTAATCTCAAAGAATATTATATTAGGAAAGGAGAATAATAATAATAAAATGGTTTATTGCGCAGTAAAAGTACAATACAATAGGGTAGTATTGATGCTAAAAAGCGTTCTCTACCCATCAAGTTAAATACATATATTTCTACGTCTCTACCAGCTGATATTTGGGAGAGAGGTAACCAAACTCAGCTATAAAAATGTGTAAGATTACCGAAGATTACCCCGCTTGATGTTAAGCCGAAGTGTGGTCCATGAATGAATGTCACTGCTATTACAATTCAATAACTGTGAGTAGCAATCACATCCACTATGCCGGCCTAGGTGGAAAAATTTTAAGATGTTATTAAATATATTATTTTACTTATTTAATATAAAATATACTCGTTGAATATATGTTCTAAGTTTATAATATAAATAAAATAATAAACAATAAAATAAAAGTGGCAATTTCCAGTTGACTGGTTATCTTATCAAAGTTAAAAGGTCGTCCCGACCGTGGCACAAAGTTTAACATAAGACTACATTCATATTTTCTCGGATTACATCATACGACGCCATTTTGTACGATTTAGGTAACCATTAATAAACCGCCGGTCATTTCGACATCAGCAACCTGGAGTGCGTCCTTAAATAATGACAATCAATGCTAAGTTAAGTAAAGAGTGGTAGGCAGTGGTACCCAATCTGCCGATCCGGGGTAATACCACCACTTACAAGTATACAAACTGTAAAGTGATTTAGTCACGTTTCGGTATCAGCTTATAAGTTGCCGGTTCCAACTAGGCCGGCATAGTGGATGGATGGATGGATTGCTACTCACAGTTATTGAATTGTAGTAGCAGTGACATTTATTCATGAACCACACTTCGGCTTAACATCAAGCGGGGTACTGACATATGTCGAGTCACAATAAAAAAAAATACAATTGCAGTCGCATTTGCCAGCGCCCCACCAGTTGGCCAATTGTAGTTGATATCGCTAACTTTTAGGCTGATCATGTGACGCGACTGAGTCACTTCACAGTCAACACTACTACTCTTGGAAGTGGTAATACTTTGGCTGTTGCTTTAATCTTCTGTCAACCATCTCGCAATCAAATATAACGTAAATTTTCTTTCTTCTTGTTTATGGCTTTAGTATTTAACTTGCCAGTGTCAAAGTAAAAATATATGGTTCAATGTTAAAACATTGTCAAGTAAAGATGAAGATGAACCACGCGAGTGATTCATCAAATGATGATGATGATAGTGAGGTTGATGATGATCGTTTTAGTAAAGCGGCGGAAAGCCTTTACTAAAACTTCAGAAGGAGTCTTGGAGGGAACATGAAAAAACACGTTTCACAACTTTAAATTACTTGTTTATACTTGATCAACTTAAAAATTATTACTGGATAACAATTCCACCATTATTACACATTAATATTTATGAAAAACACAAGCTTTTCAAATAATTCAAAATTGCGCGTCCTGTCATTTGCAGTTACCCGCCAAAAAACCAACGTAAATGTTACACTGACCGACACAAGACCGTTAACGCCATCTAGTAGCAGCTTTTGGCATCGCTACTTATACATGATAGCAATATGGAATATCGAAACTGATTCGACAAAACTCGTATATTTAAAAAAAACTCGCTTGATGTTAAGCTGGAAATTGGTCCATGAATGAAGGCAACTACACATTTGATAATGTACTTATAATTTAGTGATCTTGTTTTTGATACACACATGTCAAATAAAAAATAAAGATAAATGAACATTAATATGAGTAGATTGACGAAAGGGATGGAGTGGGATAAATCTAATGTGGATAGATGCGTTGAACGAGCCAGACCCACGAGTGTTTTCTGACCAAATCGGAGACATCTTCAAGAAAGCTAGGTTGCCTAGTGCCCATAACCGTAGAGCTTGTATGAAGAGAATAGGAGGCGAGGGAGTTGTGTTGTGGCAATAGGGAATATGCATGTGGTTTAAATATTGCTGCAAATTTTTCCCCCGATTCTTTATTGTACTAACATCATGCTAAAATAATTATATTTTTAATTTTCTTTGTATATATTGCATAAAAGATTAAGCAAAAAGTGAAAAATAAGCAAGTGAAATTCAAATGAGTGAAACGCATCACCATTGGCCGAATGAAATGTGACGTCACATGACACGTTCGAGGTCGATGCTCATATAGTGCGCGTAGTGTCTAAGAGAAAAAATAGCTGTTTTTTGTGTTTATGCAGTGTTTTTGTTTAGCTAGTGCAATTTTAGCATTCTGGGACATTAATAATCATATAAGACAATGACTGAAAGTGATTTTGTAAAAGCACAATCAGACAATCTACCGAAAATAGATACATTCATGATGACAGCATATTTTGCAACAAATCGAGAATTTCCGTCCGCTGAGATCAAAGAAGTAAAAGCTGCAAGGTAATTGTTATAATACATGATATATTATAAATAATAACATAGGTTATTATGCATGCCTGCACTTAGCAGAACTTACTCAAAACATAACCTATAAATAATCTTCGGAGTAAAGCTGGTGTTGTACTGTCTGTATTATAATAATTTATACGCAATTTTATTAACAATAATCTATGTTTATCATGGTTACTTGATTTGTTCTAAATTTTGAAAAGATAAAAAAACAAATACTTTATGTAAAACTGATTTAGATATACTACTTAACACTTTTAGGTAATTAATACTTATTGCTTATTACAGATCTAAACGAGAATCTTAAGGCGACTCAGCAGTACGCTATGTGCAAGTAAAACGGGATGGGAGGAAACATAATGTGTGGTGAAAGGTTGAATTACACCCGAGCATAATGTTCATAGAAAATGTTGTCAGTGCTATTTGTAATGAATCAGAAGAAACTATTGTTTCTGCTCAATGTGAATATTGTGCGGCACACTTAGGTAGGATTCTATTCTATTCTTGGGCTTTATTACGACTATAACTTACACCTACTTAAGTATAATTGATAATAAAAGTATTACTCAAATATATATATTTTACATATATTTTTTGTTTTAGGAGGAGTTAAGCATGTGTTTGCTTTCTTGGCATGGCTACACCGGTGTAGGAAAATCTTCCAAGAACTAGCATTGATTGCTATTGGAAAAATTGGAAGTTATCTTCAGTTGGTACCAGACTGAAAGTGTGTGCCTAAGCATACTCCTGTGTTCGGCTGGGCTGTTAGGCATTCGAACTTGCTAATGAACCAAAGCATCAAGGTACAGTCTGTACACTTGAACATGGTAGTACTACCCTGGACTGAGGTAGAATAATAATATCTCTTGAGATTAATTTCTTGTTCTTAAAATGGCTGAAATATTTTATGTAAAATAAAACTAATGAAAATTTTATTTATTTTTAATTAAATCATCCTGCAAACTTATCAAACCACAAACCACTATTCTTACTTCATCGATATCGCGTTCAACATTTATTCTTAATTCACTTCCGCTTTAGTGCTGGAGAAGGACTTTAAAACAGAAGGTGTACGTACATTTCTTAGCTACCAGCAAATGTGACAAGTCTTTCAATCCTCTGTCAGCCATCACTGCTGTATTGTAAATGTAGAGGGCAAACACTCCAAGTAACCGCAGTCTTGAACTATTATAACATCAGTGGCCTTTACAACTTAAAAATCCACATAAATAACAGTAACACTTGTAGTAAACAAATACTGGTCGTGACGTGTGACGTCATCAAAAGCCCGCGCTAGATGATGGCGTTCAAATGTGTCAAATTTAATCGAAGTTTTAAAATTATTTTTAAAAAATAATTAGAACTTTTCCAACAATATTTATATTTTTTATTATGTTATAATGATGTAATAAGTGATTTAAACGCATAAAAAAAATACATGCATATACCCTATTGGCGCTCCATTGTCTCTACCTATCCATGTGGAAAAAGGCGTGATAATTTGATTGATTTATTGATATTTTTGCTGTCATAGAGACGGCAACTGAGGCAACTGTAAGTCGTCCGCGCTATTACCATTTGTTGTGTAAGAATCAGAAAAGAAAGAAACATGAAAAGTGGTGCCTTATTGTTTCTGCCTATCCCCGTGGGAGTTGAGGTATAATACGTAAGATTGATTGATTGATTGGCAACGTACGATTGATTGATTAGTAAAATTTAAATAATTAATTAGCTAATTATATATAGATTAGAGGAACAGTGACAGATAAACTAATCTAAAGGTTAATTTCCGTTTGTTTAATAATTTTCCATTATTTATAACTTTGTAACGTATATTAATTAAGTGTAAGCAGGCAAGAGTGACGTAGTTCGTATAGGGTCGGCATAGTGGTTGCGATTGCTACTTGCAGTTATTTAACTGTAGTAGCAATTACCTCCATTCGTGGACCGCACACCAGCCTAACATCAGGCGGGGTACAATTAAAAAAGTCGCATTCATTCATGGACCACACTCCAGATTAGCGTCAGGAGGAGTGCTGTTGTCATAAGTGAAGACTCAATAATAAAACCTACTTATTAAGATTGACATAAGATTATTTTGTGACGTCATCATGTTATCTATAATCCACAATAAAATATCATTATCTTATTCCGTCATTGTCAGTCACCGGTCAATCATCTTCAATCAAGATTGACGACTGTCACTCGAATGATTTTGTAACATCATCAATTTATATTAAATTTTAATCTTACTTTAGCTATCTCGGCAAACACGTAATTACATAGATGGCGCGGCAATACTGTCATGTTGACATTTTCTTAGCCAATGAGAAGTCCCAGCCAATATCTCACAAACGTTTTTTAGATAGTCATTAGAAAAACTATAAGTACTACTATAGAAAAATAAATATGAATGCAACATACCGAAAATGCAATTGTAATTGGTTATTCAGTTGCTGGTTAGACACAAAAGAAGAAGCACGCTGATGAAGTATAATACATAGTTAGTAATATTTGCATTCACACATTTTAATAAACTAATAAAGTGGAGGGGCGCGTCATTTATAGTTAGACAAGCTATACCTAATTAAAACGCAAGATTGTTGATTGATGTTCCTTTCTTTTCAGTCGCAATACTAACGAAATATTTTTGAATTAATATATTAGTTTTATTGTTCGACAAAAGAACACGATTAAAATAAGGAAACCATACCACTAATACCACTGCCTACCAAGAGTGGTAGGCAGTGGTACCCAGTCTTCCGATCCAGGGTAGTACCACCACTTACAAGTATACAGACCGTGAAGTGATTTGGTCACGTTTCGGGATCAGCTTGTAAGTTGCTAGTTCCAACTAGGCTGGCATAGTTGATGTGATTGCTACTCACAGTTATTGAATTGTAGTAGCAGTGGCATTCATTCGGGGTGCTGTCATCATGTCGGGTCACAATAAAAAATCGTTATAACTGTCAGTAGTTTACCTCAAACAAATTGCATACGTATAGTTCCCGGCAGAAAAAAGAGCGTTGACTTTTGAGCTGCGCAGGATAAAGACCGACAGATAAAAGAGTTCTGGACGAATGCGGTGGTAGCATGTCCGCCTATCTATACACTCATACAGATAAATATTATTATTTTTAATTTTATACACATACGTAAAACAAAACGTAAGTAGTTAACAAAACAAGTTACTGCGCAGCTTCGATTGCAGCGCTCTTTAAATAAGTAGGTTATAGCGGTAGTGGAGTGGTAACTTGTAAATAGAAATAGGTTGGCTAGGTTGTCCTTAACCATAGAGCCTGTATGAAGAGAATTGTGGATGTGAAGGAAGCAAGGGAGTCGTGTAAGGATCGTGGTAAGTGGCGCTCTGTTGTCTCTGCCTATCCCCGTGGCAAAAGGCGTGAAAATTTATTTAATTTGATTGATTGACCTCTCTTGCATCGCTTCCCTACCACAGGAACCTCCTCAGTTACGCGCTAATTGTGTTGTATTGCAAGCAGTATTACAATTCGTCCATAATTATTCTTCGAACAATTCGAATTGACATGCATAACGAACGCGTCAGAATAGCTCCCCGTATTTATATATTTTGTCAGTTATGCCGGATATATCGTGTAATACCTGCTTTAGATATTAAATCAATAATCCTTGTTTATTTAACCCTTCATGTAAACAAAATAAATATAATTTATAATACCAATGATATTGTAAATTATAATTATAGTTTGAAGCGTTTCTTTGTAGAACAATCGACAAGTGGAATGTTTTATCAGCCCATGTGTTCTCTCCATCCTATAGCCACCTTTGGCCGGCATAGTGACGCCCATTGGGGAAGCCGTGAAGATTCGGTTTTTCTATGCATTTTTTTTTATTTGTGACCCGACATATGACAGCAGCTCGCCTGTTGTTAGGCATGAATATGAATGAGTAGCAGTCGCATCCACTGTGACAGTTGATCCGGCAACTTTCAAGCTGATTTGGAAAGACGACTGAGTCACTTTACGGTCTGTCACCAACTATTTAAATAAATGAAACTATTGGTAGGCAAGTCGGTTAATGGTCTTTTCCCTGTCTATCGATCTGGGGTAGTACCACCACTTCCAAGTAAACCGTGAGTTCAGTCGCATTTTTTTTATTGTGACTCGACAATTGACAGCACCCCATTTGATGTTAAGCCGAAGTGTGGTCTATGAATGGATGTCACTGCTACTACAATTTAATAACTGTAAGTAGCAATCACATCCCTATCACGGTCTAGTTGGAACCGGCAACTTACAAACTGATCCAGAAACGCGACTAAATCACTTCACGGTCTGTATTCTTGTAAGTGGTGGTACTACGCCGGAGCGGCAGGCTGGGTACCACTGCCTACCACATTTGAATTTAGTGTAAAATTAGTGAATTTGGAGTAAACAGGCAATTAGGAAATTGCTGGGTAAACAAAAGATACGTAGTTAATTTAACTGTAATGGCCTTTATTAAAAAAAAATCTTTTCAATCACCTACTTTCGTTTAGTTTTCGGTCAGTCAAATTTGATTAATCGTGTAACAACTGCATTAGACATATTTATCTTATATGTATGTTTGTTTAACCCTTTAATCCAGATATTCCTAAATAGGAACTTTTTGAAGTATGAATAATAAATAGGGTTGATAAGGAAGGAATGCTTCGATGGTTCTGGCACATGGAAACGATGAGTAAATGTAGATCAACAAAATGGCAGACCCAGGAGCGAGACCTAGTGCCCATAACCGTAAAGCTCGTATGAGATTGTGGATGTGAGAGAAGCTAGTTGTGTCAGGATAGTGGCAAGGGACGCACCATTATCTCTGCCTATTGTGGGCCTGACACTTTGATTGAGATGGTTAATGTGAATTTTTGGACTTTCGGCTGGGTTGGAAAAAACGCTAGACAAAAAGCAGGTTGAGTTTACCGCCAATTACTTTGTTTCACATACGAGACTTGGTGGGTTATTAAAACAGTTTAATTGGTAAGTAGACCACATTTAGGGGTCAAGGTCGATGCGTGTAAATAGAGATCAATGTCCGAACGCGTACTGGTGTTGATTTACGTGCGACAGTAGACTTTGTGTCTTCTTTTCAAGGTGTGTGTGTGTCTGTGATAAATTTTCAGAATAAAAAGTCAGAATTTTTGACGAGGCGTGGCGAATGGCTAGTATACCGCTTTGTTACGCAGTCCAGTGTTCGATTTCCGGTCGGGGAAAATATTTGTTTTAAAGCTTTTATTTGTAATATTTAATCTTATTATTAAATATTACAAATAAAAGTTATGAAAGAAATATTTTCTCTGACCGGGAATCACACTCGGGACTTTCAGCGTAACAGACTGGTATAAAATATTTATTTCATATTGCAAATATTTGGTAATAAAATAAAAGAGGTGGATATTTGCTCCGGGTCTGGTTATCAAAGAGTGGTAGACACAGACAGACAGTCTGTGTACTTGTACTTACAAGAGTTACAAGGACACATACCGTAAAGTGACTTAGTCCCCTTTCGGTATCAGCTTCTAAGTTGCTGGTTCAACTAGGCCGGCATATTGATAGTTATTTAATAAACAGTAGCAATTACCTCCATTCATGGATCACACTCTAACCTTACATCAGACGGGGTGCTGTCATATGTCAAGTCACAAAAAAATATCTTCACAATACAACGTGCAAAGAATAAATAGAGATAGCTTAACCTTGACCTTGTTTCTACATCGTATTTTTATTCCCCTGATAGCCTTGGATAACCTTCCTAAATAAAAGCATGAAAAAGCAAATCTGGATGACATGGTGACGACGACTGTGGCAAATGTGAACTAAATTGTATTTTAGTAATCAGTCTTCTTGGACTTCCCCTTACTTACTATCAGGTAAGTCGAGGTCAGATGTTTCGTCTTAATAAAAAGGGTTAAAACATAATTGAAGTACCTAATATTATTTATAATATGTCTTTGACATTGGTTTGTTTTTGATGCTCCTCTAAAATATGTTGTTATCAAACAATTATGGCTGAGAGATAAGAGTTTAAAATAAACACACGTTAAAAACAAAGAACGTAGTAAATATTGTTAGTAATAAAGTAAATGCTTAAAAGTCATTGCACGTGGTGTTTTTTAAATATACATTAGTGGACCGTGGCCGGGTTGGTTGTGGGGTTGGGAATAGCGGTCATAACAAAACAAATACTTTTTGTTATTCTCGTTAAAATACAACAGTTTAGGCATCGTTTTCAATTCAATCGTGTTGTACTCGTCCATCTCGAACGTAACATTTTAAACCGTAAATCTCGAATGAGTCCCGAATAGCGCTCTTCTAATATTGGTTTCTTAACTCGGTTAAAATTACTACACGTGGTATTAAACGCGTTTATATTGCTGACAGAATGAACATCGAGCAATTGATTCGGAACTAAAGTCGTGAGTTGATTTCTAATTATATTCTTAGATAGTGGGTAAAAGTGACTACAAAACACTTATTCCTAATTTAGTCAGGCTAGTCTGCAAGACCGAGAAGAAACAGTCGCGTTTGTTTTTATTGTGGCTTGATATATAACATACTGATTGATGTCAATAGGAGTGCGGTTCTTGACAATAGGCAACTGCTACTACAGCCAAACAGTAAGTAGCAGTCGTATCCAGTTGCTTGATTGGAACTAGCAACTTTCAAGTTGATCCCAAAACGCCACTTTAAGTTCCATGTCTTTAAAAGTTGTGGTAGTACTCGAGTCGGCAGACTGAGCATATGATTTGGACTCCAATTCTCTACCTACTACTCTTAGATACTCAGGTTTGGAGCAAATATCAGCCTCTTCGCTGCTAGAAGCTTGAACGAATTCAACCAGGATTTCTACGTGCTGTGAGGCTTAGGACGAGGCGATATAAGGTCAAATATTATTCAGTTAATCAAATTGTCACAGGGCTAGGGAGAGACAATGGAGCGCCACTTGCCAGGAGGATGTTTTCCTACCAAATCGGAGACATACTTAAGAAAGCTAGATTTCCTAGTGTCCATAACCATAGAGCTTGTATGAAGAGAATTTTAGTGAAGAAAGCGAGGGAGTTGGGTCAGGTCAAATTATGTGCCACAATTTAAAAAAATAAACACATATTTAACTATTTAAGAAAGGACATTTTAAAATAAACTACTATGTATATGAATTGTTCCTAAAACTAGTTAAATAACTTAAAATAGTACAAAATAATAAAAAATCGACTCACGTGTTTGTTTGTAACAAAATAGTTAATTTGAAAGCTGTGGTCTCGCTCGAAAGAATAAAGAATACAACAGATGTAATTTCTCCGAGCGTCTTATTGTGTTCAGTTGTTCATGTACACTGAACGCGATATCGCCCGTTGTCAATCGGATGCAAGAATAACCTATCGTTTATCGGTGACGTAGCACACCCGAAATTTAAATAATAATTATACAGACAGGCAGAATTAATTATTACACAAAATAAAATGCATAGAAAGACAAGTACGACCGTGTAGTACTAGTGGAATGACCACGCAAAACGTACTATCTACCTAAACTAAAAAACATGATAGACGACAGGCGTGAACGAACGGTTTAGCGACTGGCTTGTTGCGCGTAAAGTCCCGGGTTCGATCCCCGGTCGGAGCAAATATTAGTTTCATAGCTTTAATTTGCAATATTTAATAATATTAAATATTGCAAATATTTGTTAATAAAAAAAAAAGAGATGGATATTTGCTTCGGGGTTATCCGGTGGTTATCAAAGAGTGGTAGGCAGTGGTACCCAGTATGCCGATCCGGGGTAGTACCACCACTTACAAGTATACAGACCGTAAAGTGATTTGGTCACGTTTCGGGATCAGCTTGTAATATGCCGATTCCATCTAGGCCGGCATAGTGGATGTGATTGCTACTCACAGTTATTGAATTGTATTAGCAGTGATATTCATTCATGGACCACACTTTGTCTTAACATCAAGGGGGGTGCTGTCATTTGTCGAGTCACAATAAAAAAATAAAAAAATAAATAAAGGACGACCGTTTACTAGTGGCAGTAATTTTTTTATTGTGACTCGACATATGACAGCACCCCGCTTGATGTTAAACTAAAGTGCGGTGCATAAATGGATGTCACTGCTACTACATTCAATTAACTATAAGTAGCAGTCCAAGTTGAAACCGGCAACTTATAAGCTGATCCCGAAACGCGATTAAGTCACTTCACGGTCTGTATACTTATAAGTGGATCTCGAATCGGCAGACGGGGCACCACTACCTACCACTCTTTAATACCATCCTGAGCAAATATTAAACTCTTTTTTTTATTAACTAATATTTGTGATTTTATTTACTTGCTCCACTACGCCACGCCTGTCGTCAAATCCGTAATATGAGCATGATGGTAAGCAAGGGGAGGTCCAAGAGTTCCGATGACTGAAAAAACAGTCTGATATTACGGTTGCCTCAATCTCCGTCACTATGCTGGCCAAAGTGCAAATATTATCATGCAATTTTTAAAAGTAATTAATTATCCATATCTATGATATACTCTAAGTAAGAGGATTCTAGAGTTTGATTGCCTAAACGAGCTTATCTCTAGAATTACCAGTCTACGAGTGTTCTCTCCATTCTATAACCTTGGATCCTTCAAGCGATGCGTGAAGAAGCACCTTTGGCCGGCATAGTGACGGCGACTGCGGCAGCCGTGAACCAACTCAGTTTTTCGGTCGTCGTCACTCTTGGACCTCTTCTTGATTATCATCAGGCGGGACGTGGTCAAATGTCGTGTCATAATAAAAAAAGGCGATAAGTTATTTAAAATGAGTTGGAATGATATTCCTTGCAAGTCTTTATCTTGCTTCTTGGATTGCCGTGCTAGGGGGGCAGATCCCGAAACGCGACTATGTTATATCACGGAGTGTACGTTTTTAAATTGGTACTACTCCAGATCGAAAGCATGGGCCAAATGTTAGCACATAGATCCCGGCAGAGAAAATGAGCGCTGGCAAGCTGCGCAGTAACTTGTTTTGTTACCTACTTTTTTTTCGTTTTTTAATAGGTATAAAGGACATCATTAATTATGGGCTTCTTTGTACTACTTTTTTAATGTCCAATGATGAAAAAATATAAAAATGGTAGTTATGATACTTGTATTGATAGAACTAATAACAATTTTGCTTTTAATTGCTGTGCAATTGAGTTGTTTGGTAAATAAGATATGAATTTTGTATCATCTGTCAATCAACGCCATATTTGTTCTGCTTTGAACTGTCGTAATTATAGTTTGGTCATTTTGTATACCTAAACTATGCAAAATAAAGGATTAATTCCAATTATATTGTAATCCTGCAACTATTAATACAATTAATCCAAAGTCCCCATACAAAATGAATGATGTCCTTTCAGAATTTTATCAATTATGAGCATAACGGAATAGATGCGCGGACTTGCTCCTACCACAGCCTTCCAGCACTGTTCTTATCAGTCCATCCTTATGGCAAAGCTCAAAAGTCAGCGCTCTTTTGTTTGCCGGGATCTATACAACTTGTAAAATATAAAAAACTCATCATTAACAGCCGGTTGTACCAAAAAAGTTTCAATTTACGAATTTCGTTTTATTTTATACCCATTCTATTACATTTACTATTACGAAATCGTGTATTGGGTTGTTATTAATTTTATATCAAATCTACCATTTATATATGTTTTTATCATTAGAAATAACAAAAGTATGATGATGTCCTCAAAATGAATGATGTCCTTTAGCTCTGTAAAAAATATCCGTTAAACGTAAATGTAAAATGTGAAGTTAAAGAGTGGAGCAACCCATTTTTCTTTTACTTATACGATACTTTTTACAAATTCGTAAAATATAATTTTTGGTCCAACCGGCTGTAAGTAAGGCATTTGAATAATTAAAAACTTTCTCTTTGCTTCTTGTTAACTTGGGTGTCGTCGCGGGAGAGTTGTATCTGCGTGTAGTTCGGGGAACGGTATTCCAAAGTTCATGAGTTGAAATCTCGGACGGAGCCAAATGCCAATGTCCGCTAAGTACAATCAGGGACACTATTGGTTATCCATTTTTTATAAACAATAAACAAAAATCAAAAGCACGGGCCTTAAGGATGCATCAAATTAAAAAAAACGCAAAGAGAAAATCAATGAAAATTTCCAGAAAGTCCAGCTTGCGACCTATTTTTATTTTCGATGGTTTAGGCACATAGAAAGGATGAGTGAAAGTAGATTGACAAAAAGAATCTATAAATCTCATGCGTTAAACAAGGCAGGCCCAGGAGGGTGTTCGCTGACCAAATCGGAGACATTCTCAAGAAAGCTAAGTTGCCTGGTGTCCAAAACTATAAAGCTTGTATGAAGAGAATTGTAAATGTGAAGGAAGCGAGGGAGTTGGGTCAGGATCGTGGCAAGTGGCGCTCCATTGTCTCTGCCTATCCCTGTGGAAAAAAGGCGTGAAAATTTTATTGATTTTTATTTATTAATTAACCTATTGCACAAAGGCATCCTTAATGCTTAAGACATTCTCTACCAGTCAAATTAATTTTATGTTTTTTTAAACAAAAAAAATTTAATAAAGATAATAATAATGATAACCGCAATGAAATAAATAATAATCGGAATAATTATAATCAATATTATGTTTTGATTTCCACAGGGATAAGCAGAGACAACGGAGCCCCATTTTCCACGGTCCTGACACAACTCTCTTCTTTTCTTTCTTCCACATCCACAATTCTCTTCATACACGCTCTTTAGTTATGGGGACTGAAGACCCCTACTATAGTTGAGTAACTATAAGTAACAATCCCGAAAAACAGGCTGAACCCGAAAAAATATAGTATGTAGCTTACTATCTATGGCTGCAAAGCTCTTGAAACGTCGAAATAAATAGGGTACAATCATTAACCAAAAATAAACGCGATAGTAAGCCGCATAATTTAATTTATTAAAGGTGTGATTCTGCCAGCGACTGCAGACCGCAGACTTCACTAATTGTCTAATAAAATAAAAGACTAGTGTCGCCTTGGACGTAATAAATCTCATACAAACAATTAGTGCAGTCTGCGGTCTGCAGTCGTCGGCGGAATCACACCTTAATGTTAAAGCGACATTGTATAAGAAATGACTCAAGTACGGCGTTTGTAATTGATTTACAACTTGTTTTGGCACTTTATTAATCTTGACTGTTTCTTTGCTCTTAAATTAACTTTTATAGTGAACGATGCCAAACGATTATGCACCCAATAATGGTAAGGTTAATGTGTGGTCGACTGTACTTCGCTTGTTACAAAGAGGACACTTGTTTTTCGTAATGCGAAGGGAATCAATGGAAATTTCCAGGAACTCCCAGCTTACAACTTTTTACTACATCAATCTTAAATTAAAAAGGCGATCGTGGTGTAGTAGCAGTTTAATGATTATCCAAACCGAGAACACAAGTTCGAAACCACCCACCGGTACCAATGTATCTTTAATATGTGTACTTTGGTTGTAATGTTTCTATGATACTTTAGAAGCTTAGCATAGAAATGTAAATAATAGTAAAAAAATATGAATCATAAAATCGGCGGCTGTCTGCCCTTTTATGTGGTAATTAAGGGGTAACAATAGACATGAATAATTAACAGGCCCCTCAGTAGTATTAGCCCAGGGCCCCAAGAATTTACGATCCGCCCTTGATTGCAGGTAACAAAATCAACGTAGGTTCTTTTTCTGTATCAGGTCTCTATTCGAGAACTTTTCGCCCAACTAACTCTTTCAACTTAATTAAGTTAACCCAATAAGTTCTTTCTTTCTTCTTGTTTATGGCTTTAGTATTTAACTTGCCAGTGGCAAAGTAAAAATATATGGTTCAATGTTAAAACATTGTCAAGTAAAGATGAAGATGAACCACGCGAGTGATTCATCAAATGATGATGATGAGAATGAGGTTGATGATGATCGTTTTAGTAAAGCGGCGGAAAGCCTTTACTAAAACTTCAGAAGAAGTCTTGGAGGGAACATGAAGAAACACGTTTCACAACTTTAAATTACTTGTTTATACTTGATCAACCTAAAAATTATTACTAGATAACAATTCCACCATTATTACACATTAATATTTATGAAAAACACAAGCTTTTCAAATAATTCAAAATTGCGCGTCCTGTCAGTTGCAGTTGCCCGCCAAAACCCCCAACCCAATAAGTTTTATTTAATTACAATGTTACTTACTTATTTTTAGTTTTAAATAAGACAATATATAATTTACTGAGAAACAGATAAAATTAAAATTATGTAATCATTTATAATTAAACTATAAATGAAAAATAAAACATCTAATGACGTCGCATCAGAGATAGTCCCAAGGAGACTGGCAACATTTCACCTTTGTATAGCAAGGCAGAAATAATTGCCAGCCTTCCTGTCTCCAGAATTCTCTGTCAGCCGCTCGGACAACTCCTTGGTCAGGCGCTTTTAGATAGGCGGACTTGCTCCCACCGCAGAGCTCTTCTAATCTGCCGATCTTTATACTGCGCAGCTCAAAAGACCGCGCTTTTTTTATCTGCCGGTATCTTTAAAAAACTGAAGACTAGGAGCTATGTGTTCTGAATTTTTAAATTAATGTACCTAAAATATTTATGGTAGATATATTATTTTATTTTTATATTGTGACACGTCATCCGACCTCGACCCGCCTGATCATAAGCAAGAGGTCCAAGAGTGACACTGACTGAATAAACCGAGTTAGTTTACGGCTGCCACAGTCGCCGTCACTATGCCGGCCAAAGGTGCTTCTTCACGCATCGCTTGAATAGTCCAAGATCATAGGATGGAGAGAACACATGGGCTGGCAAAGCGTTCCATTTGTCGATTGTTCTACAAAGAAAAGACGCACCGAACTTTTTAGTTCGACTGCCGATTCGGTTGAAAGAATGGATGCTTTCCCCGACCTGTGCGGGTATTACGGGTGTGAAAGGACGAGGTAGGAATAATAGGAACAAATATCTATTTAATCTCCATAATAAAACGTCACATAAACAAAATAACATCAGAAATATAATCTCTCAAAGATTAGGATTGATCTTGTGATTTGTACAATGTTATTTTCCATTATCCAAGTTTATTATTATTATTATTTGATAGTGGCAATATTATTTCCTTATAATGATAAATAAATACTATGATATTAGTTCATGATAAGATTAATGTAATGTGACGTAAAAGATAATTTAATGACATAATTCTTGTTGTGAATTTGATTAAAAAAATCATAGGATAATAATTTTTATTTTATTGTGACTCGATGTATGACAGCACCTAGCCTAATGTTAAGCTGGAGTGCGGTCCATGAATGGATGTCACTTCTACTATAATTCAATAACAGTAAGTAGCAGTCACATCTACTATGCCAAGCTGATGACAAAACGCTATTAAGTGACTATTCTGTCTGTACGACTCCGAATCGACAGACTGTAATGATAACTACCACCTCTCGTTTGACAGTTAGGAAATTTAAGACCTGGATGGAGATCCTGATGATAGACCATGATGGTCTTGGACCCAAGACATATTTGTATGCGTCACGATACAAGATATATTTATTTGAACGTGGATGAATGCGCGGGGCACAGCTAATCCTACTATTATTATAAATCTGAATGTGAGTTTGTTTGTTACGTTTTTACGCAACAACTACGATTATTATGAAACTTTGTACACATAGAAGTAACATAGGTTACTTTTAATAAATATATATATATTTAAATTATTCTATATATATTTTTATTTCCGTCTGACATTTTTATATGAGTTATCGAGTTATAAATACAAAATAGGGATATACAGTCGAATTGAGAACCTCCTCCTTTGTTATGACTGTGTTATAAACCTAATTATACGCGGGTAAAACCGCGGGCACAGCTAATAGAGACATTAAAGTTATGTAAGTAGGTGTTAAACTTTTTAGAGGGGCTGTAACACACGTGATTTTATTTTGTACGTAAACGATTTATTGTTTCAATAAAATAATCAATTTAAGAAATACACTTGTGTGGGTGACAAGACAATCGCTGGCTTTTTACGTACAATTTGTACAGATACCAATTTACAATACCAGATACAATTTGTACGAATAGCAACGTTAAATATTAAAATAAAACTAGTTAAAAAAACTAAAAAAACACGTTATAAGACAATAAACACGCGCTATAAACTAAAAAGATAGAGTGTACTCCTTTTTTTTTGACTTAACATCTGACCTCGATTTGCTGACTTGCTGGATCTTGCATACCAGGGAAGATCCAAGAGCGTCAAGTGCCAACGACTGAACAAACCGAGATAGTTGATGTGACTGCTACTTTGAGTTATTAAACTGTTATGGCATCAAGCGGTCATATGAAGTGAGTACCCCATAATTGCAAAGAATTATCTTTACGTAGTCTAGGTCTGTGGGTACCCCGATAAAAAGAATATCGCCAAGTGTTTGTTTTTCTTTGCATATACCGCCTACAGGTAACACTGAAAATAGATGGCTATTGTGATGAAATTTTATACATAAAAATTTGTTTTACATAAATAATATATACCATAGAACTCTATATAAATATAGAAGTGGCCAATTACATTAAATACAAAAAGTGGCCGTGGTGTAGTCGTAGAGAAATGGCCACGCAAACCAGTAGCTCTCGGTTGAAAAATTACATGCCGCTACCAATGTGTATTAAATATATGTACTTTGGTTGTCCTGTTTTTATGATACAAGCACTCTAGTAGCTTAGTATAGAAATGTGAATAAGAAAATATATTTTATATATTTTTTTAACTTTTATACTGGGTTGCCCATAACCGTAGAGCTTGTACGAAAATAATTGTGGCTGTAAGGAAAGCGAAGGAATTGTGTCAGGATCATGGCAAGTGGCGGTTCATGAGGAAAAGGCGCGACAGTTTGATTGATTGATGTTTGTGATATTCTAATTTAGTATTATTAGGTATAGCTTTTATAACTATAAATGACGCGCCCCTCTACTTTGGGGCGTTTATTTAAATGTGTGGATGCAAATATTTATAACTATACTACATCTGTGTGCGTGCATCGATCGTTCCGTCAATGAAGATTTGTGTGCGAACATCATGATCGACTAGTCGCGTGACAAATCCGATAACGCATTTTGTATAGAGCGTATGGAAACGTCCGAACTCACGCGCGACTTGAAAAATTATGGTTAGTTGGACAACAAATCCGAGACCGCCTCTTTTAGCAAGTAGCAAGTATCAAACAATGCGTTCTCCTCCCTTAGTGTTTAGCTAGCAACAGAATGACCAATTACGAATCGTATTTTTAGTATGTGTTGCATCTATTTTTTATCTATGCTCGTGTGCGTAAATGCAGTGGAGGGGCGGGTCATTTCGCCTTAGACTCTACTATATGATTTAGTAATAAAAGTATTTTATTTCTTAAAGAATTTTTGGTTAATATCATAGAAGTCTGCATTTCTATCTGAAGAGAATTGTGTATGAGAAGGAATCAAGAGATTTTCATCAGGATTTTGGAAAGTCACACTGAGTTGTAGAAATAACGGAACTTACGGAACGGCAGATTTATGACAAAACGATTCTATAATATGATTAGATCTATGAATCTATTGTGTTATTTACGCAAATAGAATAGTATAAATCTCCCTTTATCTATTTATTTTGTATAAAAGATCTGGTCGCTGATAATCTGTCAAAGGACCTTAAGCTGTTTGATGGATTTATTGCTTAAATAACATCCCCATAGTTCACAGGTTGTAGAGGTATTTGTATTGTTCAATGCTATATTTTGTACCTCAGCTTGAACAGGTTATAACTGCAATCATTTCAATTTTTTGACACAATTTTTATAACCTACTGATACACTTCAGTAGTATTTTTTAATTTATTGTGACACTACATCTGACCACGACCCGCTTAATAATAAGCAAGAGGAGATCCAAGAGTGACGACGACTGAAAAAACCGAGTCTGTTCACAGCTGCCTCATTCGCCGTCACTATGCCGGCCTAAAGGATTAAAAGTTATGGGATAAAGAGAACACATAGGCATTATACTACTAGCGCTTAACTAAGGAGATTCCTTGTTTTGGGGCACGATAAATGACACCACCCTCTTTAAAGTTAAGCTGGAGTGCGTTTTATGAATAGAGGCGATTGCTAATACAGTTAAATAACTCTAAGTAGCAGTCACATCCATTATGCCGGCCTAGTTGAAACCGGCAATTTACAAGCTAATCACGCAACGTGATTAAGTTATACTACCCCGAATCGGCAGACTGGCCACTACTGCCTGCCACTTCTCTTTGATAACCCAAGCCTTTTTCCACAGGGATAGGCAGAGACAATAGAGCGCCACTTGCCAAGATCCAGACACAACTCCTTATCTCAAATATCTACCTTTTTTTTTATTAACAAATATTGGAAAATATTTCCTCTGACCGGGAATCGAACTGGTTGGTGACTGGCCATGCCTGTCGTCAAACATTATTTAGGTATTAAGTAACATTAAAAATAATAATGTTCTGAATTAATTATTTCTGGGTAAATGAATAAAAATGACTCACAAACAATTTTATCCTTAATTTGTTATTAACCATTTTTTAATGTGATGCGTCATCTGGGGGCCTTTGGTATGCGCGAAAAAGCATTTTTGGCTGGCATAGTGACAGACGTGAACTTCACGGCTTTGTTTTTAGTTATCGGCTCTCTTGGAACTCTACCATACTTACCATCAGGCAGATCGTGGTCAGATGTCGAGTTACAATAAAAAATAAACAAAATGACGACAGGCGTGGACGAACGGTTTAGCGATTTGTTTGTTGCATGTAAAGTCCCGGGTTCGATTCCCGGTCGGAGCAAACATTTGTTTCATAAGTTTTATTTGTAATATTTAATAACATTAAGTATTGCAAATATTTGTTAATAAAAAAAAGAGATGGATATTTGCTTTGGGTCTGGTTATCAAAGAGTGGTAGGCAGTGGTACCCAGTCTGCCGATCCGGGGTAATACCACCACTTACAAGTATACAAACCGTAAAGTGATTTGGTCACGTTTCGGGATCAGCTTGTAAGTTGCCGGTTCCATTTAGGCCGGCATAGTGGATGTGATTGCTACTCACAGTTATTGAATTGTAGTAGCAGTGACATTCATTCATGGACCCCACTTTGGCTTAACATCAAGCGGGGTGCTGTCATATGTCGAGTCACAATAAAAAAAAGCGATTGGCAACGCACAATTTTTCTTTTCGCTTTATCATCTTTTAAATTTCAAACGTCATTTGTTTACTTACTTCTATATGACGTGAGAAGCGTGTAAAACACCACTGACGGCGACAGAAACTGCCGTAGATTAAGTCGGTTTATTCATTCGTTGGCCACCACTCTTAAACCTTGTCCTCCTTATCATTAATTAGGAGCGTCATTTCTTTGTAGAACAATCGACAAATGGAATGCTTTATCAGCCCATGTGTTCTCTCCATCCTATAGCCTTGGATCTTTCAAGCGATGCGTGAAAGATCCTTCGGCCGGCATAGTGACGTCGACTGGGCCGGCCGTGAAGACTCGGTTTTCGCAGTCGTCGGCACTTTTGGACCTCTTCTTGCTTACTATCAGGCGGGTCGAGGTCAGATGTCGAGTCACAATAAAAAAAGTATGATAATTATCATTATCAAAGGACATCAGTCATTTTGGGCTTCTTTGTACTACTTTTGTAATGTCCAATGATGAAAAAATATATAAATGGTAGTTTCCATACTTGTATTGATAAAACTAATAACAATTTTGCTTTTAATTGCCGTGCAATTGAGTTATTTGGAAAATAAGATATGGATTTTGTATCGTCTGCCAATCACAAAGACACGCCATATTAACAGTTCTGCATTGAACTGTCATAATTATAGTTTGATCATTTTGCACACATAAACTATGTAAAATAAAGGATATATTCCAATTACATTGTAATCTTTGTACATCAAACAATTTAAAAATGTATGTGCTTAACTTAGTAAAAGTTTCGGGATCAGCTTGTAAGTTGCCGGTTCCAACTAGGCCGGCATAGTGGATTGTACTCACAGTTATTGAATTGTAGTAGCAGTGGCATCCATTCATTGACCACACTCCAGCTTAACATCAAGCGGGGTGCTGTCATATGTCGAGTCACAATACTCGTAAAATATTAAAAAATAGTCAACAAAATTGGTACAAGTAATATTTTAAAATATTTCTTAAGCAAATCTTTCTTTGTCTGATCGTACACTTTTATTTGCATTAATAAAAATATTGCTTCTAAAATATGAAAAATATATGTGAGGACGATATTATCCTTTTGTTGTTTAGTTATGTACTAAATCTGTGTTTAAAAAAAAAGGGTTATTTCAATTTCGTTGCTTTATTTTGTCACAATTTCCTTAGCAAGAGAGTTTTGTGAGAAACGTGAAAAATGGCGCTTCGTTGTCTCTTTTTTATTGTGACTCGACAACTGTTCTCTACCACAATTCAATAACTGTAAGTAGCACTCAAATCCACTATGCCGGCCTAGTTGTAACCGGCAACTTACAAGCTGATCCCGAAAGGCGACTAAGTAAATTTACGGTCTGTAAACTTGTAAGTGGTGGTCTACCCCGGATCGGCAGACTGGGCAACACTGCTTACCACTCTTTGATAACCAGACCCCAAGCAAATATCCGCCTCTTTTATTTTATTAACAAATATTTAATAAATATTACAAATAAAAGCTATGAAACAAATATTGGCTCCAACCAGGAATAGAACCCGGGACTTTACGCGTAATCGTTGGACAATCGGTCACGCCTGTCGTCATAGTAATGTATTATAGCTGTTTAACTAAAATAAATAAATAGAAAATAATTTTAACTTGACTTGTTTGTTAATGGCTGTGACCAAAACCAAAATTTGGGCGAAGAATATTTATTTTTTGCTTTTTAGTTTACTATTTGAAGTCGGTTTCTTTTTGTTAGAAATTATTTTATTTTACGATTTTAAGTGATGGGTAGACCGAGCAAAGATGCTTCTCGAATGAGGAGACGTATGGTAGGTAACCGTTACTTAGGACGGAAAACGATAGACGGAAACGATTAGACATAATGAAAAAAAAAAAAAACAAACGCACTAGTCGCCCCTACGATTTTTTTGGATGATCTCCTCGATTTCTCTGGTTTGTTATCATCAAACCCTGATTTCCTTATTACTTGACTTGTTTGTTCAAATGGCTGTGACCAAAATGGACAATACCGTAATTGACATAATACCAAATTAGAAAGCGCATGCTCCAACGGTTTCCCATATTCATATAAAAGGGAACAATTTTCCTCCAGAATTTAAATATTTTATTAAATTTGTTTAAAGTAACAACTGCTTATTGAAATAATGTGTACTGTGCGTAATAGGTAAGTTGTTTTTTTTATTGTGACACGACATATGACAGCACCCCGCCTGATGTTAAGCTGGAGTGTGGTCCATGAATAGATGTCACTGCTACTTGTGGTAACTGTGAATAGCAATCATATTCACTATGTCGGTCTAGATTTGATAACCAGACCCGAAGCAAATATCCACCTTTTTATTATTAACAAATATTTGCAATATTTAATATAATTTGCTCCGACCGGGAATCGAGCCCAGGACTTGACGCGTAACAAACCAATCGCTAACCGTTCGTCCACGCCTGTCGACGTCGTGCTTCTTCAGGCTTCGCTTGTAGGATCCAAGGTTGCAGGATGGGTAGAATACATGGCTTGGTATTTGGTATACGACGCGCCGAACATTTTATATCCACTATCGACTCGGTCGACAGATTACGGTGATTCTCCTGACCTGTGCGGGTATTACGGGAGTAAATAGACGAGAAAGGAAGAAGGTTGAAGAGCTCCTTAGAACATTCTCTGTGGTATAAACGCACTAAGCCGCTGTCTAAGACGACCGTGTGTAGTGGCAGTACAATGGTTACGCAAACCGAGAGCACGGGTTCAAAACCACTTGCCACTATAGCTTGTCTAACTATAAATGACGAGCCTTTCCACTTTATTAGTTTATTTAAATGTGTGAATGCAAATATTACTAACTATACTAATATACTTTATCAGCGTGCTCCTCCTTTTGTGTCCGACCAGCAACTAAATCACCAATTACAATTGCATTTTCGGTGTGTTGCATCCATATTTTATATTTGATCGCGTGCTTAAATGCAGTAGAGGGGCGCGTCATTTCGGCTTGGATATATGTATCTCAAATTCTCCTGTGACTATTTATATGTATTCTTTATATTTTAGGGTAGTCATGGTGTTTGCGGTGTTATGGCTGGTGAGTGCACTGGTGTCAGCCCAAATAACGTTCAGCCGTGATTGGACTGGTGGGAAACGGTCAGCTCCACAATTGGCAGTCGACTGTGGACAATTGAGTCGGGTGTGCAGACATTTCATTGTAAGTTTTTTTTTATTGTGACACGACATTTGACCTCGACCCGCCTAATAATAAGAAAGAGGAGGGCCAAGAGTGTCGAAAACTGAAAAAACCGAGTCAGTTCACGGCTGTCCCAGTCACCGTCACTTTTCCGGTCAGGTGCTTCTTTACGCATCGCTTGAAGGATCTAAGGAGGATAGAGAGGACACATGGGATGTCAAAGCATTCCACGTCATTCTTGTTCTACAAAGAAAAGACGCACCGAACTTTTTAGTTCGACTGCCAATTCGGTCTTAGAGTGCGAATAGAATGCGGATTTGGTCGGAGAACACCCTCCTGGGTCTGCCTTGTTTAACACATCCATCCACATTAGATTTATAAATTTCTTTCACTAATCCTTTCCATGTGCCTAAACCATAAAAGCATCACTAAATCTTTTTTAAGTTCTAGAGTTAATGATTCAAAAACAAACTACAAATTTTCTTCAGCACGAATTAAAACAAGCGATGTCTGCAGAGGTCACGGGGAATGCACATCGGCGACCTGATGAGGATATACCACCCATTTACGACGATGAAAAGTAACTACGGTACCACGGCTTCCAAAATAACAGCGGCAGAACGTCCATAGTATGTAATTTAGACTCAAGCGATTTAGTATTAAAAAAAACAGTAAGTACGGTACTTATACCGTCGTATAGTGGTAATGAAATAGTCAAGCATACGGAGAGCCCCAGTTTCAAAAAACAATGGTTGTCCTGTTTCTATGGGATTAACTTATTTTATTAATATTTTAATATTGTGGCTTTACATATGAGTGCTGTCCATGAATGAGTAGCTAGATATAGAAATGTTAATAACTTATTTTTATTACTTATGATATTAAAAAAAATGGATAGTGGCCGGCATAGTGGGTGCAACAGCTATTTGTAATTATTAAACAGTAGAGCAGTCAACTTTATTCATGGACAGCACTCATATGTAAAGCCACAATATTAAAATATTAATAAAATAAGTTAATCCCATTGAGATTATGATGAGAAGAAATCAGAAGAAACTCGTACAAGGCGATTTGTTTGAAGAGAATTGTCGATGCGAGGGAAGCGAGGGAGTTGTATGAGGTTCGTGGCAAGTGGCGCTCCATTGTCTCTGTCTATCCCTGTGGGGAAAAGGCGTTACAATTTGAATAATTAATTGATTTTGTTATAATTTATTTTGATTTCTTCGCGTCTAATGCCCTTCTGAAATTACGGGAATGCTTAGTCTAATCTGGAGAGACAGATTTGATCACTGGTCGCGGTTGACCAACGTGCTAGGGTAGACTTTTCTATCCAATTTTTATTACAAATTATCCAACAATCTAAAACATTAGGTTCCTCTTGACAATATTCTTTAATATAGATATATTTAAGTGTTTTTGATGATAAATGTAAAAAATACGTTTTTATCTATACTTAATATTCATTATGTAACCAACGATTTGAATTTCGTTCAAATTGTATAAAAAAAGAATAGATTTTTTTGCTGGTTGGACATCTATAGTTTTCTTTCCTGCGGGGTTAGGTTGGCAAGTTAAAACGATTATCGTCTCTCGTCGGCGATTGTCAAAATAATAAAAGCTAGGCTAAATCCAATAAAACGAGACAATTAATCATTGTGACGAATTCGTCTCATTTTGGTGTATTTAGCCTAGTTTTTATTATTTTGCCAATCGTCGACAAGAGACGATAATCGTTTTAACTTGCCCAACCTAACCCCGCTGGTCGTCCTGTGTGCATGAATTAAGCACGCGTAGAATAGAAATGTAATAAAAAAGAACAACTATTGTGGTTTAATATATGACAGCACTCCGTATGATGTTAAGCTGGAGTGTGGTCTATGAATGGTGGAAAAGGTCAATGGCTTCTGACAAAAGCCTCAGTCGCCACAACTATGCCGGATCAAAGTTTTATCTTATAATTAATCGACATTTGACGTTAACTTCTTTGAATATAAATAAGGGGAAGTCCAAGAGCGTGTTCTCTCCATCCTATAACCTAGATCCTTCAAGCGAGGCGTGAAAGCACCTCTGGCCGGCATAGTGACGGCGACTGGAGCAACAGTGGAGACTCGGTTTTTGCAGTCGTCGGCACTTTTGGAACTCTTCTTGTTTGCCATCAGGCGGGTCGATGTCAGATTTCGAGTGACAAAAAGAAACGATTCCAGTTAAAGTTGTCTCAGTTGCCGTCACTATACCGGCCAAATAAATTATAGGAAAGGGTTAGATAATCAAAAAAAAAGTGACCAATGTGTCTGCAGAAAGAAGAACGTAACGTGTCAAGCACGAGAGCGGGTTCGAATCCCGGTCACATTTGACCATTATTAAAAATTTATATAGTAATGTAAAAATAAGCTAACAAAATTATAAAAATAATAAAGATATTTTAAGTTAAATTATTTATTAATACGGCCAGTTTACTATAGATGTTAATATTGGTAGATACTTATATATATAATATTAAATGAAATAAAGCAAATATAAAAATATATGATCATTTTATTATCGGAGACATCCTCAAGAAAGCTAGGTTGCCTAGTGCCCATAACCATAGAGCTTGTATTGCTACAGCCACACTATGCTCTTCGTGCCGCCGTGAATATTTCCCTAACAGCCACACACTCCCCTACTCGCGATGTTCATCGCGTTGCTCCGATGGACGACAACATTGTAACTTTGACTCGCACTAAAAAACCGACAAAAAATGAATCGCCGGGCATGACGAGCAGCAGGACGAATAACGCAGCCACACCATGTCTCTGCCCATTTCCCTCGCTATTTCTTTCGCCACTCGTCGAGTGTGTGGCCGTAGGGTATGAAGAGAATTGTGGTTGTGAGGGAAGCGAGGGAGTTGTGTCAGGATCGTGGCAAATGGCGCTCCATTGTCTCTGTCTATCCCCATGCGAAAAAGGCGTGACAATTTGATTGATTTATTTATTCATTGTGACGCAACATCTGACTGACTTGCTGATGGTAAGCAAAAAGCGCCGACGAATGGTTTCGGTTTGTATTGTGACTCGACATATGACAGCACCTCGCTTGATGTTAAGCTGGAGTGTGGCCCATTAATGGATGTCACTGCTACTACAATTCAATAACTGTAAGTAGCAATCACATCCACTATGCAGGCCTAGTTGAAACCGGCAACTTACAAGCTGATCCCGAAACGCGACCAAATCACTTCACGGTCTATATACTTGTAAGTGGTGGTATTACCCCGGATCGGCAGACTGGGCACTACTGCCTACCACTCTTTGATAACCGTCTGGTTGCCACGATCCAGACACAACTTCGGGTCTCCGAAGCAAATATCAGCCTTTTTATAATTACAATTGTTTGTAATATTTAATATAATTATTAAATATATTTGCTCCGGCCGGGAATCAAACCCGGACTTTCCGCGCAACAAACCAATCGCCAACCGATCGGCTACGCCTGTCGTCAAATACTACAACTGCAAGTAGCAGTCACATCCACTATAGCGCTCTTATTGGAACCGGCAACTTACAAGCTTATCCTGAAACGCGACTGAGGCACTATACGGACTGTACTGTTACGGTTATAAGTCGGCATACTGGGCAAATGACCATCTGTCTGCCTACCACTGTCTTAATTGTGTCACTATGCAGTCCAGGAGTGTTTCCTCATGCTTCGCTTGAATGATCTAAGGTCATTAGGATGGGAAGAACTCATGGGTTATGTCTTAACTTGGCTTAAATGTTATGTATAGTTGGGGAACGAGCTAAATGAATTCGGGGGCTGAGGTGCGGTGGGGCGTGAAACGACCACCACCCGTATCTTAGTGGCCGCTTTTAGTGACGCTCATAGCTCGGCGATGTCATTGAATATCGATAAAAACGTGTCCATATTTTCTTTGTTTGATTATTGAAAAATTAGTGAGTTAATTGAATAAAAGAGAGTCGTCATCGGTATTCAGGCTAGAACCATTATTAGAAACGTGATTAAAATGTGTAAAAAAGAAAATAAAAAACATGCAGTCACTATTCTCAAAATTTTATTAATATATAATTCAATAAAAATTGTTGCTGTTTAATGTTTATACTTCAAATTAATACACATTTATAATTTTTAATAACTAAATCTATTTGCATTTTAAGGAAAGTGTGTGTTTATTGTTATCGACATTTTGCATGTTACTTCACTATTCATAATAGACACGTGACCATGACGTCACAACTGCATTCCTCGCACGTTCCTTTAACTCGTTCCCCTACTATATGTAGTTCTAAACAAGAAATAAAATAAAAATGTTAATTCTGTTTGTTAATTAATTTATTTAAAAAACTTGATTTTATATACAAAACTCCATTAAACATAGAATAGCTGAATAAAAACTATAACTAAGATACTATAAACTAATACTTTTAAATTTATTAATATAAAATAAAAAAAATAAATTGCATTAATAATTTTTAAAATTAATTTGGATTATCTGATAAACAGAAAAATTGTATTTATACCTTTGACGTGACATATGATATACCCAGCTTGATGTTAAGCTGGAGTGCGGTCCATGAATGGATGTCACTGCTACTACAATTCAATATCTGTAAGTAGTTGTCACATCCACTATGTCGGCCTAGTTGGAACCGGCAACTTACAAGCTGATCCCGAAACGCGACTAAGTCACTTAACGGTCTGTATACTTGTAAGTAGTGGTACTACACCGGATAGGCAGACTGGGTACCACTGCCTTCCACTCTTAAACTGTTGTGTTTTCGTTTTTGCTATCTAGATCTGCACGACAAGGTATTTTTAGTGAAAATAAAAATAATTGTCAAAATAATAACCTATTTTGACAATTCGTATGCAAATGACAGTTCTATAGTCAACAATGCGCCCTCTATCGGCAACAATTGACAGTGTACATCCTAATTACCTGCTATATTGCATTTGTTATTATTGTTAGTAAATACATGGTTCATATATGTTATATATCTAAAACCTTATCAAAAGTAAAGTGACCAACTAAGTAACGACACAAAGTGGTCTTTCCAACTATTACTAAAGCACACCTGATACTTCATCACCGTTATTTGCTCAAGGTCTGGGCAGAAACTGACGAAATAGATTGTGTAGTGACTTAGTTGCGTTTCAAAGTAACTTTGTATGTTGCCGGAATTCAGCTAGAAAGACACAGTTTTTTTATAGAGACATATGACAGCACCTCGTTTGATGTTAATTTGGAGTACGTGAAATTAATATTGATAAAAAAACGTTGCTTCAGTAATGGTTGTACTACCCCTTTAAGTGTCACTGAGGTGGGCGCCGCTAATCATATTATTAGTAAGAGTTAATTAAAAGTTAAAACATTGACTTAAAATAATATTAAAACAATTATACTTTATAGTAACAAAATAATTATAGCTTTATACTACAAGGACTCTATGATGCCCGTTTTGACATTTATACATTAATTTTATTTTATTTATATTTCTATACTAAGCTACTAAAGTGCTAGTATCATAGAAACAGGAGAACTAAAGTAAAAAAATCAAAGTTTATACGTTGGTGCCGGCAAGTGGTTTAGAAGCCATGCTATCTATCGGTTTGCGTAACCATTGCACTGCCACTACACCACGGTCGCCTTAAAGTATGGTAAAAAAATTACGTTTAAAGTAATAATTGCCGTACTTTTTAGAAAACATTTTTTTTTTGATTAGTGGCATGATTCTTGATTTTCTTGAAAAAAGGCCGTTATAGAAAACAAATTAAATATAGAACATAATTTAATTTTTTGACATTATCGTTGCAAGATGTCAAAACGGTCATCAAAGAGTATAAGTACTATAGTCATCATTAAAAGTACACGGATATAAAAAGAGAAATAATAAAAAAAACGATTCGAAATAACTTAGAAAATATCGCCTTATATAAAGGTTCCAAACAGCTGTTTAAATTGTGCATAAGACGAGGAATTCGCCTAGGTGCATTAAAGAAATTACATTAAAGCGTTTAAATTAAAAATAAGGATGATTTGTGTTTCATATAATACGTTTGTCCGTCCGTACACTAATTGTTTTTGCCTTTTGCTGTCCATTAATTGCTCTGTCCTGTGATATTTTTTATTGTGATTCGACATATGACCTTGACCCACCTGATGGTAAGCAAGAGGAGGTCCAAGAGTGCCGACGACTGTAAAAATCGAGTGTTCACAGTTGCCTCAGTCGCCGTCACTATGCCAAATTATACAATTAGAATTTCATTTCATGAATCTGGAAAAACCTGTCAGCAATTGGTCTGAGAAATTATCAGCAACTTATAGTTGTTAAGGTAATGCACAATACGTTATTGATTAATAGATTTGCGCGGACACGATTAGAATAACCTATATCATCGCTCGAAGAATCGACAACCGATGGTGAAGAAAGGTTCTAGAGTGGAGACCACGAACCGGAAGACGTAGCGTAGGTAGGCCTCCCACTAGGTGGACTGTAGTAGTCTTGTAGTCTTTAGCGGGCTCGTTTCCGCACTTGAAATCCTCTTCGGTATCTTTGTGCGTTCTTCAACGGACTAGGTGGACTGACGACATAGTGAAAGTCACGAATAACCGGTTGATGCAACTGGCATCTCGTCGTCTGGAATTGCATTCTAAGGAGGAGGCCTATGTTTAGCAGTGGACGCCTTCTGGCTGATGATGATTATATCAGATGCATATTCATTTAAATTTTCCAAAAAATGTTACATTTGTATTCAGATACATCTTAATATGTAAGATACTTGAGCAATTAATTTCCTTATATATTTATAAATTTCTAGTTTTAATTAGTTCTTTATAATGGCGCTAACACATTAAGTGAAAATTTGCGTCAATAATGACCCTCGTTCGAGGTGACAGTTTCAAATACATTCATGCCAAAATTTGACAACTAACGAGCCAATGAGTAAGCTGCCATCTATATTTTGGTTTAATGATTGGCTAATAATAATTTGACATTCATTCCCACCAAATTTGTAGCGCCATCTTGTGGAGTCTTTTAGAAGTATTTAAATTAAGAAAAAACATAATTTATTCATCGTCTGTAGAGCAGCACCGTACATACTCCAAAGCTTCATTGAGCGCATTAATCCACAAGTCTCTATCTGCTGGCGTGTCTGCTGCTAAGAGGTGTCTTCTGACCACTGAGCCGTCCGGTTTCTTCACATAAACCAAGCATCCACTCTCAGGGATAATGAGACCAGGTGGGATGGAGCTTTCTAGCAGTATCGTGTTAGGACGAGCACACAGGTCTCTTGGTGCGCGCATTGCTGATTCTGAGATGACTGTTGTTAAGTCTATGTCGCCTATAGGCATCTGTAAAATGAAGGGAGGGTTAATTTTAGTTTATTTACTTCTGAGTGTGCTTGCGCCATGATGGGAGGTCAGATGCTGCAGAGGTGGTAAAATTTTCAGTAATCAAAATCACTTATTTGTCAAACATACATTAGGGATGGTAGATAAGAATAGTTACTATATTGGGACTAAAATAGTACTTAATAATGTTGATGTCAAAATTATTTAAAAAAATTGACAAAATAAAAAATACAATTTCAAAATAATAAGTTTTAATTTTTATATTGTGACACGACATTTGACCTCGATCCGCCTGATGATAAGCAAGAGGAGATCCAAGAGTGACGACGACTGAAACAACCGAGTTAGTTCACGGCACTATAAAATTTAGTCTTGTCACAATAAAAAAATAAAAACCTCCCCTTGCCATTACACAAGTCGAGGTCAGACGTAGAGTCACATAAAGTCAACATCTCATAAGTACACATAAGTCTGATGTGGATAGATGCATTAATAAAGGCAGACCCAGGAGGGTGTTCTCCGACCAAACCGGAGACATCCTCAAGAAAGCTGAGTTGCCTAGTGCCCATAACCATAGAGCTTGTATAAAGAGAATTGTGGATGTGAGGGAAGTGAGGGAGTTGTGTGCCTATCTATGTGAGAAAATAGGCGTAACAATTTGATTGATTGATGGAAAACATACCTTCTTCTGTACATCATCGGGGTACTTCCAGAATGATAGCCTCGGCGGCTGCAACAGGAACCAGCGTCTATGCCAGGCGCCTAGACCACTGACGTCATCGAAAGCTGTCAAAAATGCGCTGTGCGGTTCAGGCGCTGGTACCTTCACACGGGCCGTAATTTCAATGTGCGCTGAACCCTCGAGTGGACTGCCTGCTGGTACCTGATAGAATATTTATTAAACGATGAATTTAACAAAAATATTTAGCAAAGTTATAACAGTGGTAGGCAGTGGTGCCTAGTCTGCCGATCCGGGGATGTAGGAAGAGTCCAGGAGTGATCCTTTCAGGGGCGTAGCTACCGCCGTATCTGCCGTATAAATTATACGGGGTCCCCAGGCAAAAATTAAAAACTTCCCAATTTTTTTAAATTTTAGAAATGACAAAAGTAATAAAAAACAATTTATTTGTTCCCCGCGCAAAGCGTAAATTTGAATTATTTGTATTAAATAAGAAAAAAGCGACAGATTAAGATTTATGCACATCTTTCTTTTTTTGTGAAAAATCTTTATCCTTCCTAAGGGCCTCCAAACAAATTTTTATACGGGCCCCGCCAAGGCATGCTACGCTTCTGGATCCTCTATTGCGAAAAAGCAAACGTTCGAAATGACATCATTCATATTGTATGGGGACTTGGGCCTTGTATTGTATTAACAGTTGCATATACATTTTAAAATAGTTTAATGTACGAAGATTACAATGTAATTAAAATATATCCTTTATTTTGCATAGTTTAGGTGTGCAAAATGATCAAACTATAATTATGACAGTTCAATGCAGAACTGTTAATATGGCGTGTCTTTGTGATTCACAGACGATACAAAATCCATAACTTATTTTCCAAATAACTCAATTGCACAGCAATTAAAAGCAAAATTGTTATTAGTTTTATCAATACGAGAATCGAAACTACCATTTATCTAGTTTTTCATTATTGGACATTACAAAAGTAGTACAAGACAAGCCCAAAATGAATGATGACCTTTGATATCGTAAACATATCGTTTTCAAAAGCAATGAACGTCAAGAATTGATTCGGTTTTGGGCATCGGGGTGGATGCTCATTATGTCAAAATTAAGATCCTAAAATGGTCCTTTAAGTATTTTTTTATTGTGACTCGATATCTGACCTCGACCCGCCTGATGGTAAGCAAGAAGAGGTTCAAGAGTACCGACGACTGTGAAAACCGAGTCGTCAGGGCTGCCCCAGTCGCCGCCACTATGCCGTCCAAACTTGGACTTTTCACGCATAACTTAAAGCATACCTTATTCAATGTAAATGTTTTCCTGTTGGCCTGTGGTAGAGCGAAGATGCAATAGCCATGTGCCTGGAACTGTGGACTGCGCACAGACATGGGGCCTGCTGGACTTTGTATCTTCGGGGCTTTGAGTTCTGATTTTGACTTCGATTTCGGGGTTAAGAGTTTTGATGATCCCTGTATTAAAACAACTTTAATATTAGTATGAACTACCTAAGGCCTGATAATTTGATTGATTGATTTAATAGTTACCTTCTTATTAGTAATGTGATATTTGACATTATGCGGCAACATTTCCTTTGATGCTTGCAGTAAATACACCTCTATCGTCACCTGTTTACAAAACAAAGATTTATTATTATTATTGTGACTCGTCGTACGACCCCGTTTGAGCTTCTACAGTCAAACATCTGTAAGTAGCAGTCACATCCACTATGCCGACCTAATTCAACTATCCGACTACATATTCCAACTGACAACTTACAAGCTAATCCTGAAACGAAACTAAGTAACTTCACGGTCCGTATACTTGTAAGTGGTGGTACTACCCCGGATCATCAGATTGGGTATAACTGGTAGACGAAATATGTACGGTAGACTCTTAGACAACCAGACCCGGATCCACTAATTTTTTTCAACCCGTAAATAAAGTTCCAATAAAACGACTATGCTCGTACCTTAAAATCACTCGTCAATCCGTCCATATTGATGTGATCGGGGAAGTGCAACGTGTTCCCGGTGGGCTGAGTCAATTGCATACTGGTTGCCAATACTCGGTCGCGACATTTGAGTAGACATACTGCATGGTGGCCGACAGCGCCATCTTTAATTAGAATTAACAAAATATTTATATTTCACATTTTTATTTATTGTGACTCGACATTTGACCTCGACCTGCCTGCTGATGGAGGTCCAAGAGTGCCGACGACTTAAAAAATAACGTATTAGCTCGCGGTTGCCACAGTCACCGTTATTATACTGGCCTACGTGCTTGTATGACGCTTTATTATTATGAGTGCCTGTAAGATGCATTAGTACCGACAGGTGCTTTTATACCCATGCTCTCTGTTTGCGTGACCACCTCGGTCGCCTTATTTTCATTATCTATCATTTTTATCCACAGGGGTGGGCAGAGCCACGAACCTGGTACGACTCCTCGCTTCCCTCACATCCACCCAACTAGATCTGCCTCGTTTAACGCATCCATCCACATCAGAACTTCATCTAATCCTTTCCATGTGCCTCTAAACCTTCGTACCATTCCTTTGTTAATTCTTGTCTCTACATCATTCAAACCACATCTATCGCGCACTGTGCTATTCCTTATTCTATCCACTATCGTCACTCCACATACACTCCTTAATGACCTTAAAGTGTTGCCAATATAAAAAATAATATAAAAAATAACCATACCAGCATTAAGTTTTCTCATATAATCCCTCTTAAGTGGTAATTTAATGCCGCTCAATTGTAAAGAAGCGCAACCTGCCCTTCCAGCTTCCCCAGCGCCCTCTACTTGGAGACGCTGGACCTCGTGCAGGCATGCTTGGCGACGATGGGCTGCAATAGGAATATATCATTATTATATTATTATAAGGCGGCCGTGGCGTAGTGGCCGGTACCTACATTGGTGATATATGTACTTTAGTTGTAACCACAGAGCCTGTATGAGGAGAATTATGGATGTGAAGGAAGCAAGAAAGTTATGTAAGGATCGTGGTAAGTGGCGTTCCATTGTCTCTGCCTATCCCTGTGGAAAAGAGGCGTGACAATTCGATTGATTGGTTGTACTATTTCTATGATACAAGCACTTTAGCAGCTTAATGTAGAAATAAAATCGTCCAGAGGTACTTATAGGTACCAGAGGTAAGATATGTACTTTGGTTATAAACCCGTGCTCTCGGTTTGCGTAACTATTACACTGCCACTACACTACGGTCAAATCAAATCAATTAAATTGTCACGCCTTTTTCGCACGGGGATAGGCAGTGACAATGGAGCGCCACTTGCCACGATCCTAACACAACTCCCTTGCTTCCTTCACATCCACAATTCCCTTTATACAAGCTCTATGGTTATGGGCAATAGGCAACCTAGCTTTCTTGAGGATGTCTCTGATTTGATCGGAAACCACCCTTTCCGCCTTGACTACGTTGCCTTAATTATAGTGATTATTTTATTATGACAAACAAAACTTACTTGCTAGTAATAGTAATCTTTCTCCCTCCGCTTGCTCCGTAGAACCGCTGAACTCAATCGTAGCTGCGCACAGATTCAATGCTTGACTCGCCTGAAACGACCAAATGAATATAAAAATTATAATTGCCAGCCCATGCGTTCTTTCCATCCTATGACCATGGGTAAATCTTTTTCCCCTTATCTCCGATTTATTATATCAATCAATCAATTTGTCACTTTTTTTCTACAGGGTTAGACAGAGACAGTAAATCGCCACACACAACTCCCTCGCTTTCTTCACATCCACAATTCTATAATAGAATTTATTATATCCCTGATGTAAATCTCTTCTCCGATTCACTATATGCCCAAAATAAATCTCTTCCCCCTTATCTCTGAGATAAATATATTTTGTCAATCTTCTTTCACAAACCAATATAAATATAAAGACAATAATACTCTTAAGTTTATATTTATGTTGAAAAATGTAAAAATGTCCAATCATTTTTGTAAAGTTGTATTGTAACCAGTTTTTTTTTTTATTGTGACTCGACATATGACAGCACCCTGCTTGATGTTAAGCCAAAGTGTGGTCCATGAATGAATGTCACTGCTAATACAATTCAATAACTGTGAGTAGCAATCACATCCACTATGCCGGCCTAGATGGCAACTTACAAGCTTATCCCGAAACGTGACCAAATCACTTCACGGTCTGTATACCTGTAACTGGTGGTACTACCCCGGATCGGCAGACTGGGTACCACTGCCTATCACTCTTTGGTAGGCTATTTGGATACAGTTCCCCAACTATTTTCGTTACAGAGACAAATGTAATATAGGCTAACTTAATTGAATAAAGATTATTATTATTATTATTAATAACTCACCTGTGATATAATATTCTGTTGTTTGAATATTTCATTTTGCAATTGTTTTATACGCTCTCTCACTGTGGTTACGCTGGTGGATTGGTCAGGTGTGCAGGGCACGTCTCGATCCGGTGACGTGTGGCGAATAACGCGGATAGGAGTCGTCGGTTGTGAAGACTATAAACAAAATTAAAAGGGTTTGTAGTTACTTCAGGGAAATGCTACCAGATGGCGCTACAATCTGCAATCCTGACAGTTTCTCATAGATAAGGTTGCCACAAGAATAAATAGCCCTAAAATAGAAAGAAGTCAGAAGGGGATGAATACACATTTTTACATTGATAATCTAGGAGGTTGTCACTAGTTTTGATGATCATTTGACTACCTAATTTGACAGAATAACAAATGACATTAATATACTTCAAAATAGGATGACGAAACAATTATGCCGATACTCTTGTTACAACGTGACTTTTAATTAAGTAGTATTAAAAGTCAACCAATTGGTTGTAATTGCAAAAAGTTACAACCTTTGAAAGAAAGGAATTGAGGTACAAGTAGTTGTCTCTTTCAGCCACACGTGGTATAAACACAGTTTAAATGAGATAAATAACACTGAATTAGTTCTTATTTTAGCACAGCTTCTATTCTTTCCAAATTCTTAGGGTTGCCAAGAGTACCGCGTCAGGCGGGGCGTCCCGTTTTCACAACTCAAATATTGCGTCCCGCAATACATGTCTTCAGGACGCTAATTGTGCAGGTCATAATAACTAGCTTTGTTATTATGCGTTTTCAAAACAACCACAATAGTACCGACAAATTAACACGTCTCCCGTTCTCATGACCTATGTTTATTTATTTATTATTATAAACTAAAGTGCTTGTACCATATAAACAAGACAACCAAAGTACATATATCAAAGATACATTGGTACCGGTGGGTGGTACCGGTGGGTGGTCTCGAACTCGTGCTCTCGGTTTGTTTATCTAACCATTGCACTGCCACTACACCACGGTCGCCTTTATGAGACGTAAACATCTGGTTTAATATTAGTCTAGACTAATTTATAACTGTTGCTTCCATACTTATAACAGCTAGGATACGACATATATAATTACCGCATTCTGCATACGCCTATAAAAGCTGACGCTGTGAACAAGTTCGCTTCCTTTATCGTTGTTTTTGGACGGTGTACAGTTGACTTTGAGAGGCGATTTGAATTCTTTCTTGACAGGCGACCCTTCTTTAAATGTAAAACTCTTTGACGATAAACTATGGCGGTTCTGTAAATAATATAATTGTTATATATTTGATGAAATTATATAAAACAATAAGGCAGATATTTGTGCTAGTATCATAGAAACAGGACTACCAAATAGGGTTGCCAACCATACTTTATAATAACGTATCTTACGTTATTTTTGGTAATTATACTTTATACTTTAACATACAAATAAAGTATGTGAAAATACTTTATTTTGATTGCGTAAAAAACGAATTGCTTATTTAAGTAAATAATGGACATCATTCATTTTGTATGGAGACTTGGGCTTAAATGTATCAACAGTTGCATATACATTTTAAATTAATTTGATGTACGAAGATTACAATGTAATTGGGAAATATCCTTTATTTTGCATAGTATAGGTGTGCGAAATCATCGAACTATAATTATGACAGTTTTTATAGTTTTGTACAAAGCAGTACAAATGTGGCGTTGATTGACAGATAATACAAAATCCATATCTTATTTTCCAAATAACTCAATTGCCCAGCAATTAAAAGCAAAATTGTTATTAGTTTTATCAATACAAGTATCGAAAGTACTATTTATATATTTTTTCATTATCGGACATTACAAAAGTAGTACATAGAAGCCCGAATGAATTATGTCCTTTAAATGATGATTGTCAAACAAGCTTTGAAATATTTAAAAATAGCAAAAAAATGTTAGCAAATGCTAAAAGCACTCAAAATAAGTTTTTAAGGCATAAAATTTGAAAAATACTTTTTTTTTTCTTCCATATACTTTATTTTTATCCTATTCAAACAATTGTATACGTTTTTTTTTGTCAAAAAAGTTGGCAACCCTACTACCAAAGTATATTTATCAAAGACACATTGGTACCGGTGGGTGGTCTCGAACTCATGCTCTCGGTTTGTGTAACCATCGCACTACCACTACACCACGGTCGCCTCTTGCTCTTAAGTACAGTTGGTGGTCATTTGCTAAGTCGGTCCAGACAGTAAAGTTGCGTTCCGGGATCAGCTTAAAAGTTGCCGATTACAACTAAGCCGGCATAGTAGATACGACTGCTACTTGCTGTTATTTGACTGTAGTAGCAGTCGCCTCCATTCATGGACCGCACTCCAGCTAAACAAAAAAAGAAAGGGGTATGCTGCCATATGTCGAGCCACATGACATCTGACCTCCTCGACCCGCCTGATGATAAGCAAGAGGAGGTCCAAAAGTGACGACGACTAAAAAAAACGAGCTTGTTCACGGCTGCCCCAGTCGCCGTCACTATCCCGGCCAAAGGTGCTTCTTCACGCATCGCTTGAAGGATCCAAGGCCATAGGATGGAGAAAACACATGGGCTGGCAAAGCATTCCACTTGTCGATTGTTCTACATAGAAAAGACGCATCGAACTTTTTAGTTCGACTGCCGATTCGATCGATAGAATGCGGATGCTTTCCCCGACCTGTGGGGGTATTACGGGTGCGAAAGGACGAGGTAGGAACAAGCTTAAAGAGCTCCACAGAATATTCTCCGTGGTATAGGTGGTAGAGGATTATTATATATATAGTTATATATGATATACAAAATACCTTATGCAATTTAGGTGGTGTTGGACCCTCGCTATCGTCATCCAGCGCCTCATCCAGCAAGTCATCCAACTCACTATCTATATTGCTATTTGAACTGTCGCACAAATCCTTCTCCTTCACGGCTCTATTATAACTGGTATTATTCTTTTTAACAACCTATAAAATAAGTTATATTAAACCCTCGGCTGCGAATGACGCAAATCAGCGTCATGAGAAAAAATCACTGCGGATGACACTGATTAGCGCATGTAAATACAGTTGAAAGGACATCATTCATTTTGTATGGGGACTTGGGCTTAATTGTATTAACAGTTGCATATACATTTTAAAATAGTTTAATGTACGAAGATCACAGTGGAATATATCCTTTATTATGCATAGTTTAGGTGTGCGAAATGATCAATCTATAATATAATTATGACAGTTCAAAGCAGAACTGTTAATATGGCGTGTCTTTGTGATTGACAGACGATACAAAATCCATATCTTATTTTCCAAATAACTCAATTGCCCAGCAATTAAAAGAATAATTGTTATTAGTTTTATCAATACAAGTATCTTAACTACCATTTATATATTTTTTTATCATTGGACATTACAAAAGTAATACATAAAAGCCCAAAATGTCCTTTGCTTGTTTTTAACTATCCTTAATAAATAAATAGTGATTAGTGAACGACATAGTGAAAGTCACGATTAACCGGTGGATGCAACTGGCATCTTGTCGTTCGGAATGGCGTTCTAAGGAGAGGCCTATGTTCAGCAGTGGACGCATTCTGGCTGATGATGATGATGATGTTGATGAATAGAAATATAATTCTTATGGCGCTTAAATAATGCCGGCCTAGTTGGAACCGGCAACTTACAAGCTGATCCCAAATCGCGACTGAGTCACTACTCAGTCAAATACTACCCCAAATCGGGTCTGTTTACTTGTAAGTAATGGTGCTACTGAGATCGTCAGACTGAGCACCAATGTCTACTAGTCTTTGAAATAAAAACTACACAAGAACTTACATTCATAACCTCCCTTCCAAATGATGTGTCAGCCCAATTATCAGATTTATTCATTTTATTATCATCGACCTCCGTGCTGAAATTAAAAAGAAAACATTATTTGAAAAAAGGTGTGCCAATTTGATTGATTGATAGACCAATAATCATATAAAAAAAGTAACTTTGCTCCGCGTCAGTCTATCCTAGTACCCATAACCATAGAGCTTGTATGAAGAGAATTGTGAATGTGAAGGAAGTGAGGGAGTTGTGTCAGGATCGTGGCAAGTGGCGCTCCAATGGCTCTCATTAGACATTAAGCTCGCCTATATACATGTGTTTTACTAAATATTTCTAATAAACTATTTCCTAAAAATTACACGAAAATTGTTTAGATTTGAGATAAAAGATTTGCATAAAAAAACGGTTTGATTTCTTTACGTAGAGTGAAATTCATTATTCCGTTTTTATGGCCGCTGTGTTGAAAATCTTTTACTTCATATAAAAAAAATTAAAAATAAAAACTAATTCATTCTTCCTTTATACTAGTGCCTATAAAGTTCGATTATTAAAAGCTGGCGCACAAAACTAATCAATGCATAACGCTTGTTTAGGTATAATGCGATTAATATAGGAATAGGACGGAATAGGCGACTTTTTGTGACGTCTAACTCACCAACCAACTTTACTTTAGTTTGGTGTCTTTTTCTTTGCAGACCGTCAAGAAAAAGACACCTTTAAATCAGTCAAGTGAAGTTAGTCAACAGCCCGTCCTATTCTTATTCAATAGCATAGTATGCTTGATGATGAAAAACAATATGAACTTGGGTAAAATAACATACAAATAATTTTAAATGAAAATGGATAGAAAAAATCACACATGATATCGTGAACCATGATAGAATAAAATCTCAATGCGAGCGTACATAGGTGCTTTGAAGCCTAAAGGTGGGATTCCGTTGGCGATTGCAGACTATATTTTATACAACTGGTTTGTATAAATCTGTATGAGATTGATTCCGTGCAAAGCGATACTGCAATCTGCAGCCGCTGCATGTCGCGACTGCACTGACTGCAGTCTGCAGTCGCCATCGGAATCGCACCTTAACTGCAGTTGATGGCAGATGTACACGTAGATTTTTAACTATCCAATTCCTCTACTAGCTTATACAGTATTATTATTAGCTTAATTTAACTACTTCACCCACTATTCCTAAATGCTGTCAAATAAGTTAGGCACAAATTCATTAATACAAGATTATTTTTTGCACACAATGTCTTGCGTATTTGCACAAAGGACATCATTCATTTTGTATGGGGACTTGGGCTTAATTGTATTAACAGTTGTATATACATTTTAAAATAGTTTAATGTATGAAGATTATAACAATGTAATTGGTATATATCCTTTATTATGCATAGTTTAGTTGTGCAAAATGATCAAACTATAATTATGACAGTTCGAAGCAGAACTTTTAATATGGCGTGTCTTTGTGATTCACAGACGATACAAATCCATCTTATTTTCCAAATAACTCAATTGCACAGCAATTAAAAGCAAAATTGTTATTAGTTTTATCAATACAAGTATCGAAACTACCATTTATATATTTTTTCATTATTGTACATTACAAAAGTAGTACATAGAAGCCAAAATGAATGATGTTTTTGGCATATTTTTAACTGCTACTCAATTCCTTTTTTATGAGAATGCCGCTTCATATTACACTGTATGAAACACAACTTTCAGCGAAACAATACAAGACAGATATACATCAATTCTGTACATTCTAAAGTAATTTTGTAAGTACCTATTGTGCACAACCAGCTTTTGTTAACCGACCTATAAAAGTATTTCTCAAAAATATTTAAAAAATAAAATAGCTTTATTTTTGGGTTTGGTATTAATTGTAAGTTCGTAGGTTGAGCAGAATTCATCAACGACGTTGCTTATCTGCCCGGATATACAACAGAGCTGAAGACTTAAAGTTTGAGGTTGCCTCAGTCGCCGTTGCTATGCAGGGCAAAGTAGCGATTTTTCACGCTTTGCTTAAAGGAGCCTTTAGGAGATTATTGTGCATGTTTTTAATTATGTATAGTTTAAAGCTATACCTGTACTATATCGTATTTTATATTAATGGTACAAAAATGTCATAATATCAATCAAATTGTCACGCCTTTTTTCCACAGGGATAGGCAGAGAAAATGGAGCGCTACTTGCCACGATCCTTACACAACTCCCTTGCTTCCTTCACATCCACAATTCAATACAGGCTCTGTGGTTATGGGCACTAGGCAACCCAGCTTTCTTGAGGATGTCTCCGATTTTCTGGGCTTTCACCTTTCTGGGCTTGATTTGTTTAATGTATCCATTCACACGAGATTTATAAATTCTTTTCGTCACTCATCCTTTTCATGTGTCCAAACCATCGAAGCATTCCTTTTCAATACATCCTCTTTCAAACCATATCTATCGCGCACTGTGCTATTCACATCACTCCACATAGACTCCTTAACGACCGCATTTGTACAACGTTAATTCTACTCTCATACTTCTTCTGCCACACCCAACCTTCACTTCAATACATTAATGTAGGAATAAGCACCGCATTATGAACAGCCATCCGTGACTTTTGGGACATTATTTGGCTGTTCATTAAACTATAGATGGCATGCACCGTTTACTACGTTACCCTTTTGCACTCTTCTCTCAGTATCTTCATCACACTTCCCATCCCTTGTAATACTTCCCAAGTAAACGAATTGTTTGACTTATTCCACTTTCTTCCCGTCTATCATTATCTCACATTGTCATTTCATCCTCTCTCTCCAAACCATTACATTCACTTTTATACCTTTCTTTACTAATTCCGTATTCATAATATTAGTAACCAACAGGACAACCAAAGTACATATATCAAAGATACATTAGTACCGGCAAGTGGTTTGAACCTGTGCTCTCGGTTTGCGTTCACATTCACAATTCTCTTTCTTATTCAAGCTCTACTGCTAAGAACATTGCTTGTAAAATTTGTCATCATCACTAAACATCTTAATTCCTACAAAGAAAGGCAAAGACAACGGAGCGCCACTTTCCAAAAACCCAGAAACCACTCTCTCGTTTCCTTCACATCCAAAACTCTCTTCATACAGACTCTATGGTTATTGGCACTGCAAACCCCTTCTTTTTTATTAACAATGTCCCCGATTTGATCAAGGGTTGTCCTGTGAGTAGTTATTTTTATCGTGGCTCGACATGAGACAGCACCCCGCCTGATGTTAAGCTGGAGTGTGGTCCATAAATGGAGGTGACTGCTATTTGAGTTAAATAACTGAAAGTAGCAGTCAGATCCACTATGCCGGTCTAGTTAAAACCCGAAAACGCCTCTAAATCTGTATACTTTACCAAGACTGTATACTTTAGCGTGGTGGTACTACCCCGGATTGGCAGACTTGGCGCAACAGACTTCTACCTATAGTGTTTTCAGAACTTATTTGCTACTTTACTATGGCTACAGGTTCCTGGAACAGTAGTCAAACCTACTTTGTCTCTGACGCAGCGCTTGAAGGAATTAGGTTCATAAGATAAGAAAAAGACGTTTTAAATATTTGATTGAGAAATACTTTTATAAAAACAAGGCACATTAATAAAAGGAAGAATAAAAGTCACACAAATATTTCTAAAAATATTTTATTACTACAAAAAAACTTATACAAAACAATTAACCAATTAATTATCACAGACACATAATTAATATATTTAAAATTAAGTAAAATCAAAGGAATCAAAATATAATTAAGTAAGAATTTATTAATAAAATAGTATTAAGTATATGTAATTATAAAATAATAAAAAGAATTTATTTTATTAAGATGTTAAATTTGACATCGACTTCCTTGATTGTTTGACTAAGCATTATCTTTTTTAAATCCTTTAAGTGAAGCAGAAAAAACATCTTTAACAGAAGAAGCTTAATGTATCATTTTCCGTTTCACTTAAAGGATTTAAAAAGGTAAAACCCCATCCCAAATTCCACCACTTCCACAAAGAAGTGAGTAAAAAACTTAGATTAAAAAAAAGTTGAAGATACGGCATGCGCTTTATTGTTCACTACAAAATGTGGAACCGATACCCCCACTACACGCAAGGTCACACCCACAGTTGCATCTCCGATTTCGATAACCAGAAATTTAAAGAAAGATAGAAAAAATGTCACAGTGGGACGCGAGCGAGACGGAATGCATGAGTAGGTGTGCCCTACCGGCAGTAGGTCGTGCTTTGGATTCAAGTGCGTCAGTTAGACGTAGTTTGCTAGTTCTACGCGTATTGTGTTCGTACCGTATCTTCCCCTTTTGTTAAATCAATGGCAATAAAGGTTTCCAGTAAAAGAATACGGGTAATATATGTTATTTATCAAACATTTGAAACACAAACTAAATAGATAAATAGATATGCAAATAGATTGAAACTTATACGATTTACAATCGTAACTAGAAGAGATTAAAACGAATACAAGTTATCTTTAGCGTGCAATCTACTCATGAATCCAAGCCAATAAAAATGCGGGTAGTTAGCAAAACACGTGCTACTTATAGCAATTGTCAGTTATAGCACCCAATCGAAGTGTACTAGTAAACGCTACAATTGCAGTAAACTAAAGGATGTCCTAGCGCGGCAACGACTGGGTACGGGTAGATAGAAAAACTCTTGCTACTAAATTGCACCTACCCGCAGTCTTTAGTAATTACAACCTATGCTAGAAGGGAAGGTCTAAAAGTGCCGACGACTACAAAAACGACTTAGTTTATGGACGCTTAGTTGCCGTCACGATGACACTTTATCACGCATCGTTTGAAGGATCCAAGGTTATAGGGGAGAACACATGGGAAAGAAATATGTATAATAACGCGGCAAGACCCGTTTGAATCTACTCCAATTACGAATATGTAAAATATATCCTATATATTTAAACTTAAACATAAGTAAATATTTAAAACCCACATAAAATATTTATATAAAAACGAGAGCAGTATAATCCTCTCTTTCACACTTAAGTAGTTAATAACTAGTGTAAAGAAGACAGTCATATAACGTAGAATAGCACAATTAATTGCAGAAACGTTTCGCCATCATGCTATATTAAAGGACTGATAAAGATATCAAAAGGATTGAAACTGGAGTTGAGCTTTCAACGACAAGAAACGGCAAACGAAATAGTTTAATAGTATCATTTTATTATAGCACGACATAATATGACAGAACCCCGCTTATTGTTAAGCTGGAGAGCAGTCCAGCTACTGAAGCCGCCTGCTACTACAGTTAAAAACCTGCCAGTAGCAGTCGCATCGAAGACTAGTTGGAAAGGACATTATTCATTTTAGGCTTTTATGCATCTACTACTTTTGTAATGTCCAATGATAAAAAAATATATAAACGATAGTTTTGATACTTGTATTGATAAAATTTTGCAATTAATATTGCGCTGATATTTGACATCTTTGTAACCAATCAGTGATTAGCAAATCAATAGATGAACTACGTTGATTGGTCACATTCGAGCGCGCCGCAATTTTACTGCTTTTTCGTCGGCCTATTGTATCAGGAGAATCGGTGTCAACCTCTAATACAATTTAAAGCTATAGCTAGATTCAATCCCTTTAACATTTATACACGATGAGCCCCCTTAGATCGGCAATCCAAGAAGCAAGATCGACCAACTGCAAGGAATATCATTATAATTACAGGAAATAAAACATCAAATAACTACAATCTAATAGGCAACAATACAGTCTTACAAATTCTAAATTATAATTAAATAGAATATTAATCAATCAAATTATCACGCCTTTTCCCCATAGGGATAGACAGAGACAATGGAGTGCCACTTGCCACTATCCCGACAACTCCCTCGTTTCCTTCACATCCACAATTCTCTTCATACACGCTCTACGATTATGAGTACAAGGCAACCTAGCTTTCTTATGGATGTCTCTAAATTGGTCAGAAAACACACGCCTGGGTCTGCCTTCTTTTTTTATAGAATAGATTTTACAAAATCCCCTGGGACAAAATTTATAAAACTCCTGGATCTACGTCGAATATTGCCGGGTTAAAACCACAGATAGAAGCTGAATTCGATCTTAGTTGATGCACATCGGTGACGGATTTTTTTCTAACCAATTTTCTACAACAATAATATTTCTTTATGCGATTTTAAATTAAAAATCGGATCGCAGCCAAATTAGGATCGATTCATTCCATTGTTCTTTACGCGTATCAGACCGTTGTTGGATAATTTATTTCCCCCAAATACGGTAGGGGTTAATCAAATCCGTTGAGGTAGGTCACTTTGACGATAGTTTTTATTGTGCCTCGACATATGACAGCACCAGGCCTGGTGTTAATCTGGAGTGCGGTCCATGAATAGAGGCGACTGCTAATACAGTTAAATAGCTGCAAGTAACAGTCACATCCACTGGCCGGCCTAGTTGGAAACGCCTAATGAAATTGACAATTAAGTCGTAAGTAGCGCGCAGATGTTTCGAATACGCTGGTTAATCTCCGATGGTCGCGATCAATACTTGGATGGGTGATCGCTAGTGGAAAAAATTGACCCCTTTCTGGGTGGAGGTGGTGGGAGGAAAAACCGAATCCGGTCTTGGAGGAGGTGGACTGAGGTTTGTGTCCAGTAGTGGGGTATTTGTGTACAGTAGTAACGACTCACGTGGCGTATTTTGCAACACACTAGTTCGCACACGTAGTCTCGGGCTTAATTCCTGGTCGGAGCAAAGTTTTGTTCAATAGCTTTTATATATTTTTTTTAAATATTAAATTGTTATGTAAAAAAAGAGACATTTATTCGCGCGATACTGGTTTTTTTGGAGTGGTAGACAAATCTACCACTCCAAAAGTTTGTGGGGAGTACCTACATACTGTAAAGTGACTTAGACACATTCCGGGATCAGCATGTAAATTACCAGTTTCAACCAAGTCGGCATAGTGGATTCGACTGCTACTGCGTTTATTTAACTGTAGTAGCAATCGCCTCCATTCGTGGACCGCACAACATTTATGCAAACGAGTAAATATAAAATAAGGATGCTACACACCGAAAATGCAGTTGTAATTGATCATTGTTGCTGGGGCACGTCATTTATAGTTGACAAGCTGTACTGTCATATTATGTCGAAGCACAGTCATTAAGAAATACCAATTAAATATAATTATTCACAAATGTGCTATAAAAAGGTGTTACGAATTCAATTATAAAGGTGTGAATCAACCTTCGGCATGTAAGCGAAAAAATCATGTAATTGAAACAAATATGTCATGGTCAGTACTAAAGTGGGTTCTAAACAATTTTATTATTACTTTTATCATTAATGACTTATATAGGTAACATTTTGATACATTGGGTTACACACATCGCTCGAAGAACCGACAACCGATGGGGAAGAGAGGTTATTAAGTGGAGATCACGAACCGGAAGACGCAGTATAGGTAGGCATTTCACTAGTTGGACTGACAACATAGTGAAAGTCACGAATAGGTGGATGCAACTGGCAATTTGTCGTTCGGAAAGACGTTTGTTTATTAGTGTACGCCTTCTGGCCGATAATGATGGGTTACATTGTTCCAAAATAGGTAGAAATCCCTTTTTTTCGAAAATTAGAATATTCTATGTTACCCGGGGAAGATGTAGCTTTCTAACGATCAAAGAATTTATAAAATAGGTTGATTAGTTTTTGAGATAAATCATAAAAAAACATACAAAAATCCATAATTCACAAACAAAACATTTGACGACAAGCGTGGACGAACGGTTAGCACAGGGATAGGCGGAGACAATTGTCATGATCCTTACACTTCCTTGCTTTCTTAGCATCCACAATTCTCTTCAAACAAGCTTTACGGTTATGGGTACTAGGCAACGCAGCTTTCTTGACCAGTCTTCTTGATTTGGTCGTAAAACACCCTTCTGGGCCTGCCTTGTTTAATGCATCCATTCACATCAGATTTATAAATTCTTTTACTCATCCTTTCCATATGCCCAAACCATCGAAGCATTCCTTATCTGGCGGTTGTTATATTTAAATACAACGTTCGTGTCATATCTATAACAATTTATTAACGGCATCAAAACAATGTGTATGTCACGAACTGGTTTATATTAATGCCAATGTCAAACGCATTGGAAACAAGTTTATATGTTAATAAAACATATATTTCTATTATTGTGTTCTACTGCTTAGGCGCATACGTTACACCGGTACCAACAAGGCCGTCTTAAGCATAGTCAGCGCCGGGGTGCGAAAGTCAAGACTCCGCTCGCGTGGTCTCAGTGTAGTAGGTACCTATCGAAATTTATGGCGGTCGGCATGCGCCCCCTAGGACTCTGCGCCCGGGTGCACTGAACCCCTTGAACCCCCGGGTAAAGACGGCCCTGGGTACCAATGTATCATTGATATATGTATTTTGGTTATCCTGTTTCTATAATAAAAGTACTTTAGTAGCTTAGAATAAAAATAATGTCATAAAAGTGTCTGCACGTCAGAATTCACTTACACTAATATAATCTGTGTAAATGAATTGAATATGAATTGTAAACTGAACCTTATCACATTGTTTTAAAGTATAAACTTGTCACGAACGTAATGTCACATACATCATTTCGGACTGACAACAAAATATGCAAAAGTCCAACATCAATCGGACCTGCATTTATTTTGTCGCTTTTGAACAGCAATTGTGTATCTATATGATATATGATCAAGTTTGGCTCAATTCACATAAAATACCAAAGTACAGTCAAACTAGCTTAGAGACGTTTTTGCATTTGTAGTAGAGTGTGTAGTGCACCCGCCTAAGAGCGCGTTTCCATTATGTCGTGGCAGTAGATAAAGATGTTACGATCTCCTATGTTTTGTTTAGTTTTAGCTTGGATGCGTTTTTGCGTTTGTAGCAGTGTACAGTTAGCAAATAAATAAAATAAACTATTTAATAAATTATTATTTTTATTTATTTAAATATTTTACCCGATGGCCTTCCGATATACTATCGGTCGGTTTTTTGCACGATATTCAGCAATTTTTATCAAATAGTTAATTCGTAATTACTGAAGTTTAATTTCGAGCTTTTCTGTTAAAAGTTTCCGGTTATCATCCGTTTGTTTCCAATTAAAACCTAAGGACATGACGCGTTTTCGTAACATGTGTTGATAATGGAAACGCGCTCTTAGACGCACTACTACAAATGCAAAACCGTCTCCAAGCCAATTGTACTGTACTAAATTTTGATTTAACTATGATCTTTGACATTTACCATACAAGGTATATAAGACAGAAGTACTATGACATATGTGTTGTTTCAAATGTATCATTTGAACGCCATACATGACAGTGCAAAATCAGTCTAACCAAGTTCTAATAATTAGATTTTCTTAGACTTTGCGCGAATATTGATTAATGAATTAAACATATTTTATGCGGCTTACCATCGCGTTTATTTTGGTTTTGATTTTACAATTTTATTTTATTATTCCGACGTTGTCTCTCCGTGACCACGATGGCTGCAAAGTTCTCGAAACATCGGAATAATAAAATAAAATTGTCAAATCAAAACCAAAATAAACGCGATAGTAAGCCGCATAAAATTTGTTTAATTCAAGTTCAAATAATAACTTAATTATTAGTAATTATAATTTAGTCTACGAATAATCACTATAAAGCTTGTGTACAGACTGAGCGAGTTTAAATTGTTAGTCTCGGCAAAATGATACAGAAAAACTAAATTGAAAATACGTGTTTGATTCGATATAAAGCCTCTACCACACAAGCGCGTTATTATCGGTCGGTAATACCGGATGCGTTATTGCGATGTCAGTTTTTAGTACAATATGTATTAGGACGGCTACGAAGTTACACACTGCTGCGATAATAACGACGCAATATAAGTAGGACGCAGTTGTGTGCAAGGAATCGGGACGCATTATCGCAATAACGCATCCGGTATTATCGACCGATAATAACGCACCTGTGTGGTAAAGGCTTAAAGCCGTGGTTAAAGGTTTAAAATGGATTTATTTAAAAAATCGGAAAGCAAGTAGGGTTTCTATTCTCTTAATACAAAACAGGACAACAGGAAACTAACAGCCGTGAACTATCTCGATTGTTTCGGTCGTCGTCACTCTTGGATCTCCTCTTGCTTATCATCAGTCGGGTCGAGGTCAAATGTCGTGTCACAATAATAAAAAAAGGAATCGACTTGTCCATAAAGTGGACTTATCAAATTAACTTATTGATTTGTTACCCTTTGATTGGGTTGGTTAAAAATTATTATTGTTACTTTTTTTTATTTATTTATTGTGACTCGACATATGACAGCACCCCGCTTGATGTTAATATGGAGTGTGGTGTATGAATTGATGTCACTACTACTGCAATTCAATAACTGTAAGTGGAAATCACATCCACTTACAAGGTGATCCCGAAACACGACAAAAAAAGGCCTACCACTTTTATCTACATATGACATCTCCCTGCCTGATGTTAATCCGGAGTAAGGTCTATAAATTAAAAGAATCGGGGCCGAGTACATCAACTAGCCAACCAAAAAACCCAACTGCTCCTCTCAGTCAGTACTCAGTACACATCTTATCACAACAAGCTTAATCCTCCTCGTTGCCTCTAATACGAGTACAGTCATAAGTGCAAAATTACAAAGTCTTCACTTAAGTTTTTTCAATTTAAATTTTCGTTTATATCCCTTCATTTTGACTTCATATAAAAAAAGCTTCGAAGAACTTCAGCAACGCTTTTCAAACACTACAAAGAGAACCTGAAAAAGACTTTCAAATGCATAGAAAAAAGAAAATACATTCAACTGTATAATAACCGCACCTAGAGCCACAATCTGAATTTTCATCCGGTGACGTATCAGTCTCTATGTCCGACAAATGTGGGTAAATGCTCGGTTGGGGTAAAGTACCATTTGCTGGGTCCTTTTTAGTAGTGTTTACCCTAATTCTTTTCACGTCATCAAGTACTGCCATTACTTGAGGCGAGTCCTGGGAACCTGGAAGAAGGAAAAAAATAACGGTTTAAAAAAAGTATGTGTGTTTTACCCTGTAAGCCTTACAATCTAATTTAAAGATACTAAATATTCCAAATTTAGTGCCATTTAGTGATAATTAGTGCCAAAAAGATAAAATGTGTGCCATTGTATTTTCGGAGATATACAAAGGTGCTGATGAGGCTTATAGGATGAGGCTCACCATCAAAACTTATCAACTGTTTGAACTATTGAGATAATTCTAATTCCTATATTTTGTGCTGAGCATTGAGTAAAGGATTCCCTAGATACAGAGGTACCTATGTATATCTCCGAAGATACAATAGCACAAATATTATCTTTTGGGCACAAATTATCACTAATTCAGCATTAAATTTTGGTATATTTGATATCTTAAAGATGGTGAGGTTTACAGAGGAAGGACACAAGTAATTTCTAGATGCTTAAAGAATTGTTGCGCTTGCCAAATTAATCGGAATTGTTAATGTAATTGCTGCATCAAAGGCAACACAGTCGTGTATAATAATGGATTACACTCCAGGATTAACAACAGTAGGTCTATTTTTATTTCTTAAAAACCGCGTTATTTGTTTAAAAAAAATCCCAGTATACATTTTATAGTTTGTCACGCTAAAATAAGTCGCTAAAATTAAACTACTAAAGTGCTTGTATTATAGAAACAGGGCTATCAATCAAATTGTCACGCCTTTTTCCCATGGGGTTAGGCAGAGAGAATCAAGCGCCACTTGCCACGATCCTGACACCACTCCCTCGCTTCCTTCACAACCACAATTCTCTTCATACAGGCTCTGTGGTTATGGGCACATTAAAGTACATATATCACAGATACATTGGTACCGGATGTGGTTTTAAACCCGTGCTCTCGGTTTGCGTAACCTATGCACAGCACTGCTACAAACTATCACTCATATAGCAAGTAGTAAAAACATACATACATACCTACACATTAATTTTCTTATAATTACATAAATTACAGTTTCACACGCGTAATGTAATAACGGTAATTTATATAGGAAATTATTATACTTTGAAATTTAAAGAACTCGAGGTATAATGTTCAATTTTTTTTTATTGTGGCCACATATGACAGCACCCAGCTTGACCACACTTTAGCTTAACAAAGTGTGGTCCATGAATGGATGTCACTGCTATTACAATTTATTAACTGTAAGTAGCAATCACATCCACTATGCCGGCCTAGTTACAAGCTGATCCCGAAACGCGACTAATCACTTCACGGTCTTTATACTGTACCACTGCCTAACACTCTTTGATAACCAGACCCGAAGCAAATAACCACCTCATTTTTTATTAACAAATATTTGCTCCGACCGGGAATCGAACCCGGGACTTTACGCGCAACAAACCAATTGCTAACCGTTTTTCCACGCCTGTCGTCTACATATACATATAACAAAGATTCATTGGTATTGGCAAGTGGTTTTGAACCCGTGCTCTGGGTTTGCGTGACCTTTGCACCGACGCCTTTTTAATCCTTACTACAAGTAATTGTAAGTAAAAATGCGAAATCATTATAACAAAAGGCAGTCATTAAACTTTACCCCCGTATGTTTTTTTGTTTAATTTGACACAGCTAAAAATATTTTGTGGGTTTTTGTTTTGAGTCATTGTTTGCTGAGCCGGTGAACGGTCGCGGATTCCGTTCCTTTTTTTTATTATTTATTGTGACTTGATATCTGAACTCGCGAACCCCCGAGTCAGACTCTGCGACTCGCCTAAGCCTAGATAGTAAACAAAAAGAAAAGCAATACTTACTACGTCTCTTAACGGGTTGCGACCCAACAACCCTATCCACATCATCATCATCTCCAGCACCTTCCCTGTCATGCAATGCAGTCTCCGATTTGCATTTCACATCGAATGTCACTTTAGGCACGTTCGCAATGATCTCAGGCTTCCTATTGACCTGGTTCAAACTGAGGGAAGAGCCGATGAGAGGGGCATTCTCCGAAGGATCATTCTCATCGTCAGAATCGTGATTTTGTTTGGGTTTCACGTCCTAAAAATAAAATTCGAATATTAGTAGTGAGAGAGAATTGGAAGAAAAGCTGGGTTGCCTAGTGCCCATAGTCGCAGAGCTTATATGAAGAAAATTGTGGATGTGAGGGAAGCGAGAGAGTTATGTCAGGATCGTAGCAAGTGGCACTCTATTGTCTCTATCCCTGTGGAAAAAGGTGTTCATATTAGTTTGGGTTAATTACGTAATTTATTTTTATTACTGTAGATATACATTTTTTTGAAACTCGACATATGACATCACCTCTCCCAAAATTAAACTGGAGTGCGGTCCATGAATGGAGGTGTCTGCTACTACAGTGAAATAACTGTGAGTAGCAGGCACATTAGTGGATGCCAGCCAAGTTGGAACCGGCTACTTACAAGCTGATCCCGAAACGCGATTAAGTCACTTCACAGTCTGTATATTGCTAAGTAAACTAATATTTCTAAGTATTTTATAAATTACTAGAACTAAAAACCTATTTTAATGATATGTATTAAAACATAGTTATCTTCGCGTGACAACGTCATACGTAAATTATGGTTTTTAACATCAATTTTAAAACAAGTAGAACAGGACACGTTCTAAGAAATTTATTTTGCAATTATTAGTACATTTAAATTATTAGGAATTATATCGCTTATTAAACCAATTTCCGATAATTATTAGTAGTGTTTTTCATAAAATGTTTATTTCTAAAGTTTGAAAAAGGTCGAAAAATCAAAATCAAATTGTCACGCCTATTCCCACAGGAGCGCCACTTTACACGGTCCTGACACAACTCCCTCGCTTCTCTCACATCTACAATTCTCTTCATACAAGCTCTACAGTTACGAAAACTAGGCAACCCTTGTTTAACGTATCCATCCACATCAGATTTATAAATTCCTTCGTCAATCTATTTTTACTCATCCCTTTCATGTGCCCAAACCATCGGAGCAATCCTTGTCACTATCTTCTTTCAAAACATGTCTATTACGCACTGTGCTATTCCTCATTCTATCCGCTATCGTCACGTTTTGTTTTAAATAATAATCATATTAAAGTCGAAAAACGATGGCGGATAGAGTGAGAAATACGGTTGTACGTGATGAACGCGATTTGAAATAAGATGTAGTGATAAAGATTGAGAAACCTATGTTATGCAATAGGATTTAGATATATTGATGAAATGAATAGGATATTGACAAAATAGATTTATAAATCAGAGGCGAGTGAAAAGGTAAAACGGGGACGGACAAGAAAAATGTTCCTTGATCAAAAAAAAAAATTAACATTCTTAAAAAATGAAGTCTTCTCAGTGCCCTTATTCATAGTCTGTATATAAAGGAAACAAGAAAGTTGTGTCAGAATCGTGGGAATCAATTGCCTGATGACGACGGCTAAACCAACCGAGTTAGTTCACGGCTGCTTCTGTCGCCGTCACTATTCCGGCCAAAGGTGCTTCTTCACGCATCGCTTGAAGGGTCCAAGGTTATAGGAAGGAGAGAACACATGGGCCGGCAAAGCATTTCACTTGTCGATTGTTCTACAAAGAAAGGACGCACCGAACTTTATAGTTCGACTGCTACCCCCGACTAGTACGGGTATTAGTAAGTCTAGTTGGAACTTTTGAGCTGAACCCGAAACGCGACTAAGTCTCTTTACGGTCTGTACTTTTTGAAGATATCGCCAGACTAGGCAAATGACTACCAACTGTCGGCGCACCACTCTTTAAAATATTTACAATTTCAAACTTTCTATTCGTGTATTGTTTTTCTTTTAAATTTTCAAAAGAATTATTTTAAATATGAATAGAATAAGAAATTTTTCAATACTTTAGCTGTGAGGTTCGATCGACGAAAGGAATTTATAAATCTGATGTGAATGAATGCGTTAAACAAGGCAAACCAAGAAGGGTGTTCTCCGACCAAATCGCAGTCATCCTCAAGAAAGCTGGGTTTTGCCTAATGCCCATAACCGTAGATCTTGTATCAAAAGAAATGTGAAGCAAAGGAATTATGTCCTGTTCTGTATTGATCCCGAAACGCGACTCAGTCACTTTATAGTTTGTACACATCGATCATATTTTTTTGTGTATCTACACAGTCCCATACAAAATATTGTCATAAAAGTGTTCGCGCGTCAAAATTCACATACACCGATATGAACTGTGTGAGTGAATTAAATGTGAATTGTAAACTGAACCTTACCACATTGTTTTAAAGTATAAACTTGTCACGAATATATTGTCACATACATCATTTTGGACTGAGAACAAATACAAGTCCAACATTAATTCGGACTTGCATTTATATCGTCGCTTTTTGAGCAGCAATTGTGTATCTACCGTAAATATAGGTATGATTGAAGTTTTTACACTTAAATATACTACCGGACTGTCTGCCTACCACTTCTAAATTAGGCCGGCATAGTAAATACGACTGCTACACGCACACAACTAATCATTTAGTGAGACATGTAAAAGTGACCTATAGAAGCAGATGTTGGACAAATGTTTACACAGCTTTATATGGTTATTGAGGTCAGTGTAACACATTTTTAACTGTACATAGATATTTGTTTTTTTAAATATATAGTGTGAGGTATTAAACAGACTTTAAAGTGACATAGTCGCGTTTCGGGATCAGCTTTTAAGTTGCCGGTTCCAACTAGGCATAGAGAAGACGACTGCAACTTGTAGTTAGCTTTATTTTATTATTATTTCTATACTAAGCTACTAAACTGCTTGTATCATATCATAGAAACAGGACAACCAAAGTACATATATACACACATATATAGTATATATATAGTACACGGGTTTTGAACCCATGCTCTCGGTTTAAATGAGGATGCCACTACACCACGGTCTCCAATCATGGACCGCACTTTAGCTTAACATCAGACGGGGTGCTGTTATTAGTCGAGCCACATCCAAAAAAACTTACACATGATAAAATAATGAGACCGTATATATATGTACTTTGGTTGTCCTGTTTTTATGATACAAGCACTAAAGCTTAGTATATAGCTTAGTATAGAAATAGCCTTAAATCCTTTAAGCGATGCGTGACGCACTTTTGGCCGACATAGTGACGGCGAAGACTCGGTTTTTGTAGTCGTTGGCACTCTTGGATCTCTTCTTGATTGCCATCAGGCGGGTCGAGTCACAATTTTAAAAAAATAATAAAAAAAACTAACCTTAGGATGATGAAATCTATTCTGCAGCATCTCCATTTCTCTCTCTCTTTCCAATTTAAACTTATTACTGATCGTCGCTTCACTAATCGTCCTCTCTTTATTAAAAAGCGCTGTCAACTTATCTTTAATACCACCTCCGAGTGACGTTTGACTTATATTATCAGCCTGTATATCCTCTTTAGAGTTAGTCTTAGAGCTGGAGGCAGACTTGGTTGGTGTGGTGCGTATGTTGGTCGCATGCGTCAATGGACGGGCAGGCTTCGATTCTAAAATGGATAAAATAAATTTAATTCTGTCTATTCTATAACGTTTGACTAGACATATGACAGCACCCCGCCTGACGTGCCACAATTCAATAACTGTTAGTAGTCACTTTCACAATGCCGGCGTAGTTGGAACCGGCAACTTACAAGCTGATCCCGAAATGGGACTAAATAATTTCACGCTTTCTATACTTGTAAGTGGTAGTATTACCCCGGATCGGCAGACTGAGCACCACTGCCTACAACTCTTTGACCAAGCGATGCGTGATGAAACGCGAACCATTGGCCGGCATAGTGACGGCGACTGGGCAACCTTGAATTGAGTCGTATTTTTAGTCGGCGGCACTCTTGGACCTTGGACCTCTTGCTTACTTTCAGGCGGATCGAGGTCAGATGTCGAGTCACAGTAAAATTGCTTAATATTGTGCAAATTTTAAATTAAATTAGTCATCACTACATTTACTAGAATTGATTCTAGTAAAGAATTGTGTTTTTTTTTTAATATTTCATAAATGAGGTTAACAAAATATTATCTTGTTTAATGATAGCTTTCTTAACCATGAATGTATGAAGAGAATTATGGATGTGAAGGCCAAGAGAGTTGTTTCAGGATCTAAGTAAGTCTTTGTCTATTCCTGTGAGCCAAGACAATTTGATTAATTGATTAAATAAATCAATACTAAAACACACAATACCAGCAACGATAATAGAATTAAGTAAATAATTTTCATATGTGCAAAACAAAGAATTATGAAATTCTTTATTGCGCAGAAAAAAAAGACAACAAAACTTTTCTACCAGCTAAACTTTGAGAAAAAGGTGACACTAAGGATTGAAAAGGTGATTTTATAATATCAATCAATCAATCAAATTGTCACGCCTTTTTCCCACAGGGATAGGCAGAGACAATGGAGCGCCACTTGCTATTTTATACCACTTTTATTTTATAATATCTCCCAAGTAATATACATACATACAGTAATAATAAATATACCGATACACATAAAATATACATTAATGTATAAAGGTGAATGCTATGTGTGGCAGAAGAAGCATGAGAGTAACATTAAACGCTGTAGAAATGCGGTTGAGATTCCTGAATAACATCTAAAACCCAGTATTAGTATCTTTACAATGTTTTGACAAATAACCGGCAGATAAAAAGAGCGCTGTTCGAGCTGCGCAGTATAAGGATCGGATGATAATCGTTAGAGCACTGAAAAACGGTAAAAGCAAGTACTATGCTATTAGAATAAGAATAGGACGGGCTGTTGACTAACTTCACTTGACTAATTCAAAGGTGTCTTTTTCTTGACGGTCCGCAAAGAAAAACACCATACTGAAGTGAAGTTAATTAGAGAGTTAGACGTCACAAAATGGCGCCGATTGCGTTCTATTCTTATTTTAATCGCATTATACGCGCATCTACTCTGTCGTGCCAAAAATTGACAAGATTCTAAAATTTATACACATTCGAAAAACGAAACGTTAGTAGTTAACAAAACAAGTTACTGCGCAGATTGAATACCAGCACTCTTTTTATCTGCCGGCATCAGTACCACAAAAAAAAATTAAAACGCAATAGATACTATTATACCCTATAACCATGATTTAAATTAATTTAGTACCACAAAATGACGTTTGACAGCATACAAATTATTTAAACACTGTTTTAAATATGTTTTGTAGCCCGTACATGTCTATCTATTAACACTTAAAAGAAATATACTATTTAAGAAAACGACACTATTAAAAGGTCTATAAACGACACGTCCAATCAATAAAGATGTGTAAACAAAATTGTGGAAGTGTGACGTGGGTTTTTGCATTCAAGTTTAGTTTATACAAGAACCGGTCGAGGTCGAGGAGTTAATTGAATGTCAAAATTGTTTTTGTTATTAATTTTATATTAATAGATAATCATCAAATGTGGATGGATGCGTTTAACGAGGCAGACCAAGAGCGTGTTTTCCGACCGAATCGGAGACATCCTTAACATCCTCTGTATGAAGAGTATGAAGAGAATTGTGGATGTGAAGGAAGCGAGGAAGTTGTGTCAGGATCGCGGCAAGAGGCGCTCCATTATCTCTGCTTATACCTGTGGGAAAAAGGCGTGACAACGACTACGGTTATGAGCACTAGGCAACCCAGCTTTCTTAAGGATGTTGATCGGAAAACACCCTCCTGGGCCTGCCTTGTTTAACGCATCCATCCTCAACAGATTTATAAATTCCTTTCGTCGATCTACTTTCACTTATCCTTTCCATGTGCCCAAACCTTCGAAGCATTCCTTTGTCAATCCTCGTCACTACATATTTTAAACCACATCTATTACACAGTGTGCTATTCCTTATTCTATTAGTTATCGTCACTCCACATATGACACTAATGACTACATTTCTACAGCGTTAACTCTACTCTCATGCTTCTTCTGCCCACCCAACATTCACTTCCACACAATGTAGGAACGAAATCAAAACAAACACCGTAGTTATCTTAAAAGGATGCGTGCAATTATAGCAAATGACTGCACTGTAGTGGCAAGTCGACAATCAACAATAAATCTAGACATTTCCTTGGATTTACAGATAAAATATAATTTACCTATTTTACTACACATACCTACGTGTGTGTAATGCTGGTACAATGTCACTAAATGTAGGTTAAATACTTATTATTTATCATATTTTTAACACGCCTTTATTAGCTTCACTTGTATTTTTGTATTATTATTATACATTTCTATACTAAGCTTCTAAAGTGCTTGTATCATAGAAACAGGACAACCAATCAATCAATCAATCAATCAATTTGTCACGCCTTTTTCCCACAGGGATAGGCAGAGACAATTTAAACAATCCAACAGTTAACCGCAAGGTCTAAAATGATAGAAGAGCTAGTATTAAAGAATAGTGTGCGATGTTTTTGTGACTCGACATGTAACTACATGTTACTGATGTTAAGCTCCCATGAGTGCGGTCCATGAATCAAGGTGACTGCTACTACAAATCAATAACTATAAGTAATATTCACATTCACTATACCGGTCTAGATAAAACCGGCAACTTACAAACTGATCTGAAAAAGTCACTTCACGGTCTGTATACTTGTAAGTGGTGGTACTACCCCGGATCGGCAGACTGGCCACCACTGCCTACCACTCTTTATAACACAGGAGTATCGAGCCATTTCAGAGGTTTATAACATTTTCACTTGCAAAAAAACAATTATTAATTCAGTAAAGAACGAGAGCTTTTTAAATTGAATTGTAAATTAATAAATATTTATGTAATCAACTATTCATTACTAAATTTAAAAATGAATAAAACTTACAAATAAAAAGCAAAACTATTTGATAACCACAGCACACGTTCACGTTTTTTTTATTACTTTTGTCAAAAATTGATTGTCAATTTCGTAAAGTAACTGCCGCGAGAGCTTGCGGATGAATGGCGAACGTTAGGATTGACAACCTTTGGTCCACCACCACCGGCGAACACAAATCATTGTCGCATTAATAGGGTAACCATAAAACGATAAAAAAACAATTAACTTCATTCTTATCAATTTAATGGATGTGTGTTTTACTATTTTATTATTATTATTAAACTTTTACTATTGTTCATTAAAAATAACATTGTTAATAAAAATATTTATTGTAACAAAATGTTTTTTATTTTATTTTAATTTTTATTATTATACATTTCTATACAAAGCTACTGAAGTGCTTGTATCATTGAAACAGGACAAACAAAGTACATATATCAAAGATATATTTAGGTACCGGTGAGTGGTTTCGAACCCGTGCCACTCGGCTTACGTAGCCATTGCACTGCCACTACACCACGGTCGCCTTATTTTATTGTTAGCGTCTAAGGTTCACTAATAGAGGCAACTTCTGGGTCATACCCATTTAAAAATCCTTTTCGTCCATCTTCATACATCCATATTTCATGCCTTTCTCAATCTTTGTCACCATATCTTTTTTTAGGCCACATTTAACACGCACAACAGCAATTGCAACAAAATAGGATTTAGGCGTGACTGTTGATATGGTGATTCATACTTTTTTAATTAAGGCTTGACTTGACAGAACCCCGTGTAAAGCTAGAGTGCAGTTCATGAAGGGAGGCGACTTTTAAAGTAAAACAACTGCAAGTAGCAGCCGCACCACTATGCTGAAACTAACAATCCTGATACGCGACTAAGTCGATTTACGGTCTGTTCACTTGAGTTACTCATTATCATTTATGAATTTAAAGAACTATATTATTCATTTTGTATGGGGACTTTATATCCATTATCCATTGTTTTGCATAGTTAAGGTGTGCAAAATGATCAAACTATGACAGTGTAAAGCAGTACTGTTAATGTGGCGTGTCTTTGTGATTAAAAGACGATACAAAATCCATATAGTATTTTCCAAATAACTCAATTGCACAACAATTAAAAGCAAAATTGTTATTAGTTTTATCAACACAATTATCGAAACTACCATTTATATATTTTTTCATCATTGCACATTACAAAAGTAGTACATAAAAGTCCAAATGATGTCCTTTAATATTAATTTATCCCGCTGAAACACAACCTAATGGTCACCCATCACCGTGACATGCTTCCGAGTCCCACGCGCGCTCAAAGGCAATATTTTTTACGGTTCACCAGATAATACCTTCGATTGAGTAATGGCAAGTACATTGATACCACTATGCGATGTGATACAACAATAAATCCAAGAATTGGATTCGTTGATAAAATTAATCGATTTGAGTTATTTATTACATTTATAAAAGGGTTTTTTTGGTACAGTATCTTTGATACTTACTGAGTTTTATATATCATTATTTGTCAGGTTACCGACAACTGGAGATGTATTGTAAGTTTTATAGTGACAATTTTATGTATCTAAGCCATCAATCTTCTTTTATTTATGAATCTCTCTGGTCAATCTCCTTAAGCCCAAAAGAACACCTCATACCTTTTTTTAATAACTGCAAGTAGTAGTTGTTTACCGGCCTAGTTAAAACTGACAAGTTACAAGCTTGAACCCGACTGCACTTATAGTCGGTACACTTGAAAGTGGTGGTACTACCCCGAATCGGCAGACTGGCAAATTATCGCTATCTGCCTAAAAACTGCCTACGACTTTTTAAATATTGTTATGTCTTTGATACAAATAAGGTTACAATAAAACTGTTCTAAAGCTATGTATAAACATGATTATAACAATGTTGATTATTAACTGATAAAAATGAATAACTAATTGCGTTCTAAAGCTATGTATAAACATGATTATAACAATGTTGATTATTAACTAGTATAAATGAATAACGAATTGCGTTCTAAAGCTATGTATAAACATGATTATAACAATGTTGATTATTAACTAGTATAAATGAATAATTAATTGCGTTCTAAAGCTATGTATAAACATGATTATAACAATGTTGATTATTAACTAGTATAAATGAATAACTAATTGCGCTCTAAAGCTATGTATAAACATGATTATAACAATGTTAATTATTAACTAGTATAAATGAATAACTAATTGCGCTCTAAAGCCATGAATCAACATGATTATAACAATGGTAATTATTACTAGTATAAATGAATAACTAATTGCGCTCTAAAGCTATGTATAAACATGATTATAACAATGTTAATTATTAACTAGTATAAATGAATAACTAATTGCGCTCTAAAGCCATGAATAAACATGATTATAACAATGTTAATTATTACTAGTATAAATGAATAACTAATTGCGTTCTAAAGCTAAGTATAAGCATGATTATAACAATGTTAATTATTAACTAGTATAAATGAATAACTAATTGCGCTCTAAAGCCATGAATAAACATGATTATAACAATGTTAATTATTACTAGTATAAATGAATAACTAATTGCGCTCTAAAGCCATGAATAAACATGATTATAACAATGTTAATTATTACTAGTATAAATGAATAACTAATTGCGTTCTAAAGCTAAGTATAAGCATGATTATAACAATGTTAATTATTAACTAGTATAAATGAATAACTAATTGCGCTCTAAAGCCATGAATAAACATGATTATAACAATGTTAATTATTACTAGTATAAATGAATAACTAATTGCGCTCTAAAGCCATGAATAAACATGATTATAACAATGTTAATTATTACTAGTATAAATGAATAACTAATTGCGCTCTAAAGCCATGAATAAACATGATTATAACAATGTTAATTATTACTAGTATAAATGAATAACTAATTGCGTTCTAAAGCTAAGTATAAGCATGATTATAACAATGTTAATTATTAACTAGTATAAATGAATAACTAATTGCGCTCTAAAGCCATGAATAAACATGATTATAACAATGTTAATTATTACTAGTATAAATGAATAACTAATTGCGCTCTAAAGCCATGAATAAACATGATTATAACAATGTTAATTATTACTAGTATAAATGAATAACTAATTGCGCTCTAAAGCCATGAATCAACATGATTATAACAATGGTAATTATTACTAGTATAAATGAATAACTAATTGCGCTCTAAAGCTATGTATAAACATGATTATAACAATGTTAATTATTAACTAGTATAAATGAATAACTAATTGCGCTCTAAAGCCATGAATAAACATGATTATAACAATGTTAATTATTACTAGTATAAATGAATAACTAATTGCGCTCTAAAGCCATGAATAAACATGATTATAACAATGTTAATTATTACTAGTATAAATGAATAACTAATTGCGTTCTAAAGCTAAGTATAAGCATGATTATAACAATGTTGATTGTTAACTAGTACAAAAGATATAACGAATTGCGCAGACCACATGTCGTGGCCAGCCAAGTGTGCGAAAGGGTACGTTAAACTTCTTTTTAATTTCCTAAAAAGTATATCCGACCACCTGCCAGTAAGTCAAGGTTGACCGCATCTGTGTTGATAGCCTTGTAAATGATTTCAACGACGACATCAGAGATTTTTGGCGGGCACCTCAATTCTAAGTTTTAACTTTTCTTAAATATTTCTTAAAAAGCGATGTTTGTTTAGTTTAAAATTATTATTTTAATACCTTTAGATCAATTAAATAATCAAATTGTGGCGCCTATTCCCCACAGGGGTAGGCAGAGACAATGGAGCGCCCCTTGCCACGATCCTGACACAACTCTCTACCTAGCTTTCTTGAAGATGTGGCCAAACCATCGAAAATTACTTTATCACTCCTTGTCACTACATCTCCTTTCAAACCACATCTATTGCAAACTGTGCTATTCCTTAATTGAACTGTGTATATTTCAAAGCCTTCAATTTCGGTTCATCTTCTATCTAGCCTTTAATGTTAGATAGAAGACATTGGTAATTTATTAGTTGATATATAATGTACAGACACACACACCTATAAATAAATCAATCAATCAAATTGGCACGCCTTTTTCCCATGGAGATAGGCAGAGACAATGGAGCGCCACTTGCCACGATCCTGACACAACTCCCTTGCTTCCTTCACATCCACATTCTCTTCATAGGCAACCTAGCTTTCTTGAGGATGTCTCCGATTTGATCGGCAAACACCCTCCTGGGCCTGCCCTGTTTAACACATCAATCCACATCAAAAATAAATGAATAAAATATTGAATTTAATAATTATAATATAAAATATTGTATCATTAAGAAAAAAATTCAGTTATTTTAATTTTAGTCAAAAACTTTGCTTCAAATGCCATTATAACCTCTAGCTAGAGTGTAGAGAAAATTTGAATGACATTGATTACGTTGTCTCTGCCTATCCCTATACCATTAAGGAGTGACAATTTGTTTAATTGAATAGTGTACAAACAAATGTACACTCAAACATTTGTTTATTTGTAAAATAACCTATTCTCGAGGTTGTACGATACTGACTTTGACAGTGGCATATGAAATGCAAGGTCATTATTGAAAAAAAAATGACATCACTTTACAGTGGGCACAGGTAGTATTTTCACATCATTACTACAACTACGTAGTTTCGTACTATTTGGGTTAATAATGGTTTTAATGTCTAGTTTAAAATAACGCTACAAATTACTTTTTTTTATTGTGACACGACATTTGACCTTGTCTTAGTTGGAGTCAGTTTTTATATATTATTGAGACACTTCTGAAGTGTTAGCAAGAGCACTTTTCAAGAGGAAGTCCAAGAGCGCCTACGGCTGAAAGAAGCGTTACACGGTTGCCTCAGATGCTGTATTTTTTTGTCTAAGGGACCTACAAATCCCAGACCTAAAATACGTGCATTCTAAATCTATGGTTTCAATAAAAGATCTAAATGAGATAAAATTGACAATTAATTGAAGAAATTTTATGTGACTTACTATCGCGTTTATTCTCTCCGTGACCACGATGACCGAAAATATCCCGAAACGTCGGAATAAGTAAATTGTGCAATAACTAACCAAAAATAAAAGCGATAGGTGAGCGGCATAATATTTGTTTAATTCATTAATCAATTTTCACGCAAAATCTAAAAATATTCTAAAATTGACATTTATTAAATTTTTGTCGCATTGATTGTTTAAGTTTTAGTTTATTTTAAAGTAATTTAGTTTTAGTTCAAAACCCGCACTCGTATTTATTTATACTATGCGCTTTCCAACTAACTACTTTTGTTTAATGCAAAACCCAAACTTCGATGGCAGAAAAAACCTCACCAAGTCCGCGTTCTGGGTATTTTTTACAATCAATCAAATTGTCACGCCTTTTTCCCACGGGAATAGGTAGAAACAATGAAGCGCCACTTACCACGATCCTGACACAACTCCCTTGCTTCCTTTACATCAACAACTCTCTTTATACAGGCTTTTTTATAATTAAGGAATAAATAACTAAAGCATAATGCGCACTACAATATCCACATCGGGGACATTATTAAAAAATCAAGGGGTCGGACGCGGAGGCGCTCCATTTTCACACAACCTAACCTATCAATTTGACAATTGATTGATTGATTGATAATGCCAAACGGATAGCACGATAAACTAGACAATCCAAATACTTCCTACTTTAAAACACAGTTTTGTTAGTAAAATAATACCATATTATTTTGAGAAGCAATTACTAAAAGTAGGTATATTGTACCGAATATTAGCTTTCGAACTGTATCTTGCGTACAATAAAAGCAATTAGTGTCGTTTATTTGTCGAATAATCGACAAGTGGAACACTTTTCCTACCCATGTGTTCTGCCAATCCTATAACCAAGTATTAAAGCAAAGCGTAAAGGGATGGCGATAGACTGAGGCAGCGTAAACGGAGTAAAACGTGCTAAAATTTTTTGATGTAGCTCGATATAATGACCATACCTCGCCTTATGACAAGCTTTAGTGCGGTTCATTAATGAAGGCGAATGCTACTATCAAATCAAATTATCACGCCTTTCTCCCACAGAGATAGGCAGAGACAATGGAGCGCTACTTGCCACGATCCTGACACAACTCCCCCGCTTTCCTCAAATTCACAATTCCCTTCATACAAACTCTACGATTATGGGCACTTAAACGTTTCTTTAGCAGGCTGTATTGATGGACATCCGAAAAAAAACTTTCACCGTTTCATTTGAACGGAGTCTTTCAAGTGAGACATTCATTCATAACTAATCGGTTAACCTATTCAGTGTGGAGACAACCGCTATTTATTGTTAATGTTAACACTGTAGTGACGAGGAAATCTATTTAACCGATCACGTGCCGTGTCCGGATCCGTTCCGAGAGCTCCTTTTTACTTTTAATGTAATTTTGGTTAATAAATAATTCAAAATAGTCTATTAAGACGACCGTGGTGTAGTGGCAGTGCAACGGTAATTTTGTAATTACATCACAAAAGATTAGACTATACGTTTGAACGTTTGACATTGAAACTAAAGTGCTTGTATCATAGAAACAGGTCAACCAAAGTACAAATCAAACATACATTGGTACCGGTGAATGGTTTCGAACCCGTGCCACTCGGCTTACGTAGCCATTGCACTGCCACTACACCACGGTCGCCTTAAATTTTGTTTATTTAGCAGCCCGTCAATGTAGTGTTTAAAACAGTAGCACTGGCCAACGGGTGCCAGTAGGATAGCAAAATTGCCGACAATAGTGTATAACTATAAACCTAGTTTCACAAATCCACGAATAGCTTGAACTGCAGTGAACTGTTTTATCGATCGGGGGAGGGAGAGCAGTGCGCTGTGCGTGAAAATTTTATCTCAAAAAGTTTAAAGGAATGATTTCTAGCAAAACTATATATTTCGATGTAGATAGTACAATATTGACGTTCCGTTACGCGGAAGTCCTGGGTTTGATTCCCGATCGGAGCAAATATTTGTTTCATAGCTGCCTTCAAAGTAGGCAGTGCTGCCTAGACTGCCGATCCAGTGTAGTACCACCACTTACAAGTATACAGACAGTAAATTGACTTAGTCGCGTTTTGGAATTAGCTTGTAAGTTGCCGGTTTCAACTAAGCCAGCATAGTGGATGTGACTGCTACTTATTGTTACAGTTATTGTAGCAGTTATATCCATTCATGGACCGTACTCCAGCGGGGTAATATATGTCGAGTCACAATAAAAAAATAAGGCAACGCCACGGTTCTGACACAACTCCCTCGCTGTAAATGAGTTATTTACAGTAGAAAATACATTTAGGATATACATTGCTTCAAATGATGTGTACTGACATCCAGGAACAAATATAAGATAGGCTGTGGCCCCATAATAGGCAGAGAGCCGGTCACAACAAAAGGATATACAAACATCGGAGGTAGACACGCACAAACTTCTACATACATTGTAACTACCACTACACCACGACCTTTAAATATACTCAAAGACCACGGCATAGATTTTTTTACATTTCAATACTAAGCTACTAAAGTGCTTGTATTATAGAAACAGGACAACCAAAGTACATATATCAAAGATACATTGGTACTGGTGGGTGGTCTCGAAGTCGTGCTCTCGTTTTGCGTAACCATTGCACTGCCTTTACACCACGGTCGCTTCGTGGTGATATACCACCACCAACTTTTAAAAATAAGCATGTTTCAAAACACGTATAAAGACTCAGTTTCGTACCAACACCTATTATTTGCAATTTCGTTTTATTCCTTCAAATGCATTCGTACATTCGCATAGATTTTACGTTTAAACGTTTAACCTTATCTTTTAGGGTAATGTAGGATAATTACAAAATTACCGCGATGGTACGCCTTGGACGAATGAATATTGATGTAACGTCACAAAACTGCCAATAGTAATCATATTTAAATAAGCATATATTGACATTTTTTTTTATTGTGACCGACATTTGATTTCCTCCCGCCTGATGATAAGCAAGAGGAGATCCAAGAGTGACGACGACTGAAACATCCGAGTTAGTTCGCGGCTGCCTCAGTCGCCGTCACTATGCCGGCCAAAGGTGCTTCTTCACGCATCGCTTGAAGGATCCAAGGTTATAGGAGGGAGAAAACACGTGGGCTGGCAAAGCATTCCACTTGTCGATTGTTCTACAAAGAAAAGACGCACCGAACTTTTTAGTTCGACTGCCGATTCGGTCGATAAAATGAGGATGCTTTCCCCGCATAAACTAAGCATATATTGACATTTGACAATTAAAACAATAATGTTATAAGTAATGGTGGTACATCCGCTGTATTTATGAAACAAGTACATCATAGAAATGTAAAAATTAACTTAGAACAAATAAAAAGTGGTTTGAAAGAGGATGTAGTGACAAGTATTGACAAAGAATTGCTTCGATGGACACATGAAAAGAATAAGTGAAAGTAAATTGACGAAAATAATTTATAAATCTCATGTGAATGGATGCGTTAAACAAGGCAGGCCCAGGAGTTTGTTTTCCGACCAAATCGGAGACATCCTCAAGAAAGCTAGGTTGCCTAGTGCCCATAACCGTAGAGCTTGTATGAAGAGAATTGTGAATGTAAGGGAAGCAAGGGAGTTTTGTCAGGATCGTGGCAGGTGGCGCTCCGTTGTCTCTGCCTATCCCTGTGGGAAAAAGGTGTGATAATTTAATTGTTAGATTAAACAAATATATGACCACCAACCTATACCTACTTTTATCTACTGTATTATTATTTAAAAGTCAATATTGCTAAATAAATGTTACCAAAATCTCCAGGTACGAACCGAGTATAAACCACTGTAGATTAAAATCTTTGCAAATTGCAAAACATATCTCTCATGCACGTGTTTACATATTCAAAGTACGAACGCACCATAAAATACAAAGACCACGTCATTATTGTCAAAATTTTAAGTCGGTCAAGACATGCTAATTTTCTTTTAAAGCCAGTGTCCTACGTAAGCTACAAACGCGAAGCGACACAATACTATATAAATGCGACAAACACAATCAAACATTCTAGGCCGGCATAGTAGACACGACAACTACTTTTTTTATATGACAGTACTTCGCTTGATGTTAAGCTAGAGTGTGGTCCATGAATGGATGCCACTGCTACTACAATTCAATAACTGCAAGTAGCAATCACATCCACAATGCCGGCCTAGTTGGAACTGGCAACTTACAATCTGATCCCGAAACGCGACCAAATCACTTTACGGTCTGTATATACTTGTAAGTAAGATACTACCCTGGATCAGCAGACGGTATCACTACCCTCCTTTGATAAACAGACCCAAAGCAAATATCCGCCTCTTTTTTATTAACAAATATTTGCAAAATTTTATTTAATTATTAATTTTTAACCTAACCGTTTGGCCACGCCTGTCGTCAATGTCGACTCACAATAATAAAAAAGAAGAAATAAGAGTGTAGCATCCAAACAAGACGCAGCGTAGGTAGGCCTCCTACTAGGTGGACTGACGACATAGTGAAAGTCACGAATAAACGGTGGATGCAACTGGCATCTTGTCGTTCGAAATGGCGTTCTAAGGGGGAGGCCTATGTTCAGCAGTGGACGCCTTCTGGCTGATGATGATGATGATCCAAACAATTATGTATATATATTATACATATCTTTTTTTTAATGAGGCTCGACATAAGACCGCAACTTGCCTAATGGTGTTCAAAAAGCTCCGGCGACTAAAAGACTGATTCAGTTCACGCGTGCCTCAGTCACCGTCATTATGGCGGCCTCAATATGAAATCAGTGTCACCGTTGTCGAAACTAATCTGTGCCATTTACCATACATGCTAAATTATCTAACAATATAGATAGCGGGGTATAATGTGAAACCTAATACGATTTCATATTTTCATATCTCTAGTGGAAAAGGTTATAAATGCTAATTTATAATTTTATATCAATCAATTAATCAATCAATCAATCAAAAGGCGACCGTGGTGTAGTGGCAGTGCAATGGTTACACAAACCGGAGAGCACAAGTTTGAGACCACCCACCGGTACCAATGTATCTTTGATATATGTATTTTGGTTGTCATTTTTCTATAATACAAGCACTTTAGTAGCTTAGTAACTAAATGTAAAAAAATGAAATTGTCACGCCTTTTTCCCACAGGGATAGACAGAGACAATGGAGCACCATTTTTTTGCCACAATCCTGACACAGATCCCTTGTTTCCCTCGCATTCACAATTCTTTTCATACAAATTCTACTATTATGGGCACTAGGCAACCCAGCTTTCTTGAGGATGTGTATATAAAAGTTTCAAGAAAATTAATGTTCTTTTTTCGTGGGTCAAATAAAAAAAAATGCTACAGTTTAATAATTACAAAAAGCAATCACATTCACTAAGTCGGCTTATATAAAAGTGACAACTTTTAAGCTAATCCCGAAACGCGACTGAGTCACTCTGCACGGTCTGTAAACTTGAAAATAGTGGTACTACCCCGATTCGGCAGACTGTGCAAATGACCACCAACTGTATGTCTACCCGCTCTCAAAGGACAATATTCATTTTGTATGGGGACTTGGGCTAAATTGTATTAACAGTTGCATATACATTGTAAATAGTTTGATCTATGTAATTGGAATATATCCTTTATTTTGCATAGTTTAGATGTGAAAAATTATCAAACTATAATTATGACAGTTCAAAGCAGAACTGTTAATATGGCGTGTCTTTGTGATTGACAGACGATACAAAATCCATATCTTATTTTCCAAATAACTCAATTGCACAGCAATTAAAAGTTGATATTAGTTTTATTAATACAAGTATCGAAACTATCATTTATATATTTTTTCATCACTGGTCATTGCAAAAGTAGTACATAAAATCCCAAAATGAATGATGTCTTTTTGCACTTACGTCTGTATTCAATTAAGTCTTACATTTTGTTCCTAATTGCTTTGAGCAATATTTTCCTTAATTTTAGCATACCAACGTTACATGTCAATAAGTGACGAGAGGCGTGGACGAACGGTTTAGCGATTGGTTTGTTGCGCGTAAAGCCCCGGGTTCTATCCCCGGTCGGAGCAAATATTTGTTTTATAGCTTTTATTTGTAATACTTAATAATTATATTGAATATTACAAATATTTGTTAAAAAAAAGAGATGGATATTTGCTTCGGGTCTGGTAATCAAAGAGTGGTAGGCAGTGGTACCCAGTCTGCCGATCCGGGGTAGTACCACCACTTACAAGTATACAGACCGTGAAGTGATTTGGTCACGTTTCGGGATCAGCTTGTAAGTTGCCGGTTCCATCTAGGCCGGCATAGTGGATGTGATTGCTACTCACAGATATTGAATTGTAGTAGCAGTGACATTCATTCATGGACCACACTTTGGCTCAAGCGGGGTGTTGTCATATGTCGAGTCACAATAAAATAAAAAAATAAAAAAACTGCCAACGTAGCCTAATTATCAGGTCCATCAAACAATACATATTTCATATGTAATATTAATTTATTTGTTAAGATGTGGGACGTGATGTGACTTAGTGGCGTTTCAGGATCAACTTGTAAGTTGCCGATTCCAACTAGGCCGGCATAGTGGATGCGACTCCTATTACCTATATTCACAGACCGCACTTAGGCTTAACATCGAGCGGGGTGCTGTTTTACGAGTATATCAATTAACAATAATAAAAAAACAATGTGTTTATTGTTGTCATGTTTAAAATTACTGTTAAATATGACGCAATAATCAAGTTAAAGGAAAAAACAACTCTGTGACGAAATATGTGCACGCCTCAACTCCCACAGGGATAGGCAGAGACAGCAGAGCGCAACTTTACACAATCCTGGCACGACTCTCTTGTTTTCTTCACATCCAAAATTCTCTTTTTACTTCCATTAAAAGAATGTCTCCATTAGATTATAATACTTGTATATTTAAAGCGACCGTGGTCTACTGGTACCCCTAGTCAAAACCACTCGCAGGTAGGTCCTGGCAGATAAAACGAGCGCTGGCATACAAGCTGCGCAGTACCTTGATTTGTTACTTACAAAATGTATTTAAAGGACATCATTCATTTTGGGCTTTTATGTACTACTTTTGTAATGTCCAACGAAGAAAAAATATATAAATGGTAGTTTCGATACTTGTATTGATAAAACTAATAACAATTATGCTTTTAATTGCTGTGCAATTAAGTTATTTGGAAAATAAGACATGTATTTTGTATTATCTGTCAATTAACGCCATATTTGTTCTGCATTGAACTGTCATAATTATAGTTTGATCATTTTGCACACCTAAACTATGCATAATAAAGGATATATTCCAATTACATTGTAATCTTCGTACATTAAACTATTTTAAAATGCATATTAAACTGTTAATACAATTAAGCCCAAGTCCCCATACAAAATAAATGATGTTAAAATATTATCTATTAGGTACGTGCACGGCTGTATAGATAGGCGGACTTGCTCCCACCGCAGTCATACAGCGCTCTTCTAATCTGCCAATACTTATACTGCGCAGCTAAAAAAACAGCGTTGATTTTATTTGCCGGGATCTACATATCTTTGATATATTCGTATGTACTTTGGTAGTCTAGTTTCTATGATACAAGCACACACAAAAGGCCAAGATTTCAATAAACAACACTGTTTTAGATCATATCAAAATCAATATAGTCGTACGTAAAAAGACCTTGGACTTTTTTACATCGTTTCAATTCTACTACGTTCGTTGCCTTATCTTTGTTTGTTCCTGAATTTAGTTAGCAAAAAATTTAAATATACATATAGGTATATATTGATACTATAGATATAACATACGAACTTTATTTAAATGTATTTAGTATATAGTATATCTTTAAGAAGCTTGTGCATTGCACACTTACGTAAATAACAAAACTGTAATCATATTTATTTATTTATGTATTAAAATATGTGTAGTTTTTATATAGTTTCTTGGGCATATCTCCGATTTGGAAAACACCATCTGTTTAACACATCCATCTACATGAGTCTTACAAATTCCTTTCGTCAATATACTTTCACTCATCCTTTCCATGTGCCCAAACCATCGAAGCATTCCTTTGTCAATCCTTGTCACTACATCTTCTTTCAAACCACATTTATCGCGCACTGTTCTATTCCTCAATCTATCCACATACACTCCTTAATGGCCGCATTTCTACAGCGTAAATTCTACTCTCATGCTTCTTCTGCCACAGAATATATGCTAAGGGAGGAGCGAGATCTCCTTCCGCAGGTCTTCCTATAGAAGGAAATCTTGAAATGATCAATTAATCAAATTGTCACGCCTTTTTCCAACAGGGATAGGCAGAGATAAATTAATAATTAAAGTGATAATAATGATGACTAATGCATTCCTTGATTAAATCAGGGACAATCTTTAAAAAAAGCAGGCGTCTGCAGTGCCTATAACCAAGGAACATGCATGAACAGAATAGTGGATCTGTAGTTTATGCGAGAAGTTGATGATGATGACAAATATATATATTGGTATATATATTACCTATATATGTATATAGAGGTAACTCTAAAATACAACTATATGTATGTTTATATACAAGTATAGACATTCGTCGTTTTAACTTTAAATATAGACAAGTAAACATGACTCAAAATAAACTTTAAAGCTCATACGAGGGTTTAACAAATAACATAAATAAATACACTCGTTGCTGGCATCATGTGAAATGTTTAAAAATAAATACAAACAAACAAAAAAAAAAGCACTCACCTTTGTCACCGAGCAATGTCTTAACGGAGGGGGCCTGGCCGAAGGGCGCTTTGGGCACAATAGCAGCCCCTTTATTCTTTTCAAACAGGGCCTTACGCTCTCTTAACGACATCTCGGCCGGGTCCTTCGCTTTAGGACTGCCCGCTTCAAATATTGCTGCCTTCGATAACACTGAATTTCTATCAACATTTCCGTTCAATTTGGGAATCAATCGCTTCACAACCGGCGAATGCTTTCCGATCACCTGTTCGGTGGTACCCTCCGTCGGTTCACATTTTGTTTGTTTACAATTATTCTCGGCGTCGTTAGCGTTGTCCTCCTTCTGCACAATATTATTCTCTTTGTCTTTCTCACTTTCACACACATTCTTCACTAAAAGACGCGGTGGCGTCGGCGCCTTATACTTTTTAATCGATGGCTTTTTGGCGACGATCGCCGGCTTCGTCGGCGGGGAGCTCACCACCATTGTCGCCATCTTCGCTGAGCGTCTGGGGGATGAAGACGCACCCTTCGGTTCCTGTCGGGTGCGATCGGGGTTGTTCGTCGAAAAGTCATAAACGAGCCGCGATTGGCCGGCCGATACTCGCCGGTATCCCACGCCCTCCTATGATTGGACAATGTCGAATGAGGGTGCGATTTCACCACGTGCGTTGCATCTCTATTGACACGGTCATCATCAACAGATGGCACCGTGACAGAGTTTCACTATTACCAGAGCAGTAAGCGTTAAGTGGGTTATGCGGTCATGCTGAAGGGTTAGGAATGGCGATGTTGCATCATGACGAAAGCCGGTTTATTGCGCAACGGTTCGTCTCCGTGGTCTAGGAAAAAAAACGTGGAAATTCACAATTAAAACGACGTGCGCGCCGAGTTCGCGAATGCAATTTATCAGCTGGAGAGCTACGTGATCCGTTAGTAAATAAAATAGTTCCGAAAAAACGTTTGATTACACAAAAGATAAGGTATTGAGTTGAACGAACGGCTCGGTTGATTCGTCTATTTTAAATCGCGTGTTGCGGGGTTGAGCGGAGTGAGTAACGTCGGGTACGTTAGCCGTGAATGGCGCCGGGTTGAATACTGGTCGCGGTTGCGTGCGAGGCAGGAAACGAACACGTGCGGGGAACAAGAAGCCCTCATTAGTAAAATTCGACGAATCTACAGCGAATGCAAATTTAGATTCACATCTCCTGATTTGTCTACGGCATGTCTGGCGCACAATAAACTTATTATTTATTTAGTACACTCGTAAGTGCGTGGTTAAAATTAAATACTTATGACCAAAACTACAGAAAACCTACTAAAGGTACTCTAATAAAAAAACATCAAGAGAAGCTTGATGTAAGGGATGCGTGGGAGTTGTGCCAGGGTCGTGGCAAGTGGCGCTCCATTGTCTCTGACTATCCCTGTGGGAGAAGAGCGTGCCAATTTAAATGATTGATTGAATTATATAAGGGTAGCAAGGGAGTTGTGCCAAGATCGTGGCAAGTGGCGCTCCTTTGTCTCTGCCTATCCTTGTGGGAGAAGGGCGTAACAATTTAAATGATTCATTGTTTTTTTTTTATTTCGTTTTGGTTTCCTTTTGTGATTTTTTAAAAGGTATATTTGATAGTTTAGTGCTTACGTCAGGGAAATACAACCGTTTTATATTGTAATTATTTATGTAAACAAAAAAATTATATATATATTTTATTTATTTTGTTAAATAAACTTTCTAATCTATTTTTTTATTAATGAATTAAACAAATATTATGCAGCTTACTATCGCGTTTATTTTGGTTTTGATTTTACTCTGTGACCACGGATGGCTGCAATGCTCTCAAAACGTCGGAATAATAAAATAAAAATGTAAAATCAAAACCAAATTAAACGCGATAGTAAGCCGCATAAAATTTGTCTAATTCATTAATCAATGTTCGCGCAAAATCTAAGAAAATATATTTTTTTATTAGTTATATTGTTGTTTATCCAATTATATTTAGGTATAATTAGATAATCATTTATTATTTTGATCTTTTGGACACAGATTCCTGAACGCAGTGGGCTGGTCAGCACGTGGGATTTTTTTATCCACTAGAAATTAACTATGTAAGAATATACCGGAACCGGGCGTAAGTGTATAACTCATCGAGTACATAACAACATGGTACAACAGCAGGGTTAGGTTGGGCAGTTAAGAACGATATCGTCTCTCGTCGGCGATTGTCAAAACAATACAAAGCTATGCTTAAACCACTAAAACGAGACTTAATCGTTGTGACTAATATCGTCGGCGCGACCACACATTTTTAGAGTTCCGTAGTAAAAAACGACCCTTAGAGATTCATCATGTCTGTCCGTATGTTTTTTTACCAGAGCCAAGTGGTAAAATGTACCCCCCCCCCTGTAAATTCTAAAATAAGAGAATATATGATGTACACTACCATGCAAACTTCCACCGAAAATTGGTTTGAACGAGATCTAGTAAGTAGTTTTTTTTAATACGTCATAAATCGTAAACCGCAACTTTACCGCTTTTATATTATTTTCACAATCTCTGACGATAGACAATATATTTTTTTATTTGTCCTACCTAACCCTGGTGTGTCTATTTAGGAACCTTATGATTAGTTTCATGTTACATATTATATTTAATTGTCACGTATTTCAGATAACATTATATAAACATGTACTCGAATGGGGACTAATCAAATTCATGGAATTAGAATATTAGTTGTATCGTTATGCCGTCAATTTAAAAAGGAATAAGCAGAACATTTTTTATTTCCATAACCACAGAGCTTGTATGAAGAGAATCGTTGCGCTCCATTGTCTCTGCCTATCCCTGTGGGAAAAAGGCGTAACAATTTAATTTGATTTGAGAATATTTTTATTTAATAAGATTCAATGTTACAAAATATTTGTTATTAAAAAAAGAAGCGAATATTTACTCCGGGGCTGGTTGTCAATTAGTGGTAGGCAGTAGTGGCCAGTCTGCCGTTCCACCACGTACCAGTATTTACTTAGTAGTATACAGACCGTAAAGTGACTTAATCGCGTTTCGGGATCAGCTTGAAGTTGCCGGTTCCAATTAGACCGACATAGTGTATTTGACAGTTAATACTTAGAGTTGTAGCAGCAGTTGCCTCCATTCATGGACCGCACTTCAGCTTTACATAAAGCGCGGTCCTGTCATATGTCGAGTCACAATAAATAAAATAGAATATGGAGCAATATATCCTATCCTATATATATATATATATTTAGAAGAGACTTATGGATATTTAAAAAGTGGTTGAAAGACAGTTGGTGGTCTTATGCCAAATTTGCCAATATAGATAGGTAGTAAGGCGACCGTGGTGTAGTGGTGCAATGGTTACGCAAGCCGAGAGCACGGGTTAAAATCACTTGCCAGTAGCAATGTATATATCTTTGATATAATATGTACTTTGGTTGTCCTGTTTTTATGATTCGAAAGCACATTAGTAGCTTAGTATTGAAATGTTAAAGAACAAATAAATAAAACAAATTTTATCCGGCTTACTATCGCGTTTATTTTTGGTTATTGATTTTACAATTTTTATTACTCCGACGTTTCGAGTGCTTTTAGCCATCGTGGTCACAGAGTGAATCAATGTTAGCGCAAAATCAACAAAAAAACGTATTTGAGTTATCAATCAATCAATCAAATTGTCACGCCTTTCCACAGGGATAGGCAGAGACAATGGAACGCCCTTGCCACGATCCTGACACAACTCCCTCGCTTCCTTCACATTCACAATTCTCTTCATACAAGCTCTATGATTATGGGCACTAGGCAACTTAGCTTTCTTGAGGATGTCTCTGATTTTTCACCCTTCTGGGACTACCCCGTCTAATGTATCCATTCACATGATATTTATGAATTATTTTCGTCAATCTACTTTCACTTATCCTTTCCATGTGCCCAAACCATCGAAGCATTCCTTTATCAATCCTTGTCATCACTACATCCTCTTTCAAACCACATCTATCGCGCATAATAAATAATAAGTATTTAAGAGTTACAAGTAAGTAAGTATTTAAGTATCGGCAGATCCGGGGTATTCAATTTTATCCAAAACTAATGCAATCAATGCTCACAATTGTATCGATGAGTATCAAACGAAAATGTGGTAATAAGCAAAACAAAGGAACGTGCCGTGGTAGCCTTCAAGGCTGTATACATAACACTTAACATGGCGGCGAGAACATGAATAAATCAAATAAACACAAAACACACTGCGCTCTGTGCATAAACAAGATGAATTATCAAGAACGGTCTCTTTTATTATTATGACTCGACATCAGCTGACCTACCGCGTAACTCATGGGCGAAATCGTTCGTGATTTGAACCGTCTGAACAGACTTTCAATCAAGTTGAAGCAATAAATATCTATTCAACAAAAGTTAAAGACCTTTCGACTTTTGTTGATTCATTTGACAGCTGACAGCGAATCGACTCGTCTGAACTTGTTCGTTCAACTTGCATTGAATTATCAGTCCAATCAGTCATTCAATCAGCGCGATTGAGTACCTATGTACTGTATATTGCATTCCTCTATCACCAGTATTTTGTGTGTTTGTAAAATAAAATATGAATTGTGGCGTCCACATCCACGAGAAAAATGCTAAAATGGACAGATAGTGTAATAACACGTGTAATATTGAGTCGATTATTATTGAATCGTGAGAACGCTGCTGTCAATATTTGCTTTCGAATTTTTGTTAAACGACAAATATTGATCAACTAAAATCGCCCCGTGAGAACGCCTCATCAACGGAATAGGGTTCGTTTTGACAGTACAACTCCATTAATGAGCTTCAAAATTAAAATTGAACACATATGAATTGATGTTCATTTTCATTAACAGTTCAAGCTTATTGAAACTCATTGTTCGAATGAATAAAAACTAACAGCGACTGCGTAACTTTTTGACAAATTATCAGACGTCGTCACTCTTGGACCTCCTCTTGTTTATTATCAGGCGGGTCGAGGTCAAATGTCGTGTCACAATTAAAAATTAAAAAAAATTCGTTGTCATTCCCATTGAAGTTGTGCGGCATAATGTATTAAGAGAATCGGAGACCGACCTCGATTTAAAAAGAGGCGGATATTTGGGGATAACACTTTCAGGCGTGAAGACCGTGAAGTAACTCAGACCGGCATAGAATGACATTGCTACGTGTAGTTATTTAACCGTAGTAGCAGTCGCATTCATTAATGGACCGCACTCCAGCTTAACATCAGGCGGGGTGCTATCATATGTCGAGTCACGATAAAAAAGTTCTGACCAAAAGCGTGATCCATCACAAAGTTCGATGCTCCACAGACAGTACCAAATGGAGCTGTTCATCTCACCTCTTAATACACTTGTGCACAAAAATAACGGGATAGAAAATATTTATTTTGACTATTAATAGTGTATGTTGAGTTAGTTTTTTTATTTATTATATTTTTATTTTACAATTCTATACTAAGCTACTAAAGTGCTTGAATCATAGAAACAGAACGACCAAAGTACATATATCAATAATACATTGGTACCGGCAAGTGGTTTTGAACCCGTGCTCTCGGTTTTCGTAACCACTACACCAAGGTCGCCTATTTATAGCTTACCTTTAGTATAGAAACGGGGTCATTATTAAATAAAAACACGTATGTCATAACCGTAGAGTATGTGTGAAGAAAATTTGTAAAAGTGGAGCTCGTGAAAAGAAACCATCATATATCAATATATATATTAAATGTATCTTATAAATATAATACTTATACCATCTGTTGTCTATGCTTATACATATAGATATTGAGGCGGAGTTTTGGTGGGAAACTGCAAGTGACAGGTCGTGCAAGGTTGTGATTCTTGAATATTAATGTGTAATAATAGTGGAATTGTTATCCAGAAATCATTTATAAGTTCATCGAGTATAGACAAATGATTTGAAGCTGTCTATTCGTGTTTTCCTTCAAGACTCCGTCGGAAGAAAGTTTTTTCACCGCTTTACTAAAACCATCATCGCCACCCTCGTGTAATCGATAAAACACTGTTTCATCTTTATCCATTGATAATATCTTAACTATATCACGGAAGACTAGTCTGTATGTACTAACAGCCGGTTGTACCAAAAATTATAATTTACAAATTTTTTTAAAAGTATTTACAAATTCATTTTGGGTTTCTATGTATTACTTTTGTTATTTCTAATGATAAAAACATATATAAATGGTAGTTTCGGTATAAAATTCTTAACAACCCAATTCGCGATTTCGTAATATTAAATGTAATAGAATAAGTATTAAGTAAAACTAAATACGTAAATTGAAACTTTTTTGGTACAACCGGCTGTAAGTTTCCTTTGCCTTCCCAGAATGGTAGAATTGAACTGAAGAAGAAGAAATTGAAGCGTGACGATTGATTGACACATAACCATCACAAAACAATACTATTTATAGATTTAAAAATTGGATATTTATAAGTAAACAAAATCGCGTGGATGATTTAATTGACTAATTAAACTAATCGATGACTTGAGTTAAACAGAATATCGATGAAGGTTTATATCCGTGTAATTGTAAGAAAATCAGGGTCCTTAATGAATGATCAAGGTCAACGCCGTGGTCTAGTGGTAGATAGTCTCCAAACCAAGAGCTCCCGGTTCAAAACCACTTTTCATATGCAGTGCTTTCCATGTCCAATGGATGTTATTTTTTTATTCTGACACGACATCTGACCTCGACCCGCCTGATGATAAGCAAGAGGAGGTCCAAGAGTGACGACGACTGAAAAAACTGAGTTAGTTAGGCTGCCCCAGTCGCCGTCATTATGCCGGCCTAAGGTGCTTCTTCGCTAACTTTATTACTTATTATTACTTTAGAAATGAATATTGAAAATTGGATAGAAAAAAAAACATTTGCGACAACGTCTGTCGTTTAACCGCTTTGACCACTAAGCTACAGATTCTTCTATCCTATATTTTTATAGTGCAGTTTTTTTAACCAGACCCCAGCCGCAGTTAACCGATGTGTACACGTAAATTAATTCTATCCAATTTTCATGACTAATTCATACAGTAAAAATACAATTCGTAGAAATAGTCAACCCGATATGTCTGTTCGTGAGTGTATATGAGAAGTGAAGCAAAAAGTTAGTTCATCAAACTATAACACGGACGAATTATGATACAATTATAAAACACGGGGTTATTCTTGATGTTATTGCATTTAAAATCTAAATTAAATCGTTTTATGTGATCAAACGATTTAATTATGTTAAATATTTATTCACATATTATTATTCATTTATTTACTTATTATATTATTGGTAGTTTTATGTTTTAGTTGTTATGTTCATTAATGTACAAGAACATATTTGTATTATTTTGCACCTTATTCTTAATTTGATCTTTCTAGTATTTCCTTAGATATTGCGCGAACATTGATTATTGAATTAAACACATTTTATGCGGTTTACTATCGCGTTTATTTTAGTTTTGATTTTACAATTTTTTATTATGCCGACGTTTCTTTCTGTTAATCCATAAAAAGGTAACCTGGTGGAAAATGTTTAAAAGCATTAAGTTTGCCTGTACCTATACAAGATTGAAAATAAAATAAATGATTAATATAATAATTTAATTAAATTCTAAAAAAATAGGTCTATATGTCAAATGTGTAAGAACTTGTTACCATGCACTATGGCAAGTGGCATTTTGCATTGAAACTACCTATCTCTATAACTTCCTCGATTCCCTTAACGCCATAATTATTCTTACAATCTCTATGGAATGGTATAGGGGCACTGCAGTACTTTTATTTTATAAGAATGTTCTAGGATTTTAAAATTTATTTTAAGACGCGACATCCAACCTCGACATGCCTGAGGGGCAGGTCAAAAAGCGCTGAAGACTAAAAACATTGTTTTTTATATAATAAAAGTGAAATGAAAAGAAAACACAAATTAATTCGAATTGTTATTGATATTGAATATATCGATATTATAGATATATGAATATATAGATATGTAGTGTAATAGGCCACCTAATTGTGTTAAAGTGTGCAATTATAATTGGAAGGGTTATAATAGTCTATCGTTGGGCAAAACGAGTTTTTTTACATATTGTTACGACATAGAAGGATTGTTACGACTAAGGGAATTTATTCAAGTGAAATAGATAGCAAAAAACTATGTATCATGAATAAATGCATTTAGATCTCTGTCGGCTGTGGAATTCAATAGGAAGTTTAGACTAGACTAGAGCAAAATGAAAATACTGTATTACGTTGATTGTGAGTTTAGTGGACCCCCGGTTATACGTCCCATGGCTAATCCGACATTACTGAAGATTTTTTTGACAAATTTCGCAAATGTAGATAATGCATGATTTAACAGGTTACAACTTGTACGCGTCACCACTAGTCTACTCGACGCGTAGGTAGGTGTCGAATTACAAAGTGTTCTATTATGAAAAAATCCGGACCATCGGGGGTCTTAGGCAATACTCTATAATCCGACAATTTCGATAGTTCGACACTGCCCTGCAAAACTTTTGCCGGATTACCGGGGGTCCATTGCCACTGTATTACTAAATAATTAATGCAACCTCAAAGGTTTTTAGAGTTTTCAGCGCATTTTGAACGTCCTCATGCTTACCATTAGGAAGTCAATAGTAAGCTATGGCAATTTTGTAAACTTGAAATGTAATTAATAGGGTACTTTAATACAGAATGTTACCATCCTAATTATATTAGTTTTTTATTATTGTATATTTCAATCAATCAATCAAATTGTCACGCCTTTTTCCCACAGGTATAGGCGGAAAAAATGGAGCGCCACTTGCCACGATCCTGACACACAGCTCCCTCGCTTCCTTCACATTCACAATTCTCTTCATACAAGCTCTATGGTTATGGACACTAGGCAACCTAGCGCCCATAATCATAGAGCTTGTCTCCGATGTGAAATGAAGAAATGAGGATGTCTCCGATTTGGTCGGCAAGCACTCTCCTGGGCCTGCCTCGTTAAACGCATCCATTCACATGAGATGTATGAATTCCTTTTGTCAATGTACTTTCACTCATCCTTTCCATGTGCCCAAACCATCGAAGCATTCCTTTATCAATCCTTGTCACTACATCTTCTTTTAAACCACACTCCTTAATGACCGCATTTCTACAGCGTTTACTCTTATGCTTATATATTTTCAATTTACATTTCTATACTAAGCTACTGAAGTACTCGTATCATAGAAACAGGACAACCAAAGTACATATATCAAAGATACATTAGTAACGGCAATTAGTTTTGAACCTAGTGATCTTGGTTTGCGTAACCATTGCATTACCACTACACCACGGTCGCCTAATTTCAGGTTCACTTTAGTGGCTCGACAATGACAGCATTTTGAGCTGGAGTGCTGTCCATAATGCGAATGCTGTCATAAGTTATTTATCGCATATGTTTTAAGCATATTTTATATTTGCATTTTTTGTACACTTAAAATGTAATTATAAGGGTAATTAAATTTGATACAGGATGTTAACATCCTGATTATAATATCACTTGTCTGATGTTAAAAAACTTTTTGTAAACGAACATAGAATATTAAGGTGACCGTGGTGTAGTGGCAGTGCAATGATCACGCTAACAGAGAGAACGGGTTCAAAACCACTCACCAGTATCAATGTGCTTTTTTATTTTAGTTTGTGACACGACATTTGACCTCGATCCGCCTGATGATAAGCAAGAGGAGATCCAAGAGTGATGACGACTGAAACAACCGAGTTAGTTCATGGCTGCCTCAGTCGCCGTCACTATGCCGGCCAAAGATATATGTACTTTGGTCATCATGTTTCTATCATACAAGCACTTTAGTGGCTTAGTATAGAAATGAAAAAAAAAATAGATCGCAGTTGTCATTTTAGACTAGCTAATTCAATATCATTAAGGAAGTTTGACAACTTTGTGCTTCAATTCCGGGAGACCTAGTTTTGTTTCCGTTTTGTATTTAACGTGTTAATAAAGATTTAGTTATAATTTAAATGTGTCCCCACGTGTTATTTACAATTCTATATAACCATACAAACAATTATTCCCACAGGGATAGGCAAAGACAATGAAGAGCTACTTGCCACGATCCTGACACAACTCCCTAGACACAACATCCTCAATTCTCTTCATATAAGCTTTACGGTTATTGGCACTATGCAAAATATTTTCAGACCAAATCGGAGACATCCTCAAGAAAGAGAATTTTTCCGATTTGATCGGAAAACACCCTCCAGGGCCTGCCTCGTTTAACGGACCTATCCACATATTTTATAAAATAATTTAGTTAGAAAAACACGACCGTGGTGTAGTGACAGAGCAATGGATACACAAACCGAGAGCACGAGTTCGAGACCACCCACCGGTACCAATGTATCTTTGATATATGTACTTTGGTTGTCCTGTTTCTATGATACAAACACTTTAGTAGCTTAGTATAGAAATGTAAATTTAAAAATATATAATATATAAAAATAAAACTTTTATATATATATATATATATATATATATATATATAGTGACTCGACATATGACCGCACCCCGCCCGATGTTAAGCCAAAGTGTGGTCCATGAATTAATGTCACCGCCACTACAATTCCATAACTGTGAGCAGCAATCTCAGCGCCTAATTTCAGGTTCACTTCGACAATGACAGCATTTTGAGCTGGAGTGCTGTCCATAAAGCGATTGCTGTCACAGCACTGTATATTTTATATTTGCATTATTGTACACTTAAAATTTTATTATATTCAATCAATCAATCAAATTGTCACGCCTCTTTCCCATGGGGATAGGCAGAGACAACGGAGCGCCACTTGCCACGACCCTGACACAACTCCCTCGCTTCCTTTACATTCACAATTCTCCTCATGAAAGCTCTACGGTTATGGCTACTAGGTAACTTAGCTTTCTTAAGGATGTCTTCGATTTGATCGGAAAACACCCTCTCATCCATCCACAATTAATTATAAGGTTAATTAAATTTAATACAGGATGTTAACAACCTGTATTATAATAATATCACTTGACTGTTATTAGATTTTTATCATTTTTTATTGTGACTCGACATATGACAGCACCCCGCTTGATGTTAAGCTGGAGTGTGGTCCATGAATGGATGTCACTGCTACTACAATTCAATAACTGTAAGTAGCAATCACATCCACCATGCCGGCCTAGATGGAACCGGCAACTTACAAGCTGATCCCGAAACGTGACTAAATCACTTCACGGTCTGTATACTTGTAAGTGGTGGTACTACCCCAGATCGGCAGACTGGGTACCACTGCCTACCACTCTTTGATAACCAGACCCGAAGCAACTATCCATCTCTTTTTTTTATTAACAAATATTTGCAATATTTAATATTTATATAGATACCTACTATACATAAACTATACACATATACACAACACTACTCGCATACTCGAGCGTGCCGACCGCACTTACGCCATCTACAGTTATGGTTTGATACCACCAGTTTGGGATCAAGCTGTCAATCTCGCTGACTATAATGGTGATCGATAGTTAGACAAGGATACGACTACACATATCCTATTTTTATCCAATAGACAAACACACATGTGATTATTTCCGTCTACGATAGTTTGATGTGAATCTACAGTATTGTGCAAATTAATGGAATCATAAGAAATTGTTATTGTAAAAGCCGCATATATATTTTTTAAATTCATTAATCAATGTTCGCGCAATATCTAAGAATTTTAAAAATTAAGTCCGGTTTTAACTAGTTCTTGACAGCTACTTACTGTTGTTAAACTGTAAGTAGCTGTCACCTTCATTCATGGACCACACTCCAGCCTATAATCAGAAGCGTGCTGCGTATGTCAAGTCACAATAATTAATCAATCAAGTCGTCACGCCTTTTACCCACAGGGATAGGTAGAGACAATGGCGCTTGCAACAACTCCCACGCTTCCTTCACATTTACGATTCTCTTCATATAAGTTCTATGTTTATGGGCACTAGGCAGCCTACTTTCTTGACGTTGTCTCAAGTCACAATAAAATAAAATAAATACAGTATTGTGTAAATTAATGGAATCATAAGAAATTGTTATTGTAAAATTGTGTATTGCTTGTAAAATTATATTTTTACAAAATTATACAAGTTATATTATACTAATCAATATGAAATATATCCGCCTTTGGCTTTAATAACTGTTTTTAATCGTTTAGGCATGGACTCCACTACTTTTGGCAGTTTCCTGAGATCCTCTCAACCCGATACCAAACCTGAATGACCGCTTCTATCATCTTTTTTTTTTGTAGTGCAGTCGATTTTACGCAGTCTAGCTTTGCAATCTAGTTGCAATCAAATCAGTCTAGGAGTCTAGGATTTTTTTCTATTATTATATTACATTTCTATACTAAGCGACTAAAGTGCTTGTAACGTAAAAACAGGAATGTTAAATTTATTAAATATATTTTTACCGCCTAAAAGTCAATGAATGTTGTGTTACAGATTAGCCGAAATTAAGTTGGGTGAATCAAAAATTTAAATCGATTTAAATCTTTATTGTGAATTGAGTTTTTTTTTTATTGAGACGCGACATATAATCGTTTCTCTTTATAAATAATACAACATAGGTTTTTGAGCAATATATATTTACTGATATGCCATAATTGACAATTTGTTTACAATTCTTCAAGCTTGATATTTCCTTAGTTTACCCAAAATAAATTTCTAAACGCACGCAATTTTGTATGGGCAAATGTTTTTTATTTATTTTATTTATTATTCACACAATACGTTTATAAATTGTAGCCTATGTGTTATTCTGATGTATAAGCTATATTATTGTAAAGTTTCATTAAAATCCATTCAGTAGTTTTGGCGTGAAAGAGTAACAAACATCCATCCATCCATAATCACAAACTTTCACATTTATAATAATAGTAGGATTATAAATATACATCGTGTATATTCCGAACAACGCACTCCGCAGCATTGTACTCGTAGTACAAACGTAACAGAGTTGGGAGCAGCCATTCCATTGTATGATGATGTTATTGCTTGGCCAGGAGCAATTTAAATATATTTAAATACCACAAGACATGTTTGATTTATACATAAGATTGTTATAGATAACCGTAGAACTTGTATAAAGAGAATTGTGGATGTGGAGGAAGCGAGGAAGTTGTGTCAGGATCGTGGCAAATCCTGTGGAAAAATTTGATTGATTGATTATTATAAATACGTATGAATCAAACAATACCTAATCTTACGAAAAGATTTATTATTATTATTTTAATTTTGTATACATTTTTATAAAAATCAAAGAAACAAGACGACTAAAGTACTTAATATCAAAAATACATAGATAAGGCGACCCCGTGGTGAAGTGGTAGTGCAATGGTTAAGCAATCCGAGAGTACGGATTCAGAACCACTAGCCGGTACCAATGTAATCTTTGTATATGTACTTTGGTTATCCTGTTTTTTTGATACAAAGACTTTGGTAGCTTTGTATAGAAATGTAATTCCAATTTCTATGGGTAAACACACAGACCTAGAATACATCGAAAACGAATGGTTTAACGCGACATCTGACCTCGACTTTGTAGGCGATGGTGGGCAAAATCGGCCACTGAAATACCCGACTCAGTTCGGTTTAGTTATTAATTTTTCAATTTTTCTTATTATTCCGACGTTTCGAGAACTTTAATGCCATCGTGCTCACGAAGAGACTTTAAATAGAATAAATTTGATTTTCATTTATGTTTTTGAATTCCCGAATTAATGATAAACCAAGTTGGCAATTCTGGGACAAATGTCAGATAGCATATATGTTCATAAAACATATTTCCTTCAACTTTCCTTTTTACAATAAAAACAAGCGTTATCAAACTTCAATCAAAAAGACGTTACTATAAATCTGTTTCTTTGTTGTTAAGGGGAAAGTAATGTGGTGACGTAAATAGGAATAACAATAACATTGTTATTGATATATTTCTACAAAATAACAATGGCCGGATTTTGTTAATTTGTTATTTTTGTGAAATATCTTTCTATATAAAAAGCCTTCTTTACCTATTGTCGTTCTGCAGTACCTACCGCCTATTCAATTTGTTTTTTGTGAGGCTATAAATTCATTTTTTTTTATTTATTTCAAAAACATGGAATTCTTTTTGTGTTAAAAACTTATTCTTGATTTTCCTTGAAACAAATAAAAAAGGTAGCGAATAACCGACAGTGAAAATAGACAAATACATTAGTCGATCAATCAAATTGTCACGCCTTTTTCCTACAACGATAGTCTGTGGGAATGAAGCGCTACTTGCCACGATCCTGACACAACTCCCTCGCTTCCCTCACATCAAAAATATTTTCAAACAAGTTCTACGTTTATGAACACTTGGGGAAAGTATCCCAGCTTTTTTGAGAAAGTCTTCGATTTGGTCGGAAAACGGAAAAAAAACACTTACAATCCACATTAGATTTACATTTTTTTTTCAAATTAACCCTAATTTAGAATACGTTACCCTCAATCTAATTTAGTAGGTAAGTTAGTAGTAAGGTCAGCCGTACGTACATTTTTAAAACGTATGTCGAAGGCGGCATTGGAGGGGTTTTACAATTTTTGGTTGGGTAGGGATAGTGAGAGTAGTGAAGGTAGAGTGTTGACATGTCACAAAAAGCTTTGAAACCTACATTTCGGTCACGAATCCGGAACGCTGCCTTCATTCTCCCGCCTGCCACGCGATGGACCCGGCACCCGCGCGGACAATCCATGGATGCTAAGAAATTGTTTCATTTCATTTTCAACTCTTAACGTAAAAATATAAACAATACAAAACACCGCCTATTGTTAAAGAGCTATAAAAGTGGCCACAAAATATCCTCGGCTCATTGTATTGTACCATAAGAAATGGGTTACGTGTTCCATAAAACGCAAATCAAAGCGGAACCGCGAACTAATAACTTTTCTTGAAATTGTTTAAAGGAAATTGTGAAATAAAATTATTGGTAATGTTATTGTTTTAATGCTGCGTAATTAATAGTAAATTTAAATAATATTAATAAATATTAATAGAATAAACGCCATAATCAAATTGTCACGCCTTTTTCTCACAGGGATGGGCAGAGACAATGGAGCGCCACTTGCTACGATCCTAACACAACTTCCTCGCCTCCTTCACATTTACAACTCCCTTAATACAAGCTCTATGTTTATGCGTACTAGGAAACCTAGCTTTTAAAACGCGATAGTAAGCCGCATACAATTTGTTTATTTCATAACTCAATGTTCGCGCAAAATCTAAGAAAATAATAATATAATTTTGTTAAATATAAATCAAATCGTTTATTTCTTATAGGTATTTCGTCTCTTGCGCATTGTCAGACTCTATTCTATTATGATCTCTTTTTTATAACAAATCATTAACAAACACATTTTAAATTATTTTTAACACAAAAAATAAACACAAAACAAACCACACTGCAACCACACAGATAAAACAAAATAAAAATCTCCTAATTAGTTTTTTTATGATATAGATTATATTTATAATAATTTTGGCAAGTGGCGCTTCATAGTCTCTGCCTATCCCTGTGGGAAAAAAGCGTGACAATTTGATTGATTGATAATTTTTTTTAAATATCGTTGACGCTCTTAAAATTCCCCTTGGACATCTGATCACGACTTACTCAGGCAAGTCAGTCAGATGTCAATCATAAATAAAAAAAACCTGAATTTGTATTCATTTGTGCATCTATATTTCGACCGGAGTATTATTTTAACCACTGTTTTTTATGGCAAAAGTCGTCTGGGTGGTCCAGAGCGTGCTCAGCGATAACAGCACGCCCTAAATGCGATTCGTAAAACCACATATGCCTGACTAATTCTTTACTCCGCAATATTTGCACATTTATAAAGAACGTTTTTTTTTTCAATTCAATAACTGTGAGTAGCAATCACATCCACTATGCCGGCCTAGATGGAACCGGCAACTCACAAGCTGATCCCGAAACGTGACCAAATCACTTCACGATCTGTATACTTGTAAGTGACGTGAATTGACATGAATATAAATTCTTATAATTTTCATAACTTTTACAGCTGCGTAAATTACCTATATAATTAATATATTAATTTATTATATTTATGACATTATTGTTATTAATGCTTTATTGTTACTGTTTTGACACAATAATGACAAAGCCCCTATACAGCTGCACACTAATTACTATAATTAATTTTCATTTTTTTGTTATATGTTTATTCTTAAACTAATAACTGTTATTGTTTACTTGCTATAACTGTTGCTTCGTTTATTTATTTATTGTATACGGAATTCGTGATCTATTAAAATTGTGAAAATAATCAAACTATAATTATGACAGTTCAAAGCAGAACAAATATGGCGTTGATTGCAAGATGATATAAAATCCATATCTTATTTTCCAAATACCTCAATTGCACAGGAATTAAAAGCAAAATTGTTATTAGTTTTATCAATACAAGTATGGAAACTACTATTTATATATTTTTTCATAATTCGACATTACAAAAGTAGTACATAAAAGCCCAAAATGAATGATGTCCTTAATGCGGCTTACTATTTGTTTAATCCATTAATCAATGTTCGCGTAAAATCTATGAAAAAAAGCTAATAAATATGACAGGGGCAGTCGTGAAAACCGAGTCTTTACAGTCGTCGCGTCGGCACTCTTGGAACTCTTTTTGCTTACCATCAGGCAGGTCGAGATTAAATATCGAGTCACAATAAAAAAAACCTATTTCAAGTCATTCTCCCACTAATACTCGTAGGTGGTAAGTGGCGCTTCATTGTCTCTGCCTATCACTGTGGGAAAAATGCGTGACAATTTGATTGATTGATTCTCTCACTGTTGTTTTGGGGTATCGATTTATACAGACAGAAGATAAACAAACCTAAATATCTAATGAAAATGCAATTAATCAATCAAGTCACGCGTATAATCAAATTGTCGTTAGTGAGCGTGATGTACATGAATAATTATAACACAGAAAGATATGCAGTTGCTCATTAAAAACAGTTCCTTAATAAATTATTATCAATCAATCAAATTTTCACACTTTTTCCCCACAGTGATAGGCAGAGACAACAGACTGCCTCGTTTTTTTGACTCGCTTACATATGACAGCACCCCGCTTGATGTTAAGCTGAAGTGTAGTCCATTAATAGATGCCACTGCTACTACAATTCAATATCTGTGATTAGCAATCACATCCACTATGCCGGTTTAGTTGGAGCCGGCAACTTACAAGCTGATCCCGAATCGCGACCAAATTACTTCACGGTTTGTATACTTGTAAGTGGTGGTACTACCCCGGATCGGCAGAATGGGTACAACTGCCTATCACTCTTTGTTAACCAAACCCGAGCAAATATCCACCTATTTTTTTATTAACAAATATTTGCAAATTTTAATATAATTATTAAATATAACATATAAAAGCTATAAAACAAATATTTGCTCCGACCGGGAATCGAACATTTCACGCGCAACAAACCAATCGCTAACCGTTCGTCCACGCCTGTCGTTTCCCTTATTATAATTATTATGCGTAGTTATATTGGCGACATTTTTATTGTGACAAGAGATGTGTTAACTACCCCATCTGATGTTAGGCTGGATGAGTGGAGTCCTGCTAGTATAGTTATTACAGTTATAAAATAACTGCAAGCGGCTGTAAGCTGATTCCGAAACACGACTTAGTCACTCGAAACAGGACTAAGTCAGATCATCAGACTAGGCACCATTTGAATTGACCCGGAGCAAATATCCGCCTCTTTGTAATATTTACTCAAATTATCATATATTACAAATAAAAGCTATAAAACACATATTTGCTCCGACCGGGAATAGAACCCGGTACTTTCGGCGTAACAAAATGGTGTGCTAACCAACAAGCCACGCCTGTCTTCAAATCAATATCCTGAAAGTCCATAAAGTCCACCTTTGTACCATTGTATTAAATATTTTAAATAAATAAAAATGATGGCGACCGTGGTATAGTGGCAGTGCAATGGCTACGCAAACCACGAGCACGGGTTCAAAACTACTTGCCGGTGACAACGTATCTTTGATATATGGTACTTGGGTTGTCCTGTTTCTTTTATACAAGCACTTTAGTAGCTTAGTATAAAAATGCTATTAAAAAAAAACTAATTCGACTCCACATCTTTCTAAACGGAACAAGGAATTTCGAACTTAATTCGTAAGGTCGAACAGCACATAAACCGTATGCAAATATTAAATATGCAAACTCAATAAATCATGATTTCTTATAACGTAAGACTTTCGCGTATCGCAAATAAAAAGTGACATGACATTTTTGGCAAGGCATGCGAAAATCAATATCCATGAGTAATAGCGACAGGCGTGGACGAACGGTTAGTTATTGCAATATTTTATTATCAACCAAATTGTCACGCCTTTTTCCACTATATTAATAAAGGACATCATTCATTTTGGGCTTCTATGTACTAGTCCCGGGTTCGATCCCCGGTCGGAGCAAATATTTGTTTCATAACTTTTATTTGTAATATTTAATGGTATTAAATATTGCAAATATTTGTTAATAAAAAAATAAAAAAATATTTGCTTCGGGTCTGGTTATCAAAGAGTGGTAGGCAGTGGTACCCAGTCTGCCGATCCGGGGTAGTACCACCACTTACAAGTATACAGACCGTGAAGTGATTTGATCACGTTTCGGGATCAGCTTGTAAGTTGCCGGTTCCATCTAGGCCGGCATAGTGGATGTGATTGCTACTCACAGTTATTGAATTGTAGTAGCAGTGACATTCATTCATGGACCACACTTTGGGTTACCTGGTGGTGGCGCTGTCGTCGTCACGCGAGCATTGCCTCTGTTATATTTGTAAATTAAAAATCAATTATAAAGCAATTCAGTGCGGTTTATTGTTAAAAGTGTTTATTGTAATACTTGTTATATGGATAAATGTTATCTTTGCTTAACATTCAGTGGAAATCGAATAAATTGTGAAAGTGTGAAAACGGTGAATGCATCAACTCCGAATACTAAATAACATTATATTATGCAGATAAATAATGCAAACGGGTTAATTTTCCTTCGAAATACATTATAAAAATGGATTCTATAAACTAAGTGCTGTAATTGTGTATAATTAATAGTAATTAGAGTGATAATTCATTGTTGGTGATTAAAAACATCCATTGTAAAATTTTAGTAAAGGGTAGTCTGAAGAAAAAAAATATTCGCTCTCAACAATACAGACTGTGATTTTCGTCATCAACACTTATGTTTATGTGGCCTAGTTGGGTCAGGTGTGGATTTTGGTGCCTATGACGCGGGATCGAATCCGAGCTGGACAAGTCTTTTTTTCACATAAAATAATATAAAATTTCATATAAAATAATAATTATATGTTTACATTCACTACAATATTATTCCCTCGACTTTGACGAACGTATAACATACCAACAACGCCATCTAGTTAGTGTTGAGTAGTGACTTACAAATAAATAATAATATTGGTTGTGAGCAATCAATAGAGAAATCCAATACACCAAATTGGCAAAAGCTATAACGACACCTGGTGGAATAAGTTTGTAACTTATCAAGCATAATATAAACTACTTACCAAACATAAATGGAGACTCCGAAAAGTTTAAAACCTAAATGTAAACTATGCGACAGTTGTATTGTACATAAGCAAATCCTACAGTGTCGAGAATGTAAGCAATATTATCACGTAGCTTGCACAAATGTAACAGAAAAAAGATTTTACTTGATGGAAAAACATAAAAAAACAAATTGGAAGTGTAATGAGTGTACAGAACTAGATTTAGGAAGGTTGGATAACACATCAACGCCAATCAATAATATTACTAAACGCAAGAAGATTGTCGCCAGTATTTCATCAGATTATTTATTTCAATCAGCTGAGACTATTGACCCCAATGACAGTATTGCATTCACCAATAATAATAATGATGACGATTCAAGGGACATGCGAGAAATGCAAAAGATAATCCAGAGAATGGAAGCTAGATTGACGCAAATGGAAAATAAAATGGAAGAAATTATTATAGAAAACAATACGCTAAAAGACTATATTAAAGAAAATAAGATTAAAGTCGATTACCCCAAAAATAATTCTTTGTCTATTAAAAACATAAATAAATTAGAAAAGAAAACACCAAAGGAAACACATGATACCCAGTGCCAGAAGGATTCTTCTCTGCGAGGCAATACAACTGCAGATGGACCCAATACACCAAAAATATATATAATGGGTGGAGAGCAAAATGAAGGACTTGCATCGCAACTAGCAATTAGTAGACAATCTTTAAGATTCAAAGAATATGTTGTTTCCTCAGTGACTAAACCGAACGCAAGTACACAGGAAATATTAACATCGTGCTATAAAATAAATCCCTCTTCCTTGGACTATGTCATTATATGTGTTGGAGAAAATGATACAAATCCCACAATGGTTGCATATGAATTAAGTGCGGCTCTCAAACATTTGGAGAATACAAATGTACTATTGTTAAAAGTCAATAAAAGTGAACACTTAAATGAGAAAACACTTAATAGTATGTTTAAAACATTGTGTTCCAATCTCAACCATTGCACTTTTATTGATTTTTCGAGTGATATTGATATCTATCGCAAACAATTTTTAAGTAGAGTCTGTGATATGATAAATTTTAATATTGATGTACAAAACTATGAATGTAAATTTTTACCTATGTTTAAAGATCGATATCAATCCAATTTTATTGAGTTTGGGAAACATGCTGGCATTAGTAGATCAAATAAAACTTTGACAAAACAGAAACACTTACGTTCAAACAGAGAAAAGCAGTTATTTCGGTACTAAAAACACTTTGACATTACTTCATCAAAATATCCAAGGACTTTTTAATAAACAGGACATTCTGGAATTATGTATTGACGATATGACTGACATTGATAAATATTTAGACATAGTATGCCTAACAGAAACATTTATTAAACGAGGAAGCGAGAACAATATTAGATTAAAGGGTTTTAATTTAGCAGCATCTTTTTGTAGAAGGGACAAAAAGCGTGGAGGTTCCTGTATATTGATTCGTAAGCCAATAGAATATAAATTATTAAAATATATAGAACAAGTATCGGTTGAAAAAGTTTTTGAGTGTTGTGGAATAGAAATTCCAAAGTTAAAATGTAGTATTATTTGCATATATAGAGTACCCGATAGAAGTAATCTTGATTCTTTTATGAGTAAACTGGACCTAATATTGCATAAACTTACTTCTAAAAAAGATCATAAAATTATTATAGCTGGTGACCTTAATATAAACACTGCTAAACTAAATAACATATCAAATGATTTTAAAAACCTATTATTAAACTATAACATACAATTACATATAAATTCACCAACAAGGCTGAATTCATGCATTGATCACATTGCTAGTAACTTTAACAATGCAAAAGGTAGTGTTCATAAAGTCTATCTTTCTGACCATGACACATGTCAAACACTAGAAGTTATGACCCGGGGTATACAAGTACAAAATTCTTTTTGGTATATTACTAAAAGAGACTACAGCCAGGCTAATGTGAATAAATTCATTGAATGCTTATCTAGCATTAGTTGGTCCGAGTCATATAATGAATCTGATGCCAATAAGGCTTTTCAGATTTTTTACGAGATGTTTTGTTTATTGTACAATCTTTGTTTCCCTTACTATAGAATAAAAATTAAAGCAAATAGCTCAAAACCAAAATGGATCACAAAGGGAATAAAAAAGTCATGTAATAAAAAAAGAGAATTAAGATTCAAATACTATAAAAATAAAACTCTTCAAAATAAAATAACATATCAATTATACAACAAAAAGTTAAAAAGAATTATAATAAAATCACAAAAATCACAAAATTCCAAATACATATTAAATTCTAAAAATAAATGTAAGTCATGCTGGGAAATAATACAAAATAAAAATGATTCTGTTAAAACTTTTGAATGTATAAATTCAATAAACATAAAAGGAAAAACAATTAGAGATGAACAAGAAATAGCAAATAGTTTTAATGAATATTTTATTAATTTAGTGAAACATAATAGTGAAGACAAACCAAACAAAGTAAACGTACCTTTAAACACCAATAGTATATTTCTTACACCCAGTACGGAAGATGAAATTTCTTCCATAATAAAATCTTTAAGCAATACAAAAGCGGTAGGTTTTGATGGTATTGCAACCAAAATTCTAAAACTATCTGCAAATGTTATTGCCCCTATAGTATGCAATATAATAAATAAATCATATTGTCAGGGTTGTTTTCCTAAAAGTCTTAAGGTTTCTATAGTTAAACCAATACACAAAAAAGGTGATAAAGAAGAATTATTTAATTACCGACCTATTACTTTAATCCCTATATTTTCAAAAATATTAGAAAAAAGTATGCATAATAGAATATATAATTTTCTTAATAAACACAATATAATAGCAGAAGAACAACACGGATTTCAAAAGGGGAAATCGACGACTTTGGCTTGTTTCTCTTTAATAAAAAGTATAACCGAGAAAATAGACACGGGCACCCCAATTGTAGCAGTGCAGTTTGATATGTCTAAGGCCTTTGATCTGGTAGACCATGAAATATTATTGACAAAGTGTAACAGATATGGCATTAGGGGCAAAGCTCTGGATTGGATAAGTAGCTACCTAACTGATCGCGAACAACGGGTCGAAATTAGCAATTTGAGCAGAAAACATGAAATTGTGACATATAAATCGCCCTTTAGAATTAATAGAACCGGTGTACCGCAAGGAAGCGTACTGGGACCTCTATTATTTTTATTGTTTATAAATGACTTACCCCTCATTACAAGACATAAAATAATTCTATTTGCTGATGATATATCAATTATTATAAATGACGAAGGACATCCTGATACATATACAACTGACATACAATCGACTATAGAACTAGTAGGAAAATGGTGTGACATGAATAAATTAATTATAAATTTTAATAAAAGTAACATTATACAATTTAGAAATATAAGGACCAATAATTTAAAGTTACAAATTGACTACAAAGGCCAAACAATCAAAGAAATTTCAGAAACTAAATTTCTAGGTATTACATTAGATGAACACCTTAGTTGGAAGCCTCATATAAATTTCTTATGTACCAAACTTGAGCGTTTTGTATACGTCTTAAAACGGCTTACATGTATTAGCGGTAGGGAAACGTCCCTACTGGCATATCATGGATATGTTGCGTCAGGACTTAAATATGGTTTAATTATATGGGGTAACTGTGTAAATGTTACAAGATTATTTTTGGTCCAAAAAAAATGCATTAGAGCTATATGCAAAGCGGGTCCATTAGACTCTTGCAGGCCCTTATTTCGGCAGTTAAATATCCTTCCCTTGACATGTATGTACATCTTTGACATAAGTGTTTTTGTAAAAAATAATGCTCATTTTTTTAAGAAAACTGTAGTACAACCAAGGTTGCGTTTGAGGGATCCTACACAGCTAGTAATGCCAGTATGTGCCAGTAGACTATGTAGAACAAATTGCTACTGTATGGCAATAACGATTTTTAATAAATTACCACTGGACATAAAGATGTTATCAATAAAATGTTTTAAAAATGAATTATATCAATGGTTGACGCAAAAGTGTTTCTATAATATAAAAGAATATTTAGAATGTAAGGATTGACATTATAATATAATAATATGACATTCATTTTAATTGAATTTAAAATTTATATAATAATTAAAAGCTTATATATTTAAAAATTTGCATGCCAAAATGGTGGATCATGTGAAACTACCATCTACATTTCATCTACTGTATACCATGTATCCTGCAAATAAAGTTCATTTCATTTCATTTCATTTCATTTCATTTCATTTCATTTCATTTCATTTCATTTCAACATCAAGCGGGGTGCTGTCATATGTCAAGTCACAATAAATAAAAAAAAGTACTTTTGTAATGTCCAATGATGAAAAAATATATAAATGGTACTTTTGATACTTGTATTGATAAAACTAATAACAATTTATTATTTATTTGGGGAGTTATTTGGGAAATAAGATATGGATTTTGTATCATCTGTCAATCAACGCCACATTTGTTCTGCTTTGAACTGTCATAATTATAGTTGGATGAATTTGCACACCTAAACTATGCAAAATAAAGGATATATTCCAATTACATTGTAATCTTCGTACATCAAACTAATTTAAAATGTATATGCAACTGTTAATACAATTAAGCCCAAGGCACCATACAAAATGAATGATGTCCTAGTATTTTAATATTTATTAAAATATTAATGAAGAGGTAAGCTACACCTCGTGTCTTATTCTAATGGCTTTATTTTTTTTTTAATTTCATTCACAGAATAGATAACTTATGCAGTATATTTTATGTTAAGGTTTTTTCAAATGTTATTAAAAAAATATAAATAACCTAATAAACAAAAATATTATAGTTTCTTTTAAAGTGTTTCCAAGCGCTCGAACTAGGAATATGTTTAAATAGTCATCATATAAGGTGAACTATAAAGATATACGTCGTATAAGGAACCCCTTTTTAAAAAACATCGTTTTTTAAAATATCTTCTTGATATTATACCGTGATGCAAAATCGCCATATAGGAAAACCGTTCATACGCTAACCTTATCAAATAAAATTTAAAAAAAAATGAAAATGTTAGTTAACCCATTGACCAATCATAGGAAGCGAAGATTATTAGCGGCACAATTAAAATACAATTATAACAAATTAATTTAATAATATAAAGTTTATACTTACCACCATTTTTATTTATTTATACTTTGTATCTACAGAATCATATTGATATTCTTGTTTCCATATTTATTTAATTGAAACAAAAAACCGTTACTTTTAAAAATAAATATTTGTAAATAACCTTGTCCCTTTTTAAATTAAATCCTGACAAAATGCGGTCTATGACGAGACAATCATCTAAGAACGTGATTGACTGTGTACGAATTTTTTTTTAATTCTGTCTTGACATCTGACCTCGTCCCGCCTGATGATAAGCAAGAGGAGGTCCAAGAGTGACTACGACTGATAAAACCGAGTTACCCCTACCCCAGTCGCCGACACTATTAGGCAATTGACATTCGACCTCTACTTGCCTGTTGGCAAGCAAGGAGCACCAACGACTTAAAAAACCTATTAAGTTTACAGTCGTCGTCACTTTGCCGGACACACACAAAAAACAGTGCATTTCCTGTGCTACAAACTGTCAAATAATGACATTTCCCAAGATGGCGGCGTTAGTTCCACTTTTAGCCACGTCCATTGGAATCTTTGTCACTATATTCGCCTAAATTATCTTCCATTCGTACATGAGACCAAGAAATACAAGGACCTCATAATACATTTAAAAATGAATATTGTAGTCCAAATAGAAAGAATAAGAAACAATATAAACTAGAAGAAACCTTAAATAAACAAATAAGACAACAAAAAAATAAAATATACAGAAATAATTAAAATAATAATAAACTTATAATCTATGTACTTACCAGTTCAGCCACAATTTCTTTATCCAATTGACATTTCTTAGGAGATTTCCGCGTGAATGTCGATGTATTCACCGCCATTTTGTTTGTCTATAAACAAATAATAATTATTACCACCCCAGAACGCCATTCCAAACGACAAGATGCCAGTTGCATCCACCTGTATATTGTCGAAAGGGCCCCGAAGGGGGGGGGGGGGTACAATCCTAACACAACTCCCTCGCTTCCCTCACATCCACAATTCTCTTCACACAAGCTCTATGATTATGGGCACTAGGCAACCCAGCTTTCTTGAGGATAGCCATTGTACTGCCACTACACCACGGTCGACTGTCTAATTTTTTTTTATTTTTGACTCGATATCTGACCTCGACCTGACCTGACCTGAAGGATCCAAGGTTATTGGATGGAGAAAACACATGGAATATAATAATAGGAAGCGAGGGAGTTGTGTCAGGATCGTGGCAAGTGGCGCTTCATTGTCTATGCCTATTCCTGTGGGAAAACGCGTGACAATTTGATTGATTGATTTAATAATATAAAATACAAACCTGCTTATTTTTACTTCCGTCATTCAAAGCTTTATTGATATCTTCTAATGAGTGAATAGACACATCCAATGTTGATTTGTCATGCTTTCGATCAGGTTTAGATGCGGCTTTCTTCTGGGGTTCTTGGTGCTGTAAAGGAAAACCATTACTATACTATGATTCAATGGGGTAAATCCCCAATGCAGTCAGCGACTGCAGACCGCATTATAGTCTGTCTAAACCGAAATGACGCGCCCTTTTATCGCATTTGCGCACACGAGAAATCATAAAATATGGATGCCACACACCGAAAATGCATTTGTAATTGGTCATTCAGTTGCTGGTTAGACACAAAAGGAGGAGCACGCTGATAAAATATAGTAATATATGCATTCACACATTTAAATAAACAAATAAAGTGGAGGATCGCGTCATTTAAGTTAGACAAGCTATACTGGTTTGTATGGGATTGATTCTGTGCAAAGCGACACTTCAATCAATAGCTGCGTCATATAGATTCATACAAACGTGTGTGGTGTGCAGTCTCAGTATGCAGTTTGCGGTTATCAATACCTTAAAAGTTACTGTTCCAACTTGACGGGACTTAGTAGATGTTTAGCGGAGCATTATTCCACTAGTTAGAAACACCCGTACTCCCAGCTATACGGGTGTTGCGTACAGGGCTCAACTTAGCCGGTGACGTCGCATCGTCGAAGCGCATATATATTGATTACTTTGTCGGTAAATCTTTTTGCGAGATATTGGACGCGCAATGCAACGCCATCTAGCGGTGGCATGTAGCGGTCGCTACAGATGCAACTGTCACTTGCAGTTATTCACCTGTGCTAAAAGTCAACCCAAATATCCCAAAAATTTCCCAATAGACCACTTTTAAAGGTTCTCAACATTTTTTTAAATTATGCTGATTCCGGTGGTTATCTTAAATTACTTACAAAATTATGATGACTAAGATCATCTTCCCAGTTATTGATCTCATCAGCCAATGCCGCAAGTTTACCAAACTTTCCCTTCCCTCTCCTTCCTTCAGGTTTCTTCTCCTGAACTGCTGGCGGAGTTTCAGACGTGAACTCCTGTTCAGTTCTATGAATAGGTGATGACAGATCTGCCTTATCTGTAATTAATATTTTAATTTTGTATTAAAATTGAATATTTTAGATGTACTAGCGGATCCGACAGGCGCGTTGTTCGCATGAATATAGAACAAAACGTATGCAGCGCCACCTACCGGTCTTGCTTATCATAAAGACAAAGTAAAAAAAAACTAAGGCCTCGTTTGGTACCTGCTGGTACCAACAAATCTTTGATACATTGTACTTTGATTGATCAATTTTTCTGAGATACAAGCACATTTAGTAGCTTATAATAGAAATGTAAATAAACTAGAAATCATAATAAATATTACCTGAATACATAACTCCAAGTCGATCCAGTCTGGACTTAACATTTTGCCGAAGGGCTGGCTTATCTTTGGACTCCACACATTCATTTGAAACTTTTCGGGGCGTAACATCTGGAAAATTAAAATAAAAGAATATTAAAATATTGTATTTTATAATGGCGAAAGAATTAATAAGTGCAACCATGGTGTAGTGGCAGTGCAATGGCTACATAAGCCAAGTGGCACGGGTGGAAACCACTCACCCGTACCAATGTATTTTTGATATATTATGTACTTTGGTTGTCCCGTTTCTATGATACAAACACTTTAGTAGCTTAGTATAGAAAATAATAAAAATTAAATATAAATTAAAATAATCATTATAAATTATCACGCCTCGATTCCCACAAGGGTAGGCAGAGACAACAGAGCACCACTTTCCACGATCCTTCCTTCACAACCACAATTTCCGTTTATACCTTTTACATATTGTACAGGAACCTTTCCGATCATTACAAAATTTTATTACACTCTTATAACTCTCAAAGAAAACACAACACTAAAATAACAAGACTATCATTAGAAAACCAATAGACTACTATTTCTATAGTATGTATCTACTATAAGAATTAATTAACTAATGATATTGTTGAATAAACATAATTTTGCATTATTACTAATCACTCATCATTACAATTATCTTTGAAGAGTTTGTTTAATGGTTTGGGCATGTGGAGAGGATGAGTAAAAGTAGATTGAGGAAATATTATAAGTGTGAAGTAGATGAATGCATTAATCAAAGCAGGGGTGTTCTCCAATTAAATCGGAGACATCCTCAAAAAAGCTGGGTTACCTAGTGCCCATAACTATAGAGCTTGTATGAAAGGAATTGTGAATGTGAAGGAAGCGAGGGACTTTTGTCAGAACACTGGCTCCATTGTCTCTGCCTATCCCTGTGGGAGTAAGGTGTGACAATTTGATTGATCGACTAATCATTAGTAACAGTAAGACATTTTTCTTAGCATATAGATATACTATGCTGTTACCAATACCAACCCATCAAGTTCAGTTCAAATTCAGTTCTTTCTCATAAATCCTCAATGATCACTTTTACAGAGTAGTAGGCAGTGATTCCTAGTCTGCCAAACTGTAGTAAATCACCACTTACAAGTAAAAAGAATGTGAAGTTCCTTAGTTGCATTTTGGAATCAGCTTGTTTGATGACTGAAAAATCTTTGCAAAAATTGCAAAAAAAACTATTATGAAACTCACCTTTAATAACTGGATTGTTAACCTCATTTAGTATGGACAATGGTGCTTCCCGCTCCTCAACTTGTACCTCTATCTGTATATCGTCACGGTGGGTAATGTTTATTTCAACAGACACGTCCGATTTGCGGCTGGAATTACTCCTTTTAGGGCTTCCAAAATGATTCTTGGTCACAACTACGTTTTGTTTCTGAGGCGAACTAACGTCACTTTTCATCGAACTTCTACGGCTTGAAGACTTTAGAGGAGACTCTGTTTTAACTCGCTCTCTCATTTGCTTTGTCGGAGACTTTACAGGAGAGCCTTCAGAGCTCTTTTTAAAGCCAAAACTGTTTTCAGTAAGCGGCTTCCGTGTAGGAACAGTTTGGCCTGAACTAGCCAATTTCTGATCAATTTTCTCCTGTCTAGCTCTCGCCCTCTCTAACATACGCTATAATATACAAAATCATATTGTTAATTTTTTGAAAATCTTAACTAAACATAGAAAAATGCTTGGTCAATGATACGAACCTGAGTGAAGGGATCCATAGTGTAAACAAGTCACAAAACACAGTTATATCACAATAAACAAACTTTAATCCATAATATAGTACACAATATACACAAACTAATATAAATTCAGCGTTTATACCATTAATATATTCTTATTTATTTAAAAATGCGATATAACGACCCGCCACAGTTTGACTGATCGTAAACAGAAATTTTTAAAATTTGTTCACAATAGCGACAGTAGATGGCGTTCGTTAAACATAGTGCGTAATCATAGTGTTCAATTATACTAATTATTGAATAATAGTAATCAATTAATTTCATATTCGAAGTTACAAATAGTAATAATAAATTATTTACAGACGCGTAAATCGTATTTAAAAGTTTGACCAACAGTTATTATTTAAACTCATTATAATAACTCGCTCCAGACCCCGGGAATGATTTAAAATTAGTATTATTTAGTTTAATTAACAATTAATTACCATTACATTTTGTTAAATGCCTTAAAATAAATTAGGACTGGTAAATGGTAAATGAAGCCGAAATATAGGATATTTTCTTATTTTTCATATATATCAAGAAAGCTGGGTTGCCTAGTACTTATAACCGTAGTGTTTGTATGAAGAGAATTGTAGAATTGTGGAAGCGATGGAGTTGTGTCAAGATCGTGGCAATTAGCGCTCCATTATCTCTGCCTATCCATGTGTAAAAACCTGAACAATTACAGTCAAATTAGCTTGGAGACGTTTTTACATTTGTAGCCTAAGAGCGCGTTTCCGTTATGTCGTGGTGGTAGATAAAGATGTTACATTCTCCAATCATTATGTTAAGTTTTAGCTTCGAGACGTTTCTGCGTTTGTAGTAGTGTACAGTCAGCAAAACAAATAAATAAACAAATTTTATAAATTTTATTTATTTAAATATTTTGCCCGATGGGCCTGGTTGGAACCGACAATTTTAAAGCTGATCCCGAAACGCAACTAAGTCGCTTCACGATCTGTATACTTGTAAGTGGTAGCGCTACCCCGGATCGACTCTTTTTTGTAATATTCAATATATGTATTTCATAAATAATACAAACTGAAGTCACCGGGAATCGAACCCGAAACTTTAAACGAACTAGTGTTAGTGCTAACTAACACAACCTGTCGCTCATGTGTTCTCTCGATCCTATGACCTCGGATCCTTCAAGCGATGCGTGAAGAATCACCTTTGGCCGGCATAGTGACGGCGACTGAAGCAGCCGTGAATAAACTCGGTTTTTTCAGTTGTCGTCACATTTCGACCTCCTCTTGCTTATCATCAGGCGGGTCAAGGTCAGAGGTCGCGTCTTAATAAAGAAAATTCGAGAACTTAATCGAATTTACCTTTAGTACACTTTAAGATAAATTATTCAATTTAGAATGACATCATAATGATTTCCGAAGTTCCAAGTTTATTATCATTGTCTATCAAGGCTTATTTTTAAATTATTTTAACTCCACATCTGACTTCGACTAGCTTACGAGAGATACGACGACTGATGTTGACTCTAGTCGCAAGCACTACTAGACTACTACTACTGTCGGCCATAGGTATAGTCCGCGTCACGTAAGTTTACAAGATTTTAACGTAGTGCAATAAAAAAGGGTCTCTTTAGATTCATAAAAAATAATAAAAGTAGTTTAAGTGAAAGAGTTTGACGTAAGAAATTTATAAATCTGATGTGCATGGATGCGTTAATCGAGGCAGACCCAGGAGGTTGTTCTCCGACTAAATCGGATACATCCTCAAGATAGCTACGTTGCTTAGTGCCCATAACCATAGAGCTTGTATGAAGAGAATTGTGAATGTGAAGAAATCGAGGGAGTTGTGTCAGGATCGTGGTAGGTGGGGAAATCCCTGTGGGGAAAAGGCAGGACAATTCAATTGTTTGATTTTTGAGTTTATCGCGAATCGACAGACGCGGCGGGGGACTAATATGTAGTAAAACTATTAGTATGGTACGAAAACCAGTGGTGCACCATTTTAGTGCACCCAAGTGTACGCGGGAGCCAACGGAGCTTGGGTGCCACGTGGGAGTCGATGATCGACTGGCCAGTTAATCGCGCGCACGGAACTTCGTTACCTCATTCCCCGCGTCCCCCGCGTTCCTAAACACACCTAAAAAACGAGTTTTGCGCATCTGACGGCTCTTAACAACTTACGTGACGCGAACTATACTTTTTCATTTCTCGCTTGAAGGATCCGAGAATGGGGAGAACATATTGGCTGATCATTATTAGACTAGATTGAATTGGAAGATAACAAGACTAGCTAGACGTCTTTAGCTATTATTATCCTAAAATCTCCAAAAATGTACACAATATTTACCTTATTACGTTTGGAAAATAGCTTGATGATTTTAAGTCAGTTTGAAAGTAATAAATAGTAATTAAAAATAATAAATGTATAACAAAACGCCTGATAAATAAGAATACACAAACGCCACTCTTGGTTAAGCTTTGCATTTTGTTATAAAAAGTTGCTCATCTGTCGACCGCTTGAGTCCGCACCATGGAAGCGTTTAAATTTATTAGTAGTCCCCGACAGAAAAAAGAGGGCTGTCTTTTGAGTAGCGCAGCATAAGGATCACCTGATAAGAAGAGCGCTGGACTATTGTAGTAGGAGCAAATGCAAGTGCTTTTGTTTCGCCGGCATCTATATATTATTTAATCCAAAGTTCGCGCTATGCTGTCCTCCTTAAGAATAAAATGTCGTTTAATAAAAATGTTTCTTGGGAACATCTAGAAGGAGCAAGAGTGATAAAATTATCTAGAAAGATAGATAAAAACGTCTTGAAAGAGTAAAAGAGATAGAAGCATCAATGTTATTGTTAATAACCTTGCGGTTTTGTATTGACAAATAAGGAAAAATAAAGTGAACGATAAACCACAGAATCTGTAAGGTACTTAACATACAATGTGTAACCTAATACAATGTTTTTAAAACATCCATATGAAACATCTATAGTGCCAAGTCTGCACCACCACTTACAAGTATTCAGACCGTGAAGTGACTTAGTCGCATTTCAGGATCAGCTTGTAAGTTGTCGGTTCCAACATTCCAACCAGCATAGTTGATGTGGCTGCTACTTAAAGCTATTTATTACTAGTAGCAGTTACCTCCATTCATGAGCCGCTTCAGCTTAACATTAGTGACGGTGACTGAGGCAGCCGTGAACTAACTCCATTGTTTCAGTCATCGTCACTCTTGGATCTCCTCTTGCTTATCATCAGGAGGGTCAAAGTCAAATGTCATGTCACAATAAAAAAAGGACGAGCCACAATAGAATAAAATTCTTTATTATGGAGAAGGAACTTTCCTGACACAACTCTCTCGCTTCCCTCACATCCACAATTTTCTTTATACAAGCTCTACGGTTATGGGCACTAGGCAACCCAGATTTCTTGAGAATATCTCCGAAATACGGGCAGTTTCTCAGGAGGGCTGTTTCACCTCGTTTAACGCATCCATGCACTTTAGATTTATAAATTCCATTCGGCAATCTACCTACACTCATCCAAATGAACTCAAACGCCAAATAAGACTAATGTTTTGAAGAGTTGGTTATTTGGATTAAACAAGACTTGGTGGTACCTAGTGTACCTAGAGGTACTAAGCAGTGGCGTAGCGTAGGAGTCAGGGGCGGAAAAAAAATTTAGGATCCCCTTATTTAGGAATTTCAATCATAGGTACAACAAAAATATGAATTTCAGATTCAAATGTTAACGATTTATTTTAGTTTTTTTTAAATTTGCCGCCCCCTAAATGTTCCGCCCGAGGCGGGTTGCCCCCTCCGCCCCCGCCACGCTACGCCACTGGTACTAAGTACACTGTAGTAGAAATACCTACATAGTATATTATATAAATATAATATAATGTCGCGATTACACTTGTCGTTAGACCGTATTCAGGTCTTGATCACGCTTCGCACCAGGGCCGTCTTAAGCATATTCAGCGCCGGGGTGCGAAAGTCAAGGCTCCGCTCGCGTGGTCTCAGTGTAGTAGGTACCTGTCGAAATTTATGGCAGTCGGCATGCGCCCTCTAGGACTCTGCGCCCGGGTGCACCGCACCCCTTGAACCCCCGGGTAAAGACGGCCCTGCTTCGCAGTTTGAAAGGTTGCAACTTTATTCCTTTCTTTTGCTTGAGAGTGCTTGTATCATAACAATAGGATAACTAAAGTTATGTTCATATACTTATATCAAAAGATACATTGGTACCGGCAAGTGGTTTTGAACTCGTGCTCTCGGTTTGCGTAACCATTGCACTACCACTACACCACCCCTTAACTAGGCTAGAATAGTGGATGCTACTGTTTTTATTGTTATGTTAGTAGACTCATTCATTTATAAACCACACTCTAGTTTAAAATCAAGCAGAGAGCTGTCATTTTTTTAAATTGTGACTCGACATAATGAGAGCACCCCTCTTGATGTTAAGCTGGAGTGTGGTCTATGAATGGATGCCACTGCTACAACAATTCAATAACTGTGGGTAGCAATCGCATCCACGGAACCGGAAACTTACAAATTAACGGTCTGTATACTTGTAAGTGGTGGTACTACCCCGGATCGGCAGACTAGGTAGCACTGCTCACCACTCTTATATGTTAAGGCTCGAGACATAATATAAAATTAATTAATAATAATTAATAAAAATATCAATATGCTTATTATTATATGATATTTTATTATACGATATGCTAAGGAGCGTTGTTATAAAGTCATAATTACCGCTTAGTACTTAAATGCACGCAAACGGTGTCGGTAAAACAGTAATCATCTGTGTAGATGGTGCTTTAAAGATGGCGCGAGCGTTTCTGTATTGTGACTTCTCGGGATACAAAACAAACAGAATAAAGTCTGTTCTGTATTCTGAGTGTGGCTTGTTGAGATGAGCGAATAAACGAATTTTTCGTAAAACACTGGTCACGGCAATCACTATTACCGCAGGTGTTTTGTGATGGAAATATGAGCTTACTAGTTGATATAATGTCAAGGACTCTTTGAAGTCTTCTGTATGTTAAAATAAATCTCAAACCCACACTCTTCTTTTATTTTTATTAGTTCAATTCTCCCATTCTGGGAAGGCAAATGAAACTTTGTCCATACAGCCTAGTCTTCCGTAAATTACATGAGGGTGGCGATGATGGTTTTAGTAAAGCGGTGGAAAATCTTTACTAAGACTCTTCCGACGGAGTCTTGAAGGGAACACGAAGAGACACGTATTTAAGAAACACAAGCTTTACAAATAATTTAAAATTGCACGACCAATCTCCCTTCTTTTCTTTTTTCTTGCGCAAGCTAGAGAGAGCCGTACTTAACTCGACCCATTCAGTTAAATTTTGTCGTTTGTCCGTCTTATACCGCGTTCTCACCGGGCGATTTCAGTTGATCAATATTTGTCGTTTAACAAAAATTATATATATTAATTGCTTCAATTTGGTTGAAAGTCTGTTCAGACGGTTCAAATCTCGAACGATTTCGCAGTTGATCAACTCAAATCGCCTCGTGAGAACGCGGTCTTAGCGACTAAATGTAATCGCGACTTAAGTCATATTACTAATACTTGTACACATTTTTTTTTAAATAACAAAGATTAGTTTAGATTTAGAAGAACAACTTATTATATGATTTACTTTATTAGGTACTTATTTTTTGTTTGTCGAGATAGATAGTTTAGGAGGAGTTCAAGCACACACACACAAACAGACGTATACAGACCGTGAAGTGATTTCGTTGCGTTTCGGGATCAGCTTGTAAGTTGTCTATCCCAACTAGGCCGGCATAGTGGATGTGACTACTACTTACAGTTATTGAGTTGTAGTAGCAGTGACATCCACACTCCAGTTTAACATTAAGCGGGGTGCTGTCATATGTCGAGTCACAATAAAAATAAAATTAAAACAGCAAAAAGATTGCCTATCTACATTACCAATCTATGCGTAACGTTATAAAATAGCTTCGAACAAATCCGGTTATTTAGTAATTGAATACGATCGCCAGCGACCGGTCTTATCCGCTAAGGTCAATAATAACATACGTTATCGCTAAAAGAAATATTGCAAAATGGGTGAGTTTATTATGCATTTAATATCAAAACAAACAAATTGGCTCCAAATCTTATGGGTCGTCCCTCATTTATCTCTTCATCCACAATCCCATTTAATCCCTTCACAGTCCTATTATATCAATTAATCAAATTGTCAACCCCTTTTCCCCACAGGGATAGGCAGAGACAATGGAGCGCCACCATAGGTACTTACTTTTTTATATTTCCATACTAAGCTACTAAAGTGTATCATAGAAACAGGACAACCCAAGTCCATCCAAAGATACATTGGTACCGAGCGGTGGGTGGTCTCGAACTCGTGCTCTCGGTTTGCGTAACCATTACACTGATACTACACCACGGTCGCCTAATTCTGTGCCTAATAATATTTATTAAAAACAAGAATTTTAAATGAGATTGTGAAGAGATAAAATAGGAGACATCCTCAAGAAAGCTGGGTTGCCTAGTGCCCATAACCACAGAGCCTGTATGAAGAGAATAATTGTGGATGTGAGGCAAGCGAGGGAGTTGTGTAAGGATCGTGGCAGGTGGCGCTCCATTGTCTCTGCCTATTCTCATGGGAAAAAGGCGTGACAATTTGATTGATTGATTAAATAAACGTGTTTGAAATTATAATAAATTGTGTTTACTAAATGGGATGTATCCAATTTTTTAACTCGCAATAAATTTATTAAGATTAAATAAATAAAAATTTGACGGAGAGAGGAAATTTCCTATGTTTACATCGTCTGATTTCGGAGCTGCACGTCTTGGAAGTTTCCTTGAATTAATTCAAGGCGTTTTCGCAATAGGGTAGGTCTCGTTTTATTTCACATAATTTTCAGGCACTTGTTTGAACTGACACGTTTTATTTCACACAATTTTCAGGCACTTGTTTGAACTGACACGTTTTATTTCACACAATTTTCAGGCACTTGTTTGAACTGACACGTTTTATTAATTATCTATAATATAAAAATGAATCGCTAAATGTGTTGCTAAGCGCAAATCTCGAAAGCAGCTGAACCGATATCGCTAATTCTTTTTTTAGAATATTCCTTGAAGTACTACTCACAGTTATTGAATTGTAGCAGCAGTGGCATCCATTCATGGATCACACTCCAGCTTAACATCAGGCGGAGTGCTATCATATGTCGAGCTATTTGTTTTAATATTTCGCTGCAATAATTAGGTATAATATTAATTTAGTAAAATCAATGTCGACTAGTAATACATTCGGTCAAGGGTAGCCAGCAGGGATGTCTGTTTCCGATAATAATTTCCATATCTACAAAATAGTACAAGAATAATGTATATGTATTAAACGTTTCGGTGCGTTGTTTCTTTTGCGAACAATCGACAAGTGGAAGTAGAATTCTTCAAATGACCTCTTAAAAGCAGAGATTATCGATAGTCGACGCGTTTAACCTTCATTTTCTCTTAATCAATGGGTTAAAAGCAATGACATTAGGTAAAAGGAGGTAGATATGTCACCTACACCTGTTCGCAAATGGCACGAGTTTGACGACTAGGCATTCAAGTGGAAGTAAAGCAGAAAGATAGTGGTTGAGAGCGAAAAAGAGACAAATATATGTTTTTCTTTTATTGTGACTCGACATATGACAGCACCCCGACTGATGTTAAGCCAAAGTGTGGTCCATGAATAAATGTCACTGCTAATACAATTCAATGACTGTGAGTAGCAATCACATCCACTATGCCGGTCTAGTTGGAACCGGCAACTTACAAGCTGATCCCGAAACGTGACTAAATCACTTCACGGTCTGTATACTTGTAAGTGGTGGTACTACCCCGGATCGGCAGACTGGGTACCACTGCCTACCACTCTTTTATGCTACTTACTGCAGTCGCCTCCATTCATGAACCGCACTTAAACTTAACATCAGGCGGGGCTGTTTGTTTCAATATTATTTTATTTAGCTGTAATAATTATAATTTAGCAAAAATCAATGTCGACTACCTAGTGACACATTCGGTCAAGGGTAGCCAGCAAGGAAGTCTGTTAACCGATATTAATTTCCATATCTACAAGAATAATGTATTAGACGGTTCGGTGCGTCGTTTCTTTGTCTGACATCGACAAGTAGAATGCTTAACTTTGGATCCTTCAAACGACCTCTTGAAAAGCACCTCTAAAGCAGACGTACACAGAGATATTTTTAGTCGTCGGCGAGTTTTACTTTCCTCTGCTCCTAATTAATGGGCTTGAAAGCAATGATATTAAGTTAAATAAGGGAGATACTTCACCTACACCTGCTCGCAAATTGCACGAGTTTGATGGCTATAATGCGATTAAAATAAGAATAGAACGGAATCGGCGCCATTTTGTGACGTCTAACTCTCCAACCAACTTCACTTTATACTAAAGCGGACCGTCAAGAAATAGACACCTTTGAATCAGTCAAGTGAAGTTAGTCAACAGCCCTTCCTATTTTAATAGCACAGTACATACAAGTGGAAGTAAGGCGGAATGATAGTTGTTGAGAGCGAAAAAGACAAATATATGTTGCTCTGCATTGCGACACTGAGTTCAGGTTTGCTTATTAGCATAGTTTTAACATAGTTTTAACGCTCAAAGCATAGACGTAGAGATATGTTCTTAAAAGCGTTATTTTTTATTTACAGGTTCCCTTACAATTCTGTTAACCATCTTTGCTGTTTTTATGGTAGCTCAAACATATGCAGGTATGTGTGTTAAACCTTTATAAGTTGACATTATTTGGAGAGTTGGAAATCGATAGAAATTATCTTATTAGTTTTATTAAGGCGATCGTGGTCAATGAAATGTAACCGAGACTCCCTGGTTCAAAAACCACTAGCCCATACCAATGATATGGCCTAATATGTCCTGTTTTTATAATACAAGCACGTTTTAGTAGAAGCTTCTTTGTATTTTTTTGGTTCGACATATGACAGCACCCCGCTTGATGTTAAGCTGGAGTGTGGTCCATGAATGAATGTCACTGCTACTACAATTCAATAATTGTGAGTAGCAATCACATCCTAATATTTAATATAATTATTAAATATTACTAATAAAAACTAATAGAGACAGAGTTCTCTATTTTTAGGTAGTATAAGATCAAAACAGGTATAGGACAACCGTGGTGTAGTGAAGTGCAATGATGACGCAAACCGAGAGCACGGGTTCAAAACCACTTACCAATGTATCTTTGATATATGTATTTCCGTCGCCCTGTTTCTATGATACGAGCACTTTTAGTTGCTTACTATAGAAATATCATCTTTCAGCTGGTAGCTGCCCCCAATCAGGCAAAGTGTACAGCTGCAGCCCAAAGTGTCTGCAGAACTACGACTGTAGCAATGGGAAGGTGTGCTGCGACAATCAATGCCATACTAAGTCATGCGTGGAACCAGCTCCATATGGCGGAAGCAGTGGCGGAAAGGACAAATACTCAAGTTAGTATCAAATTATTGCAAAACCGTTGCAGGTTGCAGCAAGCTTTCATCTAAGATTTTTTTTTTGACTCGACTGTCATATGTCCGCTTGATAAGCCGAAGTGTGGTCCATGAATGAATGTCACTGCTACTACAATTCAATAACTGTGAGTAGCAATCACATCCACTATGCCGGCCTAGATGGAACCGGCAACTTACAAGCTGATCCCGAAACGTGACCAAATCACTTCACGATCTGTATACTTGTAAGTGGTGGTACTACCCCGGATCGGCAGACTGTGCACCACTGCCTACCACTCTTTGATAACCAGACCTGAACAAATATCCATCTCTTTTTTTATTAACAAATATTTGCAATATTTAATGTAATTATTGAATATTATTACACATAAAAGCTATGAAACAAATATTACAAATAATTGCTTCGACCGCGAATCGAACCCGGGACTTTACGCGCAACAACAAAGGACATCATTCATTTTGTACGGGGACTTGGGCTTAATTGTGTTAACAGTTTAATATGCATCTTAAAATAGTTTGATGTACGAAGATTACAATGTAATTGTAACATATCCTTCTTTATTTTGCATAGTTTAGGTGTGCGAAATGATCAAACTATAATTATGACAGTTTAAAACAGAACAAATATGGCGTTGATTGACAGATGATACAAAGTTCACATCTTATTTTACAAATAACTCAATTGCACAGCAATTAAAAGCAAAATTGTTATTAGTTTTATCAATACAAGTATCGAAACTACCATTTATATATTTTTTCATCATTGGACATTGGAAGGACACACAAAAGTAGTACATAAAAGCCCAAAATGAATAATGTCATTTGAAAGATTCCGTTACATAATAGTCAAGCTAATAAAAGCGTGTTAAGAGATAAGTGAGTATGTAAACAGCCAGACATTATTGACAGATCAATAATGTCTGGGAATTTACCTATAGCTAATATTTTAATGAGTTTTTCCTGCTGGTAATCATTTTAATGGCGTCGAGGTTTACTAATTCAATTAATGATCAAATATTGATCTTTTCATTAACTAAATTACTTCATTATAAATTATTCAATACAGAACTCAAATTAAAAGATTTTATTTCATTAAGTTATTGTGTACTACCATACTCAATGTTTTATTTATGCCTTTACTCGTATTGTCAAAAAATCTTTAAAGAAAGAGGAATATTAAAGAAGTATTATTAGTTAATAAAAATGACAGATATTTGCTCCGGTTCTGGTGGTGAAAGAGTGGTAGGCAGTGGTACCCAGTCTGCCGATCCGGGGTAGTACCACCACCACCACTTTAAACCGTCACTTCACGGCTATAATAGTTATCTGTGCTTTACGGTCTGTAACAAAGTATAGATCCCGACAAAAAAAGAGCGCTGACATTGAAGCAGCGCAGTACTTACTTTACATTTTAAAGGGGACCTTGGTGTAGTGGCAGTGCACAAACAGAGAGCACGAGTTCGAAACCACTCACCGGTACCAATGTATCTTTAATATATGTACTTTGGTTGTCCTGTTTCTATGTTAAAAGCACTGTAGTAGCTTTGTATAGAAATGTAAAATAAATAAAATAAGTTTACACATGTGTATAAAACTTAATATATTATTGAATATGTGCATAACGGTATATGTACATATCGTAGATAGGACTTGCTTTCACCAATGCAACTTAAGTAACCTAACGGAGTGCTCATTTTATCTGCCGATATATATAATTAATTAATGTTTTTTTTTATATTAGGTGGAGGCGCTGGGTCATATTGTGACAACGTGAAATGCAACGCCTTCGAAACATGCAAATTGGACCCTGCAACCAAGAGAATGAAATGCATGAGGACCTAAGTTCAATTCCGGCTGAACTAATTAAATACTCTTAATATTAAGATAAAATAAAAGAGAAGCTTTTGTAGAAATGTAACCGTTATTAATTTATATAATATTTAAATTTAGGAAACAATATGGGAACTTATTATTTTTTGTTGTTTTTTACTGATATAAATAAAATATTTTACAAACATGTTTTATCTTATTTTTGCATATCCGCCATTTCACTTTTGCATAAATAAAAGTTTTTAACTAAAGTGGATTAGAATAAGTCGTGTAATTTTAGTCAAAGTAAAAGGTTCGGTGCGTCGTTTCTTTGTAGAACAATCGACAAGTGGAATGCTTTGCCAGCCTATGTGTTCTCTCCATCTTATAGCCCTGGATCTTTCAATCGATGCGTGAAGAAGCATATTAGAAGAAGCCGTAGTAACGGCGATTGTAGCAGCCGTGAAAGAAGACTCTGTTTTTTCAGTCGTGGGCACTCTTGGACCTCATCTTGCTTACCATCAGGCGGGTCGAGGTCAGATGTCTAGTTACCTACTTTTTAAAGATAAGCTTTAAATCTCAGTTCACGGCAACATTTGTCGCAATCACTATGCAGGAATCGAAAACAACACGTTATAAGTGTTTATAAATATTAATATCAATCAATCAAACTGTCACGCCTTTTTTCTATAGAGATAGGCAGAGAGTGCCATTTTGACAATTTGATTAATTGATGGATTTTTTATTAAACGACTAAAGTATCATATACTTTTACTAAAAAGCGTACCAAATTACATATAAGTAACATTGGTACCGGCAAATGGTTTTGAACCCGTTCTCTCAATTTGCGTACCCACTACACTGCCACTACACCACGGTCGCCTTAGAAACAAAGTTACAAGAAAACAATAATTTGTAAACGCTGATGACTTTCAAAGTTTATGTCACGTTAATGTATATTTAATGTCTAACACATCATTAAATGTCACGACTATTGACCACAGGGATAAGCAGACACAAAAGAACGCCACTTTCCACGTTCCTGACACAACTCCCTCGCTTCCTTTATGCACAATTCTCCTCATACAGACTCCAGCTTAACATCACCTGCTGTCATGTGTCGAGCCACAATAAAACGATGACACGTCATTAGACTGGCTAATGACAGAAATGCAGTCAAGAACAATGGCGGCTCCTGCTAACTAAATGACTGCAAGGTGCAGTCGCATCCGCTATGCTCGCCTGGATTTTCCTGTTAAAAAAGTAATTTGGGCGGCATAGTGACAGCGACTGAGGCAACCGTGAACTGAGTCGGGCTTTTCAGTCGTTGGGACTTTCAGACAGACATCCCCTTGCTACCAGGGAAGTCAAGATGTCGCATCACAATAAACATATTAAAAAATAACCACGTTTTATACTTCCTAGTAAAAAATGTCTTTGTTTTGGTCTCCGAGATACCTTAGTATAGTCGATTCCAATTACTTTCATCGATACAGTAAAACTTCTATAAAGCTCTTCATATGATTTTAATAATATTCAAAACTGTATTCATAAAATGTATTGTGAAGGAAGCGAAGGAGTTTTGTTAGGATCGTGGCAAGTGGCGCTCCATTGTCTTTGCCTATCCCCGTGGGGAAAAGGCGTGACAATCTGATTGATTGATTAATGTTCATAAAAAAGCATGTATTTATGATCCTTTATTAATGTTTTTCATGAGGAATGTTACTAGGTGTGCAAAATAACTTGAAAGTTTGTTACATTAAAGCTTTTACAAATACACTTGAATTTGTTTCGTTCAAAAATACCAAGTAGTTATGATTTTACAGGCATTCAAAGTTCGCATAAATATCGCGTCCCGCTGACAGTGACGTCACCGCGTGTGACGTCACATCGATCGAGCGTGACAAGAGCGTGCCTCTTTACACAATACAGACCAAATTCTCTTGCTTGCTTTACATTCCCTGCTTTTTAAAGCAGGAATGTAAGTAAATTGTAATAAAAATAAAAGTAAATTGACGAAAGGAGTTTATAAATCTTATGTGAATGGTTGCGTTAATCGAGGCAGACCTGTTCTGAAGAGGGTGTTCTTCGACCAAATCGGAGACACCTCAACCCAACTTGGTTGCCTAGTGCCCATAACCGTAGAGCTTGTATGATGAATATTGTGGATATGAGAGAAGCTAGGGATTTGTGCCAGGACCGTGGTAAGTGGCGCTCCATTGTCTCTGCCTATTCCTGTGAGAAAAAGACGTGAGAATTTATTAGATTGTATTATAAATAAAGAAATAAACCAAAACAATATTGACAATTGACAATTGACAAGGCGACCGTGGTGTAGTGGCAGTGCAATGGTTACGCAAACCGAAGAGCACGAGTTCGAGACCACCCACCGGTACCAATATATCTTTGATATATGTACTTTGGTTGTCCTGTTTCTATGATACAAGCACTTTAGTAGCTTAGTATAGAAATGTATAATAAAAAAATAAATAATAAATAATTAAAAATTAGGTCGATTAGGATATTTAATAATAGAGGTTATACTGTATCTCCCCTTCTTAAGGCTTGTTTCCTTCAGTAGTACCTCACCCCTGAAACACAACACTCGCGACTATACAGTTTACGTGAGAAAGTAAACATCGCGTTCATATTGTCGGAAAAAAGTTTAATATCAATGTTAAAAGAGATTTTAAAAAGAATTGGTAACTTTTAAGTATAAACAAAACCTTGGCTTAAACTGTTATCTTCTTTTTTTGTTGTGTCTCGACATATGATAGTACTACACTTGATATTAAACTGGAGTGTGGTCCATGAATGGAGGCAAGGAGACGTTTTTATATAAAATAGTGTTTTCTTAGATTTTGCACGAACATTGATTATTGAATTAAACAAATTTTATGCGGCTTACTATCGCGTTTATTTTGATTTTAAATTTTTTTATTATTCTGACGTTTCAAAACCAAAATAAACGCGATAGTAAGCCGCATAAAATTTGTTTAATTCTTTAATTCAATGATGTTTAAAATGAGTTCTTATTGCCCACAGAGTTCGTATGAAAGAATTTTGACGACAGGCGTGGCGTATAAAAACTAATATTCGTTTCATAGCTTTTATTTGTATTATTTATTAGTACGATTAAATTAATCGACTAAATTAAAGACCTCCTCAGGAAAGCTAGGTTGCCTAGTGCCCATAACCATAGAGCCTGTATGAAGAGAATTGTGGATGTGAAGAGTTGTGTAAGGATCGTGGTAAGTGGCGCTCCATTGTCTCTGCCTATCCGTGTGGGAAAAGGGTGTGACAATTTGATTGATTGATTGATTTACATATGCCCAAACCACCGATCGGCGTTTCCAAAATCGTGGTTGAGTTTATAAATGTGTTAGAACTAGAAATATGGAAATTTTGATTCCATATTTCTCAGGCAAGTCAAAAGTTAGGTATCGCGTCAAAAAAAACATCAACTACGGTATTTTATTTAAAATGATATCTATAATTTTTAATCGATATACGAGTAATTGTACCTTGAAGGCAAGTTGTCCTTAGAAATGCATTAATAAAATATTTAATAATTCCCCCGTGTCAATGTTAAGGCAAAGATAATTAATTCAAAAGCCAATATTCGTCACCCACTAAAACATAATTCAATTAAATTGTCACACCTTATTCCCACAGGGATAGAGAGAGTGAAGCGCAATGAAGACAATGAAGCGCCACCCTCACATCCACATTCTCTTCATAAAAGCTCTACGGTTATGGGCACTAGGCAACCTAGCTTTCCTAAGGATTTTTATATCCCGGCAGCCAAAAAGAGCACTAACTTTTGTGCTATATGGATCGGCTAGTTAGAATATCGCTGGACGACTGCGGTGGGAGCAAGTCTATAGCGCATATATAGAGAGTCGTGCACATACCATAATCCTACTATTATTATAAATGTAAATGTGAGTTTGTTTGTTACGTTTTCACGCCACAACTACTTAACCGATCATCGAGAAACTTTGTACACATATTTTTTGAGGTACTAGAAGTAACATAGGATACTTTTAATATTTTTAAAATATATTTTTAAATACAGTTTCCAATTGACTATAGTTTCAGCTGTTTGGATTTTTTCTATGTTTATTTTTATTTCCGTCAGTCATTTTCATATGAGTTATCGAGTTAAATACAAAAAAAGGATATACCAGTCGAATTGAGAACCTCCTCCTTTTTTATGATTGAGCTATAAATCTAATTTTACGCGGGTGAAACCGCGGGCACAGCTAGTAGATAATATTTTTAAATTTGTACACATTTACGAAACATAAAGTAAGTAGGTTATTCTACAAAACTAATTACTGCGCAGCTTTTTTTATCTGCCAGGATATATAATATTCAAGTCAATGATTAGGAAACATAATTTAGAGGCCTCGCCTAGTTCCCCCAGCATACCTTACATTCATTGACTCCAAAGTCGGACTTCACTCGACTTTGGAGTCAATTCTATTATATTTTCTCAAGGATCACCCGCTTCACCATTTAATCACGCTGAAACGTCAGTAAGGAACACAGCAATTCTATTCACAAAAAAAACATAATTTAAATGAAAATTATAGTGTATAAAATATAAAATGCCGGACATAAACTCTGTGGTCTTATTATGAAAGTGTTCAAAATAAATAGTTAAACAGAAATGAATGGCGAAGCTCGCCCTAGATGGGTGTCATGGGAACGCCTAGGTTGTGCCCGTGGACTCTGTGCTCGGATATGCAGGAAACGACGAGTGGTCCCAGAAGAAGTTCCTGCCAACGGGAAAATTAGTTCTAGGTAAGACGTTTTATAATTTTCTTAGATTATATATATATATATATATATATATATATATATATATATATATATATATATATATATATATATATATATATATATATATATATATATATATATATATATATATATATATATATATATTATTAACATTTCTATACTAAGCTACTAAAGTGCTTGTATCATAAAAACAGGACAATCAAACAACGTACATATATCAAAGATACATTGGTACCGGTGGGTGATCTCGAACTCGTGCTCTTCGGTTTGTGTAACCATTGCACTGCCACTACACCACGGTCGCCTTACGCGTACATTGATTTAATAAATTAACAAAATTTTATGCGGTCTTCTATCGCGTTTATTTTGATTATTGTTTTTAATTTTTTTTATCATACCGACATTTTGCGACATTTGGTCGGAAACACTCTACTGGGCCTGCCTTGTTTAACGCATCAATCCACATCAGATTTTTAAATTCCTTTCGTCAATCTACTTTCCCTCATCCTTATGTATCTGGTTACCTATTTTTATTTTGCACCCTACCACTTATCTATATTGTCCGCCTTTGTACTATTGTGCATAGTTTTTTAATAAATAAATATACATGAATAATCAAAGTAACACGAGTCGGTCAACGTGATTGCGTGAACGCGTTGTAATGTGAAAAACTTTTCGTTCCTACGTGACACGCTAACATTTGCGTGATAAACAACCTATAATAGTGACTATATAGATATAATAGACCTATAGATTTGTTAATAAGGTACTTACTTAAAGTATATATAAAAGCTAATTTTTAAACATAGAGTATATATAAAAGCTAATTTTTAAACTTAGAGAATATATAAAAGCTAATTTCGGCTCGACAGATCGGCAGACTAGGTACCACTGCCTACCACTCTTAGATAACCCAAACCCAGGGTAAATATAAATCTACTTAAGGGGATAGGCCCTTGGGGACCTTTAGCTAAGCGCCTGGCCAAGGAGTTGTCCAAGCGGCTGACGTAGAAATCTGGAGACAGGAAGGATGGCAATTATTTCTGCCAACGTATTAGCCTTGCTATATAAAGGGGACTATCTCTGATGCGACGTCATTACATGTTTTTTTATTTATAGTTTAATTATAGTTAATATACTTTTAATTTTATAGTAAACTTCTAATAGAAGTTTATAGTAAATAACTTTTAATTGGTCCTAATATTAATAATTACTCATTTTAAAAAAAATATAAATAAAAGCTATAAAACAAATCTTTGCTCCTACTGGGAAACAAACCCAGTTCTTTCTTTATACGTAACAGGCTGCTGTGCGCCACTTGGAAATCAGGCTTAATTTCCATATTAAAATAAACTTCCACATGCAAGCCTGCAGAAACATTAAAGCAATACAAAGTTATATGTAACTACGACCCCTAATTTCTAAGAGTCACGTCACTTTTTAGGGAAGTCACAGAAATATAATGAGGTTCAGTATGCTATCGTTACATTCCATTCTCGTCACCGAACTCTGGAGCCTCTGCAACTACTCACAGACATGGCGGCTCTGTGCGTCCTCTATCGTCTATACCGCGAAGAATGTTCCACGGAGCTCTTTAACCTTGTTCTTACCTCGTCCTTTCACACTCGCAATACCCGCACTGACAATTGACAAGTGGAATGCTTTGCCTGCCTATCCAGTGTGTTCTATCCATCCTATGACCTTGGATCCTTCAAGCGATGCGTGAAGAAGCATCTTTGGCCGGCATAGTGACGGCGACTGGGGCAGCCGTGAACAAACTCGGTTTTTTCAGTCTTCGTCACTCTTGGACTTCCTCTTGCTTATCATCAGGCGGGTCGAGGTCAGATATTGTGTCACAATAATAAAAAAAACTTTTATTACTTTTAGCGCCGTCAATTGGTATCAAGTAGGCCGGCATAGTGGATGTGACAGCTTCTTACAGTTAATTTACTGTAGTAGCAGTCTCCTCTATTTATGGATCGCACTCCAGCTTAACATCGGGTGGGGTGTCATATGTCGAGTCACAAGAAAAAACCAATTGTGACAAAATAATATAGTGAAATAGAAATCAGACTTAAAACAAGTTCGCGTGTGACTTTAATTTCATATTTTTATTAAACGTTGGTCATTCGTTACTTGTTTTAATTACCTGTTTTTATTATGTTAAATTGCCTACCTACTTAAATTATTATTATTTGTCAAAAACCTTTATTGAGAAACAGATAAAATTAAAAGTATAATAAATATAATAAAACTATAAATAAAAAATATCATCTAATGACGTCGCATCAGAGATAGTCTAGCAACATTTCCCCTTTGTATAGCAATTGCCAGCCTTCCTGTCTCCAGACTTCTCCGTCAGCCGCTTGGACAACTCCTTGGCTTGTTGTGGATGTGAGGAAAGCGAGGGAGTTCTGTCAGGATCGTGGCAAGGCGCACGATTGTCTGCCTATCCCTATGGGAAAAGGTGTGACAATTGGATTGATAACGTAGAAGTGGAATATTAAGTTATTTTCATATGTGGTTGTATTTTTAGCTGAAACATGATTAAATATTCATGATATATTTACACACTACCCTACGTACACGCACGCTAACGCCTTTGACATGTAATGTCATAACAACAAAACCAAGGGCATGGAGTTTTGGCGGGCAACTGACAGGACGAGCAATTTTAAATTATTTGAAAAGTTTGCAAGTTGATTCAGTATAGACAACGTGTTTCTTCGTGTTCCCTCCGAGACTCCTTCCGAAGTTTTAGTAAAGGCTTTCTGTAGCTTTACTAAGACGATCATAATCCCTTACTGTCATCTACTTACAAGACCTTACTGTCATCGTCATCTTGTGATGAATCACACGCGTGGTTCATCTTCGTCTTCATATTTACTTGACAATGTTTTAACATTGAACCATCATTATTTTCCTACTCGTCTTCAATTAATACAATATGTTATATGTCACACTTAATTTTAGCAGTATACCAATATACGGTAGGCCTTTGCCAAGTAGAGTAGGTAATGGTTTTATCTTAGATAATTTTCAGACATCAGTATTATTTATTTATAAACTCTTTATTGCACAAAATAAGGTACATAGGCGAGCTTAATGCCTTAGCCATTATCTACCAGCTAACCTTTGTTGTGTTGTGCTGTGACTGGCTGGGTGCAAATTATTTATTAAAAGGTTCAATATTATTTTTAAAGGATATTTCTTATAAAATATAAGCAATACATACACATACATTAGGCAAAATATACACAAAAATACATAAAATTAAACACATGTATAAGGTAATAAGGATGTTATTGGAATAAGGTTTGTTTATGTATACTACATCTCTGCCTATTCCTGTGGGAAAAAGGCGTGACAATTTAAATGATTGATTGATATTTAAAAAGTGATCATGAGGCAAGTCGAAAGATGATGTTTGTGTTCAAAAATATAAATGTATTTTCTCTATAAAATATCATTGTTCGTGTCACAATTTAAAAAAACTAGTTTACAAATAAATTATAAAAAGTTCTCTTATAACTTTATCCAATTAACCGGTGAACGTATACGTTGTGAACTTTAAATGAAAACCATAGTAAAATCCTTAACATATCACGTCATTTTTAACGACTCTGAAAATAACTTCAAGCTTAAATATTAAAATTATTATTTATGTAATATGAAAAAAATTTCACGCTGTAGAAATGCGGTAGTTAAGGAGTGTTGGAGTGTATGTGGAGTGACGATAGCGGATAGAATAAGAAATAGCATATTGCGCGATAGATGTGGTTTGAAAGAAGATGTAGTGACAAGGATTGACAAAGAAATGCTTCGATGGTTTGGGCGCATGGAAAGGGGATTGACGAAAGGAAAGGAAAGGAAAGGAAAGGAAAGGAAAGGAAAGGAAAGGAAAGGAAAGGAATTTTCGCATGTTTGCCGACCAAATCGGAGACATCCTCAAGAAAGCTAGGTTGCCTAGTGCCCATAAGCATAGAGCTTGTATGAAGAGAATACATAATTTGTTGTTAACAAAGTAAGATATTTACATAATTAATCAATCAAATTGTTAGGCCTTTTTTCCTCAAGGACAGGCTCTGCTCAATGGACCGCCACTTGCCACGGTCCTAAAACAACTTCCTCGCTTCGATTACATCCACAATTCTCTATATTCAAGCTCCATGGTTATGGGCACTGGGCCACCCAGCTTTCTTGAGGATGTCTCCGATTTGGTCGGAGAAGATATTTAAATGACTACTTTCTCGGGTGTACCTACTATTTATTGCAACAAAAAAGTGCGTGTATGTAATGTGTTCAAACATATCATAAGGTTAATTAACGACTGCATAGTTTTGATACTTTATAAACACCGTCATTTATTTTGTATGGTGCCTTGGGCTTAATTGTATTAACAGTTGCATATACATTTTAAAATAGTTTAATGTACGAAGATTACAATGCAACTAAAATATATCCTTTATTTTGCATAGTTTAGGTGTGCAAGATGATCAAACTATAATTATGACAGTACAAAGCGGAACTTTTAATATGGCGTGTCTTCGTGATTGGGCAACGATACAAAATCCATATTTTATTTTTCCAAATAAATTAATTGCACAGCAATTAAATGCTATTTTTTTATTAGTTTTATCAATACAAGTATCGAAACTACCATTTATGTATTTTTCATCATTGGACTCTACAAAAGTAGTACATAAAAGCCCAAATTGAATGATGTCCTTTATTAAAAAAAAACAGTTACGGTTTTTAAAATTTTGTATGCCTAGTAATAATAATTGTAATTTGTAATGAATAATCCGCGTGTGGTTAAACGTGGAGTGACTTAGCGTTTTCTCGTTTTGTGATCAGCTTGTAAGTTGCCGGTTCCAACTAGGCCGGCATGAGGGATGTGACTCGTAGTAGCAGTGCGCCACTTGTCTCGATCCTGACACAACTCCTTCACATTTACAATTCTCTTAATACAAGCTCTAAGGTTATCGGCACTAGGCAACCTAGCTTTCTTGAGTATGTCTCTGATTTGGTCGGCGAACACCCTCCTGGGCCTGCCTTGTTTAACGTATCCATTCACCTGAGATTTATAAATTCCTTTTGTCAATCTACTTTCACTCATTCTTTCCATGTGCCCTTTGTTAGTACATCATTGGCAACAACCATATAAAAACAAATTCCACCGTTAAATTACATCGTATATACCTAAAATACATCACTTATTTCGATTAATGACATTGATAGAGTAAAACAAATAAAATAGCGGTCTTTATCATAATAAATTATTGTTATTACGTATAATATCAAGACTTAAACATTCGACAATTCGTCATTTTCATTTTGAATGTATTAAATGGCGTGATGTGTGTCCTTTAGCGGTCAGACATGTTGACTTCAGTCACCCAGGGGAGGTTGTCTAATGGTTGTCCTTTAAAAATGTACGGTTTGCAAAAAATAGGAAACTAACAAAAAAAATTAATAAATTAGACTAACGTTGCCACTTTGTGATGGAATAAATGTGATAGCTTAGATATCAATTACAATTCTCAGACCAAAGAATTTGGAAAGAGTAGAATCTGTGCTAAAATAAGAACTAATTCATTGTTATTTGTCTCATTTATATTATGTTTATATCACGTATGACTGAAAGAGACAACTACTTGTACTTCAATTTCCTTTATTTCAAAGGTTGGCACTACTTTTTTGAAAATACAACCACTTGTAATTGTGGATGACTTTTAATACTGCTTAATTAAAAGTCACGTGGTAGTAAGATTGTCATGATTGTTATTTAGGACCTTGCAATTAGTTCTATTTGTATTTTGCAATTAGTATTATGTTTTTATTATTGTTAACTTTGTTTTTTTAATTACAATAATAAGGTCGGTTTCGTAAGAAATTAGTTTGACAATTAAATAACAACCCGTTGCCCTAGCAACAGGATTAATCCCGATTCCAACATGTAGCATATCAATTAATTTTCTTATTTCTTAGTTTTTATCGTACTATAGTACATAATTAGAAACATTTAAATTTTTTTACGTGTATAAATAATGCTCCATTGTCTCTGTCAGGAATTTTTGGGATAATGGCGTGACAACTTGATTGATTGATATAAGATCATTGATTATAAAGAAAATCAGTATACTATCACAGAATACTATTTGATTATTCTAAACCAAAGTCATGTAAGGTTTTCATGCACTATGGTCGCGGGAAGCGAAGCAAAATAAATGCCGTATATCAATCAAATTATCACGCCTTTTTCCCACACTTACCACGATCCTTCACAACTCCCTTGTTCCTTCACATTTACAATTCTCTTCATACAGGCTTTGTGGTTATGGGCACTAGGTAACCTAGCTTTCTTGAGGAAGTCTTCGATTTGGTCGGAGACACCCTCTTGATATTTTCCTTACTTATCATCAGAAAAGTCGCAGCAAATGTTATTTCAAAATAATTATAATGAAAAATCTAAACACCTGCTTTTTATACTGACGCTACACAATGTTAAATCGAAAGAGACATGAACATTAGGCACATCCATTACTTTTATACACAAACAAGTACACGCACGCACTGAAAAAAACTCCTTCAGTCTATACATTTAAATCATGAAAGGACAACGTAGAAAATCAAGCATTAACTTTGTTAATTTTCAAAGATTTCACTTTCTTGACAGGTATGTTCTTCAGCTTCTACTTTAAAGAATTAAAATCTTCTATTTTAAGTGTGGTAGGCTTTGGTGCCCAGTCTGCCGATCTGGGGTAGTACCACCACTTACAAGTATTCATACCGTGAATTGACATAATCGCGTTTCGGGATCAGCTTGTAAGTTGCCAGTTCCAACTAAGCCGGTATAGTGAAAGTGACCAGTTATTTAACTGTCATGGACCGCACTCCAGGCGGGGTGCTGTCATAAATATTATGATCTCAGGAACGAGATAACAAAAATCAGTTTTAAAACTCAGCTCTACGCAGTAGAAATTGATGCAAGAGGAATACGAGCAAAAACCTTGCATCATCTTTTAAAGATTCTTGGCCTCCCAAGGTCAGCCGTAAGTACATTGTTAGATCGTATGTCGAAGGCAGCATTGGTGGGGTCTTACAATATTTGTTTGAGTAGAGGGGATAGTGAGGGCAGGGAAGGTGAGTGTTGACATGACACAAAAAGCTTTGAAACCTACATTTCGGCCACAAGTCCGGAACGCTGCCTTCACTCTCCCGCCTGTCTGCCACGCGATGGCCCCGGCACCCGCTCGAAGAATCCACGGATGCTAACAAATTGTTTCATTCTAAGAATACTTTCACCTTTCTATCTAATTCGATATTTTTTTACGGTTAGAAAACGTTTTTTTATATTGTGACACGACATCTGACCTCGACTTGCCTGATGCAAGAGGAGGTCCAAGAGTGACGACGACTGGAATAACCGAGTCAGTTCCCGGCTGCCCCAGCCGCCGCCACTATGCCGGCCTAAGAGGTGGTGCGCGGGGTCCATAGGATTTGCTTATGTCCTATGTCCATATGGATTTGTACGTAGTAGCTCATAATCTTATATTTCCTTGTTACAGAAGCAAAGAATCACGCCGCCGCATCAACCATCCACCTTCAGCTCTCTACAGCACTTTGGGTGAGCGTCTCCGCACTGGCACACCAGCTGCACTCCAATGTGCTCTCTTTTGCGGAGGCTCCAGATGCAAATATGAAGTGCCACAACAACCAAAATCATCTGCCATTCAAGGGCTTTATTCTGATTGGTGAGAATCATTTTATTTTTTACATTTCGCTACTGAGCTACTAAAGTTCTTGTATCATAGAAACAGGACAACCAAAGTTCATTAAAGATAAGGCAGTGCATTGGTCAAGCAAATCGAGAGCACGGAATCAAAACACCAATTGCCGGTACCAATGTATCTTTGATATATGTACTTTGGTCGTCCTGTTTCTATGATAAGCACTTTAGTAGCTTGGTATAGAAATGTTAAATAAATAAAATAAACAAATATATAGGTATACTTTTTAAATTTGTAAAAAAATCAAAACAAAACCAAATTAGCTTATAATAAATGTATTTTTAAAGGAAGTAGGAAGTAAGAAAACATATTTCGTGTATGACCTACTTTTTTTTACCGGCAAGAGCAATGTCACCCTTTAGCTTGGTTATTAATGGGTTAACTCATTAATAAGTTAACTCGACAGGCGAGCAACACGACACGTAACGCAAACTTGGCTTAGTACTATTTAGCCAAAGTCTCATTTCGTCTTATATACTCTGTCTCTCACATTTGTCTTTGTAACCAATGATATTTTAGGAAGAATATCTACGTCTTAGACAGGGCCGTCTTTACCCGGGTGTTCAAGGGGTGCAGTGCACCCGGGCGCAGAGTCCTAGGGGGCGCATGCCGACCGTCATAAATTTCGATAGGTACCTACTACACTGAGACCACGCAAGCGGAGCCTTGACTTTCGCACCCCGGCGCTGAATATGCTTAAGACGGCCCTGGTCTTAGATATGTTACAAGCGCTCCGATAGAGAAGAGTTAAAACTATGCTAATAAGCAATCCTGAACGATGATGTGAACGAAGATGAACGATCCCGTCGAGATGCAGAGCAACATATATTTGTCTCTTTTTTTATTATTGTGATACGACATTTGACCTAGACCCGCCTGATGATAAGCCAGAGGAGATCCAAAAGTGACGACGACTGAAACAACTGAGTTAGTTTACTACTGCCTCAGTCGCCGTCAATATGCCTGCCAAAAGTGCTTCTTCACGCTTAGCTTGAGGGAACCAAGGTTATAGGAGGGAGAGAACACATGGGCTGGCAAAGCGTTACACTTGTTGTTCTACAAAGAAAAGACGCTCCGAACTTTTTAGTTCGACTGCCGATTTAGTCGACAAAATGCGGATGCTGCCCCCGACCAGTGCGGGTATTACGGGTGTGACAAGACGAGATAAGAACAAGGTTAAAGAGCTCCTCGGAACATTCGCTCTCAAGAACTATTATTCCGTCCTATTTTCATTTCCGTCCTTGTATGTTCGCCTAGTCGTGGTTCATCGTTCAAACTCGTGCCATTTGCGAGCACTAAAACCGTAAATGCGTTTGTTCATGAACCGCACTCTTAAAAGCAGGCGGGGTTCTGTCATATGTCGATACACAATAAAAAAGAATTTGGTTGTTTTTTAAAACCTACATGGTAAAATAAAATGACTTTCTTATAATCTTTTGATATAGTATCCGCAATATGTATTCCTCACTCTATCTGCAAACCGCAACATTTTTGCATGTTAATTGAGTATATGATTATTTTTACAAAGTAATTTAAATATATTTATAAGCTGATTTTACCAACTGTATGTGCCTCCAGTTTAAAGCATGCCAACTCGTTATTGTTACAATTAAATACCTACTATAAAATGTAGTTTTGTTTGTATGTTTAAAGCAAAGACCTAGATATTTTTTATACATTTTTTTTTATTGATACTCGACATTATGACAGCACCCCGCCAAAGTGTGGTCCATGAATGAATGTCCCTGCTACTACAATTTAATAACTGTGAGTAGCAATCACATCCACTATGCCGGCCTAGATGGAACCGGCAACTTACAAGCTGATCCTCAAACGTGACCAAATCACTTCACGGTCTGTATACTTGTAAGTGGTGGTACTACCCCGAATCGGCAGACTGGGTACCACTGCTTACCACTCTTTGATAACAAGACCCGAAGCAAATATCCATCTCTTTTTTTTATTAACAAATATTTGCAATATTTAATATTATTTAATATAACAAATAAAAGCTATGAAACAAATATTTGCTCCGACCGGGGATCGAACCCGAGACTTTACGCGCAACAAACCAATCGCTAAACCGTTCGTCCACGCCTGTCGTTAAAGGACCTCATTAATGTGCTATTATGTGCTACTTTTGTAATGTCCAATGATGAAAAAATATATAAATGGTAGTTTTAACACTTGTGTTAGTAAAACAACTAACAATTTTGCTTTTAATTGCTGTGCAGTTGAGTTATTTAGAAAATAAGATATGGATTTTGTATCGTCTGGCAATCACAAAGACAGGCCAAGTAACAGTTCTGCTTTGAACTGTCATAATTATAGTTTGATTACTTTGCACACCTAAACTATGCATAATAAAGGATATATTCCAATTATATTATAATCTTCGTACATCAAACTATTTTAAAATGTATATGCAATTGTTAATACAATTAAACCCTCACCATACAAAATAAATGTAGTTCTTTCTTTTAATATTAAGTTTTATTTAAGAGTGTGGAGTGACGATAGCAGATAGAATGAGCAATAGCATAATTCACAATAGGTACATGTGGTTTGAAAAAAGATGTAGTGACAAGGATTGACAAAGGAATGCTCCGATGAAACCACATGATTGAAAATAGAGGAATTTATAAATCAGAAGTAGATGGATGCGTTAAACGAGTTAGACCCAGGAGGGTGTTTTCCGCGACCAAATCGAAGAAGAAGAAAGCTGGGTATGCCTATAACCGTAGAAGCTCTAAGAAGAGAATTGTGAATGTGAGGGACGGCAGGTGGCGCTTCTTTGGCTCTGCCTATCGCTGTGGGAAAAAGGCGTGATAATTTAATAAAATATAAATAATTTATATATTTAGCCCCTCGATTTTACAGAAATATCGGCTTTATGCGTCCCCTATCGCTTACATATACCACGTAGAATGTTCTTAGGAGCTCTTGAACCTTGTTCCTACCACGTCTTTTCACACCCGTGATATCCGCATTCTGCGGACTGCATCGTCGCCGGTCGAACTAAAAAGTTCGGTACGTCGGTTTTCTGTAGAACAATCGACGAGCTTTCATGACCTTGGATCCTTTAACGCGGATTAAGCAGTGACCGCTACTGCCACTGCTAAAGGGCTGATGATGTTGAAATCGAGTATGGCATGTCCATTTTATATTGAGCTACGAAGATCGACAAACCTAATTTATAAATTCTATTTATACTTTAATTGCAGCATGCAAGTTTAAAGGCTGAAGGCAACCTTTTAAATGTAGTTATAAAATATTATATACTCGTATAACTATAAAAAAACATACTTATATTACATCTGCAAAATCCTTTCATCACGCTATGTGGACTAAAATAGAATAAACAAACTTGTAGACATAGTTTTAAGGTACAAAATAGACTGTAGATTAATTCTCTGATGATAAATCTACTTTGGCAGGATCACCGACGACATCTTGGCGATGGCACGGCCGAGCACCACGGGCATCGCAGCTCGAAAAATTATACAACAATTTCATAGGTAAACTATATCTACATATTAGATGGAGTTACTCAATATACAGCGTGTCCCGTAAGTAGTTTACGCATGTTGACGTCTTTATTGATTACACAATATAAAACTTAATTTAATAATAAAGACTTATAAATATTATAATTAAACTATAAATAAAAAATATCCTTTAGAGACGTCCCATCAGAGATAGTCCCAAGGAGACCGACAACATTTCCCCTTTTGTATAACAAGGCTAATACGTTGGCAGAAATAATTGGCAGCCTTCCTGTCTCCAGACTTCTCCGTCAGCCGCTTGGACAACTCCTTGGCCAGGCGTTTGGCTAAAGTTCATTTTTTACCATATTTAGACACAATATTTTTTTTTAAATGGTTATAATGCAGATTTTTTTTTATAATAATGACACTTACTGATTATACTTATTAAGTATACTTATACGATACTTATACATAAGTTTGGTAATATAATATTATGTAATAATTTTATTTAGACAGGCTTCAAACCAGTTTTAGATATTACTTTTTTACATGATTAATAAATATATATTTTTTAATTCCTGTAGGAAAATTCTAAACAATCATTTTGTTCAGACGATGTCCTAATTTAAAAAAAATGTAAATGTAAAATATGCACAGAAGAAATATTTTTAGTAAAATTATTAATGACAATTTTTTTCTTTACTGTGTTGGTTGGTATATTTACGGGACACTCTGTATAGGTCGTTTATACATAGCAAAACAGCGACTATAGAAAAAGTAGACAATCCAACTTTATCAAATGAACATAAATTCCTACGTATTTCTTTGTTGATCCGAGAATTCCATTAGACATCACGTTGCAGAATGCCAACAACTTGTTTATAAATGTGCCTTCGCATTATACTTACAAGTATACAGACCGTGAAGTGATTTAGTCGCGTTTCGGGATCAGCTTGTAAGTTGCCGGTTCCAACCAGGCTGGCATAGTAGATGTGACTGCCACTTACCTCCTCTTGCTTATCATCAGGCGGGTCGAGGTCAGATGTCGTGTCACAATTTAAAAAAGGCTACTCAAGCACAGATACTCGTATCGCGTCTCAATAAAAAGTTAGGGTTACTTTTACTTGTGTTTTCTATCGTGCAGTTGGGGCATCCGCACCGTGATCAACCTCCAAACACCAGGAGAGCACGCCAGCTGTGGACCACCATTGACAAAATCTGGGTTCACCTATGACCCAGTGATATTCATGGCAAATGATAGTAAGTACTGTAGTGATTGTATGCAGTAGTAACACTAACAGCCGGTTGTACCAAAAATTATAATTTACGAATTTGTAAAAAGTATCGTTAAGTAAAAGAAAAAAAGATAAATGGGTTTCACCACTCTTTAACTTCACATTTTACATTTACGTTTAACGGATATTTTATACAGAGCTAAAGGACATCATTCATTTTGAGTTTCTATGTACTACTTTTATTATTTCTAATGATAAAAACATATATTATACATAGTAGTTTCGATATAAAATTAATAACAACTAAATTCACGATTTCGAAATAGTAAACGTAATAGAATGAAATGAAACAATTTCTTAGCATCCATGGATTCACCGTGCGGGTGCCGGGTCCATCGCGTGGCAGACGGGAGAATGAAGGCAGCGTTTCGGACTTGTGACCGAAATGTAGGTTTCAAAACTTTTTGTGACATGTCAACACTCACCTTCCCTGCCTTCACTATACCACTACCCCACCAACTATTGTAAGACCCCACCAATGCCGCCTTCGACATACGATCCAAAAATGAAGTAAAACTAAATTCGTAAATTGAAACTTTTTTGGTATAACCAGCTGTAAGGATTACTGTAATCATAGGCTCGGCTAAGTATCATGCCACGCCATGGGAGTTGTGTCAGAATCGTGGCAAGTGGCGCTCCATTGTTTTTGCATATCCCTGTGGGAAAAAAGCGTGCCAATTTGATTAATTGATTGATCATAAATAATAATTAATATATAAACTTATTTTCAGTATACTACTACAATTTCGCTTGGCCTGACTATGGAGAGGCAAGTCTGAGTGGTCTACTGGACATGTCGAAGGTTCTGTCATTCTCACTGCAGGAAGGTCGTGTGGCCATCCACTGCCACGCTGGTACGTATAGGTGTGTGATGATGATAGGTGAAGATAATTTGATGGAGAAAAACGGGGCATCATGACTGTCTGTGTCAAGAGGAGGTCCAAGAGTGCCAACGGCTGTAAAAACTGAGTTTTCACGGTTGCCCCAGTCGCCATCTCAATGCCAGCCAAAGGTGATTCATCACGCGTCGCTTAAAGAATTCAAATTTATAGGATGAAGAGAACACATGGGTTGGAAAAGCATTTCACTTGTAAATTTTTATTTCGACAGCTGATTCGGTCGACAAAATGCGGATGCCATTCCCGACACCCGTAATACCGACCGGTATTACGGGTATGAAAAGACGAGGTAGGAACAAGGTTAAAGAGCTCCTCGGATAGATAAAGGACGCATAGACCGACATATGATAGGACCCCACATAATGTAAAACTGGAGTGCGGTCCATGTATAGAGGAAGCTGCTACTATAGTTAAATAAAAATCTATCGGTCCAATGGAGGTGTGAACTAAATACGTTTCGTGTGCGTACGAAAATACGTATTTTAACAACTTTAAAAAATGATAAAGGGCTGTATGTTGAAAAATATTCATGTCTGTCCTTAACTCAATAAGATTTCACGTGGAATACATGTTCATGAGAACCTCTTAGGTTAATTTAAAACGGATAATTAGATATTATAAAAAAAAACAATTATAATATCTATTACAAATATCTGACAAACTTCGTAACACCGGTCATGAACGTCGAAAACCGCAACAAAATACATCATAAGAAAGCTGCACGAAGCAAAAAAAAACAATATAAAATATTGTCCAGCTAGCATGTTGGAAACGAATTACTGTACGGTGGAGCTATCTACGTTACCATGGGAATCCAAAGTTTTGTAATTGGATTCCCATTGTAACCGGCAACTTTCAAATTGATCCCGAAACTCGACTTAGTCAGCCAACTTGATACTACCTGGATCGGTAGGCAGCGCAAATAACTATCAACTGTCTGTCCGCCCATCAGAACAACACCTAATAATTTATATATGCTATTGACACTTACTAAATAATTTATACAACCTAATTAACCATACAATATACATACAATACAATATTACTATGCACTTAAATTAAACTCACTTAATTCGAGGAATTGAAACTCGAAACATGCTTTGTATATTGTTACTTTTACTAAAATCATTATTTTACTTGTTTATAACTATAGGCTTATTGTTGATAGTTTTAAAAGTATGGCTTGATCCGTCAAAACGCGTGTGTAGATGTAGGAACAAAATTACCGGTAAAGTGGCTCTCATAACTGGAGGTAATTCAGGCATTGGATTCGAAACTGCAATGGGTTTAGCTGAAAAAGGTGCTCGCGTTATCATTGCTTCAAGAAATGTCAAGAAATCCGAGGAAGCCGTTTTAGAAATTGTTAAACGAACTGGAAATACAAACATTGAATATAAATATTTAGATTTATCTAAACTTGATTCAGTGAGAAGGTTTGTTGAAGAATTAAAAATAGATAAATTGGATATTTTAGTAAATAACGCGGGCTGTGCTGGGTTAAAAAAGACCACTACTGATGATGGAATAGATATGATAATGCAGATCAACTATATTGGACCATTTTTACTGACCAATCTACTTCTACATAAACTAAGGAAATCTGAGAACGGAAGGATTATTATAGTATCATCGTACGCGCATAGGTTTGCTAAATTCGACGCGAATGATCTAAAAGGAGTTAAAACCAACGGATATTGGTTACGATATGCCAATAGTAAACTTTGCAATATTTTATGGATGAAAGCTTTAAGTACTAGACTCCCTAAAGGCATAACCGTGAATGCTGTACATCCAGGCGTAGTGAAAACTAATATTTTCAATAGATTTCCAGACTTTACAAGGAAAATTGTGTTGTTTCTTCTAGAAGCTATGTTTAAAACTCCCAAAGAAGGTGCTCAGTCGTCTATTCACTTATGCGTGTCTACCCGTTTGGCAAATAGTACTGGACTATATTACTTTAATTGTAGACCAACTGATATATCTAGTAAAGCTAATAATAGTGATTTGATTGAAAAAGTTTGGGCTGAAAGTGTGCTTTTGACTGAGAAACTGTGACTGAATAATTTATTTTTATAAATAAATGACTGATAAAGAAATTTTACTTTATATAATTGTATCTTATACCTTTTTTATTTTCCGTTTAATTACAAGTTTACTACATGCCACCTTTTCAGTGGCGTAGCGTGGAAGTCGGCCGCCAGGGGCGGAAGTCAGCCGGCCGGGGCGGAAAAAAAATTTGCCGCCCCCTTATTTAGGAGTTTCAATCATAGGTACAACAAAAATATGAATTACAGGTTTAAATTTCAACGATTTATTTTAGTTTTTTTTTATTTTGCCGCCCCCTAAATGTGCCGCCCGGGGCGGGCCGCCCCTCCGCCCCCGCCACGCTACGCCACTGCACCTTTTCCCCACAGGGATAGACAGAGACAAAGAAGCTCACACGCTGTGGGTGCAAATAAAGGATTAAATTTCTGATGTGAGCTTTTTGTAATGTATTAATTTTATAAATAATAAACAATTTAAAAAATCTTTATTATATGTTTATTTTATTCTACAAATAAACGACGCACCGAACCTTTTAGTTCGACTGCCGATTCGTTTGACAGAATGCAAATGCTTTTCCGACCTGTGCGGTTATTAAAAAGTCGAGGTAGGAACAAGGTTAAAGAACTCCTCGGAACATTCTCCGTGGTATATGCGATAGAGGACGCATAAAGCCGCTATGACTTCTATTCCAGGTCTTGGCCGAACAGGTGTTCTTATTGCATGTTACTTAGTCTACTCTCTAAGGGTGAGAGCCAACGATGCTATACGCCTTGTGAGGAAGAAAAGACCACGTTCAGTGCAGACTTCTGGACAAATATCCTGTGTGCAGCAATTTGAACACTATCTCCTACCGCAGACGGTTATTTTTAGTTCCAAGTGAGTCGAATGTCAATTGTTACATTTTTTTATTGTGACTCGACATATGACAGCCCTCCGCTTGATGTTAATCTGGAGTGTGGTCCATGAATGGATGTCACTGCTACTACAATTCAATAACTGCTAGTAGCAATCACATCCACTATGCCGGTCTACTTGAAACTGGCAACTTACAAGTTGATCCCGAAACGCGACCGAATCACTCACGATCTGTTAACTTGTAAGTGGTGGTACTACCAGTCAGCGCAAGTATTCGTCTTTTTTTATTAACAATAATTTGTAATATTCAATGTGATTATTAAATATTACAAATAAAAGCTATAAAACCAATCTTTGCTCCGACCGAGAATAGAACCCGGGACTTTACGCGTAGCCACGCGTGTCGTCGTTTACAACATATCGCAGTCGCGTCCATGCATGGACCGAACTCCATCCTAATATCATGCGAGGTGCTGTCATATGTCGAGTCAAATAAAAACATAAATATATAATATTATCAACAGGGAGCCATTAATGTTAACAAAGGACAGAAAAACATCTGAATTCACATTAAAACAACATTTATTTAGACAAAGAGCAACTTTACACGGATTAGAAGAAAGAGCCTTCAGAGAATTGCCACAAGTGAGTTTTATTATTATTATTGTAGCCTATCCCTGTGGGAAAAAGGCGTGACATTTTGATTGATTGATATTGTAGCTCGAAATAGGACAGTCTGATGTTAAGCTGGAGTACGTACGGTCCATGAATGGGGCTTTACGCTTTTGGTACTTGAAAGTAAATTTATAAATCTGATGTAGATGGATGTGTTAAACAAGACAGGCCCAGGAGGGTGTTTTCCGACCAAATCAAAGACATAAATTATTTAAACATTTTTATTTAGTAATATCTGGAATTATCTACTAGTGTTTCGATGTGATGATGATTTTTTTATTTACATTTCTATATCAAGGTACTAAAGTACTTGTATTATAGAAACAAGACAACCAAAGTACATATTATATCAAGGACCAAGGCAACTTTTCCTTTTCTTCCTTTTCAACTTTACTTTACTATGATGTGTGGACGTGACTCGCAAAACCAATTTTAGTTTTAAATATACTTGCCATATATGTTTCGATGTATTGCAGTACTAACTTATAATTTTAATGTTTTAGGTAATATATTGTTTATGCGAACGTATGCTAAAACTGTGCGGGTGTAAGGAGAGTGTGGGTTTGGACTTCAGAATTAAAAATCGGCCATTTTATAAATCGTTCCTCGTTTTCAAAGTAAAGCAAACACGTAAAAATGAAGAAGCTACCTCGCAGGAACCTTTAACTGATTGTAATTGTATGTATTTTGTAGGTACTTATATAACAGATATATATTACCCACTTTGATAACAACAAAATACGCATATCTCGTTTTACCTTTACAGCGAAACGATTTAATAAATAAATATACGTTTGCACACGTATCATTAATACTTATTAAGGGGTAGTAATCAATTAAAAGGCGGGAAGCTCTTTTTGACGTTTAAATGATATTTATATTTTTTATAAATTCATTAGCCATTTTAATAAATAATCATAATTTTAATTAATCATAATAAAGCCATTCATTTTATATAGCTTTTTAAAGCTACTCATTTTATTTTATTTTTTATACTAATAGCAATCGTAACAAATATATTTGTTCATTCAATGTTACGTTAAAATAATTGTTTTTTTCTCTCAGCACAAGCCACAATGCTTCCAATGGTAGAATGGCGAGATCCTATAGAAGAAGATATTGACAGAAATCTAGAGACTGTCGGCAGGATAACAGGAAATTCTGTTAATGGATGCATACCAGCTCTCAGAATACATGAAGTATTTAACTTATAAATATCAATCATATTGAGCGTAAGTTTCTACGATCCACGGTAAAGGCATTCTTTTATTTTTCAGGCTTTTATAATAAATCATAGTGAGCTTCCATCAGAGCGAGCGTCATATTTAAAACAATTGCGAAATGATATCAATCAAAGAAAAGAAGCTATGTTGTGTATAAATAAAGAGGTAAAATATATTTATTCAATAATTTTCTTCCGAAAATATAACTATTATAAAGAGTATCTTGGCGTAATAGATTCATAAATTAATTAAAGTTAATTAAACCATTTCTTATTTTTCTTTATTTTTACAGGAAGACCCAATTATGTTAACTGGATTGTTGTTTGAATGGTTAGAAGGATTAAAACAACCAGTTTTGGATCGTGATGACCTCGCTTTCATTGTGGGAAGATCACAGCATGTTGATAGTTGTTTGGTATCATTGTCAATGGTAAAGATTTTTTTATTTTAATTGGATAATTTATTTTCATATTTATAATAGATTAAAATTTATTCAACTTTCTAGGAAGATGGTATCCTTCTCGAGTATCTACTTCGCTTCGTTACAAGACTCCGACCATTGGGGGCGGCTAAGAAAATAGACATATTAAAACGTTTATTGGCTTCTTTAACGCACCAAACTATTATGATTGGTAGTCGATGTCTTCCCACACGTAAAGACTTCCCAAGGTACCTACATATTAATACCGGTTAAAATACATTTACTGCAACAGTAAAAAGCATATTAAAAATATATCTATACTTTTTACAGGCTAAGGGACGGCACTACAAATCAAGTCATTAACTTCATGCTGCGAATGATAGTTGAAATTCAGAAGGATATGGTAAAACCTGGAAGAGATGATACAGATGTTGTTATACCTTCAAGACGATTCAGAGTACGAGCTTGGAAATAAATTATAATCTGAGCCCTGTATTTTTATTTATTTAAATAATGCTATAAGTGAAATTTTAAGCTATTTAAATATTTATTACATAAGATAAAATAAAAGAGTATTTTGAATTATACTTTCTATTTTCTTTTTTAACTCATAATCAATTATGTCATATTAAAGAGTTTATAGCAATGTGCATTATGTATTTTTATTTTTATATCTTTAAAAAGTTGGCAGTCTGTTACTTTAGTCACCGGCGCTCTTGGACCTTATTAGTTATATATACATTTTAATAAATATTAAAGTGAAACATTTACTAATAACAGTATTATATTTATTTTAATCCTTTATAGCATCAAAATAAACTTAAAAATAAGTACATAGGCAAGTTTAATGCCTACAATTAGTTCGAATACATTTAAACTGTGTAGTAATCAATTAATATTAGAGTAAAAACATCACTATTTATAGCCGACCGAGGCTAATTTTTGACGTTCCACTTGTTTTTGCCACAGATGTTTTAAGAACTTACACGTTGACAAACTTTTGCTTGCAACAAAATTTAAACAGAAAATATTATTTTTGTAAATTTACATTTAAATAATTAAAAATGTCCTCAACCGAAGAAACTAATCAATTGAAGGGCGGACACCCTCCAGCAGGTAACAAACTTGATTCTATTTTCTTTGTTTACGTTTTATATTGATATTTTTTTGTAAAATAATCTATCTTTATCAATTTATATTGTGTTGCAATATTGCAATGCGTAGTGATATAAAATAGGCGCGTTATCTTTACAACAAATTACCCAATTATCTAAATTATATTGTGAAATTTTCGAAAACTGAGATTAATACTAATAAATTATTAATAGTAATTATAAGTTTATTTCTATGAATATTAAAATTTATTAAAAATTCGAGGTTGAATACGCCAGTTAGATTCTTGTTAGATTGTATAATAATTATTTAGTAACGTGAAATAATATTTTCTTAACTTAATGTAAAGTCGAACAAAGAAAAATACAAGGTCATAAAATAAAATACGATAATAATAGTAATTGCTTTATTATAAATGCATATGTTTCGTTTAAATACATGTGCTAATGATTTTTTATACATTTTTATACCAAGCTACTAAAGTACTTGTATCATAGAAACAGGACAACCAAAGTACATATATCAAAGATACATTAGTAGGGGCAAGTGGTATGGAACCTGTGCTCTCGGTTTGCATAACCATTCCACTGCCAATACACTGGACTGCCTTACTTAGAGTTTTAAACTTGAAAGATTTATTAGTTAAAAAGGGTATAATACTTTGGTCTAGCCATAGTTTCTTTAAATAAAATGTAAACCACAAAATATCCAGACAACCAAAGTAATTGCATCAAGGTTGTTGATGTATTATCATCTATCAAAAATGACAATCTAATATTAATATATAGAGATACTAGCTGTGCCCGCAGTTTTACTTACGTAAAATTAGGTTTACAACACAGTCATAAAAAAGAAGCAGGTTCTCAATTCTAATGTATATCCCTTTTTTTGTATTTATAACTCAATAACTCATATAAAAATGACAGACCGACATAAAAATAATAATAGAAAAGTTCCAAACAGCTGAAACTATAGTCATTTGGAAACAATAGTTCAAGATATATATATTTTTTTAAATATAAGTATCCTATGTTACTTCTAGTACTTCCAAAAATATGTGTACAAAGTTTCATGATGATCGGTTAAGTAGTTGTTGCGTGAAAATGTAACAAACAAACTCACATTGACATTTATAATAATAGTAGGATAGTAGGACATACAGCTTCTATTATTATATCAATAGAGATACAGAGGATGCAATCAAGTAACACAATAAGTCGTAAAAATGCTGCAGGTTTATTAAAAACATTTACTTGGGCTTGGCTCTACCATATAGCAAATATCAAATTACTGGCCCTTATTACACCCCCTAAAAGACACCTAACTTCTGGCTTGTGAAAGACAAATTCAGCCTGGAATTCATAGCTGTTTATATGTTGAGATACTTATGTTTAGATCCCACAAGAAAGTTCCTGCCCCTGTTACCACCCTATTGGAAGTGTAGTTCCTTAGTTCCTCGGCACCAGAGTTGTCTTTCTCTTCCTCGGAAAATTTTATTTGGTAACTTTTTACAAATACATACTTCTTAGGGAGCATCGATTGTAGGAGTGGTTGCTTCACAGTTGCATTGTTGGGAATTGTTGAGTATGTGTTTTTTGGAGATTTAGCATAGAAGGTCACTTGGCCGTTAATGTCTTCTCCAAGTTCGGTGCGTCTTTTCTTTAGAACAATTTGACTGGTTTGCCAGCCCATGTGTTCTCTCCATCCTATTACCTTGAATCCTTCAAGCGATGCATAAAGAAGCACCGTTGGCCGGCATAGTGATGGCGACTGGGGCAGCCGTGAACTAACTCGGTTTTTTCAGTCGTCTTCACTTTTAGACCTCCTCTTGCTTACCATCAGGCGGGTCGAGGTCAAATGTCGTGTCACAATAAAAAAAACTGCACGTTTAGGGGCTTAATATTAGTTAATTATAGGATATCCAGTGTGCAAAAAATTTATTAAAGAAAGAGATTCTAAATGAACATTATCATTGATTTAAACAAATGTATCTTGTTTTTTTATTTGGTTATTGTTTTATTTTGGCTAAGCTCTCGAAACACGAATATAAAAAAAATATCAATAACAAAATATAAACGCGATAGTAAGCCGCACAAAATTTGTTTAATTAAAGAGATTTTGAAACCATATGTCCTGATTATACAGACAAGTATAGCTTAACTTTCCACTATCCTGACACAACTCTTGTTTATTTCTTATGCCCCTGATTCGATTGAGAAACAATTTTCTAGGCCGTCCTCAATTCACACTCTTACTCATCTATGATTTTAAAATGTTATTTGTCGATTATTTTTTTGCACACTAGTCATAAAAATATTAAATAAGTTAACTTATATTTTTTTATTCATGTTAAGCAATATTTAATATTATAATTTGTTAATAATAAAAAAAAACAATGACCAAGCAATATAGCATATAGTTAGTAATATACTTATAAGCAAAAAATATTTCCTTTTATATTTTATAACCTTGTTTTTTTTTTTAATATTATTAACACTTTGAAATCTTTTGTTTTTTTATATTTCTATACTAAGATACTGAACATGTTATAGAAGCTGGGCGTACATATTCTCCTGTCAATAGAAAGAGGTGCATTTTTTCGAAATCTATATAGATATATTTATTTTATTTTTTATTATACATTTCTGTACTAAGCTACTTAAGTGCTTGTATCATAGAAACAGGACAACCATAAAGCATAATATCCGTGAATCAAGGCGACCGTGGTGTAGTGTAAGTGCAATGGTTACGCAAACTAACTCGTTTTTTTTAGTTGTCGTCACTCTTGGACCTCCTCTTGCTTATCATCAGGCGGGTCGATTCATGAATCACACTTCTTGGTATAGGCGATAAAGGGAGACAATTGAGCGCTACTTGCCATGATCCTGACACAACTCCCTCGCTTCCTTCCCATCCACAATTCTCTTCATATAAGCTCTAAGATTAAGATTATAAAGCTGTCTCTCCTTGCGAAATTGCTGGGGCTTATTTATGTTTTATCTATTTACTATAATCTCATATTTATTAAACTATGATGCATCCTTGGTTAATGTAAAATATACTACATACTTAGATATATTCTAATCACATTTTAATCCTATTTTATAGTTTAGATGAGGTAATTTAGGAACATTTTTAATTTCATTTAGTACATGAATGATATCATTTTATGATACATTAACTATTTGGTTTCCTCCGATGACCTAATTTATTTGCGAATTCTGAATCAACGTTTGGGAAAATTTTCGTCCTACGTAAAGTTTAAATTGAATTCTTGTTTTTTATTGGGACGCGCTCATGGTTAGCAAGGAAAGGTCTGAAATAACTGACTTATCATACGGCTGCCTCAGTCTTTGTCACTATGCTATTTTATCACACTTTAAAGCAATTTTATCGCATTTTCAAGCTGATCCAGAAACGCGACTGTAGCCTACCACTCTAAATTTATAATATTTTTTTATTGAATTTAACATATTTTATGCCGCTTAATATCGCGTTTATTTTTGATTATTGATTTTTTTCTTTATTTTTCTTTCCGTGACTACGATGACTCAAAAGCTCTCGACACGTCGGAATAATAAAGTCAATAACTAAAAATGAATGCGATAGTAAGCCGCATAAAATTTGTTTTATGAATTATTTAATATTCGCGCAAAATATAAGAAAATTCTACATGTTTTAATTCCAGTGAAAGCCGGTGGAATGAGAATCACCCAGCACAAATCCCCACACACAAAGGATACTAAGGAGGGAAATTATGAAGATTTCACTGGCCTCGCTGGGCCATCACCAGTGCCTTCGAACCCTGTTGCCATAGCCGGGGCACCAAATAAAGGAAATGCTGATTTTACTCCGGAGGCAGCACAAGTAGCTCATAGCCCCAAGCCACCAGCATATGTCAATATTAAACCAAATACCATCATCCACCAACCCAGGAAGTAGATGTCTAGCAAGGGATCTTATGATGTTGAAATAAGTTAAGGATAATCTGAAAGTCGATCTAGAATATGCGAATGTATGTCAAATCCTATATAAATTCAATGTGACGTAAGTTAGAGTGGTAGGCAGACAGTCTGCCGTCCGTTTCAAGTGTGCAGACAGTGAAATGACTTAGTCGCGTTGCGGGAACAGCTTGATATGGAGTTGAATGCGTCTGCAGTTATTTAACTTTATTAGCAGTCACCTCTATACACTCCAGCTTAATATTAGCTGGAGTGCGGTCTTGTAAAGCCACAATGAAAAGGTTTAACACTTGTCCGTTTACAGCTTTTTTAGTAAGCTGTTTTTTTTTTAATTTTAGCTTACTTCTATGGTCTTCATTATATCCCTAACGGATCTAACTAAATGACAATTGTTCGAACGATCTATTTGTCATAGTGAAATTATATGAAGGATCGCATCCTCGATCGACTTTTAGTGGAATTATAACTTATTTTAATACTTTATTAACAACATTGTATACTACTATTTCTACTAATATTATTTATATCGAGCGTCTGCAAGGCAAAAAGGTATAAGCTGCAAAAAATCAAAATATAAATCTGATGGCATGAAAATTCTTTTAACTAGACGTTTATACCCTTTTTACTTTGCTGCGCCGATAAAGGATGTACAGATATTTTGGAAGAAGGTGTAATTATACTATAAAGTTCCATTAGAGTACAAAAACCACCCTTAATTCAATAGCGTTAAAGTCTTCTTTCGAATGTATAAATTAAACAAAGCCAGTTTAGTAACTTAAATCTACTGTCCTTGAAAGTGGCAGGCAGACAGTTGGTTGTCTACTTTTTCCAAGTGTAAAGACCGAGTAGTGACTCAGTCGCGTTTCGGGATTAGTTTGACATTCAACTGTAGTAGCAGTCACCTTTATTCGTCACTCTGTTTGGGTGCTATCAGTAAATTTACAATACGGTCAGAATAATTCTCAAAATAGTAAATTTACTAAGCTGGATTCATTTACTGTCGGTCACTCGGGCATTAAAGTTTAAATAACGTCCTTTAAAATAAAATTGTAGAATGTAGTAGAGTATAAGCAAAACGATAGCATTTTTGTGCAGTTATAGAAATAAAAAATAAAAAAAAATTGTTGCTACTAAAAAAAATATAAAACCAAATCGAATAGTCAAGGTGACTGAGGCAACAGTAAACTGTATCGGTATTTTCAGTCGTCCACGCTCTTTTATCTATCCTTGCTACCATGAGAAAATCAAAGTCAGATGTCGTCTCACAATAATAAAAAATAACAGTAGAAATAACATCCCTACCTACAATCAATTGAATTCTGTACGGTTATTTTTCAGTCAAAACAAATACTTTAAAGTCCATAAACGTTTATAATTAAAAGAATAATAGTATATTTTCTATAACTGTTAATAAAATTTATTAGTTTTATTTTTTTGTATGTCTTTAATACTTTAAAAAAATGTTTATTAAAAATCTAAAATGGGTATTATATTGTTTGAAAATTTTGTTTTTAAAATTGTTTTCATGCACAGATTTTATTGTTTTAACTATAAACTCAAAATCCAGTGATTAAAATTCTAATTTTGCTTAGATTTAAACAATTTTCTACTTTATTTGGTACTGACATATCAACGGGGCGATTAAAATCAATACGTCGACCTAATTCAGTCACCACTTAAACTAGATATGGACATAATATTAAATTCGTTAAAGTTTATTTTAGTAGTATTTTTTTTACAAACGTAAAGCCTTGGTGCTAAAATGTTCGTGTGGTTAAAATTTAATATAACATTCCCAGTTATTTCTGCTGAGCATTTATGAATTTTTTTATGTTTTGAGTAAAGAAAGCCATTTTTCGTTAAGATTTAAGAGTTTAAGTAGATATCCGTTTTTGACAAACTGAATTCTATTTGTGTTTTTTACCTATTCTGTTGTAAAATTCGGAAACTAAAGACTAAAACGTCCTTTGTCATCCATAGATAATCTAGTTATGTAAGTCAAAATGAGATGCAAATAGGATTTTATTCCCACTGCTCTATTCTATTAAAAATAAAACGTTCTATTATTAAATCATAGAGTAAAAATATATCATAGTTTGTTATGGGTTTAAAGTTCTAAAAGAAAGATGGCGTAGGCCAAAAATTAAGTTTGTTGAAAACGGATGCTAGTGTTAAGTTTTTCATTTCAAATTTTCTACAATATATATATATATATATATATTTATAATATCGGTTTTGTTTAATGTTGAACAATAGATTTTTTGATGCTATACTTATTATAATTCAAAATATTTTACTTAAAGTAGAGTTTCTATTTAAACAGACATTTTAAAAAATGGAAGCAGCATGTAGGATTATTTTGTTAAAAATTTCGTTAAATTAAGTAATTTTTTATTTGAAACACAGTGCCACCTGGTGGTAAAACCTACTTCTTTGTTTTAAGAAATATATTTAAAGTCATCATAAATGCAAAAGAATTAACATTTAAATTGAAAATTAATGAAAAATCCTTTAAATTACATAAAAAATTGTTTTTACTGGAGAAGGGAACTTTGTGTATTGTTTTATCTTTTAATAAAATAATTAAATAAAAGTAATATTTTTTATTTTATCTACAATTAAATATGCCTAATCCAAAATTAATGTAATACAAGAAAATGCACGAAAAACTCAATAAGATTCATTTTGTCAATTGGTCACCATTAAATCAATTCTTCATGTCCATTCTTAATCGATGTGTTCTCAACAAAGTATTTGGACTTAAGACACAGAAGAAGCCCTAAAATAGCTACAAAATACAACCGTTTATACTATTTTCTCTTATGACATTAAAAAGAAGTAAGAAGGGGATGGATATACATTTTTACATTCGTAATTTAGAAGGTTGTCACTAGTTTTAATGATCATTTGACAACCTAATTGGACAGAATAATTAATGACATTAAAATACTTCAAAAAAGGATGACGGAACAATCATGCCGCTACTCTTACTACCGCGTGACTTTTAATTAAGCAGTACTAAAATTCTACCACAATTACAAATGGTTGTTTTTGGAAAAACGTAGTACCAACCTTTGAAATAAATGAATTGAAGTACAAGTAGTTGTCTCTTTCAGTCACACGTGGTATAAACATAGTATAAATGAGATAAATAACACTGAATTAGTTCTTATTTTTAGCACAGATTCTTTGGTTCTCAACGTCCTAAACCGATGACGGCTGAAACGACTCACTCGTCGACGCTATCATGGTAGATGAAATATGTATTGTTGGATGGATGGATGGAGCAAGGCGGAGTCAGAGTCGAGTCACAAAGTGAGCTGTCGTTGGACGCCTGGCAAATATAAACACATATGACAGCACCCCGCTTGATGTTAAGCCGAAGTGTGGTCCATGAATGAATGTCACTGCTACTACAATTCAATAACTGTGAGTATCAATCACATCCACTATGCCAGCCTAGTTGGAACCGGCAACGTACAAGCCGATCCCGAAACGTGACCAAATCACTTCACGGTCTGTATACTTGTAAGTGGTGGTACTACCCCGGATCGGCAGACTGGGTACCACTGCCTACCACTCTTTGATAACCAGACCCGAAGCAAATATCCATCTCTTTTTTTTATTAACAAATATTTGCAATATTTAATATTATTAAATATTACAAATAAAAGCTATGAAACAAATATTTGCCCCGGGTTCGACAGGGAATCGAACCCGGGACTTAACGTGCAACGTACCAATCGCTGACCGTTCGTCCACGCCTGTCGTCAATATGCATGAAAGCATGATTTATTAAAGAAAATTAACCTTGATCTTTACTTTTGCTTAAAATGTTTTTTTTTTTTTTTTTTTTTTATTGTGACTCGACATTTGACATCGACCTGCCTGATAATAAGCAAGAGGAGATCCAAAAGTGCAGACGATTGAGACAACCGAGTTTGTTCACGGCTGTCTCAGCCGCCGTCACTATGCCGGCCAAAGGTGCTTCTTCACGCATCGCTTGAAGGATCCAAGGTTATAGGAGGGAGAGAACACATGGGCTGGCAAAGCATTCCACTTGTCGATTGTTCTACAAAGAAAAGATGCACCGAACTTTTTAGTTCGACTACCGATTCTGTCGACAAAATGTGAATGCTTCCCCCGACCAGTGCGGGTGTTACGGGTGTGAAAAGACGAGATAGGAACAAGGTTAAAGAGCTCCTCGGAACATTCCCCGTGGTATAGGCGATAGAGGACGCACAGAGCCGCCATGTCTCTGCGTAATTGCAGAGGCTCCAGAGTTCGCGTAACCTCTACATCTCCTATGATTCGGACAGCTCGGCGCTGCAATGAATCCAGGGCATTGAGAAGATACTTGGCAGAGCCGTCCCAAAGATGCGAACAGTACTCCGCGCAAGAGCGAATTTGAGCCTTGTATAAAAGCAGGCGAAGCTCTGGCGCGAAGAACCGCCGCACCTTGTTCAGGATGCCAAGTTTGCGGGAGGTGGTCTTAATAGCCCGCTCAACGTGATCCCTGTGATTCAGGTCGCTGCGAAGGGACATCCCTAAGATATCCAGTCTGTCCGAAGTACCAAGGGGAATGTTACAAAGAGAAGGAAGGGGGATAAACGGGGATTTTTTCGTCGAGAACGCGCATACCTGAGTCTTGTCTGCATTGAACTGAACCAGGTTCTCGTCGCCCCAATGAGTAATACAATCAAGAACCCGGTTCAGCTCCGCTACAACAGACTCTCTCATATCGGCTATCTCCTGTTTTCCGGCTGCGGGGCGGGCAGTGTAGCGTCCATGCACCGTGCTGTCGTCTGCATAGCAATGAATGCTGGATCCAAGGTCCAGCATGTCATTGATATGCAGTAGGAACAAGGTCGGCGACAGCACAGAGCCCTGAGGGACGCCAGCATTCACCGACACCCTACGTGACGCGCTGCCATCCACAACAACGCGTATGGAGCGGCCACGCAGGAAGTCGGCTATCCAGCTACGCAGACGGTCAGGTAAACCGTATGCCTCGAGCTTGGAAAGAAGGGCCTTGTGCCAGACCCTGTCAAACGCTTTGGAGATGTCCAAGCCGATGGCAAGGGCCTCTCCATTACCATCCAACGCTTCCCCCTAGACGTGCGTGGTGTACGCCAGAAGATCACCAGTTGACCGTTTCGGCCTGAAGCCATTGACACTTATGAATACCTTTGCCACCACCACCATTACCACCACTTCGATTTTACTGCGCGCCAATAGATGTTTTACATAAAAAAATGAATAGGTGGCATAGTGGAGGGGGTCACGTCATTCGATTTTATTGCGTAATAATTAAAGAATTTGGACTTAAGAAATATTTTAATTACAAAAGACGTAGATAATGTTATAGGCGCTCCGAAAGAGGCACGGTAAAACTATGCTAATAAGCAAACCTGAATTCAGTGTCGCGATGCAGAGCAACATATATTTGTCTCTTTTTCGCTCTTAATAACTATCATTTAGTAATTTATACTAATACAATAACAATCACTTCATCGTGATTGATCGTTTGCCTCGAACAATTTGCGAACACTAAAATTAATGTACATAACGTATCTACCTCATTTTACATAATTCGTAATATACCACACAATTTTACATCAATAATTCCAAGGAGTTAATATTTAAATAATCGTTTATTATTCATATTTTACATAAATCTATATAGCATAAAATTAATGAATCGCCAATTCAAAACTTATAAAAAATAAAAATCTTCGTTGATAAAATATGAACAGCATCAGTCCACATTATCATCCACGTCCACATATTCATCAGCAGTTAAAACTAGGGTCGCATCTGATTTGCACCAGGCTTGGCCAAATCCATGTTGAATAACTGCAATAAGTAAATAAATATAATATCCAAGTTTGTGTAGTCGCGTTTCGGGATCTGCTTGTAAGTTGCCGGTTCCAACTAGGCCGGCATAGTGGATGTGACTGCTATTTACAGTTATTTAACTGTAGTAGCAGTCACCTCCATTCATGGACTGCACTCCAGCTTAACAGGACTGTCACATGTCAAGACAATAAAATAAAGTAGGACGTCCAACGTGGCAAGTGATTTTAAACCGTTAGCTCTTGGTTTGGAATGCCGTTATCAATGTCGAAGCCTTTGCAACATTGAGCCGCAAAATACCACTATCCTATTGATATCCTATTGAACAGCCAAGGGCATCTCTACTTCCTGTAAAGATGGAAGACATAGCAATAAAACAAGCCTAAGTATAGTTACTATTTTAATATCTATGCGTCCATATCAATAAAACTGTCACACCTTTTCCCCACAGGAATAGGCAGAGACAATGGATCGCCACTTGAAACGATTTTGACATAAATTCTAACATTTCGTTTTTTTTACATCTATAATTCTCTTTATACAAGCTCTACGATTATGGGCACTAGGCAACCCAGTTTCTTGAGGATGTCTCCGATTATTGCGAAAAACACTCTCCTGGGCCTGATTCGGGCCTAATTCATAAATTCCTTTCGTCAATCTACTTTCACGCATCATAATATAAATATAACCTAACTAAATAAATTACCTCTTGTTCAGATGCAGCATTCCTCCGTACTCTCATTAAAGAAGTATCAGCTTCTAAAAATATAAATATAGAAATTAGATTGAGATTGGAACTGCATGGAATCCAAATCTATAGTAGTTGTAAAAAAGTCCAAGATACTAGTTGTAACACCAATATTATGCAGTTCAGGCATGTCTGCGTGCAGCAGTCGCATCTTGTGGAACCCTAGTAATTATTTTTTACTGAGACGCTACATCTTATCTCTACTTTCCTGGTGGTAAGTAAAAGGAGGTTCAATAACGCTGACGGAAAATGCCGGTTTAGTCGCCGTCACTATGCCGCCCAACTCAAGCTTATCCATTAATGCAACTGAGTTACTACGCGTAGAAGATGTGGTTCCTGGGTCGACAGACTATGTAATTACACATTAGTCTGCCTACCAATCTTTAAAAAATGTAGTTTTTATTAATATGTCTAGTTATGAAAATAACATACCTCGTCGCTCAGCTTCACTTTTCTGCAATACAAATAAACATTAATAATGACTTTTCGTATAACCCATTATATACGTGCTGGCATAGATCCAATGTCGGATCCAAGATCTAGCATGTCATTGATTTGGACAAGAAACAATGTTAGCGATAGTACGGTGCCCTGAGGGGCACCGGTTTTTTATCGACATCCTGCGTTCGTCTGCTACCATGCGCATAGAATGCCCACACAGGATATTTACAATCCAGCCACACCCCTTGTCCGCGCCGGTCAAATCAACTGTAGTTTTGTCAACCTCATGTTTAGATAGAAGGACCTTATGCCAAACACTATCAAACGCTTTATTTATAATACTTTCTGTTAAGAGTTCAATTTCGGAGTATTGACAGTTGTACTCATGCGATCTAACTAACATGGGTTGATATAGTTGTGCCACTAATGTCTTTATGTTTTAAAGTCATTATTAGTTTAATTATTACTTTTATAATAGTGATATGAGTCAGCAAAGTGAAAGATCTGATGTCTAGCTAAAGGAATTGAGGAGTGACAATTTGATTTTGATGTTTTATGTTGATGTTTTTATGGGTTTAGCCAGGACTCTATTCTTATTTTAATAATGCCGCACACCCCGGTCCCTGGCTTCGCTCTGAAGTATCTTTGTCTTCTAAACTTGGGTTAGCGTTCCTAACTTTTTTAATTATTTAGACTAGACATCTGACCTGGAAGTGTCTAACTCTAATAGTACGCAAAGTCCAAGAGCGCTGACTATACAGTTTACCTCAGACTACCTTGAAGGATCCAAGGTTATAGGATGGGGCGAACACATACTCGTAAAATGGTAAAGCATTCCACTTATCGATTGTCTATAATAAACGACTTGCCGAACCTTTTCATCGACTAGATTCGGTCGACAAAATGCGGATGTTTTTTCAAATGCGTAAGCGACGACAGGTACACAGATAATGTGAATGTTTATGCTTACCGTATCCAATACGTAGAATTGATGTTTAGAAATGTCTTTCTCACTCGTTGTGAATTGTGGATTTGCTGAAAAATAAGGTTAGGACTATATACCAGGGATGTTACAGAGCTTCGACTCCGGTTCCGTTAAGTCGGGACTTCCGATTATTATTACACCTTCGGTTCCGACTACGGCTCCGACACTTTTAAATCGAAGGTTTTAATCGGAGGTCCAAGCATAACATAGCGGCGGCGGCGGCCTGTGTCGACTGTTATGAACAGGTTCATACATGTCGCGCGGGGAATCCCCCCGACTCCCACTACATGCACTCTGTCGTCAATTATTTTTTCACTTGTTAATTTGTTACGCACACGACACGTTCATAGGTTATAGAATTCTGATCCTGCCTCCGACTCCGATAAAGCAAAGTTAAAATCTCCGACTCCGCCTTCGGTTCCGATAAAACTACCTCCGTTGCATCCCTGCTATATACTAAACAAATTTTTATTTACTAAACAAAGTTTATTAAAATATCGGTCTGATAGTGGCTTATATTATAGCGTTTATTTAAGGCCGCTTTTATTTAATATAGTCTCTTCGTGACCACGATGACTGCAAAGCTCTCGAAACGTCGAAATAATACAAAATGTAAAATCAATAACCAAAAATAAACGCGGTAGTAAGTAAGCGACATAAAATTTGTTTTATTCATTGATTAATATTAGGATAAAATCTAAGAAAATAATATGTCATGTTTTGTATTATATTATAGTATGTTGACTTACATTGCTTTCCCCAAACAGATTCCCGATAATTTACTCTTTTAGCGCCCATTCTGCGTCTCTTCCCCCTTATGCGTCGGCCAGACTGATTCCGAGATTCATTTGATAGTTTCCTTATGATTTTATGATAAAGACATCTAGACGAGACCGTTGAGATCTGCAGGTTAAAACATACACACAATACTTTTTAAATAATTCAATCCAATTGTCACGCCTTTTACCCACTTGCCACGATCCTGACACAACTCCCTCGCTTCCCTCACATCCACAGTTCTCCTCATTTTTTTTATTGTGACACGACATCTGACCTTGACCCCCCTGATGATAAGCAAGAGGAGGTCCAAGAGTGACAACGACTGAAAAAACCGAGTTAGTTCCCGGCTACCTTGTTATACAAAGAAAAGACGCACCGAACTTTTTAGTTCGACTGCCGATTCGATCGATAGAATGTGGATGCTTTCCCCGACCTGTGCAGGTATTACAGGTGTGAAAGGACGAGGTAGGAACAAGGTTAAAGAACTCTTCGGAACATTCTCCGTGGTATAGGCGATAGAGGACGCACAGAGCCGCCATGTCTCTGCGTAGTTGCGGGGGCTTAAAATTAATTAATACATAATTCATTAAAAAATGTTGCTGTCTAATGTTTATACTTCAATTTAATACACATTTATAATTTTAAATAACTAAATCTATTTGCTTTTTGAGGAAAGTGTGTGTTTATCGTTATTAACATTTTGCATGTTACTTCACTATTCATAATAGACACGTGACCATGACGTTTATTTAGCTGCATTCCTACCGCGTTTATTTAGCTCGTTCCCTGACAGTACTTACAATTTCACAATGATTATCTTCGAATTCTTCCTCCATGATATCAATTTCATCTGTATCCTTTGATGGTATTATCATCAGTTTTGTGTCCGGGCATGAAGCAGAAACTACCAGCTGTGATGATTTAGGGAAAACCAGCCTATGCGCTGTCCTGTTTAACAATAGTTAGAGAATGAATTAAACAAATTTTATGCGGCTTACTATCGCGTTTATTTTGGTTTGGATTTTACAATTTGTTTAATTCATTTTTCAATGTTCGCGCAAAATCTAAGGAAATACTAAATAGTTTTGACTGGTAAAGAAACCGTCTAGTCTGCTGGGCATGATTTTTTATTTTTATTATTGTGACTCTACATATGATCGGCATCGGCAGATTGGGCACCACTGCCTACCACTCTTTTATAACCATATCCAAAGCAAATATCCGCTATTACAAAATTTTATATTTGTAATAGTCAATCTACAAATAAAAGTTTTGGAAGAAATCTTTGCTCCAACCGGGAATCAAACCCCGGACATTCAGTTAACCAATGCGTAATTGGTTAGTTTTTTTTTGTTTTTTCTTTACATTTTTATACTAAGCTACTAAAGTGCTTGTATCATAGATACAGGACAACCAAAGTACATATATCAAAGATACATTGGCTTTCGGTTTGCGTAACCATTGCACTGCCACTACACCACGGTGTCGTCAATTTAATATGATAATACCTAGGTATATAGCACGGTGGTTGAAATAGTTCTTTAGTATTCATATCTTGGCATACACCATCCAGTAATATTAAGTCTTCCATAAGTTCGTTCACGACAAATATCTGAAATAAAAAACAACATTATTCTAGGCATTAATCGTTGGTAATAAACATCTCATTTAATTATTTATTTATTTATTTTTATTTCTTTAAGGATAACTTACAGCTAACTAGAGATATATATATAAATAGATAAGTTTTCGACATGAAAAAAGGCCAATAACAAGTTACCACCGATAATTAGGTATAAACATAACTTAATAAACTAAATAAGATAAACAACTCTAAAAATAACTAACGACTAAGAGTGGGAACCCATAGCATATCTGCATGTAAGGAAGCGTTTTAATGACGCTGGCGTTGCAACGAAGGGATCAATGTCAGCACAAAAATCATTATAGTAATTGCAAGTTCTTATAAAAAATGCATTTTGCATGTAAATGGTTCTGGCAAATGGTACGTGAAAAATCCTCTTAATTCTAGCAGAGCTACTCTGAGTCCTATGTACTGAAGCAACTCAAAAAATCGACTCTAGATTGGAGAATAGCAAGCAGATACGCAACGTCAGCGATGGAACGACGCAATGAAAGGGGTAATAAGTTATCTTATTTATCAACTCATAATGTTAAATTAGTTAATAAATAAGATAGCTCATTCTTCCGGAGATCTCCACAGCTTCCAAAATGTATATGCACACGATAAACCGACTGTGGTTAAGGATACAGTGGTGTAGTGGCAGTGCAATGGTTACGCAAACCGAGAGCACACGTTTAAAACCACTCGCCGGTACCAATGTATCCTTGATATATGTACTTTGGTTGTCCTGTTTCTATGATACAAGCACTTTAGTAGCTTATTATAGAAATGTATATAATTAAAAAAACGCACAATTGTTTTACTTTAAGTATACAGACCATGACTTGTAAGTTGCCAGTTCCAACTAGGCCGGCATAATAGATACGTCTGTGAATCGTAGTTTTTAACTGTATTAGCATTCGCTTTCATTCATGCTTAACATTCCACACTCCAGCTTAACATCAGGTGACATAATATTATAATAAAATTCTTATTGCACATAATATCAATTAATCAATCAAATTGTCACGCCTTTGTCCTACAGGGATAGGAAAAGACAATGGATATAAACTACAAAAGTTTACAAGAGGCATTTTCTACCGGTAAACTTTTTACAGAATAAAATAAAGTAATTAGTTGTGTCAGCATCGTGGTGTGGTAAATCATCATCATCAGCCAGAAGGCGTCCACTGCTGAACATAGTTGTATATATTCTCCCCCTTAGAACGCCATTCCGAACGACTAAATGCCAGTTGCGCGTCCCCTGGGTATTCGTGACTTTCACTATGTCGTCAGTCCACCTAGTGGGAGGCCTACCTACGCTCCGTCTTCCGGTTCATGGTCTCCACTCTAGAACCTCTTTCCCATCGGTTGTCGGTTAATCGAGCGATGTGGCTATGCTTATCCTATTTACAATAAAGTCGTGATAACTTACCTTAAATGCTTTCAAACATGGCACGAAGGCATGTTCCAATCTCATATTAAGTCTTTCACTGCTCAAATTATGATAGGCCGGCACAGTGGGTAGTATTGCCATTGACAGCTTCACACCGATTTCACGCCACATCGATGCTTCTAGACTAAAATGTATATATTCATTAAATCAAAATGTAATATTAATATCTTCGATCTGGCGTTTCTTCTTGGGTTGCCTAGTGCCCATAACGGTAGAGCTTGTATGAAGAGAATTGTGGATGTGACGGAAGCGAGGAAGTTGTGTCGAGTGGCAAGTGGCGCTCCATTGTCTCTGCCTTACCCTGTGGGAAAAGGGCGTGACAATTTTGATTGAATTTGGAAATAAGACCATTTAATTTTTACGCTTGTGCATAATGTACATAACTTTCAAAAACAGTTTGGATCACCTTCGAGAAACTACCAAGATCACCTTCAAAGAACAGCTAAGATTACCTTCGAAGAACAGTTAAGATTACCTTCGAAGAACAGTTAAGATTACCTTCGAATAACAGCGAAGAACTATAGAAAAAATCGTGAAAACCAGCGCAGTTTGTATGAAGCGTTTCGGGATCAGCTTGAAGATAGCTAGTTCCAACGAGGTTAGCATAGCGGATGCGAGTGCTACTGCTATCTGTACTAGCATCTGTTCAGCTTAATATTAGGATGGGTGTTGTCATATGTCGAACCACAATTAAAAAAACATCAAATTTAACCGTTGTTCTCTCCATCCTATGATCTTGGATCCTTCAAGCGATGCGTGAAAAAGCACCTTAGGCCGGCATAGTGGTGCCGACTGGGGCAGCCGGGAACTGACTCGGTTATTCCAGTCGTCGTCACTCTTGGACCTCCTCTTGCTTATTATAAGGCGGGTCGAGCTCAGATGTCGTGTCACAATAAAAAAATATATATAGACGCGTCATGTCTTGTTAACAATCCAGCGCATTAGCCACTGCCGGGAATTATACACGTAGACTTACCCAGATATAGGGTGTGGCGATAAATTAAACGCCTCTTTTAATGTGGGCATTGATATGTAATACGCTTGAACAGCTGATTCGCATCGTACTGTATAACTGTATGGACGATTCGTTAATACCTGGAATTTAAAAAAAGTTTGAATTTCTCTATTTATTATATATAAACAAAAGACGTGGCGAATTGGTTAAGCACACCAGTTTGGTACGCATAAAGTCTCAGGTTCGATTCCCGTTTGAAGTAATTCGTTTTTATTCTTAAAGTGGCAGTGCAATGGCTACGTAAGCCGAGTGGCACGGGTTCGAAACCACTCACCAATGTGTCTTTGATATATGTACTTTGGTTCAGGGGCGTAGCTACCGCCGTATCTACCGTATCAACTACACGGGGCTCCCGGGCCAATGGGGCCCCCAAAGTATGTAAGCAAACATTAATAAAAACTTCCCAAAAAGCAATAAATGATTTAATAAATCAGTTTGACGAAAAAAAGGCAAAGAGAGTTCAATTTGAATTGTTTGTAAAAATTTTGGACAAAGTGACAGATAGATAATTATAATAAATAAATATTTCTTTTAATTTTATGCAAATATATTTTTTTCTTCTGTGAGAAATCTTTACCCTCTCTAAGGGCCCCCAAACAATTTTTTATACGCCAAGGCACGCTACGCTTCTGCTTTGGTTGTCCTGTTTCTATGATACTTTAGTAGCTTTGTATAAATATGTATAATAAAAAAATATAAATAATTAAAAATTTATAAATAAATAAAAATATAGATAAAATGCTGTACGATTCAAAATTGATTTCGAATCGTACAGATAGTGATAATCTATCGCGGCCGTCCAGTCGTAAAAACTTGAGGTCTCGTGAGTTTTCAATATAATCGAACACCCGCAGTCGCGGCGGACCTGACAAAAGATCGCACCGTGAGTTATTAGCCGTACTTACACCAAGAACCCCAACAGCGTTTCCTGATACAATATAATCCTGGGAGGGCTCACTGAATTTCAGTTCTGTGAAAAACTCATAGTTAGGTATAGCTTCAGGCATATCCAGCTCGGGAGGCAAGTAGGTAGCCTCCAATAACCCAGATACCAGCACATACAAGCCCTTAGGTTGATCACCTGAAAGTTTACAATAAAATTAAGAGTGGTAGGCAGTGGTGCCCAGTCTGCCGATCCGGGGTAGTACCATCACTTACAAGTAAGTTACTTCACTGTCCGTATACCTATACAGACACTGAAGTAGCGTTATTAGCTTGTAAGTTGCCGGTTCCAACTAGGCCGGCATAGTGGTTGTGACTTTTTTTATTTTTTTTATTGTGACTCGACATATGACAGCACCCCGCTTGATGTTAAGCCAAAGTGCGGTCCATGAATGAATGTCATTGCTAATACAATTCAATAACTGTGAGTAGCAATCACATCCACTATGCCGGCCTAGATGGTACGGGCAACTTACAAGCTGATCCTGAAACGTGACCAAATCACTTCACGGTCTGTATACTTGTAAGTGGTGGTACTACCCCAGATCGGCAGACTGGGTATCACTGCCTACCACTCTTTGATAACCAGACCCGAAGCAAATATCCATCTTTTTTTTTCATTAACAAATATTTGCAATATTTAATATTATTAAATATTACAAATAAAAACTATGAAACAAATTTTTGCTCCGACCGGGGATCGAACCCGGGACTTTACGCGCAACAAAGCAACGATTCTAATACTGATACTTACTTACAGTTATTTAATTAAAGTAGCAATCATCTTTGTTAATGAACCGCATTCCGGCTTAACATCACTTGGGGTGCTGTCATATTTCGAATCACAATAATAATTATTATTATTTATTAATTAAAAGGTACACTTACAGCATAACATATACATTCATGGTAACTTAATATTATTATAGTTTAAAATGGGTACATATGTCTGCCAATTACAAGTATACACAACATTTGTACGAAAATTGTGATCAAGAAAACAAAATAATACTAAACAAAACAAAACTAAAACTATAAACATGAATCCTTTAAACATGATTAACAAAAAATATTAATAAGATACTATTAAATAATAATAAAGAGCAGAGATAATAATTATAGAACGATTCTGGTACATACCATACCTCTTTTTATTGTTGCTTGACATATGACAGGACCCCGCCTGATGTTAGGCTGGAATGCGGTTCATGAATGAAGGTGACTGCTACAACAGTTAAATAACCGTAACTAGCAGTCATATACACTATGCCGGCCTAACAGAAGTTGTAACTTCTGTTAACTTGTAAGTGGTGGTAGATCCCGGATCGGCAGACTGTGCACCACTGCCTACTACTCTTTTCTCCTTACTATGCTCTGCCTACCTCCAAAAGTACCTACCTCTAGATAAAAGGATATCGTTACAATTAAAATTAATAATTTCTGAATGTTCCAGAAAGTAATCTGCGACCAACTCGTTGCCTTGCAGCCATGATACTGCACGGAATTGCGTCTAAAAACATAATTCGATTTAAATCGACAGTTAAAGTAACGGTTATTGGCGCGACTTTCACCTCTATTTACTAGTGCTGTCACTTTTCAAAAAACATCCATTTGCTATAATACTTTCACGACTCAAATCTCTGGAAGAATGGGCACATATACAACTAAAAGTTGATATTCCTTAAAAAATAACACTTACACTTAATGTGTATACACTTACTTACACTTACTTTGGCCGGCATAGTGACGGCGGCTGAGGCAGCCGAGAACAAACTCGGTTTTCTCAGTCGTCGTCACTCTTGGACCTCCTCTTGCTTCTTATCAGGCGATACGAGGTCAAACGTCGTGTCACAATAAAAAAAACTGTGTAAGAAGATGTAGTGACAAGGATTGACAAAGAAATGCTTCGATAATTTGGGCACATGGAAAGGATGAGTGAAAGTAATCTGTTGATTACCAGACCCAGGAGAGCTTTTTCCGAACAAATCGGAGACATCCTCAAAAAAGCTGCGTTGCCTAGTGTCCATAACCATAAAGCTTGTATAAATAGAATTGTGGATGTGAGGGAAGCGAGAGAGTTGTGTCAGGATTGTGGCAAGTGGCGCTCCCTTGTCTCTGGCTATCCCTGTGGAAAAAAGGCGTGACAAATTTATTGATTGACTTGATGTGGTTTCGTATGTTTTAATGTATTTCTTATTATCAGGGACCGATTTGAATGAAGACTTGTAAAAGAAAAAAGCAGACATCCAAACCAAAACAAAGATTACCAGAGACAAAGATAAAGAACGTTATTTCGTTTATTATTAATATTGTGACCCGACATATGACAGCATCCAGCCTTATGTCAATCTGTAGTGGGGTCCATGAATGGAAGTATCTGCTACTACAGGTAAATAACTGTAAGTAGCAGTCACATCCACTATGCCGGCCTAGTTGTATCCGGCAACTTACAAGCTGATATACCTGCCTATAAATATCTGCCTCTTTTATTTTTAATAAAAAGGTTTCGTGCTCAGCTTGCAGGTAGCCGGTTCCAACTAGGCCAGCATAGTGGATGTAAGTTGCAGTCGTCTTCACGCATGGACCGCGCTCAAGGTTAACATCAGGCGGAATATATATACTCGTATCGTTTACCTCAGGCGAGCAGGGAGCGACAAGACTAGCTTTATGTCTACATAGTTGCACTTTCTCTTGAATTGAGTTAATTAATAGACGAAACTCCATCTCGTCCAGGAAACCTAAAAAGATATTATTCATTATTGTGATATATACGAACAATCAGTGGATTTAATAATATTAAATATTACAAATATTTGTTAATAAAAAAAAGATATTTGCTTCGGGTCTGGTTATCAAGGAGTGGTAGGCAGTGGTACCCAGTCTGCCGATCCGGGGTAGTACCACCACTTACAAGTATACAGACCGTGAAGTGATTTGGTCACGTTTCGGGATCAGCTTGTAAGTTGCCGGTTCCATGTAGGCCGGCATAGTGGATCACAGTTATTGAATTGTAGTAGCAGTGACATTTATTCATGGACCACACTTCGGCTTAACATCAAGCGGGGTGCTGTCATATGTCGAGTCACAATAAAAAATTAAAAAAGATGCAACTGGCATCTTGTCTTTCGGAATAGCGTTCTAAGGGGGAGGCCTATGTGCGTCTACTGGCTGGTGATGAAGATAGTAACAATCAATGCTCTGGCGCACCTTGTTTAGGATGCCAAGTTTGCGGAAGGTGGTTTTAATGGTCCGCTTGATGTGGTCATGTGATTCAAGCCGCTGCGAAGGGACATCGCTAGAATTTCCAGTCTGTCCGAGGTACTGAGGGAGGTGATACAAAGAGTATGAAAGGGGATAGTAGATAACCTTCTTCTTTTAACTGCACAGCGTCTAACATCATGATGTTAAGGGTAGAGGTAGTGGCCTGTCGTGTTTTCACAGTGATAGCAGTCCATGGGCGATCTCTTTGAAGAAGACCTAATTGTTTTGTTACGATTAATCTGAAAAATTAAGAAATAAATTATTTAAAAGGCATTTCTTTATTGTGGGGCGATATAATTGGTGTCACAAGGTGACCGTGGTGTATTGGTAGTTCAATGGTTACGCAAACCGAGAGAACGCGTTCAAAAGATACATTGCCGGTAGCAATGTATCTTTGAAATATATACTTTGGTTGTCCTGTTTCTGAGATACAAGCACTTAAGTAACTTTGTATAGCACTTGCACTTGCCAACTGCTCACTCGAACTATAAACAAAACTCCTTCCTTTGGAGAACATGCGACTACGTCAATAAGCATTGTTCGGACATCGATCTATTCTGCACCAAGCCATCAATTGTCCGTAAGCACATGACAAGACAGTTTTTTGACACCCTGAATCCATGATAATTTAAATTGATTGATTTTTTTGATATGGAATTGACTATTTCTTGTTTGAATGTACTGACTACTTTACATTTTGTTTTTATATTTTTGCCTGCAACTTGCGTTGACTCGTAAATGGCCTTATAATTAGTTAAAGTTATTCTGTTTATATTATTATACTGTACTAGCTGTAAGTCAACCTTTAATAAATAAATAAATAAATAAATAAATAAATAGAAATGACAGCACCCTGCCTGGTGTTAATCTGAAATGCGGTCTATGAATGTAGGTGACTGCTACTACAGTTATAACTGTAAGTAGCAGTCACTTACACTACGACGTCCGACTTAGTTAAAACCGGCAACTTACAAGCTCAATCCGAAAAGTTCATTTAACTGCCTCTATATTTGTAAGTGGTGGTATTACCCCGGATCGGCAGACTGGGCACCACTGCCTACCACTCTTTGATAACCAGACCCGAAGCAAATATTCGCCTCTTTTTTATTAACAATTATTTACTTTATATCTAATTATTAAATATTACAAACAAAACCTATGAAACAAATATTTGCTTCGACCGGGAGTCGTAAAAACCTGGACTTTTCGGTCAACAAGATGTTTTTTTTTCTTATTGTGACACATCTGACCTCGACCCGCCTGATGATAAGCAAGAGATGGTCCAAAATTGACGACTGGAAAAAACAAATTAGTTCACGGCTGCCTTAGCCGCCGTCACTATGCCGGCCAAAGGTGCTTCTTCACGCATCGCTTGAAGGATCCAAGTTTATAGGATGGATGAAACATGGGCTGGGAAAGCATTCCACTTGTCGACTGTTCTACAAAGAAAAGACGCACCGAACTTTTTAGTTCAACTGTTGATTCGATCGAAAGAATGCGGATGCTTTTCCCGACCTGTGTTAGCACACGTATTGGTTTGTTAACGAATGAGTCACGCCTATCGTCACAATGAGGTAGGTATATGCTTACCGGTCTGCTTCTAATCTTGCATTAATCGTATCCTTTATAAATTTATTATCGACAAGCTGCGGTAGTAATTGGCACACCTCTTGTTCACCAGTTACGAATCCCTGCAAAATGTAAATGTTTTAAACAAATATTATAAACAATAAAAGAATTAAAAGTATATTAACTATAATTAAACTATAAATAAAGAGCGCCTAAGTGCGAGTCGAACGCGCTCATAAAGGGTTCTGTAGCAGCAAGAAACATTTTATATTATGTTTCTTGCTGCTACAGTTCTTGTTGATCGATTTTTATATTTGAGTTGATTGAATGAAAGGTAATTTGCTGTTTACGATTTATTTTATGACGTAGTAAAAAAACCTACTTACCGTTCGTTAATCTCGTTCAAACCAATTTTCGGTGGAAGTTTGCATGGTATTTTTTTTAGTTTTATCATTCTCTTATTTTAGAAGTTACAGAGGGGGGGGACACACACACACATTTTACTACTTTGGAAGTGTCCCTCGCGCAAACTATTCAGTTTAGAAAAAAATGATATTAGAAACCTCAATATAATTTTGAAGACCTATCCATAAATACCCCACACGTATGGGCTTTATGAAATATTTTATTTGCGTTTCAGTTCTAAGTATGGGGTTCCCCCAAAATTTATTGTTTTTTTTTTTTTTTCATTTTTGTGTGAAAATCTTAATGCTGTTCACAGAATTTACCAAGTTTCAACAGTATAGTTCTTACAGTTTCGGAAAAAAGTGGCTGTGACATTCCGAAACTCAATTGAGTCACTTTGAAATATTATACTAACCTTTCCAACATCATAACCGAATGCGAGTTGTATATCTATAACTCTATCCACGTATGCCATTATTTTTGGTACTGATACTCTGAAACACAATCAATCAATCAAGGCACAGACAATGGAGCGCCACTTGCCATGATCCTGGCACAATTCCCTCGCTTCCCTCAAATCCACAATTCTTTTCATACAAGCTCTGAGGTTATAGCACTAGGCAACCCAGCTTTCTGAAGGATGTCTCCGATTTCGTCGGGAAACACCCACCAGGATCTTCGCATCCATCCACATCACATTTATTAATTTCTTCCGTCAATCTACTTTCACTCATCCTCTCCATGTGCCCAAACTATCGAAGCATTCCTTTGTCAATCCTTGTCACCACATCTTCTTTCAAACCACATCTATCGCGCACTGTGCTATTCCTTATTCTATCCGCTATCGTCACTCCACATAGACCCCTTAATAACCGCATTTCTACAGCGTTAACTCTACTCTCATGCTTTTTCTGCCACACACGGCATTCACTTCCATACATTAATGTAGGAACCAATCAATCTATCAATTTGTCACGCCTTTTTTCTACAGAGATAAGTGGATCTAATAACATATAAAAGTATTACCTTGCCAATTTAAATAGCCTTAGAAATCTCAACATTCTTAATAACTTAGTGGCTGTTATAACGCTCGAATTGAAATCACCCCATTTGTCCCATTCCGTTAGAGAATCTATTACGTCTAATACTAAATCTAAAAATTAAACAAATTATAAATCTGATGTGGATGGATGCGTTAAACAAGGCAGGCCCAGAAGGGTGTTTTCCGACCAAATCGGAGACATCCTCAAGAAAGCTAGGTTGCTTAATGCCCATACCTTAGAGCTTGTATGAAGAGAATTGTGAATGTGAAGGAAGCGAGAGAATTTTGTCAGGACCTGTGGCAAATGGCGCTTCATTGTCTCTGTCTATCCCCATGGGGCGTGCGATTTGATTGATTGACATATAGATTACTTCTACAGAGTATGATAACCAATGATATTTGATAAGAAAAAACGTAGATATGTTATGCGCGCTCCGAAAGTGGCACGTTAAAACTATGCTCATAAGCAAACCTCAAACCTCAGTGTCGCGATGCAGAGCAACATACATTTGTCTCTTTTTCGCTCTTAATAACTAGCATTCCGTGAAGTGGTAGGCAGTGGTACCCAGTCTGCCAATTCGGGGTAGTACCACCACTTACAGCTATACAGACGATTCACTTCACGATTTTGTAACTTGCCGGTTCCAACTAGGCCGGCATAATGGAAGCGCCTGCTACTTGCCGTTATTACCTATATTTTTTAAATCCGCCTCGACATACGACAGCACTCCGCCTGATGTTAGGCTGGAGTGCAGTCATGAATAGAGGTGACCGCTACTACAGTTGAATAACTAAGGGTAGCAGTCACGTCCACTATGCCGGCCTAATTGGAAAGGGCAACTAAGTCATTTCAGAATCTGTACGCTTGTCAGTGGTGGTACCCCGGACCGGCTGACTGGGTACAACTTTAAGAAATGAATTAAGAAATTGTGAATGTGAGGGAAGCGAGGAAGTTGTGTCAGGTTCGTGGCAAGTGGCGCTCCAATGCCTCTGCCTATCCCTGTAGGAAAAAGGGGTGACGATTTGATTGATTGATTAAAATGAATAATGGTTTATAAATTAACAATAATAGTAATTACCAGCAGTTGCCATTAGTATGATTGAGAAATCCAATTTGTTCCAATGCGACTTGAAGTAACCCAGACAACCAAACGCAATCATCTTTACTATCATTTCAATTACATATATTATGTAAAATATTCTAAAAATAATTTATATAATTATACCCCAAAAAGCCGCCAAACCAAAGTGGAATTGGTCAGGGGGCCGACCGCGTAATTTCAATGGGAATGACAATAAAATTTGTTCCCATTTACAAAAAGTTACGCGGTCGCTGTTAGTGTCAAAAACAACTTTTATTCATTCGGACAATGAGTTTCAATGAGCTTTAACTTTTAATGAAAATAATACATCGATTCGTTACGCGGTCGCAATTTAAATTAAATTTTAAAAAACTGTCAAAACGAAGTTCATTGTCGTTGTGTTACGCAGTTGACCCGTAGGTAATCTTTGTCGCATGTCTGATGCATTATGGGCAAGTCTACTTCTAAGTGAACTCCACATAGCAGACAGTGTCAGATTAAGACTATTTCATGCCCTAAGCAATGCCTATGGGCCCCCTATTCTATTGTAAAATAGTATTGGTCTTTAAAAAATGCATATTTAATTCAACGAGATAGATAAACTTTAGAACTTATACAGCGTTTTCACGAGGCGAATTTAGTTGTTCAACTGTGAATTCATTCGCGATTTGAACCGTCTGAACAGACTTTTAAAGACCTTTCAACTTTTATTGATTGAATTAATAGCTGACAGCGAATCGACTCATCTAAACTTGTTCGTTCAACTTTCATTAAATAATCCGTCTAATCAGTCAGTTAATCAGCGCGATTGAGTACCTATGTATTTTATATTGCGTTTCTCTATCATAAGTATTTTGTTTGTTTGTAAAATAAAATATGAATGAAATGTAAATTATAGCGACCGCATCCACGAGAAAAATGATAAAATGTACAGATAGTGTAATGACAAGTTCAATAATTATTGAATAATATTAGGTCGATTATTATTGAATCGTGATAACGCGATACAGTCGTGATACAGTCAATATTTGCTTTCGATTTTTTGTTAAACGATAAATATTGAACAAATAAATTCGCCCTGTGAGAATGTTGCATTAGAATATGTATAAAAGAACAACCGTAAGTTGATTTTTTTTTCAGCCATAGGCGCTCTTGGACGTTCCCTTGCTTCGTTAGCAAGTCGAGGTCCAACTAAAAAAACTTTGTGTCGACCGGGAATCTGCGACTAACATGTACCGGATTGAAGTGTTAAAAATACTTACAAATTAAGTACTTTTATAGACAAGATGCCTGCTTTTGAAATGGGTGGCGTTAAAGCGACCTCACTCAGAATCACTGGCGTATTACACAGTATAGTTAAATAGATGAAGCAATCAAACCATATGTTAGTTACTAATCTGTAACACTTTTGCCTCCAATGGCTTCTGGGTACCTGAGCATTCGCAGCTTCAGGTGTGATAGCGTCCACTAACTTGTGACGGAGCCAAACAGCGTATTTCTAAAACAATTCATATAGCTTGACAAATGACAGGTTTTTGCATTATGTTAAGCTGGAGGGCGGTCTCCAATTTAAGAATGGAAGTAACTTTTTTGTTTTTTTATTGTGTCACGACATTTGACCTCGACTTGCCTGATGATAAGCAAGAGGAGATCCAAGAGTGACGACGAATAAAACAACCGATTAAGTTCACGGCTGCCTCAGTCGCCGTCACTATGCCGGCCAAAGGTGCTTCTTCAAGCATTGAATGAAGGATCCAAGTTATAGGAGGGAGAGAACACATGGACTGGCTAAGCATTCCACTTGTTGATTGTTCTTCAAAACAGGCGCACCGAACTTTTTAGTTATATAACTGTTAGTAGTAGTAACCACTTCCATGTATACCGACCGTGAAGTGACTTAGTCGCATTTCGGTATCAGCTCGAAAGTTGCCGGTTCCAACTAGGCCGGCATAGTAAATATGAATGCTATTTAACTTTAAGTAGCAGTCGCATCTATTCATAACAAACCTTTATTGTGGTAAAAGTATATATTGTTACGTCCTGTCAGTCTCACTCACGAATATCGAAAGTACGCGATATTCCTTTGTTAGGAATTAAAGCGGAAACAATATAAATAAAGGGTTTTTAAGAGTAAGATCCAAATAGAATTTTTTGGATGTTTGAATATTCCTATATATAAGGAACGTTGCCAGCGCGCTGTCAGTCCGGTGGGGACAGCGATGCCTGCGATTGGGAAACGAGGCTTCAGTTTGGACAGCGAGAACTACGATACGACATAAGGACGACTTTGGCTTGACAATTGAACTTCGACTGCTTACGGGTTATTTGGAATGTGCAAATGAAGCGCTATCCCTTCAACAGTCAGAAGACGTCCACTGCTGAACATAGGCCTCGCCCTTAGAACGCCATTCCTAACGACAAGATGCCAGTTGCATCCACCGGTTATTCGTGACTTTCACTATGTCGTCAGTCCACCTAGTGGGAGGCCAACCTACACTGCGTCTTCCGGTTTGTGATCTCCGCTCTAGAGCCTTTCTTCCCTATCGGTTGTCGGTTCTTCGAGCGACAACCGATCACTAAAATGCAATATTTTTAAAAACTTACCTTTGGCCTCCACAAACTACCTAACTGTTCTAGATTAATTTTGCCTGAGTCGGAGTCTGCTGCTACTTCGACAGCTTGTACCAGAACTCTTACGCCATCTTTACTTATTTTCCCATGTTCATATTGACGCCAGTATGATATTTTCATCGCTTTTAATACGCGTTGGTTCGCTTCCCTGTAATATCAATTAATCAATCAAATTATCACGCCTTTTTCCCAGAGACAATGAAGCGCCACTTGCCACAATCCTGACACAACTCCCTCGCTTCCCTTACATGCACAATTCTCTTCATATTTGTATGAAGGCAACACATCTTTCTTAAGAATGTCTCCGATTTGGTCGGAAAACACCCTTCTGGGCCTGCCTTGTTTAACGCATCCATCCACATCAGATTTATAAATTTCTTTCTTCAATCTACTTTTACTACCTTGTCCCTACATCTTCTTTCAAACCACATCTATCGCGCACTGTGCTATTTCTTTTTCTATCCGCTATCGTCACTCTACATACAACTTAACGACCGCATTTCTACAGCGTTAATTCTACTCTCAATTCTACTCTTCTAATTCATGCTTCTTCTGCCACACCCAACATTCACTTTCATACATTAATGTAGGAAGAAGCACCACATTATGAACAGCCCTCCGTGAGTGAGTTTCATGAATGAAGGTTAATGTTACTACAGTTAAATAACTATGCCGGCCTAGTTAGAACCGGCAATTTACAAGCTCCAAAAAGTCGGAATAATAAAAAAATCAATAACTAAAAATAAACGCAATAATAAGTCGCATAAAGTTTGTTTGCGCAAAATGTAAGAAAATTTTATCTTACAAGATGAACTCGAAACGCGACTAATGAACTCCGCGATCTGTATACTTAAATGTGGTGGTACTACTCCGGATCGCCTGACTGGGCACTACTGCCTACCGTTCTACACTGTGGACGGTAGTCAAAATAAATTAAGAGTTTGTAATAGGTCCTGTACCTCATCATCTCAGCGAATTCCTTCTTGGTTGGTTCATTGGGAATTTCCCTATCGCAATCCGGACATGTCGTATATCTATATCCCATATAGGTGTCGTCTTCCAGTTCATCATCACCTCCAGATAGTTGGATTTGGTATGGATGTTTTATATTTGTGCCTGGAAATTTAAAAAATGGCGGAGCGCAACAATTAGCACAGTTTCTTACGCATGAAGTCCCAGGTTCGATTCCCGGTCGGAGCAAAGATTTGTTTCATAGCTTATATTTGTAATATTAAATATTACAAATGTTTATGAAACTAACAAATTTTATGCGGCTTACTATCGCGTTTATTTTGGTTTAGACTTTACAATTTTTTATTATTTTGTTTAATTCATTAATCAATGTTCGCGCAAAATCTAAGAAAATACTATTACAAATATTTGTTTATAAATCAGATGCGTTTTAACAACTCAGACTTAGAAGGGTGTTTTTTGACCCAATCAGAGACATCCTCAAGAAATCCTAGTACCTTAGTACCCATAACCCTGAAGCTTATATGAAGAAAATTATAGATGTGAAGGAAGTGAGGGAGATGTGTCAGGATGTAGGAAGTTTTTTGTCGTTGTAGAAGTGCCGACGACAAAAAACCGAGGCTTCACGGTTGCCCCAGTCGCCGTCACTATGTGATCCTGATCAGGAAACGCGACTAAGTCACTTCACGGTCTGTATACTTGTACTACCTCAAATCAGCAGACTGAGTACCACAGCCTACCACTCTAAGAAAATAGGAAATAACATCAGACTCACCTTCCTGCACCAAATCCCAGTTGGCATCAGCGAGAAACTTGTCCATCTTCAGCATACAAATGCATCTATCCCTGGTCATCATGATCCTTTTCACACTATTGGTCATGTTTGCCTTTTTAGCCAATGATATCTCAGCCAAACCCAACACATTAAGCACTTTTCCCATTGTCGTTGCATTTAGAAGTAGTGACAGAAGAACTAGACCTGTTGCTTGTATTAGGAAGGTCTAAAAACAATGTTAAGTGACGTAGTTGCGTTTTGAGATCACCTTATAAGTTGCCGGTTCCAACTAGGCCGACATAGTGGATGTGATTGCTACTTACAGTTATTGAATTGTAGTAGCAGTGACATGCATTCATGGACCACACTTTGGCTTAACATCAAGCGGGGTGCTGTCATATGTCGAGTCACAATAAAAATAATAAAAAAATGTGACTGCTTTTATGGACCGCAGTCCAGCTTAACATCAGACGGGGTGCTGTCATGTGTCGAGTTGACTAAAGTTTTTTTTATAACAGCGTATTGCTAAAGAACCGACAACTGATGGGGAAGAAAGGTGGTCGCATTTTCACGTTTTGCTTGAAGGATACAAAAATATTAAATGGACACACGTGGCTTGGTAAGCAAAGGAAGATTCAAACTATCAGATGTTCGACAAAGAAACGACGTGTCAAAACGTTTTATTAATGTGACTCGACATTATGATAGCTGGAGTACGATCCATGGATGTAGATGACTGCTACTACAGATTACCCGCTGCAAGTAGCAGTTACATCCACTATGCCGGCTTAGTTGAAACCGGCAAATGATACCGAAAATCGACTTCACTTCACGGTCTGGCCACTACTGCCTACCACTTGAACTGATCACTTCAAGGTCTCCACTGCCTACCACTCTTTAAAAGTGTTATTTAGACTTACCTCCCCAACATCTCCAGTACCAGGTGTCTCCAAAATGATAAGAGCAAAGAACAAAGGCAGAGGACCTCTTAATCCACCCCATACACACGCCATGCTATGTTGCCATTGAAGACCATACCCTATTCTCTTCAAAAGAGGTGTCAAAATCGCAAACACCATCAATCTAGCACTAAAAACCGTGCAATACGTAACGAAAATCAATGAGATTTGTCTAACGTTCATAATATGAGTTAACTTCTCGAATATAACCACACCGACCATTGTGAAAATTAATGTGTTCACTATATAGGTAAGAACGTTCCAGAATTTACTTATGGCGGCATCAACTTCAGCCGACAACGAAGATTTCTTATCACTTATCAACACACCAGCTAGAACCGTACTTAATAAACCGGATACGTAAAAGAACTTTTCACCTAAATAATATATCAAATAGGCGCCGGATATAGTTAACGTGACAGCGCAAATAACATCGTTATAAACTAAGGTTAAGAAAATTGATAATATTTTTCCAGTAAAGAATCCCCATATTAGTCCTCCACCGCCGTATCGGAGCAGTAACAGGGAAATTTGTCCAGCTGTGTTAACTGCCATAAGTAAAACTCCAGTCAGAGCAGTAAAAGCTATCATAGCCGTAGCATCACTCATAAGACTCTCTCCTTGGAGCATAATACTCACATTCTTGCCTTTTGCCATCTCTTTCAGTTTTTGGATCAAGTCTAAAGGATAAATGGGACAGCAAATGACGCCAAATAGAAAAGCAGTCGTGAAGTTCCACGCTCGATCGATAACATGATAAGAGACGAATGCGACTATGAGTGAAATAAATAGCAATCCTGGGACTGAGAGTAAAAGAACTTGAGGTAGAGATTTCCAGAAGGAATGTGCGTCAGCTTGGTAGGAGGTGTTGAAAATCACAGCTGGTATGAAAGCTATTAGTAAGGTATCTGTGTCGAGGTAGCATATGGAGACGAAGGGTCTGAATGCTGGAAACCTATGAGCGCAGTAACCAGCTATACCTCCTAAAGAGAACATGATGACTCTATATGGAAGGGATGTGTTTGTTAACAGCATCACAGCGCGGACTCCAACTCCGATGAGTAACGTGGTGAAGACGAAGAGATATGCAATGTACATTGGGTAAGCTAACGTTGGCCGTTCAGCATCCAAGTGGCTTATAGTAAAATTAACACACGTCACAGAATTAAATAATAAGCAGAAAATTAACTTGCGTGTAGACTCCATGTTTGTTTTTCGTTTAAAGCCTACTTGATTTTTTTGTTGTGGCAGGACTAGACGTTAAGTTGGAGTGCGTTCTATTTTTTTTATTGTAACACGACATTTGACCTGGACCCGCCTGATGATAATCAAGAGGAGATCCAAGAGTGACGACGACTGAAACAACCGAGTTAGTTCACGGCTGCCTCAGTCGCCGTCACTATGCCAGCCATCAAGTGAAGTGACTAATACTAAAGTTAAACAACTGAATGTAAAAGTCATAACTATGCCGGCCCTAGTTTGAACCGGCAACATAAAAGCTGATTCCGAAACGTCACGGTCTTGATGTTGTACCGTTTAAAAGTAGCTAATATGATTATTTTACAGAGGTTGTGGATGTGAAGGAAGCGATGGAGTTGTGTCAAGATCGTGGCGCTTCATTATCTCTACCTATCCCTGTGGGAAATAGGCGTGAAAATTTAATTTGATAACTTAACGGGGGTAGGCAGAGTGGTCGAAGTGAAGTGACCCAGTCGCGTTGCCGATTCAAACTAAACCGGCATGGTTGATGAGACTGATATTTGCTTTTTTAAACAGTCGCCTCCATTCGTAGACCGCACTTTAGCACATATCAGTCCTGTTATTTCAAGCCACGATAAAATAATTACAATATAGAATAGGCCGGCATAGTAGATGTGACTGTAGAAGTGTAATATCGGAATTGATTAAGCCAATAAATAAATATGGAGTTAAAGGCGACCGTGGTGTAGTGGCAGTGCAATGGTTACACAAACCGAGAGCACGAGTTCGAAACCACCCACTGGTACCAATGTATCTTTGATATATGTACTTTGGTTATCCTGTTTCTATGATACAAGCACTTTAGTAGCTTAGTATAGAAAAAAATAAAACACAAAGATTCTTTAATAAAATTATTTTTTTTTACAATATTAAATAATACTAAAAGTCACGAATAACCGATGGATGCAACTGGCATCTTGTCGTTCGAAATGGCGTTCTAAGGGGAAGGGAATTAAGTATTTTTTTTTATTAACAAATATTTGTAAAATTTAATCTCAATATTGAATATTACAAATAAAAGCTATGAAACTAATCTTTGCTCCGACCGGGAATCGTACCGGGACTTTATGCGTAACAAACCGGTATGCTAACTAATATCTGCCATCATGCATTTCTTTCATCTGCTGGGTCTACGACACTGCAATTATTTTCTATACATTTTTTTTACCAATTCAGACAGCCCCCTTTGTAGGGGATGCCTAAATGAGGAGGAGACAGCTGCACATGTGCTCTTGAGTTGCAGGAGTGCAGGAGTGGTCGAAGCAAGACAGAAGTTCCTTGGCAACGCGAGGTCGCTTCTGGAGGTCTGCAGAAACGAGAAGGGTCTCCTGGCCTTCCTGAAGATCGGGTGGCTACACTGAAGGAGAACCGTTGAAGAACGCAGGGGACTGAAACTGAAGGGGACTTCAAGTGCAGAAACGAGCCAGCATATAACTTTAGCATTGCTTCTTTGTTGATTTCCTAGGTGATTCCGATATAGCTTTTCCTTTTTCATGTAATCCTTTCAGGTCTTTATATGCCTTTTCTAATATTCTCTTCTTCCAATCGTCGTATGATTCTATTACTTTTACCTGTACTTCTTCTATTATATGTTCTGGTTGGTCTTCTGGAAATAAGAACAAAATAAAATTCTTTGTTACACATAAATAACTTTTTTTTTATTGTGACACTACATTTGACATCGACCTGCCTGATGATAAGCAAGAGGAGGTCCAAGAGTGACGACGACTGAAAAAACTGAGTTAGTTCACGGCTGCCTCAGTTCCCGTCACTATGCCGGCCAAAGACGCATCGCATGGTTATAGGATGCAGAGAACACATGGGCTGGCAAAATATTGAACTCGTCAAGTGGAATGCTTTGTCGATTAACTACAGAAGTCTACAAGAGGCGAACTTAATGCCATAAGGCATTTTCTACCAGGTAACCTTTGGGAGATGTACCCGGTGATTTCTTCAGTGCAGGAAGAAAATAAATTATTTTGAATATGAAAACTAAAAAGATATATTATATAAATTACATACACACACATATAAGGTCCCAGGTTCGATTCCCAGTGGGAGCAAATATTTGTTTCATAGCTATTATTTGAAAATATTAAATATTACAAATATTAGTTAATAAAAAAGAGGCAGATATTTGCTCCGGGTCTGGTTGTCAAAGAGTAGGTAAGTGGTGCTCAGTCTGCCGATCCGGGGTAGTACCACCACTTACAAGTATACAAACCGTGAAGTGACTTAGCCGCATTTCGGAATCAGCTTGCAAGTTGCCGGTCTCAACTAGGCCGGCATAGTGGATGTGACTACTACTTAGTTATTAAACTGTAGTAGCAGCCACCTCCATTTATGGACCACACTCCAGCTTAACATAAGGCAGTGCTGTCATATGTCGAGTCCTAAAAAAATACAAACCTTGAATATCCATCACAAGTTCTTTATTAGAATTATCTTTTTTCTTAGTAGATAAGTTTTTAAAGTTTTCATCAATAAATTTCGACCAATCAGCATCGAGTTTCGTCCATTGCATTGGTTTTAATCTACTATTCTCAATCAATTTACTTTTTGATACTTTAACTTTTTTTAATCTGTAAAATTGATAAAAATTAAATTATTTTGATTAAAGTATGTTCTTACATTTCGCGCGAACATTGATTAATGAATATAAATAATTTTAATGCGGCTTACTATTGCGTTTATTTTCGTTTTGATTTTTCATTTTTTTTTATTTCATCAAACAGGGTAGTTTTGGAAACAATAACAGCATCAACCAATAGGATGACCAACACCTGATCCCGAAACGCGACTAAGTCACTTCACGGTACTATTGAATTCCACTGATGTTAGTTTAAAAAAAGTAGACCCGCATAATGGATACGACTTGTACTCGCAATTTTACCTTTGGCCGGCATAGGGGCGGCGACTGAGGCAGCCGTGAACTAACTCGATTGTTTCAGTCGTCGTCATTCTTGGATCTCCTCTTGCTTATCATCAGGCGGGTCGAGGTCAAATGTCGTGTCACAATAAAAAAACATTTCTTTTTATTGAAATGTAGCAGTCACCTTCATTTATGAACCTTGCCCCAACTTAACATCAGACTGTCATATGACGAGTCATATGACAAATCATAATTTAAAAAAAACAACCTACCTACAGGCGTGATATACAGCCATACAAATGTATTGGGGCAAATCTAAATCTATGATCTGAAACAAAGTACATAATTAATACAAATGATTCCCAGGTTCAATTCCCGGTTTAAGCAAATATTGGTTTTATAACATTTATTTGTACTTTTTTTATTGTGACTCGACATATGACAGCACTCAGCTTGATGTTAAAGCTCGAATGTGGTCTATCAATGAATGTCACTATTACAATTTTAATAACTGTAAGTAGCAGTCATATCCACTATGTCGGCCTAGTTGTAACAGGCAACTTACAAGTTGATCCCGAAACGCGACTAAATCACTTCACACTTCATTCATGGACCACACTCCAGCTTAACATCAAGCAGGGTGCTGTCATATGTCGTCACAATAAACTTTTTTTTATTGTTTTCCAAGCAAATGAGGCATCAACAAAAAGCTGAGCCCATAAAAATAATTGTGGATGTGAAGGAAGCGAGATAGTTGTGTCAGGATCGTGGCGACCCATTATCTCTGCCTCATCAATTAAATTGAAAATATAGAGTCTGTCTAAGCCGAAATGACGCGCCCATCCACTGCATTTAAGCACACATGTGAATATAAAATATGAATGCAACACACGGAAAATGCAATTGTAATTGGTCATTCAGTTGCTGGTTAGACACAAAAGGAGGAGCACGCTGATAAAGTATAGTAATATTTGTATTCACACATTTAAATAAACTAATAAAGTGGAGGAGCGTGTCATTTATAGTTGGACAAGCTATACCTTTTTGGATAGTTTCTGGTATTCCTGAAGTATTTTTTCAGCATCTCCTTGTATTGATGTGCATTGTAAACCAAAACAGAGTGTTGAAATTGTCAGCCTCTCCGTATTTAATTCTAACAGATTTTGAACTATTTTCCGCGAATTTTTGTACACTGTTGGTCTTAAACCAGAATATGAGGTTGCTGTTTTCTGTAAAGATTATTATTATTAGCCTATTTATTATTACATTGTTTACATTGATTACTGACACATTGTATGACTATGACTTTCACACTAGGTCAAGCCTGTATCGTGAAAGTCAGAATATTAAGGTAAGGTAAAGTTTAGGGTGAGGTTTTGGTTTGTGCGTGTGTATGTGTTTGCGTGTGTCTGTGTGTGTGTGTGCGTGTGTGTTTGCGTGTGCGTGTGTGTTTGCGTGTGCGTGTTTGCGGGTGCGTGTGTGTGTTTGCGGGTGCGTGTGTGTGTTTGCGGGTGCGTGTGTGTGTTTGAGCGTGTGTGTGTGTGTGTGTGTGTGTGTTTGCGTGTGTGTGTTTGCGTGTGCGTGTGTGTTTGCGTGTGTGTGTTTGCGTGTGCGTGTGTGTGTTTGCGGGTGCGTGTGTGTGTTTGAGCGTGTGTGTGTGTGTGTATGTGTGTGTGCGTGTGTGTTTGCGTGTGTGTGTGTGTACACGTTATATTTTACTTCATTATTCTAATTAAGTATTCTGTTTGATTATAATTTAGTGTTGACAGCTAAAAGATACACCAGAGTTCAGTGAAGCACAAAAACTAACTTTATTTTATCATACCCACATTAGCAAAATACAAAATTATAAACTGTCAATACAGAAACATAAACAAATACATAATATACCTTTCCCTCATATTGGTTTAAATATACAAAAGAAGTTAAACAATCAAGCAATGTCATAAACTACATAATTTAACATTACAATTAAATAAGAGAGGGTTAAAAGGTATTAGGTATGCCAATTATATCAGGCCATTGTTCCGGGGGTGGAATTATGATGGGAGGATCTGGTGATGATGATCCTGATCGCTCTGTTTCTTGTGACAAGGGTCTGGACTCAGTTTCAGGAATAGATCGAGCTAGCAATTGGTCCACGTGCCGTCGATGGGACTCCCCATCTTCTGTAGTTACCACATAAGAGCTTGGACCCTGCACTGTTTCCACCACAGCTCTTTTCCACTTCTCACCCTTGCCATACATTCTAGCGAGCACAGCCTGACCAGCCTTAAAACTTCTGCTAGGCACTCTTTGTGCAGCCTGTTCCTGTTGTTGTTCAGTTTGTGATGGGCCACTATCCGGGTGTAGAGCTGATATTGCAGTCCTATATTTGCGGCCATTTAACATTTCAGCTGGAGTTCTGCCAGTGCAACTATTGGGAACTGTGCGCAATGAATATAATGTTTTAGACATTTTCTCACTCCATGGCCAATCACAATCAGACAATTTATGAATTTTGTTTTTAAATGATTGAATGGCACGTTCCACTTGCCCATTGGACGCTGGGTGATACGGTGGAGAATATATGTGTTTAATGCCATTCTTTTTTAGAAATGAGTTAAACTCGTCAGAACTGAAAGCTCTACCATTGTCTGACACCACAGTATCTGGTAAACCTTGGCTTGCAAAAATTTTTCTCAAAGTAGTTATGACCACCCCACTGCTCATTGATGGTACGATTTCTGCCTCAAGCCATTTGCTATAACTATCTATTAGCATGAGAAAGGTTTTGCCTTGAAAGGGGCCAGCAAAGTCGATATGTACGCGACTCCAGGGCTTCTCTGATACAATTCAAGTCTGAGGATCCTTTGGAGGATTATTTCTCACTGCCTGACATTGTTCACATGCTCTCACAATTTCTTCTATCTGCTGATCCATACTGGGCCACCTCTAGCATACGCCTTTGTTTGGACAATACCCGCATGAGGGGTATGTAATAATTTTAATACCTCACGTCGTAACGATGAGGGAATGATGACTCTGTTGCACCACAATAAGCAGTTGTTATTGTGTGAAAGAGCATCTCTACGTGTCCAAAATGGCTTGAGATTTGGGTCAGTACATGCCCGTGGCCAACCATGGAGAACATGAAACAAAACTTTCTGCAGGGTTCTGTCCTTTTTAGTTTCAGAAGCTATAACGATAGAGTCTATATTCCATTCTTCAGGTTTCTCTGCAAGCAAAAGTACATCTCTAAGACAGTCTTCACCACTATCAGAGGTGTAAGGTGAAGTCCACCTACTTAGAGCGTCAGCATTGCCAATCAATTTCCCAGGTCTATATTTAATATTATATTTATAACACTGAAGTTTCAGTGACCAACGTAACATTCTTGGTGAAATCTGGTTGGGAATCTGTTTCTGTGGGTTAAACATGCCCACCAAGGGTTTATGGTCTGTGATGATACAAAATTCCCTTCCTGCCAAAAACTCATGAAAGTTAGTTAGCCCAAACATAATTGCTAAAGCCTCTTTATCAATTTGGCCATATCTTCTCTCATGTGGTTGTAAGGTTCTTGACGCCATCATCACAGGTCTCTCAGACTTGTCATCCATAACATGGGTCAAAACTGCGCCCAGCCCATACTCCGATGAGTCACATATTAATAGCAGTTCCCTATTCAAATCATATCCCACCAATGTTAATTCAGAGGACAACATGTTCTTGGCTTGCATGAAAGCATCTTGTTCTCGGTGTCCCCAAATCCAGGGTCTCTTAGACTCCAATAACTTGTATAAAGGTTCTAGAAAAGTGGCTCTATCTGGTATAAATTTTTCATAAAAATTATACAAGCCTAAAAATGCACGTAATGTTTCTTTATTAGTAGGTGCCGATTTCTCTTTGATCTCCTTAACCTTTATTGGTGAAGGGTGTAGCCCTTCAGAATCAATCATATGTCCCAAGAAATGTATGCTATTGGATGCAAATACACATTTCTTCAAATTAAGTCGAAACCCAATTGCATTTAGTTTAAACAACACATTATGCAGTCTCTGGTTGTGTTCCTCCATATTTCTACCAGCAATAGCAACATCGTCCAATAAACATGCCACCCCATCAATACCAGCAAGTGCTGTGGACATTAACCTTTGGAAGATACCAGGTGCAGCATTTACGCCAAAAGCAAGTCTGTTCATCTTCATCAGTCCCAGGGGTGTATTAAGTGTCAGAAGCATTGCAGTATCCTCATCCACCTTGAGCTGCATGTAGGCTTGTTTTAGATCAACCTTGCTGAACACTCTACCACCACTCAGTTTTACAAAAGCCTCAACCGCTAAAGGCAAGGGATAAGTGTCACAATGAATAGACATGTTGACCGTTGAACGATAATCACCACAAATACGAAGGGAACCATCATCTCTTTTAACAATTCTTAGTGATGTAGCCCATTTAGAATATCTAACTGGTGTCAGTATACCTGACTCTACCATACGCTTTAATTCCTTATTTACTTCATCTTTCAAAGGAAATGGAACTGGTCGAGCCTTCAGGAATCGTGGTATAGCATCTGGGCGTATATGGAGGGAAACATCAGGGCCCTTATATTCACCCAATCCCTCTAAAAACAAATCAGGGAATTTTTCCAACAATATGTTACTCTCCTGTTCAGTCCAACATATGCCAGATATAACTATACCTAAGGATTTAAACCAGTTTCTACCAAGGAGACTGGGCCCACAACCTGCCACTACTAGTAATTCACACTGTGCTTCTTTATTACCCAGTACAACATAAACATCAACTGTGCCAATAACTTTCAATGGGTCTTTAGTCCATGTCACTAATTTAATATTGGTTGATTGCAACGGAGGAGGTGTCACCCACAGTTTATGGTAAGTAACCTCTGAGATAATAGTTCTTGATGCTCCAGAATCAATCTCCATTTGTAATTTTGCCTTGTTCATTAGCACATCAGCAGTTATTGATGGATGATAATCTTCAGTACATTTATAAATACCTAACATACGTTCTGAAACAATTCCGGTGGTGTCCGGTCTACAATCATCAACCAAATTAACTTTACGAGTTTTCTTCTGGCAAGCAGAAGCAATGCGACCAAAACGTTTGCAATAAAAACACCTTGCTTTGGCAAATGAGCATCGCTCCCCATGTTTATGCTGGTTACCACAGTGTTGACATCCGCTATCTCGTACTTTATCAATTTGCATTGGTTCCGAGTCACAGGATGGAGTTTGCTTCATATCTCTAGTGTCTGGATACATATCAGGAAATGTTGCTTGATAGTTGAGGCTTAATTGTACAGCCATCTCATAGGTCAGATTTTTAGTCTTCAACAATTCATGTTTCAACCGATCATCGTGTATACCCAACACTAATCTGTCTCTCAATTGACGCTTCAGATCAGTGAATTTACACTTAGCACCCAGAACACCAATAGCAGCTATGAACTCTTGCACACTTTCACCATGTGAATGTTGGCGTTTATGAAATTTACCCGCTTGCAAAATTTCATTTATTTCCGGTTCATAAAATGTGTCCAATACATTAAGAATGTCTTTGAAAGACACCTCAACAGGTCTATGAGGCACTAAAAGTGACACTACCAGGGAGTAGGTATCTTTTCCACATTGGGACAAGAATAAAGAACGAGCTTTATCTAGATTTTTGTCATCAATGCCAGCCACATTCAATGTACAAAGTAACCGTTCTTTATAATCACACCACTTATCAGTTTTAGGGTTAAACTCCCCAGGGAACACTATATTAGTCACATTAGACGCCATAGTTCATTAAATCACATTAAATTATCCTCGTCGCCATTAAAAGATACACCAGAGTTCAGTGAAGCACAAAAACTAACTTTATTTTATCATACCCACATTAGCAAAATACAAAATTATAAACTGTCAATACAGAAACATAAACAAATACATAATAACAGCCATTGGCGAACAATGAATTTTACCTGTTTGACAGTTTGGTCTTTAATTTTACATCGGCGTATAACTTTGTTGTACACGTATGTTAACAGAAAGTGTGGAAGACGCTGTGCAAATGTGCTTTTGACCGCATTATGTGGTATCTGGAAAACTCTTCTTTTCGACAAAGAGGCATGCATAGGATCATTCATAATTTGCCGGTGCATTTATCCCTTTGTAGGGGATGCCTGAATGAGAAGGAGACAGCTGCACATGTGCTCTTGAGTTGCAGGAGTACAGGAGTAGCAGAAGCAAGACAGAAGTTCCTAGGCAACGCGAAGACGCTTCCGGAGGTCTGCAGGAACGAGAAGGGTCTCCTGGCCGTTGAAGAACGCACAAAGATACCGAAGAGGACTTCAAGTGCGGAAACGAGCCCGCTAATAACTACAACTAGCCTATTTATTCGTCCCACTGCTGGGCAAAGGCCTCCCTCTCTTTATTCCATGACTCACGACATTTGGCCATGAGCTATTGCAAGAGTCCATCTCATCTCGCCATCTTCGTTTGGGCCTGCCGCGATATCTTCTGCAATCTGGAGTCCACTCAGTAGTGGACTTGGCCCATAATACATCGGGCACGCAACAGAGATGACCTGCCCAGTCCCATATATAAATATATTTAAAGTAAAATATAATTATAGTTAGGGCTAAAGTCAGTTCACAGGCCATTCATTCACCGTCAGTATGCCAGCTAAAAACATCATCCCTTTGGTGTCGATTTTCATTTAGAATAAATCCCCCAGTAGAGTTTCATCATTGTGACCAATAATTAACTTACAAGGCTCAAAAGAAGGTGCAAAGGACCCAAACTCATTCCTTTGGCCAGCATAATGACAGCAGCCATAAACTTAGACTTTTTTCAGCCATCAGTACTCTTGGACTTCCATTGTTAAATAATCTAGATGTCCCACAAAAATCAGGATATGGTGATACAGGAGAATGTTCTTAATTATATTAAGTTATACACCCAGGATATTTTCAAGCAAATCGAGACATCCTTGAGAAATCCATAGAGCTTGTATGAAGATAATTGTGGATTTGAGGGAAACAAGAGAGTTGAGTCAGGATTGTGGCAAGTGGTGCTCCGTTGTCTCTGCCTATCCCTGTGAGAAATAAGGGTAATAATTTGATTGATTGAATAAGTTAAAAAATATGAGATCTCTTTGTTCTGTTACTGGAGTTAATTTTTTATTGTTTAAATAGTATGTCATATTATGTAGATTTTTCGCCTATACAGAAAACAGTACTTTTTTTCTGTTTTTATTAGTTTAGAGTTATGTATATATCAGAATCGTACCAAAGAATATCTTTACTTCTAAATATATTAATCAATTGAATTGTTACGTCTTTTTCCCACAGGGATAGGCAGAGACAATGGGGCGCTACTTAAGATAACTTTAATTTTAATGTCATTGGCACTCTTGGGAGGTCCAAGAGTCATTATCATGAGGTAAGACGACGACAGATGTCGAGTGACAATAAAAAAAAACTGTACTTACAATATCGAAGTCCACATTAAGTAAATTAGCTGCCAAGTCTAAACAAATAACCAATTTACTGGTATCAGTCAAATTGCTTCCAGCCATTGATTTCGTCTGGAGAAGTCTTTCGAATTCTGCTGCCTTACTACATAATAAAAGTGTATTGTAATATGAATAAAACTTTTTAGAATTTATTATCTAGTTTTTCTGGAATTTAGTGATAACTTACCTAAGAACCTTCGCCTCGTTGCTGATTCCAAGTTTACCCGCGATTACTCGCATTGTTTTGTTGTTATTCGACATAATTAAATTATTTAAATATATGACTTTAAAATCATAGGCGTTAAACAAAAATAGATGTAAATAAGAATAAAAACACGATATAAACAAAAATGTTACAAAGCGCGCGAAATTATAGTCAGAGACAAACTAAACTATTATAGTGACATTTGTGACTTTTATTATTTGGAGTTCCCTTTCTGGGAAGGCAAAGAAAACTTAGTTCAGCCTAGTCTTTAGAAAAATATTTAGTTATGCCTTCAGCAGATGAATGATATAAATGAAACACTATCGTCTATCGTGTTTCATTCATTACATAAGGGTGAAGATGATGGTGATGATGATTTTAGTAAAGCGGTGGAGAAACTCTTTCGACAGAGTCACAAAGGGAACACGAAGAAACCATTTCTTAGATTTAAATCACTTGTCTATATACGATTAACTTTTAACGGATTATTTCTAAGACAAATTTTATACTTAATCTTTGGATTATCGGATAACCATTCCACTAATACACATTATTATACAAGAAATATTAAGGTGACAAATAATTTATTATTGCACGACATTATTATTATAGTAAATATTGCATATAATATGCAAATAATAATATAATTAAAATACGAATTGCAAAAATATATTCTAAATTTAAAATAAGTCACACAAAGAATTTAATTATTATCTTGCTACAATAACTGCAAGTAAATATGTTTTAAAGTAGTTTAGGATAGGCCTTTACATTAACTTTAAATTAAACTTCTTGTACTATTGTTTTTAAGTGTGTTTCCCAAATAATCTATTGTAAAATACAAATCACGAATATTGATTATGGTCGTGTACGTTTATTCGCAAAATGATTTCCAATTATTTTCTAGTTTTCCGTTTTATATTAACTGATACTAATTGCATATTTTTCTAAATTTTGCTTATTATTAATAATAATTTTACAGCCTGAAGCAAAATTTTCTTAATTTTATCATTAGCCACGCCCCTTGGTCTCAAATTTAGAAAATGTCACACAATAAAAGACCTTTCGAATATCAGCAGGCGACATGTTGATTTTTTTCCGTAGGTTCCAAGTAGGTTCGCTGTAGCCGATACGGTTCGCTGTCATTGCTACAAGATGTCTTTGTAGTTATCAGGGTGTAGGTCGTTTAATTGTAGTCTAATTAAGTAATCTGTGCTAATTTTTGTAGTTTAAGCGAATTATAAAAAGAAAGAAGAGGATCCGTTCCACCCAAAGCGAGGGTGTGTATGCAGTGATGTTAGACAGATATAGATTTGTATCAAAATAATCTGAATCTATTTATAAATATTATTTTCTCAGCTTTTACTTATGTTCAAACGTTAATAGTAACATCAGGTCTATAATTAAACCGCGAAAGTTTATAAATATTACATTATATCGGTAGGTGCACGGCCGAGAGGAATCGAATCGCTCCTTCCGAAGGTTGCCATTTTTTAGTGTGATAAATCTGTTTTGTGATAGAACTGTGTTGTGCGTTCGGAAGTCGGTGTTATAAAAGTGCGTTGTGTTTGTGGTGTTCTAGCAGTGGTTGTGTTCAAGTGCCAATTTAAGGCATGATTCGTGTGCGGCTTTCAGATAGAGATGAGAGTTGAGGTGTCACTGCAGACGAGGTAATATCAGTGGGTGTACACGCTGTGGTCTGATATGATGCGGGCACAGTGAGCGAGCTTAGCGACATCACGGCTTCGTCGGTGACGGGCGCCGCGCGGGGAGCCGAGTCTCCTTCGCAGCCCACCCAGGATACCGTTGATAACGCCACTCCCACCTGTTGGTGAGTACATAAATTTAAAACACATTATATACACTATAAGATCATTACTTGCCTAAGATTTGCTATCAATCAAAAACTTATTGGATTCTTAGCCTATCACAATCCAGTTCACTTGATCTTTGCCACATATCGAGGTTAATTTTATAATTACATACTAATTGTGGATGTCTGTACAGATTAAAGCTAAACACGACTGCATGGGGACATTAATTAAGCTAAAAACATGTTGAACTTCTATTAAGAACTCAGCAATCTTTCCCATACAAATAAAATTATCAATGTGACATTAGGCCTACCCTGCCTTCTGCATATAGTTGGTGGTATTTGCTTAGTCTGCCAATCTTGGTTAGTATCACCACTTTCTACTGGAAACTAGGAAGTAACTTAGTTGCATTTTGGGATTAGCTTATAAGTTTCCAGTTTCAACTATGCTGGCACAGTGAATATGACTACTTTGTTTCGGCACAATTCAACCATATTTCCCTGTCGTGATCACGAAATTAAACTCATGAGACAATCCGGCAATACGAATTTGGTATATCACTTTATAAGCAACAGAATTGTAAATATGTGGAACAAGCTGACATATTGTAGTCCCCAACTATAAACACTTTCAAAAACAAACTGGACAAGTGGTTAGGGACTATAGATATGGACTATGGTGATAATTAAAAAAACTTATGAACTTTTACCCAGTGCGTGATATAGGCATACCAGCAATGCGCTGCTCGCTTAGTTGTAGTTGTAATTATTTGCGGGCTCGTTTCCGCACTTAAAGTCCTCTTCGGTTTCTTTGTACGTTCTTCAACTGTTCTCCTTCAATGGAGCCCCCCGATCTCCTCCAGGAAGGCCAGGAGACCCTTTTCGTTCCTGCAGACCTCTGGGAGCGTCCTGGCATTGCCGAGGAACTTTTGTCTCGCTTCGGCTACTCCCGTACTCCTACAACTCAAGAGCACATGTGCAGCTGTCTCCTCCCCATTCAGGCATCCCCTGCATAGGGGGCTGTCCGATATGCTGCTCGCTTATAAATTAGTAATAATAATAATACTTGCATTTATTTAACTATAGTAGCAGTCTCTATTCATTATAGTAGTCTCTATTCATCGACTGCACTTCATCTTAATATCATGCACAATGAACGCAATAGTCTCAACCCGTACATAACAATCCAGCTTAACATCAAGCAGGATACTGTCATATGTTGAGCCACAAATAAAAAAAAGAATTACATGTTGCCATTGATAGTTTTTTTCTATTTACATTTCTATACTAAGCTTCTGAAGTGCTTGTATCATAGAAAAAGGACAACCAAAGTACATATATCAAACATACATTGGTACTGGTGGGTGGTTTCAAACTCGTGCTCTCTGTTTGTGTAACCATTGCACTGCCACTACACCACTGTCGCCTTATTGGTTTAAGGTATATTGGTTTATGGCAGTTTTAAAATATTTTTTGCGTCTACCAAAACATTTAGAATTATTTAAAAATAAGAAGCTAGGTATTTAAAGCATTCAAATTTTATGAGCTACATCTTCATTCATTAAATAGGTTTTCTTTTGAGATTTCATTCCCAATGGATCACCACTTGCCACATTCCTGACATAACTCCCTCGCTTCACTCGAATCAACAATCCTCTTCATACAAGTTTAGTCTTCTATCTGTCTTTGATTAATAGCATATTAATTCATATTCCGAAGTTTAGTCGGTTATATAGGTAATATCCTTAATCTTCTTTTAGTCACTGCATTTAGGTGTGATTCCTCCGCCGACTGCAGACTGCACTATTTGTTTGTATAAGATTAATTCCGTGCAAGGCGACACTAGTCTGCAGCTATAAAGAGTGGTAGGCAGTGGTACCCAGTCTGCCGATCCGGGGTAGTACCACCACTTACAAGTATACAGACCGTGAAGTGATTTGGTCACGTTTCGGGATCAGCTTGTAAGTTGCCGGTTCCATCTAGGCCGGCATAGTGGATGTGATTGCTACTCACAGTTATTGAATTGTAGTAGCAGTGACATTCATTCATGGACCACACTTCGGCTTAACATCAAGCGGGGTGCTGTCATATGTTGAGTCACAATAAAAAAATAAAAAAAAAAGCTGCCGTTATTGTTTCCAAACATAATATTTATAATCTTTGACATAGCAAATGCTTATTGTCGCAATAGTGTCGCCTTGCACGGACTCAATCTCATACAAACAAGTAGTGCAGTCTGCAGTTGCTAGAGGAATCACACCTTCAGACCACACACATATAAAAACATCTCAGATTTTTTCTAATGTATCATATACACAAACATATTTTATTTCATTCAATATGTTTACATGTAGCATGCCTATAGGGATCAGCTTACATTAATATGCTAATGAGTGTCTGATTTCTCAAGTGTCTGAGTGTCTGATTGTATTAATACTAGCACAAAACCTAACAATTCTCATATAAGCGAATATTGTACTATGTTCTTTTAAGTTAATAAAGTTTCTATAAGCCTAAACCTATTTCGAAGCCATTTTGCAGTGACCAAACAGAGACTAGAGTATTACATTTCTTTAACATGTCAAAGAGTATTACATTTTTCTTTCTTTATTGTACCTTGATATATATCAATCAATCAAATTGTCACGCCTTTTTTCTACAGGGATAGGTGGAGACAATGGAACGCCACTTGCCACGATCCTGACACAACTCGCTCGCTTCCTTTACATCCACAATTCTCTACGGTATATGACATCCTGCCTGATATTAAGCTGGAGTGCTGTCCATGAACAGAGGCAACTGCTAATATAGTTAGTTTACTTCAAGTAGCAGTCATATCACTTTACCAGCCTGCTTGGAATGGGCAACTTAAGAGCTTATTCCATAATGCAACTAAGTCAATTCACAGTCTGTATGCTTGTAAGTGGTGATACCACCGCAGATCGGTAGACTGGGCACCACCACTCTAGTGTTACCAGTCTTGGAAACTAGTTTACTTGTAAATATTTTTATAAGTATTGGTACAAATCTTAATAGTTTGGGCACATAGAAAGGATGAGTGAAAGTAGATTGACGAAAAGAATTTATAAATCTCATGTGAATGGATGCGTTAAACGAGGAAGGCCCACGAGGGTGTCGGAGACATCATCAAGAAAGCTGGGTTGCCTAGTGCCCATAACTATAGAGCTTGCATGAAGAGAATTGTGAATGTGAAGGAAGCGAGGGAGTTGTGTCAGGATCGTGGCAAGTGGCGTTCCATTGTCTCTGCCTATCCCTGTGGGAAAAAGGCGTGACAATTTGATTGATTGATTAGATATTGATAGAATTTATTATTGAAGTAATTGATGCTATTATCAAGGTTATTATTAGTGGTTTTATTTACTGTTTAAGGTTACATCTCTGAATGTTATACAGTTACAATGATCCCTCATGCCATAGATTCACAGATTTGTCACTAACTTGGTTTCTTAATAAACAGGAGCTCATGACTTCTAGTTCAAATTAAATAATTGTGTATGTTTATTAGTACCTACATATATGTATATATATATATATATTTGTGATACTTGTATGTAGTTTATGTAATTGTAGTTTGTAGTATATTTACACCCTGGCCCTAATTTCTCATCATCCCAAAGGTTGGTTGTTAGAAAATGCCTAAAAGGCATTAAACTTGCCTATGTACCTATTTTTAAGTTTATTTTGATGCAAAAAAAGGATTAAAATAAATAAATAATCTCTTTTCTATTTCATTGTGGCTAGACATATGACAACACCCCTTCTGCTGTTAACCTGGAGTGCGGTCCATGAATGGAGGCGACAGCTATTATACGACTGCAAGGAGCGTTCGCATCCACTATGTTGGCCTAGTGGTAACCTGTAACTGTAACTTACAAGCTTATTCCGAAAAAAAATCGCACAGGGATAGGCAGAGACAATGGAACTCCACTTGCCAAGTTCCTGACACAACTCCCTCGCTTCCCTCACATCCACAATTCTCCTAATACAAGCTCTATGGTTATGGCCAATAGGCAACCAAGCTTTCTTGAAGATGTCTTCGATTTGGTTGGAAAATACCCTCCTTAATATCAGGCGACGTATACGTATACGCGACTCGGTCTCCCCCAATTGAGCGGCATAGGCTCTTTAGTTTTGCGTAGGGTGTTCTGCACTTATGCGTAGGGTGTTCTGCACTTACTGCAGCCACTCGACGCCAGGAAGGCCAGAATATCCTTTACGTTCTTACAGACCTCCGGGAAAAGAGTTCTCTCATATATCGTGTCACAATAAAAAAACCTGCTGCGTCGGCCCTGGAGTAGAGCGAGAGGAGCTGTCGCTCTAGGCGCCAGGTGGCTAAGGTCGTTGAATAGCATAAAGGCATGAACAAGTAGTTTATAAGTTCGAGCAGATAGAATAAGGAATAGCACAGTGCGCGATAGATGTGGTTTGATAGAAGATGTAGTGACAAGGATTGACAAAGGAATTCTCCGATGGTTTGGGCACATGGAAAGGATAAGTGAAAGTAGATTGACAAAAGACAAACGTGGTGCACTGCCACTAGATAGTGCAATGAATGAATACACTTTACGTTCTTGCAGACCTCCGGGAAAAGAGTTCAGTCATAGTAGTCTAGTAGTCTTTAGCGGGCTCGTTTCCGCACTTGAAGTCCTCTTCGGTATCTTTGTGCGTTCTGTCATATGTCGTGTCACAATAAAAAAAATCGTGTGAGAATTGGCCTACATTGTAGAGTATGTAGCATTTAGTAGAGGCGTTAATGTAAGTGCTAATTTACTAACAAGATGTTTGGAAATTATCATAAGTAATTTGAATTTAATTTGTGCATTTCTATGCTAGTATCTCCAATTGTATGAAGAGAATTGTAGATGTGAAGAAAGCGAGGGAGTTGTGTCAGGATCGTGGCAAGTGGCGCTTTCGTTGTGGGAAAAGGCATGTCTATTTCATTGATAGATATGCTAGAATTACAATCAATCAATCAATTGTCACGCCTTTTCTCACAGAGATAGGAGCGCCACCCGCCTCGATCCTGACACAACTCCCTCGCTTCCTTCACATTCGTGATTCTCTTCATACAATCTCTATAGTTATGAGCACTAGGCAACCTAGCTTTCTTGAGGATGTCTCCGATTTGGTCGGTAAACACCCTCCTGGGCCTGCCCTGTTTAACGTATCCATCCACATAAGATTTATAATTTCTTTTCGTCAATCTACTTTCACTCATCCTTTCCTTTCGTACTAATTAAAATAATAATAATCGACAAGTGGAATGCTTTGCCAGCCCATGTGTTCTCTCTCTCCTATTACCTTGGATCCTTCAAGCGATGCGTAAGGAAGCACCTTTGGCCGGCTTAGTGACGGAGACTGAGGCAGCCGTGAGCTTATCATAGGTCAAATGTCGTGTCACAATATAAAAAAAATATGGCGAAAGATAGTCAGTGTTGTTTGGCATTCTTGTAGGTAAACAATCAATGCTGATTAATCTTTTACGAGATCAGTTTGTAAGTTGCTCGTCCAACTAGGCCGGCATGGTAGATGCGATTGCTACTTGTATTTGTTAACTGTAGTAACAGTCGCCGTCATTTATGGACCGTACTCCAGCTTAACACCAGTCGGGTGCTGTCATATGTCGAGCCCCAATATTTTTTCACCTATTTTTATTGGTGAAATATGGCATCAATGAAATTCTAAGTCATGCATAATGGATGACGTGATAGCTTTTATTAATGGACCCCACCCCCCACAAACGCATCAAATACAATGTGCAAAAAAATATCTAGTTGTTAACATTTCTAAGTATGTTTCGACTCTTTAACTTCAATCAATCAATCAAATTGTCACGCCTTTTTCCCACAGGGATAGGCAGAGACAATGGAGCGCCACTTACCACGATCCTTACATAAATCCTTTGCTTCCTTCTAATCCACAATTCTCTTCATACAGGCTCTGTGGTTATGGGCACTAGGCAACCTGGCTTTCTTTAACTTATACGTATAATTTCTGTTAGTATTGTTGTAGGGAACGTCCCATGACCGAAATGAATGAATTGAATGATTATGACTAAAGTCGATATAGAGGTTTGTTGTTTCCTAAAAAGCCTGTAGTAATGCGATAAAATATTTTAATATTTTATCGCGTTGATTTATCTTAAACAAGGAATTGCTATGCTCGCTTCTGTGATAAGTTAATGGTAAAATAGGTCTATCGCGGAACTTGATTCTTGGATCTTGCTCGATCCCATGCTAGAGGGGCAGGCTGAGTGCTGTCATATGTCGAGACACAATAAAAAGTAGCAGTGAAATTAGTGTTGCTCTATAAATAGTCTGAGGACGCCTTTCTCACGCCATTGTTTTAAATAAAACGCGTTTTTACCGCATGCGGACTAATCTATTCAATTTATAATTACTTAAACATTGTTAGAAGTAATGATTACTTTTAAGGGTTTATCCCTGTTTTTATATTTCTAGAAAATTCCATGACTGTACCTACAGGTTCTAGTTATTAGATTGGATAAGTGAAAGTAGATTGACGAAAAGAATTTATAAATTAGCACCACGGCAATCCAAGGAGCAGAATAAAGACCAGCAAGAAATATCATTGTAACTTAAAGAATTTAATAGGTCAGCACATCAAAATGTTTGAAAAAATATTTATTAAAATTATCAACGTGAAGTTTTACAGAAGGTTTAAATATCTTTTTTGTGCAGTTTAATGCACTGTTCTGGTTAGTTATTTAACATGAGTTGCAATGGTATTACTTGCAGGTATTTATCTTGCTTCTTGGATTGCTATGCTGATTTATAAATTCTTTTCGTCAATCTACTTACACTCATCCAATCTAATAACTACACCCTGTAAGTACAGTTCATAGAATTTTCTATTATAGAAATATGAAAACAGGGATAAACCCTTAATGCCCCCGATGTGGATGGATGCGTTAAACACGAGTGTTTTCCGACCAAAATTCAGACATCCTCAAGGGTTGTCTATTGTCCATAACCGTAAAGCTTGTATGAAGAGAATTGTAAATGTGAGGGAAGCGAGGGAGTTGTGTCAGGATCGTGGCAAGTGGCGCTCCATTGTCTTTGCCTATACCAGTAGGAAAAAGGCCTGCCGATTTTATTGATTGATTGATTCATTCACTACCACTACACCACGGTCGCTATAATAAATCCCAAGAATGACCATTTAGGAATAACCGTAACGGGAATTAATATTACTATTAAAGTCATTATCGGACTATGTTGATGACAAACCAATTATTGAATGACTTTTTTCAACATTTTTCCTTGACATTCGAAATATAGATTTATTACATGGATGTAAGGGTAGCGAGTTGTGGCAGGATCGTGGCAATTAAAGGCGTAAAAAGAGAAGGGTAGAGGGGGATCCGTAGAAGGCCCTCCGGGTATTTCCGGACCCACTTTGTGTTTGCCGCTGTGATGGTCACCGCAGGAGTTTAGTGTGCACCACATAACCCCGTCACTCCCCTTAAGTGGCGGGGTATCCGAAAGGATACTCCTGCGATAACAAAAAACAAAAAAAAAAGGATCGTGGCAATTGACGCTCCATTGTCTCTGCCTATGCACGGGGTAAAAAGGCGGACAATTTGCTTTGAGGTCCTGTTTTGAAAAAACCGTTTGTCTTTGCCACTATTCCAGCCTGACGACGACTGAGAGAAACGAGCTTGTTCACAGCTGCCTCAGTCGCCGTCACTATGCCAGCCAAAGTATAGGGTAGTAGCTTTGGCCGGCATAGTAGTAGCACCCGCCTCCAATCGTGGACAGCACTCCAGCTTAACATCAGGTGGGGTGCTGTCAAATGTGCCATAATAAATAAAAAATGGCACCAGAGATCTTAAACTATATTAACATATATATATATACATATATAACGAATATTTTACATTTTTATACTAAGCTACTAAAGTGCTTGTATCATAGAAACAGGACAATCAAAGTACATATATCAAAGATTGGGTGGTCTCAAACTCGTGCTCTCGGTTTGCGTAACCATTGCACTGCCACCACGGTCGCCTCAAACGAGTAATATCATTTAGGAGCAGTAATGCGTAAATGGTATTTTAAAATTTATAATACAAAAGCAATGTCTCGACAAAGGCGAGCAATAACTAGCAGACTCGCACATTGTGTTTGCAGCATAATGAGACTATTAGCATATTTCTTTCATTAACAAAACGTTAAACAATTATTACTGAATACCCCTTTCATGTCGGACACCAGTCTGTGCCGATATCTTGTTAACTGACGCCTTACGTTGTGAAATTCGAGCCTCTGTTTTTAAGAAACAAAAATTAGGCCCTTTCAAAGAATTTGGAAAGAATGGAAGCTGTTCTAATATAAGAACTAATTCAGTGTTATTTATCTCATTTATACTATGTTTATACCACGTGTGGCTGAAAGAGACAACTACTTGTACTTCAATTCCTTTCTTTCAAAGGTTGTCACTACTTTTTTTTTGCAATTACAACCACTTGTAATTGTGGTTGACTTTTAATACTGCTTAATTAAAAGTCACGTGTTAGTAAGAGTAGCGGCATAATTTTTCCGTCATCCTTTTTTGAAGTATTTTAATGTCATTTGTTATTCTGTTAATTATTATTAGTTTGTCAAATGATCATCAAAACTAGTGACAACCTTCTAAATTACGAATGTTAAAATGTATATTCATCCCCTTCTGATTTCTTTTTAATGCCATAAGTGAAAATAGTATAAACGGTTGTATTTTGTAGCTATTTTAGGGCTCCTTCTATCTCTTAAGTCCAAATTATTTCGAGCCTCTGTTTTTAAGAAACAAAAATTAGGCCCTTTTTGATTACACTTTTGTTGAGTTTTGGCGGGAAACTGCAAGTGACATGTCTTGCAATTTTAAATTATTTGTAAAGCTTGTGTTTCTAGAATATTAATTTGTTATAGTGGTGGAATTGTTATCCAGTAATTATTTTTATGTGATCGAGTAGACAAGTGATTTAAAGCGCCGACGATTGAAAAACACGACTCAGTTCGCGGATTATTCAATCGCCGTCACTTTCTGGTCAGATGTGCTTCTTCGCGCATCGCTTGGATCCTTGGTAAAACATTCCACTTGTCGATTGTTCTTCAAAGAAACGACGCACCGAACCTTTTAGTTCGACTGGCTGGCCTACGTCTGGGTCAATTCTAAACTTTATTTATCACCTCACCCAAATATTTTATTATGAAACACTGTCGTGCTTTATTTTCTGTTATTTTACATTAATCATAAATTATAACTATGACACTAGCAAGTTAAATACTATAAAGAAACGAAACTGCTGTTTTGGCTACAACTTTTTATAATGACTGGCCCTAAAACATATTTTATTGACGTATTTTAGTAACTAATGTGTTGAACCCAGACCCGTCTGGGTCAGAAGGGTCTGCCTCGTTCCGACCAAATCGGAGACACCTCTAGAAAGCTGGGTTGCCTAGTGCCCATAATCGTAGAGCTTGTATGAAGAGGATTGTGGATGTGAGAGAAGCGAGGAAGTTGCGTCAGGATCGTGCCAAGTGGTGCCCCGTTTGATTGATTTGTATATATTTAAAAATATATATTTTTATTTATGAGTAAATAAAAATTGATTGTTGTTGCTTTAAACTCCAAAGTAGATCAAATTATAAATCAAATTGTTGCCTTTTTCCCACAGGGATAGGCAAACAATGGAGTGCCACTTGCCACGATCTTGACACAACTCTCTCGCTTACCTTACATTAACATTTTTCTTTTCACAAGCTCTACGATTATGGGCACTAGGCAACCCAGCTTTCTTGAGGATGTCTTCGATTTGGTCGGAAAACACTATCCTGTGTCTGCCTCGTTCAACGCATCCATTCACATCAGATTTTTGAATTCCTTTTAACATTCTCCATATAACACAATGAGTGGCACGTTTAGTACATGTATAGAAATGTTGTTTTTTTTAAATTCATTCTAGGTCATGGAAAATATGAAGTTCAGATCAGATATTAATAACTAGCAATATCAAGATATATTATAATTTTTATTAAATAGTTTTTGTATTGTGACGCGACATCTGACGTCGGCTGTCCAAGAGTGCCGACGACTGAAAATAATCGTCACAGTTCACGGCTACCTCAGTCGCCGTCACCATGCTAGTCAAAGGTTTTGCCCTTACACGTGTTTGTAATTTCACTCATCACTTTTGGTCAATTTTTTTTCATTCCTTCCTCAATGTGTAGTCCTTAAACCACTATAACATCATCTTTTTGTGATGTTGTAGCGGTTGTGGAATGGTCTCGCATTTTTTTTTAAGTTTTTGCCCTTCCTTAACAAAAACTTAGGAAGTTTCCTTCCTTCCTTCCGAACGGTCGTCATCATCGAAATCACCGTCTTTGAAGCGACGGAACCAATCACAGCACGTTGTTTCACTTAGAGCAGCATCTCCGTAAACATTTGGAGTTCTCGATGCGCTTCAGCCGCCGTTTTCTTCGAATGAAAGAAGAAAAGCAACACTTCCTGCAAACACTTCACGATTATTTGGCACAAAATCAGATATTTTCGCGCAACCAAAAGTATACGACGCAAAGCCAAACCCACTCATGTGTCAAAGCGGTTTGTTTAAGCTTGGTTCATGCTGTTGTCGGTTATGTCATAATCGTCCAGCATTTGCTAGTAGAGCCATCTCTTGAAAAACAGCGAGTGCTTAGTTGCATACAAAAATGCTAAGCTACTAAACGTGCTTGTGTCATACAGACAACGACCAAAGTACATATTATATGTACCCGTAAGTGGTTTTGAACCGGGGCCTCTCTACAATACAAGCACTCCAAACTTAGCATGGAAATGTATAAGAGAAAACAAATGTGCCCAATCAATCAATCAATCAAATTGTCACGCCTTTTTCCCACAAGAAAAGGCAGAAGCAATGTAGCGCCATGAGTATTGTTTTGACCCCAAACCATTGTACAAAATATACAAAAAATGCATTTGTAAATAATGTAAATATTATGATTGTTGCGATAACAGCAATTCTCGTGAAATGATTGTGATTCATGTTTTTATTGAGGTGTTTGTAGTATTTGTACTATAATGACAAATACTACTTGGATAACTAATTGTGGTGCATAATACTACAATTATATTCAATTTTATGGTTTTATTGGAATAGCTGAATTGCCTTTTTAAAACCATAATATTAGTATTTTCTTAGATTTTGCGCGAACATTGATTGATTGATTGACGACAGGCGTGGACGAGCGGTATAGCGACTGGTTTGTTGCGCGTAAAGTCCCGGGTTCGATCCCCGGTCGGAGCAAATATTTGTTTCATAGCTTTTATTTCTAATATTTAATAATATTAAATATTACAAATATTTGTTAATAAAAAAAGAGATGGATATTTGCTTCGGGTCTGGTTATCAAAGAGTGATAGGCAGTGGTACCCAGTCTGCCGATCCGGGGTAGTACCACCACTTACAAGTATACAGACCTTGAAGTGATTTGGTCACGTTTCGGGATCAGCTTCTAAGTTGCCGGTTCCATCTAGGCCGGCATAGTGGATGTGATTGCTACTCACAGTTATTGAATTGTAGTAGCAGTGACATTCATTCATGGACCACACTTCGGCTTAACATCAAACGGGGTGCTGTCATATGTCAAGACACAATAAAAAAAATTAAATAAATCAATGAGTAATGCATGTTGGAATAAAAAAAAATAGCAAAACAATGAAAATTTAGAATTTCTCTTGTAACACAATGAAAAAGTATTAAGTAACAAACAAAATTGGGCTTGACAACAATCAAAAACATTGACAACAATCAATTAACACAGACAAGCTTGTAGATAAGCTTGGCGAACGTGCTAAAAAACTTTGTACCAAAAATGTGTAGTGTGTAGTTATCCCGGAAGATGAAAAGGGTTGTTTCCCAATACGACCCATTTTTAGTTTTTCCTCTTACGACCCAAATTTTATACGACCCATTTTCGTATTATTATTTATTACTTGCACGACCCATAAGTTATTCTTGCTACTGACCATTTTAAATAACAATGATTGTATGACGTAAAAACTTACACAGTACAGTCAATGTCAAAATACGCATTATTAATGATTAATTATTTTAACAGAATAAATTAGCGATGTCCCATATAATTTGAATCCCGTTCGGGCTAACGCAGTGACATATAGAACTTGTGTCATTTTTCATACAATGCAAAGGTACTTTGACATTGAACGTTTCAATCAATCGATGGACAATGGAGCGCCACTTACCACGATCCTTACACAACTCCCTTGCTTCCTTCACATCCACAATTCTCTTCACACAGCCTCTGTGATTATGGGCACTAGGCAAACTAGCTTTAAGGATGTCTCCGATTTAGTCGGAAAACACCCTCCTGGGCCTGCCTTGTTTAACACATCCATTCACATCAGATTTATAAATTCCTTTCGTTAATGTACTTTGACTCATCCTTTCCATGTGCCTAAACCATCAGAGCATTCCTTTGTCAATCCTTGTCACTACATCTTCTTTCAAACCACATCTATCACGCAGTGTGATATTCCTTATTCTATCCGCTATCGTCACTCCACATACACTCCTTAACGACCGCATTTCTACAGCGTTAATTCTACTCTTATGCTTCTTCTGCCATACCCAACCCTCACTTCCATACATTAATGTAGGAACAAGCACCGCATTGTTAAACTTTTAATCGACACTATCTAGTCATTAGACATGCTGACCAATAATAGATACTCTTGGTGATATTTACTTACCCTTTCCTATTGTTAGATCTAAAGATATCTATAAAAATTCTAATTTTAGTTTACTCCGTCTTTCCCGCCATTTTATCTGTCATTTATTTTTAGTGATGTCTCGTTCAGTTGTGGTCGTGTATTGAAATGATACCAAATTAGGCTTTTTTTGTGTAATCATTTTATAAATATATTTTTATCTGCTTGAGTTTAATTTTAACTTTGTCAATAGCAGAGATTTTGTTTTTTATGAATGTAATGTCATCGAGAGTAATCTATTTTTGTCTATTATAAATTTAGATTTATTTAATTGACATTAATAGTAGGTTGGTATAATGCGATTAAAATAAGAATAGGATGGAATCCGCGCCATTTTGTGACGTCTAACTCTGCAACCAAATTCACTTTATTATGGTGTCTTTTTCTTTGCGGACCGTCAAGAAAAAGACACCTTCAAGTGAAAAAAGTCAAGTGAAGTTAGTGAACAGCCCGTCCTATTCTTTCTCTAATAGTATAGTATTATATGAATGCCGCTTGAAACACTGCCTAACCATAAACGCGTAAACTTTAAATTGTATTAATTTAAAGGAGATTGACGAAAGGAATTTATAAATCTGATGTAGATGGATAGGTTAAATGAGGCAGACCCGGGAGGGTGTTTTCCGACCAAATCGGAGACATCCTCAAGAAAGCTAGGTTGCCTAGTGCCCAATGCCCATAACCGTAGAGCTTGTATGAGGAGGATTGTGGATGTGAAGGATAGAGAGGAAAATAATCAGGGGCCTCCGCTCCTACGTTGCCTCCAGACCTTTGGCCCTAGATATTATTATATAATAAATACTTAATTTATCTGATGCGTGGACGTTTCATTATTTCACAGGTGGACGGCGTGGTCTGCGATGGGGTGCTTCGGATCTCCGGGCGGCAAGAGTGGTGGCGAGGGTGACGATCTTAAGTCACAGAAACGTCGCAGCGACGCAATTACAAGGCAATTACAAAAAGACAAGCAGGTTGGTCTTAATATTTATTTTATTAAAGTCAAAACTGCTTTAGGCGCGTTGCATAAAGGAAGTTAAGCCTTAAAACGAGCGAATGGCAAGCACTGGTTCTGCTTTGAACTGTCATTAATATAGTTTAGATCATTTTGCACACCTAAACTATGCAAAATTAAGGATATATTCCAATTACATCGTAATCTTTGTACATCAAACTATTTTAAAATGTATATGCAACTGTTAACATAATTAAGCATAAGTCCCCATACAAAATGAATGATGTCCTTTGAATCAATTTATGTATTAAAGGTATTTTAGGTACTTTATATTACTTTTATTAATTATAAGAAAACTTTGAAGCTATTTTTATTATTTAAATAATTGTTAAATAAATGTTTTTTTTTTTACTTAGGCTTTATGCGGTCTCTCCGTGACCATGATGGCTGCAAAGCTCTCAAAACGTTGGAATAATAAAAAATGTAAAATCAAAACCAAAATAAACACGATAGTAAACCGCATAAAATTTGTTTAATTCAATTAAATAAAATTGTAAAATCAAAACCAAAATAAACGCGATAGTAAGCCGCATAAATTTGTTTAATTTAAATGTTTTTTTTTTAATTTCAGTTGTACCGAGCAACGCATCGGTTACTACTGCTGGGTGCTGGTGAATCCGGCAAGTCGACGATCGTGAAGCAAATGAGGATCCTTCACGTGAACGGATTCTCTGATAAGGAGAGGAGGGAGAAAATAGAAGATATTAAGAAAAATATACGTGATGCTATACTTGTGAGTATATCTTTATATTCTTTTCAGTGCCGGATTGAGCCAGCGCGGGGCCTATAGCAAATTCTGTCAAGGGGTTTACTTTAGGTTCTCAAGTTTAGGGTTCAAAATAAACTTTTCTAGATTTAATATGGGCAAATTTAGAGATAACATAACAATATCGACTTAAATTTTCAAGTGGAAGAAAGGCATAGCCTAAGCGTGAATATTTTACGCTCCTATCTAAATTAATATTTTTTTTACTACGGTCAAACAGGCGCGGGACCCTCAAATTCGCGGGGCCTGTAGCATTTACTACGTGGCTAATCAGGCACTGATTCTTTTATATCTACTTCCACTCATCCTTTTCATGTGCCCAAACCATCGAAGCATTCCTTTGTCAATCCTTGTCACTACATCTTCTTTCAAATCACATCTATCATGCAGTGTGCTATTCCTTATTCCATCCGCTATCGTCAAACCACATACACTCTTTAATGACCGCATTTCTACAGCGTTAATTCTACTCTCATGCATTTTCTGCCATACCCAATCTTTACTTCCATACATTAATGTAAGATCAAGCACCGCATTATGAACAAAACATTAAGAGTGAAAGTAGATTGACGAAAGGAATTTATAAATCTGATGTGAATGGATGCGTTAAACAAGGCAGGCTCAGGAGGATGATTTCCGACCAAATCAATAAGCTGGGCTTCCTCAAATAAGCTGGGTTGCCTAGTGCCCATAACCACAGAGCCTGTATGAAGAAATTGTGGATGTTTCCAAAAATGAAGGAAGCAAGAGAGTGGTGTAAGGATCGTGGCAAGTGGCGCTCCATTGTCTCTGCCTATCCCTGTGGGAAAAAGGCGTGTCAATTTGATTTGATTTTATATCTAATGTCTGATGTGGCATGTTCAGTCGCTGGCGCTCTTGGAATGTCGCACCTATGACCGCACCCGCCTGATGTTAAGCGGTCCATGAATGAAGGTCACTGTTACTACAGTTAAATAACTGTAAGTCACGTTTGCCGGCCTAGTTAAAACCGGCAACTTACAAGCTGATCCAAAATCGCAACTAAGTAAATTCAGGGTCTGTATACTTGTAAGTAGTGGTACTACCCCGGATTGGCAGACTAAGCACCGCTGCCTACCACTCCTAAAAAGAAATTCGGAGACATCCTCAAAAAAGCTGGTGAAAAGATTTGTGGATGTGAGGGAAGCAAGGGAGTTATATAAGGATCGTGGCAAGTGGCGCTCCATTGTCTTTCTATTACTAAGGAATAAAGCCGTGACAATTTGATTGATTGAATTGTTTTAAATACTACTAGCGCTTAACTGGTTCCTGCGGTAGTAAAGTCTGGCGCGGAAGGGGTGTGATTTCATTCACATTCATGTGTGCTCTTCCCATCATATCCACATTGCCGGTTCCAACTAGGCCGGCATAGTGGATGTGACTGCTACTCACAGTTATTGAATTGTAGTAGCAGAGGCATCCATTCACGGACCACACTCTAGCTTAACATCAAGCGGGATGCTGTCATATGTCGAGTCACAATAAAAAAAACATCCATCACATCCACAATTCTCTTCATAAAAGCTCTACGGTTATGTGCACTAGGCAACCCAGCTTTCTTGAGGATTTCTCCAATTTGGTCGAGTAACACCCTCTTGGGTCTGCCTCGTTAAGCATCCATCCACATCAGATTTATAAAAGAATAAATTTGGTGTATATATATTTTGAACATAGGCCTCCCCCTTAGAACGCCATTTATTCGTGACTTTCACTATGTCGTCAGTCCACCTAGTGGGAGGCCTACCTACGCTGCGTCTTCTGGTTCGTGGTCTCCACTTCATGTTCAGCAGTGGACGCCTTCTGGCTGATGATGATAATGATGATGATGATGATATTTTTTTTTCAGACAATAACAGGTGCAATGAGTACACTTACACCACCCATTCCACTGGAGAAGCCTGAAAACAAAGCAAGAGTCGATTATATACAGGTAATAATAATAACCCATAACCCGTAGAGTTTGTATGAAGATCGTGGCAAGTGGCGCTTCATTGTCTCTGCCTATATCCGTGGGAAAAGGCGTGACAATTTGATTAATTGATCGTATGAAGAGAATTGTGGATGTGAGGGAAGCGAGGGAGTTGTGCTGATGCGTGTTGCCACTTGCCAGTACAATGTATCTTTGATATATGTACTTTGGTTGTCCTGTTTCTATGATTCAAGCGCTTTGGTAGCTTAGTACAAAAAATGAAATTAAAAGAAAAAGTAAAATAAGTTTTGCGTTCCAAGTAAGACTCTGTAACAAATTATGCCAGGTTCCACAATGATAAATATAAATAATTTGTGTAAGGATCGTGATAAGTGGCGCTCCATTGTCTCTGCCTATTACCGTGGAAAAAAGGCGTGACAATTTGTTTGATTGATTGATATGAATAATAATAATAATAACATTCTAGGATGTAGCATCTCAGCCAGACTTCGATTATCCTATGGAGTTCTATGAGCATACGGAGGCGTTGTGGAAGGATCAGGGTGTTCAGCGTACATATGACAGGAGCAATGAGTATCAGCTCATCGATTGTGCTAAATAGTAAGTTTTTTATTATTTTTTTATTATTGTGACATGACATCTGACCTCGATCCGCTTGATGATAAGAAAGAGGAGGTCCAAAGAGTGACGACGACTGAAAAAAACGAATTAGTTCACGGCTGTCTCAGTCGCCGTCACTATGCCGGCAAATAATGAGACTCGACATCTTACTTTAACCTGCCTGATGGTAAGCATTTAATTCATCAAGCATGATGAAGCTCCAAGAGTGCCTACGACTGACAAAGCCGAGTCAGCTCACGGCAACTGGGGCAGCCGTGAGCTGACTTCCGTCATCCTTTTTTGAAGTATTTTAATGTCATTTATTATTGTGTCAAATTAAGTTGTCAAATGATCATCAAAACTAGTGACAACCTTCTAAATTACGAATGTAAAAATGTATATTCATCCCCTAAGTGTATATTAATGTATAAAAATGTATATTAATGCCATAAGTGAAAATAGTATAAACTGTTATATTTTGTAGTTATTTTAGGGTTCCTTCTGTTTCTTAAGTCCAAATTCTTTGTGTATATCCAATACTTTGTCGAAATATCGTTTGCGAGATATTGGACGCTCAACGCCATTGGTTGTTGTATTGTCTGTCGTGTGTGGTGACATGCCTATGCATGTAGCGCCATCTGGTGGTTGTATGTGGCGACCATCCTTTTGTGTCTTTTTCCACTAGATGGCGCGACCGTATGTGGTGTACGCGACAAGAGAACGAATTCAAGAATATTACAAATTGTGATGCGTTTACTTTCAGCTTCCTGGACCAGGTGCATACGATAAAGCAGGCGAACTACACGCCCAGTGAACAGGATATACTACGGTGCCGTGTGCTCACGTCTGGAATATTCGAGACACAGTTTGTAGTCGACAAAGTCAACTTCCAGTAAGTATATGTGTTTTTAGGGTTCCGTACAAAAAACTGAACCCTTATAGATTTGTCATGTCTGTTGTCTGTCCGTTCGTCCGTATGTCACAGCCTCTTTTCCGAAACTATAAGAACTATACTGTTGAACTTGTTAAATAGATGTGAAGCGCATTGGCCGCTTTTTTTATTGACACACGATATCTACTCACAAGACATCCTCAAAAAAGCTATAGATAGGGAACGAGTTAAATAGATTCGGGGGCTGAGGTGCGGTGGGGCGTCAAGAAAAAACACCTGTATCATAGTGACGCTCATAGCACGGCGATGTCATTTAATATCGATAAAAACGTGTCCATATTTTCTTTGTTTGTCTATTGAAAAATTAGTGAGTTAATTGAATAAAAATGTCGTCATCCGTAGTCAGGCTAGAATCATTATTAGAAACGTGATTTAAATGTGTAAAAATTAAAAAAACATGCGGCATAGTGGCGGCGGCTGGGACAGCCGGGAACTGACTCGGTTGTCCCAGTCGTCGTCACTCTTGGACCTCCTCTTGCTTATCATCGTGCGGGTCGAGGTCAGATGTCGTGTTACAATAAATAAAAAGTTACTATTCTCAAAATTAAATTAATACATAATTCAATAAAAATTGTTGCTGTCTAATGTTTATACTTTAATTTAATACACATTTATAATTTTTATAACTAAATCTATTTGCTTTTTGAGGAAAGTTAGTGTTTATTGTTATCAACATTTTGCATGTTACTTCACTATTCATAATAGACACGTGACCATGACGTCACAACTGCATTCCTACCGTGTTTATTTAGCTCGTTCCCCGACAGTATATTTATTTTATTCCAGTATGTTCGACGTGGGTGGTCAGCGTGACGAGCGTCGCAAATGGATCCAGTGCTTCAACGACGTGACAGCCATCATATTCGTGACTGCCTGCTCCTCGTATAACATGGTGCTGCGTGAAGATCCAACACAGAACAGGCTAAGGGAGTCACTTGAACTCTTTAAGAGTATATGGAATAATAGGTTCGTAGTATTTTCTTGGACTTTGCACGGATTTCGTGTTGTCAAATACGAACCTCACTTAAATACCCAGTTCAGGCGCAATTATACGTCTATATAGGAAATTATGTGTTTTTTCCTTTGGGGCATATGACCTCGCAGTGGCGTAGCGTGGGAATCAGCCGCCCGGGGCGAAAAAAAATTGCCGCCCCCTTATTTAGGAGGTCAATCATAGGTACAACAAAAATATGAATTTCAGGTTCAAATTTTAACGATTTTTTTTTTATTTTGCCGCCCTTTAAAAGTGCAGCCCAGGAAGGGGGGGGGGTGAGGCCCCCGCCACGCTACGCCACTGTGACCCCGACTGTTTTTATTCGCCGATCACGGGAAAAAAAAGAGTATTTGCATTCAAGCTACGCAGTAACGCACCAAGCTAACCAGTTTGTTGCGCGTAAAGTCCCGCGTTCGATCCCCGGTCGGAGCAAATATGTGTTTTATTAGCTTTAATTTGTAATGTTTAATAATTATATTAAATATTACAAATATTTGTTAAAAAAAAAAGAGGAAGGCAGTGGTACCCAGTCTGCCGGTCGGGGTAGTACCACCACTATGTAGTTGCCGGTTCCAACTAGGCCGGCATAATGGATGTGACTGCTAGTTTCATTTATTGAATTACAAAGACATCCAATTATGGACCGCACTTTAGCTTAACATTAAGTTGGGTGCTGTCATATGTCGAGTCATAATAAGAAAATGTTTTATAGCTTAAATCGTTGTCATTATGCTGGCCTTTTTTATTGATTTATAATATTTCCTAAACAGATGGCTTCGCACAATCAGTGTGATATTATTCCTGAATAAGCAGGATTTGCTTGCTGAAAAAATTTTGGCTGGCAAATCGAGACTTGAGGATTATTTCTCTGAATTCTCACGATATCACACACCGCCTGATGCTGCGCCTGATAATCATGAACATCCTGACGTGGCGAGAGCTAAGTACTTCATCCGCGATGAGTTTCTGGTAAGCTTGTTTAAATTTTATTTATTGTGACACGACATCTGATTATAAGCAAGTGGAGGTCCAAGGGTGACGACAAAAAAAAACCGAGGATGTTGCATTTTAAAATGCATATTAAACTGTTAATACAATTAAGCCCAAGTCCCCATACAAAATGAATGATGTCCTTTACATTCTATACTATTAGAATAAGAATAGGACGGGCTGTTGACTAAATTCACATGACTGATTTAAAGGTATCTTTTTCTTGAAGGTCCGCAAAGAAAACGACACCACACTAAAGTGAAGTTGGTTGGAGAGTTAGACGTCACAAAATGGCTTCGATTCCGTCCTATTCTCATTTTAATTGCATTATAAATACAAAATTTACAAACTGTAGGGGGATTTCCCCGCTAATTGTCTGTTTGTTCATTTGCAGCGCATAAGCACCGCTAGTGGCGATGGCAAGCACTACTGCTACCCCCACTTCACGTGTGCCGTCGACACAGAGAACATAAAGCGCGTCTTCAACGATTGCCGCGACATAATTCAACGCATGCATTTGCGACAATACGAACTATTGTAACCAAAATAACATTGTAAGTATTTTTTTTTTATTGTGACGCGACATATGACAGCACCCCGTTTGATGTTAAGCTGGAGTGTGGTCCATGAATGGACGCCACTGCTACAACAATCCAATAAATGTGAGTAGCAATCACATCCACTATGCCGGCCTAGATGGAATTGGCAACTTACAAGCTGATCCTGAATCGCGACCAAATCACTTCACGGTCTGTATACTTGTAAGTGGTGGTACTACCGCGGTTCGGCAATCTGGGTAGCACTGCCTACCACTCTAATTATTATATAATCAATCAATCAATCAAATTGCCACGCCAGTGATAGGCAGAGACAATAGAGCGCCACTTGCCACAATACTGATTCTAATCCTTCGCTCGCTTTTAAGGCGATTATCGTTTTTGGTTGTGCTGTTTCTATGATACGAGCACTTTAGTAGCTCAGTATAGAAATGTAAATAAAATAATAATAATTTCGACGACAGGCGTGGCCGAACGGTTTGCGATTGGTTTGTTGCGCGTAAAGTCCCGGGTTCGATTCCCGGTCGGAGCAAATATTTGTTTCATAGCTTTTATTTGTAATATTTAATAATAAAAAAAGAGGTGAATATTTGTTTCGGGTCTGATTATTAAAGAGTGGTAGGCAGTGGTACCCAGTCTGCCGATCCGGGGTAGTACCACTACTTACAAGTGTCCAGACCGTGAAGAAATTTGGTCGCATTTCGGGATCAGCTAGGCCGACATAGTGGTTGTGATTGCTACTTACAGTTATTGAATTGTAGTAGCAGTGACATCCATTCATGGACCACACTCCAGCTTAACATCAGACGGGGTGCTGTCAAATGTAGCCACAATAAAATATATATATATATATATATTTCTAAAAAGTATTTTTTATCGCCTAGTGCCCACAACTATAGAGCTTGTATGAAGATAATTGTGAATGTGAAGGAAGCGAGGGAGTTGTGTCAGGATTGTGGCAAGTGGCGCTCCATTGTTTCTGTCTATCCCTGTGGTAAAAGGCGTGACATTTTAATTGATTGATTGATATTTTTTATATCTTTAGATAAGTGAAGACGAGCGCAAGAGTGATGACAGCGGGCGTCCCACAAATAAACACCAAAAATACTTACAGTAATCATAGCAATATTTTGTTAAAACCTTTACTTGTAAGCGGGCAGTGTCGTTCCCGCTCGTTGTAAGCGGCTGGCATACTCCCTTTACGTAATTATTAAAAAAAAAATACACTCGTTATAGTCTGTTTTCGTCATAGCCATTTTTGTCTATGTTAGTCCAATTTCGTCATTAGGTTTGTTTGAATGTAATTATTGTCTTATTTTGTCACAGGTAAACTATTTTATCTATGTCTGATTGTTTCTGGGATAGTGCAATTATTATTTCATTGTTTTTATTTGATTCGTTTTATTCATTATTTGCTAATTTCTTATACTGTAACTTATTGAAATAATCCAATTTTATGCGGCTTACTATCGCGTTTATTTTAATAACCAAAATAAACGCGATAGTTCTTAAAATGTGTTTAATTAATTAATCGATGTTCGCGCAAAATTTAATCTTTATTTTAATTATAAATTTATTCAAGGGACTTCCCATTTTTAATAATAACTTTTTTAAAGTTATAAAACAAATTAGCTTGGCATCTTGCTATATAATACCATTAAATACAATTATTATGACTAAATTATATGCGGCTTACTATCGCGTTTATTTTGGTTATTAAAATAAACGCAATAATAAGCCGCACAAAATTTTTTTAATTCATTCAATATTCGCGCAATTTCTAAGAAAATTCTATATTTATATTTTTCTTTCATGACATTATTAATGATCTTTATGCACTAATACCAGCTCTTATCTTTTTCAAATTATGGACTTCAGTCTAAAAAACATGACGAATTTACCCTATGACCAAAGTGTGGTAGGTTAAAAAGGTGTCTGCCCTTCACCGCTAAAACTACACGGCCGCTTTTAGGGTGGTTGTGACCGTGCGCCGATTACGATTTCCGCGCGATTTAGTGATTAATAATAATTTTCGCGGTGAAAGAATCGTGGTACCGCGGCTTAATAAGTCAATTTACCGTGTACTTACGAATATGTGCCAATCGTAATTCAAAGCTTTGTGAATTTTATATTAAGGATCATGGATTTTAATCCCCTAGGATGATAAGTTCCCAAATGTTCATGTGTACCCGGAAGGTCATAATGTTCTTAAGGATCATATGTTCTCGAATGATCGTTAGTTCCAAAAAGATTATATGTACCCGAAAGGTCATATGTTTCTGAAGGATCTATTATGTTCTTAGGGGTCATATGTTCTCGAGGAATCGTAAGTTCCGAAAAGATTATATGTACCCAAAAGGTTATATGTTCCTGAAGAATCTATTATGTTCTTAAGGATCATATGTTCCAGAGAGATAGTAAGTTCCGAACAGATCATATGTACCCGAAAGGTCATATGTTCCTGTTGGATCTATTATGTTCCTTAAGATCGTATGTACCCGATAGGTCATAATATGTTCCAGAGGAATCAATTATGTTCCCAACGATCGTAGGTTCACAAGGGATTATATGTACTTGAAAGATAATAGGTTCTCAAAGTATCATATGTTTCTAGGGATCATATGTTCCCAAAAACTTGAAAAACATACGTTTCTGGAAGATGTTTTAGGAACCATAGGTTCCCAGAGAGTCATAGGTTCTTAAAGGATAATGTTTCTGGGAATCAATTATGTTCTTCTAGCTTTGGGAATCTAAGTATATTCTTACTTTGGTGATTAACCCGCGTTTCTTTAAAGTTATTATTTATTGCATATCAATTTATTAATATACATATTTGGAATAATATAAGGTCCATTGTCTTGATAAACAGGAGCTCACGGCATCTAGTTCATATTAAATAATTTGGCACAAAATATAATTGTGTATGTTTATTTTTACCTACATATATGTATATATGTACTTGTGATACTTATATGTAGTTTATGTAATTGTGTAGTTGTAGTTATTAGCGGGCTCGTTTCCGCACTTGAAGTCCTCTTCGGTATCTTTGTGCGTTCTTCAACGGTTCTCCTTCAGCGGAGCCACCCGTACTCCTCCAGGAAGGCCAGGAGACCCTTCTTGTTCCTGCAGACCTCCGGAAGCGTCCTCGCGTTGCCAAGGAACTTCTGTCTTGCTTCTGGTACTCCTGTACTGTACAAGAGCACATGTGCAGCTGTCTCCTCCTCATTTAGCCATCCCCTACAGAGGGGGCTGTCTGATATGTTGAGGTTGTACAGGTGCTTATTAAAACCACAATGCCCCGTTATAACTCTCCTCCTCATTTAGCCATCCGCTACAGAGGGGGCTGTCTGATATGTTGAGGTTGTACAGGTGCTTATTAAAACCACAATGCCCCGTCATAACTCCCACCAAAGTGCGGAGCTTGGCTCTGCTAAGGTCTAGCAGTCGTTCAGTCAAGCGTCTGTCAATATGAGGAGAGCTTCCCTGGACTGTCTGCAATCCGTTGTTCGTGACCATCCGTCTTCATGCAGGTTACCTGTTCTTTGGCGCAGCCAGCTGCGCAGGAATTGTAATGGTAGGGGCACAATAGGTCTCGGTCCCATCGGCTGGCAGGACGATCCCTTCCTGGCCAGTTCGTCCGCCGCGTCGTTGCCTAGCGATCCACTATGACCCTTGATCCATTGGAGAATGATCTGGTTCGACGTGCATACGTCCTCCAATGCCAGGTGGCATTCATAGAGTAGAGCTGAGTTTTGCAGTTGCTTTCCAGACCCAAAAGTACTGCTTTGCTATTAGAGAGGATCTTGATTTTATGGTTGGCAATTCCCCTCCTCGCTATTGCATGCGCTGCTTGCAGAATACCAACACATTCTGCCTGAAACACAGAGCTGTTTACGTAGAGCGCTGTTAGATATTTATGTTTAAATCCCACGAGAAGGTTCCTGCCCCTGTTCCCGCACCGGTCTTGGATCCATCGGTGTAGATTCTTAGTTCCTCGGCGCCAGTGTGGTCCTTTCCTTCCTCGCACAGTTGTATTTTATAGTTCTTTTTGAATACAAACTTCTTCGGGATTCTGTCGATGATTGATACTAGGAGGGGCTGTTCCTCAATTACATCGTTAAGAACTGTTGTGTGTCTGGCTCGACAGTCCAATGTAATTGTATAATTACATAAACTACATACAATAGGCATTAAACTCGCCTATGTACCTATTTTTAAGTTTATTTTGGTGCAATAAAGAATTCAAATAAATAAATAAATAGTTTAAAAGAAAAATAATGTCATATTGTGTAGATCATCAACTATCATTGACCGTCGCGTTTCGAGATTACCGGAAACTTACCGGTTTCAACTGGCTCGGCATAGTGAATGTGACTGCTACTTACAGTTATTTAAACGTATGGACCGCACTCCAGCCTAACATCAGACGGGGCGCTGTCATATGTGGTATTTTTTTATTGTGACACTGCATCTGACCTTAACCCGCCTGATGATAATCAAGAGGAGGTCCAAGAGTGACAACGACTGAGAAAACCGAGTTTGTATACAGCTGCCCCAGTCGCCGTTGCTATGCTGGCCAAAAGTGCTTGTTCACGCATCGCTTGAAGAATCCATGAAGAAGAATCCTGAACACATGGGCAGGCAAAGCATTCCACTTGTCGATTGTTCTACAAAGAAAAGACGTACCGAACTTTTTAGTTCGACTGCCGATCTGGTATGGCTAAAGGATTTCTAAATTATGAAAGAAGCTTTTAGAATTTCCTGGTCGGCATGGTGACGATTGAGTTTAACGTCAGTTTTTTTCAGTCGTCGACGCTCCTAATTCTCCCTTTATTTACTATTAGGGAAGTAGAGGTCGGATTTAACATCACAATGAAATAAAATTGGACCTTATGTTATTCCAAGTATTTCCCTGTATTTTATTTAATTGCACATTAACGCACCATTATTCTTAGTACTCACAGTCGTCCATTAGCTCAAATTGGCACAAATTAACTAACACTTAGATTTTACAATTAAGACGTATTTTAATAAACAGTCGCTTTACTAAGAAAATACTCAGATGTCGATTCACATTTAAAAAAGATGCTTATTTATGCCCGGTCCCTGTAATAAACTATCCGTCATCGGTAACAGTAACCATTCGTTGTTGACTTTACAATTTATTGACGTTTGCAAAATAATATTTAAAAAAAACAGTTAATCTTTTTCATAATTTATGCTAGTAGTTGTCGGTAACTTGACTTACGAGGCGTATTTTATAAGAACGGTTTTGACCTACGGCTGGTAGATAATTTAACTGACTGTTTGACAGATATAGGAATCAAGCGTTAAGCATTAATATTTTTCAACAAAAAAAATATTCAAGAGCTTCGACGACTGAAAAACCGACGCAGTTTACTGAGCCTCAGTCGTCTTTGCTATGCGCCCTGCTAATAAGATGCTTTTTCACGCTTTGCTTGAAGGATCCAAAGCTATTGAATAGGCGGGTAAAGCACTTCTAACGTCGACGATTGTTTAGTTCAGCTGTCGATTCGGTCGGTGAAGAAGCACCTTTGGCCGGCATAGTGACAGCGACTGAGACAGCCGTGAACAAACTCGGTTGTTTCAGTCATCAGTCTTGGATCTCCTCTTGCTTATCATCAGGAGGGTCGAGGTCATATGTCGTGTCATAATAAAAAAAGATCGCGGGTGCTATTCCCGATCCGTGAAGGATGAGGACATTTTGAAAGTATTTCTAAGTTTAGCGACAGTTTAGTTGAATTCTTTTTAGGGTGACCACTAATAACCGGTTCAGATTGTGTAAATTGCATCACGCAATGTTATATGCAATGAAAGATTGGTCGGCGACTGTTTCGACCGTCGGATTTCTTAGACTTCCATCGCGTCGAGGTCAAATGTCAAACGTCGAGTCACAATAAAATATACAAAAAAACATGTTCTACTCGCCTGATAAAGGGCTAGGACCGATATTGTAGGCACGGTTCGTGCGCGCTATACGTCAAAACTGATGCTCGGAGGCATAACGTCGCGTGATACGTTACACCAATCTGGACGGGGCATAACTTTACGTGACATTGTATAATCATAATTAAACCGCCATTCCAGTGATGCTCGTAGAGGATACACGCAGAACACTGACGTCAAATTTACTCTTGATTTTGTATACTCGTAAAATAATTAGTTTTCGCTGCACTATTGACACTATTGGAATCTGTATGGCGCGGCCGCAGACTGCTGTGTCGCCTTGTAAGGAATCAGTCTCATACATATTCATACGAACCAGTAATGCGGTCGCCATCGGAATCACGCCTTTATTGTTGCCAATGCCAGATGAATTATAAAAAATAGATGTACCAAGATGTCTGTGAAGCGGCTTAAATTGGAACTACGGGCGCCATGTTGAAATGTCATTCGATTTCGGCCTCTACCATGTTAGTGTTGCCAATTTTATAATTCAATATAATATATACTACCCACTTCCGCTTTTAGTCTCGTTTCTGTCAAATGGAAAAACTTTGTGTTAGAAGAAGTAGGAAATGTGAGCGAAATTTTGTTTTATACTAATAACTTTTGACGACAGGCGTGGCAATGCTTAACACAACAGGTCGTTACGCGTAAAATCTTTTAGGTTCGATTCCCCATCATGACTGAACTATGAAACATTATATTTGCTAATGTACCACTTACAAGTATACAGACCGTGAAGTGACATAGTTGCTTGTATGTTGCCGGTTTCAACTAGGCCGGCATAGTAGGTGTAATTGCTACTTACAGTCATTGAATGGTAGTAGCAGTGACATCCATTCATGGACCTCACTCCAGCTTAACATCAGGCACGGTGCTGTCGTATATTGAGTCACAATAAAAAACATTAATTCAGGATTTTTTTGGGACTTGACATCTTGGTTCGACTTGTCTGATGGTATGCAAAGGAAAGTCCAAAAGCGCCGACGATTGAAAAAACAGCCGTATCTTACGGTTTATTTTACGGCTTTCGAGATATTTCTGCGTCTGTGTTCTGCGTATATCCTCTCCGTGGGTAACTATGGAGTGTCAGGTTTATAGATCTTCCGGCAGATAAAAAGAGCGCTGGCTTTGAAGCTGTGCAGTAACTGGTTTGATAGGTACTTACTTTTCGTATTTCGTATTACAAAAGGACATAATTCATTATGATGAAAAAATATATAAATGGTAGTTTCGATACTTGTGTTGATAAAACTAATAACAACTTTGCTTATAATTGCTGTGCAATTTAATTATTAGGAAAATAAGATGGATTTTGACAATTACACAGATACGCCATATTAACGGTTCTGCTTTGAACGGTCATAATTGTAGTTTGATCATTTTGCACACCTAAACTATGCAAAATAAAGGACATATTTCAATTACATTGTAATCTTCGTACATTAAACTATTTTAAAATGTATTTGCAACTGTTAATACAATTAAGCCCAAGTCCCCATACAAAATAAATGATGTCCTTTATAATATTATCTATTAAATATGTGCACGGCTGTATAAACATGCGGACTTGCTCCAGAGCTCTTCTATAATGCCGATCTTTATACTCCGCAGCTCAAAAGCCAGCGCTATTTTTATCTGCCGCAAACTATAAAAGTACGTTTTAAGTATTTTTTTAAATGTTTTTGTTATTATTGTCTGTATATTTTTGATTTACAGAGATTTTTCTGAGAGTTATATATATATATATATATATATATATATATATATATATATATATAAATCAATTTAAGTTTGAATTTTAATAGTATATTTTGTTTTGTATATTTTATTTTTAAAGTTTAATTTTAATGTTTCTATTAAACTTTCATATGTTATAAAATCTATCAAAGGAAGATGGGGTAAGTATATATCTAGTTAACACTTCAGTTTGTTACGCGTAAAGCCCCGGGTTCGATTCCGTCGGAACAAATATTTATTTCATAGCTTTTATTTAGTAATAAAAAAATATATTCGCTCCGGGTCTGGTTACCAAAGAGTTGTAGACACTGGTACCCGATCTGAGATAGTACCACCACTTACAAGGTTACAGACCGTGAAGTGACTTAGTCGCGTTTCCAATTAGGCACAATTAATTTGTCTTACCCCATATTCCCTTATGCTTTATATATATATTTAAATGTAATTGTCACAAAGATTTTTTGTACAGATTTATAAATAAAAGCTTTCTATTTAAATGACATTACGAGCTTTTTCTAATATAAATAAAAATCCAAAGATGTTTTCGTGGAAATTACAACTTTTATTAGGGTTTTAATTTAACAAAAGAAAATAATTGATCTTTAGTAACGGTTACTTAAGTAATGGAACGTAGTTTTTTTTGTCGCCATTTTGAAAGTTATAATTTCCGAAAATAAAACTCGATTTTAACAAGCATATAATGCATATCCCAAATTAAATGAATAATTTAAATATAAAAATTAATTTTAATAATAAATTTTATGTTTTAATTTTCTTTTATTGTGAGTTAATATTTTATTGTTAATTTTGTTAAGTTGTGATCAAACCATAAGTGTCCGCAGACCATGTATCCAATAGACCTCACTATTATAATTATGAGCGACGAGCATCACTAACGAAATGTCGCTTGTAAATGTCGATAAGGATTCAGTAGAAATCCTTATCCGGGTAAATTATTGTTCATCGCTTGTTGTACTTGTAGCATCGGCAATATTAGTTTGTGCAGAAAAGCCAATCGCCGATACACGGACACCGAACGTACGCAATAAGCAATAGCAGATGGACTTGCATCGCACTATGATTGGCTGAGAGAGTTTCGCGCCATTATATGACGATAGGCGTGGACAAACGGTCAGAAGCTGGTTTGTTGCGCGTAAAGTCCCGGGTTCGATTCCCGTTCGAAATATTTGTTTCATAGCTTTTATTTGTAATATTAAATATTGCAAATATTTGATAATAAAAAAATTAAAAACAGAGATAGATATGCCGATCCGGGGTAGTACCACCACTTACAGTACAGTATACAGACTATGAAGTTATTTGGTCGCGTTTCGGGATCAGCTTGTAAGTTGCCGGTTCTAACTAGGCCGGCATAGTGAATGTGACTGCTACTCATAGTTATTCAATTGTAGTAGCAGTGACATCTATTCATTGACCACACTCCAGCCTAACATCAAACGGGATGCTGTCATATGTTGAGTCACAATAAAATAAAAAATTCAACCAGAGGTTGAATTTACCATTAGAGTTTACCATTACGTTAAGATTTCTAGTTGATTCTGCTCTTTGTGCCGTAGTTAATGGTTTGATCGCAGCTTTGTAGTTGCAAACATTACGTATTTAGTGAAATGAAATTTGTTATTTTTAAATATTTTACGGGTAAGAGGCAAGTTTATAAAAACAATAGAATATCGTTATTTATTTTATTAAATGTGTATTTTAATGTAGTTTTTTTATGTATTGACGTTAGTTTCTGTTAGATGTTGTATAATACATAATTTTTAAAGATTTTTTTTAATTATTAGACAGTTATTTTTACAATAGTTTCATGTCATTATTCATAACATTCAAATTAAATTGGTCTGAAACGATTTACGACCTTTTATTTAGTAGTAAAATAAATTTAAATAAAGGGAGAATTGTTCTGGATCAAAACATTGTATTTATATAAAAAATGTGGTGACTTCTTTTTAATTTTTACATTTCGGTCGAAGTCAAAGCGTTGCCTTTACTCTCCCGCCTACCACGCGATGGACCCTGCACCAGCACAGTTAATCCATGGATGCTAAGACATTGTTTTATTCCAGTGACCAAAGTCTGATGATTTTAAGTCAAAAAGATTTCACTGTATTTTAAATTTCATTCAATTAAATATGCTTCTTAATTTTTCATTGGTTATAAGTGATTAATTAATTAGTCTATTAACAGCGCAGAACATAAAACACTTAATCACTAGACGTTATATTTCAAAATAAATCGAAACGTGGCTATAGGGACGGCGGCCGAGGAAACCGTTCACTGAATAGTTTTATTTTATAGTTGTCGCAGAAAGGATTCTTATTATGGGGTAAGCCGAGGTCAAATGTCGAGTCACAATAAAAAAATCCTAATATATTATTCAAAACATTGAAATGAGTTGTAAAACTTCTAAATGTTGATCGAGGAACGATCTCCCAAACATTTTGACATTAGTTAGTTTCGAATTGTCGACGTATTCTCGATCGACAGTCACATATTGACGCTCAAAAAAAATAAATAAGAATGATTGTTGTATAAAACGACCCTTATTTATACTACTTTAAAGTCGTACTTTTTGTATCATTGTTTTTGTCATAAGGCATTTTTTCATTCAATATTTTGATAACCTATGTTTCTTCTGTTTTGTGGCGTCTAGTGGTTGGACTCTGTGATTAGTAATTCTATATAGTGTATATGGTCCTTAATATAAATAATTTTGGCTGGTTTGTTTTGTGTTAAAATGTGCCATACAATAGAGGTATGTATTGCCAGCTGAAAGAAAGTGTTACCATTATACAAAAATAAATTAAAATGTAAATCCTTCGATAAGCAACTAGCGCTTAACTGGATGGGTTCTTGCAGTGGTGGGGAGCGGTGCGGGAGGGACGTGTTTTTGTTCACTAGCTTTTCCCCCGGCATGAACCCACCCGTTAAGCGCTATATGTCTGTAATTTCGCTATGAGCTAATAATTAAAAATAATAAAATATGTATAGTATAATACGATCCTTCCTCGTAACGTGTATAAAGAAAAGCTATTTTTGAGTTTATATTTTTTAATTAATTTTTATTTTTTTATGAATATAGTTTTTTGTGTTTAAATGTCTTTTTTTTTCACTTTTTAAATGTAAGTAGGAGGATACGGCTAACGTGTAATTGTGTAACTGTGTGCGTGAGTGGGTCTTGTGACGTCACATTTCCCCAGGCCGGTATAGCGAGGTCGACTTGTTTTAATAACTCCGTCATCTCTACGGTTGACATTTGTCGCTGTAGCCGTCACACGGAACGGCGAATGACAAAAAGGGCCAGCTTTTAATCATACTATACTATGATTTTTACTTCAATAAACCAAAGTGACAGATAATTTCTATTTGTATCTCTTTTTGACACATTTAATAAAGTGAGATACATATATGAATCAGCTGTCATTTTAGTCCATGAAATTAAAAATCTTAGTGTACGTACAGCTATATAACTGTGAGTAGCGGTGGCATCTATTTATGGACCGCACTCCAGCTTGACATAAGTCTGGGTGCGGTCATATATTTCATGAGTTCTGTGACGTCACAAATCCACGCTCGTAATACCATAAGTAAATGTAAATGTCACATCTTAAATAATTTCTTTGTATAAGTAATCTATTTAAAATACTTGGTAGCTAATTATTAATAAGGAGGGTTATTATTGTTCTATTTGGACTCCGAATTGTCCCTGCTTTCATTTTGTTAATGTTCCATTCCCATTAGCAATGGGAATCCGAATGGAAAACTTTTTGTAAATGTTCCACTCCCATTAGCAATGGGAATCCGAATGTAAAACTTTTTGTTAATGTTCCACTCCCATTAGCAATGGGAATCCGAATGGAAAACTTTTTGTTAATTTTCCACTCCCATTAGCAATGGGAATCCGAATGTAAAACTTTTTGTTAATGTTCCACTCCCATTAGCAATGGGAATCCGAATGGAAAACTTTTTGTTAATTTTCCACTCCCATTAGCAATGGGAATCCGAATGTAAAACTTTTTGTTAATGTTCCACTCCCATTATCAATGGGAATCCGAATGGAAAACTTTTTGTTAATGTTCCACTCCCATTAGCAATGGGAATCCGAATGTAAAACTTTTTGTTAATGTTCCACTCCCATTAGCAATGGGAATCCGAATGTAAAACTTTTTGTTAATGTTCCACTCCCATTAGCAATGGGAATCCGAATGGAAAACTTTTTGTTAATTTTCCACTCCCATTAGCAATGGGAATCCGAATGTAAAACTTTTTGTTAATGTTCCACTCCCATTAGCAATGGGAATCCGAATGCAAAACTTTTTGTAGATGGCTACACCGGCTTCATGACTTTTGGTAGTGTCTAGCATCGTCCTGTTATCTGTTTTTTTTTATTTATTTTTCCATTGTAAACATACAAGTTTTATAAACATTTATCTGTCGTGGAATTTTATTTAGTTAAGAACAGAGTACAACTTAGTTTTGCCCCTAACGAACGTACCTCTTTTTGATTTTCAATGTTGGCTTCTTGGAAATAAATATACGCCGCCATATTTACAATCAGTAAAAGCACGTTTTATTTTAAGTGAAAATAATTATAAATATAATAGGTAAAGATGTGATTCCGTCGGCGACTGCAGACCGCACTACTTGTTTGTTTGAGACTAGTCTAGTAGACTAGTGCAAGGTGACACTAGCATGCAGCTGTTGCATTTGGCCGGCATAGTGACGGTGACTGAAGAAGCCGTGAATAAACTCGGTTTTTTTCAGTTGTCGTCACTTTTGGACCTTCTCTTGCTTATCATCAGGCGGGTCGAGGTCAGATGTCGTGTCACAATAAAAAAAAAACAAGTAGTTGCGTCTGCGGTCGCCGGCGGAATAATACCTTCATATTTTGTATGAAAATGACAGATTTTTATAGTCGTTTCGACGATACGCCCTCTATCGCGAATAATTGTCAGTTTACACCTCATTGTTCCTTGAAAAACTGGAACTAATGTTTAGCAGAACCCACTTGCAAGTGATCTACATAGAAAGCGTGATTTGGATTTTGTTTTTAAATTATTTTTATATGTTTCTTTGACATTGCCTTTTATACATTTAAATTTTAATTACACTTTAATTACAATTATAAATTAAATACTTTTGCAACCCGATATAACTAAAACGCTCAGCCATGCAAGTCGATAATTAAAAAAAACGATTGTTTACTTTGTTAATATATACAGTTAGTATATATAGTAACTATTTCCTCAGTTAAATACAAAGTTTACTATTAACCGGAGACAATGTCAATAATATTTTGACATTTCGTTTGATTAACAACCGTTTAAATGTTTGGTGAATGAAGACCTTAGAATGACAGTTCCTTATATTTATACTAAAATGCATCTAGAACTCATTGGTAAAGATTAGTAAGCTATTTTATCTATGATTTAAGTACAAACTTTTGCTGGCCATTGTCCATGATTATTGCTTGTTTGATACCTTAATGCAGGGCCTTAGGGTAGGCCAAAATAATAGAGTGCTACTTTTATTAATGCTGTCACAAGTTTCGATTTTATAGACACTGCACAGAGGGTCGTTTTTATAACAATTTGTCCAATTTCATTACGGAACAGTCTTCTGAGTTGTCACTCTTTTTATCTTTCCACTCGCCTTTGATTTATAAATCTATTTCGTCATCTCCTTTTATCTATCCTTCCTTTCAAATATGGCCAAAACCTTCCATATATAAATTGTTTAATTATTCCATATAACCCCCTCCAGGCTTCAGATTTCTCGGATTCTAATATAAAGTCTATCCTATACCAAAGGTAAATTTGACAATCGTGATTGTCTTTAAACTTGTTCTTTATTTAACTGAACTGCTAACCTATCACGCTACTACATACAATGACGGTCTTAATGGCCTTCTGTTTGACAGTTGATCGCCATTGAATGACCTCTTGGAGGACTATTGAAGGAATCTGTATAAATTAGTAAATAAAAATTGGTTAGAAAGAATGATAATCCTTAATGTTAGGAAAGACTCACAAGAGTTGATTATAGGCAGGGCCGTCTTTACCCGGGGGTTCAAGGGGTGCGGTGCACCCGGGCGCAGAGTCCTAGAGGGCGCATGCCGACCGCCATAAACTTCGATAGTTACCTACTACACCGAGATCACGCGAGCGGAGCCTTGACTTTCGCACCCCGGCGCTGAATATGCTTAAGACGGCCCTGATTATAGGACCGCTTGAAGGACTATTGAAGGATAAAAATAATAGGAACGCAAAAAAGAGGCTGATATTTGCTCTGTGTCCGGTTGTGAAAGAGTTGTAGGCAGTTGTGCCACAGTTACCTCCATTTATGGACTGCACTTTAGATTAACATCGGGCAAGGTGTTGTCATATCATTCAATCAATTTGTCACGCCTTTCTCCCACAGGGATACACAACTCCCTCCCGTCTCTCACATTCTCAATTCTCTTCATACAAGCTCTATGGTTATGAGCACTAGGCAACCTAGCTTTCTTGAGGATGTCTCCAATTTGGTCGGCAAAACCCTCCTGGGCCTGCCTTGTTTTACGTATCCATTCACACGAGATTTATAATTTTTTTCGTCAATCTACTTTTGTTGTCATGTCGAGTCAAATTAAACTAAAGAATAAATAATAAGCTCTACGCAATTATGTAACTCCTATCTATCTTCATTTTTGCCCTCGTAACGTAATGCAATAACGAGTGAGTCGTGCAAAAATTATTAATTATAGAAGAAAATCTGTTCTATAATTTTGTCGATTTAGATAAAGTACTGCCAATAATGTCAGTGTGACAGAGTATATTCTTCATATATGTATGTTGATGTATGTCATATTGGGATGCAAAATATAAATTATAATTGAATTAGCGCTGTTATCCATGCGTAATAACAGCCGTGTCCACTATCATATGCCTTCTGTAAACAAATTAATTTACCTTAATATTAATAAAGTTAAAAATTCCATATTTGTATCTTTGGCTGGTGTTGCCAGTGTATGCTTTCAAAAATGGGTGCGTTCAGGAACGCCACAAAGGACATTATTCATTGGGCTTAATTGTATTAACAGTTTAATATGCATTTTAAAATAGTTTAATGTACGAAGATTACAATGTAATTGAAATATATCCTTTATTATGACAGTTCAAAGCGGAACAAATATGGCGTTAGTTGACAGATAATACAAAATCCAATTCCTATTTTCAAAATAACTCAATTGCACAGCAATTAAAAGCAAAACTGTTATTAGTTTTATCAATACAAGTATTAAAACTACCATTTATATATTTTTTCATTATCAGACATTACAAAAGTGGTACGAAGAAGCCCAAAATGAATGATGTCCTTTAAAAATAATTAATATTTTGCGTCTCAACTTTAAGTTTTTTTTTATAATCGCAAATATATTGTTTTTTTTTTTTGTTATAAATTCTAATGTGCTACTTTGTAGTGAAAATGCCAATTACGTAATTGATTTATTTGGTAGTGAGTAATGGCGCACAATGTGTATTAGTGACGAGGTTATTGCTATCTTTTAATTATACCTCAAATGTGTCCTTTGGCCGGCATAGTGACGGCGATTGGGGCAACGGTAAAAATAGACGGTTTTTCAGTCGTTTTCCTTCAAAGTTGCAGATAGTTTGCGTATAGTTTGTCATTATAATTAACTGTAGACATCGCTCGAATGACGTTACGTTTAGTTACTTTACCCGCACAGGTCGGGGGAAGCATCCGCATCTTTTCGACCGAATCGGCAGTCGAACTAAAAGGTTCGGTTTGTCGTTTCTTTGTAGAACAATCGACAAGTGGAATGTTTTACCAGTCTATTTGTTCTCTTCATCCTATAACCTTGGATCCTTCAAGAAGTGCGTGAAGAAGCACCTTTGGCCGGCATAGTGACGAGGGCAACCGTGAAGACTCGGTTTTTGCAGTCGTCGGCACTCTTGGACCTCTTCTTGCCTACCATCAGGCGAGTTGAGATCAGATGACGAGTCACAATAAAATAAACTTCGAAAAAGTTTGAGCGCATGAGCTAATGCAAGACAAAATGTCGACTGCCCATAGTTTCACTTCAATGACATAATTTTGACGCATAGATCGTCTTTTTATTAAGTAGATACTGCTTTTAGTGTCTCAAACTTATGAGGCCCGCTGAATGGTGTCGCTGTTATCGCATTTAGTGTTGCCAATAGATTATCCTTCTATTATTATAAATGTGAATGTGAGTTTGTTGGTTACGTTTTTACACAACAACTACTTAACCGATCATCATGAAACTTTGTACACATATTTTTGGAGGTACTAGAAGTAACATAGGATACTTTTAATTTTTAATATTATAGATATTATTTTTTACTAAAGTTTCAGCTGTTTGGAATTTTTCTATATTTATTTTTATTCCCGTCTGTCATTTTTATATGAGTTATCGAGTTATAAATACAAAAAAAGGATATACAGACGAATTGAGAACCTCCTCCTTTTTCATGACTGTGTTATAAACCTAATTTACGCGGGTGAAACCGCGGGCACAGCTAGCTTATAATATAATCAGCAGGTGTTTTTTTGTCATAATTAAAAAGTAGCAATAACCTAATAAAATACCTTATTTTATTATTAATACTAATTGAGACTTAGCTAAAATCATTTTTGGGTAATAGTTTTTTAACTCTTGGTCGTGTCACTTCGCACGTGTCCATCGATTGCTGTGTCATAAGTACTGCTCACTCTAGTGACGTATGCCCACTTGAATAACATAAATAAGGTTCTGAAGACAGCTATGCCAGCGTCACAAAAAGATGACCGTTTTGACGTTTTAACTGGTAATGAAGTTTCGTATAAATCAATAATTGCGTTTGAAGGAGCAAATTGTCATTCTTTATTGTCACTATAAAAATGACAATTTGCTTCTTCTAACGTGTATTTTAATTTATACGAAACTTCATTACCAAGCGACCGTGGTGTAGTGGCAGTGCAATGGTTACACAAACCGAGAGCACGGGTTCCAAACCACCCTCCAGTACCAATGTATCTTCGATGTTTGTGCTGTTTCTATGATACAAGCACTTTAGTAGCTTAGTATAGAAATATAATATAAAAAAAGTTAAAACGGTCGCGGGGTGTGCTGCTGGTATAGTTGCAAACTTCACAGCGCGTCTCCGAAGTTAGCTTTGGCTTTGCGCGGGTTGTAAGCTCTCTCACCTACTTGGAGCCCCATTATATCATATTTCAAGTATCGCGCCTTACTTCATAGTCGCCAAAAATATAAATTATAAACACTCTTAATCCAAAACGTTCGGACATATTAGGTACGTTCCGAATTGCATAATCAAATAACTGCGCTTGGATACGTTCCGAAATGTAATCTTGCATAAGTATTTGGGATTTTTTGTACTACTTTTCTAATGCCCTGTGATAAAAAATATAAATGGTAGTTTAGTAATTTAGCTTTTAATTGCTGTTCAATTGAATTATTTGGAAACTAAGATAATCACAAAGACACGCTATAATAAAAGTTTTACTTTGAACTGTCGTAATTATAGTTTGGTCATTTTGCACATCTTAACTATGCAAAATAAAGGATATATTCCAATTACATTATGAAGATGATGATGATGAATACTGCAAAGTGGAGCATACGGCAATAACCCAGCCAGTAAAAGAACTGCCACGTCATTTTTAATTTAGGTATGCCATGTTTTCTTAATTTGTTACTTAGGTGGGCATACTATTAAGTAGGTATGTTTTTGCACAAATATATTTTTCAGTAGCTTATTTCTAGGAAGGTAGTTCTCGTACACAAATGAGCACTTAACCGACGGACTGCGGTATCTTTATATATATATATATAGCGTACTATCCAATGTTTATATAATAGTGAGAAATATATATATTTTTATCAAAATAAACTTGTAATATAACCTAAGTAAATAAAATTCCTAAAATTTTAAATAATTATCGTGTATGGTAGCGTTGTACTGCGAGGTGAATATTTAAAATAGCTTTATTTTTATCGTTTCTATTAATTAAATATGTATAATTTTACTGTCCATATTTTTTTATCTCTAAACTGATAGTGTTTCAATCAGTATGTTTCAGGCATTTTGAATCCGACTTAATGTATGTAAAAATAATAAATGTTGTTTTAAAAGTTTGTTCGTTTTATTTTGTTGATCCTTTCTTATTGAAAATAATAAATGTGATCATAGTTTTCTAGCGTGTTTTATCCCGCTACAAATCCAAGGTGTAGCGGGATAAAACGGGGAAACCCAGAAGATTGTTTCTCAATCAAATCAGGGACATACTTAAAAAAAGAGGTCCGCAGAGCTTCTAACGAAGAAATCCATTGCCTCTGTCTGTCTAGTGCAATAGTTTATCTCGGTAGCGACCTTCGCCTGCTGGGATTGCAAATGCGCAATAGGCCTGTCGAGCACCTGCTGAAAATTCTTCATCATCAGCCAGAAGGCATCCACTGCTGAACGTAGGCCTCTCCCTCAGAACGCCATTCCGAACGACAAGATGCCAGGAGCTGGAATGCGGTCTATGAATGGAGGTGACTTCTACTACAATTCAATAACTAAGTAGTAGTCACATCCACTATGCCGGCGAAGTTGAAACCGGCAACTCACAAGCTTATCCCAAAACGCGACTTAGTCTTGAGCAAATATCTGCCTCTTCTTTTTATTAACTAATATTTGTAAATTTAATCTAATAAATATTACAAATAAAAGCTATGAAACAAAAGTGCTCCAACCGGAAATCGAGCCCGGTGCTACTAGCCTCACGGACTAGTAGCAGACCACTACGCCACGCCGATCTGTTATTTTAAAGTCTAGACTCAGGCTTTACATGGAAACCTGTGTATCTACCCGCTTTGCAAACACCATCAGAATTTCCGCACAATAGATTTTAAATAAAACAATATTTATACAAAAGAATATTTTATTCGAAAATCTTAAACTACAAAACTCTAAGTATGACATGTTAACCTATGATATGGCGTTACCAAGTTAGGTACATTTTCTTTGGACATATTAATAATAATGACATTCAAAATAAACGAAGCAGTTAATTAAATAATAATAAAAGTGAACGAAGACCTAACTAGTCTTCATTAGTGTTGTTTGCGCCTTAATTCATTTATATTTAGATATTAAGTAAATACGCATTTAATGATTTCTTTGTTCCTTTTCAAATCTAAAATGGGAAATACATATATAAAAGTGTATCCCGCCGACGCCACTAGATGGCGTCTGATGTATGTCAAACCGCGGAACGAAACAAGATCAGCCAAATGACGCGCCCCTCCACTGCATTTAAGCACACATGCGAATATAAAATATGAATGCAACACACTGAAAATGCAATTGTAATTGGTCATTCAATTGCTGATTCGACACATAAGGAGGAGCACGTTAATAAAGTATAGTTAGTAATATATACAGTGTGTGGGGGCACTTTACGACAATAAATTAAAACAGCGTCAATATTACTTCATAGGATACTTTAAAAAATATCAAATAAATTCAAACATCAAAATTAAAAAAATATTTTTTTCAAACAAACTTAATACTATCAAAAATAATAAAACACCATTAGTGTACCTATAGTCACTGACCTGTGATAAGAGCGGCAACAGCGCACTTGTCATCGTACCTACGTAACGTACTCCTCGGGGACTTTTGGCGGGAATGATGAACAAAACTAATCACACTAAAGTACTCACATTTTTTCCTCAAAATACAAAACACAATCAATGACATTCTTCATATCTGCGATCTCCTGTGTATTCATGTATTTATGCGATACATTTTAAAAAACTATAAGTAGTATGTATTTAACCCAAAGTAAGTGTCTCTTCTAGATCGTCACAATAATTATAAAGCGTCCAGTTTCGCACAATTAATTCACTACACAATAAATCTAATGTATATTATAATTGTCATAATAATAAAAATAGGCCAGTTTTGCACAATTAATTCACTACTATACGTAAGGACGTCACAGGAAGCCGGTGATGCACTGACTGACACTGACCTACTTAAATAAAGTTTAAACAAAAAGCGACTAACATAGAAATAAAACAAGATATATTTATCTCTTTCGCACATACTTAATTCTCAATAGACATGAGTGTGTAATAAGGAGTTTCCTCAGTTTGCATTATTTTTAACTGCATAGGTAGTTTTAATAAAAATAACGATGCCAGGGTCCTTCACCTGTGTCATATGGGTCAGTAACAAATACAGCATGTAGAAAAATTGCAAAATGAAAAATAATGTCTTGTGGCTAAAGTAATGGATATTTTTGAATGATTTTTTAAATGTGGTTTGAGAACATTATTAGCTATCCGGGTTTTAATTTATTGTCGTAAAATCCCCCCACACACTGTATAGTTAGTAACATATTTTAATAAACTAATAAAGTGGAGGGGCGCGTCATTTATAGTTAGACAAGCTATGGTGACAATTTTTTCTCCTATTAATAAATGCCTATGTACAATTAATTGAAATAAAATAGTGGCAAGGATTGACAAATGAATGCTCCGATGGTTTGGGCACATGGAAAGAATAAGCGAAAGTAGATTAACGAAAGCAATTTATAAATCTGATGTGGATAGATGCGTTAAACAAGGTAGACCCAGGATTTTTTAACGAAATCGGAGACATCCTTCAAGAAATCTGGGTTACCTAGTACCCATAATCGTAGAGCTTGTATAAAGAGAATTGTAGATGTGATGAAAGCGAGGGAGGGATCGTGGCTAGTGACGCTGTATTGTCTCTGCCTATCGGTGGAAAAGTCGTGACACTTTGATTGGTTAATAATTTAATTAACTGCAACATAAAACGTACCTAAATTAAAAACTATTTAAATAGTAAAATAATAGTATCAAAAAATAATGTCATTTTGGAATGCACAAAGAGTCATATCAATAAAAATATATAAAAACAGTACATTTTCCAAAGTTAAAATAGGTATAAAAAATACATGCTGCTGGGTATAGCTGGATAAAATTTCATTAGCTTATTTAAATAGTAAAATTGGCAATAAACATTAACAGGAAAAGAGTGACCAACATAGTGGCGGCGACTGAAGTGAACCGTACGAGACATTTGCCTCAGTCTTCGGCGCTCTTGCCGGGCAAACAGCAAGAGCGCAGTCTTAATAAAGAAAAAAAGAGTAAAAAAGCCTGACATTACTGTTTATTTTTTTTTTGTCACTTGACATATGACTTTAGGAAAAACAGTTTATGGTTATAGTCTGTCTAAGCCGAAATGACGCGCTCTCCACCGCATTTGCGCACACGAGAAAACATAAAATATGAATGCAACACACCGAAAATGCAATTGTAATTGGTCATTCAGGTGCTGGTTGGACACAAAAGGACGAGCACGCTGATAAAATATAGTAATATTTGCATTCACACATTTAAATAAACTAATAAAGTGGAGGAGCGTGTCATTTATAGTTAGACAAGCTATACCTGAGACGCCGCCACTATGCCGGCTAAAGGTTTATTTTACCTATTGAGCAAAAATTATTATAATTATTGTTAGTATCTTATTGAACGCAACTAGACAAAAATGTTTTAATAGTACTTACCTGTTTATACCTAAAAAAAAGTTTTAAAAATATTCAAAAAACAAAATAAAAATCCTCACACAGGTAAAAAGTCAAATAAAATTACTGCTTCAGAATAAATTATTGTCTAATAAATAAATAACATAAAAAACGTCGTTAAAAGTTCTTAAACGTCCGTTAACGTTTGCGTCGAACGTCCGAGTGTATAATATACAGGGTATCTCGAAAACGCTTCCGGAAATTAAGTACCCTACTTAATGAGCACTGTTAAGCCAAGTTAATAGGTCACTTTGGACACTTCACCAAAATACAACATCTATCAAATAATATCCATACAAAATATCTATCAAACAAATAAAATTTACATTTTCTTTTGAAAAATGCAACCATTCCATCAGTATTTTCTTATGACGTTGTCACGTTCAACTATTCCTCAAACAAACAAGCTGCTATGTTATACCGCGTTCTCACAGGGCGATTTTGGTTGATCAATATTTGTCGTTTAACAAAAATTTGAAAGCAAATATTGACGGTAGCGTTCTCACGATTCAAAAACAACGACTCAATATTACACGTGTTATTACACTATCTGTCCATTTTAGCATTTTTCTCGTGGATGTGGATGCCACAATTCACATTTTATTTTACAAACAAACAAAATACTGGTGATAGAGGAATGCAATATACAGTACATAGGTACTCAATCGCGCTGATTGACTGACTGATTATTCAATGCAAGTTGAACGAACAAGTTCAGACGAGTCGATTCGCTGTCAGCTGTCAAATGGATCAACAAAAGTAGAAAGGTCTTTAACTTTTGTTGAATAGATATTTATTGCTTCAACTTGATTGAAAGTCTGTTCAGACAGTTCAAATCACGAACGATTTCGCAGTTGATCAACTAAAATCGCCCCGTGAGAACGCCCCATTAAGCAGTCTTTTGTCGTTGTGCGAACTAACTGTGTGTTTTGGTGTACTCTGCTTTATTTAATTGTGACCTGGCTTATTTTATTGCACTAATCTTACGTTTATTAGGGCTCCTTCTGTGTCTTAAGTCCAAATTCTTTGAGTTCAACTCACTTTGTTTTTTTTCACGTACTTGTTTAATTTTGTATTTACGGCAGAAAATAATAATGACACAGCGATTTTTAAATTTCATTTAATCTTCATGACACAATTTTTTTTTTATTATTGTGACTCGACATTTGACATCGACCTGCCTGATGATAAGCAAGAGGAGATCCAAAAGTGCAGACGATTGAAACAACCGAGTCAGTACACGGCTGTCTCAGCCGCCGTCACTATGCCAGCCAAAAGTGCTTCTTCACGCATCGCTTGAAGGATCCAAGGTTATAGGAGGGAGAGAACACATGGGCTGGCAAAGCATTCCACTTGTCGATTGTTCTACAAAGAAAAGATGCACCGAACTTTTTAGTTCGACTACCGATTCTGTCTACAATTAAAATTACATTAAAATTACTTTTTCACAATAACTGTGTTCAAATATCCGTATCAATTCATTCAATTAAATCAATGTTTGTAAGCAGGTCACCTCACTATGAAGGTAAGAGTGACAGATGTCAAAAGTGACCTATTAACTTGGCCTAACATTAGTGATGCCGAACCTAAAAACGACTGCACGAAAAAAATCTTTGGCCATTTTTTTTTTTATTAAGTTGAAGTGCTAAGAAAATAATATTATCCTTACATTTTAATATTACATTATTAGTATTTTCTTAGATTTTGCGCGAACATTGATTAATGAATTAAACAAATTTTATGCGGCTTACTATCGCGTTTATTTTGGTTTAGATTTTACAATTTTTTATTATTTCGACGTTTCGAGAGTTTTGCAGCCATCGTGGTCACGGAGAGACAGAGGTGTTCCGCATAAAATTTGTTTAATTAATTGTCAATAAAAAATGCCAATTTTTTATGCAGATGTTTTTAGAATTGGTAACTCTATCTTTTCTTGAGACATTCTGTATATTCCGTATATATATATATATAAAATAGTATAAAGTTATTATTACTCATATAAATGAGTGTCACTATCAAATTAAAGTTGAGTACTTAATTGAAGCAGAGTGTGCTATAGGATAAAGAAAAAAGTGATTGGTTTTTGTGAATGACTATCTTTTTATATAAGTATGCGGGCCGACCGCGTAACTCCATGGCAATGAGAATGAGTTTCCTTTTGACAGGAAAACTCCATTAAAGAGAAACAAAATTAAAATTGCGACCGCGGAACACACTGAGAATCGATGTTCATTTTCAATATCATTTCAAGCTCATCGTTCGAATGAATAAAAGTTGTTTTTGACACTAACAGCGACCGCGTAAATTTTATTGTCATTTCCATTGAAGTTGCGCGGTCGGCCCGCTGGTTTTAGTTAATTTTGTAGCCATATAGTTTGAACAATTAAATGAGCGGTAAACGACTATTTACCGCTCAACTGCAGAAATTTTATGCAAACTAAAATTATTTTTTCTTAAAAGTTGTCATATTTAAAAGTAAAAAAATAACTTAATATTAAAAACACAACACACTATCTATATCACAATGTTTAAAAGAGAGCTTAAAAAAGTTTGCTTAAACAAGGCACAAATAATTATGGCGGATTCTAGGCGGTCATTTTTAATTCGTTTTTTTTATTATTGGCAAAGGAATTTTAGCCTTTACAGCCAAGAATTATTATTTATAACGTGTTTGAAAAATTACCTTACTCTAGAACATCTTGACTTTAGAAATTTGTATAGGCTAAGACCATGCATTATCAAAATTAATTGTTTTTTTAAAAACAACTAAAAGTATTGTTTTTCCTTTTTTTCCTATATTAGAGCGACATAAACACTACTTGCTAGCACTAGAGTCGGCAGCTACTCAGTCGTCTGCAAGTAGCGGCCTATCTGAATATCCACGAGTCCCCTTCACGAGAAGCTACAAATTGTGTAATCTAATATTCAGGGATCCTCAATAACAATCAAAATCACCTCAAGCGTATTCGGAACTGAAAAAAGAGCGTGACTACAAAATGGCGGACCCAATTCGAGAAGTCAGACGCTTTTCTGTACCACAAAACATTGAAGGGCAGCGCTTTATTGAGCAAAAATATAATACGACCAATTGAAATTGCTCATTTGTTTTATATTAACCGTATATTAATTTAATCTGATTGGGTTTTCTTAAATTGTAATTGGTAAGTACAACATGCGACTACTACAAAATGGCGGACTAAATATTTACTTTCAAGCAGTCAGGCGCTTTCCTGTACCACAAAACATTGAACAACAGATTTTTATGGCTACAATATAATCAGACTAATTGAAATTTTAATTTCCTATAACCCGTATATTAATTTAAGTTGTAGCTACATAGAAACTGATAGATATACTTAATTTATAGCTTTTCGTAACGGGGAAACCTAACAAATATTTATCTCTAAAAACTAGCGGACAATTAATTATGGCGGACACAGAGGGTCCGCCATAACAGATTTAACTAATACATGTAAGTGTAAAATTGCTGAGTGCCCGTGTAGGCAGTTGCCAGAGCCTTGCCTGATGCAGTTGGTGCACTGAACGCCACATCTTCACGTTTGATTGCACACCCATGTAAAAAGCTAGCGCGGGCACACTCGAGCATTTTCACGGCTATACCTCGACGTCTGGAATTCGCATGAGTCCATATACGGGAGATTCCGCATCTGTAAAAGATTATTTTAATATTGGTGCGACATAGTTTGGAAATCAGATTAAAAGTTGCCGAAGTCCAGCGTGAGGACGGAGGTTTCTAACTACTGCACAATAACACATCCATATTGGACGGCAACCGTGAACTGAGTTTGATTTGCCTAATGTGAAGGAAAGGCAAATCAAACTGAAAAAAACTGGCTCTAATTGCGATTTGTTTAATTCACATTTCTATACTAAGCTGCTAAAGTGCTTGTATCATAGAAACAAGACAACCAAAGTACACATATCACAGATACATTGGCACCGGCAAGTGGTTTTGAACCCGTGCTCAGTTTGTGTAATCATTGCACTGTCACCTTAAATTGGTGCGACAAAGTTGCGTTTGGACATCAGATAGAAAGTTGCCGAAGTCCAGCAAGAGGAAGAAGACAACATTATCAACTAGTAAACAATCAAAAATATCCCGGCAAAGTGACGGCTGATTTTAACTTGCCTGATGGTAAGCAAGGGAAGTACCAAAAGCGCCGACGACTGAAAAATACCGACTCAGATTACGGTTCAGTTACTATGACTACTAGAGGTGACCTTTTGCTTGACGAAGGCAAACGATGATCATTTGCCTGTGAAGGGACTCAGTCGCGTTTCGGGATAAGTAGGCCGGTTCTAATTAGACCGGCATAGTGAATACGACTGCTACTTGCTATTATTTAACTGTAGCCATAACACACACAGGGCCACGATTCTCTTAATAGATTATGCCGACGAAAAAGCAGTGAATTGCGTCGCGGTCGCAAGTGACCAATCAACGTAGATTCGACCAATTCGCTGATTGGTTACAAAGACGTCAAATATCAATGCGACGCAATTACACTGCGTTTTCGACGCCCAGGGTGCTGTCCCATGTAGAGCCATAATTTATAAAAAAAAAACAATCCTTGTCTATTCGTTTTTGTCTGGGCAAAGTTTGTTGTGACTCGACATCTTACCTTGACCCATTTAATGGTAAGCAAGAGGAGGTCCTACACTAAAATAAACGCGTCAGTTCACGGCTGCCCCAGTCACATCGCTTGAAGGATCCAAGGTTATAGGATGGAGAGAACACATGGGCTGGTAAAGCATTCCACTTGTCGATTGTATAATGTCCAACTCACTTGACTGGATATTCTTCGAAGGTGCAGCAATCAGGATCGCCTGGTAGAAATTTGTTAGCCTTTGCTTTGGGCTCAACAATTAAACAACCGATTATTTCCTTCTTCTCTATGTATAGGTAGGCCTGGAATGAATAAAGGTACGAATTTATTAGAAATAGGCGACTTTACAATCCAGTATAGTGGTAGGCAGTGGTGCACAGTCTGCCGATCCGGGGTAGTACCACCACTTACAAGTATACAGACCGTGAAGTGACTTAGTCGAGTTTTGGGATCAGCTTGTAAGTTGCCGGTTCCACCTAAGACAGCATCCCGCCTGATATTAAGCTGGAGTGCGGTCCATAAATAGAGGCGATTGCTAGTACAGTTTAATAACAGCAAGTAGCGGTCACATCCACTATGCCGGTCTAATTGGATCCGTCAATTTACAAGCTTTTATAATTCTGTTCTAAATGTTTAGCACCTAACATGCCTAATGTTACTTCAGTCTAACATTAGGCAGGGTGTGTGTGGATCGCTGGGGCAACGACGCAGCGGATGAGCTGGCTAGGAGGGGATCATCCTCTCAGCCAATGGGACCGAGACCAATGGTACCCCTACCTTTCTAAATCCTGCTCAGCTGACAACAGAGTGCAGACAGTCCCAGGAAGCTCTTCCTCATGTGGATGGACAACTACTAAACCTTAACAGAGCTTAACTCCGCATCATGGTACAACCTCAACATTTCGGATAGCCCCCTTTGTAAAGGCTGCCTGAATGAGGAGGACACAGCTCTTGAGTTGCAGTAGTGTAGCCGAAGCAAGATACAAGTTCCTTGGCAACGCAAGGACACTTTCGAAAGTCTGCAGAAACGAGAAAAGTCTCCAGGCCCTCCTGGAGGACATAGGGTGAATCTACTAATGCGGAAACGAGCCCGTACCGTACCCGTACAAGAGGCCGACCGCACAACTTCAATGGAAATAAAAAAGTCACGCATTCTTTGTTAGTGTCAAAAATAACTTTTATTTATTCAGACGATAAGTTTTATTGAGTTTGAACTGTCAATGAAAAGGAACATCGAATCTCAGTGTGCTGCGCGGTCGGAAATTTAATTTTTTAAGCTCATTAATGGAGTTTAACTGTTAAAACGAAGTCCATTGTCATTGAGTTACGCGGTCGGCCCGCAGTCAGGGTCCTGTCATATGTCGAGTCACAATTATAAAATGTACTTACTGTATATATGTAGGAGGGCAGTGGCAATTGTTCGTCGTAGCCCAATTGTGGATGCACCAATCTGGACAGCAGCGCTTGGACACGTTTCCAGCCATTGTCAGAGCCACGTATGCAAATGCATCGGGCCTGCTCCCACCTGCCCACGACACGCTCCTCTTTCCAACCCTGTAGTAAGGAAAATTGAATTATAAGGCGAGAATTGAATTTTCACACTGTTTCTATGATACAAGTACTTTTTATTTATTTATTTAAGACATACCAAAAGAATTACCTAATCAATTGCAAAAATAAAAACAGACTTACACTACCAATTTAGGCATGTACGACTCGTACAGTCAGCAGCAGATATATGTGAGCACGCAATGGGAAACACCATTAGTTTATTTTTATTTTTATTGTGACTCGACATAAGACAGCACCCCGCTTGATGTTAAGCCGAAGGTCCATGAATGAATGTCACTGCTACTACAATTCAATAACTGTGAGTAGCAATCACATCCACTATGTCGGCCTAGATGGAACCGGCAACTTACAAGCTGATTCCGAAACGTGACCAAATCACTTTACTGTCTGTATACTTGTAAGTGGTGGTACTACCCCGGATCGTCAGACTGGGTACCACTGCCTACCACTCTTTGATAACCAGACCCGAAGCAAATATCCATCTCTTTTTTTTTTATTTACAAATATTTGTAATATTTAATGTTATTAAATATTACAAATGAAAGATTTGAAACAAATATTTGCTCCGACCGGGAATCGAACCCGGGACTTTACGCGCAACAAACCAATCACTAAACCGTTCGTCCACACCTGTCGTCGTGAAGTTGTAATATTAATGTGAGCATTGAAAAAAAAATTACGCAATTGGAGTGCCCTCAATTCAAGAACCGACGGCGACATGACCAGACGACCATTCACATGAGATTTATAAATTCCTTTCGTCAATCTACTTTCACTTATCCTTTTTACGTTTCAGTTGATAATATGCAAAGTGTTAACTACTGATTGATTACTTACTGGGAATTTGAGTACGTTTGTCGCATTATGATGTATTAAATGATCATACTCGTCTTGCGGATCACCAATCTGAAAAGAAAGCGTATTTTTTTAATTATACATTTCTATAATAAGCTACTAAAGTATCATAGTAACAGGACAACCAAAGTACATATATCAAAGAAACATAGGTACCGGTGAGTGGTATCGAACCTGTGCTCTTCCGTTTGTGTAACCATTGCACTGCCACTACACCACGGTCGCCTTGAATTCATTATTGCCTTATGGAAACATGGCATGACGCAAAAGCGCGTCCTGTCACTTGCAGTTGCCCGCCAAAACTCCGTTCTGCTACTTACAGTTTTTAAATTGTAGTAACAGTGACATCCATTCAAACCACACTCCAGCTAACATCAGGCATGTTAACATCAAGCGGGGTGCTGTCATATGTCGGTGTCACAATAAAAAATAATAAATTACCTCATAAATGACGCCACATTCACCGCACTGTGTTGCGCCAAATCTCTTTTGTCCAGCATCAATAACATACTGATTTGTAATACTTTTTATTATCGGTTTCTTGGCCTTCTCCGCTATTACTGTAAAATTCAATTTTTAATTTTGTTATTATAAAGTTATAGGGATGGTTGTTGGAGATGGAATCACAATCCACTATTAATTTTTAAAAGGTATTTATTATACAACAATTTAAGAAGATTATGTTTGCACAAATAAGTTGAAAGAAATTTATAAATCTGATGCGGATGGATGCGTTAATGGAGGGTGTCTCCCACCAAATCGGAGAACACCCCCAAGAAAGCTAGGTTCTAGAGTGGTAGGCAGTGGTACCCAGTCTGCCGATCCGGGGTAGTACCACCACTTACAAGTATACAGACCGTGAAGTGATTATTTGGTCACGTTTCGGGATCAGCTTGTAAGTTGCCGGCTCCATCTAGGCCGGCATAGTGGATGTGATTGCTACTCACAGTTATTGAATTGTAGTAGCAGTGACATTCATTCATGGACCACACTTCGGCTTAACACCAAGCGGGGTGCTGTCATATGTCGAGTCACAATAAAAAAAAAGGTTGCCTAGTGCCCATAACCATAGAGCTTGTATGAAGAGAATTGTGAGAATGTGAAGGAAGCGAGGGAGTGGGAAAGAGGCGTGACAATTTGATTGATTGATGATGATTGATTAATTGAACTCACCTTTGCCGTTGGCCTTTTCGAGTCCAGTGTCAGGTGTACTGAATATTGGGAACAACTTAGATGTCTCTTCAGACTCGGCTTTATTCTTGCCTTCGGAAGCTGTAAGATAACTGTATAAGTTAAAAAAGTACTTAGTAAGGCACCTATCACTAAAAGCTATAAATTAAGTAAATAGCCTAACTTAAATAGCTTAAACCTTTATTGAAAAACAGATAAAATTTAAAGTATAAATAAAAATATCATCTAATGACGTCGCATCAGAGATAGTCCATACTTATTGTCTGCAGACTTCTCCGTCAGCTGTTTGGACAACTCCTTGGCCAGGCGCTTAACCAAAGGTCCCCATGGGCCCATCGCTTCGACCCCAAACAGCGCAGATTTGTAACCAGTACCATGGTTGGCGTATTTGCGCAGCTTGAGGTTCTCAGATGCAGAAATCGCCGGATGGCAGAGGTCGCCTGGATGTGAGATAGGGCTAATGTCTACATATTGCATCCCAAACCAGGAGTGGCGTGCGGTGGATTTTTACAAAGGGTAGGCAAAACAGATTTCCTATTTTGTACTATACTAAATATAAACCTTATACATAGTATAAAATAGTATTCTGTGAATTTTACAATATACACTTACATATACATTACAATATACATAACCTATCTTTTGTACATAATTAAAAATATATTAAATAAATATTCATACCAAGTAACATCTGCACAAGATAACCCTCAATAAAGACTTCATTATAAATGATATTACAAAATACAAATAATAACCTAAATAATCAATTAATTCCCTTCGTATCTTTTATGCACATGTAAAAACATTTTTTATATTTCTTTTTATACCAAATAAATAATTAAACAATTAATTATTTTAAATATTAAACATTTAACTTAATAAACGAGAGCAAACAATCACTACACAAACTTCTGTCAAAACAATAAAAGAAAAAACAAAGAACGAAAAAATAAAAACACCAATCGGTATAACACGATAAAATATATGCATTTGACACATAAAACAAGCATAAAACAAATACAATAAGAAGCCATTCAATTTGGTAGGGTAATACTGAGACCGCGTCTTTTATTCACGCACACATGGACGGTCTGTTCTTATACGACTGACAACACCGGCGTCACACTAAGACAAAAAATTGCGTTAGTGTGCGTGGATTTGAGACCTTTTTAATTCGGTCTAACAAAAACTGGACGTTGAATATTTAATAAGCGCCTTATTTTTGCGAGTTACCGGGGGAACCTTTGCGCGTCGTAATGGATTTTATATTCAGGCGCTTATTATTTTTGCAATTAAATATTGATTGATATATTGAATGTATACTAATTGTGTATTATTTAGTAACAAAATAAATAAATAAATAATACGTTATTTTCCGGGCAGGCACAGTCTTTATGACTATTTAGATCGCACGCCACTGCAAACCAGAGACCTGCCAAGTTCTCATGATCAGGCAGTTCGAAGTTAGATGTCGAGTCACAATAAAAAATATTTAAATTTTATTTTTATTGTGACATGACATCTGACCTCGTCCCGCCTGATGATAAGCAAGAGGAGGTCCAAGAGTGACGACACTGAGAAAACCGAGTTTGTTCTCGGCTGCCTCAGCCGCCGTCACTATGCCGGCCAAAGGTGCTTCTTCACACATCGTTTGAAGGATACAAGGTCATAGGATGGAGAGAACACATGGGCAGGCAAAGCATTCCACTTGTCGATTGATCTACAATTCATACTTACATTGGAGTACACACTCAGTGTATGCAAGCACAGCCTCCCCATCCATATTATTATTTATTGCTAGTTTTAATATTTTTTCATCCAAACTTTGGAGTTCACGTTCAATCTCGTCAAGGTCAGGTACATCTTCTCGCACTGAAATAAGTATTAAGTGAGTTTATTTTTACATAATATCTATACTACGCTATTCACACAAGCTTATTCACAGAAACTAATAGAAATAATACTTTTTTTTTTCAGTATTTAAAAAATCCTCTTTTCTTAAATACATATTATAATTAATAAATGATTTATAGTTATTCTATTTGACGAAAATAATATCCTTTATTGAGAAACAGATAAAGTATATTAAATATAATTAAACTATAAATAAAAATATCATCTAATGACATCGCATCAGAGATAATCCCAAGGAGACTGGCAACATTTCCGCTTTGTATAGCAAGGCCGCTTGGACAACTCCTTGGCCAGGCGCTTAGCTGTAGGTCACCAAGGGCCCATCGTCTCCACCCCAAACGGCGCAAATTCGTAACCAGTACCGAGGTTGGCGTATTTGCGCAGCTTGAGGTTCTCAGTAGAAATCGCTGCACGCTTAACGAGGTCGCTTGGATGTGAGATGGGGCTAATGTGTCTACACGACTTGACTAAACAACGACTAAAAAAGCCGAGTTAGTTTACGGCTGCCTCAGTCGCCGGCCAAAACATTTAATTTAAAAATAGTATAAAAAACATTTAATTTACATACATTTTTATTTTATAATTTATGACGCCATAATTTGGATTAAATTATTAATTTTTAGTAAAGAAATTTATAACGTCTTGTAAGCATTGCATTTTGATTTAAAAAGGTGATTTTTTAAAGAAAGAGAAGCTTATATGACGTGACTTTTCAATGTGAAGGAAGCGATGGAGTTGTGGCAAGTTGCGCTCCATTGTCTCTGCCTATCACTGTGAGAAAAAGGCGTGACAATTCAATTGAAATTTGATTTATTGATTTGTTGAAAAAAAAAATATCAGCAGGGTTAGGTTGGGCAAGTTAAAACGATTAACGTCTCTCGTCGGAGATTGTCAAAATAATAAAAGCTAGGCTAAATCCAATAAAACGGGACTATTAATCGTTGTGACGAATATCGTCTGTGCGACGACACGTTTGATCATTATCATCAATAGTCTCAATTTGGTGGATTTAGCAACTTTTATTATTGTGGCATGTGGCGATTATCGTTTTAACTAGCCCAACCTAACCCCGCTGGTTAGGTGAATTGAGGTCATATGTTGTGTATTAATAAAATAAAAAATACCTTGCTCCACTACAAGGTATGAACCTTCCATCGGCATCACCTCCGTGGTTTTTATTACCTCAGATTGGTTGGCTGTAAACAAATTATTAATGAATTAAACAAATTTTATGCGGCTTAATATCGATTTATTTTGGTTTTGATTTTACATTTTTATTATTCCGACGTTTCGAGAGCTTTGCAGCCTTCGTGGTCTCTCAACTTAGACCCCCGTCAAGCCTCCCGGGGACCACTTTGGGATCAACTTGATGATCAACTTGACTGCTACTTGCAATTGTGTAAAGAAACAGCTTGAGTTGCTGTCTCGCAGATTGAGTTGCGAGGATGTTTCTAGAGATCTGCAGGAACGAGAAGGGACTCCTGGACTTCCTGGAGAAGGCCTTCGGGTGGCTCTGAAGGAGAACGATTGAAGAAGGCACAAAAAAACCGAAGAGGACTTTAGCCCGCACATAACTTTAATCAATGTTCGCGCAAAATCTAAGAAAATACTAAAAGAGTCTCACCACCCAATTCGAACAGCATACTACCCTCTCCCATTTCCATATTGTCACAGTCCACTGGTACTGCAGACACAGGTGGTAATATTGGATTAGACTCCTCCATCACTGCTGCATTGAAGTATGCCAACTCCTGATTCTTCACTTTGTTAATATGAGCTAACTCTCGCTCCGGCAAGTCCTCCTCAGTCCACTGGCTTAGTAGAGCTGCTATTGTTTGTTTTTCCGAAGCGAATGGATCTGTTTTGTCTGTGGAATTAAGTTAATATATTTTCTAATACATTTCTATACTAAGCTACTAAAGTGCTTATTATATCAAAGATACATTGGTACCGGCGAGTGGTCTTGAACCTGTGCTCTTGGTTTGCGTACCCGTTGCATTGCGACTACACTACAGTTGCCTTATTAGGTTGAGTTAGTTAAAATATTTGTGGCAGCCCTAAGGTTTTTAGAATGAATTTGTCATGTAAACAATATAATAAGCCAGCAGCAGTGAAAACTGTAAGTTGTATAGGTTATTTCAAGAACTTTATTTTTTATTGTGACTTAAAATATGACAGCACCCCACCTGATGTTAAACTGGAGTGCAGTTCATGGATAGAAATGACTGCTAATACAGTTACTAACTGTAAGCAGTCACATCCACTATGCCTGCATAGTTAGAACTATCAACTTACAAGCTGATCCTGAAATGGGACTAAGTCCATTTGGATCAAGATCCATACTGGGCACCACTGCCTGCCACTCATGGGCTTCTTCTTGCAGCTGTCCAACAAAGTTTTGTATTATAATTAGTCATACAAACAAAATCAAAATAGCAAATATGAGAAATTCCTATTTAGTACTAAAATACCAACTTACCAAAATCAACATCACTTTGTGATGAATTTTTCACTGTAATTGCTGATTTATTAAGGCTCTGATTTGACATTGTACTATTGTCCAACATAGCTGAGGATTTCAATGGCCCAGCACTAATCTTCACCTGCCCTTTACTATGGACCTTTGGTTTTCTGATCTTATGATAAACTCCCATATTAATCTGACCAGGTTTACGGTTCTTACGTCTACTACGACTATTTATTTATTTATTTATTTATTTAAAAACTTTATTGTATTTTATTTACAAAAGGCGGACTTAATGCCTCATGGCATTCTCTACCAGCCAAACCTTCATATATGGTGAACGTTAAGATGATGGTGGGTAGTGCAACAAAGTTTAAAATATAGTTATATAAGTATTAGGATGAAAATATTATTTACAAGTAACTAAATATATAAAAACTACATACACAAATACATACTATACATTTAAATATATATGTATATATACATACATACAAATACACACACACATATATACATATTATTAATAAAGAAATACATAAATAAGAACATGACTATTGCTGACTCATCAAATGTTGATAAACAAGTTTTTTGAAAGTGAGTCTATTTGGCGCCTGTTTAATTTTTAGTGGAAGTTTGTTCCATAAATTTATAGCCACTACTGCAAACGATTTATTGACAAAGCCTGAGCTATGTGAAGGAATGGAAAGAAGAGAATTTTGTGACGAACGAAGAGTCCTGTCATGAAAAGAAGAAAGATAAGAAATCCTGCATTTAAGATAATTGGGTGTAAAGGGTTCATTGAGAATAGAAAATAGTAACGCAAGAATTCTTAGATTTCTACGACCACGGATATTTAACCATTTCAATTTAGAACGGTAGCTAGAGATGTGATCGTACTTACGTAGGGAATAAATAAATCGAATGCATGAATTAAAAATGCGTTCTAATTTGGTAACAAGTTCCTCAGAAGCATCCACACAACATACGTCACCGTAGTCCAGGATAGGTAAAAGAAGTGTTTGTACCAATGTTATTTTTGTGTTAAGTGGCAAGAAATTTTTGAGTCTGTTAAGAGAGTGAAGAGAAGAGTAAATTTTGCGACCAATATTCGTAATGTGTGAAGACCAGCTCAGGGTGGAGTCCATGTAGACACCCAAGTTCCTGACCTCAGTGCAGTATGGAATTGACACACCATCATACTTCAATATTTCCAAGTTACTCCTATTCACTTTGGCTAAGAGACGAGAACTGCCAATAATGATAGCCTGACTTTTGGTTGGATTTACTGAGATCCCGTGACAACTAGACCAAGTATGTATATGACTCAGGTCTTCATTTAACCAGGCGATTGCACTGTTTATTGTTGATATATCTGACTGCACATAGAGCTGCAGATCATCTGCATACAAATGGTAGGAACAATGCAATGAAGATGCAATAGAATCAATAAATAAGGAGAAAAGTATTGGAGAAAGGATGCCACCCTGTGGAACCCCAATCTTTAAATCCTGCCAATCCGAAGAGGATTGCTCCACACGCACCTGCTGACGCCGATCGCGGAGATACCCAGAGAACCAAGCAAGCGAGTCTGACGAAAAGTTGAGCCTGGCAAGGAAAGCAGTGAGCACATCAGGATCTACCGAATTAAAGGCGTTAGAGAAGTCAATTAATACTAGAATGGTGACTTTTGAGTTATCCATGCCCTCTCTAATGTCCTCAGTAATTTTGAGAATAGCAGAAGTTGTGCTATGACCAGTGCGGAAGCCGGACTGCAAGGAATTCAGCAGATTATTGGCAAGTAGAAAGGAAGATAGTTGTTTGTGCACTATGTATTCCAATACTTTTGATAGGAAGGGTAAAATTGATATAGGACGAAAATGATTGGGCAGAGTTGGTGAATTTATTTTTGGGAGTGGGATTATGAAGACTATGACGACTATGAGAAATTGGACGTCTGGGATGTGTTACTGTAGTTAATACAGCACGCTCAATTTTATTAACAACATCATGAGTCTGTTTTTGTATATTACTTTTTCCGTAAAAACTTTTCACAGACAAGATTTCTTTGAAGCGGTCTGAATTAAACAAGAATAACCTAGCCTTAGGCGCGGTAGCTGGGTCTAACTTCAAGTATTTAGAACTTGGAGCACTGTCTGAAGTCATACTGTCATTCACTGTCATTACGGAGACGTTTGTGCAAGGAACATTGTACTCAAGAGAAGAAGCTCGACTGCCATAGACAACACGTGGCAATTAGAGACGCCATGACGGAATATCACCCGAACTAAAATTGGTGGGAATTTTAAAATGGTCTGGTTGATATTGCGTATTTGTAAACATATTAGGTCCACTTTCACATATAATACGTATAATAATACAACAATGAATATTAGACGTATTTAAGATGTCGGTGAAAGTGAACCTTACTCAGTAGAAAATAATCTAATTAGATCAATAAAACGACTTTTTATAAAACATTATCCTTTTTACTTAATTCCAACTTACTTTTCAAGACAATAGTATCACTAAAAATATGTATGCCAATTACTAGTTAACATCAAAATAAAATCACTATCTCAATAAAATAAAACATAATAAAGTCACTTCTTCAACACAATGGGTTTACATGGAACACAATAGAGTCACTATCCTAAAAAAACTTTTTACACAATTAGGTATAACTTAATGCAAATAACACAAAGTATTAATAATAAACTCGACGATTAGCGCAAAAAAAAACATAATTGGTAAAAATCAGGTGCAAAATCAAAGAACACACTTAACAGCTTTTACTAACGTCGCCATTTTGTTTACAATCGCAGCATTCCGACGATCTAAAAGTGCTTATGGTCTGCGCTCCGAATTCTAGAACTGCCAAATTTAATTTAACATGCATAACAGGAGATAATTTTTTTAAATTTAATTCATACTTTTAAACTATTTTTTACTAGTTTCAAAATATTTAACGACAGTATTATATTGATGACGTTTGCGATGCCTAAACATTTAATGCAAAGATCAAACCGGAAGATTCGTGATCACGCCATGACCTTGAATGAGAGTTGAGCCCCGATGCTTCAGGGCTCTCTGCTATCTCTATAACTGAGCGACGAATTTTAGGAGGTGATACTGAAGGGTCAGGTTGACTTTGAGGAGTTTTCAACATTTGTGTTGGAGAAATGGTGACACTATCGTCCAAAGTATTGGATATCTTTGTAAAGGGTGAGATGTCATTCTTAAGATGTCAGTAGTAATTTATGGTATACGAAACCATCATCAAAAAAACTCATTGTTATTAGGTGTAATGTTTAAAGGTTCACCTTTATGTGCTGCGATCTTCTCTAAACGGTCAGTCTCCTCGTTACCCTTCAAACCCACATGTGACGGAATCCATTGCAATCTCACAGTTAATAAATATAAAAATTAAATGCAATAATCCATAGATACACGTCAATTATTTGTGTTTTTCGTTTTAAAAAACACGGGATTTCCTAATAAATATAATCTCTGCTCACATCATGCTCACATTGGTCGTAGGGCATTTATTTTTTTTTATTTAGAGAAAAAATCTCCAATGAAATAGCCAAAGTTTCGAAACGATTCCGAAACTTAGCACTTTTTCGCACTTCGATTTAAAAGACCCTCGTTACTAAAATTAATTAGCTGTGAAACAAGACTGAAAGTACAGCTCTTAAGGAAGAGAATGAGCACTCTACAACACTCTAGGACCTACCGAAGAGGTAATAATTAAGTTGCAAAAAAGTTTTTTGTAAAATGGAATTTTACAAAAAATTTAAAAGAAAAAAATTCCAAAAAAATACCACTAACACTACACGTCAAAGTCTACAGTCTATTAAAATTGGAGACGTCTAGATATAAAATTGTTTGTTTGAAGTTTGAAACGTTATTTAAAAAACATCGATTTTTAGCGATTTTCCGTATTTTGTAAAAAAACAAACGAACCAATTTGAACTCAACTGGTCTCATTTTGTAGATATTTTTAATATTAATTTTGAAAAAATCATAATTGCGAAAAACTACGTTTTCGCAACTTTACCGGCGAATAAAAAAAAACCTGCAATAGTTCAGCTGTTGGATTTTAGGCTCATTGCTAACACGTCCTAAGACGAACCTAAATCCGTCAAAATATCTCGGTTCGCATTTTTTTTTAAACACTAGAGGGGCTCGACTCCTTTTCCCGGTGTAATTGTAATCTTCATACATCAAACTATTTTAAAATGTATATGCAACTTTTAATACAATTAAGCCCAAGTCCCCATACAAAATGAATGATGTCCTTTTCCAATTACATTTTACTCTTGGTACATCAAACCAATTTAAAATGTATATGCAACTGTTAAGACAATTAAGCCCAAGTCAATGAATGATGAATACAAAATGAATGATGTCCTTTACATACTATGCTATTAGAATAAGAATAGGACGGGCTGTTGACTAAATTCACATGACTGATTTAAAGGTATCTTTTTCTTGAAGGTCCGCGAAGAAAACGACACCATACTAAAGTGAAGTAGGTTGGAAAGTTAGACGTCACAAAATGGCGCCGATTCCGTCCTATTCTCATTTTAATCGCAATATATTTACAAACTGTAGGGGGATTTTAGTGATGTGTTAACTCGAGTTACTAACTCGAGTTGGGCTTAACTCGAGTCAACTCGAGTTGAATTCTCTTTAACTCGAGTTGACTCGATTTGAATACTCCGTCCTAGCACGTCAGCCGAATGACAGACACTGAAATGGCGCGAATTTTGCCGATCATTTATGACTATATTCATTGATTTCATTCGCTACAAATCTCAATTATATCAATGTCACAACACAACATTAGCAGATTTGAGGTTATTTTGGAGTGCCGGTTGTTATTGTTGTTAGTTTTATTATTAAGTACTATATAGAAAAAATGCCGGGACCTAAAAGGAAATCTGTTGTTTGGGATGTATTTGAATCGCCAGTGAATGGACATGCCAAGTGCAAACAGTGTTCACATTCATACAAGTATATTGGCAATACGACCACTTTATTAAAACATATTAAAAAGAAGCATCCAGGTATTGACGCCATAGAAACAAATAATTTAAATCAGGCTAAGCCGTCACAGTCGCAGCTATCTACATTAGAGGTTGAGCCTCCTCAAAAAAGATTGAGGCAAATACAAACCCGCCTTACCGTGCCAAAGAAGATTACACAAAATTCTGGTGACAGTGCTTTAATTAATATGATAGTTAAGGATTATCAACCTTACCAAATAGTGGAGAACTCTGGTTTTCAACAATATACAAAAGCATTGAAAGCTGATTACGAACTTCCAAGTAGAAAAAAAATAGTATTGATGATAGATGAAAAGTATAAATTGGAGTCCGAATCTTTAAAGAAGCTGTTGGAAGATGTTTGCTACATAGCTTTGACGTCTGATATCTGGTCTTCAGATAGTAACAAAAGCTTCATAAGCGTGACAGCACATTTTATAGTACAAAAAAGATTGAAATCGGTTGTTATTTCTACTTCAGAATTCAAAGAGAACCACACGGCTGAAAATATTGCGATGGCTATTCAAAAAGTAATGGACCAGTGGCAAATAAGTGCAAAAGTAGTAGCTATTGTCACAGATAACGCTGCGGCTATGAAAAAAGCAGTAAGTGAATGTTTGAATAAGCGAAATCATTTTTGTGTTGCTCATACGCTTAATCTCGCAGTTAAAGACTGTATAGAGAAAGGTTCATTTGATTTGAAAGATAACAGTAACACCGTTGTTACTTCTAACAGCCAGCACAAGTGTTACAACAACTTTTAGCGAAATGTCGAGCAATTGTTACACATTTTAAATATAGTACGAAAGCTTCTTATGCCTTACTGAAAATGCAAGAGCAATTGAAAGTAGATACATTAAAACTCAAGCAAGACATTCATACTCGCTGGAATAGTACTTTCTATATGCTCGAGCGACTATTAAAAGTTAAAATATCTCTTTCCGCTACTTTGCTGCTACTGGAATCTCCTCCGTCAAATCTGGATTCGAATGAATGGTTATTGATAGAAGACGTGATGGCACTTTTACGCCCTTTCGAAAATGTGACCACTATTTTATCAGGAGAAAAATATCCCACTTTATCTTCTGTTATTCCTCTTGTACTTGGATTACGAAGGGCTATAGACAGCAAGACGCCAGTGACAGAATTAGGCAAGTGTTTAAAACGTAGTCTTTCTTCTGTAATAGAAAAACGTCTTGGAGTATATGAGACTAATAGGACAGCATCAAAAGCTACCTTCCTTGACCCACGGTTTAAAAAAAGAGGTTTTATGTTAGAAAATAATGCCAATAATGCGCAAATGTGGGTAGTAAGTGAGATATCAAACATGAGCAGCAATCAAGATCTACCTTCTAGTAAAAGTAATCCCAGTCCTCCCGTCACTTTTGCTGCTATTGCTAATACATCAGATTTGGGTAAAGACGACACTGACTACATTTGGGGAGTTGTAGATAAAAAAATCATAGAATCGCTCTATTGTACCTGCCTATAACTGGCGTGGCAATTTGATTGATTAATTGGTTATATAATAATTAGAGTGGTAGGCAGTGCTACCCAGATTGCTGAACCGCGGTAGTACCACCACTTACAAGTATACAGACCGTGAAGTGAGTTGATCGCGTTTCGGGATCAGCTTGTAAATTGCCGGTTCTAACTAGGCCGGCATAGTGGATGTGATTGCTACTCACAGTTATTGAATTGTAGTAGCAGTGACATCCATTCATGGACCACACTCCAGCTTAACATCAAGCGGGGTGCTGTCATATGTCGAGTCACAAAAAAAATAATACTTACAATGTTATTTTGGTTACAATAGTTCGTATTGTCGCAAATGCATGCGTTGTATTATGTCGCGGCAATCGTTGAAGACGCGCTTTATGTTCTCTGTGTCGACGGCAACATATTCTTTTTAATATGTTTTAATAAAGTGGTCGTATTGCCAATATATTTGTATGAATGTGAACACTGTTTGCACTTGGCATGTCCATTCACTGGCGATTCAAATACATCCCAAACAACAGATTTCCTTTTAGGTCCCGGCATTTTTTCTATATAGTACTTAATAATAAAACTAACAACAATAACAACCGGCACTCCAAAATAACCTCAAATCTGCTAATGTTGTGTTGTGACATTGATATAATTGAGATTTGTAGCGAATGAAATCAATGAATATAGTCATAAATGATCGGTAAAATTCGCGCCATCTCAGTGTCTGTCATTCGGCTGACGTGCTAGGACGGAGTATTCAAATCGAGTCAACTCGAGTTAAAGAGAATTCAACTCGAGTTAAGCCCAACTCGAGTTTACTCGAGTTAGTAACTCGAGTTAACACATCACTAAAATCCCCCTACAGTTTGTAAATATATTGCGATTAAAATGAGAATAGGACGGAATCGGCGCCATTTTGTGAGGCCTCTACCATTTTAGTGTTGCCAATTTTATAATTCAATATAATATCTACTGTCCACTTCCGCTTTTAGTCACGTTTCTGAGCAAAAAAAATCTTTGTTTTAGAAAAAGTAGGAAATGTGAAAGTGAAATTTTGTTTTATACTAATAACTTTTGACGACAGGCGTGGCAATAGTTAACAATTGAATTATCTTCAGTTTCTGATAATTAGCCCGTGTCTTCCGTGACATGTTTTGTCACGTACATGATGCACTATCCCTCTTTTTTAAGATCTACAATTCATAAATTAATCGATAATAATTTTTTTTATCGTTGCCAAAATAGTCCAAGAATATTATGCCCCGGGTTTGGGCCAACTGACGCCTCATTTATTAATACGCGTTGGAACAACTGACTATACAATAAAATCAAAATTAAAATTTTAAAGGAACCCCCGAAACGCCTGGAACCACTTTGGTCATATCATCAGCTTTATAGTAATAAACAACATTAGTCATGGCTCAATAGTTATATCCCTTTAATATCCCTTGAATCCTTATGGTGCATCATCAGATAACTACTCCAGGTCTTCAATTTGATAACGGCCCAGCTAATGGCTCATAGAGAGTAACAATTTTAGTTAAAGCACTATGATATTATCTGTTATTGATTTGCTGATCTGAGAGGATTCATGATCAGATACTCCCGATCTTCAATTTGATAACGGCCCAGCTAAAGGCTTAGTTAAAGCACTACAGTTCTATCTCTTGTTGATTTGCTGATCTGAGAGGATTCATAATGGTGCATCATCAGATTGCCCGGTCTTCAATTTGATGACAGTCCAGCTAAATGCTCTTAGTGAGTAACAATTTTAGTTAAAGCACTATAGTTCTATCTCTTGTTGATTTGCTGATCTGAGAGGATTCATGATGGTGCCTCATCAGATACTCTCGGTCTTTAATTTGATAACGGTCCAGCTAATGGCTCATAGTGAGTAACAATTTTAGTTAAAGCACTATAGGTCCATTTCTTGTTGATTTGCTGATCTGAGAGGATCCATGATCAGTTTTTTTGGATCCAGAATGTTTTATTTTATCGCACTAACTTTTCTACACTTAGTTTCCTACATTCAAGACGAATCTAATGAGTCCAAACTTAGTATACAAAAAAAAAGTTTAAACCCATCCAGGATTTCGTCTCCTACCTTCGAGTTCCATCATCAGAGTAGCTCAGTAGTACCAGTTAAAACACACATGTATTTGTATACGTTTTTATTTCAAATGTTATAAGTCACAGATATGTTTAAAAGTAAAGTAAATACCTATAAGGCTGGGAATACAAGTCCGATTTTCTTCTCCGATAGTCGGATCCGATTGTCTGATCAGACAATCGGATGGCACTGGTGCCATACATTTGTTTGAATACTTAATACACGTCCGATCCGATAGTCAGATCGGATGTCAGAATCGGAAACAAAGCCAAGGCGCTTACGATTATATGGCCGATCCGATTGTCTGAAGATGCAGTTTTCATACAGAATACATAAACAAAATAGACGTCCGATTCTTACTTCCGATTTGTAAATAATTTGCTCAACAATATCGGACATGTATTCCCAGCCTTATGCGTGTTTAGGACGGCAACCCTTGTACGTCGCTATGCAACGAAGATTGTTATTTTATGTCAAATAAATATGCCATTGTAAAATAACGTAAAAAATGTTATAATTTTTCCCCTAAAATATTCAATCAAGGTAATCGATCTAAACTGCAAACCAACCTCGCCATATGAATATTTTAAGGAAAAAATTATAACATTTTTTACGTGTTTTTAAATTGGCATATTTATTTGACATAAAATAACAATCTTCGTCGCATAGCAACGTACAAGGGTTGCCGTCCTAAACAGCGCGTCTAAGATCGCTACCGCAGCTAACAAATCGAGCTGATGACCTTGAAACCCCTGATCAGATCTTCATCAATTGTAGCTAAGAACCATCTCGATCACGTCAGCTTTCAAACGAAAAAAACCGCATCGTAATCGGTCCATTCGTTTAGGAGCTACGGTGCCACAGACAGATACACAGAGCCACAGATACACAGACACACAGATACACAGACAAGTCAAACTTATAACACCCCTCTTTTTGAGTCGGGGGTTAAAAAAAAGCCATGCCAAAATGCTCCAATCAAATTTGACGCTACCTCTCGTACTATAACGACAGCGAGCGCTCCCGCGCGAGAGTGTGAATGATCACACTCCGAGGCCGAGGCCCCTCGGGCGAGGGACCGCGAGTGCTCTCGCGCGAGAGTGTAAACGGGACATTAATGTTAGGATAGACTCACAAGAGTTGATCGCCATTAAAGGACCCTTGGAGGACTATTGAAGGATAAAAATAATAGGATCGCAAAAAAGAGGCTGATATTTGCTTTGGGTCTGGTTGACAGAGTTGTAGGCAGTTTTGCCACAGTTACCTCCATTTATGGACCGCACTTCAAAACTTCAGACAGAACATCGGGCAAGGTGCTGTCATATCAATCAATCAATCAAATTACCACGATCCTGACACAACTCCCTCGCTTCCCTCACATTCACAATTCTCTTCATACAAGCTCTAGGGTTATGGGCACTAGGCAACCTAGCTTTCTTGAGGATGTCTCCAATTTGGTCGGCAAAAACCCTCCTGGGCCTGCCTTGTTTAACGTATCCATTCACATGAGATTTATAATTTTTTTCGTCAATCTACTTTTGTTGTCATGTCGAGTCAAATTAAACTAAAGAATAAATAATAAGCTCTTTACGCAACTATGTATCTCCTCTTCTCTTCATTTTTGCCCTCGTAACGTAATGCAATAACGAGTGAGTCGTGTAAAAATTAGTAATATAGAAAAAAATCTGTTCTATAATTTTGTCGATTTAGATAAAGTACTGCCAATAATGTCAGTGTGACTTAGAGTATATTCTTCATATATGTATGTTGTTCATATTGGGATGCAAAATATAAATTATAATTGATTCGCGTGATAACAGCCGTGTCATATGCCTTCTTTATACAAATTATATATTAATAAAGTTATATATTATTAATAATTATATTAATAAAGTTAAAAATTCAATATTTGTATCTTTGGCTGGTGTTGCCAGTGTTTGCTTTCAAAAATGGGTGCGTTCAGCAACGCCACAAATTTAAAAATAATTAATATTTTGCGTCTCAACTTTTTTTTATAATCGCAATAATATTGATTTTTTGTTATAAATTCTAATGTGCTACTTTGTAGTGAAAAGGCCAATTACGTATTTGATTTATTTGGTAGTGAGTAATGGCGCACAATATGTATTTGAGACGAGGTTATTGCTATTTTTTAATTATACCTCAAATGTATCCTTCGGCTGGCATAGTGACAACTGAGGCAACGGAAAAATAAGACGTTTTTTTAGTTGCAGAATTAGTTTGTTATTATAGTAGACTGTAGACCTCGCTCGAATGACGTCACGTTTAGTTACTTTACCCGCACAGGTCGGGGGAAGCATCCGCATTTTTTCGACCTAATCGGTAGTCGAAGTAATAGGTGCGGTTCGTCGTTTCTTTGTAGAATAATCGACAAGTGGAATGCTTTACCAGCCTGTGTGTTCTCTTCATCCTATAACCTTGGATCCTTCAAGCAATGCGTGCGTGAGGAAGCACTTTTAGCCGGCATAGTGACAGCCACGGAAGCAACCGCAAAGAGTCGGTTTTTGCAGTCGTCGGCACTCTTGGACCTCCTCTTGCTTACCATCAGGCGGGTCGAGGTCAGATGTCGAGTATCAATATAAAAAAAAAACTTCGAAAAGGTTCGAGAGCATTAGCATCTGCCGCTAATGAAAGACAAAATGTCGACTGCCCATAGTTTCACTTCGATGGCATGATTTTGACGCATAGTTCAATAGATACTATTATACTTTTAGTGCTACAGACCTATGAGGCCCGCTGAATGGTGTCGCTGTTATCGCATTTAGTGTTATCAATAGATAATCCTACCATTATTATAAATGTGCGTTTGTTTGTTACGTTTTCACGCAACAACTACTTAACCGATCATAATGAAACTTTGTACACATATTTTTGAAGGTACTAGAAGTAACATAGGATACTTTTAATTTTTAAAAATAAATATTTTTTACTATAGTTTCAGCTGTTTGGAATTTTTCTATATTTATTTTTATTCCCGTCTGCCATTTTTATATGAGTTGTCGAGTTATAAATACAAAAAAAAGGATATACAGTCGAATTGAGAACCTCCTCCTTTTTTATGACTGTGTTATAAACCTAATTTTACGCGGGTCAAACCGCGGGCACAGCTAGGTTTTAAAATAATCGGAAGGTGTTTTTTGTTATATATGAAAAGTAGCAATAACCTAATAAAATACCTTATTTTATTATTAATACTAATTGAGACTTAACTAAAATTATTTTTGGGTAATAGTTTTTTAACTCTGTCGTGCACGTGTCCATCGAGTGCTGTGTCATAAGTACTGCTCATTCAAGTGACGTATGCCCACCTGAATAACATAAATCAGGTACTGAAGACAGCTATACCAGCGTCTCAAAAAGATGCCCGTTTTGACGTTTTAACTGGTAATGAAGTTTCGTATAAATCAATAATTGCGTTTGAAGGAGCAAATTGTCATTCTTTATTGTCACTATAAAAATGACAATTTGCTCCTTCTAACGTGTATTTTAATTTATACGAAACTTCATTACCAAGCGACCGTGGTGTAGTGGCAATGCAATGGTTACACAAACCGAGAGCACGGTTCCGAAACCACCCACCAGTACCAATGATTCTTTGATGTATGTACGTTGTTTGTGCTGTTTCTTTGATACAAGCACTTTAGTTGCTTAGTATAGAAATATAATAAAATTAAAATAAAAAAAAGTTAAACGGTCGCGGGGTGTTATGCTGCTGGTATAGTTGCAAACTTCACGACGCGTCTCCGATGTTAGCTTTGACTTTGCGCGGGTAATAAGCTCTCTCACCTACTTGGAGCCCCATTATATCGTATTTCACGTATCGCGCCTCACTTCATAGTCGCCAATAATATGAATTATAAACACTCTTAATCCAAAACGTTCGGACATATTAGGTACGTTCCGAATCGCATAATCAAATAACTGCTAATAACTGGATACGTTCCGAAATGTAATCTTGCATAAGTATTAATGTATACGAGTATTCCAATGCTATTAAATTTGTTTTTTTTTGTACTACTTTTCTAATGCCCTATGATAAAAAATATAAATGGTAGTTTAGATACTTGTATTAATAAAACTAATAACAATTTCGCTTTTAATTGCTGTTCAATTGAATTATTTGGAAACTTAGATATCGTTTCTCAATCACAAAGACACGTCATATTAACAGTTTTGCTTTGAACTGTCATAATTATAGTTTGGTCATTTCGCACACCCAAACTATGCAAAATAAAGGAAAGTGGAGCTTGCATATATTGCATACGGCAATAACCCAGCCAGTAAAAGAACTGCCACGCCATTTTTAATTTAGGTATGCCATGTTTACTTAATTTGTTACTTAGGTGGGCATACTATTAGTAGGTATGTTTTTGCACAAATATATTTTTAAGTAGCTTATTTCTAGGAAGGTAGTTCTCGTACACAAATGAGCACTTAACCGACGGACTGCGGTATCTTTATATATATATATATATATATATATATATAGCGTACTATCCAATGTTTATATAATAGTGAGAAATATATATATTTTTAACAAAATAAACTTGTAATATAACCTAAGTAAATAAAATTCCTAAAATTTTAAATAATTATCGTGTATGGTAGCGTTGTACTGCGAGGTGAATATTTAAAATAGCTTTATTTTTATCGTTTCTATTAATTAAATATGTATAATTTTACTGTCCATATTTTTTTATCTCTAAACTGATAGTGTTTCAATCAGTATGTTTCAGGCATTTTGAATCCGACTTAATTTATGTAAAAATAATAAATGTTGTTTTAAAAGTTTATTCGTTTTATTTTGTTGATCCTTTCTTATTGAAAATAATAAATGTGATCATACTTTTCTAGCTTGTTTTTCCCCGCTACAAATCCAAGGTGTAGCGGGTATAAAAAGATTGTTTATCAATCAAATCAGGGACATACATAAAAAAACAGAGGTCCGCAGAGCTTCTAACGAAGAAATAATGTGAAGGAATTCCTTGCCTCTGTCTGTCTAGTGCAATAGTTTATCTCGGTAGCGACCTTCGCCCGCTGGGATTGCAAATGCGCAATAGGCCCGTCGAGCACCTGCTGAAAATTCTTCATCATCATCAGCCAGAAGGCATCCACTGCTGAACATCATAGGCCTCCCCCTTAGAACGCCATTCCGAACGACAAGATACCAGGAGCTGGAATGCGGTCCATGAATAAGTAGTAGTCACATCCACTATGCCGGCGTAGTTGAAACCGGCAACTCACAAGCTGATCCCAAAACGCGACTTAGTCTTGAGCAAATATCTGCCTCTTCTTTTTATTAACAAATATTTGTAAATTTAATCTAATAAATATTACAAATAAAAGCTATGAGACAAAAGTGCTCCGACCGGGAATCGAGCCCGGTGCTACTAGCTTAACGGACTAGCAGCAGACCACCACGCTACGCCGATCCGTTATTTTACAGACTCAGGCTTTACATGGAAATCTGTATATCTAACCGCTTCGCAAACACCAGCAGAATTTACGCTCATTAAATTTTTATGATTTTAAATTTAAAATAAAACAATGTTTATACCAAAGAATATTTTATTGGAAAATCTTAAATTAACTACAAAATTCTAAGTATGACATGTTAACCTATGATATGGCGTTACCAAGTTAGGTACATTTTCTTTGGACATATTAATAATAATGACATTCAAAATAAACGAAGCAGTTAATTAAATAGTAATAAAAGTGAACGAAGACCTAACTAGTCTTCATTAGTGTTGTTTGCGCCTTAATTCATTTATATTTAGATATAACCAAACTATTAAGTAAATACCTATTTAATTATATACTTGTTCCTTTTCAAATCTAAAATGCGAAATATATATTTAAAAGTGTATCTCGCCGACGCCACTAGATGGCGTCTGATGTATGTCAAACCGCGGAGAGAAACCAAAGAATTTGTACTTAAAAAACAGAAAGAGCCCTAAAATAGCGAACGAATAAAACCGTTTGTACTATTTTCACTTATGGCATTAAAAAGAAGTCAGAAGGGGATGAATATACATTTTTACATTCGTAATTTAGAAGGTTGTCACTAGTTTTGATGATCATTTGACAACTTAATCTGACACAATAATAAATGACATTAAAATACTTCAAAAAAAAGGATGACGGAACAATTATGCCGCTACTCTTACTACCACGTGACTTTTAATTAATCAGTATTAAAAGTCAATCACAATTACAAATGGTTGTATTTGCAAAAAAAGGTGCCAACATTTGAAAGAAAGGAATTGAAGTACAAGTAGTTGTCTCTTTCAGTCACACGTGGTATAAACATAGTATAAATGAGACAAATAACACTGAATTAGTTCTTATTTCAGCACAGCTTCTATTCTTAAATTTCGATATATGTAGAACCTTTTCCGCGCGCAAACAGTGAGTACTAACAAATTTTTCTCCAATTGATAAATGCCCATGTACAATACATTTTAATAAAGTAGTAGCAAGGATTGACAAAGGACTGCTCCGATGGTTTGGGCACAAAGAAAGGATAAGTGAAAATAGATTGACGAAAGGAATTTATAAATCAGATGTGGATGGATGCGTTAAACAAGGCAGACCCAGGAGGGGGTTATCTAACCAAATCGGAGACATCCTTCAAGAAATCTGGGTTACCTAGTGCCCATAATCGTAGAGCTTGTATAAAGAGAATTGTAGATGTGATGAAAGCGAGGGAGGGATCGTGGCTAGTGGCGCTCTATTGTCTCTGCCTATCCGTGGAATAGTCGTGACACTTTGATTGGTTAACAATTTAATTAACTGCAACATAAAACGTACCTAAATTAAAACTAATTAAATAGTAAAATAATAGTATCAAAAGATAATGTCATGTTGGAATGCACAATTGTTTAAGAAATCTACAAAGAGTCATATCAATAAAAATATATAAAAACAGTATATTTTTCAAAGGTAAAATAAGTATAAAAAATACATGCTGCTGGGTATAGCTGGATAAAATTCATTAGCTTATTTAAATAGTAAAATTGGCAATAAACATTAACAGTAAAAGAGTTGCCAACATAGTGGCGGCGACTGAAGTAAACCGTATCCCATCAAAAACAATACTTGTCAAAAAAACCAAGTCTCGCAACTCAGTTGTTCTGCGGTAAAAAGTTGTGAGATCCATGTAATACCAAGTCGGTTATTAATTTATTCAGTCTCTACTTAAGCGACTTTCTGTCTTAATACGTCCAGTCTCTAAGACCACGATCGTGGTCCATAACAATTGAAAATCAATTGTGTCTGGAATCTCCGTACTCGAAGCATTAAGTTGTTACGTAATAATTAACAGCTTCTTATAGTGACGCATATCAATATTAAAATTCTTTAATGTTTTATATAAATATATTGAGACTTGGCCACCGCCTGAAAACACGTGTAAATTCAATCGCCTGAAAACACATGTAAATTCAATTATTTAGTGCGATGGCCAAGTCTCAATATATTTATATAAAACATTAAATAATTTTAATATTAATATGCGTCACTATAAGATGCTGTTAATTATTACGTAACAACTTAATGCTTCGAGTACGGAGATTCCAGACACAATTGATTTTCAATTGTTATGGACCACGATCGTGGTCTTAGAGACTGGACGTATTAAGACAGAAAGTCGCTTAAGTAGAGACTGAATAAATTAATAACCGACTTGGTATTACATGGATCTCACAACTTTTTACCGCAGAACAACTGAGTTGCGAGACTTGGTTTTTTTGACAAGTATTGTTTTTGATGGGATCTCATTTCTTTTTGTATTTTGTAGACGGTTATTTTGTAATGCGCTACCACATACTCGATTATAGCAAGTCTAATATCATACGAAGACTCAATATTCCCATACATAGAGAATGAAATAAACACGAACCATCACCAGGTATAGGAATAACCCAGTGTGGACAAGGCTGATCATTCACATACAGTATTACTGAATCCATTGCGACTACCTACAAGTTAGATTGCAAAGTTATTTTTATGCAGAAATACGATTAGGTAATAAGAAATTTATAAATACTTAGGTACTTAAAGTATCAATATTTAATTTAAATTATTTATCTGAACAACGTCCAAATTGTAAGCAAATAATATCAGTAAAAGTAAACCAATGAGAGTAGCCTTTAGTCGTCAAACTAATATAGCAATCGAAATTATCAATGAAAATCGCAAACTTATAGGTAAGAATTCTGGGCACATCCAAACAGCATTGGGTCGCTCGCGCGTATGACCCCGGCTGGCCTGCTGCTCGCTCCGGCGACATTCACCTTTCCCCGCGCCCCGCCACTGTCCCCGCCCCGCGCTCACACGCTAGCATCTCAGCGCGTGGTATAAAATTATACAACCTTACGCACTCGTAATAAGTACAAATACGCACGTAGGTACGTTTTTTGTATTAATAAATAATTTATTTAATACATTTAATATAATACACGTCACGAATAAAGCCAATATTGAAAAATTTAACCGAAGACTTGGCTGTATGGGATTAATTTTCTTTGCGGTCTTTTCTAGATTTTTTAGTTTTTCCTTGATTCATACACCAAACACTACTTATATTCCAAATTTGAAGCTTCTAGGTCTGCTAGAAGTGCCTTAGAATTTTGATGATCGGTGAGTCAGTGAGTGACAAAATTTAAGAAATTTGACCCGTTATAATTCTTTAAATACTGGTTCAAATTGAATGAAATTTGAAATATACGTGTCTTTACAATGCCTGCATGTGGTTACTGAAAATTTCAGTCTTCTAGTTTTATCCACAACGAAGTTACAGGGGGTCGAAAATGGTCTGAATTGCTTCGAGAAAAGGATGGTACGGCCGTGACGCTTTGCTCGACTTGGTGGGGGCACGGCCGTGCCCCCAGATGAGACATTTACCTCAGTCTTCGGCGCTCTTGCCGAGCAAATAAAGGTCAAATGTCTCAATAAAGAAAAAAGAGTAAAAAAGCCTGACATTACTGTTTATTTTTTTATTGTCACTTGACATATGACTTTAGGAATCATGGGGAAATCAAAAACCGCCAACGACAAAAAAAAACCGTTAATGGTTAACCTCAGTCGCCGCCACTATGCCGGCTAAAGGTTTATTTTACCTATTGAGCAAAAATTATTATAATTAATGTTAGTATCTTATTGAACGCAACTAGAAAAAAATGTTTTAATAGTACCTACCTACTTATACCTAAAACAAAGTTTTAAAAATATTCAAAAAACAAAATAAAAATCCTCACACAGGTAAAAAGTCAAATAAAATCACTCTTTAAGAATAAATTATTGTCTAATAAATAAATAACATAAAAAACGTCGTTAAAAGTTCTTAAACGTCCGTTAACGTTTGCGTCGAACGTCCGAGTGTATAATATACAGGGTATCTCAAGAACGCTTCCGGAAATTAAGTACCCTACTTAATGAGCACTGTTAAGCCAAGTTAATGGGTCACTTTGGACACTTCACCAAAATACAACATCTATCAAATAATATCCATACAAAATATCTATCAAACAAATAAAATTTAAATTTTCTTTTGAAAAATGCAACCATTTCATCAGTATTTTCTTATGACGTTGTCACGTTCAACTATCGTCAGTAAAACGACTTTACAGACAACCGATATTTTTGGGAGAGAAATTAGTAAGTCGTGTCCTTGATTGAGGATTGAGTTGAGGAAAGTTGGGAAAGTGCTACAAAGATACTCTCCATCTTTTTGTAGCATAAGTTTAACTGAAATTATTATTCACAAGTGAATCGTGATTGTGTACGAGTGAACGAGACATTTCAGAAACGAGCTGAGTTGCATGCTTATTTTATTTTAATCATCTTTTGCACGCACAATTATAGGTATTTTTATCAACTGTGTTTCTATGTATCTTAATTTACTTTTTTAAATAAAACTACACAACGTACAGGTTAATTTTATAAACTAGACAATTCACAACGTAAGGGTTCTTCCAAATCACCTAGTCGATTTTATATTTTTTATTTTTACTGCAAGCTAATTTAGATGGTAGGAAAATTTTATTTAAAACGCGTAGTTACTACGCACAGTTGAGGATGAAGGCATGGTATTGAACTTCGAATGCTTAGAGAATTGTTTTGTTTTTCATGCTTTACAATGTCGAAACGAGGTAAAACGCTAAACAGCCAATCTCGTGAACGAGTGGTAAGGCTGTACGATTATTTTAAACAAGAATCTTTTAATGGTGGCTATCTTTTGCCTGTAACACAAGCAAGGAAACGCGTTGCCGAAGCATTAGGAATAGGAAAGAGAACAGTAACCCAAATTATTAAAGAAAAATATGGACCATCAGGCTCAGAAGAAAATACTTTACGTACACCTAAAAAAAGAAAGAGAGACAGGAAAGTTGTTGGCGTTGATAATTTTAGTGCTGCTGCAATCCCCAACCATATATATGGATATTATTCGAGAAACGAATTTCCTACACGGAATAAGCTAATGGGTTCGTTAAAAGAGGCAGGTTTATTTTCTGGCGGTAAATCGTCTCTAACAAAGGTTTTGAGAACCCAAGGCGAAAAATCCTGCTGGAACGCTACGATATTATTTTGAAGAGAATAACATTCTTACGTCAAGCAAATAAAATTACAGATTGGGACAATGTCGTGTTTATTGACGAAACATGGTTGAATGCGAACCATACGGTTTCCCGGACGTGGACCGATGATACAGCGGCCTCCACCTCAAAAGTTCCATCAGGAAAAGGAGCTCGACTTATTATTTGTCACGCAGGCTCAGCTTCTCAAGGATTTATTCCAGACTGTCTCCTTGCATTCGTGTCTAAATCTACAAGTGATTACCACGAGGAAATGAACTTTGAGGTTTTTAAGAAGTGGTTTGAAAAACTGTTAGTCAGTCTGCATAACCCATCAAAAATTATAATGGACAATGCTCCGTATCATTTTGTCAAGTCGATAAACCACCAACTCAAGCAAATAAAAAGACAGATATTGTCTCGTGGTTAGAAAAAAATGGTGTAGAAGCAAACCCAGGTTGAGTTGAGTTGTTGAATTTGGTAAAAACAACTAACCCGTCAAAGCCTCGCTATGTAATCGATGAATTAGCCTTAGAGCATGGATATGAAGTTATTCGATTGCCTCCCTACCACTGCCAGTATAACGCTAGAAAGCTTATTTGGGCCCAAATTAAGGGTTATGTAGCCCGTAACAATACTAAGCCACCCTTCAGTACTGCAGAAGTGCTGGTTCCTGGAGGAAAGTTGTCGAGGAAACAACATAATTTCACATGACTGAACGAGACTTGAAAACAGACAATATTATTGAAAATGAATTAATAATATCTCTGAGTACGGACAGCAGTGATGATGACACAACTAGCTATAATTCTAGTAGTTCAACAGACTAAGTAGTTCTAATTGCGAGTTAGTAACAAGTGTCCAAGAACTTAAACTTGCAGCAAAACAACGAGAAAATGATAACCTGGAGTTTTAGTTAATTTTATAGCCGTATAGTTTGAACAATTAAATGAGCGGTAAACGACTATTTACCGCTCAACTGCAGAAATTTTATGCAAACTAAAATTATTTTTTCTTAAAAGTTGTCATATTTAAAAGTAAAAAAATAACTTATTATTAATATTAAAAACACAACACACTATCTATATCACATTGTTTAAAAGAGAGCTTATAAAAGTTTACTTAAACAAAGCACAAATAATTATGGCGGATTCTAGGCGGCCATTTTGAATTCATTTATTTATTATAGGCAAAGGAATTTTAGCCTTTACAGCCAGGGATTATTATTTATAACGTGTTTAAAAAATTACCTTACTCTAGAACATCTTGACTTTAGAAATTTGTTTAGGCTAAGATGCATTATCAGAATTATTTATGTTTTTTAAATAGTTATACAACTAACAGTATTGTTTTTTTCTTTTTTTTCTAAATTAGAGCGACATAAACACTACTTGCTACTACTGGTGTCGTCTGCAAGTAGCGGCCTAGCTGAATATCCACGAGTCGCGGGTCCCCTTCACGAGAAGCTACAAATTGTGTAATCTAATATTCAGGGATTCTTAATAACAATCAAAATCACCTCAAGTGTATTCGGAACTGAAAAAAGAGCGTAACTACAAAATGGCGGACCCAATGCGAGTAGTCAGACGCTTTTCTGTACCACAAAACATTGAAGGGCAGCGCTTTATTGAGCAAAAATATAATACGACCAATTGAAATTGCTCATATGTTTTATATTAACCGTATATTAATTTAATCTGATTGGGTTTTCTTAAATTGTAATTGGTAAGTACAAAATGCGACTACTACAAAATGGCGGACTAAATATTTACTTTCAAGCAGTCAGGCGCTTTCCTGTACCACAAAACATTGAACAACAGATTTTTATGGCTACAATATAATCAGACTAATTGAAATTTTAATTTCCTATAACCCGTATATTAATTTAAGTTGTAGCTACATAGAAATTGATAGATATACCTAATTTATAGCTTTTCGTAACGGGGTCTTTATTCTAACAAATATTTATCCCTAAAAACTAGCGGACAATTAATAATGGCGGACACAGAAGGTCCGCGATTACACATTTAACTAATACATGTAAGTGTAAAATTGCTGAGTGCCCGTGTAGGCAGTTGCCAGAGCCTTGCCTGATGCAGTTGGTGCACTGAACGCCACATCTTCACGTTTGATTGCACACCCATGCAAAAAGCTAGCGCGGGCACACTCGAGCATTTTTACGGCTAAACCTCGACGTCTGGAATTCGCATGAGTCCATATACGGGAGATTCCGCATCTGTAAAAGATTTTTTAATATTGGTGCGACATAGTTTAGAAATCAGATTAAAAGTTGCCGAAGTCCAGCGTGAGGACGGAGGTTTCTAACTACTGCACTTCCATATTGGACGGCAACCGTGAACTGAGTTTGATTTGCCTAATGTGAAGGAAAGGCAAATCAAACTGAAAAAAACTGGCTCTAATTGCGATTTGTTTAATTCACATTTCTATACTAAGCTGCTAAAGTGCTTGTATCATAGAAACAAGACAACCAAAGTACACATATCACAGATACATTGGTACCGGCAAGTGGTTTTGAACCCGTGCTCAGTTTGTGTAATCATTGCACTGTCACCTTAAATTGGTGCGACAAAGTTGCGTTTGGAGATCAGATAGAAAGTTGCCGAAGTCCAGCAAGAGGAAGAAGACAACATTATCAACTAGTAAACAATCAAAAATATCCCGGCAAAGTGACGGCTGATTTTAACTTGCCTGATGGTAAGCAAGGGAAGATTACGGTTCAGTTACTATGACTACTAGAGGTGACCTTTTGCTTGACGAAGGCAAACGATGATCATTTGCCTGTGAAGGGACTCAGTCGCGTTTCGGGATAAGTAGGCCGGTTCTAATTAGACCGGCATAGTGAATACGACTGCTACTAGCTATTATTTAACTGTAGCCATAACACACACAGGGCCACGATTCTCTTAATAGATTATTCCGACTAAAAAGCAGTGAATTGCGTCGCGGTCGCAAGTGACCAATCCACGTAGATTCGACCAATTCGCTGATTGGTTACAAAGACGTCAAATATCAATGCGACGCAATTACACTGCGTTTTCGACGACCAGGGTGCTGTCCCATGTCGAGCCATAATTTATAAAAAAAAACAAACCTTGTCTATTCGTTTTTGTCTGGGCAAAGTTTGTTGTGACTCGACATCCTACCTTGACCCATTTAATGGTAAGCAAGAGGAGGTCCTACACTAAAATAAACGCGTCAGTTCACGGCTGCCCCAGTCACATTGCTTGAAGGATCCAAGGTTATAGGATGGAGAGAACACATGGGCTGGTAAAGCATTCCACTTGTCGATTGTATAATGTCCAACTCACTTGACTGGATATTCTTCGAAGGTGCAGCAATCAGGATCGCCTGGTAGAAATTTGTTAGCCTTTGCTTTGGGCTCAACAATTAAACAACCGATTATTTCCTTCTTCTCTATGTATAGGTAGGCCTGGAATGAATAAAGGTACGAATTTATTAGAAATAGGCGACTTTACAATCCAGTATAGTGGTAGGCAGTGGTGCACAGTCTGCCGATCCGGGGTAGTACCACCACTTACAAGTATACAGACCGTGAAGTGACTTAGTCGAGTTTTGGGATCAGCTTGTAAGTTGCCGGTTCCACCTAAGACAGCATCCCGCCTGATATTAAGCTGGAGTGCGGTCCATAAATAGAGGCGATTGCTAGTACAGTTTAATAACAGCAAGTAGCGGTCACATCCACTATGCCGGTCTAATTGGATCCGTCAATTTACAAGCTTTTATAATTCTGTTCTAAATGTTTAGCACCTAACATGCCTAATGTTACTTCAGCCTAACATTAGGCAGGGTGTGTGTGGATCGCTGGGGCAACGACGCAGCGGATGAGCTGGCTAGGAGGGGATCATCTTCTCAGCCAATGGGACCGAGACCAATGGTACCCCTACCTTTCTAAATCCTGCTCAGCTGACAACAGAGTGCAGACAGTCCCAGGAAGCTCTTCCTCATATGGATGGACAACTACTAAACCTTAACAGAGCTTAACTCCGCATCATGGTACAACCTCAACATTTCGGATAGCCCCCTTTGTAAAGGCTGCCTGAATGAGGAGGACACAGCTCTTGAGTTGCAGTAGTGTAGCCGAAGCAAGATACAAGTTCCTTGGCAACGCAAGGACACTTTCGGAGGTCTGCAGAAACGAGAAAAGTCTCCAGGCCCTCCTGGAGGACATCGGGTGAATCTACTAATGCGGAAACGAGCCCGTACCCGTACAAGAGGCCGACCGCACAACTTCAATGGAAATAAAAAAGTTACGCATTCTCTGTTAGTGTCAAAAATAACTTTTATTTATTCGGACGATAAGTTTTACTGAGTTTGAACTGTCAATGAAAAGGAACATCGAATCTCAGTGTGCTGCGCGGTCGGAAATTTAATTTTTTAAGCTCATTAATGGAATTTAACTGTTAAAACGAAGTCCATTGTCATTGAGTTACGCGGTCGGCCCGCAGTCAGGGTCCTGTCATATGTCGAGTCACAATTATAAAATGTACTTACTGTATATATGTAGGAGGGCAGTGGCAATTGTTCGTCGTAGCCCAATTGTGGATGCACCAATCTGGACAGCAGCGCTTGGACACGTTTCCAGCCATTGTCAGAGCCACGTATGCAAATGCATCGGGCCTGCTCCCACCTGCCCACGACACGCTCCTCTTTCCAACCCTGTAGTAAGGAGAATTGAATTTTCACACTGTTTCTATGATACAAGCACTTTTTATTTATTTATTTAAGACATACCAGAATTACCTAATCAATTGCAAAAATAAAAACAGACTTACACTAACAATTTAGGCATGTACAGTCAGCAGCAGATATATGTGAGCACGCAATGTGATCGAAAGTGTCTACACACCATTAGTTTTTTTTTTATTTTTTTTTAATTGTGACTCGACATATGACAGCACCCCGCTTGATGTTAAGCCGAAGTGTGGTCCATGAATGAATGTCACTGCTACTACAATTCAATAACTGTGAATAGCAATCACATCCACTTTGCCGGCCTAGATGGAACCGGCAACTTACAAGCTGATCCCGAAACGTGACCAAATCACTTCACGGTCTGTATATGAATGAAACAATTTCTTAGCATCCATGGATTCACCGTGCGGGTGCCGGGTCCATCGCGTGGCAGCCGGGAGAATGAAGGCAGCGTTTCGGACTTGTGACCGAAATGTAGGTTTCAGAGCTTTTTGTGACATGTCAACACTCACCTTCCCTGCCTTCACTATCCCCTCTACCCAACCAAATATTGTAAGACCCCACCAATGCCGCCTTCGACATACGATCCAAAAATGTGGTTACGGCGGACCTTGGGAGGCCAAGATTTTTTAAAAGATGATGCAAGGATTTTGCTGGTAATCCCCTTGCGCCAACTTCCATTGCGTAGAGCTGAGTTTTAAAACCGTTTTTCGTCATCTCGTTCGTGAGATCATAATATTTATTGGACTTGGTGCTGTGGTCCTTTGGAATGTTTGTTTCCCACGGAACGGTAAGCTCTATGATAATAATAGTTTTTAAGTGTCGAGAGTAAACTAAAATGTCTGGTCTATAGGCTGATACTGCTAGATCTTCGGGTATCTTGTAGTGCTTTTCGAATGTATCCATGAGTATTTTCCAGTCAGGTGCGTCGCGCAGGATCGAGAAAGGCTTATTTTGTGATTTTCTGAGACGAGACTCTTTCACAAAAGTAATCTGTCTTTCATTTGTGGACAAACCTTTCCTAGCTCTGCCAATGCTAAGACTTACTGCTTCACGGATAATTTCCAGGACTTTATCGTGTCGCCGCAAGTAACAGCCCCTATTAAGTAGAATGACACACCCCACCAGAATATGTCTCGCAGGTCCCACGGCAAGACCACATAATGTACAGGTCTTATCAGTACCTTTACCCCACCTTACCAGATTGCTCTGGTCAGGCAGAGACATTTGAATGCGTTGAGATAGAATTTGACTAACGCTGGAGACCAATCATAGATTATTGTTCGCCATTTCAAGGCTGGAGGTACACATATCTCTCCTAGGGTGAGCCACTCATTCTGTACCTCTAGAGTCGTTGCGTGCACTCTATAGGTGTGTGCCTCGTCCTGCTTGAGTAAGGATTTTATCATCTCTTTATCGCTTTTCTTTTTCTCCCAACCTAATCCCTTTTTGCTTGTCTGTGCTCCGGTCATAAAAGTCATGTAAGTGGTGGTACTACCCCGAATCGGCAGACTGGGTACCATTGCCTACCACTCTTTGATAACCAGACCTGAAGCAAATATCCATCTCTTTTTTTTATTAACAAATATTTGCAATATTTAATGTTATTAAATATAACAAATAAAAGATTTGAAACAAATATTTGCTCCGACCGGGAATCGAACCCGGGACTTTACGCGCAACCTGTCGTCGTGTAGTTGTCATATTAATGTAAGCATTGAAAAAAAAATACGAAATCGGAGTGCCCTCAATTCTAGAACCCTGTGGTATTGCGCGAAGCGACGGCAAGAGACCCAACGGCATGACTGTCGGGCTGTGGAAACTTGCGAAAAGCAGGTGTGGGATGCGACATGTGCCCCATCATATTAGCTCCATCTCACATCCAAGCGACCTCTGAGAACTTCAAGATGCGCAAATACGCCAACCTCTAACTAGGCAACCTAGCTTCCTAGAGGATGTCTCCAATTTGGTCGGCGAACACCCTCTTGGGGCCTGCCTTGTTTAACGTATCCATTCCCATCAGATTTATAAATTCCTTTCGTCAATCTACTTTCACTCATCCTTTTTACGTTTCAGTTGATAATATGTAAAGTGTAAACTACTGATTGATTACTTACTGGGAATTTGAGTATGTTTGTCGCATTATGATGTATTAAATGATCATACTCGTCTTGTGGATCACCAATCTGAAAAGAAAGGGTATATTTTTAATTATACATTTCTATACTATGCTACTAAAGTGCTTGTATCATAGTAACAGGACAACCAAAGTACATATATCAAAGAAACATAGGTACCAGTGAGTGGTTTCGAACCTGTGCTCTTCCGTTTGTGTTACCATTGCACTGCCACTACACCACGGTCGCCTTGAATTCATTATTGCCTCATGGAAACATGGCATGACGGATTAACGATTAAAAAACAATGACTTCTGAAGCAAATCAATATGAATATAGAAAAATATCTATGAATTACAGTGAAAATTTTTAAATTAGGTATTTATTATTGGGGCACAACATTTGTCATTTGTGAATTTTCCGTTTTAGTGTCCGACCCAAAGTTCTGCTACTTACAGTTATTGAATTGTAGTAACAGTGACATCCATTCAAACCACACTCCAGCTTAACATCAAGCGGGGTGCTGTCATATGTCGAATCACAATAAAAAATAATAAATTACCTCATAAATGACGCCACATTCACCGCACTGTGTTGCGCCAAATCTTTTTTGTCCAGCATCAATAACATACTGATTTGTAATACTTTTTATTATCGGTTTCTTGGCCTTCTCCGCTATTACTGTAAAATTCAATTTTTAATTTTATTATTATAAAGTTATAGGGATGGTTGTTGGAGATGGAATCACAATCCACTATTAATTTTTAGAAGGTATTTATTATACAACAATTTAAGAAGATTATGTTTGCACAAATAAGTTGAAAGAAATTTATAAATCTGATGCGGATGGATGCGTTAATGGAGGGTGTCTCCCACCAAATCGGAGAACACCCCCAAGAAAGCTAGGTTCTAGAGTGGTAGGCAGTGGTACCCAGTCTGCCGATCCGGGGTAGTACCACCACTTACAAGTATACAGACCGTGAAGTGATTATTTGGTCACGTTTCGGGATCAGCTTGTAAGTTGCCGGCTCCATCTAGGCCGGCATAGTGGATGTGATTGCTACTCACAGTTATTGAATTGTAGTAGCAGTGACATTCATTCATGGACCACACTTCGGCTTAACACCAAGCGGGGTGCTGTCATATGTCGAGTCACAATAAAAAAAAAGGTTGCCTAGTGCCCATAACCATAGAGCTTGTATGAAGAGAATTGTGAGAATGTGAAGGAAGCGAGGGAGTGGGAAAGAGGCGTGACAATTTGATTGATTGATGATGATTGATTAATTGAACTCACCTTTGCCGTTGGCCTTTTCGAGTCCAGTGTCAGGTGTACTGAATATTGGGAACAACTTAGATGTCTCTTCAGACTCGGCTTTATTCTTGCCTTCGGAAGCTGTAAGATAACTGTATAAGTTAAAAAAGTACTTAGTAAGGCACCTATCACTAAAAGCTATAAATTAAGTAAATAGCCTAACTTAAATAGCTTAAACCTTTATTGAAAAACAGATAAAATTTAAAGTATAAATAAAAATATCATCTAATGACGTCGCATCAGAGATAGTCCATACTTATTGTCTGCAGACTTCTCCGTCAGCTGTTTGGACAACTCCTTGGCCAGGCGCTTAACCAAAGGTCCCCATGGGCCCATCGCTTCGACCCCAAACAGCGCAGATTTGTAACCAGTACCATGGTTGGCGTATTTGCGCAGCTTGAGGTTCTCAGATGCAGAAATCGCCGGATGGCAGAGGTCGCCTGGATGTGAGATAGGGCTAATGTCTACATATTGCATCCCAAACAGAGATGTGAAAAATAATTTAGTAAAAGTATTTAAATACAAAATGCAAATGCATAGTTGCTAGCACTATTTCAAATAGAAATACAAAATAGTTTTGAATAAAAGTATTTAAATACAAAATGCAAAATACGTATTTTTAAAATAGGTTTTGAAAATAAAATACATTGTTAAGCATAACCTTTTATTTATTGAACTGATTTTAAAACTAGTATTTGTTCAAAGAGTTCATCTTTCATGTTCCGCCTATGGGGCCTCATAATCATTCCACCAAATGAAAATAGTCGTTCTACAGGGGCAGAACTCGGTAAGCAGGTATTATATTTAAGGAAGAGTTTTTTTACAGTAGGATACCTGTTCAAGGATTCTAAGGTATTGTCTTCATCTTTTAAATATTGTAGTGTTTCCAGATCTATTGTAGTTGTATTAACATTATCACTGGCTGCTGAAGAATCAGAGTCCTCAACAAACATATAATAAGATTCTGTCCTTTCCTTCTTTTTATAAGAGTCAGTATGTTGGGAACTCTTTTCGTCTTCTTGTTTTATTTTTCTCACTTCTGAAACAAATACTTCTTTGATGTATTTTCTGTTGGCTTTTGGCACCCATTTCATTTTGAAAAAAGGATAAGATACTGATGCTATTATGCCATCTTTTGCTTTTGGCTCTTCTAATTTATAAAATCTCTCAAAACGCCTATTAAGACTTTCTGTAATAACATCTATTAATACATCACAATATGTAAGGTTATCCATTTTCAAGCTGCTTAGAATTCTTTGCATTCTCATCAGTTCTGGTATTAGACATCCATAGTAAGTATCTTTGTCCCCTTCTAAACTTCTGATGCCATCAGCAATAGGCTTTGAACAGCTGACATATTCAAGAAGAAATTGAATTTCAATTTCTTTAAAAATAGGCAACCCTAGTTTCTTAAAAGTTTCATTTAGGGTACCCTTGACTGCCAATAGATCTTGAATGCAATTATAGTATGAATTCCATCTTGTTGGACATGGATAAGTAGGGGATTTTCCAGTTGATTCCAGATATATTTCACAGGCTTTAGGGGACCTCGAACATAGATTCCAAACTGCTCGACATTTTGCCATAGCTGTATCATACATTTTTTTGTATGAATTACTTTGGGATCTAGCCTTATCCATATCTTGTGAAGCTATTAAATGTAATGTGTGTGTGGCACACCTTTCATGATTAGGCAGTTGCAACTCATCGAATTCTTCAAATGACTCCGAAAATTGTCTTAGGGTTAACACATTATCATCATCATCATCTCCATCGTCAATATTATCATGCATTACATCAATATTTTGCATAAGAGTTCCTTTACTTATTCCTGTATCTGAATCTTGTCCATATATTCTAAAAGCTTTGAGCATATTTGATCCATTGTCCGTAATAGTCTTTATTATTTTTGACAGTTTCAAATCAAATTCAGAATGAATCTCTGCAATCAGCTCAGCTACTTTATCATAACTATGTGTTCCCTTGAATCTTCTGCAAGCCAAAGTTACACTTTTCCGATTAAATTTATCACAATCAATCCAATGAGCAGTTACCCCTAGATAGCTTCTCTTAGATGATGACCATATATCAGCTGTGGTGCATATAAAATCAACCTTTCTCAATTGTTCTTTTGTATTTTCTATATATTCTGTGTATTGTTCTGCAATTTTTTTATTACATGTTTGCCTGCACATTATTTTCGGTGGAACACTTAATTGCTGTGCACCTTCAATTAGAGCCTTAAAGGATTTATTTTCTACAATTGATATAGGTGACATGGTCTCCACCAAAAATTCACAAGTAACTTGTCGAAATTAACTGACTTTGGTAAGATGGCTGGAAGAGTGGATTGTTTCAATGTTTTAGATGAACTGCATCCCTCACCAGTATCACCAACATTTTTCCTCTTCCTGTTATGTTGTATTTTGAGTTTCTCGTACTCTTCTAATATATCAGCATGTCCTTTTCTCTGCAAAAGTATAATTAATAGTTTAAAGCATAGAAAATCTGCGATTATATTATTTCATATTACATAAAATCCTATTTATTAGCTAATCAGTTTTGAAATCAAAATAATTTATTTAACAAAATAAAATACAATTAAAATTTTTAGCTTTACTTACTTTTAAATGGTTCAAAAAGTTGGATGTAGAATTCAAACTTCCTTTTAGTGTTTTCGAACACTTTTTGCAAGTTCCAGATATATTTACGTCACTTCCAGGATCATTTGTAATGTCTTTGAAGAAGTGTTTTAATATGAATGGAATGTTCTTGTCCCTGAAAAAATAAGAGGTTATACATCACTTACTTATGTACTGTACCTACAATATACATATAAAAATGAATCACTTGGACACGGCATCATCACGCGTAAACGGCTGGCACAGACATACACAGGCTGACAGACAGACGAACAAAGTGATCCTAGGGTTCCGTTTTTAGTTTCTTTCGAGGTACGGTAAAAATTAAGAATGGTGCTTGATAAAATAAAGAAATTGAGTAAACTCAACGGCCACATTAACTTTTTTTACGACAGGACAACGTCTGTCGTAAGAAACTAGTGTATAATAAATAATAGCTAATCGTGCAGATTAAGGGTTAGTAAATAAATGTGTTATTTCAATAAACACGTAAAATCCATGAATTAAACAATAACATAGAATAATGCGATATTGTTATCAACTAACGTTGTTCGATATCGGTTAAATTATATTTTAGGTTAAGCTAGTAAAAATAACAATAACTAGGTACTTAACTAAACTACTTGATGCTTAGTTACAAATTATTTATAAAAGTGATGTAGGTATTTACTTACATTTTAATTATTTATATCCAGCAAGCGAAGAAAACTGAGAAAAATCACAAACAAAACTAATAATCAACACACGAACACGCCTTTGACCTCAAGTTTGTTTGACGATGGTTTGACAGTTGACTGACTCGCTCGCACGGGCCGCAATGTTGGCATTATTCTTTGATCAATGAAGTACAATGTACTTTTTTAATCTGAGGCATTATTGTTCTAGTTGACAAATGACAATGACAACACTACGATCACGATCAGTGCGTTCATAAATAAGGAAATCATGGATTTAAGAATGAAAAATTGTAAAAATGAATTAAAAATGCAACGAAACTATTTTGTATTTTATAAATACTAAATATTTACATAGAGTATTTCAAATAAAATACAAAATACATTTAGAAAAAAAGTATTTCAAATATAAAATAAAAATGGGTATTTTGCATTTTGTATTTGCATTTGAAATATTTGTATTTCAAATAATTCACATCACTAATCCCAAACCAGGAGTGGCGTGCGGTGGATTTTTACAAAGGGTAGGCAAAACAGATTTCCTATTTTGTACTATACTAAATATAAACCTTATACATAGTATAAAATAGTATTCTGTGAATTTTACAATATACACTTACATATACATTACAATATACATAACCTATCTTTTGTACATAATTAAAAATATATTAAATAAATATTCATACCAAGTAACATCTGCACAAGATAACCCTCAATAAAGACTTCATTATAAATGATATTACAAAATACAAATAATAACCTAAATAATCAATTAATTCCCTTCGTATCTTTTATGCACATGTAAAAACATTTTTTATATTTCTTTTTATACCAAATAAATAATTAAACAATTAATTATTTTAAATATTAAACAATTAACTTAATAAACGAGAGCAAACAATCACTACACAAACTTCTGTCAAAACAATAAAAGAAAAAACAAAGAACGAAAAAATAAAAACACCAATCGGTATAACACGATAAAATATATGCATTTGACACATAAAACAAGCATAAAACAAATACAATAAGAAGCCATTCAATTTGGTAGGGTAATACTGAGACCGCGTCTTTTATTCACGCACACATGGACGGTCTGTTCTTATACGACTGACAACACCGGCGTCACACTAAGACAAAAAATTGCGTTAGTGTGCGTGGATTTGAGACCTTTTTAATTCGGTCTAACAAAAACTGGACGTTGAATATTTAATAAGCGCCTTATTTTTGCGAGTTACCGGGGGAACCTTTGCGCGTCGTAATGGATTTTATATTCAGGCGCTTATTATTTTTGCAATTAAATATTGATTGATATATTGAATGTATACTAATTGTGTATTATTTAGTAACAAAATAAATAAATAAATAATACGTTATTTTCCGGGCAGGCACAGTCTTTATGACTATTTAGATCGCACGCCACTGCAAACCAGAGACCTGCCAAGTTCTCATGATCAGGCAGTTCGAAGTTAGATGTCGAGTCACAATAAAAAATATTTAAATTTTATTTTTATTGTGACATGACATCTGACCTCGTCCCGCCTGATGATAAGCAAGAGGAGGTCCAAGAGTGACGACACTGAGAAAACCGAGTTTGTTCTCGGCTGCCTCAGCCGCCGTCACTATGCCGGCCAAAGGTGCTTCTTCACACATCGTTTGAAGGATACAAGGTCATAGGATGGAGAGAACACATGGGCAGGCAAAGCATTCCACTTGTCGATTGATCTACAATTCATACTTACATTGGAGTACACACTCAGTGTATGCAAGCACAGCCTCCCCATCCATATTATTATTTATTGCTAGTTTTAATATTTTTTCATCCAAACTTTGGAGTTCACGTTCAATCTCGTCAAGGTCAGGTACATCTTCTCGCACTGAAATAAGTATTAAGTGAGTTTATTTTTACATAATATCTATACTACGCTATTCACACAAGCTTATTCACAGAAACTAATAGAAATAATACTTTTTTTTTTCAGTATTTAAAAAATCCTCTTTTCTTAAATACATATTATAATTAATAAATGATTTATAGTTATTCTATTTGACGAAAATAATATCCTTTATTGAGAAACAGATAAAGTATATTAAATATAATTAAACTATAAATAAAAATATCATCTAATGACATCGCATCAGAGATAATCCCAAGGAGACTGGCAACATTTCCGCTTTGTATAGCAAGGCCGCTTGGACAACTCCTTGGCCAGGCGCTTAGCTGTAGGTCACCAAGGGCCCATCGTCTCCACCCCAAACGGCGCAAATTCGTAACCAGTACCGAGGTTGGCGTATTTGCGCAGCTTGAGGTTCTCAGTAGAAATCGCTGCACGCTTAACGAGGTCGCTTGGATGTGAGATGGGGCTAATGTGTCTACACGACTTGACTAAACAACGACTAAAAAAGCCGAGTTAGTTTACGGCTGCCTCAGTCGCCGGCCAAAACATTTAATTTAAAAATAGTATAAAAAACATTTAATTTACATACATTTTTATTTTATAACTAGCTGTGCCCGCGACTGCGTCCGCGTGGAATAGTTATTTTGGGAATCATATTAATTTTTTGTTTACCTACCTGCTCAGCTTTATTATAAATTACCTATAGCTGTTACCCGCGACTTATTTTAGACGATTAAATTACGTAACTAATAGAATATATTTTAAGTAGTTTTAAAAAGAATATATTTTAAAGTACTTCTGCGTAAATTATATTTTTACTAACCTAACCTAACCTTGAAAGAATGTAGATGACACCTACAGGTATTATTTACAACAAAACAAAAAAAGTGTTATTGTGAAAATATTAGAAACAAAATACTATACTTAAAACAAACACTACCCACTATAGAGAAAACTACTACAAAATGAAATTGTATAAAAAAGGATTTTGCACGATGATATTATATCGTAAAAACAAATTAACGCTGCATTCAACCGATCAGTAGGGAGCCGACCGCATAGTATGCTTGTCTGTCTATAAATGACGCGCCCCTCCACTTTATTAGTTTATTTAAATGTGTGAATGCAAATATTACTAACTATACTATTAAACTTCATCACGTTCGTTCCTCCTTTGTGTCTTACCAGCAACTGAATAACCAATGACTGCATTTTCGGTGTGATTTATCCATATTTTATATTTGCTCGTATGCGTAAATGCAGTGGAGGGGCGCGTCATTTCGGCTTAGACAGACTATACCTCATAGAGCTACACCCCCTCCGCCTCGCCCGCAAGCACCGCCTTTCCTCGCCCGCCGGTTAGCGCTCATCATGCGACGCGTGTGAATTTTGTTTTAGAGTTATTTTAAAATTGTATTACCTTATAAGATGTTTATTGTAATTAGGTGATGTCAATGACAATTTTACATAGTTAAGTTAAATACTCTTAATTAATAACACATTTATTTCGATAAAGAATAATATTATTATGTTAATACAACTCTGACAAATAATTTGTAATAATGCATTAATTTAGACCAAATTTGACTATCATAAAAACGGTTATTGTGAGTTAATCTTAAAAGATAGACATATACGGTCGCGGACATTTTTTAAGATAATTTAAAGAGGAATAATTCTCTCATACATATTTTTTGGGTATCTCAAACGGTTTTCGCAGCGCATGCAACGGAAACCCTCAAAAACGAATAATATTCCCCGTTTTTTCCACATTTTCGACTGTTTCTTCGCTTCTATAAGTCGCAACGTAATGTTTTGTAGCCTAAAGCCTTCCTCGATAATTGATCTATCCAACACAAAAAGAGTTTTTCAATTCGAACCAGTAGTTCCTGAGATTAGCGCGTTTAAACAAACAAACAAACAAACAAACAAACAAACAAACAAACTCTTCCGCTTTATTATATTAGTATAGATTTATGACGCCATAATTTGGATTAAATTATTAATTTTTAGTAAAGAAATTTATAACGTCTTGTAAGCATTGCATTTTGATTTAAAAAGGTGATTTTTTAAAGAAAGAGAAGCTTATATGACGTGACTTTTCAATGTGAAGGAAGCGATGGAGTTGTGGCAAGTTGCGCTCCATTGTCTCTGCCTATCACTGTGAGAAAAAGGCGTGACAATTCAATTGAAATTTGATTTATTGATTTGTTGAAAAAAAAAAATATCAGCAGGGTTAGGTTGGGCAAGTTAAAACGATTAACGTCTCTCGTCGGAGATTGTCAAAATAATAAAAGCTAGGCTAAATCCAATAAAACGGGACTATTAATCGTTGTGACGAATATCGTCTGTGCGACGACACGTTTGATCATTATCATCAATAGTCTCAATTTGGTGGATTTAGCAACTTTTATTATTGTGGCATGTGGCGATTATCGTTTTAACTAGCCCAACCTAACCCCGCTGGTTAGGTGAATTGAGGTCATATGTTGTGTATTAATAAAATAAAAAATACCTTGCTCCACTACAAGGTATGAACCTTCCATCGGCATCACCTCCGTGGTTTTTATTACCTCAGATTGGTTGGCTGTAAACAAATTATTAATGAATTAAACAAATTTTATGCGGCTTAATATCGATTTATTTTGGTTTTGATTTTACATTTTTATTATTCCGACGTTTCGAGAGCTTTGCAGCCTTCGTGGTCTCTCAACTTAGACCCCCGTCAAGCCTCCCGGGGACCACTTTGGGATCAACTTGATGATCAACTTGACTGCTACTTGCAATTGTGTAAAGAAACAGCTTGAGTTGCTGTCTCGCAGATTGAGTTGCGAGGATGTTTCTAGAGATCTGCAGGAACGAGAAGGGACTCCTGGACTTCCTGGAGAAGGCCTTCGGGTGGCTCTGAAGGAGAACGATTGAAGAAGGCACAAAAAAACCGAAGAGGACTTTAGCCCGCACATAACTTTAATCAATGTTCGCGCAAAATCTAAGAAAATACTAAAAGAGTCTCACCACCCAATTCGAACAGCATACTACCCTCTCCCATTTCCATATTGTCACAGTCCACTGGTACTGCAGACACAGGTGGTAATATTGGATTAGACTCCTCCATCACTGCTGCATTGAAGTATGCCAACTCCTGATTCTTCACTTTGTTAATATGAGCTAACTCTCGCTCCGGCAAGTCCTCCTCAGTCCACTGGCTTAGTAGAGCTGCTATTGTTTGTTTTTCCGAAGCGAATGGATCTGTTTTGTCTGTGGAATTAAGTTAATATATTTTCTAATACATTTCTATACTAAGCTACTAAAGTGCTTATTATATCAAAGATACATTGGTACCGGCGAGTGGTCTTGAACCTGTGCTCTTGGTTTGCGTACCCGTTGCATTGCGACTACACTACAGTTGCCTTATTAGGTTGAGTTAGTTAAAATATTTGTGGCAGCCCTAAGGTTTTTAGAATGAATTTGTCATGTAAACAATATAATAAGCCAGCAGCAGTGAAAACTGTAAGTTGTATAGGTTATTTCAAGAACTTTATTTTTTATTGTGACTTAAAATATGACAGCACCCCACCTGATGTTAAACTGGAGTGCAGTTCATGGATAGAAATGACTGCTAATACAGTTACTAACTGTAAGCAGTCACATCCACTATGCCTGCATAGTTAGAACTATCAACTTACAAGCTGATCCTGAAATGGGACTAAGTCCATTTGGATCAAGATCCATACTGGGCACCACTGCCTGCCACTCATGGGCTTCTTCTTGCAGCTGTCCAACAAAGTTTTGTATTATAATTAGTCATACAAACAAAATCAAAATAGCAAATATGAGAAATTCCTATTTAGTACTAAAATACCAACTTACCAAAATCAACATCACTTTGTGATGAATTTTTCACTGTAATTGCTGATTTATTAAGGCTCTGATTTGACATTGTACTATTGTCCAACATAGCTGAGGATTTCAATGGCCCAGCACTAATCTTCACCTGCCCTTTACTATGGACCTTTGGTTTTCTGATCTTATGATAAACTCCCATATTAATCTGACCAGGTTTACGGTTCTTACGTCTACTACGACTATGACGACTATGAGAAATTGGACGTCTGGGATGTGTTACTGTAGTTAATACAGCACGCTCAATTTTATTAACAACATCATGAGTCTGTTTTTGTATATTACTTTTTCCGTAAAAACTTTTCACAGACAAGATTTCTTTGAAGCGGTCTGAATTAAACAAGAATAACCTAGCCTTAGGCGCGGTAGCTGGGTCTAACTTCAAGTATTTAGAACTTGGAGCACTGTCTGAAGTCATACTGTCATTCACTGTCATTACGGAGACGTTTGTGCAAGGAACATTGTACTCAAGAGAAGAAGCTCGACTGCCATAGACAACACGTGGCAATTAGAGACGCCATGACGGAATATCACCCGAACTAAAATTGGTGGGAATTTTAAAATGGTCTGGTTGATATTGCGTATTTGTAAACATATTAGGTCCACTTTCACATATAATACGTATAATAATACAACAATGAATATTAGACGTATTTAAGATGTCGGTGAAAGTGAACCTTACTCAGTAGAAAATAATCTAATTAGATCAATAAAACGACTTTTTATAAAACATTATCCTTTTTACTTAATTCCAACTTACTTTTCAAGACAATAGTATCACTAAAAATATGTATGCCAATTACTAGTTAACATCAAAATAAAATCACTATCTCAATAAAATAAAACATAATAAAGTCACTTCTTCAACACAATGGGTTTACATGGAACACAATAGAGTCACTATCCTAAAAAAACTTTTTACACAATTAGGTATAACTTAATGCAAATAACACAAAGTATTAATAATAAACTCGACGATTAGCGCAAAAAAAAACATAATTGGTAAAAATCAGGTGCAAAATCAAAGAACACACTTAACAGCTTTTACTAACGTCGCCATTTTGTTTACAATCGCAGCATTCCGACGATCTAAAAGTGCTTATGGTCTGCGCTCCGAATTCTAGAACTGCCAAATTTAATTTAACATGCATAACAGGAGATAATTTTTTTAAATTTAATTCATACTTTTAAACTATTTTTTACTAGTTTCAAAATATTTAACGACAGTATTATATTGATGACGTTTGCGATGCCTAAACATTTAATGCAAAGATCAAACCGGAAGATTCGTGATCACGCCATGACCTTGAATGAGAGTTGAGCCCCGATGCTTCAGGGCTCTCTGCTATCTCTATAACTGAGCGACGAATTTTAGGAGGTGATACTGAAGGGTCAGGTTGACTTTGAGGAGTTTTCAACATTTGTGTTGGAGAAATGGTGACACTATCGTCCAAAGTATTGGATATCTTTGTAAAGGGTGAGATGTCATTCTTAAGATGTCAGTAGTAATTTATGGTATACGAAACCATCATCAAAAAAACTCATTGTTATTAGGTGTAATGTTTAAAGGTTCACCTTTATGTGCTGCGATCTTCTCTAAACGGTCAGTCTCCTCGTTACCCTTCAAACCCACATGTGACGGAATCCATTGCAATCTCACAGTTAATAAATATAAAAATTAAATGCAATAATCCATAGATACACGTCAATTATTTGTGTTTTTCGTTTTAAAAAACACGGGATTTCCTAATAAATATAATCTCTGCTCACATCATGCTCACATTGGTCGTAGGGCATTTATTTTTTTTTATTTAGAGAAAAAATCTCCAATGAAATAGCCAAAGTTTCGAAACGATTCCGAAACTTAGCACTTTTTCGCACTTCGATTTAAAAGACCCTCGTTACTAAAATTAATTAGCTGTGAAACAAGACTGAAAGTACAGCTCTTAAGGAAGAGAATGAGCACTCTACAACACTCTAGGACCTACCGAAGAGGTAATAATTAAGTTGCAAAAAAGTTTTTTGTAAAATGGAATTTTACAAAAAATTTAAAAGAAAAAAATTCCAAAAAAATACCACTAACACTACACGTCAAAGTCTACAGTCTATTAAAATTGGAGACGTCTAGATATAAAATTGTTTGTTTGAAGTTTGAAACGTTATTTAAAAAACATCGATTTTTAGCGATTTTCCGTATTTTGTAAAAAAACAAACGAACCAATTTGAACTCAACTGGTCTCATTTTGTAGATATTTTTAATATTAATTTTGAAAAAATCATAATTGCGAAAAACTACGTTTTCGCAACTTTACCGGCGAATAAAAAAAAACCTGCAATAGTTCAGCTGTTGGATTTTAGGCTCATTGCTAACACGTCCTAAGACGAACCTAAATCCGTCAAAATATCTCGGTTCGCATTTTTTTTTAAACACTAGAGGGGCTCGACTCCTTTTCCCGGTGTAATTGTAATCTTCATACATCAAACTATTTTAAAATGTATATGCAACTTTTAATACAATTAAGCCCAAGTCCCCATACAAAATGAATGATGTCCTTTTCCAATTACATTTTACTCTTGGTACATCAAACCAATTTAAAATGTATATGCAACTGTTAAGACAATTAAGCCCAAGTCAATGAATGATGAATACAAAATGAATGATGTCCTTTACATACTATGCTATTAGAATAAGAATAGGACGGGCTGTTGACTAAATTCACATGACTGATTTAAAGGTATCTTTTTCTTGAAGGTCCGCGAAGAAAACGACACCATACTAAAGTGAAGTAGGTTGGAAAGTTAGACGTCACAAAATGGCGCCGATTCCGTCCTATTCTCATTTTAATCGCAATATATTTACAAACTGTAGGGGGATTTTAGTGATGTGTTAACTCGAGTTACTAACTCGAGTTGGGCTTAACTCGAGTCAACTCGAGTTGAATTCTCTTTAACTCGAGTTGACTCGATTTGAATACTCCGTCCTAGCACGTCAGCCGAATGACAGACACTGAAATGGCGCGAATTTTGCCGATCATTTATGACTATATTCATTGATTTCATTCGCTACAAATCTCAATTATATCAATGTCACAACACAACATTAGCAGATTTGAGGTTATTTTGGAGTGCCGGTTGTTATTGTTGTTAGTTTTATTATTAAGTACTATATAGAAAAAATGCCGGGACCTAAAAGGAAATCTGTTGTTTGGGATGTATTTGAATCGCCAGTGAATGGACATGCCAAGTGCAAACAGTGTTCACATTCATACAAGTATATTGGCAATACGACCACTTTATTAAAACATATTAAAAAGAAGCATCCAGGTATTGACGCCATAGAAACAAATAATTTAAATCAGGCTAAGCCGTCACAGTCGCAGCTATCTACATTAGAGGTTGAGCCTCCTCAAAAAAGATTGAGGCAAATACAAACCCGCCTTACCGTGCCAAAGAAGATTACACAAAATTCTGGTGACAGTGCTTTAATTAATATGATAGTTAAGGATTATCAACCTTACCAAATAGTGGAGAACTCTGGTTTTCAACAATATACAAAAGCATTGAAAGCTGATTACGAACTTCCAAGTAGAAAAAAAATAGTATTGATGATAGATGAAAAGTATAAATTGGAGTCCGAATCTTTAAAGAAGCTGTTGGAAGATGTTTGCTACATAGCTTTGACGTCTGATATCTGGTCTTCAGATAGTAACAAAAGCTTCATAAGCGTGACAGCACATTTTATAGTACAAAAAAGATTGAAATCGGTTGTTATTTCTACTTCAGAATTCAAAGAGAACCACACGGCTGAAAATATTGCGATGGCTATTCAAAAAGTAATGGACCAGTGGCAAATAAGTGCAAAAGTAGTAGCTATTGTCACAGATAACGCTGCGGCTATGAAAAAAGCAGTAAGTGAATGTTTGAATAAGCGAAATCATTTTTGTGTTGCTCATACGCTTAATCTCGCAGTTAAAGACTGTATAGAGAAAGGTTCATTTGATTTGAAAGATAACAGTAACACCGTTGTTACTTCTAACAGCCAGCACAAGTGTTACAACAACTTTTAGCGAAATGTCGAGCAATTGTTACACATTTTAAATATAGTACGAAAGCTTCTTATGCCTTACTGAAAATGCAAGAGCAATTGAAAGTAGATACATTAAAACTCAAGCAAGACATTCATACTCGCTGGAATAGTACTTTCTATATGCTCGAGCGACTATTAAAAGTTAAAATATCTCTTTCCGCTACTTTGCTGCTACTGGAATCTCCTCCGTCAAATCTGGATTCGAATGAATGGTTATTGATAGAAGACGTGATGGCACTTTTACGCCCTTTCGAAAATGTGACCACTATTTTATCAGGAGAAAAATATCCCACTTTATCTTCTGTTATTCCTCTTGTACTTGGATTACGAAGGGCTATAGACAGCAAGACGCCAGTGACAGAATTAGGCAAGTGTTTAAAACGTAGTCTTTCTTCTGTAATAGAAAAACGTCTTGGAGTATATGAGACTAATAGGACAGCATCAAAAGCTACCTTCCTTGACCCACGGTTTAAAAAAAGAGGTTTTATGTTAGAAAATAATGCCAATAATGCGCAAATGTGGGTAGTAAGTGAGATATCAAACATGAGCAGCAATCAAGATCTACCTTCTAGTAAAAGTAATCCCAGTCCTCCCGTCACTTTTGCTGCTATTGCTAATACATCAGATTTGGGTAAAGACGACACTGACTACATTTGGGGAGTTGTAGATAAAAAAATCATAGAATCGCTCTATTGTACCTGCCTATAACTGGCGTGGCAATTTGATTGATTAATTGGTTATATAATAATTAGAGTGGTAGGCAGTGCTACCCAGATTGCTGAACCGCGGTAGTACCACCACTTACAAGTATACAGACCGTGAAGTGAGTTGATCGCGTTTCGGGATCAGCTTGTAAATTGCCGGTTCTAACTAGGCCGGCATAGTGGATGTGATTGCTACTCACAGTTATTGAATTGTAGTAGCAGTGACATCCATTCATGGACCACACTCCAGCTTAACATCAAGCGGGGTGCTGTCATATGTCGAGTCACAAAAAAAATAATACTTACAATGTTATTTTGGTTACAATAGTTCGTATTGTCGCAAATGCATGCGTTGTATTATGTCGCGGCAATCGTTGAAGACGCGCTTTATGTTCTCTGTGTCGACGGCAACATATTCTTTTTAATATGTTTTAATAAAGTGGTCGTATTGCCAATATATTTGTATGAATGTGAACACTGTTTGCACTTGGCATGTCCATTCACTGGCGATTCAAATACATCCCAAACAACAGATTTCCTTTTAGGTCCCGGCATTTTTTCTATATAGTACTTAATAATAAAACTAACAACAATAACAACCGGCACTCCAAAATAACCTCAAATCTGCTAATGTTGTGTTGTGACATTGATATAATTGAGATTTGTAGCGAATGAAATCAATGAATATAGTCATAAATGATCGGTAAAATTCGCGCCATCTCAGTGTCTGTCATTCGGCTGACGTGCTAGGACGGAGTATTCAAATCGAGTCAACTCGAGTTAAAGAGAATTCAACTCGAGTTAAGCCCAACTCGAGTTTACTCGAGTTAGTAACTCGAGTTAACACATCACTAAAATCCCCCTACAGTTTGTAAATATATTGCGATTAAAATGAGAATAGGACGGAATCGGCGCCATTTTGTGAGGCCTCTACCATTTTAGTGTTGCCAATTTTATAATTCAATATAATATCTACTGTCCACTTCCGCTTTTAGTCACGTTTCTGAGCAAAAAAAATCTTTGTTTTAGAAAAAGTAGGAAATGTGAAAGTGAAATTTTGTTTTATACTAATAACTTTTGACGACAGGCGTGGCAATAGTTAACAATTGAATTATCTTCAGTTTCTGATAATTAGCCCGTGTCTTCCGTGACATGTTTTGTCACGTACATGATGCACTATCCCTCTTTTTTAAGATCTACAATTCATAAATTAATCGATAATAATTTTTTTTATCGTTGCCAAAATAGTCCAAGAATATTATGCCCCGGGTTTGGGCCAACTGACGCCTCATTTATTAATACGCGTTGGAACAACTGACTATACAATAAAATCAAAATTAAAATTTTAAAGGAACCCCCGAAACGCCTGGAACCACTTTGGTCATATCATCAGCTTTATAGTAATAAACAACATTAGTCATGGCTCAATAGTTATATCCCTTTAATATCCCTTGAATCCTTATGGTGCATCATCAGATAACTACTCCAGGTCTTCAATTTGATAACGGCCCAGCTAATGGCTCATAGAGAGTAACAATTTTAGTTAAAGCACTATGATATTATCTGTTATTGATTTGCTGATCTGAGAGGATTCATGATCAGATACTCCCGATCTTCAATTTGATAACGGCCCAGCTAAAGGCTTAGTTAAAGCACTACAGTTCTATCTCTTGTTGATTTGCTGATCTGAGAGGATTCATAATGGTGCATCATCAGATTGCCCGGTCTTCAATTTGATGACAGTCCAGCTAAATGCTCTTAGTGAGTAACAATTTTAGTTAAAGCACTATAGTTCTATCTCTTGTTGATTTGCTGATCTGAGAGGATTCATGATGGTGCCTCATCAGATACTCTCGGTCTTTAATTTGATAACGGTCCAGCTAATGGCTCATAGTGAGTAACAATTTTAGTTAAAGCACTATAGGTCCATTTCTTGTTGATTTGCTGATCTGAGAGGATCCATGATCAGTTTTTTTGGATCCAGAATGTTTTATTTTATCGCACTAACTTTTCTACACTTAGTTTCCTACATTCAAGACGAATCTAATGAGTCCAAACTTAGTATACAAAAAAAAAGTTTAAACCCATCCAGGATTTCGTCTCCTACCTTCGAGTTCCATCATCAGAGTAGCTCAGTAGTACCAGTTAAAACACACATGTATTTGTATACGTTTTTATTTCAAATGTTATAAGTCACAGATATGTTTAAAAGTAAAGTAAATACCTATAAGGCTGGGAATACAAGTCCGATTTTCTTCTCCGATAGTCGGATCCGATTGTCTGATCAGACAATCGGATGGCACTGGTGCCATACATTTGTTTGAATACTTAATACACGTCCGATCCGATAGTCAGATCGGATGTCAGAATCGGAAACAAAGCCAAGGCGCTTACGATTATATGGCCGATCCGATTGTCTGAAGATGCAGTTTTCATACAGAATACATAAACAAAATAGACGTCCGATTCTTACTTCCGATTTGTAAATAATTTGCTCAACAATATCGGACATGTATTCCCAGCCTTATGCGTGTTTAGGACGGCAACCCTTGTACGTCGCTATGCAACGAAGATTGTTATTTTATGTCAAATAAATATGCCATTGTAAAATAACGTAAAAAATGTTATAATTTTTCCCCTAAAATATTCAATCAAGGTAATCGATCTAAACTGCAAACCAACCTCGCCATATGAATATTTTAAGGAAAAAATTATAACATTTTTTACGTGTTTTTAAATTGGCATATTTATTTGACATAAAATAACAATCTTCGTCGCATAGCAACGTACAAGGGTTGCCGTCCTAAACAGCGCGTCTAAGATCGCTACCGCAGCTAACAAATCGAGCTGATGACCTTGAAACCCCTGATCAGATCTTCATCAATTGTAGCTAAGAACCATCTCGATCACGTCAGCTTTCAAACGAAAAAAACCGCATCGTAATCGGTCCATTCGTTTAGGAGCTACGGTGCCACAGACAGATACACAGAGCCACAGATACACAGACACACAGATACACAGACAAGTCAAACTTATAACACCCCTCTTTTTGAGTCGGGGGTTAAAAAAAAGCCATGCCAAAATGCTCCAATCAAATTTGACGCTACCTCTCGTACTATAACGACAGCGAGCGCTCCCGCGCGAGAGTGTGAATGATCACACTCCGAGGCCGAGGCCCCTCGGGCGAGGGACCGCGAGTGCTCTCGCGCGAGAGTGTAAACGGGACATTAATGTTAGGATAGACTCACAAGAGTTGATCGCCATTAAAGGACCCTTGGAGGACTATTGAAGGATAAAAATAATAGGATCGCAAAAAAGAGGCTGATATTTGCTTTGGGTCTGGTTGACAGAGTTGTAGGCAGTTTTGCCACAGTTACCTCCATTTATGGACCGCACTTCAAAACTTCAGACAGAACATCGGGCAAGGTGCTGTCATATCAATCAATCAATCAAATTACCACGATCCTGACACAACTCCCTCGCTTCCCTCACATTCACAATTCTCTTCATACAAGCTCTAGGGTTATGGGCACTAGGCAACCTAGCTTTCTTGAGGATGTCTCCAATTTGGTCGGCAAAAACCCTCCTGGGCCTGCCTTGTTTAACGTATCCATTCACATGAGATTTATAATTTTTTTCGTCAATCTACTTTTGTTGTCATGTCGAGTCAAATTAAACTAAAGAATAAATAATAAGCTCTTTACGCAACTATGTATCTCCTCTTCTCTTCATTTTTGCCCTCGTAACGTAATGCAATAACGAGTGAGTCGTGTAAAAATTAGTAATATAGAAAAAAATCTGTTCTATAATTTTGTCGATTTAGATAAAGTACTGCCAATAATGTCAGTGTGACTTAGAGTATATTCTTCATATATGTATGTTGTTCATATTGGGATGCAAAATATAAATTATAATTGATTCGCGTGATAACAGCCGTGTCATATGCCTTCTTTATACAAATTATATATTAATAAAGTTATATATTATTAATAATTATATTAATAAAGTTAAAAATTCAATATTTGTATCTTTGGCTGGTGTTGCCAGTGTTTGCTTTCAAAAATGGGTGCGTTCAGCAACGCCACAAATTTAAAAATAATTAATATTTTGCGTCTCAACTTTTTTTTATAATCGCAATAATATTGATTTTTTGTTATAAATTCTAATGTGCTACTTTGTAGTGAAAAGGCCAATTACGTATTTGATTTATTTGGTAGTGAGTAATGGCGCACAATATGTATTTGAGACGAGGTTATTGCTATTTTTTAATTATACCTCAAATGTATCCTTCGGCTGGCATAGTGACAACTGAGGCAACGGAAAAATAAGACGTTTTTTTAGTTGCAGAATTAGTTTGTTATTATAGTAGACTGTAGACCTCGCTCGAATGACGTCACGTTTAGTTACTTTACCCGCACAGGTCGGGGGAAGCATCCGCATTTTTTCGACCTAATCGGTAGTCGAAGTAATAGGTGCGGTTCGTCGTTTCTTTGTAGAATAATCGACAAGTGGAATGCTTTACCAGCCTGTGTGTTCTCTTCATCCTATAACCTTGGATCCTTCAAGCAATGCGTGCGTGAGGAAGCACTTTTAGCCGGCATAGTGACAGCCACGGAAGCAACCGCAAAGAGTCGGTTTTTGCAGTCGTCGGCACTCTTGGACCTCCTCTTGCTTACCATCAGGCGGGTCGAGGTCAGATGTCGAGTATCAATATAAAAAAAAAACTTCGAAAAGGTTCGAGAGCATTAGCATCTGCCGCTAATGAAAGACAAAATGTCGACTGCCCATAGTTTCACTTCGATGGCATGATTTTGACGCATAGTTCAATAGATACTATTATACTTTTAGTGCTACAGACCTATGAGGCCCGCTGAATGGTGTCGCTGTTATCGCATTTAGTGTTATCAATAGATAATCCTACCATTATTATAAATGTGCGTTTGTTTGTTACGTTTTCACGCAACAACTACTTAACCGATCATAATGAAACTTTGTACACATATTTTTGAAGGTACTAGAAGTAACATAGGATACTTTTAATTTTTAAAAATAAATATTTTTTACTATAGTTTCAGCTGTTTGGAATTTTTCTATATTTATTTTTATTCCCGTCTGCCATTTTTATATGAGTTGTCGAGTTATAAATACAAAAAAAAGGATATACAGTCGAATTGAGAACCTCCTCCTTTTTTATGACTGTGTTATAAACCTAATTTTACGCGGGTCAAACCGCGGGCACAGCTAGGTTTTAAAATAATCGGAAGGTGTTTTTTGTTATATATGAAAAGTAGCAATAACCTAATAAAATACCTTATTTTATTATTAATACTAATTGAGACTTAACTAAAATTATTTTTGGGTAATAGTTTTTTAACTCTGTCGTGCACGTGTCCATCGAGTGCTGTGTCATAAGTACTGCTCATTCAAGTGACGTATGCCCACCTGAATAACATAAATCAGGTACTGAAGACAGCTATACCAGCGTCTCAAAAAGATGCCCGTTTTGACGTTTTAACTGGTAATGAAGTTTCGTATAAATCAATAATTGCGTTTGAAGGAGCAAATTGTCATTCTTTATTGTCACTATAAAAATGACAATTTGCTCCTTCTAACGTGTATTTTAATTTATACGAAACTTCATTACCAAGCGACCGTGGTGTAGTGGCAATGCAATGGTTACACAAACCGAGAGCACGGTTCCGAAACCACCCACCAGTACCAATGATTCTTTGATGTATGTACGTTGTTTGTGCTGTTTCTTTGATACAAGCACTTTAGTTGCTTAGTATAGAAATATAATAAAATTAAAATAAAAAAAAGTTAAACGGTCGCGGGGTGTTATGCTGCTGGTATAGTTGCAAACTTCACGACGCGTCTCCGATGTTAGCTTTGACTTTGCGCGGGTAATAAGCTCTCTCACCTACTTGGAGCCCCATTATATCGTATTTCACGTATCGCGCCTCACTTCATAGTCGCCAATAATATGAATTATAAACACTCTTAATCCAAAACGTTCGGACATATTAGGTACGTTCCGAATCGCATAATCAAATAACTGCTAATAACTGGATACGTTCCGAAATGTAATCTTGCATAAGTATTAATGTATACGAGTATTCCAATGCTATTAAATTTGTTTTTTTTTGTACTACTTTTCTAATGCCCTATGATAAAAAATATAAATGGTAGTTTAGATACTTGTATTAATAAAACTAATAACAATTTCGCTTTTAATTGCTGTTCAATTGAATTATTTGGAAACTTAGATATCGTTTCTCAATCACAAAGACACGTCATATTAACAGTTTTGCTTTGAACTGTCATAATTATAGTTTGGTCATTTCGCACACCCAAACTATGCAAAATAAAGGAAAGTGGAGCTTGCATATATTGCATACGGCAATAACCCAGCCAGTAAAAGAACTGCCACGCCATTTTTAATTTAGGTATGCCATGTTTACTTAATTTGTTACTTAGGTGGGCATACTATTAGTAGGTATGTTTTTGCACAAATATATTTTTAAGTAGCTTATTTCTAGGAAGGTAGTTCTCGTACACAAATGAGCACTTAACCGACGGACTGCGGTATCTTTATATATATATATATATATATATAGCGTACTATCCAATGTTTATATAATAGTGAGAAATATATATATTTTTAACAAAATAAACTTGTAATATAACCTAAGTAAATAAAATTCCTAAAATTTTAAATAATTATCGTGTATGGTAGCGTTGTACTGCGAGGTGAATATTTAAAATAGCTTTATTTTTATCGTTTCTATTAATTAAATATGTATAATTTTACTGTCCATATTTTTTTATCTCTAAACTGATAGTGTTTCAATCAGTATGTTTCAGGCATTTTGAATCCGACTTAATTTATGTAAAAATAATAAATGTTGTTTTAAAAGTTTATTCGTTTTATTTTGTTGATCCTTTCTTATTGAAAATAATAAATGTGATCATACTTTTCTAGCTTGTTTTTCCCCGCTACAAATCCAAGGTGTAGCGGGTATAAAAAGATTGTTTATCAATCAAATCAGGGACATACATAAAAAAACAGAGGTCCGCAGAGCTTCTAACGAAGAAATAATGTGAAGGAATTCCTTGCCTCTGTCTGTCTAGTGCAATAGTTTATCTCGGTAGCGACCTTCGCCCGCTGGGATTGCAAATGCGCAATAGGCCCGTCGAGCACCTGCTGAAAATTCTTCATCATCATCAGCCAGAAGGCATCCACTGCTGAACATCATAGGCCTCCCCCTTAGAACGCCATTCCGAACGACAAGATACCAGGAGCTGGAATGCGGTCCATGAATAAGTAGTAGTCACATCCACTATGCCGGCGTAGTTGAAACCGGCAACTCACAAGCTGATCCCAAAACGCGACTTAGTCTTGAGCAAATATCTGCCTCTTCTTTTTATTAACAAATATTTGTAAATTTAATCTAATAAATATTACAAATAAAAGCTATGAGACAAAAGTGCTCCGACCGGGAATCGAGCCCGGTGCTACTAGCTTAACGGACTAGCAGCAGACCACCACGCTACGCCGATCCGTTATTTTACAGACTCAGGCTTTACATGGAAATCTGTATATCTAACCGCTTCGCAAACACCAGCAGAATTTACGCTCATTAAATTTTTATGATTTTAAATTTAAAATAAAACAATGTTTATACCAAAGAATATTTTATTGGAAAATCTTAAATTAACTACAAAATTCTAAGTATGACATGTTAACCTATGATATGGCGTTACCAAGTTAGGTACATTTTCTTTGGACATATTAATAATAATGACATTCAAAATAAACGAAGCAGTTAATTAAATAGTAATAAAAGTGAACGAAGACCTAACTAGTCTTCATTAGTGTTGTTTGCGCCTTAATTCATTTATATTTAGATATAACCAAACTATTAAGTAAATACCTATTTAATTATATACTTGTTCCTTTTCAAATCTAAAATGCGAAATATATATTTAAAAGTGTATCTCGCCGACGCCACTAGATGGCGTCTGATGTATGTCAAACCGCGGAGAGAAACCAAAGAATTTGTACTTAAAAAACAGAAAGAGCCCTAAAATAGCGAACGAATAAAACCGTTTGTACTATTTTCACTTATGGCATTAAAAAGAAGTCAGAAGGGGATGAATATACATTTTTACATTCGTAATTTAGAAGGTTGTCACTAGTTTTGATGATCATTTGACAACTTAATCTGACACAATAATAAATGACATTAAAATACTTCAAAAAAAAGGATGACGGAACAATTATGCCGCTACTCTTACTACCACGTGACTTTTAATTAATCAGTATTAAAAGTCAATCACAATTACAAATGGTTGTATTTGCAAAAAAAGGTGCCAACATTTGAAAGAAAGGAATTGAAGTACAAGTAGTTGTCTCTTTCAGTCACACGTGGTATAAACATAGTATAAATGAGACAAATAACACTGAATTAGTTCTTATTTCAGCACAGCTTCTATTCTTAAATTTCGATATATGTAGAACCTTTTCCGCGCGCAAACAGTGAGTACTAACAAATTTTTCTCCAATTGATAAATGCCCATGTACAATACATTTTAATAAAGTAGTAGCAAGGATTGACAAAGGACTGCTCCGATGGTTTGGGCACAAAGAAAGGATAAGTGAAAATAGATTGACGAAAGGAATTTATAAATCAGATGTGGATGGATGCGTTAAACAAGGCAGACCCAGGAGGGGGTTATCTAACCAAATCGGAGACATCCTTCAAGAAATCTGGGTTACCTAGTGCCCATAATCGTAGAGCTTGTATAAAGAGAATTGTAGATGTGATGAAAGCGAGGGAGGGATCGTGGCTAGTGGCGCTCTATTGTCTCTGCCTATCCGTGGAATAGTCGTGACACTTTGATTGGTTAACAATTTAATTAACTGCAACATAAAACGTACCTAAATTAAAACTAATTAAATAGTAAAATAATAGTATCAAAAGATAATGTCATGTTGGAATGCACAATTCTTTAAGAAATCTACAAAGAGTCATATCAATAAAAATATATAAAAACAGTATATTTTTCAAAGGTAAAATAAGTATAAAAAATACATGCTGCTGGGTATAGCTGGATAAAATTCATTAGCTTATTTAAATAGTAAAATTGGCAATAAACATTAACAGTAAAAGAGTTGCCAACATAGTGGCGGCGACTGAAGTAAACCGTATCCCATCAAAAACAATACTTGTCAAAAAAACCAAGTCTCGCAACTCAGTTGTTCTGCGGTAAAAAGTTGTGAGATCCATGTAATACCAAGTCGGTTATTAATTTATTCAGTCTCTACTTAAGCGACTTTCTGTCTTAATACGTCCAGTCTCTAAGACCACGATCGTGGTCCATAACAATTGAAAATCAATTGTGTCTGGAATCTCCGTACTCGAAGCATTAAGTTGTTACGTAATAATTAACAGCTTCTTATAGTGACGCATATCAATATTAAAATTCTTTAATGTTTTATATAAATATATTGAGACTTGGCCACCGCCTGAAAACACGTGTAAATTCAATCGCCTGAAAACACATGTAAATTCAATTATTTAGTGCGATGGCCAAGTCTCAATATATTTATATAAAACATTAAATAATTTTAATATTAATATGCGTCACTATAAGATGCTGTTAATTATTACGTAACAACTTAATGCTTCGAGTACGGAGATTCCAGACACAATTGATTTTCAATTGTTATGGACCACGATCGTGGTCTTAGAGACTGGACGTATTAAGACAGAAAGTCGCTTAAGTAGAGACTGAATAAATTAATAACCGACTTGGTATTACATGGATCTCACAACTTTTTACCGCAGAACAACTGAGTTGCGAGACTTGGTTTTTTTGACAAGTATTGTTTTTGATGGGATCTCATTTCTTTTTGTATTTTGTAGACGGTTATTTTGTAATGCGCTACCACATACTCGATTATAGCAAGTCTAATATCATACGAAGACTCAATATTCCCATACATAGAGAATGAAATAAACACGAACCATCACCAGGTATAGGAATAACCCAGTGTGGACAAGGCTGATCATTCACATACAGTATTACTGAATCCATTGCGACTACCTACAAGTTAGATTGCAAAGTTATTTTTATGCAGAAATACGATTAGGTAATAAGAAATTTATAAATACTTAGGTACTTAAAGTATCAATATTTAATTTAAATTATTTATCTGAACAACGTCCAAATTGTAAGCAAATAATATCAGTAAAAGTAAACCAATGAGAGTAGCCTTTAGTCGTCAAACTAATATAGCAATCGAAATTATCAATGAAAATCGCAAACTTATAGGTAAGAATTCTGGGCACATCCAAACAGCATTGGGTCGCTCGCGCGTATGACCCCGGCTGGCCTGCTGCTCGCTCCGGCGACATTCACCTTTCCCCGCGCCCCGCCACTGTCCCCGCCCCGCGCTCACACGCTAGCATCTCAGCGCGTGGTATAAAATTATACAACCTTACGCACTCGTAATAAGTACAAATACGCACGTAGGTACGTTTTTTGTATTAATAAATAATTTATTTAATACATTTAATATAATACACGTCACGAATAAAGCCAATATTGAAAAATTTAACCGAAGACTTGGCTGTATGGGATTAATTTTCTTTGCGGTCTTTTCTAGATTTTTTAGTTTTTCCTTGATTCATACACCAAACACTACTTATATTCCAAATTTGAAGCTTCTAGGTCTGCTAGAAGTGCCTTAGAATTTTGATGATCGGTGAGTCAGTGAGTGACAAAATTTAAGAAATTTGACCCGTTATAATTCTTTAAATACTGGTTCAAATTGAATGAAATTTGAAATATACGTGTCTTTACAATGCCTGCATGTGGTTACTGAAAATTTCAGTCTTCTAGTTTTATCCACAACGAAGTTACAGGGGGTCGAAAATGGTCTGAATTGCTTCGAGAAAAGGATGGTACGGCCGTGACGCTTTGCTCGACTTGGTGGGGGCACGGCCGTGCCCCCAGATGAGACATTTACCTCAGTCTTCGGCGCTCTTGCCGAGCAAATAAAGGTCAAATGTCTCAATAAAGAAAAAAGAGTAAAAAAGCCTGACATTACTGTTTATTTTTTTATTGTCACTTGACATATGACTTTAGGAATCATGGGGAAATCAAAAACCGCCAACGACAAAAAAAAACCGTTAATGGTTAACCTCAGTCGCCGCCACTATGCCGGCTAAAGGTTTATTTTACCTATTGAGCAAAAATTATTATAATTAATGTTAGTATCTTATTGAACGCAACTAGAAAAAAATGTTTTAATAGTACCTACCTACTTATACCTAAAACAAAGTTTTAAAAATATTCAAAAAACAAAATAAAAATCCTCACACAGGTAAAAAGTCAAATAAAATCACTGTTTAAGAATAAATTATTGTCTAATAAATAAATAACATAAAAAACGTCGTTAAAAGTTCTTAAACGTCCGTTAACGTTTGCGTCGAACGTCCGAGTGTATAATATACAGGGTATCTCAAGAACGCTTCCGGAAATTAAGTACCCTACTTAATGAGCACTGTTAAGCCAAGTTAATAGGTCACTTTGGACACTTCACCAAAATACAACATCTATCAAATAATATCCATACAAAATATCTATCAAACAAATAAAATTTAAATTTTCTTTTGAAAAATGCAACCATTTCATCAGTATTTTCTTATGACGTTGTCACGTTCAACTATCGTCAGTAAAACGACTTTACAGACAACCGATATTTTTGGGAGAGAAATTAGTAAGTCGTGTCCTTGATTGAGGATTGAGTTGAGGAAAGTTGGGAAAGTGCTACAAAGATACTCTCCATCTTTTTGTAGCATAAGTTTAACTGAAATTATTATTCACAAGTGAATCGTGATTGTGTACGAGTGAACGAGACATTTCAGAAACGAGCTAAGTTGCATGCTTATTTTATTTTAATCATCTTTTGCACGCACAATTATAGGTATTTTTATCAACTGTGTTTCTATGTATCTTAATTTACTTTTTTAAATAAAACTACACAACGTACAGGTTAATTTTATAAACTAGACAATTCACAACGTAAGGGTTCTTCCAAATCACCTAGTCGATTTTATATTTTTTATTTTTACTGCAAGCTAATTTAGATGGTAGGAAAATTTTATTTAAAACGCGTAGTTACTACGCACAGTTGAGGATGAAGGCATGGTATTGAACTTCGAATGCTTAGAGAATTGTTTTGTTTTTCATGCTTTACAATGTCGAAACGAGGTAAAACGCTAAACAGCCAATCTCGTGAACGAGTGGTAAGGCTGTACGATTATTTTAAACAAGAATCTTTTAATGGTGGCTATCTTTTGCCTGTAACACAAGCAAGGAAACGCGTTGCCGAAGCATTAGGAATAGGAAAGAGAACAGTAACCCAAATTATTAAAGAAAAATATGGACCATCAGGCTCAGAAGAAAATACTTTACGTACACCTAAAAAAAGAAAGAGAGACAGGAAAGTTGTTGGCGTTGATAATTTTAGTGCTGCTGCAATCCCCAACCATATATATGGATATTATTCGAGAAACGAATTTCCTACACGGAATAAGCTAATGGGTTCGTTAAAAGAGGCAGGTTTATTTTCTGGCGGTAAATCGTCTCTAACAAAGGTTTTGAGAACCCAAGGCGAAAAATCCTGCTGGAACGCTACGATATTATTTTGAAGAGAATAACATTCTTACGTCAAGCAAATAAAATTACAGATTGGGACAATGTCGTGTTTATTGACGAAACATGGTTGAATGCGAACCATACGGTTTCCCGGACGTGGACCGATGATACAGCGGCCTCCACCTCAAAAGTTCCATCAGGAAAAGGAGCTCGACTTATTATTTGTCACGCAGGCTCAGCTTCTCAAGGATTTATTCCAGACTGTCTCCTTGCATTCGTGTCTAAATCTACAAGTGATTACCACGAGGAAATGAACTTTGAGGTTTTTAAGAAGTGGTTTGAAAAACTGTTAGTCAGTCTGCATAACCCATCAAAAATTATAATGGACAATGCTCCGTATCATTTTGTCAAGTCGATAAACCACCAACTCAAGCAAATAAAAAGACAGATATTGTCTCGTGGTTAGAAAAAAATGGTGTAGAAGCAAACCCAGGTTGAGTTGAGTTGTTGAATTTGGTAAAAACAACTAACCCGTCAAAGCCTCGCTATGTAATCGATGAATTAGCCTTAGAGCATGGATATGAAGTTATTCGATTGCCTCCCTACCACTGCCAGTATAACGCTAGAAAGCTTATTTGGGCCCAAATTAAGGGTTATGTAGCCCGTAACAATACTAAGCCACCCTTCAGTACTGCAGAAGTGCTGGTTCCTGGAGGAAAGTTGTCGAGGAAACAACATAATTTCACATGACTGAACGAGACTTGAAAACAGACAATATTATTGAAAATGAATTAATAATATCTCTGAGTACGGACAGCAGTGATGATGACACAACTAGCTATAATTCTAGTAGTTCAACAGACTAAGTAGTTCTAATTGCGAGTTAGTAACAAGTGTCCAAGAACTTAAACTTGCAGCAAAACAACGAGAAAATGATAACCTGGAGTTTTAGTTAATTTTATAGCCGTATAGTTTGAACAATTAAATGAGCGGTAAACGACTATTTACCGCTCAACTGCAGAAATTTTATGCAAACTAAAATTATTTTTTCTTAAAAGTTGTCATATTTAAAAGTAAAAAAATAACTTATTATTAATATTAAAAACACAACACACTATCTATATCACATTGTTTAAAAGAGAGCTTATAAAAGTTTACTTAAACAAAGCACAAATAATTATGGCGGATTCTAGGCGGCCATTTTGAATTCATTTATTTATTATAGGCAAAGGAATTTTAGCCTTTACAGCCAGGGATTATTATTTATAACGTGTTTAAAAAATTACCTTACTCTAGAACATCTTGACTTTAGAAATTTGTTTAGGCTAAGATGCATTATCAGAATTATTTATGTTTTTTAAATAGTTATACAACTAACAGTATTGTTTTTTTCTTTTTTTTCTAAATTAGAGCGACATAAACACTACTTGCTACTACTGGTGTCGTCTGCAAGTAGCGGCCTAGCTGAATATCCACGAGTCGCGGGTCCCCTTCACGAGAAGCTACAAATTGTGTAATCTAATATTCAGGGATTCTTAATAACAATCAAAATCACCTCAAGTGTATTCGGAACTGAAAAAAGAGCGTAACTACAAAATGGCGGACCCAATGCGAGTAGTCAGACGCTTTTCTGTACCACAAAACATTGAAGGGCAGCGCTTTATTGAGCAAAAATATAATACGACCAATTGAAATTGCTCATATGTTTTATATTAACCGTATATTAATTTAATCTGATTGGGTTTTCTTAAATTGTAATTGGTAAGTACAAAATGCGACTACTACAAAATGGCGGACTAAATATTTACTTTCAAGCAGTCAGGCGCTTTCCTGTACCACAAAACATTGAACAACAGATTTTTATGGCTACAATATAATCAGACTAATTGAAATTTTAATTTCCTATAACCCGTATATTAATTTAAGTTGTAGCTACATAGAAATTGATAGATATACCTAATTTATAGCTTTTCGTAACGGGGTCTTTATTCTAACAAATATTTATCCCTAAAAACTAGCGGACAATTAATAATGGCGGACACAGAAGGTCCGCGATTACACATTTAACTAATACATGTAAGTGTAAAATTGCTGAGTGCCCGTGTAGGCAGTTGCCAGAGCCTTGCCTGATGCAGTTGGTGCACTGAACGCCACATCTTCACGTTTGATTGCACACCCATGCAAAAAGCTAGCGCGGGCACACTCGAGCATTTTTACGGCTATACCTCGACGTCTGGAATTCGCATGAGTCCATATACGGGAGATTCCGCATCTGTAAAAGATTTTTTAATATTGGTGCGACATAGTTTAGAAATCAGATTAAAAGTTGCCGAAGTCCAGCGTGAGGACGGAGGTTTCTAACTACTGCACTTCCATATTGGACGGCAACCGTGAACTGAGTTTGATTTGCCTAATGTGAAGGAAAGGCAAATCAAACTGAAAAAAACTGGCTCTAATTGCGATTTGTTTAATTCACATTTCTATACTAAGCTGCTAAAGTGCTTGTATCATAGAAACAAGACAACCAAAGTACACATATCACAGATACATTGGTACCGGCAAGTGGTTTTGAACCCGTGCTCAGTTTGTGTAATCATTGCACTGTCACCTTAAATTGGTGCGACAAAGTTGCGTTTGGAGATCAGATAGAAAGTTGCCGAAGTCCAGCAAGAGGAAGAAGACAACATTATCAACTAGTAAACAATCAAAAATATCCCGGCAAAGTGACGGCTGATTTTAACTTGCCTGATGGTAAGCAAGGGAAGATTACGGTTCAGTTACTATGACTACTAGAGGTGACCTTTTGCTTGACGAAGGCAAACGATGATCATTTGCCTGTGAAGGGACTCAGTCGCGTTTCGGGATAAGTAGGCCGGTTCTAATTAGACCGGCATAGTGAATACGACTGCTACTAGCTATTATTTAACTGTAGCCATAACACACACAGGGCCACGGTTCTCTTAATAGATTATTCCGACTAAAAAGCAGTGAATTGCGTCGCGGTCGCAAGTGACCAATCCACGTAGATTCGACCAATTCGCTGATTGGTTACAAAGACGTCAAATATCAATGCGACGCAATTACACTGCGTTTTCGACGACCAGGGTGCTGTCCCATGTCGAGCCATAATTTATAAAAAAAAACAAACCTTGTCTATTCGTTTTTGTCTGGGCAAAGTTTGTTGTGACTCGACATCCTACCTTGACCCATTTAATGGTAAGCAAGAGGAGGTCCTACACTAAAATAAACGCGTCAGTTCACGGCTGCCCCAGTCACATTGCTTGAAGGATCCAAGGTTATAGGATGGAGAGAACACATGGGCTGGTAAAGCATTCCACTTGTCGATTGTATAATGTCCAACTCACTTGACTGGATATTCTTCGAAGGTGCAGCAATCAGGATCGCCTGGTAGAAATTTGTTAGCCTTTGCTTTGGGCTCAACAATTAAACAACCGATTATTTCCTTCTTCTCTATGTATAGGTAGGCCTGGAATGAATAAAGGTACGAATTTATTAGAAATAGGCGACTTTACAATCCAGTATAGTGGTAGGCAGTGGTGCACAGTCTGCCGATCCGGGGTAGTACCACCACTTACAAGTATACAGACCGTGAAGTGACTTAGTCGAGTTTTGGGATCAGCTTGTAAGTTGCCGGTTCCACCTAAGACAGCATCCCGCCTGATATTAAGCTGGAGTGCGGTCCATAAATAGAGGCGATTGCTAGTACAGTTTAATAACAGCAAGTAGCGGTCACATCCACTATGCCGGTCTAATTGGATCCGTCAATTTACAAGCTTTTATAATTCTGTTCTAAATGTTTAGCACCTAACATGCCTAATGTTACTTCAGCCTAACATTAGGCAGGGTGTGTGTGGATCGCTGGGGCAACGACGCAGCGGATGAGCTGGCTAGGAGGGGATCATCTTCTCAGCCAATGGGACCGAGACCAATGGTACCCCTACCTTTCTAAATCCTGCTCAGCTGACAACAGAGTGCAGACAGTCCCAGGAAGCTCTTCCTCATATGGATGGACAACTACTAAACCTTAACAGAGCTTAACTCCGCATCATGGTACAACCTCAACATTTCGGATAGCCCCCTTTGTAAAGGCTGCCTGAATGAGGAGGACACAGCTCTTGAGTTGCAGTAGTGTAGCCGAAGCAAGATACAAGTTCCTTGGCAACGCAAGGACACTTTCGGAGGTCTGCAGAAACGAGAAAAGTCTCCAGGCCCTCCTGGAGGACATCGGGTGAATCTACTAATGCGGAAACGAGCCCGTACCCGTACAAGAGGCCGACCGCACAACTTCAATGGAAATAAAAAAGTTACGCATTCTCTGTTAGTGTCAAAAATAACTTTTATTTATTCGGACGATAAGTTTTACTGAGTTTGAACTGTCAATGAAAAGGAACATCGAATCTCAGTGTGCTGCGCGGTCGGAAATTTAATTTTTTAAGCTCATTAATGGAATTTAACTGTTAAAACGAAGTCCATTGTCATTGAGTTACGCGGTCGGCCCGCAGTCAGGGTCCTGTCATATGTCGAGTCACAATTATAAAATGTACTTACTGTATATATGTAGGAGGGCAGTGGCAATTGTTCGTCGTAGCCCAATTGTGGATGCACCAATCTGGACAGCAGCGCTTGGACACGTTTCCAGCCATTGTCAGAGCCACGTATGCAAATGCATCGGGCCTGCTCCCACCTGCCCACGACACGCTCCTCTTTCCAACCCTGTAGTAAGGAGAATTGAATTTTCACACTGTTTCTATGATACAAGCACTTTTTATTTATTTATTTAAGACATACCAGAATTACCTAATCAATTGCAAAAATAAAAACAGACTTACACTAACAATTTAGGCATGTACAGTCAGCAGCAGATATATGTGAGCACGCAATGTGATCGAAAGTGTCTACACACCATTAGTTTTTTTTTTAATTTTTTTTTAATTGCGACTCGACATATGACAGCACCCCGCTTGATGTTAAGCCGAAGTGTGGTCCATGAATGAATGTCACTGCTACTACAATTCAATAACTGTGAATAGCAATCACATCCACTATGCCGGCCTAGATGGAACCGGCAACTTACAAGCTGATCCCGAAACGTGACCAAATCACTTCACGGTCTGTATATGAATGAAACAATTTCTTAGCATCCATGGATTCACCGTGCGGGTGCCGGGTCCATCGCGTGGCAGCCGGGAGAATGAAGGCAGCGTTTCGGACTTGTGACCGAAATGTAGGTTTCAGAGCTTTTTGTGACATGTCAACACTCACCTTCCCTGCCTTCACTATTCCCTCTACCCAACCAAATATTGTAAGACCCCACCAATGCCGCCTTCGACATACGATCCAAAAATGTGGTTACGGCGGACCTTGGGAGGCCAAGATTTTTTAAAAGATGATGCAAGGATTTTGCTGGTAATCCCCTTGCGCCAACTTCCATTGCGTAGAGCTGAGTTTTAAAACCGTTTTTCGTCATCTCGTTCGTGAGATCATAATATTTATTGGACTTGGTGCTGTGGTCCTTTGGAATGTTTGTTTCCCACGGAACGGTAAGCTCTATGATAATAATAGTTTTTAAGTGTCGAGAGTAAACTAAATTGTCTGGTCTATAGGCTGATACTGCTAGATCTTCGGGTATCTTGCAGTGCTTTTCGAAGGTATCCATGAGTATTTTCCAGTCAGGTGCGTCGCGCAGGATCGAGAAAGGCTTATTTTGTGATTTTCTGAGACGAGACTCTTTCACAAAAGTAATCTGTCTTTCATTTGTGGACAAACCTTTCCTAGCTCTGCCAATGCTAAGACTTACTGCTTCACGGATAATTTCCAGGACTTTATCGTGTCGCCGCGAGTAACAGCCCCTATCAAGTAGAATGACACACCCCACCAGAATATGTCTCGCAGTTCCCACGGCAAGACCACATAATGTACAGGTCTTATCAGTACCTTTACCCCACCTTACCAGATTGCTCTGGTCAGGCAGAGACATTTGGAATGCGTTGAGATAGAATTTTACTAACGCTGGAGACCAATCATACATTATTGTTCGCCATTTCAAGGCTGGAGGTACACATATCTCTCCTAGGGTGAGCCACTCATTCTGTACCTCTAGAGTTGTTGCGTGCACTCTATAGGCGTGTGCCTCGTCCTGCTTGAGTAAGGATTTTATCATCTCTTTATCGCTTTTCTTTTTCTCCCAACCTAATCCCTTTTTGCTTGTCTGTGCTCCGGTCATAAAAGTCATGTAAGTGGTGGTACTACCCCGAATCGGCAGACTGGGTACCATTGCCTACCACTCTTTGATAACCAGACCCGAAGCAAATATCCATCTCTTTTTTTTTATTAACAAATATTTGCAATATTTAATGTTATTAAATATTACAAATAAAAGATTTGAAATAAATATTTGCTCCGACCGGGAATCGAACCCGGGACTTTACGCGCAACAAAACAATCGCTAAACCGTTTGCCCACGCCTGTCGTCATGTAGTTGTCATATTAATGTAAGCATTGAAAAAAAATACGAAATCGGAGTGCCCTCAATTCTAGAACCCTGTGGTATTGCGCGGAGCGATGGCAAGAGACCCAACGGCATGACTGCCGGGCTGTGGAAACTTGCGAAAAGCAGGTGTGGGATGCGACATGTGCCCCATCATATTAGCTCCATCTCACATCCAAGCGACCTCTGAGAACTTCAAGATGCGCAAATACGCCAACCTCTAACTAGGCAACCTAGCTTCCTAGAGGATGTCTCCAATTTGGTCGGCGAACACCCTCTTGGGGCCTGCCTTGTTTAACGTATCCATTCACATCAGATTTATAAATTCCTTTCGTCAATCTACTTTCACTCATCCTTTTTACGTTTCAGTTGATAATATGTAAAGTGTAAACTACTGATTGATTACTTACTGGGAATTTGAGTATGTTTGTCGCATTATGATGTATTAAATGATCATACTCGTCTTGCGGATCACCAATCTGAAAAGAAAGGGTATATTTTTAATTATACATTTCTATACTATGCTACTAAAGTGCTTGTATCATAGTAACAGGACAACCAAAGTACATATATCAAAGAAACATAGGTACCAGTGAGTGGTTCTGAACCTGTGCTCTTCCGTTTGTGTTACCATTGCACTGCCACTACACCACGGTCGCCTTGAATTCATTATTGCCTCATGGAAACATGGCATGACGGATTAACGATTAAAAAACAATGACTTCTGAAGCAAATCAATATGAATATATAAAAATATCTATGAATTACAGTGAACATTTTTAAATTAGGTATTTATTATTGGGGCACAACATTTGTCATTTGTGAATTTTCCGTTTTAGTGTCAAAGTTCCAAAGTTCCGACCCAAAGTTCTGCTACTTACAGTTATTGAATTGTAGTAACAGTGACATCCATTCAAACCACACTCCAGCTTAACATCAAGCGGGGTGCTGTCATATGTCGAGTCACAATAAAAAATAATAAATTACCTCATAAATGACGCCACATTCACCGCACTGTGTTGCGCCAAATCTTTTTTGTCCAGCATCAATAACATACTGATTTGTAATACTTTTTATTATCGGTTTCTTGGCCTTCTCCGCTATTACTGTAAAATTCAATTTTTAATTTTATTATTATAAAGTTATAGGGATGGTTGTTGGAGATGGAATCACAATCCACTATTAATTTTTAGAAGGTATTTATTATACAACAATTTAAGAAGATTATGTTTGCACAAATAAGTTGAAAGAAATTTATAAATCTGATGTGGATGGATGCGTTAATGGAGGCAGATCCAGGAGGGTGTCTCCCACTAAATCGGAGAACACCCCCAAGAAAGCTAGGTTCTAGAGTGGTAGGCAGTGGTACCCAGTCTGCCGATCCGGGGTAGTACCACCACTTACAAGTATACAGACCGTGAAGTGAATTTTTGGTCACGTTTCGGGATCAGCTTGTAAGTTGCCGGTTCCATCTAGGCCTGCATAGTGGATTGCTACTCACAGTTATTGAATTGTAGTAGCAGTGACATTCATTCATGGACCACACTTGGTGCTTAACACCAAGCGGGGTGCTGTCATATGTCGAGTCACAATAAAAAAAAAGGTTGCCTAGTGCCCATAACCATAGAGCTTGTATGAAGAGAATTGTGAGAATGTGAAGGAAGCGAGGGAGTGGGAAAGAGGCGTGACAATTTGATTGATTGATGATGATTGATTAATTGAACTCACCTTTGCCGTTGGCCTTTTCGAGTCCAGTGTCAGGTGTACTGAATATTGGGAACAACTTAGATGTCTCTTCAGACTCGGCTTTATTCTTGTCTTCGGAAGCTGTAAGATAACTGTATAAGTTAAAAAAGTACTTAGTAAGGCACCTATCACTAAAAGCTATAAATTAAGTAAATAGCCTAACTTAAATAGCTTAAACCTTTATTGAAAAACAGATAAAATTTAAAGTATAAATAAAAATATCATCTAATGACGTCGCATCAGAGATAGTCCATACTTATTGTCTGCAGACTTCTCCGTCAGCTGTTTGGACAACTCCTTGGCCAGGCGCTTAACCAAAGGTCCCCATGGGCCCATCGCTTCGACCCCAAACAGCGCAGATTTGTAACCAGTACCATGGTTGGCGTATTTGCGCAGCTTGAGGTTCTCAGATGCAGAAATCGCCGGATGGCAGAGGTCGCCTGGATGTGAGATAGGGCTAATGTCTACATATTGCATCCCAAACCAGGAGTGGCGTGCGGTGGATTTTTACAAAGGGTAGGCAAAACAGATTTCCTATTTTGTACTATACTAAATATAAACCTTATACATAGTATAAAATAGTATTCTGTGAATTTTACAATATACACTTACATATACATTACAATATATATAACCTATCTTTTGTACATAATTAAAAATATATTAAATAAATATTCATACCAAGTAACATCTGCACAAGATAACCCTCAATAAAGACTTCATTATAAATGATATTACAAAATACAAATAATAACCTAAATAATCAATTAATTACCTTCGTATCTTTTATGCACATGTAAAAACATTTTTTATATTTATTTTTATACCAAATAAATAATTAAACAATTAATTATTTTAAATATTAAACATTTAACTTAATAAACGAGAGCAAACAATCACTACACAAACTTCTGTCAAAACAATAAAAGAAAAAACAAAGAACGAAAAAATAAAAACACCAATCGGTATAACACGATAAAATATATGCATTTGACACATAAAACAAGCATAAAACAAATACAAAGGGAGGCCATTCAATTTGGTAGGGTAATACTGAGACCGCGTCTTTTATTCACGCACACATGGACGGTCTGTTCTTATACGACTGACAACACCGGCGTCACACTAAGACAAAAAATTGCGTTAGTGTGCGTGGATTTGAGACCTTTTTAATTCGGTCTAACAAAAACTGGACGTTGAATATTTAATAAGCGCCTTATTTTTGCGAGTTACCGGGGGAACCTTTGCGCGTCGTAATGGATTTTATATTCAGGCGCTTATTATTTTTGCAATTAAATATTGATTGATATATTGAATGTATACTAATTGTGTATTATTTAGTAACAAAATAAATAAATAAATAATACGTTATTTTCCGGGCAGGCACAGTCTTTATGACTATTTAGATCGCACGCCACTGCAAACCAGAGACCTGCCAAGTTCTCATGATCAGGCAGTTCGAAGTTAGATGTCGAGTCACAATAAAAAATATTTAAATTTTATTTTTATTGTGACATGACATCTGACCTCGTCCCGCCTGATGATAAGCAAGAGGAGGTCCAAGAGTGACGACACTGAGAAAACCGAGTTTGTTCTCGGCTGCCTCAGCCGCCGTCACTATGCCGGCCAAAGGTGCTTCTTCACACATCGCTTGAAGGATACAAGGTCATAGGATGGAGAGAACACATGGGCAGGCAAAGCATTCCACTTGTCGATTGATCTACAATTCATACTTACATTGGAGTACACACTCAGCGTATGCAAGCACAGCCTCCCCATCCATATTATTATTTATTGCTAGTTTTAATATTTTTTCATCCAAACTTTGGAGTTCACGTTCAATCTCGTCAAGGTCAGGTACATCTTCTCGCACTGAAATAAGTATTAAGTGAGTTTATTTTTACATAATATCTATACTACGCTATTCACACAAGCTTATTCACAGAAACTAATAGAAATAATACTTTTTTTTTTCAGTATTTAAAAAATCCTCTTTTCTTAAATACATATTATAATTAATAAATGATTTATAGTTATTCTATTTGACGAAAATAATATCCTTTATTGAGAAACAGATAAAGTATATTAACTATAATTAAACAATAAATAAAAATATCATCTAATGACATCGCATCAGAGATAATCCCAAGGAGACTGGCAACATTTCCGCTTTGTATAGCAAGGCCGCTTGGACAACTCCTTGGCCAGGCGCTTAGCTGTAGGTCACCAAGGGCCCATCGTCTCAACCCCAAACGGCGCAAATTCGTAACCAGTACCGAGGTTGGCGTATTTGCGCAGCTTGAGGTTCTCAGTAGAAATCGCTGCACGCTTAACGAGGTCGCTTGGATGTGAGATGGGGCTAATGTGTCTACACGACTTGACTAAACAACGACTAAAAAAGCCGAGTTAGTTCACGGCTGCCTCAGTCGCCGGCCAAAACATTTAATTTAAAAATAGTATAAAAAACATTTAATTTACATACATTTTTATTTTATAATTTATGACGCCATAATTTGGATTAAATTATTAATTTTTAGTAAAGAAATTTATAACGTCTTGTAAGCATTGCATTTTGATTTAAAAAGGTGATTTTTTAAAGAAAGAGAAGTTTATATGACGTGACTTTTGAATGTGAAGGAAGCGACGAAGTTGTGGCAAGTTGCGCTCCATTGTCTCTGCCTATCACTGTGAGAAAAAGGCGTGACAATTCGATTGAAATTTGATTTATTGATTTTTTGAAAAAAAAAAAATATCACCAGGGTTAGGTTGGGCAAGTTAAAACGATTAACGTCTCTCGTCAGAGATTGTCAAAATAATAAAAGCTAGGCTAAATCCAATAAAACGGGACTATTAATTGTTGTGACGAATATCGTCTGTGCGACGACACGTTTGATCATTATCATCAATAGTCTCAATTTGGTGGATTTAGCCTAACTTTTATTATTGTGCCATGTGGCGATTATCGTTTTAACTAGCCCAACCTAACCCCGCTGGTTAGGTGAATCGAGGTCATATGTTGTGTATTAATAAAATAAAAAATACCTTGCTCCACTACAAGGTATGAACCTTCCATCGGCATCACCTCCGTGGTTTTTATTACCTCAGATTGGTTGGCTGTAAACAAATTATTAATGAATTAAACAAATTTTATGCGGCTTAATATCGGTTTATTTTGGTTTTGATTTTACATTTTTATTATTCTGACGTTTCGAGAGCTTTGCAGCCTTCGTGGTCTCTCAACTTAGACCCCCGTCAAGCCTCCCGGGGACCACTTTGGGAACTTGATGATCAACTTGACTGCTACTTGCAATTGTGTGAAGAAACAGCTTGAGTTGCTGTCTCGCAGATTGAGTTGCGAGGATGTTTCTAGAGATTTGCAGGAACGAGAAGGGTCTCCTGGACTTCCTGGAGAAGGCCTTCGGGTGGCTCTGAAGGAGAACGATTGAAGAAGGCACAAAAAAACCGAAGAGGACTTTAGGTGCGGAAATAAGCCCGCACATAATTTTAATCAATGTTAGCGCAAAATCTAAGAAAATACTAAAAGAGTCTCACCACCCAATTCGAACAGCATACTACCCTCTCCCATTTCCATATTGTCACAGTCCACTGGTACTGCAGACACAGGTGGTAATATTGGATTAGACTCCTCCATCACTGCTGCATTGAAGTATGCCAACTCCTGACTCTTCACTTTGTTAATATGAGCTAACTCTCGCTCCGGCAAGTCCTCCTCAGTCCACTGGCTTAGTAGAGCTGCTATTGTTTGTTTTTCCGAAGCGAATGGGTCTGTTTTGTCTGTGGAATTAAGTTAATATATTTTTTAATACATTTCTATACTAAGCTACTAAAGTGCTTATTATATCAAAGATACATTGGTACCGGCGAGTGGTCTTGAACCTGTGCTCTTGGTTTGCATACCCGTTGCATTGCGACTACACTACAGTTGCCTTATTAGGTTGAGTTAGTTAAAATATTTGTGGCAGCCCTAAGGTTTTTAGAATGAATTTGTCATGTAAACAATATAATAAGCCAGCAGCAGTGAAAACTGTAAGTTGTATAGGTTATTTCAAGAACTTTATTTTTTATTGTGACTTAAAATATGACAGCACCCCACCTGATGTTAAACTGGAGTGCAGTTCATGGATAGAAATGACTGCTAATACAGTTACTAACTGTAAGCAGTCACATCCACTATGCCTGCATAGTTAGAACTATCAACTTACAAGCTGATCCTGAAATGGGACTAAGTCCATTTGGATCAAGATCCATACTGGGCACCACTGCCTGCCACTCATGGGCTTCTTCTTGCAGCTGTCCAACAAAGTTTTGTATTATAATTAGTCATACAAACAAAATCAAAATAGCAAATATGAGAAATTCCTATTTAGTACTAAAATACCAACTTACCAAAATCAACATCACTTTGTGATGAATTTTTCACTGTAATTGCTGATTTATTAAGGCTCTGATTTGACATTGTACTATTATCCAACATAGCTGAGGATTTCAATGGCCCAGCACTAATCTTCACCTGCCCTTTACTATGGACCTTTGGTTTTCTGATCTTATGATAAACTCCCATATTAATCTGACCAGGTTTACGGTTCTTACGTCTACTACGACTATGACGACTATGAGAAATTGGACGTCTGGGATGTGTTACTGTAGTTAATACAGCACGCTCAATTTTATTAACAACATCATGAGTCGGTTTTTGTGTATTACTTTTTCCGTAAAAACTTTTCACAGACAAGATTTCTTTGAAGCGGTCTGAATTAAACAAGAATAACCTAGCCTTAGGCGCGGTAGCTGGGTCTAACTTCAAGTATTTAGAACTTGGAGCACTGTCTGAAGTCATACTGTCATTCACTGTCATTACGGAGACGTTTGTGCAAGGAACATTGTACTCAAGAGAAGAAGCTCGACTGCCATAGACAACACGTGGCAATTAGAGACGCCATGACGGAATATCACCCGAACTAAAATTGGTGGGAATTTTAAAATGGTCTGGTTGAAATTGCGTATTTGTAAACATATTAGGTCCACTTTCACATATAATACGTATAATAATACAACAATGAATATTAGACGTATTTAAGATGTCGGTGAAAGTGAACCTTACTCAGTAGGAAATAATCTAATTAGATGAATAAAACGACTTTTTATAAAACATTATCCTTTTTATTTAATTCCAACTTACTTTTCAAGACAATAGTATCACTAAAAATATGTATGCTAATTACTAGTTAACATCAAAATAAAATCACTATCTCAATAAAATAAAACATAATAAAGTCACTTCTGAACATAATGGGTTTACATGGAACACAATAGAGTCACTATCCTAAAAATACTTTTTACACAATTAGGTATAACTTAATGCAAATAACACAAAGTATTAATAATAAACTCGACGATTAGCGCAAAAAAACAACATAAAATTGTAAAAATCAGGTGCAAAATCAAAGAACACACTCAACAGCTTTTACTACTCTATTTTTTACTAGTTTCAAAATGTTTAACGACAGTATTATATTAATGACGTTTGCGATGCCTAAACATTTGGTACGAAGATCAAACCGGAAGAAACGCTATCACGCCATAACCTTGAATGAGAGTCGAGACCCGATGGATCGACTGCCTGATGTTTTTTTTTAATTTTCTTTCTTTCTTCTTGTTTTATGGCTTTAGTATTTACCAACGCCACCCCAGCCGGAGAAATTTCAGATTCTCTATAAATGTCTATAACCGATCGATAGGTAAAATTTATTACTTTAAGTATTAAAAATAAAAAAAATTCTTACTCTTTTATTTTTCGAGTTGTTAAACCAAATATATATATTTTTAGGTTATGTTTTATTTTGTAATGCCCCCATTAAAATATAGAATATTTTTACATTACTTCTTACGAATAATTTATGACTTAAGGCCGCTAAAAAGTCAACATGATTAAATTTAAGTTTCTAGGTTATTAACATTGTTTAATTTGTTATTAATAGTTTAATAGCATAACGCCTGAAATTTATCTTATTTTGAATCTATTTGAATTGATTTATTGAATTGTCACGCCTTTTTCCTACAGGGATAGGCAGAGACGATGGACCGCCACTTGCCACGATCCTAATCCTAACACAACTCCCTCGCACCCACAATCCCTTCCCAATATAAGCTCTTACTAAGCAACCGCAATCTACTTTGACTCATCGTGTCCAAGCCTTTGTGACAGGGTCTGGCACAAGGCCCTTCTTTCCAAGCTCGAAACATACGGTTTACCTGACCGTCTGAGTGGCTGGATAGCCGACTACCTGCGTGACCGCTCCATACGCGTGGTTGTGGATGGAAGCGCATTCGCAGGGTGTCGGTGAATGCCGGGATTCCTCAGGGCTTCGTGCTGTCGCCGACTTAAATCCAGCATTCATTGCTATTCGCCTGCTATTACACAAATTGTATATACAAGGCTCAAATTACTTCTTGCGCGGAGTACTGTTCGCGCTTTTGGGACGGCTCTGCCAAGTATCTTCTTAATGCACTAAATTCATTGCAGCGTCAAGCTGTCCGACTTATAGGTGATGCAGTGGTCACGCGAACTCTGGAGCCCCTGCAACTACGCTGACATGGCGGCTTCTTGCGTCCTCTATCGCCTATACAACGAAGAATGTTCCGAGGAGCTCTTTAACCTTGTTCCTACCCCGTCTTTTTACACCCGTAATACTCGCACAGGTCGGAGGGAGCACCCTCATTTAGTCGACCGAATCGGCAGTCGAACTAAACGGTTCGGTGCGTAGTTTCTTTGTAGAACAATCGACAAGTGGAATGCTTTACCAGCGCCATCTATTATATAACCATTAAAATAAAATGCCCTTCCTAAATTATCTATCATGATTTATTATGTAGTTTAATCGAAATTTCATAGATGTCGCTTTTTAAAATCTAAATATTTTAATGAATAAATTACCAAATTTAAAAATTTCCAACTAAATCGGAGACATTCTCAAAAAAGCTGGGTTGCCTAGAGCTCATAACCGTAAAGCTTGTATTGTTAATGTGAGGGAAGCGAGGATCGTGGCAAGTGGCGTTCCATTGTCTCTGCCTATCCCTGTGGGAAAGAGGCGTGACAATTTGATTGATTGATTAATTAATTGATCTATAATCAATAAAAATACTATATTGCTGTGTATTATATTATTATTAAAAACTTGTTAGACTTGTTCATAAATTCGTCCCTGTATCAGAATTCTGATCACACAGGGACGGATTTAATTTATTAATTGTCATTAGGTTTTAACATTAATAATGAAAACATTATTTTAATACATAAAAATGAGGTCTAACTATTATTAAAAATGCGTCAATTTATAAACGAACCTGCGCTTACCAAGAGGGTTTACAACCTGACCGATTTTATCCCCTGTTAGAATTATGAACGGGGCTTTTTTTATTGTGACTCGACATATGACAGCACTTGATGTTTATCTAGAGTTCTGTCCATGAATGGAGGTGACTGCTACTACAGTTAAATAACAGTCACATCCACTATGTCGGCCTAATTTAAACCGGAAACTTACAATCTGACCCCGAAACGCGACTGAGTCAGTTCACGGTTTGTATACTTGTAAGTGGTGGTATAAGTCTATCCCGGTTCGGCAGACTGGGCACCATTGCCAACTACTTTTTAATAATCAGACCCGGAGCAAATCTCCAGCTCTTAAATATTTAATTCGATTAAATCTTACGAATAAAAGCTACGAAACAAGTATTTGCTCCGACCGGGAATCGAACCCAGGGCTTTACGCAAACTGATACGTAAACTAAACATTTAACCCACAAACCTATAATACTTGTTTCACAGTTTTTATTTTATATTTAATTTAATTAATTATTAAAAGTATTGAAGAGTCCAAGGGTCTGATTATCAAAAAGTAGTATGCAGTGGTGCCCAGCCTGAATTGAATTAGTGAAGTGAATTAGTCGCGTTTTGGAATCAGCTTGTAAGTTTTCGGTTTCAACTAGGCCGGCATAGTAGATGTGACTGCTATGTTATTTACCTGTAGGAGCAGTTACATCCATTCATAGACCGCACTACAGCTTAACATCAGGCCCCCGCCATAAGTCATATGGCGAGGCACAATACAATAAAATAAAAATAATTACTCGCTTCTTTGCGTGTTCTATTGAAGGTCCTTTGCTCTCTGAAGACTCGGTCTTTCTTTTTAATTAACTGACTTTTAATAGCTTTTTTAAGACTTGTATGTATGTAACTAATTTTCACATACTTCCAGACGTTTAAATAATATGAAAATATGTGATGACAAAACATTAATTTTATACCGTTATTTTGATTAGGATTATTATTAGATTTAGATTTCGCCCGAAAATTGGTTAATGAATTAAACGAATTTTATGCGGCTAACACGTTCATATTGATTGTTGATTTTAATTTTTTTTAATTCCGATGTTTCGAGAGCTTTGGACCTGACCTCGACCCCCCTGATGGCAAGCAAGAAGAGTTCCAAGAGTGCCGACGAATGCAAAAACTGTGCCTATGCCGGCCAAAGGTGCTACTTCACTAATCGTTTGAACGATCCAAGGTTACAGGATGGAGAGAACACATGGGCTGTTAAAGTATTCTACTTGCCGATTGTCCTACAAAGAAACCACGCATCGAACCTTTTAGTTCGACTGTCGATTCGGTCAGCACAATGCGGATGCTTCCCCCGACCTGTGCGGTTATTACGGGTGTAAAAAGAAGAGGTAAGTACATGGTTAAAGAACTCCTCGGAACATTCTCCGTGATATAGGCGATAGAGGACGCACACACCTGAGTCTTGTTTGCGTTGAACTTAACTAGGTTCTCGTCGCTCCAGTGGGAAATACATCCAAGAACCCGGTTCAGCTCCGCTACAACAGATTCTCTCATATCAGCTATCTACTGCTTTCCGGCTGCGGGGCGGGCAGTGTAGCGTCCGTGCACCGTGCTGTCGTCTGCATAGCAATGAATGCTAAATCCAAGGTCCAGCATGCCTTTGATTACAAAAGGAACACGGTCAAGTAAACCGTATGTTTCGAGCTTGGAAAGAAGGGCCTTGTGCCAGACCCTGTCATAAAGGCTTGGACACGATGATTCAAAGTAGATTGGGGTTGCTTAGTAAGAGCTTATATTAGGAAGGGATTGTGGGTGCGAGGGAGTTGTGTTAGGATTAGGATCGTGGCAAGTGACGCTCCATTGTTTCTGCCTATCCCTGTGGGAAAGAGGCGTGACAATTTGATTGATTGATTATTTGTTAAATTATTTTTATTTGTTAGAATATTATATGCAAAACAATGTACCTACTTACCACATTTTGTCTAAATTATAAGTTGAGAATAGTGAAATCCATTATAGGTAATGTTTTTAGTTATAAGGCTGTTATATTTGCTGTAGATTTAAATTAAACAAACATTGATAATTGTTTATATTATAGCAGGTCGCTACTATATAAATAATAATATTAACATCAGTATCTAGATAAATTTAATTTTGCTTATGGTCTCGGGCGGTACGTACGGGCCACGCGCCCTCGTAGCTAACAGTCCTGAGACTAATTGATCCCTTAGGTTCATCTCGAGAGATTGCTTAAATTCGCAAATTTTAGCCAAATGTATAAAGTCACATGCCGGCCTAGTTGTTATGGTCAACTTACAAGCTGATTTCGAAACGCGACTAAGCCACTTCATGGTCTGTAAACTTGTAAGTGGTTGTACTACCCCGGATCGGCAGACTGGGCACCACTGCCTGCCACTCTTTAACAGCTAGACACGGAGCAAACATCCACGGCGAGACGAGTCCGTGAGCAATTATCTTTAAGGTATTTATACATTTGGCTAAAATTTGCGAATTAGAGCAGTCTCTCGAGATGAACCTAAGGGATCAATTAGTCTCAGGACTGTTAGCAACGAGGGCGCGTGGCCCGTACGTACCGCCCGAGACCATAAGCAAAATTAAATTTATCTAGATACTGATGTTAATATTATTATTTATATAGTAGCGACCTGCTATAATATAAACAATTATCAATGTTTGTTTAATTTAAATCTACAGCAAATATAACAGCCTTATAATATAATGGATTTCACTATTCTCAACTTATAATTTAGACAAAATGTGGTAAGTAGGTACATTGTTTTGCATATAATATTCTAACAAATAAAAATAATTTAACAAATATTCAATCAATCAAATTGTCACGCCTCTTTCCCACAGGGATAGGCAGAAACAATGGAGCGTCACTTGCCACGATCCTAATCCTAACACAACTCCCTCGCACCCACAATTCCCTTCCTAATATAAGCTCTATGGTTATGGGCACTAAGCAACCCCAATGCACTTTGACTCATCGTGCCCAAGCCTTTGTGACGGTCTGGCACAAGGCCCTTCTTTCCAAGCTCGAAACATACGGTTTACCTGACCGTCTGCGTGGCTGGATAGCCGACTACCTGCGTGACCGCTCCAGCACTAAATTCATTGCAGCGTCAAGCTGTCCGACTTATAGGTGATGCAGAGGTCACGCGAACTCTGGAGCCCCTGCAATTACGCAGACATGGCGGCTTCTTGCGTCCTCTATCGCCTATACAACGGAGAATGTTCCGAGGAGCTCTTTAACCTTGTTCCTACCCCGCTTTTTTACACCCGTAATACTCGCACAGGTCGAAGGGAGCACCCACTCTTCACAAGTAGCTTAAAGGATCCAAGGTTACAGGATAGAGAGAATGGGACTGGTAAAGCATTTCACTTGTCGATTGTTCTACAAAGAAACTACGCACCGAACCGTTTAGTTCGACTGCCGATTCGGTCGACTAAATGAGGGTGCTCCCTCCGACCTGTGCGAGTATTACGGGTGTAAAAAGACGGGGTAGGAACAAGGTTAAAGAGCTCCTCGGAACATTTTTCGTTGTATAGGCGATAGAGGACGCAAGAAGCCGCCATTTCTGCGTAGTTGCAGGAGCTCCAGAGTTCGCGTGACCACTGCATCACCTATAAGTCGGACAGCTTGACGCTGCAATGAATTTAGTGCATTAAGAAGATACTTGGCAGAGCCGTCCCAAAACCGCGAACAGTACTCCGCGCAAGAAGCAATTTGAGCCTTGTATATACAATTTGTGTAATAGCAGGCGAATAGCAATGAATGCTGGATTTAAGTCGGCGACAGCACGAAGCCCTGAGGAATCCCGGCATTCACCGACACCCTGCAGGATGCGCTTCCATCCACAACCACGCGTATGGAGCGGTCACGCAGGTAGTCGGCTATCCAGCCACTCAGACGGTCAGGTAAACCGTATGTTTCGAGCTTGGAAAGAAGGGCCTTGTGCCAGACCCTGTCACAAAGGCTTGGACACGATGAGTCAAAGTAGATTGCGGTTGCTTAGTAAGAGCTTATATTGGGAAGGGATTGTGGGTGCGAGGGAGTTGTGTTAGGATTAGGATCGTGGCAAGTGGCGGTCCATCGTCTCTGCCTATCCCTGTAGGAAAAAGGCGTGACAATTCAATAAATCAATTCAAATAGATTCAAAATAAGATAAATTTCAGGCGTTATGCTATTAAACTATTAATAACAAATTAAACAATGTTAATAACCTAGAAACTTAAATTTAATCATGTTGACTTTTTAGCGGCCGTAAGTCATAAATTATTCGTAAGAAGTAATGTAAAAATATTCTATATTTTAATGGGGGCATTACAAAATAAAACATAACCTAAAAATATATGTATTTGGTTTAACAACTCGAAAAATAAAAGAGTAAGAAATTTTTTTATTTTTAATACTTAAAGTAATAAATTTTACCTATCGATCGGTTATAGACATTTATAGAGAATCTGAAATTTCTCCGGCTGGGGTGGCGTTGGTTTAGTATTTAACTTGCCAGTGTCAAAGTAAAAATATATATAGTTCAATGTTAAAACATTGTCAAGTAAATATGAAGATGAAGATGAACCACGCGTGTGATTCATCAAATGATGACAATGATAGCGAGGTTGATAATGATGGTTTTAGTAAAGCGGCGGAAAGCCTTTACTAAAACTTCGGAAGGAGTCTTGGAGGGAACACGAAGAAACACGTTTCACAGCTTTAAATTACTTGTCTATACTTGATCAACTTTAAAATGATTACTGGATAACAATTCCACCATTATTACACATTAATATTTATGAAAAACACAAGCTTTCCAAATAATTCAAAATTGCGCGTCCTGTCACTTGCAGTTGCCCGCCAAAACTAATTTTTTTATTTATTTAAAAAGTGATTGACGAATTTTTTTTGGGCTGGCAGTGAACTTAATGGTTTCTGCTTTGAACTGTCATGATTATAGTTTGATCATTTCATACATCTAAACTATGCAAAATATAGGATATTTACCAAGCACATTAAAATATTGTATCGAACTATTTTATTGTACATTTTACACTTTTAGTACAATTAAGCCCAAGTCCCCATACAAAATGAATGATTTCCTTTGTTTTATACTAATAACTTTTGACGACAGGCGTGGCAATAGTTAACACACCAGTTCGTTACGCGTAAAGTCTTAGGTTCGATTCCCCGAGCAAATATTTGTTAAAAGTTTATAGGCAGTGGTGATCCGGGGTAGTACCACCACTTACAAGTATAAGGACCGTGAAGTGACATAGTCGCTTGTATGTTGCCAGTTTCAACTAGGCCAGCACAGTGGATGTGACTGCTACTTACAGTTATTTAACTGGAAAATTCATGGACCTTACACCAGCTTAACATCAGGCGAGGTGCTGTCATATATCGAGTCACAATAAAAAAAAAATCATGAATTTTTTTGAGACTCGACATCTGGCTTCGACTTGCCTGATGGTATGCAAAGGAAAGTCCAAGAGCGCCGACGACTGAAGAAACAGTTGTATCTTACGGTTTATTTTACGGCTTTAGAGGTATTTCTGCGTCTGTGTTCTGCGTTTAGCCTCTCCGTGGGTAACTAAGGAATGTCAGGTTTATAGATCTTCCGGCAGATAAAAAAAGAGCTAGCTTTGAAGCTGCGTAGCAACTGGTTTGATAGCTACTTACTTTTCGTATAGCTGGTTTGATAGCTACTTACTTTTCGTATAACTGGTTTGTTAGCTACTTACTTTTCGTATGACTGGTTTGATAGCTACTTACTTTTCGTATAACTGGTTTGTTAGCTACTTACTTTTCGTATAACTGGTTTGATAGCTACTTACTTTTCGTATAACTGGTTCGATAGCTACTTACTTTTCGTATAATTGGTTTGATAGCTACTTACATTTCGTATAATTGTTTTGATAGCTACTTACTTTTCGAATAACTGGTTTGATAGCTACTTACTTTTCGTATTACAAAAGGACATTATTCATTATGATGAAAAAATATATAAATGGCAGTTTCGATACTTGTGTTAATAAAACTAATGACAATTTTGCATTTAATTGCTGTGCAATTTAGTTATTAGGAAAATAAGATATGGATTTTGTATCGTATGTCAATCACAAAGACGCCATATTAACAGTTCTGCTTTGAACTGTCATAAATATAGTATAATCATTTTGCACACCTAAACTATGCAAAATAAAGGACATATTTCGATTACATTGTATATTTAATTGTATATGTAATCTTCGTACATTAAACTATTTTAAAATGTATTTGCAACTGTAAATACAATTAAGCCCAAGTCCTGATGATATCCTTTATTATATTTTAGTAATTATGTGCACCTCTGTATAAATATGCTGACTTGCTCCAGAGCTCTTCTTATATGCCGAACTTTATACTGCGCAGCTCAAAGCCAGCGCTATTTTTGTCTCCCGCGAACTATATAAGTACATTTTAAGTATTTTTTTAAATGTTTTTGTTATTATTGTCTGTATATTTTTGATTTACAGAGATTTTTCTGAGAGTTATATATATATATATTTCAATTTAAGTTTGAATTTTAATAGTATATTTTGTTTTGTATATTTTATTATTAAAGTTTAATTTTAATGTTTCTCTTAAACTTTCATATGTTATAAAATCAAAGGAAGATGGGGTAAGTATATATCTAGTTATCACTTTAGTTTGTTACGCGTAAAGTCCCGGGTTCGATTCCGTCGGAGCAAATATTTCATAGCTTTTATTTAGTAATAAAAAATAGTGATATTTGCTCCAGGTCTGGTTATCAAAGAGTTGTAGGCAGTGGTACCCGATCTGAGATAGTACCACCATTTACAAGGTTACAGACCGTGAAGTGACTTAGTCGCGTTTCCAATTAGGCACAATTCATTTGTTTTACCCCATATTCCCTAATATGGGCTAATAATGCTTTATATATATATTTAAATGTAATCGTCACAAAGTTTTTTTGTACAGATTTATAAATAAAAGCTTTCTATTTAAATGTCATTACGAGCTTTTTCTAATATAAATAAAAATCCAAAGATGTTTTCATGGAAATTACAACTTTTATTAGGGTTTTAATTTAACAAAAGAAAATAATTGATCTTTAGTAACGGTTACTTAAGTAATGGAACGCTAAGTTTTTATTTGTCGCCATTTTGAAAGTTATAATTTCCGAAAATAAAACACGATTTTAATAAGCATATGATGCATATCCCAAATTATATGAATAATTTAAATATAAAAATAAATTTTATGTTTTAATTTTCTTTTATTGTGAGTTAATATTTTATTGTTAATTTTGTTGTGTTGTGATCAGACCATAAGTGTCCGCAGACCATGTATCCAATAGACCTCAATATTATATATAATATTTAATAATTATATTAAATATTTCAAATATTTGTTTTTATTTCAAATTTAAAAAAAGAGATACATATTTACTTCGGGTCTAGTTATAAATGAGTGCTAGGCAGTGGTGCCCAGTCTGCCGATCCGGGTTAGTACCACCACTTACAAGTATACAGACCATTAAGTTATTTGGTCGCGTTTCGGGATCAGCTTGTAAGTTGCCGGTTCAACTAAACAGGCATAGTGAATGTGACTGCTACTCACAGTTATTGAATTGTAGTAGCAGTGACATCCATTCATTGGCTACACTCCAGCCTAACATCAAACGGGGTGCTGTCATATGTTGAGTCACAATAAAATAAAATATTCAACCAAAGAGGTTGAATCTATTACGTTCTTTGGTCAGAGTTTACGATTATTTCTAGTTGATTTTGCTCTTTGTGCCGTAGTTAATGGTTTGATCGCAGCTTTGTAGTTGCAAACATTACGTATTTAGTGAAATGAAATTTGTTATTTTTAAATATTTTACGGGTAAGAGGCAAGTTTATAAAAACAATAGAATATCGTTATTTATTTTTTTAAATGTGTATTTGAATGTAGTTGATTTTTTATGTATTGACGTTAGTTTCTGTTAGATGTATGATATATATTTTTTAAAGATTTTTTTTTAAATTATTAGACAGTTAATTTTACAATAGTTTCATGTCATAATTCATAACATTCAGATTAAATTGGTCTGGAACGATTTACGCCCTCTCATTTAGTAGTAAAATAAATTTAAATAAAGGGAGATTTATTCTGAATCAAAACATTGTATTTTTATAAAAAATGCGGTGACTTCTTTTTAATTTCTACATTTCGGTCACAAGTCTAAGCGCTGCCTTTACTCTCCCGCTTTCCACGCGATGGACCCGGCACCCGCACAGTAAAACCATTTTATTTCAGTGACCAAAGTCTAATAATTTTAAGGCAAAAATAATTTTAAAAGATTTCACTGTATTTCAATTAAATATGCTTCTTAATTTTTCATTGGGTCACTTATTAATTAGTCTATTAAGAGCGCAAAACATAAAACACTTAATCACTAGACGTTATATTTCAAAATAAATCGAAACAATATTCACGTGGCTATAGGGACGGCGGCCGAGGAAACCGTTCACTGAATAGTTTTATTTTATAGTTGTCGCAAAAAGGATTCTTATTATGGGGTAAGCCGAGGTCAAATGTCGAATCACAATAAAAAAATCTAAATATATTCAAAACATCGAAATGAGTTGTAAAAGTTCTGAATGTTGATCGAGGAACGACATCCCAAACAAATAATGTCATTTTGACATTAGTTATTTTCGAATTGTCAACGTATTGTCGATCGACAGTCACATATTGACGCTCAAAAAAAAAAGAATGATTGTTGTATAAAACGACCCTTATTTATACTACTTTAAAGTCGTATTTTTGTATCATTGTTTTGTCATACGGCATTTTTTCATTCAATAATTTTATAACCTATGTTTCTTCTGTTTTGTGGCGTCTAGTGGTTGGACTCTGTGATTAGTAATTCTATATAGTGTATATGGTCCTTAATATAAATAATTTTGGCTGGTTTGTTTTGTGTTAAAATGTGCCATACAATAGAGGTATGTATTGCCAGCTGAAAGAAAGTGTTACCATTATACAAAAATAAATAAAAATGTATATTCTTCGATATGCAACTAGCGCTTAACTGGATGGGTTCTTGCAGTGGTGGAGCGGTGCGGGAGGGACGTGCTTTTGTTCACAAGCTTCCCCTCCGGCATGAACCCACCCGTTAAGCGCTATATGTCTGTAATTTCGCTATGAGCTAATAATTAAAAATAATAAAATATGTATAGTTTAATACGATCCTTCCTCGTAACGTGTATAAAGAAAAGCTATTTTTGAGTTTATATTTTTTAATTAATTTTTATTTTTTTATGAATATAGTTTTTTTGTGTTTAAATGTTTTTTTTTTCACTTTTTAAATGTAAGTAGGAGGATGATTTTGTCCCATTCGGTGTCGAGACCCTTGGTCCGTGGGGTCCTAGCGCTTTAAGGCTTTTTAAGGAAATTTCAAAAAGGTTAGTCGACATCACAGGAGACCGAAGAGTTGGCAGCTACCTCGGACAAAGAATTAGTCTAGCTATTCAAAGGGGGAACGCTGCCAGTATCTTCGGAACCTTGCCTAAAGGGACTCCTTTTAATAATGTATTTTAGTTAATTTTCTTTTTTTTTTTTTCTTGTCAATGTGTTATATTTCTTTATATATGCATTAATTTAATTAATTAACTATAGTAGGAGGATACGGCATACGTGTAATTGTGTAACTGTGTGCGTGAGTGGGTCTTGTGACGTCACATTTCCCCAGGCCGGTATAGCGAGGTCGACTTGTTTTAATCTCTATGGTTGACATTTGTCGCTGTAGCCGTCACACTGAATAGCGAATGACAACAAGGGCCAGCTTTTAATCATACTATACTATGATTTTTAATTTAATAAACCAAAGTGACAGATAATTCCTATTTGTATCTCTCTTTGACACACGTAATAAAGTGAGATACATATATGAATCAGCTGTCATTTTAGTCCATGAAATAAAAAATCTTAGTGTACGTGGACCGCACTCCAGCTTGACATACGTCTGGGTGCGGTCATATATTTCATGAGTTCTGTCACGTCACAAATCCACGCTCGTATTACCATAAGTAAATGTAAATGTCACATCTTAAATAATTTCTTTGTATAAGTAATCAATTAAAAATACTTGGTAGCTAATAATTAATAAGGAGGGTTATTCTATTTGGACTCCGAATTGTCCCTGCTTTCATTTTGTTAATGTTCCATTCCCATTAGCAATGGGAATCCGAATGCAAAACTTTTTGTTAATGTTCCACTCCAATTAGCAATGGGAATCCACTTTTTGTTAATGATCCACTTCCATTAGCAATGGGAATCCGAATGGAAAACTTTTTGTTAATGTTCCACTCCCATTAGCAATGGGAATCCGAATGCAAAACTTTTTGTTAATGTTCCACTCCCATTAGCAATGGGAATCCGAATGGAAAACTTTTTGTATATGTTCCACTCCTTGATTAGCCATGGGAATTCGAATGCAAAACTTTTTGTTAATATCCACTCCCATTAGCAATGGGAATCCGAATGCAAAACTTTTTGTAAATGTTCCACTCCCTAATTAGCAATGCGAATTCAAATGCAAAACTTTTTGTTAATGTTCCACCCCAATTAGCAATGGGAATCCGAATGTAAAACTTTTTGATAATGTTCCACTCCAATTAGCAATGGGAATCAGAATGCCATCTTTTTGTAGATGGCTACACCGGCTACATGACTTTTGGTAGTGTCTAGCATCGTCCTGTTATCTGTTTTTTTATTTATTTTTCCATTGTAAACATACAAGTTTTATAAACATTTATCTGACGTGGAATTTTATTTAGTTAAGAACAGAGTACAACTTAGTTTTGCCCCTAACGCACGTACCTCTTTTTGATTTTCAATGTTGGCTCCTTGGAAATAAATACACGCCGCCATATTTACAATAAACTTCCTCTTCCTAGTTCTTGAAAAATTAAATTTTTGAATAATAATAAAACAAATGTTTGATAATAGTCCAGGAGGTAGCGTCAAATTTTTACGGTGATTTTGGCACGGACTCTATGAACTTATTTTGATAGTTAGTACTTGTATGAGAACTAAAATTGATGTCAGCTGGCGCGACTCTGGAGCTTTTGGGCTAGAGAAAATGTTAACGTAGATAAAAAAAATATATTTGTGGACTATTTTGGCATCTTAAACAAAAGTGTCAGCTGTCGTGACAAAACATGTAGCTGATCATGTGGACATGTCAAAAAATCAGAAAAACTCATATCATTTAGGCAAAGCTGAAAATTGTATATATTAAAGATTATAATTCAATAAACATAATAATTTAAGTCAGCTGGAATTTTAACTAGGCAAAACCTATTAGCTTGACTTTCAAAGCGCAGCGTAGCGCTTAGACTCGCAGAGCAAGCAGCAAGATTTATTATTCAGCTAATATTTTTTATTATTTTCTCAGCAACTTTTAAGTTTGGGTCATCGAAACTATGCTAAATTAATTGAAATAATAATGTATGAGTTATAATTAATTGGAATAACACACAGGAAATTTTTGGTCAGATCATTTTTTTATCTTATATATGTATTATAACTAGATTAATAATAATTTTAAAAAATAATCATTCATTGCTCGAATCTTCATCATAATATATTTCTTCTTAAGATTCACTATCAGAATATTATTCAATAATTGAATTATCTTCAGTTTCTGATAATTAGCCCGTGTCTTCCGTGACATGTTTTGTCACGTACATGATGCACTATCCCTCTTTTTTAAGATCTACAATTCATAAATTAATCGATAATAATTTTTTTTATCGTTGCCAAAATAGTCCAAGAATATTATGCCCCGGGTTTGGGCCAACTGACGCCTCATTTATTAATACGCGTTGGAACAACTGACTATACAAAAAAAGCCATGCCAAAATGCTCCAATCAAATTTGACGCTACCTCTCGTACTATAACGACAGCGAGCGCTCCCGCGCGAGAGTGTGAATGATCACACTCCGAGGCCGAGGCCCCTCGGGCGAGGGACCGCGAGTGCTCTCGCGCGAGAGTGTAAACGCGACATTAATGTTAGGATAGACTCACAAGAGTTGATCGCCATTAAAGGACCCTTGGAGGACTATTGAAGGATAAAAATAATAGGAACGCAAAAAAGAGGCTGATATTTGCTTTGGGTCTGGTTGACAGAGTTGTAGGCAGTTTTGCCACAGTTACCTCCATTTATGGACCGCACTTCAAAACTTCAGACAGAACATCGGGCAAGGTGCTGTCATATCAATCAAATTGCCACGATCCTGACACAACTCCCTCGCTTCCCTCACATTCACAATTCTCTTTATACAAGCTCTAGGGTTATAGGCACTAGGCAACCTAGCTTTCTTGAGGATGTCTCCAATTTGGTCGGCAAAAACCCTCCTGGGCCTGCCTTGTTTAACGTATCCATTCACATGAGATTTATAATTTTTTTCGTCAATCTACTTTTGTTGTCATGTCGAGTCAAATTAAACTAAAGAATAAATAATAAGCTCTTTACGCAACTATGTATCTCCTCTTCTCTTCATTTTTGCCCTCGTAACGTAATGCAATAACGAGTTAGTCGTGTAAAAATTAGTAATATAGAAAAAAATCTGTTCTATAATTTTGTCGATTTAGATAAAGTACTGCCAATAATGTCAGTGTGACTTAGAGTATATTCTTCATATATGTATGTTGTTCATATTGGGATGCAAAATATAAATTATAATTGATTCGCGTGATAACAGCCGTGTCATATGCCTTCTTTATACAAATTATATATTAATAAAGTTATATATTATTAATAATTATATTAATAAAGTTAAAAATTCAATATTTGTATCTTTGGCTGGTGTTGCCAGTGTTTGCTTTCAAAAATGGGTGAACGCCACAAATTTAAAAATAATTAATATTTTGCGTCTCAACTTTTTTTTATAATCGCAAATATATTGATTTTTTGTTATAAATTCTAATGTGCTACTTTGTAGTGAAAAGGCCAATTACGTATTTGATTTATTTGGTAGTGAGTAATGGCGCACAATATGTATTTGAGACGAGGTTATTGCTATTTTTTAATTATACCTCAAATGTATCCTTCGGCCGGCATAGTGACGACAACTGAGGCAACGGAAAAATAAGACGTTTTTTTAGTTGCAGAATTAGTTTGTTATTATAGTAGACTGTAGACCTCGCTCGAATGACGTCACGTTTAGTTACTTTACCCGCACAGGTCGGGGGAAGCATCCGCATTTTTTCGACCCAATCGGTAGTCGAACTAATAGGTTCGGTTCGTCGTTTCTTTGTAGAATAATCGACAAGTGGAATGCTTTACCAGCCTGTGTGTTCTCTTCATCCTATAACCTTGGATCCTTCAAGCAATGCGTGCGTGAGGAAGCACTTTTAGCCGGCATAGTGACAGCCACGGAAGCAACCGTAAAGAGTCGGTTTTTGCAGTCGTCGGCACTCTTGGACCTCCTCTTGCTTACCATCAGGCGGGTCGACGTCAAATGTCGAGTATCAATATAAAAAAAATCTTCGAAAAGGTTCGAGAGCATTAGCATCTGCCGCTAATGAAAGACAAAATGTCGACTGTCCCATAGTTTCACTTCGATGGCATGATTTTGACTCATAGATCGACTTTTAGTTCAATAGATACTATTATACTTTAAGTGCTACAAACATATGAGGCCCGCTGAATGGTGTCGCTGTTATCGCATTTAGTGTTATCAATAGATAATCCTACCATTATTATAAATGTGCGTTTGTTTGTTACGTTTTCACGCAACAACTACTTAACCGATCATCATGAAACTTTGTACACATATTTTTGAAGGTACTAGAAGTAACATAGGATACTTTTAATATTTAAAAATAAATATTTTTTTACTATAGTTTTCAATTGACTATAGTTTCAGCTGTTTGGAATTTTTCTATATTTATTTTTATTCACGTCTGCCATTTTTATATGAGTTGTCGAGTTATAAATACAAAAAAAAGCATATACAGTCGAATTGAGAACCTCCTCCTTTTTTATGACTGTGTTATAAACCTAATTTTACGCGGGTCAAACCGCGGGCACAGCTAGGTTTTAAAATAATCGGAAGGTGTTTTTTTGTTATATATGAAAAGTAGCAATAACCTAATAAAATACCTTATTTTATTATTAATACTAATTGAGACTTAGCTAAAATTATTTTTGGGTAATAGTTTTTTAACTCTGTCGTGTCACCCCGCACGTGTCCATCGAGTGCTGTGTCATAAGTACTGCTCATTCAAGTGACGTATGCCCACCTGAATAACATAAATCAGGTACTGAAGACAGCTATACCAGCGTCTCAAAAAGATGCCCGTTTTGACGTTTTAACTGGTAATGAAGTTTCGTATAAATCAATAATTGCGTTTGAAGGAGCAAATTGTCATTCTTTATTGTCACTATAAAAATGACAATTTGCTCCTTCTAACGTGTATTTTAATTTATACGAAACTTCATTACCAAGCGACCGTGGTGTAGTGGCAATGCAATGGTTACACAAACCGAGAGCACGGTTCCGAAACCACCCACCAGTACCAATGATTCTTTGATGTATGTACGTTGTTTGTGCTGTTTCTTTGATACAAGCACTTTAGTTGCTTAGTATAGAAATATAATAAAATTACAATAAAAAAAAGTTAAACGGTCGCGGGGTGTTATGCTGCTGGTATAGTTGCAAACTTCACGACGCGTCTCCGATGTTAGCTTTGACTTTGCGCGGGTAATAAGCTCTCTCACCTACTTGGAGCCCCATTATATCGTATTTCACGTATCGCGCCTCACTTCATAGTCGCCAGTAATATGAATTATAAACACTCTTAATCCATAACGTTCGGACATATTAGGTACGTTCCGAATCGCATAATCAAATAACTGGATACGTTCCGAAATGTAATCTTGCATAAGTATTATGGTATACGAGTATTCCAATGCTATTAAATTTGGGTTTTTTTGTACTACTTTTCTAATGCCCTATGATAAAAAATATAAATGGTAGTTTAGATACTTGTATTAATAAAACTAATAACAATTTCGCTTTTAATTGCTGTTCAATTGAATTATTTGGAAACTTAGATATCGTTTCTCAATCACAAAGACACGTCATATTAACAGTTTTGCTTTGAACTGTCATAATTATAGTTTGGTCATTTCGCACACCCAAACTATGCAAAATAAAGGAAAGTGGAGCTTGCATATATTGCATACGGCAATAACCCAGCCAGTAAAAGAACTGCCACGCCATTTTTAATTTAGGTATGCCATGTTTACTTAATTTGTTACTTAGGTGGGCATACTATTAGTAGGTATGTTTTTGCACAAATATATTTTTGAGTAGCTTATTTCTAGGAAGGTAGTTCTCGTACACAAATGAGCACTTAACCGACGGACTGCGGTATCTTTATATATATATATATAGCGTACTATCCAATGTTTATATAATAGTGAGAAATATATATATTTTTAACAAAATAAACTTGTAATATAACCTAAGTAAATAAAATTCCTAAAATTTTAAATAATTATCGTGTATGGTAGCGTTGTACTGCGAGGTGAATATTTAAAATAGCTTTATTTTTATCGTTTCTATTAATTAAATATGTATAATTTTACTGTCCATATTTTTTTATCTCTAAACTGATAGTGTTTCAATCAGTATGTTTCAGGCATTTTGAATCCGACTTAATGTATGTAAAAATAATAAATGTTGTTTTAAAAGTTTATTCGTTTTATTTTGTTGATCCTTTCTTATTGAAAATAATAAATGTGATCATACTTTTCTAGCTTGTTTTTTCCCGCTACAAATCCAAGGTGTAGCGGGTATAAAAAGATTGTTTATCAATCAAATCAGGGACATACATAAAAAAACAGAGGTCCGCAGAGCTTCTAACGAAGAAATAATGTGAAGGAATTCCTTGCCTCTGTCTGTCTAGTGCAATAGTTTATCTCGGTAGCGACCTTCGCCCGCTGGGATTGCAAATGCGCAATAGGCCCGTCGAGCACCTGCTGAAAATTCTTCATCATCATCAGCCAGAAGGCATCCACTGCTGAACATCATAGGCCTCCCCCTTAGAACGCCATTCCGAACGACAAGATGCCAGGAGCTGGAATGCGGTCCATGAATAAGTAGTAGTCACATCCACTATGCCGGCGTAGTTGAAACCGGCAACTCACAAGCTGATCCCAAAACGCGACTTAGTCTTGAGCAAATATCTGCCTCTTCTTTTTATTAACAAATATTTGTAAATTTAATCTAATAAATAAAACAAATAAAAGCTATGAAACAAAAGTGCTCCGACCGGGAATCGAGCCCGGTGCTACTAGCTTAACGGACTAGCAGCAGACCACCACGCTACGCCGATCCGTTATTTTACAGACTCATGCTTTACATGGAAATCTGTATATCTAACCGCTTCGCAAACACCAGCAGAATTTACGCTCATTAAATTTTTATGATTTTAAATTTAAAATAAAACAATGTTTATACAAAAGAATATTTTATTGGAAAATCTTAAATTAACTACAAAATTGTAAGTATGACATGTTAACCTATGATATGGCGTTACCAAGTTAGGTACATTTTCTTTGGACATATTAATAATAATGACATTCAAAATAAACGAAGCAGTTAATTAAATAATAATAAAAGTGAACGAAGACCTAACTAGTCTTCATTAGTGTTGTTTGCGCCTTAATTCATTTATATTTAGATATAACTAAACTATTAAGTAAATACCTATTTAATGATATACTTGTTCCTTTTCAAATCTAAAATGCGAAATATATATTTAAAAGTGTATCCCGCCGACGCCACTAGATGGCGTCTGATGTATGTCAAACCGCGGAGAGAAACCAAAGGGAGTTTTGGCGGGCAACTCCAAGTGACAGGACGCGCAATTTTGAATTATTTGAAAAGCTTGTGTTTTTTATAAATATTAATGTGTAATAATGGTGGAATTGTTATCCAGTAATCATTTTTAAGTTGATCAAGTATAAACAAGTAATTGAAAGCTGTGAAACGTGTTTCTTCGTGTTCCCTCCAAGACTCCTTCCGAAGTTTTAGTAAAGGCTTACCGCCGCTTTACTAAAACGATCATCATCAACCTCACCGTCATCATTTGATGAATCACTCGCGTGGTTCATCTTCATCTTTACTTGACAATGTTTTAACATTGAACTATATATTTTTACTTTGACACTGGCAAGTTAAATACTAAAGCCATAAACAAGAAGAAAGAAAAAGAGAAACCAAAGAATTTGTACTTAAAAAACAGAAAGAGCCCTAAAATAGCGAACGAATAAAACCGTTTGTACTATTTTCACTTATGGCATTAAAAAGAAGTCAGAAGGGGATGAATATACATTTTTACATTCGTAATTTAGAAGGTTGTCACTAGTTTTGATGATCATTTGACAACTTAATCTGACACAATAATAAATGACATTAAAATACTTCAAAAAAAAAGGATGACGGAACAATTATGCCGCTACTCTTACTACCACGTGACTTTTAATTAATCAGTATTAAAAGTCAATCACAATTACAAATGGTTGTATTTGCAAAAAAAGGTGCCAACATTTGAAAGAAAGGAATTGAAGTACAAGTAGTTGTCTCTTTCAGTCTCCCGTGGTATAAACATAGTATAAATGAGACAAATAACACTGAATTAGTTCTTATTTCAGCACAGCTTCTATTCTTAAATTTCGATATATGTCTGGGGGCACGGCCGTGCCCCCACCAAGTCGAGCAAAGCGTCACGGCCGTACCATCCTTTTCTCGAAGCAATTCAGACCATTTTCGACCCCCTGTAACTTCGTTGTGGATAAAACTAGAAGACTGAAATTTTCAGTAACCACATGCAGGCATTGTAAAGACACGTATATTTCAAATTTCATTCAATTTGAACCAGTATTTTAGGAATTATAACGGGTCAAATTTCTTAAATTTTGTCACTCACTGACTCACCGATCATCAAAATTCTAAGGCACTTCTAGCAGACCTAGAAGCTTCAAATTTGGAATATAAGTAGTGTTTGGTGTATGAATCAAGGAAAAACTAAAAAATCTAGAAAAGACCGCAAAGAAAATTAAGCCCATACAGCCAAGTCTTCAGTTAAATTTTTCAATATTGGCTTTATTCGTAACGTGTATTATATTAAATGTATTAAATAAATTATTTATTAATACAAAAAACGTACCTACGTGCGTATTTGTACTTATTACGAGTGCGTAAGGTTGTATAATTTTATACCACGCGCTGAGATGCTAGCGAGTGAACGCGGGGCGGGGACAGTGGCGGGGCGCGGGGAAAGGTGAATGTCGCCGAGCGAGGCGCGAGCAGCAGGCCAGCCGGGGTCATACCAGGGGGGTGACAGCTTAGTTTTTCAAGTTCACACGAAGCGCTGCACAAAATTCTATACTCTACGGAGTAGCGATGTGCAAGTCGAATGATTTCATTAACCGAATAACCAATTGATTATTGAACTAATATAATCGAACGATAATACTAATATTAGTAGCAACATAATCATAATCATAATCATAAAAACATAATCATCTTTGTATAGCACATACTATAAATTTAACGCAATAAATACTAGTAAATATTCGCAATAAACACAATAAATATTTTCCAAAAAAATACCTCCGAAACCCCCAGTACTATAATGGTAAAACAGTATGAAGATATATAATGAAAAATAAAAATAAATAGTAATAATGATTGATTTGTATGAAAAATAAAAATAAATAGTAATAATGATAATCTTAACATTTTTTTCTTATTTATTTCTTTGTTCTAATTGAATCATGGTTTTTATATATTAGTTTTGTTTTACTTTAATACGCGGACGTTCGTCTTGCTCGGACACGCTTGTTGTTACTTTTTGTTTAATAAAACAGTAGTAGTTGCAATAAATCGAAATCCATATTACTAATTTTAACCGATTCATTCGAATTGCCGAAATGCTAATTTTTAAACGAATGTATGCTAGTAAATAATTACAATGGAGTCCAGTGTGCTTAACGCTATGCGACGCTAAAGTTAGTAAATAATTCCTCTTAATAATCGACTAAATCGAATGATTACTGGAATCAATTAATTCGATTATCGTCATTTGATTTCACTCCATCACTACTATGGAGTGAAAATGGCGTTCGCGTCCTTCCGAGTGTTTTTTTCCTAGTGTTTTTGTTTTCTGTTATTGCCATCTGCTAAAGAAATTGTTTATAGAATATTTTGTACACCCGGTAAGTTTTACTAAAATATCGCATACTTATTTGCAATAGTAACAATAGAAAAGTCATTTAATGTTTGTAGGTTTGATAAAGCATTTATAATGTTGATTTTTGTTTTAGAATTACATGAAGACCATACATATAGCTGCAATGTTGAAGAACCATCATGCAGTATACGATGTTTAAGAGATGAACTACACATTTGATGCAACATAATTAATATGACACATCAATCCAGGAAAAGTTTATTTCGAAAATGGAAATGCCGCAAAACTTGGCATTAGAAAAGTATATATATAACATAATATATATTTAATTTAAAAATAAACTTTTATTTTATACCATAATATAAGATTTTTATTTAAAATAAATAAGGGGAGCATTTTCTTTTCGCGAGAACTCGTCGATATGCGGCCATTTTGATTTCCTTCGTCCATTTTGATATCCAAAATCAGTCAGCTTGTCAATATCAGTGATATTCGACGCTAGCGCTGCGTGTGAACCTTTAAAACTGTAACTATAAGTCAAAGCAGCTGTCCTATCTGTATTACTAGTATAATAGTTATCTGTGGGTCATACGCGCGAGCGACCCAATGCTGTTCGGGTGTGCCCAGAATTCTTACCTATAAGTTTGCGATTTTCATTGATAATTTCGATTGCTATATTAGTTTGACGACTAAAGGCTACTCTCATTGGTTTACTGATATTATTTGCTTACAATTTGGACGTTGTTCGGATAAATAATTTAAATTAAATATTGATACTTTAAGTACCTAAGTATTTATAAATTTCTTATTACCTAATCGTATTTCTGCATAAAAAAAACTTTGCAATCTAACTTGTAGGTAGTCGCAATGGATTCAGTAATACTGTATGTGAATGATCAGCCTTGTCCACACTGGGTTATTCCTATACCTGGTGATGGTTCGTGTTTATTTCATTCTTTGTCATTCTCTATGTATGGGAATATTGAGTCGTCGTATGATATTAGACTTGCTTTAATCGAGTATGTGGTAGCGCATTACAAAATAACCGTCTACAAAATACAAAAAGAAATGAGATCCCATGAAAAACAATACTTGTCAAAAAAACCAAGTCTCGCAACTCAGTTGTTCTGCGGTAAAAAGTTGTGAGATCCATGTAATACCAAGTCGGTTATTAATTTATTCAGTCTCTACTTAAGCGACTTTCTGTCTTAATACGCCCAGTCTCTAAGACCACGATCGTGGTCCATAACAATTGAAAATCAATTGTGTCTGGAATCTCCGTACTCGAAGCATTAAGTTGTTACGTAATAATTAACAGCATCTTATAGTGACGCATATCAATATTAAAATTCTTTAATGTTTTATATAAATATATTGAGACTTGGCCATCGCACTAAATAATTGAATTTACATGTGTTTTCAGGCGATTGTTAATTCAATGGCCATGGCGATGGCGATGGCCAAGTTTTAATATATTTATATAAAACATTAAAGAATTTTAATATTGATATGCGTCACTATAAGATGCTGTTAATTATTACGTAACAACTTAATGCTTCGAGTACGGAGATTCCAGACACAATTGATTTTCAATTGTTATGGACCACGATCGTGGTCTTAGAGACTGGGCGTATTAAGACAGAAAGTCGCTTAAGTAGAGACTGAATAAATTAATAACCGACTTGGTATTACATGGATCTCACAACTTTTTACCGCAGAACAACTGAGTTGCGAGACTTGGTTTTTTTGACAAGTATTGTTTTTCATGGGATAGAACCTTTTCCGCGCGCAAACAGTGAGTACTAACAATTTTTTCTCCAATTGATAAATGCCCATGTACAATACATTTTAATAAAGTAGTAGCAAGGATTGACAAAGGACTGCTCCGATGGTTTGGGCACAAAGAAAGGATAAGTGAAAATAGATTGACAAAGGACTGCTCCGATGGTTTGGGCACAAAGAAAGGATAAGTGAAAATAGATTGACGAAAGGAATTTATAAATCAGATGTGGATGGATGCGTTAAACAAGGCAGACCCAGGAGGGGGTTATCTAACCAAATCGGAGACATCCTTCAAGAAATCTGGGTTACCTAGTGCCCATAATCGTAGAGCTTGTATAAAGAGAATTGTAGATGTGATGAAAGCGAGGGAGGGATCGTGGCTAGTGGCGCTCTATTGTCTCTGCCTATCCGTGGAATAGTCGTGACACTTTGATTGGTTGATAATTTAATTAACTGCAACATAAAACGTACCTAAATTAAAACTAATTAAATAGTAAAATAATAGTATCAAAAGATAATGTCATGTTGGAATGCACAATTGTTTAAGAAATCTACAAAGAGTCATATCAATAAAAATATATAAAAACAGTATATTTTTCAAAGGTAAAATAAGTATAAAAAATACATGCTGCTGGGTATAGCTGGATAAAATTTCATTAGCTTATTTAAATAGTAAAATTGGCAATAAACATTAACAGTAAAAGAGTTGCCAACATAGTGGCGGCGACTGAAGTAAACCGTATGAGACATTTACCTCAGTCTTCGGCGCTCTTGCCGAGCAAATAAAGGTCAAATGTCTCAATAAAGAAAAAAAGAGTAAAAAAGCCTGACATTACTGTTTATTTTTTTATTGTCACTTGACATATGACTTTAGGAATCATGGGGAAATCAAAAACCGTTAATGGTTAACCTCAGTCGCCGCCACCATGCCGGCTAAAGGTTTATTTTACCTATTGAGCAAAAATTATTATAATTAATGTTAGTATCTTATTGAACGCAACTAGAAAAAAATGTTTAATAGTACCTACCTACTTATACCTAAAACAAAGTTTTAAAAATATTCAAAAAACAAAATAAAAATCCTCACACAGGTAAAAAGTCAAATAAAATCACTGTTTAAGAATAAATTATTGTCTAATAAATAAATAACATAAAAAACGTCGTTAAAAGTTCTTAAACGTCCGTTAACGTTTGCGTCGAACGTCCGAGTGTATAATATACAGGGTATCTCAAGAACGCTTCCGGAAATTAAGTACCCTACTTAATGAGCACTGTTAAGCCAAGTTAATAGGTCACTTTGGACACTTCACCAAAATACAACATCTATCAAATAATATCCATACAAAATATCTATCAAACAAATAAAATTTAAATTTTCTTTTGAAAAATGCAACCATTCCATCAGTATTTTCTTATGACGTTGTCACGTTCAACTATCGTCAGTAAAACGACTTTACAGACAACCGATTTTTTTGGGAGAGAAATTAGTAAGTCGTGTCCTTGATTGAGGATTGAGTTGAGGAAAGTTGGGAAAGTGCTACAAAGATACTCTCCATCTTTTTGTAGCATAAGTTTAACTGAAATTATTATTCACAAGTGAATCGTGATTGTGTACGAGTGAATTTCAGAAACGAGCTAAGTTGCATGCTTATTTTATTTTAATCATTTAATTTGAATTTTCTCTTTTGCACGCACAATTATAGGTATTTTTATCAACTGTGTTTCTATGTATCTTAATTTACTTTTTTTAAATAAAATTACACAACGTAGAGGTTAATTTTATAAACTAGACAATTCACAACGTAAGGGTTCTTCCAAATTAACTAGACGATTTTATATTTTTTATTTTTACTGCAAGCTAATTTAGATGGTGGAAAATTTTAATTAAAACGCGTAGTTACTACGCACAGTTGAGGATGAAGGCATGGTATTGAACTTCGATTGCTTAAAGAATTGTTTTGTTTTTCGTGCTTTACCATGTCGAAACGACGTAAAACGCTAAACAGTCAATCTCGCGAACAAGTGGTGGGGCTGTACGATTATTTTAAACAAGAATCTTTTAATGGTGGCTATCTTTTGCCTGTAACACAAGCAAGGAAACGCGTTGCCGAAGCATTAGGAATAGGAAAGAGAACAGTAACCCAAATTATTAAAGAAAAATATGGACCATCAGGCTCAGAAGAAAATACTTTACGTACACCTAAAAAAAGAAAGAGAGACAGGAAAGTTGTTGGCGTTGATAATTTTAGTGCTGCTGCAATCCCCAACCATATATATGGATATTATTCGAGAAACGAATTTCCTACACGGAATAAGCTAATGGGTTCGTTAAAAGAGGCAGGTTTATTTTCTCGCGGTAAATCGTCTCTAACAAAGGTTTTGAGAACCCAAGGCGAAAAATCCTGCTGGAACGCTACGATATTATTTTGAAGAGAATAAATAACATTCCTACGTCAAGCAAATAAAATTACAAATTGGGACAATGTCGTGTTTATTGACGAAACATGGTTGAATGCGAACCATACGGTTTCCCGGACGTGGACCGATGATACAGCGGCCTCCACCTCAAAAGTTCCATCAGGAAAAGGAGCTCGACTTATTATTTGTCACGCAGGCTCAGCTTCTCAAGGATTTATTCCAGACTGTCTCCTTGCATTCGCGTCTAAATCTACAAGTGATTACCACGAGGAAATGAACTTTGAGGTTTTTAAAAAGTGGTTTGAAAAACTGTTAGTCAGTCTGCATAACCCATCAAAAATTATAATGGACAATGCTCCGTATCATTCTGTACAAGTCGATAAACCACCAACTCAAGCAAATAAAAAGACAGATATTGTCTCGTGGTTAGAAAAAAATGGTGTAGAAGCAAACCCAGGTTGAGTTGAGTTGTTGAATTTGGTAAAAACAACTAAGCCGTCAAAGCATCGCTATGTAATGGATGAATTAGCCTTAGAGCATGGATATGAAGTTATTCGATTGCCTCCCTACCACTGCCAGTATAACGCTATAGAGCTTATTTGGGCCCAAATTAAGGGTTATGTAGCCCGTAACAATACTAAGCCACCCTTCAGTACTGCAAAAGTGCTGGTTCCTGGAGGAAAGTTGTCGAGGAAACAACATAATTTCACATGACTGAACGAGACTTGAAAACAGACAATATTATTGAAAATGAATTAATAATATCTCTGAGTACGGACAGCAGTGATGATGACAACACTAGCTATAATTCTAGTAGTTCAACAGACTAAGTAGTTCTAATTGCGAGTTAGTAACAAGTGTCCAAGAACTTGCAGCAAAACAACGAGAAAATGATAACCTGGAGTTATTGAAAGAACTCAACCAAATCAGAAGAAACTGGAGTTAATAAAACAACTCAATCACATGACAATGAAACTACTGTAGAGCCAAGTTAATAGGTAACTTTCGACACTTCATTAAAATACAACGTAAAATTGTAACAGAGTACACACAATAGTACTAAAGTTTTTGATAAGATCGCTTACCTTCATTCACTTAAAAAAACTTATTTATTTTAATGATGAGAAAATAAACCAATTTTATTATTTACTTTGACTAATAAACCATTCTAAATATAATATTCAGATTTTGTTTTAAAAAAAGAACGCCGTTACAATATTACGTCAGTCAAGCATTAACACTAGGGATGTTACCCATAAAATGGAATAATCGATTAGTTTAATTGAATGCCATGATTTTAAGTAGAGGAATGGTTTTTTTATTGTGACTCGACATATGACAGCACCCCGCTTGATGTTAAGCCGAAGTGTGGTCCATGAATGAATGTCACTGCTACTACAATTCAATAACTGTGAGTAGAAATCACATCCACTATGCCGGCCTAGATGGAACCGGCAACTAACAAGCTGATCCCGAAACGTGACCAAATCACTTCACGGTCTGTATACTTGTAAATGGTGGTACATATACTATTCCGAATCGGCAGACTGGGTACCACTGCCTACCACTCTTTGATAACCAGACCCAAAGCAAATATCCATCTTTTTTTTCTTTTTTTATTAACAAATATTTGCAATATTAAATGTTATTAAATATTACAAATAAAAGCTATGAAACAAATATTTGCTCCGACCGGGAATCGAACCCGGGACTTTACGCGCAACAAACCAATCGCTAAACCGTTCGTCCACGCCTGTCGTCAATCAATTACCATATTGTGATTATAATAAAACATATTATTCTTCAAACAAACACGCTGTTATGTTACGTAGTCTTTTGTTGTTGTGCGAAGTAACTGTGTGTGATTTGGTATTCTCTGCTTTATTTTCTTGTGACCTGGCTTATTTTATTGCACTAATCTTGCGTTTATTAGGGCTCCTTCTGTGTCTTAAGTCCACATTTTTTGAGTTCAACTAAATACATGCTATTTCTTTTGATAAGTTATGTACTTGTTTAATTTTGTTTTTACGGCAGAAAATAATAATGACAGCGATTTGATTGATGATTTTTAAATTTCATTCAATACTCATGAAAACACAATTAAAATTACCATTGTTTTACCTATGTGTACTTTTTCACAATAACTGTGACAATAAATATCCGTATCAATTCATTCAATTAAATCAATGTTTGTAAGCAGGTCACTTCACTATGAAGCTAAGAGTGACAGATGTCAAAAGTGACCTATTAACTTGGCCTTACATTAGTAATTCTGAACCTAACAACGACTGCACGAAAAAAAATCTAGCAATTTTTTTTTTAAATTATATATACCATTTAGTAAATAACTGCACACCAGCGTGATATTAATTTGAAGTGCTAAGAAAATAATATTATCCTTATATTTACATTATTTAATATTACATAATTGTCAATAAAATAATCGGTTTACTGACGATAGTTGAACGTAACAACGTCATAAGAAAATACTTTGAATTTAGAATTGATCAAGTTACATTTATTTGTACGCATAAATACAATTGTATTTTTTTTGTATATTAAAATATTAAATATTAATAGTATTAATATTAGTAATATTAATAGTACGCATCGCTCACTCAAGTAGGAGAGAGACAGATGTCGAACGCTGCCGAATGCGGAGGCCGATTGTGCCTCTTTGTCGCTCGTTCCGCGCTCTCGCTTGCACTTCAAGCCTTAAATGGAACGCGGCGGCGAGGTAACGCCGCATGAGTCATGTTTTTTCATGCGTGCAGCCGGGTCCATCCAATTAAAAGACGTTGTCACGTCAATAATGCCAATTTTTTATGCATATGTTATTAGAATATGAAGTTCTTTATTTTCGGAAGTTTTCTTGAGACATTCGGTATATATATAAAATAGTAAAAACTTATTATTACTCATATAAATGCGTGTGACTATCAAATTAAAGTTGAGTACTAAATTGTAGCAGAGTGTGCTATAGGATAAAGAAAAAACAAAGAATTGGTTTTTGTGAAAGACTATCTTTTTATATAAATCTGCGGGCCGACCGCGCGTAACTTAATAACAATGAGAATGAGTTTCCTTTTGACAGTAGAACTCCATTAATGAGATTCAAAATTAAAATTGCGACCGCGCAACACTGAGAATCGATGTTCATTTTCATTATCAGTTCAAACTCATTGTCCGAATGAATAAAAGTTGTTTTTGACACTAACAGCGACCGCGTAAATTTTATTGTCATTTCCATTGAAGTTGCGCGGTCGGTCCGCTGGTTTTAGGTTAATTTTATAGCCGTATAGTTTGAACAATTAAATGAGCGGTAAACGACTATTTACCGCTCAACTGCAGAAATTTTATGCAAACTAAAATTATTTTTTCTTAAAAGTTGTCATATTTAAAAGTAAAAAAATAACTTATTATTAATATTAAAAACACAACACACTATCTATATCACATTGTTTAAAAGAGAGCTTATAAAAGTTTACTTAAACAAAGCACAAATAATTATGGCGGATTCTAGGCGGCCATTTTGAATTCATTTATTTATTATTGGCAAAGGAATTTTAGCCTTTACAGCCAGGGATTATTATTTATAACGTGTTTAAAAAATTACCTTACTCTAGAACATCTTGACTTTAGAAATTTGTTTAGGCTAAGATGCATTATCAGAATTATTTATGTTTTTTAAATAGTTATACAACTAAAAGTATTGTTTTTTTCTTTTTTTTCTAAATTAGAGCGACATAAACACTACTTGCTACTACTGGTGTCGTCTGCAAGTAGCGGCCTAGCTGAATATCCACGAGTCGCGGGTCCCCTTCACGAGAAGGTACAAATTGTGTAATCTAATATTCAGGGATTCTTAATAACAATCAAAATCACCTCAAGCGTATTCGGAACTAAAAAAAGAGCGTGACTACAAAATGGCGGACCCAATTCGAGTAGTCAGACGCTTTTCTGTACCACAAAACATTGAAGGGCAGCGCTTTATTGAGCAAAAATATAATACGACCAATTGAAATTGCTCATATGTTTTATATTAACCGTATATTAATTTAATCTGATTGGGTTTTCTTAAATTGTAATTGGTAAGTACAAAATGCGACTACTACAAAATGGCGGACTAAATATTTACTTTCAAGCAGTCAGGCGCTTTCCTGTACCACAAAACATTGAACAACAGATTTTTATGGCTACAATATAATCAGACTAATTGAAATTTTAATTTCCTATAACTTGTATATTAATTTAAGTTGTAGCTACATAGAAATTGATAGATATACCTAATTTATAGCTTTTCGTAACGGGGTCTTTATTCTAACAAATATTTATCCCTAAAAACTAGCGGACAATTAATAATGGCGGACACAGAAGGTCCGCGATTACACATTTAACTAATACATGTAAGTGTAAAATTGCTGAGTGCCCGTGTAGGCAGTTGCCAGAGCCTTGCCTGATGCAGTTGGTGCACTGAACGCCACATCTTCACGTTTGATTGCACACCCATGCAAAAAGCTAGCGCGGGCACACTCGAGCATTTTTACGGCTATACCTCGACGTCTGGAATTCGCATGAGTCCATATACGGGAGATTCCGCATCTGTAAAAGATTTTTTAATATTGGTGCGACATAGTTTAGAAATCAGATTAAAAGTTGCCGAAGTCCAGCGTGAGGACGGAGGTTTCTAACTACTGCACTTCCATATTGGACGGCAACCGTGAACTGAGTTTGATTTGCCTAATGTGAAGGAAAGGCAAATCAAACTGAAAAAAACTGGCTCTAATTGCGATTTGTTTAATTCACATTTCTATACTAAGCTGCTAAAGTGCTTGTATCATAGAAACAAGACAACCAAAGTACACATATCACAGATACATTGGTACCGGCAAGTGGTTTTGAACCCGTGCTCAGTTTGTGTAATCATTGCACTGTCACCTTAAATTGGTGCGACAAAGTTGCGTTTGGACATCAGATAGAAAGTTGCCGAAGTCCAGCAAGAGGAAGAAGACAACATTATCAACTAGTAAACAATCAAAAATATCCCGGCAAAGTGACGGCTGATTTTAACTTGCCTGATGGTAAGCAAGGGAAGTACCAAAAGCGCCGACGACTGAAAAATACCGACTCAGATTACGGTTCAGTTACTATGACTACTAGAGGTGACCTTTTGCTTGACGAAGGCAAACGATGATCATTTGCCTGTGAAGGGACTCAGTCGCGTTTCGGGATAAGTAGGCCGGTTCTAATTAGACCGGCATAGTGAATACGACTGCTACTAGCTATTATTTAACTGTAGCCATAACACACACAGGGCCACGATTCTCTTAATAGATTATTCCGACGAAAAAGCAGTGAATTGCGTCGCGGTCGCAAGTGACCAATCAACGTAGATTCGACCAATTCGCTGATTGGTTACAAAGACGTCAAATATCAATGCGACGCAATTACACTGCGTTTTCGACGACCAGGGTGCTGTCCCATGTCGAGCCATAATTTATAAAAAAAAACAAACCTTGTCTATTCGTTTTTGTCTGGGCAAAGTTTGTTGTGACTCGACATCCTACCTTGACCCATTTAATGGTAAGCAAGAGGAGGTCCTACACTAAAATAAACGCGTCAGTTCACGGCTGCCCCAGTCACATTGCTTGAAGGATCCAAGGTTATAGGATGGAGAGAACACATGGGCTGGTAAAGCATTCCACTTGTCGATTGTATAATGTCCAACTCACTTGACTGGATATTCTTCGAAGGTGCAGCAATCAGGATCGCCTGGTAGAAATTTGTTAGCCTTTGCTTTGGGCTCAACAATTAAACAACCGATTATTTCCTTCTTCTCTATGTATAGGTAGGCCTGGAATGAATAAAGGTACGAATTTATTAGAAATAGGCGACTTTACAATCCAGTATAGTGGTAGGCAGTGGTGCACAGTCTGCCGATCGGGGGTAGTACCACCACTTACAAGTATACAGACCGTGAAGTGACTTAGTCGAGTTTTGCGATCAGCTTGTAAGTTGCCGGTTCCAACTAAGACAGCATCCCGCCTGATATTAAGCTGGAGTGCGGTCCATAAATAGAGGCGATTGCTAGTACAGTTTAATAACAGCAAGTAGCGGTCACATCCACTATGCCGGTCTAATTGGATCCGTCAATTTACAAGCTTTTATAATTCTGTTCTAAATGTTTAGCACCTAACATGCCTAATGTTACTTCAGCCTAACATTAGGCAGGGTGTGTGTGGATCGCTGGGGCAACGACGCAGCGGATGAGCTGGCTAGAAGGGGATCATCCTCTCAGCCAATGGGACCGAGACCAATGGTACCCCTACCTTTCTAAATCCTGCTCAGCTGACAACAGAGTGCAGACAGTCCCAGGAAGCTCTTCCTCATGTGGATGGACAACTACTAAACCTTAACAGAGCTTAACTCCGCATCATGGTACAACCTCAACATTTCGGATAGCCCCCTTTGTAAAGGCTGCCTGAATGAGGAGGACACAGCTCTTGAGTTGCAGTAGTGTAGCCGAAGCAAGATACAAGTTCCTTGGCAACGCAAGGACACTTTCGAAAGTCTGCAGAAACGAGAAAAGTCTCCAGGCCCTCCTGGAGGACATAGGGTGAATCTACTAATGCGGAAACGAGCCCGTACCGTACCCGTACAAGAGGCCGACCGCACAACTTCAATGGAAATAAAAAAGTCACGCATTCTTTGTTAGTGTCAAAAATAACTTTTATTTATTCAGACGATAAGTTTTATTGAGTTTGAACTGTCAATGAAAAGGAACATCGAATCTCAGTGTGCTGCGCGGTCGGAAATTTAATTTTTTAAGCTCATTAATGGAGTTTAACTGTTAAAACGAAGTTCATTGTCATTGAGTTACGCGGTCGCCCTGCAGTCAGGGTCCTGTCATATGTCGAGTCACAATTATAAAATGTACTTACTGTATATATGTAGGAGGGCAGTGGCAATTGTTCGTCGTAGCCCAATTGTGGATGCACCAACCTGGACAGCAGCGCTTGGACACGTTTCCAGCCATTGTCAGAGCCACGTATGCAAATGCATCGGGCCTGCTCCCACCTGCCCACGACACGCTCCTCTTTCCAACCCTGTAGTAAGGAGAATTGAATTGAATTTTCACACTGTTTCTATGATACAAGCACTTTTTATTTATTTATTTAAGACATACCAGAATTACCTAATCAATTGCAAAAATAAAAACAGACTTACACTAACAATTTAGGCATGTACAGTCAGCAGCAGATATATGTGAGCACGCAATGTGATCGAAAGTGTCTACACACCATTAGTTTTTTTATAAATTTTTTTTTATTGTTGTTAAGCCGAAGTGTGGTCCATGAATGAATGTCACTGCTACTACAATTCAATAACTGTGAATAGCAATCACATCCACTATGCCGGCCTAGATGGAACCGGCAACTTGCAAGCTGATCCCGAAACGTGACCAAATCACTTCACGGTCTGTATATGAATGAAACAATTTCTTAGCATCCATGGATTCACCGTGCGGGTGCCGGGTCCATCGCGTGGCAGGCGGGAGAATGAAGGCAGCGTTTCGGACTTGTGACCGAAATGTAGGTTTCAAAGCTTTTTGTGACATGTCAACACTCACCTTCCCTGCCTTCACTATTCCCTCTACCCAACCAAATATTGTAAGACCCCACCAATGCCGCCTTCGACATACGATCCAAAAATGAGGTTACGGCGGACCTTGGGAGGCCAAGATGTTTTAAAAGATGATGCAAGGATTTTGCTGGTAATCCCCTTGCGCCAACTTCCACTGAGTTTTAAAACCGTTTTTCGTCATCTCGTTCGTGAGATCATAATATTTATTGGACTTGGTGCTGTGGTCCTTTGGAATGTTTGTTTCCCACGGAACGGTAAGCTCTATGATAATAATAGTTTTTAAGTGTCGAGAGTAAACTAAAATGTCTGGTCTATAGGCTGATACTGCTAGATCTTCGGGTATCTTGTAGTGCTTTTCGAATGTATCCATGAGTATTTTCCAGTCAGGTGCGTCGCGCAGGATCGAGAAAGGCTTATTTTGTGATTTTCTGAGACGAGACTCTTTCACAAAAGTAATCTGTCTTTCATTTGTGGACAAACCTTTCCTAGCTCTGCCAATGCTAAGACTTACTGCTTCACGGATAATTTCCAGGACTTTATCGTGTCGCCGCGAGTAACAGCCCCTATTAAGTAGAATGACACACCCCACCAGAATATGTCTCGCAGTTCCCACGGCAAGACCACATAATGTACAGGTCTTATCAGTACCTTTACCCCACCTTACCAGATTGCTCTGGTCAGGCAGAGACATTTGAATGCGTTGAGATAGAATTTTACTAACGCTGGAGACCAATCATACATTTTTGTTCGCCATTTCAAGGCTGGAGGTACACATATCTCTCCTAGGGTGAGCCACTCATTCTGTACCTCTAGAGTCGTTGCGTGCACTCTATAGGCGTGTGCCTCGTCCTGCTTGAGTAAGGATTTTATCATTTCTTTATCGCTTTACTTTTTCTCCCAACCTAATCCCTTCAAGATGCGCAAATACGCCAACCTCTAACTAGGCAACCTAGCTTTCTAGAGGATGTCTCCAATTTGGTCGGCGAACACCCTCTTGGGGCCTGCCTCGTTTAACGTATCTATTCACATCAGATTTATAAATTCCTTTCGTCAATCTACTTTCACTCATCCTTTTTACGTTTCAGTTGATAATATGTAAAGTGTAAACTACTGATTGATTACTTACTGGGAATTTGAGTATGTTTGTCGCATTATGATGTATTAAATGATCATACTCGTCTTGCGGATCACCAATCTGAAAAGAAAGGGTATTTTTTTAATTATACATTTCTATACTATGCTACTAAAGTGCTTGTATCATAGTAACAGGACAACCAAAGTACATATATCAAAGAAACATAGGTACCAGTGAGTGGTTCCGAACCTGTGCTCTTCCGTTTGTGTAACCATTGCACTGCCTCTACACCACGGTCGCCTTGAATTCATTATTGCCTCATGGAAACATGGCATGACGGATTAACGATTAAAAAACAATGACTTCTGAAGCAAATCAATATGAATATATAAAAATATCTATGAATTACAGTGAAAATTTTTAAATTAGGTATTTATTATTGGGGCACAACATTTGTCATTTGTGAATTTTCCGTTTTAGTGTCCGACCCAAAGTTCTGCTACTTACAGTTATTGAATTGTAGTAACAGTGACATCCATTCAAACCACACTCCAGCTTAACATCAAGCGGGGTGCTGTCATATGTCGAATCACAATAAAAAATAATAAATTACCTCATAAATGACGCCACATTCACCGCACTGTGTTGCGCCAAATCTTTTTTGTCCAGCATCAATAACATACTGATTTGTAATACTTTTTATTATCGGTTTCTTGGCCTTCTCCGCTATTACTGTAAAATTCAATTTTTAATTTTATTATTATAAAGTTATAGGGATGGTTGTTGGAGATGGAATCACAATCCACTATTAATTTTTAGAAGGTATTTATTATACAACAATTTAAGAAGATTATGTTTGCACAAATAAGTTGAAAGAAATTTATAAATCTGATGTGGATGGATGCGTTAATGGAGGCAGATCCAGGAGGGTGTCTCCCACCAAATCGGAGAACACCCCCAAGAAAGCTAGGTTCTAGAGTGGTAGGCAGTGGTACCCAGTCTGCCGATCCGGGGTAGTACCACCACTTACAAGTATACAGACCGTGAAGTGAATTTTTGGTCACGTTTCGGCATCAGCTTGTAAGTTGCCGGTTCCATCTAGGCCTGCATAGTGGATTGCTACTCACAGTTATTGAATTGTAGTAGCAGTGACATTCATTCATGGACCACACTTCGGCTTAACACTAAGCGGGGTGCTGTCATATGTCGAGTCACAATAAAAAAAAAGGTTGCCTAGTGCCCATAACCATAGAGCTTGTATGAAGAGAATTGTGAGAATGTGAAGGAAGCGAGGGAGTGGGAAAGAGGCGTGACAATTTGATTGATTGATGATGATTGATTAATTGAACTCACCTTTGCCGTTGGCCTTTTCGAGTCCAGTGTCAGGTGTACTAAATATTGGGAACAACTTAGATGTCTCTTCAGACTCGGCTTTATTCTTGTCTTCGGAAGCTGTAAGATATATTTTTGTATATGTTAAAAAAGTACTTAGTAAGGCACTTATCACTAAAAGCTATAAATTAAGTAAATAGCCTAACTTAAATAGCTTAAACCTTTATTGAAAAACAGATAAAATTTAAAGTATAAATAAAAATATCATCTTATGACGTCGCATCAGAGATAGTCCATACTTATTGTCTGCAGACTTCTCCGTCAGCTGTTTGGACAACTCCTTGACCAGGCGCTTAACCAAAGGTCCCCATGGGCCCATCGCTTCGACCCCAAACAGCGCAGATTTGTAACCAGTACCGAGGTTGGCGTATTTGCGCAGCTTGAGGTTCTCAGATGCAGAAATCGCCGGATGGCAGAGGTCGCCTGGATGTGAGATAGGGCTAATGTCTACAGATTGCATCCCAAACCAGAGACCTGCCAAGTTCTCATGATCAGGCAGTTCGAAGTTAGATGTCGAGTCACAATAAAAAATATTTAAATTTTATTTTTATTGTGACATGACATCTGACCTCGTCCGGCCTGATGATAAGCAAGAGGAGGTCCAAGAGTGACGACACTGAGAAAACCGAGTTTGTTCTCAGCTGCCTCAGCCGCCGTCACTATGCCGGCCAAAGGTGCTTCTTTACACATCGCTTGAAGGATACAAGGTCATAGGATGGACAGAACACATAGGCAGGAAAAGCATTCCACTTGTCGATTGATCTACAATTCATACTTACATTGGAGTACACACTCAGTGTATGCAAGCACAGCCTCCCCATCCATATTATTATTTTTTGCTAGTTTTAATATTTTTTCGTCCAAACTTTGGAGTTCACGTTCAATCTCGTCAAGGTCAGGTACATCTTCTTGCACTGAAATAAGTATTAAGTGAGTTTTTTTTTACATAATATCTATACTACGCTATTCACACAAGCTTATTCATAGAAACTAATAGAAATAATACTTTTTTTTCAGTATTTAAAAAATCCTCTTTTCTTAAATATTATAATTAATAAATGATTTATAGTTATTCTATTTGACGAAAATAATATCCTTTATTAAGAAACAGATAAAGTATATGAACTATAATTAAACTATAAATAAAAATATCATCTAATGACGTCGCATCAGAGATAATCCCAAGGAGACTGGCAACATTTTCGCTTTGTATAGCAAGGCCGCGTGGACAACTCCTTGGCCAGGCGCTTAGCTGTAGGTCACCAAGGGCCCATCGTCTCAACCCCAAACGGCGCAAATTCGTAACCAGTACCGAGGTTGGCGTATTTGCGCAGCTTGAGGTTCTCAGTAGAAATCGCTGCACGCTTAACGAGGTCGCTTGGATGTGAGATGGGGCTAATGTGTCTACACGACTTGACTAAACAACGACTAAAAAAGCCGAGTTAGTTCACGGCTGCCTCAGTCGCCGGCCAAAACATTTAATTTAAAAATAGTATAAAAAACATTTAATTTACACACATTTTTATTTTATAATTTATGACGCCATAATTTGGATTAAATTATTAATTTTAAGTAAAGAAATTTATAACGTCTTGTAAGCATTGCATTTTGATTTAAAAAGGTGATTTTTTAAAGAAAGAGAAGCTTATATGACGTGACTTTTGAATGTGAAGGAAGCGACGGAGTTGTGGCAAGTTGCGCTCCATTGTCTCTGCCTATCCCTGTGAGAAAAAGGCGTGACAATTCGATTGAAATTTGATTTATTGATTTTTTGAAAAAAAAACATCAGCGGGGTTAGGTTGGGCAAGTTAAAACGATTAACGTCTCTCGTCGGCGATTGTCAAAATAATAAAAGCTAGGCTAAATCCAATAAAACGGGACTATTAATCGTTGTGACGAATATCGTCTGTGCGATGACACGTTTGATCATTATCATCAATTGTCTCATTTTGGTGGATTTAGCCTAACATTTATTATTGTGCCATGCGGCGATTATCGTTTTAACTAGCCCAACCTAACCCCGCTGGTTAGGTGAATCGAGGTCATATGTTGTGTATTAATAAAATAAAAAATACCTTGCTCCACTACAAGGTATGAACCTTCCATAGGCATCACCTCCGTGGTTTTTATTACCTCAGATTGGTTGGCTGTAAACAAATTATTAATGAATTAAACAAATTTTATGCAGCTTAATATCAGTTTAGTTTGGTTTTGATTTTACATTTTTATTATTCTGACGTTTCGAGAGCTTTGCAGCCTTCGTGGTCTCTCAACTTAGACCCCCGTCAAGCTTCCCGGGGACCACTGGGAACTTGACGATCAACTTGACTGCTACTTGCAATTGTGTAAAGAAATAGCTTGAGTTGCTGTCTCGCAAATTGAGTTGCGAGGACGTTTCTAGAGATCTGCAGGAACGAGAAGGGTCTCCTGGACTTCCTGGAGAAGGCCTTCGGGTGGCTCTGAAGGAGAACGATTGAAGAAGGCACAAAAAAACCGAAGAGGCCTTTAGCCCGCACATAACTTTAATCAATGTTCGCGCAAAATCTAAGAAAATACTAAAAGAGTCTCACCACCCAATTCGAACAGCACACTACCCTCTCCCATTTCCATATTGTCACAGTCCACTGGTACTGCAGACACAGGTGGTAATATTGGATTAGACTCCTCCATCACTGCTGCATTGAAGCATGCCAACTCCTGACTCTTCACTTTGTTAATATGAGCTAACTCTCGCTCCGGCAAGTCCTCCTCAGTCCACTGGCTTAGTAGAGCTGCTATTGTTTGTTTTTCCGAAGCGAATGGGTCTGTTTTGTCTGTGGAATTAAGTTAATATATTTTTTAATACATTTCTATACTAAGCTACTAAAGTGCTTATTATATCAAAGATACATTGGTACCGGCGAGTGGTCTTGAACCTGTGCTCTTGGTTTGCGTAACCGTTGCATTGCGACTACACAACAGTTGCCTTATTAGGTTGAGTTAGTTAAAATATTTGTGGCAGCCCTAAGGTTTTTAGAATGAATTTGTCATGTAAACAATATAATTAGCCAGCAGCAGTGAAAACTGTAAGTTGTATAGGTTATTTCAAGAACTTTATTTTTTATTGTGACTTAAAATATGACAGCACCCCACCTGATGTTAAACTGGAGTGCAGTTCATGAATGGAAATGACTGCTACTACAGCTATTAACTGTAAGCAGTCACATCCACTATGCCAGCATAGTTAGAACTATCAACTTACAAGCTGATCCCGAAACGGGACTAAGTCCATTTGGATCAAGATCCATACTGGGCACTATACATGCGCAAAACGCTTCCATCAAATGATACGGAGTGATATGTATATTTTTTCCATCGGAACTAGTTCACTCATCTAGTTCACTAGCTCATTTAGTTCACTAGCTCATTTAGTTCACTAGCTCATTCAGTTCACTAGCTCATTTAGTTTAAGGAAGCGCATTCGGTTAGTTCATTCGGTAAAGAAAAGCTCCAGTTGTTCTGAAAAATCAAGATATCCTTTCTATAGAATTATTTTAGATCATATACTTCACAAATGTACACAGAAACTATAATAAACAATTATAATCACAATTACCAATTCGCATAATTTAAAACTACAAATATTCGTTAGAAAAATACGTTATAAAAAGACGACGAGTTGCTGCTCTCTTCAACATACTTTCCCACCATTACTGGTAATGCACGCGGTGTAAATATTTTCTTGTGCACGCGGAGAGCAATGGATATATAAAATATACTTTCACGGTATTACGCGAAAATACTAGGTACGAGTAACGAACGAGGTACGATTCCGTACGAGAATGTACGATGTGTTTATATCTCGTTCCATCATAGGAGTGGTGAGTGAGTGGATATGCGATGCATGACTCGGAACGAAATGAACTAGAGACACATTTGAATTTGCAGTGAACGAGTGAGTGGTGTAGTACCAGGATCGGAAGTATATCATTTTAGTGACTCGTTCCGGAACTACCCAAGTCTACTGGGCACCACTGCCTGCCACTCATGGGCTTCTTCTTGCAGCTGTCCAACAAAGTTTTGTATTATAATTAGTCATACAAACAAAATCAAAATAGCAAATATGAGAAATTCCTATTTAGTACTAAAATACCAACTTACCAAAATCAACATCACTTTGTGATGAATTTTTCACTGTAATTGCTGATTTATTAAGGCTCTGATTTGACATTGAACTATTATCCAACATAGCTGAGGATTTCAATGGCCCAGCACTAATCTTCACCTGCCTTTTACTATGGACCTTTGGTTTTCTGATCTTATGATAAACTCCCATATTAATCTGACCAGGTTTACGGTTCTTACGTCTACTACGATTATGACGTTAGTTAATACAGCACGCTCAATTTTATTAAGAACATCATGAGTCGGTTTTTGTATATTACTTTTTCCGTAAAAACTTTTCACAGACAAGATTTCTTTGAAGCGGTCTGAATTAAACAAGGATAACCTAGCCTTAGGCGCGGTAGCTGGGTCTAACTTCATGTATTTAGAACTTGGGGCACTGTCTTTACTACGCACAGAGTACTAACAAATCCATGAGAGGTCTGTCTATTCTGGTGCACGTACCTTCTTCATAGTTGGTTAAGGGGGGGGAGTCACAGACTATATAGAGATACTACGTATGGGGGGAGTTGTAACGGCGTGCTTATGAGGACATTCCAAAGATAGTATCTGCGGTATCTGCGCCGATGGATAGATGGCGCTGCATTCGTATAGAGGCGTTCCATAGTATGGATGGCGCTGAATATAAAATATAGTTATCTGGCGAGATGGCGCTGCATGTGTCCGCAGGCCATATTGTTCGCAGATAGTCACTTGAACCAATGAGATTGCGCGTACAATATCTCGCAAATGGTTTATCGACAAGGCGTTGGTATATATATAAATTTCAACGATAAGACGTCACCCGGCTAGTAGTGGCCCTATGCGCAACACGCGTATAGTGGGAGATCTCCTTTACTTTTCATAGTGGAATAATGCTCCGCTAAAAGGTGATACTGAAGGGTCAAGTAGTTGACTTTGAGGAGTTTTCAACATTTGTGTTGGAGAAATGGTGACACTATCGTCCAAATCTGTATTGGATATCTTTGTAAAGGGTGAAGAGTCATTCTTGGCCAAAATACCTTTGAAGCTTATGAATTTAGGTGTGTACTTCTTCTTTCTGTTGGATTTTCTAGCACTCTTAGTTGGGGTATTCTCCTTAGTATCAGTACCAGAGTCAGTATCAAATGTTAGGTCTTTTAAAGAGCTGCTACAGCTCTCAGTGTCTGCAATGAAACTAGCTAAGTTTTTGCAAGCTCTGCTGTGATGTCCATGCTCTGATGAGCTGGTATAACTGTTGCATGATTTGGTAGATGATGGAGTGCCAGGGTGGCTCTCCATGTAGGGAGTAACTGGAGTTGATTGAGAACTCTTAGGCTTATAAAGTTAGGCATCGTCTTTTGGCACCGTAATTCCGCGACTGAGGTAGCCGTAAACTGACTCAGTTTTATCAGTCGTTGTCACTCTTGGACCTAATCTTGTTTATAATCAGGCAGGTCGAGGTCAGATGTGTCACAATAAAATATATATATATATGCTTTAGGGTTCTGTGATTTATAGAATTCCTTAAACTTTATGAGATTAGTTGCAGAACAACCTACATGTGTGAATTATATTATGAAATTATGATTTTACAGGCATCAATCGATCATCACCTCAATACACAAGATCAAAGTTTGTAGAGGTAGTTGAAAGGAAAATAAAATTGCTTGATGATAAAGAAGACTACATAAAGATTAAAGCCTTAATGGAGTTGCAAATAAAAAAAGAGTGGCAAAGACTGAACAGTTGATCGGCCTTCGCCTTCGCCGTATGCGCCAGTGACTCATCAGGCTATCACAGCGACATGGCAGTAAGGAACGACAGAAGTTAGATTCTACAGTCTTATCATATCACGTGTTATGTATCACATCGAACATATGATATAGCGATGATATCATATCATAGGAAACCTATTATATATTATACTTAAGTGAAATAAAAATAAAGGATTTCAAATTTACAAATGTTTTATTTACATGTTATGTTTAATATTTATATATTTTCTAGTTTTCCAGCTGTTTCAAAACTATCTCCTAACGTGATGTATCCATCCTATAATCTTAGATCCTTCAAGCAAAAAATCACCTTTGGCCGGCATAGTGACGGTGACTGAGGCAACTGTAAAATATTTTATTCAGTCGTCAGCGCTCTCAGGACTGACGACTAAAAGAGAAGGCAGCCTGTTCCTGTGCTGCAGGCCTCACAATAGAGATAAAAAATTCAAATTTCGACGGGTCTGCAAAATATTTACAGAAATAAGAAACTACGAAAATTTTATGATATGAAATAAAATCACCTACATATACAAAACAATCTTACAAACTAATACAACATATCTTATATATACAATAAATGTGCCCTGTGGTTTCACACACGTTTCCATGAAATGAAAATAATTTATTAGCTTAGGTATGTTCTCAGCATCGTCAGATTCTACTATGGCTGTAGTATTATTATTGTGTGAAAAAGTCCCTTACAAGATTTCTTTGCAGAGTTACTCCACTTCTTGTGAAGCCATCGTGTAGTGGTACTGCCGGTTCTCTGATGGGTATATCAGAATCATTATAGGCTTCATTTAGATCCCTACACATGTTATGAAGAACGGCAGTGGCAACTATAATTGCTTCCATATTTATCCTCTGCACTCGCAATTTTAATGCAAGGCACAGAAATCTTCGTTTTCATACTTCAAATGACCTTTCCACCTATAAATTAAAAAATACATAAGTTTAAAAAAATATAATTACATTCATACATAAATTGCAATTACATTCATATATACATTTTTGGTATAACCAGTCAATAAACTAGTTTACCTGCAAAGTCTATCAATGATTATTTGGTGCTCTAAATGGTGTCATCATATATGTACTCTGTGGATAAGCACCATCTCCAAGCAAATACCTTAAATTTTTAATTTATTTGTTTATAACTTGTACTATAGTAAACACAGGCGGATTTATTTTTAGTTGGCATTCTCTACTAGGCTGGTAGCATCAAGTCCGCCTTCTAGTCAAAACTAGAACATAGAAGTAAAAAATGTGAGCAAAGAAGGTCAAAAAGGGAAATGATAAAAGACATTTAAATATAATCTCATAAGTATATAACTTGAATAAATATACATACATACATAAATATAGACCTAAGATGCTAGGACCAGTAGTATTTTAAAGGTTGGTCCTGTTAGGAGCTTCATAAATATGTTGAGGATTATTATACAATCTAGATATGGTAAAAGTAAAGGAGTTAGAATGGAAAGCAGTATGATTGGAAGGAATGTAAAGAGTAAAGTATGAAGGAATGTAAATGTAAGAGAACTCTCTTTGTAGTTGAGTCTGCAACCATCTCAACTTGGTTCTAAATTCAGTTATAATCCTACTTCCTAAGACCAAAGAAAAAGAACTGAATACTAGCATTGAGGAGAGTCCTCTCTATGTTATTATAAAATTATTGACAATATTCACTCTCTATTGAATTTATTAAAAACTATAATACCTGTTTCCAAACTCTCCATTTTCTAATATGGCTTTCATATTTGTATTGTTAAATATAGTGCTGTCGTGGACACTACCAGGCCATCTGCATACAATGTCCATTATTTTTAATTTAGAGTCCACAATCGTTTGGACGTTCATTGAATAGAAACCCTTCCTTAGAATCTATAAAGTTCAGCATCCTCCCCACCTGTTAAGATTTATCTATGTAATTCTTGTCATTTTAATAGCAGAACCAGGCAGGTGTTTTTCAACCAAATCGCAGACATCATTAAGAAAACTAGGTTCCTAGTGACCATAACCGTAAAGCTTTTATGAAGAGAATTGTGGATGAGAGGAAAGCGTGGGAATAGTGTCAGGATTGTGGCATATCCTTGTGGGAAAAAAAGCGTGACATTTTGATTGATTAACTAATAGCTAGAGAGTTGTATCAGAATCATGGAAATCAGAGGCATGTATATAAATCTGGGCGCCAATGCTGCTATCGCCTGTGATACGCGGTGAATAGAACGACACACTGTGGCTTTGTGCACTCCGCTCAGATCCCCAACAACAATCTACATAGAGCAGGTTGCAAAAAAACGTAAAGTGACCAGAAGTTGGTCAGATACGAACATTGAATTGTTTCTGAAAGAAAAAGTATAGGGTGGTACAAGGGTAAACTAAACTATAAATAAGACGGTATATACCGAAGCCCAAATTAAAAGGAACATTAGAAACTAACCTTGGAGTTTTTGTTCGGACTTCATGTTCAATTCGTCGTGCAGTGGTCTTATTATCAATTCGATAGCGGCACTTAAAATCATTTTCCTTAATCAACATGTGGTCCACTCTTATATTTATTCTTCGATGCCGTCGTGTTATATATTCAATTCATTATCGGAGCTTGAAGAGCTTGTTGAAGACATTGCGCAAAGAATAAATGACAAATGTCAAATTTTACTTATCCGTTAATGTAAATGTAAAATGTGAAGTTAAAGAGTGGTGCAACCCATTTTTCTTTTTTTCTTTTACTTATACGATACTTTTAACAAATTAGTAAATTAAAATTTTTGGTACAACCGGGTGAAAGAGTTTTATACTTTTTCAAAGTAAAGGGTGAGTATCTTGGATGTGTGGCTTCTTGTAGCATCTGTGAAGTAAATGTGTATTATTAATGTTTATTGACTTGAACTATTACTATACTACACAAACCTATTTTTCTCCTTCATATTTCTACTATTCTATCAAAATACCACATTTTAGACATAATACTTATCAAACACAAAATTAAATAAAATATATTAAACAAAAACTGTAAATTTACACATGTATAAGGCTACTCACGCCAAACACTTTTCTCTGGAGTCTTTTGCAGATCCTCGTCATTCATTTCATCACTGGAGCTCCTATCTAAGACACTGATTAACCCTAAATCACAATCTTCACTATCTGTATCGCTATCTAAGGCTGGTAACCGTCGATGCTTGGTTAACGATTCCTTTACGCTACCGCCATCGCTTTGAAATAAACCCTTCTTTCTTTCAGGCATCTTCGGAGTTTGGATTAACGGTATCCTTAAAGACCTGCGAGGCGTTGCTGTAGCCATTATAAACACGTAAGTTCCTTATAAAAGTTAGATACACTTATAATGAATACCGACCAACGGCTCGTACCGATTGACAATTACGAACAACTCAATGCGAACAACGCATGAAAATCACAGATAACTATTATACTAGTAATACAGATAGGACAGCTGCTTTGACTTATAGTTACAGTTTTAAAGGTTCACACGCAGCGCTAGCGTCGAATATCACTGATATTGACAAGCTGACTGATTTTGGATATCAAAATGGACGAAGGAAATCAAAATGGCCGCATATCGACGAGTTCTCGCGAAAAGAAAATGCTCCCCTTATTTATTTTAAATAAAAATCTTATATTATGGTATAAAATAAAAGTTTATTTTTAAATTAAATATTTATTATGTTATATATATACTTTTCTAATGCCAAGTTTTGCGGCATTTCCATTTTCGAAATAAACTTTTCCTGGATTGATGTGTTTAGCATCATATTAATTATGTTGCATCAAATGTGTAGTTCATCTCTTAAACATCGTATACTGCATGATGGTTCTTCAACATTGCAGCTATATGTATGGTCTTCATGTAATTCTAAAACAAAAATCAACATTATAAATGCTTTATCAAACCTACAAACATTAAATGACTTTTCTATTGTTACTATTGCAAATAAGTATGCGATATTTTAGTAAAACTTACCGGGTGTACAAAATATTCTATAAACAATTTCTTTAGCAGATGGCAAACAGAAAACAAAAACACTAGGAAAAAAACACTCGGAAGGACGCGAACACCAACGCCACCCCAGCCGGAGAAATTTCAGATTCTTTATAAATGTCTATAACCGATCGATAGGTAAAATTTATTACTTTAAGTATTAAAAATAAAAAAATTTCTTACTCTTTTATTTTTCGAGTTGTTAAACCAAATATATATTTTTAGGTTATGTTGTTTTTGTAAGGCTCATACCATTAAAATATAGAATATTTTTACATTACTTCTAACGAATAATTTATGACTTACGGCCGCTAAAAAGTCAACATGATTAAATTTAAGTTTCTAGGTTATTAACATTGTTTAATTTGTTATTAATAGTTTAATAGCATAACGCCTGAAATTTATCTTATTTTGAATCTATTTGAATTGATTTATTGAATTGTCACGCCTTTTTCCTACAGGGATAGGCAGAGACGATGGACCGCCACTTGCCACGATCCTAATCCTAACACAACTCCCTCGCACCCACAATCCCTTCCCAATATAAGCTCTTACTAAGCAACCGCAATCTACTTTGACTCATCGTGTCCAAGCCTTTGTGACAGGGTCTGGCACAAGGCCCTTCTTTCCAAGCTCGAAACATACGGTTTACCTGACCGTCTGAGTGGCTGGATAGCCGACTACCTGCGTGACCGCTCCATACGCGTGGTTGTGGATGGAAGCGCATCCTGCAGGGTGTCGGTGAATGCCGGGATTCCTCAGGGCTTCGTGCTGTCGCCGACTTAAATCCAGCATTCATTGCTATTCGCCTGCTATTACACAAATTGTATATACAAGGCTCAAATTGCTTCTTGCGCGGAGTACTGTTCGCGGTTTTGGGACGGCTCTGCCAAGTATCTTCTTAATGCACTAAATTCATTGCAGCGTCAAGCTGTCCGACTTATAGGTGATGCAGTGGTCACGCGAACTCTGGAGCCCCTGCAACTACGTAGACATGGCGGCTTCTTGCGTCCTCTATCGCCTATACAACGAAGAATGTTCCGAGGAGCTCTTTAACCTTGTTCCTACCCCGTCTTTTTACACCCGTAATACTCGCACAGGTCGGAGGGAGCACCCTCATTTAGTCGACCGAATCGGCAGTCGAACTAAACGGTTCGGTGCGTAGTTTCTTTGTAGAACAATCGACAAGTGGAATGCTTTACCAGTCCCATTCTCTCCATCCTGTAACCTTGGATCCTTTAAGCGACTTGTGAAGAGTGGGTGCTCCCTTCGACCTGTGCGAGTATTACGGGTGTAAAAAAACGGGGTAGGAACAAGGTTAAAGAGCTCCTCGGAACATTCTCCGTTGTATAGGCGATAGAGGACGCAAGAAGCCGCCATGTCTGCGTAATTGCAGGGGCTCCAGAGTTCGCGTGACCTCTGCATCACCTATAAGTCGGACAGATTGACGCTGCAATGAATTTAGTGCTGGAGCGGTCACGCAGGTAGTCGGCTATCCAGCCACGCAGACGGTCAGGTAAACCGTATGTTTCGATCTTGGAAAGAAGGGCCTTGTGCCAGACCCTGTCACAAAGGCTTGGACACGATGATTCAAAGTAGATTGGGGTTGCTTAGTAAGAGCTTATATTAGGAAGGGATTGTGGGTGCGAGGGAGTTGTGTTAGGATTAGGATCGTGGCAAGTGACGCTCCATTGTTTCTGCCTATCCCTGTGGGAAAGAGGCGTGACAATTTGATTGATTGATTATTTGTTAAATTATTTTTATTTGTTAGAATATTATATGCAAAACAATGTACCTACTTACCACATTTTGTCTAAATTATAAGTTGAGAATAGTGAGATCCATTATAGGTAATGTTTATAGTTATAAGGCTGTTATATTTGCTGTAGATTTAAATTAAACAAACATTGATAATTGTTTATATTATAGCAGGTCGCTACTATATAAATAATAATATTAACATCAGTATCTAGATAAATTTAATTTTGCTTATGGTCTCGGGCGGTACGTACGGGCCACGCGCCCTCGTAGCTAACAGTCCTGAGACTAATTGATCCCTTAGGTTCATCTCGAGAGACTGCTTAAATTCGCAAATTTTAGCCAAATGTATAAATACCTTGAAGATAATTGCTCACGGACTCGTCTCGCCGTGGATGTTTGCTCCGTGTCTAGCTGTTAAAGAGTGGCAGGCAGTGGTGCCCAGTCTGCCGATCCGGGGTAGTACAACCACTTACAAGTTTACAGACCATGAAGTGGCTTAGTCGCGTTTCGAAATCAGCTTGTAAGTTGACCATAACAACTAGGCCGGCATGTGACTGCAGATTACAGTCATTGAACTGTAGTAGAAGTTACTTCCATCCATGGACCGCACTCTAGCTTAATATCACGCGGGGTGCTATTTTATGTCGAGCCACAGGGAACCGTTGCAAAACTTCAAAGGGTTTTGAAGTTTGAAGTTGAACCTATTCAAAATACAACGACTAAATTTTCGTGGTATTTAAAAACAAAATAAATAATAATAACTGGGTAATATATAAAAACTATTTTTCATAAAACAATATTTATTTATAAATCTTACATGCAAAGAACCAATAAATATATACTTAATTCTTCAGAAACCAAAGTTTGTTTTATTTTGCCAAACTGCTTTCTTTCAATATTTTTAAAATGGTTATATGTGAAGTCTAATGAGGTATTATGTACTATAGTCATTGATCATACATTTTTAAATATATTTATTTTTAACTAGCTGTGCCTGCGGATTTACCCGCATGAAATTTGGTTTATTACACAGTCATATAGTACATAATATCTCATTAGACTTCACATATAACCATAGATTTTTAAAAATATTGAAAGAAAGCAGTTTGGCAAAATAAAACAAACTTTGGTTTCTGAAGAATTGTGTATATATTTGTTGGTTCTTTGCATGTAAGATTTATAAATAAATATTGTTTTATGAAAAATAGTTTTTATATATTACCCAGTTATTATTATTTATTTTGTTTTTAAATACCACGAAAATTTAGTCGTTGTATTTTGAATAGGTTCAACTTCAAACTTCAAAACCCTTTGAAGTTTTGCAACGGTTCCCTGTGTCTCGACATAAAATAGCACCCCGCGTGATATTAAGCTAGAGTGCGGTCCATGGATGGAAGTAACTTCTACTACAGTTCAATGACTGTAATCTGCAGTCACATGCCGGCCTAGTTGTTATGGTCAACTTACAAGCTGATTTCGAAACGCGACTAAGCCACTTCATGGTCTGTAAACTTGTAAGTGGTTGTACTACCCCGGATCGGCAGACTGGGCACCACTGCCTGCCACTCTTTAACAGCTAGACACGGAGCAAACATCCAAGGCGAGACGAGTCCGTGAGCAATTATCTTCAAGGTATTTATACATTTGGCTAAAATTTGCGAATTTAAGCAGTCTCTCGAGATGAACCTAAGGGATCAATTAGTCTCAGGACTGTTAGCTACGAGGGCGCGTGGCCCGTACGTACCGCCCGAGACCATAAGCAAAATTAAATTTATCTAGATACTGATGTTAATATTATTATTTATATAGTAGCGACCTGCTATAATATAAACAATTATCAATGTTTGTTTAATTTAAATCTACAGCAAATATAACAGCCTTATAACTATAAACATTACCTATAATGGATCTCACTATTCTCAACTTATAATTTAGACAAAATGTGGTAAGTAGGTACATTGTTTTGCATATAATATTCTAACAAATAAAAATAATTTAACAAATAATCAATCAATCAAATTGTCACGCCTCTTTCCCACAGGGATAGGCAGAAACAATGGAGCGTCACTTGCCACGATCCTAATCCTAACACAACTCCCTCGCACCCACAATCCCTTCCTAATATAAGCTCTTACTAAGCAACCCCAATCTACTTTGAATCATCGTGTCCAAGCCTTTATGACAGGGTCTGGCACAAGGCCCTTCTTTCCAAGCTCGAAACATACGGTTTACTTGACCGTGTTCCTTTTGTAATCAAAGGCATGCTGGACCTTGGATTTAGCATTCATTGCTATGCAGACGACAGCACGGTGCACGGACGCTACACTGCCCGCCCCGCAGCCGGAAAGCAGTAGATAGCTGATATGAGAGAATCTGTTGTAGCGGAGCTGAACCGGGTTTTTGGATGTATTTCCCACTGGAGCGACGAGAACCTAGTTAAGTTCAACGCAAACAAAACTCAGGTGTGTGCGTCCTCTATCGCCTATATCACGGAGAATGTTCCGAGGAGTTCTTTAACCTTGTACTTACCTCTTCTTTTCACACCCGTAATAACCGCACAGGTCGGGAGAAGCATCCGCATTGTGCTGACCGAATCGGCAGTCGAACTAAAAGGTTCGATGCGTGGTTTCTTTGTAGGACAATCGGCAAGTAGAATACTTTAACAGCCCTGTAATCCATCCTGTAACCTTGGATCGTTCAAACGATTAGTGAAGTAGCACCTTTGGCCAGCATAGTGAATGGTGACTGGGGCAGCCGTGAGTACTCAGTTTTTGCATTCGTCGGCACTCTTGGAACTCTTCTTGCTTGCCATCAGGGGGGTCGAGGTCAGGTCCAAAGCTCTCGAAACATCGGAATTAAAAAATTTAAAATCAACAATCAATATGAACGTGTTAGCCGCATAAAATTCGTTTAATTTATTAACCAATTTTCGGGCGAAATCTAAATCTAATCTAAGAAAATAATCCTAATCAAAATAACGGTATAAAATTAATGTTTTGTCATCACATATTTCATATGTCATCACATATTATTTAGACGTCTGGAAGTATGTGAAAATTAGTTACATACATACAAGTCTTAAAAAAGCTATTAAAAGTCAGTTAATTAAAAAGAAAGACCGAGTCTTCAGAGAGCAAAGGACCTCCAATAGAACACGCAAAGAAGCGAGTAATTATTTTTATTTTATTGTATTGTGCCTCGCCATATGACTTATGGCGGGGGCCTGATGTTAAGCTGTAGTGCGGTCTATGAATGGATGTAACTGCTCCTACAGGTAAATAACATAGCAGTCACATCTACTATGCCGGCCTAGTTGAAACCGAAAACTTACAAGCTGATTCCGAAACGCGACTAATTCACTTCACTAATTCAATTCAGGCTGGGCACCACTGCATAGTACTTTTTGATAATCAGACCCTTGGACTCTTCAATACTTTTAATAATTAATTAAATTAAATATAAAATAAAAACATAAAAACTGTGAAACAAGTATTATAGGTTTGTGGGTTAAATGTTTAGTTTACGTATCAGGCGTGGTACATTGGGTCTGCAGACCAGTTTGTTATGCGTAAAACCCTGGGTTCGATTCCCGGTCGGAGCAAATACTTGTTTCGTAGCTTTTATTCGTAAGATTTAATCGAATTAAATATTTAAGAGCTGGAGATTTGCTCCGGGTCCGATTATTAAAAAGTAGTTGGCAATGGTGCCCAGTCTGCCTAACCGGGATAGACTTATACCACCACTTACAAGTATACAAACCGTGAACTGACTCAGTCGCGTTTCGGGGTCAGATTGTAAGTTTCCGGTTTAAATTAAGCCGACATAGTGGATGTGACTGTTATTGAACTGTAGTAGCAGTCACCTCCATTCATGGACTCCATTCATTCTAGATAAACATCAAGTGCTGTCATATGTCGAGTCACAATAAAAAAAGCCCCGTTCATAATTTTAACAGGGGATAAAATCGGTCAGGTTGTAAACCCTCTTGGTAAGCGCAGGTTCATTTATAAATTGACGCATTTTTAATAATAGTTAGACCTCATTTTTATGTATTAAAATAATGTTTTCATTATTAATGTTAAAACCTAATGACAATTAATAAATTAAATCCGTCCCTGTGTGATCAGAATTCTGATACAGGGGCGAATTTATGAACAAGTCTAACAAGTTTTTAATAATAATATAATACACAGCAATATAGTATTTTTATTGATTATAGATCAATTAATTAATCAATCAATCAAATTGTTACGCCTCTTTCCCACAGGGATAGGCAGAGACAATGGTTATGAGCTCTAGGCAACCCAGCTTTTTTGAGAATGTCTCCGATTTAGTTGGAAATTTTTAAATTTGGTAATTTATTCATTAAAATATTTAGATTTTAAAAAGCGACATCTATGAAATTTCGATTAAACTACATAATAAATCATGATAGATAATTTAGGAAGGGCATTTTATTTTAATGGTTATATAATAGATGGCGCTGGTAAAGCATTCCACTTGTCGATTGTTCTACAAAGAAACTACGCACCGAACCGTTTAGTTCGACTGCCGATTCGGTCGACTAAATGAGGGTGCTTCCTCCGACCTGTGCGAGTATTACGGGTGTAAAAAGACGGGGTAGGAACAAGGTTAAAGAGCTCCTCGGAACATTCTTCGTTGTATAGGCGATAGAGGACGCAAGAAGCCGCCATGTCAGCGTAGTTGCAGGGGCTCCAGAGTTCGCGTGACCACTGCATCACCTATAAGTCGGACAGCTTGACGCTGCAATGAATTTAGTGCATTAAGAAGATACTTGGCAGAGCCGTCCCAAAACCGCGAACAGTACTCCGCGCAAGAAGCAATTTGAGCCTTGTATATACAATTTTCGTAATAGCAGGCGAATAGCAATGAATGCTGGATTTAAGTCGGCGACAGCACGAAGCCCTGAGGAATCCCGGCATTCACCGACACCCTGCAGGATGCGCTTCCATCCACAACCACGCGTATGGAGCGGTCACGCAGGTAGTCGGCTATCCAGCCACTCAGACGGTCAGGTAAACCGTATGTTTCGAGCTTGGAAAGAAGGGCCTTGTGCCAGACCCTGTCACAAAGGCTTGGACACGATGAGTCAAAGTAGATTGCGGTTGCTTAGTAAGAGCTTATATTGGGAAGGGATTGTGGGTGCGAGGGAGTTGTGTTAGGATTAGGATCGTGGCAAGTGGCGGTCCATCGTCTCTGCCTATCCCTGTAGGAAAAAGGCGTGACAATTCAATAAATCAATTCAAATAGATTCAAAATAAGATAAATTTCAGGCGTTATGCTATTAAACTATTAATAACAAATTAAACAATGTTAATAACCTAGAAACTTAAATTTAATCATGTTGACTTTTTAGCGGCCGTAAGTCATAAATTATTCGTTAGAAGTAATGTAAAAATATTCTATATTTTAATGGTATGAGCCTTACAAAAACAACATAACCTAAAAATATATATTTGGTTTAACAACTCGAAAAATAAAAGAGTAAGAAATTTTTTTATTTTTAATACTTAAAGTAATAAATTTTACCTATCGATCGGTTATAGACATTTATAGAGAATCTGAAATTTCTCCGGCTGGGGTGGCGTTGGTGACGCGAACGCCATTTTCACTCCATAGTAGTGATGGAGTGAAATCAAATGACGATAATCGAATTAATTGATTCCAGTAATCATTCGATTTAGTCGATTATTAAGAGGAATTATTTACTAACTTTAGCGTCGCATAGCGTCAAGCACACTAGACTCCATTGTAATTATTTACTAGCATACATTCGTTTAAAAATTAGCATTTCGGCAATTCGAATGAATCGGTTAAAATTAGTAATATGGATTTCGATTTATTGCAACTACTACTGTTTTATTAAACAAAAAGTAACAACAAGCGTGTCCGAGCAAGACGAACGTCCGCGTATTAAAGTAAAACAAAACTAATATATAAAAACCATGATTCAATTAGAACAAAGAAATAAATAAGAAAAAAATGTTAAGATTATCATTATTACTATTTATTTTTATTTTTCATTATATATCTTCATACTGTTTTACCATTATAGTACTGGGGGTTTCGGAGGTATTTTTTTGGAAAATATTTATTGTGTTTATTGCGAATATTTACTAGTATTTATTGCGTTAAATTTATAGTATGTGCTATACAAAGATGATTATGTTTTTATAAGTTCTCTACTACTGCTGTTGCTACTAATATTAGTATTATCGTTCGATTATATTAGTTGGTTATTCGGTTAATGAAATCATTCGACTTGCACATCGCTACTCCGTAGAGTATAGAATTTTGTGCAGCGCTTCGTGTGAACTTGAAAAACTAAGCTGTCACCCCCCTGCTTGCTCCCCTATTGTTATTTGGCGCGTAAAACATCTGTCAACTTTTTTTTATGGCTTGGATACAGTTACTTAAATCTTTTTTTAATAATATACTATGGCTTGGATACAAATCGATGTATTAATATTTTTCATGTTTCCATGGGTAAATATTATAAAAAAGCAACTAAACTTAAACTTTATTATAAGTATTACAAGATGTTGCGGTTTATGGTGATGCTATTAAGAAATAAATATACGGAAATAAAATCTCTTTCGACGGAGTCTATGGTGAAAACAAAATTACATTATTCGAATGACTTTGTTTATATTATTCGATGTATTTCAAATGATATTATTCAAACTTCATTTATCCACTGCTACCACTGTCCCACAAAACTTTTAAAATTTTATTAATATTGTAATTAAAAAATATGTAGGGAATAAATAAAAAACCAAAATAAGTTCAAATTTATTAATCAAAATGCCAATAATCTATTATTGATTAGTTTTTCATTCTCAAGATTAAAGATCTCCTCAGAACATTCTTGGGCATAAAGGATATCATTGTCGTGTTCCATCTTCATTATTCATTCACTAACTAAATATTTAACTGAAGAATTGGTTCTAGGACTTATTAAAACAAAATTGTGGAGAAGTTTTCTTTAATAATGAAGATTACATCAATAATAAAATAGTTCAATGCCTTACGGTTCCAAGTATTTGTTTTTTTTTTATTGTACTCGACATCTGACCTTGACCCGCCCGATGCAAAACCCCAGACTTCACTGCTGCCTCAGTCGCCGTCACTATGCCTACGTATCTGCTTCTCCACGCATAAGCAGATACGTATTTAAAATACTAGTGTAAAATCATTGAGCTGCTATTTATTTATTTCATACAATGCTTGGTTGAGCTTAGATAGGGTGGAAATACCAGTTAAGTCACGCATCGCCGAAAATTAAATAGGATCCCATAATAACCTGTATAATATAATAAACAACTTTATTAAAACCATTGCTATAGTACTACCATTTTTATAACTATATCATCAATAATATTTTAATAAGAAAAGACGTATAAGACGTATAGATAAAATATAATCAATTAATCAATCAAATTGCCACGCCAGTTATAGGCAGAGACAATAGAGCGCCACTTGCCACGATACTGACTCTAACCCTTCGCTCGCTTTTAACACGTTCACTGCCACTACGATTTGCGTGAAGTTACCTCAGGTGCCACATACATTTCACAGTGGACTCGCTAGGCAAGTCGGTGGCACTGGAGTAAGAAAACACTGGACTCGCTAGGCGAGTTCAGTGGCACAGGGTTTAGGTAAATTTTTGTTTTTGCTATTTTTGTGGTTGTTGGAGTCTTTGTAACAGTTACAGGCCAATTAAAAGGTGTTTGACGATCATCCAGTATGTTTAAACCTATAAATAAAGCAAAAAACTCAATAAATAAAATAATAGGTAAATTTGTTTCGTAATTAAACCAGTGCTTTCCAACCTTTTATAAAATATTTGTGTTAAGGTTATATTTTAAAACTGTTTCAAATTGAATAGCATTTAATTCTATAAATGTAAACCACATTTAGTTAATGTATTTTATTTTTCCTCCAAGAATTTCATTATGTTTATAATAACATAATATATTATAAACAATGTTATAAGTTTTTATTTAAATAATTTATTGCTACAGGTTTTTTTTTGTCGGTGACTTTGATAGTGTAACAATGGCAATTCTTTTGGACATGAATTCTTTTTGATACTTGCGCCATTTCTCGATAAATTTACTAATGAAATTATTAAAAGCTTTCTTTAGATAAACATGGTTGTTTGGTAACAACAATTTTTTTTTATTACTGCTTGGTTATAAAAAGGAAAAAAAGACAACAAATGAGGCACCGCTTCTTTTTACCCAAATACGGCGAAGCACTCGATATTTGGAAATGATTTCAAACAGATGAGACTCAAACAATTTTTTTATCGAAAACTACTTGAAATACGTATTTCATTATAAACTATGATACACGTGTTTAAATTATATTTACGTGTGTAATACAATGACATAAGTTGGAACCTCTACATATTAAAGGCGGTAGGTTAAAATCTTAACAAATGTTTTTTAAAGCGGATCTGCAAATGTTTTACCACAAAATTATAACCCCGAAAAAAATGTAAGTTGTTTATTTATTACACAATAAATATCGAATAGTTTGCCCATAACGATATCAAATGATCAGTGGCGTGCGGTGGATTTTTACAAAGGGTAGGCAAAAAAGATATCCTATTTTGTACTATACTAAATATAAATCTTATAGTATAAAATAGTATTCTGTGAATTTTACAATATACACTTACATATAGGTACATTTACATTACAATATACATAACCTACCTTTTGTACATAATTAAAAATATATTAAATAAATATTCATAGCAAGTAACATCTACACAAGATAACCCTCAATAAAGACTTCATTATAAATGATATTACAAAATACAAATAATAACCTAAATAATCAATTAATTTTATAACATAACTTTCGTATCTTTTATGCACATGTAAAATAATTTTTTATATTTCTTTTTTTACCAAATAATAAATCAAACAATTAATTAATTTAAATATTAAACTCAACTATTAAACATTTATCTTAATAAACGAGAGCAAACAATCGATACACAAACTTCTGTCAAAACAATAAAAGAAAAAACAAAGAACGAAAAAATAAAAACACCAATCGGTATAACACGATAAAATATATGCATTTGACACATAAAACAAATACAATAAGAAGCCATTCAATTTGGTAGGGTAATACTTGAGACCGGAACTTAAATTCACGCACACATGGACAGTCTGTTCTTATACGACTGACAACACCGGCGTCACACTAAGACAAGAAATTGCGTTAGTGTGTGTGGATTTGACACCTTTTTAATTCGGTCTAACAAAAACTGGACGTTGAATATTTATTAAGCGCCTTATTTTTGCGAGTTACCGGGGGAACCTTTGCGCGTCGTAATGGATTTTATATTCAGGCGCTTATTATTTTTGCAATTAAATATTGATTGATATATTGAATGTATACTAATTGTGTATTATTTAGTAACAAAATAAATAATACAGTTTTTTGCGGGCAGGCAGAGTCTTTATGACTATTTAGACCGCACGCCACTGCAAATGATAATATTTTCTTGTTTTAGAGCGTGATTTTCCAGTACTCGGGTTTTGATTTTGAGCTTACTTTTTATTACCGTAACTTTTATAATCGTCTTGGCTTGAACTTGTGACTGTGAACGTCATTGCCGCTTCTTTTTACCTAAATACGGCGAAGCACCCGATAATTGGGAATAATTTCAATTAGATGTGATTCAAAATATTTTTTCTTCAAAACTACTTGAAATACGTATTTCAATATAAACTACGATACATTGTTCAAATTATACGAGTACTTACGTGTGTAACACAATGACATAAGTTGGGACCTCTACATATTAAAGCGTAGGAGATGTGCTCAATGCTGGTACACATTAAAAAAAAATTACAAACCCATTTCGCATGCGAAGACTGTGATCATATCATAAATATGCAATATGTGGTTTTAAATAAAAATGTTGATTATTATTCGATTTATTTAAGTAATTTTCTTCCTAATCACTCTGCGCCTACAAAACAAAGCATTTCTACAATCTCATTAATTTTACCCTGAAATAGCGTAGTTATTTTTGATAACAAAAATCATATTAACAATCCTAGACATAAAATAAGTCCCTATTGTGATTTGGTTATTTAATTTTATGCAATAGTCCGCTTAATGATTATAATGTTTTGTATTGTATTATAGATCCTAATGAGCGAATTGTATTTTATTATAATTATTTAAAGTATAAGCCTAACATATTAAATTTTATAACATTCAATTACTTGTATTACTTCAATAAGGTATAGAAGAGAAAGCACACATAAATATTCTTTTTTTTAATATACTGATTTCGTGATTGGCCCCGATATTTCTACTTTATAATGACTCTAATTTTACTCATACTCCTTATTTATCGCTTCCCTAACTTGATGAATGATAGGTTCGCCATCAGTTACTGTTTTGTGTTATAAATATCGCATTAACAAAATGTTTGAGAAACTCTGGCAGTGAACTCGCCTAGCGAGTTCATGGCACTGGAGAATAACTTTTTTTCTTCAAAAAATAAAGTAAGCCTTTACACCCGGGCCACTTCATAAATTTATAAATTAGCGCATATTTAGTCTACACTGTGATTTTGAGAAGAAAATACGCATAGGTTTTCGAAATAATACAGAAAAACACTGGACTCGCCAAGCGAGTCGCTGGCACCTGAGTGAACATTTAGGTGGACTCGCTAGGCGAGTCGCTCGCACTGAACGTGTTAAGGCGATTATCGCTTTTGATTGTGCTGTTTCTATGATACAAGCACTTTAGTAGCTCAGTATAGAATTGTATAATAAAATAATAATAATAAATGAATAATAATTTCGATTACAGGCGTGGCTGAACGGTTAGCGATTGGTTTGTTACGCGTAAAGTCTCAGGTTCGATTTCCGGTCGGAGCAAATATTTGTTTTATAGCTTTTATTTGTAATATTTAATAATAAACAATTAAATTTCATTAAAATTAATAATTACCTATAATTAAACTATAAATAAAAAATATCTTCTAATGACGTCGCATCAGAGATAGTCCCAAGGAGACTGGCAACATTTCCCCTTTGTATAGCAAGGCTTATACGTTGGCAGAAATAATTGCCAGCCTTCCTGTCTCTAGACCTCTCCGTCAGCCGCCTGGACAACTCCCTGGCCAGGCGCTTAGCTGATGGTCCCCAAGGGCCCATCGTCTCGACCCCAAACGGCGTAAATTCGTAACCAGTACCGAATGGTAAAATGGGGGTGTGGACGAGATAACACCGTCCATAACCTCCATTATGCAGGCATGTCTAGCACAACACTACATACCCAAAGCTTGGAGAGAAGTAAAGATAGTTTTCATTCCAAAGGCAGGAAAAAGTGACTACACAAACCCCAAATCGTACAGACCCATAAGCCTCAGCTCATTCATGTTGAAAACTATGGAGAGGCTATGTGATCGGCACATACGAGACAATGCACTGAGTAAGGTGCCATTGCACCCACAACAGCATGCATACACCACTGGCAAATCAACTGAAACAGCGCTACATAGCGTTGTGAAGAAGATAGAATTGGCCATTGAAGATACAGCAATCTGCTTAGGGGCCTTTATAGATATAGAGGGAGCCTTTGACAAGACGAGCTTCGACAGCATCGAAAGGGCACTACACAAGCACGGTACTGATGAGACAACACGTAAATGGATAAGTAGCATGCTAAGACAACGGGCGATTCAATTCGACGCTAATGGGATTAAAAGAGGTATCGCAGCGAAAGGCTGCCCTCAAGGCGGGGTCCTGTCTCCTCTGCTGTGGAATATAGTGGCCAACGACCTCATAACCAAATTGAACAACAAAAACTACTACACAGTAGGATACGCAGACGATCTAGCTATTCTGATCAGTGGAAAGGTAACCAGCGTTGTCTTCGACGTCATGCAATCCGCACTGAAGGTCGTGCAGCATTGGTGCACCGAATCCGGTTTGTCTGTCAACCCTAACAAGACTGAACTAGTACTGTTCACGCGGAAGAGGAACATAGGAAAATTCAAACTACCAAAACTGTTCGGCACAGAAATTCAACTGTCAGCAGAGGTGAAATATCTGGGCGTCATCTTGGACAGCAAGCTGAACTGGAGCAAACACTTATCAAGCAAGCTCGACAGCGCCACCATAACACTATGACAATGTCGTAGACTACTGGGCAAAAAATGGGGAATAAGCCCCAAAATCATGAAATGGATGTATACCTCCATTATTAGACCGTTCGTCACCTACGGTGCGTCGACTTGGTGGCCCAGAACCAGGCTGAAGACCGTTCAAGACAGACTGCAACAATTCCAGCGCATGGCATGCACGGCCATCACAGGCTGCATGCTTACAACACCCACAAAGGCGCTGGAAGTCATCCTGGGCATGCTGCCCCTACATCTGCATTTGCAGTTGGAGACGACACTGACGGCAACGAGGCTCCTAACATTGAACCTCTGGAACATAGACTGCCGAGCCACACACACAACAGTTCTTAACGATGCAATTGAGGAACAACCCCTCCTAGTATCGATCATTGACAGAATCCCAAAGAAGTTTGTATTCGAAAAGAGCAATAAAATACAGCTGTGCGAGGAAGAAAAGGACCACTCTGGCGCCGAGGAACTAAGAATCTACACTGATGGATCCAAGACCGGTGCGGGAACAGGGGCAGGAACCTTCTCGTGGGATCTAAACATAAATATCTTAACAACGCTCGACGAAAACAGCTCTGTGTTTCAGGCAGAATGTGTTGGTATTCTGCAGGCAGCGCACGCAATAACGAGGAGGGGAATTACCAACCATAAAATCAAGATCCTCTCTGATAGCAAAGCAGTACTTTTGGGTCTGGAAAGCAACTGCAAAAACTCAGCCCTAATCTATGAATGCCACCTGGCATTGGAGGACGTATGCACGTCGAACCAGATCACTCTCCAATGGATCAAGGGTCATAGTGGATCGCTGGGCAATGACGCGGCGGACGAGCTGGCCAGGAAGGGATCGTCCCGTCAACCGATGGGACCGGGACCTATTGTGCCCCTACCATTCCAATTCCTGCGCAGTTGGCTGCGCCAAAGAACAGGTAACCAACATGAAGACGCATGGTCACAAACAACGGATTTCAGACAGTCCAGGGAAGCTCTCCCTCATATCGATAGACGCTTGACTGGACGTCTGCTAGACCTTAGCAGAGCCAAGCTCCGCACTTTGGTAGGTGTCATAACGGGGCATTGTGGTTTTAATAAGCACCTGTACAACCTCAACATATCGGACAGCCCCCTTTGTAGGGGATGTCTGAATGAGGAGGAGACAGCTGCACATGTGCTCTTGAGTTGCAGAAGCACAACAGTTGCAGAAGCCAGACAGAAGTTCCTTGGCAACGCGAGGACGCTTCCGGAGGTCTGCAGGAACGAGAAGGGTCTCCTGGCCTTCCTGGAGGAGATCGGGTGGCTCCACTGAGGGAGAACCGTTGAAGAACGCACAACGATACCGAAGAGGACTTCAAATGCGGAAACGAGCCCGCTAAAGACTACTACAAGACTACAACCAGTACCGAGGTTAGCGTATTTGCGCAACTTGAGGTTCTCAGCAGAAATCGCCGCACTTCCCGCGCTTAACGATGTCGCTTGGATGTGAGATGGGGCTAATGTGTCTACACAAGTCGCATCCCACACCAAAGACCTGCCAAGTCTCCATGGCCCAACAGTCATTCCGTCAGGTCTCTTGCCATCGCTCCGCGCAATACCACAAGGTTCTAAAATTGCGGGTACTCCAACAGTGACAAGAGCCCTTCGGATGATATCGTTGAGCGCCGCGTGACGGGGAATGCGACCGGCACTTCTGGCACAAGAAAGCCCGTGGTGTCCGAAATTATCCACCGGTTCTCCGCACCGACACTGGTGTTGATGGACAGTCCGGGCTCCGAGACGAAGACATACCGCCAGGGTCAGGGTATTTCTGTCGAGGAGTGTCCCAACCGATGCAGACGGAAAAGCCTGCAACCAGAAACCCGACTCCCTAGTAGAGACGGCTATGAGGCGAGCCCGCTCTTTTATGTTACTGGAAGATAAAATATCTTCCATTACCATTTTGCAGAGCGGCTCGTCCCATAGTCGTTGAAATTTTGGCGAAATTGGTAGCGAAATATTAGGGCACGCAACTGACCAGGCATCTCTGGCATCCGACATGTACGCCGGCTCCACGGAACCCAAAGATGGGTTTGTGATGCTCCCGTAGAGCTCGACAGTACTATGTACAGACGACAGAAACGCTAATAATTATATTAAATATTGCAAATATTTGTTAATAAATAAAGAGGTGGATATTTGCTTCGGGTCTGGTTATTAAAGAGTGGTACCCAGTCTGCCGATCCTGGGTAGGACAACTACTTGCAAGTATATAGACTGTGAAGTGATTTGGTCGCATTTCGGGATCAGCTTGTAAGTTGCCGGCATAGTCGGTGTGATTGCTACTTACAGTTATTGATTTGTAGTAGCAGTGACATCCAAGCACTCCAGCTTAACATCAGGCAGGGTGCTGTCATATGTATCCACAATAAAAAATAAATTCTATATTTCTATAAAGTATTTTTTGTTGCCTAGTGCCCATAACCATAGAGCTTATAAGAAGAGAATTGTGAATGTGAAGGAAGCGCTCTATAGTCTCTGCCTATCCCTGTGGTAAAAGGCGTGACATTTTGATTGATTGATATTTATTATATTTTTAGATAAGTGAAGACGAGCGCAAGAGTGATGACAGCGGGCGTCCCACAAATAAACACCAAAAATACTTACAGTAATCATAGCAATATTTTGTTAAAACCTTTACTTGTAAGCGGGCAGTGTCTTTTCCGCTCGTTGTAAGCGGGCAGTGTCGTTCCCGCTCGTTGTAAGCGGCTGGCATACTCCCTTCGCGTAATTATTTAAAAAAATACACTTTCGTTATAGTCTGTTTTCGTCATAACCATTTTTGTCTATGTTAGTCCAATTTCGTCATTAGATTTGTTTGAATGTAATTATTGTCTTATTTTGTCACAGGTAAACTATTTGATCTATGGCTGATTATTTCTGGGATAGTGGAATTATTATTTCTTTGTTTTTATTTGATTCGTTTTATTCATTATTTGCTAATTTCTTATACTGTAACTTATTGTATTAAACAAATTTTATGCTGCTTACTATCGCGTATATTTTAATAACCGAAATAAACGCGATAGTTAGTAAAATTTGTTTAATTAATTAATCAATGTTCGCGCAAAATTTAATTTTTATTTTAATTATAAATTTATTCAAGGGACTTCCCATTTTCAATAATAACTTTTTTGAAGTTATAAAACAAATTAGCTTGGCATCTTGCTATAATACGATTAAATGCAATTTTTATGACTTAAACAAATTTTATGCGGCTTACTATCGCGTTTATTTTGGTTATTAAAATAAACGCAATAATAAGCCGCACAAAATTTGTTTAATTTATTATTCAATGTTCGCGCAATTTCTAAGAAAATTCTATATTTATATTTTTCTTTCATGCCATTATTAATTATCTTTACGCACTAATACCAGCTCTTATCTTTTTTAAATTATGGACTGCAGTCTAAAAAACATGACGAATTTACCCTATGACCAAAGTGTGGTAGGTTAAATAGGTGTCTGCCCTTCACCGCTTAAACTACACGGCCGCTTTTAGGGTGGTTGTGACCGTGCGCCGATTACGATTTCCGCGCGATTTAGTGATTAATAATAATTTTCGCGGTAAAAGAATCGTGGTACCGCGGCTTAATAAGTCAAATTACCGTGTACTTACGAATATGTGCCAATCGTAATTCAAAGCTTTATGAATTTTATATTAAGGATCATGGATTTTAATCCCCTAGGATGATAAGTTCCCAAATGTTCACATGTACCCGGAAGGTCATATATTCCTGTAGGATCTATTATGTTCTTAAGGATCATATGTTTTCGAGGAATCCTAATTTCCAAAAGGCGATATTTACCCGGAAGGTCATATATTCCTGTAGGATCTATTATGTTCTTAAGGATTATATGATCTCGAGGAATCGAAAGTTCCAAAAAGATTATATATACCCAAAAGGTCATATGTTTCTGAATCATATGTACCTGAATGGTCATATGTTCCTTTAGGATCTATTATGTTCTTAAGGATCATATGTTCTCGAGGAATCGTAAGTTCCAAAAAGATCATATGTACTAGACTTGTGTAGTTCCGGAACGAGTCACTAAAATGATATACTTCCGATCCTGGTACTACACCACTCACTCGTTCACTGCAAATTCAAATGTTCATTTAGTTCCGAGTCATGCATCGCATATCCACTCACTCACCACCACTCCTATGATGGAACGAGATATAAACACATCGTACATTCGTACCTCGTTCGTTACTCGTACCTCGTATTTTCGCGTAATACCGTGAAAGTATATTTTATATATCCATTGCTCTCCGCGTGCAAAAGAAAACATTTACACCGCGTGCATTACGAGTAATGGAAAGAAAGTATGTTGAAGAGAGCAGCAACTGTCGTCGTCTAGTTTTTTATAACGTATTTTTCTAACGAATATTTGCAGTTTTGAATTATGCGAATTGGTAATTGTGATTATAATTATTGTTAATTATAGTTTCTGTGTACATTTGTGGAAGTGTATGATCTAAAATAATTCTATAGAAAGGATATCTTGATTTTTCAAAACAAGTGGAGCTTTTCTTTACCGAATGAACTAACCGAGTGCGCTTCCTTAAACTAAATGAACTAGATGAGTGGACTAGTTCCGATGGATAAAATATACATATCACTCCGTATCATTCGATGGAAGCGTTTTGCGCATGTATAATATGTACCCGAAAGGTAAATATGTTCCTGTAGGATCTATTGTGTTCTTAAGGATCATATGTTCTCGAGTGATCGTAAGTTCCAAAAAGATCATTGTACCCGAAAGGCCATATTTTACAGAGGAGTCAATTATGTTCCCAAGGATCGTAGGTTCACAAGGGATTATATGTACTTGAGGGATCGATTATGTTCCTTAAGGAACATATCGTCGGTCAAATCACGAAGAGACGTATCTCAGTTTCTTCACTTTTACAGTAGAGCGATTTTAAGAAAAATGTGTTCATACTTAGGGCCCTCCTTCAAAATGTTAAAGTTTTATAGACATATTAATGTTACTATTTATAAACGTTATTAACTCTTAAGATGTCTCTATATTTATTTTTAATTTAGATGTACTAGTTTTTAAGTAATATAGTTTTTAATAAATAAATATTTAGATACGTCCATTCGTGATAAGGAAAAATGGCACCAATCTCGTTTACGCCAAACAAATAGATATTATAAAACACCAAAATACGGTTTTATTGTTCATTATATTTAGAAAAGAAATGCAAATAACTCACAAAAGGTTTAAATATTAATAATGGATTATAATAGATTCATGACTCCTTATCCAAGGTGTACTGCCACATCTAGGGTTCATTCCCGGGAATTCTCGAGCCGAGAATTCCCGGGAAATCAAGCTCGAGAACTCGAGAAATCATGTACCTATATAGAAATTAAATCGCCGTTTGTTGTAATGCGTGGCGGCGGTGCCAAAGCGCAGCGGCACCCTTTGATCTCGCTGCAAGCGCTCTGCAGCGTCGTTTTTACACGTTCATTCGTGTTTCGACTCTAGCCAAGTACGTAGTGACTATAGTCCGCGACACGTAAGTTGGCAAGATTTTAACGTAGTGGGGGAACGTTTGCGCATGTACACTGGCCGTGCAATAAAAAAGGGTCTCTTTAGATTCATAAAATATAATAAATGAAAAAAAAAAACTTTAAATGAAAGTAGATTAACGAAAGAAATTTATAAATCTGATGTGCATGGATGCGTTAATCGAGGCAGACCCAGGAGGGTGTTCTCCGACCAAATCAGAGACATCCTCAAGAAAACTAGGTTGCCTAGTGCCCATAACCATAGAGCTTGTATGAAGAGAATTATGAATGTGAAGAAAGCGAGGGAGTTGTGTCAGGATCGTGGCAGGTAGCAGGGAAAAGGCGGGACAATTTAAATGATTGATTTTTGAGTTTATCGCGAACAGACAGACAAGGCGGGAGACTAATATGTGGTAAAACTATTAGTATGATACGAAAACCAGTGGTGTACCATTTTAGTGCACCCAAGTTTACGCGGGAGCGAACGGAGCGTGGGTGCCACGCGTGAGTCGATGATCGACTGGCCAGCCAATCGCGCGCACGGAACTTTGTTACCTCATGCCCCGCGTCCCTCGCGTACCTAAACACACCTAAAAAACTACTTCTGCGCATCTGACTACTCTTGTCGTTATTGGAACCAAATAATATGAAAAAACGTACGTACGAAATTTGCCAATGTAAATTTCTCGACAACCCGAGAAGTCCCGAGAAATTAGCCTCGAGAATTCTCGAGACCCGAGAAATTGAAAAGCTCGAGAAATCATGAACCCTAGCCACATCACATCTACGACCGTAATTTTCGTCGTCTAGTTTTTTATAACGTATTTTTCTAACGAATATTTGCAGTTTTGAATTATGCGAATTGGTAATTGTGATTATAATTATTGTTAATTATAGTTTCTGTGTACATTTGTGGAAGTGTATGATCTAAAATAATTCTATAGAAAGGATATCTTGATTTTTTAAAACAAGTGGAGCTTTTCTTTACCGAATGAACTAACCGAGTGCGCTTCCTTAAACTAAATGAACTAGATGAGTGGACTAGTTCCGATGGAAAAAATATACATATCACTCCGTATCATTCGATGGAAGCGTTTTGCGCATGTATAATATGTACCCGAAAGGTAAATATGTTCCTGTAGGATCTATTGTGTTCTTAAGGATCATATGTTCTCGAGTGATCGTAAGTTCCAAAAAGATCATTGTACCCGAAAGGCCATATTTTACAGAGGAGTCAATTATGTTCCCAAGGATCGTAGGTTCACAAGGGATTATATGTACTTGAGGGATCGATTATGTTCCTTAAGGAACATTATGTTTCTAGGGATCATATGTTCCAAAAACTTGAAAAAACATACGTTTCTGGAGGATCCTTCAAGCGATGCGTGAAGAAGCACCTTTGGCCGGCATAGTGGCGGCGGCTGAGGCAGCCGAGAACAAACTCGGTTTTCTCAGTCATCGTCACTCTTGGACCTCCTCTTGCTTATCATCAGGCGGGACGAGGTCAAATGTCGTGTCACAATAAAAAAATAAAAAAAACAATTATATTTTAGGAACCATAGGTTCCCAGAGAGTCATAGGTTCTAAAAGGATAATGTTTCTGGGAATCAATTATGTTCTTGAGCTTTGGGAATCCATGTATATTCTAACTTTGGTGATTAACCCGCGTTTCTTTAAAGTTATTATTTATTGCATATCAATTTATTAATATACATATTTGGAATAATATAAGGTCCATTGTCTTGATAAACAGGAGCTCACGGCATCTAGTTCATATTAAATAATTTGGCACAAAATATAATTGTGTATGTTTATTTTTACCTACATATATGTATATATATATTTGCACCCTGCCCATAATTTCTCGTCATCCCAAAGGTTGGTTAGAGAATGTCTAATAGGCAATAAACTCGCCTATGTACCTATTTCTAAGTTTATTTTGGTGCAATAAAGGATTTAAATAAATAAATAGTTTTAAAAAAATATTGTTCGCCATATTGTGTACGTTATCATCACCTATCATTGACCGTGGCGTTTCTAGATCACTACCGGGAACTTACCGGGGTCAACTGTCTCGGCATAGTGAATGTGACTGCTACTTACAGTTATTTAAACGTAAGTAGCTGTGACTTCCATTCATGGACCGCACTCCAGCTTGACATCAGACGGGGCGCTGTCATATGTCGAGTCATAATATAAAAAATGTGACCAGTATAAAACAGATTTTTTGTGGTATTTTTTTTATTGTGACACTGCATCTGACCTTGACCCGCCTGATGATAATCAAGAGGAAGACCAAGAGTAACAACGACTGAGAAAATACAGCTGCCCCAGTCGCCGTTGCTATGCTGGCCAAAAGTGCTTCTTCACGCATCGCTTGAAGAATCCATGAAGAAGAATCCTGAACACATGGGCAGGCAAAGCATTCCACTTGTCGATTGTTCTACAAAGAAAAGACGTACCGAACTTTTTAGTTCGACTGCCGATCTGGTATGGCTAAAGGATTTCTAAATTATGAAAGAAGCTTTTAGAATTTCCTGGTCGGCATGGTGACGATTAAGTTTAACGTCAGTTTTTTTCAGTCGTCGACGCACCTAATTCTCCCTTTACTTACTATTAGGGAAGTAGAGGTCGGATTTAACATCACAATGAAATAAAATTGGACTTTTTATTATTCCAAGTATTTCCCTGTATTTTAATTAATCACACATTAACGCACCATTATTCTTAGTACTCACAGCTCAAATTGGCACAAATTAACTAATATAATAATAATATAATAGATAATTTAACTGTTTGTTTGACAGATTCCGTTTGACAGATATAGTAATCGAGCGTTAAGCATAAATTTTCTCTACAAAAAAAATTCAAAAGCTTCGACGACTGAAAAAACGACTCAGTTTACGGTTGCCTCAGTCGTCTTTGCTATGCGCCCTGCTAATAAGATGCTTTTTCAAGCTTCGCTTGAAGGATCCAAAGCTATTGAATAGAACACATAGGCGGGTAAAGCACTTCTAATGTCGACGATTGTTTAGTTCAGCTGTCGATTCGGTCGGCAGATGTGTGAAGAAGCACCTTTAGCCGGCATAGTGGCAGCGACTGAGGCAGCCGTGAACTAACTCTGTTGTTTCAGTCATCAGTCTTAGATCTCCTCTTGCTTATCATCAGGAGGGTCGAGGTCATATGTCGTGTCACAATAACAAAAAGATCCCGGATGCTTTTCCCGATCCGTGAAGGATGAGGACATTTTGAAAGTATTTCTAAGTTTAGCGACAGTTTAGTAGAATTCATTTTATTCAATTTAGAATTCAATTTCAACCACTAATACCCGGTCCAGATTGGGTAAACTGCATCACGCAATGTTATATGCAATGAAAGATTTTTTGGCCGGCATAGTGACGGCGACTGTTTCGGCCGTCGGATTTCTTGGACTTCCATCGCGTCGAGGTCAAATGTCAAGTCACAATAAAATATGCAAAAAAAACATGTTCTTCTCGCCTGATAAAGGGCTAGGACCGGTATTGTATGCACGGTTCGTGCGCGCTATACGTCAAAACTGATGCTCGTAAGGCATAACGTCGCGTGATACGTTACACCAATCTGGATGGGGCATAAATTTACGTGACATTGAATAATCATAATTAAACCGCTATTCCAGTGATTCGTAGAGGATACACGCAGAACACTGACGTTATATACCCCCCTTGATTTTGTACACTCGTAAAATAATTCGTTTTCGCTTTAACCCTTCGTGTGCCTAAGCGCTGATCAGCGTCAAAATTTTTAGGTCGCTCGTATGCCTACGCGCTGATCAGCGTAAAGACGAATTGCTTTACTATAAAGGGATTTATATAGTTTCAGTAACTTTTTTGAATGAAATTTATTTGTTATTTTAATGTTAGATGTATGATTAATCGTAACTAATAATATTACTGTTCATACTTATAAGCAACATTACAATAATAACAAAATAAAGTTAAAAAAATTTGACTTGACTGCCCGCCATTTGTGGCTAACGAAATGTGTCTAAAAAAGCGGAAAATAATAAATACTACTAGTAAATCGTTATGAATTTAAATACTATGATATATTTTGAACATATTACAGCGATAATAACACAAAAAAAGTCTTTGATTTTTAATATTTTTATGACCAAAATATGTAATCTAATAAAACATCTTTAGATCTATGCGATTCATATTCATTTTTAATATATGCTTTTATTAACCCCCGACTCAAAAAAAGGCGTCCGTAAAGTAATTCAATTGTGTTTCGGGAAAGCGTCACGATTAAGAATAAAACGTTTAATATGTGTAAATCTGATAACTGCAATAATTTATAAACAGGGAATAATATCTCTGATGAGGGATCATTGTGTGGATCTATATAATCATCTCTATAAATACTTCTAGTTTTTTTAAATATACCTAATATGATGTTTTATTGCGGTTTGGAACACAGGGATCACTTCAGCCAGGTTTCATATTATACAACGGGTCCTTTTTAGGGTTCTGTAGCCAAATGGAAAAAAACCGGAACCCTTATGGATTCGTTATGTCTGTCTGTTCGTCCGTATGCCACAAACACTTTTTTCCGAAACTATAAGAACTATACTGTTGAAACTTGGTAAGTAGATGTATTCTGTGAACCACATTAAGATTTTCACACAAAAATAGAAAAAAAAAAACAATAAATTTTAGAACTGAGTCAATCTTTTGTCATACGTGTAGGGTTTGAAAGTTTTCGCGAGAGACACTTCCAAAGTGGTAAAATGTGTGTCCTCCCCTCCCCCCTCCCATAACTTATAAAATAAGAGAATGATAAAACAAAAAAAATGATGTACATTACCATGCAAACTTTCATCAAAAATTGATTTGAATGAGATCTAGTAAGTAGTTTTTTTAAAATTAATCATATAATATTTGCAAAAAACAAATCGCCCAAATGTACAAACAAAACATTTATGGAGTTCATAAACAAAAATGTTTTTTGCAACAACAATATTTTTTATTGTGGCTTACATATGGGGCGTAAAATATTTAACCAAAATTATATAGATAAATTAAAAAGGCGTCCGTAAAGTAATTCAATTGTGTTTCGGGAAAGCGTCACGATTAAGAATAAAACGTTTAATATGTGTAAATCTGATACCTGCAATAATTTATAAACAGGGAATAATATCTCTGATGAGGGATCACTGTGTGGACCTATATAATCATCTCTATAAATACTTCTAGTTTTTTTAAATATACTTAATATGATGTTTTATTGCGGTTTGGAACACAGGGATCACTTCAGCCAGGTTTCATATTATACAACGGGTCCTTTTTAGGGTTCTGTAGCCAAATGGAAAAAAAAAAGGAACCCTTATGGATTCGTCATGTCTGTCTGTTCGTCCGTATGCCACAAACACTTTTTTCCGAAACTATAAGAACTATACTGTTGAAACTTGGTAAGTAGATGTATTCTGTGAACCACATTAAGATTTTCACACAAAAATTTTAGAACTGAATCAATCTTTTTTCATACGTGTAGGGTTTGAAAGTTTTCGCGAGAGACACTTCCAAAGTGGTAAAATGTGTCCCTCCCATAACTTATAAAATAAGAGAATGATAAAACAAAAAAAAATGATGTACATTACCATGCAAACTTTCATCAAAAATTGATTTGAATGAGATCTAGTAAGTAGTTTTTTTTTAATTAATCATATAATATTTGCAATAAACAAATCGCCCAAATGTACAAACAAAACATTTATGGAGTTCATAAACAAAAATGATTTTTGCAACAACAATATGCCATCATTACTTTTGGAGACTTCAACGAAGTTTTTTTACAAGACTTTAAAATATGTCATTCATGCAGAACGCTGGATACAGGACGTTATATACCACTTTGCCCAACTACGCAAGAAGGCACATAAATTGATAATATTTTTGGATATATTTCTTGTCAAACTGGAATATATATTAGCTTGTTTAGCTATCACAAGCCTACATGGGCTTGCATATAGTTAGATCTAAATCCTATAATTTAGGTACCTAATTATAACGTTTTCGTATCAACAACTTTTTTTTTGTAAAATACACTATTATTAAAACATCGATCAAAGTTACAACGAACTACAAGAACTATATTATGTTACTTGCTGCTACCCTTCATGGGCGAGTCCGACTCGCACTTGGCTGCTTTTTATATACTGTGCAACAAAACTAATCCAATTATTTAATTTTATTACAAATAAAATCCCAAAGCTTTAGATAAAATTTTATTTAAAGTGTAATTTATATATTTTTTTATATTCTTGACGGAGATAAAGACAATACAATACGTGTTTAAAAAACAATGCGGAATTGGTTCTTTATTTTACCGTATTATATCTACCAATAAAATTAACCAAATTATATATTTTATAAGTATTTTGAAGTAAAAATATTGCCTTTAGAATACATAGAAACGTAAACGATTGTAAAAAATAAACATGCTGTGTTTTTAGTAGTGATGTATATGAATTAACCATGTCGATATTTTTTGTGTCAATTGGGCTTAGCATACCCGCGAGTCACTACTACAGTTAAATAAGTAGCAGTCGCAACTACTATGCCGGCTTAGTTGGAACTTGCAACACAAGCTAATTTCGAAACGCGACTGCTACTACAGTTAAATAAGTAGCAGTCGCATCCACTACGCCGACTTAGTTTTTTTTATTGTGACTCGACATCTGACCTTGACATGATGGAGGTCCAAGAATGCCGACGACTAAAACACCGATTCTTTTTTTTTATTTTTTTTTATTTTTATTGTGACACGACATCTGACCTCGACCCGCCTGATGATAAGCAAGAGGAGGTCCAAAATTGACGACAACTGAAAAAACCGAGTTTATTCACGGCTGCTTCAGTCATCGTCACTATGCCGGCCAAAGGTGCTTCTTCACGCATCGCTTGAAGGATCTAAGGTCATAGGAAGGAGAGAACACATGGGCTGGCAAAGCATTCCACTTGTCGATTGTTCTACAAAGAAAAGACGCACCGAACTTTTTAGTTCGGCTGCCGATTCGATCGATAGAATGCGGATGCTTTCCCCTACCTGTGCGGGTATTACGGGTGTGAAAGGACGAGGTAGGAACAAGGTTAAAGAGCTCGTCGGAACATTCTCCGTGGTATAGGCGATAGAGGACGCACAAAGCCGCCATGTCTCTGCGTAGTTGCAGGGGCTCCAAAGTACGCGTGATCTCTGAATCTCCTATAATTCGGACAGCTCGGCGCTGCAATGAATCCAGGGCATTGAGAAGATACTTGGCAGAGCCGTCCCACAAGTGCGAACAGTACTCCGCGCAAGAGCGAATTTGTGCCTTGTGTAAAAGTAGGCGAAGCTCTGGCGCAAAGAACCGCCGCACCTTGTTCAGGATGCCAAGTTTGCGGGAGGTGTTCTTAATGGCCCGCTCGATGTGGTCCCTGTAATTCATATCGCTGCGAAGGGACATCCCTAAGATGTCCAGTCTGTCCGAAGTACCGAGGGAGATGTTACTGAGAAAAGAAAGGGGTATAAACGGGGATTTTTTCGTCAAGAACGCGCCCCACGCGCAACACCTGAGTCTTGCCTGCGTTGAACTGAACCAGGTTCTTGTCGCCCCATTGGGTAATACGATCAAGAACCCGGTTCAGCCCCGCTACAACAGACTCTCTCACATCGGCTATCTCCTGTTTGCCGGCTGCGGGGCGGGCAGTGTAGCGTCCATGCACCGTGCTGTCGTCTGCATAGCAATGAACGCTGGATCCAAGGTCCAGCATGTCATTGATATGCAGAAGGAACAAGGTCGGCGACAGCACGGAGCCCTGAGGAACGCCAGCATTCACCGACACCCTGCGCGACGCGCTTCCATCCACAACAACGCGTATGGAGCGGCCACGCAGGAAGTCGGCTATCCAGCCACGCAGACGATCAGGTAAACCGAATGCCTCGAGCTTGGAAAGAAGGGCCTTGTGCCAGACCCTGTCAAACGCTTTGGAGATGTCCAAGCCGATGGCAAGGGCCTCTCCATAACCATCCAATGCTTCGCCCCAGACGTGCGTGATGTACGCCAGAAGGTCACCAGTTGACCGTTTCAGCCTAAAGCCATATTGACGGTCATTGATCAGCTGATGACCCTCCAGGTAGGCTATGAGGCGGACATTAATTATCCGCTTCATGACCTTGCACAGCACTGAGGTTACAGCTATCGGACGGTAGTTTGCAGGGTCTGAACGGTCGCCTTTCTTTGGGACCGGTTGCACATTGGCCCTCTTCCAAGCCCGAGGCACACAGCCCGCCGAGTATGAGAGCCGGTATAGCCTCGTCAAGACGGGAGTCAATTCCGCTGCACACGTTTTAAGCACAAGCGCTGATATCGGATATCGAGCGATCGTAACTCCGTGCGGACATCGCGTTGTCTGATATGGATCTCAGGCATCGTATGTCCGCACGAACGCAAAGCAGGTGGCCTTGCACCACGATCGTCGATTCGCGAATTAGTGGCAAAGACTTCAGCCAGGAGATCAGGTTGTCTCAGCGGTGGCAGTAAGGAACGACAGAAGGTAGATTCTACAGTCTTGGCGAGACTCCAAAAGCTGCGACTACCCGTTGGGTGCGCTAAAAGACTCTCGCCAATCCTGGAAACGCGCTGGGCTTCCGCTTTTCTAAAGACCTTTCTGCAAGACTTGGTGGCACGATTATAGGCTGCTTTTAACTCATCCACGCGAGGGTCATGATTTTTTCGACCCCTGACCCAGGCACTGTGAGCTGCGTTTTTCGCTGATACAGCAGTCGCACATTCACCGTTGTACCAGGGCCTGCTTCGGTCGTTACGAGATGCACAGTTGGATGGAACGTAATATTCCATCCCCAGTGCTATCTCATCAGCAACGGCCGAGGCACACGTAGACGGGTCATTAGATCTGAAGCAGCGCTGCCACCAAGGGAGCGAAGCGAAATAATTCTGCATTCCCTCCCAATCCGCCGACCCGTAGTGCCACAAACGCCGCACCTCTTTCCTGGCAGGAGGAGGCACGGTGCGCGGCACTGTCGTCTCGACCAGGCAGTGGTCCGAAGTCCCTAAAGGGGCCTTGACCGAAATTTTATACCCGGTCGGACGATTGGTCAGTAGAAGGTCCAGCAGAGAGGGGGCATGACCGACAATATCTGGTACCCGGGTGGGCTGGGTCACCAGTTGTGTCAGGTCATGCAAAAAGGCGTATGCGTGAGCGGCCCTTCCCGCGTGGTCAGTCTTTTGGGACCCCAACCACATCTCATTGTGTGCGTTGAAGTCCCCCAAGACTGCGACCTCCGCGGTCTTTACGGCTGGCACAGGCGCTATCACTGCATGCCGGACTAATAAAGACGAAAGCGGCAACTTTGTTGTAATACAAAACTGCCGCCGTGGTCTACACACAGTGGGAATAAGCGTTAGTGAGATAATAATTTAATCAAACCATTATTGATAAATTCATACTCGTCTACTCGATGTGCTCTCCCTGTCACTTTTGTCGGGTACTATAAGTTTCACTCCTCAAGCAACTTTTTCGGAAGACTCTAAATTTTTAAAGGAACCGGCGTTGTTGACGTTGCATAAAAATATTGTCGGTATAAATTTTATAAAAAATATTTTATCACATCGATATTAAAATTATTTTCGATAAAATTATTTTGCCCAAGCCTAAGCTTTCGTCGCCATGGCAACATCTAAGACTCGTTTACATCGCTATGGCAACAGACATTTCGCGCCACACGCATTCATGCACAAAAAAGTCTAATCCCATCAAAAACAATACTTGTCAAAAAATCCGTGTCCTTCACCCTGGAAGCCTCACCATCTAATTTAAAGATACTAAATATACCAAAATTAAGTGCCGAATTAGTGATAATTAGTGCCAAAAAGATAAAATTTGTGCCACTGTATCTTCGAAGATATACATAGGTGTTGGTGAGGCTTGCAGAATGAAGCTCACCCCATAAGCCTCAGATCTCATCAACGGTTTGAACTATAGACACAATTCTAATTCATATAACTTGTGCTAAATTATTGCCACCCGCCACACCAAATTTCAAGAACATTGAGATTAAGATCCCCAAGATACAGGGGTACCTTAGTGAGGCTTGTGGAATGAACCTCACCCTGTAAGCCTCATCATCAGATCTCATCAACGGTATGAACTATCGACACAATTCTAATTCATATATCTTGTGCTAAATTATTGCCACCCGCCACACCAAATTTCAAGAACATTCAGACCGTATTTTCGGAGATATTAAACGTTAAACTTCTACATACATTTAGCGTTTGTACAGTCATGTACCATAGACCAAATCTGTGCAACATCATTTGCATCAACAGCAAAATATTCCTTTGCGCCTGGCAGGAGCATAAGCCACGCCTCTTTTACCTTCAACTAATAGACAAAACAAAAAATAACTTGCCTTTAATGCCAATATTTGCCAAAAAAATCAATAGAAAAGGTTTGTTACCTGCAGATCATAAAACAAAAAATATGGATTATAGAAAAATACTCGCCTTCAATAGGCTAACGTCGAAGCAGCCAAGAATGGGCGTATTACGTGCGCGAGAGTAGTTTATACCATTGTATCCCTTAAGGTGGTGCAGCGAGCGTTTTGTCGACTTTACAGAGAAACGTTAGTAAAAATAGTAAAAATTCGTTTGTTTTAAGTTGCCGGTTCCATCTAGGCTGGCATAGTGGATATGACTACTACACGCAGTTATTGAATTGTAGTAGCAGTGACATATATTCATGGACCGCACTCCAGCCTAACATCAAGTAAGGTGCTGATTATGTCGAGTCACAATAAAAATTTTAAAAGTAAAATTACTATTTATGAAAGTTGAATGAAACTTTACTAATTTTATTAAATGAAGAAATTATTTTATAGAGGCGTATCAAATGATGTATTTTAGAGTAGATACGAATATGTACGCAAGTCGAGAGATAAATTTCATATTACCGTTTTTATTTTATGTAAATTGATTTGCGAATAAATGTGCATTTTGACAATTTTAAGGTCTACGTTTGAATGGAAAAGAGGAAAATAGGTAGGTAGTACATACTCGTACTTATTATTTTAATAATAAATTACAAACACAAATAAAAAAAATATGCATTTTAAACATTATCCTTTATTCATTGTAACAACAAAAAAAAACTGTCAGGGACCACATCGAGCAGACCATTAAGACCACCCGCGAACTTGGCATCCTAAACAAGGTGCGGCGGTTCTTCGCGCCAGAACTTCGCCTGATATTATACAAGGCTCAGATTCGCTCTTGCGCGGAGTACTGTTCGCACCTCTGGGACGGCTCTGCCAAGTATCTTCTCAATGCCCTGGATTCATTGTGGCGCCAAGCTGTCCGAATTATAGGTGACTAGCTGTGCCCGCGACTTCGTCCGCGTGGAATAGTTATTTTGGGTAACATATCTATTTTTTGTTTACAAACCTACCTTCTCAGCTTTATTATAATTTACCTATAGCTGTTACCCACGACTTATTTTAGACGATTTTGTTACATAATTAATAGAATATATTTTAAAGTACTTCTGCGTAAATCATATTTTTAGTTTTATTTTCTTGTGCGCAAAACTCGCAGCCGCTTTGCAGCAGCAGTCTGCCGAGAAAGCTGAGTTCTTTTCCTAGGCATTACAGTGACGAACAAAGAACGTAGGAAATGAAAACTTAACCAAACTAACTGTATGCTTAAACTAAAACCTAACCTAATAAGAATAATAATGTAGATGACACCTACAGATATTATCTACAACAAAAAAATTTTTTGAAATTATTAGAAATAAAATACTATACTTAAAACAGACACAACCTACTATAAAGAAAACTACTACAAAATGAAATTGTATTAAAAAAGTATTTTACACGATGATATTATATCACAAATATAAATTAACGCTGCATTCAACCATTCAGTAGGGAGCCGACCGCATGGTATACCTCGTTTATCTATAAATGACGCGCCCCTCCACTTAATTAGTATATTTAAATGTGTGAATGCAAATATTACTGACTACACTCTTATACTTCATCAACTGTTGCTTCTTCTGCTCCTTCTTCTGTGTCCAACCAGCAACTGAATAACCAATTACAACTGCATTTTTGGTGTGTTTTATCCATATTTTATATTTGCTCGTGTATAAATGCACGTCATTTCGGCTTAGACAGACCATACCTCGTAGAGTTACACCCCCCTCCGCCTCGCCCGCAAGCACCGCCTCTTCTCGCCCGCCGGCCAGCGCTCACCATGCGGCGCGTGTGAATTTTGTTTCAGAGTTATTTTAAAATTGTATTATCTTAATGAATTAAACAAATTTTATGCGGCTTACTATCGCGTTTATTTGGGTTTAGATTTTACAATTTTTTATTTTTCCGACGTTTCGAATAATAAAAAATTGTAATAATAATAATAATAAAAAAATCCGACGTTTGTATTATCTTATAAGATGTTTATTGAAATTAGGTGATGTCAAAGACAATTTTGTTGAATACTCACAGAACACAGTTGAATACTCTTAAATAATAACACATTTATTTGGATAAAGATTAATATTATTATGTTGATACAACTCTGACAAATAATTTGTAGTAATGCATTAATTTCGACCAAATTTGTTTATCATAAAAACGGTTATCGTGAGTTAGTATTAAAAGTTAGACATATACTGTCGCGGACATTTTTTTAGATAATTTGAAGAGGAATAATTCTTTCATACATATTTTGTGGGTATCTCGAACGGTTTTCGCAGCGCACGTAACGGAAGCCCTCAAAGATGAATAATATTCCCCGTTTTTTCCACATTTTCGTCTGTTTCTTCGCTCCTATTAGTCGCAACGTGATGTTATACAGCCTAAAGCCTTCCTCGATAAATGATCTATCTAACACAAAAGGAATTTTTTAAATCGGACCAGTAGTTACTGAGATTAGCGCGTTTAAACAAACAAACAAACTCTTCCGCTTTATAATATTAGTATAGATGCAGAGGTCACGCGAACTCTGGAGCCCCTGCAACTACGCAGAGACATGGCGGCTCTGTGCGTCCTCTATCGCCTATACCACGGAGAATGTTCCGAAGAGCTCTTTAACCTTGTTCCTACCTCGTCCTTCTACACCCGTAATACCCGCACAGGTCGGGGAAAGCATCCGCATTTTGTCGACCGAATCGGCAGTCAAACTAAAAAGTTCGGTGCGTCTTTTCTTTGTAGAACAATTGACAAGTGGAATGCTTTGCCAGCCCATGTGTTCTCTTCATTCTATCACCTTGGATCCTTCAAGCGATGCGTGAAGAAGCACCTTAGACCGGCATAGTAAAGGCGGCTGGGGCAGCCGGGAACTAACTCGTTTTTTTTCATTCGTCGTCACTCTTGGACCTCCTCTTGCTTATCATCAGGCGGGTCGAAGTCAGTGTATCTCACAATAAAAAAAGTATTTAAATAATGTTTTCATTATTAATGTTAGTAGTTATTAAACCTAATTAAATAATAATAATATAATCCGTCCCTGTTTGAACAGAATTCTGATACAGGGACTTGCCGTTGTATTTTGGTTGCCCTTATTCTATGATACAAGCACTTTAGTAGCATAGTATAAACATGTAAACAATATATCGACGGTTTCCGGGCTATTTGTTTTAAGCGACATTTTTAAAACTTTACAGGAGAGCGATTTAAAGTTTTGATTTTGAGAAAAAATTCATAACTTTTTTAAACCTGGTTTATTTTCAAAAAAGTAACATTTATCTATTTTCATATTATATTCCCCATAATTTGATTAAAATACTTCTTTTAAAAAAGCGCTATTAGCAGATATGATTGTCGCTTAATACAAAACGCCCATACTTAATGAATTTGTAGATGCAGGCTAAATGATTTAAGCACCAAATGTTGCAAGTAATAGATTCAAGCAAAACGCTTTAAGTATAACTTTTGTATTTTTATAGAGTAAGGCTAATTGTATCAATTACAACGTGATGAATAAAACAGAAAAAGGCAAATTAGTTTATACGACTAGTAAAACACAGTTGAGGTACAGGATAAATGACTAAAGAGGCGAATAGTATTTAAAAAGTAATTGTTTGAAATGACAAAAAATTAGTAAATTTAAAAAAAAGTCGGTTAAAACATAATAATACTTTGGTTAGAAGGGAAATGACTCTTTGTTGTTTCAATAATAAAATTAAAACTAATAAAACAGAACTATTAATAATTTCCATTTTTTATTTATTAACATAATGTTATTCAAATATCGTATTGTACTCAATAAGAATCACTTTGGCATATAATGTGTCCCAAAATTCAGCGATAAAACTGCAACAGAGGGTATACTGGTCATGACTAGTTGAGAAAAAAAAATTAAAATATCCATTGTTTTTTTTTTAAGTTACGAAAATCTCATGACATTTTTAACTACCATGAAAACATTTTTTTTAAATATTTTTGATTTATTTTTTGTATCGGTAAGCTGAATATATCTGCTATTTATTCCTTGAAAACCCCAGAAAACATATAGTTTTTACATAAAAATGATTTATATTACATTTTTTGCTTAAAATAGAGATTTTTACTTTTAGTAAGTATGAACAACTAATCAAGATTCTAAAATGGTATAATACTCTAGGAAAACTAGCCACATAAAAAAAATACAAGTGGTAACAAGAACCAAATTTCATGAAATTGTTGTTTAAATTATTCACTTTTACTATGGGATCAAAACAGATTTTTGTTAGTCAATATCATTTTGGAAGTAGAGAGAGAAAGATTTTACGTTAGAGCGAGATAGACAGATGTTAATTTTTGTATATTATAGTGTTTTTGTATCCAAAATGGGTTTATGGATATAAAATGAAATAAAACAGCTAGTTTACACAATAAAACATTTAATTTTTTACTGAATTTAATTACAATAAATGTTCGAATTGTTTACCATCAGCATAAATACAAGCATGAAATCGCCTTAAAAATTATCGTTTTATTCGTCATAAATCATTTTTCTGTAAAAACTATATGTTTTCTGAGGTTTTCAAGGATTGTGATAAATAGCAGATATATTCAGCTTACCGATACAAAAAATAAATCAAAAATATTTAAAAAAATGTTTTCATGGTAGTTAAAAATGTCAGAGATGTAAATATTAAAAAAAAAATTTCGTAACTTAAAAAAAAGTATTTTTCAATTTTTTTTCTCGTCTAGTCATGACCAGGGCCACCCTCTGTTGCAGTTTTATCGTTGAATTTTGGGACACATTGTATATGGCACGATATGGTGTAGACTGAAGCGCCCCCTCGGGGGGGTATAGTATAAAAACTGGCTTGTTTTATGGACGCGAGCGGCGAAAATGTTTAGTTTTAACCGACATTTGGTACGACGATTCATACAAAATTTGCAGTGTCTGAATGTAAAGTTTTCGATGTAATCGGTATAGGAAATATGAATGAAGTACTAGTACTTGTAGTTTTAATTTGTTTGAAGCGACCAATCAAAAATTAACCGATTTAGGAATAAAGGTTGATTTGCCATTTAAAGACTGTTTCAACTACAGGGCAAAATGTTTGAATAGCCTTTTTTTTTACTAAAAACAGATGCAAGCGAAATGATTTAAGCGATATTGCATACCAATTTGGGATTCAGGCTAAATGTTTTAAGCGACATGACTATATCTTTTTTGAGAAAGGTGTAATGCTTTAACAAACATCACCTATAGAATCTAACTTTAGGAAAAACGCTTTAAATGACCCGTTTGGATGATTTGTGTGTAAGGCAAAAACGCTTAAGTAAATAACCAATAAAAACTTTTGTGGCTCAAGTACACTTTCTATATAAAAGGACATATTTCGCGTCGGTTCATACAATGTAATTTCGGATCGCCCCCAAAAATGGCATTGTTTTAAGCGCCAAAAAAGTACTCTGATCGTCACCAAAGTCGACTCAGTCGACGCAAAAAAAATCGCTGATTCCGAATATGTATATAAGTCAATATCGGTCAAAATGTCGCTTAAAACAAATAGCCCGGAAACCGTCGATATATATATATATATATATATATATATATATATATTGGTGTCGATTCTCTTGGCACATTCACTAATTTATCCTAAATTTTAAACTTGTCAATATTAAGTTTTATTAGCGAAAACGCAATTCTCATGTCGAAAATGAATTAAATATTAAATATAAGAAATGTCTAAATTTTAAGATGACAGGCCTAAATTATTGCCAACGTAAAATTTATATTTTTGAAAAATAATATCTATACTAATATAATAAAGCGGAAGAGTTTGTTTGTTTGTTTGTTTGTTTGTTTGTTTGTTTGTTTAAACGCGCTAATCTCAGTAACTACTGGTCCGATTTGAAAAATTCCTTTTGTATTAGATAGATCATTTATCGAGGAAGGCTTTAGGCTATATAACATCACGTTGCGACTAATAGGAGCGAAGAAACAAAGGAAAATGTGGAAAAAACGGGGAATATTATTCATCTTTGAGGGCTTCCGTTGCGTGCGCTGCGAAAACCGTTCGAGATACCCACAAAATATGTATGAAAGAATTATTCCTCTTCAAATTATCTAAAAAAATGTCCGCGGCAGTATATGTCTAACTTTTAAGATTAACTCACGATACCCGTTTTTATGTCGAAATTAATGCATTACTACAAATTATTTGTCAGAGTTGTATCAACATAATAATAATCTTTATCCAAATAAATGTGTTATTATTTAAGAGTGTGTGAACAAAATTGTCTTTGACATCACCTAATTTTAATAAACATCTTATAAGATAATACAATTTTAAAATAACTGTAATAAAATTCACACGCGCCGCATGGTGATCGCTGGCCGGCGGGCGAGGAGAGGCGGTGCTTGCGGGCGAGGCGGAGGGGTATAACTCTACGATGTATAGTCTGTCTAAGCCGAAATGACGTGCATTTATACACGAGCAAATATAAAATATGGATAAGACACACCGAAATTGCAGTTGTAATTGGTTATTCAGTTGCTGGTTGGACACAGAAGAAGGAGCAGAAGAAGCAGCAGTTGATGAAGTATAACAGTGTAGTCAGTAATATTTGCATTCACACATTTAAATATACTAATAAAGTGGAGGGGCGCGTCATTTATAGATAGACGAGCTATACCATGCGGTCGGCTCCCTACTGAACGGTTGAATGCAGCGTTAATTTGTTTTATTGCGTTAAATATATTTTATGAATTATGTAACTAAATCGTCCAAAATAAATCGTGGGTAACAGCTATAGGTAATTTATAATAAAGCTGAGAAGGTAGGTTTGTAAACGAAAAATAAATATGATACCCAAAATAACTATTCCACGCGGACGTAGTCGCGGGTACAGCTAGTGAAATAATAAGAAAGTTATATAATTATTATTAATAAATAAGTAATAATGTACCATATTGAATGTTATAATGGTTTGAGTAAATAAAAACTTATTTTTACGTTAATAAAAATAGAAAAAACTTTGTTCTTTTGTATAGTAACACAATTAATTTCCAAACGCATCAAGATGCGTTCGGAAATTAACAAGTTGGATAGATGAGTTTTGGCGGTAATTACAGGAGACAGATTTTAATTATTTGTAATACATGTGTTTCATGAATATAATTGTATAATGATGGTGAAATTGTTATAAAGTAAATGTTATAATGACAGTAAGTGACAATCTAATGCTGTGATACGTGTTTTTTTTATGTTCCCTCCCAGACTTCTTCAGATAAACTTAAAAATCGAACTAATTCAAGTTTCCGGTTTCAACTAGGCCGGCATAGTGGATTTGACTGCTACTTTCAGTTATTTAAAAGTAGTAGCAGTCGCCCCCATCCATAGATCGCACTCCAGTTTAATATCAGATTGAATGATGTCGTATGGCGAGCTACTATAAATAAAAATACATAAATCACCTTATTTTACCTTTCGGCATTTTCAGTTAGAGCATTAACCACATAATTACTCATATTTATTATTAAGAATTAAACATTTTAGGTTAAGCGGGACCTAAAATGGTGTCGTCTAATCTTAAACAAATTTAGTTTGACGTTTCTAATTTTACACCTATAATTGGTACAACAGAATAGGAAAACTGCCTAAAATATTAAGTTGAGTAACTAAACTGACATTTAAGCCTGTCAAAGCTTTGACAGCTCTAAATTAAGACTAATATGGGACACACAGAATAGCGAAAGTCCTTTGACAGGTCTAAATTATTTTTAGAAGGATTTTAGGATAATCGTGTGCCAAGAGAATTGACACCATTGTATACCTTATTGTTATACCTTATATTGTTATACCTTAGCGGAGTAAAAAGGATGGAGCGAATAGTACTCGGTTTTGGATTTTAGTTTGGATATTTTACGTTCGCACATAGAAAAATAGAATTACTCGCTAAGTAATAAGATCTATTTTAGATTACATATCAGATGCTATAAGTTCTTTTGAACGCTGTGCAACGCATTTTATCCGTACTTTACTTTTATGTCTATGTTATTAGAGACCATATTTGCGTACATGATTGCAATTACTTGATAGTACTTGGATTTTTTTATGTTTAAAGTTCTGATGAGTGAAAGAAATGTATTAAACCTATACAAAGAATTTGGACTTAAGAGATAGAAAGAGCCTTAAAATAGCTACAAAATACAACGGTTTATACTATTTTCACTTATGGCATTAAAATTAGTTAGAAAGGGATGAATATACATTTTAACATCCGTAATTTTGAAGGTTGTCCCTAGTTTTGAGCTTTTTTTTTTCTGGTAATGGTAGGCAATGCTACGGAGCGAAACAAGGTTGTCAGTAGTGCACTTATCGCTAGTGATGTACAATATCGACGTCAATATCGATAAATTTTAAATAAATCGTACACTAAAGTGTTAGTACAACGTATGAATTGTAGTATTTTCCTATCATAAATAACATGTTTTACGATTTAGTATTTAAATTAGCATTCAGCTAGATGCAAGAGAATCTCCCTTGCATTTATTTACGTTACTAGACGCAGTTCCTAACGCAGAACACGTCTACTACTCAATACATTATACATACACTATTTACGCACTTAGGGATAAAAAAGTAGGACATATCAATTGACTACAGAGCCTAAATTGAGGTTGGCAACCACACACGCGTGATGAGATGTTCTGAATTCTCCCATGGTGCCTGTACATTTTTTACATCTGTATGAATAGTTCGACTTTTTGCCCTATTTTACAGGAACGAGAATGTTGCACTTTTTTTTGTATAATTGAGTGCAGTGTAATTTTTCATTAATATTAATAATGTATTCTTATCATATACATTAAAATATATATAAACATTAAGAACATAATACATAAAGCACATACAAACACACTAGATGACTCGGTAAACTTCTCGGTAAAGGTGGTACCTAAATTTCTTTAAATCGTAACTGTTCCTTTTTTAATAATCATATTAATCAATTGAGATCGATAATATTTAATATTAATAAACCGCAACGTGTACGGTTTAATGTTTGTTTGGTTATTAAATAAAAGACGTTCGTTATTTAATAAAATTTAATTACTTTAATTAGATTTACAGATGCAGTAAAAAATCAACACTAAAATTTATATCTTTTTAGTTTATTTCCTTCTAAAGATTATGAATTTACAACCCGCGAGCACGAACCGCAAACTTTACGAACATATTAGTACAGATATATAATTCCATATTTAGTTCACTTTTTTTAGTTCGGATTGTTAATTTGGACTGTTTTCTTTCTAAGTTTTCTTGTTGTGAATCCGAAAGTGGCTTCTAAAACAGGATAGTTCTCATTAGGCTACTGTAAGTACATATTCAAATTCAAGACAGTTTTAACAAAGTTTTTAAGTAAAATATCTCACCTTATAGTATGGATGAGCTATTTGAAAGAAAATAACTTTATAATTTGGTTCTGCATCTGGACCTGGAGCTTGAGTCTGCAATTTATTAATTTAAATTTAATATATTAACACTTTTACGATAATATTAGGTTGAAATGTCCGCTAGCGACCGTCATATTGGATTAACTGTATCTCATGGCGCATATTATGTACGGTACTGACATAGTTGTAGTCATGTAATAGTAGGAGCCGTGTAGGAGCCAGGCCTGGCAGATGTAAGACATGAAAAATTAAAAACTACTTAGTATAAAAAAAAAGTATAAAAGTATGATTTCCTAAAAAAAATTACCATCACAACCACCACCACCGAAACCACCACTTCGAACAAAACCACCACCTCCATCACCATCACCACTAAAATCACCACTGCCACCACCAAAACTAACACCACGAAAACCACTACCACCAAAACTACAACACCACCATCACCACCACTACCAAGAAAACTACCACCACCAAAACTTTCATAACTAAAACTACTATCGCCACTACCACCACCACCACCACCACCAAAACCATCATTGCCACTACCAAAACCATCACCACCACCATGATAAAATTGCCCCCAGCGTTACACAATGCCATCGTCACAGCATTAGATATTATCAATCAATCAAAATGTCACGCCTTTTTCTCACAGGGACGGGCAGAGATAATAAAATATTACTGCATGTCAATAGATGTTTTACACCAATAAATATAAAAATTAAATATAACCTTTTCAACACTTTTAACGGGTAAATATAAAGTTGGTACAGCATCTGTTTTCAGTCTCCTCCATTTTATATTTTTATTCAAAACGAATATGTGCAAAAATGTTTGGAACAAATATGGCGGTTTTTTTTACAGTCCAATTCGTTCTCCCAATAATCCGTGCCCACGCCTTTTTAAAATTTTCATCACAAGGAAATCTGAAATATATAGGAAACTTTATCGATATCGGTATCCATTTCCACATTCCTATGTTTTCCTTTATTTCTATAAAAAAGTATCAAACAATAAAAGCTATATATTACTTTGTGTACAATCAAAGTTATGACTTCGATTTAATTATTTTAGATTGAATACCACATTATTATGAATGGAAATATATATAAAATATGAAACTTACCGATGAAAAGATAAAGCCGCATTACCGTTTTCTTTGCGGGATTTATGCGATTTTCATCCTTGCACTACACATGCCATTTTATATTATTATTTAATGTAAATTAAATTAATCGTGTTTTACAATTTTAGGCAAAAAAACAATATTTTTAATTTATTATAATATATCACTTGACAACTCGATCACAATTTGACAGATTAACAATTGACATTAAAATACTTCAAAAAATAATGACTTAACAATTATACCGCTACTCTTGCTACCACGTGACTTTTAATTAGGCAGTATTAAATTAGAACCTAATGGTTGTAATTGCAAAAAAAGTCGTGCCAACCTTCGAAATAAAGGAATTGAAGTACAGGTAGCTGTCCTTTTCAATCACACGGGTATAAACATAATATAAATGAGACAAATATCAATGAATTAGTTTTTATTTTAGCATAGATTCTATCTTCTCCATATTCTTAGAGGAGAACGATACCCAAAGGTGGAGGGACTAGCTCCACTAGCCGCAGTGTGAGTTTCGCTAGCGAGCGCGTCGCACGTGTCACTCGGCCAAGATCACCTAAATAAATAAATAAATGCCGTCTTGCGCACTTAGACACTGCAAATATAATGATGGAAATACATCCAAAGCTATGGGTGTAACATTTCATAGGTAAATTAATAGTCACAAAACAATATTCGCATAAATTATTAAATTTGAAAAATTAAATATTGAAAAAATACATCATAATAGCTATCCCGCTTGCACGTACTGTACATATGCGTACGCGAGAGAGATAGCATTAGGCCGCGCCGTCCTAACTGTCACATTTGCATAATGACAGTTAAGACGTTATCAAAGAGTATTTAATAGCGCAGTAGTTATAATTCATGCTTGTCGAATAATTTTCACAATTTAAATGTTCATTATAGTTTGTTTTTTATAAAGTTTTTGGCAATATTAGTTTTTATTTGACAACTTTCTACTATTTATTTATGATAATAAATTTATAAAAACAAATACGAATAACATTATAACTAGTGTTTTCTTATTTGCCGCTGCCCGCGAGCCGCAAAGGGATCATACAATCAAATTTTCTCGTTTTTTGCCTACATATATTTTGTATCTATTTCCATATTTTTTTGGTGTTTAAGATTTCCACGTCACGACAAGAGAGAAGATTGGATAAAATTTATCCAAAAAGATAGCAGTGATGATACGTGGTTGCCTTCGCAAAATTCCCGTATCAATGTATCTTTGATATATGTACTTTGGTTGTCCTGTTTCTATAATACAAACACATTAGTAGCTTAGACTAGAAATGTTAAAAAAAAAATAAAAAAATTGTAAATTAATTAGTACTTTCCATTTTATTAGTTTATTGTTTTTATCAAATAATAAGCGTTTTCGTTCAAATGTGTTTCTAATTATTTTAATTATTTGCAAGGGTCCAAAAAAATGCACACCTTTTCTGATGTGGAAGGATAAGGAGAGTGAGTTTTATATTATTCAAATCGGTTAATTGACATGAAAATTTCGGCTGACAGCGTTTTTGGCACAACCGTCGAATGTGAGATTTGCAACTGTCAAAAAACTTCATGACATTTTTGTAAACAAATTTTGATTGAATTTACTTTTCTTTCCGCATTTACACTAGCTATTAAAAAATACCTAACTGGCAACTTCCAACTTTCATTCATAGAAACTAGCATGAACACTAAAGCTAGAGTTGCTGTAGCGTCCTCGTCTTCACCTATTACTGGACCTGCGTCAAAGTTGACTGTACCAAGTTTTCGATCTTTATTGATTAATTTTTGATTCCTGATTGCGAACTCATCGAATACCAAAGAACATAGCACATGATTTTCACACAACTGGCTTTTCTTTTTTAAAACTTTAAAAGCTTCGTCGGTAAAGCCCGGTTCTGCGTCCACTGTTGAGTACCAACGGCAGATTGTTATTGTATGCGGAAGTGCTTTATTATATGTTTCTGTAATATATTTATAGGCAGCTGGAGAATAATAGTGCAAGGTTAATGCGAACTTTCGCATTGGTGCAGTATATAGTGAAGAATGTCTGCATCGTTTTTTTTTCGAATAAATGATTTATAAATATCAGCCCTTTTATTGAGGTCTTTTCCTATTGTGCATCAAATAAATGAGTAAGACGGAAATAAAATTAAATATAGAAAAATCCTAAACAGCTGAAACTATAGTCAATTGGAAACTATAGTAAAAATTATTATTTTTTTATACAAAAGTATCCTATTTTACCTCCAATAAAATTCGTGCAAAGTTTCATAATGATCGGTTAAATAGTTGCGTGAAAACGTAACAAACAAACTCACATTAATATTTATATTAATAGTAGGATCTACATTTTTCTACGTACTGATTTAACATACTCCTCTAAGAACACAATTCGTCATACTATATGTATCTTTTAAATTACATTATTACTTATTAAATAAAAAATGTGTGTTATTATTTTAAAAACCCCAAGTGATCACGCATGCTAGATGGCGCTACAGTCGTGCACATATTCCAATTCCTTGAGTAACACCCATTACTTTACGTTCTACATACTCTGTGATAGAATGTGTCAACGTCAAGCCGATGGAGGGGAATTTTCACCAACGCCACCCCAGCCGGAGAAATTTCAGATTCTCTATAAATGTCTATAACCGATCGATAGGTAAAATTTATTACTTTAAGTATTAAAAATAAAAAAATTTCTTACTCTTTTATTTTTCGAGTTGTTAACATAGAGATATATGTTATCACTAGAGACGCTGCGGTGAACAAAATTTGCGAGCCGAAAATTCCACCAACGCCACCCCAGCCGGAGAAATTTCAGATTCTCTATAAATGTCTATAACCGATCGATAGGTAAAATTTATTACTTTAAGTATTAAAAATAAAAAAAAATCTTACTCTTTTATTTTTCGAGTTGTTAAACCAAATATATATATTTTTAGGTTATGTTTTATTTTGTAATGCCCCCATTAAAATATAGAATATTTTTACATTACTTCTTACGAATAATTTATGACTTAAGGCCGCTAAAAAGTCAACATGATTAAATTTAAGTTTCTAGGTTATTAACATTGTTTAATTTGTTATTAATAGTTTAATAGCATAACGCCTGAAATTTATCTTATTTTGAATCTATTTGAATTGATTTATTGAATTGTCACGCCTTTTTCCTACAGGGATAGGCAGAGACGATGGACCGCCACTTGCCACGATCCTAATCCTAACACAACTCCCTCGCACCCACAATCCCTTCCCAATATAAGCTCTTACTAAGCAATCGCAATCTACTTTGACTCATCGTGTCCAAGCCTTTGTGACAGGGTCTGGCACAAGGCCCTTCTTTCCAAGCTCGAAACATACGGTTTACCTGACCGTCTGAGTGGCTGGATAGCCGACTACCTGCGTGACCGCTCCATACGCGTGGTTGTCGATGGAAGCGCATCCTGCAGGGTGTCGGTGAATGCCGGGATTCCTCAGGGCTTCGTGCTGTCGCCGACTTAAATCCAGCATTTATTGCTATTCGCCTGCTATTACACAAATTGTATATACAAGGCTCAAATTGCTTCTTGCGCGGAGTACTGTTCGCAGTTTTGGGACGGCTCTGCCAAGTATCTTCTTAATGCACTAAATTCATTGCAGCGTCAAGCTGTCCGACTTATAGGTGATGCAGTGGTCACGCGAACTCTGGAGCACGGCCGGGACAGCTCTATAGTATGACTTAAACGCTAGTGAAATTTAAAAAAAAAACAAAGTTTCGCCAGCGGGGCCGACGGCCGCTAGTGTCGTGAGTGTTTCTAAATTCAAATGTCAATTTTGACATTGCACCCGCGGCCATTTTTCCTTTGTGTTTGCTTTGTGGTGGTTCCGTCTTGCGTTTTTGGTATTTTTAACATTGACAACTTTGGCTTACGATTTACGGATTTCTGATATTGCTTCTGATACGGTTCTTAGAATGGCACCAATATCTTGTTGTATTAAAAATTGTCTAATGACGAAATATAATGTCAAACTATTTTCCTTTCCTAAAAACGAAAAATTAAGGAGACAGTGGGTTGAAAACATTTCTTCATCAACACCAGAAATTGTTAATATGAATTTTAATACATTGATTAACAAAAAGGTTTGCATCAAACACTTTGAAGAAAGGTTCTTGAACGGAGATGAACGCTCACTTCAAGCAATTCCAACATTATTTCCGGATGCACGTGAGTAATTGAGTTTATAAAGGATTAATGAGTAGAAATTATACATCCCTTCATCCTGTCCTGTGCGGCCGGCCATGCTCACTCGGTCATTAAACAGATGGTTCTAATTGACCCTATAATTTATAAAAGTAACTTGAAATATTTTAAAGTTTGATATATATATTCTAGCCAAAGAAAATGTCTACACAATGGTTAAAGCACGGCGGGTTTCATCTGAAATTTTACCTGGGCCCTCTTCAACTTCAACGCATTCTCCACTTAAACGTAAGTATGGTTTATTGATCATGAGTTTGAAGTGCTACACACTGCCATGCATTCTTTTTTCATTTATCATCAAATCAAATTGTCACGCCTTCTTCCCACAGGGATAGGCAGAGACAATGGAGCGCCACTTACCACGATCCTTACACAGCTCCCTTGCTTCCTTCACATCCACAATTCTCTTCATGCAGGCTCTGTGGTTATGGGCACTAGGCAACCTAGCTTTCTTGAGGATGTCTCCGATTTGGTCAGAAAACACTCTCCTGGGCCTGCCTTGTTTAACGCATCCATCCACATCAGATTTATAAATTCCTTTCGTCAATCTACTTTCACTCATCCTTTCCATGTGCCCAAACCATCGAAGCATTCCTTTGTCAATCCTTGTCACTACATCTTCTTTCAAACCTCATCTATCACGCAGTGTGCTATTCCTTATTCTATCCGCTATCTTCACTCCACATACACTCCTTAACGGCCGCATTTCTACAGCGTTAATTCTACTCTCATGCTTCTTCTGCCATACCCAACCTTCACTTCTATACATTAATGTAGGAACAAGCACCGCATTATGAACAGCCATCCGTGACTTTTGGGACATTATTTGGCTGTTCATCATTCTATGGATGGCACCGTTCACTACGTTACCCTTTTGCACTCTTCTCTCAATATCTTCATCACACTTTCCATCCCTAGTAAACATACTTCCCAAGTAAACAAATTGTTTGACTTGTTCCACTTTCTTTCCGTCTATCATTATCTCACATTCTGTCATTTCATCCTCTCTCTCCAAAACCATTACTTTTGTTTTACTTACATTCACTTTCATACCTTTCTTTTCTAATTCCGCATTCATTATAGTAACCATGTCCTGTAACTCATACGCCGAAGATGCAAGGATAACTTGATTGTCGGCGTACAAGAGACATTTGATCACCAAGTCATTCATTCTTAAACCATACTTCCTTTCACGCAACTCTTTTAGACAACTGTCCATGAATAGATTGAAGAGCCATGGTGACGCTACACATCCCTGTCTGACACCTTTAGAGATGCCAAACCAGTCAGATAGCGCCCCATTAATTTTCATTTATATTATATTCATTTAGACTTTGTTCTGTTTTAGAGACAAACTCTCTAAATTAAGTGAATTATTTCCTGATACTCTTACATGTTTGTTAATCACCTGAAGACCATTTATTTTTACCTTAAAATAGTTTTTTTATTGGTGGCTGGTCAATAACATAATTTGCTATGTATGAAAAAGGCGTGTCAATTTGATTGATTAATATCCTTTAAAAATATATGAATTTTAATACAAATATTATTTCTGGTCATTATTATAAATTACTTTATAAATTACTTTTTTAATTGTGACATGACAAGTGACAAGTAAGAGGAAATTCAAGAGTAACGACAACTGAAACAACCGAGTTAGTTCATGGCTACTTCAGTCGCCGTCACTATGCCGGCCAAATTTGCTTCTTTACGCATCGCTTGAAGGATATTTATTAAATTAAACAATGGAGAACTGAATACAAATCGCAACTGTCTTACGGTTGTTCTTATAAAGGAAGAAATATAAACATTGTTTTTATACAAGGTCTAATTACATTCCATATAGTATTTTTATAGATTTTGTGCAAACATTTATTAATGAATTAAACAAATTTTATGAGGCATACTATAATTTTTTATTTTAGTTTTACATTTTTTTATTATTCTGACGTAATTTTTCATAATTATTCTGAATAATTAATAATTGTAAAATCAAACCAAAAAATAAACCTGATAGTAAGCTGCATAAAATTTGTTTAATACATTACATATGTCAAGAAAACACTAAATATATTATAGCTTCTAATTTACATTTTTAGGAAAAAATGTTATATATGATGATCACACATATGCATCAATAGTGATGACACCTGAAGCTACAAATATTATTGAAGAAGAACCTGGTTTGCTGTCAACTCCTGTGAACTCACCACTGACAAGTTAGTACATTATGCAACTTGTAAAGTATTGAATTAGCAAAACAACTTAACCCCTCATGTGCTCATGATTACATAGAATTTGAACTATGTTAAAGCTGCTTAACATAAATTGTAACTCTCATTTCTGTTATGAAATATACCTACTTTGATTTGTTTCAGACTTACACAAAAGAACACGATTAATAAAAAATATTTCCAATCTAACACCAAAATGCAAAAAATTATACAAAAAATGCAGAAGTATTTTAAAAAAGAGAATGCTGTTTCCAAAGTCTCTTAAAAATAATATTATAGATGCTGAAAATTTTTCAAACAACACACTTTTAAAAAAGTTTGAGAGACTGAGACCATTACAGAAGCAATTTATTTTGATGCAATTAAATAATTGCAATAAAAATATAATGGGAAGGCGCTATACCTTGCAAGAAAAATTATTATGCCTTGCTTTATATAAACAAAGCCCTAAAGCCTATTCTTTATTGCATAAGATTTTTACACTGCCAAACAAAAGATCCATAAGTAGGATGCTTAATTTAATCACCATGGAACCTGGCATAAACTCCCACTTTTTTAATGTCTTAAAGGAAAGGACACAAAAATGGAACACTGCCATGAAAATGTGCAGTATTGTATTTGATGAAATACAACTGTCACCACATGTGAATTACACACCAAGCAATGATTGCATTAATGGTTTTGTTGATGGTATCAAGGAGGTGCAGTTTGCAGACCATGCTTTGGTGTTTATGGTTAGAGGCATAGTTGCTTCGTGGAGACAGCCAGTTGCCTATTATTTATGTGATAAAACAATACCTGCTGAAAAATTAATAAAAATATTGAATGATGTAGTGGCAGCAGTGCAATATTCAGGCCTGGAGCCTTTGGCATTTGTTTGTGATCAGGGTGTCACATTCCAAAAAGCATTGAAAATTTTACAAAAAAATAGCCGGGAATATCAGTTACAGAATGGTTTACACTGTGGTGAGTAGTGACTTAATTCTTAAAAAAAAACTTCACTATGTTTTTTTTATAATGAAATTATTATTTAAAATAATTATTTAACCATATTCTTTTTTCAGATGACTCAATATTAATTAAAGGTCAATCAATTAATATTATATATGATCCTCCCCATCTGTTGAAGGGAATCAGAAACAACTTACTTAACAAAAATATAGATTTTAATGGTAAATTGGCAACATGGGAAGACCTAATTAAATTATATAATTTTGACTGCTCCATTGGTGAAATCAGGCTATTACCAAAATTAACGGATGAACACATTTTACCTGAAAGAATTAGGAAAATGAAAGTTAGCAACTGTACACAAGTTTTCAGTGAGCGAGTTGCTGCAGCACTACAGTACACATCAAAATTTGGTAAGTTACTAAAACATTTATCATTAAATTATGTTAGTTTGTTGTACAGAAACAAAATTGTTAAAAGAGGTTTAGGTGTAAATTATCATCAAAAGGTGAAAGTAAAAAATAAATTAACAGCATGAAATTGGTGTTGTTTTGTGTGAAGGTATTTTTTTTATTGTGACACAACATCTGACTTCGTCCCGCCTGATGGTAAGCAAGAGGAGGTCTAAGAGTGACGACGACTGGAAAAACCGAGTTTGTTCACGGTTGCCTCAGTCGCCGTCACTATGCCGGCCAAAGGTACTTCTTCACGCATCGCTTGAAGGATCCAAGGTCATAGGATGGAGAGAACACATGGGCAGGCAAAGCATTCCACTTGTCGATTGATCTACAAAGAAAAGACGCACCGAACTTTTTAGTTCGACTGCCGATTCGGTCGATAGAATGCGGATGCTTTCCCCGACCTATGCGGGTATTACGGGAGTGAAAAGACGAGGTAGGAACAAGGTTAAAGAGCTCCTCGGAACATTCTCCGTGGTATAGGCGATAGAGGACGCACAGAGCCGCCATGTCTCTGCGTAGTTGCAGGGGCTCCAGAGTTCGCGTGACCTCTGCATCACCTATGATTCGGACAGCTCGGCGCTGCAATGAATCCAGGGCATTAAGAAGATACATGGCAGCCGTTACAGAAGTGCGAACAGTACTCCGCGCAAAAGCGAATCTGAGCCTTGTAAAGTAGCAGGCGAAGCTGTTATATGTGTAGAAATATCAAAATATAATATGGGATAATAGAATAATTTTGTTTTTTGGGACCTGTATTACAAATTGACAAAATGTATGACTTAATTTTATTTATTTACAGCGCAATATAAAGACGGTTCAAAAGTCAGTGCCACAATGTCACACACTGCAGAACTGATCCAGTTCCTGGACAAATTATTTGATTCCTGTAATGGGTCCAGATCAGGGAGATGCCCAGGAAAGCTTCGTGGACCCGTAAAGGAAGGAAGCGAGCATTTAAAATTTTGGCATGAAGCCATAAAAAAACTTAACAACACCCAGTTCATAGACAGAACAAAAAAAACAATTAAATATGTGCCTTCACTAAGGAATTGGATAACTACCTTAAAAAGTTTAATCAGTATATCGAAAAAGATTTTAGAAAGGGGTGTAAAATTTTTTTACACCCGTAATCTAAATCAAGACCCACTGGAAAATTTTTTTGGTAAAGTAAGGGCCCAAAATTACCGATACAACAATCCTGACTCCTATTCTTTTAAAAATTCTTTTAAATCTTTAATTGTAAGCAATTTTGTTACAGTACACTCAAAATATTCTAATTGTGAAGATGATGTAGGAGTTACTGTGGTAAATTTAGAACGATTAATTAAAAAATCTTCAGATGAATCTCCTCTTAATGATCAAATTTATGGTGAGGAGATGGGTTCATCTGAAGAGCAAGTACAACTAAGTTTTGCTGTAAATGAACCGCAAGCGGAAAGGATTAAAGTAAATGCAAAATGTTTTACTAGTGGATATGTGGCCCGTAGGCTGTTAAAAGGTATTAATTGCAAGGAATGCAAAAAAACAATTATTACTAATGAAATAATGAAAGTTCACAATTATATTAGCCATAGAGAACGGGCCACTTTAAAATGTAAAAATTTAATCTACCCAAAAACGCAGTTTCTCCTACTCTTTTCACAATTAATAGAGTATATCAACAATTACTTGGAAACCAATTGCCACAGAAAATTTATTTCTAGGACGATTACAAGTAACTTTTTAACTTTACAAACATTGGATTGGTTTGGCTGTTCCATTCATAGAGAAGATTTAATAAAAAAATTTATGAAAATTTCAATTAGATTGCAAATTTACAATTGGTGTCGAAGCATCAATCTAATTTTAAAGGGCGCAGTATTATTAAAAATGAATAATAAATCTGTTATTCATAAAATGGCGTATAATAAGTATATAAAAACTAAAAGAATAAGAAAAACAGAACAGCCAACAATCCAATGATTAAATTATACTCGTGGTTAGTCCAAGATAAATATATGTAGTATCGTCCTCTCTTGCTTTTTCTACGCGTGTTTAAGGAGTCCCTCAAAGACAAAAAACATTTATTCCTGGCAACAAGTAACTGTCAATCATTCGTTTCTTTAGCGCTGCGCAATAGACGTGTGTTTTTTCGTGTTTTTTAATTTTAAGTGAGATTTTTATCTAAGATGGGTAAAAATCTTGGGGACGTTGTGACTTTTGCAGCCTTTGGCAGTGTATATTCAAATGATAAGAAATATGACGCACCAGTTCATGAAGAACTAACAAAGACTGCTGAAAAGATTGTGGTAGAGGGTCTTCTAAGTATGTTCTAGGGTATGTTAGCTAGGTGTTTACCCAATTTGTAAGTTGGTGTGTCAATTTGGCTCATTCAAATAAACGCGATAGTAAGCCGCATAAAATTTGTTTAATTCATTAATCAATGTTCGCGCAAAATCTAAGAAAATACTAAATATTTTAGGTTTATGTATAATCATATTTTGTATGAATTTAATTGTTTACCCTTTGGATTGGCAACAGCTCCATTTGTTTTTACTAAGCTACTTAAACCAGTTGTAGAATTTCTTAGAAATCAAGATGTAACTTTAGTTATCTACTTAGATGATATTATTTGCATCGGGGGTTAACATCTACATATATCTATCTCGGACTAACCACGAGTATAATTGAAGGATTAAACGAACTTACCTGAAGTGAAGTTCTATCCTGATTATATGAAGTGGTTAGTCCGAGATAGGAGCATCCCACCCTCCCTAAAATATATAGTAAGAAGTATATATTTTAACCCTCATTTCATTAGTGTATTTCAGCTTGTTCTCTAAAACGAATAATTGACAGTTACTTGTTGCCAGGAATAAATATATGCCTATTTCTTAAAGTTGGTTTTGTCAATTTGCATCACCTGTTCTGGGACACCTAGTATGATAGAAATCCTATAAGTATACCAAGAGTTAGGAGAGCGAATGCGGAAAATTCCTTACCAATTTATCCTCAATACTCTTTCTTGCTCCATAATCAGATTCCTGTTAGCTGTTGCGACTTTTTTATTTCATTTTTTTATTGTGACTCGGCATCAGACCTTGACCCGCCTACGTTTACCCACGTTTGAAAACTGTCTCGTAACGTGACATAGCTAATACTATGGACTATGGATCCTAGAGCCTATATGATCGAACATCAGGTACTCCATTTAGGTACTCATAGTAAGGAAGATATTTTATTTAAAACTTTCTAGTATTTGCTGATTGTATAGGATCTATTTCCAAGATGCGAACCCCCCTGCCTTTTTTTTAATTATTATTGTGACACGACATATGACAGCACTCCGCTTGATGTTAAGCCGAAGTGTGTTCCATAAATGAAAGTCACTGCTACTACAATTCAATAACTGTGAGTAGCAATCACATTTACTATGCCGGCCTAGATGGAACCGGCAACTCACAAGCTGATCCCGAAACGTGACCAAATCACTTCACGGTCTGTATACTTGTAAGTGGTGGTACTACCCCGGATCGGCAGACTGGGTACCACTGCTTACCACTCTTTGATACAAGACCCGAAGCAAATAACCATCTCTTTTTTTTTTTAACATATTTCCAATATTTAATATTATAAATAAAAGCTATGAAACAAATATTTGCTCCGACCGGGAATCGAACCCGGGACTTTACGCGCAACAAACTAATCGCTAAACCGTTCGTCCACGCCTGTCGTCAAAAAAGGTAATAGAGTTAATAGAGCATTTATAATATTAGTAAACTTCACCCACAACTAAAAATGAGCTGATGTTCAAACCAAGATGTTAATAGAAATAAATAGAGCGTCTCTGCATATGCCCACAGGGATAGGCAGAGACGAATGATCGATTGCCACGATCTTGACACAACTCTGTAGCCGTCACATCACTAGGCTACCCAGCTTGCTTGAGGATGTCACCGAATTGGTTGGAAAACACCCTCTTGGGTCCGCTTTGTTTAACGTATCCATTTACAAAAGATTTATAAATTCCTTTCGTCAATCTACTTTTACTTATCCTTTCCATGTGCCCAAACCATCGAAGCATTCCTTTGTCAATCCATGTCACTACATCCTCTTTCAAACCACATCTATTGGGAAATGTGCTATTCCTTATTCTATCCGCTATCGCTATAATAAAGCGTTATGTGAAATATTTACTCTTATAGGATTTCCGTTGTAGCAGATTCATTCAGTGGAGTGTACTAAGTGTATAAAATGTAAAGTCTCTGAATCCAATTACTTAATATAAATGTATTAATATAAAACTTTCTGAATTATGTTATATGTATACAATTATCACATGGCTAAAATGGACATTATGATACATAATTTGTATGTAGGATCCAAAAGAGTCGCAGAAGCTAAAAGTGCAAATGAAGTAGAGTGGCATCGTTAAAACATTTTTTTACTCGACATATGATAGCACCCCGCCTGATGTTAAGTTGTAGTGCGTTCCATGAATGGATGTCACTCCTGCTACAGTCAATACTGTAAGTAGCAATCATATCCACTATTCTGGCCTAGTTGGAACCTGCAACTTACAAAGCGAATCTGAAACGCGACTAGTTCACTTCACGGTCTGTATAACTGTGCGGTCAGTAAGTGGTGGTATTGTAACACCACACCCCCCGCGGTGCTACGGATTATCCAGTTCTTCTGTTTTATTTCGTTAGAACACAGAAGAACGACTTGTTTAAAAAACTTATCAGAAATTGTTTTTGGCGCTTGATAAAACTAGCGCTCCAGTAAGTTATAAGCATAAAAAAAAAAACACAAAATTAAGATGACAATATTATATATACACTAAACTTTTCGTACCTTACATAGTTTTAAAGTTAATAGTTTATTGAAACTACTCAAAAAGATAAAAATATGTACTTTTTAGTATTTTTTTTATAACATGATTTTTTATTATTAATACATTTAAAATAATTGGATTCTACAATTAAACTGTACTTGTGTTCTGGTTACGATATTGATTTTTGATATAATGTGTTTTGTTTGTAATAAATATATAATTTAAATAAAAACATTTATTGTTTTATTTCCGTCACCGAATTCGATACAATGAAGCGATATTAATACATCACTAGTAAACAATCAATTGTCAGTTGGATTGTACAGCACTAGCCGCGCTTTCTGATTGGACGGGTGCCAAACTGTACTACGTCGATCAACACCAGGTGTCTGTTTCACTAAATGTATGGGGAAATGACAAGCTGTCCCATCTGTACTAGTACATAAGACTATATAATCTGTGCTCTGGAGCCCCTGCAACTACGCTGACATGGCGGCTTCTTGCGTCCTCTATCGCCTATACAACGAAAAATGTTCCGAGGAGCTCTTTAACCTTGTTCCTACCCCGTCTTTTTACACCCGTAATACTCGCACAGGTCGGAGGGAGCACCCTCATTTAGTCGACCGAATCGGCAGTCGAACTAAACGGTTCGGTCCGTAGTTTCTTTGTAGAACAATCGACAAGTGGAATGCTTTACCAGCGCCATCTATTATATAACCATTAAAATAAAATGCCCTTCCTAAATTATCTATCATGATTTATTATGTAGTTTAATCGAAATTTCATAGATGTCGCTTTTTAAAATCTAAATATTTTAATGAATAAATTACCAAATTTAAAAATTTCCAACTAAATCGGAGACATTCTCAAAAAAGCTGGGTTGCCTAGAGCTCATAACCGTAAAGCTTGTATTGTTAATGTGAGGGAAGCGAGGATCGTGGCAAGTGGCGTTCCATTGTCTCTGCCTATCCCTGTGGGAAAGAGGCGTGACAATTTGATTGATTGATTAATTAATTGATCTATAATCAATAAAAATACTATATTGCTGTGTATTATATTATTAAAAACTTGTTAGACTTGTTCATAAATTCGTCCCTGTATCAGAATTCTGATCACACAGGGACGGATTTAATTTATTAATTGTCATTAGGTTTTAACATTAATAATGAAAACATTATTTTAATACATAAAAATGAGGTCTAACTATTATTAAAAATGCGTCAATTTATAAACGAACCTGCGGGGTTAGGTTGGGCGCATAAAACGACAATCGTTTCGCGTAGACGACAGTCAAAGCTAGGTTGGAGCCACTTAAACGAGACGAACGTTCGTCCGGACGAAAGTCGTCGAAGGATGACAGCTGCGAACGTTATACTTCATATAAAAGTCATATATTTGGTAGGTTGGCGCCATGGACGTATAATCAATGGACGGCGCCTTTGCTTTAAAAGTGTGTCCGTTTTTTGATGGTGTGAGTTTCTAAAACTGTATTAGTGTGCGTGACTAAGGACGCACTTACAATATCGATATGATTCTTAAGCTATCGACAAGTTGGAGTCTTACATCAAACTTACGTTTGATAAATATAATTTATAAAAATATAAGTTATAAAAAGATAGAAAGAAGATAAATGTATCTCGATAAACTCTACACCATAGCGAAACAACACATACAGACTTAACCCCTTATTTATAAAAATTCAAAACGTCATTTAAACTTTATTTAGTTAAAATGTGTTTTGTTTTATTTTTTATAATCAAATTCTTAATTTACAGAAAATAAAACAAAACACATTTTAACTAAATCAGGTTTAAAAGACGTTTTAATTTTTTATATATAAGGGAAAATCTATAGGAAAAATTAAAAAATGAGTTTTATTAAAAAATATATATTTTTGTCAACAAATAATCTTAGATTCTTGCAATATTATTTGTAACTACGTGGGGCACACTAAAGATTTCCGGAATTAATAATAAAAAAATACTATTAATGGTCAAAAATGAATTTATTGTTTCTCTAAATATTTTATGCGTTAGCCATCAGAAAATGTGTAGAGTGGGATGGACAGAGATCTCATGGCTATGTAAATGTAGGGAATAATGTTGACGGTGATAGTGTTCCATTGGCCACTGAAGCACTTACATTTATGTTGACTAGTGTGAATGGATCATTTAAAATACCGGTTGGATATTTTTTAATTGATGGCATATCAGGTTTGCAAAAAGCTGAGCTGGTGCGTACCTGTCTCAACTTGTTGGCCGAATGTGATGTCACTATAGTATCATTAACTCTTGACGGCGCTCCTAACAACATTGCGATGGCTAAACACCTTGGATGCAACCTTGATTGTGAAAATCTAAACAACACACAATTTCAACACAATAATTCAAAAATTTCGATACTTCTTGACCATTGCCTGAAATTAGTACGTAATACGTTGGGTGATATGAAGGTAATTTATAATCAAGAAGGCAAAGAAATTTAATTTCAATACTTTGAATTGCTTCACCAGCTTCAAACTCACGAACAATTGCATTTAGCAAATAAATTGAGACAGGCTCACATTCATTATATTAAGCAAAAAATGAAAGTGAAGTTAGCTGCCCAGTTATTAAGCCAGTCGGTGTCAGATGCACTAATGTTTTGTCGCAATAAGATTAAACTGGAAGAGTTTGCAAATTGTAAAGCAACTTCCGAATTTATTACCATGTTCAACAATTTATTTGATCTTTTAAATACCCGAAGTTTAAATTCCTACAAGTATAAACAAGAAATTTTGCCCAGAAACCTTGAAAAAGTATACCAGCTCATAGAAAACGGTATTCAATACATTAAAAATCTCAAATTTGGTGATAATACTTTAGTTATCAAATCGCAAAGAAAAACTGGGTTTTTAGGATTCATAATTTGTCTACAATCACTGAAAAATCTTTGCAACGATTTACTTCAGCAACATCCTCCCAAAATGAGTTTTATATGCACATATAAACTCTCTCAGGATCATGTTGAGTTATTTTTTGGTGCAGTTAGATCAATGGGGGGTTTTAATAACAATCCTTCCGCAAAACAGTTCAGGGCAGCATATAAAAAATTACTCGTCCACGCCGTATTCAAAGCCGCCGAGGGAAACTGTATTCCGTTAGAAGATATACATATTTTAAACGTTACACAAAAATCCCAGTATGTTATTACGATTAATAATTCTCTTACAAAACACAGAATGTTAGAACACTTAGAAGAAATAATGCAGCAGGAAATTGTACAGAATGATGATCATTGTTACTTCGGTGACCCGAGCCTTACGGAGTATGCCGAAGAAGTTATTTACTATATATCAGGGTTTGTTATAAAACATTTAGAAAGAAATTTAGTCTGTGAAGACTGTTTGTCGGCATTAAAAGCCCCCAATAGATCTTCATTGACATCAACTAAAGATAAAGGAGGGCTAATTTACCCGAGTGATGATGTATATTTCATTTGTAAAGTATGTGAAAGAATTCTGCGCCATTTTCTCTTACATACTCATCATAGCAAAATTAATAACAAAGACGTGCATAAAATGATTCGAAACGTGATATTACAGGCTAAGCACTCATCGAAATACCAAAATATTTTTCGTTCTTTAATTAGATCATTAATTACATCAATTAGATTTCAGTTTTTTTTGAAGATCATAAATATCTTCTTATAAAATCGATCTGCGAAAAGTATTTAAATCTAAGAATCCATTTTATTATAAAAAACGCTGTAGTGGAAAAGAGCGTCAGAAATTTTTATAATAAATTAGTGCTATTTAAAGGTCATTAATTTATTAAGAATTGTCCACTTACATAAACAACATTTAAAAGTTGTTTAAAATATATTACATTAAATATAAATATCAAATAGCACTAATTTATTATAAAAATTTCTGACGCTCTTTTCCACTACAGCGTTTTTCATAATAAAATGGATTCTTAGATTTAAATACTTTTCGCAGATCGATTTTATAAGAAGATATTTATGATCTTCAAAAAAACTGAAAACTAATTGATGTTCATTTAAAGAACGAAAAATATTTTGGTAATTCGATGAGTGCATAGCCTGTAATATCACGTTTCGAATCATTTTATGCACGTCTTTGTTATTAATTTTGCTATGATGAGTATGTAAGAGAAAATGGCGCAGAATTCTTTCACATACTTTACAAATGAAATATACATCATCACTCGGGTAAATTAGCCCTCCTTTATCTTTAGTTGATGTCAATGAAGATCTCTTGGGGCCTTTTAATGCCGACAAACAGTCTTCACAGACTAAATTTCTTTCTAAATGTTTTACAACAAACCCTGATATATAGTAAATAACTTCTTCGGCATACTCCGTAAGGCTCGGGTCACCGAAGTAACAATGATCATCATTCTGTACAATTTCCTGCTGCATTATTTCTTCTAAGTGTTCTAACATTCTGTGTTTTGTAAGAGAATTATTAATCGTAATAACATACTGGGATTTTTGTGTAACGTTTAAAATATGTATATCTTCTAACGGAATACAGTTTCCCTCGGCGGCTTTGAATTCGGCGTGCACGAGTAATTTTTTATATGCTGCCCTGAACTGTTTTGCGGAAGGATTGTTATTAAAACCCCCCATTGATCTAACTGCACCAAAAAATAACTCAACATGATCCTGAGAGAGTTTATATGTGCATATAAAACTCATTTTGGGAGGATGTTGCTGAAGTAAATCGTTGCAAAGATTTTTCAGTGACTGTAGACAAATTATGAATCCTAAAAACCCAGTTTTTCTTTGCGATTTGATAACTAAAGTATTATCACCAAATTTGAGATTTTTAATGTATTGAATACCGTTTTCTATGAGCTGGTATACTTTTTCAAGGTTTCTGGGCAGAATTGCTTGTTTATACTTGTAGGAATTTAAATTTCGGGTATTTAAAAGATCAAATAAATTGTTGAACATGGTAATAAATTCGGAAGTTGCTTCACAATTTGCAAACTCTTCCAGTTTAATCTTATTGCGACAAAACATTAGTGCATCTGACACCGACTGGCTTAATAACTGGGCAGCTAACTTCACTTTCATTTTTTGCTTAATATAATGAATGTGAGCCTGTCTCAATTTATTTGCTAAATGTAATTGTTCGTGAGTTTGAAGCTGGTGAAGCAATTCAAAGTATTGAAATGAAATTTCTTTGCCTTCTTGATTATAAATTACCTTCATATCACCCAACGTATTACGTACTAATTTCAGGCAATGGCATGGGTCAAGAAGTATCGAAATTTTTGAATTATTGTGTTGAAATTGTGTGTTTAGATTTTCACAATCAAGGTTGCATCCAAGGTGTTTAACCATCGCAATGTTGTTAGGAGCGCCGTCAAAAGTTAATGATACTATAGTGACATCACATTCGGCCAACAAGTTGAGACAGGTACGCACCAGCTCAGCTTTTTGCAAACCTGATATGCCATCAATTAAAAAATATCCAACCGGTATTTTAAATGATCCATTCACACTAGTCAACATAAATGTAAGTGCTTCAGTGGCCAATGGAACACTATCACCGTCAACATTATTCCCTACATTTACATAGCCATGAGATCTCTGTCCATCCCACTCTACACATTTTCTGATGGCCATTTCATCTATAGCTAAAGCACCAATTATGGATTGTTTCTTTGATTTAATTTTAAGAGCCTCAAAAGATTCCTTCGTAAACCCTGGTTCACAATCAACGCTCTGATACCATTTACTAATGGTTTTTGGGTGGGGCAAACACGTGTTAAAATGTGTACGTACGTACTTATATGCCCGAGGTGATAAAAAATTAAGAGTAAGCGCGAATTTCCTGAGTTCTGGTGGATACTGCTTTGGAAGTGGTAGTTTTTTATGTTTTCGAATCAATCTAACCAGTAAATCTTTATTTTTATCGCCTATGCTAGACAACATGTCTAAAGACTCGGTTTCCATTAATTCTTTACGTTTTAAGTCATTTATGATATTCATTAAAATTGCATTTCTTTTTACAATTCTGCGCTTACTTTCCCTTACAGTTTTAAGCGCCCTAAGGCGTCTCAATGCTACCATCCGCGATTTCGCAAACGATGTCAAAAGTTTCATGGCTCGTCTGGGAGTAGAAGGAATATCTTCGACACCACACTCTTGCAACAACCTCCGTATTTTAGGAGTTATTTCTAGATTTTCATCTTTGCGCTCAGGCCGTGTAATCTTATTCGCCACCTTTATAAAAAAAATAATCGTTATTAATAAAAAGTATTAAAAAAACACCTTCAAAAACACACTAAAAAGTTAGAAATAAGATAAATCAGAAAATTACAAAGAGTTCCTTTTGGAGTCGATGTCTGCCAAGACGCCGACTTGATTTAAGTCCCAAACACGTCCTTACCTGTTGATAGTATTTTGGGTATCCTATAAAAATGGTTGGCACCGCATCGGTTTTTAGTTTTCGAATTGATAATCCAGTGATGAAGCTTGATTCTTTAAAATGTTTGGAGCAAAGCCTTGAATATTTAGTTGGCTCCCAGTTTTCGCGTCTCACAGCTTTGATCCACTGTTTTCTTATTTCGGGACATTTCGGAAACCTAAAAAAGCAAGTACAAGTTTTATAACTAACTATCGATATCCGTATAACTACATCACTAGCGGTGACGCCTAAAAACAATTAATCTCATTAATATAAATTAATGCTTATTACCATTGATTTATCACCATGATATGAAATTGAATAACATAAAACACATTAATGTTGAATATTTTATAATTTAACTGTAACAAAACTTAGTTATTTTAGCATAAAACTTCCCACAAAGACTTACGTGTGAAATGATAATTCCGGGTCTTTTACTCCTCCTTTAGTTGTTCTCGATGAACAAAACACAGCTGAACACGACATATTTCCACTTTTAAAAATCAAATTTAGTCAAAACACGGAGAGTTTTCAATATTTCGCTAAAATGCCGCACGAAAACCCAATGTTATGGCCTACTAGTCGGTCATGAAGTGACACGAAATACACAGACAATGCACGGTTGCCAAACTTACAATAGCTTTCACTTTTACTCGCGCCCAGTCTTTGTGAGTTAGACAGAGAGACAAGTTCATTGGTTTGAACATAGATACAAGAGCGGCAACACCTTAACACGCTGTCCATTATGATTATTCGTCCATGGTTGGCGCACAATCGTCTGTCGTCGGACGAGAGAAGAAATGTCAATTGTCGACGATAGTGAATTTTGCGTGTTTGTATTTGATAATATTTTTTTATTTATCTTAATCTTAATTTTGCGCTACTATTTCAATATTTTTTATGTACCAAAGTTGTGTATGTATATTTTGGTATATTTATAGCAATTATAATTATAATTTTAAAGTTATTGTATTTAATTATAGTTATTTAAGCATTGAGATTTATTGATATGTAAATATTAAAATAATTAGGGTTATCATGCTGTATATTTATTTATTATAATGAAATTAATAGTCCTATTCCTACTCGAGGCCAAAAAATAGTACATATATTGTGCTGCACATTAGATTGGCCTTTACCACCTATTTTCATTTACATTTATATACAATCAATCAAAATGTCACGCCTTTTTCCCACAGAGATAGGCAGAGACAATGGAGCGCTATTTGCCACGATCCTAACACAACTCCCTCGCTTCCTTCACATTCACAATTCTCTCCATACAAGCTCTACGGTTATGGGCACTAGGCAACCTAAGTTTCTTAAGGATGTCTCCGATTTGGTCGGCAAACACCCTTATTTTATTATTTATTATCGTCACTCCACATACACTCCTTAACAACCGCATTTCTACAGCGTTAATTCAACTTACATGCTTCTTCTACCACACCCAACATTCACTTCTATACATTAATGTAGGAACAAGCACTTCATTATGAACAGCCATTAGCCATCCGTGACTTTTGGGACATTATTTGGATGTTCATTATACTATGGATAAAATGTTCACTGCGTTACCTTTTTGCATTCTTCTCTCAATATTTTCATCACACTTCCCATACCTAGTAAACATACTTCCCAAGTAAACAAATTGTTTGACTTGTTCCACTTTCTTTCCGTCTATCATTAACTCACATTCTGTCATTTCATCATAGATCATAGATATAAATAAAATGCATAGATATATTATTTATATCTATGCATTTAATCATCTCTTTCCAAAACCATTCCTTTAGTTTTACTAACATTCGCTTTCATACCTTTCTTTTTCAATTCCGCATTCATAATAGTAAGCATTTCCGATTCATAACTCATACGCCGAAGATGTAAGGATAACTTGATCGTCGGCGTACAAGAGACCACCAAGTCATTCATTCTCAAACCATACTTCCTTTCACGCAACTCTTTTAGACATTTATATACTTAGCTATTAAAGTGCTTGTATCATAGAAACCGGACAATCAAAGTACATATATCAAAGATACATTGGTACCGGCAAGTGGTTTAGAACCCGTGCTCTCGGTTTGCGTAACCATTGTCGCCTTTCAATCTCGAGTTCGATTCCCAGTCGGAGCAAATATTTGTTTCATACTTTTATTTGAAATATTTTATTACTTTATTGTGACTCGACATATGACAGCACCTCGCTTGATGTTCAGCTGGAGTGTGGTCCATGAATGGATGTCACTGCTACTACAATTCAATAACTGTGAGTAGCAATCACATCCACTATGCCGGCCTAGTTGAAACCGACAACTTACAGCTGGTCCCGAAACGCGATAAAATCACTTCACTCAAATCATACTTGTAAGCCGGATCAGTACTACCCCGGATCAGTACACTGGGTACCACTGCCTACCACTCTTTGATAACCAGACCCGAAGCAAATATCGATTTTTTGCAATATTTAATATAATTATGAAATATTACAAATATTTGCTCCGACCGGGAATCGAACCCGGGACTTTACGCGCAACAAATCAATCGCTAACCGTTCGTCCACGCCTGTCGTCAATATTTAGTTAGATTGTATATTGTTTCTTTCTTTTTTTGTTTATTGTGACATGTGACCTCGACCCGCTTGATGATAAGGAAGAGGAGGTCCACGACTGCTGACGACTGTAAAATCAGAGTCTTCATGCCGGCCAAAGATGCTTATTTACGCACGCATCACTCGAAGTATCCAAGGTTATAGGTTGGATAGAACACATGGACTGGTAAAGCATTCCACTTATCGATTGTTCTACAAAGAAAAGACGCACCGAACTTTTTAGTTCGACTGCCGATTCGGTCGACAAAATGCAGATGCTTCCCTCGACCTATGCGGGTATTACGGGTGTGAAAAGACGAGGTATAGACAAGACACACAAAGCCGCCATGTCTCTACAAAGTTGTAGGGACTACAGAGTTCGCATGACCTATAATTCGGACAGCTCGGCGCTACAATGAATCTAGAGCATTGAGAAGATACTTGGCAGAGCCGTCCTAAAGGAGGAAACAGTACCCCGCGCAAAAGCGAATTTGAGCCTTGTATAGTAGCAGACGAATGAATCCCTGTCGCGAAGAACTGCCGCACCATGTTCAGGATGCCAAGATTGACTCGAGTCAGTTTTACAGAATATACTTGGTAAGTGACTGCTACTTGCGGTTATTTAGTAGCAGTCGCGTCCATTTATGGACCACACCAGCTTAACATCGAGCCACAATAGAAATATATATAGACTAGGTTTTGAAATAAAAGCACGTTGATTAATTCGTAATTCTATACAGTTTTTATTTGCTACACCATCTATGTTATTTTATTTGCATATCACAATTACTTGTATAATACTAGCTGTTCTTTGCGTTTAAAACTGTGACTCATAACTTTAGTACATTACAGGACCCCTTGTATTCTCATGTATGTCGGCATGGGGGAATATTTTTTTTTTTTTTTTTATTGTGACACGACATTTGACCTCGTCCTGCCTGATGATAAGCAAGAGGAGGTCCAAGAATGACGATGACTGAGAAAACCGAGTTTGTTCTCGGCTGCCTCAGCCGCCGCCACTATGCCGGCCAAAGGTGCTTCTTCACGCATCGCTTGAAGGATCCAAGGTCATAGGATGGAGAGAACACATAGGCAGGCAAAGCATTCCACTTGTCGATTGATCTACAAAGAAAAGACGCACCGAACTTTTTAGTTCGACTGCCGATTCGGTCGATAAAATGCGGATGCTTCCCCCGACCTGTGCGGGTATTACGGGAGTGAAAAGACGAGGTAGGAACAAGGTTAAAGAGCTCATCGGAACATTCCCCGTGGTATAGGCGATAGAGGACGCACAGAGCCGCCATGTCTCTGCGTAGTTGCAGGGGCTCCAGAGTTCGCGAGACCTCTGCATCACCTATAATTCGGACAGCTCGGCGCTGCAATGAATCCAGGGCATTGAGAAGATACTTGGCAGAGCCGTCCCAGAGGTGCGAACAGTACTCCGCACAAGAGCGAATCTGCGCCTTGTATAATAACAGGCGAAGCTCCGGCGCGAAGAACCGTCGCACCTTGTTCAGGATGCCAAGTTTGCGGGAGGTGGTCTTAATGGCCCGCTCGATGTGGTCCCTGTGATTCAGGTCGCAGCGAAGGGACATTCCTAGAATGTCCAGTCTGTCCGAAGCACTGAGGGAGATGTTACGAAGAGAGGGAAGAGGAGTATACGGGGATTTTTTCGTCGAGAACGCGCACACCTGAGTCTTGTCTGCGTTGAACTGAACCAGGTTCTTGTCGCCCCAGTGGGTAATGCGATCAAGAACCCGGTTCAGTCCCGCTACAACAGACTCTCTCATACCGGCTATCTCCTGTTTGCCAGCTGCGGGGCGGGCAGTGTAGCGTCCATGCACCGTGCTGTCGTCCGCATAGCAATGAATGCTGGATCCAAGGTCCAGCATATCATTGATATGCAGAAGAAACAAAGTCGGCGACAGCACGGAGCCCTGAGGGACGCCGGCATTCACCGACATCCTGCGCGATGCGCTTCCATCCACAACGACGCGTATGGAGCGGTCACGCAGGAAGTCAGCTATCCAACCCTGCAGACGGTCAGGTAAACCGTATGCCTCGAGCTTGGATAAAAGGCCCCTGTGCCAGACCCTGTCAAACGCTTTGGAGATGTCCAAGCCAATGGCAAGGGCTTCTCCATTACCATCCAACGCTTCACCCCAGACGTGCGTGGTGTACGCCAGAAGGTCACCAGTTGACCGTTTTGGCCTGAAGCCATATTGACGGTCATTGATTAGCTGGTGACCCTCCAGGTAGGCCATGAGGCGAACATTAATTATCCGCTCCATGACCTTGCACAGTACTGAGGTTACAGCTATCGGACGGTAGTTTGCCGGGTCTGAACGGTCGCCCTTTTTTGGGACCGGTTGCACATTGGCCTCCTTCCAAGCCCGAGGCACACAGCCCGATGCGTACGAGAGCCGGTATAGCCTCGTCAAGACGGGAGTCAATTCCGCTGCACAAGTCTTGAGCACAAGCGCTGGGACACCATCGGGACCACTGGACTTCCGGGTATCGAGCGATCGTAGCTCCATGCGGACATCGCGTTGTCTGATACGAATCTCAGGCATCGTATGTCCGCATGGACGCAGAGTGGGTGGTTCTGCACCACGATCGTCGATTCGCGAATTTGTGGCAAAGACTTCAGCCAGTAGATCGGCCTTTGCCTTCGCTGTATGCGCCAGTGAGCCATCAGGCTGCCTCAGCGGTGGCAGTACAGAACGACAGAAGTTAGATTCCACAGTCTTGGCGAGACTCCAAAAGCTGCGACTACCCGTTGGGTGCGCTAAAAGACTCTCGCCAATCCTGGAAACGCGCTGTGCCTCCGCTTCTGCAAGACTTGGTGGCACGATTATTGGCTGCTTTCAACTCATCCACGTGAGGGTCATGATTTTTTCGACCCCTGGCCCACGTACTGTGAGCTGCGTTTTTTGCTGAAACAGCAGCTGCGCAGTCACTGTTGTACCAGGGCCTGCTCCGGTCGTTACGAGATGCACAGTTGGATGGAACGTAATATTCCATCCCCAGTGCTATCTCGTCAGCAACGGCCGAGGCACACGTGGATGGATCCTCGGAGTTGAAGCAGCGCTGCCACCAAGGGAGCGAAGCAAAATAATTTCGCATTCACTCCCAATCCGCCGACCCGTAGTGCCACAAACGTCGCACCTCTTTCCTGGCAGGAGGAGGTACGACGCTTGGCACTATCGTCCTGACCAGGCAGTGGTCAGAAGTCCCTAGAGGGGCTTTGACCGAAGTTTTATACCCGGTCGGACGAGTGGTCAGTAGAAGGTCTAGCAGAGAGGGGGCATGACCGACAATGTCTGGTACCCGGGTGGGCTGGGTCACCAGCTGTGTCAGGTCATGCAAGAGGGCGAAAGCATGAGCGGCCCTTCCCGCGTGGTCGGTCCTTTGGGACCCCAACCACACCTCATTGTGTGCGTTGAAGTCCCCCAAGACCACGACCTCCGCGGTCGGGAACCGCTCCAGCGCTTCGTCTGTCGCCCGGCTCAGAGAATCGAAGAGCCGGGTTGTCTCCGAATCCCCGTGGTGGGAACGATAAAGGCACCCGTAGATCCTGGCTTGGGAACCAAGATCTACGTGTACCCAGAGGATGGACAGGGAAGGATCCTCCAAGCAAAGCAGACGGAGACAACAGATATCGGACCGGATGTACACACATACCCCGGCTTTCGCAAGGAATCTTTCCTCAAGCGAGTAGCCGGGGTATTGAAGGTACGAAGTGTCAGCCGGATCCTTTATCTGCGTCTCCGTCAAGAAGAGCAGAGCGGGCTGTGCCGTCTCGAGATGGTGATGGACGGCACTGAGATTGGCGGAGATATTCTCCTCATTTTCCACCTCCATGTCTTTCTGATTATCTATCTGAAAAAAAAAACAAGTTACATAATTTATATATGCAGACTACTCTTGCCTAAGAACGTTAAGTAGATGCGGTATACATCCTGGCAGATGTTGGCAAAAAGAGTGCTGACCGTTGACATACTCTTTGTATCGGCCGAGTGTAAGGATCGGCTCTGGACAACTGTGGTGGGGCAAGTCCGCCTATGTATACAGAAGTCAACATAATTATTGATATAGTAAGTAGGTAACAAAAGAAGTTACTTTAATGCCAGCACTCTTTTTATCTGCCGGGACTATACCAGTATATCTATCTTCTACTAAATTTTCAACCTGGAACAATACTCAATTGTAATTGGCTAAAATTCTAATCAAACAAAATTGTTATGCCTCAATTCTCACAGAGATAGGCAGACACAATGGAGCGCTACAATTGTTTGAACAAGATTATTTTCTTATAATTGTTATTCATATAAGATTATTGATCATATAATTGTTGAATATCATTGTTAAAATTAAATATTCAGTTATTAATGTAATGTAATTATATAATAAATATAATCATTATATTGTGATAACATATTATAACAGCATGCAACACATAAAAATGGCCAATATTATAATTAATAGTCCAAGCATTAAGTAACATCACAATCAAGCCTTATAATAGCAAATTTATCAATCTATCACACCTTAATGCTCACAGGTATATGCACACTGTCATTCTGTTACTCCTTTAAATTTTATACTTTGAATTTTCAGGTGGGCATGTTACTATTAACATTTATTGGACATCAAAGTTATTTTTAACCCCCGACTCAAAAAGAGGGGTGTTATAAGTTTGACTTGTCTGTGTATCTGTGTATCTGTGTATCTGTGTATCTGTGGCTCTGTGTATCTGTCTGTGGCATCGTAGCTCCTAAACGAATGGACCGATTACGATGCGGTTTTTTTCGTTTGAAAGCTGACATGATCGAGATGGTTCTTAGCTACAATTGATGAAGATCTGATCAGGGGTTTCAAGGTCATCAGCTCGATTTGTTAGCTGCGGTAGCGATCTTAGACGCGCTGTTTAGGACGGCAACCCTTGTACGTTGCTATGCGACGAAGATTGTTATTTTATGTCAAATAAATATGCCAATTTAAAAACACGTAAAAAATGTTATAATTTTTTCCTTAAAATATTCATATGGCGAGGTTGGTTTGCAGTTTAGATCGATTACCTTGATTGAATATTTTAGGGGAAAAATTATAACATTTTTTACGTTATTTTACAATGGCATATTTATTTGACATAAAATAACAATCTTCGTTGCATAGCGACGTACAAGGGTTGCTCCTAAACACGCATAAGGCTGGGAATACATGTCCGATATTGTTGAGCAAATTATTTACAAATCGGAAGTAAGAATCGGACATCTATTTTGTTTCTGTATTCTGTATGAAAACTGCATCTTCAGACAATCGGATCGGTCATATAATCGTAAGCGCCTTGGCGTTGTTTCCGATTCTGACATCCGATCTGACTATCGGATCGGACGTGTATTAAGTATTCAAACAAATGTATGGCACGAGTGCCGTCCGATTGTCTGATCAGACAATCGGATCCGACTATCGGAGAAGAAAATCGGACTTGTATTCCCAGCCTTATAGGTATTTACTTTACTTTTAAACATATCTGTGACTTATAACATTTAAAATAAAAACGTATACAAATACATGTGTGTTTTAACTGGTACCACTGAGCTACTCTGATGATGGAACTCGAAGGTAGGAGACGAAATCCTGGATGGGTTTAAACTTTTTTTTGGTATACTAAGTTTGGACTCATTAGATTCGTCTTGAATGTAGGAAACTAAGTGTAGAAAAGTTAGTGCAATAAAATAAAACATTCTGGATCCAAAAAAACTGATCATGGATCCTCTCAGATCAGCAAATCAACAAGAAATGGACCTATAGTGCTTTAACTAAAATTGTTACTCACTATGAGCCATTAGCTGGACCGTTATCAAATTAAAGACCGAGAGTATCTGATGAGGCACCATCATGAATCCTCTCAGATCAGCAAATCAACAAGAGATAGAACTATAGTGCTTCAACTAAAATTGTTACTCACTAAGAGCATTTAGCTGGACTGTCATCAAATTGAAGACCGGGCAATCTGATGACGCACCATTATGAATCCTCTCAGATCAGCAAATCAACAAGAGATAGAACTGTAGTGCTTTAACTAAGCCTTTAGCTGGGCCGTTATCAAATTGAAGATCGGGAGTATCTGATCATGAATCCTCTCAGATCAGCAAATCAATAACAGATAATATCATAGTGCTTTAACTAAAATTGTTACTCTCTATGAGCCATTAGCTGGGCCGTTATCAAATTGAAGACCTGGAGTAGTTATCTGATGATGCACCATAAGGATTCAAGGGATATTAAAGGGATATAACTATTGAGCCATGACTAATGTTGTTTATTACTATAAAGCTGATGATATGACCAAAGTGGTTCCAGGCGTTTCGGGGGTTCCTTTAAAATTTTAATTTTGATTTTTTATTTGTTGTTTTCTTACATTACAATTGCCAGCCCTTTGCACACTGCTCTCTCAACAATTATTATTTAAAATTGATTTTTTAATCTTCAACAATTCAGTGTCTTTTAAAACCACCACGAGTGCTACTATGTACCAATTGGAGTGACCTCATACGGTTCTTTGTACAATATTTAATATCACTCCAAATCTTGTTATGATTCCTTCAAAAAGATGATATAATTAATATTAAATACCTTGCCATTTTAAGCCTATTTTTCAACGCCCCAGCACGCGTTGCAGGCAATAGTACAGCAAGTTCCTTCCACAGTTTATTTCCATCGATGTTTATATTTCTCCTTAATTCACCTTGAGGTTGCGGTGTCCTTAATATATCACCATGCCTTAAAAATATTTTAAATTGTAAAATTATAACAGTATGCCGAAACTAGCTATAATGTTTAAGCTATTATAAGTTATTTTTAAGGATATTCTTCACAGGTTGTTTATTCACATAAAACAATTAGGTAAATTTAAATAATTTTAGAACAATGTTAATTTTAACTTACTTCTGCATAAATTCCACGATGAATCTCATCTGCTACTATGTAGTTATTGTATGTTTTCTTTCTTCAAACCAAACAAATCTTAAATTAGGTTATAAATAAACGTTTAATATTCAATGTTGAGTTGAAGTTTGACAATAATGACAGGACTTGCTTCGTCTCCCATAGACAAAATTAAGTATAAAAACGTTAGTAACTGACATTTGGGCGATAGACGAGAGTGCTGTCCCAACCACCAACGCCACCCCAGCCGGAGAAATTTCAGATTCTCTATAAATGTCTATAACCGATCGATAGGTAAAATTTATTACTTTAAGTATTAAAAATAAAAAAAATTCTTACTCTTTTATTTTTCGAGTTGTTAAACCAAATATATATATTTTTAGGTTATGTTTTATTTTGTAATGCCCCCATTAAAATATAGAATATTTTTACATTACTTCTTACGAATAATTTATGACTTAAGGCCGCTAAAAAGTCAACATGATTAAATTTAAGTTTCTAGGTTATTAACATTGTTTAATTTGTTATTAATAGTTTAATAGCATAACGCCTGAAATTTATCTTATTTTGAATCTATTTGAATTGATTTATTGAATTGTCACGCCTTTTTCCTACAGGGATAGGCAGAGACGATGGACCGCCACTTGCCACGATCCTAATCCTAACACAACTCCCTCGCACCCACAATCCCTTCCCAATATAAGCTCTTACTAAGCAACCGCAATCTACTTTGACTCATCGTGTCCAAGCCTTTGTGACAGGGTCTGGCACAAGGCCCTTCTTTCCAAGCTCGAAACATACGGTTTACCTGACCGTCTGAGTGGCTGGATAGCCGACTACCTGCGTGACCGCTCCATACGCGTGGTTGTGGATGGAAGCGCATTCGCAGGGTGTCGGTGAATGCCGGGATTCCTCAGGGCTTCGTGCTGTCGCCGACTTAAATCCAGCATTCATTGCTATTCGCCTGCTATTACACAAATTGTATATACAAGGCTCAAATTACTTCTTGCGCGGAGTACTGTTCGCGCTTTTGGGACGGCTCTGCCAAGTATCTTCTTAATGCACTAAATTCATTGCAGCGTCAAGCTGTCCGACTTATAGGTGATGCAGTGGTCACGCGAACTCTGGAGCCCCTGCAACTACGCTGACATGGCGGCTTCTTGCGTCCTCTATCGCCTATACAACGAAGAATGTTCCGAGGAGCTCTTTAACCTTGTTCCTACCCCGTCTTTTTACACCCGTAATACTCGCACAGGTCGGAGGGAGCACCCTCATTTAGTCGACCGAATCGGCAGTCGAACTAAACGGTTCGGTGCGTAGTTTCTTTGTAGAACAATCGACAAGTGGAATGCTTTACCAGCGCCATCTATTATATAACCATTAAAATAAAATGCCCTTCCTAAATTATCTATCATGATTTATTATGTAGTTTAATCGAAATTTCATAGATGTCGCTTTTTAAAATCTAAATATTTTAATGAATAAATTACCAAATTTAAAAATTTCCAACTAAATCGGAGACATTCTCAAAAAAGCTGGGTTGCCTAGAGCTCATAACCGTAAAGCTTGTATTGTTAATGTGAGGGAAGCGAGGATCGTGGCAAGTGGCGTTCCATTGTCTCTGCCTATCCCTGTGGGAAAGAGGCGTGACAATTTGATTGATTGATTAATTAATTGATCTATAATCAATAAAAATACTATATTGCTGTGTATTATATTATTATTAAAAACTTGTTAGACTTGTTCATAAATTCGTCCCTGTATCAGAATTCTGATCACACAGGGACGGATTTAATTTATTAATTGTCATTAGGTTTTAACATTAATAATGAAAACATTATTTTAATACATAAAAATGAGGTCTAACTATTATTAAAAATGCGTCAATTTATAAACGAACCTGCGCTTACCAAGAGGGTTTACAACCTGACCGATTTTATCCCCTGTTAGAATTATGAACGGGGCTTTTTTTATTGTGACTCGACATATGACAGCACTTGATGTTTATCTAGAGTTCTGTCCATGAATGGAGGTGACTGCTACTACAGTTAAATAACAGTCACATCCACTATGTCGGCCTAATTTAAACCGGAAACTTACAATCTGACCCCGAAACGCGACTGAGTCAGTTCACGGTTTGTATACTTGTAAGTGGTGGTATAAGTCTATCCCGGTTCGGCAGACTGGGCACCATTGCCAACTACTTTTTAATAATCAGACCCGGAGCAAATCTCCAGCTCTTAAATATTTAATTCGATTAAATCTTACGAATAAAAGCTACGAAACAAGTATTTGCTCCGACCGGGAATCGAACCCAGGGCTTTACGCAAACTGATACGTAAACTAAACATTTAACCCACAAACCTATAATACTTGTTTCACAGTTTTTATTTTATATTTAATTTAATTAATTATTAAAAGTATTGAAGAGTCCAAGGGTCTGATTATCAAAAAGTAGTATGCAGTGGTGCCCAGCCTGAATTGAATTAGTGAAGTGAATTAGTCGCGTTTTGGAATCAGCTTGTAAGTTTTCGGTTTCAACTAGGCCGGCATAGTAGATGTGACTGCTATGTTATTTACCTGTAGGAGCAGTTACATCCATTCATAGACCGCACTACAGCTTAACATCAGGCCCCCGCCATAAGTCATATGGCGAGGCACAATACAATAAAATAAAAATAATTACTCGCTTCTTTGCGTGTTCTATTGAAGGTCCTTTGCTCTCTGAAGACTCGGTCTTTCTTTTTAATTAACTGACTTTTAATAGCTTTTTTAAGACTTGTATGTATGTAACTAATTTTCACATACTTCCAGACGTTTAAATAATATGAAAATATGTGATGACAAAACATTAATTTTATACCGTTATTTTGATTAGGATTATTATTAGATTTAGATTTCGCCCGAAAATTGGTTAATGAATTAAACGAATTTTATGCGGCTAACACGTTCATATTGATTGTTGATTTTAATTTTTTTTAATTCCGATGTTTCGAGAGCTTTGGACCTGACCTCGACCCCCCTGATGGCAAGCAAGAAGAGTTCCAAGAGTGCCGACGAATGCAAAAACTGTGCCTATGCCGGCCAAAGGTGCTACTTCACTAATCGTTTGAACGATCCAAGGTTACAGGATGGAGAGAACACATGGGCTGTTAAAGTATTCTACTTGCCGATTGTCCTACAAAGAAACCACGCATCGAACCTTTTAGTTCGACTGTCGATTCGGTCAGCACAATGCGGATGCTTCCCCCGACCTGTGCGGTTATTACGGGTGTAAAAAGAAGAGGTAAGTACATGGTTAAAGAACTCCTCGGAACATTCTCCGTGATATAGGCGATAGAGGACGCACACACCTGAGTCTTGTTTGCGTTGAACTTAACTAGGTTCTCGTCGCTCCAGTGGGAAATACATCCAAGAACCCGGTTCAGCTCCGCTACAACAGATTCTCTCATATCAGCTATCTACTGCTTTCCGGCTGCGGGGCGGGCAGTGTAGCGTCCGTGCACCGTGCTGTCGTCTGCATAGCAATGAATGCTAAATCCAAGGTCCAGCATGCCTTTGATTACAAAAGGAACACGGTCAAGTAAACCGTATGTTTCGAGCTTGGAAAGAAGGGCCTTGTGCCAGACCCTGTCATAAAGGCTTGGACACGATGATTCAAAGTAGATTGGGGTTGCTTAGTAAGAGCTTATATTAGGAAGGGATTGTGGGTGCGAGGGAGTTGTGTTAGGATTAGGATCGTGGCAAGTGACGCTCCATTGTTTCTGCCTATCCCTGTGGGAAAGAGGCGTGACAATTTGATTGATTGATTATTTGTTAAATTATTTTTATTTGTTAGAATATTATATGCAAAACAATGTACCTACTTACCACATTTTGTCTAAATTATAAGTTGAGAATAGTGAAATCCATTATAGGTAATGTTTTTAGTTATAAGGCTGTTATATTTGCTGTAGATTTAAATTAAACAAACATTGATAATTGTTTATATTATAGCAGGTCGCTACTATATAAATAATAATATTAACATCAGTATCTAGATAAATTTAATTTTGCTTATGGTCTCGGGCGGTACGTACGGGCCACGCGCCCTCGTAGCTAACAGTCCTGAGACTAATTGATCCCTTAGGTTCATCTCGAGAGATTGCTTAAATTCGCAAATTTTAGCCAAATGTATAAAGTCACATGCCGGCCTAGTTGTTATGGTCAACTTACAAGCTGATTTCGAAACGCGACTAAGCCACTTCATGGTCTGTAAACTTGTAAGTGGTTGTACTACCCCGGATCGGCAGACTGGGCACCACTGCCTGCCACTCTTTAACAGCTAGACACGGAGCAAACATCCACGGCGAGACGAGTCCGTGAGCAATTATCTTTAAGGTATTTATACATTTGGCTAAAATTTGCGAATTAGAGCAGTCTCTCGAGATGAACCTAAGGGATCAATTAGTCTCAGGACTGTTAGCAACGAGGGCGCGTGGCCCGTACGTACCGCCCGAGACCATAAGCAAAATTAAATTTATCTAGATACTGATGTTAATATTATTATTTATATAGTAGCGACCTGCTATAATATAAACAATTATCAATGTTTGTTTAATTTAAATCTACAGCAAATATAACAGCCTTATAATATAATGGATTTCACTATTCTCAACTTATAATTTAGACAAAATGTGGTAAGTAGGTACATTGTTTTGCATATAATATTCTAACAAATAAAAATAATTTAACAAATATTCAATCAATCAAATTGTCACGCCTCTTTCCCACAGGGATAGGCAGAAACAATGGAGCGTCACTTGCCACGATCCTAATCCTAACACAACTCCCTCGCACCCACAATTCCCTTCCTAATATAAGCTCTATGGTTATGGGCACTAAGCAACCCAATGCACTTTGACTCATCGTGCCCAAGCCTTTGTGACGGTCTGGCACAAGGCCCTTCTTTCCAAGCTCGAAACATACGGTTTACCTGACCGTCTGCGTGGCTGGATAGCCGACTACCTGCGTGACCGCTCCAGCACTAAATTCATTGCAGCGTCAAGCTGTCCGACTTATAGGTGATGCAGAGGTCACGCGAACTCTGGAGCCCCTGCAATTACGCAGACATGGCGGCTTCTTGCGTCCTCTATCGCCTATACAACGGAGAATGTTCCGAGGAGCTCTTTAACCTTGTTCCTACCCCGCTTTTTTACACCCGTAATACTCGCACAGGTCGAAGGGAGCACCCACTCTTCACAAGTAGCTTAAAGGATCCAAGGTTACAGGATAGAGAGAATGGGACTGGTAAAGCATTTCACTTGTCGATTGTTCTACAAAGAAACTACGCACCGAACCGTTTAGTTCGACTGCCGATTCGGTCGACTAAATGAGGGTGCTCCCTCCGACCTGTGCGAGTATTACGGGTGTAAAAAGACGGGGTAGGAACAAGGTTAAAGAGCTCCTCGGAACATTTTTCGTTGTATAGGCGATAGAGGACGCAAGAAGCCGCCATTTCTGCGTAGTTGCAGGAGCTCCAGAGTTCGCGTGACCACTGCATCACCTATAAGTCGGACAGCTTGACGCTGCAATGAATTTAGTGCATTAAGAAGATACTTGGCAGAGCCGTCCCAAAACCGCGAACAGTACTCCGCGCAAGAAGCAATTTGAGCCTTGTATATACAATTTGTGTAATAGCAGGCGAATAGCAATGAATGCTGGATTTAAGTCGGCGACAGCACGAAGCCCTGAGGAATCCCGGCATTCACCGACACCCTGCAGGATGCGCTTCCATCCACAACCACGCGTATGGAGCGGTCACGCAGGTAGTCGGCTATCCAGCCACTCAGACGGTCAGGTAAACCGTATGTTTCGAGCTTGGAAAGAAGGGCCTTGTGCCAGACCCTGTCACAAAGGCTTGGACACGATGAGTCAAAGTAGATTGCGGTTGCTTAGTAAGAGCTTATATTGGGAAGGGATTGTGGGTGCGAGGGAGTTGTGTTAGGATTAGGATCGTGGCAAGTGGCGGTCCATCGTCTCTGCCTATCCCTGTAGGAAAAAGGCGTGACAATTCAATAAATCAATTCAAATAGATTCAAAATAAGATAAATTTCAGGCGTTATGCTATTAAACTATTAATAACAAATTAAACAATGTTAATAACCTAGAAACTTAAATTTAATCATGTTGACTTTTTAGCGGCCGTAAGTCATAAATTATTCGTAAGAAGTAATGTAAAAATATTCTATATTTTAATGGGGGCATTACAAAATAAAACATAACCTAAAAATATATGTATTTGGTTTAACAACTCGAAAAATAAAAGAGTAAGAAATTTTTTTATTTTTAATACTTAAAGTAATAAATTTTACCTATCGATCGGTTATAGACATTTATAGAGAATCTGAAATTTCTCCGGCTGGGGTGGCGTTGGTGGAATTTTCGGCTCGCTAATTTTGTTCACCGCAGCGTCTCTAGTGATAACATATATCTCTATGCTTTGTAAACGTTAATTACATCAGTCCTTTTATCCAATTTTTGGCAGATTAAAATGATGCTTGCCATTATTGGTGTTTGAAAAATTATGAAGGTCACTGCACTTTATCGTTTTCTCTCATTCGTAACATATAGCATGTCTTTTTTTAGGCCTGTTTATTAATTTAAGCAATAGTTTCTTTATACCGATTGATTGATATGCCAAAATTGACAATGTTTTTTTTAATTCTCAACATCAAGTAGCTTGAGATATTTTCCGTAGTCACCACAAAATAAATTTCTGAACGCATGCATAAATTTTGTATGGGATAATGTTTTATCTTTGTTGAAAGTTTGTGAGTATGGATAAACTATTGTATTCTTCTTTATAACCAAGTAGGTATAAACGACAGGAGTGGACGAACGGTTTAGCGACTGGTTTGTTGCGCGTAAAGTCCCGGGTTCGATCCCCGGTCGGAGCAAATATTTGTTTCATAGCTTTTATTTGTAATATTTAATAGTATTAAATATTTGTTAATAAAAAAAAGAGATGGATATTTGCTTCGGGTCTGGTTATCAAAGAGTGGTAGGCAGTGGTACCCAGTCTGCCGATCCGGGGTAGTACCACCACTTAAAAGTATACAGACCGTGAAGTGATTTGGTCACGTTTCGGGATCAGCTTGTAAGTTGCCCGTTCCATCTAGGCCGGCATAGTGGATGTGATTGCTGCATACAGTTATTGAATTGTAGTAGCATTGACATTCATTCATGGACCACACTTTGGCTTAACATCAAGCGGGGTGCTGTCATATGTCGACTCACAATAAAAAAAAATTAAAAAAACTTGTTATGTTAGTAACGTGTATGTTAGTCTATCCAAACTTACCAAAATTCCATATTAAATTGAACTTTTAATATTAGGCCTGATGGCTCTAAAGTAACCGTCATGTGAACTAAGAAAATCAGGTTTCTTAGATCCTTTAAATTAATTATTTTAAATGTATTGTTTATCAATAAAATGATTATTCAATAAATAAAATCAAAATTAAAATTTTAAAGGAACCCCCGAAACGCCTGGAACCACTTTGGTCATATCATCAGCTTTATAGTAATAAACAACATTAGTCATGGCTCAATAGTTATATCCCTTTAATATCCCTTGAATCCTTATGGTGCATCATCAGATAACTACTCCAGGTCTTCAATTTGATAACGGCCCAGCTAATGGCTCATAGAGAGTAACAATTTTAGTTAAAGCACTATGATGTTATCTGTTATTGATTTGCTGATCTGAGAGGATTCATGATCAGATACTCCCGATCTTCAATTTGATAACGGCCCAGCTAAAGGCTTAGTTAAAGCTTTAGCTTTAGAACTGTAGTAGTTCTATCTCTTGTTGATTTGCTGATCTGAGAGGATTCATAATGGTGCATCATCAGATTGCCCGGTCTTCAATTTGATGACAGTCCAGCTAAATGCTCTTAGTGAGTAACAATTTTAGTTAAAGCACTATAGTTCTATCTCTTGTTGATTTGCTGATCTGAGAGGATTTATGATGGTGCCTGATCAGATACTCTCGGTCTTTAATTTGATAACGGTCCAGCTAATGGCTCATAGTGAGTAACAATTTTAGTTAAAGCACTATAGGTCCATTTCTTGTTGATTTGCTGATCTGAGAGGATCCATGATCAGTTTTTTTGAATCCAGAATGTTTTATTTTATCGCACTAACTTTTCTACACTTAGTTTCCTACATTCAAGACGAATCTAATGAGTCCAAACTTAGTATACCAAAAAAAAGTTTAAACCCATCCAGGATTTCGTCTCCTACCTTCGAGTTCCATCATCAGAGTAGCTCAGTGGTACCAGTTAAAACACACATGTATTTGTATACGTTTTTATTTTAAATGTTATAAGTCACAGATATGTTTAAAAGTAAAGTAAATACCTATAAGGCTGGGAATACAAGTCCGATTTTCTTCTCCGATAGTCGGATCCGATTGTCTGATCAGACAATCGGAAGGCACTCGTGCCATACATTTGTTTGAATACTTAATACACGTCCGATCCGATAGTCAGATCGGATGTCAGAATCGGAAACAACGCCAAGGCGCTTACGATTATATGGCCGATCCGATTGTCTGAAGATGCAGTTTTCATACAGAATACAGAAACAAAATAGACGTCCGATTCTTACTTCCGATTTGTAAATAATTTGCTCAACAATATCGGACATGTATTCTCAGCCTTATGCGTGTTTAAGACGGCAACCCTTGTACGTCGCTATGCAACGAAGATTGTTATTTTATGTCAAATAAATATGCCAATGTAAAATAACGTAAAAATGTTATAATTTTTCCCCTAAAATATTCAATCAAGGTAATCGATCTAAACTGCAAACCAACCTCGCCATATGAATATTTTAAGGAAAAAATTATAACATTTTTTACGTGTTTTTAAATTGGCATATTTATTTGACATAAAATAACAATCTTCGTCGCATAGCAACGTACAAGGGTTGCCGTCCTAAACAGCGCGTCTAAGATCGCTACCGCAGCTAACAAATCGAGCTGATGACCTTGAAACCCCTGATCAGATCTTCATCAATTGTAGCTAAGAACCATCTCGATCACGTCAGCTTTCAAACGAAAAAAACCGCATCGTAATCGGTCCATTCGTTTAGGAGCTACGATGCCACAGACAGATACACAGAGCCACAGATACACAGATACACAGACACACAGATACACAGATACACAGATACACAGACAAGTCAAACTTATAACACCCCTCTTTTTGAGTCGGGGGTTAATAAAATAAGATTGACAGAAGAATCCGTTTTAAATTTCATTTTTTTTTCATCCTCTGACTATATTTGCAGCACGCATTCAGTCAATTCTATGTCAAATGTCAAATAATTTTATATGGTGGTTAAGTAATTTTAAATTTTCTAATTTTCCGCGCGATTTCCTTATCTTTTTCTTTCATAAGAACCTTCTCCTGATAATAACGAACAGAACAAAAAAAGAATTAGCGAAATCGGTCCAGCCGTTCAGGCGTGATGCCGTGACCAAGGGAAATAGGGATTCATTTTTATATATATAGATTACAAATAAAAGCTATGAAACAAATATTTGCTCCGACCGGGAATCGAACCCGGGACTTTACGCGCAACAAACCAATCGCTACGCCTGTCGTCAATCAATTACCACATTGTGAAAATAATAAAACATATTATTCTTCAAACAAACACGCTGTTATGTTACGTAGTCTTTTGTTGTTGTGCGAACTAACTGTGTGTGATTTGGTGTACTCGGCTTTATTTTCTTGTGACCTGGCTTATTTTATTGCACTAATCTTGCGTTTATTAGGGCTCCTTCTGTGTCTTAAGTCCACATTTTTTGAGTTCAACTAAATACGTGCTATTTCTTTTGATAAGTTATGTACTTGTTTAATTTTGTTTTTACGGCAGAAAATAATAATGACAGCGATTTGATTAATGATTTTTAAATTTCATTCAATACTCATGAAAACACAATTAAAATTACCATTGTTTTACCTATGTGTACTTTTTCACAATAACTGTGACAATAAATATCCGTATCAATTCATTCAATTAAATCAATGTTTGTAAGCAGGTCACCTCACTATGAAGCTAAGAGTGACAGATGTCAAAAGTGACCTATTAACTTGGCCTTTCATTAGTAATTCCGAACCTAACAACGACTGCACGAAAAAAAATCTAGCAATTTCTTTTTTAAATTATATATACCATTTAGTAAATAACTGCACAACAGCGTGATATTAATTTGAAGTGCTAAGAAAATAATATTATCCTTATATTTACATTATTTAATATTACATAATTGTCAATAAAATAATCGGTTGTCAGTAAAGTCGGTTTACTGACGATAGTTGAACGTGACAACGTCATAAGAAAATACTTTGAATTTAGAATTGATCAAGTTACATTTATTTGTACGCATAAATACAATTGTAATTTTTTTTGTATATTAAAATATTAAATATTAATAGTATTAATATTAGTAATATTAATAGTACGCATCGCTCACTCAAGTAGGAGAGAGACAGATGTCGAACGCTGCCGAATGCGGAGGCCGATTGTGCCTCTTTGTCGCTCGTTCCGCGCTCTCGCTTGCACTTCAAGCCTTAAATGGAACGCGGCGGCGAGGTAACGCCGCATGAGTCATGTTTTTTCGTGCGTGGAGCCGGGTCCATCCAATTAAAAGACGTTGTCACGTCAATAATGCCAATTTTTTTATGCATATGTTATTAGAATCTGAAGTTCATTATTTTCGGAAGTTTTCTTGAGACATTCGGTATATATATAAAATAGTAAAAACTTATTATTATTCATATAAATGCGTGTCACTATCAAATTAAAGTTGAGTACTAAATTGTAGCAGAGTGTGCTATAGGATAAAGAAAAAACAAAGAATTGGTTTTTGTGAAAGACTATCTTTTTATATAAATCTGCGGGCCGACCGCGCGTAACTTAATAACAATGAGAATGAGTTTCCTTTTGACAGTAGAACTCCATTAATGAGATTCAAAATTAAAATTGCGACCTCGCAACACTGAAAATCGATGTTCATTTTCATTATCAGTTCAAACTCATTGTTCGAATGAATAAAAGTTGTTTTTGACACTAACAGCGACCGCGTAAATTTTATTGTCATTTCCATTGAAGTTGCGCGGTCGGCCCGCTGGTTTTATAGCCGTATAGTTTGAACAATTAAATGAGCGGTAAACGACTATTTACCGCTCAACTGCAGAAATTTTATGCAAACTAAAATTATTTTTTCTTAAAAGTTGTCATATTTAAAAGTAAAAAAATAACTTATTATTAATATTAAAAACACAACACACTATCTATATCACATTGTTTAAAAGAGAGCTTATAAAAGTTTACTTAAACAAGGCACAAATAATTATGGCGGATTCTAGGCGGCCATTTTGAATTCATTTATTTATTATTGGCAAAGGAATTTTAGCCTTTACAGCCAAGGATTATTATTTATAACGTGTTTGAAAAATTACCTTACTCTAGAACATCTTGACTTTAGAAATTTGTTTAGACTAAGATGCATTATCAGAATTATTTATGTTTTTTAAATAGTTATACAACTAAAAGTATTGTTTTTTTCTTTTTTTTTCTAACTTAGAGCGACATAAACACTACTTGCTACTACTAGTGTCGTCTGCAAGTAGCGGCCTAGCTGAATATCCACGAGTCGCGGGTCCCCTTCACGAGAAGCTACAAATTGTGTAATCTAATATTCAGGGATCCTCAATAACAATCAAAATCACCTCAAGCGTATTCGAAACTGAAAAAAGAGCGTGACTACAAAATGGCGGACCCAATTCGAGTAGTCAGACGCTTTTCTGTACCACAAAACAATGAAGGGCAGCGCTTTATTTAGCAAAAATATAATACGACCAATTGAAATTGCTCATTTGTTTTATATTAACCGTATATTAATTTAATCTGATTGGGTTTTCTTAAATTGTAATTGGTAAGTACAAAATGCGACTACTACAAAATGGCGGACTAAATATTTACTTTCAAGCAGTCAGGCGCTTTCCTGTACCACAAAACATCGAACAACAGATTTTTATGACTACAATATAATCAGACTAATTGAAATTTTAATTTCCTATAACCCGTATATTAATTTAAGTTGTAGCTACATAGAAATTGATAGATATACCTAATTTATAGCTTTTCGTAACGGGGTCTTTATTCTAACAAATATTTATCCCTAAAAACTAGCGGACAATTAATAATGGCGGACACAGAAGGTCCGCGATTACACATTTAACTAATACATGTAAGTGTAAAATTGCTGAGTGGCCGTGTAGGCAGTTGCCAGAGCCTTGCCTGATGCAGTTGGTGCACTGAACGCCACATCTTCACGTTTGATTGCACACCCATGCAAAAAGCTAGCGCGGGCACACTCGAGCATTTTTACGGCTATACCTCGACGTCTGGAATTCGCATGAGTCCATATACGGGAGATTCCGCATCTGTAAAAGATTTTTTAATATTGGTGCGACATAGTTTAGAAATCAGATTAAAAGTTGCCGAAGTCCAGCGTGAGGACGGAGGTTTCTAACTACTGCACTTCCATATTGGACGGCAACCGTGAACTGAGTTTGATTTGCCTAATGTGAAGGAAAGGCAAATCAAACTGAAAAAAACTGGCTCTAATTGCGATTTGTTTAATTCACATTTCTATACTAAGCTGCTAAAGTGCTTGTATCATAGAAACAAGACAACCAAAGTACACATATCACAGATACATTGGTACCGGCAAGTGGTTTTGAACCCGTGCTCAGTTTGTGTAATCATTGCACTGTCACCTTAAATTGGTGCGACAAAGTTGCGTTTGGAGATCAGATAGAAAGTTGCCGAAGTCCAGCAAGAGGAAGAAGACAACATTATCAACTAGTAAACAATCAAAAATATCCCGGCAAAGTGACGGCTGATTTTGACTTGCCTAATGGTAAGCAAGGGAAGTACCAAAAGCGCCGACGACTGAAAAATACCGACTCAGATTACTGTTCAGTTACTATGACTACTAGAGGTGAACTTTTGCTTGACGAAGGCAAACGATGATCATTTGCCTGTGAAGGGACTCAGTCGCGTTTCGGGATAAGTAGGCCGGTTCTAATTAGACCGGCATAGTGAATACGACTGCTACTTGCTATTATTTAACTGTAGCCATAACACACACAGGGCCACGATTCTCTTAATAGATTATGCCGACGAAAAAGCAGTGAATTGCGTCGCGGTCGCAAGTGACCAATCAACGTAGATTCGACCAATTCGCTGATTGGTTACAAAGACGTCAAATATCAATGCGACGCAATTACACTGCGTTTTCGACGCCCAGGGTGCTGTCCCATGTCGAGCCATAATTTATAAAAAAAAACAATCCTTGTCTATTCGTTTTTGTCTGGGCAAAGTTTGTTGTGACTCGACATCTTACCTTGACCCATTTAATGGTAAGCAAGAAGAGGTCCTAGACTAAAATTAATGCGTCAGTTCACGGCTGCCCCAGTCACATCGCTTGAAGGATCCAAGGTTATAGGATGGAGAGAACACATGGGCTGGTAAAGCATTCCACTTGTCGATTGTATAATGTCCAACTCACTTGACTGGATATTCTTCGAAGGTGCAGCAATCAGGATCACCTGGTAGAAATTTGTTAGCCTTTGCTTTGGGCTCAACAATTAAACAACCAATTATTTCCTTCTTCTCTATGTATAGGTAGGCCTGGAATGAATAAAGGTACGAATTTATTAGAAATAGGCGACTATACAATCCAGTATAGTGGTAGGCAGTGGTGCACAGTCTGCCGATCCGGGGTAGTACCACCACTTACCAGTATACAGACCGTGAAGTGATTTAGTCGAGTTTTGGGATCAGCTTGTAAGTTGCCGGTTCCAACTAAGACAGCATCCCGCCTGATATTAAGCTGGAGTGCGGTCCATAAATAGAGGCGATTGCTAGTACAGTTTAATAACAGCAAGTAGCGGTCACATCCACTATGCCGGTCTAATTGGATCCGTCAATTTACAAGCTTTAATAATTCTGTTCTAAATGTTTAGCACCTAACATGCCTAATGTTACTTCAGTCTAACATTAGGCAGGGTGTGTGTGGATCGCTGGGGCAACGACGCAGCGGATGAGGTGGCTAGGAGGGGATCATCCTCTCAGCCAATGGGACCGAGACCAATGGTACCCCTACCTTTCTAAATCCTGCTCAGCTGACAACAGAGTGCAGACAGTCCCAGGAAGCTCTTCCTCATATGGATGGACAACTACTAAACCTTAACAGAGCTTAACTCCGCATCATGGTACAACCTCAACATTTCGGATAGCCCCCTTTGTAAAGGCTGCCTGAATGAGGAGGAGACAGCTCTTGAGTTGCAGTAGTGTGGCCGAAGCAAGATACAAGTTCCTTGGCAACGCAAGGACACTTTCGGAGGTCTGCAGAAACGAGAAAAGTCTCCAGGCCTTCCTGGAGGACATCGGGTGAATCTACTCATGCGGAAACGAGCCCGTACCGTACCCGTACCCGTACAAGAGGCCGACCGCACAACTTCAATGGAAATAAAAAAGTTACGCATTCTCTGTTAGTGTCAAAAATAACTTTTATTTATTCGGACGATAAGTTTTACTGAGTTTGAACTGTCAATGAAAAGGAACATCGAATCTCAGTGTGCTGCGCGGTCGGAAATTTAATTTTTTAAGCTCATTAATGGAATTTAACTGTTAAAACGAAGTCCATTGTCATTGAGTTACGCGGTCGGCCCGCAGTCAGGGTCCTGTCATATGTCGAGTCACAATTATAAAATGTACTTACTGTATATATGTAGGAGGGCAGTGGCAATTGTTCGTCGTAGCCCAATTGTGGATGCACCAATCTGGACAGCAGCGCTTGGACACGTTTCCAGCCATTGTCAGAGCCACGTATGCAAATGCATCGGGCCTGCTCCCACCTGCCCACGACACGCTCCTCTTTCCAACCCTGTAGTAAGGAGAATTGAATTAAAAGGCGAGAATTGATTTTTCACACTGTTTCTATGATACAAGTACTTTTTATTAACCCCCGACTCAAAAAGAGGGGTGTTATAAGTTTGACTTGTCTGTGTATCTGTGTATCTGTCTGTGGCATCGTAGCTCCTAAACGAATGGACCGATTACGATGCGGTTTTTTTCGTTTGAAAGCTGACGTGATCGAGATGGTTCTTAGCTACAATTGATGAAGATCTGATCAGGGGTTTCAAGGTCATCAGCTCGATTTGTTAGCTGCGGTAGCGATCTTAGACGCGCTGTTTAGGACGGCAACCCTTGTACGTTGCTATGCGACGAAGATTGTTATTTTATGTCAAATAAATATGCCAATTTAAAAACACGTAAAAAATGTTATAATTTTTTCCTTAAAATATTCATATGGCGAGGTTGGTTTGCAGTTTAGATCGATTACCTTGATTGAATATTTTAGGGGAAAAATTATAACATTTTTTACGTTATTTTACAATGGCATATTTATTTGACATAAAATAACAATCTTCGTTGCATAGCGACGTACAAGGGTTGCCGTCCTAAACACGCATAAGGCTGGGAATACATGTCCGATATTGTTGAGCAAATTATTTACAAATCGGAAGTAAGAATCGGACGTCTATTTTGTTTCTGTATTCTGTATGAAAACTGCATCTTCAGACAATCGGATCGGCCATATAATCGTAAGCGCCTTGGCGTTGTTTCCGATTCTGACATCCGATCTGACTATCGGATCGGACGTGTATTAAGTATTCAAACAAATGTATGGCACGAGTGCCTTCCGATTGTCTGATCAGACAATCGGATCCGACTATCGGAGAAGAAAATCGGACTTGTATTCCCAGCCTTATAGGTATTTACTTTACTTTTAAACATATCTGTGACTTATATCATTTGAAATAAAAACGTATACAAATACATGTGTGTTTTAACTGGTACCACTGAGCTACTCTGATGATGGAACTCGAAGGTAGGAGACGAAATCCTGGATGGGTTTAAACTTTTTTTTGGTATACTAAGTTTGGACTCATTAGATTCGTCTTGAATGTAGGAAACTAAGTGTAGAAAAGTTAGTGCGATAAAATAAAACATTCTGGATCCAAAAAAACTGATCATGGATCCTCTCAGATCAGCAAATCAACAAGAAATGGACCTATAGTGCTTTAACTAAAATTGTTACTCACTATGAGCCATTAGCTGGACCGTTATCAAATTAAAGACCGAGAGTATCTGATGAGGCACCATCATGAATCCTCTCAGATCAGCAAATCAACAAGAGATAGAACTGTAGTGCTTTAACTAAGCCTTTAGCTGGGCCGTTATCAAATTGAAGATCGGGAGTATCTGATCATGAATCCTCTCAGATCAGCAAATCAATAACAGATAATATCATAGTGCTTTAACTAAAATTGTTACTCTCTATGAGCCATTAGCTGGGCCGTTATCAAATTGAAGACCTGGAGTAGTTATCTGATGATGCACCATAAGGATTCAAGGGATATTAAAGGGATATAACTATTGAGCCATGACTAATGTTGTTTATTACTATAAAGCTGATGATATGACCAAAGTGGTTCCAGGCGTTTCGGGAGTTCCTTTAAAATTTTAATTTTGATTTTCTATTTATTTATTTAACACATACCAACAGAATTACCTAATCAATTGCAAAAATAAAAACAGACTTACACTACCAATTTAGGCATGTACGACTCGTACAGTCAGCAGCAGATATATGTGAGCACGCAATGTGATCGAAAGTGTCTACACACCGTTTTTTTTATTTTATTTTTATTGTGACTCGACATATGACAGCATCCCGCTTGATGTTAAGCCGAAGTGTGGTCCATGAATAAATGTAACTGCTACTACAATTCAATAACTGTGAGTAGCAATCACATCCACTATGCCGGCCTAGATGGAACCGGCAAATTACAAGCTGATCCCGAAACGTGACCAAATCACTTCACGGTCTGTATACTTGTAAGTGGTGGTACTACTCTGAATCGGCAGACTGGGTACCATTGCCTACCACTCTTTGATAACCAGACCCGAAGCAAATATCCATCTCTTTTTTTTATTAACAAATATTTGCAATATTTAATGTTATTAAATATTACAAATAAAAGATTTGAAACAAATATTTGCTCCGACCGGGAATCGAACCCGGGACTTTACGCGCAACAAAACAATCGCTAAACCGTTTGCCCACGCCTGTCATCGTGTAGTTGTCATATTAATGTAAGCATTCAAAAAAAAACGAAATTGGAGTGCCCTCAATTCTAGAACCACAGGGTATTGTACACAGGGTACCACATAGGTACAATACCACAGGGTATTGCGCGGAGCGACGGCAAGAGACGCAACGGCATGACTGTCGGGCTGTGGAAACTTGCGAAAAGCAGGTGTGGGATGCGACATGTGCCCCATCATATTAGCTCCATCTCACATCCAAGCGACCTCTGAGAACTTCAAGATGCGCAAATACGCCAACCTCTAACTAGGCAACCTAGCTTCCTAGAGGATGTCTCCAATTTGGTCGGCGAACACCCTCTTGGGGCCTGCCTTGTTTAACGTATCCATTCACATCAGATTTATAAATTCCTTTCGTCAATCTACTTTCACTCATCCTTCACTCATCCTGAAACGTTCAGTTGATAATATGTAAAGTGTAAACTACTGATTGATTACTTACTGGGAATTTGAGTATGTTTGTCGCATTATGATGTATTAAATGATCATACTCGTCTTGCGGATCACCAATCTGAAAAGAAAGGGTATTTTTTTAATTATACATTTCTATACTAAGCTACTAAAGTGCTTGTATCATAGTAACAGGACAACCAAAGTACATATATCAAAGAAACATAGGTACCAGTGAGTGGTTTCGAACCTGTGCTCTTCCGTTTGTGTTACCATTGCACTGCCACTACACCACGGTCGCCTTGAATTCATTATTGCCTCATGGAAACATGGCATGACGGATTAACGATTAAAAAACAATGACTTCTGAAGCAAATCAATATGAATATATAAAAATATCTATGAATTACAGTGAAAATTTATAAATTAGGTATTTATTATTGGGGCACAACATTTGTCATTTGTGAATTTTCCGTTTTAGTGTCCGACCCAAAGTTCTGCTACTTACAGTTATTGAATTGTAGTAACAGTGACATCCATTCAAACCACACTCCAGCTTAACATCAAGCCCCCGCTGTCATATGTCGAGTCACAATAAAAAATAATAAATTACCTCATAAATGACGCCACATTCACCGCACTGTGTTGCGCCAAATCTTTTTTGTCCAGCATCAATAACATACTGATTTGTAATACTTTTTATTATCGGTTTCTTGGCCTTCTCCGCTATTACTGTAAAATTCAATTTTTAATTTTATTATTATAAAGTTATAGGGATGGTTGTTGGAGATGGAATCACAATCCACTATTAATTTTTAGATGGTATTTATTATACAACAATTTAAGAAGATTATGTTTGCACATATAATTATTACAATAAAATAAACTAAGATATTAAGAAACTGTAATATGATTTTTTATGCTTTTTGTAAAGCCGACGATTGACAGGTTCGGTCGATGTCAAATTTATTTCTTCTAAAAAAAGAAAATTAACTAAAATACATTATTAAAAGGAGTCCCTTTAGGCAAGGTTCCGAAGATACTGGCAGCGTTCCCCCTTTGAATAGCTAGACTAATTCTTTGTCCGAGGTAGCTGCCAACTCTTCGGTCTCCTGTTAATTTTTTTTTTTTTTTTTTTTTTTTTTCTTATCAATATGTTATATTTCTTCTAAAATATTGATGTGCCACAAAGTATATATAGTCCGCGTCACGTAAGTTGGCAAGATTTTACCGTAGTGGGGGAACGTTTGCGCATGTATACTGGCCGTGCAACAAAAAAGGGTCTCTTTAGGCTGGGAATACAAGTCCGATTTTCCTCTCCGATAGTCGGATCCGATTGTCTGATCAGACAATCGGAAGGCACTCGTGCCATACATTTGTTTGAATACTTAATACACGTCCGATCCGATAGTAGGATCGGATGTCAGAATCGTAAGGCTGGGAATACAAATCCGATTTTCCTCTCCGATAGTCGGATCCGATTGTCTGATCAGACAATCGGAAGGCACTCGTGCCATACATTTGTTTGAATACTTAATACACGTCCGATCCGATAGTCGGATCGGATGTCAGAATCGGAAACAGCTTACGATTTTATGGCCGATCCGATTGTCTGAAGGTGCAGTTTGCATACAAAATACAGAAACAAAATACACGTCCGATTTCTGATTCCGATTTGTAGTCCAAGAGGCAGCGCCCAAAAAACTGTTTGAATTTACTAAGGCTAATTTTTTTATAGTTCATTAGAATGGTTGCGTACACAAACATACTGCGGTCAGTCAAGCAAACCTGAGAACAGGTGACTTAGATGCGCTATCAAAGGTGTCGTACCGGCGGGGTAATAAAATGAATTTACTAAGGCTGAAAATTGTTATACAACTTTTATATTGCATATAAATAAAAGTTGTAATGGTCAGTCAGCAGAATATGGGGACAGAGATGGTATTATAGAGTAGAGTCTGTTCAACCCGAAATGACGCGCAAATTTCGAGTTGGACACCTGCACATCTGCGACTATAAAATATGGATGCAACACACCGAAAATACAATTGTAATTGGTCATTCAGTTGCTGGTTAGACACAAAAGGAGGATCACGATGATAAAGTATAGTAATATAGTTAGTAATATGTGTATTCACACATTTCAATAAACTAGTAAAGTGGAGGGGCGCGTCATTTATAGTTAGACAAGCTATACTATAATACCATCGCACTATATTACCGACAGTTACTTCAACATCCAATCCAAGAATACTATGAAGACTATACTCTATACTTTTCATAGACTATACTTTCAGCTGTTTGGAATTTTTCTTTATTGTTATTTTCTTTTGTCACTATATGCATATCCTACTACTATTATTATTATTATTATTTTTATTTTTTATTGTGACACGACATTGGACCTCGTCCCGCCTGATGATAAGCAAGAGGAGATCCAAGAGTGACGACGACTGAGAAAACCGAGTTTGTTCTCGGCTGCCTCAGCCGCCGTCACTATGCCGGCCAAAGAAAACATTATAAATGTGAATGTGAGTTTGTTTGTTACGATTTCACACAACTACTTAACCGATCATCATGAAACTATGTACACATATTTTTGGAGGTACTAGAAGTAACATAGGTTACTTTTAATAAAAATATATATTTTTACCATAGTTTCCAATTGGCTATAGTTTTAGCTGTTTGGAATTTTTCTATATTTATTTTTATTTCCGTCTGTCATTTTTATATGAGTTATCAAGTTTTAAATACAAAAAAAGGCATATGCAGTCGAATTAGGAACCTTCTCCTTTGTTATGACTGTGTTATAAACATAATTTTATGCGGGTGAAACCGCGGTCACAGCAATAATAGCTATAAATAGCAATAATTCGTCGTCCATCTTTCTTTCGCTTCGTAAATCTTGACAAGCAAGCACTCACAGCTCGAGAACAACTGACTTTAGAAAAAGTCTGACGCAAGAATCGGATGTGTATTGAGTGCATCCGATCCGATAGTCTGATCAGACAATCGGAAACGAAATCGGATTTGTATTCCCGGCCTAAACAGCTTACGATTTTATGGCCGATCCGATTGTCTGAAGTTGCAGTTTGCATATAAAATACAGAAACAAAATACACGTCCGATTCCTGATTCCGATTTGTAGTCCAAGAGGCAGCGCCCAAAAAACTGTTTGAATTTACTAAGGCTATTTTTTTTATAGTTTATTAGAATGGTTGCGTACACAAACATAGTGCGGTCAGTCAAGCAAACCTGAGAACAGGTGACTTAGATGCGCTATCAAAGGTGTCGTACCGGCGGGGTAATAAAATGAATTTACTAAGGCTGAAAATTGTTATACAACTTTTATATTGCATATAAATAAAAGTTGTAATGGTCAGTCAGCAGAATATGGGGACAGAGCTGGTCAGTCAGCCACAATGTATGTGCAAAAAATAAATAATGTTTTTTTGGTTAGGAGTTACACGTACAAAAAGATACTTCATTTTTATTTTAGTTTATTCATTTTTAATAGGTCTGATGGTATTATAGAGTAGAGTCTGTCCAACCCGAAATGACGCGTAAATTTCGGGTTGGACACCTGCACACCTGCGACTATAAAATATGGATGCAACACGCCGAAAATACAATTGTAATTGGTCATTCAGTTGCTGGTTAGACACAAAAGGAGGATCACGATGATAAAGTATAGTAATATAGTTAGTAATATGTGTATTCACACATTTCAATAAACTAATAAAGTGGAGGGGCGCGTCATTTATAGTTAGACAAGCTATACTATAATACCATCGCACTATATTACCGACAGTTACTTCAACATCCAATCCAAGAATACTATGAAGACTATACTCTATACTTTTCATAGACTATACTTTCAGCTGTTTGGAATTTTTCTTTATTGTTATTTTCTTTTGTCACTATATGCATATCCTACTATTATTATAAATGTGAATGTGAGTTTGTTTGTTACGATTTCACACAACTACTTAACCGATCATCATGAAACTTTGTACACATATTTTTGGAGGTACTAGAAGTAACATAGGTTACTTTTAATAAAAATATATATTTTTTACCATAGTTTCCAATTGACTATAGTTTTAGCTGTTTGGAATTTTTCTATATTTATTTTTATTTCCGTCTGTCATTTTTATATGAGTTATCAAGTTTTAAATACAAAAAAGGCATATGCAGTCGAATTAGGAACCTTCTCCTTTGTTATGACTGTGTTATAAACATAATTTTATGCGGGTGAAACTGCGGTTACAGCAATAATAGCTATAAATAGCAATAATTCGTCGTCCATCTTTCTTTCGCTTCGTAAATCTTGACAAGCAAGCACTCACAGCTCGAGAACAACTGACTTTAGAAAAAGTCTGACGCAAGAATCGGATGTGTATTGAGTGCATCCGATCCGATAGTCTGATCAGACAATCGGAAACGAAATCGGATTTGTATTCCCGGCCTTAGCCCCAGCGCATACATGCGGAATTCCGGATCTGAATTCAGTTCAGGAGTCTAGCGCACACTACCGGTTTTTTTTTATTAGGAATTTTTAAGACTGGTAGAATTATAGAGACGCTATTGTGTTAAAATATTGTGTTACACTTAAAACAACTTTAGTCATTGTATCATAGTTATATCTGAATTAAACAAATTGTATGCGGCTTACTATCGCGTTTATTTTGGTTTTGATATTACAATTTTATTTTATTATTCCGACGTTTCGAGAACGCTATGCAGCCAAAATAAAATAAACCCGATAGCAAGCGGCATAAAGGACATCATTTATTTTGGGCTTTTATGTACTACTTTTGTAATGTCCAATGATGAAGAAATATATAAATAGTAGTTTCGATACTTCTATTGATAAAACTAATAACAATTTTGCTTTTAATAGCTGTGCAATTAAGTTATTTGGAAAATAAGATAGAAATTTCTATGAATTTTGTATCAGCTGTCAATCAACGCCATATATGCTTTGAAGTGTCATAATTATAGTTTGGTCATTTTGCACACATAAACTATGCAAAATAAAGGATATATTCTAATTACATTGTAATCTTCGTACATCAAACTATTTTAAGATGCATATTAAACTGTTAATACAATTAAGCCCAAGTCCCCATACAAAATAAATGATGTCCTTTGTTTATTTCATTAATCAATGTTCGCGCATAATCTAAGAAAATATAGTTATATTTCCTAAATATCCCTTGCATCCTCATGGTCCATCATCAGGTATTCAGGTCTTCGATTTCATAACAGCCCAAAAGAGATAGAACTTTAGTGCTTAAACTAAAATTATTCCATTTTACTTAGCTGGGCCGTTATCAAATTGAAGATTTGGGGTTATCTGATGGTGGACTATGAGGATGCCACGGATATGTATGAGATATAACTATCATCATATGACTTAAGTTGTTTCTTACTATAAGGCTTTAGCTGGGCTGTTATGAAATCGAAGATCTGAATTTGTTTAATTCAGATATAACTATGATACAATGACTAAAGTTGTTTTAAGTGTTGTTGGGGGTTGATAATTTTTTTAATTTTAACACAATAGCGTCTCTATAATTACCAGTCTTAAAAATTCCTAATCAAAAAAAACCGGTAGCGTGCGCTAGACTCATGAATTCCTGATCTGATTTCAGATCCGGAATTCCGCATGTTTGCACTAGGGCTTAGATTCATAAAAAATAATAATAGTAGTTTAAGTGAAAGTAGATTAAGGAAAAAAATTTATAAATCTGATGTGAATGGATGCGTTAATAGAGGCAGATCCAGGAGGGTGTTCTCCCACCAAATCGGAGAACACCCCCAAGAAAGCTAGGTTCTAGAGTGGTAGGCAGTGGTACCCAGTCTGCAGATCCGGGGTAGTACCACCACTTACAAGTATACAGACCGTGAAGTGATTATTTGGTCACGTTTCGGGATCAGCTTGTAAGTTGCCGGTTCCATCTAGGCCGGCATAGTGGATGTGATTGCTACTCACAGTTATTGAATTGTAGTAGCAGTGACATTCATTCATGGACCACACTTCGGCTTAACATCAAGCGGGGTGCTGTCATATGTCGAGGCACAATAAAAAAAAAAGGTTGCGTAGTGCCCATAACCATAGAGCTTGTATGAAGAGAATTGTGAGAATGTGAAGGAAGCGAGGGAGTGGGAAAGAGGCGTGACAATTTGATTGATTGATGATGATTGATTAATTGAACTCACCTTTGCCGTTGGCCTTTTCGAGTCCAGTGTCAGGTGTACTGAATATTGGGAACAACTTAGATGTCTCTTCAGACTCGGCTTTATTCTTGTCTTCAGAAGCTGTATGATATATTTTTGTATAAGTCAAAAAAGTACTTAGTAAGGCACCTATCACTAAAAGCTATAAATTAAGTAAATAGCTTAAACCTTTATTGAAAAACAGATAAAATTTAAAGTATAAATAAAAATATCATCTAATGATGTCGCATCAGAGATAGTCCATACTTATGTCTCCAGACTTCTCCGTCAGCCGTTTGGACAACTCCTTGGCCAGGCGCTTAACTAAAGGTCCTGTGGCGGAGCACATACGTCACAATATGCGGCTCACTCCACCTGCGGGACGGTCTCACTGGAGCGACCCGATGGCTGTGCAGCGACTATGGTGGGGATACGACGGCGTGCACCGAGTACCGATGGGGCTTGTCACCCGGGTATATAAGAACGACAGATTTTCAATAAAGGCATCTAGTCTGAGATCAAGCGCTTCATTTCACTCCTCACTAAAGTCCCCATGGGCCCATCGCTTCGACCACAAACAGCGCAGATTTGTAACCAGTACCGAGGTTGGCGTATTTGCGCAGCTTGAGGTTCTCAGATGCAGAAATCGCTGGTTGGCAGAGGTCGCCTGGATGTGAGATAGGGCTAATGTCTACATATCGCATCCCAAACCAGAGACCTGCCAAGTTCTCATAATCAGGCAGTTCGAGGTTAGATGTCGAGTCACAATAAAAAATATTTAAATATTTTTATTGTGACACGACATCTGACCTCGTCCCGCCTGATGATAAGCAAGAGGAGGCCCAATAGTGACAACGACTAAGAAAACTGAGTTTGTTCTCGGCTGCCTCAGTCACTATGCCGGCCAAAGGTGCTTCTTCACGCATCGCTTGAAGGGTCCAATGTCATAGGATGGAGAGAACACATGGGCGGGCAAAGCATTCCACTTGTCGATTGATCTACAATTCATACTTACATTGGAGTACACACTCAGTGTATGCAAGCACAGCCTCCCCATTATTATTTTTATCCATATTATTATTTTTTGCTAGTTTTAATATTTTTTCATCCAAACTTTGGAGTTCACGTTCAATCTCGTCAAGGTCAGGTACATCTTCTTGTACTGAAATAAGTATTAAGTGAGTTTTTTTTACATAATATCTATACTACGCTATTCACACACGCTACTTTTTAACCGACTTCAAAAAAGGAGGAGGTTATCAATTCGACCCGTATGTTTTTTTTTTTTTTTTATGTTTGTTACCTCAAAACTTTTTACTGGTTGAACCGATTTTAATGATTCTTTTTTTATTTGAAAGCTGGTGCTTCCCGTGTGGTCCCATTTTAATTTCGTTCAGTTCTGATAATGGCATCCATGAGAAAATCATATAAGTCTTAAATTTGCAACATTCTAATTTATGTTTGTTCGCGGATAACTTCGTTGTTTATGAACCGATTTTGATTATTCTTTTTTTGTTGGAAAGAAGATATTTCAAAGGTGGTCCCATGATAAAGAAATCAGGGTTTACCCGACTTTAAAAAAAGAGAAGGTTTCTAAAATGACTGTATATATATTTTTTATGTTTGTTCGCGGATAAACCGACTTCAAAAAAGAGGAGGTTTCTCAATTCAGCCGTATATATTCGTTGTTTATGAACCGATTTTGATTATTCTTTTTTTGTTGGAAAGAAGATATTTCAATGGTGGTCCCATGATAAGTAAATCAGGGTTTGAAGATAACAGACCAGAGGATTCAAGGGGATCTTCAAAAAAAATCGTAGGGGAGACTTGTGCGTTTGTTAAGTTTTTATTTTCATTATGTCTAATCGTTTCCGTCTATCATTTTCCGTTTCAAGTAACCGTCGTCTTCTCATTCGAGAAGCATCTTTGCTCGGTCTACCCATCACTTAAAATAGTAAAATAAAATAATTTCTAACAAAAAAGAACCGACTTCAAACAGTAAACTAAAAAGCAAAAAATAAATTTTCTTCGCACAAAGTAATACGTATTTTCATTTAGTTAAATAGAAATGATTAAATAATTATTTTATAATTTTGGAGTCGGTGCCAAGTCAATGCTACAACAACCTTACTACTATATCAAATTACTAAGTACACACAATATTATTAAATTTATCAAAGCAATTACAAAACAATAACAGTATTAAAAAAAAATAAGAATCGGTACCTACTAACTATCAAAGTTACTTTCTTAATTTTATGTACCTAAATACTGGCTTACAAACTACTAGTAAATGAAAACGAATTATGAAAGAACGCTAAATACAACTTAGACATATAGTAGCTAGCTATTTACATAACAAATGTACTCAAGATATCAATGTTGAAATAAAACAAAAGAATTTACTAAAATGAAATACTCAAAATGGAATCAAATGACATTTAAATATGAATAACTATCTAATACTTATAATAATAGCATGAACGTATTAAAGTTAAAAAATCACAAAATCTGTTAGCAATACCAAAACAAGGATAATAAAGAAGTACTGATAATTACACCACAGAACAGATATTTCGTGATAATTACCTACTAATATTATCGTCAGTTGATAGAAAGATTCATAATATCTATACACAGTTATTGTTTTACTTGGCACCGACTTTAAAATTATAAAATAATTATTTAATCATTTCTATTTAACTAAATGAAAATACGTATTACTTTGTGCGAAGAAAATTTATTTTTTGCTTTTTAGTTTACTGTTTGAAGTCGGTTCTTTTTTGTTAGAAATTATTTTATTTACTACAACTTTTTTTGTTCAGTATTTAAAAAATCCTCTTTTCTTAAATATTATAATAAATAAATGATTTATAGTTATTCTATTTGACGAAAATAATATCCTTTATTGAGAAACAGATAAAGTATATTAACTATAAATAAAAATATCATCTAATGACGTCGCATCAGAGATAATCCCAAGGAGACTGGCAACATTTCCGCTTTGTATAGCAAGGCCGCTTAGACAACTCCTTGGCCAGGCGCTTAGCTGTAGGTCACCAAGGGCCCATCGTCTTAACCCCAAACAGCGCAAATTCGTAACCAGTACCGAGGTTCTTGAGGTTCTCAGTAGAAATCGCTGCACTTCCACGCTTAACGAGGTCGCTTGGATGTGAGATGGGGCTAATGTGTCTACACGACTTGACTAAACAACGACTAAAAAGCCGAGTTAGTTCACGGCTGCCTCAGCCGCCGGCCAAAACATTTAATTTAAAAATAGTATTATATAAAAAACATTGAATTTACATACATTTTTATTTTATAATTTATGACGCCATAATTTGGATTAAATTATTAATTTTGAGTGAAGAAATTTATAATGTCTTGTAAGCATTGCATTTTGATTTAAAAAAGTGATTTTTTAAAGAAAGAGAAGCTTATATGACGTGACTTTTGAATGTGAAGGAAGCGACGGAGTTGTGGCAAGTTGCGCTCCATTGTCTCTGCCTATCCCTGTGAGAAAAAGGCGTGACAATTCGATTGAAATTTAATTTATTGATTTTTTGAAAAAAAAAACATCAGCGGGGTTAGGTTGGGCAAGTTAAAACGATTAAAGTCTCTCGTCGGCGATTGTCAAAATAATAAAAGCTAGGCTATATCCAATAAAAGGAGACAATTAACATTTGATAATTATCAATAGTCTCATTTTGGTGGATTTAGCCTAACTTTTTTTATTGTGCCAATCGTCGACGAGAGACGATTATCGTTTTAACTAGCCCAACCTAACTCCGCTAGTTAGGTGAATCGAGGTCATATGTTGTGTATTAATAAAAAAAAAAATACCTTCCTCCATTACAAGGTATGAACTTTCCATCGGCATCACCTCCGTGGGTTTTGTTACCTCAGATTGGTTGACTGTAACCAAATTAATAATGAATTAAACAAATTTTATGCAGCTTAATATCGGTTTATTTTGGTTTTGATTTTACATTTTCTTATTATTCCGACGTTTCGAGAGCTTTGCAGCCATCATGGTCTCTCAAATTAGACCCGAGTTTGGAAATCAATGTTTTAAGAGAATCGGGACACTGTGGTAGTTCCGCTCCTTTCAGTCAAGTTTAGGTTCAACTAGTTATACATATTGGATATGACTGCTACATGCAATTGTGTACGGAGACAGCTTGAGTTGCTGTCTCACAGATTGAGTTGCGAGGACGTTTTCGGAGATCTGCAAGAACGAGAAGGATCTCCTGGCCAGGAGAAGGCCTTCGGGTGGCTCCACTGAAGGAGAACCGTTAAAGGCACAAAGAAACCGAAGAGGACTTTACTGTAATCAATGTTTGCGCAATATTTAAGAAAATACTAGAAGAGTCTCACCACCCAATTCGAACAGCACACTCCCCTCTCCCATTTCCATATTGTCACAGTCCACTGGTACTGCAGACACAGGTGGTAATATTGGATTAGACTCCTCCATCAGTGCTGCATTGAAGCACGTCAACTCCTGACTCTTCACTTTGTTAATATGAGCTAACTCTCGCTCCGGCAAGTCTTCCTCAGTCCACTGGCTTAGTATAGCTGCTATTGTTTGTTTTTCCGAAGCGAATGGGTCTGTTTTGTCTGTGGAATTAGGTTAATAAGTTAATCATAGAAACAGGATAACCAAAGTACATATATCAAAGATACATTGGTACCAGCGAGTGGTCTTGAACCTGTGCTCTCAGTTTGCGTAACCGTTGCACTGCCATTACACCACTTAAACTGGAGTGTGGTTCATAAATGGAGATGACTGCTACTACAGTTACTAACTGTAAGCAGTCACATCCACTATGCCAGCTGAGTTAGAACTATCAACTTACAAGCTGATCCCGAAACAGGACTAAGTCCATTTGGATCAAGATCCATACTGGGCACCACTGCCTACCACTCATGGGCTTCTTGCAGCTGTCGAGTCACAATAATAAAAATCCAACAAAGTTTTGTATTATAATTAGTCATACAAACAAAATCAAAATAGCAAATATGAGAAATTCCTATTTAGTACTAAAATACCAACTTACCAAAATCAACATCACTTTGTAATGAATTTTTCACTGTAATTGCTGATTTATTAAGGCTCTGATTTGACATTGAACTATTATCCAACATAGCTGAGGATTTCAATGGCCCAGCACTAATCTTCACCTGCCTTTTACTATGGACCTTTGGTTTTCTGATCTTATGATAAACTCCCATATTAATCTGTCCAGGTCTACGGTTCTTACGTCTACTACGACTATGACGAGTTTGAAAAATTGGACGTCTGGGATGTGTTACTGTAGTTAATACAGCACGCTCAAATTTTTTAACAACATCATGAGTCGGTCTTTGTATATTACATTTTCCGTAAAAACTTTTCACAGACAAGATTTCTTTAAAGCGGTCTGAATTAAACAAGGATAACCTAGCCTTAGGCGCGGTAGCTGGGTCTAACTTCAGGTATTTAGAACTTGGAGCGCTGTCTGAAGTCATACTGTCATTACGAAGACGTTTGTGACTGGTTTCACTATCACAACAATCTTCAGGGCTCTCTGCTATCTCTATAACTGAGCTGCTACAGCTCTCAGTGTATGCAATGAAGCTGGCTAAGTTTTTGCGAGCTCTGCTGTGATGTCCATGCTCTGATGAGCTGGTATAACTGTTGCATGATTTGGTAGATGATGGAGTATCAGGGTGGCTCTCCATGTAGGGAGTAACTGGAGTTGATTGAGAACTCTTAGGCTCATAAAGAGTTTTATACTTTTTCAAAGTAAAAGGTGACTTGATAAAGTGTTTTAAGTTTTGATTTTCTTTGAGTATCTTGGATGTGTGGCTTCTTGTAGCATCTGTGAAGTAAATGTGTATTATTAATGTTTATTTAGTTAAACTATTACTATACTACACTAACCTATTTTTCTCCTTCATATTTCTACTATTCTATCAAAATACCACATTTTGGACATAATACTTATCAAATACAAAATTAAATATATTATACAAAAACTGTAAATTTACAAATGTTTAGGGCTACTTACGCCAAACACTTTTCTCTTGAGTCTTTTGCAGATCCTCGTCATTCATTTCATCACTGGAGCTCCTATCTAAGACACTGATTATCCCCAAATCACAATCTTCACTATCTGTATCACTATCTAAGGCTGGTAACCGCCGATGCTTGGTTAACGATTCCTTCACGCTACCGCCATCGCCTTGAAATAAACCCTTCTTTCTTTCAGGCATCTTCGGAGTTTGGATTAACGGTATCCTTAAAGACCTGCGAGGCGTTGCTGTAGCCATTATAAACACGTAAGGTCCTTATAAAAGTTATAACGAATACCGACCAACGGCTCGTACCGATTGACTTTACAATTACGAACAACTCACGAGAATGAACTAATTCATGTTATACAATAATTAATAACTACAAATATTGATACTATTAATGAATTACGATCGGCAACTTCTGTAAATGCACTTAAAATAGGACAAACATGTAGGCAACGTTAACAACTCGCTTGCTCCCCTATTGTTATTTGGCGCGTAAAACATCTGTCAATTTTTTTTATGGCTTGGATACAACTATTTAAATCTTTTTTTAATAATTTACTATGGCTTGGATACAAATCGATCTGTTAATATTTTTCATGTTTCTATAATATTATAAAAAATAAACTAAGCTTAAACTTTATTTTAAGTATTACATGATGTTGCAGATAATGATGCTTTTAGGAATATATGGAAATAAAATCTCTTTCGACGGAGTCTATGGTGAACACGAAATTATATTCGGATGACTTTGTTTACATTATTCAATGTATTTCAAACATCGATGATTTCAAATTAGACCTGAGTCGATCGCGATTGATCGAATAGACCTGAGTCGATCGTTGCTTTCTTGTAACCCGGGTCGATCGCGACCTATTGAATAGGTGATCGAATCAAAAGATTCGATCGATCATTTGGGTCATAGATCAAGTTACCCGCGCAGGACGGTGGACGCAGAATCGGCTCTTTGATGCGCTGGCGGGTCGTTTGCATCGCAATAGCCCGCTAATTATCATGCGGTTTGGAAATTAGGACAATTTTGGGATTATTAATAATAATAAGAAAATAAACCAAATTAAACTGTAGTAAAGTGCCAAATTGAAATCGCTGAAACAAGTTGCATCATTGTTGTAAAGATAGAATTATGGGATTTATTACAATGACATAAAGACGCACTTGTTCTGAATGACTTAACTGACACTTGCGACATCTATACTAATATTATAAATAGGAAAGATTTGTATTTTTGTGTGTGTGTGTATGTTTGTAATGAATAAACTCTAAAACTACTGTGCCGATTTCAAAAATTCTTTCACCATTGGAAAGCTACATTTACCCTGAGTGACATAGGCTATATTTATTGCTACAAAAAATTGGGATCCTTACTAACTCAAGGTGTTAAAAGTGCCCCAAAACGTCTTTCGTCGCATGCGCTGCGGAAACTATTGATGACAGAACAAAAGTATGTTCTACAATAATAAAACATATCAATATCTACAAAAAAACTGCGCTTTTTTTTACACTTTTTACATTTTAATAGTTGATAGAAATAACGACCAAAATTAGACCACACCATTCATACTTTTGTTTAAATCCTAATCCAAATAAATTATTTTGTATTCAAAATTGTTTCGATACTTGTAGATTACTTTTTGCAAATTTTAGCAGGAGCGTGTAAAATATTCTAAAAATGTAAATAAATAAAAAAATACTGAGTAATCTCTCGCACTTAAGATTAAATACGTTACTTAAATTAAAAAACGATGAACAAATTCGGATTGTAAGTATAAATAGATAAAAATAAAACAACGAAAAAGAAATGTATATATAAGCTAAAAATCTTATGTCCACCCGTGTGAAGTCGGGACGGGCCGCTAGTATAAAATAAATACATGCGTTTGTGAGTCGCGACTCGTGTTTTGCATTCGTGTGTACTCGGCATCTTACGCGTATGGTACTATTCTATTCACATTCACTAACCCTTTCTATCTCGATAATGGCTATAGAATTGTGAGTTTTAATACAATAACATAAAAACGACTCGTGAGTCAAAAAGTATTCGATCGCGTCCCGACCTGTCAAATCAAATAGATCGATCAGTGAACACCCGAATGATCGAATGACACTATTTGAACTTCATTTATTCACTGCTACCACTGTTACCCCACAAAACTTTTTAATTTTGTAAGTGTCTGCCTTTCCTTACGAGGATCACTGGCTCGGCAGCACGCGCACGTCACTTTGTACGTCTGTCCCCGCCCGCAGGCAAGGTAACTCTGACGCTTCAACTCTTACGCACGGGTGTACGAGACAATGGGTGTATGTCTTTGTTGCACATACACTACAATATAATTAAATATTGTAATTAAAAAATATGTGGGGAATAAATAAAAAACCAAAATAAGTTCAAATTAATTAATTAAAATGCCATTAATCTATTTTTTTTTATTGTGTCGTGTCACCTCGACTCGCCTTATGATAAGCAGGAGGAGATCCAAGAGTGACGACGACTAGAATAACCGAGTCAGTTCCCGGCTGCCCCAGCCGCCGCCACTATGCCGGCCCAAGGTGCTTCTTTACGCATCGCTTGAAGGATCCTAGGTCATAGGTTAGAGAAAACACATGGACTGGCAAAGCATTCTACTTGTCAATTGTTCTACAAAGAAAAGACGCACCGAACTTTTTAGTTCGACTGCCGATTCGGTCGATAAAATATGGATGCTTTCCCCGACCTGTGCGGGTATTACGGGTGTGGAAGGACGAGGCAGAAACAAGGTTAAAGAGCTCTTCGGAACATTCTCCGTGGTATAGGCGATAGAGGACGCACAAAGCCGCCATGTCTCTGCGTAGTTGCATGGGTTCCAGAGTTCGCGTGACCTCTGCATCACCTATAATTCGGACAGCTCGGCGCTGCAATGAATCCAAGGCATTGAGAAGATACTTGGGAGAGCCGTCCCAGAGGAGCGAGCAGTACCTGAGCCGAGCGGATCTAAGCCTTGTATAATATGAGGCGAAGCTCTGGCGCGAAGAACCGCCGCACCATGTTCAGGATGCCAAGTTTGCGGGAGGTGGTCTTAATGGCCCGCTTGATGTGGTTCCTGTGATTCAAGTCGCAGCGAAGGGACATTCCAAGAATGTCTAGTCTGTCCGAAGTACTAAGGGAGATGTTGCAAAGAGAAGGAAGGGGAGTTATTGATTGAAATTTGATTAAAGGCTATTATTGATTAGAATCTAATTAATGATTAGATTTTCATTCTCAAGGTTAAAAAACTCCTCAGATCATTCTTGGGCATAAAGGTTATCATCAAACATTGTCGTGTTTCATCTTCATTCTCTAAAGTAAATATTTAACTGAAGACTTGGCTCTAGGACTATTTATTAAAGTAAAATTCTGGAGAAGTTTTCTATAATACTGGAGATAACATCAATACACTGTCAAATCGATGACTGTCACTAATAAAATCGTTCATTGCCTTACGATTCCAAGTATTTGTTTATTTTATTGTGCTCGACATCTGACCTTGACCCGCCCGATGCATAACCTCAATTTTCACGGCTGCCCCAGTCGCCGTCACTATACCAGCCACTATGCTGCTCCACGCATAAGCAGACACGTATTTATAAATACTATGTAAAGCAGTGTAAAATCGTTGACCTGCTATTTATTTAAGTATTTCATACAATGCTTGGTTGAGCTTAGATAGGGCGGGAATACCAGTTGAGTCACGCATCGCCGAAAATTAAATACGATCCCATAATAACCTGCACAAACTACTATATAGATATACGTTATTATAATAAACAACAACTGCTATAGTATAAAAAACGCACCCCTCCACTTATTAGTTTATTTAAATGTGTGACGATAGCGGATAGAATAAGGAATAGCACCACACTGCATGATAGATGTGGTTTGAATGAAGATGTAGTGACAAGACAAGGATTGACAAAGGAATGCTTCGATGGTTTGGGCACATGGAAAAAAGAAATTTATAAATGTAATGTGGATGGATGCGTTAAACAAGGCAGGCACAGGAGGGTGTTCTCCGACCAAATCGGAGACATCCTCAAGAAAGCTAGGATGCCTAGTGCATAACCACAGAGCCTGTATGAAGAGAATTGTGGATGTGAAGGAAGCAAGGGAGTTGTGTAAGGATCTATCGCTGTGGGAAAAAGGCGTGACAATTTGATTGATTGAATACAAATATTACTAACTATATACTTCATCAGCGTGATCCTCCTTTTATGTTTAACCAGCAACTGAATAACCAATTACAATTGCATTTTCGATGTTTTTATCCATATTTTTTATTTGCTCGTGTGCACAAATGCAGTGGAGGAGCGCGTCATTTCGGCTTAGACAGACTCTACTAACATTTTTATAACTATATCATCAATGATATTTTAATAAGAAAAGACGTAGATGTGTTATACACGGTTCAAACGAGGCACGTTAAAACTGTGCGAATAAGCAAACCTGAACTCAGTGTCGCGATGCAGAGCAACACATATTTGTCTCTTTTTCGCTCTCAATAACTATTATTCCGTCCTACTTCCACTTCGTCGTAGTTGACCGTTCAAAGTCGTGCCATTAGCAAACACTAAAATTAATGAAATTGTCATGCTTTATTCCCACAAGGATAGGCAGAGACAATAGAGCGCCACTTACCACGATGTGTACGGACACAACTCCCTCGCTTCCTTCAAATCCACAATTCTTTTCATACAAGCTGTGGTTATGGGCTAGTGCAACCCAGCTTTCTTTAGGATGTCTCCAATTTGTGAATGAGTGAAAATAGATTGACTAAAGGAATATTATAAATCTGATGTGGATGGATACGGTAAACTGCTTTGACTGCTACATGAAGCAAATTCCGACGGGCGTCAAAAGCGAGCTCGTGAGGCAGGCAGATGCGCGACGTCATATATTTTTTTATTGTGACACGACATATGAGAGCACCCCGCTTGATGTTAAGCCGAAGTGTGGTCCATGAATGAATGTCATTGCTACTACAATTCAATAACTGTGAGTAGCAATCACATCCACTATGCCGGCCTAGTTGGAACCGGCAACTTGCAAGCTGATCCCGAAACGTGACCAAATCACTTCACGGTCTGTATACTTGTGAGTGGTGGTACTACCCCGGATCGGCAGACTGGGTACCACTGCCTACCACTCATTGATAACCAAACCCAAAGCAAATATCCACCTCTTTTTTTTATTAACAAATATTTGCAATATTTAATATAATTATTAAATATTGCAAATAAAAGCTATGAAACAAATATTTGCTCCGACCGGGAATCTAACCCGGGACTTTACGCGCAATAAACCATTCGCTAAACCGTTCGTCCACGCCTGTCGTCAACTCCAGCTGTAACAACCTGCCTGTTGTTAAGCTGGAGTGCGGTCCATAAAGTCTGTATCATAATATTATGATTTTGGCGCCCACTGAATCAGTCGCCCGGGGCGGGTGAACCGGTTTGCCTCCCCTAGCTCCAGGTCTGCGGCTATCTCCTGTTTCGTAGACTGCAGGGTGGGCAGTGTCGCGTCCATGCACCGTGCTGTCGTCTGCATGGCTATAAATGCTGAAAAAATGTCGGCAACAACGCCCTGAGGGACGCCGGCAAACACCAAAATCCTTTGCGATGCGTTTCTATCTATCCACTATCTACCACTTAAAAAGTGATACGCAGTGGTACCCAGTCTGCCGCGGGGTAATACCATATCTTACAAGTGATTTAGTCGCGTTATGAAATCAGCTTGTAAGTTGCCGGTTCCAACTAGGTCGGCAACTTACATTTATTAAATTGTACAACTAGTAGCAGTGACCTCCATTCATAGACCACACTCCAGCTTAACACCAGGCGGAATGCTGTCATACAAACAGCAAACAGGAGATAGCCGATGTGAGAGAGTCTGTTGTAGCGGGGCTGAACCGGGTTCTTGATCGTATTACCCAATGGGGCGACAAGAACCTGGTTCAGTTCAACGCAGGCAAGACTCAGGTGTTGTGCGGGGGGTGCGTTCTTGACGAAAAAATCCCGGTTTATCCCCCTTCCTTCTCTCGGTAACATCTCCCTCGGTACTTCGGACAGACTGGACAGGGTCCCTTCGCAGCGATATGAATCACAGGGACCACATCGAGCAGGCCATTAAGACCACCTCCCGCAAACTTGGCATCCTGAACAAGGTGCGGCGGTTCTTTGCGCCAGAGCTTCGCCTACTTTTATACAAGGCCTCTTGCTCTTGCGCGGAGTACTGTTCGCACTTGTGGGACGGCTCTGCCTAGTATCTTCTCAATGCCCTGGATTCATTGCAGCGCCGAGCTGTCCGAATTATAGGAGATTCAGAGGTCACGCGTACTCTGGAGCCCCTGCAACTACGCAGAGACATGGCGGCTTTGTGCGTCCTCTATCGCCTATACCACGGAGAATGTTCCGATGAGCTCTTTAACCCTGTCCCTACCTCGTCCTTTCACACCCGTAATACCCGCACAGGTATAGGGGAAAGCATCCGCATTCTTTCGATCGAATCGGCAGCCGTACAAAAAATTTCGGTGCGTCTTTTCTTTGTAGAACAATCGACAAGTGGAATTCTTTGCCAGCCCATGTGTTCTCTCCATCCTATGACCTTGGATCCTTCAAGCGATGCGTGAAGAAGCACCGTTGGCCGGCATAGTGACGGTGACTAAAGCATTTGTGAATAAACTCGGTTTTTTCAGTTGTCGTCACTTTTGGACCTCCTCTTGCTTATCATCAGGCGGGTCGAGGTCAGATGTCGTGTCACAATAAAAAAAAAAAAAATGTCGAGTCACACTGACGGCGTGCCGATTGTTCGCGTAAAGTTCCGGGTTCGATTCTCGGTCGGAGCAAATATTTGTTTCATAGCTTTTATTTGTAACTAGCTGTGCCCGCGGTTTCACCCGCGCAAAATTAGGTTTATAACAGTCATAAAAAAGGAGGAGGTTCTCAATTCGAAATTCCTGTATATCCCTTTTTTTGTATTTATAACGCGATAACTCATATTAAAATTACAGACGAAAATAAAAATAAATATAAAAAAATCCAAACAGCTGAAACTATAGTCAATTGGATACTATAGTAAAATATATTTTATTTTAATTAAAAGTATCCTATGTTACTTCTGATACCTCCAACAATATGTGTACAAAGTTTCATGATGATCGGTTGAGTAGTTCTCGCGTGAAAGCGTTACAAACAAACGGACATTCACATTTATAATATTAGTAGGATAATAATAATTTATGTTAATATAATATAATAATTTGTTTTCAATTCTCAACAGCTGGATATATTTTCCTTAGTTTACCCAAAATAATTTCTGAACGCAAGCTTTGTATGGGAAAATGTTTTTTTTCCTTTTTTTTATTTATTATAAAAATAAAAATCTTAAATAAACGTAGCCTAAGTTACTCCTTATAACATCAGCTACCTGCCAATAAAGTCCCGTCAAAATCGGCCCAGCCATTTCAGTGATTAGCCGGAACAAACAGACAGACAGACAGACAAAAATTTTAAAAAAATGTTGATTTGGTGTATGTACCGTATATATATTCATATACATGTAGATAGTGGATGTGACTGCTACTTACAGTTATTGAATTGTAGTAGCAGTGACCGCATTTCGGCTTAACATCAGGCGGAGTACTGTCATAATATTGTGACTTGACATAATATGTCGAGTCAAAATAAAAAAACATTGTACCATTGTACAATTAGCATGATTACCCACAATTAGACAAACCTAAACCGAATTCCAACTTGTTATATTAATCATATTTCTGTTATGCTGGCTTAAACTATTGCTAAATATCCCGTATAATTAATCAATAATAATTAGTTAGTTGTTTTAATAATTAGTTTTTTTAATTGTGGCAAGACGTTTGAAAGTACTCCGCCTGATGTTAAGCTGGAGTGTGGTCCATGAATAGAGGCGATTGCTACTACAGTTAAATAACTGCATATAGCTCAACTACTAAGACTGAAACTTTCAAGCTGATCCCGAAACCCGACTAAGTCACTTTATACGGTCTGTGCAATTCATAGTGGTAGTACTACCCCGGATCGGCAAACTGGGCACTAAAAGCCACTTACATTTTTTTTTAAATTTGCATCTCTATTCCAAGCTACTAAACAGGACAACCAAAGTACATATATCAATCGAAGATACATTGGTAACGGCAAATGGTTTTGAACCCGTGCTCTCAGTTTGCGTAACCAATGCACTACCACTTTACCACGGTAGTCTTCGTTATTTGTAATACTCAATTTAATTTAATAAATATGTAACAAATCTTTGCTCCGACCGGGAATCAAACCCGGCACTTTACGCATAACGTAAAGTGATATAGTCTGTCTATGCCGAAATGCCGCGCCCCTCCACCGCATTGAATTCCACGAGAAAACATAAAAGATGAATGCAACACACAGAAAATGCAATTGTAATTGGTCATTCAGTTGCTGGTTAGACACAAAAGAAGGAACACGCTGATAAAGTATAATAGTATACGAGTAGTATATTTGCCTTCACACCTTTAAATAAACTAATAAAGTGGAGGGGCGCGTCATTTATAGTTAGACAAGCTATACCCGATGCGGCACGCGTGTTTAAACTTAATAAAAAAAGTGAAATTCTAAACTGTTTTCAGTAAACAGAGATTGTGTCATAAACCTATATTGTTGCGAGGGACGTCCATCTTGGATTTTACGATTTCAACTAGCCAATAGGAACGGAGCAGCCTGAAGGGCGGCGCATACAATATGGAGCTATTGTTCCTATACCTATTACATTAATTTAGTTATTTTTGTATTCGATTTCACCGCTTTCATTAGTAAATTAGTCCGTGAGCGCTGATGGACTGGGCATACTTCTACCATGTACGAACCTATCGTTTAGTACTTAGTACGTAGTGATAGAAAGAAGTATTACTGATTTATTTTAATGGATTTTTTTTGGCGGCATAGAGTCGCCGACTGAGACAGCCGTGACTTGCATTGGATTATTCAGTCGTCGGCGCCTTTGGACTTTTCTTTGCCTTGTGACTATGCCAACTTAACTTGTGTGTAGGTTAAAAAATAAAAATAACCTTTTTAATTACTTAGGATAATTTAATCAAATAAGTCTTAAGTAACATTAAGTAAAACATGTTTTATTTGCCAAAATGATTTTTACGATAATAAAAATTGTAAACAAAACTTGTTAGAAGAAATGATGTTAAGAATTAATCTTTATACATTGATTTCTTTCTTTTAAATGTAATTCGAGAAACGTATATAAATGCAGCAATGTATAGACGTATTTTGAACATGTTTTAGGGTAAAATACACAGTAGATAGGCTGATATCTCATCAATGATAAAGGTAAGTACGGCAACGTCGCAGCTTACCTGTTGCTTCGACCACGAGGAATTGACAGTTGACGTGACGGCCATTACGCGAACTAAGTTAAAAATTTATCAAAGAAAAATAAACCTTATTTAATTTCTGCTAAAGTATATTTTACAATATATAATTCTCAAAATACTTTGGAATAGCAATTCTATTCGAGTGTTAACCAAACTAAAGTTGTTTAAAATTGTTATAGTATTTTCTGTCTTATGCCAACTACAATAAGGTTCAGTATTAAAAGTGATATTTATAGTAGTTACGTCAGGTGAGTTGACTTTATGAATTCATAATAGGGCATTGTCGGCGTTTTACCTGCGCAGTGACACGGGGGGCAAGGTAGCCATCGCAGTTGTTTGCCCGACTCGGCCGCGGCGCTTGTCAGAGGGCTGTTCCACGCAGTATCTCTTTTACAACAGTGTTATTAAAAATATTTGTGTAAAAAACAAGTAAAACAATAATACCGGTTGTGTTGCAAACATTGCGCATATCAACTTTATTTCTAATACCAAATAGTGAATAAATTCTACCCAATCGAGTGATCGTCGATTCCGAAGGGCTTCCAATTCAAAATTTTGTTTTTTATACAGTTTTACATTAAGTTTAATCGTTGTTTAGATTAGTTATTAAATTTGTTTTAATACGGAATCGAGGCCTGTGAGGTAATTTGTATTTTCACCTGCAGCGGAAACCGCTTACGTCGACTGGCTAGCGGTAAAATGCTTCGCCGTCGTGCACGCGACTCTTTTGTATTGAGTAATGTTGTGTGATTTCTAAAAAGTGCTTAATACACCGTTCGGGACACTAGAACTTTAGTGGAAGAGAATCAAGTTTTTTTTATTGTGACTAGATAGAACACTAATAGTTCGATGAACCCAGCGACATCAACCACCTACGTACTATGCGCAAACATTTTTGATACCTGACAAACCCGTTAGAAAGTTGCTATCTTTTGACTCAAGATTGGTCATCTTAACTATGGTTTAAAATTTATTATACTGACCATTTTAAACGTGCGATAGTTCTTGTTTACCAACTGTTTATTGCATGGAGCCAACATGATCAGCGGGGGTTGGGTTTGTGCACTTCATATGCGCACAGCTGGTCTCAGCGGAGTGGCGTTGGGATCCGATGAGGAAGAAATTGTCTACTTGGCTTATGTACTCATTGATGTACTCAGCAATCAGGTAAGTCCATTTTGAAATAACAGCCCTAAGTTAAGAATTACACAGGTACCAAATTATCTTCATTTGAAGAAACACCAATTAACAAATACAAAGATTGTACTTTCAAACGTCAAGATCTAAGGGAAAAACACTAGCAAAAATAGAATTACAAAATAAAAGAAACGCGTCACTAAAAGTATAATTTGTATAAATTAGAATAAATTCATATAAAATAACACGAAGCGTTCAATTTTAGGTAAAATTTTAGACACCATCGAATAGGCCAGCTTAATACCTATAATAGCCACCATATTTTGAACTTTGTTTTATTGATGTTAATTATGTTAAAAATTTGAAGATTTTTATTATAATGCCTATCTTGTTTAGAAAATATTTAGCAGTTAAACGTTAATTTAGTTAAATATTCCTGTAATAGAAGTAAAATTTTGCTAAAACAAGGCTTACAAGAAAGTTTAAACTTCGCAGTTAAAACATAATTAAACAAAACCACCGTTTTTATTTTTAATTTAAGTGAATAACATTATAAATATTAATCCGTTTTGAAGTAAGAAAAATGAATCAGCTTGAAAAATAGGCCAAATTGCCGATTGCAATCGCATAAAACACGTTGTCCTCCTTTATCTTAATTTTGTAAATAATAAAGATTAGATATAATATATAGGTATTTTATTTAGGATGAAATGTATTTTGTTGCTTTAGTCGTGAGGATTCGTGCTTATTTGTAATTCTAATTAGAATAGAATAAAACAACTCCTAATGCGTTATTATCGAAGCATGTTTTTCACATAACTACGGCTTTTGCATCAAAGCCGAAACGAAATAATTAAATATGTCTAATAACACGTTAAGACCAGTTTTATTTCATTTAATATATGAATTTAAAGCTCTTATGTTTAAAACAAACCGCCAAAATTATGGTAAATAATAAATCTTATGGTCCTCAAAACCTATGAACCAAGAAAAGACCTATGACGATAAATCAATTTTGTAGTATATTTTAATATGGAACAAATTTTACAGTATAAAATTACCTATGAGTATATCCCAATAGGTACGGTAAAACACGTAACCTTTGACGCTTTTTCTACCTGCTGCATAACATATATTTATAATCATTAATTTCACGCCTCAATCCAACAGGGATAGGCAAAGACAACAAAGCGTGACTTTCTACGATCCTAAAACAACTCTCCTGATTCCTTCAAATCCTTGATTCCATTAAAGAAATGGGTATCAATCTCTATTTAAAATGGCAATACAAACGACCGAAACACGCGGCCTAAATTCTTAGCAGACCTCAGCACACGGTATAATGCGATTTAAATAAGAATAGGATGGAATCGGCGCCAACTCTCCAACCAACTTCACTTTAGTATGGTGTCTTTTTCTTTGCGGATCGTCAAGAAAAAGAACACCTTTGAATCAGTCAAGTGAAGTTAGTCAACAGCCCGTCCTATTCCTTTTTTAATAGCATAGAAGTCGCGAGTGCTCAGCAAATACGTACGGTCGGCGCGCAATATACCACATAACGACAGTTAGTGGTGAGCACGGGCGCGGTAGCTGATTATTTCAACCGTAGCGTAGTAGTGCAATGGTCACGCAAACCGAGAACCCCCAGTTCAAAACCACTTGCCAGTACCCGGTGCCGGATTAGCCATAAGCAGGAGGTAGCAAATGCTACAGGCCTCGCACCTGTGCCCAAAAAACTACTACTATTATTATCAGCCTATTTATTTGTCCCACTGCTGGGTAAAGGCCTCCCTCTCTTTTTTCCATGACGACATTTGGTAAATACAAATATTTAAAAAACTACACCACAAGCGACCGTGGTGTAGTGGCAGTGCAATGGTTACACAAACCGAGAGCACGAGTTCGAGACCACCCACCTGTACCAATGTATCTTTGATATATGTACTTTGGTTGTCCTGGTTTTGGTTTTAATTTATTAATGAATTAAACAAATTTTATGCGGCTTACTATCGCGTTTATTTTGGTTTAGAATTTACAATTTTTTATTATTCCGACGTTTCGAGAGCATTGCCAGCCGCATAAAATTTGTTTAATTCATTAATCAATGTTCGCGCAAAATTTAATTTATTAATTAAAAGAAAAAAAGGAATTTTAAATACCCTATTCAAGGGCACCCTGGTCACTTTCTTTGATACAAGGACGTTTGGTAGCTTAGTATAGAAATGTAAAAAGGGCACTTTCAAGATAAACTACTGTTGCTTTTACTTGTACTGTGGTTATAATGTCTAATAAATTAGGTAACTACTACTTAATTAGAGAAAGTGGCCATTTTAAATTATTTATATAAATACATGTTTTTAAAAACTTACTTGCATTAACAAAAGGTGTAAATTTAGTAATTTTCTAACTATTTACCTTAAGGAAAAGAGAGAAGTTGTAATAAAAAAACGGTGATGCATTAAATATAAATGATTAAAATAAAAACAAAATTAGATCACCCAAAAGAATACACACATTAAATAAATATTAATCAGTCAATCAATCGAATTGTCATGCCTTTTTCCCACAAGAATAGGCAGAGACAACGGAGTACTACTTGCCACGATCCTGACACAACTCCCTCGCCTCCCTCACAAGCTTTACGGTTATAGACACTAGGCAATAATTAATTATGCGTCTTTCTGAGTTGCTTCAAGGCTGTTGCATTTAAACTTTTACATATTAAGTTACATAATGTAGATTGGACGACATAAATTGAACATAATACAACTCATTGAGAAATACATAAGATTAAGGCGTTCGTGGTATGGTGGTACCATAATGGTCACGCAAACTAAAAACTCCCGGTTCAAACCCACTGACCCACATGATATGTATCATTAATATAATGTATAGTCTGTCTAAGGCGAAATGACGCGCCCTCCGCTGCATTTACGTACACGAGCAAATATAAAATATGTATAAAACACACCGAAAATGCAATTGTAATTGGTCATTCAGTTGCTGGTTGGACACAAAAAAAAGAAGCACGCTGTTGAAGTATAATAGTATAGTTGGTAATATTTGTATTCACACATTTAAATAAACTAATACTAAGGAGGGGCGCTTCATTTATAGTTAGACAAGCTATAGCTTGGTATAGAATGAGGAACTAGGAACACATCTAAATTTTGTTTTAAAAGCGGTTAAAACAAAATTTAATTTAATCGTAAAATTAGACCTTACAGTTTTGTTTTGCACATAATAAAACTAATAAAGTGAGGGTTTATTTGTTTTTATAAAACCAAAAAAAACGAAAACTTTTTTAGGGAGTGGAACCCACACGTTGTCTGTCTTTTGTCGGATAGATTTTACAACACCTATTATTTTAAACTTTATTTCAAGCTATTTAAAGTCTAGTCTTAAGTATTATCTTGCATATCCCTTTTAACCACTCCTACCATAAGAAATCCTTCTATTATTATAAACGTGAAAGTCAGTTTGTTTGTTACGTTTTCACGCAACTGATCATCATGAAACTTTGTACACATATTTTTTGAGGTACTAGAAGTAACATAGGATACTTTTAATTGAAAAAAAAAACTATAGTTTCCAATTTGACTATAGTTTCAGCTGTTTGGAATTTTTCTATATTTATTTTTATTTCCGTCTGTCATTTATATGAGTTTTTTTAATTTATTTTTTTATTGTGACAGTTATCGAGTTATAAATACAAAAAAAAAGGGATATACAGTCGAATTGAGAACCTCCTCGTTTTTATGACTGTGTTATAAACCTAATTTTACGCGGGTGAAACCGCGGGCACAGCTAGTTGTTTATTAATTCTTAGTTGAATACTGTCAATGAAAGATAGGCATGTGATATGAAAACTGATTAAATATTTTTTTATCAAATAAGTTAAATTTTTGTTACATTTAATCCGAATGGATCACTTTATTATCGGATTAATTTTGCGTTTAGTTGTTATTTTTGGGAATTTATGGGATATCCGCCTTTGACGTATATATTTTTAAATTATAGTAAGTTATGAGATCAAACTTCAGCCAGACTAATTGAAAAACTAAAAAACACGCTTATATGACAATGTATTTTGCCCACCATAACCGTAGAGCTTGTATGAAAATAATTGTGAATGTGAGGAAAGCGAGGGAGTTGTGTCAGGATCGTGGCAAGTGGAGCTCCTTTGTGTCTGCCTATTCCTGTGGGGAAAAAAGCCTTGACAGTTTGATATGCAGCTTACTGTAGACTTAATTGTTGACGGTTTATTTAAAAACTACCCTTATTTCCTGTTAGTTACCAGTTTAAACTTGGCAGATATAGTGGATGCAGTTTGCAGTTAATTGACTACAAAAATTAGTCGTCTCCATTCATGGACCGCACTCCAGCTTAACATCAGCCGGGGTGCTACCTCATGTTAAACAATGCTTGGCATGGATTACTTTCATTCATACTTTGTCGTTCAGTATTTTTTTTGTTAGTATTTTCTTATATTTTGCGCGAACATTGATTAATGAATTAAACAAATTTTATGCGGCTTACTATCGCGTTTATTTTGGTTTAGATTTTACAATTTTTTATTATTCCGACGTTTCGAGAGCTTTGCAGCCATCGTGGTCACGGAGAGACTTGTAAAATCTAAACCAAAATAAACGCGATAGTAAGCCGCATAAAATTTGTTTAATTCATTTTTTTTGTTGTTAAAATATATTTTGAATGTAATCAAATTGTAAATTTATATCTATACTCGTACATGATTGTGTTATCGTTGAGAAATCATAGTTTTATGATAACTAAGCTGTTTTGAATATTAAGTTAAGTATTTATACAAATATAATTAATATACTTATACACATGCCCGGTCCCTATAATAAACTATCCGTCATCGGTAACAGTAACCATTCGTTGAAAAATAATATAAGTATAAAAAAACAGTTACTCTTTTTCATACTTTATGCTAGTAGTTGTCGGTAACTTGACTTACAAGGAGTATTTTATAAGAACAGGTTTGACGTACGGCTGGGAGATAATTTAACTGTTCGTATTAAAAACGATCCCTTTGACAGTTTAAGAACCGGGCGATAGAAAAGTGGAATGCTTTGCCAGCCAATGTGCTCTCTCTATATAACCTTGGATCCTTCACGCGATGCGTGGAGAAGCACCTTTGGCCGGCATAGTGATGGCGGCTGGGGCAGCTGTGAACTAACTCGGGTGTTTTAGTTACTTTTGGACCTATTATCAGGCGGGTCGAGGTCAAGTGTGTTACAATAATAAATAAAAATTACAATAATATTTTCGTGGAAATCTACAAAATAAACATAAGTAGGTCTATAATTATTATTTTTATTTACATTTCTATGCTAAGCTATTAAACGTGCTTATATCATAGAAAAAGGACGACTAAAGTATAGTAAGGGAACGAGCTAAATGAACACGATAGGAATGTAGTTGTGACGTCATGGTCATGTGTCTATTATGAATAGTGAAGTAAAATGCAAAATGTCGATAACAATAAACACACACTTTCCTTAAAACGCAAATAGATTTAGTTATAAATGTGTATTAAATTTTCAATAATCAAACAAAGAAAATATGGACACGTTTTTATCGATATTAAATGTCATCGCCGAGCTATGAGCGTCACTAAAATCGGCCACTAAGATACGGGTGGTGGTCGTTTCACGCCCCACCGCACCTCAGCCCCCGAATTCATTTAACTCGTTCCCCAACTATACGTATTATTGAAAATACATTGGTACCGGCAAGTGTTGGTTTTGCTAGATATCGGTGACAAATTCCTAAAAAAAAATACTGTAATCATTTATATTTCTTAAGGAAATAAAACATTTTTAAAGGTTAAATATATGTATGGTGGGCATAAAAATTTTAGAAATGTTAAGGGCATGTCCCAAATAAAGCTGGGAAACACTGCTCTATACAAAGAGGCAACTGCCTTTTTGTATAGACTGTTGGAACCGGCAACTTACGAGTTGATTTCGAAACGCGACTGTTTCACTTCACGGTCTGTATACTTGTCTGTAACTACCGAGCACTGGGGTTAAATTATTATTGTACAGTGCGTGCAGAGAAACCTGTAGCTTGTACCTTTACATATTATCTACCTGTTTTTATACCGTTATTAACGCTTCAATGGGTTAGGTCGTATAATAATAAAAATAACTACTTTTAATGCATTTAGTAGCAAACATGATATTTTAATTGGATGGTTTTTTTTAAGTAGAAGGATTAAATTGTTTAAAAACATTTTGTTTTTAGTTTCTCTAAAAACTAGACGAACCTTATGTTTACAACTTCAAACAGTATTGCCAGTATAATAATGTTAATTTCAATAGCGTGACGATTTAATTGTTTGATTGATTGCCCTGTTCAAGATATTATGTTTACTATTTCAATATGATATTTAAAATTTTTCGACAATACCCACACCACACACTTTTCAACTGGCAACACTTTTATTTACATTTTAATTTTCGATTTGCAAAGTATATAGGCACAGATTTTACAAAATAATGAGAGGTTTTGGCGGGAATTTGCAAGTGCAAAGATCGTGCAATTATAAATAAATTGTGTTTAAAAAATATTCATGTGTAATAATGGTGGAATTGTTATCCAGTAATCATTTTTAAGAACGTGTCTCTTCGTGTCTTCCAAAGTTTTAGATCATCTTCTTCACCCCCCAAGTGTCATGGAAGAAACACTATAGTGTTTCATCTTCATTATTCATCTACTGAAGACATAAAAAGAACATTTAGGCTATATATATGGACATGAGCAAAGCTTTTGACTATGTTGACCATGAAATACTACTTGCTAAATTAAATAAATATGGGATACGAGGTAATATATTAAACCTTATTAAGTCATACATTACTAATAGAGAACAAATCACTCAAATAGCTCATATATCAAATAGAACAGAGGTTCAATATATTTCGAAAGCCAGAAAAATACGCTATGAAGTACCACAGGGTAGTGTCCTAGGCCCTCTTTTATTTCTTATATATATCAATGACTTTTCCAAATCTATCGACCAACCGATGGTACTGTTTGCTGATGACAGCACTGTAATATTTAGTAGCGACTACGAAAGACAAATAATTTTGTCTTTCGTAGGCTGAAATATAATAATTTAAAAATTAATATTGATAAAACTAATGTAATGACATTTAATACCATGACGGAAAATACAGAATTAAATATAAACTATTTAGGAGAAAAAATAGTACAGTCAGAGACATAGGTTTAAACATTGATAAAAAATGGGCATGAAAAGAACAAATTAATACAATATGCAACAAATTAAGTTGTGTAAGGATCGTGGTAAGTGGCGCTCCATTGTCTCTGCCTATCCCTGTGGGAAAAAGGCGTGACAGTTTGACTTGACTTGACTTGGCAACAAATTATCGAAATTTTCATACGCTTTACACAGATTGTCAAAAATAGTTAATCAACAGGCTGTCTTGGCAGCATATCATGGTTATGTTGGTTCCACACTTCGGTATGGGATAATGTTCTGGGGAAACTCGACTGATCGAGACTTGGCATTTAAGGCACAAAAGAAGTACATAAGAGCAATTTGCAATATAAAAAGAACTGATAGCTGCAAACCTCATTTAAAAAAATTAAAAGTTCTAACATTACCATGCATGTACATTAGTGAAATTGCCGTTTTTGTAAAAGCTCATGTAAACACTATTTTTACTCTATACAATAGTGATAGAAACGGAGTAAAAATAAATCCAATAGCATGTAGTACAGCTCTTCTGGATAAGAGTGCACTCGGTATGTGTCCTCGTATATTTAATAGTCTTCCCAGGAGTATCAGAGATGTTGAAAATATTGGATTGTATAAAAGGAATCTTAATTAATTTTTAATAAATAAGACAAATTATACAATTAAGGAATTTTTAAATGACAAATTGTAAATTATTATTTTAACATTATATTCATTAGCTATAAAATTTTAAAATATTTTGACATTATTGAATAAGTTTTTTATATTTTTAATTTGTATGCCTGCTTAGGCGCATGATAAAGAATTTATTTTATTTACCAATCTTAATGTACCTATGTTTGACAAATAAATGAATTTAGATTTTGATATGGACTGTTTCCTTTTGCATTCCCAGAATGGGAGAAACAAAGAAAAAAAAAATGAAACGTAACTTCACTACAGTTTAGTTTTGTGATTTTTTGTATGTATTTGAATGTAGTTGTAATTTGTCATTACGTAGGTGTCAAGGTATGACCTCATGCCTTTTGCCAGAGCGTGGAACCTTGACAGGAGGATCACAATTTTTTTTATCACACTAGCTTTAGTGGCTTAGAATAGAATTATATGTTTTATAATAAAGAAAAACAAATGCGAATCGTTATGCGATTGCGCCTAAATTTCAACAGGGAAAGGCGCAAACAACGGAGCGTCACTGTATTTTGTGACAATTTGGTCACGCCTTAAGGCGAAAAATCTCTGCGGTATGAACAAAACAAGTTTTAGGCGAAAAAAGGTTAAAATTTGCAAATCACTTGAGCGTGCGATGTTTTTCGTACATTTGCAACATTTTGTTATTTTTTAGAAAACCGTGTAATTTACTTCTGCAATTAAATATCTAGTCCTATTTATTAATTGACTATTCATATATATTAACGCGATATAAGGTCTATAGACTGTAGTAAGTGGCGTTTCATAATCGTCTTGTAAGTTTCCGGTTCCAACTAGGCCGGCATAGTGGAAGTGACTGCTACTTGCAGTTGTTTTACTGTAGTAGCAGTCACTTTCATTCATTAAGGCGGGCGTGGTGCTGTCATGTCGAGTCACAATAATAATGAAAAGATATTAAATAATCAAATCAAATTGTCACACCTTTTTCCTATAGGGTCCATCCACTTGCCACGATCCTGACACAACTCCTACGCTTCTCTCACATACATAATGTTCTTCATACAAGCTCTAAGGTTATGGGAACTAGGCAACCTAGCTTTCTTGAAGATGTCTCCTGATCAGAAAACACCTTCCTGGGCCTGCCTTGTTTAACGCATCCATCCACATAAGATTTATAAATTCCTTTCGTCAATCTACTTTCACTCATCCTTTCCATGTGCCCAAACCATCGAAGCATTCCTTTGTTAATCCTTGTCACTACATCTTCTTTCAAACCACATCTAAATAAAAATTAATAAAAGTTTAGCTTGAATGTAAAATGTGTATATCATTTATTTAATATGTAGGCAATATCACAAAAAAAAAGATTGCTAGGCATAAATCTGATAAGTATATTGATAATTTCAAAACCTGCTTCCATACATTAATATAGGAACAAGCACCATCATTATCATCATCATTAGCCAGAAGGCGTCCACTGCAAAACGTAACCTACCCCTTAGAACGCCATTCCGAACGACAAGATGCCAGTTGCATCCACCGGTTATTCGTGACTTTCACTATGTCGTCAGTCCACCTACGCTGCGTCTTACAGTTCGTGGTCTCCACTCGAGAATCTTTTTTCCCCATTCGGTTCGAGCGGTGTTTCGAACAAGCAATGTTAATTAGTTTGTGTATAAATCGTCCTATAACCTTTTGGATTCTTCAAGCGACACCTTTAAGAAGGGTAAAGAAGCACATTTGGTCGGCATAGTGACGGAACCGTGAACTCAGACGATTTTTCCAGTCTAGGGACTTCCCTTTCCTATCATCAGTCATGTCGAGGTCAGATGTCAAGTCGTCAAAAAACAAAATCCTAATTCTATTTGTATACAAAGCGGAAAAACTTCAAAAACTATTTAAGTAATAAACAAAATAATTTACAGAGCCATTGTAACAAAAAACTGCGACTCATCAGTCACAACAGCAAAAAGGCGCGAAACGCCATCTTGTTTTTTTTTTTCTTAAAATTCCCATACATTAATGGCGTAGATTGCACAAAATCTAAGTCTCATTTAGACATGTCACGTAGCAAATTGTAAAAGTGAAATAAAAGTGGTATAGTCAGTTTAAGTACTGTAATAAAGGTGTTTATACACATATATGTGAATAGAAGGGGACCGTGGTGAAGTGGTAGTGCAATGGTTACGCAAATTGGGAGCCTTCGTTTCAAAACCAGATGCAGATGTGCCGACTTTTTTGTAGTTCGCAAAAAGGTCAACGAATTTTTTTTGTAATCGTTTAGTAGTCTTTCTTTCTTCTTGTTTATGGCTTTAGTACTTAACTTGCCAGTGTCAAAGTAAAAATATATGGTTCAATGTTAAAACATTGTCAAATAAAGATGAAGATGAACCACGCGGGTAATTCATCACAAGATGACGATGATAGTGAGGTTGATGATGATCGTTTTAGTAAGGCGGCGGAAAGCCTTTACTAAAACTTCGAAAGGAGTCTTGGAGGGAACACGAAGAAACACGTTTCACAGCTTTAAATTATTTGTTTATACTTGATCAACTTAAAAATGATTACTGGAGATTACTGGATAACAATTCCACCATTATTACACATTAATATTTATGAAAAACACAAGCTAATTAATTCAAAATTGCGCGTCCTGTCACTTGCAGTTGCCCACCAAAACTCCGTAAAGAAGAATGTTTTGTTTTACGTAAATAGAATATAAAAGCAAAAGTATGAATGATTTGTTCTTTATTAATGAAAATCAATTATACAATTTTAGTGCGAACTACAAAAAGGTCGGCACACCGATTATAATGTATTTCTAATAAATATATAGTTTGGTCGTCCTGTTTTTATGATATAAGCACTCTTACAGCTGGTTGTACCAAAAAAGTTTTAATTTACGAATTTAGTTTTACTTTATACTTATTCTATTACTTACGTTTACTATTACGAAATAAAGAATTGAGTTGTTAAGAATTTTATATCGATACTACCATTTATATATGTTTTTATCATTAGAAATAACAAAAGTAGTACATAGAAACCTAAAATGAATGATGTTCTTTAGTACCACCACTTACAAGCATACAGACCATAAAGTGACTTAGTCGTGTTTCGGGATCAGCTTGTAAGGTGCCGGTTTCAACTAGGCCGGCATAGAAATATGTAAGTGTAAACTACCGAATGCGACTACTACTTACATATATCTATGCCGACCTAGATGAAACCGGCAACTTACAAGCTGATCCCGAAACACGACTAAGTCACTTTATGGTCTGTATATGTACTTGTATGTGGTGGTACTACCCCGGATCGGCAGACTGGGCACCACTGCCTACCATTTTTGACAACCACACCCGTAACAAATAACTGTTCTTTTTTTAATACCAAATATTTGTAATATACAATCTAATTATTAAAATCGACCGAGAATCGAACCCGTGCTTTCACGCGTAACGAACTGGTGTGCTAATGCGCCATGACCGTCGTTGTATAAAAATCCAATAAAGCAACTTATACACGACCTTAAGTCTAATGATAGGCTTACCATAGACAAATTAGTGGTTACAGACCTCTAACTATACTACTTACTGTAGATCAACCTAACATGCTACCACTACATAATATACACTTGTCATTCTGACTGTACTTCCTTGTACGTTTAGCAAAAAAAAAAATTAAATCACACTTCTATTAAGAGTGGTAGGCAGTGGTACCCAGTCTGCCGATCCGGGGTAGTACCACCACTTACACGTATACAGACCGTGAAGTGATTTGGTCACGTTTCGGGATCAGCTTGTAAGTTTCCGGTTCCATCTAGGCCAGCATAGTGGATGTGATTGCTACTCACAGTTATTGAATTGTAGTAGCAGTGACATTCATTCATGGACCACACTTCAGCTTAACATCAAGCGGGGTGCTGTCATATGTCGAGTCACAATAAAAAAAAAAATAAAAAAACGCTAAAGTTGACTACTACTTGTAGAAGGCATGGCAGGGTTGCCAACCCTCCCAGTTTTTATTTTTTTTATTGTAACACGACATTTACCTTGACCCGCCTGTTGATAAGCAAGAAGAGATCCAAGAGTGACGACGACTAAAACAACCGAGTTAGCTTCACGGCTGCCTCAGTCGCCGTCACTATGCCGGCCAAAAGTGCTTCTTCACGCATCGCTTGAAGGATCCAAGGTTCTAGAAGGGAGAGAACACATGGGCTGGCAAAGCATTCCACTTGTCGACAAAGAAAAGACGAATCGAACTTTTTAGTTCGACTACCGATTCGGTCGACTTTTCTCGACCAGTGCGGGTATTACGGGTGTGAAAAGACGAAATCATGTAAAGTCTGAAGTGTGCACCATCTTCAATGATTACACATGTAAACAATTTTATGATGATATCGTTTGTAACCCAGCTGCTCGCAAAAAATACAACTTAAAAAATTATGACGACAGGCGTGGACGAACGGTTAGCAATTGGTTTGTTGCGGGTAAAGTCCCGGGTTCAATTCCCGTTCGGACAAATATTTGTTTCATAGATTTTATTTGTACTATTAAACAATTGGTAATAAAAAAATAGAGGCGGATATTTGTTTCGGGTCTGGTTATCAAAGAGCAATGATACCGACCAGTCTGCCGATCCGGGGTAGTACCACCACTTAGAAGTATACACACCGAGAAGTGATTTGGTCGCGTTTCGGGATTAGTTTGTAAGTTGCCGGTTCCAACTAGGCCGGCAAAGTGAATGTGACTGCTACTTACAGTTAACGAATTCTAGTAGTTGTCATGCGTTGACCGCTCTCCAGATTAACATCAGGAGGGATGCTGTCATATGTCAAGTCATAATAGAAAAAACATCAGACGGATTGTTGTTATTTATTAATTCATAATAAATAAACAATTAAAAATTACGTTTTCCCTATATTGAAAATAGAACCGAAAACCTTTTATTAGGATCGTGTTGGTTCAAATTCCATGTCGCTAGTCCATAGTCCATATTAAGGTAATTCCAGATCAACGAACCATAAGCCTACCTTAACAACATAGCTTTAACTACTAACTATATTATAGTACATTTATCCTTACTTAGTGAAAGTAGTAAACAAACTTTCGGCATATTAACGAATTACCGAGAAAAAAACAATTACTACTGACGCGAATCAATACGAATATTAAAAAATATCAATGAATTGCGAAAATGTTTTTTTTTTATTTTTATTGGGGCACAACATTAGTCATTTGTGAATTTACCGTTACCTTATAAATAGTTTTTAATAAAAATAATGTAAATTTAAAAACTTTTGTGCATTTGTTACATTGTGTATATTTATTCGTTAAAATAAAACAGTAGCAAACAGTTTCCTTAGATAAAGGTCATGGGAAATGGTGATTGTCATGTTTGTTTACTAATTGTGCCAAGTGAGAAAAAGCACAGTATATTAATCAATCAATCAAATTGTCACGCCTGTTTCCCATGGGGATAGGCAGAGACAATGGAGCGCCACTTACTACGATCCTTACACAACTCCCTTGCTTCCTTCACATCCACAATTCTCTTCATACAAGCTCTAAGGTTATGGGCACTAGGCAACTTAGCTTACCTAAAGATAGAGAGAGAGAGTATATTAATGCTATTATTAATAATGTAAAATATGCCTAATAATAAATTACTTAAATATCAATCAATCAATCAAATTGTCACGCCTTATTCCCACAGGGGTAGGCAGAGACAATGGAGCGCCACTTACCACGATCCTTACACAACTCCCTTGCTTCCTTCACATCCACAATTCTCTTCATACAGGCTCTAAGGTTATGGGCATTAGGCAACCTAGCTTTCTTGAGGATGTCTCCGATTTGGTCGAAAAACACTCTCCTGGGCCTGCCTTGTTTAAATACAATACATTAAAATACATAGGAGATGAATCGTCATATGACATTGACTTAATTACTTGTTTTTTTTTATTGTGACACGACATCTGACCTCGACCCGCCTGATAATAAGCAAGAGGAGGTCCAAGAGTGACGACGACTGAGAAAACCGAGTTTTTTCACAGCTGTCAAAGGTGCGTCTTCACGCATCGCTTGAAAGATCCAAGGTCATAGGATCGAAAGAACAAATGGGCAAGCAAAGCACTCCACTTGTCGATTGTAAGTAAAGGATGGTTTAAATAACCTTGTTTTGTTATTCGCTGATTGGTTACGAAGATGTCAAAAATCAGTGTGCCGACATTTCACTGCATTTTCGACGCCAGAATATTGTTGAGAGAATCGAGGCCCAGGTATTATTGTTCTACAATGAAAAGTTTAAAACACATTTCGGTAATTTCTATATTAAATAATGATTGCGCAAAATCTAAGAAAATACTACTAGTACATAAATATATTAAGCACTAGATGCATACAATATATTATGTGATAAATGACATTAAAATCATAAAATCCTAGACTTGTGACGTTAATTAAAAAAAAGACAATTCTGGCCGCTGTGATTGGCTACCACATTGTCGTAATCACCTTGCGATCTTGATGAGTTGTAATTTAATATAATATACATTGTAATTATTACATTTATTACTTAATTATTCATTTTAATGACCCCCTCCTTACTTTGTTAGGAAAATTGCAAGTAAATTGTAGCTCGCAACTTAGTTATTATATTTAATATTATATTAGCCATCCTCAAGAAAGCTGGGTTGCCTAGTGGCCATAACTGTAGAGCTTGTATGAGGAGAATTATGGATGTGAAGGAAGCGAGGGAGTTGTGTCAGGATCGTGGCAAGTAGCGATCCATTGTCTCTGCCTATCTCCGTGGGAAAGAGGCGTGACAATTTGATTGGTTGATTAGCCGTAAAGCTTGTATGAAGAGAGTTGTAGATGAAAGAGCGAGATGAAAGCGAGAAAATTGTATCAGGATCGTGGCAAGCGGCGTTCCATTGTAACTGTCTATTCCTGTGGGAAAAAGACGTGACAATTTGATTGATTGATTGTTATATTATAGTACCGGTTCCAACTAGGCCGGCTTAGTGTATGCCTAGTGGACCCCAAAACGCGACTAAGTTACTTTACTGTCTGTACCATTGTAAGTGGTGGTACTACCACAGATCAACAGGCTGGGTGCCACTAGCTATGTCAAACTCATGTTAATTTTTTTTATTGTGACTCGACATAATATGACAGCACTCCGCTTGATGTTAAGCTGGAGTGTGGTCCATTAATGGATGTCACTGCTTCTACAATTCAATAAGTTTAATTGTGGTAGCAGTTGCAATCACATCCACTAAGCCGGCCTAGTTGGAACCGGCAACTTACAAGCTGATCCCGAAACGCGACCAAATCACTTCACGGTCTTGTAATTATTTCCCTATATTCTATCTGTCTTTAAATAAATTGTTTTTGCCTATGTATATATATTTTTATGGAAGATGTAACATAAAATTGTAATATTTTCCAATAAACATAATATTTAACTATATATTCTTGCATTAAATATTACACGTGCATAAATGTATCACGCAATGTTATTTTTGTACATAGCTTGGTATTTTCATGTTATTTCATGCGTTAACGATAGTTGCGTTGTAGTGTTGCTACAAGAAAAATAAATCCACTCCGAATACTAATTATGCCAGCAGCCAAATTATGTTTGTGAACTGACTAGGTTTTTTCATTCGTCAACACTCTTGGACCACCATCAGGCAGGTGGAGGACAAAAAACGAGTCACAATAAAAAAAAATATAGCTTTAGATTGTCAAAAAACCTTTTCGTAAAATGACCACGACTTGGTTATCTGTAGCCAAACTCAGCTGTATCGATTTTACCAATTTAGGGTGTCTTTATAAGAAACAGAATACCAGCGGCTGGGTAAAACCAGCAAGAATTGTCAAACCGATAATGGAACATGTAAATGGATACGTTAAACAAGGCAGGCCCAGGAGGATTTTCGCCGACCAAATCGGAGACATTCTCAAGAAAGCTAGGTTGCCTATTGCTCATAACCCTAGAGCTTGCTTGCATGAAGAGAATTGCATATAGGAAAATTGCAAGTACATTGTAGCTTGCAACTTAGTTATTATATTTAATATTATATTAGACATCCTCTAGAAAGCTGGGTTGCCTAGTGGCCATAACCGTAGAGCTTGTATGAGGAGAATTATGGATGTGAAGGAAGCGAGGGAGTTGTGTCAGGATGTGGAAAAAAGGCGTGACAATTTGATTGATTGATTTGATAATGAAATAGGAATTAGTGCGTTTACAAACTTGTCGTATTTTCGGCGCGTATAAGCTCGTTTAGATGTGGTTATAAAAACATAAAAAAATTATTGATGTCCTTTGGTCTCGACATCTCAACTCCATTTGCCTGATTGTAACAAGAAGAATTTTAAAAGATCCAACGACTGAAATAACCGACTGAGTTAACAAAAAATTCTGTCGTTGTCACTATGCCGGCAATAAGAATCTATTATAACGACGCCATTTCGTGTTAATTATATCAATAATATTTTACAGAGGTCATTAGCGAAGTAACAAGGAAATCCATTATTTCGAAGTACGATTTCATTATATTTAATGAATGCATTTATTGTTAATTGTATTTTTTTACACTGGCAACACTAGCGAGAGGTTAGAGAGGTTAATATTATGTTGTTTTTATGTTTACTTATGAACGTAAGCAGCTGAAAAAATATATGTAGTTTCGCGCACAATTTATGGCTTTGTAAATTAACAGCATTTTGTAATAAATTTTATGTTAATCAAAGTAAATTATAACCTGCACGTGTCCTCTGATCCATCTATCGCGCACTGTGCTAATTCTTATTCTATCCGCTATCGTCACTCCACATACACTTCTTAACGACCACATTTCTATAGCGTTAATTCTACTTTCATGCTTCTTTTGACACATCTTTTGTAATTGTATATGAATTTGATTTTGCTTAAATACTCAATGAATGTAGTAATCTTGCAGCTGATCTCGTACTATTTCAAATAAACAGCAAAGTCATATTTCCTTGAATTGTATAGTGCTTATAGTTAAGTAGTTTTGTTTAAGTTCTTAAGTCTTGACTTGTGACCTCTCTGTTATTATGCATTATCCCCGTCAATTGCGTATGCGCCGCAACCTTGGCGCTAACTAAACGTGTCGTGTACAAGGAATGGGGATGTAAACTGGCAATAAGGCAACCGTGGTGTAGTGGTAGTGTAATGGTTACGCAAACCGAGAGCACGGGTTCAAAACCACTTGCCAGTACCAATGTATTTTTTATATATGTACTTTGGTTGTCCTATTTCTATGATACAAGAACTTTAGTAGATTAGTATAGAAATGTAAATGAAAATACATAAAAAAGTAGATTAAATTATTTACGATAGAGGGCGTATTGTCGACACGAATACAGAAGAGGTAGGCAAAGAGAGGACCAAGAGTGCAGACGACTAAAAAAACTGACTCTGTTTACGGCTTTCTCGATCGCCGTCACTGTGCCGGTCTATGTTTTTTATTGAAACACGACGCCTGACGACGATTTGCCTGATGATAACCAAGGGAGGTCAAATTGCGCCCACGACTGATAAATCTGTTTTATCTTACGGTTACCTCATTTGCCGTCACTCACTCGACAAGCAAAGAACAAAATCGCATCATAATAAAAAACTATAAATAGTTTTTTATTCTTTATTATTGTACGTTTTGTTTGGTCACTTTATTTAAACGTAAGCCATTAATGTATTTACACAATAATAAAAGGTGTTAATATTATTTTTATATACAATTTGAAGGTATATTTAATATATACTCCCACAATACAACAAAAAAAGGAAAATTATTTTAGCTTTAAAATACTTGTATCCTTTGCCAGCGTGTATAAATTTAGAAACAACTTTTGCTGTTTTGGCGGGTACCCAAAGAATTTGGACTTAAGAGATAGAAAGAGCCTTAAAATAGCTACTAAATACAACGGTTTATACTATTTTCACTTATGGCATTAAAATTAGTTAGAAAGGGATGAATATACATTTTAACATCCGTAATTTTGAAGGTTGTCCCTAGTTTTGATCTTTTTTTTTCTGATGGAGGTAGGCAATGCTACGGAGCGAAACAAGGTTGTCAGTAGTGCACTTATCGCTAGTGATGTACAATATCGACGTCAATATCGATAACTTTTAAATAAATCGTACACTAAAGTGTTAGTACAACGTATGAATTGGAGTATTTTCCTATCATAAATAACATGTTTTGCGGTTTAGTATTTAAATTAGCATTCAGCTAGATGCAAGGGAACCTCCCTTGCATTTACTTACGTTACTAGACGCAGTTCTTAACGCAGAACACGGCTACTACTCAATACATTATACATACACTATTTACGCACTTAGGGATAAAAAAAATAGGACATATCAATTGACTACAGAGCCTAAAGTGAGGTTGGCAACCACACACGCGTGATGAGATGTTCTGAATTCTCCCGTGGTGCCTGTACATTTTTTACATCTGTATGAATAGTTCGACTTTTTGCCCTGTTTTGCAGGACGAGAATGTTGCACTTTTTTTTGTATAAGAGAGGGCAGTGTAATTTATCATATACACAAAATATATATAAACATTAAGAACATTATACATATATACATACAAACACTCTAGATGACTCGGTAAACTTCTCGGTAAAGGTGATACCTAAATTTCTTTAAATCGTAACTGTTCCTTTTTTAATAATCATATCAACCTTTGATCTATAATCAATTGAGATCGATAATATTTAATATTAATAAACCGCAACGTGTACGGTTAATGTTTGTTTGGTTATTAAATAAAAGGCGTTCGTTATTTAATAAAATTTAATTACTTTAATTAGATTTACAGATGCAGTAAAAAATCAACACAAAAATGTATATCTTTTTAGTTTATTTCCTTGTAAAGATTATGAATTTACAACCCGCGAAACTTTACGAAGATGTTATTACAAATATATAAGTCCATCTTTAGTTCACTTTTTTTAAGTTCGGATTGTTGGTTTAGACCGTTTTCTTTTTAAGTTTTCTTGTTGTGAAATCGAAAGTGGCCTCTAAAACAGGAGAGTTCTCATTAGGCTACTGTAAGTACATATTCAAATTCAAGACAGTTTTAACAAAGTTTTTAAGTAAAATATCTCACCTTATAGTATGGATGAGCTACTTAAAAGTAAATAACTCTATCATTAGGTTCTGCATCTGGACCTGGAGCTTGAGTCTGCAATTTATTAATTTATATTTAATATATTAACACTTTTACAATAATATTAGGTTTAAATGTCCGCTAGCGACCGCCATATTGGATTAACTGTATCTCATGGCGCATATTATGTACGGTACTGACATAGTTGTAGTCATGTAGAAGCCGTGTAGGAGCCAGGCCTGGCAGATGTAAAACATGAAAAATTAAACACTACATAATATAAAAAATATGCATGAATGGATGATTTACTAAAAAAATGTACCATCACAACCACCACCACCGAAACCACCACTTCGAACAAAACTACCACCTCCATCACCACCACTAAATTACCATCGCCATCACCACCAAAATCGCCCCTGCCACCACCACCACAAAAACCATCATTGCCACTACCAAAACCATCAACACCATCACCATCACCACCACCAAAATATAATTGCCCCCCAGCGTTACACAATGCCAGCGTCACAGCATTAAATATTATCAATCAATCAAACTGTCACGCCTTTTTCCCACAGGGATGGGCAGAGATAATTAGATATTACTGCATGTCAATAGATGTTTTACACCAATAAATATAAAAAATAAATATTACCTCTTTAACACTTTTAACGGGTAAATACAAAGTTGGTACAGCATCTGTTTTCAGTCTCTTCCATTTTATATTTTTATTCGGAACAAATGAATCTGTGCAGAAATGTTTGGAACAAATATGGCTGTTTTTTTACAGTTCAATTCGTTCTTCTTATAATCCGTGCCCACTCCTTTTTTAAAATTTTCATCACAAGAAAATCTGAAATATATAGGAAACTTTATCGATATCGGTATCCATTTCCACATCCCTATGTTTTCCTTTATTTCTATAAAAAAGTATCAAATAATAAAAGCTATATATTACTTTGTGTACAATCAAAGTTATGACTTCGATTTAATTATTTTAGATTGAATACCACATTATTATGAATGGAAATATGTATAAAATATGAAACTTACCGATGAAAAGATAAAGCCGCATTATCGTTTTCTTTGCGGGATGTATGCGATTTGCATCCTTGCACTACACATGCCATTTTATATTATTATTTAAAGTAAATTAAATTAATCGTGTTCTAATATTTTAAGCAAAAAAACAATATTTTTAATTTATTAAAATATATCACTTGACAATCCGATCACAATTTGACATAATGACAATTGACATTAAAATACTTCAAAAAATAATGACGGAACAATTATACCGCTACTCTTAATACCACGTGACTTTTAAATAGGCAGTATTAAATTAGAACCTAACGGTTGTAATTGCAAAAAAAGTTGCGCCAACCTTTGAAATAAAGGAATTGAAGTACAAGTAGTTGTCTCTTTCAGTCACGCGGGTATAAACATAATATAAATGAGACAAATATCAATGAATTAGTTCTTATTTTAGCATAGATTCTATCTTCTCCATATTCTAAGCGGGTACCTAACTACATTTAACAGAGTGCGTTGTCTTGGTTTAATAATAGTGTTTTTTTTTAATAAATTAAATTTGGATAGTGTACTCAAGTATACCAAGTAATTTATATTTTAAAATTTTCCTTGGATTTCCCTTCGTTGGATGTTTTTCTGCCGCTTCACAATCAATAACCATCACTATCATCTTCATGTAATGACTAAAACACTCGATTGTTTCATCATTTATTTATCAATCAATCAATCAAATTGTTACGCCTCTTTCCCACAGGGATAGGCAGATACAATGGAGCGCCACTTGCTACGATCCTGACACAACTCCCTCGCTTTCTTCACATTCACAATTCTCCTCATCATATATTTACTAAAGACAATAAAATTGTTAAACAAAAGACTAGGCTGTATGGACTTCAATTCCTTTGCCTAATTCAACAAACAAAGAATAAACTTTCGTTTTTTTAATTAAGAATTATTTTATAAATTACCGTTTATAAGTCGCCTTCATTCTTAGCATAGCATTTCTACAACATCAGTCGGTATGCGGTTATTCATAAGTCGAGCCAATATGAAAATAAGCTAAAAGCAACTCAAACACTTAACACAAATGTCACTTACCTTACTTGTTCTTAGAAAAACAAACATGACCTATATTTATTTGTAGCAAATACATTAAAGTTACAAGTATTCCATTTATAACATGTATTACATACATCCTTTAAATGTATGTACAGTTGTGTAATGACGTCATTTACACACGAGCTTTTATATTATACCAAAGAATTTGGACTTAAGAAATAGAAGAAGCTCTAAAATAGCTACAAAATACAACAGTTTATACTATTTTTACTTATGGCATTAAAAAGAAGTGGATAAATATACATTTTTACATTCGTAATTTAGAAGGTTGTCATTAGTTTTGATGATCATTTGACAGAATAACAAATGACATCAAAATATTTTTAAAAAGGATGTCGGTACATTATGCCGCTACTCTTACTAACACGTGACTTTTAATTAAGCAGTATTAAAAGCCAACCACAATCACAAGTGGTTGTATTTGCAAAAAAGTAGTGCCAACCTTTGAAATAAAGGATTTGAAGTATAATTAGTTGTCTCTTTCAGTCACACGTGGTATAAACATAATATAAATGAGACAAATAACAAGGAATTAGTTCTTATTTTAGCACAGATTTTATAGTTTCCAAATTCTTTGGGTATTAGTGTATATGGACGTTTTTGAGAAAAAGGGGACTTTCATCAGGCAAGACGGGGTCAGATGTGACGTCACAATAAACAAGTATAATAAGAAAAATAATATTGGTAGACCATTACTTTCAAATGTACAAATCGTGAAGTAACTTAGTCGTGTTTCGGGATCAGCATGAAAATTGCCGGTTCCATAGTAGATGCGACTGCTACTTTTAGTTTTTTAACTGTAGTAGGTCTTAATTATTAGGCTAAGTGTTCTCAATTGTTGAACCATAATCCTACTTATTATTATAAATGTGAATGTGAGTTTGTTTGTTACGTTTTCATGCAACAACTACTTAACCGATCATCATGAAACTTTGTACACATATTTTTGGAGATACTAAAAGTAACATAGGATACTTTTAGTTGAAAAAATTTTTTTTTTACTATATTTTCCAGTTGACTGTAGTTTCCGCTGTTTGGAGTTTTTCTATATTTATTTTTATTTCCGTCTGTCATTTTTATATGATTTATCGAATTTTAAATACAAAAAAGGGATATACATACAGTCTAATCGAGAACTTCCTCCTTTTTCTGACTGTGTTAAAAACCTAATTTTACGCGGGTAAAACCGCGAGCACAGCTAGTTTAAAATAAATATGGTTAGAGATATAGGATGCCACTATCTATGTTTGTTACTGAAGATCCTCTCTATTATACATATTGATTTCTCTTTAAATAAATGGTTTTTTTTCTTATATTATATTATTGTTTTAGATTTTGCGCGAACATTGATTATTGAATTAAACAATTTTTGCGGCTTACTATCGCGTTTATTTTGGTTTTGATTTTACATTTTTTTATTATCCGACGTTTCGCGAGCTTTGCAGCCATCGTGGTCACGGAGATCGGAATAAACGCGATAGTAAGCCGCAAAAATTGTTTAATTCAAGAATATATTAGTCACATTTCTAGTCCTAATAAGAAATAGTGTCAAGTTTACTTTGTAACACGTTTATTGCCATTTTGTATTTACATTTAATTAAAATCATGTGCAAATATTTGTTTTTTTAATTAAAATTATATTTTTAATTCATTAAGTTATAAATATTAATTGTTTAATGCGACATCGGCTATTTGCGTATGCAATTTACATTCAATGCAAATATTTACGGTGAATATTTTCTTTTACTTTTATTTTATTTAGTTATATTTAAATAAAAACATCAAGAAATTATATGTGGTTAGTTTTTTTTTAAAATTATTTCGTCTCAACATATGACAGCACCCCGCTTTATGTTAAGCTGAAGTGTGGTCTATGAATGAATGTCATTGCTACTACAATTCAATAACTGTGAGTAGCATCCACTATGCCGGCCTAGTTGGAACCGGCAACTTACAAGCTGATCCTGAAACGTGACCAAATCACTTCACGGTCTGAATACTTGTAAGTGGTGGTACTACACCGGATCGGCAGACTGGGTACCACTGCCTATCACTCTTTGATAACCAGACCCGAAGCAAATATTCACCTCTTTTGTTTTAATAACAAATATTTGTAATATTTAATATAATTATTAAATATTACAAATAAAAGCTGTGAAACAAATATTTGCTCCGACCGGGAATCGAAACCGGGACTTTACGCGCAACAAACCAATCGCTAAACCGTTCGTCCACACCTGTAGTCAAATTTATAGAATGTTTAATTCATTTTAGTAACTATGTTCAAGTTATAGAACGTCAGAACTTAGAAGCCGCGTCTCTATAGACGACCTTGACTGACTTGATAGTAAGCAAGGTGAGGTCCAAGAGCGGTGACTATTGAAAATACCAACTCAGTTTACAGTTGCCTCAGTCGTCGTCACTATACAAACTAAAGCAGCTTTTTGTCGCTTCGCTCAAAGGAAGGTTATAAGTTGAGATGATTACATAAACTTTTATCAGCTTTAATTCCACTTGTAAATTTTATTTAAATCAATTGATTGTTCGGCAAATAAAGGTTTTATTTATTTTCCGAACAATCAATTCGCCAGCGCATGTGTTCTCTCCATCCCTTGGATCCTTTGGGCAAAGTGTGGAAAAGCATGAAATAAAGCAAGTGGCGGCTATAGCGTTTCTTTTTGAGTCACCCGACTGACTGGTGACTGCTACTACAGTTAAATTAATGTAAGTAGCGGGTATATCCACTATGCCGGCCTAGTTAACACCGGAAACTTGCAAGCTGATCCCGAAACGGGACTAGGTGGACGAACAGTTAGCGATTGGTTTGTTGTGCGTAAAGTCCCGGGTTCGATTCCCGGTCGGAGCAAATATTTGTTTCATAGCTTTTATTTGTAATATTTAATTATTATAATAAATATTGCTATTATTTGTTAATAAAAAAAATATGGTGGATATTTACTTCGGGTCTGATTATAAAAGAGTGGTAGGCGTGGTACCCAGTCTGTCGTTCCGTGGTAGTACCTCCACTTACAAGCATACAAACCATGAAGTGATTTAGTCGCGTTTCGGGATCAGCTTGTAAGTTTCCGGTTCGAACTAGGCCGGTATATTGAATGTGATTGCTACTCACAGTTATTGAATTATAGTAGCAGTGACATCCATTCATGGACCACACTCCAGCTTGACATCAAGCGTGGTGCTGTCATATGTCAATTCCAATGAAATTTCAATAATTATACACCATCACCATCTAATATGAATACAGCCCCCCTAGCACGGCAATCCAAGAAGCAAGATAAAGAACTGCGAGGAATATTATTGTAACTCATTTTAAACAACGTATTAGACTGGCACATAAAAATGTTTAAAAAATATTTATTAGAGTATTCAACGTTGTTTTGTGTAAAGTTTTACAAAACATTTAAATATATTTTTTGATACACTGTTCCAGTAAGTTATTTAAAATGAGTTGGAGTGATATTCCTTGCACGTATTTATCTTGCTTCTTGAATTGCCGTGCTAGGGGGGCAGTTATGTTTGTTATTTTTGCCTTTACAACTATATTATTATTCAAATAACATTATTAAATAATAATTACACATGTTCGAATTGGAAGGTCGAATAAAAATTATATATAATTATGTTTAATTTTTTATTAAAGTTTTCTATTAACGGTTCTATTAAAGGTTTCTATTACGGTAGCTAAATTATAGATGATAAGTAATCATTATCGAATTAGCCATTAATTTTAAAGCAAACATATTTCTCGCTTGATTATTAACTCCACCTTAACATCATGCATCGGGTAGTGTCGGCGACTGAGGCAACCGTAAACGAACTCGGTTGTTTCAGTCATCGTCACTCTTGGATCTACTCTTCATTATCATCAAGTCGATGTCAAATGTCGTGTCACAATAAAATAAATATTTATTCGTATTGGTTTAATAATAAAAAATACGTATTGCATTATCCGCCAGCTAACCTTCATTATTTTGTAATATAAATATGTATATATTTTAATTACTAAAGGGGCAAGTACCTGAGATATATACACAATATATCTAATTCAGGTATAGTTCCCGGCAGATAAATAAAGCGCTGGCATTGAAGCTGCCCGCGTGCCATTTGTAAGAAGTTAAATATCACACATGTTTAAAAGTTGTAAAACAATTGCTCAACGCACATTCATACTTGTAAAAACTATGTACATTGTAAAATTGTAAAAGAAAATTGACATTGTATTTATGCGTACAAATAAATGTAACTTGATTCAATTGTGATTTCCATTTACCTCCTTCTCTATATTCATACAAAATATCTATCAAACAAATAAAATTAAAATTTTCTTTTGAAAAATGCAACCATTCCATCAGTATTTTCTTATGACGTTGTCACGTTTAACTATCGTCAGTAAACCGACTTTACACACAACCGATTTTTTATTAAGTATGTGCACGACTGTTTAAATAGGCGGACTGCTTAGACTGTGGTCGTCCAGAGCTCTTCTAATTTGCCGATCCTTATACTGCGCAGCTCAAAAGTCAGCGCTCTTTTTTTCTGCCAGGACTATATCAGCGGTCAAACCAATTTTTAATAATGAATTAAACAAATTTTATCGTTTCGCGTTTATTTTTGCCATCATGTGACCATGGCGGCTACAAAGCTCTCGAAATGGCCGAATAAAAAAATATGTAAATGTATATGTTATGTATATATATGTATATGTTTTCAAGTAAAAAATATATTGTAAAATTAGAAATAGGTGATGTATTTGTCAAATACTTATTAGTATTTTGCGCAACTACGATGGCTGCAAAGCTCTCGAAACGTCGAAAAATAAAAATTGTAAAATCAAAACCAACATAAACGCGATAGTAAGCCACATAAAATCTGTTTAATTCATAGATACTTATTATTATTTTACCGATAAATATATTTTTTTATATATTGAGACGCGACATCTGACCTCGTCTTGCCTTGAGAATTCACTGTAAAGGTCCTATTTTATATAGAAACGCTTACAGCCGGTTGTACCAAAAAGTTTCAATTTACGAATTCAGTTTTACTTTATACTTATTCTATTACGTTTATTAATACGAAATCGTAAATTGGGTTGTTAATAATTTTATATCGAAATTACCATTTATATATGTATATATTTTTATCATTAGATATAACAAAAGTAGTACATACTCTTTAGCTCTGTATAAAATATCCGTTAAACGTAAATGTAAAATGTGAAGTTAAAGAGTGGTGCAACCCAATTTTCTTTTTTCTTTTACTTATACAATACTTTTTACAAATTCGTAAATTATAATTTTTGGTACAACCGGCTGTTAGACTTATCTGCATTTTTCTTTTTGCCTCTATTCCTTGTATGACGTCATAATTCTTAGTGCTAAATATGACATAGGTACTCTATACGACTATTTTAAGTGCGCAGTTTTATAATGTGTTATGTTATTAAGTTTTAAGCTGCCATCCTGCCCACTTCTATGCCTTGTCATGTCAAAAAAGGCATTAGTATCATTGGAATAAGGGTTATTTTCGTTATGAAACCATTTCTTATTCTTATTCGGAAAGTTTTGTCACTTTCCAAAACCATTTTTTTATGAATTTATTATAGCATGATTTAGGTCATAGGTAAATTAAAAAAAAAATCAAACAAAGGACTGTCTATTTCTTTCCTGCAATTATTGTACTTCAGCATGTGTCTCATTCTGATAATAATAATTAATATTTCTCATTGATACCTCTGGTATCAACTTTATGTATGTATGTTATTATGCTAACTTTATGTACAAGTTACACGCACTGGAAGACGCAGCGTAGGTAGGCCTCCCACTAGGCGGACTGACGACATAGTGAAAGTCACGAATAACCGGTGGATGCAACTGGCATCTTGTCGTTCGGAATGGCGTTCTAAGGGAAAGGCCTATGTTTAGCAGTGGACGCCTTTTGGCTGATGATGATAATGATGATGATTACAGGTTATTCTAAATTATATTTAAGAAAAATGAAAATAATTGAAATAATGTTTGTCATTTATGAAGTGTTTTTTCTAAAAGATGCATATTGCGAAACGAATTAACGCTGCCATTGAGGCGCCATACTGTATTTTCAGACTGTGTATGTGATTGAACTTCTCCTAAAAGGCTGACTTTAATAAAATCCTTGTTTAATTTACTTTCGGGCAGGACAACGTCTGCCTAAAATACTTATTAACGCCCGGTTTCTATATCTGTCAAACGGATCGTTTTACTACAAACAGTTAAACTATCTACTAGCCGTAGGTCAAAACCGTTCTTATAAAATACGCCTCGTAAGTCAAGTTACCGCATAAACAAATACTAGCATAAAGAATAAAAAAGAGTAACTAGTTTTTTTTTAAATAATTTTTAAACGTCAGTGAATTGTGAAGTAGACAACGAATGGTTACTGTTACCGATGACGGATAGTTTATTATAGAACCGGGCATTAAATCAAATGAAATTGCGTCAATCAAAGTTAAAATAACATTAAATACGCTTTGGGACTTCAATATACAAATACATTCTAAGTGTCATAGAAAAAATGGCGTCTGTCACGTTTTTGTAGCGCACACATCTAAAGGATCCTTAGCTAAATAAATATTAATAAGTTATATACATATACATTTTTTTTATTATGACATATGACAGCACCCCGCTTGATGTTAAGCCGAAGTGTGGTCCATGAATGAATGTCACTGCTACTACAATTCAATAACTGTGAGTAGCAATCACATCCACTATGCCGGCCTAGATGGAACCGGCAACTTGAAAGGTCTATATACTTGTAGTGGTGGTACTACCCCGGATCGGCAGACTGGGCACCGACTCTTTAACGATTCTTTAAATTGCATATAACTGCAATTTATGGCTAATATATGGCAGGTCATCTCTGTCGCATGTCTGATGCATTATGGGCCAAGTCCACTACTGAGTGGACTCCAGATTGCAGAAGACATCGCGGCAGGCCCAAACGGTGATGACGAGATGAGATGGACTCCTACAATAGTTCGTGGCGAGAGATCGCCAAATGTCTTGAGTCATGGAATATAGAGAGGGAGGCCTTTACCCAGCAGTGGGACAAATAAATAGGCTAATAATAATAATTGTAATTGTAGACAGGATTATCCATCAGCAACTTGCTCTTAAATACAATCTTGTGGAATCAGAAGTACCGGTATGTGCCCGACCCAGTTCTCGAAAATGGAAACATCACATTATACTGGGATCGATCTATCATCACTGATAGGACTATTGTTGCCAATAAGCCTGACTTCGTGGTGATAGATCGACTAGAGCGTCGCACAATAATTGTTGATGTAGCGGTCCCTCATGACGAGAACCTCGTGAAAGCTGAGAAAGATAAGCAAATAAAGTATGTTGATCTGGCTCGCGAGGTTGTCGACATGTGGGAGGTGGATACAGCAATTATTGTGCCAATAGTCGTGACTGCCAATGGTTTAATAGCCAAGAGCCTCGATGAACACCTAAAGAGGCTCTCGTTAGGTAGCTGGATCAAGCGATTGATTCAGAAAGCAGTACTCCTGGACACGGCGCGTATTGTTAGGAGGTTCCTTTCTCAGGAGCCCTGACCACCGGTGGCTTGGACCCTGTTCCCGATGCCGGTGGACAACTATTTTTTATATTTTTAATTTTTATTTTATTTATAAATATAAAAAATAAGATTAAAAATAAATTAATGTAATAATAATATATACAAACATTAAAAGGCGACCGTGGTGTAGTGTTAGTGCAATGGTTGCGCAAACCATTGCACGGGTTTAAAAACCACTTGCCGGTACCAATGTATCTTTGATATATGTACTTTGGTCGTCCTGTTTCTATGATACAATCACTTTAGTTGCTTAGTATAGAAATGTAAGTGAAAAAATAAAAGTTATTGTGACTCGACATGCGACAGCATCCCGTCTAATGTTGAGCTCAAATTCGGTCCAGGAATGGACGTGACTTTTACTACAGTTAGATAACTGTAAATAGCAGTCGCATCCACTATGCCGGCCTAGTTAGAACCTACCACACTAAATATTGTTATTTAACTATAGTAACAGTCGCCTCTATTCATGGACCGTATAGTCTGTCTAAGCCGAAATGACGCACCCCTCCACCGCATTTGTGGACACGAGAAAACATAAAATATGAATACTGGGTTGCTGGTTGGACACAAAAGGAGGAGGACGCTAATAAAGTATAATAATAGTATAGTTAGAAATATTTGCATTCACACATTTAAATAAAGTGGACGGGCCGTGTCATTATAGTTAGACAATACATCAGCTTGATTTCAGGTGGGGTCATATGTCTAGCCACAAAAGGAAAAATATTGCTTTCCATAATAAACTTTGACGGAAGCTTGATGGAATGGAGAATACGCGACGACTGAATTTTTTTTTATATATATAAAGGCGCATTGTAAATAACTGCCGGATGTAATTTATTATTACATGTAATTTATTATTACATGTAATTTATTATTACATGTAATTTATTATTACATGTAAAAAATGTATGTAAAAATATATTGTATGTTCATAGGTCATGAAGATTAACTATTTGTGCTATGTGGTTTCGTTTTTATTGTCTTTGCGCTCGACATTATAATAGCTCCATGAATTGAGGCGACTGCTACTATAGGTAATCAACTGCAAATAGCAGTCACATCCACTATGCCGGCCTAGTTGAAACTGTAAACTTACAAGCTGAAGTGAAGAAGCACCTTTGGCCGGCATAGTGACGGCGACTGAGGCAGCCATGAACTAACTTGGTTGTTTCAGTCTTCATCACTCTTGGATCCTCTTGCTTTTCACCAGGCGGGTAGATGTAAAATGTCGTGTCACAATAAAAAATAATAATAAATAAGCTGATCCCAAAACGCGTCTAAGTCACTTGTCTGTACACTGCCTCCGGAGGCAAAATCAAAATCACTTCAAAATCGGTTCAAAATCACTTGTACCAATGTATCTTTAATATCTACTTAGGTCGTTCAGTTTCTATGATGTACTTTAGTGGCTTAGTATAGAAATGTAAAATTAAATCTGATGCAAAAGCTGTGTTACTGTAAAGTTTTATCAAAATCCGTTCAGTGGTTTCAGCGTGAAATATGGCGTTCCATTATCTCTGCTTATCCCTGTCCTGAAATTTTGATTTAATTTGAAATTAAACTAAGTACCACAAGTAACCTTAACTAAAATTATTCATAAACTTAATCCAACTACAAAATTACCGTTGAAACGAAGCCTGCATGTTTGAAACAGGTCTTATTTCCTTTTCAACTAGAAGTTTTACTAATAATTAAAAGACAAGCCTTTAGATTTTACTAGTTACGAATTTAGGAGTGGTAAATTGGCCACGGGCCAAGGGACCAAAGGACATCATTCATTTTGGGCTTCTATGTACTACTTTTGTAATGTCTGATGATGAAAAAATATATAAATGGTAGTTTCGATACTTGTATTGATAAAACTAATAACGATTTTGCGTTTAATTGCCGTGCAATTGAGTTATTTGGAAAATAAGATATGCATTTTGTATCATCTGTCAATCAACGCCACATTTGTTCTGCTTTGAAGTGTCATAATTATAGTTTGATGATTTTGCACACCCAAACTATGCAAAATAAAGGATTATTCCAATTACATTGTAATCTTCGTACATTAAACTATTTTAAAATGCATATTAAACTGTTAATACAATTAAGCCCTCTGTTAATACAAATACAATTAAATGAATGATGACCTTTATTAAAGAAATCGAGGTTTTTAAACGCACTAAGCCTAGTAAAGTTTTCCCGCCGTGAAAACCAATCTCATCTTCACTCTCAACTTATTATGAAACAGGCTGCGCTAAAAACATAATAAAGAACTAAAGACAAAGCCTTATGGACTTCGATTCTTTTGTCTTTAATTGGAGAAAAAAAAGTTATGAGTTTTGGGGGCAACTGCAAGTGACAGGTCGTGCAATTTTAGTTTAATTTGTAAATATGATGGTCGAATCATAATGGAATAGTTATCGTTTTGTCATGCCTTTTTTCCCACAGGGATAGGTAGAGTCAATAGAGCGCCACTTGCCACGACCCTGACACACCTCCCTCGCTTCCTTCACAATTCATTTCATTCAAGTTTAACGGTTATGAGCACCAGGCAACCGATCTTATCAGTTCGCTAAATCTTCACCCAGTAATCATTTAAAAGTTCATTAAGTACATATAGATAGACAAGTGATTTAAAGATGTGAAGACTTTATAGCTCAATCGAAGTACTATGCCAATAGAATAAGAATAGGACGGGCTGTTGACTAACTTCACTTGACGGATTCAAAGAACGGTCCGCAAAGAAAAAGACACCATACTAAACTAGGCAATGTCAAATATAATATTATGCTGTCTGTACCATTATTTAATTTGAGGTAGGTACTTACTTTTAATTCGTGGCAATGGGGAATACATTCTCAGCAACGTGGCAGTGGGTAATTTTAAGTAGGTATTTTAAAATATTAAATTGCCACGCGTGGCAGTGGAGCATAAACCTAAACCAAATGAAGTTGGTTGGAGAGTTAGACGTCACAAAATGGCGCCGATTCCGTTCTATTCTTAGTTTAATCGCTTTATAGTTTTAGTTAAGTTTTTACTAAAACTTTACTAAAACCATTATCATCATTCATTTACTGAATTCATAATAAATATTTAACTAAAGGTTAGGCTCTATGGACTATGTTTCCTTTGCCTTGGAGGATTAATCTAAAAAAAAGTTATGTGTATTTAATGAGAACAATTACAATAAAAAGCGTATCAATGAAGTGGGGCTTTAAACATGGTCGTAACTTATAATTCTATTGGTTTCCCGCGCAAGAGTTTAAAGTTTATTCTGTGTACGACCATGTTTGTTTTGCCATTGTCCGTTTTCGTCATCAAAATCTATGCAGTATATACAAAATGCAAAAATTATTCAATGAAATATAGTGTCAACGTTGTCTAAGGTTAGGGTTATGATCTCTGTACAGTTTTTTTTTAGTCTACGACCTTGGTGGGATAATTATTACTTATATAAACAAAAAAGATGACAACCTTGGTAGTGCAACAAAACTCATATGACATATGACATGACAGTAGCCTGGGAGAGTTTTGGCGGGCAACTGCAAGTAACAGGACGCGCAATTTTGAATTATTTGAAAAGCTTGTGTTGTTCATAAATATTAATGTGTAATAATGGTGGAATTGTTATTCAGTAATCATTTTTAAGTTGATCAAGTATAAACAAGTAATTTAAAGCGTTTCTTAAAGCGTGAAAAGTGTTTCTTCGTGTTCCCTCCAAGACTCCTTCCGAAGTTTTAGTAAAGGCTTTCCGCCACTTTATTAAAATGATGATCATCAACCCCACTCTCATCTTTATCTTCATCTTTACTTGTCAATGTTTTAACACTGAACCATATATTTTTACTTTGACACAACAAGATAATTACTAAAGCCATAAACAAGAAAAAAGAAAAATCAGTAGCCTGAAGTTAAAGCCGTTTAAGCATCTACTCACTTCACGGTCGGTCACTATGAATGTATCGGTAATACTCCGGTTCAGTAGACTAAAAACCCGCCAACTATCTAAATCAGATATCTTGCTAGCTGCAAAAAGAAAAAAAAAATCTCTGTGCCAATTGCTTAAAGAAAATAATTAAATATGTGACAAATCTAGGACATTCTTTAATCTCTGGCAAAAGTTTGTGACGAATTTGGAACGTATACAAATTCTATGGCAAAATAATAATGACGAATGAGGTATTAATCTGAATAATGCATAGATATTTTCCCTCCATTGTAATATTGACATTTGACCGCATGAATTCGTAATACGTGTCGTGACCTATCTACTTTGCATACAATGTTGGAAAAAAATCGACCGTCAATTCTACTGAATAAACTACCATAAAAGTTTATTCTCGAAAAAAAAGTTTATTTTATTTAAGATATACAATCGATACGATCTGGGATCTATGATATTCGGCGTACCTTACCGTTACATGTGTTTTTTTTACAGAATATTGTTTTACGTTTTCCTTATTGTGGCTTGATATAAGAATGAACTTACAACCTAATCCCAAAACGCGACTAAGTTTTTTTATTTTTTTATTTTTATTTTTATTGTGACTCGACATATGACAGCACCCCGCTTGATGTTAAGCCAAAGTGTGGTCCATGAATGAATGTCACTGCTACTACAATTCAATAACTGTGAGTAGCAATCACATCCACTATGCCGGCCTAGATGGAACCGGCAACTTACAAGCTGATCCCGAAACGTGACCTAATCACTTCACGGTCTGTATACTTGTAAGTGGTGGTACTACCCCGGATCGGCAGACTGGGTACCACTGCCTACCACTCTTTGATAACCAGACCCGAAGCAAATATCCATCTCTTTTTTTTTTATTAACAAATATTTGCAATATTTAATACTATTAAATATTACAAATAAAAGCTATGAAACAAATATTTGCTCCGACCGGGGATCGAACCCGGGACTTTACGCGCAACAAACCAGTTGCTAAACCGTTCGTCCACGCTTGTCGTCAAGTCACTTTACGGTCTATACCAGTGTTTCCAATCCTTTTTTAGGCCATGCCCCACCTTAACATTTCTCAAATTTTCATGCACCCCATACTTAATTTTTACCCCTTTAAGCGGAAGGGTTAAAGTCGCGTCGAGTTTATTTTTAAATTGCCATCTGTGGGGCGTGGGTCCCACGTTGGGAAACACTGGTCTACACCTTGTAAGTGGTGTTAGGTAGTAGGTACTACCCAGAATCGGCAGACTAGGCACCACTGTCTACACAACGAGACCCAGAGCAAAAATCCGCTTCTTTTTTTATATTAAGCTACTAAGGTGCTTGTATCATAGAAACAGGACAACCAAAGTACATATATCAAAGATACAATAATACCGGTGAGTGGTTTCGAACCTGTGCCACTTGGCTTATGTAGCCATTGCACTGCCACTACACCACGGTCGCCTTTTTATTACTAAATATTTGTTATATTCAATCTAATTAATAAATCTTAGAAATAAAAGCTACACGTAATAATCTAGTGTGAAAAGGGATGATGTTGAAAAATCTATTTCTACCAGAAAATAATAACCTAAATTTAATTTGATCCAATAATGTAGGTATAAATGAAAATGGGTGTAGCCACGAGATTTATTATGCGTCATGACTGTTTATAAACATTAAAAGCTACGACGTCATTGGTCAATTATTTTTAAACAAACAATGCTATTGGTGAAACGCGAGATGAAATATGAAACTATTACAGGATTACTTTCTGGGAAACAAACATGGCCGCCGTTCCTAATGACGCATGCTTATTTTACGATTGCAGTTGTTTTATTTTTGTTATTGCTTCTGTGACTCGACAAATGACAGCACTCCGGTTAAGGTTAGGCTGAAGTCAATCAATCAATCTAATTGTCACGCCTTTTTCCCACAGAGATAGGCAGAGACAATAGAGCGCCACTTGCCACGATCCTGACACAACTATCTCGCTTCTTTCACATTCACAGTTCTCTTCATACAAGCTTTATGGTTATGGGCACTAGGCAACTTAGCTTTTTTGAGGATGTCTCTGATTTGGTCGGTAAACACACCCTCCTGGGCCTGCCTCGTTTAACGCATCCATTCACATGAGATTTATAAAAATAGGCTGGAGTGCGGTCCATAAATGGAGGCGACTGCTACTTCAGTTAAATAACTGTCGATAGCAATTCGCACAGGGACAACACAACTCCCTCTCTTCCCCCACATCACAATTATCTTCATACAAGCTCTACGGTTATGGGCAATAGGCAATCCAGTTTTCATTTTTTTAAATTATTATTACTTGATGTGGATGGATGCGTCAAACAATGCAGGCCCAGGATTTTTTTTTTTTTTTATTTTTTTTTATTGTGACTCGACATATGACAGCACCCCGCTTGATGTGTGGTCCATGAATGAATGTCACTGCTACTACAATTCAATAACTGTGAGTAGCAATCACATCCACTATGCCGGCCTAGATGGAACCGGCAACTTACAAGCTGATCCCGAAACGTGACCAAATCACTTCACGGTCTGTATACTTGTAAGTGGTGGTACTACCCCGGATCGGCAGACTGGGTACCACTGCGTACCACTCTTAGATAACCAGACCCGAAGCAAATATCCATCTCTTTTTTTTTATTAACAAATATTTGCAATATTTAATATTATTAAATATTACAAATATAAGCTATGAAACAAATATTTGCTCCGACCGGGGATCGAACCCGGGACTTTACGCGCAACAAACCAGTCGCTAAACCGTTCGTCCACGCCTGTCGTCAAAAGGGAGGGTGTTTTCTGATCAAATCTGATTCATCCTCAAAAAAGTTCGGTTGCCTAGTGATCATAACCTTAGAGCTTGTATCAAGAGAATTATAGATGTGAAGGAAGTAAGGGAGTTGTGTCAGGATCGTGGCAAATGGCGCTCCATTGTCTCTGCTTATCTCCATTGGAAAAAGGCGTGACAGTTTGATTGATTGATATTATCGAGGACTTTCTAAAAAACCAAGTCCGCAGTATATATTACCAGAGAGTATATGTTAGGACATTTGTAGATGAGAAGGAAGCAAGAGTGTCGTAGAAAGTGGCGCTCCATTGTCTCTGCCTATCCCTGTAGGAATCAGGGCGTCGATTGAATATTTACCACGACACTAACGTGTCATTTGCTATCATGGCGTCCAACCTTTGATACTTTAATGACGTAATATTCACAAAAAACACAATAAAAACTATGTTTAATTTATTTATAAACTTATTTGTTTTTTAATTAAGTATACGCACAAACACTTAACTGCCAATTGAGGCTATAATTATAGGGATAGGCAGAGACAACGCTACTTACCACGATGATTGTTCTATAGAATCAGGGCAGCCAAAGTGAACAGGGTTGGATTTGGGGAAGGGCAGACGGGGGCTTCTGCCCCAGGGCCGCCACAACAGAGAAAAATAAATCCAAAATTCTTGCCTAACATCAGGCGGGGTGCAGACATATGTCGAGTCGTAATAGAAAAAATTAAGATTGCCCCTGCCGCCCTGCACGGCGCAACTTCAATATGGCCTTTTATCCATGAATTAAACAAATTTATGCGGCTTACTATCGTGTTTATTTTGGTTTTGATTTTACAATTTTATTTTATTATTCCGACGTTTCGAGAGCTTTACAGCCATCGTAATCACGGAAACGTCGAAATAATAAAATTTGTTTAATTCATTAATCAATGTTCGCACAAAATCTAAGAAAATATTTTTAATCCATTCTTATTTAAAATTAAATCTCATTTTAAAATCTCGTTATTACAGATAATTGGCGAAAGAGAATATGCTGTACGGCCAACGAGGAAGCAATCTGAGGAAATACAGTCCGGACAACCATTAGAAGTAGTAATCCTACTGGTGAGTGTAGAGATTCTTTTACAATATTGTAATCGTTATGTTTTTTAAAAGATACAATCAAATGCCAGTTTTGTTGAAGAAGCTTTGTTATATTAGGTTTATAACAGTTATAAAAAAGGAAGATGTTCTCAATTCGTCTGTATATCCCTTTTTTGTATTTACTCATATAACTCATATAAAATGACAGACGGAAATAAATATAGAAAAATTCCAAACAGCTGAAACTATAGTAATATATATATATATATATATATATATATATATATATATATATATATATATATTATATTATATTTATATTTTATTTAAAAGTATCCTATGTTACTTCAAGTACCTTCAAAAATATGTGTAAAAAGTTTCATGATAATCGGTTAAGTAGTTGTTGCGTGAAAACGTAACAAACAAACGCACATTCACATTTTTAATAATAGTAATATTTACACAATCTAAATATTCCACCCGTAAGGCACGGTAGAAGTTTAATAGTCAAGCCAAAGTCGTCCTCGAAGTCGTATCGTATTGCAGATGAAGGTCTCGCTGTCCAAACCGGAGCCTCGTTTTCTAATCCCAGCCCCCCTAGCACGGCAATCCAAGAAGCAAGATAAAAACCTGCAAAGAACATCATTGCAGCCCATTTTGAATAACATACTAGAACAGAATGTTCAAAAAAATGTTATTTAAATGTTCAATAAAACTTTACACAAAACAACGTAAAAAAACTTTAATTTTGTTTTTTTAACATTTTGATGCACCAGCTTATAATTTATTTAAAATGAGTTACAGTAATATTCCTAGCAGGTCTTTATCTTGCTTCTTGGATTGCCGTGCTAGGGGGGCAGGTATTGCTGTTTCGCTGTCCAAAGAGGACTAGCCTAAGTGTCGGCAAGGTGTTTTCGATATCCTTCCAACCTTCAAGCGAGGCTTGAAAAACCATCTCTGACCAGTAAAGTGCGACCAGTTTTTATTATTATATATTTCTATACTAAGCTACTAAAGTGCTTGTATCATAGAAACAGGACAACCAAAGTAAATATATCAAAGATACCTTGGTACCGGTAAGTGGTTTCCACCCGTGCCACTCGGCTTACGTAGCCATTGCACTGCCTCTACACCACGGTCGTCTAAAATGTGTATGGCAGTGTTGCCCTGTTTGTCGATTTATTCTTTCACACTTCTTTCATCATGCTGCTACAGGAATAATGAAACGTGACAAGCTTTTAGAAAAAAATTGAATGCTGGCCGGGGGAGCTCGGGAGATCGAACATTATTCCGAGATCCGAGAGAGTTGGACAAAATGTAGCGTCATATTTATTAAATATAAAACTTTGACCCCCTATTATGAGTTATTAAAACGTATTTAATCCCCGTATTAAGTTTTTGATAACTAAATATGAGATAAAATAAAGAAAACATTTTTTAATCTCACTAGATTTATTTAATTAATGTATATTGGAGTTTGCACCTTATATTTTGCTGGGCTGTCTAAAACAAAATACAGTTAGAGAAACATATATTTTTATACTTCTTTTTTATTATTTAAAAATTACTTAGGTTTGTACATAAAAAAATATATTGCACCATTTATCTTTATGAACACGTTTGTTGTGTATAAGTCTCAGGTTAGATTCCCGGTCTGAGCAGTTGTTTCATATTTCTTAGTAATATTTAATTATTAGATTGGATAGTTAATACAAATATTTGCAGATTTGGGCAATAGTATTAAAAGTAGTAGGCCCGCTCTTTCAAGTATATAATGCGAATAAAATAAGAATAGGACGGAATCGGCGCCATTTTGTGACGTCTTACTCTCCAACCGACTTCACTTTAGTATGGTGTCTTTTTCTTTGCGGACCGTCAACGAAACCTTTAAATCAGTCAAGTAAAGTTAGTCAACAGCCCTTCCTATTCTTATTCTAATAGCATAGTACAGACCTTAAAGTGGTTCCGTCGCGTTTTAGTTCAGCTTCTACTAGACCGGCATACTAAACTACGCAACTAGGCCTTTTTTTGCGCAAAAGATAGAAGGCCTATTCGAAATAAATTACTTGATTTTGATTTTTGACTGCTGCTTGCGTTTTTTTTTAAATTGTAAGCAACGGGCCATTCAAGTTACCTCCATTCATGGATGTCACTCCAGATTAACATCAGTGAGAAGGGGGAGGGGGTCGAGAAACACTAAAACTCTCAGCCATATATATTCCCGGCAGGGAAAAAGAACGCTGACTTTTGAGCTGCGTAGTATAAGAATCAGCAGATTAGAATTGCTCTGGACGACTGCGCTGGAAGCAAATCCGCCAAACTATACAGCAGGGATGCAACGGAGGTAGTTTTATCGGAACCGAAGGCGGAGTCGGGGTTTTTAAATTTGCTTTATCGGGGTCGGAATCGGAGTCGGAGGCAGGATTAGAATTCTATAAACGTGTCGTGTGCGTTGTTAACAAGTGAAAAAATAATTGACGATGGAGTCGGGGGGATTCCCCGCGCGACATGTATGAACCTGTTCATAACAGTCGAAACAGCATAAATCGATTAAAACCTTCGATTTAAAAGTGTTGGAGCCGAAGTCGGAACCGAAGGTGTAATAATAATCGGAAGTTCCGACTTAACGGAGCTGGAGTCGAAGCTCCGTAACATCCCTGCTATACAGTATTTATACAGCATATAGTTAATAATATTTTAAATTTTATATACATGCGTAATACGAAAAGTAAGTTCGTAACAAAACAAGTTACTGCGCAGCTTCAATGCCAGCGCTCTTTTTATCTGCCGGGTACCATGTTTTTATTTTATTCGACCAATATATTTTACAACTGATAATAATGTTGGATTTTGAACTTTATATTTTGTGTTATCAATGAGTTGCGATTTAATTATCTATTATTATGTTTTTTATTTACATTTTTCGCGTTATTTTTGAAAGTATTAGCCGTTGTGGTAGGTCGTATTATTATTATTTATTATTATTTATTTACCATAGAAACAGGACAACCAAAGTACATATATCAAAGATACATTGGTACCGGTTGGTGGTTCGAACTCGTGCTCTCCGGTTTGTGTAACCGTTGCACAACACCGTTGTCACAACACCACTACATTATGTTAAGATGACCAGAGCCTATTGGTACAACCTTGGCATGCCTTAAGAGGCAGGCAGTGGTGCCCAGTCTGCCGATCCGGGGTAGTACCACCACTTTAAAGTATACAGACCCTGAAGTGGCTTAGTCGCGATTCAGAATCAACCTGTAAGTTGCCGGTTTTAACTAGGCCGGCATAGTAGATGCGACTACTACTTACAGTTATATAACTGTAGTAGAAGTCGTCTCCATTAATGGATATTACACAAACTCAAGTCCCAAGTCCAGCAATCTGCCAAACCAGATGACACCATCAGTTATTTTTGCAAAAATTGAATTAAACCAGGAAAAGAAAAAGAAAATCGAAACATTAAACGGGGTAGTTTTGTAAACAATAACAGCATCAACCAATAGGACGACCAACACCTCAGTCTCTCCGTGACCACGATGGCTGCAAAGCTCTCGAATCGTCCGAATAATAGTAAGCCGTATAAAATTTGTTTAATTCATTAATCGATGTTCGCGCAAAATTTATATATTATTATTTTTTATTATTTTATAAATTGGTAATTAACAATGTACATTAAACAATGTTTTATGATTTAATATGATGTTTTACCTTGATAATATTACCTTTGTTGTTTATTTTATAAAGTAAAAATTATTTTATCTATGTACTTTTTTTATTATTACAACTATTTGACTTGTCATCTTACCTCGTATTCATAAATTGTGAAGGCGTTCCCCATTGGTTAGGTCACCAGTTTGTTACGCGTAAAGTCCCGGGTTCGATTCCCGGTCGTAGCAAATATTTGTTAATAAAAAAGGCGGATATTTGCCCTGGGTCTGGTTGTCAAAGCGTAGTATCACCACTTACAAGTATACAGACCTTGAAGTGATTTAGTCACGTTTCGGGATCAGCTTGTAAGTTGCCGGTTTCAACTAGGCCGACGTAGTGGATGTGAGTGCTGCGAATAGCTTTAGAATAGTAGCAGTGACATCTATTAATGGACTGCATGCACTCCAGCTAACATCAGGGGGTACTGTAATATGTCGAGTCACAATCAAAAAAAGTTAGTTTCAAAGTCCAAGATAAACAACTTTTCGTATAAATATAATGTTTGTAAATTTGGCATGTCATATGGGTAACGACCTTATTTATGCCTGTTTGACAAAACAGACAAGTCAAACAAGTTTCTTTGGGCCCTTTTGAGCATGTTTCTAATTGATATTGGGAAATTTATAAATTTTAACATTAAAAAATGCTTACTTATTACTATTAATGCATTTATATACAAAACATCAATCAATATATCAAATTGTCACGCTGATAGGCAGTGACAGTGAAGCCCCACTTGCCACGATCCTGACACAACTCCCTTGCTTCCCTCACATCCACAATTCTCTTCATACAAACTCTACGGTTATGGCTACTTGGTAACCCAGCTTTCTTAAGGATGCCTTTTATTTTTATTTTTCAGTGTTTTTTTTATAATTATTATTTATTTTTTAATCTTTTTAAGCCACTGTATCATAGAATCAGGACGGCCAAAGTCCATAATATATCAAAGATTTTTTAGGCCGGCATAGTGGCGGCTTGCTGGGGCAGCCGGGAACTGACTCGGTTATTCCAGTCGTCGTCACTCTAGGACCTCCTCTTGCTTATCATCAGACGAGTCGAGGTCAGATGTCGTGTCAAGAAATAAATAAAATAAAAGATACATTTGTATTGTGGGCACTCTTATTGCGCCACCTTTATGCACTACCACTAAACCAGGGTCGCCTTTATGCGCTGCTTCCTATCTCTTTCTTAGTGTAAACTCCTAGTTTAATTATAAAATAGATAAACCTTTGATGAATTATTAAATATAACCCATTTTTTGTTTGTTAACGTCGATCATATATTTACGGTCAAAAGCAGAGACATAATGGACGGAGAGCCAGCCCCCAAAAAACTGTTTGAATTTACTAAGGCTAATTTTTTTATAGTTCATTAGAATGGTTGCGTACACAAACATACTGCGGTCAGTCAAGCGAATCTGAGAACAGGTGACTTAGGTGCAAATGCTAAGTCTAACCATGTGCGCCTTATAAATTGCACATTATTTATTTTCTGTCCCCATATTCTGCTGACTGACCATTACAACTTTTATTTATATGCAATATAAAAGTTGTATAACAATTTTCAGCCTTAGTAAATTCATTTTATTACCCCGCAGGTACGACACCTTTGATAGCGCACCTAAGTCACCTGTTCTCAGGTTCGCTTGACTGACCGCAGTATGTTTGTGTACGCAACCATTCTAATGAACTATAAAAAAATAAGCCTTAGTAAATTCAAACAGTTTTTTGGGGGCTGGCTCTTGGACTATAAGTACAAGTACGAATTGACGTTGGACTTGCATTTGTTCTCAGACCAAAATGATGTATGTGACATTACATTTGTGACAATTTTATACTTTAAAACAATGTCTTAAGGTTCAGTTTACAATTCACTTACACAGTTTATATCAGTGTAAGTGAATTCAGACGCGCGGACCCTTTTATGACATTATTTTGTATGGGACTGTATCTATTGAAAATATGATCGATGTTTTTTAACAACTAAAATGACAAAAAAGTTTCTGACTAAAATATCAATACTATTTGGTCGGGTTTTCCCGTTAGAAAGAGAAGGAACATTGCAAAATGCTCGAGTTAAAGTAAGATAGTCATTTTTTTTACTATATTTGACAGCTAAAATGTCACCTTAATAACTGTGTTTTTCCGTAATATATTAAACTATTAATACATAATTAATAATCGACTCAATGTCCTAAATAAGTACATATTTTCAATTTACAAATTGCTAAAATAATTTAAAATGGCCGTTGTACTAATCTTTTCTTGTATTTATTTTAATTGTGGCTCGCCATTTTATTTACGACAGCAACCCATCTAATGTTAAGCTGTAGTGAGGTCCATGAATAAACGCGACTGCTACTACAAATAACTGCAAGCTGCAGTCGCATCCACGATTCCGGCCTAGTTGAAACTAGTATAGTAATAAAAATATTTGTCTTGACCGGTAAACGAACCCAGGACTTTAAGAGTTACCAATGCACTACGCGTGTCGTTAATTATAACATCTAATAAATCTGACGAAATAAATGAATTAAACAATTTATGCGGCTTACTATCGCGTTTATTTTTATTTTACAATTTTATTTTATTATGCCGACGTTTCTCTTTGACCACGATGGCTGCAAAGCTCTTGAAACGTCGGAATAATAAATAAAATTGTAAAATCAAAACCAACATAAACGCGATAGTAAGTAGTAAGCCGCATACAATTTATTAAATTTTATGCGGCTTACTATCGACGTTATTCATTATTGTTCACGGAGTGGAATTTGTTTAATTCCTTAATCAATGTTCGCGCAAAATCTAAGAAAAGATTATGTAGCAACTGACAAAATTAGTTATTTTGACAACCATTGCACAATGCCTTAATTAACAAAATGTCATTGAGCTCTAATGACATTTTGTGCAACGGAAAGAGGACAGAACGCTTATGCCATATCCGACAGCCATTTTGTTTTTTTGTAAAGAATCTACGCACGATGAAAGTGAGTTTCGACCGTGGTGTAGTGGCAGTGAAATGGCTACGTGAGCCGAGTGGCACGGGTACCAAAACCACTCACCGGTACCAATGTATCTTTGATGTACTTTGGTTATCCTGTTTCTATGATACAAGCACTTTAGTAGCTTAGTATAGAAATGTATAATAAAAAAATAAATATCGATCAATCAATCAATCAAATTGCACGCCTACAATTTGATACAGGAATAGGCAGATACAATGGAGCGCCACTTGCCACGATCCTTACACAACTCCCTTGGTTCCTTCACATCCACAACTCTCTTCATACATAACAAGCTCTATGGTTCATACGCTGTAGAAATGCGGTCATGAGGGAGTGCATGTGGAGTGACGATAACGGATAGAATAAGGAATAGCACACTGCGTGATAGATGTGGTTTAAAAGAAGATGTAGTTACAAGGATTGACAAAGGAATGCTTCGATGGTTTAGGCACATGGAAAGGATGAGTGAAAGTAGATTGACTAAAGGAATTTATAAATCTGATGTGGATGGATGCGTTAAACTAAACAATGCGGCCTGTATTATGTGCGGCAGGAGGGTGTTTTCCAACCAAATTGGAGACATAATTAAGAAAGCCTATTCTTGCCTATAACCATAGAGGATACAAAATTTATCTAAAATGTGGGACCCTAATGTGTCACGTTCTATCACAATTATGAATAGTGCAGTAATTATCAAAAGTATTTCGACGCTACGTAGTCAAGGACGTGATAAATTATTAATCTTTATATATATATATAGCTTATATATATATATAGCTATATATATATAGCTTATATATATAGCTTATACTAAAGTGCTAAAGTGCTACTAATAAGTAATACTAAAGTGCTTGTATCATAGAAACAGGACAACCAAAGTATATTATATCAAAGATACATTGGTACCGGGGTGGTCTCGAACTCGTGCTCTCCAGTTTGTGTAACCATTGCACTGCCACTACACCACGCCACTACTTAAATGAAACGCTCAAGTTGAAATCGAGAAGAAGACTGATCATTTTTATTTTGACATAAATAGAATAAAAACAAAAGAATGAATTTGTTGAAATGACAATGCTTTTTTAATGAACTGTTATAAATTTTAGCGCGAACATGAAATTTATTGGATGAAGGAATTAAACCCGCGACTTTCCACGTAACGGACTGGTAGACCCATACGCCAATACCTCGTCAAACTACTAACTAATAAACAAAACGACTTAATACGAAAAGACACGCAAATATGCAATACTAGTTAATAATATATTTAAGTCTTTAAAATAACAATGTATGTTCAAGAATAGACATAAAACGAATTCCCATCCTTGACAGCAACTGTAATTATGAATACGGACACTGTTTCGTATAAGTATTATATTAATTTTAATAATAGTTATCGCTTTAAATACATATTGTGTATTTTGGAGTGTTAGGCAAGCAGATAGTGGTTCACACCCAGCCAAACCAGGGTAGTATAAGTATACAGACGCGTTTCGTAAGTTGCCGGTTCAAACTAGGTCGGCATAGTGGTTGTGGCTGCTACTTCAGTTATTTAAATGTAGTAGCAGTCACCTCCATTGATAAACCGCACTCCAGCTTAGCATCAGGCGGAGTGCTCTAATACACAGACCCTGAAGTGCTTGTCACAATAAAAAGAAAATAAATATCACGGCCATAACATAACTTTCGAAGGCTTTCATTCGCAATTCGGGGTCACACCACCCTCCTCAATTATCAGAGCAATCTAAAAACTCGTTCCCATTAACTGTAAACCAGTAATAAGTCTTAAAAAACCCACTCTGGTGAATGCCCTTAGGGTTTTAACTGGAACTTGCAACTTTAAAATATAAAGTTCATTTATTTTAAGAGTGGTAGGCAGTGGTATCCAGTCTGCCGATCCGGGGTAGTACCACCACTTATACAGACCGTTAAGTAATTTGGTCACGTTACGGGTCAGCTTGTAAGTTGCCGGTTCCATCTAGGCCGGCATAGTGGATGTGATTGCTACTCACAGTTATTGAATTGTAGTAGCAGTGACATTCATTCATGGACCACACTTTGGCTTAACATCAAGCGGGGTGCTGTCATATGTCGAGTCACAATAAAAAAAAATATTAATGGCAGGAAGGTGTTTTCCGACCGGAGACATCCTCAAGAAAGCTAAGTTACCTAGTGCCCATAATCATAGAGCTTGTATGAAGAGAGATAGCTTATGTTATAAGCGCTTCGAACGAAATCGTTAAATCTATGCTAATAAGCAAACTTGAACTCAGTGTCGCGATGCAGAGCAACATATATTTGTCTCTTTCGCTCTCAATAACTAGCATTCCGTCCTAGTTGTGGTTGATCGTAAAACTTGTGTAGGTGACGTATCTACCACATTTTATACAGATATATAAATGCATGTAGCAGACGCGTCCACTATGCCGGCCTAGATGGAACCGGCAACTTACAAGCTAATCCCGAAACGTGACCAAATCACTTCACGGTCTGTATACTTGTAAGTGGTGGTACTACCCCGGATCGGCAGACTGGGTACCACTGCCTACCACTCTTTGATAACCAGACCCGAAGCAAATATGCATCTCTTTTTTTTATTAACAAATATTTGTTATATTTAATATATTATAATTATTAAATATTACAATTAATAAAAGCTATGAAACAAATATTTGCTCCGACCGGGAATCGCGCCCGGGACGCGCAACAAACCAATCGCTGACCGTTCGTCCACGCCTGTCGTCCTTAAGACTTTTTAGTATATATATATAGTATATTTAGTATATATATATAAGAACAGAATTTTGGATGTGAGGAAAGCGAGGGAGTAGCGGCATAGTGGGAGTCATTTAGTCATCGGCACTCTTGGACTTTCGCTAACCATCAGGCAAGATCAGATGTCGTGTCTCAATAAAAAAAATGACATGCCCATTTAAACAGCAATCTGACATTCTCGTATTTTGGTACCGATACCTATCTTACTTATCTCTTGACATAGTTCAACTTTTGAACTAATCTGGATATATTCTGACCCTTATTACATTTCCTTAGAGTCCAAAATGAAACAAAATGTGTGGAGACTACCTGTCCACAGCGATTTTTTTTCAATTTTCACTTCTATTTTCTCATTTTTATTCTAATAAACGTACTAATATAAGCTACTAAACGGGCTTGTATCAAAGAAGCAAGTTTTTTTTTGGTATTATTAAGTTAAGTAACAGTTTATAATTAAAGTTGCGGAAAAACACTAATGCTTCATTAACTAATATGCATTTTCAACTAGGCCGGCATAGTGGATGTGACTGCTTCTTACAGTTATCGAATCACTTAGCGGTCACTTCCATTTATGGACTGCATTCCAGCTTAACATCAGGCTGTGAAGTCTTAATGAAGTGAATTGTGAATGTAAAGGAAGCGAGAAAGTTTTGTAAGGGTCGTGGAAAGTGGCGGTTCCTTGCGCCTGTGGGCCGACGCGACTTTACTTAAAGGCTTTTCGGGCAACAGCCTAGAGCCCGTAGATGCAAAGACAAAAAGTCCTCATCCCTGTTAAAAGCTATAGACGATACCTGTTTAGAAGTAGGCAAAGAAAAAATATGTAGGTAATGTTTTTAAATCTGATGTGAAATGGATGCGTTAAACAAGGCAGAGGGTGTTCTCCGACCAAATCGGAGACATCCTCAAGAAAGCTGCGTCGACTATTGACCACAATCGTAGAGCTTGTGTATAAGTAGAATTGTGGATGTGAAGGAAGCGTGGAACTGTGTCCGAATCGTGGTTGCTGGCGCTCCCTGTCTCCAAGACCATTCTCCATAGGCGAAACAGTTTTATTTATTTTTTGATGACAGTTATGGTGATTTATGCTTTTAATTGTGGTTTCTTTGTTAGTCAAAAAAACAGCTGAATATCTGCCAGTAGAAGTCGCATCCGTTTTATAAGCTTAGTATAGAAAATCAATCAATCAAATTGTCACGCCTTTTATCCACAGGGATAGGCAGAGACAATGTAGCGCCACTTGCCACGATCCTGACACAACTCCCTTGCTTCCTTCACATTCACAATTCTCTTTATACAAGCTCTATGGTTATGGCCACTAGGCAACCTAGCTTTCTCGGCGAACACCCTCCTGTGCCTGCCTTGTTTAACGTATCCATTTAACATTAATAAATGTGGTATATTTGTGATTACTACAAACACGCTACGCTGGGGATCTACAACTAAGCGCCTGGCCAAAGAGTTGTCCAAACGGCTGACGGAGAAATCTGGAGACAGGAAGGCTGGCAATTATTTCTGCCAACCTAATAGCCTTGCTATACAAAGGGGAAATGTTGCCAGTTCCCTGATGCGACGTCATAAGATGTTATTTTTTCTTTGTGGTTGAATTATAGTTAATATACTTTTAATTTTATTTGTTTCTTAATAAATAAATAATGGCGGCTCTGTGCGTCCTCTATCGTCTATACCACGGGGAATGTTCAGAGGAGCTCTTTAACCTTGTTCCTACCTCATCTTTTCACTCCCGTAATACCCGCACAGGTCGGGGAAAGCATCCGCATTTTATCGACCGAATCGGCAGTCGAACTAAAAAGTTCGGTGCGTCTTTTCTTTGTAGATCAATTGACAAGTGGAATGCTTTGCCTGCCCATGTGTTATCTCCATCCTATGACCTTGGATCCTTCAAGCGATGCGTGAAGAAGCACCTTTGGCCGGCATAGTGACGGCGACTGGGGCAGCCGTGAACAAACCCGGTTTTCTCAGTCGTCGTTACTCTTGGACCTCCTCTTGCTTATCATCAGGCGGGACGAGGTCAGATGTCGTGTCACAATAAAAAATAAAAAAATATATATTCAATATACTAAATTCAGCTTACAATTGACAAAATAACATATACATCAAATACAGTTGTAACTTTTAGGGCATCGAACCCGAGACGTTTTGTAATAACAGAGCTTGTAAAGAGATCCCGTCTCATCCCGGAATAACGGGTATAGAACCAGTTTTGGCTGACAAATGTTTTTTATATGTAAAAAATCACACACAATGCTATTTTTTAAATTATACATACTAATCTGTTGTATTGTTGGGGTATTTTCTACTACTTGAAAACACTAATAACAATTTTGCTTTTAATTACTGTGCAATTGAGTTATGTGGTAAATAAGACATGGATTTTGTATCGTCTGTCAATCACAGAGACACGCCATATTAACAGTTCTGCTTTGAACTGTTATAATTATAGTTTGATCATTTTGCACACCTAAACTATGCAAAAAAGGATATATTCCAATTACATTGTAATCTTTGTACATCGAACTATTTTAAATTGTATATGCAACTGTTAATACAATTAAGCCCAAGTCCTCATACTCATGCCAAGTCCGTTTAGGAGGAGTAGACAAAGAATATATTTTAAATATGATTTGTTTTGTTGCAGTTCGATGAATTCCTAAGATCAATGAAGATAGACCCTCACTTGCCAACATTCAGAATTGTTACCGACGGACAAGCGCCACTCAGGTAAATATTATTATTCCAAAGCGACCGTGGTGTAGTGGTAGTAAAATAATCACGCAACTATTCCGTTACGCGTAAAGTCCCGAGTTCGATTCCCAGTCCGAGATTAGTCAGTAACTAATATATATTAGTTAATGAATTGCGGCTTACTATCGCGTTTATTTTGGTTTTGATTTTACAATATTATTTTATTATTCTAACGCTTCGAGGGCTTTGCAGCCATCGTGGCCACGGATAGGCGGAAACGATGGCTGCAAAGCTCTCGAAGCGTCGGAATAATAAAATAAAATTGTAAAATAGAAACCAAGATCTAAAAAAATATCATATATTTGTTTCATAGCTTTTATTTGTAATATCAAAAAAGAGGCGGACTTTGCTTCGGGTCTAGTTATAAAAGTGTGATACGCAGTTGTGCCCAGTCTGCCGATCCGGGATAGTACCACCACTTACAAGTATACAGACCGTGAAGTGACCTAGGTCACGTTTTGGGATCAACTTGTAAGCTGCCGTTTCCAACTAGGCCGGCATAGTGGATGTGACTACTACTAACAGTCATTGAACTGTAGTAGTAGTCACCTCAATTCATGGACCGCACTCCAGCTTAACATCCGGCAGGTGTTGTCATATGTCGAGCCACAACAAAAAATAACCTACGTGTACATTTGGTCGCCTAGTTTCTATGATACCAATTCAGTATTTTACTATGCACATGTATAAATAATATATTAAATTAAATCTTGAATTATTCTTTGACAAAATCAATCTAGAATAGATAAGTGCTTTTTTAAATACATTAAAACTAACAAAAGCATCAAAATTGTAAATAATTTAACTTATTGAGATAGGTCGCTGTTGGTTTTTTTAAATGCAAAATTATTTTAATTTTTCCTTTATATATTTATTTAATGTATATTTATGTATTTTAATTTATTTGGAAGTGCGTTTGATATAATCTGTCCTTTGCTTTGCATCCGGTTTTTACTGTAATGTCTTTTTAAGTCATTGTTATTGTTCGCATTGTTGCTGACGGTACGATTTCTTTTTTCTTATTTATGCCTTTAGTATTCAACTTGCCAGTGTCAACGTAAAAATATATGGTTCAATGTTAAAACATTGTCAAGTAAATATCAAGATGAAGATGAACCACGCTAGTGATTCATCACAAGATGACTATGATAGTGAAGTTGTTGATCATCGTTTTAGTAAAGCGGCGGAAAGCCTTTACTAAAACTTCGGAAGGAGTCTTGGAGGGAACACGAAGAAACATTTTTCACAGATTTAAACTACCTGTTTATACTATTATATATCAACTTAAAAATGATTACTGGATAACAATTCCACCATTATTGCACATTAATATTTATGAAAAACACATATTTCAAATAATTCAAAATTGCGTGTCCTGTCAGTTGCGTGCCCGCCAAAACTCCGACGGTACGATTTATAATTAATTAATGACACTTGACATCTGACTGAAGAGCACCGAGGACAGAAATAATAAATTGATTTAAGATACGGTAACCTCATTCTTCACTATGATTCATACTAAGATAGTATTAGACTGGGCACCACCGCTGCTTTGATTATCAGAACCGAAGCAAATTCCGAGGAGCTTTTAACCTTGTTCCTACGTCGTCTTTTACACCCGTAATACCCGCACAGGTTGGGGAAAGCATCCACATTCTATCGATCGAACCTTAAGGTCTCTACAAATAGGTTTTTGAACTAAAAGGTTCGTTGCGTCGTTTCTTTGTAGTTCATTCGATAAGTAAAATGCAGTGCCAGCCATTTTCCCCATCCTATAATTTTGGATTAAGAAGAAGTGCGTGAAGAAGCACCTATGGCCGGTATAGTGACAGCGACAAGGTTATTTATTTTTTATTGTGACCTCGACCCACCGCCGCAATAAGAGATCCACGAGTACAAAAACCGAGTTTCGTTTGATTCGCATCGCTTGAAGGATCCAAGGCAACAGGATGGGGTGAACACATGGACTGGTAAAGCATTCCACTTGTCGATTGTTCTGCAAAGAAACGACGCACTGAACATTTTAGTTCGACTGCCGATTTGGCTGATGCTTCCCCCGACCTGTGCGGGTATTACGGGAGTGAAAAGACGAGGTGAGAACAAGGTTAAAGAACTCTTTAGAACATTCTCCGTGGTATAGAGGACGCACAAAGCCGTGAACTGTGACGGTTACTTTTCAGATGTCGGCACTCTTGGACCTCTATCATGCTTATCATCAAGCAAAATTAAGACACAATTGTTGTAATAGAGGCACGAATAATTACGTTTATTAGTATAATTATCAAAATATACAATCAAATACGTTTCCGCTTCGTGATTATGCATTTATTAAAATTCCATTCATTATATTTAATTCGAAATCTTTTTAATTTTGCGTAAATATATAAATTCAATAGTAAATGGTACTAATGAACATGGAGGTATGAACCGTGACGGCATAGTTCGGCAAGGACTGGCTATAATATTAAATTCTCGAAGGGCTTCTCGAATGCTTTTCTAATTGTATCTATGGAAGTAATATATGAATTGATTGATTGACTCTTTCCCACAGGAATAGGCAAAGACAATGGAGCCCACGATCCTGACACAACTCACTCGCTCGTGAATTAGGTTGTTAATAATTTTATATCGAAACTACCATTTATATATGTTTTTATCATTAGAAATAACAAAAGTAGTACATAGAAACGAATGAGCCCTTTAGCTCTGTATAAAATATCCGTTAAACGTAAATGTAAAATGTGAAGTTAAAGAGTGGTGCGACCCATTTTTCCTTTATTCTTTTACTTATACGATACTTTTTACAAAATTATAATTTTTGGTACATCCGGCTGTTATTCTCCTAAGTTTCTGAAGTGGTAATATGTATTTGTAAAGTATTGTTTTCTTGCCTGATATGTCTCTGGGTAGTAGCACCCACATGTTTCTGGTGTAACACAGACTGTGACTCGCTTTTCAAAATTAGCATCAGTTTTTTTTTATATTTGTGAACTCAACGTGTCTTTTTTTTTATTGTGACACGACATTTGACCTCGACCCGCCTGATGATAAGCAAGAGGAGATCCAAGAATGACGACGATTTAAACAATCGAGTTAGTTCACGGCTGCCTCAGTGGCCGTCACTATGCCGGCGTATGCAATGATGGTAGGCAAGAGAATAAGCGCCGACCGATAAAATGCCGACCAAAGGTTAAAGGATCTAAAATCATAGGATCAGAAGAACACGTGGGCTGATAAAACATTCTATAAGGAAGACGCGCTGAATATTTTAGTTCGATTGCCGATTTGGTCGACAGAATGCGAATACTTCCCCTGTAATGTTCGGGTATCTTGGGAGTATAAAGGTTGCCGTCGTTGCGGAACATGAGAAACTTTTTGGCTGATGGTTTTTGAGTGGTTTAGCTGGTTTATAATAATGAAGTTTTTGATTTCATTAGAATAACACGTAAATAATTAACATAAAAAACAATTGTGGGAATGTCATTATGTATTAGGTTTTAATGCACTTTTTGTTATTGTATTTTTTTATGCTTTACAAAGTTAGTGACTTTACCGGTTAAGTTTGGTAAATAACAATTATTTCTATAGGATTTTTAATGGGATAATTTGAATCTGATAATCAATTACGACGTAAATAAGTGACGCAGTTTTAAATATGATAAAAAAGGATTAATTTTTATAAATGATATTAGGAGACTTTTTAAGAGTGTTAGGCAGTGGTACCCAGTCTGCCGATCCGGAGTAGTACCACCACTTACAAGTATACAGACCGTGAAGTGATTTGGTCACGTTTCGGGATCAGCTTGTAAGTTGCCGGTTCCATCTAGGCCGGCATAGTGGATGTGATTGCTACTCACAGTTATTGAATTGTAGCAGTGATATTCATTCATGGACCACACTTCGGCTTAACATCAAGCGGGGTGCTGTCATATGTCGAGTCACAATAAAAAATAAAAAAAAAGATCAATGTATGAAGAGAAGAGATGAAGAGAATTGTGAATTTGAAGAAAGCGAGGGAGTGGTGTCAGGAAGTCAGGATCGTGGCAAGTGGCGCTCCATTGTCTCTGCCTATCCCTGTGGGAGGAAGGCATGACAATTTGATTGATTGACTTAATATTAGAATAGTATAAAGACCCATGAATATAGAATTTTCCTAGATTTTGCGCGAACATTGATTAATGAATTCAACAAAATTAATGCGGCTTACTATCGCGTTGGATTTGATTTTACATTTTTTAAATTATTTCGACGTTTCGAGACCATTTCACTTCCACTGTGCTGTAGTCTCCATAAATACAATAAACATAAATTTTAAAATGCATTAGTAATTTATATAAAAAAAAACATGTCCGCCTTTATTCCGTACGGAGCCTAACAATGGAGACGAATACATAATCACAGAATATAAAACGTTTATGCATTATTTACAAAAGTTTCGGCTTTCGTTCCAGAATGTTCTTTCTAAGGACAAAATTACCGTTACTTAATATTTTTTTTACATTTCTATACTAAGCTACTAAAGTGCTTGTATCGTAGAAACAGGACAACCAATGTACATAAATCAAAGATACTTTGGTACCGGTGGGTGGTTTTGAACTCGTGCTCTCGGTTTGTATAACCGTTACACTGCCACTACACCACGGTCGCCTTAATTTTTTTTTCCACGTGGATAGGCAGGGACAAAATCGCACCACTTGCCACGATCTTGACACAACTCCCTCGCTTACCTCATTCACAATTCTCTTCATACAAGCTCTACGGGACAATCATTAACCAAAAATATACGCGATAGTAAGCCCCATAAAATTGTTTAATTCAATAATCAATGTTCGCGCAAAATCTAAGAATTCTAGGTTATAATTTGTTTAAAGCTTGTCTAACTATAAATGACGCGCGCCTCCACTTTATTAGTTTATTTAAATGTGTGAATGCAAATATTACTAATTATACTATTATACTTCATCAGCGTGCTCCACCTTTTGTGTCTAACCAGCAACTGAATGACCAATTACTATTGTATTTTCAGTGTGTTGCATTCATATTCTCGTGTGCGCAAATGGTGGAGGGGCGCGTCATTTCAGTTTAGACAGACTATACCACTAGACCACGGTCGTCTTAAATTGTATAAAAAAAGTAGTAGTTTTTTTAAATTATTATTTTTTATATTTCAGACAATGCCTCCACCCTGAAGCTTGCAGCAAAGACTTGACGTTACCAACTTACTATGCCAGATTCCATGATGTGAGGAAGGAGTACGTCAGGGCATACACGTTGAGGGCTGTTGCTCCTCCTATGCCTGACATTCCACCTCCACCACCACCGCCTGATCATCCAACATGTCTTCTTGATATGTTAAATTGTATCCTTTTACTTAATATATATAAATGAAATACATTGTTTTGGACCTAGGTGAGAGAGAGCTCACGGTTCAAAACTTGCCGGTACCAATGTGGATATATTTATATAAATATTTATTTACATTTCTTAAGCTACTAAAGTGCTTGTATCATAGAAGCAGGAAAACCAAAGTACATAAAATATACATTGGTACCGGTGGGTGGTTTCGAAGCTCGAAGCACGAGGCTCTCAGTTTGTGTAACCATTGCACTGCCACTACACCACGGTCGCCTTAAATTTATATATTAGTATATTTGATATATTTTGGTCGTTTAGTAGTTTTTTTTATTGTGGCTCGACAAATGACAACACCCCGGTTAAGGTTAGGCTGGAGTCAATCAATCAAATTGTCACGCCTTTTTTCCACAGGGATAGGCAGAGACAGTGGAGCGCAACTTGCCACGATCCTGACACAACTCCCTCGCTTCCTTCACATTCACATTCACAATTATCTTCATACAAGCTTTATGGTTAGCTGGAGTGCGTTCTATTAATGGAGGTGGACTGCTATTACTATCCACTATGCAGGCCTAGTTGGAACCGGCAACTAACAAGCTGATCCTGAAACACGACTAAATCACTACATAGTCTGGATACTTGGTACTACCTTGGATCGGCAGACTGGGTACCACTGCCTACCACTCTTTGATAACCAGACCGTGGTTTATTTGTATAATCTTAGTAGCTAATGTTCAAACATTATACTTGTAATGTATATTATATATACCTACGTATAATGTATAGTTATTTCATGTCCATTGGTATGTCATTGAGTGTAGGTAATTAGGTAGAAACCAACGGTTTTCCTCTCTATCTACCAACTGTAGCTAAATTACACTTGCGGACAAATAAAACGTGACAATTATATTATAATATTATCTATCTGCATTTTTAACAACAATATATTAACGTAGTGTACATATATATGTAGTTGAAAGTTGTTTTTTACCCAATTTTTATTACTAATTTACACAGTAAATTATACATCGTGCACGTTTATTTTTTAACACATGCTAACTTAATGCCACTACACATTATCTGCCAGTTAACTTTAGGAACCAACAGAAAAAAACGTATAAGATGCTAAATAATAATAATAAATAACACAAAAGTAAAATAAAAGAGAAAATACATACATAAATAAATATACTAAAACGTTTAAAAATATACTTTGTAAGGCCCCACGAGTCAGGCAATGCCTAGTGTGGGACCACCGAAACTTATTGTAAATTTTAAACTTTTGATTATAAATATATTTGTATTTGTAAAACATACAATCAAATTGTCACGCCTTTGCCTACAGGGATAGGCAGATACAATGGAGCGTCACTTGCCACGATCATGACACAACTCCCTCGCTTTTAGTGGCGATATTATTTGCAAAAATAATGATAACCGGACCATAAAATTCATTACGTCGCGCAAAGGTTCCCCCCTTAACTCATCGATGGCGCTTATTAAATGTTCAACGTCGACTATAATGGCAGAGTTAAAAACTTAATTTTTTTACTTTTTTTTGTAATCCGACGTTTTGCAGCCGTCGTGGTGGTGGTCACGGAGAGCAACCATATAAAAATAATACTATTGTTATATTTTAAAAAAAATAGTATAAAAATTACTACTTGCAATAAATTTGACCGCGAGTGTAATAAAATAATTGATTTTTAATTTGTTCTGTTCGATGTAAAATCAATTTGTGTTTATAAGATTCAAAATGGCAGACAAGTGGTAACTAATCATTTGTCTTAATTATGTTGGTATTTATTAATTAAGGTCATTATTACATCAAGCGACCGTGATACGTGAGGTAATAGTGTCTATGATACAAACTCGTTACGAAATTAAGAGTGGTAGGCAGTGGTACCCAGTCGGCCGACCTGGAGTAGTCCCACTACTTACGAGTACATATATAGACGGCGAAGTGACTCAATCGCGTTACGCTAGCTTGTAAATTAACGGTTCTAACTAGTCTGGCATAGTGAATGTGACTCATAATTATTAAATTGTAGTAGCAGTTACTTCCATTAATGGATCGCACTCCAGCTTAACATCAGGTGGGTGCTGTCATATGTCGAGTCAAAATAATAATATAAAAACTATTATTAATAAATAGCAATTTTTTTATGCTTGTATTTCTGGTATTTTTTTATTTAATTTCATTAAAGTGTATTTTTTCCCACAGGGATAGGCAGAGACAATGGAGAACCACATGCCACTTTTTCTTTTGCACCTTAATTTTTATTTATCTTTCTGTTGTGCTCTGTTCCCCTAGCACGGCAGTCCCAGAAGCAAGATAAAGAACTGCAAGGAATATTAGGCCGGCACATCAAAATGATTAAAAGAAATATTAATTTAGGTATTCAACGTTGCTTTGTGTAAAGGTCTCTCCGTGACCACGATGGCTGCAAAGCTCTCGAAACGTCGGAATAATAAAAATAAAAAAATTGTAAAATCAAAACCAAAATAAACGCGATAGTAAGCCGCATAAAATTTGTTTAATTCATTAATCAATGTTCGCGCAAAATCTAAGAAAATACTATTTTACAAAACGTTTAAATTTCTTCTTTGATCTGTTCTAGTAAGTTAATTAAAATGAGTTGTGTTTATCTTGCTTCTTGGATTGCCGTGCTAGAGAGGCTGTTTTTATCATTGTCCATCTTATGTTTTTCTTAATAAAATAATCAGATTTAGGTATAACACCGTATACAGGGGATAATTTCTATGGAGCTGAAGTAAAGGACATGGCCAGTATAGTACAGAAAATAATTGCAGATGGTAAGACTTATTTTATTATTAAAACTTTGGCCGGCATAGCGACGGCGACTGAGGCAGCCGTGAACTAACTCGGTTGTTTCAGTCGTCAGTACTGTTAGATCTCCTCTTGCTCATCATCAGAGTCGAGGTCAAATATCGTGTTACGAAAATAACGAAATTTAACTTCGGCTAGCCTGATGGTAAAAGCAATCAAGAGTACTGACGACTGAAAAAATTGTAGGTTCACTATACCTCAGTCAATTCAGTTTAATTTTACGATTGCCTCAATCGCCTTCACTAAGCCAGTCAAAGGCGCATTTTCACGCTTTTCATGAAGTATCAAACGTATATAGGGCGAATGCAAGGATTAGTAAAGCATTTTTAGTTTACAAGTATACAGACCGTGAAGTGATTTGGTCACGTTTCGGGATCAGCTTGTAAGTTGCCGGTTCCAACTAGGCCGGCATAGTGGATGTGATTGCTACTCACAGTTATTGAATAGTAGTAGCAGTGACATTCATTCATGGACCACACTTCGGTCTTTTTTTTATTGTCGAGTCACAATCTATACATATAATAAAATTGGAGTGTCTGTTTGTAATATTAAAATAACCGTTTTTTAATACATGTATATGAATATATATACAGTACATACAACAAAATAACATTTTTTACAATTTTTGTCTGTCTGTCTGTCTGTTTGTTCCGGCTAATTTTTGAAATGGCTGGACCGATTTAGACGGGACTTTTATTGGCAGATAGCTAATGTAATAAGGAGTAACTTAGGCTACTTTTTTTTGAAAAAAAAAAATCCTTTATAATAAATAAAATAAAATAAAAACATTTTCTCATACAAAATTGCGTGCGTTTAGAAATTGATTTTGGGTAAACTAAAGAAAATATATCAAGCTGTTGAGAATTGAAAACAAATTATTATTATTATCTTACTATTATTATAAATGTGAATGTCCGTTTGTTTGTTACGCTTTCACGCAAAAACTGCTCAACCGATCATCATGAAATTTTGTACACATATTCTTAGAGGTATCAGAAGTAACATAAAATACTTTTTAATAAAAAATAATAATAAAAAATAATAAAAAAAAATACGAAAAATAAAAAAGTTGTTTGGCAAAATTTTATTTTTCCTTTTATAAAAATAGGTACAAGGAGTTGGTTCAAACCCTGAGTACTATAATACCATCGCACTGTATTACCGTCAGTCACGTCAACATCTAATCCAATGAAATGTACTATGGAGACTATCTATACTTTCCATAGACTATACTTTCAGCTGTTTGACATTTTTCGTTATTGTTATTTCCTTCTGTTACTAATGCATATCCTACTATTGTTATAAATGTGAATGTGAGTTTGTTCGTTACTGTTTTTATTTTTGGAGGTACTAGGAGTAACATGGGTTACTTTTAATTAAAAAAATAAATTTTTGACTATAGTTTCCAATTGACTATAGGTTTAACGGTTTGGAATATATATTTATTTTCATTTCCGTCTGTCATTTTTATATGAGTTATCGAGTTATAAATACAAAAAAGTCGAATTGAGAACCTCCTCCTTTTTTATGACTGTGTTATAAACCAAATTTTACGCGGGTGAAACCGCGGGCACAGCTAGTAAAAAATAAAGCTGGAGTGCGGTCCATGAATAATATTTAAATGACTATAAGTAGCAGTCACGTCCAATATGCCCACAATGATATTAAGTTAAGGTTAAATGAGGTAAATGAGGGCATACACAAAGTAGGATGGAATGATAGTTATTGAGAGCGAAAAAGAGACAAATATATGTTGCTCTGCATCATGACAATGAGTTCAGGTTTGCCTATTAGCGTAGTTTTAACGTGCCCATTCGGAGCGCGTGCAACATATCTACGTTTGTTTTTATAAGATTCATTGCCTGCCCAAGTCACTTCACGGTCTGTACTGTAGTGGTACTACTAACTTGGGTCGGCAGGCTGGGCACCACTGCCTTATTAGTTTGTTTTAATTTGAATATTTATTTTTAGGTTTCAAATTGGAGATACCTGAGACCATTGACTTAGTTTTAGAAACTGGTATTTGGTGAGTACATATTTTACTATTATTTAGGCTAGTTTTAGAAACTGGTATTTGGTGAGTACATATTTTACTATTATTTAGGCTAAGGAAATAATAATTTTAATAGGTAATACATTTACATTTGTTCAAAATAACACCTTGTGGTGCTCGAAATAACGTTGGTTTTCGTATAAATATTTTTTATCGATACAAACAGGTTCATCCTCCATCATTTTCATTCGAAATAAATCCTAATTACAATTGTATTAAAGTTTTATTTTTAGTTTCTTTTTAGTATTTGGCGAATTTTTATCAATAAGCGCCTGAATATTTATATAAGCATGTTATGTTAAACTTAATAAGTTGTTTTAATGTTTGAGCCGGCGCAGTGCCGAGCATTTTTCTCTGTTAAACTATTATCAAAATTGTTCTTGTTGAAATAATATCCAAAATAATTTAACACATCAATGGATTCCTAAGAGCAACGAAGTGACTAACACGCGACAGCGACAGGAACCAAAGATTTAAATATTGTACAGGATTCCGCGCTAGTTCTGATCGGGCTCGCTAAAGGGATTCTCGCGCGGTACTGGCTAGAGCTGTCAACCCAATATATATATTTTTTAAATCTATAATTAGTTTGTTTTTTTATTTATTATGACCTACCTACGCTGCGTCTTAAGTCCAAATGCTTAGATATGACAGCACCCCGCTTGATATTAAGCTGAAGTGCGGTCCATGAATGGATGTCACTACTACTACAATTCAATAACTGTAAGTAGCGGTCACATTTACTATGTCGGCCTAGTTGGAACCGGCAACTTACAAGCTGATCCCGAAACGCGACCAAATCACTGTACACTTGTAAGTGGTAACCTCGGATTGGCTGACTGGGCACCACTGCCTACCACTCTTTGATAAACAGACCCGAAGCAAATATCTGCCTCTTTTTTAATTAACAAAAATTACAAAGCTATGAAACCAATCTGCTCCGAACGGGAATCGAACCCGGGAATTAATGTGTAACAAGCTGGTGCGCCACGCTTTTTTAACATTTCTATATTAAGCTACTGAAGTGCTTGTATCATAGAAACAAGACAACCAAAGTACATAAAGATACATTGGTACCGGCGAGTGGTTTTGAACCCGTGCACTCGTTTTGCGTAACCATTGCACTGCCACTACACCACGGTCGCCTTTCGTCAAAAAGTTCATCATAGTTATTGTGTTAATATTTTAAAGTGGACAATCGTTTGTTTTTGTAATGGTTTTAAATATGACACCCCGTTATGTCAGCGAATGATCTCATTATTGTCTTTAGTTTTCACTCGCATGATTGGGCTACACTAAAGAATTTGGACATAAGAAATAGAAGGGGCCCTAAATTAGCTACGAAATACAACCGTTTATACTATTTTCACTTATGGCATTAAAAAGAAGTCAGAAGGGGATGAATAAACATTTTTACATCCGTAATTTGGAATGTTGTCACTAGTTTTGATGATCATTTGACAACCTAATTTGACACAATAACAAATGACATTAAATACTTCAAAAAAGGGTAACAAATTTTGATAATTAAGCAGTATTAAAAGTCAGCCAACTGGTTGTTATTGCAAAAAGTAGTGACAACCTTTGAATAAAATCAAATTAAAATTTTAAAGGAACCCCCGAAGCGCCTGAAACCACCATTTATACCACCAGCCTTATAGTAATGGTTCCATAATTATATTTCCTTTAATATTCCTTGGATCCTCATGGCGCATCATCAGATACTCCAGGTCTTTAATTTGATAACAGTCTAGCTGAAGGCTTATAGTGAGTAACATTTTTAGTTAAAGCACTATAGTTCTATCTCTTGTTGATTTGCTGATCTGGGAGAATCCATGATAGTGCATTAACAAATACACTTGGTCTTTATTTTGATAAGAGCCCAGCTAAGCCTTATATTATTGTAAAAAACAACTTTAGTCATAGCACCATAGTTATATCTCTTAAATATCCCTTGCATTATGATGGTCCATCATCAAGTACTCTAGGTCTTCAATTTGATAACGGACCAGCTAAAGGCTTATAATGAGTAATAATTGATGTTGATTTGCTGATCTAAAAGGATCTATAATGGTGGATCATCAGATACTCTAGGTCCTCAATTTGATAACGGCCCAGCTAAAGGCTCATAGTGAGTAAACATTTTAGTTAAAGCACAATAGTTCTATCTCTTGTTGATTTACTCATCTCCTACCTTCGAGCTCCATCATCAGAGTAACTCAGTGGTACCAGTTAAAACACCCATGTATGCGTATACATAGGTGTGTCAAACGTGAGGTCACAGATATGTTTAAAAGTAAAGTAAATACCGATTATGCATCTAATATCTCTCCGCAGCTAACAAAACGAACTGATGACCTTTAAACCCCTGATTAGATCCTCATCAATTGTAGCTCAGAACCATCTCGATCACGTCAGGTTTCAAACAAACAAAACCGCATCGTAATCGGTCCATTCGTTTAGGAGCTATGATGCCACAGACAGACACACAGATACACATACGCGCTAAACTTATAACACCCCTCTTTTTGAGTCGGGGGATAAAAAAAGGAATTGAAGTACAAGGTGTTATCTCTTTCAGTCACACGTGGTATAAACATAGTATAAATGTGATAAATAACACTGAATTAGTTCCTATTTTAGCACAGATTCTATTCTTTCCATATTCTTAGACACTGAAGCACCATTTTCTTTAAGGATGTCCTTTATTTTGGGATTCTTTGTACTACTTTTGTAATGCCCAATTATGAAAAAATATATAAATGGTAGTTTCGATACTTGTGTTGATAAAACAAATAACAATTTTGCTTTTAATTGCTGTGCAATTGAGTTATTTGGAAAATAAGATATGGATTTTGTATCGTCTTTCAATTACAAAGACACGCCACATTAACAGTTCTGCTTTGAGCTGTTATAATTATAATTTGATAATTTTGCACACTTTAACTATGCTAAATATAGGATATATTCCAATTACATTGTAATCTTCGTACATCAAACTATTTTAAAATGTATATGCAACTGTTAATACAATTAAGCCCAAGTCCCTATACAAAATGAATGATGTTCTTTGTTTATTGTCACTCGACATTTGACCTCGACCCGCCTGATGGTAAGCATAAGGAGGTCAAAGAGTGCCGATGTAAATTGCAGTTTTTAATGGTAGTAGCAACTTAACATCATTAATGTCGAGCTACCATTTCCTACTATCGACTTATAAATATCAAGTCGCATAAAGTTATCACCAATCAATCAATCAATCGTCACGCCTTTTCCTTTCGTCAATAGTCATCCTTTCAATGTGCCCAAACCATCTAAGCATTCCTTTGTCAATCCTTGTCACTACATCTTTAAAAACTACATCTATCGCGCACTGTGCTATTCCTTATTCTATCCGCTAAAAAAACATTGTTTTCGGACCAAATCGAAGATATCCTGAAGAACGCTGGGTAACCTAGTGCCCATAACCGTAGAGCTTGTATGAAGAAAATTGTGGATGCGACTGAACAAGTGGCCATGTGGGAAACAGGCGTGACAATTGATTGATTGATTATAATATGATTGAGTGTAGCTCAAGCCCATAATATAGATCATTCGTCATATTATAGACAATAATTATTATTATGTATTCTTGTCAATGGGCAAATGTATATTTAGATACATTTTTTAAATATACATTGCCATTATAATGAGAATGATTGCTTACTTACTGTGAAGTGACTTAGTCGCGTTTCGGGATCAATTTTTAAGATGTGACTGCAGACACCTCTATTTAGCCTGACATCAGGAAGGGGTACTGACAAATGTCGAGTCACAAAAAAAAAATACAATTTTATGATATGACAAAAATCATGATAATGAACATACGCGGACCTCTACTCTTTAGGAATGTCACCGCTTTAATCAATTCTACCAATATCCCAGAGAATTTGGACTTAAGAAATAGGCCGGCATAGTGGATGTGATTGCTACTTACAGTTATTGAATTGTAGTAACAGTGACATTCCATTCAAGGACCACACTTCGGCTTAACATCAAGCGGAGTGCTGTCATATGTCGAGTCACAATAAAAAAAGAGGCCTAAAATAGCTACAAAATACAACCGTTTATACTATTTTCACTTATGGCACTTAAACAATCATGTTTATAAGAATACAAATATTAAAATTAAATAAACCGTAACGCAACAAACATACGATTACAATGCTATAATACAAATTAGAAAAATAATCCACCATTTTGTTTCTAATCTTCGACAACAAATATTGCATTTAGTATGAACACACACGACTGACGACTAAGCATTTTATTATGATCCGCTAACAAAGATAGTATATTGATAGGGTGATTTAAAAGATGTAGTGACAAAGATTCAATAAAATGAAAAAGTTCAAAAAAGATGCTTAGGCAATGTGAACTGAAAAGTGAATAACTGCCGTCAATATGCCGGCCACAAAAAAAATATTTTTTTTTTGATATTATAATTGAGAATCAAACGAACTTACCTGTAAGTGAAGTTCGATGATAATTGTACGAACTTCCTTAGTGCTCCGCCGATTGTTCCGTATTTAAACAAAGTAGTATTCGCATTCGATGGCTACTCTCACACGTTTAATAGTAATCAGTTTTTTTTTTTTTTTTTTGGATGAATGTACGGTTGTCCAAGCCTCGATTTCTTTAAGACATCATTCTGTTTATAGTGTTCCTGTGCTTACAAACCTGAAACTCACCTACCTATTTACATGTAGAGGTGGGAGGGTGTGGCTTTCACAATCGGCGGAGCACTAAGGAAGTTCGTACAATTATCATCGAACTTCACTTACAGGTAAGTTCGTTTGATTCTCAATTGTACTTCAATTCCTTAGTGCTCCGCCGATTGTTCCGTATTTAAACAAAGTAGATATTTAAAGGTTGAAGGTTTGTGGACTGAAATGGAAGTATTACCAGACATTTGGATGATCAGAACTCCTCAATCACATTAACTTAGTTCTATAACAATTATTACTTAAATTTATATAATTATGCGTCCTCTAAGTCATTACAGTGATCTAGTACAAGTAATAAATATATATATAATATATATATTTTTTTAAATCAATTTTTGCAAAAGTGTTGGATTTTTCGGACCATCCAACAGTTCTACGAATAGTGTCAATATTCTCTCCTAATGTTTAAATAGTAGATGTTGACAAATGACCATTACTATGATTTTCAAGTGTATGTCATAGATATCAAGATATAAAGTGTATCTTTATTTTAATTGCTTAAAGTTTGTTAACGAACAAGATTTTTTTTTTTATTTTTTTATTTTTATTTATATAACTGAAAGAGTTTTGTGCAGGGCAGATAAACTCTCTTTTACAAAAGATATTTTAGGATTTATACAATAGAGGCAATAATAAAGTTGGTTGTGTACGACCTGGCCCTAGGTTTATTGAAATTTATTATTTATATTTTAACTTGCAATATTTTAAATAATCATATTATTATATTTAATTAAAGATGAGGATTATCCTTTATGAGCGGTGACAAGAGCTAACAATGTTATCACATTGGATAACAAATTAAGTGAAATATTTTCATTTGGATATAATTTATATAATAATTCTTAACAAACATTGGGTTCTTAAATCATATTTTCGAGTTTGTGGGCGAAACCTAAAAATCTCTTAGATAGTATCTTAACACAAATGTCAGTGGTAAGTTCATTTGGTAAATGAGGGCTATTGCTGAATATACCAATTTACTGAATTATAACTATAGCCTTTATTAGAAGTATTAGAAAAAGGTTAATAAATAAGAATAAATAAGAGAAATCTTATCTATCTGTGAAGTGTAATGTATCTGTATATTTGTGATACTATTTTTTTTTACTATTACAATAATCTACAATTAGGTATGTATTACATTGCTTCAAAATGTTATTGACAATGAAACACCTGCACTTACAGGCAATGGTTGCAATGGTCAATATGAGCCAACTATAATTACCCTAGGTGCCTTGTTACAAAATTTAGAAAAGCTTTATTATAATTGAAAAGGGTGGAAAACGAATGATATTTGTAAAAAGTCCTGTATGGAAAACGTCCATGAGATTGTGAAAGAATCTCTTGCGATGGCATAGTGGTCTGGTCGCCAACAAATATATAACTTACACTTATGATTATGTGTAGAGGCAAACAAATCTTTTTTAGAAATACCAAAACCTGAAATAATCGTATAAAAGGCATATTTTGCCGTTTTTCACTAGGTTCTATTGTTAAACTGTCTTGAAGCAGTGTCAACTGATTTTATTTGAAGCAGTATTGTTTTTGATGGTATATAATCTGTCTATACGCACATACTTCCATGCTTACACCACTGCTAAATTAGTTTAGCTAGACTATCAAGATGTGGTGTTGTTAATTCTTAACATGATAAAGCAGTTACTTACTTTTATTACATGTAAATGATTTTAAAGCAAAAAGACAGCCAGTAAATTTAGGTAATTATTGTGTTCATTTATTTATTTATCAATCTTACCGAACCCTATTAGTGGTACAACATAACCGCAATTTAACAATAATGCATCTGCATAAATTACTTATTTTGGCTGATTAATTGATTCTTATGAAAGTGAAGCAAATTATTTTGTCAACAGGATAGTTAATTATTGGCACCTTGTGATATTGGTACTTGGCTATTATATCTATTATTATTTAATGCATTTCCATAGTTCAAGTTGTTTTGTATGCGCATCAGCTATATTATGTTACACCTGAAGTCCTGGACATTCTGCATATAGCATGCCTGTAATAGTGGCCAACTTTGAATAGGACGTGTTTTGTTCCAACTGTCATGTTTTCAGAACCTATTCTCATTCATTATGCTTGTGGAATTAATTTACTTTTAGTTGTGTTTATAATAAAATATAAACTTACCAATATATAAGTCTCCTTTGTGGCCATTAGACATGATTATTATGTCTTTATCTAAACATTTAAATATACTAATGAAGTATAATTCCTGTTTTTATTATATTTATGTATGGGTGTCAAAATCATCTTTAATATCTATATTGGTCATGTAAAAAAATCCAGAGCAGTTATTAATAATTTAGGAGCAGTACGTATTTCCTCAATTTTAAAAGATGTTAATTTTTTAGGATTAAAAATAAAACTTTTATTTTTTATATGTATTATTTTGGAGACAAAAAAGTGGGGATATAAATTAATTGGACTCTGGTGAGCTCAAGATAAATAGCACCTTTACATAACAGTTCATTTATTGAACTATTAAAGTCAGCAATTTCTTCCTTAGAAATTAGGCAACCTGACCAATTGGAACCTGACTTATTGTACAGGTATTAGATTTATACAGGTATTATATTAAATGGAATATTGTGTCCCAGATCCATGAAAAATAAATAAATATGTCAGAGGGTACCTTGTAAAAATATTGTAATCGTCTGTTGACGCTGTTTGTTGTTGCCTTTCGTAACAGCATATTGGTAGCAACCACCTTCTCACATAGTCTTCCGAGGGAGTCCCCAGTAGTTTAAAGGATTTTATTTATTTAAAAAATCAGTGGTCGAACTTGCTGCGGCTTTACTATTTCCCATTTTATCACCAAAAGTCCAAAGTTGACTTCAAAAAGGGATATTTCAGGAGTTGAGTCCTGTGCTGCATCTCTGGCAACTTCACCTGAACTAGCCTGAGGCTAAAAACTTTCTTAAAGAGAAGTTCATTGAAATAAGTTTTTCAGTATCTTTCTGACATTCTGAACATTTTTATATTAATAAATGGCGGTATTGATATATCTATATAACACCGTATAATTTTATTCTTAATACTGTGATTTACTGTATTTGCATGGCATGGCAAAATAGTGAATACTTTTTGTTTTATCCCTCTTCAGAGAGGGTTTATTGATTGCATATGTGACCTCAGGGTTTATTTTGCAAGGGTTAACCATTGTGTTAAATACATTTTCCCTCTCTTTTTTTTTTTTTTTTTTTTACACCAGACTAACTTTTTGACCAACGGTCTGTGGGTTCTAGTTGTGTATGGCTGGTTCTGGCACTCACGTTCTTTGGTATGGCCTAGAGCAGTGTTTCCCAAAGTGGGGCCCACGCCTTACAGGGCAATTCGATAGTTAAGGAGGGTAATTTCAAAATGGATTAGACACGACTTCAACCCTTCTGCTTTGGGTTATTTATATGCAATGCTAGATATCGGTGACCAATTTATCAAAAAAGGCCATTTTTTTTTTTTTTTTTTAAATATTGTAATCATTTATATTTATTAAGGGTAAAAAACATTTTTTAAAGGTTGGGAAACACTGGTCTAGAGTGACTAATAAAACAAGGTCAAGAGTTTATTGACCTCGAATCTTTATTGAGTTGGTGCTTAAAAGCATAAACCCTGGGTAAAAATGTTGTAACCTGAATTAGGATTCTCATTATATATAGTACATTTTTCTAATAAAAATCATACACATCAATATATGGACGACGTAGGTTCACCCATGCTCAAGAGGTAATAATATTGGATTGTGACGATGTAATTCCTCGAAATACATTCAAGCACAATAATAAAATAAATTGCGACGTTGCAGTTCTTCAAACTACACTCAAGCACAATAATAAAATAAATTGTGACGTTGCAGTTCTTCAAACTACACTCAAGCACAGTTATAGTTAGTTGTCACATTATAGTTTTTCAAACTACCATCAATAACAGTAATTATAAATTGTGGCATTGCAGTTTTTCAAACTACACTCAATCACAATAATAATTCATAAATATTGAACGTTATAGTCTCACGAAGTATTAAAACATTTTGGTTGCAACAAATCCACTTATGTAAAAAAATCCAGTATCGGTATTTACCTGAATCGTTTTGTTCATGCAGGTAAAACGAACAAACGTTGAGGGCGACCGTGATGGCGTCGTATTCGTGGAGCTCCGTTTCTCCAACCATCTTATTTTCTACGGTATTTGTCAATTTGCTTGTTCGTTTTCAGCTTCTTCTCGTTGCCTTTTACCCATTTAGAGTAAGATTGTATAATTATTTACACTAAAATTTACTATAAAATGCGGACAACCGATAGACGCGTGCATCTGGTAGCACACACGAAATACGGAATGATGTCTTAAAGAAATCGAGGCTTGGACAACCGTACATTCATCCAAAAAAAAAAAAAAAAAACTGATTACTATTAAACGTGTGAGAGTAGCCATCGAATGCGAATACTACTTTGTTTAAATACGGAACAATCGGCGGAGCACTAAGGAATTGAAGTACAATTGATATTTTTGTACTGTCATCGGTTTTTATTACGTGTACAAATTTTCAAATTGTTAACACCTCTAAAAGTGGGTGAAAATTTATTTAAAAGATTCCGTTACATATTTACATACATACAAGTCAAGCTAATAAAAAACGTGTTGAAAAGGTATATTGCGTTGGTTTGGGTGGAATGGACACATTTTTTTTTTTTTTTTTTTTTTTTTTTTTATTGTGACTCGACATATGACAGCACCCCGCTTGATGTTAAGCCAAAGTGTGGTCCATGAATGAATGTCACTGCTACTACAATTCAATAACTGTGAGTAGCAATCACATCCACTATGCCGGCCTAGATGGAACCGGCAACTTACAAGCTGATCCCGAAACGTGACCAAATCACTTCACGGTCTGTATACTTGTAAGTGGTGGTACTACCCCGGATCGGCAGATTGGACACCACTGCCTACCACTCTTGCCTACCACATTGAAAGGATGTAAAGGGTTTGACGTAATAATAAATCAGAGATGAGTGTCAGGACGGCCGGCCAGGACGGGTACGGCCTAGACCAGTGTTTCCCAACGTGGTGCCCACGGGGGGGGGGGGGGGGGGGGCAATGTGATAGTTAAGGGGGGGAATTTAAAATTGGACTCAACACGACTTTAGCCCTTTCGCTTTGGGTTATTTAAATTCAATGCATTAGCATCAGTGACAACTTTAACAAAAAAAGGCTAATTCTTAAAAAATGCGGTAATCATTTTTATTTCTTAAGGGAAAAAACAAAGGTTATGAATTATGTATAGCGGGCATAAAAATTTTAGTATTGTTAAGGGGGCATGGCCTAAAAATGGTTGGGAAATACTGGCCTAGACGATTGTTTCATGATCAAACTGGGAACATCTTGTTGTCTCTACGTATGAGAATTGAGGTGAAAAAAAGATTAAAAAAAGCGCATTAATAATATAAAATCATCAAGATGGACTGGCAAACTGGACTTATCAAATAAAGTCTCTACCACACAGGCGCGTTATAGCGATAATGCGTTATCGGATGCGTTATTGCGTCCGGATTCCTTGCATGCAACTGCGTCCTACTTCTATTGCGTCGTTATTATCGCAGCAGTGTGTAACTTCGTAGCCGTCCTAATAATAACGCACCTGTGTGGTAGAGGCTTAAGTCTGCCTATAAAAACGATCGTCTGCGGTATAACAATCGGCCAACAATGGTATGCATAAACGGGTACACGAATAAATTAACTTTTTTCGATATACATATTTTTACAGCTTAATTCGATGAAATGAATCGATAAATAAATAAATCACATTGCGATTTATTTACGCTTTCAAAGATTTGTGTCATAGCTTTTATTTGTAATATTTAAATGAATGTAAGTGATACTAAAGTAATGGTTTTGGAGAGAGTGGATGAAATGACAGAATGTGAGATAATGATAGACGGAAAGAAAGTGGAACAAGTCAAACAATTTGTTTACTTGGGAAGTATGTTTACTAGGGATGGAAAGTGTGATGATATTGATATTGAGAGAAGAGTGCAAAAGGGTAACGTAGTGAACGGTGCCATCCATGGTATAATGAACAGCCAAATAATGTCCCAAAAGTCACGGATGGCTGTTCATAATGCGGTGCTTGTTCCTACATTAATGTATCGAAGTGAAGGTTGGGTATGGCAGAAGAAGCATGAGAGTAGAATTAACGCTGTTGAAATGCGGTCGTTAAGGAGTGTATGTGGAGTGACGATAGCAGATAGAATAAGGAATAGCACACAGCGTGATAGATGTGGTTTGAAAGAAGATTTAGTGACAAGGATTGACAAAGGAATGCTTCGATGGTTTGGACATATGAAAAGGATGAGTAAAAGTAGATTGACGAAAGGAATTTATAAATCTGATGTGGATGGATGCGTTAAACAAGGCAGGCCCAAGAGGGTGATTTCCGACTAAATCGGAGACATCCTCAAGAAAGCTGGGTTGCCTAGTGCCCATAACCACAGAGCCTGTATGAATAGAATTGTGGATGTGGAGGTAGCAAGGGAGTTGTGTCAGGATCGTGGTACTCGTAAGTGGCGCTCCATTGTCTCTGCCTATCCCTGTGGGAAAAAGGCGTGACAATTTGATTGATTGATTGATTGATAATAAATACATGAAAAAATTACTCCGGGTCTGTTTGTCAAAGTGTGGTAAGCATATATAGGGTTAAGCCGCAGAAAATGCTATATATAGGGTAGCTTTTACACGTTCCGGCATTGTGCCCAATGATATTTTAATAAGAAAAGACATAGGTATGTTATAGGCGCTCCGAACGAGGCACGTTAAAACTATGCTAATAAGCAAACGTTAACTATTTGTCTCTTATTCGCTCTCAATAACTATCATACCGTCCTACTTCTACTTCGTTGTGGTTGACCGTTCAAACTCGTGCCATTTGCGAACACTAAAACTGGTGTATATAACGTATCTACCTTATTTTACTTAATATCATTGACATCTACTACGCTGTCTGGTGTGCGGCACCGACCACACGGCAACCCAGAGCGTGTGAAAGAGCCCTAATTGCCGGTTCAACATTTACGATTTTGTATTGTTTAGTAATGATGACCACAGATGACTATTATTAGTAATGATGATGACTTAATAGAAATGAATTCATTTAAAAACAAAATCAAAACATCAAACAGGGTAGTGTTGGAAACAATAACAGCATCAACCAGGCGACCGAGGTGTAGTGGCAGTGGTTACACAAACCGAGAGCACGAGCTCGAGACCACCCACCGGTACCAATGTATTATTGATATATGTACTTTGGTTATCCTGTTTCTATGATACAAGAGCACTCTAGTAGTATATAAATGTAAATAAATAAAAATAATGAAAAACCAAAAAAGAAATTACCAATAGGACGACCAACACCTCAGTCTCTCCGTGACTACGATGGCTGCAAAGCTCTCGAAACGTCGGAATAATAAAATATAAAATCAAAACCAAAATAAACGCGATAGTAAGCCGCATAAAATTTGTTTAATTCATTAATCAATGTTCGCGCAAAATCTAAGAAAATATTAGAAATAATTCACATACACACAAACAAACGACAGGCGTGGACAAACGGTTTAGCGATTGGTTTGTTGCGAGTAAAGTCCCGGGTTTAATTCCCGGTCGGAGCAAATATTTGTTTCATAGCCTTTATTTGTAATATTTAATAATTATATTAAATATTGCAAATATTTGTAAATAAAAAAAAGATATGGATATTTGCTTCGGGTCTGGTTATCAAAAAGTAGTAGGCAGTGGTACCCAGTCTGCCGATCCGGGGTAGTACCACCACTTACAAGTATGCAGACCGTGAAGTGATTTGGTCACGTTTCGGGATCAGCTTGTAGGTTGCCGGTTCCAACTAGGCCGGCATAGTGGATGTGATTGCTACTCACAGTTATTCAATTATAGTAACAGTGACATTTATTCATGGACCACACTGGCTTAACATCAAAAAAACACACACACAAACAAACAAACGCATAACACTATAAGTGATTTATCACAAAAAACATGGCCACGATTGCAAAGTGCAAAAGTTAAAAACAAGTAATCTAAATAGGTTTTAATAATCAATCAAAGTTATCAGTTTAATTTACTTATCAAATAATAAACAGGATACCATTTTAATCGTTGATACACTACCAGTGTTTATTTATCTTATATTGATATCAACGTACTTTTAAAAAATATAAAATCAAATTGTCACGTCTTTTTCCCACTGTTCTGACACAACACCTTTGCTTTCCTCACATAGTACGGTGACTGGGGCAGCCGTGAACTAACTCAGTTTTTTCGGTCGTCGTCATTTTGGACCTCCTCTTGCTTATCATCAGGCAGGACGAGGCAGATGTAGTGTCACAATTATAAAAAAAAACACGTCTCTTCATACAAGCTCTACGATTATGGGCACCAGGGCCGTCTTAAGCATATTCAGCGCCGGGGTGCGAAAGTCAAGGCTCCGCCGCGTGGTCTCAGTGTAGACCTATCGAAGTTTATGGAGGTCGGCATGCGCTCCCTAGGACTCTGCTCCCGGGTGCACCGCACCGCTTGAGCCCCCGGGTAAAGACGGCCCTGATGGCCACTAGGCAACCCAACTTTCTTAAGGATGTCTCCGATTTGGTCGAAAAACACTTTCCTGTGTCTGCCTTGTTTAACGCATCCATCCACATCAGATTTATAAATTCCTTTCATCAGCCTACTTTCACTCATCCTTTTTACGAGACCAAACCATCGAAGCATTCCTTTGTCAATCCTTGTCAATGGATAAAATAATAATTATTATTATTATTAGCCATCCTCTACCTGCCTGATGGTATGCAAGAAGAGGTCCAAGAATGCTGACGACTGAAAAACCGAGTTACGGGTGACTCAATCCAAAGCTTTTATTAATATTAAAAATATTAACTTATAAACTGTACAAATATTACAATAGTTCGTGGTGAGATAAAAAAAGAGACAGAGTAAAGGCTTTGCTAAACTAAAGTGCTTGTATCATAAAAACAGGACAACAAATATCAAAGATACATTGGTACCGGCAACTGGTTTACAGCCTAGCTTAGACACAGTTTAATACAGATCTATACCACGGAGAATGTTCCGAAGAGCTCTTTAACCTTATTCCTGCCTCGTCCTTCCACACCCGTAATACCCGCACAGGTCGGCGAAAGCATCCACATTTTATCGACCGAATCGGCAGTCGAACTAAAAAATTCGGTGCGTCTTTTTTTGTAGAACAATTGACAAGTGGAATGCTTTGCCAGCCCATGTGTTCTCTCCATCCTATGACCTTGGATCCTTCAAGCGATGCGTGAAGAAGCACCTTAGGCCGGCATAGTGGCGGCGGCTGGGGCAGCCGGAAACTGACTCGGTTATTCCAGTCGTCGTCACTCTTGGACTTCCTCTTGCTTATCATCAGGCGAGTCGAGGTCAGATGTCGTGTCACAATAAAAAAAAAACATGCCAAGCTTAGACACAGTTGCAGGTTAGCTCTCCATATTGCAATATATCGCAGTAGGCTCAATTGAGAACGTTGCAGATTTCAATCAGCATTCCACGTTCTCGAAGTTTCTCCAAAGAAGTCAACTGCTATACTATGAATGATGATTTTATATACATTTCATTACTAAGCTACTAAAGTGATTGTATCATAGAAACAGAACAACCAAAGTACATATATCAAAGATACATTGGTACCAGCAAGTTGGTTTTGGATATTTGAACCCGTGCTCTCAGTTTGCGTGACTATTGCACTACCACAACACCACGGCCGCCATTATTTCGATTAACAATAATATTTTATTACATAGTGATTGCAAAGTCATCGGTTAATATTTTATGACACAAAGGTTATCGTATTGCTGTATTTGTGTGTTTTGATTAATGCAATTTATTATAAATTTAATATATACGTTTGAAATTATTTAAATTTATCATTTTGAATATTTGTTCTCTCCATCCTATAACCTTAGATCCTTCAAGCGATGCATGAAGAAGCACCTCAGGCCGGCATAGTGACGGCGGCTGTGGCAACCGTAAACTAACTCGCGTCTAAGCTAGGCATAGTGAATGTGTATTAAACTGTGTCTTAGCTTGGCATAGTATATCTGTATTCTATTAAGTCTAAACTAGGCATGGTGAATCCGTATGAAACTATGTCTAAGCTAGGTATAGTGGATCTGTATTCTACTAATTCTAAACTAGGCATGGTGAATTTGTATTAAACTGTGTCTAAGCTATGTATAGTGGATCTGTTTTTAGGCATAGTAAATCTGTATTAAACTTTGTCTAAGCTAGGCATGGTGAATCCGTATGAAACTATGTCTAAGCTAGGTATAGTGGATCTATATTTAACTATGTCTAAACTGGGAATAGTGGATCGGTATTCAACTATGTCTAAGCTAGGCATGGTGGATCTGTATTAAACTATGTCTAAGCTAGGTATAGTGGATCTATATTTAACTATGTCTAAACTAGGTATAGTGGATCGGTATTCAACTATGTCTAAGCTAGGCATGGTGGATCTGTATCTAAGCTAATGTTAGATTTTAGGCCGGCATAGTGGCGGCGGCTGGGGCAGCCGGGAACTGACTCGGTTTTTCTAGTCGTCGTCACTCTTGGACCTCCTCTTGCTTATCATCAGGCGGGTCGAAGTCAGATGTCGTGTTTCAATAAAAAAACAAAAAAAACGACTGCTATTGCTATCTTAAACTGTACTTAGTCACTTTCTTTGGACCGCACTCCAGCTTAACATCAAGCGTGGTGCTATCAATCTCGTGCCACAATAAAATAAACTACATTCATCCATGTCATCATAAAATCATAAAACCCACAAAGGTCATCATTACCTGAACAATGCTATGAAAAATTGATTAGGATATATACATACCTACCTGTATGTAAATATCTATATCCTATCGGAATATTGCATTGAATCAACATGTAATAATAAAAAAATGTATTTAGGGCATGCACACACTGCAAATGTGTTTTTTTTTTTATTGTGACGCGGCGTTAGACTTTGACTTGATGGTAGGCAAGGGGAAGTCCATGAGTGTTGACAACAGAAATCCAACTCAGTAACGATAGCCTGAGTTGCTGTCACTAAGCCAGCCAAAGATCAAATGCTTCGATTGAAGGATCCAAGGTTATAGGATGGGGAGAACACATGGACTGGTAAAACATTCCACTAAGTTGTTTAATTCTACGTAATTGAACGGATCGTGGCCGTTGTGTTCCAATGTCTGCGCCTATCCCTATGGGAAAAATTAGTTACAATTTGATTGATTGTTTTATTTATTTTAATATTAAAAAAATGCTTGCGGTTATTTGTCTATACCAGCAGCTAATTGTCTTCTTTTATGGATTACAGTTGTACATCAAGATTACGGCGCGGCCTAATGTCATATTATATGGCATACCTACATATAAAAAAGTCTTGTCTAATACTTGTTCAAAATTTGCTTAAAATGAAAATATTGCTTAGGTCAGTAAAGAGCCTGAGACAGCCTGTTGACTTGTTGTGAGTCCGCCCTTACATCGGCGCAGGCGCAACTCGATTGTCGCCAAGACATTAGTGGCCGCCGCATTCGTTGCTCGAACGTCGCGGGGAGCGCACGTCTGTTCGTCACAAGTAGCGCCACGAGTTTTGCTTATCACGGATTTTTATAGTCTCAACGTTTCTTGGAAGAATTGCAATAAAAATTGTAATTCGATAACGTATACTCGTCGTTTTTGAGTTTGTTTATACTGTGATACGGTTTTTTGGGACCCTTGGAATTATTATCAAGTGTTTGGAGTTTGGTGGCAAGTTTCTGATAAGAAGGTGAGTATGAGCGATAGCTTTAGATAAATTCACACTAATAGGACGAATAATAAAACTTTCCTAAAGTTTTATTTAAGTTTTGAATTAGCCGTGAAAAGGTTTGTTTATGCATTTCTCAAGTATACTTTTTTCTTACACGTATGTTGTTAGGACGTTTGTACACTAAGCGTTAAAGGTATGCGCCTCCTGTAGAAGTAATTATGCGATTGGAATGGCTGAATCAGATTTAATACGAAAGTAAATTATTAAATTTATTCTTCTGTATCCGTTCTGTATTACTCATACTTTCAGGTGAGGTCACGAAATAAATTCTAAGCCGACACGATAGGTCGAGTGGTTCGATAAATGTTTACGTTTCGAAATCTTGCATAATTTTAGTTAAACAAATTTTAACTGTAATTTAAATTAGATTCTGCAGTCGTCAGCGATCTTGAGCTAACTGTTGCTTGCCATCCGGCAAATAGAAATCACATGTAGCGTTTCAACAAAAAAAAACTTAGACATCATGCAAGTTATAGTGACGATGATTTAGGCTAAACTAAATCTGATTTTGCAGTCGTCGGCACTTTTTTACTTCCTGTTTCTCACCTTAATTCAAATCTAAGTCAACTTCGTACATGGCAACTTTGTGCTTCCTCAAGTGCATATACTACAGAGAATGTTCCAAAGAGCTATTTAATTTGTCCTACCTGGTCTTTTCTCACCCGTAATCACAAGTCGGGGGAAACATCTGCATTCTGTCGACTGAATCGGCAGTCGAACTTAAAGTTTCGGTGCACCGTTTCTTTGTAAAACAATCGACAAATGGAAATTGCTTTATCAGCCCATGTGTTCTCGCCATCCTTGGATCCTTTAAGCGATGCGTAAACCGTCTCAGTTTTTTCAGTCGTAGGCACTCTTTAATGGATCTTCTTTTGCTTACCATTAGGCGAGTCAAGTTTAGATGCCACAATAAGAAAAAAATATGGCGTCTCAATAAAACCTTAATAAAAATTGCCGTTTCAGTCGATTTGTTTTTTTATATTAGTAACTTGAAACCTTAATATCTGTTTTCGCAAGCAACATAACTATGCCCGTGTACTGAATAATATTTTCTAATACATGGATTATTTTAAATTTAGCTTACGTTCAACATGGGACGATCTTCTGTGTCTCTCCTGTTTAATCTCTACTCGCCTCTGATTTGTAAATCTCTTTATTTTAATGCGCCCAAACCATTCAAACGTGCCTTATACCTGGCCCGCATGGATTTAAAGGAATGAGGATGAAAGTGTTCATTAGAATCGTGGAGCGGTTCTATGTCTCTATATCTACGCTTAATTAAATAAAGCTTTGTGACAGTTCCGAAGCCAAGCGCAAGTCGATGCGCAATACGTAAATACGATATATCAGAGGCTCGAAGTGGTTAAGTGAGACAGCTTATTATTTTGAATAAACTTGCGCGAAGTCATGCTCGCAGCTAACTTTGAAGACGACACAGAATTGAAAAAGCTGGCGCGGCTGAAAAAGCTAAAGCGTGCAAATGTCGAGACCCTTGGTCCGTGGGGTCCTAGCGCTTTAAGGCTTTTTAAGGAAATATCAAAAAGGTTAGTCGACATCACAGGAGACCGAAGAGTTGGCAGCTACCTCGGACAAAGAATTAGTCTAGCTATTCAAAGGGGGAACGCTGCCAGTATTTTCGGAACCTTGCCTAAAGGGACTCCTTTTAATAATGTATTTTAGTTATTTTTTTTTTATCAATATAGGTATATAGTATAAAATTTAATATATTGTTAGATTAAATTAATATTTATTGAAATTGTAGATCTACATTCCTATCATATTTAGGTTTTCTGTGTTTCTATCTGAAAATATAAAAATGATTAGCAAGTGTTGTAAAAAAAGTAAAATAGCAATTTTGCAAGAACTATAAAATGTCATTACTATAAGCAGAACGATATTGGAGATGAATTAAACAAATTTTATGCGGCTTATTACGCGTTTTTTTTTGGTTTTTATTAGTCTCTCCGTGACTACGATGGCTGCAAAGCTCTCGAAACGTTGGGATAATAAAAATATGTAAAATCAAAACCAAAATAAACGCGATAGTAAGCCGCATAAAATATGTTGCTTTTCATTATTAGAAAAACTAGTACTGGAGATATTGTTATTATCATTAGCTTATTTTTTCCATAACTCACGACCCATTTGTCTTTCTACAAAAACTATTGTAAGAGTCTATCTCGTCTCGCCATCTCCGTTTGGGTTTACTGAGATGTCTTTACATCAAAAAATCATATGTTTAATGACGTGCAAGATGTTTTTAATCTTTAGGATCATTAGGAGTGGTATCAACACTTTCAAGGGTACAGACTGAAATGTCTAATCGCGATTCTGAATTAGATTGCTGGGAGAGCGACGTCGCGACGGTACCATTTACACCAGTTTAGTAGATACGACTGCTACTGCTAGCAGTCGTATCAGTGCGTCTTTTCTTTGTAGAACAATTTACAAGTGGAATGCTTTGCTAGCCCATGTGTTCTATCCATCCTATGACCTTGGATCCTTCAAGCGATGCGTGAAGAAGCACCTTAGGCCGGCATAATGACGGCGACTGAGGTAGCCGGGATCTAACTCGTTTTTTTCAGTCGTCGTCACTCTTGGACCTCCTCTTGCTTATCATCAGGCGGGTCGAGGTCAAATGTCGTGTCACAATAAAAAAAAGCCACAATGGATTTTTTTATCAGATTTTCGATCTTTTGGTTACTTATGCCTGGTTCCTATAATAAACTATTCTTTCAACAATAATTCGATTTTTTTAACTTTTTGCTTATACTATGTATATAGGTTTATTCACTGGCAACATTCTTATGTTACGTACTAACAGAAAGATCAAAATGCATAAATAACATAAAAACATCCACCAATAACCCATCTGAGTGTATAAGCAGCCTTGTATGTTAGTGCAGTATGCAACATTACACCGTATGACGTCACTCAGTCACCTCAATCACAGAACATAAAAGCAAGCGATAACACAAAACTTAGGACGCGTTCAAGTATGTATTCGATTACTTCATCATTCTACGACTACTACGAACATTACTGATTTGCATTTACTTTTGATTTATTTCTTAGCAATAATGATAAAAATATAAAGAACATAATCCGTTTTGGGCTTCTTTAAAGAGTGGTAGGCTGACTGTACTGCCGATCCGGGGTAGTACAGTTAGCATCAGATATATCTGAGCACGCAATGTGATCAAAAGTATCTATACAATCAGGGTGATCATAAATATCTACACACCATTAGTTGTCATAATAATGTGAGCATTCAATGCGTCAAAAATATCTATACAGTCAAATAGTCAAAAATATCTACACACTCACTTGTCAAAAATATGTCAACAGACAATTCAGTAAATTTGTTTTAAAATATTACATTTTATATGAGTGTGTAGATATTTTTGCCGCATTGAATGCTCACATTAATATGACAACTAATGGTGTGTAGATATTTATGATAACTCTGAATGTATAGATACTTTTGATCACATTGCGTGCTCAGATATATCTGATGCTGACTGTACCACCACTTACATATATACAGACCGTGAAGTGATTTGGTCACGTTTCGGGATCATCTTGTAAGTTGCGGGTTTTCATCTAGGCCGGCATAGTAAATGTGATTGCTACTCACAGTTATTGAATTGTAGTAGAAGTGACATTCATTCATGGACCACACTTCGGCTTAACATCAAGCGGGGTGCTGTCACATGTCGAGTCACAATAAATAAAAATAAAAAACTATTTTTGTAATCTCCAATGATGAAAAAATATATAAATGGTAGTTTCAATATTTGTATTATAAAAAGTAATAACAATTTTGCTTTTAATTTCTGTGCAATTGAGTTACTTGGAAAATAAGATATGGATTTTGTATCGTCTATCAATCAACGCCATATTTGTTCTGTTTTGAACTGTCACAATTATAGTTTGATCATTTTGCACACCTAAACTATACTTAATAAAGGATTCCAAAATTCCAATTTTGGAATCCTTTATTAAGTACATCGTAATCTTCGTACATCAAATGATTTTAAAATGTATATTAAACTGTTAATATAATACAATTAAGTCCAAGTCCCCATACAAACTGAATGATGTCCTTTAGCGTAATACGAGAATCTTAAAGTTATTTAACCGTAGTAGCTAAGGCATAGTGACGGCGACTGAGGCAGCCGTAAACTGAGACGATTTTTTCATACGTCGGCACTTTGGACCCCCTTTATGGGGTCAGGCAGGTCTAGGTCAGATGTAGAGTCAGAACAAAAAAAAGCTGCATTTTCTATGAAACGACTTTTTTGAAGATATCTCAAGTATGGCATTGACTAATTTAGATTTTTTTCAAATAATTAGTTGTACCAAACTCTATTTTAACATCAAGCAATGTGCCTGGGGTCACAAGGGGAGGTCCAAAAGCGTCGACGACTGAAAAAACAATCAGTTTACGATTGCCTTAATCGCCATCAAGTGTTTTCTCACGCTTCGCTTGAAGGATCCATAGAATAAGGAGAACTGATGGGCTGACCTGCCTGGTATAGGTAGGTTAGAACTCCTTGGAACATTATCCGTGGATAAAAGAAGCACAAAGCCGCTATGTCTCTGCAAAGATGTAGAGGCTCCAAAGTTTGCGTGACGTCATAGGTCGTAACATCAGGAAGGATTTTCAGAAACAGGCTGATTGTCGCACCCTGACAGACAGACACACGAAACTAACACTAACTTTACCACCGAACCCACCCAGGGCCATTCGCAAAGGACATCATTTATTTTGGGCTTTTATGTACTATTTTTGTAATGTCCAATGATGAAAAAACATATAATTGGTAGTTTTGATACTTATATTAATAAAATTAATTACAATTTTGCTTTTAATTACTGTGCAATTGAGTTATTTGGAAAATAAGTTATGGATTTTGTATCGTCTGTCAATCACAAAGACAAGCCATGTTAACACTTCTGCTTTAAACTGTCATATAATAATTATAGTTTGATCATTTTGCACACCTAAACTATGCATAATAAAGGATATATTCCAATTACATTGTAATCTTCGTACAACTATTTTAAATTGTATATGCAACTGTTAATACAATTAAGCCCAAGTCCCCATACAAAATGAATGAAGTCCTTTTTTTCAACAGGCTCCCACCAGCTCCTTAGCTAACTAAGTTCCCCCACCTCACCTCACATTCATTGAATCCAAAGTCAGCCTTCACTCGACTTTGGATTGAATTCCATTTTCTCATGGATTACCCGATTCATGGGATCCACCTTTTAACCGCGCTGAAATATCCGTATGAAATACAGCAACTCTTTCTCAGAAAAAAAGTGACGTAGGAACTCATACGTAGTCATTTTACGTCTAAGTTGATTACTAAAGTTTTTATATATATTGTGACTCGACAGCACCCCGCTTGATGTTAAGCTGGAGTGTGGTCCATGATTTGATGTCACTGCTACTACAATTCAATAACTGTAAGTAGCAATCACATCCACTATGCCGGCCTAGCTGATCCCGAAACGCGCCAAATCACTTCACGGTCTGTATAGTTGTAAGTGGTGGTACTATCCCAGATCGGCAGACTGGGTACCACTTACCTCTCTTTGAGAACCAGACCCGAAACAAATATCCACCTATTTTTTTTAATAACAAAGCCATGAAACAAATATTTGCTCCGACCGGGAATCAACCCGGGACTTTACGCGCAACAAACCAGTCGCTAACCGTTCGTCGACGCCTGTCGTGTTTCATTACTAAGAATTTCATACGAAAACATCAGTTTCAAGTGTTTCTTAAAATTGCATTTCTTAAACAAGTGCACTTAAGAGATCTTCTTTTTGTTAACAGCTTGCCTATACTTGAGTTTGGAACTCGGAGATTAATGTAATAAATTGACAATATCACTTACAAGTATTGTGATCAGCCGGTATAGTAAATGTGACTTCAACTTAGTCATTTAGCTGTAATTGCAGACACCTTCATTAATGGACCGCACTCCAGCTAAACATCAGGCGAGGTGCTGTTATAATTAAATGTCAAGCCTTAAGGCGGCCGTGGTGTAGTGGCAGTGCAATGGTTACACAAACTGGAGAGACCACCCACCGGTACCAATGTATCTTTGATATATGTACGTTGGTTGTCCTGTTTCTATAATACAAGCACTTTAGTAGCTTAGTATAGAAATATAAATTTAAAAAAATCGTGCACATCGACTTCTTTTACTGTTGCGACCGGGAATCGAACCCGGTAGTCACTGAGCTACACAGCGCCAAATTGCTCGGCGTAAGTGACAAATTATTATACTATTATTACTGTTTGGTATCAAGTTTAGGTGTTAAAAAATATTTTAAAAAATCACACAATCGTAATTTGATCAACGAAGCTAAAATACAATGGATGTTTAGAAAACATATCCGTTTAGTTTGACTAACACGGGTTAGTTTAAACAATATTTAAAACTACGCTTAAATTAGAATTAACTTTATGAATTAGGATGCGTCAAACGAGGCAAGCGAATCAAAAGCGAGTGTTTTCCGACCAAAACTGAGACATTCTCAAGAAAGATCTCTTGTAAACTTTTGTAGGTGCAATAAAGAATGCTATAAATAATTCTAATGTTATTATATTATTGAAAATATAACTTGTAAGTTGTGCTACCCCGGATCAGAAGACTGGGTAGCACTGCCTACCATTTTTTGATAACCAGACACGAAGCAAATATCCGCCATTTTTTAACTATGTGGTAATAATTTGACTATTTATGAATGAAAACAAATTTTAACGCTTACTATCGCGTTCGTTTTGGTTTTGTTTTTACAATTTTGTTTTGTAAAATCAAAACCAAAATAAACGCGATAGTAACCCGCATAAAATTTGTTTGATTCATTTATCAATATTCGCGCAAAATCTAAGAAAATATTGACTATTTATGGTATTTTTGGATTAAATAATTATTTATTTCTTGCGAATAGCTTTAAAACTCTCTTTTAATTGATAAAAGTAAGTACGAAGTGCTAAAAATTCATTGTTGTAGGATTATTATTAAAGTTATATATTAAATATATACATACATTAATATTTATGTATGTATATATTTATTTATGTAGATATATGTTTATTTGTTTATATGTATGATTGTATCTATGTATAGAGAAATATTTAAAAAAATCAATATAATGACCTTCTATTCTCAATATATATATGAGAATTTGTTATACACTCGTAAGAACATTAATAATTTTCACAAAAACAGTGATCGTCATAATTTTAATTTAAGATACAAAGATAAACTCGCTGTGCCCACATATAGGCTCCACAAAATAAGTAATTCTTTCGCTGGCAACTATATCCGTATGTATAATACGCTGCCAAGTAATGTGCCTGATCTTACAGTTAATAAATTCAAAAAAATCATTAAACATAAATTGTGCCAAAAGGCTTACTATAGCATTAGAGATTTCTTTGACGACAAGGCTGCTTGGCAGTGAATGAATTTCTAGTTCCCAAGATAAAAAAGATGTAATAGAATATAAGACAAAGTTGAAAAAAGCCGGACTGGAGTTTCTTGAGTGTTCTTCTCAGTCTGTAGCCTTTCCGAACACTCGGTAGAGTCCCCTCACTCTTTCTTAATGACGTTTCTAAGTGTTTGTAAAAACCAAATGAATAAATGACTTTGAATTTTGAATTTTATATGTTTATCTATTAGTCTATTTAACCATCTTGTTGACATGAGTCCTTTTCTACTCGTAATGTCACAAAGTTTGGCTGGTAGAGCATTAAGGCGACCGTGGTGTAGTGGCAGTGAAATGGTTTCGCAAACCGAGAGCACGAGTTAGAGACCACCCACCGCTACCAATGTATCTTTGATATATGTACTTTGGTTGTCCTGTTTCTATGATACAAGCACTTTAGTAGCTTAGTATAGAAATGTAAATTTTAAAAAAAGATGATATAATTAAATCCGCTTACGTTCAAAATATTATAAATAAATAAATATGTTTATAAAGTTAATCTTAGTTTAGTCTTCGGTTAATACAACCCTAAGAATGCAATTGATAAATATCAATTATCTTTTTTGCCTACCTATTGTAGTTTTTATTTAATGAAAGGAGATTGACGAAAGAGATTTGTAAATCAGAGGTGAGTGAAAGATAAAACGTATATAAAGTGTAGCAGGGGCAGACAGTTGGTGGTCAGCAGCCTAGTTTGCTGATCCACTTGACCGTCAAAAGACAACTAGGCCGGCATAGTGCATGCATAGTCTCCATTCATGGACCATACTCCAGCTTTAGGCAGGGCAATGACAATGCGATTGTTACTATTTCTATTTTCTATTATTTACCTTTCTATACTAAGCTACTAAAGTGCTTGTATCATAGAAAACAGGACACCCAAGGTACATATTGGGTCGGGGAAAAAGTTGAGAGAGTTTGGCTGGGAGGTGTTAATGCTTCCGCCATATAGCCCCATATTGCACCTTCAGATTTCCACCTGTTTCGGTCTCTTCAGAATTCTTTAGGCAGTGTCAGTTTAACATCAAGAGAGGACTGCCAAAACTACTTGTTGCGCTTTTTTGATCAGACCTCTCAAAATTTCTACAGCAACGGGATCATGTCTCTACCTACCAGATGGCAGAAAGTCCACGAACAAAATGGCACACGTATACTAAGATAAGATCCGGTATCACTTAAAAAATTCGAAAGCTTGGAAATCAAAAACTATATTTGTGATAAAGATGCATAATTTTTTTCTTAAACAACATAAAGTATTTGTAAATTCTGTTCGATTAATGTTTTTTGAGCATTTCTTCTTTACATGTTTTTTTTTTAAATTAATAACATTTCTGGAAGTATAGTTATTTGATCGTCAAAAGTACCTCTAAATAGGATATAGTCGAAATAGGATATCGTCGAAATAGGATGCCTTAAATATGTTTAGGCACAATAAATAAAAACTATTCATTAAAGATAAATTATGATACTATACCGATTTAGATAGTTTTATTTTGAATGATATTTTATCACAATAATAATCACGCAATCAAGGTCATTAAGAAATAGTAAAGTGACTTAGTCGCGTTTCGGGATCAGCTTGTAACGGTTTCAACTATGACTGCTTTTAGAATAAGAATAGGAAGGGCTGTTGACTAACTTGACTGATTCAAAGGTGTCTTTTTCTTGACGTTCCGCAAAGAAAAAGACACTATACTAAAGTGAAGTTGATTGGAGAGTTAGACGTCACTAAATGGCGCCGATTCCGTCCTATTCTTAATTTAATCGCATTATACTTACAGTTATTGAATTGTAGTAGTAGTGACATCCATTAATGAACCGCACTCCAGCTTAACACGTGAGGTGCTGTCATTTGTCGATTCACAATAAAAAAACAATTACAAATAAACAATGCAAGAAATTGTTTCCGAAAGCGTCATCATTTATTTTTCAAATCTACAATAACCTAAATATTTGTAAATGTAAAATGCTATAATAAAAAGCTGCGTGTTATGATTTAGTCTGATTAATAATTACTTAAATACGTGATTTTTATAAGAATCTATAAGATAAGGAAATCTTTGAAGGTTTCCTGTTCATATATTTTTTATTTCTATACTATGATACAAAACGTGTTTGTATCATAGAAACTATGCGAACAAATTACATAATATATCAAAGGTAATATTAAATCCCTATTAATAAAAAACACATTTTTAAAGCGATAAATACAGAGTGCAAAATAATGAAAAAAATGTTTTTTTATTAATCTATCAATCAATTTGTCAAGCCTTTTTCCACAGGGACATAGACAATGGAACGCCATTTGCGACGATACTCCCTCGCTTCCATCACATCCACAATTCTTTTCTTACAAGCTCTACGGTTATGGGCACTAGGCAACCCAACTTTCTTGAGGATGTCTCCGATTTTGTAGAAAAATATTCCTGGGTTTACTACGTTTAACGCATCCGTCCATCTACATTAGATTTTTAAACCATTGAAGCATTCCTTTTTTTATTCCTTGTCACTACATCTTCTTTCAAACCATATGAATCGCGCACTGTGCTATTCCTCATTCTATCAGCTATCGTCACTCTACATAAACTCCTTAATGACTGCATTTCTGCAGCCATAATTCTATTTTTCAGGCTTCTTCTGCCACTCCCAACATTCACTTCCATACATCACCGCATTATGAACAGCCATCCGTGACTTTTGGGACATTATTTGGCTGTTCTATATACCATGGATGGCACCATTCACTACGTTACCCTTTTGCATTCTTCTCTCAATATCTTCATCACACTTCCCATCCCTTATAAACATACTTACCAAGTAACCAAATTTATTGACTTATTCAACTTTTTCATCCTTTATCATTATCTCACATTCTGTCAGTTCATCCTCTCTCACCATGTAATCCTGACAAATAATAAAAAAACACATCTCCACATCCCCGTATAGGATGTAAAAACAAGAAAAATAATTATTATAAATTAATTTTATTTTCAATAAAAATACTTACTTACTGTAGATTATTTCTTATATAAATACATATCTATTGAAAGATATGTATTTATATCTAAGATTTATATCACTTACTTTAGTATTTATTTATTTAGCTTATCTACGTGTTAGTATAAGAAATATTGGTGTCATAAAATAAATATGAATTTAGTACTAGGGATCGTTAACCCTATTTTACCAGCCTTAGTAGGGACTGTCTGCACCTGTCTCTACCATGTATTTTGTTTTAATGTGACGTGACATTTGCTTTTTTTATGGTAAAAAAGATAGGTCCATAACTCAGTTCACGGTATCACACCTTCACCAAACTGAATCGGACCCTAAAGTCATTGTAATAAAGCTCACTATTTTCAAGATTTTTTTTTAAAAAATCCCCAAAAATAATTTTAAAATTTATAGTCTATCTAAAAGAAGCTCTAAAATCATCGTGAAAAGGTTCAAAATCAGTACCAATCCCTAATGTTTTATCTAAAGACACACGTGAGAAAGGGTAAATACATATTTCCAACTATACAATATAAAAAGTCTAAACCAAAGAATTTGGAAAAAATAGAATCTGTGCTAAAATAAGAACTAATTCATTGTTATTTGTCTCATTTATATTATGTTTATACCACGTGTGACTGAAAGAGACAACTACTTGGACTTTCCTTTATTTCAAAGGTTGGCACTTTTTTGCAAATACAACCACTTGTAATTGTAGTTGACTTTTAATACTGCTTAATTAAAAGTCACGTGGTAGTAAGAGTAGCGGCATAATTGTTCCGTCATCCTTTTTTGAAGTATTTTAATGTCATTTGTTATTCTGTCAAATTAGGTTGTCAAATGATCATCAAAACTAGTGACAACCTTCTAAATTACGAATGTAAAAATGTATATTCATCCCCTTCTGACTTCTTTTTAATGCCATAAGTGAAAATAGTGTAAACGGTTGTATTTTGTTATTTATTTTAGCTATTTCAGGTACTGTGTCTTAAGTCCAAATTCTTTGGTCTAAACGGTCTTACGGTCAATACTCAAAAACATTTGCCAAACTAAACTGTTCTCTAAATCTATTACGATAAAGTGTAAAATACTTGTTTACTGTCTAACCCAATACATTTTCCAAACTGAATCGAGCCCTAATGTCATTAAAATTAAGTTCAGAATCCCCTACCGGGCTCTACCTAATCTAAAGGCGAACATACACGTGACACAATGACGTCATGCAGCGATGTTATCTGAAAGGGTAACTCTACTATTTATTTTATGTTTACAATATTTGACCTCTAACAGTTAATTTTCAATGTCAATTAAAAACTGGGTCTCGTCACGTGACCTCATGGTCCATCTTGAGGTGCCCCAAATTTTAATTTGATAACAGGCCAATTATTAATGATAAGGCCGAAGCGAATAAAATACCTTTGTCCGGCATAATGATGGTAACCAAGACAGTCGGTGGTTGAAACGATTTTGCTCTTGAACCTCCCTTTTTTTTATTGTGGTTCGACATCTGATGTCAACCCGCCTGATGATAAGCAAGGGGAGGTCCAAGAGTGACGACGACTGAGAAAACCGAGTTTGTTCACAACTGTCTCAGTCGCCGCCACTATGCCGGCCGTCCCCTTGCTTACTATCAGGTAAGTCGAGGTCAGATGTCCGTCTCAATAAGATAATCTTATAATCTCAATAAAAATCTCTCATCTTATACGTATTTATTTCAAATCTTTATTGCACAAAAGTTGAAGCTAAAAATTAAGCAGCTGTAGGCAGTTTGAAGGCAAGTTTGGTGTAGTGGTAGTATTGATGATAATGATCAAACGTGTCGTCGCACAAACGATATTCGTCACAACGATTAATAGTCTCGTTTTATTGGATTTAGCCTAGCTTTTATTATTTTGACAACCGCCGAGAGAATTGCCAACCTAACCCCGCTGAAGCTAAAAGTTAAAGCCATATTTCTATATGTTACATATCTCATGGTTTTAGAGACCCTTATGATTTATCATGAGGTATGCCATCTGCATCCCTAATTTGATGCCCAGCTAATTTAAGTTGGAGCACTATATGTCTATTACCTAAATATATATCTTGGAGCCCTATCATCAGGTACTTAAAGGTCTTGCTTAAAGGTAGCCTGTAGGTTATTTTTTATTTATTTATTTACATTTCTATACTAAGCTAATAAAGTGCTTGTATCATAGAAACAGGACCAAAGTACATATATCAAAGATATATTGGTACCGGTGGGTGGTCTCGAACTTGTGCTCTCGGTTTGCGTAACCATTGCACTGTCACTACACCACGGCTTGACGCCATATTAAAATCAAGCTGGTCCTGCGTGACAGATATAATTATAATACTTACTATTAAATATACGTCACAGGTACTATTTTCAGCTAATTACTACAGACGTACAGGTAGGTATGATGAAAGAAAACACTCTGGATTTAAAGAACCTGATGATGGATCCTCACAGATCAGCAAAACCACAAGAAATAGAACTATAGTGCTTTATTTTAATTTGGCATATCAGCCTTTGGCTGGGCTGATATGACATTAACACTCTAGAGCAGTGTTTCCCAACGTGGGGGCCACGCCCCACAGGAGGGCAAATTGATAGTTAAGGGCAATTTAAAAATGGACTTTAACGGCTAAAACGACTTTAACGGCAAATTCCTAAAAAAAATGCTATTATCATGTTTATATTTAATAAGGGAACAAAACAATTTTAGAAATTTTAAGTTGGGGCATGGCCTAAAAAGGTTGGGAAACACTGCTCTAGACTACCTCATGATGGACCACAGGGACGTAAGGGGTCCTGTTATGGACTCAAAATCACGGTTTATAAACGCAAGTTTTACCGCGAGGATCAGCTAGTTATACATAAATTATATATTCTTATGAAACACATGAAAACAAATAATAAAGTATATTTTTTAACAAATACATAATGACTTATCAAAGTTATCTTTTAATTGAAGTGTTTGGAGATAAAAGCAATTAGAAATCTTTCATAATATTTACTTTACTGGGTTAATGGTGGATCTGTAAACAACAAAATTCAAATAAAGACTCAAATACAGTCGGAATCAGAGACAAGTAACCCTATTAATTAATTCATGCAAAAGACAACTAATATTAACAGCCGGTTGTACTAAAAATAATAATATACGAATTTGTAAAAAGTATCGTATAAGTAAAAGAAAATGGGGTTGCACCACTCTTTAACTTCACATTTTACATTTACGTTTAACGGATATTTTATACAGAGCTAAAGGACAACATTCATTTTGGGTTTCTATGTACTACTTTTATTATTTCTATTGATAAAAACATATATAAATAGTAGTTTCGATATAAAATGAATAACAACCTAATTCACGATTTTTTAATAGTAAACGTAATAGAATAACTATAAAGTAAAACTAAATTGAAACTTTTTTGGTACAACCGGCTGTAAATCTATAGTTAAAAAAACTAAAAAACTCGTTTATATGACCATGTCAACTAGTAAGTAAATGGTAACCAAGAGGAGGTCCAAGAATGGCGACGACTGAAAAAGCCCGACTTAGTTCACGGTTGCCTCAGTCGCCGTCACTATGCCGGCAAAAAAATATTTATTGAAATAATTGTATTGTCATCGGTTTTTAATACGTGTACAAATTTTCAACATATTCAGACCTTTAGAAGTGGGTGAAAATTAATTTGAAAGATCCGTTACATAGTTACATACATACAAGTCAAGCTAATAAAAGCGTGTTATTAAAAAGAGAGTTCAGGGCCCCAATTTTCTTGAATGTTATAAGAGAATCGGGGCCTAAAGACTTTGGCTACGTCCGCACAGGCAGGAGGCTTGCTAAGCGTCTAGTCTAGAGCCTAGAGTTTTCCATTCTGGTTACTAGCTAGGATACACGCTGGCCGCACTGGAGGTGGTTTACGTGGTGGGTTGCTGATGCAACCTAGTGACAAAAAACCAACACGTTTGTTTACTAAGCGACGCATAGTAAACAAAGTGCACGCTAAGCGACTAGCTATGTGCCAAGCGCGCAGTGCGGCCAGCCACGAACATTCTAGAACGTTCGTTTTACTAAGCTACTCGCTAGGCTCTATGCGCTTAGCAAGCCTCCTGCCTGTGCGGACGTAGCCTAAGTGTTGCCTGCAAACACCAAGCATGTGTGGAGGCGTTCTTAGGGTTTACAAAGTTGTATTGATTTTAATGGAAAAGCCGACGGACTTATCTTTCTAATTACAGTTAAAATGGCTACCATAATTAATGTGTTAGATTAGATATAATTACTATTTTAATGATATTATTTGTAACATTTACACATTAAAGTTATATCAGTGTCTTTAATGGAAAATATCTATAATGTCTTTTAGATAATATCTATGTATCTTTATTTATTTTATTATAAAACTTTATGCACTATGTATAAAGGTGAACTTATTGCCGCTAGATATTATCAGCCAGTCAACTTTATTAGGCGACAGGCGTGGACGAACGGTTAGCGTCTGGTTTGTTTCGCGTAAAGTCACGGTCGGAAAAGATATACCAAAATACCCAGTTTGCCGATCCGGGGTAGTACCCCACCACTTACAAGCATACAGACCCTGAAATGATTTGGTTGCGTTTCGGGATCAGATTGTAAGTTACCAGTTCCAACTAGGCCGGCATAGTGGCATAGTTATTGAATCGTAGTAGCAGTAACATCCACTCATGGACCACACTCCAGCTTAACATTAAGCGGGGTGCTATCATATGTCGAGTCACAATAACAAAAACCAACAGAACGATCAAAATAAAGGACAAGATAATAATAAATAAACTGTTGTAAAAGTACAAATACATACAGGGCCGTCTTAAGCATATTCAGCGCCGGGGTGCGAAAGTCAAGGCTCCGCTCGCGTGGTCTCAGTGTGATAGGTACCTATCGAAGTTTATGGCGGTCGGCATGCGCCCCCTAGGACTCTGCGCCCGGGTGCACCGCACCCCTTGAACCCCCGGGTAAAGACGGCCCTGAATACATACGTACCTAGATAAATAAGGCATAGTGATGGCGACTGAGGCAGCTGTCAACTAATGTGTTTTTTTCAGTCGCTGGCACACTTTGATCTCCCCTAGATTACCATCAGGCAAGTCGAGTTCAAACGTCACATAAAAACATTTTTTTTCTGAAACGAAAGTGAAAATATACACACACGAGCTTAGTTGGAACTGGCAAGTTACAAAGCGGATCCCGAAATGCGACTAAGTCACTTCACGGTCTGTGCACTTGAGTGGTGGTATTACCACTGCCTACCACTCTTAAATATAGATTTATTAATATGGATGTGTATATTGTTTCAGCTCAAAGGACGATGAGATTGACGGCAACTGCATAGTACGAGCTCGTGGTCTACCTTGGCAGTCATCAGACCAGGATATTGCCAAATTCTTCCGTGGACTAAATGTTGTCAAGTATGTGCCATCTTATGTGCCATCTTATGTGATCTACGTATAGTTAACGGCAGAAAAAACACACTGACTTTTACCATAAGCTGCGCGGAGTTTTCTTTTCTTTGTAGAACAATTGATAAGTGGAATGCTTTGCCTGCCCATGTGTTCTCTCCATCCTATAACCTTGGATCCTTCAAGCTAAGCGTGAAGAAGCACAATTTCTTTGGCCGGCATAGTGACGGCGACTGAGGCAGCCGTGAACTAACTCGATTGTTTCAGTCGTCGTCATACTTGGATCTCCTCTTGCTTATTATCAGGCGGGTCGATGTCAAATGTCGTGTCACAATAATAAAAAAAAACCTTAGGCCGGCATTACGACGGCGACTGAGGCAACCGGGAACTAACTCGGTTGTTTCAGTCGTCGTCGCTCTTGGATCTCCTCTTGCTTATCATCAGGCGCGTTAAGGTCGCGTCACAATAAAAGCGTAAATTCTACTCTCATGCTTCTTTGCCACACACAACATTCACTTCCATACATTAATAAATAATACCTATATACTTTAAAGAGTAGTAGGCAGTGGTACCCAGTCTGCCGATCCGGGGTAGTACCACCACTTACAAGTATACAGACCTTGAAGTGATTTGGTCACGTTTCGGGATCAGCTTGTAAGTTGCCAGTTCCATCTAGGCCGGCATAGTGGATGTAATTGCTACACACAGTTATTGAATTGTAGTAGCAGTGACATTCATTCATGGACCACACTTTGGCTTAACATCAAGCGGGGTGCTGTCATATATCGAGTTACAATAAAAAAAAAACTGGTCGTCATAATTCTGTCTTAATAATTCAAGTAGTTTAACCAGCTTGTTTATTTTCAGGGGTGGCGTAGCTCTCTGTCTGTCAGACCAAGGGCGGCGGAACGGCGAGGCGTTGGTGCGTTTCATATCACAAGAACACAGAGATATGGCACTTAAAAGACACAAACATCACATTGGGCCTAGATATATTGAGGTTAGTTAATTATTTTATTATTAGCTTGACTTGTATGACAGCACCCCGCTTGATGTTAAGCCGAAGTGTGGTTCATGAATAAGTGTCACTGGTACTGCAATTCAATAACTGTGAGTAGCAATTACATCCACTATGCCGGAACCGGCAACTTACAAGCTGATCCCGAAACGTGACCAAATCACTTCACGGTCTATATACTTGTAAGTGGTGGTACTACCCCGGATCGGCAGACTGGGCACCAATGTATGTAACTATGTAAACTATTATCTTTCAAAATAATTTCTACTCATTTCTAGAGGTCTGAATAATTTGAAAATTTGTATACGTATTAAAAACCGATGACAATACAATAATTTCACAAAATATTTTTTTTGGCCGGCATAGTGATGGTGACTGAGGCAACCGTGAACTAACTCGGTTTTTTCTCGAACTTCCTCTTGCGTGTTTTGTTAGTTTTTTTTAACTATAGATTTCTATTAAACTTAATGCACTACAGCGGCACGCTATGATGACCATTTCGAAGTTTATCATCGTTCAAATTGCTGTTCTTTATTGTCACTATAAAGAACAACAATTGTTCCTTCAAATGTAATTGTTAATTTATACGAAACTTCATGTGTGGAGTACCGGCGAGTGGTTTTGAACCCGTTTGAGTAACCAATGCTCTGCCACTACACCACGGTCGCCTTAGTATAGATGTGTTTAAAAAGACTAATAATATATTTAACTTAAGGTATATCGGGCGAGTGGTGAAGATTTCCTCTCAGTAGCTGGTGGGGCTACGTGTGAGGCAGCTGCTTTCCTTTCAAGAGGTGCTCAAGTCATCGTTCGCATGAGAGGGCTACCTTACGATGCCACACCTCAACAAGTGGTAAGTTTCGCTTTTCACATGGTAGATATTGGTTTGACAAAGACGATAGACTTTATCGATGACGACGACTGAAAAATCCGTTTCAGTATACGGCTGTCAATATGCCTTTTCACGTGATGATGAGGAGAATAAATACGTGAGCTAGTGAAGCATTCCACCTGGTCGATTGTTTTACAAAAAAACGATACGCCGAACGTTTTAGTTTGACACCAGATTCGGTCGACAGAATAAGCTTTAAAGAGAAGGTTAATAAGTTCCTCAGAACTTTATCCGTAGTATAGGAGATAATAGACACGTGACCTGTCTATCTCCTAATCCTCGGACAGCTCGGTCCTGCAATAAATCCAGGGCATTACTTGAGTTCTAATCTCATCGTGTGGTGATTTCTTTTCTGTCTGAAAATCACTGATGTCCCATTAGAGATAGTCCCAAGGAGACTGGCAACATTTCCCCTTTATATAGCAAGGCTAATACGTTGACAGAAATAATTGGCAGGACGTCTGGACAACTCCTTGGCCAGGCGCTTCGCTGAAGGTCCCTAAGAGTCATTCGTCTCGACCCCAAACGTTGTAAACTCGTAACATGTACCGAGGTTGGCGTATTTACGTAGCTTGGGGTTCTAAGCAGAAATCGCCACACTTCCCGCGCTTAACGAGGTTGCCTGGATGTGGGACGGGGCTAATGTGTCTACACAAGTCACATCCTACACCAGAGACCTGCCAAGTTTCCACGGTCCAACGGTCATTCCGTCTGGTCTTACCCATATTCTTATAATAAAACATCAATATTTTTTCAGTTGGATTTCTTCAGCAAAGGAGACTTACCAGTCCAGGTTTTGGATGGCGCTGATGGGGTGCTCTTTGTACGTAGAGCTGATGGAAGGGCGACTGGAGACGCCTTCGTACTCTTCGCAAAAGAAGACGATTCACCTAAAGCTTTAGCAAGGCATAGAAAGCTCATAGGAACAAGATATATAGAGCTCTTTAGATCTACTACAGCAGAAGTTCAACAGGTAATTATAATAAAGAACTAGTTCGCCATGGCTACCTAGCTAGTGGCGTAGCTAGGTAACCAAGGGCCAAATTAAAAAATGGGGCCCCACTGCTATGTAAACTGATTGGGTTTTATCAAATAAAAATATGAAATATACAAATACTTTAAAAATGCTAAGCTACTTAAGCTCTTTTTTGTGTATTGCAGTGCAGGTAATAAAAATATTAAGCATTAGCACATAGCGTTAATTTTTAACCGTTCTCAAAAAAAAAAAACAACTCAATTTCACAATAAAACGCACATCGATGAATAATAAAACGCACATATCACTGTCCGTCAAATTGACAACACTGCCAACGTACAGAAATAATTTAGGGGAATTCCCTAGGCATAACTTTTGAATTTCTCTCAACTGAGTTGTCATGATTAAAGTGGGGTTGCAACCTGTCATATTTAATGGCAAAAATGTCCAAAAGTTCAGTTCGATCGAGATTTCTGGTAAGGATTCGAGGGCCCCGGGGCACTGCCCCGCCTAGCCCCTTGGTAGCTACGCCACTGTTTGTAACGTCCGTCATATTAGGTAAGAAATGGCGGCATTTAAGTAATTATGCATTGTCACGAGAACTAAACACGTGTGCCAAATTTCAGCCCGATAGCCTCAGTAGAAGTGGGTGAAATATTGATTTGAGAATTGAAAGATGTGACTAGTTTTAAGATTAAATAAATATGTTGGATTGAAAGGATGGATGAAAGGAGATTGACAAGAGATTTATAAGAGAGGGGAGAAGGGAAATAAGAGAGAGAGCTTGGCTAAATAAAAATCGAGCATGAGTCATGAGCGTCGTAGGTCCAATTAGATTTTGATAGATTAGGTGGTAGAAAGAAATCGGTAGAGGTAGCGTCTACAGGTTTACAAAAATGTAAAAATAAATAGTCACTTTGAAACACTCCAGCGCGTCTGATATTGATAGTGTGGATGTGATGAAAGCAAAAGAGTTGTGTCAGAATCATGGAATCAATGGAAGCATCTTCTTCTGTAAAGTTCATGTTATATCTATTTTTATCTCTTATTACTTAACCCAATGATATTTTAAGAAAAGAGGTAGATATGTTATACGTGCTCTGAAAACAAGCAGTGCAAGCAAACCTGAACTCAGTGTCGCGATGCAGAGCAACATATATTTGTCTCTTTTTCGCTATCATTCCGTCCTACTTCCACTTGTTTCTATGCCTAGTCATGGTTAATTGTTCTAACTTGTGCCATTTGCGAACACTAAAACTAGTGTAAGTGACGTATCAATCAATCAATCAAATTGTCACGCCTTTTCCACAGGGATAGGCAGAGACAACGGAGCGCCATTTGCCACGATCCTGATACAACTCCCTCGCTTCCTTCACATTTACAATTCTTCTTATACAAGCTCTATGGTTATGGCCACTAGGCAACCTAGCTTTCTTGAGGATGTCTCCGAGGCCTGCCTTGTTTAACGTATCCATTTACTTGAGATTTATAAATTCCTTACGTCAATCTTCTTTCACTCATCCTTTCCATGTGCCCAAACCATTGAAGCATTCCTTTATCAATCCTTGTCACTACATCTTCTTTCAAACCAAATCTATCACGCAGTGTGCTATTTCCTTATTCTATCCGCTATCGTCACTCCACATACACTAGTTGACGTATCTACCTCAGTTTACTTAATATCATTGACTTAACCTTATAGTCTGTCTAAGCAGAAATGACGCGCCCCTCGACCGCATTTGCGCACACGAGAAAACATAAAATATGAATGCAACACCCCGAAAATGCAATTGGTCATTCAGTTGCTGGTTAGACACAAAAGGTGGAGCACACTGATAAAGTATAATAGTATATTTAGTAATATTTGCATTCACACATTTAAATAAACTAACAAAGTGGAGGGGTGCGTCATTTATAGTTAGACAAGCTATACTAATATAGAATGGTTTGTAAAATGCATAATAAAGTAGGTAATTGAGTATTATTTGTAAGAGAACAAAAGGATAATAAGATGGACGAAATATTATTTTAAAATTACCTTTTTATGTTATTTAGCTTGCCCTTGAGATAGCAAGGTAACGTATATGCATGCAAAACAATTGGTGCGTTTATATTTGTGTATAGATCCCGGCAGAAAAAGAGAACTGGCATTGAAGCTGCGCAGTGTTGTTACCTGTTTACTTTTCGTATTACAAATGTATATAAATGAATTAAACTAATTTTATGCGGCTTACTATCGCGTTTATTTTGGTTTAGATTTTATATTTTTTTTTATTATTCCGACGTTTCGAGAGCTTTGCAGCCATCGTGGTCAAGGAGAGACTGAGGTGTTGGTTGTTTCCAGAACTACCCCGTTTGATGTTTTGATTTTGTTTTTCTGTTCCCGGTTAATCTAAATAAAATAAACGCGATAGTAAGCCGCATAAAATTTGTTTAATTCAATAATCAATGTTCGCGCAAAATCTAAGAAAATACAATGTGTACAAAATTATAAATATCATTTATTATGTGCACGATTCTATATATGCGCGGACTTGCTTCAGCCATCCAGCGCTTTTGTAATCTGCCGGTACTTATACTGAGCAGCTCAAGTCAGCGCTCTTTTTTATGCCGGGGTATATACCTATGCATATGTAAAAGTTCCCGTCACCGAACGCTTTGTATTTATTTTTATTAAGGCTTGACATTAGACAGCCTGATGTTAAGCTAAAGTGCGGTCCATAAATGGAGGCAACTGTAACTACTGTTAATTAAGTGCAAGTAGCAATAGCCTCCACTATGCCTGTCTGTAGACTTGTTTTGTTAAATAAATTTTAACTTACTTAAAGTTTGACAAGCACAAGGAATTTGAGAAGGCTGCAGGGCCGGATTTGGGGGAAAACATATTTAAAATTCGACGGGTCAGCGACTTTTTTTTCGCATTTTTACCAGCTTTACTCATACAAACATATTCTTGGACCTCCTCTAGCTTACCATCAGGCAGGTCGAGGTCAGATGTCGAGTCACAAAAAATTAACATTTATTTTATCCTTTATAGGTACTAAATCGTTCACTAGAAAACCGCACGACTTCAACTACTAATCCGACAGCCCCTACAGCCCCTGCTGAGGCCCTAATGCCAGTCGCCATTGTACCACAAGTACCACAACACGTGATAACATCCGGCACTGCCAAAGACTGTATTAGGTTACGTGGATTGCCTTATGAAGCTCAGGTATTTACTTTTTTTTATTTGATTCTTTTATTTTTTATATATACATATATCCAAGTCGAAGACATCCTCAAGAAAGTTAGGTTGCCTAGTGTCCATAACTGTAGAGCTTCTATGTGGATGTGGCACAACTTCCACGATCCTGTCTTTTCTCTATTGTCGTTGCCTATCCCTGTGCGAAAAGGCGAGACAATTTTATTACTTGATTTCCATATAAGTATATTAAGCTACTAAAGTTTTTATGCTATATCATAGAAACAGGACAACCAAAGTACATATAATATCAAACATAAATTGGTATCGGCAAGTGGTTTTAAACCCGTGCTCTCGGTTCGCACTGACACTGCGATCTAAATTAATTAAAAAAATATCAGTCAATCAATCAAATTGTCACGCCTTTTTCCTACAGGGATAGGCAGAGACATTGGAGCGCCACTTACAACGATCCTTACACAGTTCCCTTTCTTCCTTCACATCCACAATTCTCTTCATACATTAAAAAATATATATAATAATTCCAGGTGGAGCATATTTTGACGTTTTTGGACGAGTTCGCCAACCATATAGTTATGCAGGGTGTCCATATGGTATATAATGCACAGGTAATCACATTTGTATATATAGGTTAAAAAAGAGTTGCCAGGAAGAAAAAATAATTGACATTAGAAAAGTGTTGCGAAGATAATTTTAAATATTAAAAAAAATACAATGAAACTAGCGCGAACATCTTTGCGTTTGTATAGTAAGCATTTGTAAACGTGTTTGTATCCCAGAAACTGGGTGACCAACCTTGACCATGAATGCCTCCTATCATACATAACCAAAATTAATGATTTATTAATCTTTAATTTTGTATGGGGACTTGGGCTTAATTGTACTGCATATAAAATAGTTTGATGTACGAAGACTAAAATGAATTTAAAATATATCCTTTATTTTGCATAGTTTAGGTGTGCAAAATGATCAAACTATAACTATGACAGTTCAAAGCAGAACTGTTAATTTCTTCTTTCTTCTGTCTTTGTGATTGACAGACGATACAAAATCCATATCTTATTTTCAGAATAACTCAATTGCACAGCAATTAAAAGCAAATTTGTCTTTAGTTTTATCAATACAAGTATCTTAACTACCATTTATATATTTTTTCATCATTAGACATTACACAAGTAGTACATAAAAGCCCAAAATTAATGTCCTTTTAACTTTAAATGGTACTTCATGGGAGAAAAATTAATGATACCGGAAACAGGTTACAAACCGGGATCTCGTGGTTTACGAGATCATGGGCGTCTACCACTTGAGCATGTCAAGTGGTATAGCCTTATAACCGACAATTGACAGCACCCTGCCTGATGTTAAGCTAGAGTGCAGTCCATGAATGGAGGTGACTGCTACCTCAGATAAATAAAGCTGCTGCATTTGCTAGTTGGAACCGGCAACTTACAATTCGATCCCGAAACGTGACTAAGTCACTTTACGGTCTGTAATACTTGTAAGTGGTGTATTTCACAATATCATTGTTAATTTCAGGGTCATCCAAGTGGTGAGGCGTTCATACAAATGGACAGTGAAACAAGTGCATTCCTCTGCGCTCAACAGAAACACCATAGGAATATGAATTTTGGCAAAAAACAAAGATATATTGAGGTTATTATTATATATATATTTAAAATTTACATTTCTATAATAAGCTACTAGAGTGCTTGTATCATAGAAACAGGACAACCAAAGTACATATATCAATGATACATTGGTACCGGTGGGTGGTCTCGAACTCGTGCTCTCGGTTTGCGCAACCATTGCACTGCCACTACACATCGGTCGCCTGTTATTATTTACACGCTTTTATTACCTCGACTTGTATATGTACAGTCAAATTAGTTTGGAGGCGTTTTTACATTTGTAGTAGTGCGTGTAGTACACACGCCTGAGAGCGCGTTTCCATTATGTCGTGGCGGTAGATAAAGATGATACGATCTCCTATCATTATACTTGCATTCAATAATCTGTCCAATTAATCAATCAATCAGCGCGATTGAGTACCTAAGTACTGTATTCCTCTGTAACCAATTTTTTTGTTTGTTTGTAAAAAAATGGAAATAATGGCGTCCGAATCAACGAGAAAAATGCTAAAATGGACAGACAGTGTAATCACACGTGTAATATTGAGTCGATTAATATTGAACCGTGAGAACGCTACAGTCAATATTCGCATTCATTTTTTGTTGAACGATAAATATTGAACAACTAAATTCTCCTCGTGAGAACGCCGAGGCAAATGATGATTGACATTTTATACTGATTAATATGTAATCTTTCACCAGGTATTCCAATGCTCCGGCGACGACATGAACCTAGTACTAACAGGTGGAGTGACACCAGCAACATCACCCAAAGTCTTATCACCTGGTACGTTAATCCCACAACCGCCAGCCGCCACATCCCCACGATTACTAGCTCATCACATTGCTCAACAAAACTTACTAGCTAGACAACAAGAATCTTTACTCCTAGCTTCTTATCGGCAACCTTTTCTGCTGCCCTTCATGCGCCCTAACACACCCGTTCCCACTTCAACATACAACCCTTTACAATTCCTACAACCTACCACATCAAACAAACGTACTTACGAGAGAGCTTTCCCGCAAACTGACGTAGCCACGGCGTCCAAACGTGCGTATACTCTACAAACGCCGATACCTATGTCGATGCCCGTGTTGTCTTACGGCTCTACAACACCTATTTTTACATACTCAACTAATTCGTCAGTCCTTTCGTCGTATTCTAATTTGGCCGGGTTGCCGACAGCTTTGCCTTACGCGTCGAATTTAGCTACGGGATTGCCGCCGACGTTGGCAAGCCCGTTCGCGGGAACTTTGCCCATGTTTCCGTCATATCAATATTACCCTGGAATGTAGATTACGGTCCTAGGAAGAAAACTATTTTTCACACCAAGATAAAAAATCAACTTTTCACGTTATTTTGCAGGAAGAGATTGTGGCACTTTTCTCTCGTATAATAGGGTGAAAAGTCAAACTTTTTATTAAGGCGTAAAAAAATAATATAATCGTGTTTTAGAGTAGCTTTGATCGTAGTTGAAAAAAATCGTGTAAAACAGCTAAGAGCAATTCTTAATTTTCCAATTAAATTTAAGATTTTAGACGAAAGTAGAAAATGAAATATGAGAAAAATAACAAAGAATAATATTATTATTCATAAATATTTTTATTATACCTAGAGTTAAAATTTTATTTGAAATTAGTTTTTAAAAAGAAAAATTGTCTAAATCATAACAGGGTAAAATTAAAATGACAAATAACCCTTAAACCGAATTGTTTTTTATATATTATAAGAATTAATTAGAAATTTATTGCGTTTTGCAACAAATCAAAAGTTGTGAATCTTTTTTTTTAATTAAATTTTAATCTTTTCAAAACTAAATAAATCATGTTTTTTCTTATCGGGTTCTTATTTTTTATCAAATTTTTCTATAACGATTTATTTCCAGGGTTATTCCCCATTCCCTTAAGTTATAAGTTAATTCCTTAAGTTGTATGTCATCATTTAAAGCTAATTTTTGGCAAATACTAAACTAACACTATTGTTTGACAAATCTTATTTACACAAGTACTTAATAAACCTATATATATTTATAAAAAAACGTGATGATAAAACGAATTTATACATTTTTTTATACATTTTTTCTACCATACGGCAGCTATTTTGAACTTGTTTATTGCTTGTTAACTTTTCCTTTTTTTTTAATTTGTTAGAAATTCTCATCTTTTTTCGTTATTTTTATTTTAATTACATTAGTTTTACGATAGATTGAAAAGTTATTTTAGTGTTTTATGTAGAAATAAGGAACATGGGTCTGCGCGCGTATAAAATAATAATTTTTCTTAACATATCGTTTGTTTTTGTGATTGAAAAATAATGTTACATTAAGTTAATAGCGACCTTCCATGGCTTCCGAATTCTTCAAATTAATTAAACTAATGAAATTAAACGCAAAAATTATATATTTTCTTAAAAAGAATTACGTAAATTTTATGAAAAAAAAAAAGAATAGACAATTATTTATATCATACAATATTTACTTAGTACCTACAGCAACAATTTATACAACATTATGTACTTATTATGGCCATATCTAATACAAGAATATGTACTTATTATGGCCTTATCTAATACAACAATATGTACTTATTATGGCCTTATCTAATACAACAATATGTACTTATTATGGCCTCATATAATACACCAATATGTACTTATTATAGCCATATCTAATGCAACAATATGTACTTATTTTGGCCATATCTAATACAACAATATGTACTTATTATAGCCATATCTAATACAACAATATGTACTTATTATAGCCATATCTAATGCAACAATATGTACTTATTATGGCCTTATCTAATACACCAATATGTACTTATTATGGCCATATCTAATACACCAATATGTACTTACTATGGCCATATTTAATACAATAATATGTACTTATTATGCCCTTTTATAATACAACAATATGTACTTACTATGGCCATATCTAATACAACAATATGGACTTACTACATATGGCAATATCTTATACGACAACCGTAGACCCATACAAAAATGTATTTAATTTTAGGTCGTTTTGACAACAATATTGATAGGTAAATAAATTAAGCGTTTTTTGAATAATGATATTTACGATTAAATTCCCGTTTTTGTGATTAGAAAATAAACATTCCTTAGATTTAACTGTTTGTGGTTGTTTACGCTTTTAACTAGGACCCACAGAATAATAATAAAATTAACATAATAAAATTTATATAAAATTTTATACGGTAATTTCGTGATACAAGGACCATTGCACGTAAAAAAGTACAGTTAGTTCCAAACTTCATGGCGGTTTAGTCCCGGCAGATAAAAAGAGCCCTGACTTTTGACAATATAAGGATCGGCACATCAGAAGAGCTCTGGGCGACTGCGGTAGAATCAACCGCCTATCTATACAGTCGTGTATATAATTAATAATATTTTAAATTTATACACATGCGTAATACGAAAAGTAAGTATAGTAAGGGAACGAGTTAAATAAACGCGCTAGGAATGCAGTTGTGACGTCATGGTCACGTGTCTGTTATGAATAGTGATGTAAAAAATGCAAAATGTCGATAACAATAAACACACACTTTCCTTAAAACGCAAATAGATTTAGTTATTAAAAATTATAAATGTTAATTAAATTGAAGTATAAACATATTAATTTAATTTTGAGAATAGTGACTGTTTTTTTTTCTTTTTCATACATTTTAATCATGTTTCTAATAACTGCGGATGACGACTCTCTTTTATTCAATTAACTCACTAATTTTTCAATAATCAAACCAACAAAATATGGACACGATTTTATCGATGTTAAATGACATCGCCGAGCTATGAGCGTTACTAATAGCGGCCACTAAAATACGGGTGGGAGTTGTTTTACGCCCCACCGCACCTCAGCCCCTGAATCCATTTAACTCGTTCCCCTACTATAGGTAACAAAACAGGTCAATGCCAACGCTTTATCTGCCGGGAGATCTACCTATGTTAACAGCGACAGTTAGAATAATAAGCTCTCTCACCTACTTTGACCCTTGTTATTCTGTGCTTTATGTATTACGCATCTTATTACGTCTAACTTCAAAGCTGCCATCAAGTTTATATTGAAAGAATATTTACTCGAAACTACCTATAGGATTATTTTATTATTGTATCTTTGAGAATAGTCGAGTTTAGGTGTAGAGACGAAGAGATCATGTTTAAAAGTACTTTGGCGTCTATGATATAATTATTGATAGTATATTTCTAGCGCTTGACTGTGTAGTTTCCTGCGGTACGGAAGCGGTGACATGTGACCATGCATTGCTTCACTACAGCAGGAATCAACACAGTTGAGGCCTATGTCCGTAATTTTATATATAAATAAATTAGAAACGTTACGAAAATCAAATAATCGTTATATGGTCCTAATTATGCGGTTTTGTAGCTCAAAAGGATGTTTATTAGTTTAAATAGCAGCTATTTGTGTACTTTCAATAATTTAAAGAGTACAAAAAAACTCTTGTGTTTCTATTGGAAATGAAGATGAGTGCGTAATTTTATTTTCATTGTCTAACTGGAGTTCCGTCAATGACAGGGTTAAAAAAACTTTGAGTAGCATCCACTATGCCGGCCCAGTTGAAACCGGAAACATTCAAGTGAACGGTCTGTACTCTTGAAATTGGTGGTACTACTAGGGTTTCCAACTCAATTGATTATTAATCTGGGAGGTGAAAAGAAAATCAAATATATTTTATTTAGAATTGTATTTTTTACACTGCGATCAGTTTGTAATACCTTTGGATTACAAACGATATAATCATAAAATTGTTTACATGTGTTATCATTGAAGTTTTAGCACACTTGTATTTTAGACTTTTTGGGGGGAATCCCTAAATTCCGGTAGGGCTGGCAACCCTAGGTACTACTACAGATCTAAAGACTGTAAATTCACCAATTGTATGCCTACCAATCTTCCTTACAAAAAATACTATTAGTAGATGATTTATCTAATTAAAAAGTCTAATTTTAACTTATGTCTGTTTCCATTAGAGACATAGAATTTACGTTTGTGTGTGTTCACGTTTTTGTTTGTTTTATTTACACTTTTAAGTTACGTGTTTAAAATACTTGTTAGGCGGGTTAATCAAGGTATAATTATAATAATATTTTAATTCTAACGACGTATATGATGCGATTAAAACAAGAATAGGACGAAATCGGCGCCATTTTGTGTCGTCTAACTCTCCAACCAACTTCACTTTAGTATGGTTTATTTTCCATTGCGGACCGTCAAAAAAAGACACCTTTGAATCAGTCAAGTGAAGTTAGTCAACAGCCCGTCCTATTCTTATTCTAATAGTATAGTAAGCCAGTACTTAACTTACGAGAGTCGTTATGATGAAATGAATTTTCTTGTTTAATTATTTTTAATGAGGTCCTAAGTTCTTAAAAATATTATATGGTGGCCTAAATGTTTTGATAAATATAATTAAACTAAATAAAATACATCATTTAATGACGTCACATCAGAGATAGTCCCAAAAGGAGACCGACAACATTTCCCCTTTGTATAGCAAGGCTTATATGTTGGCAGAAATAATTGCCAACCTTCCTGTCTCCAGACTTCTCCGTCAGCCGCTTGGACAACTCCTTGGCCAGGCGCTTAGCTGACGGTCGAGATATATATTAAATAAAATAATATATTCTAGTATTTTATTAGTATCGACGTATATGTCAGTATTTTAACTTACGACCATATTCGGTATAATACAATTAACTTTCTTGTTTAATTGATTTTTTATTCAATCCTTAAGCTCTAAAAGATATCTGTCAGTTTAAATGTTTTGTCGAAAAAAATATTTTATAGACCCGTCTCGCAAATAATGTTAAGTAGTTAATAAGTTGTTTGATTTCCTCTCCTTCCTGTCTTTCTTTCCAATTTTTTCCTCATTATGTCTTTCGCTTTACATTTCTCATAATTTTGTCTATTTTCGGGATAAATAAGTTTATATTTACTAAATCATGTTTGAAATACAGTTAAAACTTACATATTACTGCATTTTTAACTCAATATTTAGTAAGAATATATTATATGTATATGTTATCTGTTAATTGTAGACAGATAATATATATTTTCCTTTATTTTAGTCCTTCGAGGTATATTTGGTACACTTTACTAATGCATTTTTATCACTTATAAGCTCAAGGTCATTTTATATACTGCCCTCACACCACTGTCTCAAATGTATTTGAAATAAATTATAAAAAAATACTTAATTTCGGATTATGATATAAATAAAGCCTTGTTTCATAATAGATTTTTAACTTTAGGCTAATACAAACTCAATTCAAGAACAATCGTTCTATTTTCTTACTTTTTTTTCTAACATTTTCCAAACTAAGTATTTATTTGTAATTTATTTCGTAACTAGTTATTAAAAACTAAATAAACAAAAAATAACATAATTTATGTGCATTTGTTCGTAAAAGTCACTATAAATAGGTAAAAGGGTTTTAGTGCTTTAGTGAAGGTTCAAAGGTTGTCATTTTTAGTGATATTGGCAATAAGATTTATGATAATTAATTCTAAATGAAATATACTTTTTATAATCCGCTCTGTTTATTACATGAATTATTCATACTGGGTGTAAATCGATATAGAGGCAAACCCCGTGAACCAGACGTTGTATATACACTACGCTGATGCAGAACAAGCCCAAAAAGCTCATTTTTCGTTAATTTAACTTCTTAACTTTATTGTTCCACTATATATGTATAAACACAAAACAATCAATCAATCTAAAAAAATTGTCACGCCTTCCTCCCACTGGGACAGGCAGAGACAATGGAGCGCCACCTGCCACGATCCTGACACAACTCCCTCGCCTCCTTCACATTCACAATTCTCTTCATACAAGCTATGGTTCATACAAGCTATCATACAATGGTTATGGGCACTAGGTAACTTAGCTTACTTGATGATGTCTAAACACAAAACATCATCATCAATATTGGTGTGACAACCTCGCATATCGTTTTTGGTCATTCAACTCTCAACTGATAGATGAGGGTCTGGTTACACGAAAATCCTAAAAAATCTTGCGTTCATGGACGACACTTCAGCTTAACATCAGGCGGGGTGCTGTCATATGTCGAGCCACAATAAAAAATGTAGTGTAACTGCTTGTTTTGGGTTTGCTTTGTATCTTTATATATCCAGTGTAATCTGTTAGTCAAAGGACAAAAAATAAAATATTGCCAATTTCATATGGTTATTTATTGTAGTAGAAAATTATTTTTATTTACATAAGTTGTTAATGTTTTGGTTGTATCCAAAGCGAATTGTGATTTGGAAATGCATGGTGTTCAACCGTGAGTTTTCACATGTTAGAAGTTTTTGTTCGTTACAAAAACTCAATCGAAACCAAGGTTTGGTGTCTATAGGGGAAATACGAACTAAATATAATTATTGCTCTCGGTCTTTGGCTTTTTTACTAAAATGCAATTGATTAACAGTTTGATACTTTTGATCATCCGTCAATAGATGGTACTCTTGTGTAAAACAAAACAGAATGAGAGTAATTTTACTTTGTCGTGGTCCTCACTCGTCATCCTCACTGTAAATCTTATTTATATCAGTAAGCTATCTAATTCTATCAAACCAATATTGTTTAAAACAGTGGCGTAGCTACCAAGGGGCTCTCAAGCTCAGGGGGCCCCCGAATTCTTACCAGAAATCTCGATCGAACTGAACTTTTGGAAATTTCTGCCATTTTCAAAATAAATATGACAGGTTGCAACCCCACTTTAATCATGACAACTCAGTTGAGAGAAATTTAAAAGTTATGCCTAGGGAATTCCCCTAAATTATTTCTGTAGGTTGGCAGTGTTGTCAATTTGACGGATAGTGATATGTGTGTTAAACAGTAAAAAAAAATTATGATATGTGCTAATGCTTAATATTTTTATTACCTGCCCTGCAGTGCACAATAATAAGAGCTTAAGTAGCCTAGCATTTTTAAAGTATTTGTATATTTCATATTTTTATTTGATGAAACCTAATCAGTTTACATAGCAGTGGGGCCCCATTTTTTAATTTGCCCCGGGGCCCTTAGTTATCTAGCTACGCCACTGGTTTAAAAGATCTTGACTAATCAGACATGGGTCTGACTTTAATCAAACATCAACAACATCAAAACTCCTGTGATAACTGATGAACTTTTTAAAACTTATTGTTAATTTTAAGTGAAAACGCACGGTAATGGTGAGTTAGGACGTTTTTTTTATCTATGTATGGGTTAGCATGGTTAGCTTATTATTCTTTTTGTATTGGAATTGGGCTTTTTAGGATGCATGTAGATGTGCAGAATAATAGTGTTTTTTAACCAATATTGGGGTTAAAAATGACGTGAATAATTTTGAACTCTTTGGATGAATTAAGGAAGATCCTTAGCCATTTTCAAGGCACGATCTCGTGGCGGATACTTTCTCAAACAAAATGTAAAAAATCCTTTCTTTATTTATTTTTGTATGAAATAATATGCTTTTCTAAAGTTCGTTTCTAAGTTTTCTTCAATTGCTATTTTTTTTAAATTAAATGTTCGTGGCTGAAGTATTGTGGTGTGAGGTTCCAATTATTAAAAATATATAATATTGTTCTTTAGGCATAGACTGCAAATTGTACATTCCAAATACAACTGCCATTTTTTGTTTACACCGCTTACAGAACAATATTCAATTGTATCTTGTTTCTTTTTAAAAGTCGCTTTCTATTTTAAATGTTATAGTTTATTAGTTTTAAATCGTTTTTCCCAGGCTATTTTAGTCAAAATGACTTTAAAACAAGCCATAATTCGACCTCTTCGACGCATAAAGTCATATATGCAAATTGCCAACATCATTGATTAATATGAAATAAAATTACATTATTTATTTATATTTAGTGGAGGGGCTTAATAATAATATTGTTATAATAATATGTTACTTGAAATAACGTGATATACGAGGGCGGTTCATTAAGTACCCGTGTTTGAAGACAGAGGGCGTTCCTGAGTGAAGTTAGTGTTATCATCGTGTGCTGCCATCTATCAGACGGCGCTAATATAAAATTCAGACTGATTGATAGGTTAGTTTCGATTTGGCAGCCATTCGAGTCAGACGTGTTTCGTGATTTTCGTTAAGATGGAAAAAGAGCAGTATCGTTCGGTAATTCGCTTTATGTTTTTGGATGGGAAAAAGTGCGAGGAGATAAAAGCAAAGTTGGATGCTGTTTATGGAGACACGTCGCCATCTATGACCACAGTTAGATATTGGTTTAACGAATTTAAACGTGGGCGAACATCCGTTTTTGATGAGGAGCGACCAGGACGCCCGGCAGACGTGGTTACCGAGGAAATCATTGAAAAAGTCCACGACATGATTCTCGCTGATCGACGAACGAAAGTCCGCGAAGTAGCTAAGGCCGTAGGTGTGTCGACCGGAACGGCAATTAATATTTTGCATGATAAGTTGGAGATGAAAAAATTGTCGGCCCGATGGGTGCCGCGATTGCTCACGCTGGACAACAAGCGGATGGGGCTGTTAACTTCAGAGCAGTGTTTAAGGCAATTTAAGCGAGATCCTAAGGACTTTTTGCGTCGAGTTGTCACCGTTGATGAAACCTGGATTCATCATTACACACCAGAAACTAAACAACAATCAAAACAATGGATTTCTCCCGGTGAATCTGCACCAAAGAAGGCGAAGACCGTCCCATCGGCCCGTAAGGTCATGGCGACGATTTTTTGGGATGCGAAGGGCGTCATCCTCATGGATTTTTTAGAAAAAGGAAGAACGATCACTGGACTATACTACAGTGAGTTATTAGACCGCTTCGACAAAAAATAAAGGAGACACGGCCACATTTGGCGAAAAAAAAGGTGTTGTTTCATCACGATAACGCACCAGCACAGACATCTGGTGTTGTCGCGACCAAACTGCATGAATTGCGTTATGAATCGCTGCCGCACCCCCCGTATTCACCCGATCTGGCTCCCTGCGACTTTTTCTTGTTCCCTAACATGAAAAAATGGCTCGCGGGAAAAAAAATTAGCTCAAACGAGGAAGTCATCGCCGGGACAGAGGCGTATTTCGGAGAGTTCGACAAATCCTATTTTTTGGAGGGGTTAAAAAAATGGCCGGAACGTTGGGAGAAGTGTATCTTACTAAAAGGGGACTATGTTGAAAAATAAAAAGCATTTTTTTGAAAAAAATCGTGTCTTCATTTCTAACACGGGTACTTATTGAACCGCCCTCGTACTATAATTTTTAATTCAATACCAAAGTGACAGATAATTTCTATTTGCATCTCTTTTTGACACACGTAATAAATTGAGATACATATGTGAATCAGTTGTCATTTTAGTCCGTGGAATTAAAAATCTTAGTGTAGGTATTTGGTTAAATCATTTAATATTTGACAAAGCTTTAAACATTGGGATTTATTGCACTGAATGTTGCACCAATCAAGTAAATATTACTATGAAACGCACTGTTGCACGTACGACGTTATACGTCGAAGATCGAATTGGAGTTACTCTAAACTCTACTAAATTTAGTTGCCTACATTTTAGCGTTTATTATATTTTGGAAAGTTGTAAGAATAATATGTTACACATTAAATCTGTAGTTTCTTTGGTATGTGGCTGGTTGGTTGTGCTATTTTAATCATCGAAAATGGGTTATTGGTGACTAGAGTTATAAGCTTACTAATTTAAATTGTCATTGTCATTTATGTATTAACATGGCCGTTTATTTTGAACAAAGAATTTGGACTTAAAAAATAGAAGGAGCCCTAAAATAGCTACAAAATACAACCGTTTATACTATTTTTTACTTATGACATTAAAAAGCAGTCAGAAGGGGATGAATATACATTTTTACATTCGTAATTTAGAAGGTTGTCACTAGTTTTGATGATCATTTGACAACCTAATTTAACAAAATAACAAATGACATTAAAATACTTCAAAAAGGATGACGGAACAATTATGCCGCAACTCTTACTACCACGTGACTTAATTAAGCAGTATTAAAACCAACCAAGTGGTTGTAATTGCAAAAAGTAGTGACAACCTTTAAAAGAAAGGAATTGAAGTACAAGTAGTTGTCTCTTTCAGTCCCACGTGATATAAACATAGTATAAATGAGATAAATAACACTGAATTAGTTCTTATTTTAGCACAGATTCTATTCTTTTCATATTCTTAGTTTTGAATGTTATTCTCAATTAGGATGGCTAACAATGGTGTGTAAATTTTTACTTATTAGAGTTCGTGGTGTAAGTTCTTTGGACAATTGAATTGGTTAATAATAATAGTTAAGGCGACCGTGGTGTATTGGCAGTGCAATGGTTACACAAACCGAGAGAGCACGAGTTCGAAACCACCCACCGGTAATAATGTATCTTTGATATATGTACCATGGTTGTCCTGCTTCTATGATACAAGCAAAAAATATTATTGTCAATCACATTCAGCATTTTATTCGATATATTTATTTATAAACGAAATTAATATTAAAATCACGTTATTATAGGCTATATGTCGTATTAAAGCTATTCGCATCTCCGTCATCCCATTGAGAATAGGTATAATCTATCCTATCTTATCTTATAAGAAGTGACAATTTAAATTGGTAAGGTTATACACATCAATAATTGTATAGGGAAGGCGGTCCTATTTGTTCTAACAGCTTTTCCTATCAATGTGCGAATACTTGTGAAGGATGAAGGTGCACAGCTTTGGACATGTTTTAAAAGTATCGTCTTATTTACTAACATATTCTTTGGCCGGCATAGTGACGGCGACTGAGGCAGCCGTGAACAAACTCGGTTTTCTCAGTGGTCGTTACTCTTGGACCTCCTCTTGCTTATCATCAGGCGGGACGAGGTCAGATGTCGTGTCACAATAATAAAAAAAAACATATTATACCCGAATTTGTCAGGAAAAGGTTTAGCACAGGAGTTTAATATTCCATACAAGATGCAAACATCTGACCTTTCTGTTTGGCTTGTTGACTTTCTAGTTATTTTACTTGTGAATTTCAATAACTACGTAGCAAAATAAGAATTTTAATCCTTATCAACATTTTGTTATGGCAGCTAATGATATTTTAAAGCATCTACCACACATCGGTCGGTAATACCGCATGCGTTATTGCGATATCTATAATTAGTACAATATTTATTAGGACGGCTACGAAGTTACACACTGCTGCGATAATAACGACGTAGGCCTGTGCAAGGTATTATCGCATCCGGTATTATCGCATCCGGTATTATCGACCGATAATATCGCGCCTGGGGAGGCTTAAGGAAATGACGTAGATATGTTATACGCGTTCTAAACGAGGCACGTTTAAACTATGCTAATAAGCAAACCTGAAGTCAGTATCGCGATGCAGAGCAACATATTTGGTTTTAAATAAATATCATTCCGTCCTACTTCCTCTTGTGTGTATGCCCAGTCGTGGTTGATCGTTCAAACTCGTGCCAATACTAAAACTCGTGTAGGTGACAACATACCTCATTTTTCTTGATACCATTAATAAAAAATTAACTGTTTTTAAACCCGTGGAAGTCCTGTTTTTATTATTAAATTATTAAATATCGTCTAACCCCCGGTTCCTATATCTAACGAATCGTTTTAAGCCAAGTTACCGTCAACTACTAGCATGAAATATGAAAAAGAGAAACATTTTTTTATATACCATTTTATATCCGCTTATTAAGCGGACATAAGTGAACCGCAGTGGCGTACCGATCGGATACGTCGCCCAGGGCAAGCATCGAGGATCCGCCCCTTTGTAAGTTAACTAAGCTTCCAAGGTTTTAGTGTTCGCGCAAAATCTAAAAAAATCTAACAAATATTTGTTTAATAAAATTAAGCAGATAATTGATCCGGGTCGGGTTATTTAGGATTCTACTGATTCGGGGTACACAGAACGTAAAGCAACTTCTTTTTATGTACGAGCACGTTTCTGAATGGCACGGCTTAAATGTTGCGTGGATGCGACTGACTGCAGCTATTTGACTGTACCATCAGTCGACTCCTTTTATGGACCACACTACAACTTACTTCAGGCGGGGTGCTGTCCTAATATGACACATTAAGTCGAGCGACAATAAAAAGTAGCAGCCGTCGACCTCCATTATGCTCAGGCATGACCAGGCAGTTTGAAGTCAGGTGTCAGGTGACAATAAAAAAAAACGTTTCCTATAATTATTAAATTTTATAATAAAATCGAAGATTTTTCGGTATAACATTTAACTAATAAAAAAGTTTTAAGGTAGTGTTTCTTCTAGCCGATTTAAGGCATATGTTCAAGGCGTAAATCATTTTTATTATACTAGCGGCAAGCTATTTTGACGTTTGACCTGCTCATGAAGTTTCGTATAAATTATTAATTACGTTTCAAGGGGCAAATTGCTGTCCTTTATTGTCACTATGTGCCGCTAGTGTAGTTATACGTATTATAAGTTTATTTCACGAATTTTTTACTTGAAATACAATTTTGTTATAACGATATTTGTTATAGTTATTTATATAGTAATTCTATCGTTATTTAATTGGTTATACACTAATCTTTGCGATTTATTGGCCTATACCAGCGGCACGCTATAAAGGCCGTGTTGACGTTTGATCTATCATGAATTTTCGTATAAAAAATAATTCCGTTTGCAGAAACAAATATTGTCCTGTCCTTAGTGACAATAAATAATAGTAATTTGCTCATTCAAACGTAATTATTAATTTATACGAAAGTTTATGAGCGCGTCAAACGTCAAAACGGTCATCATAGCGTGCTGCTGGTATAATCTGTGCGATTTATTCGCATAGTGTACGTATAACCTTAGTACCCTTAGCAGTTCAGTACTCGTGGTATTAGACAGCACTTTCCCTTCACAAGTAATCGGTTTATTCCTATGTATAAATAGCACAATCGTTGTCCCGTATTCCCTCCTTAATCATCACAATCATTTCTAAGTAATACATGGGAATAATTACACTAGAAATAATTTAATAATTATGGATACATTTATGCGAAATACTGTCCCAGTGAAGAGACGTAGATATGTTATGCGCGCTAGGAAAGAGGCATGTTAAAACTATGCTAATAAGCAAACCTGAACTCGGTGTCGCGATGCAGAGCAACATATATTTGTCTCTTTTTCGCTCTCAATAACTATCATTTCGTCCTATGTCTACTTTTGTGTATGCCTAGTCATGGTTGACCGTTCAAACTCTCGCCGTTTGCGTACACTAAATCTCGTGTAGATGACGTATCTACTAACTTTACTTAATATCATTGTTATTTCTAGTAATTTATTCCTACGTATCTTAGAATACAATTCACAAAAATAATAGTTATTTAACTATAATCGTTATGTTACTTCATGAAAAATATTGTTTTACTTAAACATACACGCGGGTGCGGGATGCCTTGGGGGGAAATATTTGCGTTCGTTCATGGTAGACAAAATGGCGGTCGATACAACGTTTAATGTCCTAACTGCAGTTGTGCTGGTTTTATTGGAAATAAAAAGTAATGATAACATTTTATAGTAAGAGATATGCAGATAATGGAGCGCGATCCGATATTCCGCATTCCGTAGACCGAATCGCCAGTCGAACTAAAAGATTCGGCGCATCTTTTCTTTATAGAACGATCGACAATTGGAATGCTTTACTAAGCCGTGTGTTCAAGCGATGCGAGAAGAGGCATACGGCCGGCATAGTGACGGCAATTGTGGCCTGCATCATGCTCACCACCAGGCAGGTCGAGGTCAGATGTCGATATAAAAGAAAAACCTTTAATTTATAAATCTCTTTCGCTAATCTCCCTTCATTTATCCTTTCTTTGGCTTTTATTTATAATTCCGTACATGCACTTATGCTGATTTTAATTTATTAAAGTCATACGTCAGTTTTTATCATTACTTTTACTTCCTTATAACTAACTTATTGCAGATATGATAATACTCGTTTAGGTCGAGGGGCTTACGAATCAATGTATTTAATATTCGCTTTAAGTAGGTACCAGAAGTAAAATAAATGCATGACAAATCAACAAATTGGTAGCGGAAAGTAAATTATACATTTTAAAAGGTATATTTAACCCTTTCGCCGCTCCAAAAGTCCAGAGTTCTGCATGGAAGGGTTAAAATTTGGGTTATAATATTATAATATGATAAAGTTATATCTTTTAGTGTAAATGGGATTTTTATAATGGTAATATATTTATTATATTTATTATCATGAAATTTATTCACGTAAGTATTTAATTGTTATGGGTTCACATTTTAATTATATTTACAAATGGCATATTTACCTATCATTTATTTTTTTCTAATTTATTTATGACGACATCTCAACCAGTTAAGTTTCTTATGACAATAAAATATTGTTTATAGTTTTTGAATGGATAATCATCATTAGGTAATAATTTACCAGGCATGTGATTAATGTAGTTAACCTTAAAAGTATCCGGCTTGTTAAGTATCCAGTAATTTATTATTCATTCAGAGTTCACTTAGATCTCCTTTCAAAACTTTCAAGGGCATAGATTCTCTTAATACATTATGTCGGCAAAAAAGCAGTGAATTTGCGTCGCGGTCGCAAGTGACCAATCAACGTAGTTTACGTATTGATTTGTCATTCGCTGATTGGTTACGAAGATGTCAAATGTCTTTTTTGACGCCATATTTTTTTAAGACAATCGAGTCCTTAGTGACATGAAGACAGTAAAAGATCCAGTTTAGTGAAATACTGTCTTGTTATGCTTTTTGCTTTGAGTAATCTACGTCACTGGCTAGATTACATATTGTCGTATCGCTGGTTTTTTAATGTATGGTAATTATTAATGTTGAGATGTCGTTTATAAGCTATTGTAGCCATCGTGGAATCGCCGGTAAGTGAGAAGGGGGCCCAGCTTGGTGTGGGCTACGACCACATCTATAACATTAATGGTGTATGATAAAGCACTGCTTTGGTTGACTGACTTTAATATGGTGAGTGTCGAATGTCTTTAATTACTTTGTCTCGGTGTTATGTTATGCTTCTCCTTGTTTTTGCTGTTAGCGTACTACCAATGAAGGATGCAACTGCTCGGTTATAAGGGTCTATCACACGGATGAGTAAATACTATGGAAAATATTTAATATACTAGTTACAATCTTTTTAAATATACTTGTAGATAATTATAAAAAAAATGAAGTTTTATCTCTTAGTATCTCGATATACGACTTTTCAAACAAAACAAATTGTAAAAATTACTAAAAGATATCGACGCGATTTATTTACTCTGGAGATAGACCCTTAGACCGCAAGTCCACGACAGAATTGCCCGCAATCTTGCGATTTTAAAGTGCCAAGCGACACTTTTAAATCTCTTAATCCCTTAAAGATATTTTTGTTCTTGAGCACGTTAGGTTGCGGTCAATTTGTGTAAGTTGCTACTATCACTTTTGAATGGTATTGAACGTCCCAAGTCACTTTTATGTTGAAAATAATTTATGTACGTATCTAGCACTAAACTTATTAATAAGTAAATCAACTTACGATCTTGTGCTATTTCATTTTTAGCGTACAAAATATTAACTTGGATGATTTATATGATGTTTATGTAGTTATTGTTTATGATATTCTTAGTGGGATGTAAAGTTAAATGAACATTAGAAGCTATTTGATTCGTAATTAGTAAAAACAAAACAATATACACTAACTACTACATGATACGTCTTTTTTAATTTAGAAATCTAGTAATTTTATCCTGACATATAAATAATTAAATTACCTTTTGCAAATGGGGTTTTAAAATAAAATATAGAATTCTGTAATAAAGTATTATGATGTATTTTGTCGGGTATAGAATAGTTTTTAAATTCCCGCTTTTTTTAGAATTCTTTATGGTTTTGTTAGGTTTAGCGGGATAGTTTTAGTTTGTTAGAATTTCTTTAATATAAACTATTTATGTGTTTATGTCTACTAACAGAAAGCATGATTTCTTCTGTGTCTAATTTTTATTTGAATAAAATACTTCGATGAGTTACATTTTTTTCTTTTGTTTATAAGATTATATTTACAAATTTTTACCTTAAGTTTATTTTATATAGTTTTAATACACAGTTTAATTTTTTAAACTCTAGGTACTATACAGGCGTTAAAAAGGCGAGCGAACTTAAAAAACGATAAATTAAAGAGCGAATTAACTTTAATAATTTATTTAGATTTTATTTTTCTTTAAAAACACAGCTCGATTTTTTTTAACACCGTATGTAGGTAGATCCCGAAAGATAAATTGAGCGCTGGCATTTAAGCTCTGCAGTTTTGTTGTTTTGTTTTTTATTTAATACTCCCAACGCAATCGTCCAGCGCTTTTTTAGTCTGCACAGATCAAAAGTCAGCGGTCATTTTATTTGCCGGGCCCTAAACACCAATAAAACAAACTAAATAGCTGAAAAACTTATTTTTTATTCTATAATCACGCAGGTCCGCTGACATACTTTTATCCTGCAATGGGACCCACGTTGCCTCCTCCCCCTCCATTGGTATACTGGGGTTACCCAACACCGCCAGTCTCACCGGCACATTACTACCACCCACCACATCATCCACAGACCATGGTAAGTACGTATCCCATTTTTTTTCCACATTACCAAGATATGAGATAATTTACGAATATATTTAAATACTGGAGGTGTATTTAGGAGGTGTTTTCGACCATATCGCAGACATCCTTAAGAAAGCTGGGTAGCCTTATAAACGTAGAGCTTATATATATTTTTTATTTATTGTGACACGACATCTGATCTCGCTCCGCCTGATGATAAGCAAGAGGAGGTCCAAGAGTGACGACGTCTGAGAAAACCGAGTCTGTTCATGGCTGCCTCAGTCGCCGTCACTATGCCGGCCAAAGGTGCTTCTTCACGCATCGCTTGAAGGACCCAACCAAGGTCATAGGATGGAGAGAACACATGGGCTGGCAAAGCATTCCACTTGTCAACTCATGGACGACACTCCAGCTTCACATCAAGCGGGGTTCTACTTTCCACCATATGTCGAGTCACAATAAAAAAATACGGTTTTTCAAAGCAGATTGTTTGTTACAAACCTTATGACGTTTAAACAAATGTATTATAATCTTAATATAGATTTACATAAATGATGTAACTTATGGAGCATGTGCTAATCACATTTGTGTTTTGACTAGACATGTGACCTTCGACACCATACCATAACAAACATCAGTAAAACACAACGACACAACTGGGCTATTGTAGACGGCATTATAATGCGATTAAAATAAGAATACGACGGAATCGGCGCCATTTTGTGACGTCAAACTCTCTAACTAACTTCACTTTAGTATGGTGTCTTTGTCTTTGCGGACCTTCAAGAAAAAGACACCTTTAAATCAGTCAAGTGAAGTTAGTCAACAGCCCGTCCTATTCTTATTCTAATAGCATTACTTACCGTCTCCACGATGCGGACCTGTACTAAATAAGATTTCCGAGATTTTGCGCGAACATTGATAAATGAATTAAACAAATTCTATGCGGATTACTATCGAATTAACAATAACAGCATCTACCAATAGGACGACCAACATCTCAGTCTCTCCGTGACCACAATGGCTGCAAAGCTCTCGAAACGTCGGAACAAATAATATAGTGTAGTAAGCCGCATAAAATTTGTTTAATTAATAATCAATGTTCGCGCAATTTATATGTTTATTTTTTTCTTATTTTAGATCCCCGAGGTGATGTCCGTGGGGGGAGGTTCACCTCTGCCGATCCCGCCACCCTGCCACACAGAATGGCCAATATTTATGGTAAATTAAATATCATACGACAAAATAATTATGTTACAATTTTAAATACAAAATGATGTAAAAATCTTTATTATTTACTAGATTTTATTTATTTATTGTTTTTTTTTTGTCATTTTTCTATTTTACATATGCAGAGAATCATTTTTAATTTAATTAAATATTAAACATAATCATGTGAAATAAAATATGTTAAGTCCTTTTTAAAAGAAGCTTGTGTTAACGTGTATCAAAACTAACAAGCGCATTTGAAACTTGAATAAACGTTCCGCCATTTATTTCAAAATGGCGGACAAAATATTTACATTCAACGAGTTGCGGACGCGTTTCTGTACCACAAACCATTGAACGACAGCGCTATATACAGGCTATAATATAATCCGACTAATTTAAATTGATCGTTAGTTTCTTTTATCCCGTGTATCAAATTAAAGTTAATTGGATTTGGTTAACTTGTAATTGTGTAAACTCAGTAGAAGTTGTTTGATGCACCTAATACATAGCTTGGCTGTTACAGAGACTTTGGTCAATTTTTCTCTCCATATTTAAAATAATATTAAATCTAAATTATAAATTTCTATATTAGGCCAGTAGATTTTTTATCATCTATTGTCTTCATAATTGTTAGTAATATATTTTAATAAAAGTATAATGCTATATTAGACATTTCTTATAAACATTCGACTATTTACCTACATAAAAGAGACTCCTTTATGATACATACCATCGGGTATGTCAAGATCGGATGTCAAATCACAATATATACAGAATGTATCAAAAACGCCTTCGAAGATAATGCTGGGTAGTACACTACCCGATCCTGAAAACAGCTGCAGTAAAATCATTTTTTCTGACAATTTTACCTTTTTTTTTGACATTTTTTTGTCATCGTTAATTAAATACTTTATTTTATTTATTAAAAAAATACGTGATGTTTTTTAATGCAGCCGTTCCTAGGATCGGCTATACTACCATCCCACCTTATTTTCGTAAGCGTTCCTGATATACCCTGTATGACTGTTTTAAAGCACATTTATAATTACCTATAGTACTTACGTATATGTACGTAAAATTAAATCTTTATTTCTATTATTTTGTAATTATCCAACGCTAGATTATTTACAATATCAATAGGTAATGAAAATTGATTAAATAAATCTTAGATTTAAACGTGAGCACGTAGTCGATCTAAGCGATTAAGCTACGTTATCTGCTTCGATATCTGCGGGCCGACCGCGTAATTCAATTAACAGTTTTAACAGTTGAACTCCATTAATGAACTTCAAAATTAAAATCGCGACCGCGCAACACACTAAGAATCGATGTTTATTTTTATTAACAATTTAAGCTCATTGAAACTCATTGTCCAAACGAATCATAGTTGTTTTTGACACTAACAGCGACCGCGTAACTTTTTGCCAAACAGGAATGAATTGCATTGACGTTTCGCGGTCGGCCCCCCGGTCCCAGTTCGAAGACGTGAATTTATTGTATTTAATTTTCTTTACTAAATAATACAACATATTTACTTTGGTATAATACCGTGTATCTATTGTGTTTAATCTAAAGCTACCATGAGAAATATTCTAAAACGAGAAAATTCTGAACACGTCGAAAAATAATTGTTTCATAAATATTATAAGAAATGTCTAAAATATTTTTTATATGCTTGTCACAATTATTATAACTTGCCAGTGATACTAAAATGTACATCACAATAATAACTTTTTAGTTTTTTAGCTCAATTTAAAAGTGATATTAAGTCTATCTTTTAAGATAAAAATATAAATCTCTCATTTTTATTGTTTGTTAAACTTAAAAAAATTATTTTATAGGATTTTATGGAAATAAGGATTTTAGCAACCTGCGGGGTTAGGTTGGGCCAGTTAAAATGATAATCGTCTGTCGTCGACGATTGTCAAAATAATAAAAGCTAGGCTAAATCCACCAAAATGAGACTATTGATGATAATGGTCAAACGTGTCGTCGCACAGACGATATTCGTCACAACGATTGTCTCGTTTTATTGGATTTAGCCTAGCTTTTATTATTTTAACAATCGCCGACGAGAGACGATAATCGTTATAACTTGCCCAACCTAACCTCACTGGATCATAGATTAAAAAAACCGTTGTGATTATAACTGCCTTCACCTATGATCATAACTGCTTCTAACTATGATTATAACTGCCTTCATTTAAGGGCATAACTGCTTTCAACTCTGATTATAACTGCCTTTAATTATGATCATGACTACTTTTAACTATGATCATAAATGTTTTCTTAATATTAAATTATTTTATATAATTGTTCTCATGACATTTTATTTTAAAATCAGATTTTGAAGGCGTGAATACACCAAAATTAAATAGTATAATATATAATTTAATTAATATAATTTCATTTCAACATATTTTTATTTTAAGTTTAATTAATGTTGATCATAAATATTTGATTTAAATTCAATCCATCTTAAAACCTTGAATCATTCTAGCAAAGCTTGAAAAGGCACCTCCTCGTACTTATCATTAGGCAATTCCAATGACGCGTCTCGAAAAAAAAACCAACTAGTCAGTAAGTCGTGTTACAAAAACAAAACTTTGGGTGTAGTCTTTGGTTGCATTTTTAAATAATGTGCGATATTTTCTGTACAAAGCCTGTATATAGTTTTTTTTATTGTGACTCGACATCTGACCTCAACCAGCCTGTTGGTAAGCAAGAGGAGGTTGAACAGTGTGAATGACAGTACAAACCGAGACTTTACGGTCGCCCCAGTCGCCGTCACTATGCCGGCCAAATGTGCTTCTTCACGCATCGCTTGAACGATCTAAGGTTGTGGGATGGAGAGAACACATGGGCTGCTAAAGCATTCCACTTGTCAATTGTTTATGATCTTTATTATTTAAAAATAAATAATTTAAGTCTACCAACAATGAATCGATACTCGGTGCTATTACATTGTTGTTCTTTTTTTTTAAGATTTAATAACCAAAAAAACATATTTTTTATGTTTAGAGAGCAGCTCAATTAGTAAATATTAAGACTAACAATTAAAACATTTATTTATGTATGTGATAATAAACATATTTAATTACACTCGACGTTCAAGCTATGGTGGGAACGGCAGTGGGGTGAATGCGACTACGAGATTAGGGCCGCGTAACTTTTTAACGAATGGAAATAAATTTCATTGTCATTACCATTGAAGTTACGCGGTCGTGCCTTCGGGGTAGATCAATTTGAAACTTGCTGGTTCCAACTAGGTATTTACTATATAGGTTCTTATCAATAAAATACCTGTAATATTTTTTATCGCCTGCATTCATGGATCGCACTCCAGCTTGACATTAGATGGAGTGTTTACACTTAATAAATAATGTTTATTGTCCCTATAATATAAATGTTTTGTTTAATTATGTAATATTGCCATAATGTCTAATAAAATAATAATATATTTTTATCAATAGATCTTTTTTGTTTTTTCTCAAAGAAAATTATTATCATTTTTTATAAAAATAAATATATCAAATTGTTTTTTTAGATTAATATCTCAAAGGTTCTAGTTACTTTTTGACAATTTTATTTAAATTAAATATTAATATATTAAGTAGTTTAATTAGTTGTTGATTCTTAATTATCTTAGTTAAAATAAAAACGACAAAATGTAAGTTGTCTTCCATTTACTTTTTAAGTTTTGTCACAAATTTTGCATTAAAACAAAATTTGTATTATGTTTTTTTTTATATTTACTAGAGTTACTAAAATATACTTTGATTTATTTTTGGCGATAATATATATTTTTATGATTTAGAGATCAAGCCATGCTGCTATAAATGCTATTACCGCCATAAATAAACAAAAGTATACAAATAATAACTCTAAAGTTTAAAAGACCATGACTTAGCAGATTTATAATATATTTTTCTAGTATATTTTAAGTAAAGTTATTGTAATGTAAATAAACAACTGGTATCACTGATTGTGCCTTATATATTGTCTCCTTGGCCAAATTAATAAAATGTCATCCTTTTTTCTTAAACAACTTGGGCATCGGTTTATATCAAACAAAATATTTACATATTCTATAGTATAATTTTAATGATATGTTTACATTTGTTTTTATTTAAAGACAATGGTTTGCTCAAATTAATTTTCACCCGCGTTAGTGAAATTCACTCCTTTAAGTAAAGCCACGGTGATATTGTTTCTTATGTGTTTCAAAAGCAAATCAAAATATTTGGCTTTTACAAAGATACGATTATTTTGTCGAAATTTACGTTCAATCATTCTTAATTATATTTAAAGTTATTTTATTGTCATACTTTGTTTTAGCCAAATTAATTACGTGTTTTTAATATTAAAGATCTGATAGATTTTCTTTGTTTTATAGAAAATTATATGACATGTTATACCTTATCTTGTTATATGTTTTTAATATTGTTATTTAAGTATATTTGTTTATTTTAAAATAAAATTGTTTATTTAAGTTTTTTAGATTGTGTTAAATTTATATTAGACATTTTTTTATTGTGCATGTTTACAAACTTTCTATTTAAAATAACTATTTACCACTATTTCTCCAGTACTATGTATTAATGACCAGGTTTTTTATTTCGTAGGAATTAACGATTTACAATTTAATATATTATTATTTTATTGTCTATTTATTGAATCAAATTAATCATCTATTTTGTTTTGAATTCTTCGAAATTTTGTAGATATTTCTCATCATGCCCTTATGGTACTATTAAGCTTTTTTCTAATAACACTCAACCTATTTTTACTATTTCCTGTCAAGCAAATGTTAAGCTGGCGAATTTGATTTCTGTCATAAATGTTATCGCGTATAATACCAATTGTTGACAGTTTGACAGTAAACTGTCAATTTACCCAATAAGTGACTTAGGTAATTGGACGCTTCTATAAATTGTTCATTTAATAAACTTTAACTGTTAGATATAGAACCTACGCAATAGAAAACCTTAGTAAATTAATACGATTTCTAAATTAAAAATTAGTAGAAATAAAAAACTAGTGACAATATTGTCTACTTAATAAATAATTTCAAAACGATTATTATTCTCTTGAAAATTAAAACTGGCTGGCAATTTATTTTTAAAAATTTATAAAATAATGACATAGGTAAATTATAGTTGAAAGCCTAAATTAGTATGAACTCAGTACCTAAAACTTATTTTTGTATAGTAATCTATATTCGTTTACTTCTAAGTTAATATGCCAGTCTTTTTTAAACAATCCCTATTAAAAATATATGCGATAATTTATCATGTACCATTTTACCATGTGAATTCAGACGTCAACATTGGCCAATGAAGAATTTTATAGTTGTCTAATCGCATTCGTCAACCACATTCCACCAATAAGTAATTTTGTCATTAATTCTATTATACCAGCAGCACGCTATAATTAGGGTTGCCAAAATCACAACTTTAAATAAAAATATTTCATTTAAAGTTGTATTATACACTGCGAGTAGCTTGTAATAACTTTGGATTACAAAACATATAATTAATAAATTGTTTACATGTGTAATCATTTAAAACTTGTGCACACAGACTACATGTATTTCAGACCGATTTCCAGGAGAATCCCGGGTGGGTTGCCAACCCTAGCTATGATGGCCGTTTGACGTTTGCGCCGTGTTATAAAGTTTCGTATAAATTATTAATTACGTTTGAAGGAGAAATAATTATTGTTCTTTATAGTAACAATAAAAAACAGCAATTTATTCCTTTAAACTTAATTATTATATTATACTAATTGTACTAACTGAAAATTACTTAAATTCGTTAGCGTCCGTGCAATTTTTTTAGCCCTTCGATATACTCGGACAGACATAAATGATCGCGTATTTTTAATATGTGTCTTAATTGAAATAATAAAATGGTCATAATAATATTAGAATTTAGTTATAAATAGTGTGCAATGTTAGTATTTAATTATTCCATCTCCTCATTATATAGATTTATTTAATTGATGCCAAAATTAATTTGGTAGTAGTAAAAGATATTGTTTCAATAAAATATTTAAAAAATACATGAGTTTTATTATTTTGTTTTCTATATAATTTGATAAATTTTCCTTTATTGAGAAACAGATATACAGATACAGACAACAACTTACAAGTATACAGACCGTGAAGTGATTTGGTCACGTTTCGGGATCAGCTCGTAAGTTGCCGGTTCCATCTAGGCCAGCATAGTGGATTGCTACTCACAGTTATTGAATTGTATTAGCAGTGACATTCATTCATGGACCACACTTTGGCTTAACATCGAGCGGGATGCTGTCATATGTCGAGTCACAATAAAATTAAATTAAACTTTATTTTAATTTTATCTGATTTTTGCATGTATAAACATGCTTTTTTTTAATATATACGATCCATCCCTTATATTGTGCAAGTATAAAATTATAATCCTCCCTTATCTTTTCACACCCGTAATACCTGTGCGGGGTCAAGGGAATCATCCGAATCGGCAGTCGAACTCTAAAGTTCGGTGCGTTGTTTCTTTGTAGAAAAATCGACAAGTGGAATGCCAGCCCATGAGTTCTCCATCCTATAACCTTGGATCCTACAAGCGATGCGTGAAGAAGCACCTTAGGCCGGCATAGTGACGGCGACTGGGGCAGCCGTGAAGACTTGGTTTTTGTAGTCGTCGGCACTCTTGGACCTCCTCTTGCTTACCATCAGGCGGGTCGAGGTCAGATGTCGTGTCACAATAAAATATATGTGTGCTTTTTTGTATGAATACGACTCAATATTGGGTCTCATTGGGTCGGGTCGATTTGTGGCGCCTAGCAGCTACATAAGATTATACTTTGTAAAATTTAGTTTGGGTTCTATGACAGATGCCAATTGATTTATTGTTGTTTTTAAAATTATTGTGTTATTATTGTATGACAAATATTATTGGTAAGCTATGGTTGTAACTATGAAAATAAATAACTTTGAAATGAACGATCGAAGAGAGACGCTGCTACAATGTTAAGTCGTCCGAAAATTTTTTTTTTTTTTTTTTTATTGTGACACGACATCTGACCTCGACCCGCCTGATGATAAGCAAGAGAAGGTCCAAAAGTGACGACAACTGAAAAAACCGAGTTTATTCACGGCTTCCTCAGTCACCGTCACTATGCCGGCCAAAGGTGCTTCTTCACGCATCGCTTGAAGGATCCAAGGTCATAGGATGGAGAGAACACATGGGTTGGCAAAGCATTCCACTTGTCGATTGTTCTACAAAGAAAAGACGCACCGAACTTTTTAGTTCGGCTGCTGATTCGATCGATAGAATGCGGATGCTTTCCCCTACCTGTGCGGGTATTACGGGTATTTCTTATGTGTCACAGGAGCCAAGCTACATTTTACAAAGTATAGCAGAGGTTTAAAAATAAAACAACATTTCGACACAAATATGATTTATGACACAAGAAAATTAAGAAAAAAATCTCATGAGACTTAAAACTAACAAATTCATTACTTTATGCGATCGATTAGTTACGTACATTTTATGTAATTTTTTTACAAAAATAATTTTATACCTATTATTATAGATTAGTTGATAAAAATGGAATATTAATTTTATAAACCATATTTATTTTATTTATTTACATTTCTATACCAAGCTACTAAATTGCTTGTATCATAGAAACAGAACAACCAAAGTATCTATCAAAAATACATTAGTACCTAATTTAACAAGTACCTGTGAAGTGACTTAGTCGTGTTTCGGGATCAGCTTATAAGTTGCCGGTTCCAACTAGGCCAGCATGGTAGATGCGATGGCTGCTTGCAGTTATTTAATTGTAGTAGCAGCCGCCTATACGGACTGCATTCCGGCTTAACATCAGGCGGGGTGTAGTCATATGTCGAGTCACAATAAACAAGCATTAATGGCGTTTGTTCTTGCGTCAGTCTAGCGGAGTCTGACATTAGGCCAAGATTACAAAATTAATAATCCATTTTTTTAATAAACTATATTTACAATAAAAATGCTTGAAGAAACTTCAAAAGAGTATAATGTAAAAAGTATAGTATATTGTTTTATAGTTGAAAAGCGATTCTGTATTTGGTCCTACAATTTATAATGTTAGTTGACAATCTTGAAGGCCCGGGAAATATTTAGGCGCAAATGTCAAATAAAAGTTGCTTATTAAATTGCAGACATCGATCATATATATATTTTTAATAGATACACAGTCCCATACAAAATAGTCATAAAAGTGTCCGCGCATCACAATTCACTTACACTGATACAAACTGTGTAAGTGTAAGTGAATTGTAAACTGAACTTTACCACATTGATTTTAAGTATAAACTTGTAACACATACATTATTTTGTACTGAGAACAAATGCAAGTCCAACATTAATTGGACTTGCATTTATTTTGTCGCTTTTTGAGCGGCAATTGTGTATCTATAAAATATATGATCAAAGATTGCAGGACAAAATAAGTTAAGACATCGATTGAGAGTATGCCGTAATAAAATACTTTTACGTACAAAGAGTGTCACGTTCATTCTATATTCAAGAGTGCCTCTCAAATTATTTTCAATCGAATTTGTCTCTTTAAGAGAACGGCGGAATCAACTTATAATTGACTTAAGAAGATACATCGACAAACAAATATAACTGAAGATTTGTTTTACTAAATCAAAAAGTCCCTGTCAATAAATTCGCAAAAAAAATCTCATTAAACATAACCTAAAAAAATTAAAAAATAATTGTGCTTGATCATATATTAAAAAAAACGACATTTATATTATATTATTCACAAAATATTCTGATTAGCATGAACAATTTAAAAAAAAGTTTATAAATGACTTACATAGTATTTTCTTAGATTTTGCGCGAACATTGATTAATGAATTAAACAAATTTTATGCGGCTTACTATTATTCCGACGTTTCGAGAGCTCTCCGTGACCACGATGGCTGCAAAGCTCTCGAAACGTCGGAATAATAAAAAAATGTAAAATCTAAACCAAAATAAACTCGTTAGTAAGCCGCATAAAATTTGTTTAATTCAAATGACTAACAGTTCGACATTCCTAATGAGATGTAAACTGCCAATTTGTACGATATACAAAAGCATAAAAAAGTTAACATCAGTTTTTTATGTATGCGGAAGAGGACGTGTCATATTCGATCAATAAACAGATTTACAATCCGACGCTCGTAAAAAGAGCTCCGAACGCCTGGTGGAAGGGATATGTTTGAGCATGGATGGTCGCGCAAAAAAACACTTGGCTATTTTATATTAAGTTATTTTTTTTTAAATTTTAGAACATCAGTTAATACGTTTTTCTAACAGGTTAGAATTAACAAAAATATACATACTATGATATTCCTTTCAGTGTAAGTATTCTGTTACCTACTTTATTTTACTTTTACACATAATGAAACATTCTATGAAACATTACACAATAATAAAATCTTTTTAAATTCATAATATTAAGACAAAATAAACAGAATATAACCGCACTATAAAAAACGGGCCGTCGTAAATAATTTTTCTTTCTCTTCAAATAATTACCATCGTTGCAAAGAGTTTTTGCGCGCGACTGTATTTTTAAAGCGTAGACGTATTACCACCGCCGCACCACCTCATGCCACCAATTTGGTCTGTAAATCGTTTACTGCGCAAGTAGGTCGCTCGGAGCTCTTTTTATATCAGTCAAGTTATACTTTTATCATCGACAGATTTGGAAATACCCTTTAAATAAATATGTATAATCAACTACAAAGAAAATTATTTCCTATGTAAACTTAAATAAATAATTTATTCTTTAGATTTGATTACAAAAATGTGATATATATAAAAAAAACAACCATAACCTCAAAAGGTACCTCACAATCACAACCAACTAAGGACCTCTCACACCACTAACGTTATAAGTGCAAACGAGAGACTTCTAGCTTTAATAAGCTAATAAATGTGCTTGTATCACAAAAACTAGGCGATCAGAGTACATATATCAAAGATAAATTGGTACCGGCAAGTGGAATTGAACCGGAGGCTTTTGGTTTAAAAAAAGAAAGTAAGAAAATAACTTCATAACGAGGCCATTCCTATTCGCCTATTAATAAATTTCTTTTATAAAATGTATCCTATACTAAAGTAGGCTTAGAACAAAAACACAACTAAATTAAAGTGGTAGCCATTCTGGGGTAGTACCACAAATAACAAGCATACAGACCGCGAAGTAACTTAGTCGCAGGATCAGTTTGTAAGTTGCCGGTTTTAACTAGGCCGGCATAGTGGATGTGACTACTACTTATAGTTAATTGACTGTAGTAGCAGTTACCTCAACTACAACTTAACATCAGGCGGGTTGCTGTCATATGTCGTGTCACAATAAAAAATAAGTTATTGCCAGTGTTTTTTTTACGACTTGTTCGAAGGTTTTAGGATATGGAAAACACATAGGCTGGTAAATTCTACTTTACAAATATTCTACAAAGAAACCATTTCAGAATCCGTCGACGGAATGCGGATGAGTCCCTGACCTGTGCGGGTGTGGCATCCTCCACATACGGTCACGCCATCTGGCAAAAAAGACACAAAACAGATAGTCGCCACCTACAACCACCAGATTGCGTTGAGCGTCCAATATCTAGCAAACGATATTTGGACAGAATATTGGATATATACCAGCACAGACGAGAGATCACTACGGCCAAGTTGACGTCCCCGCACGCGTCATGCGTGCGGCGGAGAGAACTCTCTTATCATTTTCCCAAACGGGTATCCCGTAAGGTGAAAAGATAATGTAGGAAGATAAAAGACAAGGTAAAAGATCTTAACAGAAAATTATCTGTAGTAAAGGCGATAAGGGACTCATAGAAATGACAGTTCTATGATTATCTACATTTCGCTCGGAGAATAGCACAATTATTTATTGGGACTCAACATCTGACCTCGACCATCGTAAGGGCAGGTCTAAGAGCGCCGACGACTGAAAAAAACGGCTTAGTTTACAGCCGCCTTAGACTCCGTCATTATTTAAAAGTTAAATGAAAAGTTCATGGTTTGGTGTTATAACATTATCCGTCTAAGGGGTCAAACTAATCACAGCATAACTTATTTTATGCATTAAACAGATGTTACTTGATAATTTAACAGATTTCAGGAGACAAAACGTATGATGAAATGACTATGCTAAGCACAAACCAAGGTTTCTAGCCCAATGATCATTTAAACACTACAAATTGTTACGCCTCTTACATACAGAGACAATGGAGCGATCCTGATACAACTCCCTCGCTTCCCTCACATCCACAATTCTCTTCATACAATTATGGCCACTAGGCAACTTAGCAATCTTGAGGATGTCTCCGATACAGTCAGTATCTTATAAAAAATCAGCATGTCTACACAAACTGTCGCATTCGAGAGATGCAAGGACGGCGTCGTCCTGGGTGGTCGAGAACAAGACTTTATTATTGTCGCCGATTTTTATACTATAGCTAAACTTTTGACTACATTTCTTACGCATAATGCGGTACTCGTTCCTACATTGATCTACTGGAAGTGAATGTTGAGTGTGGCAGAAGAAGCAGTAGAATTAACGCTGTAGAAATGCGGTCATTAAGGAGTGTATGTGGAGTGACGATAGCGGATAGAATAAGGAATAGCACAGTGGGAGATAAATGTGGTTTGAAAGAAGATGTAGTGAATGCTACGATGGTTTGGGTACATGGAAAGGATGAGTGAAAGTAGATCGACGAAAGCAATTTATAAATCTGATGTGGATGGATGCAGGCCCAGGAGAGGGTATTCCGATCAAATCGAAGACATCCTCATGAAAAAAGCTGGGTTGCCTATAACCGTAGAGCTTGTATGAGGAGAATTGTGGATGTGAAAGAAGCGAGGGAGTTGTGTCAGGATCGTGTCAAGTGGCGCTTCGTTGTCACTGCCTATCCCCGTGGGAAAGAGGCGTGACAATTTGATTGATTAATTTCTATATGTGCTTGTATCATAGAAACAGGACGACCAAAGTACATATATCAAAGATACATTGGTTCTGAACCGAGGCCTCTTGGTTTACGTGACTATTTCACTACCACTAGACCACAGTCGCCTTTGTTCATAGTGTATCATGAAACTATAGATATTATTGGTTTCTTCAAAATAAATTAAGATATATATTTTTTAAATTCAAACATACATATAGCTTAGATATTAAAGTATAAAAAAATATATTTTTCTTCGTATATCATGCGATAACTAGACACAAACTACTGACAATAATTTTTATTGTTTTTGGGTAACTTTGATTTCTGTGTCGTATTCACTATTCTGGCCTTTTTATTAAATTATGGAATTTAATAAAAAGGCCTTTTATGGATTTTTGACAGAAGATACAAAATTCATATTTTATTTTCCAAATAACTCAATTGCACAGCAATTAAAAGCAAAATTGTTATTAGTTTTATCAATACAAGTATCGAAACCACCATTTATATATTTTTTCATCATTGGACATTACAAAAGTAGTACATAGAAGCCCAAAATGAATGATGTCCTTTATGCAGCTTACTATCGCGTCTATTTTTGGTTATTGATTTTACTTTTTTTTTATTCCGACGTTTACAATCAATACCATAAATTACCGCGATAGTAAACCGCATAAAATTTGTTTAATACATTATATTATAGCATTTATAAGTATTCCGCCATAATAAAAGACCTCAATCAATGTTACCCAAAGTTTAGTTGAATTTACATAACAATGATGACACAAACAAATTGTACTTTGGAATGTACAAACACATTTAATTTTCACAGATGACTGATTAATAAAAATATAGAAAAATGGGCAAAAAGCACCGTTAGAGGTAGATTAAAATTAAAACCACACCGTAATTAATTAAATTATTTTTTGGCGTTAATTAATTTAGACAATCAATTAATCAAATTGTCACGCCCTTTTCCCACAGGGATAGGAAAGCGCCACTTGCCATAATCCTGACACAACTCCCTCGCTTCCTTCACATTCACAATTCTCTTCATACAAGTTCTATGGTTATGGGCACATATATCTTATCTCTGCCTATCTCTTTGTAAATGGAACCTTGCGTAGATCACAAAAGCAGCGCCACCATAGGATCCAAAACTATCCATAATCAACCCGCAATTACAAACTATTTACATTTCTACAGAATTTGAAGTGATAATTGTCGAGGGACATATTTATCTTGATAATTTCAAAGCCTGCATTTTAAAGTACCTGTACATAAAATATAGACAACTATCAATCAAATTGTCACGCCTTGGTGGCCAATGGAGCGCCACTTACCACGATCCTTACACAGCTCCCTTGCTTCCTTCACATCCACAATTCTCTTCATACAGGCTCTGTGGTTATGAACACTAGGCAACCTAGCTTAGACAACTAAATTACATATATCAAAGATATCAACCATATATATTATGGTTATCAAAGAGTGGTAGGCAGTGGTATCCAGTCTGTCGATCCGGGGTAGTACCACCACTTACAAGTATACAGAACGTGAAGTGATTTAGTTACGTTTCGGGATCATCTTGTAAGTTGCCGGTTTCAACTGAGCCGACGTAGTAGATATGATTGCCTTACAGTTACTTAATTTAGTATCAGTGGCATCTATTTATGGACCACACTCTAGCTTAATATCAAGCGGTGTGCTGTCATTTGTCGAGTCACAATAAAAAATATACACAGGTACTGTTTTTATGAATAGGGCGCTCCTGGTTTTATTACCACTAAACCACGGTGGGTTGCGTGTACTGCAAGTTGCAGTCGTATCCACTATGCCGGCAACTTACAAGTTGATCCCGAAACGCGACCAAATCACGGTCTGTATACTTGTAGGTGGTGGGTAATACCCCGGATCGGCAGATTGACCACCACTGCGTACCATTTTTAAATATTGTGCAGCGCCCTCTACAGCGTCAAATCTTATACCATCCATCATTTACTCAGCAAACAGCCAAAAAATCTTTTAATTAATTTTAAATTGAAGCTATAAAAATGGAAGTAATGTTGCTTAAATGGTACGTCCGTTTTCAACAAGACTATTGTTAGTATCAGATAGTGCTACTCCTGAAAATACAAGGGCCTGCAGTGCCCATATTCAAAGGGCATGTATAAAGAGAATTGTGGATGTGAAGGATGTGAGAGAGTCGCCTTCAGACACATGTTTATCGCTTCCTTCACATCTACAATTCTCTTCATACAGAGTTTATATATATATTTTTTATTATTTGATTTACATTTCTATACTAAGCCACTAAAGTGCTCGTATCATAGAACAAGACAACCAAAGTACATATATCAAAGATACATTGGTACCGGTGGGTGGTCTCGAACTCATGCTCTCCAGTTTGTGTAACCATTGCACTGCCACTACACCACGGTCGCCTTAAGTCTATGGATGGTTATAGACACTTCAGACCTCTGCCTGTTTTTAAGAATGTCCCCAATTAAATCAGAAAACAATTTTCCGAGTCGTTTATAATAATAATGCAAATAATTAAATACAATGCAATACATACATGTAACTACTCTATGGTTATATGTATGTAAGTTCTTGTATTATAGAAACAGGACAACCAAAGTACATATATCAAAGATACATTGGTACCCGTGGTTTAGAACACGTGCTCCCGGTTTGCGTGCACTCTCGGTGTAGTGGCAGTGCAGCAAACTCGTGCAGTTCGAGGCCACCCACCGGTACCAATGTATCTTTGATATATGTACTTTGGTTATCCTGTTTCTATGATACAAGCACTTTAGTAGCTTAGTATAGAAATGTAAAATAATAATTGTAAAAATAAAATGTAAATAAAACAATGTCACGCCTTTTTCCCACAGGGCTAGGCAGAGACAAAGACGTGAACATCTCCTTTCAACAATTTCTTTTCTTAATGCAGTACAGATAATTATTGAAAACGGACGGTAGTATGGAAAATACATAAAAAGAAAACTATCACTTAAATACATAACTACGTATAATAAATTCATAAACTAAATGGCAACATTTATAGGTATTTACGAACGAAGGTTCAAACGCCATTTTGTTTCGTCTCTGTAAAGTGAAAGAGACAAAGCTATGTTTTAGTTACAAAAATGACGTTTGAACATTTGTCCTTAAGGCCCCGTCGTCCACACAAACAACTTTTTGCAGTTAAATTATTTTTTATTTTTATATTAATGTTCTAGTATAATGCGATTAAAATAAGAATAGAACAGAATCGGCGCCATTTTGTGACGTATAACTCTCCAACCAACTTCACTTTAGTATGGTGTATTTTTCTTTGCGGACCGTCAAGAAAAAGACACCTTTGAATCAGTCAAGTGAAGTTAGTCAACAGCCCGTCCTATTCTTATTCTAATAGTATAGTATCATAGAAACTGTGCGACTAAAGTACACATATCATAGTACATAGAGGTACCTGAAAGTGGAGGCGAAGCCATTCGACTTAGAGAACACTTGATTTCTGCAACTATTTTTATTTAGAATAAACATCGCTACGAGAAATAATCGCTTGCATAGAGAATCAATCAATAGACTTGCAACGAATATTCGGCTATTAGTTATTCGGCTACTTTTAACCTTTTCGGCCAAACACTAAATAGGTTTGGTATTATTTAGATTGGTATTAAAACAAATCAATTTAAAAAACAATAGGATAATAATGATATCGTTGTGACGAATATCGTCTGTGCGACGACACGTTTGTTCATAATCAACAATAGTCTCATTTTGGTGGATTTAGCCGAGCTTTTATTATTTTGACAAACCCCGACGAGAGACGATAATCGTTATAACTTGCCAACCAAACCCCGCAGGAGGATAGGAGGAGCGTACTTAAAACCAGCATGCCTATTGCTAGTAAATGTAAACTGCTCATAAGCATGCTCATATTGAGCATACTACATTGGCACGCGTTTTAGAGCATGTGTAACAGTAGCTTTATGTTTTTAATCAACCCGTCAGACAAATAGTTGTGCGTGCAAAACGGGGCCTTGGTGCGTGTTTGTCAGCGAACGTGTAATTACAGGTAGGCCGTATTCCTTTTATATATAAAAAAATTCATTACAAAATTATTCCATTAAAAATAAATATAATAATATAGTAAATAAACAAAAAAATGATTTTTATATGAAAGAATAGATTGATCGATTGAAAATTCTTAAATTATAAATTGTTTTTGAACTGCATAGATAATCTGAAACAAAAACAAAACAAAAAAATTAATTCTATCTATTGACGATAAGCTTTGACCATTGCAATGATTCTTTTGCGACAGACGTGGACGAACGTTTTAGCAATTGGGTTTCGATTCCCGGTCGTAACAAATGTTTGTTTCATAGCTTTTATTTGCAATATTTAATAATTATATGAAATATTGCAAATATTTGTTATTAAAAAAAAAGAGATGGATATTTGCTTCGGGTCTGGTTATCAAAGAGTGGTAGGCAGTGGTACCCAGTCTGACGATCCGGGGTAGTACCACTACTTACAAGTATACAGACCGTGAAGTGATTTGGTCACGTTTCGGGATCAGCTTGTAAGTTGCCGGTTCCATCTAGGCCGGCATAGTGGATGAGATTGCTACTCACAAATATTGAATTGTAGTAGCAGTCACATTCATTCATGGACCACACTTCGGCTTAACATCAAGCGGGGTGCTGTCATAAATGTCGAGTCACAATAAAAAAAACCTGGGTTTGATTCCCAGTCGGAGCAATGATTTGTTTAATTGCATTTACTTCTAATATTTAATACTCGAGACATCCTCAAGAAAGATAGGTTGCCTAGTGCCCATAACCATAGAGCTTGTATGGAGAGAATTGTGAATGTGAAGGAAACGAGGGAGTTGTGTCTGGATCGTGGCAAGTGGGGCTCCATTGTCTCTGTCTATCTCCGTGGAAAAGAGGCGTGACAATTGATTGATTGATCAGTTGCTTATCATAGTACTTACCAGTTTCTTTTCAATGGAACTCCTTGATGCAGAGCGCACATGACCAAGACCCCTCCGGTGGTGTGCGCAGCGCCGGTGACAAGCAGTACATGTGATACCCACGGTCACAATCATCGCAGAATAACAATTGGTCCTGAAATGGTGGAATTCAAATAGCAATTATACGACTGTCAAGTGACTACGTCGCGTTTCGTGATCATCATGTAAGTTGCCGGTATAAAGAATACGACTGGTACTTAGTTATTAAACGAGTGGTAGGCAGTGGTGCCCAGTCTGCCTATCCGGGGTAGTACCACCACTTCCAAGTAAACAGATCGTGAAGTGACTTAGTCGCGTTTCGGAATCACCTTGTAAGTTGCAGGTGTCAACTAGGCCGGCATAGTGGATGCCACTGCTACCATTATGCCAAAACATATAAAACAACAATGTTGAAAAAAATGATTTTTTTACATTTATTTTACTGACCTCGACTTGCCTGAATATTAAATATTACGAATAAAAGTCATGAGACAAATACTTGCTCCGACTGAGAATCGAACCCGGAACTTTACGCGTAACGAACTGGTGTGCTAATCAATGCGCCACGCCTATCACAAACAATACTATGTTTTGGTTTTAACTTTTTGAGGAGTGTACATACTTTTGGTCCGTAAGCAACATCCATCATATATTTTTAATAGATACATAGTCCATACAAAATAGTCATAAAAGTGTCCGCGCGTCACAATTCACTTACACTGATACAAACTGTGTAAGTGAATTATAAACTGAACCTTACCACATTCTTTTAAAGTATAAACTTGTCACAAATGTAATATTTTATTATGACACATCTAACCTCGATCCGCCTATATGATAAGCAAGAGGAGGTGCAAGAGTGAGGATGACTGAAAAAACCGAGTTAGTTCACTGTTGCCGTCACTATGCCGGCCAAAGGTGCTTTTTCACGCATCGCTTGAAGGATCCAAGGTCATAGGATGGAGAGCACACATGGGCTGGCAAAGCATTCCACTTGTCAACGTGTAATGTCACATTCATCATTTAGGACTGAGAACAAATGCAAGTTCAACATTAATTCAGACTTGTCGCCGCAATTGTTTATCTAACCTACCCCCTATCTTAGGCCGGCATAATGACGGCGACTGAGCCAGCCGGGAACTAACTAGGTTGTTTCAGTCGTCGTCACTCTTGGATGTCCTCTTGCTTATCATCAGGCGGGTCGAGGTCGAATGTCGTGTCACAATGAAGAAAAAGTAAAAAACTGTCACTTACGTCGTTATCGCTGTTCCCGCACACAGAACAACACTTGCACTCAATACACTGCCAGCGATACTTGCGAACGGATACAATCATATTCATGGTGAACTGCAAACACGTGGGGTGACCTGGACATATATTATTACAAATTTTAAATTATTAACAAAAAAAATAACCAAAAACAAAAAAGATTTTCTTAGATTTTGCGCGAACAATGATTAATGAATTAAACACATTTTATGCGGCTTAATATCGCGTTTATTTTGGTTTTGATATATTTTTTTATTAATTCGACGTTTCAAGAGCATTGCAGCCATCGTGGTCATGGAGAGACTGAGGTGTTGGTCGTTCTATTGGTTGATGCTGTTATTGTCTCCAAAACTTTGATTTTGTTTTTCTGTTCCCGGTTTAATTCAATTTTTTGCGAAAATAACTGACGGTGTCATCGGGTTTGGCAGTTTGCTGGACTTGAGACTTGAGTTTGTGTATTATGGGGTCCCAGGTGTTAAATATGTGGGTACGTGGTGTTAAACGCCGGAATAATTAAAAAATGTAAAATCAAAACCAAAATAAACGCGATAGTAAGCCGCATAAAATTCGTTTAATTCACAAAAAAGATTATTTCTTGTATTACTCGCCCCTAATTGTGAATGACAGCATCACGCTTGATAGTAAGCTGGAGTGTGGTCCATGAATGGATGTCACTGCTACTACAATTCAATAACTGCAAGTAGCAGTCACATCCACTTGGCCGGCCTAATTGGAACCGGCATCTTAAAAGCTGATCCCGAAACGCGACTAAATCACTTAACGGTCTGTATACTTGTAAGTGGTGGTACTACCAGTCTTTGAACATATTACACTGATGTTAAGCTAGCGTGCAAGTCTACAAGCAGTATCCCCTATGCCGGCCCAGTTAAACGTCGTGTTGCTTAAGTTAATTAACATATACATAAACAAATATTGTTAGGCACATAATGTTTCCTTACCTTAAAAAAGAATCCAATCTTCATAACACTTTTAAATAAAACAAAAATACATTAGGATTTTCACCCCCATATTAGGGAGGTGTAGGTAAAAAAGGTAGGGAGGTTAGAAAAACAAAATGTGCCGAACAATAGTGAAAAATAAAAATACATAATACAAACTAATTAATAAATTATCTTTCCTTATATAAACAAGTCCGATATCAAGTCATATAAACTTTGATCATAGTTCACATATCTTTTATTCATACATATGATCAAATATTTGACAGTTGCCTAATTTTGGCGTGACTGACAGTTTTAAAGTTCTAAGCTCTAATAAATAAAATAATAAATAAAAAAACAAATAGCTTACAACTTTTCAACTCTGCGTCATTCTTATCGACACTTCTGAATAAGGTTATATCTGCAATATTTTCCACAAATTGAAGACCAACAAGAAAAAAAGACGGAGCGCGCAGTACTAACAGAAATTTTGTCCATGCAGCAAATGGGTGGTGATAATGAAGTTTAAAAACAAGTTAAAATATGCCGAGAATACACTCAAGTTTTCCTTACAATGTTACTTTTAGATTTCGATAAAACTCAGCGTATTTGATTACTACTTCATTAGCAACGCACCGCCTCTGTCTTTTTTTTTGTTAGTCTGATGTAATAATCCTTAATCTCCCTTGGGCAGGGGTGACTTTTGAACTCGACTTGACTGATGGTAAGCAAGAGGAGGTCCAAGAGTCCCGACGACTTATCAAAAGGACATCATTCATTATGGGCTTTTATGTACTACTTTTGTAATGTTTAATGATGAAAAAATATATAAATGGTAGTTAGGATACGTGTACTGATAAAACTAATAACAATTTTGCTTTTAATTGCTGTGCAATTGAGTTATTTATAAAATATGGATTATTTATCGTGTGTCAATCACAAAGACACGCCATTTTAACAGTTCTGCTTTGAGCTGTCATAATTAAAGTTTGATAATTTTGCACATCTATCTATGCAAAATAAAAGATATATTCCAATTACACTGTAATCTTCGTACAATAAACTATATTAAAATGTATATGCAACTGTAATACAATCAAGCCCAAGTCCCTATACAAAATGAATGATGTCCTTTGAAGAGTCGATTGTGAAATAAAATTGCAGATATAACATTAAACACCACAGTCGATATCAGGCTCCACAGAAGCGCGACTAAAGCATAAAATATCTAAAAAGTAATTAACAATTAAACTTCTTCACTATTCTTCAGCACACCAAAATGAAAAATCATTTTTTTACAATAAAAATGAAAACTTTAATTTTTAACATAATCAGGTTTATATAAAATTTAAAAACATAAAACTTAATTTTAATTAATTAGCGACTAAAGATCATAGAAACTTTCATTTAACAAAACAAAAAATAACTCTAATGAAAGAATGTATAAGTGCGGTTTTTTTATTGGGACATCTTGTGTTTTTTTTATTGTGACACGACATCTGATCTCGTCCCGCCTGATGATAAGTAAGAGGAGGTCCAAGAGTGACAACGACAGAAAAAACCGGATTTGTTCACGGCTGCCCCAGTCGCCGTCACTATGCCGGCCAAAGGCGTGATCTACAATTAATCTTTACTTGTCTGTTTGTAAGCAAGGGGAAGTCCCAGAGTTCCAGAGGGGAAGTCCCGACGACTAAAACAGATTCAACAGACAGAACGTAAAGTGATTTAGTCACGTTTCGGAATTAGCTTGCAAGTTGCCGGTTCCAACCGGTATAGTGGATGTGACTGCTACTTAGAGATATTGAATTGTAGTAGCAGTGACATCCATTCATGGACCACACGCCAGCTTAACATCAAGCTGGGTGCTGTCATATGTCGAGTCACAATAAAATAAAATAAACTCACGGTCGCCTTTACTATACCGGCCAAAGATATAGTAGTAAGAATGAAACACTGATGCAAATTTCGCACTCATATCCAATTTCTCCTGAGACATAGGTGTTTGTTTATAAAATTTTATAGCTTTTTATAGAGGTGACTTTATACCGAAGATGAGCGATCTCGAATTTTTTCTAACCGAGTTAGGTCGATTTAAAAATATGGATAACCCTATTCGATTCAAACCAGTTTATAAACCGAGTTGACAATTTGGTCCGACAATCTAAATTGCCTAATACACAGTATGGTTTGCTATAGAATTTCGGATGTGTAGGTATGACTAAATGAATTTGGTGTCTGATCTAAATATATAATAATAGGTCAAACCGGTTTATTGTAGATGTTAACCGACCCAACTCGGTGTAAGGCCTTAACTCGGTTTAACCCGGGTTGAAAAGTCGAGTCGTTACATCTCTAGTTTATACTATAAAATATGGCGTTTACCATATTAAATTACTAAGTAATAGTTTAATCATACCTAGCAATAATAAACAAATAAAAGTTTCGGAGCTATTTAAATTCGGCGAATATTAACGAATAAAAAAAGGAAATGTCAATAACATTTTTTTCTCATAAGATTTTTAGGGCACTGGTACCCGAAATAACTTTGTATGCTTGTAACAATCAAACTGTCACGCCTTTTTTCCACAGGGATAGGCAGAGACAATTAAGCGCCACTTGCCACGATCCTGACTCAACTCTCGCTTCCTTCACATCCAGGATTATCTTCATACAAGCTTTGTATGAAGAGGTTACATTGAATTGAAGAGGTATAAAGAGGTTGCTTGTATCACTTTTATATATATTATTGAGTCTGCTGGAGTGTGGTCCATTAATGAAGGAGACTTATAGTAGAGTTATAAAACTGCACGTGGCAAGCGCAGTTATTTTTACCGGAAAATCTCAAGCTGATCGAGAGACAGGACTAAGACACTTACTTCAGGGTCTGTATACTTTAAGTGGTGGTACTACCCCAGAGAAGTAGTATTACCCTGGAGTGGTCGTACTGCAAGCTAAAGTGGCAATGGAGAGGAAAAGTTCTTGAGTGGAGACTACGAGCCGGAAGACCCAGCCTCCCACTAGGTGGACTGACGACATAGTGAAAGTCACGAATAACTGGTGGATGCACCTGACATCTTGTCGTTCAGAATGGCGTTCTAAGGGGGAGACCAATGTTCAGCAGTGGACGTCTTTTGGCTAATGATGATGATAGAGAAGTTGTGGCTTCTGGCTGATGGATGTCACTCTAGATGGCACTGCACGTACGTCATTGGCAGTAATTTCTTTTGCGATTTGAAAATAGCGATCAATGTGGTCTTGATCTTGACCTCAAACTTGCAAGAAGGTGTGTCCCGCATCAATATTTTTTCCAGTTAATTTCCGGAAACTGACTAGTTTTTAAACACCCCCTGGACCTGGGGAAATTCGAAAACTATATCCAAGCTACCTGAGGCATCACTAAGAATGATATTTCATACTACCAGTCAGGTAATCATTATGGGTATAGCTTGTCTATCTGTAAATGACGCGCCCCTCCACTTTATTAGTTTATTTAAATGTGTGAATAGAAATATTACTAACTATACTATTATACTTCATTAACGTGCTCCTTCCTCCTTTTGTGTCTAACCAACAACTGAATGCCCAATTACAATTGGATTTTCGGTGTGTTGCATCCATATTTTACATTCGTTCGTGTGCTTAAATGCGGTGGAGGGGCGCGTCATTTCGGCTTAGACAGACTCTTTCTACTACATATTCTCTTTCTAACTAGATATTTGACTTAACCACTCTTCACATACTCATAAATCTCATACTTTTATCTAATAAACTTCAATTTATATTTAATGTTTCGTTAATTTTAACCAAATTCAAATAACTCCGAATAGCTAAGTTTTTTTAAACTCGAATAGATTTCTCTTAAAGTCAACAACAACAAAAAATAAAAGCATTCTTAAGGCACATCCCTATTTATCATTAAGGGCCCGTACACATAAAAAAAAATTGAACGGTCTGTAAGTGTACTTGAGTGTATTGTCTCTTTTATACATATGTTTATTTTTATTGACAAAACAAGACAAAACACATTTTTTCATTGAAACTCTAAGTACGATAACATCCAGCCTGATGTTAAGATGGAGAGCGGGCCATGAATGGAGGTAACGGCTAATACAGTTAAACATCCATTATGTCAGTCTGTCCTGGCAACTTACAAGCTGAACTCGAAATGCGACTAAGTCACTTCACTGTCGGGGGAACCATCCGCATTTTGTCGACCGAATAGGCAGGCGAACTAAAAAGTTCGGTGCGTCTTTTCTTTGTAGGGCAATCGACAAGTGGAATGCTTTGCCAGCCCATGTGTTCTCTCCCTCCTATAACCTTGGATCCTTCAAGCGATGCGTGAAGAAGCACCTTTGGCCGGCATAGTGACATAGTCATCGTCTCTCTTGGATCTCCTCTTGCTTATCATCAGGCGGGTCGAGGTTAAATGTCGTGTCACAATAAAAAAAACTTGTAAGTGGTGATACTACCACGGATCGGCAAAGGACCACCAACTGTCTGTCTACTACTCTTAAACACCCAGACAAGGAAGCAAATATCCAATGTATCTACTCAAACTGGGAATCGAACCAGAAACTTTACGTGTGTTACCAAATACGCTTATAGAACGTGTTCACGAATAAGTCCGTAAGACCATAACCTAAAAAATAATTAAATATATCATTATATTTTGCTAAGCATTTGTTGTCGTTAAATATTCTATTTATATGTGTAAAATATTTAGAAATAACATAATAAAGTATTTAAGAATATAACTTGCAATAATAATAAAAAATAAACTAAAAATCTAAGCCCAGGGACATTTTTTTGAAAATGTGACTATATGACAGCACTCCGACGAATACTAAGCTGGAGTGCGGTCCATGAATAGATTTCCTACTACTACAGTTTAATAGTTGCGAGTAGCAGTCGCGCCCTTAAATGGTGCCCCTGAGCAATCAACCTAACCTAAAAGTTTATAATAAAAACAATGTCATTTAAAACATAAAAGTTATAACTTGTACTTAAATTAAACAATTCTTAAAGTATAAAAAAATAACTAAATTATAATCTATAGGAATGCTATTATAGTCTTAGTTTAAATAAAATATGTTTAAAGACAATAATTAGAAATTAATAAATAGGGTTCAAAATAAACATTATTATCATTGATAAATAGGGTTCGAAGTAAACATTATTATCATTGATAAATAGGGTTCAAAATAAACATTATTATCAATGATAAATAGGGTTCAAAATAAACATTATTATCAATGATAAATAGGGTTCAAAATAAACATTATTATCAATGATAAATAGGGTTTAAAATAAACATTATTATCATTGATAAGTAGGGTTCGAAGTAAACATTATTATCAATGATAAATAGGGTTTAAAATAAACATTATTATCATTGATAAATAGGGTTCAAAATAAACATTATTATCATTGATAAATAGGGTTCGAAGTAAACATTATTATCATTGATAAATAGGGTTCAAAATAAACATTATTATCAATGATAAATAGGGTTTAAAATAAACATTATTATCATTGATAAATAGGGTTCAAAATAAACATTATTATCAATGATAAATAGGGTTCAAAATAAACATTATTATCAATGATAAATAGGGTTTAAAATAAACATTATTATCATTGATAAATAGGGTTCAAAATAAACATTATTATCATTGATAAATAGGGTTCAAAATAAACATTATTATCAATGATAAATAGGGTTTAAAATAAACATTATTATCATTGATAAATAGGGTTCAAAATAAACATTATTATCAATGATAAATAGGGTTTAAAATAAACATTATTATCATTGATAAATAGGGTTCGAAGTAAACATTATTATCATTGATAAGTAGGGTTCGAAGTAAACATTATTATCATTGATAAATAGGGTTCGAAGTAAACATTATTATCATTGATAAATAGGGTTTAAAATAAACATTATTATCAATGATAAATAGGGTTCAAAATAAACATTATTATCATTGATAAATAGGGTTCAAAGTAAACATTATTATCATTGATAAATAGGGTTTGAAGTAAACATTATTATCATTGATAAATAGGGTTTAAAATAAACATTATTATCAATGATAAATAGGGTTCAAAATAAACAGTATTATCATTGATAAATAGGGTTCGAAGTAAACATTATTATCATTGATAAATAGGGTTCGAAGTAAACATTTTTATCATTGATAAGTAGGGTTCGAAGTAAACATTTTTATCATTGATAAATAGGGTTCGAAGTAAACATTATTATCATTGATAAATAGGGTTCGAAGTAAACATTATTATCATTGATAAAAAGGGTTCGAAAAAAACATTATTATCATTGATAAATAGGGTTCGAAGTAAACATTATTATCATTGATAAATAGGTTTGAAGTAAACATTATTATCATTGATAAATAGGGTTTAAAATAAACATTATTATCATTGATAAATAGGGTTCGAAGTAAACATTATTATCATTGATAAATAGTATTCTAAGTAAACATTATTATCATTGATAAATAGGGTTCAAAATAAACATTATTATCATTGATAAATAGGGTACGAAGTAAACATTATTATCATATATTTTTAATACACAGTCCCATACAAAATGATGTCATAAAAGTGTCCGCGCTTAAGAACTCACTTATACTGATATAAACTGTGTAAGTAAATAGAATGTGAATTATAAACTGAACCTTACCAAATTGTTTTAAAGTATAAACTTGTCACAAATGTAATGTCACATACATCATTTTGGACTGAGAACAAATGCAAGTCCAACGTCAATTCAGACTTGTATTTATGTCGGTGCATTTTGGGCAGCAATTGTGTATCTATATGATAAATGATAGAAGATAATCATTGATAAATGTGTATAAACGAAAAATTGCTACTGGTTAATTTTAGGAATACATTTTTTGACGTTAATTTCAAATATAACCGATATTTATAAAACATCGCTAATTATCTAAGATCACAAACTTTTTGGTCCTATTTTTTTTCAATAAAAAAAGGACATCTGACGTATCATTTAGATTACTTTTGGGTTATTTTATATATTTCTCTTTGGTAAATAAATAGGAAATATTTAACAGGGTTAGTAATTTTTTGGCATACTCTAATGCTTGTATAAATACTGTAGAAATCAGTAATCAACATTTGATTTTAAAGTTTAAAGGTAGAATTTCGACGCGAACGCAGACGATTTGTAACTTAGATGTCAATGCGGTCGCGGGCTAGGCGTCAGACACAAGGTTTGACCGTCGCAGTTGACGCTTAGATATTTTCTATTTATTTTCATTACAAATTTGACAAGAATTTCTTCGGATATGTCTTTCAACAGAATATCTTTGGACATTAAAAGGCACTTTTTCTTATTCAATATTTTTGCTTAATAAAAATATACGTATTTTTACCTTATATATTACCTAATATTGCTAATAATTGAACAACTTTATTTTTTCATGATTCAGGCTGCTATTTTACTGCAGTACGCAGACAGTGTCCAGTCTAAAAGAGCACAAGCCGTTTACAATAACAAAGCGGCATAGCGGTTGTTTCATCAGCTTTAATTTATATTAGGTAATACAGAACTAACAACAATTCTAATTAGTCGGATTATATTTTAGCCATATATGAGTAAAGCGCTGTGGTCAGAAAGAACCTTGTCCGCAACGCAACAGTAAGTTTTACCTTTTTTTTCATATTTATTTATTTATTTATTTATTTATTTGTAAATTCTACAGCTTTTAACAATTTTATACAACAATTTTATGAACCAAGGATATAGCCAATTACAGAATTTAACAGTTAAATTTTACAAATTTTATAAATAACAGTAAGTTGTGTGTCAATCAATGTATGTGTTTGTGTGTGTGTGTGTGTGTGTGTGTGTGTGTGTGTGTGTGTGTGTGTGTGTGTGTGTATGTGTGTGTGTGTGTGACTGTTTTAAATCAACTGTAGTAACAACAACAAATTTTCGAAAAAATAAATAAAACTAACAAACAATACAATAATCAATACTTATTGATTGTTTTTGCACTTTGGGTTAATAAAACCTGAGATTGTAGACATTGCTTTGTCGTGTTCATGAGGTCAATATGGGAGTATTTTGTGTTGTATGTGCGCATGGCCCGGTTAAGGACACTGTTGTAGGCGTAGTTGGTATTTGAGGACGGCACTGAGAATAACGTTACATGTCTAGAACGGCGTTTAGGTACGTACAGGTTCAACTTTGCCAACAGTTCCGGGCTGTCGATGCGTCCAGACAATAACGCGTGCAACAGCAGCATGTCGCACAGTTGCCGACGATCAACGAGATTAGGCAGTTTGTAATGAGCACATGCCGAAGCATAGTTTTCGAAACAGTTATAGCTTTTAAAATTTAGAAATTTTACAAATTTGCGCTGTATTGATTCAAGTCGCTTTATGTAAATATCATATTGGGGCGACCAAACACAACATGCGTATTCCAGATTGCTTCTAATATACGCGAAGTAAAGCAATTTCAAACAATGTATATTTTTAAATGGTCTACAGGCACGCGAGAGGAAGCCTAGCATTTTGTAGCATTTATTAGTAATAATATCTATGTGAACATCAAGAATAAACTTGGAGTCCCACGTTACACCTAGATCTCTGACCATATTTGAGGACCTAATTATGTTTCTACTGATCGAGTAGTGGTATTTTATGGCTTTATGCTTACGCGTAAATGTTATTGCTATACATTTATCCGTGTTGACTGTGATACGATTTTGTTTGTAGTAAATATTTAACCGATCAAGATCGCCTTGTAAACGTACACAGTCGTCGATATTTTTAACATTTAGATAAACCTTTTTGTCGTCAGCGAATAGCAAAAAATTAGAATGTAGGATGTGAGTATGTATGTCAAATATGTATCCGTTATAAAGCAGGGGTCCTAAATGAGACCCTTGAGGCACCCCTGATGTGATATTAATAAAATTTGACCTAGATGAACCTATAATGACCGCTTGTCGTCGATTTGAAATATAAGATTCAATCCATCTGTAGAGGCTTCCATGAATCCCAAGGTGTAGAAGTTTGCGCATAAGAATAACGTGATCCACTCGATCAAAAGCTTTTTCGAAGTCTGTATAAATCACGTCAACCTGCTGTCCCTTATCCATGTGATTTAAGACGAAACTACTGAATATTGCGAGATTTGACGTCGTGGAACGACCCCTCATGAAGCCGTGTTGATTAGGTGGAATAGCTCGTGAAATCGTAGGATAAATGTGGTTATAAACAATTTTTTCCAGAATTTTACTCATGCAGCAGAGTATGGAAATTGGTCGATAATTGTTAATATTGGCTTTGGTGCCTTTTTTGTGTATTGGTATAATCTTGGCATCTTTCCATTTGTCTGGGAAAATACCATTACGGACAGAGCTATTAAATAATATGCACAGGGGTCGCACAAGGTTCTCGGCGCAATGTCGGATGTAGATTGGCGGTATGCCATCGCTTCCTGGTCCCTTCATAACATCTAATTTATTTATAATTTTTAAGATGCTGGTTTCGTTGATGACAATGTTATGAATGTACCCTGAATCACTAACAGATGGTAGTGTCGAGCTTATGTGTTCATTGTAAGATGTTTCAGGTTCAATGAAAACACTTTTAAAATAATTATTAAAACCGCTGCAGGCCTCTGCCTCGCCATTGAACAATTCCAAGCCGTGTTTAAGTGGATTAGGATAGCCGGATTGAATTCCACGCTTGGACTTTATGTATGACCAAAAACATTTTGGATCTTTTGTAATAGAAGCTTCCATCCTTTCAGTATAGGTTTTAAAACATTCTTTTTGTATTTGTTTCTGACGAGTTCTTAAAAGGCAAAACTCATCGTAGTCACGTGGGTTACGAAATTTTCGCCATCGCGAATGAGCTTTAGATTTATCTTTAATAATATTTTTGAGTGAGTTGCTAAACCAGATGGGATAGGGATGCTTGGCAGAGAACTTCATCGTTGGAACGTGAGCCTTAATAGATTTGTTAATAATAGAATAGAATTTATCAACTGCGTCGTTGGTGGATAACTGCTTAAGCTCAGAGTCCCAATCAATGGAGGAGAGATGATCATTAATTTTACAATAATTTGCCTTATAAAAGTTTAATTTGGATCTGCTGACGTAAATCCGTTCTGGTATAATCACATCGGAGGCATCTATTTCGAGGGACGTGTGGTATTTGTCCTCTTTGACCAGTGGATTAAATGATTTGTTTACATTTAGGGAGACCGTACTAAGGATGAGATCAAGAATATTACCACTGGAATTTTTCAGATGATTGTATTGTGTAAGGCCAAGCAGGTTACACTTATCAATTAAATTACGTGCAGAATTTTGCAAGTTGATCGTGTCGTTACCATAGTAGATAGGTCCAGAGTTGGTCCAATTGATTTTAGGCAGGTTAAAATCGCCGGTAAGTATAATATGGTCGTTCGGTTTTAATGATCGAACAGTCGAGAGGGAATCCACGAGGCGGTCAATTCGTTGTGCTTGTCGGGAATCAGGAGGCACGTATGCAACGCACACATGTAAGGCGCTCCTAGATCGCGGCGCCAGAGCTCGCGGACTAACACTCACCCAAATGCACTCGACACCGTCGCATGCCCATTCCGGTCTTTCCTGCGCTTGTAAGTTCACATTAATACCTATAAGTGCACCGCCACCAATGGTTTTATTAGATGTTGATTTATTTCGGTCGCATCTAAATAGGTCGTATCGAGAGTCACAAATCTCACTATTTTGAATGCTGTCGCAGAGCCAGGTTTCTGTAATTAACACGATATCATAATTATGTGCTAAGATGCTTTGATAGAACTCATTTACTTTTGTGCGCAGACCACGAACATTTTGGTAGTAGATGCTAAGATACCTGTTTTTATCTTTTTTGATTAAAAATGTTATCTACTATACTAATTAAATAGAAATTATATAATGAATTAATTAAATAATAATATAAGAGACTGAATGTCTGGCACGATACAGAACTAACACAAAAAATATGTGTGCAATGTACAAAAAGATATATATAATAGATTAAAAAAGAACCCATCTGTGCATAGATGTTGCTGTTTTGCAAGTTGTTGTTACCACGGCTATAATGGAGTGTATGTGAATATAATGTTATGCAATGTATGGATGTGTGTGTGCATGAATGCGTGAAAATTTGTAAGTGAATGTGTGTGTGAGTGTGCATGTGCATGTGTGTGTATCTGTGTGTTAAACAAAAAAGACTATACAAACTATACAAAATTACTTCTAATAACAAATCAAATAAAACCAAGAAAACAATTAAAGATAGCCTATGTGTAAAATGGAGTACTAAATAATCTTGGAAAGATCCTTTTCCGTGTTTATGATGATGGCAGGGGACTGTTCGTTTTTTCGTATATATATTTGGCAGTTTTTTATCCACACGAATTTGTAGGCCTGTTTGTACGCCATTTCCTTTGCCTTTCTGAGCAGCATTTTATTTTTGGGTGTTAAGTGCTCATTAATAAATATCTTTCTACCTTGGCCTGTCAACCCTATGTCACCGGTCGACACACCTCGAGCTCTGCGGAATCCTGAGATCATAATATCCTTGATAGTACGGTTTTTTAGTCTGACTATAATTGGCTTAGGTCTACCTTCAACGGTACGGAACGGCTGGATTCTGTGAGCAGATTCGATGTCATCAGGTGCCAACTTTACGTCCACATGAGCAGCCAATTTTAAAATCAGGTCAATGGGAGACTCATTTTTTATTTCCGGCACTCCCAGAACTTCCAGGTTGCTCATTCTTGCCCACTGTTGCTGCTTCTCAACTGTTAAACGCAGATCAGTCAGATCTGACTCAATGGCAGCAGTCAGCGCCTTCTGCGACTCGAGCTCCGCTAACAGTTTTTGCTGCTCGTTAAGTACATTGTTGTGTGACGCCTTCAGCTCCTGTAACTCGGAATTCTGTAGTTGTATGGTGGTCATCAAGTCGTTTATGGTAGCACTCACTCCGCTCAGGATCTCCTCTTTGAATGCTTTCAGTTTACGATCCAACATCGCCTCAAAATCCATAAAGTTCGCATCCATAACCGTCGCAACATCAGTAGTAGTAGCTGGGTCAGCTGGTGTCCTATCCGCATCGTCATGCAACCCGCGGATGGGTGTTTCATCACCCCTTTTTGGTTTCTTTAAAAGTTTGCATGATGGACACTTCCATAGATTTTTATTCGCAGATGATAGTTTGTTGTAATTCACTGCTGTCATATTAATGCACACGTAGTGATAATATTGCCTACATGTCTTACATATGAGCTCGTCCTTAGGATTAATAGTCTGCATACAACCCGAACAGGTATTCATCATGCAACACTTTGAATGCTAGCGACACCTACTGAGGAGTAGTGATATTACGATTAATCAATATATAGGAAGATCTGCAGCAAGTGACCGCTAGATGGCACTAGTAATTCCGATCTACCAGACACCTTTAAAATATTCAAAAATGCACCAATTAGTAGATTTATTATAAAGGCCAGTTCGCGATATTACTGTCCACTATGTCTAGCCTCAATGATTTATCCAAAAACTTAATTTCTCGTCACTCCAACACTGTATATCCAAATGTTATGCCGCGAACCTATAGTCACTCCGATGTGTGACCGCTAGATGGCACTAGTAATTCCGATCTACCAGACACCTTTAAAATATTCAAAAATGCACCAATTAGTAGATTTATTATAAAGGCCAGTTCGCGAAATTACTGTCCACTATGCCTAGCCTCAATGATTTATCCAAAAACTTAATTTCTCGTCACTCCAACACTGTATATCCAAAAGTCATGCTGCGAACTTATAGTCACTCCGATGTGTGTAAATAGTAAATATTATTACGTAACTACACTTGTGCCCATTAATTAACACTTTATAAACACAAAACACACAAGAACTCACTAAATTAATTATGTTTTATATTTATTTACAAACAATAACAATTCTGGTAAAGTTTACTGTTATTTGAAAATACCCACCAAAATATTGAAAATGCATTTTGCCTAATCAACCAGCATACAGTTCACTAAATTACCGCACATATTTTTGGTTCTTAGAGCAGGATTTTTTTTCTCAGACAAAGGCAGCCGTAAAAGTATTAAAGAATGCAATGGACATTCATTAATCATTTTGTGTAGGGACTTGGGGCTTAATTGTATTAACAGTTACACTTACATTTTAAAATAATTTAATGTGCGAAGATTACAATGTAATTGGAATATATCCTTTATTTTGCATAGTTTAGGTGTGCAAAATGATCAAACTATATTTATCACAGTTCAAAGCAGAACTGTTAATACGCGTACTAAATCATCATCATCATCAAATTATCACGCCTTTTTCCCACAGGGATAAGCAGACAATGGAGCGCCACTTGCCACGATCCTGAACAGCTCCCTGGCTTCCTTTTACATTCACAATGGTACTAAATCCATATCTTATTATTATAGTATTATAAGTATTTTAACTACTATTTATATATATTTTTCATTATTGGACATTACAAAAGTAGTACATAAAAGCCCAAAATGAATGATGTCCTTTGTCTGAGAAATAAATCTGGCTCGACGGACCAAAAATATGTACCGTAATTTAGTGGACTGTATATGCTGGTTTATTAGGAAGAATTTCGTTTAATTTGTTTATAAGCTAAATGCATTTTTAATGTGAAAAAAGGTAAATCGAGTCACTCTTAAAATCGAAATTAGTTTACTCTTTAAAATAACATTAATAGGTAAAAAGATAAGTGTTCATTGTGACTATATATGGTTGACTTCATAGGGACTAGAAAGCGTAGTGGTATTAGGCCCGACGCCCACTATACCAACAAAAAAACGAGTTGAAAAGTTGCTTTACTATTAGTAACACCGGGCCTTATGGCTGTTCTACAATAGTTACTTACTATTAGTAGGTATTATAAATATATATTTTTTGAATCCACTATATTAACTTTCTGCTAAATGGTCTCATATGGTGCCTTAACACAAGCTGGTCGGTGGCCTGGTCTATTAGGAACCGTTAGATGCCTTTGGCTACTTCCTATTTGGTAAAATTAATGACTGTTCAAATTAGATCGCGTTCACTTCGCCCCACACTACTCTACAGATTAAGTGCATTCTTATACGTAAGCCATGTAAAGCAGCTGCGACAGTATTATAATATGTCGCGGCCAAAAATAGCGCATGTAGGACGACGCGTTAGCTTAGTAATGTGGGTAGCGCGAAATACAACCCATTTATTGGTCGTCGAACGGTTTTTATTCTAAACTAACACTCAGCCAACGTCATTGTATAATACATTTATTTATATATAGTTATATTGATGACATATATATATTTTTAACAATATAACTTGGTGTAACTATAATAACAAATATATAAAAATTTTGATAATTTTTCTAAGGCACTTAATAAAATACAATATATTTTTCATAAACCCTTGGCATCCTTTGAACACATTAGTTACTTTAATAAATAACAAATAAAATCATCTCCTAATAAATATAAGGGTGCGATTCCAGGAGATGCGTTGTCACAGGGTACATAGAGGATGATCAAACCCACCATTTTTAAAAGAGCTTTGTTGTCGCGCCGAGTATCGGAAGCGTCCACGATGGCCACGGAATACGGAATAGCCGTGGCACAGAATTCTTCTAGTATATTCGACTGTATTGCGCGGCTAATATAAAGGCCATCGCGAGAGGATCGCGGGTTTTGATGAACATTATACGCGATTACGGATTATTACAAACGCGACACGTTGCGACACGACGAAATAAATATTAATATACTTACTATATTATTAACTGTCATTGTAGTAAAACTTACTACGTTAATACATTTTGCATCTACAAACAATTTTGTACCAATAGCACCAATATCTAATGATAAAAGCCGTAAACATTTTAAATAGATAAATAAATATTATAAAATTTGAAAAAATTAACAAAATTAGGATATCGAAACCGCTATTCCACATAAGATGTGCAGACGTAAAAGCAAGATTGTATTATACTATCCCCGGCAGTTGCTATACGCCGTGTTCGCGACGTAACACGATAGGATGACGTCATTGGCCAATACCATCAGCAAAACAATTTCTTAAATACATCACGTTTTGTAATTTTGCCAAGGTTCGCATTAGCAACTTGGCTGGATTAATATTCAAATTATTTTCTTTAATTTATCCAATTGTTTATGTACGACATGCAGATTCGGTGTGAGTTGCAGTCAAGCTCGCGGCATTATCAAACGTTTATTTGTGTAATATCAAGGCGAGAAATTTAAACACGAACTTGACAATAATTTAGCGCCCGTTACTGCTTAATTAATTTCAGCGTCAGTGAGGAATAGCGGCTAAATTTTGATATAACAACTTTTTGTCCATACAGAACGCCATGGTTCTACGATTGACACAAAAATCCTCTTGGTGTCCTACGTGAGCGACGAACGCGACAACTCACAGTTTTAATTGCGTTTAGTCGTTCACGCATAACACCGCCTTTACGCGTATTCAATACAAACAAAAAATATATATTCTCAACAGTAATAAAATTAAACAGTCTGGTCCACTTTAAGCACATAGGCGCACTAGGAACACATTACGTATCTTTTGTTGCATTGATTTCTAAGCATAGAAACACATTTCAAACATTTAATAATGTACTCTCCCCGAAAGTTGATAATGCGCTTACATCGTGACGTCACACGACGGCATTAATTCATACTGACGTAGTTTGTTACTTTGACATGATTCTAGCACATATGAACTGCCGGATATATTATTTTATATTTATATACCATATAATTATGTGTACCTCAATGCCCCTAGGTGAAAATATGAGGTACATAAAGTGAACCATTATTAAAATAAAGATATTTGTCTTTTTCTATAAATATTTGTATAAAATAATTAATATTTGAATAACATTTTTATATTCAATTTGAAAACCTCTTTGGTTTATTTAGTTTTTTAAGTAAATATTTTTTTGGTTAAAAGCGCTCGAAACTTTTAATATTGATATTTTAATTTTATCACCTCGCATATCCACAACTAATAGTAATTTTACTAAGCAAATTAAGGTGCTCGAAGCATGCCTCACATTTATTACTGGGTGTCCTGCGTGAGCTACAAACGCGATACAATACGACTCGTGTCGCCTATAACTATTTTAATAGCGTTCTTCGCTCACGTAGGGCACTGCCTTAGTCAAAGTTTCATAAAAAAAGATTTATAGAATACCAGTGCTCGTAGCCTCTTGAATAAACATTCTATAATAAAAAAAAACTTATTCTAACTAATTTACTTGGAAAGCTGTCTTTAGCTGTGGTCAAAACGAGCCCCCGAAAGATCTAATATTAAAATTTCCAACGACCAAAATCAAGAACTACTTCTTCCTACTTCTAGTACGACGTGTATCATCGAATTCTAAACTACCCTCTTTAAGAGGCGAAGTCTCTAAGAAATTCGGACTTTGGCTCGAAGAAGGTGGAGAGCATGCTAGCTCTGAATAACTGTTATCGTACTGTAACAGTTTTTTCATAGCGAACGAGTCGAACTCGTCTGCTGAAAAGGACAGTGTGGGTAGAATCTCTAACACCCCATTGATGGACACCAAATCTTTATGTTTTTTGCATGTGTATTTGCACTTGTGACCGTTCCGTGGTGGTCGGCCGCGCCTCTTACCTGACCTCCCGCAATCGGAGCAACTGACCAATTCTTCAGGTGTGCCAGTTTTCTTGTTCTCACGATCGTCGCCCAGACAAAAGTCACAGTAGGGTGATGGTGATGCCTGAAAACGTTTTAATGAGGGTTAAAATATAAGAGTTTATAAGTCTAATTTTTACCATCCGACGCAAACATAAGGATTTTACAAGTTTCATCAATATTATCAGCCAGAAGACGCCCATTGCTGAACATAAGCTTAAAAACGCTATTCCGAACGACAAGATGCCAGAGTTCCATCCACCGATTATTTGTGACTTTCACTATGTCGTCAGTCCACCTAGTGCGTTGCGTCTTCCGGTACGTGGTCTCCACTCAAAAACCTTCTTTATCAGTTCTTCAAGCAATGCCTATCACAAATGGGTAAACCCAGTATCTAGAGTATTTATGAGCAATGGATTCAATCCTTTCAGCCTTTTGGAGATTATAAGCATTTTTTCTAGCTGATGTAGGTATATGAGCAACTTTCACAAGTCAGATTGATTCAAAATTCGGTGTCCTATTACTTTAATAATGTTGCAATACCACAATACCCAACAAGGGTTTTGAAAGGCTATTGTAATGGTGGTAATGAGGGTTTGATGATAGAGAAATCAGAAAAAAATCGTGAGGAATGCCACTAGTTCAATTGGTACGAAATTATGGAAACAAGTCTAGCAATGCTTATATAAAATTGATATTACCTGATGGTGGACCAGAAGTCTCTTGGGATATAAAAACAGCGAAAACGCCTTTATATATTTACCTCTAAATGATGTAAATATTTTCTCTGGGTTTGGGTATTAATGAGTGGTAGGGTGACAGTTGGGTGTTATTCGCCCGGCTTACCGAACCTAGTAGTACCAGCACTATCAAGTGTACAGACCGTGGAGTGACTCAGTCATATCGCTCAAAATCGGCCAGTTCCAACTATGCCGCCATAGTAGACACGACTGATAGTGTTGTCATGTGTCGAGTCACAATAATAATTAAAGAACCTTATTATCAGCTTCCTTAATATCCGTCGCTGTAGTGGATCCACTCGGAGTCACTGCTGGAGTGGCGGTGGTTGCAACAGTAGCTGCTGCAGCTGCAGTGCCTGGAGCCACCAGTGGGGCGTGAGCACTGTCTGATGAGGACGTGTCCGCCGATGCTGGCCTTGGAGGTGGTGAGGGACGACGGATTATAGGTGTCGTCGCTGGAGTGGTAGTAGCAGCAGCTGTGATTAGAGAAATACAAGTTTTTATATTCGTATTTTTGTTGTTTATTTTAATTGATTTTTGATAGTTGAATCATACCATTAATGAAATTAATTGGTTCAATATTCCTTTAGTGCAAAAAAAAACTTGAAGCCGTGAGTGGGGCTTTCTCTGTTAGTCATGTGCAAAGAGTTAAACGTAGGTAGGTAGAGAAAAGCTCATAGTATAATATGAAATATATATTATTTATATATGAATAGAAAATATAATACTATTATAATATAATACAATCATGCAACCTAAAATATATTCACTGACGTTTCATTAATAGCACCAACAATCAAAATTAAATCCATTAAGATAACCATTGAGAGATGATTTAATAATATTTTATTTATAGTACTCGAATTAGGAATTAGGTAGTTGTGCCATAATTCATTGTTATTAGTGCTGTCTTGCTCGCTCTTAAGAAGTGCCATAATGATGCGTAAACACCTTTTTCCATGTTGCCGCGTATCTGGCAACTGGAACTTGTGAAAAATTACGAATAGTGAAGAGTCGAATACCGACGATGAAGTTAAACAAATGCAAACAAAATATTTATTAATAATTTGACAGCGAAAATGCAAGAAAGGAGGGAACTGTCAATCAAACGCACCATATTATAGCTACCATAGACATAGAGAATGCACTGAGCGTTTCCTATCCAGGTATGCATGATGTAAATCGGGCGGCAAAACGTGAGAAAGACAAAGCAATAATGCCAAATGGAGCGCCACTTGCCACGATCCGTGGCCTGCCGTGCCCAAGGATGCGTGGCTAGGGGCGAGCCTAGTCTTAAGCGTGCCTGTCCCGGTGGTTGGCGCCCATCGGGTACTAATTAATTGCCCCACTCCGGCATGCTTCCTTGCTTATCGTGGGTAATAATAAAAAATGATATATACATAATAAATAGAAGTTTTACAAGCCCATTTATAGCCCAATAACTTAGTTCATAACGCGAGTACTATAAAAAAGGAACTTGAATTAGAGAAAGAGAAGCTTCAAAAGTTGAACAGTTAGCTGACCTGACCTAACGCTGACAGACTAATGCAAGCCTGGGAGTGGTTAAGAGTTAAAGAGTGCTAGGCAGTGGACAGCACCCCGCCTGGTGTTAAGCTGAAGTACGGTCAATGAATGAAGGTATAATGCTATTAAAATAAGAATAGGACAGGCTGTTGACTAACTTCACTTGACTGATGAAGAACTCAAGAAAAAGGTGTCTTTTTCTTGACGGTTCACAAAGAAAAAGACACCATACTAAAGTGAAGTTGGTTGCAGAATTAAACGTCACAAAATGGCGCCAATTCGGTCCTATTCTTATAATAATCGCATAATAAGTGCTACTACAGTTCAACAACTGTAAGTAGCAGTTACATTCACTATGCTGGCCTAGTTGGATCCTGCAACTTACAAGCTGATCCCAAAACACGACTAAGTTACTTTTCTGACTGGGCACCACTGCCTACCACTCTTTAATAACTTCACGGTTAATACACCTGAACATAGTGGTACTTATAAACCTCATGCAGTAGTAACACTGATATCTAAGGATTACTGTTATCACAGGCTCGCCAACGTATTATGCCACACGTCTACCCTCGTCGAAGGGCAGTCGTATACTCCGATACGCACGAGACAATGCCACGTGAATCTAGCAATAGCGCATATATATATATGTGTGTATTTCTCATATACTACAGTTACCACGTCTCGACCTTAAGAAGTTGTCTCTAGATTTAATAAAAGAAAATGCAATAATAATTAGTCGGTCAGCGCTGACGGTCGGTTAATAGAGCCTTACCGGTGCTAGCCGCAGCCACAGCCACACCGGGGTTGTTTAGAAAAGTGACATAACTATCTTGGTATTCTGTGGCTGGCGTCATTGCTGAGGAAGTGGTCACTGGTGGCGTTGGTGTGTGGGCTTCAACGGCACGGGCTGAGTCCCTGGAATCCCCATCACTACCAGCAGCTGGCTCCTTATGGGCGTGGGTGAAGTGGTACACTAGGCCAGCGCGAGTTTTGTATTTTGCACCACACACTGTTAAAAAACAAGAAAAATATTTTTTTATAATTATTTTCAATATAAATACTAAAATATTTATTATATTCTATACTAGAGGCACGCTATGAAGGCCGTTTTGACGTTTGACCCGCTCATATAGTTTCGTTCAAAAATTACGTTTGAAGGAACAATTTCTTTATAGCGACAATAAAGAATTTTGCTCCTTCAAACGTAATTTTTGAACGAAACTTTATGAGCGGGTCAAACGTTAAAACGGCCATCGTAGCGTGGCGCCACTATATTGAATTCATTTACATTATTTTTAAAATAATGATAGTAATATCGCAAAAATCGACCGTGTTGTAGTGGTAGTGCAAAACAGCAAGAGCAAGGGTTTGAAACCATTTGCCGGTATCTTTGATATATGTACTTTGGTCGTCCTGTTCCTATGATACAAGCACTTTGGTAGCTTAATATTGATAAAATCAAATAAATTTTCTAGTACTTTCCAAGGTGTATTGCTATCTTTAACAATTCGTCAGTCTAACTTATTGGCTTCATTGTAGAACTTTCCGATCTACGAGCTATGTGATATTTCGCTATAATATATATCAATCAATCAAATTGTCACGCCTCTTTTCCACAGTTATAAGCAGACACAATGGAGCGCCACTTGCCACGATCCTGACACAACTTCCTCGATTCCCTCACATCCACAATTCTCTTCATACAAATTCTTAATAAATAAGTGCCGTATCCGGAACCAATATCACTTAAATTCAATAATATATTTACATTTCTATACTAACATACTAAAAGAGCTTGTATCATAGAAACAGGACGACCAAAGTACATATATTTAATAAATATTGGTACCACGAAGTAGTTTTGAACAGGGCTCTCTCAGTTCGCGTGAGCATTTCACGACCACTACGACACGGTTGCCCTAAAATTAATCGACAAAATACTCTCAAATAAATCATAGACAAAAATAATTATAAAACCCAACTTACCGAATCGTAGTGCCTCCAATAACGCGAACACACTTTTGTAATTTAAAAACAAATTATAGAAAAAAGGGGAGGGAATCATAGGGGAATTTCCCACGTCTTCCTAAAGAACAGAGCATAGAGGAGGCACTACGACGGCAAGCGGCAACAGAAGCTTATCCTTTAATTCTTGGTCATCAATCAAAATAAATAAACGAAGATGTCTATGGTCACCGCGAATGAAGTTGATTTTTTTATTCCCCGAGTTGCAAAATCATAGACTAACTTGACATATGTCGATCAATGAATTAAACAAATTTTATGCGGCTTACTATCGCGTTTATTTTGGTTTTGATTTTACAATTTTATTTTATTATATTATTCCGACGTTTCAAGAGCTTTGCAGCCATCGTGGTCACGGAGAGAATAATAAAATAAAATTGTAAAATCAAAACCAAAATAAACGCGATAGTAAGCCGCATAAAATTTGTTTAATTCATTAATCAATGTTCGCCGCAAAATCAAAGAAAAAATTATATCTTGATCTGTCAAAAAATATGTCAAAAAGCATGGTATTGGTCCCCGCCAGTTTGTAATGCGCTTCGATTGTGACGTCACAAGACGGGATGACGTCATAGTGACGTAGCCCTGTACTAGCATTGGCCAATACCATCAGCAAAACAATTCTTGAATACGTTGTTTGGTAGCGCAACTAGTACTTGTCAAAATGCGTCTTATCCCTGGGAGTTGCTTACGCGCCACCTTGTCAACATATCAAAACGTGACGTACTGTTTTACTGGTTGTATTGGCCAATGCCAGTACAGGGCTACGTCGATATGACGTTATCCCGTCGTGTGACGTCACAATCAAAGCACATTAACAACTTGCGCAGATTACATTGCTTTTTAACATATTTTTAGTTGATTCTAGCAAACCCCACTAACCCCAATTCAGCGAATGTCAATTTAGTTTATGAGTTAACAAATCAGATCACGCGATCGCCGCGAGTGAAGTCTATGGTCGCCACTATGGTCAGTTCTAGAAGAGAGACGTAGGAATAAGGGATCCGCTTTTGATTGATGACTTCAAATCAATGGATCTGGCTGAAAACTAAAATATATTAATGTAAAAAGGCAGTTCTGTGTTTTTGTAAGTAAAAAAGAAATGCGCAAAGCTTCCTGTAACAAAAAATATGCTTTCTATACTGATTTTTAGTAACCAGTTATTAAATAAGGACTGTTTTAAAAGGACTTATGTCTTTAGTAAGGCGACCGTGATGTAGTGGCAGTGCAATGGTTACACAAACCGAGAGCACGAGTTCGAAACCATCCACACCAGTACCAATGTATCTTTGATGGCACTACACCACGGTCGCTTTGAATATAAGTCCGATCGAATAGCAGCACACTTCAGTTAACTTACAGTCTTTCAACTTATAGTCTTTCAGTAGCACCTTTATAACAGAAAGTATTAACGCCTCAATTCACGTATCCTATCTAAAAACTAAGAACATAAACAAAGAACCACCCTTTAAAGCAACAAACAATTAACGATCCAAACTTGAAATCATTATTGTATCAAAAACAATAAAAAAAGTTCAATATAAATTTCAATTGTATAATTTATTACCTATTCAACATAAATATGCATTTTTATCAAATAACAATCTTTGGGTGTTAATAATAGTTTGGATCTAAAGGCGGATTCACACGAGGAGACTTTCTCGCGTGTCGCATTCAAGAAGCCGTGTCTGACGAGAAAATCCTATCAAGGAAAACTACTCATACAAATATGCAAACACGCACAATGCCCGAATGGAAAAATCGGTTTAAACAAAATCGTACGGGTCTCGAACTTTCGACTTCAAAAGAATAATAATATTTTTTTCTTTATTATTTCTATATTAAGCTACTAAAAGTACTTAATTATTTTAACAGGACGACCACAGTACATTATCAAAGATAGATTGATAATGGCAAGTGGTTTTAAACCGGGGGTTTTTGGTTTGGTGATGACCACTACACTACGGTTGCCTTAATAATTATTTTGCAAGCAAAGCGTTGTAAAGATCCCGACTAGCACCAACAAGAAAGGACTTTCGTCGCCTTTTGAGAATCGTCTGCCATTCATTGTCCGCGATTGCATATAAACAATTATAGTGCTATTCTCGAATACGACAAGTTTTTCGAATGCGAGACGCGTGAAACTTTCTTCGTGTAAATCCGCCTTAAGGCTGAGATTTGTTGGATGAACACGAACAATAAAACTTGATGGTCTTTATTTTTTTGTGTTAATTTTTGCTGATGATTTTATATAAGGCGTGTAATCTGACCTCGACCCTAGACTTGCCTGAAAGAAAGGTATAACCTAAGAGCGGCGACGGCGGAAAAGACAGATTTAGTTTACGGTTGCCTCAGCCGGCGTTATTTCCTAACGGACCCACAATGTAATACCGCCGGGTTTTCAGATATCGGTGCTCTTGGACTTTCTTTCAACAAGTCAAATTAAGACGTATAAATGAATAAAAAAAACTGATGGTAAATATTGTATAACGCCATCCATGTTCGTGATTAATCCAAATCTCAGCATAGGAATTAATTTATCTAAGAATATAAATTTCACTAAAATACTTCATCATTAAAATTACTATTACAATTGATATTAAAATATATTCTCTTTAACTAACAATTTATTGCTTATTCCATTTAATACACTCGGTGCAAATAAATCGACCACCATCATCATTAAAATTGTCACAGGGATAGGCAGACATCGCGGGTTAGTGGGAAGTAGACATCAAGTACCATAGACCAAATCTGTGCAACATCATTTAACAAAATACCTTGCACCTGGCAGGAGCATAAGCCACGTCTCAACTAATAGACAATCTTCAACTAATAGACAAAGCAAAAAAAAATTTTTTGCTTCTAATACCAATATTTTGGTAATAAAAAACAACTAAACAATAGAAAAGATTTGTTACCTGCAGATCATAAAACAAAACAAAAATGGTTTATAGAAAAATACTCGCTTTTAATAGGCTAACGTCGAAGCAGCCGAGAATGGGCGTATCACGTGCGCGAGAGTAGTTCATACCATTGTATCCCTTAAGGTGGTGCAGCGAGCGTTTTGTCAACTGTACATAGAAAGTCGCCTTCAAGTTGGCTCCACTGTCTGCCTATCACTTTAAAAAATAATGTGAAAATATAATAATGTATATTTTTTAATTATTTTTAACATTTGCTCCCGAGTGTAACATTTGTGTAAGAATTTAAAAATGTAGTAACTTCCTTCATTCTTCATGAACGAGGGGTCCTAATAAAGTGGTTAAATGTTGAGTCGCTGGAAAAGTAGATTGACAACATGTCGAACTCCTAGCAAATCCTAGCAAATAAACAATTTTACACCAATACAAGCCGTTAACAAATCTACTATTCTCTACTGGATTTGAACGAAATCTTTAAAAAGTAAATAATTTTTTTTATTGTGACTCGACATATGACCTTGACTCGCCTGATAGTAAGCAAGGAAAAGTACAAAAATGCCTACGACTAAAAAAATACCTAGTTTACAGTCTAAAAACAGTAGGTAAAAATCTACCATTAAACCAGGCCGTCCTAAAGTACTGGCAGGTAGTTTTGAACCAGGGGCTTTACGTTCGAAATCATACGAGACCACAGGGACTCACTCAAACAAATTGGGGATATTCTGTGAAACCCGCCCATACATAACTTCTATGATTATTGGGCACTGCAGACCCGAAAGAATAAACCTCTATGGATGGGAAGGAAGAGAGACATTTGTTTCATGATAAAGAAAAATGACGCTCTGCTGCCTCTGTCTATTGAGCAAATATATAGAACCGGCCAATGTGGCAGTTAATGCTAGACAATAAGATGCAAAGAGTAGTAGGCAGTGGTGCCCAGTCTGCCGATCCGGGATAGTACCACCATTTACAAGTATACAGACCGTGAAATGATTATTTGGTCGCGTTTTGGGATCAGCATGTAAGTTGCCGGTTCTAAGTGGGCAGGCATAGTGGATGTGATTGCTACTCACAGTTATTGAATTGTAGTAGCAGTGGCATCTATTCATGGACCACACTCCAGCTTAACATCAAGCGGGGTGCTGTCATATGTCGAGTCACAATATTTAAAAAAAAGATACAAGCCCAGCGTTTATCGACCTACCCCCGCAGCGCATTCTCAACTTCTTTTTCTACTACTTTATAAGGCCCCCCTACACAACGAATTTATAAACCTTCGAAACTAATTTACACTAAAACATTTATTGCAAACGTGTATATTGGTCTTAACAATTAAGGCACACTATTTAATTATAACTTCTTACTCAGAGACAAACTAATGATCCATTACTTCTTAACTTTTTTATTACATTCCGCCTGATGGTAAGAATAAGGAGGTCTAAGAGTGCCGATGACTGAAAAACCTAGTCAGATCACGGTTGCCTCAGTCGCCGTCACTACGCCGGTCAAAGGCGCTTCTCCACGTTTCGAAACCAAGGTTATAGGATGGGGAGACAACATGGGCTGGTAAAGTTACAAATTTACAAAGAAAAGTAAACACCGTAATGGATCATTATCATCTCTGAGTATAATAGTGAAAGGTTTTAAACTATAGTTAAGAACATGAGAGAAAGAGACAAAACATTACAATTATAATAAGTTTGTGATAAGAAGAGTTTTCTATTTATTTTTAATAAAGTCGTATAACCACACTCCGTCTGTAGCTACAGAGCAAATTAAAAGTTATAATTCTAACCGCTAGGTGACAGCTCTCCACCAATAGGATCGCTTTATTTCAATCTTGACTGTCAAAATAAGACTGCCTGATTGGCGAAAATTATTCACTTAGGGCGGTAGGTAACTAAAACTCACACTACGACCACTACTCTTAGTAATTTCCTAATGAAGAAGTAAAAATAAGTCGGAAATACGCAGAAAAACCGATAAAGGAAATCATTCATTTTGTATGTGGACTTTGTATACATTTTAAAATAGTTTCATGTACAACAATTACAATGTAATTGGAATACATCCTTTATTTTGCATAGTTTAGGTGTGCAAAATGATCAAACTATAATTATGACAGTTCAAAGCAGAACTGTTAATATGGCGTGTCTTTTTGATTGACAGACGATACAAAATCCATATCTTATTTTCCAAATAACTCAATTCCACAGCAATTAAAAGCAAAATTGTTATTAGTTTTATCAACACAATTAATCGAAACTACCATTTATATATTTTTTTCATCATTAGTACAAAAGTAGTAAATAAAAGCCCTTAGTCATCTAAGCCTAGACCTCGCGGACTGTACTTTGCATTCGCATGTAACGTATTTTCAACTATTTTAATGCTTCATTAGGACCCTACATTTAACTAATCCCACACACAACCATTATTTTACTCGGCCATTACAAACGTGCAAACTTGGATCATAAATAATTTTTATCAAACCTCTAGCTCGAAATCGCAGGCCTTACGTTTTTATTACTTTAAATTATACTAAGCTACTACAAGTGCTTGTATCATAGAAACAGGACAATCAAAGTACATATATGAAAGATATATGTAGATGTATGTATCTTTCATCGCGCGAATTATACCTACGTTAGAGCAGCGCTTTAAGACACACCGCGTGTCTCTTAATCGATAACGACTTGTGCAACGTTCGCACAACCCTTTGACATAATGATTTATGGTACACTTTGCACGTTTGTAATGGATGTAGTGATCGACTTTGACATAACGATTTATATTGCACAGTTCGCACGTTGTGCTTGTGAGACACGATAGTCTACGTGGGAGGCATCGAAACTATCACAGACACATGAGTGAGAAAACGAAAAAAAAACGTGCAAAAGAAGTTACTTTCAATTCATTCACCCATTAGGACTATAAACACGGTTAGCAGGACTTAATAATCGCACACCGCTATGCCTGCCTTTACGTCAGAGATGCATTGGTAATGGCAGGAAGATCATATCGCATGCTTTTGGGTTGCGATTCAGTCTTCGTTACCATTTGGATCCAATGTTAAGCTGAAGTACGATCCTTGGGCGGTTAACGCTCGCTTTCCCGAAACGCGACTAAGTCACTACACGGTTTTACACCTCACATTTAAAACGTATTTTATAGTTAAGATGGGTTTATTAATTTAAAGATGTAATATTAAGATATAACATTTCATAAGACATTTTTAGAATAATTGTTTATAAATAGACTTTTTTGTGAACATATTTTTTTCTAACTTTACAGCTATGTACCGTTATAGCTTCAGAAGCAGTTATTATTGCAATAGGCTTCATTTTGACATTTGTAAACCATTGAATCACCTTATTGGTCAAATTAGTGTCACGTGATACAAACTTAACCAATCACATAAATACGTCAAAACGAATAAAATCGTTTTCGAATTTCAATATGTAAAGAAATTGTTTTCTTGTAATCCTAATATTTTAAAATCTGCCTTTTTTATATAAAAGTAAAACTGTCATTCTCTTATGAAGATATAGCAAACTATGTATTAGGCATCTTAGATTGTCGGACCGAATTGTCAACTCGGTTTGTAAATTGGTTTGAATCGAATTCATTGATTCGGTTTGCAAATCGGGTTATCCATATTTTTTAATCAACCTAACTCGGTTTGAAAAAAAATCGAGATCGTCCCATCTTTGATTACCATTTGTGTGAAGTCAAGGCTATATATAATATGTAGTGCTAAATATATGCTCACAAAAAGTCCAAAACTACCTTATAGATTATGGAAGATACGCACACCTTAAAATTAATTAATGTTAATATATATAATTCAACAATTAACTACAAAAAAAACCTATTGGTCATTTCTGGCAGTAATATCTTAACACAGAGAAACATTAATAAAACCTAAAATAAATGTAATACATAACGCAATTTTGTGACTTTTAATAATAAAAACAAATTCAATTATGCTTAAAATAGAGCTAAAATTATTAACAGATACAGTTTCATCTCTAACTAAAACATATATTGGAAAAATTGATTAGAATAAGCTTATTAGAAAATAAATCAAATACACAAATTAATAAATAATAATAAATTTAAAAAAAAACAAACTAATTATTATTTTTTTTTAAATTAAAATTTATCTGAATAAAAAACAACTAATGAAACTATAAACTATTTAAAACCGAGAATTAGACATAAAGCTGTACGGTCTCAACCTTCTGTTTTCACAGTTCAAATATTAAAAAATAAATTATCCGAATAATAAATGTCCGGCTCACAAAACCAAGACAAGAACAGAGATTCCCTAATATAGGAGTTTTGACGGTAACAAATGTCATTCTCCCGCTCTCAGCCAGAGGGCGTTTTTCACGACATCTCAACTAGGCCGACGACTGAAAAACCTGTCTCATATTACGGTTATCTCAGTCGCCGTCACTATTAAATAGATTATTTGCAACGAATAATTGTACGCACTCAGCCTGATGTTGATCTCATAAACTATCCACAAAGTACTTGTAACCGCTATCATATCAGTAAATAGATGAGAATAAAGCTATCAAATAAAATTTCACTGCAAAGAAAAACTCTGTTGCCGTGAATTAATTCACTTGGTCGCCGGATTTTTCTAACTGCGTAATAGGCCTTAGCAATAAGATCAAAAACTTTCAAATCACCATTAAAAACGTGACATTTGCTACCAATAATACACATATAGCTCACTCACACTTAAAATTGTATAAAATCTATCTGCACAACATACAAATACAATATACACAACAATAATAAAGGCATAATGAACACCATTATTTAAATAAGAAATTATTTTTGTATGAATTTTACACTTCGGCTTTAATACGCATTTCCTAAGCCTCTATTTAAAAAATAAACTGTCAGATAAATTTGACATTTGCCTAGAATTCTATTGACTCGTGCTTGTTTTGGCTCCTCGTACTTTGTTTGCAGAAGTAGCGAACTAGACGAATAATAGAAAACTGCAAAATCAGTGTATAGATGATAGATAGACTTTATTCTAAGCACCAATTATCTAGTTTAGCACAAGCGTCATATTTAATAAATCTATATTTTTTCTATTTTATTTGCCTAATATACTTAATTATTGCTATAATTTTTCTATCTACCAATTATTCTATAATGCACTATCCCAAAATACTGTTTTTTTAAAGTCGTGTCTAGTTAAACTGTTTTCTTTTGAGACAAAATGTTATGAAATTATAATTTTATACTTTTAAATTCTTTTTTACCTATGTCAGGTCTTTTCATTTTATTAAAAGCAGTTTTTATTGTTATCATGAATAAATATCTATCATAATATTGTATTTATTAAAATCAACTTAATTCTTATTATATTTTAAAACCTTAAGTTAAATACACTATCAAGACAAAATTTATATATATATTTAGTTACACAATACTTCTATCCTCAATTAATTTACCTAATTATTTATTTAACACGCCAAAATGGCGACTAAAAACGTTAATTCATATAAAGTTTAATATTTTAACACTGGTCCACATATTCGTTACTTTTTATACTATATTGGTGTTATAGATACAATTCCCGGCGGTAATACAAATCGGACGTTAGTGAGAGTTAATCATCTAGTCGCGGCTTTGTATACTGTCACCTCCCTTGCACTATGATGGCCGTTTTGACGTTTAAGGCTCGTTCAAATCGGATGCGTGAGCGTGGCGTGGCGTGCGCAGGCACCGGTTGTAATGTATGAAACTCTATGAGAGATGACACACTGGATGCGTTACTTGTGCGCGTGAACTTGCTGTCACGCGCACGCCACGCATTGCTGCACGGCGCCTACAAACAGGGTCCTTGCACACGCTAAGAGAAGCGGCAACGTCGCACTCAATCTAACTGCAATGACGTTGTATTATATGGCATTCCCCGTTAGGCGTCAGACCGAGCTGTCACCTGCCTTGGCTGCACAGCAACTGCGTCAGTAGCGTTGTATATTTTTACAAGTTTTGAAGTGAGTTTTGTGATATTTTATATATTTATTTTGTGATATACAATGTACAAGGAAAAATTAATTGAAGCAGTGCGTAAATACGAATGTATTTATAATACAAAACACAAAGAGTACAAAAATATTATTTATAAATCATTATTGTGGGAAACAATTGGGACTGAATTACAAATAGAAGGTAAATACAATCATGTTGTTTTTATTTAGATAAATTAGTAACAAATCAAATCATGCAAATCTTCAAACGAACTTTTGGACATGTGAAAATACCAATAAAAACGTATGCAGCTCTGCGTGACGTGGACAGCTGTCCGTGATGTACGCAGCTCTGCGTGACGAGTGCGTATGCAGCAATCCGGTGTGTCAGTGCTGGAACGCACACGCATAGGTTGCGAACACGCACACGTCACGCGCTGCGCTAGGTGTGACCCAGCCATTATACCAAACTTCATGAACGGGCCAAACGTCAAAACAGCCATCATAATGTTGCACTATGATGCCGCTTGTATAATGTCAAACTCGCTGCCCGCAAGGCATTAAAATGTGAAAACGGGACGCCACTTGTTATGCCGCCCATTACGGTAGAGCTTTTATGAAAAGAATTGTGGATGTGAGGGAAGCGAGGGAGTTATCGGGATAGTGGTCTATCCTTGTAAAAAAAAAAGCGTGATAATTAGATTGAGTCAAATAGATACTGTGTGACAAAAACGACCTTTTACAAAGCAGACACTAGTCGATTATCTTTTTCCAAAACCCGATGTACCTTACTGCCGGGAACTCTACGCGCCTAATCTAGTTATTGCTAATAATCCCCAGTTTCTGAATCTACGATCAAACAACGCTTCGATACTAATAAGTCAAGTAATTGATAAATAGTCTTAAGGTCCTAAAGTCTTAAGTCCATTAAAAATCCTCAGCACCAGACCCACTGACAGCACCCCGATTAATGTTAAGGTAGAGTGCAGAACATGAACGGAGTGTCTCCACCACAGTTAGAAAGCTGCAAGTAGCAGTCGCACCACTGTACCGGTCTAGTTGGAAGCGGAACTTTTCAAGTTGATCCCGAAACGGAAGTTAAAGTCTATACGCTTGAAAGTGGCCGTACTACCTCGGATCGTCAGCTAGTGACAACTGTCAACCTAACCTAACTCCTAATTGGTTAGGTTAGGTTAGGTTAGGTTGACGTGTTAGCATAGAAAACCTTAAATAATGTTAATTTTATTTTCAAGAAACTGGGCCTAAACACAATTTATCAAAACTATGATAAACAGATATTTTTAGATTTTGCCCGAACATTGATTAATGAATTTATCTAACACCTGAGACATTATGAACACCTGAGAACTTAAGTTTGTGTATTATGACAAACTTAAGTTCCAAGTCCAAG